>JAWNPT010000095.1:72500-2762248 GCA_035047365.1 Drosophila ustulata
AAATTGCATGTAAGATAACTAACAAAAAAAATAATCTTATCAATTAAGCTAAAGAAGAAAAAATATAATAGTTATTGGGAAGAATAAATTACATTTAAATTTCAGTACTTTCAAAATATTTAACTCCAATTCAATTAATGTAAAAATTTCAGTTCTGACGTCAACATTGAATTAAATGAATGACAAATTTAAAATGTCAATTTAATTTGTCATTAAAGAAACAACTAAGCACACTTTTTTTTAGTTTCTAAGCCAAATGTTTGAAAAAGTTCAATTTAGTTACATAAAATGTAGTAAATTGAATGATAACTTTCATAATGTTAGAGAAAGTAATCGAACAGTTTGGCAAATATTTCTTTAAACATTGCCAAAAAATATTGTCAATTAACTAAATGTTGAATGCATTCAAAAGAGTTTGCAGAGTAGAAGCAAAGATGTGACAAGCAGCGAAGAACGAGGGGGCAGAAGAGTGTGGCTCAAAGGAAAACCTGTCGCAGTGGCCAAGTCAGTTAGTTGTCTCTGTCTCGGCAGCGCAGTGAATCAACAATGGAAATCGACTCAAGAGCAGCAACTCACTCAACTTCTCCGCCAGAAAGGCGACGCTTTCGAAAAGGGGAAACAGTTCGAAATGGAGAAGTTCGAAACGTGCAGAAGGCGCGCACTCAAAGCGAGCGCAAAACGCACTCAATGAGGGGCGAAGTGAGTGAGTCAGCGTTTGAGTGCTCAACTGAGAGAGAGAGAGAACGGCTGAGTGAGCGGGCGGTTGAGCGGGTGAGTGAGTGAGTGAGTGAGTGAGTGAGACAGCAGCGCAGCAAGACGAAGAGAACAAAGGGGCAGGGCTTTAACCATTAACCATTCGAATTGTGGTTCCGATTGACGCAAAGACAAATGGCGACCAAATAGGCGAAATCCAAATATATCTAATTCAATAATTCTAATTCTATTTGCTAATCATTTTGAATTATTATTAATATTTTGTTTGCCGTTGCGCTGGCTGAACGGTTAAGAGTGCGCTTTTGGGTCTTATCCGGCTTTGTGATCAGAATTTAGCGACAAGTGCGTGGTTGCATTGTATGCAAATGAGGCAGGCAGGCAGCCAAGTACGAGTACGAGAGACGAGTACTTTTGGTGCGTGCCCCAAACATGCTAGCAACTGGCGACTGGCCACTGGCGACTGGCGACTGGCGACTTGTAAACGATTATCAATTTGTCATAAATGGACGGGCTGCCGTTTGGTTGCTGCCTGATAGATGTTGTTGGCCTGGCCAAAAACGAGCATCTGCGACCAGCGATAGGCATAACACAGCGAGAGAGAAGCAGAGAGATAGCGAGAGTTGAGTCAACCCAAAAATGGGTCAAACACCACACACACACACACACATACACACGCAGAGAGTGGGCGGATGGAAAGGAAGGGGAAGGGGATGGGGAAGGGGATGCGACTGAGCCATGGCTCATTTGTGTAAGCCACTTGTAGATGTTAATCGCATTTGATTTAAATACAACTTTGGTTAATTTATGTTGTCGACTGTCAACGCGCTGTTTACTTCCTGCCACGCTGCGTGGCAAGCCTTTAGTTGTATTGTACTCGCCGCATTTGGCAACTCTGGCACACGACTCGAGGATCCCAACAATAAAAAACAAAAAACACAGCCACGAAGAAGCGAGGTCAGCCAGCCCGACTGCCTGATCTGCAATGCGGAACACACAGATTGTCATGGCAGGCAGCAATTGGAACCTGAAAAGGCTAAGCGATTAGCCAAATTGCAGCCACTTTGAGAGGCGGACATTAATTGTGAATACTTCACATTGATTTTGGACATAAATTGCAAGTTAACAAGTAAGAAAGCTACAGTCGAGAGTGCTCGACCGTATGATACCCGCAACCCATTTCGAGAGAAAACAAAAAATTTAAATGATATATTAACAAAAAATATACCAAATATACTAAAATTAGTTTTTTGTATATATTTGAAAATAGCGGGTAAAAATCACAACACCGTTTTGGTCACACTGTCAACTAAACAAACAAAGCGCGGGCAGCTGCAAGTGAATTATGCATATAAAATTGATTCTTTAATAACTTTCTTGTTTTTCATTCGATCTCAACCAAATTCACAGGATTCATTTAGAATATAATTATTATTATGCATACCAAAATTCAATGCTCTAGGTCTATTATTACGGCTTTTTCAGACTTTTGGGGGCGGAAAGGGGCGTGGCATCCAACTTTTGAAATAAACTTGACCTGCGTAGGACCTATAGGAGTACTGTCCCCAAATTTGGTAGCTCTAGCTCTTATAGTCTCTGAGATCCAGGTGTTCATACAGACGGACAGACGGACAGACGGACAGACGGACAGACGGACAGACGGACATGGCTATATCGTCTCGGCTGTTGACACTGATAAAGAATATATATACTTTGTGGGGTCGGAGATGCCTCCTTCTGCCTGTTACATACATTTTCTGTTGGCACTAAGTTATAATACCCTTCTACCCTATGGGTAGCGGGTATAAAAACGTGGATAGATTCGAGTTAAGTCTTAAGTAAATCTCAGTTCAGACTTAGTGCTTAAAACGAATTCAATAAAAACATAAAAAATTGTTAAACGGACTACTGTAATAATAAATACATATTTATAAATATATCAAAAATGTGATACAGTTATTGTAGGCAAACAAATAACCCTCACCTCTTAAAAGAAATTCAATGAAAATCTTAAACAGATTTCTTAGATTTCAAATACAGAACATGGTTTTGTAATAATAAATCCATATTATGAAACACATCAACATTTGTTTAAACTTGTTTCATTTAGGCCAATCAAATTACAAATACTTCTCTGCTTAATCAACAAATGTTTGTTCTATGGATGCCAAAAATTTATAAAATTGCAAAAGGATAATAAATATAAAAATTCAATGGGTTTAATTGAAACTTTATTCTTTGGCCAAACCAAGTAAAATATTAAGTACATTTCGAGCAAATGTATTAAATCAAAATTATGCATTATTTAATATTATTATTATACCGAGCTTACATTTAGCGTACAAAGAGCAAGCCGGTTCTTTAAGCTGTGATTAATTAATAAATAAACCATCAGCACATCAAGTTAGATTGTCAAAATTATGCTAATTTTTATGTTACAAGTCATTGATTGTTTAACAATCTAAGCATGGCTTGCATTTTATTTTATCTGTATATTCATAATATTATGTTATGCATTTCTCATTCACTGAAAAATTGTACTTGTGTTGTGGTAATAGTTTACTGAACGCATGATGTTCATGTTTTCTTTGAGATAAATTGTTATGGAGTGATTGACTTTCAGTTTGTTTTCGTTAGACAAAGTTTACTTGCAGTAAAATCATAAAACACATGAACACAATTCAAGGAATCGAGGAGGGATTCGCGAAATTAATTTAAAGCAAAAGTGAGGTTACTTAGCGCCACAATGGGGATAGGTTGAGTGCGCTCCAAATAAACAGCCGCAAATATGTCGAAAACAATAAATTGCAAAGGACGCCACACACACACACACACACACACACACTTGTATAGAAAGGGGGGAGGCAAGAAGGAGACTCTCAATGGCATTGCATGAAATTCATGCATACTTTCGGGCGCTTCAGATGAAAGGATCCGTCTGGCTGTTCAGCGCACGCTCTGCAGATATGTGGAAAGGATTTAGGAGCGGGCGGGCTTGGCCAAGTCGACAGCCAAATATTTGCCGCGACGCGCACTTTATTATTATCCTTTTATTATCAATGAAAACACACGCAGACAGTTACAGTGAGACCGCACTAAAGCAAACAAAAAACTAGCCGAATGCGCTGAAGCGGCCTGATTATTATTATCCGGCGAAATGCCGACCAAAAAAGGGACTCACACACACACGCGCACGCACACACACACACACACACACATGTTTGAATTGGGCTATTGAATTAACGCGCTGCACAAGTGGCAGCTCCAAGTCGACTCGCAGTCGTCCGTCCGTCCGCGACGTTTACGTTGACGACGCCGGGCTCTTCAATTAATCGCACCTTTTCAGCAAACACACACACACACACACACACACACACACACACACACACATATAAAGTGAGTGTGAGAGAGAGAGAGAGCACGAGTGAGGGAGAGCGCAAATCAAAGCTGGCAAAAACTACTCGTTAAATGAAGTTTTGTTTTTGAATGGCAGCGCCATCTATTGGCCCATCCCCGCAAACTCAATCGCATACGCAAATTTATTTATTGAAGCATAATTTTCTATTTGTTATTTGTGGGCGAGACGCGCTTGGTTTGTGGGTGGCTGGGGGGTTGGGGGAGGGTGGGATGGTTCTTGGCTGCCGTTTTTGCCATAGGGTTGAAAACTATCGAATGCATTTGACAGCTGCTTTTAATTTTGGCACCGTTTCCATTGTTGATTGTTGAATGTTTTTGTTGTTTGTTATTCATTTTGTGGATGGAAATGAGGGAAATGAAGATGCTCGCCAGTTTTTGATTTGCAAATGAGTTCTAATTCATTGCCAAAAATCAAGACATTGCCAGAGACAGTTGACGAAAATGTTCATGGCTGAAAAGCAAGCTGTGTGGCTTTAAGTTGAATCTGACAGCCAAACAAATACGAAGCATAATTAAAGATTGTGCATCCCGAAAATAGTTTACAATTCCGGCAATTGACATATATATAATTTCAAATAGAATATAGATTGAAGTGATTGCGGCTTTCAAATATTCTCCATTTTCATTTGATTTAGTCACATCAGATATTAACTGAAGGCAAGTAAATTTTCTTTTCTTTTTAATAAACTAAATGCATTCAAATTCATTTAGCTTGATTATCAATTTAAAAATTTATTTGTGTCTAATTTTCATGTTTTTCACTAAAAAACGAATTGTTAGTTTTAAGATGTTCATTAATTGTGCAGAATTCTCGACTATAGCTTTGATTAATTGGTATAATTAACTTTGGCAGAATAGAGTCCAAGTATCGAATCAATTTCAAATTGTATGATTGAATACATGGAAAATCTGTCCAATAAACATAGATAGATACGTAGTAAGAAATAACTCGCCATGGAGTATAAATTAAAATTGGATCTGAAAACCTTTATTTTCTTAATCATTTGTAACATCTTTTTAGTAATGCATTCTTTCTTAATTTTGAATTTTCTTTAAACTCCATTTATTATAGAAATTCATTCAATTCTGATTTGTTTTAAATGTCAAATAAATAGACTGACTTATGTTAACGTAATAAAAACTTGAATATATTTTCATTACAAAGAACAATTTGGCACAGCTCAGCTGCGATGGGAGATGGGCGATGGGAGCTGTCTAAGCCAATGAGGGGCCAAAGTAGCCAGATTCGAGATTCATGCATTGCAGTTGAGGATTTGGTTGGCGAGCAGATGCAACTGTGGCATGACCCGAGAGGGGGCAGGTGTAATAAGCCAGCCTAAAAGTATGCAGTACACGTTCGTTTGACAGGCAGACAAACAGAAGCGTTTGACAAAAAAGCTCAGTAGTGTCAATGGCGGAGGTCCAGGTGGGCACAGGTGGGCTTGAGTGGGAAACCGCAAGGATGCACACGTAAAACGCAGCTCATTGTCGACTCGACGCGACGGCGCCCAACGTGGGCACTCGAAAAGCCACACAGAGAAGCGGGAAGAACGGAAGAATAGGAAAACGCAAAAGGTGTCCTATGCAAGGACATGCTAATGTTATTTTTATATTACTCGCAACACAGCTACTTAAAAGGGCCGCCCTTTGTTTTTGGCCGTGCATGTGTTTAATTTTAATGAAATTAACGCGTGTAATGGCAACCAAGCCTCCCGAAAACAGCAAAAAACCAACAACAACAAAAAAACGATGAGACGATGAGGATAATGCTGATGGTGATGGTGATGAGCAGGTGCCTGTATTCGTGTTGGCCTTTTTTGCCGTTGCTGTTGTTGCTAATCTGCTGCTGGCCGTCTGTGCGTCCGGCTGTCTGTGCTGCTTTTGATGTGTGTCATGCATGGGTCGTCATCGGACCTGGAGTGGGTGACAAACGTGTTAAATGTTAATTAAAAAGCAGCCGTGGAAATGTAACAGTCACTGTCGCCGTGTAGCTGTGACTGTGACTGTGACTGTGACTGTGACTCTAACTGGTACTGCTACTAACGGGGATTGCGACTGCGAGAGTGCGTCGAGTGAAAGAGAAGAATCCGAAGCCAAGATGCGGCTTAGTGCAGCTTGCAAAGCAAGCGCACATAAACACGCCTAATTAAGGGCGAGTCCGCCTTTAACTTCGCTGCCCTGCTGTGTGGCTAATTGGCCGGCGTTCTTTTTGCCTGGCCACGAGACAATGGCAAACAGACAAAGCACGGTAAACAACACGAGCACGAACACGACCAGGAACAGAAACAGGAACAGGTTAACACGCCAGCTAAAGAGAAGTGATGTGTGGCCAGGAGAAAGGACGAGGGGCAACAGTTTAGCTCGCACGCAACTGGCAACCACAGGCTGGACCAAATCGGATGCCTCCCTGCCTGCGCCCCAAATAAAATGTCATCTTAAATATAATTTTCGCGTATTTTTCTTTTGCGCTACGTGTTGTTTGTTCCGCCGCTTTTCCTTTGTTTGGCTTTGCACCAGCAGCCAGAAGAAAAGATTTGCAAGCGGTCGCACATGTGAGCCAACAACAGCGGCAAACGTTGTCCTATCCGGCAGACGCAGCTGATGGCCCGACTCACTGCCCCATCGCCTCATTTCCATCTTCATGCTCAACCTTTGCCTGGCATTCACAGTTGCATAATTTTAGGCGCAATCCGAGCATCGGTTACACAAGCCATTCGCTGGGCATTGTGGACTGCTCAGAGCGCTACAACTGTCCGAGTGACACGTTCAGAAGGTCTGACGCCCAACGTTGAGTACCGAAAATCTTTCCATTATCTGTATCTTCAGTATAAATATTTTGTTCAAGTTAAACAAAATTACAGTATATTTAAATGACAACTGCTAAAAGTTAAAAAAAAAACTTATTTGATATATTGCATACCTTATTTGTATGCCCACCAGCTATAGGAAAGAAGAGTATTATACAGACACCATAAAGTATATATATTCTTGATCACTGTCAACAACAGAGACCAAATAGCCATGTCCGTCTGTCTGTCTGTCTGTATGAACACCTAGATATCAGAGACTATTGTAATTATAGTTTTCCAAATCTTTTTAGAAACACGTGTTAATGTTGCATGCAAATCAATTTTTTTTTTTTTGATTTTGATCTCTTCCACTGTTGCCCTCCATCAAATCGAAAATAAAGTTTATCGTGCGTAATTTTAAAGCTACACATAATAATATCTATAATATCGAAATCAATTCTAAAAATTTTGTTGTGATCGGACAAAAAGCATAGAAGTTATTTAAGAAACAAATTTATAGGGTAAAAATGAGATGCAGCTGTATATAATTAGTTCCTATTGCTAGCAGTGTATGGTGTGGTGTATTGTAAATATATTCTGCATCAAATATAATTTTCACTGTATAATTATAGTCGTGTAAGAGTTTCGCATTCTCACAAAGCGGTTAACGGGTATCTCACAGTCGAGCACTCTCGCCTGCAACTTTTGTACTTGTTTATTTTTGAGCAAATTCATAGAACGCAATTTCGATATTTAAGTTAAACCCAATTAGAGCTTTGATCTCATTTGTTTATAAGTATATCTATTACAAGGTGCGGTGCCCAATGCAGGCGTTTGTGAAGTATTGATCACCTTAGTCGACTAAAAATAAGTGTATTTCATCATTAGATGTAAAGAATCACAGATTAACCAAATAACAGAAGTGATATTATTAAACATATGAAAAATCAATTGTATCTGCACCTCTTCAGTTATACAGATTAGTATAAAAACTTCTCTCAAAATAGTATAAAAGAATATTTGATTGTCGTGTTTAACCGAAATCAAAGTGACATTTACTACATTATCTGAAATCTGAAATCTGAGCTTCAGCATCTATTTAAATGCCACAACGTGCACACTACTTAGACACACAGTAAACTTTCGCGGCGGTTTCTGAAAAAAGGAGCTGCTGGCAGGGGAGTGGAAAACTTGCCACAACGTTGTTGGTGGTCGGAGATAAACGCATAAATGACGAGCTGAAATCTTTTTGCCGGAGCATTTCTTGGGCCCCTCTCGCTCCCCCCGAAAAGCTCCTGGCGCTCTCCCATTGCCATTCCCCTCACATGCCACCTAGCGATGTTAAAAAGCATTTTTTTGTTAAGCCTTTCAGAAAAAACGTCGCTTAGCGCGGCACAGGACAGCTGCAGCCAGAGGGGGTGAGGGAAGGAGGGGAACGGGAAAAGGGGAAGGCGGGCTACAGGTTCATGTGTAAAAATTATAAGAATTTCGCTCTCAAGTTCTTTAGTCGCCGTGCGGTTTTCTACTCATCTTTTTTTTTTTTCCAACATTTGCAAAATATGCATGATGTTATTTTTTTGCGTTTCTTCGCCGGCTTTTTTTTTGTATCCTTTTTACTGCCAGTGTATTTATTTTACTAAGAATGTGTAAATTTCTACTTTATGCAAAAGCCGCGGCCGCGACTTCTTAGCATTTTTGTCCATTCAGAGCACAGGAGGAGGAGGAGAAGTCGGAAAATCCAAATGTTGCAATGCTTTTGATGCTGGCTGCTGAGGCATGCCTTAAACTCGCCTCTTAAAGCAGCCTATGACAATTTCTTAAGACCAAACACCCACACACCCGCACACACACATATGCATGTGCCATCTATTGGCAATCTGCCCCTCATCCCCTCTTGGGTCTCTGTGGGCTACACAAAGAACTTGAGCCATTAATCGCATTGGTGTTTATTTAGCTTGTAATTACATTCATTTATTTACTTATTGACTGTGTCGACGGACCAGACTCCCCAAATAACTAACAATATTCAAGACAGAAGTCGCTCCTAGACGCCCCCGCTCTCTGGCTCTATCAATTGACTGACTGACTGACTCACTGACTGACTGACTGACTCACTGCCTGCTCTGGGGCTGACCTAGAGTAAGCCACGCGAAGAGTCCAGGAGTCGAGGAGTCGTGGAGTCGAGGAGTCAGAGGGCCAACCCCCATTAAAAGCCAATATCTTTGGAGCTGCCAGCAGCCGCAGCGAAATAAGAAAAAATGTCTTTGAATGACTGACAATCAATTTGGCTTGGCTGCATCTCCACAACGACGCCGGGAAGGACGAGAGTTGTGTGTGCGGGGTGGGGGGCTGGGGGGAGTGTCCTGTGGCAGACTCGTGGCTCGTGTCGCCTTAACGAACGTTGAAAATTACTTTGACATAAGTTAATTAATCTTTGGCGCGCAAAGTTCGTGTTTGAAATATTGCATAGCTGTGTGCAAAACAAAACAAAACAAAACAAAACCAGACAAAAATGTCCTGCGAACGAGCCACAAGGATGCCAGCCGCCAGGAAGTGAGCACCAAAAACTGACTGACTGTCGAACAGACGGACAAACGGCTGCGTGTTCTCTCTGCCTGTCTGTCTGTCTGTCTGTCTGTCTGAATGAAATATTTGTCAATGAGTATTGCTAATTTACAAGTTTGATTTGTACGCCACATCTCCACATCCTGGCCGGGCAGGACTCCTTGAGAAATTGCCCAGGCATTCTTTTGGCTAGCCGTACATAAATAAAATTCAAGTCGACTAACGTGTTTTGTCGGTGTAGCTTCGCTCCGCACAGAAACTTTCTCTACATCGAGCTACTTTCGAATGCAGGACGTTGTCTGCGTAGGTAACTTGAGCTCGAAGCTAAGAGATTGGCCAAGGAATTAATTAGGCACAGCGTCCAATCATAAATCGAAACTTTCAGCTCAAATTGCCGCAAAAAATGACAGCAAAAGCAACTGCGCAAAGTTTGCTGGATATTCAAATGGCAATTCAATTGAATATCCTTTGGCCTAATCGCCGCAAACTGTAGTGTCCTGTCGCTGTCCCTGTGTCCTAAAACCCACAGAATCAATGAGCCTTGCCATATGCGTGCCACAGTCCTTGCTAGAGTGGATAGTTCTTTAGCTGAAGTGGACCCCACCTAGGGTGCAGACAAAGGCGAGAGTCCTGGCCGAGTCCTGGTCGAGTCCTGGTCGAGTCCTTTGCAGTCATTTCTCATACAATTGCCACTGTCATTTGGATGTCGACCGAGCGACGGCAAGAGAGCAACTTGTAATGGACTTTAATCAATTAATTTGAAAACGCTTTTCAATGGCGGCGAGACGCAAGGACACTGAAGGAGGGGCGACACAATGCTAAAGCGTCTGCCACTTTCTTGCAGAGAGCGAAATTCGAGAGACGACGAGACTCATGGGGGGGGGGAGGGGGAACTGTGAGACAATACGGCAAACGGAAATACATCGCAAACCAATGCCAAAAATGTAGCTGAAGAGTCGGAAGAAAAAGAATAAATAAACAACCCGCCCAGGCAGCAACAGCAACAGAGTCTGGAGTTGGGAGAGGCGCAAGGACAGGGATTGGAACTGAAACAGGACACAACAAACGCACTTAAAACACAATGATGCTCATTGTGTCTGACAGCAGCAGCAGCAGCAGCAGGACTAGCAACAGCAACAGGACCTGGCTCAGACGAATGCAGCAGCGAATCAATGGAGCGAGTTGAGAGGGGCGAGGGGCGAGGGTCGAGGGGAAGCGACTACAATATAGCTGATCCGTTGGAGCCACACACCTAAGATGACGATGGCGACGTCTGGCTTGGGCTCTGTCCTCTGCTCCTGGCGCTGGCACTTTGATTACGCATTGGCTTTGCCAGCTGCCAGCTGCCAGCTCTATGCTGTATGCTGTATGGTGTCCCTGATGTCCTTGCTGCTCGCTGCTGGTTAAGTTGCAGCTTCGCCTCTGACTCTGTCTCGTTTCATTCTAGCTGCTGCTTTCTTTTATTTCCTTCTCTGCCAACGTTGTTTGGCATTTTCATTTGTTGTCGTTTTTGGCACTTCAGTTTGATTTCGTTTGTTGCCGCCTTTGCCTTTTTACGCCTCGCACCTCGCACCTCCCGCTGTCCTCCCCATTGTCCTTGGCAGTTGTCCTCTTTTTTTGGTCACGCACTTTTGCCGTCGAGTGTCCCGCCCAATTAATGGGCGACTGAAGCAGACTGGGCGACACTTGGCTCTGTGTGTCCTCGTCGTTTATGTACTTCATTGAAATCAAATTAGTGTCGATAAAGTCCAAGAGTTCAACTTAACGACTTTCGCTGGATTAACAACAGAGGATCTGCTTGGGAAATAGGAGAAAGGTGCCGAAATTATGAAGGGGTCTAATGATTTTCAGGCTACTTTGAACTAACTTTTTCTCATGTGATCTCAATTGCTTATTGATATGTTTCCAATATGTTAATAATTTACAGTACAAATTTGCAGTTCAACAAAATTTGTTTTCTTTATACAATACTTTAAGTGTTTCCCACTCTAAATTAAGTAGAATATTATAAAGCTGATTCTCTTTTGGAAAATATACCAAACACGGTCTCAATTTATATCTGGAATGACTTCCAAGCTTTTGAAACGAGCCCAAACATATATTGAGGATTCATTTGGACTTTAATTATTATTATTATGTATTCTATAATTGTCTTGATTCTGGCCCAAATTCTAAACAAACCTAATTTGCCTGCAACAATAGCAAGTGTTATAGATTAATTCAAATTTGTCGGCTCACAGATCAAGGTGTTCATACGGACTGACTTTAACTACTGGGCTGTTGACATTGATCAAGATTATAGATACTTTATGGGTCGGAGATACCTCCATCTATTTGTTTCATACACTTAGTTATAATACCGATGTACTCTATGGACATCGGGTATAATAAGGGGGGTTATACCCGCTAACTATTTTTAAATTTGGTAACAGTACTCGTTTATGTCTTCCGAAGATCAAGTTTGTCTTAGATTTTTGCCACGCCCCTTTTCGACGTAATAATAAAGCTAGTGCTTTCATTTTGGAAGAAAAAAGTAATACTTATCTTTAGTCTTAATTCTTCCTGCGAATTTCGAAGTGAAATTATTCAAGAAACAACTTTATAGGGCACTATTCACATGCGGTTTTGTTTTAAATATATGCACAAACACAAATTTCGGTATATTTTTTTGGTATATTCGTTGTTCAAATATCATCGAAGGGTTTTTTTTCGAGCACTCTCGACTGTAACTTTCTTACTTGTTTTTATTTACATTTGTCTGCCAAACGAAAAAGGAATCATGAAATTGATTTGAGTAACTAAGACATTTTCCTCATATTGTTTTAAACTCTCTCTATCTCCTGCCCTCGAATAATTATATCAATATTGAAGCTAATTTAAGTTTAAGAAAACAATTAAACTTGTTCATAATAACAATATAATTTAACATAAACTTATCAAAGCTTTACGATGAAACCAAATAAAAATGATGTTCCTTACGCCCAGTTATCTTCAGGAACATTTCTCTACCATAACTTTCAGGCACTATCAGATGATTGTTCATTTTGTGGAATCGATTTCATTTACTCGTCTTGGCAGGTCTTGACGATCAGTTGCTTTATGGGACTCCAAAGTGATCAGTGAATTCTCCTCACTTCGTTTATTCTCACTCTGTCTGTCTCTCTCTGCTCTTCGTTCCTCCCGCTCTCACTGTCGCCTGGGGAGCTTGGCTTGCTTCCGCTGCTATTTCGGTCTGCCACACCTCCACTTCAGCTCTCCCATCTCCGCCTTAGGAAATAGGACGCCAGAGGGTTTGGCGTTGGGGGTTGTGGGTTGGGTTGGTTGGGGCTCAAACTTTGAGCTGAAACGTCAACCAATTTCAAGTCACAATGACACTGAGAGGCGACATTGGCGCTGGACTCTGCAAATGGCAAGAAATAAACGTCAGCTCAACGGCAACAGTAGAAGCAGTGAAAGAAGAAGCGGCAGCACCATCAGCAGCCAACAACATGAAAAAACGAAGAAAACAACAGCGGGCAAAAAAAAACGAAGGAAAGCAAAAGAGCAGAAAGAGCAAGAGAAATAGAATGGAAGCCAAACGAAACGCAGCTGGAAAAAGAATTAAATCAAGAACTCATTAAGGCGCCGGATGCAATCACACTTTGCGCTATTCAGCGAGCCACTCTCTCCCCCCGTCCCCTCTTCGCCTCTTCCCCTCTTCCACCTCTTGCTGCTGTTCTTTCAATCTATCTATCTCGCTCGCTCGCTCTATCGCTGCTGCTGCTGCTGCTGCTGCTGTTGCTCTCTGTCATGCGAGAGCGCGAGGCTCTATAAAAATGGCGTCAACACACAGTGGGAATGTCGCCGTCGCCGTTGCCGTTGTCGTCAGCGTCAGCGTTGGCGTTGGCGACTGCGTCGCTGTCGCCGTTTGCCGCAAAAGTGCGCACAATTATTCATTAACTTTGCACCGGAAAAGCAGAGAAATTAAAAACTGCCAACGCCAGGATAAATAGGGACAAAGTGCAGAAATTAAAAATATGAGAAATAGTACAGAGAGAGAGAGAGAGAGAGCACAAGAACAACAACAACAGCAGCAGCAGCAGCGAAAAAAAACATAAGGAAAGGTGCAATGAGAAGGGGAGTGTGGAGGGGGGGAAGGAGTAGCCATGGCAAATGCTTAAATAACTGCGCCCAGCGAGGTTGTGGGAAGGGGGAGGGGAAGGGTAAGGGGTGTCAGAGGCTACGCGGGTTCACAACTAATAAAACAAAAGTCAAAAGTCCTTAAGCGCAATGAAGAAGCTAAAAATGCAACGCTGCAACGCCAGCCGAGTGTGAGAGCGAGACAGAGAGATTTGGGGGGGAGACGGAGGAGGGAAGGCAGCTTAAACTACAAAAAGAGCGCGACGCCAAGATGGGGAACCAGTGTGTGTGTGTGTGTGTGTGTGTGTGTGTGTGTGGGCCAGGAAAAGGGTTAAGGCTGATGAGCTGTTGCTGTCGCTGCTGCTGCTGCTGTCGACCCGCAGTCGGCGTAATGAGCGCGCCCGCCGCTGCGGGCAACCATAAAAATCGCAGGCCCTCCCCCTTTTCCCCCTTCGCACCCCCCTCTCCACACCCCTCACTCAGCGCCATTTGACTGCCCGGCAAAAGCATTTGGCGCAGTGCAGCCATCGCCTGGGCGCCTCAAAGCATGCACCACTTATTGTTTTATTCGCCAACGACGACGACGACGACGACGACGATGATGATGACGATGGCAGCATATCCGCTCCACGTCACTTGTGATAATTGCGTGCAGACGGTAGTTGAGCAGCCACCGCCACCGCCACCGCCTCCCACTCGGCCTCAGCGTCAGCTTTTGCTCGGCATTTCTAAGAAACGCTCAACACTAAAATCTGGCAACGCCAGCCAAAGTGACACATGCAAAAACGGGGCAAAAAGCCCAA
The DNA here is from genome assembly GCA_035047365.1 of Drosophila ustulata. Taxonomy (NCBI): domain Eukaryota; kingdom Metazoa; phylum Arthropoda; class Insecta; order Diptera; family Drosophilidae; genus Drosophila; species Drosophila ustulata. Next base: position 86,905 of record JAWNPT010000095.1, read on the forward strand.
GCCGAAGCCCTTAGACTGCGGCCTCCGCCTCCGCCTCCGTCTCCACCTCAATTTCCATCTCCGTCTCCGCCTCAACGAACTGTGAAGCCTTTGTGCATATCGCGAACCGGATCAGCGCCAGCGACAACTAAAAAAACGGCCAGCAAACGATGCTAAACAAAAAGGCCCAAACGAACTGGCTGGCGGAAGGGGCGAAGGCGGGGGCGTGGCGCAGTGTGTCGTGGGTGGGGGCAATGAGAGAAAAAAGTTCGAGCAGAATGCGAATGCGAATGCGAAATAAAAATTCATAATTACGTTTACGCCGGTAATTAAAAATTATTGTAATACACGCAATGGGCAGCTGGCCACGCCCCCCAAATGCGACTCATGTGCGGCGGGTCCAAAGTCCGGGGCAGCTGCCACAGCGGTCGGTTGCACAAATCACGGAAGCCGCCGCCGCAAAAGCAGCAGCAGCAACAGCAGCGACAGCGACAGAAAAAGTTGAACGCCAAAGGATGCAAAGGATGCGAGGACGCGAGAATGTGAGGATACAAGGATGCGTCTGGTAGACGACAGCGGCGGTAATTACATGATAAAAACTATTTAAGTGGTTGCCAGATACGCTCAGCGCCCAGCAGCAACAGCAGGCGGAAACGGAAACGACAACGAGGCGTTTGGGTTAGCTGTGAGCAAAAAGAAATAATATTTAGAGAACGAGAGCAAGGAGTGGGAGATTCATAGTTTCCATATTAAACACAATTAATTGACCAGTCCTGGAATTAAGTAATGCTCAACAACACTCAATTACACGCCTTCCAAACAAAACTATATGAGAAGCAATTACTTAACGATATTTAAACCAGTAATAAAGCTACAGTCGAGAGTGTGATACCGACCGTATGATACCCGCAACCCATTTCGAGAGAAAACAAAAAATTTAAATGATATATTAACAAAAAATATACCAAATATACTAAAATTAGTTTTTTGTATATATTTGAAAATAGCGGGTAAAAATCACAACACCGTTTTGGTCACACTGTCAACTAAACAAACAAAGCGCGGGCAGCTGCAAGTGAATTTTGCATAGAAAATTGATTCTTTAATAACTTCCTTGTTTTTCATTCGATCTCAACCAAATTCACAGGAATCTAGGTCTATTATTACGTCTTTTACAGACTTTTGGGGGCGGAAAGGGGCGTGGCATCCAACTTTTGAAATAAACTTGACCTGCGTAGGACCTATAGGAGTACTGTCCCCAAATTTGGTAGCTCTAGCTTTCATAGTCTCTGAGATCCAGGTGTTCATACAGACGGACAGACGGACAGACGGACATGGCTATATCGTCTCGGCTGTTGACACTGATCAAGAATATATATACTTTGTGGGGTCGGAGATGCCTCCTTCTGCCTGTTACATACATTTTCTGTTGGCACTAAGTTATAATACCCTTCTACCCTATGGGTAGCGGGTATAAAGAGCGTTAGCTTAAAACCATGATTATATTGCATGCCTTTCATGATCATCTGTGCAAAAATCTAAATTTTTATTTACCCAGAAATAAATATTCATGTTTCATTCCCCTCTCGATATAAGACGAATATTGCATTGCCTATATAATATTAGTTATTTTAATTTTAATAAATGTCTACTTAAATGGAATGTTAAGGATTTTAGAACTACAAGGAATTTACTTATTAATTTGTATACTTTCCTGGTATTTATAATTAATGAATGTCAGCAATCAAAGCCTAAAATATCATATTAATTATATAATTAGTTTCAATACGTGTATTTTGTTTAATTGCTGTTTTAAACTTACATTTCGACCATTTGGTTTTTAGGGTTATTTTTATTCATTTTCGGTTTAATTAAATTTCTCTGTTCTTCATTCGACCGGACTTGGAGTTTCTCTCCTTTAATGAAAAATTCACAAACATTCATTACAGCCGCGTGCTTTGTGTGCCTGACTCTTGTATTTGGCTTTGAGACTGCACCTTTTCACGTTTGATCCTTCCCATTTCATTGGTATTTTAATTTGTCTTGCATGCAACTCATTGCTTGCTGCGCTTTTATCAATACAATTAAAATTTGTAATCAAAATAATTAAATCATATTTTCAATTGATGGCACAAGTGATTGCACGACGACGACGTCAAACCATCAAAGTGAAAATTCAAAGGCCATTTCTCCCCGCCCCGCCCTCAGCTCAGCTCAGCTCAGTTCCGCCTCCAAGGCTGGCGGCATCAACGGGCACTTAAATTACGCACACATCGTTAAACGCGCGTTTGCAAATTGAACAATATTTGAAAAATTACACAAAAAAAAATAAATACATGTGCGAGTATTGAAGCCAGCGCTTCCTCCGCCAAACATGTACTCTCAAAAAAAAAATGCGCAAAATTTTTTATTAATGTTTGCGGCAACGACGCAACGCCGTGGGGCAAGAGCCGAGTCGAGCCGCGCAGCTCGTTAGCAACTTAAGTTGAGCTGTTGACGACGACGACGTCAAACAAAAGGCAAACGTCAATGCGCCGTCGAATTGGCAACATATTTGCGAACAGCACGACGCGCAAATCCGCAACCACCCCTCCAGCGGGCAGCACTTCTCACCCCGCCAACGGCTGCCACACAGGCGCCAGCCTGCGGCATATGCGCGCGGCAAATATCGCAAAAAAAGGCCAGCCAGAGGACAACGATGGCATGTGAAACTCCGCCAATACACCCCCCTCCCACCCCGCCCCGTGCCTTGCCGCGTGTTTGATTACCACGCGCGGTTACACGCAAAACAACGCAATTTTCGGCATGCATGCCGCCAGTCGCAGGCAGCACCACGCCATCCATGCCTCCTCCTCGTTTGGGTCTCATCCACCCACCAGCCGAGGCAGTGGCAGAGGCCATCAGCAGCAGCGTTCGGGGTCAGGGGTCGGGCAGGGGCAGCTGTTCAATCGCGGGGAGGTCGCGCTTGAGCTGCAAGAAAAATCGCACAAAATCCCACTTGACAGGCGTAGTTAGCGGGCATCAGCATCATGCAAATATCAGTCATGTTGCCGACTTGCGCTGCGAGGGCTGTTCCAGCAGTTGCCAGCCGATAAATAACAATGCTAATTATATATGTTAGAATGCTTTTCTTTTCTTCTTGAATCAATATATTAACTTTATTCACTAACATTTGACTAACATATTTTGTAACTTTAACATGTTAATTTCAGTTTTACACAGTTTTTTTGGATTGTCTTATTTTTAAGAAATATTTTACGACAAATCATAAACATTATTTAATTCAAATCGATTCAATACTCGATTTGTAGTTTAAATAAATCTATTCGAAAAGTGCAATTCTTTGAAATATTAGCTTATCGATTTAAAATTTTGTTTCAAAATATTTAACATCAATTGATTGATACATTGTAAAAATATGTCACTCTGGATTTTTCACCTCTTGTACTACAGGATTTAATTCGAAAGTAAAATCATAAATTAACAATAACTAAATCAAATCTCATAAATATTTTACAACACAACCATTTAAATATTTGAAATTTTTTTAATTACATTGTAACTTGTTATGATATATACTTATAATAAGTAAATTCATTTTAAATAAATATCATGTGTGTCACATTCCAGAAGTCGTTGGCATATATCCATCTCCAGCTGAGCAAACTTATCGATCGACCCTCGCTGGTGAATGTAAACATCTTTTGATATATTGAACACTGGCGACTGGCGGGCCGTCGACTGCGGTTAATGGCTTATTTAAAATTGTGGCGGCGGCGGCGGCGCATTTTGAGAAATTGGCAAAAACTGGCGGCTGGAAATTGATACGCGGCAATCAGTGCGACAATCCACCGAATCCCTCGGATCCCCAGCCTAAGCAAGTAAATGCAAAAAAAGAAAAGATGCGGGGCTTTAAATCATAATCAGTAAAATGGAAAAAATATAAATAATGAAAATTACGCCTGGCATAGAAAGTGGAACAGGAGAAGCAGAAGAAGCCAATGCTCTGCAAAAATTGAAAGTAGAGCGCGGAGGGTTGGCGAAAAAAAATGTAAGTACAAAAAATTTGCATAACATTGTGTGGTTCGAGTGATTTTGATGAGGAGTGGGATGTTGTTGTGAATCAACAGGATGATTACACCGACATAGAGTGGGAGCGAGAGAGAAGGAGGGAGGCTGAACAAAAAACCAAAATGAAATTAATCTAATAAGGCAACATTGTCGTCGTCCTGTTTGTGCTGTGTGGCAAGTGGGCCACAAAGTTTGAACTTTGTTAGCTGCCTCCTCTGTTGCTGTTTTGGGCCCGAGTCAATTTTACAAGCCATTGATGCAGAAGATCAAACTTCCGCAAATATTGTTAATGAAATATTAATGCGAAAAGGATATGCAATTGACAATTGTCTCGCCCTCATCTCTCTCCCCTCACCTCTCCGCTCTGGGCTTAAGACACAAAGCCGCTCATTTGCATAGGGCCAGAAGCGGGGCGCCAAGGAATCAGAAATGCCATCGCCCACTCGAGAGCAAACGCTCTAAATTAAATTACAATTTCAACTGTTCAGATAATAAAAAAAAAAAACACAAAAAAACAATATAAAAACGAAATCGCGAAAGGAAATAGAAAATCACAGCCATTAATCATAGCCACGCCGCTTTCTCGTCTCCAGCTTCAATTGACATTTTCCATTTGCCAGCTTCGAGCGTCTTATGCAAATTTTTCCGGAGCAACAACCCTACACAAAACTGACACGTATTGGCTGCAGTTAAAAGCATTGATAAATCATAACCACAATGCCCGGCACAGATTTATTGTAGTGCGAGGAAAGAAATAAATATAACAAACAGGCGAGGCCCCAACACCCTCTGAAGCAACAAAAGGGTCCGGCAAATGGGCTCGCGATTTGCATTTGAATTGATTGGTAAATTGGATTGAAAGTGCGACGCTCAAAAAGTGATATTAAATTGGAGCAACTATTTGCAATGCGATCTTAAAAGCGGGAAGTAGTAACAGTATTTGTATATTATTGTAATACCAGACTATTTAATTGTTACAATATTATTAAAGTATTATTGTAGTATTTTAATTGCATTCCTTTTTTATTTGGGTATAATATTACATAATAATTCGATTATTATACTAGCCAGTTTTACTTATATTTTGGTATAATTGAAAAAGAGGCTTGAAACTGAAAAAGTCCAGTTACTAATTATTTATTTTCTAATTAAATTATTAATTGTAATAACTTACTTATTACTACAAAACAGAAAACCACAAGTATAACAATCTAAATAATAGTTTGTTTGTTCTCATTATTTTATTTTTCATTCATAAGACTAGTTACATTAAAAAATATATATATATGTATGTTATGTTTAGATTTGTTGTTTGTCTTCACAGTCATGAAAAAAATTTTACAAATTTTTCCGAACTAACTACATATGATTTCATTTATTTGCCGTTCAAAGCCATTTAAGTTCTTCAGCTAATTAAAATGCATCTACTTTAATGTAAACTTTATTGGCATGTTATGAAGTCCTACTTTATTTCATAAACTCAAATCTTTTTCACATCAATATTTATTTTGCTATACACAAATATATTAAGCACTTTTTTGGGATATTCATTCATTTCTTAAAAAATATTAACTATTGGTCAAGTTACAAAACCAATAATTATTATTTTTATATCAAGAATTTGTAATACAAATATCCATATGTTATAAATTACAATTTTTTATTTTAAAAGATATTATATTATGATTATAGCCATAATTTATTGGACTTACAAATCTGTCCAAAAGAAGGACAACTTGACATCTCTGATTGCCATTTTTTGTAATTTGTTTTTTTTATTTTAATTCAAATTCATTCAGATATTTTATGTTCAGCTTAACCTAATTGTATATTAACAAAAATTCATACCAACTACAGTATAATCAGGTTATAACGATTCTGCGTATAGGGTCCGTCTAGTTATTGCGACGAAAACTCGATATCTCCTTTCGGTTAGTGCGTCTTCAAAGTATAACGACGTAAAATCGTCAGTCACTTGAAAGTCGCTACTGGATTCTCCTCTTAAAACAAGTAAGAAAGCTATAGTCGAGACTCCAAAACTCTTATACGTGCATACAGTTGCATTTAACATTTGCCCTGATTGCCACGCAACGTAATTACCACAGCACCCAAAAGTAGGCAACACATTTTTGGCTTAATCAATTTGCACTCGAGCTGCAATTAATTGAACAGCCCAAAAGTAGACTAGAGTTTATGCAGCACTCGAACTTTGGTTCAACTTAATTATTATGTAAATCAATAACATATGAATAATTGATTATTTATCAATTATGGGCTAGTCTGTTAGTTGTCTTTAAGGTTTAAAAACATATTTATGCTAAATATTATTAGCTCACAATGTGAAACATTTTGTAATGCGACCCTAAACCATTTGACCCCTGTTCAATGCAGATTCCTTTGACTTTCGCTACACACACGCACTGCCCGCAAACTCTCATGGCCATCAGCAACCACAACGACCACACGGCTTGAGTTTGGGTTTCTGGGGCTGGCTTAAAGAGCGGGATGTGTGCAGCAGGCGAAGAGGCGAAGTGGATGAGGCGTCGATTGCAAGTGCCGCTTGCCGTCGTCTTCTGTCTCCAGTGCACTCTGTGTGTGTGCGGGTGTGTTAAGTAAACTGTCAATATTTGATGTATGTTAACACCCAGCGCCTACACAGAGACAGAGACGGAGACAGAGACGGAGACAGAGATAGAGAGAGAGAGAGAGTGGAAGGGAGATGCCTGGCGTGTCAACAAGCATTCTCGTTGATGCCGACGATGTGGATGTCGATGTCGATGTCGATGTCGTCTGGAGTGCCGCCGCCTGTTAGCTGCCTTGTTAAACCGATTTGCCATATTTTTGCATGTGTATCTAGCCATATGCACCATTTGGCAGCCAAATGCCAAAAGGCAGCCACAAACACGCGCGGCGCATCAGGCTGCCAACAAGGATACAACTTGGCTGCCACAACTGGAATGGTTAAGAGAGAGGCAAAGAGGCAAAGAGGCAGACAGGCAGGCAGACATGTCGTCTGCCGCTTGGCAACGTTTTACTGTTATTCAATATGTCAAAATCGTGTCGATAACGTTCAAACAACGACACCCAAATCGCAACCAGACGAGACGATTGAAGGATTGCCGCCATTTGTGGTTGAGGCATGCCACAGCACCTTGGCATCCATCAGCAGCAGCAGCAGCAGCGACAGCAACAGCAGCTGTGGGCAAACAGTGCAACGTGATTTGGGGCAAACTTAATTAATCAATTTCAAATCAATTACCACAAATTTGTTACCAATATGCAAAGACATGAATCAGTTGCAGTTGCAGTTGCAACACTGAGAGCAAGATAAGACCCTGGGTCCGGCGACGCATAAACAAATCTTGGCTGTCAAAAGTGCTCAAAGCCATTGTGCTAATCTCGATGAGGCGTCAACGGGGGCTGGGGCTCTAACGGCATTCAATAAATCACTAAACACTTGAATGACGCTGCCAATGCAACTTGCAACACATTGCACATTGCAGGGGAAAGACAGAAATGGAGCTGGAGACGGAGACTGGGGCTTAACATGCAAACGACAAAAGCAAAGCAAGGGGAAGAGAGAGCAAGAGGGGGGAGGGGCGCCATCACACCCAGGCGGAAGCGTACAGCGGCCGGATGCACTGGCAAAGGATGCAGTTGCAGTTGCAGTTGCGACTGCTGCTGCTGCTGTTTCTGTTGCTGTGGCAGTTGCAAGGCCTTGCCTTGGGTTGCCTTGCGTCGGGCTCATAATTCAAAATTGAAATTGCAACAATCAATTGCAACAACATGCAACAAATCGTTTGTTGCCTGGTAGCCTAATCACTGCACGTTAGTTCAACAGCCAGCGGAAGCCCGGCGAGAGGATGTGAATGTGAATGTGAATGCGAATGTGATTGTGAATGTGAGTGTGAATGTGAATGGATTTGGAATATGTAGAGAATTGGCCATTGAGGGTTGACATATAAATCTCAAACGACAGAGAATCTGGCCAGCAGACAGAGCTCAAAATTGGAAGGGGAAATCAAATGCAGGAAAGAGATGCAAACAGATAGATAGAGAGCGAGGGAGAGAAAGAGAAGGAAACAGATTGGGACGAAAATCGTTCAATTACTCAGCTAATTTAAGTCTATTTCTCAATTGCTTAATAAGCACTTTAAATGCAAAAGAGAAATTGATTGATTGCTGATGTTAACGATTATACACAGTTAAATATTCATTGCAAGTGGGAAATGACATTTTTGCAATTTTTGATTAATTTAGTGTATTTTGGAAAAATATTATAATTGTTTAATGCAGAAGATAAACTGATTAATCCACCATTTTTAATGTATTAAAGATATATTCAAAATGTGATTAATAGAATGAAAAGCAATAAATAAGTATATTCAGTTTGATTAAATTTAATAATTCCGTATTCCAAATGGAATTGATTCATTACGAGTAAATTAAATATTATATAATTTACTGAATTAATAAAAAATGATCCTGGTCCTAAAATAAAGCAACCATTTACTTTTGTGGTATGTACAGATTCAAAATATTGTTAAATAAAATAAAAAATTAATAAAAGTACTGTTTAATCAGGACTTCAGCTGATTAAATGAAAATTAAAATTATTTAGTGACTATTTCTAAGGTTCATCGATTTAATCATATTAAAAGTATTGATAAAGATGCATTAAAAATTAAGAAATTCATATTACGGTTTAGAATTTAATATAACTTTATAAAACAAATATGTCAACAGAACTTAACCAACAATTACAATCAGATTGAATACGATTGAATAGTTAATTGTGAATTACTTCCGAGTAATTGAGCTCGGTCCTCTATTTAGTCCAAATTTTACTTTTAATATCGAAAGCAGATTTGTAATTAAATCGGGCTCCACATAGACCCTCTGTGCTCAGGTATTTGCACGGCAAAGTTCATTTTGTGGGTGGAGAACAGGTGAGTGTTGTTGTGTGTTGTGTGTTGTGTGTGGTGGCTAGGGCCAATGAAGCGTTGGGTGTAATTAGCAAAGTTCACGTTGCCATTGCCATTGCCGGCTAATCTGTGATTTTCCAAATTGTTTCACAAGTGTCATAAATCAATGAAATACCAATAAGTCGTTGCTGCTGCTGCCGTGTTGCAATTGTTGGAAAATGCAAATTTCGCAAAAGGATATGGCCATGCATAAATGCCATTTGGCTGCAGCAGGAGTTGCAGCCGCCTGGACACGACAGACGACAGCAGGCAAAAGGCAGAAGGCGGAGAGAGAGAGCAAGAGGGTCTCAGAAGGCAGTTGGAGACACGAGACAAACATATTTCATGCAGTCTCAATTGGAATTCTAAATCAATCAGATTGAGACGATGACTGGGCAGCAACTGCAACTGGGCTGCGCTCTGTCCAAATGTCCTTGCAGTCCGATATCCTGCTGTCTGTTGGCCAACAACAGGCAGAGGAGCAGTCGACCAACAACAGCCTCTTGACCCCAGCTGTCTGTGCATTAAGTAAGACACAAATCATAATCGTATGCGTGTGCGTGAGCGTGTGCGTTTGCAGTGGCAGCTGAGCAAGGACGAGACCAAGAACGAGATGGACATGGAGATGGAGATGGAGAAGGAGAAGGACACTGCGCACTGGCGTGTTAGGATATGCAAAATTTCAAATATGAATTGAACTGATATATTAATGGCCAGCTGGGCAACCAAAGTGGGACGCAAAGCTGCTCAGCCAGTCAGCAAAAGTAGCTGCAGTTTCCTCTACCAGGTTGAGGACAGACTCTCGTTGTCCTCCTAATCGCAGTTGGAGACGCAGAACGAGACGAAAACGGAGTCAGAGTCAGAGTCGGAGTCAGAGTCGGAATTGGAGTCGTAGTTGGATTTGGATTTGGGAGACGGTCTGTGAGTCGACGCTGGCATTTATAAATCAAAATGTTGGGCCAACAAACCTTGGCAGGCAAAAGGACATGCCTGCTGCACTCCAGTATCGATGTGTGTGTGTGTGTGTGTGTGTGTAATTGCCAGTTACTGTAGCTACAGCACAACGTTGCGCCTTGGCAGCCGAAAACGTTGCAAGCAACTTATCTCTTGGCCTGGCCATATAAATAATGACAAGCACGACGACAAATAATAATGCACACACATATCGGGAGAGAGAGAGCGACAGAGTGAGAGAGAGAGAGAGCTGGACAGGATATGCAGGACAATAGGCCTATAGGAAAAAAGACCTGGGTCAGAGCAGGACAAACGACGGCAGAGAGTGTGTGTGCATAATATGAGAATTTATGTGCGGAAAGGATTGAAAATAAATTTATGAATTATATTGGTTAGAAAATTGCATCTACTCAAGGATATCCTTAATGTTTATAGGATATGCATGTGTTTTACTGCCGGTGTGCGCCATTGTCTACAGCGGGGGGATGTATCTGCAAAATGCAACAATGTCTCCGTCGCTGAATTTATTGTTTGTTTGATTTGCATTGTGCCCGAACAGCTGACAGTGGAGCCAACAGCACCAGGACATGAGGACAGCAGGACGGCAGGATGTCAGTCTCAGTCTCAGACTCAGCCTCAGTGGAGCGTACTTTAAGCCACTTTTCTCACACATTTCCTGTGCGGGGGCCTTTTTGTCAACCTATCAGCGATAAGAGCAACAATTTGGCCTCTAAGTGCCATGCAGCACAGCACAAGCAGAGGAAATCAAGAAATGAAATTTCCACAACACAAATAAAAATCAAAATCTTCAAAATAAACAAGAAACCAGCCGAGCAGCCGAGATGGAGGAACGCACAATTTGAGTGACTGTCGTCGACCTGTCGTAGCTTATCATAAAAATCCAATAAATGCTACCACACACACACACACACACACACACACACACACACACACACACGCTCTTACTTGAAATGGAGGCTGCAACTTTTGCCTTTTACGATTCGGTTTTCGACTTCACCCTCCATCATCGTCATCTCATATAGTTTACGACTTTCCTTTCAATGTTTCTCACTCTCCGCAAGTGTATGTGGGTGTGTGTGTGTGCGTTATACTCTGGCAAATCTGTCAAAGTTCAGTTACATGACACTTGCCCAACCGCCCGACAATCCCCGCAATCTAAAATCTTACACTACAAAAAAAAGGCCACAAGAGAACTTTGATCAAATAAGCAACCGTTATATTTTTAGTACAAAATATAAAACAAATCCTTAAATTCAGAATTAACACAATGCAGTAAAAATATTAAAGATTCTTAGCTGAATGATAAGCTAAAATTAAATTGTAAATTTAGATAATAGAATTTTCAGTAAAATATATAAATTAAACAATTTAATAAAAATTTTATATTTAAAAATAATTTTAGTTTTATATTTCAATTCTGTTAAATAATATTTATTATAATAATAAAAAGTTAATATACCAGAATTACAACCCGGCTTACTTTAAACTACAATGATACTAAATTGAAATTGAAAAATTAAAACAAAATACATTTTATTATAAATATTTACCAAAAGTTACAAAACAATGTCCTCGAAATTCCACTGAAACTGTAACATACATATATAATACTTTTTTATATTTTAAATAATAGCCAAAAATTCGTATTAACATCCAAATAATTGCTACAAATTTCTCTAGGTGTGCCACACACCTTCTTTTCTACAGGAATCGCAATAAAAGTTGCCCGACACGTTTATGTTTATCTCTCACGCCGGGCATCATCATCAGCAGTCGCATTCGCAGTCGCAGTAGATCAAATAGTAGCTGACAAGGACGAGCTGTTTGAGCTCTGCAGTTGCGAGTGCAGAGTGCTCAGTGGCTGTGGCAGTGGATACATTTCATTAGTTTGGCATTATTATATCATTATTGATGAGGACACATTGCAATAAAGTCACAGCAACTTTTTATGGGCTTATGTAACATAGGCAGTGAGATGGATGCTCTGCCTAAGATCAATATTTATACCCGCTACCCATAGGGTAGAAGGGTATTATAACTTAGTGCCAACAGAAAATGTATGTAACAGGCAGAAGGAGGCATCTCCGACCCCACAAAGTATATATATTCTTGATCAGTGTCAACAGCCGAGACGATATAGCCATGTCCGTCTGTCCGTCTGTCCGTCTGTCCGTCTGTATGAACACCTGGATCTCAGAGACTATAAGAGCTAGAGCTACCAAATTTGGGGACAGTACTCCTATAGGTCCTACGCAGATCAAGCTTATTTCAAAAGTTGGATGCCACGCCCCTTTCCGCCCCCAAAAGTCTGTAAGAGCCGTAATAATAGACCTAGAGCATTGAATTTTGGTATGCATAATAATAATTATATTCTCAATGATTCCTGTGAATTTGAATGAGATCGACTTGAAAACAAGGAAGTTATTAAAGAATCAATTTTATATGCAAAATTCACTTGCAGCTGCCCTCGCTTTGTTTGTTTAGTTGACAGTGTGACCAAAACGGTGTTGTGATTTTTACCCGCTATTTTCAAATATATACAAAAAACTAATTTTAGTATATTTGGTATATTTTTTGTTAATATATCATTTAAATTTTTTGTTTTCTCTCGAAATGGGTTGCGGGTATCATACGGTCGAGCACTCTCGACTGTAGCTTTCTTACTTGTTTTATGTTCCCCCAAAACAAATTATAGCCTATCACGAAATACCTCCAAAACTATTTTAGAGCCACTTTTAGCTATTTTTTTTGCTATTCCGATGAATCATAACTTTGTGATAAGGTCGCACACGAAATATTTTGATAAATATTTCAATTGAAATAGTTTAATCTTAAATATACAAAATTGTATTTACATATTTTTTACTTTACATTTTTTACGGAAAATTTTCATAATTTTTTAAATTGAATTTTCATTTTTTTTCGTTATTAATTTAAGTATATTTTATTTTGTTTCCTTTTAAGAATCCAGTGTCATAATTCTGATTTTATGGGCTGATCAATTTAATTATCTAAATTTCTAAATCTAATTTATATTTAACATTCTGAATTTTATAAATCGAATACAATTTTACAATTTTTAATTTGTTTTGTACTCAAACATATATTCCTAAATATTATTGCATTGAAACTTTTCAAGGTGAGGCATCTCGTTAAAACTTAAATATTTGAATGCAAAAGTTTTTCTATATTTTCACTCTCGACATTAACCCTGCTGAGAGTAAACAAATAATAGGAAAACAAACAAATGGCATCAGTGCACATGATAATTGAGGCATAGCTAAAAAAAAGTGTAAATATGTTAGAAGTTGCTGGAGGAATGATTTCGAAATGGAAATGGGAAAATATAAACGGACTTTGAGCAACACAATTAGATATTTAATGTGACACAATAATTACACGTTTTGATGGAATTACAGCTCTTAGTCGCAGTCTGAATTGGAGACCATATAAACGCCAGCCTCGACACAGATTGCAACAACTGTATCTGCAACCAGCATCAAGATGCGTTTCTATCTGCTTATCGCTCTCGCTCTGGCCATGCTCCTGGTAAGTAGCGACTAAACATCCTTTTGGCCAACCTTAGCTAATCCTTATGCCAAATCCCTGACAGCAACTGGTCGCTGTCAACGCAGCTTCCCTCGAGGCAAGTCATTCTCCACTTCATGTGATCGCCCAACGGGATGTCTCCCATAGCGTTGGCGTTGCAGGATCCCCGCCTTCGGGGCAGCCACCTCATGGCGGTCCTCCACCACCCCGGACTACCGTAGCCACCGCATCCGGCTAATCAGTGACGAAGTGATGACGCGACACACGAACTCGACCCCGGAATCCGACACTGTATAAATAATCTACGCACTGCACTGTATCATAACGAAGCAACTGAATAAAGCAAATGTAGTGGAATAGAAAAATATGAGTGTCTATAAAAAAAAGCGAGAATCGAACTCGATAATTGAGTTCACAGTTATTCACTTGGAATCTTTTAGAAAAAATAAATTGGAACGTGATAATTATTATACTTTATAAATTATATATTATATAATGATCATATATACATATATATATATATGAATAATAAATACTACGTATATATATATATATATATATAGAAACGGTAAGAATTCCATATATGAACAACAACTAAATGAAAACACATTCCATATGATTTTCAAGTGAGAAAAATGTTAATTGAAAGCATTCTGTAGATTAGATCTGCACTAAATAACTGAATAGTTCAACATTTTGCTGACTTGCATTACTGGGGAGGACAAACAACAATGCAATTATATGACAACGATGAGATTCGAATCGTGAATAATATTCAAGCGGCACAGAACTAATGTGTTCCTCTAATTGAAGTCACTCTGAATGAATCGACAGTTAATAGCGTTACAACAATAGTTTGACGAGGAAAATTCCCCCGGAAAATGACATCATACATCATAATTTCAATGGGACCTATGAGATAGATATGCACATATAAATAAATAAATAAAATATAAAATAAACTGAATATATTGGCGTTTCTCTTTCTCGGTATTATTGCAACTAATGATTGCGTTTTGTGGCTGGCGTATTTCCGGTAGGTTATATTTTTTTGTCTGATTGCGAATGCGAGTATTTATGAATGGATTGCACTCTCAATGCAGTCGGGAAACATGTGAACCCCAAACCTTGGTATTTAGCGGCCAAGCCCAAAGTGGGCGGCAACAATTAAACAGCATTAAGCCGATATTAATCTATAACATACAAATGGAGAAAATCTTTGGCTGTTGTATCGAATATCGAATACGCTTTTAATTAATATATAATTTACATCACAATTGTAATCAACTCTAATTTGATATTCAATTTAAAGTAAAATATTTCGATATAAAATAAGAACTTTTTCTAATCTAAAACTCGATTGAGAACAAAAATAAACAATTTTGTTAAACAATAATTATACCCGCTACCCACGCCCACAGAAAATGTATGTAACAGGCAGAAGGAGGCATCTCCGACCCCATAAAGTATATACATTCTTGATTAGTGTCAACAGTCGAGACGATATTGCCATGTCCGTCTGTCCGTCTCTATGAACACCTAGAACAAAAGTGGTTTGTTAAATTATTATCAAAATAAATGTGCCCAATGCATATGGACGTTTTAAGTGTGTGAATGACCTAGAGATATCAAATTTGGTGACAGAATTCGTGTAGGTCTTACGCAGATAAAGTTTGTTTTAGATTTTTCCGCCCCAAAAACTTTAAAAGCCGTAAATTATTATTATACAAATTTTCATTAACGTTTTGTTTTTTTTTCTCGAAATATTATATATAAAAAAACCGTAGTTAACGTGACGAAATAAGGATTGCATTCTTATTGGTTAGTATGCTTTAATTTTAATTTTTGAGGAAGACTTCAAATTAATAAACTGCCTGTTAGAGTATCGAGCAAATCACGTGAACCAAACTGAAACAAACTGAATGAAGCCCAATTGAACTGCAGATGCGGTGCGAGCACATATGAGTAAATACAAATAGTTCACATTGAAATGAAAATGGGAGCAGAAATATAAATAAAAATGCGAATACAAATACAAATATGATGACAAAGTCAGCAATTTATAATTGCAATTATTATTACCCGGATTCAATGGCAGCAAATCACTGAAGACAACTATAAATCCAGCCGCAGCAGAAGCTGTAGCCATCAGTCTCGCTTGGCCAGTAAACTGAGTGGAGGTTCTGCTCCCCACTGTCCCCATAGATATGCGCTGCTCCATGCATCTCTTCGGGCTGCTGCTCTGTTCGCTGCTGCTGTCTGCCGAGTGGCAGCTGTTGCATGCCGCACCAGTTGGCGAGCATGCGGATCATGCCGGTTGCATTCGTGTCACGATCGTCAAGCGACCAGCAAACACTACGACGACCACAACAACAACGACTACAACTACAACAGTTGCTCCCACAATACCGACTGTGGCCCCTGGCTAGATTCGTAAATCTAACATATCTAAGCAATCTTTTCGTTATTTTGTTAACCTACATAAAGTGCGATACAACAGCATGAAAGTCTAACTAAATTCCATCGGATTGGAAATTTATATCTTATTTGTAAAAAAAAATATATTTTTGTAGATATTCTGTTATTTAAAAAGCCAAACAGATCATTAGACAGGAAAACATTACAGTTTAAAAGTTAATAAACTTACAGATTAAACAACAATTATGTGAAATTTCCTTTTTAACTCATGTTTTTTGTATTAATTTAAAATAAAGTGTATAATTATTTTCTTCTGTAACCTAGTGTTACAACAATTAAACTTATTAAGCTTATATCAATGTGAACTAATAAAAATAAAAACGTTTTAAATAAAATTTTGTATTAATTATTTCGGCTTAATTTATTTTTAGTTGTGAGAAAACAAAATTATGTGTAACTTTAATAGATATTTTATAATTTTAATCGTTCTATTTTTTACTATTACCCAAAGGCCGCGACAATTTAACAATAGATGAACCAACACATTAAATAACAAGAATATGGAATTTACTTTATAACAAGTTCTTTTCCTCATTCTCATACTTTAATCGATTACCTACAATAAAAAATAATACAAATAATTGTATTTCATAATGCTTTTATTGAAATTGAAAGCTTTGGTTTTGTAGCAGCTGTCTAGACAACAACTAAAACTAACTGCAATATATCATAGTGGGAAAATAGCTTTTAGGAACTCCAACACATTAAATAACAAGAATATGGAATTTACTTTATAACAAGTTCTTTTCCTCATTCTCATACTTTAATCGATTACCTACAATAAAAAATAATACAAATAATTGTATTTCATAATGCTTTTATTGAAATTGAAAGCTTTGGTTTTGTAGCAGCTATCTAGACAGCAACCAAAACTATCTGCACTATATCATAGTGGGAAAAATAGCTTTTAGGAACTCTGATCGCATTGCCCTTTCATTGCATACTTTTGGTAGCTCGCTGCAAATCGCAGCTTAAAGAAAAGATCACAGCATTCTCTGTGGTTGTGGCACATAAAATGCACAGCTGCCTCCCTGAGGGAAGCATTGTAAATTGGGCAATGGGAAATGGAAATGCAGAAGCCGAAGCAAAAGCAAAGGCGAACCGCACAATGCACAAACAAGCTGCCAAATATAATTAAATATTTTATCGCATAAAAGTGTACGAAAAGTGCCAAAATGAAACGACAACAAGAAAATGAGCAGCCGGCATGCGTTCGCCTGCCCATTTTGCAGGCTCCACAGGGGCTGACACGAAGGGGCAGGAACATGGACTTGGGCTGGTTCAGGTAGAGGCCGTTCTCCTAATGCTGTTAGACCTGACATTGTTGTCGTTTCATCCACATAGTCTTTGTGCGTGTCTCTCTCTCAATGTGTGTGTGTGTGTGTGTGAGTGTTCGCTTAGCACATGCTCCACAAACAATACGCCCGCAGCTCAAACGACTCACAGCCCGTTTTGGCAGCTCTACCTGACCCACACTTTGGCGCTGCCTGCCCCCAGTTGCATTTCTTTGGTCTTTAGGTTTTTTAGATGAAATCTTTTTTGGCCTGCAGTGGCGCCAACAACAACAACAGTAGCAACAATAAATACAACAAGCCCAACGCTCGCCATTGTTCGGACATTCTGCTCTCCTTTTTCGACAATTTCCATATGAATTTTAATTATAATTTTTCTATGTTCATTTTCATGAAAACAATCAAAAATGACTTTTGTGCCGCAGCAACAGCAGCAGGAGCAGCAGGAGCAGCAGAAGCAGCAACATCAGCATCAAACGCCGCCAACTTAACCAGCCACCTTTCATAGCAATGGGCTTCGGGTTAGGATCGCATAGGAGCCACCATGGCAATGGAAGCTGGGTTAGAGTTGGAGACCCGCTGCAAATTGTCACTGGCATTTATGGCCGCCGGGCCAACCAGTCAACAGTTGTACATGTCTACAAGAGTTTTGTTTGAAGTCACGATTCGTAGAACCCCAAATACGCTGCCAAAGCCAATTCGCAAAATTCACCGTGTATTTGCAAATTGAACATTATGTTTCATAGAGTACAAAATAATTTCATTAAGCGATAAAGGTGAAAAATGAAAAAAAAAAAACGAGCAACGAGTGGAACGACAAATAAAATCAGGGATCTTAAACAACAGGGACTTTTAAAAATAAAAGCTTTCAAATATCGCACAAATGGAAAAATAAATATTATTTTTTGGTTTTCAAAAAATCGCACAAAAATAAAGATTTTTGGTTATATAAAATCATTTTTTTTGAGCAAAAAATAAATAAAAATGTATTGAATTCTATTTTAGATTTTGGTTTTTGTTTGGCTTTTTGAACTAAGCACATAATCTGTTTAATAATTCGTAGTCTTTTAGTCACGAGACCATATTTTTGTTAACAAAATGTATTAAAGACATGTGAAAAATTATAATTCATATTTTTTTTTTCATAAAACAAATTGTATCTTGGAATTAGGGCACGAAATAAATAAGTTAATTGGTCAATCCGTTCTTATTCGTAATGATTTTGAAAATGTTCAGTTTTTTATTTATTAAAGTGAATGACATTTTCATTACATTTGAGCAAAAAAGCAAAAGTAGAAATGAAAAAAGCAAGAATTAAAATGGAAATAATATTTTAGGGGGATTACTAAAGTCGAGATAATAAAGGACCCAGTAGAAAACCATATAATATAATATATGAATAAAATTCAGAAATACAAAATAAAGACTTAATAAAATATCTACAATTTATTATTGTTAATATTTATTTCTAACCCTCGTCGTGCAAGCTGAAGTTTATTAATTACGACACTAGTCACAATCAATTTCTCGCTATATAAATACAGTACAATGAGAATTACATTTTCATTAATACATTTCATCATAATTTCTGGAAATAATTAAAATTTGTTTCTGCAATTATAATTGATAAATAATAAGAAGAAACGAGTCCCAATCAGCAAGTAGCGTATACAACGAGTTGAAGACTCACAATTGTACTGTACATCGTTTTAGCTAAAGTAAAATGCTAACCCTTTTTCAGGGTAACGAAATGCTTGATGCAGCTAATATGCCAGTTGCATTGGGATGGGAAAGGTGCAAAAACAAATTATATGCCGACAGAAAAAGTAACACAAAAGCAAACAGCGACATAAACAAGTTAACTGAGCAGCGCTTGTTGTGCCTGTTGTTGTACCTGTTGTTGTCCCCACAGTCTTTGTTGCTGTTGTTGTTGTTGTTGCTGTTGTTGTTGCTATTGGCGCTGGCATTGTATGCACGTTAGCGGGCAGCTTCCGTTTCCGTCCGTGGCCGAAAAACAATCCACCCATATGACAACTGTCGCTGCTGTCGCTGTCGCTGTCACTGGATCTGGGATCTGGGATCTGGCCCAGGACCATCTCCATCTACTTTTTCCGTTCCCTCTCCCTTTGCTCCCCTTTCCCTTTCCGCTGCATACAACTAGTTTTGAATGCGCCGCAAGGTGGCGCACATGTGCCGTCTGTTTTTGAGATTTGCACCTGAGTTTCAAGCTCCTTTTGCCCTCAGGTCCTGGGCCCATCGTCCACCCTTGTTCCGATCCCCATCCCCATCCCCATCCCCATCTCCGTTTTGTCCATTGCGAACCGTTGTCATTATGCATTCTGATGACATTTCGCCGCTGTCTTTTGTGCGAGCTTATTTTTGTAGCGGCTAATTAAGAGCCAGCCAACTAGCTATGGAAATTCTATACAGTATATTAGTATACAGGTTGTCAGGAAATGAAAGAGAGCGAGAGGACACCGGGGAAAGAGGCGGAGCCAAAAGCTCTGCATGTTTTATTTTTCATGTTCAGCTTTTTTTTTTATTCCAAGAGTTGGCTTTCCACCGACAAATAGATGGGTAACAACGACTATCAACAGAGCGTATAGAAAATTTGGTGTTAGTAAATTAGTCGAAAAAAGGATTGGATAGATGAACAAATCGTATGGCACAAAAACTAAATTTGTTACAGCTCCGAAATTATTGTATGTATAATTGTTTGGAAGTAACATCTATGTACGCATTCATATCTATAACAATGTTTGAAGTGCATTAACATTACTAACATTAATTAAATCAATTGCGATTGAACATTCAAAGTCTTTATTTTGGCTTGCGCCAAGAACCTTTTCTACTGAACAACCCTGTTCAAAAATGATAATTTCATTTAAATCGCATATATCAGTCTCAAATTGTATTTTTATTAACCCTTTTTACAGAAAATTTGCTCTGGAAAATGGTTTAATTTATTAGTGTGTGTGCACAAGAATGATTGTAAAGGAATAAAGAAAAGAAAATTAGTTAGATTCACAAACATTTACAGTGTTCATGATCAGTATCGCCATCATCTCAATAATAGTAATAATAATTGGTCAGACAATTGACCTTTTCGCTTTAAAAAGCAGTCTGAAAGTCAAATTATAATTATATTCCTATAGCTTTTACCCTATTGCAGATTGGATGCAATACAAAATCACTTACTGTAAACATATAGATGCAATGTTGCTTGCTTATGATAACTTTTAGGTAAGGTTGCTTGAAAACTGGATTAACTTGGACAAAACTTGCCTCATTTTTCTGGGATGTCTGAACCTAGCCAGCAGATGAATTCATTAGACTTGGCCGACCAGGACAGGAAAAAGATAGTTAAGATTGAGAACTTCATCGTTTTCACACTGAAGATGCAAAAGAACTGGAGTATATTATATACTTGCACAATGTATGCTGAGATCGTGCTAGGGTCTAATTAAAATAATATGAAAAATTAGCGACGTTATTATAAAGCCTGGAAGTTAGATTCCCCCACAACTGATTAAATAATTTCACGAAGAACATAAAGTTTGTATGATTCGAAACATTGAGTGTATCTGGGCAAAAGTATTGAGTCCGTGAACCACAAAAAGATCAGTTATTATTATACCCTACATAACTATGATATTATATATTATTATATATATTATAAAACGAACATCAATCATTTTAGGTTTTAATACTCAAATTAAATGATAATGATTATATTTTGATGAATAATTTTTAACTTCGCAGATAGTAAATTTTATACTTAAAAAAAAATAAAACTAAAAATAAATCATTGTCTATGATTTTTATTTTGTGCTGTAAAGGGAATTTTGTATTATATTAATTTATTTATAATTTTGAACTTGATTTTTATTTAGAAGGAAAAAAAAATAAAAATAAATAAGATCTTTGAAGGGCTTAAGTGGCATGAAAAAGAGTCCGACTGTTGAGCTAGTTGAAAACTAATTCCGCAAACATTTGTCAGCTCATTAACAATTCAATTTGCTGCATAAATGGCCTAAACCTACTTAAACAAATGACACACACCGAGAGAGGGAGGGAGATGGAGATGTGAAATGAGTACAAGCGAATCGTTAGTTGAGTTGAATTTAGTTGGACTAACCACACATAGAAAACAGTAAATATTCAATTAACTGCACAAGTTCAACTAAAGCCGAACCTTTTTGTGCCCTCAAAGAGACACCTCTGCCCCGTCGATCCCTCAACCCCTTCACTCCCTTTTCGGCACATTCATGTTGTAGATGTTTTTTTTTAAGGTCTAATTTAGTGTATAGTTTACTTTGATTTAGCAAGGGTTCAGGGTCAGTTCCATCACTGCGGGCATTTTTCTAATTACATAGAAAATGCTGCTTTGAAGCCAAAACTACGCACATACATAAATAATTTTTGGAATTGTATTTTATTTAATTTAAAATATTTGCTAAGCTACCGAAGGAACATTTTGGCCGGCAGAAGATGCGGCCACTATCCGCTCTCCTCGCTCTCCCCGCCGCATTCACGTCGTCGTCTCGTGCAGTGCCTTCAGTTTATCCTTCTGCTTCCCGCATCCCTTCCCACCTGCTGGCAGCTGGCTGCGACTGCGACTGCGACGTCGCTCGAGCCAGCGTCGCACAAAGGGCGTCAGCAGGCGAGTGTCGACCGCATCCACATCGGACTCGCGCAGCAGCAGACTGGTGACCAGGGCCACAATAATCGTCACCAGGGCGCCGAACAGCGTGAAGTACAGATACGAGATGCGATACAGCTGGAAAGGCCCTGCCGATGCGGGACTGAAATGACGAAAAACAAAAAGGGTTTTATACTTAACATTATAAAAATATTAGTATTGTAATATGGAAATTGCTTGTAACATATATGTATAAATGCAGAAAATAATTTAATTTGCTTAAATCAAAATTGTTTGATTTAGCTTGTAGCAATAGGATACATAAATATGTCAATATAATAAATTATTTGTTTATTTAGTATTTATTTATACGAGTGCTACATGCAAAATCAAACAATTTCTATAATATATATAAAATGAAACAATAATATCTAAATAAGGAAATAAATATTTAAAACTTAAAATCTAAAATCTATGAATTGAATGTGTGAACACATATAAATTGATGACATAAAAATGAAAATCACTCATTTAATTGTGGACTCACGTGGTGGCGGCGCCATCTAGCGGCAGGCTGCAGAACTCGCGGGGCACGCCGTCGAAGGTGTAATTGCAGCCGAGCGTGGAGTAAGGCTTACGCTGATAGACGAGATCGCCGGTGACCAGATCGCGCTGCGCACTGATGCACATCCAGGTCATGACCAGCAGCGAGCTGAAGCCGCCGAGCAGAGCGCCCCTCGAGCTCACCCAGGGCAGCATGACTCCGGCGGTGAAGATGCCCAGCAGCGGCCCGTTGGCCACCGAGGTGAGTGTTATGGTCAGCTGCAGCACGGCGCCCAGTTTCTCCACGACAAACACCAGCGCCACAAAGATGATGCCGAAGAGGACGACAACGCTGCGCATGACAAACGCGGTCTGCGCCTCGTTGAGCGGCTTGCGGCGAAAGGTCTTCACAAAGTCCTCCAGCACCACAGCGGACAGGGAGTTGAGACCGGTGGAGAGGGACGAGAGCGCCGCACTGAATACGCCAGCCACGAAAACACCCGGTAAGCCGGGATACGAGCCAAGTGTCTCCATAACGAGCAGCGGCAAAAGTTGATCGTTGCGCTGCGCCAGCTTCGTCTCCAGCGGATCGCAGTCTGCGTATGTGGCATAGATCAGCAGTCCAGTGTAGCCGCAAATGGCCAGAAAGGTCAGCACTCCGGCTATGAATGTCCAGATGGCAATCCGGGCATGGCGCAGCGTCGGCAGCGACAGATAGCGCTGTATCATATTCTGGCTGATCGCATTCGATTTGAGCCAATGCGCCACGCCACCCAGCACCAAAGAGTAGAAGGTGTAACGCTCTGTGGGATCCGCATTGAAGTTGGGCAGCTCCAGGCGTTCCGTTTGCTTGGCACGCTGCCAGACAACGCTGGGACCCCCAATGTCGTGGGTGCCCTTGATCAGCACCAGCGCCATGGCGCCAAACATGATCAGGGTCTGGATGACATCCGTCCACACCACGGCTTTCAGTCCGCCAATGCAGGTGTAAAAGATGCACACCACGCACACGCAGGGCGTCACTATGTGGATGTTCACGCCGGTTGCCTGGTTGAAGGCTATCGCCGGCACATAGATCACAATGGGCAGCCACAATAGCTGCAAACGGAGATGCAAACAGATTGAGAACAAAAGTATTAAGTGGCACTTATTGCTGACTTTAAAGGAGAAAATCTTTGAATAGCGGTAGCAAGCTGCTACACAAAATTCCAATTCTAACTACTTCAAATATAAAATAAACATCACTGAATTAGTTACTTCGTTACGTTTAGTTGGGTCACGAACCACAGCGAGAATTTCAACTAGTGCTTATCGAAGACACGAACCACTTTCAAACTGCAATGCGAGCAAAGTTGCTTCTCAAGCTTGCTTGTATAAAATTAATTTTAATAAGTTAAATGAACTTTCGATCGAATATGATATGGATAATAACAGTGATTCAGAATATTTCTACATGCATGGTTGCTTGATTATGTCTGTTAATACATTTCGAATAATATTACGAATAATAAATAGAAGCTTGAGATCTTTAAAATTAATTAACTTATTTTATATTCCTCTAATTAATACAAATAAAATTAGTAATTAATATTTATTTAAGTCAACTCAAAATACAAACCAAAGAAATTGATTATTAAACTATTTAGGCAGATTTAAAGTAATAGCTTGTTGATAATAATTTTAACTTTTGAATTTTAATGTTTTGAAATTTCCGTTAAATCTAAATAATATTTTCGTCAACTCGAACTGAACTTGAAAACTTACCGATGCCATAATAAACATAACAGAGCCAAAGAGACGCAGACTGCGATTGTAGCGCTGTTCCAAATACTGATTGTAAATGAAAATAGAATATTAAACTCAAGTTAATGTTCTGCATTCAAAGCGCCAGAGCGCAGCTTACCTTATAGGTGGATATCAGATTGAGGTCATGGAAAACGGGCAGAAAGATGTAGAACATGCAGAGCCCCATGAGGACGAGGGATCCCATGATGTACATGTACTGGGCACCGTACAGGTAAACCTCCGTTGGGGTGCCCAGCAGAGTGATGCCCGAGATGAAGCTGTCGAGTGGGGAAATTAAATAAACGTTGAAATTACCATACACACACTACATACACTATAATATACTATATTGTTTAGGAGATTGAGGGAATAGTGTCGCCAGCGTTTTGTGACCCAGCCACTTGACCTTCACTCGGTTCTGTCGTGTGTCGTGTGCCGAGAGATTCTTTGGGAGATCAAAGTGCGTTTTATGCAATTCAATTAGCCAATCATTTGGAGGCGTCCAAATTGCCCGTTTACAGCGCTTTTTCTGTATGCGGGCATTCTCTCTTCGTGAAACTATTTGCTGTGGTGCGTTGATGGGCACAGTTTGCTGTGACTGTGTCTCGCAGCCGGAGATTAAAAATAACACTTGACGACCAGCCATAACTGGCTGTAAGTGGAGCAACCTCTCTCGGTGCCCGGACATGGAAAGGTTGACACAACAAAGATAATCGACTGTAACTTACATGGCAAAACATGAGATCAAATATAGTAGGCAAAGTAGTTGAAAGGCGACATGATCTTTAGAAGACTTTGGGCGAGTAAAAAACTCAACAGAACTGGAAAGAACCTCAAATGGTTGACTTTACATCAGAACATTGTAACTCTAGTTATATCCAACTCATTAATCAGAATCAACAGAGAACCGGCTACATTCAAACAAGCCTATTGAATATAGAAAATGTCAATGAAATACATATAAAATATAATCGTATAAAAATCATAAACAACTACTTGAAGTAGACCTAAAAAATAGATGCATATGCTCACTCTAGTCAATAATAAAAACATGAGTCCATATCTAAACTACTTCCTAAACTTAAATTTATGTATTTATTAAGTTTCCAAAATTAGGTTTCTATAAAAACGAACTAGACAATAGATCAAATTGCTAAGAGAACTGCAGTGAATATTTAAAAAAATCGAGTATAGAATATACTGGCTTAACTTATATTAATTTATTGTATTAACAAAATTATGTTTTTACAAAAAATAACCAGACTAACTATAGCTAAAATGGAAAACAATAAAAAAGAGTATTTATTTATTTTACAAAATTATGTTGTGCAAACATAATACCAATTAACGAGTTCTAGCCTAGGCCTTATATTAATTTATTGCTATAATTGCTACTAATAATACTAGAAATTCGTGAATTTTCAACGCATTTTTAGACAGCAGTCATAAATTAATTGAGCGTTTAAGAGCAACACAGACTTACCTCGATATGAGTGACATAGTGATGGGGAAGATCTTCATTTTTCTGCCACCCACCAGATAGGAGGCAGCACTCTTGGCCGCCTCCTCTGGATCGCCGGCCTTCATTTGCTTGGACTCCCGTCGCATCTGCAGGCAGAAATAGATGCCGATGACGGCACAAATGGCGAGCATGAGGCAGAAGACCACATAGTCTGGCCAGCCGAAGCTTTGCAGACTGGTGCGCAGCTCATCGACATGCATTCTGGGAAGATCACAGAACACAGAACAAACAACAAAAAAATGTGGAGAACAGGTGAACAAAACGATCGTTGCACGAGTGACTCAAACACGATTCACGCGCTCCGTTGGCTGCACGTTCACAGCTGCACGCATCAGATGTGACTGAGCTGAGCTGAGAGACAGACACATTTGTGTGCCCCATGTGGCATCTTTTGCTCTGGCTCTTCCACTGTCTTCGGCATCGGCTCAGCCACAAAACCTCAGCCTCTCCAACATACATATAGTACTATATGTCTGAGCGAGCGAGCCGGTTACATTTGTTTTTTGTATTATTTGATTCCCACTCTGATTTAGATTTAGATTTGTTTTAACATTTCTATTGCGAGAGACACGAGCTGTGTGCTCTATTATTATTAATGATATTATACGGCACTTGCCACTTGCAAATACCCTGTTCAACGGCTTAAGTCGAGTTGCATCGCAGGCGGGGAGATCACATTTAATTCTTCTTTCGATTTTTTAATCGCATTTTGATAAAACCAAAAAAAAACAGTTGTCGTTCTCTTTTCAGAATTGCAAGTTTTCAGGAAAATTCATTAAGGAAAACATTTAAATTATTCTGCTGATTGAAATTTAAATGCATCCTTCATAAGGTTCTCAGGTTAATGTTAAATGAGACTAACAATAATACTACAATAATTTTACTTAAGTAATATTGATTCTTAAAACCATCATAAAATATTTTCAAACATGATGTTCAACTTTTGTCTTGTACATTTTGTAAAATTTAATAGTTTCCCTGTAACTAAATTTGTAGAGCTCTAAAGGTTTTTCAATTATAAATTCTCACGACGCGCTTTGTCCCTGATTGGAAACGTGTTCTATATTGATCAAAAAGCTATTGCACGACTACATTATCGGTAATCAAGTATCTTCTTGCAAGTATATAATGCACTCCAGTTCTTTTGAATATTCAGTGTGAAAACAACAGTTTCAGTTACTACCAACAACACGATGAAGTTCTCAATCTTGACTCTCTTTGGCCTTGTCCTGGTCGTGGCATGTCTGATGAGTCCAGCATCTGCTGGCGGAAAAGCGGAATCTTCTACCGAAGTGACAGATTCCACTACTTGCGAAGATGACACAACCACCGAAAAAAAGAAGGCAAGTTTTGGCCAAGTTAATGCAATGTGTTCGGTCTGTATTAATGTTTAGTTTTTGATAACAGATTTGTCTTTTCGATTCACTTACCTCTGTGGCAACAAATCTCTGCAAGGTACTATTCACCCAACCCTGCCTAGGTTTCGGCGACATCGTCTTCGGCCCCATAATTAGGCAAGCCCAGAAAAATTGCCTCGGTATAGTTACAGTAAGTGATTTTAAACTGGATCTATTTCGCAACAGGCTAAAATCTTTACTTTGACTTTCAGAATATTATTAGCAAACAGAAGCTTAATTGTGGCATTGCCTAATGAAACCGATTGATGACGAACAGTATAAATGATTGCGGAACCTTAGCCATTTTTAATCCTTAAATCTCTTTTACCCTATCTTGTGCATGCACTTAAATAAATTTAACCATTTTCCTGAGCATATAAAAACAGTTTTTCATTGGAAACCTTGGTCAGAGTAGGGAAAAAACTATACAGCTGATCCAAAGTGGGTCTGTTGTTAAAACTAATTCAATTCATACATTTATCATTTTGTTTTGTACAATCAATTTTATTCTGATGCAAATTCAGATATTTCAAAGTTTGGGAGCGATGCAGGGTATTTGGAAGTTAATCATCTCTTTCATTCTGAGGCGACAACAGCTGTTCATATTATGGATCGTTACCTGTCCCTCAAAATTTCCATAAGATCTTCGGTGCAAAGCGCTGCAATTGAAGAACTTGACGAAAATTGGCTGTGCCATATATGAACGTGGTGTGATCTTGGGCTCGTCTTTGTTTTATTCAATAATCTAATCCTGACACCCTCCTCTAAAGGGGGATTTCTTTATTTTATTTTGGGTGCCGAACCGCAGCTTGGTTGCGTAAATTAACTTGATTAGATTTAGCAGCGCAATTTGAGCAGCGTAACTGGTCCGAGTTCAACATATGTAGGGCGATGCGTGAACGAGATGGCCATATGCTGTGCGAGAGAGACGCACTCTGAGATGGTGCCAGTTTTAGAATGGGTAATTTGTTTGTTATCAGTTGGGATTGAAGTTAATTTGCTGAACATTTTTGAGCATGGCTGTGTCTTTGTTTGACTGCGACTTATAAAGAGAATGTGCCAATTTTAGATCGCTCTCGCTTTGTTCGGCAGTCTGTGAATTAATCAACCGGAGAGAATGAGTGCGATTTTAACTTGTATTTGTTGCATGGTATCTAGATTTTAAATAAAACTGAGCTTCAATTTTCGCTCTTATGATTGTGTCTGCAAACGGAATGAAATGTTATAAAAGTCCATAATATTGATTAAGAGTTTCATATCGTAATGAATAAAAGTATTAAGTGTAAAAATACATTTAAAGGTTTCGAACTAAATAATTTATTTAATCATTCAATTTTAAATTAATATGGTTAAAAAAACAGTCATTACAGTGTTGAAGAAGATACGAATTCATTCTTTTAATTCCCAAATCTCAAACATTGAACTGTCCAAAAGATAATTTTCATCCATTCGAAAGTATGTATTGAGTAGGATTTTATAATAATATTCAAAATACGATATATATTTCTTTTTGTACATTATTACGAAAACAGTTATTTCAGACTTAGAAAATGAACGATAAACAACCGTTCAGTGCCCCACATTTTAAAATTACACAGAAAAAAAATGCACGATCTTAAATTTTGTCATAATAATTATTATTATTTATGAAGTTCTAAACTGTCCAAAAAAAAAATAGCAACCATTCGAAAGTGTGTATAAAGTAGAATTTGTTATAGTATTTAAAATACAATATAATCCTATATTATACACATATGTATGCCTATATTTCAGTTATTTAATTTCAATCTGAAAATTAATTTAATTATTGTGCTGCCAAATAACAAATTTGGAGTTGTCAAAAAACTTCCTAATATTGTAGTAATATTTCAAATATGATATTATACTTTATTAAAAAAAAAGGAAAAAAAATACAATATTATTAGTACTGAGAATACTCGAATGCTGCTAAACGTGGTCTAGAAGAACAGAGTTCGATTCAATGATTCACATGTGGGAGAACTTCAAGTGAGTGCCGCCAAAGCAGATGCAGCCTCGCTGCCCAGCACGTCCAAGTCGAGGTCGCCAAAGCTGTCATCTGTTTGTGACAACAAAAGTCTTTTATATGTGCTCAGAAGTGATTCTAAAAGGAAAAGACTTGCCGCCGATGTCGATTCCGATTTCGTCTCCAACTCCAGCTAATCCTCCAAGTCCAGCACCATTCATTGCCAGCACCGTGGTGGCCAGTTCCTTCAGAGTACGCTCCAGCTCGTCAAATTTACTCCCATGCTCGCCAGTTGGCGCTCCCCAAGTGCTCGAGCACAGGGCGAGAAGCAGCGCGAATGTAACACAAATCCAATTGAAAGTCATGACTGCAATTTGTGGAGCACTCATCAGGTTTTTATAGAGCAAAAACTGATCGGTAGCTCAGATAACAGCCGCTTTTTGTTCTGGACAATTAAAGGTCCTAATTGTAGCCACCTTGCTTTAATAAGCAGCAAATGAACTGTGAAAAACATTCTAAAACAAATTGCTATATTGCCAAATAACATGTAAATATCGATCAGCGAAATATGCTAAAAACATCATATATTATAGAAATATTATATTTATTCATTTAACATATGATGCATATTTTGTATTGACGACAATATTGATTCATCGTATTAAATATACATGTTCAATATTTTTACTAGATGCTTAGAGAGATATCTTGCTTGTAGCCAAATCTCAGTGATTTACATTAATGGCCTTAACAAATTACTATATTATAGAAATATTATATTTATTCATTTATGATGCAAATTTTGTATTGACGACAATATTGATTCATCGTACTAAATATACATGTTAAATATTTTTACTAGATGCTTAGAGAGATATCTTGCTTGTAGCCAAATCTCAGTGATGATTTACATTAATGGCCTAAACAAATTACACTTGATCAACTTTTTATCTAAGACTTGCCGTTCAGCGGATCGCATTAATGTTCTGCCCGAAAGTATGCAACGAAAAGTGATGCGATTTGGTCGCAGACACCTGCAAACTTGTTAATAGCATTTCACAGCACTGTACTGTATACTTGTGCACAGCATACTAAGCGAGCAATGCATAAATGTGTGTGTCTGTGAATATACATACAAGAGGTGTACACATATGTCATTTATTTTGTTACTGCTTGCAAAAAGCGTCTGCACTTTGCTGTCAATCGAAGCATAAAATGAGCAGCAAGTGCCACTACATCCACATCTAAATACACAAACGACACTCGCACACACACATGCTGCAAATGAGTGCAGTGTAATGCACAGGTGCAGCCCAACACACACTCACACACACTCGCACACACACCATGCCAAGTGTTGTGCAGACTTGTATCAGAATCAAAAATTCTATGCGACGCACGCTGAACATGAATCCTGCAAATGAATACTACAAATAAGTACTCATAGTACTCATTCTGCGCTACGCTAACACACAACGCCGCGTCCATCAGTTAGCCGCGTAAGCTTGATAAACACGGACTCCATTAGATATCGATTTTTAGTCAATAACTGCTGGACAATCAATCAGAGACTTAATTTTATCTACTTTTTAATTTAAGACTTTAGTCTCATTTTAAACTTACAGTTCATAATTAATATAATAGTTATTCAACTAACATTTTCTTATATTGTTCACAAAACCTTCAACTGAGATGGAACTGTATCGAGAAATATTTTGTATAATGCTTAAGAGAAAGCCATTTAAACAAACATAAACTTCTTTTAGCAAATAAATGAGCAACATTATTTTGGATTGTGTTTGATTTTATCATCTATATTTCAGATTATTATTAGCTCCCCAATAAGATTGCTTCTGTATTTATTTATGAGCCGAACCGCTCTCCCTGTGTCGCTTAGGCTCTGTATCTACTCAATTTGAATATCTTTTTGATTTTTTGCTCTCTCTTCTTGCGTTTTATTTTTGCAGCTACCAAACGGCAATGGTAACAGCAGCGGCAGCGGCAGCGGCAGCGTCGCATTAATTAATTCCAGTGCAGCGATTTTTCAAGAAAACCCCCTTTTTACACATTTAACACACGGCATGCAAGTGTGCGTGTGTGCGTGTGGGCGAGTGTGTGTGTGAGTCTGCTGGGATGTGTTTCTGCACTTGAAACATTTCTGCAGGTGTTGTAATATTATTTGGAATTACGTTGGAATTTTTTTTAGCATTACGCCGCCGCCGACGCTGTTGGAATGTTATGAATATTATTTGCTTTTTAATTTTGTTTCAAGTTGCATATGTCTCTCAGTCTACACAGAGCTGCAGGTGTGTGAGTGCGTGTGTGCGTAGGTCGTTGTTTATGGCTAACTTTACAGTTGAGAAAGCATTTCTAAAGTGGTTTTAATTAGTTGCCCCAACTGTTTTCGGTCTGGTTTGCTGCGGTTCAGGATGCGCGCGCTCGTCCACGAATGATCCCCAGTCCAGCAACCCAGCAACCCAGCCAAGCAGCCAAGCAGCCAACCGATTCCCAGTTTTCTCTTCCTATTTGCCTTTAAGAACTTGTGTACACATTCGTATAGTATGTATATTACAAGGTATGCACAGGATAGATTAAAAAAGGATTGCGAAATATTCTGCATCAGTATCGTCGGCAGTCACCATTTAGGGGATCGCCGTTGTGGCTATTGAAGTTGAGGTTGAAGTTCCACTTGGAGTTGGGGTTGAGCTTCCCTCGTTCTGAGCACAAATGCAACTGATGGTGTTCACCATTCTCTAGAAAACTGGATTAGTAAAGGCAGATGGCAAACTATTAGACATTACTTGAACAATAATCTTGCAAAGTCGCAGAGGATCCCATCCTCTGCAGATGCGACTGGTTAAATCTTTCAGCTGCTGCGAGTTACATGACTGCGAATGAAAACGCAAAAGTTAAAAACACTTCCCTTAACTAGGTCCAAACTTGCCTCGGCACCGCGTGGCATGTGCATCAGGCTGACAACGATCAGCACAAAGCCAAAGAGAGTCAATGTCGAGAACTTCATGTCGTATGGTTGATGGCTGCAACTGTTCTTTCCCGAGAAAAACTGAATACCCGTTTAGCAATTGAGTACTTTATATACTACTAACAAAGTCACAAAAATGTCAAATAAGAAATGCGATCGTGCTTCAGCCTAATTAATGTGCACAAACAATATTTCACGAGACTGTCTATTCCATAACTCGACATAATTGTCAAGATTCGAAGTACTTTCGCGAACAATCAACAAAATTTTGACGAGATTACTTGACGGGCTCATAAATATTGATTACTTAAAATTTACAAAAAAACAGGGCAGTATCTAAAAGTGATCTAGTTTTTATGCGTTTTGAGAATCAGCAAAAGCTACTCAGAGTTTTACTGCATTTCCTACAGATCTGATCCGCCCATAACAAAGTTAATAAGAACTACAGATGTCAATAAATAGATATCAATAAGCACTCTCAGATATATTACCAAACTTCACGATTTTTTCAATTTTTTCAAAACATTATTCTGGCAATTTATTCGCAAAGCAAAGAATATTTCATAATCTTGCTGCCTTAATATAAATATGTTCATATTTTTGCACTTTCGAATATTGTCAACAAGCTTTGATTTCCTATTAAAAAAATATTTTATAAATTAAGTTTCTGTATGAATTCCTTGATATTTAATTTAATTTTTTAGCTATTACTAAAATAATAATTAAAATGTTATTAGCATTTTAAAAATTAATTTTTTTACTTAACATGTTCATTATTAAAGTTGAAAATTGTTCAATTAATGACTTATTAAAATAAAATTAATTTAAACTAAATGTAAAAAAGAAAATATAATAAAGAAATGTTTCATTCCCATCAAGAAATAATCCATACGTTAACCAAGATTAAATAGTTGAAAAGTGGAAAATGACAAAATGCGTACCATTCCAGTATAATTGAGGAAAAACTCCATATAAAAAAACTCCCACCTTAAATCCCAGCACGTCGTGAAAATAATTGAGATTTGTAAAACACTAGCAAAACAATAAAAGAAAGCGCACACGGGAAGAAAAATTGTCTTTAATTAAGACTCTAATTATTACAAGTTTCAAGTTTAAATTACAAAATAGAAATTATTTTTGAATTTACATTAATAATAATTACTGATTTTACAACTTGACTAATTGTCCATATTTATAAGCAATAAAATAAAAACCATCGACTACCTTTTAATTATTTGTAGGACAGGACAATGTGTTTTAAAAGTTTAAAACTTGTGGCAACCTTGCCAAGGATACCAATGGAAAGTTGTGTTTCTCCGCCGAATTGACTGCAAATGAAAATGCAATAATTAAAAACACGTCTCTTAACTTGGTCCAAACTTGCCTCGACAACGCGTGGCATTTAGATCAGGCAGACAACAGTCAGCAGGAAGCCAAAGAGAGTCAATGTCGAGAACTTCATGTCTATTCCATAACTCGACATAATTGTCAAGATTCGAAGTACATGTGGGAGCAATCCACAAAATTTTAACGAATTGCCAACTTGACGTGCTCATAAATACAGATTACTTTAAATTCACAGAGCAGTATCTAAAAGTGATCTAGTGTTAATGCGTTTTGTGAATCAGCAAAAGCTACTCAGAGTTTTACTGAATGTCCTACTGATCTGATCCGTCCATAAAACTTGAATCTCAGAGTCCATAGCAGCTGCAGATACTATTAAATAAATAACAATAAGACTGTTCATTATATATATTTGTATATCTACTGGCCGATCATTCGCAAAGCAATTAATATTTCTTAATCTTGCTGGATTATTTAAATAAATAAGCTATTAATAATTCGAAAACAGTTAAAATTAAAATGAATATGGAAACCGCTATTTTCAAATATATACAAACAAAAATAAGTTTCAGTATATTCTTTGGTATATTTTTTGTTAAAATATTATTTAAGTCTTTTGTTTTCTCTCGAAACGGGTTGTGGGTATCATAAGGTCGAGCACTCTCGACTGTAGCTATCTTACATGTTTTTTTTTAATTAGGTGAACCATTTTGTAATAATTCTTTTTTGGAGCAAGAGCAAATATCTCAAAAGTGGAAAAATGTCAAAAGGCGAACTAGAAACCGTTATTCTAGCTTAGGCTAAATTGTCTAATTTAAAAATATTTAAAGTATGATTTTAAAACATATTAATATTTTCATTTTCATGAAGGTAAAAATGATCAAACTGACAATTGTGGTTTTTGTTGAAATATAAAGCATTAAATATGTATTACGAAAATAACTTCATCGTCAACAAACAAATTGTTCAAGACAACATTTTTTAAAAGTGTAAACTTAATTGGCAAAATCTCAGTTAATTTAATGGATTGAAATGTTTGATGTATGTGAGTTTTAGTGTGTTGTCAACATAGTAATTGGGTTAAAAAACAAAGATTGCAGGGCTCGACATATTGCCGAGCTGTCGCCTAGTTATCGAAGTGTTCACAACTGAACTTCCTGCCATTCCTGCGTGTGATGACACTGAACTGATGTGTGTATTAGGTCACTCGCCATATGCAAATGCAAATTCTCATTCGCATTGGCATTCGTGTCCGTTTTGTTGTCACTCATTGCGCGTTGAGTTTGGGTTCGAGCACACACTCATCTCGGGCCCATTTACAATAATATTTATCAAGTGCGCTGTACACACCCAGCTGGCCAACACATATGAACGTGGCTGTAGCTGGGAGTAGCGTCATATATTAGCGGCTTTGGTCCGTATGGACGCGCCTGGGTCATCACCATCACCATCACCATCAGCATGAGCAAGTACATCACCATCCATCCATCCGCAATCATCATTAGAATCGTGATCATGGCCAGCACAATGGTCATTATGACGAGGCGAGCCTATGCGTGGCCTCTAATTACGTCGCATTGTCATAACAGAATTGAGCGCATTTGACACGCAATTGGAGCAAGCACGATGACATGTGAGAAATGCGAGCAGAGGGTTAATCGGGAAATGGGGGAATGGGGGAATAACGGGGCGAATTTCCGACTAAATTGTTGCCAAGCTGCTTGCAAGTCAGTCAAACTTGTGCTCGAACTCGAACTGCGAATAGAAATGGAAATGGAAATGGAAATGGAAATGGACATGGACATGGAAATAGAGAGGGAATGAAAAGTGACAGTGACAGTGACAATGACTGTTAGTGGGCACTGTTGCATCAGTTTGACTTTCCCCTGCAGCGTGGCGACTTAAGTAGATAAGAATTAATTGTTCAATGGCACGCATTGCACTTAATATTTGAATATGCGACGCGTATGTCGACTGGACTCCTTCAAAAGCACACACAGAAACAGAAACGAAGCGTTTTCCACCTTTTTTGACTTATGCCCCGTCATTTGGGCCACGCACCTACCGACGAGGACACTGGACGAGGAGGCCTCGGGCTCGCTTAATCGGATAAAATTCATAATTATCGTTATTACTGTCATTTCTTCTAATGACCCGCAGCACACAAATTGCGTGTACTTTTCTATTAAGATGAGCTATCAAACGCCAAACGCACTTTGACTGCGACTTTTCCTCCTTGACTCCTTTTTGCCGTTGATTTTTGTTCCCGCTTCGCCACTTCTGCTTCTCCTTCAGCTTTTGCTGTTGTCATTTTCCAACTACAATTCGTTATTTAGTTTGTTTTACCGCATACCCTTCTCTAAAAGTAAAATCCTTTTTGCAAATCGTTTGTGACGCACAAATTTCGGATTGAAATTAGTAGATAATTAAAATAAAAATAGTGAAGAATTGATGAAAATTAAAAGTATTTATAGGCCTAACTTGATACTTTTCACAAAAAGATTAAAAGATTTCCGATTATTTATGTAAATAGTTTTTGAGATACATCAATGTAATTCAATCTCGATATGCTTGAAATATATATGTAAATTTAATTAAAATGTTGATTGTATACTTAATTATTTGGGGATTGATAATAATTTAGTAAAAATCTGTGTCTCATTCGCTTGTCTCTTCACATTTCTCCCATCATCTTTCTTTTCAATCATCTGTGTAAGAGCACTTGGAAGTCGGCTCGTCGTCAATAGAATTTCCATAACTTTTGTTTGCTTTTTTAAACATTATCGTACTTGCCTATATTTCCTTGGCTTTAATACATATGGACACTCACCTATTTCTCGCCCCCCACTCGACTCTTCACCGCAGTTGCGTTCTGTTAGAGGGCGCACGCGTAAATTATGTAATTAAAATTCCGCACCTTAATTCAGGCAATTTATTACATGAGCTTTTGACTAATTGGATAACGATCTTTAACTATGTTTACTAAATACATGAAAGATACATCACAGCCATCAGGTAAATAGGCACACAGCTAAACTGCCCCTCCACATTCCACACCAAATTGTACTTCGTATTCCACGACCACTCGACTTATGAGTTCATACGACCCGTGATGATTGCATTTTTTGATAAGCTTCAAATTAATTGAATTTGAAGGTGTGTGGCATTAATGCGCCTGATTTGCGTGCTCTGCAAATGAGGCAACTAAAACGAAGCTAATGAAAGTCTGAGGATTAGGCACATTTCAGTCTGGCAGGCTTTTAAAAGGTTTTTCATTTCGTGCAAGCCCACGAGATGGGCAAAGTCAGAGATTACTTGACTTCACTTGCATGTGTTTAAATAATTCCTGACAATCATGCTTTTGTTGTTACTTATCTTATTTATATATATGTTATCATAGTCCACAACTAATAAACTTTAATTAACTATGGCACTGGTTACCAAACATGTATAGGTATACTAATTAAAATGAAAATGATTAAAATAAATTATCTAATGTTCAATTTCAGTTTCAGTTTCAAATCCCAGCAACGATATATCATCAATTTACTATATAGTTCTAATTCGATTAAACGATGGCGAAACTATCTTCTACTAATTTCTCAAAGTTCATAGATTCATTAATACATATGTATTATAAGCTGCAATGTTATGGTACAATTTTCATTTATTTACTCAAATTTTATTATAGAATGTTTTTTTATTTATTGATTCCTAAATATTCAATTATTTAATGGTTTGGTGGGAATCCAAACTTTACGTGTAATTTTCAAAGCTTTCAGAGAATTATGGAAATAAAATACAGAAGCTGCTAAAAATGCTTATTAAAATCCCATAATTTGCAAGTATTTATCTGTGCTTTAAGCGTCATTAGAACAATTGAAATAATTTGACAGTGTCATTAGTTTCACTCCCAGTTTTCAGTACACACCATTTGAATCTCTGGCAGCTTAAAGTCCAGTTCATTGTGCCGTCATAATTTTGATCGAGCTTGAGCGTGAGCGCCAACAATGCGATTGTAATTAATTAATTGCCTTAATGCGATACTCGACGTTCTGGCTAATAATTTTTCACTTGCATTGATGGCAATTGAAATTGAAATTCGGCGAATGAAATCATTCAAAGTGTCGCTTCGCGTCGGATCGCATCGCTCGGTTCACGGTTCGGTTTGTGGCTCGTTTTCGGTTCGGTTCGACAAACAAAAGGCAATTTCCATCATTGAAACGAGCGAAGTTGAGTCAACACTAGCACTAGCAGTGCGGGGAGGGGGAACAGGTGGTTACAGCCTATTAAAATTGCCCGCATTGGCAAAAAGCTCAGTGTGGCAGGGGCACGAGGGGGGCAGGTGGGCAGGTGGGCAGGTGGGCTGAGCGAGGGCTTCGCAAATGACGCGGTGCGCTAAAAATAGACGAAAGTTAGGGTCAGCTCAATTTATTCGGTATGCGGCACACGTGTAGTTCAGCTAGAGGAGTACTCGAGGGACGAGGGGAAGGCAACAATTGGGGGCCGTCAATTGGAGAATCGAACGCGTTGTTGCCGCCAGTCGCGATTCGTTGGTCAGCGCAAAATGTTGTAAGCGCTTTTAGCTGAATTTCTGTTGACGTTGTCATTGTTGTTACTGTGATTGTTATCGTTGTTCAGTCAGCTGTTGGAGACAATGTTGCTCCCCTTACTATTGCTGCTTTTAGCCGGCCATCAGGTGAGTCGCCGCTTCTAACATAAGTTTTCTGTTGCCAACATCATCGAAATACAAACCATTCTATAGCTGCATGCATTGGAGTTCATGGAGGCGGATGATTCAGCCGTGGAGCACGATGATGTCGGCGACTCCGCCGAGCTGCCAGCCAACTTCCACAGCTACTCGAGGGACACCATCGCCAACTTCAATCCACACAAGCAGGACGCACACTTCCGCACCCTCTGGGAGCGAGTTCCGCTCCAGAAGCAGGAGGTGATCAAGCGCAGATAGCTTCATTGTCTACACAACAACAAAATTATAAATCCACTTGATCTAAGGACAATTATCATGTAATTGGTATTTTTACAAGTTCGCATCTCTTCTGCAACACAGTCCGTATGCTCCATCAACATTTAGCTCTAAGATACTTATTAGACAGAAGACGACATCTGCGAGAGTATTTTATGTTTAAAATAATTTACTTAGTTCTCTCCAAATATTCGTTTAATTTTTGTGTTTATTGTGTTGTCCAATAATTCTCACGATAAATCTTACATTCTAGTCTCAATTCAAACGCACTTTGCTTATTAAGATATGTTCTTGTATATTTAAGATATGGTTGTAGTGTGTCGAAAAAGAAGGTGGAAAGCGTTTAATATTTTGCATTTCACTTCTTAAGCTGTTGCGAATAAATTTAAAAACATCGCTCAATTTATTTGTAATACTTTAAGAAGGGCTCAGCGGATCTTTGGAAATCAAGATATCTGTAGTCGGTCTTTCATCAATTATGCGTCTCGTCATCAACAAGTGACTGCAGACAGACAAGACAGCTGCTTTGAAACAAGTTTATGGGCCAGTTATGGCAACCCGCTGTTGCCGTCTGATTGCGTGGTATAAAAACGTTGCCACTCCATAGAGAAACAATGACAAGAACAACAACTGCCAAGTGCCGCACAGATTGGTCAGCTTTTGCCCTGAAGAACGTGCCGAAGTCGGAGGGGCAGAGAGAGGGGGCAGGGACGCATGGGTCACTACTTGAGCAACCCTCCAAACGTGACCCACGCCCAAGTAGTTCTTTGGAGAAGTGCGCGCATAAAAAAACGCCGCCCCGAAACACAAAACTTTTTTATTTGCATTTTGTTTTAAGAAGGAAATCAAAAAAAAAAAAAACGGAGAGCAGCAAAAAAGTGAGACCAATGGTGTTTATGCTCATTCCAGTTTCTTCGCTCTTTTTTTTGCCCGCTTTTCTCATTTTACTCATTCTTTTTTTTCTGGGTTGTTTCTTCTTTGTTTTGTAGAAAAATGCACAAGTTTTATGCTTCTATAAAACTTTTTGTGGTAGAAACTTTGCACTTGTCTTGTAGCCGCCGAAAGGGTTTTACAATGATGCGCTTCAAGCTTGCCCCTTTTCTGCACTTTCCTCCCCCCTCTTCATTTGGGCATCGCTTAAGTGGGCGTGTCGGGCACTTAATATTTGCGTCGCATATCAAAAAGTAGCGGCTAGTTATTGGTCTATTTTGCCGGGTTAGACAAAAGTTTTTAGGCAGCGAATTTTCTAATGCCACCTTTCAGCATCCCCCCTTGAAACTCGACGCTCGACTCTCGACTCTCGACTCTCTTATCGCCCGGCGCTGCGAATGTGTCCACTTAGTTAACCCCGGTTCTGCTGCTGGTCATTATGGGGCTGACTCGTCGTATGGCTGCTATGCATTATCATTAAAATAAATTATTAGAGTCAGCAGCAGCAGCAGCAACTACGCAACAACTAAACGCATTTTGCACGTTTTCCCTGAGCAAATTTTTTACACGATTTTTACAACTTTTTTCGGCGCGTTCAGCTAAGTAGACAAAAGCTTTTCGCCGGACAACGACGTGGGGCGAGTGCGAATTGCCGGAGAGTGTAGTTCAAATAAAAAGTCAAGTCGAGTGGGGGGCCAGTTAGAAGCAACAACAAGAACAGCAACAGCAACAGCAACAGCAACAACGGCATTTAGTTAGAGCTCAAAAAGGTTTGCAAGAAATAACTTTGCATACTTTTAGGCAGCGCATGTTAAATACTAAAATACTAAAATACTAAATGCAAGAGACAAAACACACAATGAATGGCCATCGAGAGCAGAGGTGCGAGAGGCGGTGTTGCATGCGGTGGTGCGAGAGGCGGGCGGTGTTGTTGCTGCTTGCTGCTTGCTGCATGCGGAGCACCACGTAATTTCTCAAGCTGCCGTTGCCTAACCACGTAAAGCATAAAATATTTGCTAGCTGTGACCCCTGACCCTTCGCTCCTGCTACTGCTTCTAATGCTGCCTGTCTGTCTGTCTGTCTGTCTGTCCGTCTGTCCACCATAAGAAAAGTATGTCTAAGAAGTTGCCAAACAAGTTGCAGCCGCAGTCCAGCGACGACGCCGCTGCTCATTTGAATACATGGCAACAACTTTGACCACGCATTAGTTACACAACAACACGACACAGAGTGTGAGCAGGCGAGGGGCAGGGGCAGCCAAGTCGCAACTGAACTCAAGTTGAGGAGTCCGAAGTGAAGTCAAGTCCAGTGCAGTCCTTGTCGCTGACTTGCCACATCCTTCGTGCGGCGAGGCCAAGGCACATGCAATTTGTAAACCAAAGCGCATAATTTACAATGAACATTTCGGTTTGCTCTAACGGTGCTTAAAGCTGACCACGGCACAGACTTCATCTTGCTGCCCATCTTGGTCTCATTCTCAGTCTCAGTCTCAGTCTCAGTCTTTATCCTGGCTTTGAGTCCAAAATACTTTGAATCGCATTGAACGATCGAGAATACCGCGAACTGTGAGCTGCCCCTTTTTGGCGTGTGGCTTAAGCATCTCAAGTGGCTGCCACTTCGATGTCCTGCTGCCAGAGTCAAGTGGCCACGTGGCCCCCAAAAATGGGGAGAGCGAGAGCGAGAGCAAGAGCAGCAGCACTTTGGGGGCAAGCGAAAATAACTTGCTGCAAATTAAGTTTGTTAGTAATTAGAACACCACTAAGGACACCTGAGCGTCCAGGCCTGGCAAATTTATAAGGCAGCCGCATCACACTACACTACACTACACTACACAGCCTGGCATGGCAGACAACACGGACGAGCACAACAATTAAACCCACAGCCCTTTTTGCAGTGTGTCCTTTTTTTGCTTTTTTGCTGTTGTTTTGCTTTTGGTTTTGCAGTTTGTTGTGTTCAGGTATCTTTACAACCAGCAAAGTAACAAAAGTTCCAAGTCGCCTTGTCGAAAATTCCTCAAGCCGAAAGTTGGCAACTTTGATGTCCAAGCTGCTTCTCTCTCTCTCTGTCCCTCTCTCTATATCTCTTTTTCTCCAGTTCCCGCTGCACTCCACAAAAGTATGCAACAAGGTTCTTGGCATGCGTCTGTGGGAGAATCAGTCGGATGATGACGATGATGAGTTGCCACCAAGCCAAGTGCATGTCCAGTTGCCAGTTGCCAGTTGCCAGTTGCCTGTTTCGACTGCCCTCCTCGCCCACTTGAGCAATGTGGCCAAGTGGCAAAAGTTTCTTGCCTAAGCAGTTGACCTGTGCCCCTTGCTTCTCCTGCTCCTCTTTCTTTCCTCGACTACACACACACTGCATGAGCTTAAAAGGTAAGTACTCTAGAACTATGGCATAGTCAGCGTGTTACATTCTGTCATCCATTCACTGCCCGTTCATAACTCACTTGCGAACTTGCCACATTCATAACAACACCCGAGCTATGGATCAAAGAGATCAGATTTGGTTAAACCACAATATCCAAAATAATCTCTTAGGAATAATTTTAATTAAATGACGTATGCAGACTTTAAGGAAGTGTTGCCAACTCCTAGCCTCAAGTTGTTGCTAAATGTGAGCTTGAAAACAGCTTAAAATTATCCAACTTCCGTTAACAGAGTTTTTAAATTTCCGTTATTTTGCATTTATCATCAATATGTGGAAAATATTCATACATATTGTATCTCTCGATTTGAGTTTTTTGTTTTCATAAACAACACTACATCATTTTTTTTTGCTTACGATCTTTCATTGTCGTCGCATTTTATTTCATCAAAATACTCAAAGTTTATTTCATTTTCTATTTTTTTTCTGTTTATAAACTGTTGATCCGAATATTTTCAAATGTTGTAAATTAGGTTTCCTATTTTGCCACATCTCATTTGGCATCTGTCCATAATCACCAAGAGCTCTGCTTGGAATTCGGCTAAAATATGATGCAGTTCACACAAACCTCCCTCATCTCATTGGACAAATATTCCCTACCCTGCACAAGTTATCAATCTTTTCAATACGATTACATTTTTGGATACCATTTATTTTTAAGAAATATGAACAGAAATGTGATTTTTTATGCAATCAATAAATGTCTATGGCGTCCTTGAAATTGAAAACCACGGAAATGGGAAATCGAAAATCTGTAATTAAAAACCAAACATTATTACAGACTGAACACATTGCATTAACTTGGCCAAAACTTGCCCAGTTGTTCTCGCCTGTTGTGCCATCTTTGCCAGTAGTTGAAGTTGTGGAAGAAGTGGAAGATTCCGCTTTTCCGCCAGCTGATGCTGGACTCATCAGACATGCCACGACCAGGACAAGGCCAAAAAGAGTCAAGATTGAGAACTTCATCGTGTTGTTGGCAGTAACTGAAACTGTTGTGTTCACAATGAATATCCAAACTCCAACTGGAGTGCATTATATACTCGCAGAATCGTGCTAGAATGTAATTACACTGATAAGAAAAATTGGCGTCGTGAGTTCAAAGCCTGAAAGTTAAACACTGCTGACACTTAAACTTCTTATGATAAGAAATATTTAGTACTTCTAGGCAACGATATTGAGTGCGTGACACACAAAATGATTTGATTGAATTGAAATTAAATGATAATGATTGTAATAATGAGCAATTAAATAAATGTGATACTATCATAATTATTTTTGGTCAAAAATAAAAAAATACTAATTAATATTTACTTATGATGTTTATTTCTTTTCGCTCAAAATAAAAATGAAGGTTAAATAAATAAATTTCGCTGACACATATATAATATAAATGAAAAAAAAAATAATTATTTTTAATGAAAAGTGTGTGAATTTAAAAAATAAACA
This sequence comes from Drosophila ustulata, assembly GCA_035047365.1. NCBI lineage: Eukaryota > Metazoa > Arthropoda > Insecta > Diptera > Drosophilidae > Drosophila > Drosophila ustulata. The sequence goes on from JAWNPT010000095.1 coordinate 130,200, forward strand.
ATATAATCATTATTTGCGGTTTGTGTATAAACAAGCTTTTATAGTCATCATGAACAGTTTTAGAGCTGCGGCACAGCGAGAATTAGACTTGCGACTGAAAGTATTCGATAAATTATAATTTCGTACTTTAAATTCTTTAAATAGTTGTTTCCTTTTTGAAAACTGAAAAAAAAATTAAATCCTGTTCGAAATATCGATAATTACCATAAAGTCAGCCAATTGTTTGTCAAAGTCTTTAAAATTAAAAAAAAAAAAACAACAAATTGTAATTAAAATGTAAAGTTCTCCAAGGAGCTTTAAATTATATTAATAATACATAAAAATGTTAAGAATTGATTGAAAAACGAATCTAGTTTAATGTGAGAGACGTAAATAAAGCTAATTTAATGAAAAACATTGAATCGAGCTATTTAAGATGAGAGTTGCAAACTTAAAGATTGAGAGACAAGCAAATACACTATCGCTTGAGAAGTTGCCGCTTCTGCAGCACTTTTACTGTATTAACACCAAATTAATTTTGTCTCAAAACACACGCAACCCCAAAAGGAGCAAGAGAGGGAGGGGGAGAGAGGAGAGAGGAGGAAGGGAAGAAGGGTAGTCATGTGTGTGTTTAAATGCAGGGCGATTGAATTTTAAACAAGAACGACAAATGCCAGCAATCAAGTGAAGTCATGTTAAAAGAGCAGAATGAACTCCCCGAGCAGCGGCCAGCACAAAAGGACACTGGTGAAAGGAGGAAGGAGCAAGGAGCAAGCCAAGGCATTGTAGCAATAATCAATATGCAGCAGTCAATAAAGGACTGAATAGTCCTTTACCAAGAAGCAACAATTACAGCAGCCCACACAGAGAGAGAGAGGGGACAAGAAGCGGAGAAGGTTTGCGCCTCATAGTTTTGCAGTGCGTCGGTTAAATGATGTGTAATCGTCTTATGTGCACTTGAATGCCTTTTGGCTTCTAATATGGCCAGCGAGGCGACAGACAGCACTGGCGACAAGGACCTGCAAGTATCGACATGAGCATGGCCAGGACGAAGGACGAAGGCCGAGGCAGGCAGCACAAAGGCCGCTTCCAGACCGAACTGAAGCTGAAGTTGGAGTTGGAGTTGGAGTTGAAGCAAAGGCAAGGCAAGTAACCAATTCGCACACACAAAAGAAAACTTTGCCATAGGCTGACCTCAAAATGCACAACGGGACTCTGCACTCTGAATGCCTAAGGACCTTTCTGCGCTCATCCCCCGCCTCCTCTCCTCGCCTTGCCTTGACCCCGGCTGCTGGGAGCAAACTTTAATTTACAATCAATTCAGGCGTGAATAATAAACCACAAGAAACCAAACAGAGCCAAAGCGATGGCCAAAGACAACGCACAAGTGAAAGTGTTGCCAACTAGCTGCACTCCAGCACACACACACACACACACACACACACACACACACACGGACACATGTGTGTGTTTTAAAATTTAGTTACAACACAACACCAAAAGTTTAGCAAGTTTTCAAACAAACAAAGCACACAGAAGGAACCCCAATCCCCAACAACAACAACAACAGCAACAGCAACTCAACCACAACACTTCCGCCGCCTGCTTCAACTTCAACTTCAACTTCAATATCAAGTGTCCTGTCCGGTCCCTGGTGACGTCCTGCCAGCCTGCCTGCCTGTTGTCCTGCTGAACGTCCCTAGGCTGGGCTATCAATATTGTTTTCCTATTAAATTGATCATTGGTCAGCAACAATTGTGGCCAAAGCGCACACAAGAGGAAGGACAGCCGGACAGAGTTGAGTGGGCCACTTGTGCCTCCTTTTTGCGACTGGACGAGCACATCCTTTGTCCTGGGCCCCGTTGAGTGGCAGCCCAAGGGAGCTGCCACGTCCGTCTGGCCACTTTTGTGCATTAATTGTACGATTCTAATGAAATTAATTGAAATGCTTGTCCGAATGCTTTGAATATGAATTTTGTTGCATCCTCAGCTGCTATTGCAGCTATTTGTGGCAACTGTCAATCAATGTTGCAGCCACAGACAACAGCTGAAAGTTCGGTTCTCCGATGAGTGCAGAAGTATAATGATTATATCCTCACTCCATGTCCTTGATCCCCTTTCACAAGTGTTTATCGAGGCTCACAATATTGATTAAACGCATCAACTATTTTAAATAGTTCAACTTCAAAATTTGTTTGGCTTCTTAGAAATCAGTTTTCAATTTTATATGACAATCGAATAGAACTTTACAAAAAATCTTGAGTGGGGTGGAATAAAAGTCTTCTTATTATTATTATTTTAGCCCTTTTGTTTATTTTTTTCGTTCTAGCCAATTGTCGATGATGTATCTGGTGTTAAGTTCACAGTTTCAGTTTCTTCAAAGTTGTAAATCTGGTTCAATCACAATTCTCATATATTTGATTAGTTATTTATACATGTACTTCACTTTAAAATAATAATATGTCACCAATTTTTGCATATTTCAACATCAATAACAAATTCATTACTCAGAAAAATAGCTCTTTAACTCTTGGACATTATACAATTAATAAGCAATGATAAAATGTTTCATTAATTATGTCTAACAGCTTTTCCCAATTGTCTTTGATCTGGCCTATGTTAATCAAAAAATGTAATTTTATTCTTTTTCCGCTCAATAAGAAGTATATTTTGAATTCTTTTAACAATAATCTAAATTCCTTATGTCCGTTGACTTTTTCATCTGTCTTCGTCATATTAAATTTCTTACAACTTTCTATATATGTAGATTAGTTTTATTCATTCTTTTGCCAGTATTTCCTGCCTCCTTTTGGTTATTAACTTATTTTGAACTTCCCTCTCTATTTCTCTTTCTCTCTCTGCTGGAGTATCGTTTGCAGTCTCCAAATAAATGGTCAATCTGGCATCGTTTATCGAACAATAGCAGAAATCTGCCTCTGCTCGTAGCAGCACATTGTGTGTGGCAGTGGCAAGTGGCAAGTGCAGTTGTGGCATTGCTTATCCACAATGCCAGCTCTCACGCCACTCTCCGCACACGGAGGAGGCCGCATGGCAGCCAAGTGGCAGCCAAACTCAACTCAATTATGCACAATTACAGACACAAACAGACCAAGTGGCAAGTATGGAGCTGTGTGGCACATATGCAGCTGCCACTGTTGATGTCTCTGCCACAGCCACAGCCTCTCCACCTCCTCCTTCCCTGTCTCTGACTCCAACTCTATCGGCCTCTCCAGCGCCTATTTAATAGCCAACGACCTTAATAGGAGGCAGCAGGCAACTTAACTGCGCATTGCAACGTTGCAACAGCAGCAGCAGCAGCTGCAGTTGCAGCTGGTTGCGCCTCCTGCAGCAGATTCCATTCCGTTTGCCTTTTTTTTTTGGAATTTTTTGCTGGTTCTTTTTTTCTGGGGTACCTCGCAGCAACAACAAATGCAGTTGCATATGAGGCATGCGGCATGCGGCATGCAGCATGCAGCTTGGGGGGGCATGGGGCGTTTAAATTGCATGCATAGCTCATTGCTTGCCACTCGACGTGGCTGAAGTGGCAGCCAAAATGGGCGAAGGGGGAGTGGCGACTGCTGTCAAAATGCCATTGAATTGCTTAAATACTTTGGATCGGCGTCGCCGTAATGGTTTTTTGGCTGTGGCAACTCCCCGACTGCCACCGCACCCTGCCACCAATGCAGTGATGCAACATATGCCAATGGCAGCGCATGAATAAACGAGCCCCAAGCAGACAGGCTAAATGAATGAATGAATGAATGAATCAACGATATGAAGTGCAATCAATGCAAAAATGTGTGTTTCAAGTGCCCCCAAAACGGCCTGCAGCAGTTGCAGCCTTTGCAGCGTGCAACCAACATCAGAGACAGCTATAATGTGTAGACGATTGTGCCAGTGTGTGTGTGTGTGTGTGCGTGTGGAAGTGTGTGTGCTTAGATGCATCGGTGTGAAAGGATTATTCACACACTATTGATTTCAAATTGAGTTGACTTCAAATCCGTCTGAATTGACAGGCAGCCAGCGGGAAGCGGGAGGCGAGGGCAACACATGGCAACGGCAAAGCCAGCCACTTTGTGTGTGTGTGTGTGTGTGCGTGTGTGAAACCGGAAGTTGACTAATGAATTTAATTTGCAGTGGGTGTTGAAGCAAATAGAGCGACAAACAGATAGACAGACAAGCGGACGAACATAGAAGCAGCTAGACAGACTGCTGGAGAGACAGACATGAGGACAGACAGACAGACAGACAGACGGACGGACGGACAGACAGATGATGAGACAGCCAGGCAGTCAGGCAGCCAGTGCTCGCAGTCAGTTGAGCGGATGAAGACGAAGATGGAGCTGGTGGCGGCTGATATTGAAGCCATTTGAGTTACTGACTGATTGACTGCCACATGCTTCAATGCCACATGCCTCACAGCCAACTTTCTCGGTGCGCGCCTGTAAATAGGCAGCTGCTTTTTGTTTGGCCCAAAATGCGTTTTGAATTGAAACCACAGAATCGCAATGAATACTCCACTTTTAGAGCTACTTAAATATTTGTGCGTATTTGCTGCAATAACTTCGTTTTTTGGTGAAATATATTTAATCAGATGCGTGATTAAGTCTTATTTTATATCGTCAACTGACAGCTATGATTAATAAGAAAATATACAAATTCTGAAGTGGCTGGACTCCGATAATATTAGAATAAGATCTTATAGAAGCTTTACATACGTATTAGGTCGGGAAATTGTTTGGAGGCAGATCATCGAGAGCTCCACAGAAATTGAAAATCAGCTTTGATATCGAAATCGTTTAAAGTCATAATTAACTAATGTAATTTTGCACTTATGAAAATAATTTTGATATTCACTTTTTAGAATATTTATTTATCAAGCTCAATTAGATTATTTATGTTTATTATTATTATTATTTTGTTTTCTCTATTTTTGTATTGTAGTAAGTGAACATATATGTACATATATACATATGTACATATACAAAGTTATTGACTGGCTGTTTAACTACAGCCTTAACAGAAGACCTTTGAAGGTTAATTTTATTATAATTTAAATAATTTTATTTTAATGTAATAAAATAATTTTATTTCAAAGTAATGCTTGTTGCACTCCACCGAACAATCATTTACAGTGTGTGCATATAACAGGTTGCGCAGCGAGCCCTTGCTCTTATGGCGACTGAACCACAACTGATTAGATTTGTTGTTGCTGATCGTCGACGATGTTCGAAAAACCCGAACAAGACGGACGAAAGCGAGCCGAAGACGCATGCCGAAGATAGACGAACGATTTTAGTGTGCGCGGTCGGCAGCGGCCCGGCAGAGAATTTGCCGAGTCGCGAGTCGGGCTGAGATGTCGCGTGCATCAGAGCATCGTCTTCTGCTTCACTCTCAGCGTTTACAGTAACTTCTTCGGCTTTACTTTGAATGATCAGTGATTTGCAGCAACTGCTTCTGCTTCACTAGCAGCAACTCATTCTGTTATACATTCGTATTTCGCATTTAAGCAACTTCTTCTGTTTTACATTTAGGATTCACAACTGCAACTGCTTTTGCTTCTGCTTCTACGTAAATTACAGAATCGTCTTCTGTTTGTTTACTTAAGCTTACTAGCATCCTCTTCTGATGAAAGTTGTTGTCTCTTTGCATACGGGCAATGTCTTTGGTTTTACTTTCATTGATTACTAATGCTTCAACTTACTATAATTATCAGCAACTTCTTCTGCTTTACCTGATATGTTATTTTGGAGTTCGTATATTTCATTCAGCTTTAGCGTATTAATACTTGCATTTATGACTTACAAGGCACTTTTTAAAAGCAAGATTAGAAAAAAGTTGAACTGCTTCTTAATACCTTGGCGATCTCATAACCCATTAGGACAGCTTAACGCTGCAGCCCATTGCAAGCTAACTTTTCGCAACAGAGCAAAAAAATGAATTTAATGAATATTGAATCTATCTACGTTCTGTACATTTTTCAATGTTGCATGTTGTACTTTGCCGGCGTTTCATTTTAATATTAATATTTATGTCCTGCATGTAGTTTTCTTTGTTTCGCTTACTTAGTGACAAAAAAATAATAGTTCATGGCATAGTTCAAAATTCGATCGATTGCTAATAAATTGTTATAGGCCTACTTATTAGACTTTGTTTTTTGGCCAATTATAATGAGCCTACTTTGTGCTGTTCATACAAATTTCAATGCGCGATTTAAGCTATTTATTATTTTGGAAATGTCCATTCTTATTGTGTTGTTCTTTCGTTTGGACTGAAACACTTTAACGTAAGTAGAAGATTGAATGAAGTATCAGCTGACGTAAGGTACATAAGTAGACAGATTTTGTTTATTTCGACTTTGGTTGTTGTCAGTTACACAAACAATCAAACAAACACACATCAACGTATCGTAAGAAACAATTGAAAAACATTTAGTACATTTGCTTTTTATTTGAATTTCTCTTTATTTTCCGTGTGTCTGGTTTTCGTATTTATGTGTCTCCCAACTCCCAGGTAATTATAAAGACGATAATACAGATGTGGTAGATTATATAGCGTGATGCATTCAGTGAGCAACATGAATGAATATTTAGATAATGCCAGACGTCACATCCAACGGACAGTGAGCGACGGTTGCAATTCGCTCAGTGAGACTCTCAGCCGGACGGCGATGTTGGCCTCGAGTAGCGCCAATCAAATGCTCGGCGCGCTGATGAACCTGAAGGCGCTGCTGCTGCAAGAAGCAATCGAGTTAGTCGGACTGACGCATGTGGCAAGTGATTCGTCGCCATCTTCGTCGGGGGCATCGCCATCATCGTCGGCCGGGCAGCCGCGACTTGTGAGCGTTGTCTGCGGCTTTCCCAAGGACATCAGCATGTATCCCAACTACAGCAAGGGGCAGTTCGGCGAGGATGCCTGGTTCAGGACGTCCACCGCCCACGCCGATACACTGGGCGTGGCCGACGGCGTTGGCGGCTGGCGAGTCTACGGCATCGATCCCGGCCAATTCAGCCGCTTCCTGATGCGCTCCTGCGAGCGCCTCGCCCACAACCTCGACTTTGAGGCGACGCGACCCGAGCAGCTGCTCGCCCGCGCCTACTGCAATCTGCTGGAGCAGAAGCAACCGATACTGGGCAGCTGCACCGCCTGCGTGCTCACCCTGTTGCACGACAACAGCACCCTGTATGCGGCGAACATCGGTGACAGCGGTCTCCTGATCATACGCGACGGCGCCGTCGTCTGTCGCTCGATGGAGCAGCAGCATCACTTCAACACGCCCTATCAACTGGCGGTGCCGCCACCGGGGCAAGGACTCAGCGTGCTCACCGACGGCCCCGAGTGCGCTGCTCTGCTGCAGTTCGAGCTGCGGCACGGCGATGTCCTGATTCTGGCCACCGACGGCGTCTACGACAACGTCGCCGAGGAGCTGCTGGTGCGTGTGCTCAGCCCTGCGGCCGGCATCGGCGATCCCGTCAAGCTGCAGACCTACGCCAATTGTGTGGCCCTGATGGCACGTTCGCTCAGCTTCAATCCCAGCCACGATTCGCCGTTCACCCAGAACGCCAGGCGACACAACATCGATGCGCCAGGCGGCAAGCCCGATGACATCACCGTCATCCTGGCGAGCGTTGTTTAGGCTGCCGCTCAGCGTGCTCCCAGTGGTTCCAGTCTGCACGTCAATCAGACACATTTCTATAGCACATTCCAAAGGACGATTAGCCAATCACTTCAAGCCCAGACATCCATTCCAACAACAACTTTCCCCATGTACTATTCCCCTTTTTTCACATTGGCAAACCCTTCAAAATCGCGTGTTTCACCACACAGCTCTTTTCCTGGTGCTGGATAACAGATCCCCTCTTGATGTCATCACCAATTCCATTGGTGGCATTTACTGAAAATTGATTATAAATATATGTGCAGCTTGTTTTACGGCTATATCTGGGAAATTAAACGGTTGTCTATTTACTTGTTTAGTCAATTTTAACAATACATATATCTGGGGAACCAAACGGTTTTGCTATTTATTGATTTTAAGAATACAATTAAAATCGGCTTGTCAATAGAGCTTCAATAACAAATATTGTTTATTTTACGCTGTTTTTATTAAAGCCATCAACTGCCACTGTGCAAAATTTTGCAATTCACTTTGATATGAAATGTTAAAAACATTAAATTATTATGTCAATTGAAAGTTGTTTCATTTCTGCCACGCAATTTCGCAGCCAGAGAATGATACCGATTTGATAGAAAAAGTAAAAACAATTTTTAAAAGCAAAAAATAAAATATTGATAATTAAATGATAGATTGCAATTGGATTAAAATACGACTAACAGATACATTTGCTTGTATGCTTAATTAAGTTAAGTAATTCTGCAAAAGTTCCGTTGATAGTTCAGTCAGTAACTAAGGATGAATAATTTGTATATATGTAGATATATGTGTGTGCGATTGACAAGGGAATATCTATATATGTATGTATGTACATATGTAAAGTCGTTACTAACCATTCAATCACTGATTCTTCTACCAACGCACACAATGTATTTGTCATCATCGCCCATTTCAACAAAAACATCGGATTTATTCGATACATATCGACAGAACATCATCGATGCTCGGCTCATTCATATTTTTGAACCCTGGACAGTTTGACGTCTCTTTAAAAGATTTCCAATCGAAAAGAACATAAAGTTCATTAATAATCATATTAAAGATACTCGAGAGTATTTATGTAATCCTTTGGCTTTGCTTTAAGCACGTTAATTCTATTCCATCATAAATTTCTTTAGAATTTCCGGGTGAGATTCCCAACCTGCAAAGCCCATTCAGCACTCTTCCGAGCACCTTAAATCGACTGGTTCAACATAACTCCCACCTTGATGTCAGCTGACATTCCACAACTCGAGGTATCAGGCTGTGTTGATGTTGGTGTTGGTTGTTGCTGCTGTTGTTGTCAGCTTAATTGAAAAATGTTGCCTGCTGCATGTCAACATTTTGATTTCCAATATGTTGTCCTGCACTCCCCCAAAAAGCGCGGTGGGCTGTACAAAATTGTAGCTTAAAATTTCACACGTTTGGACGCGACATATGTCGCCAGGGCTGGGCACACAACAGGGCTGGAGGAGGTTTGTGTGCAAGGGAGAGAGCAGACAGGGAGCCAGAGTGACCAGCGAGCAGTCTGTGCCATGGCCTCTGGCTCGCTTTAACCACTTCCGCACAGGGCACAGCCGTCAAATGCAGAGCACAGCACCACATCGCACCGCACAGAACGGAATGTTAGCTCTTCTCTGCCCTCTGCCCTCTGCCCTCAGCCCTCTGCCTACCCAATGACATTTACCGTTAGCATATCAATAACACTCGCTGCGCCGCAGACCGGACTCATAAAATATGGCAACGGCAGTGGCAACATTTGCCCCGTCAACCTGCGCGGGGCATGAAACGTGACGCGTGATGCCTGCCACATTCGTCTCTCCACTCTCCTGCACTCTCCTGCTCTCTAGCCCTTTCGATTAGGTGTGCTCGAGGTCCGCGACCCGTTTGATTTTGCATTTCATGCAAATTTTTGGTGGCAGACGTCGACGCAGAGAGTCGAGAGTCGAGAGTCGAGAGTCGAGAGTCGAGCTGGAGGGGAAGGCAACGCGGAACGCTGTCCGCTGTCGCATCATCATCGGAAATGAATCATTTGCTTCGTTTGCCGGCATCCGCTTGGCGCTTATTTCCGTTGCGTCGCTCGACGTTCATCGCTTTTTGGCCTAAACCAGATCCGACCAACCAACCAACCAACCAAACTGCCCGACAGAGATTCAGAGAGAGCGAGCGAGAGAGTCCAACCTGACGTGTGTGTGCGCGGCACGCTTCCGTGACGGAACATGCAGTCACTCCACCTGGAGCAGCAAGCGAGCGGCGAGCGAGTAGGAAGCCTGGGCCAGGTAAAATTTTTACAGCGTTGCCTTTGACACCTGCCGTTGTGTTAAATGCCCCCAAACCGAGTTCTGGCCAAACACCAGCAATGCCAAAGCTGTGCTGTGCTGCTGATTTTAAAGCAAACGAGATATGCAGCTCTCTCTGAATATTTGAGAGTTCAGTTTTTAATAGCAAGGCAGAAATTTTGGAAAATACTTAACAAATAATCCTTATTCTTATTTCGAAAATATAAATAAATTTGTAACAAATTCTTTGCAAATAAATTTATTTTATTTTCATAACCAAAAAATGGTTTTTAGTCGAAATTAAGTTTTGAATGAGCAATTTTGTAATTTCGATTGAATTTAAGAATTGTTCTTTGAAATTTTGGCAAACAAAAAATAAACGCTCAAAATTAAAACCTCTTTGCCTTAAAGCTAATTCTAATTTATTGTCAAGTTAGATTAGAACAGATTTATTTGCTTACTTTAGTTTATTTAATAATTCAGTTTAGGCTAATTTCAATTTCTGAAAATTCTAGTATGTGAACTAACAAAGCAAACATAAAATTCAAATTATAATTTAAAATGTCTCAACACAGCGTAATTCTCAATAGGTTTTATTCAAATTAACATTGTTTGAGCTTGAAACATCTGATTAATTTTTCTACTTCACTATCATGGAATTATTTCGCATTTGCGATCATAATTGAATCCCATATATTTAGTATGCTTGGCAACAACTATGCGATTTTTCTGCCCGCTCAACGGCTTAAACTTGTATCCAGCTGTATATCTATCCGTCGTTCCGCCTGTCCATCTGTCCATCTGTCCGTCCGGCCGTCCGTTCGTCCTTTCGTTCGTTCATCCATCCATGCGTTTGTCCACACTCATTTGAGTCCCGCATAAATCAATTGCACTTGTCATCAACTCAATTAATTTTTGGCAAACAAAGTGCAGTAAATCAATTGCTTTGGCAGCTCGGCCCGTTGACCATGCCCTCTGTTGTCCTGTTGTCCTGTTGCCCCGTTGCCCTGCTGCAGACACACACACACAGCGTACAGAACCCCATTGAATGTCCTTTGCAATTTCACTCCCATTTTTGGATCTTTTTTTTGCCCACTTTCTCTGCTGTTTTTTTTTCTGCTTTTCTGCATTGTTGTTGTTCTTTTTCGACGTTTGTCATTGGCATTTTTTGTCACTCGACTCGGAGTTTTTGCTATTTTATTTGGCGTTGCATTCAGCTCGAATACCGGATCGGACTAACAGACCGGCGAGGACAGACAGACGCCAGGACTATTGCCGACTGCCGACTGTCGACTGTCCATTTTATGAGCCGCCGCCCCATGCATGTTGACACTGTATCAAATGGGGTTAAAAAGTGATTAAAGTAGGTTTGGCAAATGTCAACAATGTTTATACCGTATCGTGGCCATTGCGTGGCCCTCTGGCCTGCGGGTTCTGTTGCTGTTTCTGGTTATTCATCCGACAAGGTGGCCCAGGGAGAGAGAGAGAGAGAGAGAGAGAGAGAGGAACGGACGTATCTGGTAGCCAGTGGCTTAGGCGTGTAACTGTCGAGCGAGTGCTCTTGACGTTTCGGTATGCGGACCCAGCCATTCTCTGCGTGCTCCCATCCCAAGCCATGCCTCACCTTCGTTCAATGGGCGCGACATTCGTTTGCCAGCTCGATTCGATTTGCAATTTTTTACATCATCTACTCCCCCGCATTGGCATCTGGATTACACGAGTGCATGCAGCAGATCCCATCTATCGTTGGCCGAACCCCGAGACTCGCTATAGACAGCGTTAAATTATGCAACTTTTTATCTTTTCTTTTACTATGCGAGAATTGAATTTATGCATTTGTGCTCCCCCTCCTTCTCTCTCTCTCACTCTCCCTTTCTCCCCGTCTCTTTCTATATTCCTAGAGGACAGTTCTGGGTGCCAACGTCAGCACCTGCAGCTGACACGTTCAGATAACACTCAAGAATCGCTATCGATACAGCAAATATGTTATACTACAATTTATGCATAACATCGATTAAATGCAGTAATAAAGATAGCAATTGTTATTCTAAAGAATATGGAAGAGTATTCACAATTTAAACTAATTGATACAACAAGAAATTGTTAGTAGCAGTAATAAAAATATAATTAAATGATAATAATATAAATCAATTTATATAATAATGTAAATTCATATAATCAAGGAATTGATTATTATACATTGTCTTTAGTCTTTTATAATTTTTAAGAAGAATAAAAGCTACATACATATATATTATTATAATAATAAAGTTAGTAAAAATTACCAAGTATATTGAATAATACAATATTATAATTATGCATTTTAGTTACGTAGTTCAATGTAGAATAACCCTAAATAATAATATTATATTTGTTTATTGCATAAAGTGATTATTACCAATAATTACATTTCTTTAAATATTTTCATTCATTATTATTCATTGCGTTGACTACATGGAATTCTTAATATTGCTCTACTATTAAACTCAATTGAAATGTATTTATATTACAATTTGTACATTTAAATTAAAATTGTATTAAACAGAAATATATGCATCTAAAATATTTGTAAACTCAACTTGAACGGTATTTATACAAAATGGGTATATTGAAAATAAAGCACGCTTCAAACAGATCAATTAGCAAAATTATTGATAAGCCAGGTGCGTGAAAACAAATGGGAAATGGGAAATGGACGAGTCCTTAAGCCAGGAGCAGCAGCGGAGGTAGGTGACAGAGACAGGAGGCAAGAGGCAAGCGGCAAGAGGCAGCGGGGATGTGGCACGTTCATTAGTTAAATAGAAACTATGCGTATGTGTGGAAAAGACTTTGGTTAATCCCAGGGCAGCAGCAGCAGGGAGCAAGCTTTGTGCGGCTGTCAGGCCAAACGTGGGTGCAACGTGTGGCAGGAAGGCAGGTGGGCAGGTGGGCAGGTGGGAAGGTAGGCTGGCAGTTTTGTCTTTGATGTTGCACGATGCATGCTCGCACAACTGATTGTTATCCAAATAGTTATTTAAGCAATTCAAATTGTGGTAATTAAAAATGGCCAGCAGGCCGTAACCCGCAACACAGCCAGAACCCGGGGAGGAAGAGCAGTCCGGGTTATACCTAGACAATGGCCGAGGCCAGGCACTTGACATATGTATGGAGCTGGGGGTCCTGGACATGAGTAAGCGCCCCACACTGCTGCTGCTGGCCCCTGCGGCATAGCTGTTATTATTTTTGTCACTGACAAAGCAAATCACCGAAAACCAACAAAAGCAAAGCTGAGAGAGGGAGGGAAGGATTGGGATGGAGAGAGAGAGAGAGAGAGAGGACGAGGGCGTAACAAACGACGTTGACATAGAGGCTGGTCCTGCCATAGGCCTATACATAGGTGCTGCTCCTGTCCCCAGCGCTTGTCCAGGGCAATTTTCCTCTTGAATTATGAGGATATTTGTTTCGTCATGAAAGATTGGCCCCGGCCTGCCTCTGACTCCAACAGCGACTGCGACTCCGACTCCGACTCCGACTCCAGATTCAACTCTGCAACTCCAGTTACAACTGCGACTCTGCTGCAACTCTCTCATTGTAATCCTTGCTGTGTGTTTGTGTGTGGTATTTGTTTTCCTCATTTCTTTTTTTTTTGCTGCTGCTGCTCCTGCCGTTCCTGTTTTTCGGATTTGTAGTTTGGGTGCTTTCGGGGTTTTCAATTTTGTGTGGCGCCGCAAACAGCAACACACAACGCACAACGCACAACTCACAACAGCAACTGAAGAGAATCGTCAACTTTGGCTTCGTCTAGAGCTTAGCCAAAAATGCAGTGCAGCAGCAGGTCCTGTTCCTGCAAGTGAAATGCACTCTCCACAAAAGGCCAAAAGGGCCAAATAGGATGAGGATGAGGACAGTATCTGCAACTGTAACTGTAACACATGAGTCTTAGCCGCTCCACGGACTGGCCCGATTGCATCTACAATTCATAGAAATTTCAAACGATGCGTAAACGAAAACGGAAAATGCAACAGCAGCAGCAGAAGAAGAGGGAGCGAGAGAGAAGCTGCTACTCGGTCGGTCGGTCGGTCGGTCGGTTGGTGATGACCGCATCTTTGGGTCAACTCTGGGCCGGGGTCAGAAAGTAAACGAAATTTGTGGAACGCATTGCGATGGAAGTGCTGGCCAAAAGGAGCAAAAGTAGCAAAGGATACTGTAGTTGCACTACAGCAAAAATTGGCAAGAAAGAGACAGCTGCAGCAGGTCAGAGAGAGAGAGAGAGAGAGAGCAGCAGAGATGAAGATGGAATGGTTGAAGGAGTTGGCAAATCCGACTTTGGTTGATGATGAGTGTCGTTATCGCTTTTGTGGAGTTTCGTTTTGTCACAGCTCTCCCTCTTCCTGTCTCTCTAGCTATCTCTCTCTCTCTCTCTCTCTCGTATAGTATTCTATCTGGAAAGTTGAATTTACATTTCGATATATGGCTCTCGCTCGACACCAGCACCATGAGAGAGAGAAAACAATCAAGAAAAGCAATTGGTGCCTGGATTCTCTGTGGCTGCAGCCCGGAACCAAGTCATCGTTGAGCATTTTGTAGTCGGACTACGATGATGTAGCTGCACGGATTGATTTACGTTCGAAAAGATTTCTCAAGTGCGACAGTGTGTGCATAGCACAGTTATACAAACTGCTGACAGTGCTGCCACTCCCACTCCCCTTCACCGCCCCTCTGACTGCTTCCCAAGCCAATCTCAATTCCACTCTCAGTCCCAATTCCTGGACAGGCCATTTCGGTTGTTCCTTTCTCGGTTGCCATTTTTCTATATGTTTTGCATTTTAGCAGCAACGACGAGCCAACGACGACTCAGATTTATCAAAAGGTAATTTATATATGTGTGTGGGTGCGTTATTTATCCATACATACAGAGCACACATCCCCCTCTCCCTCTCCCTCTCCACCTAAACTTGCTTCCCTTTGCTGTTGTTTACTTTGCCTCATTGCTGCTGCAAGCTTGCATTTTTAAGAGTATTTCGTTGCAAATAAATCGCGTGCCCAAGCATGACATACGATCCAAAGCCGGAGTCGCAGTTGGAGTCGGATTTCGAGTTGGATTTCGGAGTCGGATTTTAGAGTTAGAGTCGCAGTTGAAGTCTGAAATCTGAAGTCTGCATAGCAAATATAAATACTCGCAGCACAGAAACTTACCACTCATGTTGTTAACACTCCAACGCACATTTTGGATTACACAGTTCGTAGACACAATTCGTTGGCCAAGCGCAGAATTTGTGTTTCAGTGTTATACTTATTTTATAATTTATTCAAATTTGATACTAAAATATTACGTTTCTTGTATGAATTCAAAAAATGATAATCTCATCAAACTGAAAAGCTGAACCAATATGTTTACATGTTAAGATAAATAAATAAATAAGATACAAAACAAAAGGTTAATAAGAAAAGAATAAAGTAAATACAATAAAAAATAAAACCAAATAATAAAAATATTTAGAGAGAGATGTAACATAGATATATATTAGACAGATGGGAAATCCATTAATTTGTATACGAATAATGAATTTATAAAATATATTAATTCTAAATAAGAATTATATAAATACAGAGGGGTGACTGGAAGGAGATTATATAATAATTATTCTATGGATTCATGAGAAGTAAAATGAAACAATTAGATCAGCTGAAATTCTGTATTCAGTCCACAACTAAGAGTCAAGCAAGAAATCGCGTTTTTGTTTAGAAATTGAGAAAAGTAAAATTTTTGTAAATTATTTTTATTATATTTATTAATAATTCTTCTATAGTTTATTCGACTAAGTTAACGTTCTTCTTTATTTTAATTTCGTTTGGAACAAGATGTTGAAAAAGTACACACAAAAAGTACAATATAGAAAAAATATAAATATATAAATCTTTTTGAGTCAAGATTCCGATTTGCAGAAAGCCAAGCTGGTTTATTACCACATTGTTCGCATTGCCAAGTCCACTTGCAGTTGTGTTTGTTCACATTATGGCCAAGCATTAGCTCTAATAATCGCAATCAAAGCGTCGCGAGCATCGTCTGGCAATGTCTGGAGGCAAAGTCATCCTGTTGCGTTGTGGCGCGAGTATAATAAACATTTCTTTGGCATTGATTTAAATGCGGCCTAAACAAACTTTGGCTGGCCCAAATGGATGGCTGAATGGTTGGCTGAATAGCTGCCATCGTTGGCGTCTCGCTCGTTTGTCTCATAAATAATCAACCAATTATTTTGCTGTCAATTTCAACACGGCCGGCGAAAACGCAATGCCAACGCCTACCACGAAACTGCAGGACTCAAAGGGCCAGAACGGCCAAGCAACATGGCCAGAACGGCGTCGGCGACGGCGACGGCAGTTGGCAGGAGTCGCCAGGACATGCAACCCGCTGTGTGGCTGTGGACACGCAACACGGCACAGCGTCGCAATAAATTGTCTCGGCTGCAGCGCCACCGAGAAATCCACGCGAATGCAAAATCCACACAAAAAGGACAAGAGCAAAACTCTGTTGAATTTGTGCGCCGTAAGTTGGCTAGAAGCAAAGACAACCATGGCTAAGACACAGCACAGCAAGGACAGGGGAAAGGGGCGAGCACTTAAAGCCTTGCTTCGATTTCACGGCCGTATATCATTGCGTTTTCAGTTACAGCCTGTTTCCCCTCCCCTGCCAAAAGGTTTTTCTTTCCGCATTTCGCTTTTCCTTTGGCGTTGCTGTTGCCGTTGCCTTTGCTTTTTGCACGCAGCACACGCACCAGGCGGAAGTCCTTTAGTAGATTATCAGATGGAGAGAATTCGACTCGCATAGATTTGTAATTGAAGGGCGTGTTCGCTGTTCTTCTTCTCCATCGACTTCCACCACAGCACCACTTGACTCGGCTGTCTGCGGAAGGGGCCATTAAGTGATGCCAATGATTAACAACGGAAGTATAGATTTCGAGTCGAGCAATGCTTCGCCAACTGTGGCTAATCGATGCCCAATGGCCGGGCCTAATGGCATTTGCCCATAAATCAAAGGCCTCTCTCTTCTCACTCTATAAATATTGGGGACAGACTAGAGTAGAAGCTCACAAATCAGACTTCCCAGAATTTCGCGTCTTCCACAAGTTGCAATTGAAGTGTTTGCAGTAAATGCAGTGAATCCTTCTGTTTTCTTGCATGCCATCAAGTAATAGAATTTTCCAGCTTGTACTGCACTGAATTGTGTACTTTCGTTTGCTTTGTTTTATTAAATCAATCAAAATATAAAAATAAATCTATTTTGACATTTTTTTAAGTACCTTTACTCCTTTTTTATTTACACATTCAAATTGTCGGTTTAGAAAAGCTTACTTCAGACCAGTCGAATGCGAGGAAACGAATGTGGAAAAGAATGAAGCACCACCATCTTTAAGAATTATCAGAACGGGCTTCAATACCATTTAAATAATTGCAAAACAAAACATCATCGAAAACATCATGCCGCAACTGGTCAAAACCTCCATCGATTGTCATTCAAATGATAATGAGTCTACTTTAGTTGACTTTTAAAGCATTTAAATAAGCAAAAGCTTTTCATACTGATTTAAATGAGCTATTTAAGATAGTTACAGTATGAATTTTGAATAACCCAGACCATTGACTCGATTACTCGTCGTAAATTTCTGACTGAGAGCTCTTACCGGCTAGGCTGTGCATTAGTGCTGCAAAAACATCGGCACACTATCGATACTATCGATGTTTTTATTTTTTAAAGAAAACATCGATTTGCGCTATCGATGTTTTGTTTGAATGGATTACCCTCACAAAATTTACTAAAAGCGCGCGAAGCAGGTTTGGGTAACATTATAAATTACAGATTATTTTAAAAGCTTGGCTTAAATTGGTGTTGGCGGTCGTACGATGGCTAGTCATGTAAATAGAAAGCGTAAGTACATGTTTCTAATCTGTTTGAAGGTGATTAATTCATGGCTTGTGTGTTTTCAGGCAAGGCAACTATCACTCGCTTTTATTTAAGATTTTAAACTTGTATATCAAATAATTACAAAAAAATTGTTCTAAACATCGATACTATCGATGTTTTTTTTTTAAAACATCGGAAACCTCGATGGTGCCAAACCTCGATGTTTTTGCAGCACTACTGTGCATCGATAATTCTTATATACATAGATGTATATGTTATATCCCTAGTCATATGTTGTTCATAAATGAAATTGAAAAAACCGTGCGATAAGAGCTGGCTTGCAACGCGAGCTTTCGCTGCTCACACTTTTGCTGGCGTCTGGCGTCTTTGCAGTCGCTAATCAGCGCCACACTCAAAAGCTCACGCACACACTCGCATATTCAAGAGCTGTGTGAGTGTGTGTGAAATGCGTTGCCAACTGGCAATGAAATGAAACAATAAACGTAAATAACTTTCAATTGAATAGTTTTGTGGTGGCAAATTTACGTACGCCATGACGCCAAAAAGGCCCCAGCTTCTGGCCAGAGCAGCGCCGAGCCCGGCTATAAAATGTGAGGCAAAAAGACCCGCAAGGGTAGAGCAGAGAGGGGTGGAGAGTGGGAGCGCCAGAGGACAAGGGACATACAATGGCGCGCCATTAGCAAGCGCCCAATGCATGTGACATTTTTGCAAATGTCCCGCTTGCTATGCGACTCTCTCTCTCTCTCTGTGAGTGTGCGAGTGTGTGTGTGAGTTGATTGTAATTTTGTAATTTTCCGAGTTTATTATCTGTCAACATTATCACACACACACACACACACACACACACGCAGAGAGAGAACCATTCGTATGGACAACTGTGCAGCAGTTAAACACGCAATCCGCAAGCCTTTGCTCGAGCGTGAGGAGGAGGGAGGAGAGAGAGCGGCGGGGTCCATTCATTGGACCAGGGAACCAAGTCTAGCTGGGTCGAGAGCGAGGCATTAAATGTTTGCCGCCGCCATAGCTCTTATCTTGTCTCGCATAAAACGCAACAACACCAAATAAACTCATCGAATTTCTGTTGTTAATTGAAATAAAACTATTTTAAGTGTCCTTTGTATGTGACTGTGTGTGCGCGGCTCCAACTCTGATCCCAACTCCGATTTGAACTCCATTTTCAGCTTCCTTTTGCGCATCCTTCTCCTGCTCCTCGGCCTCCCCCCATAGCAATGGATGGTATTTCTCTTTGTGAGTTATTTACAAAGTATTTCTCTCAGCAGCGTCTTTTTCCCCATACACATTATTTTTGTATGTAATCTGTAAATGCGTATAAACATATCTTAAATGTATACATAAAGTAAAAGTTAATTTTTCTTTCAAAAACATCTTCATAAAATACCCATTTTAACAATTAAAAAGCTTTTGCATCCCCAATATATACAAGTTTAATTTTTGATCAAACATCATTTTGGTTACTACTGAAACTTATATGATTTGCTTAAGTAACAATTGTTTTGCGTTCATCCAATGTAATTAATATCAAACTACCCAAGCCATGGTTCATATGTACATACATATAACCATTTGATAAATAGAACGATGTCTGATCTCCTGCCGTTCAATTGGATTCAATTTTTATTTGAATTCAATTTAAAAGTTAGTGTTAAACCAATTTTTATTCGTTTACACGATTGAATATTATACAAAAAATATAAGAAGAAATAGAAATGAGTGGTGCATCTAAAGCCCTCAAACAACAAGAGTTGAAATAAAAATAGCCCAATTAATTTGCATTTAAATTAATAAATTAGCCAAAAACTTCAATAAAATGTTCCATTTCATATTTTTTAAGTAACTAAAAAAAAAACTCTGGTTAATTTAAAATTTAAAAAAAAAATGGACATCTTATAATTATTAAACAATATTTTTAATGAAATCAATGGCTTAGAGTAATTCTTTAATTAAGAAAATTCGCATATAACTCTTATTTTATTAATTGTATAAAAAACATTTATAATCGTTGCTGTGATGTGTAGTTAATAGATTTTCAACAGCTTTTTTCCTTTTACAGGGATTAATCAATTTGCATCTCGATCGAGTCAAACGAGAAGCTCAATTGTCAAGATCAGCACAAAGCTTAAAGCTCCATTAGATTTCACTTCAAAAGCTTTCAATGATAGTCATGTTTTTGCTCTGCCTGTTTTCTATCTTATTCTTCCACACGACCAAAATCCAAAGCTCTGCCAAAGAGACTAGAGACGCTTCTGCATGTTCTCGTATCTCAAGCAAGCAGAAACAAAAAAAATAAACTTTTGGCATACTAAGTAAAAGCCACTTAAACGACAACAATAACAACATACAAGCTGCGGGCGAGAAGGAGAAGCAGAGGGAGGTAGGGAGAAAGGGAGTTGAGTGGAAAAAGAGCAACAGACACATGCACGAAACTCATAAAAATGCTTTGTGGTTGGCATTTTTTATTGTGCAGCTCGACGAGCTTTTTGTGCTAACCTCGTCAGCAGGTTACCCCATCCCCCTGGCCCTCCTGCTGCCCTTCGTCCTCTGCTGCTCTCACCGCAAGTCGCACTCATACGATATGCTTTAACTTTTCTCTTTTTTTTTTTCGTCATTGTTGTCGTCTTTGCTGATGTTGTTGATGTTGTTGCTGTTGCTGTTGCAAACTTTAGAAAGCATTAACACCTCATGCAAGATGAAACGTCGCCGCACAGACAAAGTGGAACGTGCTAGATGCCGAGGGGGGGTGGAGTGGGGGGAAGGACAGTGCAAGTTGGT
The DNA here is from genome assembly GCA_035047365.1 of Drosophila ustulata. Taxonomy (NCBI): domain Eukaryota; kingdom Metazoa; phylum Arthropoda; class Insecta; order Diptera; family Drosophilidae; genus Drosophila; species Drosophila ustulata. The sequence goes on from JAWNPT010000095.1 coordinate 150,805, forward strand.
CTTCAATGCAGTCCAATGCCTGCCAATGGGGTGCAGAGGGCAAAAAGCAAGGCAACGCGCAAAAAGAACTCGCAAAACTCGAATAACGTACGTCACGACATCACTGCGATTGGCCGGCAGGTGGCGCTGCAGACCGAAAGACAGAGAGAGAGAGAGAGAGAGAGAGAGAGAGAAACATAGTTGTATGTCAGGCGCAGCCAACTTAACTCACTGGCAGCTGTCAAACTTCATTCGATTCAATTAAACAGGCGCGCAAATTCCCGACAAATGCCATGGCGCTGGCCTAATTGTTGCAAATTATCAATTCAAATCACGTTAAAACGCAAAGCGCAAAAGAAAGCAGCAAAAAATTATCATGCAGCACGCTTAAATGGCTTTTCAATTAGATTATGTCATTCAAGGCAATGACAAGCGGCGTCCAGCCACACCCACAACACAACACTCCCCCTCGGCCGCTCCACACAAAGCGTATCAATTTCCGTTAAGGAATTTGTGGGCAACAACAAAAAAAAAAGGAAAAAAAGAAAAAGGAAGCCCTAAGCTCCACGCAAAATAAAAACAACACAAACAACTTGAGTTCATTAATTTTGTGTGAGGCGCAACAATTAACACGAAACCGAAGCGAGCCACGTTTTCCCCGCAGCAGCCGAAGACAAAAAAAAAAAAAAAAACAATATTCAACAATATGGCAGGCAGGCAGAAAAACACCCTACCCCTCCGCGTCCCCCGTTCCCCGGCCAGTGCTATAAACGTGACGCTGCTAATTAAGTTGACGCATTTGCTGCCTGGCTAGCTATTTTACTTTGTAACGGTTTCTGCTACCCAACTTCTCCTTCCCGTTCGCCCCGCGCACTGCTTACCCCCTCCCAATTGTTTATCGTGTTGCGTGTGCCTCGCGGGAACTCGTCGCTGGCTTCAACTTTCGCTCCTCGCTCATGGCATTTGCCGCTCCCTCTTCGTCTCTCTCTCTATGCTCTCGCCTTGCGGTAAGCTTAGGAAATTTGCATGGTTGATTTGGTGTTAAGTTCGGTCGGCAGAGATACACAGAGTACGGAGCGAACGTGGACGGTGGAGAGGGGGTGTGGAAGGCGACCTGGGGGCCTCAAAAGCAAGCAGCGCTCACAACAACAGGTGTCGCAATGAGTTGAAATTTGCGGCAAGACTCATTATCATCATCATTGCCAAAGTGTTTGCAGCTGTAAGTTAAATAAGTTTCTAGCAAATACGCCAACTATTTCAATTCTGACGTGCAAAACAGCGGAACTTTCACCAATTAAGCAATTGACAAGCTGTCAACTTGTAACTCGCAACTGCTTTGCGATCGCGCTGAACTGCTTGCAGCGAAGGGGTGTCACTCGGTGCAAGCAGTGCATGTAGTAGCATTGCCAACCAATGAATATCGACATTTGTACATATGTATCTATTGTACGTATCCTACCTAAATTACTTTAATCAAAACTTCTTTTAAAGTATATTAGTTTACTCACATAAGTATGTATTTGCGTATATACATACTATGTACATATGTATGTTAAAAAAATTATTATTATTACAAATATTATATTTATAAAGAGTATTTTTGAAATATATTAAAAACCAATAACTGACAACAAGAAGAAAAGAAAGACATGCATGTTTTATGTTTTTGAGAAAAACAGTTTAACGTTTTAGTGGTAATGTTAGAATGTTGTTTGAGGACATTTCTTACTATTAGTATTTTAAGATTCCTTTCGATGTCTCTGTTACGAACATACCAAGGACCTTTGGAGATTCCTCTCAACAATCAATATGCAACAATGTCATACGCATATCCAAATATTTATATTAAAACATTATCAACTATCTGAAAGCGTTTGAGCACACTGATGCCACAAGTTTTCTTTAATTTTAAATTTGACTGCTTGTAGATCGCTTAATCAAGCAATACTCGAATGTTAACGCTTGTGTGATTCACTTGCCATTTTGTACAAATGATTTCAGCAATTGATAAACACGTTTGCATTGCAAATTCAAAATTCAGCGCTTAAGCATTCAATCAATAAAGCTAAGCCGAACGCTTACTGGCAATCTGTAACAATTGGCACAATTGAAACACTCAAAAGCCGCGCACAATTGTTGCTTTAATCTCAGCAACAACTCGTGATGTTTGAAGCTCATTGGAATAACAGATGGCTTCTGCTTCATCTGACTGAGTAAAGCAACCACCAGACCACAGTTCACACTCCAAACATCGAAGCCAGCGAACCTCAACAAATTCTTCGACAATAACGAACACAGTCTGAAGAGGCTTCGCCCGACAAACAGAAATACAGTACAAAAAAAGGCCAAGGATTTATTGAAAATGCGTGCGAAAAGCACTTGAGCATTTTCACAGCCACCGCCACCGCCACCGCCACCGCCAATGTGAAGTGGCGACCCAAGGACTAGAGAATTGCCGGCCAGCAGGAAGGCTTCTTTCAGTATTTGCCTTTGATTTTCGCCAACGTTTTGCATTGTTCAATTGTTGACGTTGTTCTCGATGTTGTTGTGGTTGTCGATCGGCTCTTTTGTTGGCCGCACATCAAACGCGCAGAGCACGTCGCACGTCGCACGCCGCACGCCGCACGTTGCACGTTGCACGTTGGCCAGTGGGCGTGGCGCACTTGTGTGCGTGTATGTGCATGAGTTCTCAAGTGCTTCGAGCTTTGATTTCGTTTGCGCCATACATAATTAGTTTAGTCAGAAGTTGACTTGTGGCAAGAGGCAGCTTGGAGTACAATTTTTCGGAGTTGGCAAAACTTGCAGTCGACTTGCAACACAGCTCAGCTGCCGTCTTGTTCTTCAGGCTGCCGCCAGCTGCAAAAGCAAAGAGTATTCAACAAAAAAAAACTGTTGTATATAAGCAGGCGCCACGGCCAGCCAACTGAGGCAAGCTGAGATGTGTGCAAAGTTTATCAAATGTTGCGTACCGACCGCTGCCGCCGACAGCCACGCCTACCTCCCCAACCCGCCCCCACTCTAAGCAACGGCCTGGCACCTGCCGACGCCTCGTTGTTTTTTCAACTGTCATTTTGACAGCTGCAACATGTAGCAAGCACAGACATGTTACACCTTTTGCTCGGCCCCAAGTTTTTTCTGCTGCCAACTTGACTGACTGCATTTAAAAGCAGCAGCCAAAGTTGCAACCTTCTGCTCCCCCCTCCCCCTTTGAGTTACCTCGGTTGTGACTGAGTTGCGAGATAAGGCGCCTGAATCGGGCTGAAGATGCAGCTGTCAAAGCCCAGCCACGAAGTTGCACTGCACTTCCTAAAGTTGCAAAATTACAGAAATATCCACACCCAACAAGAGGGAGAACGAAAAAGAGGGAGATAGGGAGGGGACTAGAGAGGGGTCAGCTGGAAGAGGAGGCGCCACAGCACTCGACACAAAAGCCAATTCACCGACAAGTTTGCTTATTATTATCTTTGAATTTTATGAATTATCAATCATCAATAATCAATAATCCTCTTGACTTCCTTAGTTTTGTTCATTTTATTTTCTTTGATAAAAAAGCTATGTTACCGTTTTGGCAACTTAATCTATACACAAAAAAAAAAGATTATAGATCAAATACATATCACAACTTAAAAGTACATTTTATTATCTACAATTGGGGAGTGTCTAGCTAATGATTTTGTTGGACACACACATATCGTTTGACACTTTTAATAAATACAAAATTATGCTGAAGTTACTAACTTATCAAAATAATATGCATACATAAAATACGGTTTCTGTAGCACATTATAATAATTTCGCAAAAATGGTGCAATGAATATTATATTGTTGCACAGCATTAAAATCAAATTTAAATTCAAGCTTCGACTAATAATGAACAATTTTATTTATTTTAAATAGATTTCTGCTACTTATTGGCTATTTGACGAATATTTTCCAACAATTTCTTTAAAAGCAATATATAACTCAGTTGCTATAATATTTCAGCGGTCAATTTCGCACTCTATCAAGATAAATAAAGTTTTTATTATTATTTAAATGTACTTATTTGTATGCAGACCAATTCGAGTAGTTTACTGAAATTATAATAGCAATCTTAGGCCACTTTTTATGAAATGTTAACCATAAAAAATTGACGCCATATAGAAATCTTTTTCTTTGTGTTGTTATTTCCGCTTGGAGTTTCATGAAAAGCATCAGCGAAAAGAACCAATAAAGCAGCTCATAAATATTCTATAAATTGGAATAAGAGCGCATTAAAAAGTTCTGACTGCATGAGCTGTTGCTGCTGCTGCTGTGAGCTAGTGAAAAACATGTGAAACACGATTTTTATCGTGTCAATAAATAAACAAGAAGCTAAGAAAAACATTTTAAGGCCACGACAAAGGCGGCAACTTCAAAAGGCAGCACGAACGAATCGGAACCGTAAAGCGGAAGTAGCTCAACAATTTTCAACACGTTTGTCGGTTGCACTCCTCTGAGAGAGAGAGAGAGAGAGAGAGGGAGAAAGGGAGCGACAGAGAGAGAGAGAGAGAGACACGCACACAGGGAGCCGACACGGAAAATCATAAAATTTTAACGAACCTATTGAAAGTTTACACATTGCCGCTTGATTTCGCCGCTACGAGCAAGGTAAACTGGAAGCGAGGGGGCGTGGCAGCTGAAGGCTGAAGGTGAGGCGGAAACTTGTGCTTGGGCAAAAAGGGACATGGACAAAGTGGAAAGTGTGAAAAGCACCATCGAACGGCAAAGATTTTCACACTTGAACATTAAGGAAATTTATGAACACACATCGAGATAGAGGAAGAAGGGAGAGAGAGAGAGGGAGAGGGAGAGCGAGAGCGAGAGAGACGGAGAGACGCACATGTTTCATGCATGCGCCCCGAAAAGTATGCTACAGGAAAATTAAACTTACCTATGTAAACAAGACAAGAGGCAAGCCAAGAAACGGTCGAGTGTGTGAGTGTGTGTGTGTGTGTGTGTGTGTGGGCGGAAGAAGTGTGCGGAAGTTATGTTCAAACTTAATTTAAGGTTCAATAGCGTAACCAAAGAAAACCGCAAAAACTTTGCAGCGACGACGAGCGAGAACGAGTTTTGTGTTACATAAAATCTTGTCGTTTATTAGATTTTAATAATTCACACGATTCACACACAGCCACGCTGAGCTGAGCTGAGTATGTGTGCGTGTGTGTGTGGAAGATACCTGAAGAAGACACATGACAGTCGAGGCAAGTCGAAGCTGAAGTCGGAGCAGAAGTTCTTGTTGCTGTTGTAGACGCGTGCATTTGAAGTCAACAAAAAACTAACTTTTATCTAGCTGCTTGGTCTGCCATGACGCCCCCCCCCCCCCCCTCTCAGAGTCGCCCCTCTTGCCACACCTCATGTGAGCAGCAGCAACACTTCAACTCAGTTTCTTTGAGCTGCCTCAAGTTGCCCCGCCTCCTTGTGGTGCACAAAAAAGCACCCGAAGGTGTGTTTGTTTGCACAACAACAAGAACGACAAATTTGTGGCATATCAGCGGCATGTTGCGTGGCTTGTTGCAAGCTGTGGCCAGGTGGCAGCCAACTGGCTGCTTGGCTGCTTGGCTGCTTGGCTGCTGGCTGCTGGCGAGGATGGATTAAGTGAGCACACGAGTTACGCCAAGAAATGCCACTAAAGGGAATTGATTTGCACAGACGCTGCTCGTTCGCCTTGTCTGTGCTCTTTTTTTGTTGCATGGCATGGCTGAATGTGGCATTTGCTGCAACATAAAAACTGGCATTCCAGCTATTGCATTAATCTGGTTAAATACAATAGCTTTAAGCTATCGCAAAATCACATTTTAATTAATAAACTAGATGCAATACATAACAAAGTGATTGAAATGAATATACATTTAAGCTATATAAGCTATACTCTTAAATTCATGTTTCTTTATTAATCTATTTAATCTATTCGAAAACGAAAACAAAAGCCATTTGTAGTCAAGCCCGTAGTTTAAGTCGGGATATATTCAAATCATCTTTTTTTTTGCAATTTTTTGCTTACAGAAATTATTTGTTGAACCTAATATCATTCAGTGGAAATGAAAACTATGGGTAAATTGGAAGAATAATAATAATATATACCGCGAATAGTAAGAACATGTTTAAATAATAATAATACGAGTAACATTTTGGAGAACAATAGAATAAATACGTTATTCTCTATTGAAAATATTTAACAACAGTAAGGAAACTAAATACAACATAATATTGGAAGACCAATATTGTTTTGATTTAAAAATATGGTTGTTCTTATATTTAATTATTCAATTTTAACTTTGATGTAATTCGCACAATTAAAACGAATATTACTTCAATGCTGTATTCATGCTCTCAAATACATTTACTTAATTTTAATATGAATAAAAAGGGCCGTGTCGCAGTCAATTGACCAACTCAGAGGCCACCTCATCAATATAAAGTCTCAGCTGCCAGTCAGTTTATGTCAGATCAGGCAGCTCAAGGCTCAAGGCTCAAGCTCTATAAATATTTGTTACGCCCGCCCGAAAGAATGCAATGCAGTTCTTAAGTTCTTGGCAAGACAAGCAAAAATATAAATCAGGGAAAAATGTGCAACTTATGATCAAGTGTTCCCACAAGAATTGCAAACTTTCCCTCCGAGCAGAGCTTCTTCTCCAACTGTGTGTGTATTTTTTTCTATGCAGCTAATGTTGTCAGCTCTTGCCGGAGCGGAGCGCTTGCTGGCTGGCTGCCTTTGTTGTCTGTCGAAGGCATCATCGAAGTTATGTGCTGCACTGGCCCCCAAAGGTTATGCTGGAAAAAGTTTGCATAGCTGCGGCCCCGAGACAGCCGAGAGAGTTGACAACATTGACCTTAGACCGGATGGGACTAGGCAGGGATTGGGATCGGGCTGAACTCCGACTTCTTGCCTGGTCGCCCCACTGTCATCGGGGATAAGTGCATAAATAGTTCATAAACTATTTGTGCACAACCAAAGTGAAGAGCTCGCCCGATGCTGCTGGCCAATGTTGGCCAATGTTGGCCATTGTTTGCTGGTTGTTGTCACGCAGATCTTTAAGCAGGGACTAATTGCATTTTACACCAATTAATTCGCTGAGCGAATAAATTGCGCAATGACATCTGCAAATACTGGCAACCAAGCAAACCGGGACCCAATATAAAAGAAGTCGCATAACGAAATGCAAACAAACATTTACGCTTAAGGGCGGCAGGTTGCATGCCACTCCCATCGCTCTAACGGTTGCAAATCAATTTGAATTTCAAATTAACATAAAAAAGCGAGGGGAGAAGCGTTTGCGAGAAACGAAATACTACAAGAGGCCAAGCAATTGTGGATAACTCTCAAGACTTGCGACTTCTGCGACTACCCACGGAGGGGGCAGGGACAAGGTGACTGCCTTTTGTGCAATGCTCGACTCGACGTTTGGGGCATCAAATATCGTCGCCGAGTCGCCGTCTGACCAGGCGAGCAAACAAAAAGCGTTGCATGTTTTTCGGCAGCAGTCGAAATATAAATTGAATTTTCTACTTAAAGACAATGGCTGGCAAATTTTCAAGCAGCCAAAGAGTGAGAGCAAACGAGAGAGTGAGAGAGAGAGAGAGAGAGAGAGAAGGCATACGTCGCCATTGTCGTCGTTTGTTATTTTGTCGAAAAATGAAAATATTAATTCCCAGCGGGTTATTTGCGCTCCTTTTGCCAAAAACGATGTGATGCCAATGCTGCTGCTGTCGTCGATGCCTGAGATGGCTGAGAGGTAACAAGACACAAAAGACACAATGAAAATGAACTGCATAGACGCACAGTAGACATTTGGCCATAGACATGGACGATTGCCGGAAGTGACAGACAGGACAGAGCGACAGACTCTCCCAGTCTAAGGAGTGAGCGAAATAAGGCTGGCAAAAATATAATATAAATCCTTAAGATGAGCAACTCGCAAATACTCTGGAAGAGCTCAAAGAAGAATGAATTATATGCATAAAATAATATTGAAACATTATGTTTCCACTATACGAAAACTAACACATAAAATGATTAAGTAATTAAATATGTTACATACATAAATTATTTATTTGCATCAGTAAGACAAATCTTACTTGGAAGAAGTTAGATAAAAAAAGTCTTTATAATAAAATAACTTAAATGTCAATTTATTAGAAATAGAACTTACTTATAAATAAAAATCATTCATAATATAATCAATATATTTATATATAGCATGCAAATAAAATATAAATACCTATATTATCATTATTTTAATAAAATAATGTTTTATATTTAGGAATACAATTAGTTATCAATGATTCCGAATAGAATACATATATAATTATCTCGTTCGCAATCAGAAGACCTTCAAAATACACCACATCGAAGTGCCCCGTTCTCAGCCAATCAGCAGTTGCAAGTTTTCCTTTGTTATGCTTCCCATTTCCATTTCCATTTGAATTCTCATTCCTGGTTCCCTATAACCCATGATGGGGCGCTCAATCTTTCAATTTAGCAAAAATTAATTTATTACATCAATATTTATGTTTCACTTAAATTATAATGCGTGAATGCAGTCAGCCCCTGTCTAAACATTTTTTATTCCATTCATTTTGTCGGCCAGGCAAAAACGCAAACAAACCCATGAACGTGGAGTGAGAGAGAGAGAGGGCAGGACATGGAAACAAAGTGGGGGAAGCAGAAAATGGAAAGTAGAAAATAGAAATGGAAAATGCGACCGCAATCAGTCATAATAAATATTAAAAATAGCGCATAAAGTCAAACATTGGGGAGCTGAACGCTCCACTCAGACCAAGTCGAGCTCGCTGTGAGAGAAGCAGTTAACAGTTTTCAGTTTTCAGTTTTCAGATTTCAGCTGCATTTTGCCATTTTTGTTGGCGCTGTTTGGGAAACTTTTCTAATAAAATAGTGGGGCCCCGTGTTGGCGTTGTTGTTTTTTTTCTCTTTGGGCAAAAGCAATTGCAATTGCAGAACTTTTGGCATATTCAAAAACCATTTGCCTATCAAAAAGTGTTTCAACAAATATTGACAGACTGCCACAGGGGCGATAGCGAGTCGAGTCGCGTCGCGTCGCGTCGAGTTCAGTCGAGTTGAGCTGCGTCACAGAGTTTGTAGGTTCGACTCGCTTGTGGCATAAACTGGGTCGGTTGGCTGCAACCGGCGGGGGCGTTTTTTCACGGCTTTTGCTCCCATAATTAGCAGTTAATATTGCATAGCGGAAGAAAGTTTTGCACTCGTCACGACTGCTGCTTCTTCTCTCGTTACTCCCACCACGAATATGGGCGACGGTTTATTTCTATTTGCGCTATTTGTCTACAAAAAAGAACTGCGGAGACGGGGAGAATATTTTTGCGAAATGGAGAAATTTGTGAAATGCCAAGTGCCGAGTATGGGCAAAAATCTGCCGTTTAATAAGCTCACAGTTTTTGTTTGTGTTTTCCAACACTGCAAACAGGCAAGTGCAAAGCATTTGAAGCCGCCTCATATGAGACTCGGCCTCCACACACACACACACACAAGCACAAGTCAAACACACACTCGCTACTCGCACTTGAGCTTTGCTTGGCCTTTTTTATTTCCTCCTACAGGCAGTCGAGTACGCCCTTTGCCCCTCCTCGGCCCTCCCTCCACTGCGCTGCTCTTTTGCTCATTTTTTGGTGTCAATGAACAGTTTTAACATATTAGCAAAGTTTCTTAAAGTACACACATATAAATATGTTTGATGTGTGTTTGTGTACGAGCCGAGTGAGCAGCCAAGTTGCCAGCAAGGGCCCGAGCCCTTGTGCACTGTGTTGTATTGGTTGTGTGTGTGTGTGTGTGTGTGTTAAGTCAACGGCAAATTATGTAAGATGCCATAATGAAAGCCAGCCAAGTGGCTGCTTCTAGTGATCCTTTGAACCAAGCCAGGCGGCTGCTCAGCTCTGCTTAACAATTCAATTCACATGCTGCCCTCAGCCCAAAAAATTCCCCATACCAAACTTCCCTCCTTCTGGATTGCCATTTTCCCATTCCTCATTTTTATATAATTAACTTAATTTTACACCAAATTTTGTAATAGAAAATATACTTTAACATTATTCATATTATAATTTTACAGCGCAGAACTTCAGATATGCTTTCAAATATACAAACTACACATTTATTATTTATTTATTTACATTTAAAATTGTACTATTTATTTAATTAATAACTACCAAATGGTTCTTTAGTTTTATTTGTATTTTATTACTCATATAAATACAATTTTTATTTATTTGTATCTATTTTTTTATATCAATCAATATCAAACCGACATAACAATTGTTTTCATTTTTAGTTCAATTGCACAAATACCGAATATAGTTTAAGTAGTATGTCTGTTTCGATATATCTTCTTAGAGTTGCTAAAAGATAATTCATTATGTTTCCATTTGCAAAACTATCGTTATTATGTCGTGACACTCGCACTCGCACTCACACTCATATTCGAACTCGCACTCACACTCATGCCGCTTACAAATCAACTCAATAAAAGTAATTTTCGATATTAAATTATCATTTTGCCCAATGCTCGTTCAACTTTTACAACAATCAAACTGAACAACTACAGCAACAACAACAACATGAATGCAGTGTGGGGAGGGGGATGGGGGGGTAAGAAGAAGAATAGAAGTTAGTTACAACAAAAGCATGTCGTGTCGTGCCGTCGCTTAATCATGTCAATGATTTATAACGCTTTCAAGGAGCGCGCCAAAAACTCGAAGTTGTCGACGGCAAACTCACAATGAGGTGAGGAGTCTGCGAGCCCCGTGGGCAGACAGAGCGAGAGCGAGAGAGAGAGAGGGAGAGGGTAAAGGGGCAGCTGATGACTTGGCAGACAAAGCGAAGGGAAGTGCGGAGTTGGGGGTTGTGTGGTGGGTCGCAACATAAGTTTTCCAGCTACTTATATGGCAGGCGAGTCGGAAATTTATCTCACGAAAAATGATTTGGCTCATTATCAACAGCAGCCAAAGTGCACTATATGCGCATGAAAGAGAAAGGGAAAGGGAAAGGGAAAGAGCAAGAGAGAGGGCAAGAGTAGCGAACACATCGAACAAACGCATAAATCAACAACAAAAACAGAAAAATGATTTATTCGTACTCACATAGAGACAGAGCTAGTGAGGGGGGAGGGAAGCAAGCTCGCCTCGAATATGATTGCTTCTAATAAGAAAAGTGGCAAAAGTGTGTATCACGGGGATAATGCTGACGATGGGGCAAGCAACAGTGGCTGCCACAATCATTGTGAGTGCCAGCAAACAGCCAGAGCATCAGAAGGAGGCAAGGTAAACAAGTCACAGCAGCCTGCCTGCTTCCAATAATAAAGTAATCAAAGTGATATGGTGTTGATGGGGACGGAGAGCCATAAGGAGCTGCAGCCGAAGGACGCCTCAATGTTGCCATGCCACATACCACATCGTGTGTCCAATTGTTTGCCTTGCCGTGTGTGCCCTGTGATTATGCCATTAAGATATATCCCAGCCCCAATCGAATTATGGCCTCATCAGGCTTTGTTGCCAGGAAAAAAAAACGAATGTTTACCTCACTGCTTGGGGGGCACAACAATACTATATTTCTGTAGATACTGATAAATGTGTAATCCGCCGCATTTATTGACTACGAGACCAACAACCATCGTGCAGAAGTGAGAATCAACCAAACATTAAAGATTTGAAAAGTGAGAAAAATAAGTGCGTACATTATTTATTCACAACAAGTCATACCTGAACCACCGAATTTATCTAATTTTTAATTAAGAATAATTTTTGAAGAGTGATTTTCCATTTAATTCAATGCACTCCAATTCCTTGGAAAAAAGTGTAAATAGCGACAATAAATTATTTTATCGATATCTTAAATAATATTAGTATTTCAAATTCAGTGCCACATTTAATTCTTCAAAGTTTTCTTGAATAACATATTCATAATATTCCATAAAAAATGATGATAATCATCGTTCATGCAGAGAGCAGGCATAATGCTAAAGAAGTTAGCAAATGTGAATTTAAAATAGAAAATTATACAAATCAAAGGCATTGAATGAAATTTGCTTTAAAAATTGATCATTTGTAAAGCTGTGGAGAAAACTTATCAACCAAAGCTCAATATAATAACTTTTTCGCTGCATTATAAGTTATTATTGATACCAACAGGTTTTGATCATTTATTCCTAAATTAAAAAAATAAATATTATAACTAAGCAAAAACATCCAAAATGAATAGAAAAATTTCTTGTGATAATTTTAAATAATTTGCAGATATTTTATCTGCTTTTGATATTTTCATCATTACAATAAATTCCTATGAACTGACTTACCAAATTACTCGTATATTTATAGAATTAAATTTGACATTGCATTTCAAATCTGTTGTTGTGCTGACAAGTTATTAATCAAAGAAGCATTAATTAAAATATTTCGTCTTTTATTTTCTTATAATTTTATTAAAAAAAACATATAGTAATACTATTATGATTTATATATTTTTTAAATGAAATTGTTGTAAACAATAAAACTTTGTTGTCTTGTTAATATTACAACAAAATATGCTCTAGTCCACAAAATATACTGTTCTAATTTATTTCACCATTTAAAAAGAAAATAAGTCTGAAATTGTAAATTTCAAATTTCAACTTATAATAATTGTTTTAAATATTATTCCCGACATTTCTTTGAATATTTTATAAATAATTTTGAGCTCTATGGAATTTTCAACTTCAGAAGATTTTTAGGGTATCTCAATTATATGAATCTGTTTGGAACCTCAAGCTTAGGCAAACAGTAGATTCTCGTAACATAGCCCAGCCAATCTACCTGTCCCATTGCATCGAAAACATATGTTTTGTGTCTTGTCTGTCTGCATGTGAGGATGCAGTGCAGCCCCCAGCCCATAAATAGTTGCTTAATTACCTTCTCAAGTGCCAAGAGCACTCATTCCGTCGACCTCGAAGCAAAAAACTTGTCGAAACAAAGCTGCAAAGGAAAGAAACTGTAAAGAGAAAATACAGGCAAGGCCAAGGGAGCGAGGCAACTGAAAACATATGCCAAAACACCGATTGCAATTAATCTTGTGCATGTTGAGTTCCCAAAGAACTCCAGTTCCAACTCCAACTCGAAGTCGAAGTCGAAGTCGAACTACACCACGCGTTTTCCTTTGGCTTTGGCTGCAGTTTTGCAGGTGGCAGCTCCCTCTGTTTATTGGTAAACAACAGAAGTTTGCGCCGCAGTTTTGCTAGCCAGAAATACTGGACAGAGAGAAGGGGGTGTGCGTGTGCGTGTGTGTGTGTGTGTGTGTGTGCTAGTGTGGGTGCTGATCTATTGTCTCTCCTGTCGGCAGCGCAAACTTTTGCTGCATACTTCAAGGCGCAGCCAAATATCTCTACGTGTGGGCCTGCCTCTCTATGGGTGTGTGTGAGTGTGTGATTGCCTCCCACAGCACTATGGTCCAGACGACCACTTTTTGTGCCATAAAGTCAATTTACAAAAGTTAAAATATTACCGCGATTTTGATGGCGTTGCATCAGAAAAGAGTGACCTTTTAAGTTACATACCAGAAATTTGCATAGATGGCGCCACTTTCGCGAAAACAGCTGTCAAACACAGCTGTTTATTTGCAAAAGCTAGTGCAGTAGGAAAATGCAGATTGCATTGCAATTTTCAATTTCAAATAAATTAAAAAAAAACGAGTATTAATCCAATTTTAATGATGGGTTTTAATTAGTGGAGTTTGTACTACGTGTTTCGTGAAGTTAGATGAGTCTAGCCAATGTGATGTATTTGTAATTTAATGTTAAAGTGAGTCGCCCAACATGTGCGTTTTAGTAAAGAAATCTCATTTTTGAAAAGGTGTACAAAATGAGTCCAAGGGAGTCCAAGCTTTAAACCAATTTTATATTTTAGACTAATCCATTCTTGTTCAATTGCATATAGTGAGAATTGCCACTTTTGACCACATTCCTTGGAATTTGCAATTTTAGTTCATAACCTCAATTACAAGAATGTAGAATATTTGACTTTGTGGCAATCTTTGTTAAGAAAAAATGGTAAACAGGACTATTTTTTAAATTTCTTTGATGCGGCTATTCTTGGTTGTTGGTTTATGTAAATTAAAAGCCCATTTGATAATAAAAACTGGAAGATATATCTGAAATTCGTCAAAATAACTTTATCATTTATAACTAATTTTGAACCATTTTAATGAGTAAGGTATGACTCTAATGATATAAGTAAACTTTAATTCAATTAATAAATACCTAAACCCAATGAAATACACCCGACATGTGTAATATTGAAGTAGGTATGAAACGTTTTGACTAGATAAGGCGACCGGCGATAATATGTTGTAGTTTGGTCAACAATAAATTGCTAATAATCATAATTATTTTGATTTCATCGATCATAATGAACGTGTAAACGATGAATAAGGTTCATCAGGAGGTGTATACATAAAATAAATATTGTAAATGAATTATTAATACTTTAAAATGAAAGAGCGGCTGTATACAAGCAAATTATTTCTACCAGTAGAAAACAATTTTTATTATGATGAAAAATGAAATAAAATGAGAGTTAAAAATGTGCCACGCCCTCATAAGGAAAAAAAACAATAAAATTAATTTTTTTTTAACGGTAACAAATTATAAAAAAAAATTAAGCAAAAAAAAAAAATATTTAGAGGAGGCTTTGCCACGCCCACTTTTCCAAAATAATTCTAATCAGGTCGCTTAATTAAAATAAAAAAACCGCGTTCAAAAATCTATCGTGGTTCAAGAGATATTAATTTTTGGCACAAAAAGTGGTCGTCTGGACCATAGTGCACAGTGGGCACGTGTGTGTGTGTGTGTTATAGACATTTGTGAGGTATCCCTTAAATACCAATTTATGGCACAAGCAGATAAAGTCCCAAATCTGCACTTAATCTTTAGCATTGTTTAATTTCGACTCATTGAGTTAGCGCCGCCAAAAATGCTCTACACACACACAAACACACACACACACACACACGCATACCTAAACAAACAGGCAAGCCACAAGCAGTGGGCGTGGCACGCCCAGCACAGCAGCAGCAACAGCAGTTTCAATGGAGCCAGCATTGTTCAAAGGCGCGCGCTTTTGGGGCGCACTTCAGTTGCTTGGAAAATAAATCGTCGTCGACGTTTAC
Organism: Drosophila ustulata; assembly: GCA_035047365.1. NCBI lineage: Eukaryota > Metazoa > Arthropoda > Insecta > Diptera > Drosophilidae > Drosophila > Drosophila ustulata. The sequence continues at coordinate 165,971 of JAWNPT010000095.1, forward strand.
AATGTGTGTGTGTGTGCGAGTGTGTGTTGGTGTGGGTGAGTGCTTTAGTTGGCTATATGTGTGTAATATTCGATGCTTCATTGCAACCGCAGCTACAGCAACAGCAACAGCAACAGCAAAAGCAGTTCAACAGGCTTCGTCCCATTCCCATTGCCAGCCAAAGTTGTTTGCTGCTAGCTAAAACTTACAACTTGCGCGTTATTTCCTGCCACACATCCTAGCTGAGCACTGCCTTCACACACACACACACACTCACACCGTAACCGCAATGCCCTGCGTACTTAAGGTGTTAACGCAAAAGCTTGACTCATAAAATATTGAAAAAGCCGCAAAAACCTTGCACCAAAAAACGTGGCAGGCAAACGACGCTCCAGCAAGCACCGTTAGAACTACACACACACACACACACACACACACATCTGTCTCAGCCAAGGCTAAAGAAATGCATGCAGCAGAAGAAAAAAACAAAAACCCAACCATAAAGGTCGGAACCCCAAATTGAACGGTTAAGTGGCGAACAGCAAAACTTTTTCACCTGCCACGTTCTTGTTGTTGGCCCGTTCCGCTCTCGGCCTTCCACCTCAGACGCATGATCCGCTCCTGAAGGTGGCCCGGACTGCTTGCTTGACTCTTGGCACTTTGGCTAAATGGATTTATTGACTTATTAGCACTATTTGCTACGCCTGTGCTTCCTCACCAACCTAATTGATTGGCTGCTCAACATTCGCTCTCGCCCTGCGTGCAACTCAAGTTTTGCAATACATTGAAGGCTTTCTTTTTACTATATAAGCTGTAATTATTATTTTAATCACATGATGACAATATGTTATTTGACTTCACATAAAATTTCGTGTTGTGCGAGTTGCATCATCAAAATTAAAAACCCTTAAATATTTATCAAACTTTTATAATTTATGTGTTTTATTCAAAACTTTTTTTAATTAGCACTTATTAAGAACGAACGATTTTCACTAATTATAAATAAATAATAATAATTTCCATTGCTTGTAATTTGTAAAATTACTTTATAATAGATAAATTAAACTATTTATATTGATTTCAATTTTATAGTATTAAGAAAACACTTTTAATAGATAAATATGATTTTAACTTGGCTAAAAGTGATAGCCTAATCTTTATGCTTCTGTTTCGAAATTCAATTTGCAAGCTATAATAATTTACAAATTCCAAAATATATGTATTCATATTTTGTGGAAAGACATTTTGTTCGTAGAAAGACTCCTTCCAAACCTCTTAGGCAATCTAGAGAGAACAAATAGTTTGCAGCTGCACATGAAATAATTTATGAAAATTGCGCAAATTTGCCGTATTTATGTGTAATACAAATTTTGCAGACGGCAGGAAATCGAAGAAGAGATAAAAAAATAATGCAGAAGCGGCGGAAATTTAAATTACCTGTGCCGTAATTACACAAAAGAATATGCCAATAAAAATGACTTATGTATCAATTTCCTTTACGACGACTCCGCAGGACGAGAACGACAACGATGATAATAATAAAAGGCAACAACAATAACACCACCAACAACAACAACAACAACGACAGCGGCGGCGGCGGATGCGGCAACAACGTTGAGGCACAAAGCGAAAATTTCAATTTTATTTTTATTGCCTTATTGTGTATCAAATATTTACAATTATTTGCCATGAGCCATGAAAATGAGCCATTCAGCCAGACAGAGCGACAGCGGTGGGCGGTGGGCGGTGGGCGGAGGACGGTTGGTGGGCGTGTGCATGCTGATAAATTCAAATAAATTGTGCAGTGTAACCAAGGTGAAAATGATAGCGAACATGCCGCGATGGCACCCCGCCTCCGCCCCTGGCCTAAGCAGAAGGCATGGCAAAAGTTTTCGATCAAAAAGCGAAAGAAAATTGCATGGAAAATGGAGAAAACGGTAAACGGGAAATGGCTCCAGCCTTGGCTTCAACTACAGCATCGGTGTCGTCGTTGTGTCGGTGGCTGTCTGAATTGAGGCGCAGCGCCACGCCACTTATTCATGGCATTAAAATTTTATTTTAATGTCATCGAGACGTTGATTTACAGGCAGCCGCTGCCGCTGCCGTTGCAGCACAGCAACTACGGAGACGCGACGCCCTGTGAAAGATTCATCCGAATATAATTTTAATAATATTTTATTGCCTTCGAAAAAGTGGTAATAGCGCGTAAAATGCCAAAGCCAAAGCCAAAGCCAAAGCCAAAAAACGACAACGACAACGACAAAGAAAATGAAAGCGGCATTCAGAGCAGTTCCTTCTTGGCTTCCACATTCCCATTGCCAGGACGGACGGCATTACTGTGCATATAACAGTTAAAGTGCCGACAGCAAATGGCAACTGAGTTGCAACCTGCCCAAAATCTGTTGGCCATATTTTAAAGAAGCTTTCTTCTTGAATGAAGTGCTGGTTCACTGAGAAAAGATTTGCGATTACAAATTATGTTACATTGAAACTGCAAATAAAGTCAAGTACCTAAAAATTGGTTTCGTTTTCTCGCCATTAAATGCATTTCAATAATTTAATTATAATAATTATTTATTTTTGTTGTAATTATAACCAGATACAAACTTAAATTATTTAATAATAGTTAAGAATTATCGTTAAAATGTCATGTGGATATGTTCACAGAAATTGTTTATAGCTACACAAAAAATACCAATAATTTATTTTTATTATATTAACATTGAATATTGCGTAGCCTTGATTTAATTTAGAACAAGAAAAGGAATTAGAACTTCATAACAATAAAATAGATATTTATTTTTTAATTTCATTTAAATCATAAATCAATTAATTTCAATCTGCAAAAATTCTTTAAGATTCCATATCCAACTTAATTTGAATGCTCGTTTTTTCGGATATAATTTCAACATTTATTTACTCCCCTGTGCAATGACAGCCACTCGCATATGTAATTTTTATACTCACCAAACTATTACTATTATTATTCTTATAGAATGTTTTGTATTGATTTCGGATTCGTTCCACTTCCGTTTATACAGCAATTGGTGAACTGTTCATTGCAAGTTAACTGCCATCAATCGGCATCTCATTACCGCATCTGGATGCATCTTGTCTGCCTCATGCTCAAAGTTTGTGTTCAGATTATTGTTATTACGTCTGGCTGCTATTTGGCAGGACGGGAAAGCGAAGTTCAATTAAGAACTGCAAATGAAAGTATCTTGTGAGATGGATCCATTACGTCTAGTGGTTTGCCAACATACAACTTCAAATGCAATAGAATAAAGGAATTATATGTAATGAAATGAAACCTCAACAATTCTGGAAGTCCTATTTGAAGACAGTGCAAATTAAGACTACCCCGAAACTGTTGTAATAAAAGATAAACGTGCAAGTCCGAAAGCTTTGACAATAAAGCAGAAGAAAATATTAATTATAAAAAAAGGATTTTTTTAAATTTATAAACTAACCTTGACAAGTATAATACTTTCAAATAATTTGTTTTTAAACGAAATAACTCAAATTCACTTCTTATGATTTAAAATCAATACTCGTATTTAGCTTCCCATTGCGCTTTAATGGAAAAGAAAAATAAGTATCAAGGGAAGCAAACAAAAAATGTATGGAGAGTTCAATTAATCAATAAGTTTGAAAATAATCTTAAAAGCTCACAAATAATTATACAGAAAATGACCATGTTATTTATAAAAAATGTGTGTTTGTGAAAAATAAGCACAGTTGAAAGATCTGATTGAATTGGAATGAATATAAGATAATAGTAAATATATAGTTGTATTAAAAGTGATGCATAGAGAAGCAAAGCGAGTTCAGAGCTGCAATTTATAACCGGAAGAAGGGCTTCGCGGCGTCTAATAAAAATGGCGTCACTTCATTTCATTTGCGTCACTTTCGCTTTTCAAATATATTTTAAGTAATATTTATGGGCATTGTTTTTTATTCACACACACACACACACACACACACAGACATACATTCTTTTTGTTACTACTTTACTGCTTCTTCTGCAGTTGGTCACCAATTAATTTTTATTTATGTGCTTTGCGTTTTTAACTTCGTTTTTTTCCCCTTATCAAACAAACAGTTGGCAAAATGATAAATGCCGTTGCTTTTGTATATGTCCCGGCAGCACCCTTGCAACCAACAACCCACCCCACTCCACCCCACCCCCCAAACCCTCTCCACATCGCTTCTCAGTCCCAGTCGCAGTCGAACGCGGACCAACCATTTGGTAATTTAATATTTTTCCAGCGAAGAGAAGCAAAAAAAGCCAAAAACCAAAAAAATAAGAATGAACAACTCGGAGAGTATATGAGAAAAATGATATTTGAGCGGAGAAAGCGCTGCTAAAAAATGACAATTTTTAATTATCAAATGCGTTTAATGATAAAAATTGTATATTGCGGGTATGAGTGTATTTTTTTTCTTCTTTTGCAGCAGCGGAAGTTGGATTGGGAGTTGAGAGTAGATGGGTGACAGGGGGGTAAGGGAGAGGTGTGTGGTTTCTACTTGGCCGGCGCTTTGCGTCTTGGCTTTTAATTTATGATTTATTTGTGTGGGTGGCTCGCCTATAATAATTAATATTGCACACAAGCAAAAGACACTGCTGCTGCTGCCGCCCCCACCTCCCCCCTTCGGCTCCCTTCGAGCAACACAATCCCTGAGGTGGCGGCGAAGAGGAGGAACAGCAGCAGCTTCAACGCGAGAGCAAACGCAATTTTTTCATAAATCTTTTGAGGCGACGACGGCGACGACGTGGCAGTAAGTGCAATGTCATTGAGGCAGAAGTGGTAGCAAGTAGCGAGGGGAATAAGCAACACAAATATACACACACACACACACAGACACACACGCCAAATGCGACCAGGCCAAAAGCAAGTGTCGAGTCAACATCTTGCTTCCTTGTCGTCGCCTTGAGCCGAGAGCGAGGGAAAAAAATTAAAAGTATTTCTCGAATTATTGTTAATGATGATTAAAAATATGTGTACCTACACAATACACAGCACACCTCAGCACACACGCGACCCTCCATCACACACACAACACACCCCGCTCCCCGCTCCATTTCCTTTACCTCTCTATCTTTCCTGCTCTTGCCATAGCTTCCTTGCCACCTTCTTGGCTTCGCGTAATCACAAACAGATTTTGCGGCAACGACCGCGTCCCCAAATGTCCTCGACTTCGTCAGCTTTGACTCGAATCGAGTTGGGAACAGACTTAATAATAATTGTGCAAGTAACGTGGGAACGGATCGCTCATCGTTCTAACCTTAAGAAAGACATATCAACATTCCTCAACATTAAAAACCCCATCAACTATCGCTAGACGATAAAGCATTGACATTGATAACAAATATAGTATTTAGAAGTCAGTTCTATTCTATACAGTGCCCAAATATGAAAACGCTTGGAAAATTTAACGAAAACTATAAACAGTTAGCATCGATAAATTACTTCTATTGAATCAAGATTAGGAAATGAAAGTCCTTAAAGAATCTTATAGTTATACATTTAAATCAAATATAAATATGTGTACATTATTAATAGGGAATAATAAGAAAATAAAACAGAATTTAACATCGAATAGTAACAATACAAATATACTAATTGTTTGTTATAATCTACAAATAAATAAACATCTGTTTATTATATAGTTCCTTAAGTGCTCGAATAACACATTTAAATCATTACGATAGTCACGGACTTATTACATCATTTTATATTAACACCAATTAAATGCAATACTTATTATATACAGTTGAATTTATTTTCCTGTTGTGCGTTTCCAAAGTATTATTTCATTTAATTACTATAAAATTAATGCCATAATATATTTTTTGTAAAATTGCACTCTCGCTTTATACATTTTTAGTTAATGCAAGTACTTAATTCAAACTTAACAACCGTGCGAAGTGAATTTAAAATTCATATACTTGCTAGTCCTAAATCGTTTAATTCATTTTGAGCCTAATATTTTCCTATCGACCTAAATATGTCTAGCATTCTAAATCAGAATTTGATAACATTATTTCAAAATATTGTAAATGTAACCAAATATCGACATACGATGAAAATGGTAAGCGAATTTCAATAAAATGTATAGCATTTGAACATTTAATTTCCATATGAGCAACGGAAAGAAGAACTCGTGGAAGTAAAATGTGGAACGGATAGTGAAGATGAAAGTGAAATAACCTCTAGAATGAATAGGGAATTGCCTGTCTGGCCAGAGGTATCCGTTGAAGCCAAGAGTAATCCATACAAAAAAAAGTCCGCAAGCAAACTTCTAAATGGTAATGTCAATCGAATTTCCACTCAGGAGCTGAAAGATCGAATAAAGGATTCTCGAAAACAAAAACCAGATAAACGAGGCAGAATAGTGAAGGCCAAGGAAATAATTGATCCATTCTATAAATGCAGAGAGAACAAAAACTGCGCTCAAATTTTGCATAATAATAATCGACCCAAAAGGAAACAAAATGAATGTATGCAATCAGTATTTTCAATATTTGCGGTTATCAGTAATATTCAAGATCTTCAAGTTATGCCAATAGAACATCCATTGCCGCAGTTAGCTCTCTGCCTGCCACATCCCCGATTTGTGCGACGTATTGAATTTGATGCACGCCTTATTGCAGCTAACTGTATAGCAAACTCAATTGAAAAACTTCGACGAATTCAAGTGCATTTGCAGTCGTTTTATGTTCGAGTTTTTATCGGTTTCACATTCGTCATTATTTCCACAAGCACCGAGATAATTCCCTTCTGTGATCGCTTGTTACGACCAATCACATCGTTTTTCTTTCCGCCATATTAGTTGGCTGAACATGAATTTTATATATTTTTTATTTGACGCATTTCAATTATTTATTGTAAATATAATTATATACTATTTACCGCATTATTATTTTCATTCTTTCATACAAAAAATACTTAGAAAAACTATAAATATAATTTATGTATGTAACTTTGTTCCCATATTTCAGATCATCTAATTATTATTCTCACTATATTATTAACATATTTACTATATGGATTACAAGAAATTGTATTCGGAATAATCTCTAACGATCTTTAATTATGTATAATTTTACAAATCTTTTGTTTTAACTTACATTACGGATTTTCCTGGCTTCTTTGAGATTATTTACTTTACTTTATGTAAGTATGTTATTTCTTTGCATTTTTGCGAGATTTAATTATTTAATGCGTGCAGCCAAACACTCATCCACATGTGGAAAGATAAGAGCCCAAAGAACGCGCTTCGGTTCGTCATCAATGTGCAGGACTATGATTATAATTTGATTATGATTATTCACATATACATATGCTCGTGAGTGGGTATCGTGGTTGCTCAGCGGAACGAGAGGATTGCGTGTGTGTGTGGGTGTTTGTCTATTTCTGTGTGCATCCCAGTGGCATGCAACTGCCGGCTGTCGGCTGCTGGTGCCACACTGTGGGGGTCGCGTGTGGCAGCACTCGATAACATAATTATCTGTCATAATCAGTAGGCGTTGAAATGTGCAATTTGAAGTGCAATTTAATGTGCACCAACAGCCAAAAACAACAAGGCAGATAGCCCAGAAGTGCGTAGAGGGTCGTGGGTGGTTGAGGGGGGGGGAGTGAGCGGGGTATTTTGGTGTGTTAGGGTTGCCAGGTTGCCAGGCTGCTTGGGGCGTTGCTTGCCATCGTCTAAAGCATGCAGTTTGAGCTGCGCGAATTTGCATCAGATTATTGCAATAAACATAATTATGCGCGCTGCATATGATTTTTCAATTAAACACATGCAACATGCAACTCCCCAAATGCTTGCAACGCATCGCTGCCACGCCACACGGTCGTTGCTGTTCTTGCCACGCGGGTGGTTGACGCTGACGAGGCAAATAAAAAGCCATCCGCACACATTCACGGCCTACGCGGATGTGCCACATATGTTGTGTGCGAGTATTTGTGGGTGGCATGGTCGACGAGCGGCAGGGGCGGGGGCGGGGGCGGGGGCGGGGGCAGGGGCATTCTGATGGTGGCATGGCCAACCAATTGCTGCTCGTTGCGGGTGTTTGTAATGCATATTTGTTAATTAAGTGTCGTGTGTGGCTGTCGCTGTCGCTGTCGCTGTCGCTGTCTCTGTGTGCATGTGTTTTTGTGTGTGAGTGTGTGTGTGTGTGTGTGGCTGGTGTGCGCAATTGTAACGGTGCTTAAGTGGAATCAATGGATTGTAATGCACAGATAATCATTTTTAGCAAAAACACAACGCATCAGCCCCTTCCTTCTTTCCTCTCTCTACCACTCTCTCTCTCTCTCTCTCTCTCTCTCTCTCTCTTCCACAGCCACCTCTCTCTCACTCTATCGCGCTTGGTGGGCCATATGCTGGGCGTTGCCACTCTGCTTGTCAATGACAAATGGCACAGCGTGAAACGGGACAAACAACAGCAATTGCAGCCCGGCAATCGCAATCGCAATTGCAATTGCAAATTTCAATTAGACGAGGTGTTGATGCAGAAACTGCAAATTTGTTGTGTATTTGGCATTTCAAGCATACAAGTATATGTTACCTACCCAACTCATGCCCATTCCCCCATCACCTCCTCACTCACTGTGCGCAGTGGGAGGAAAGTATTAGATGAAGATTACCACAATATGCAAAGAGCAGCAGCAATGTCACTAAATATGTTACAGGGGAAAGCCTGTCTTTTCGTCGATTCTCTTTAGCACCTAGTGCTCAAAAGCTTGAAGAGTTCATGATTTCACTATCATCTTGTTAGCACCACTGCTCATACTTATACTACAACTAGTACTTAGTACACTATTGCTACTTATACTACTACTACTGCTTGTACTAAATACCACTTGTACTGCTTAAACTCCTACTACTACTAAAACTACTACTTCTATATTACTGCTACAACTGCTTACACTACCACTAAAAATACTACTGCTTACTAAAACTACTGCTACTAGTATTACTACTACTAAGACCACTACCACTTTTTATACTATTACCACTACAACTACTTATACTATTACTTCTACAACTACTTATACTACTACTACTATTACAACTACTTATACTATTACTACTACTACCACTACTACTACAATAACTACTTATAATATTTCTTATACTGCTTCTTATACTACTTCTTAAACTGCATGTTAAACTACTTCTTATAGTACTTCTTATACTACTACTTATACTACTACTACTTATACCAATACTACCACTTAAATTACTTATACTCATACTACTACTGGTTAAACTACTACTACTACTACTTCTTATACTACTTCTTATACTACTTACTATACTACTTATTATTCTACTTCTACCCATACTATTACTTCTTAAACAAATGCCAATGTACTTACTACTACTTATACTTATACTACTACTTATTACACTATTGCTACTTTTACTACTATTGCTTATACTAGCTACGCGGGCGAAGCTGCGTAGAAAACTAGTAATACATACAAAACTAATATACATATGTACACATGTACATACCTATATAAATTTTTAATCCGTCGGTATATACATTTTTTGTACATGTTTTTTATACTTCCAAACAACTCGAATGTCCATTTCTTTGTACTTCTATTATCAAACTCTTGACTTAGCACGCGTTTTAAGCGAAATCATATTAACTTTTACTATATAATGTAAGATGTCAGTGTCAAGAGTGTCAATATTCAATACGTCTATGCAAGTAAATAAATGAATATGATATATTCTTTGCACCATGCCAAATTATGAAGAAGTTTTTGAATAAGTTGTTTGAATAAAGCTTAAGCAGTTGCTTATGAGCTCCAAAAGAAAAGCAGAAGACGTTGAGCAAAAGAAGATGCTAGTTATGGATTATCTGGAAGAAGGCCAAAGTAGGAAATGTAACTTAGCTTAGCAGAAGAATATGCTGTTAGTATTGAAGCAGTTAGAATAGAAGCAGTTGGTAGTGATCACTGAGAGAATAATACAAAAACAAGTGAGAAATCTACAGTCAATTAAAAGTGTAAAAACGAAATGATCGCTAGAATATAAAAAATAAACCTATCCGACAATATATTTTAATGGATAAAAGAATGTATGATTGCAATTCAATTCAAACAAGTACTATTCATAATTGGAAAATAAAACATCATGACTGATTTTTTCTTGGTCTTTGAAAGCGAAAGCATTTTATATTTTGGTCATGGAACAACTAGGAAACAAACTAGGTCTACTTTAAGAGACATACATATACAGATATCAATATAAAACGCTTGCAGTGTCAAATGGATCCACCCAGAAACAAACAAATATTACAAACAATAATAATAATATGTTATATGTATAAGATTAGAGATGTCGTTAGGTGAGCGTAACAGAAGCGAGAAGGCCCGTGACTGGAATGTCCTTATCGAGGATGTTCAGCTCGACGAGATAGTCGCCCTTGGGCGCATCGTCGGGCAGAAAGGTCGTCTCCAGTTCGTACTTGTCGATGGTGTAGGCGCCCTTGGGGTATGGGCACTGGCCCTGTTCGGGCAAGTCGGATGCCTTCTGTAAATAGGGATACGTATCCTCATCTTCGTTGACGAACTGACAGAACGGTTTCTGCACATTCATGACCATCGCACCTTTTTCTTGTGTAGCTTCATCATACATGAAGACTTGCATCGATAGCTATACGTAAACTGAATCGTAATTAACATGAAATAAAAATACATTTTTGGTTACACTTACCTTCTCTTCATCGCCCATATTTCGTTTGAATTCGAAGCTGCCGGTAAGAGTGAATTTATTCTTGGACACCTTCTTCATACGCAGATCGCCCCAATCGATCCATTTCTCGTCATCGTTGATTTTGGGGTTCTTTTCGAACGAATTCAATTCGACATTGTAGGCTTTCTCGTCGGCAACCACAGCGTAAACCAATAGCATCAATCCCAGCCCCAATAGACTACATATACGAGTCATAGTTGCTGCCACTTCACTGACAATCACTCCTCTCCCAATGCTTTATATATATAGCCTCTTCTTCTTTAGTTCCCTATCTCGCATGCAATATCGTTGTTTTGTGCTAATTATTGTTGACATTGTGTGCGCTTGTTAACTACATTGTTACTGACCGATTTGGCATTTGTGTCAAACAATTTACTGCAGTTGAGTCTATTTTTATTCAATAGAGGTCACATCTGATAGCTCGATATGCGCATAATTCGAGCAACAAGCTAGATCGATGATAAACTCTTATGGGGGGAATATATCCCATAAATATTCTTCTTTTTTCTTTTAATGAAATTGTATTCTTCTTTCTGAACTTTTAATATATATGTGTGTATATATAAGAAATCTATTCCAGAAAGTGTTATTAATTTTAATTTATTTATTAATAAATAGCAATCATAAGACTAACATTTAACATTTTAATAATAAAATACATTTATTAACTCAACTATTATTTTTATTTATTTCCACTTATATAAAATAAAGTTGTTGAAAGTTCGATGCGTAACATTCAATCCTAAAGCTTTTAGTGGTCCTTAAAAGTCCTTCTCGAGTCGTATCATATATTATTGTATCACAATTGATTAAATAGTGTACTAAATAATGTATTTTCAGTTATTGGTGTGATGTCTCCTTTCAGTAGATTTGCTGAATCCTCTGCCTCTCGTGATGGTAACAAAAGTATTGTAGAAATTTACTTTCCGATAAATACACCCCAAATTCCCTCAAGGGACTTGTAATCATATTGGATTACTTGCAAATTTGTTTTTCTAGGTCAATTTGGGTTCAAGTTTTCTTTAATTCGTTAACTTAAGATGGTTGCAATTCGCCGCCCATCGCTTTTCTCCTGACTAATAAACAAGCAGGCAAAAATCAGCAAACTTGCCAAACCTCCTCCGAACTCTCGTTGGCTCGTTGCTTAACTTTTCAACAAGGCCGCTCGCTTTTTGTCGGCAAATTTCTGCAAATATTTTATGGCAACTAATCTCTTAACACTCTATTGAGACATGTAAACTTTTAATAGCATTTGCTGTGCCAAAAACTCCATGGGTTCGCCTTCAGTTCGTTTGAGGTGTGGGTTAGAGTGTGAGTGTGAGTGTGGTTTACATTGGTTTGCTTTGGTGTTCGGGGGAGGTGTGGGGTTAATACTTGGGACTATGGCAGGGCCCTTGTCGAAAGTTTGGCGCTCTCCGCTTGTTTTATGGCCTGCAGCAGTTTTCGTGTTTGAACATCAAAAGTAATAAATTCATCGAACCAAAATTTTGCACGCCAAGCAATGGCAATGGCGACAGCGACAACGACGACGACGACGACGACGACGAAGACGGCGGCAGGTGGCAACGCCGAAAGCTGCTCCTCATTTTGTTGTTGTTTTAGGTCGCGCCTCTGCCGTACTCAATAACTTCCGCCGGAAACATCACACCCGCCCTCTCTCTCTCTCTCTCTCCCTCTCTCTCTTCGCCTGCATTGTATATTGCCTGCTGTCGTTCATTTCACTGACCCATCCACCTATTCCCGATCCCGGCTACAAAGTTATTTAAGTAACTGTCTTGACTTGTTTTCGCCTTTGCATTGATTGTGCTGCCAACCCCCATCCCCATCCAGGGGATGCAAGTGTGGAGGGGGCGGGGCGTGTCTCCATAAATATCCATAATACTACAAGGAAGTGCGCTAAACGTGTGGGTTCTGCGAAAGTTTCGCCCAAGAATTTGGAAGAGTCCAACGCTTATTTATTTATTCTATTTGTGTGCCTCGAATCGTATTTCGTCTTGTGGTTAGTTCCACTTACATACATTTTCCACTAAGTTGGCAGCACTGGCATGGGGAAAAGTAACAAATACTGCCCGCATTTAAGTGATACACTTCAGAATTGGGATAACATACCCCAAAACAAACTATAAACTAACACTTAAACCATTCGAACAAATTAATGAAGAAACTTCACAGTCCAAAGTCCAAACAGCGCTGCCAAGCGTCCACAAAAGCGGCAAGTAAAGTTAATATATAAATAAATGAAAATACGGGTTATTTTAAGTACACAAATATGCAATTTTATTTAGGTGCCGTAATAATTATGAGCTAGATTCCAAAATGTGCATTCGATTGATGTTGTCCTTGGAACACAATGGTTCATGATTAATTCTTAGTGATATTATACCTTTACATTATACAAAAAATGCCCGAAATAATGATTTTATCGTAATAATCGCAATTATTTTATTAATTTTTTTTGCCTAAGATTGTTGCTAAGCAAAATACAGGAAGCTAAACTATGTTTTGGGTTGAGCGAAACACCATAAAATTAAAAAATAATCATTATTTTCGATTTTCATTTGTTTTCGCAAAAATAATGATCGCAGTAGTTTAATAAAACACTTAAAATTAGTCAATATGTTTGAATAAAATATCTCATAATATAAAACTTAATATTTTCAAAATCAAGATCAGTTGGTGATTTATTTATTTGAAAATATAAAAAAAATCATTAGTTGCTGTCCCTGCTTTTATATGCACCAGCTTCATTATCTTTTTTAAATTGTGGCAAACTTATTTGTACTTTAGGTTTAATTACAATCAAATCACGAAGCAGTCGTCGTAACTAAATTGTTTGGTTAAATTGTCCATTTCGCCCACTGTTCAGTGTGTGCAATAATTACAAGTGAGTACTAAGTATGTACTTAAAAAGAAAGGGGGAAACATGGGTTAAATAAGAGTCACGTAAGCAAATGCACGGCGTGTCATTTCAATAAAAGCCGTTCGCGTCGCTGCCGACGTCGCTGCTGCTGCTGCTGTTGTTGTTGGGGTTCATAAAAATAGCAGTATGGGCTCGGTCAGAAGACAAAACACAAAATGAAGAGAGCAAGTGTGTGTGTGTGTGAGTGTGCGTGTGTTAAAAGAATTGCAGCGAAATTAAAATAAAATAAAATTTACGTTGAATTAAAAACAACAACGTGGCGCAGGAGAAAAGGAGCAACAGCAAAGAGCGAAACAAATAACTGAAACTGAGTCGCTGTCGCTGTCGCTGTCGACGACGAGTCGTGACTTCATTTGCTTGACACTTGCACACCAGCACAATGCGACGTCGGCAGCGCTGCCTGGCGTCAAGTGTGGGCTATACTCGTAAAAAAAAAGAAAAGAAAAGGAAAAAAAGTGCGAGCAAAAGAAAAGGCTGCAAACGATTCCTAATTGAAAACTATTAAATTCTGCCTCGCTTTTTTTTTGTATCTTCGCGCTACTTAATTTGCTCCTTGCGCTCGCCCCTGCCCCCTCTTCCACTCCCACTCATGCTTTGCCCTAGCTATCTGTCTCTCTCTCTCTCTCTCTCCCTCTCTTTAATGCTGCTGTCGTACCAAATTGGAACTTGAATTTCATTTCGAATGACATTCGCTCCATCACGCGTCAAATGCAGTCAGCGTCAACGGCGGCGTCAGCGTCGGCAGAACACGTAGTCGACGGCAATGGGAAAATGCGCAAAAAAAAAGCGGACATTTTCATTTGAGCATATTTAATTAGATGCAATTATTTATGGTATTAAATAGATGAGGCAGTAAATGTGCTGTACACTGGCGTTGTCTCTTCACTCTATGCTCTACCCCGCTCCCTCCCTCCACACACTCTATCTCTCTCTCTCTCTCTCTCTCTCGCTCGTTCTTACGCAGCGATGTGAAATGCAAAGTGAGATAAAAAAAAATTGAAATAAAATGCTAAAGAATTGCGTCGTCTTTTGCCATCGTTCGTCTGTTTGTTTAAAAAAATAGAATGAAAAAAATTTCAATTCCTGGCACAATTTCTGCAGTGATGCCACGCCCATTCCACTCGGACCAACCCCGCCCCCACCCCCGCGCACCATTTACCAACACAGCCATAACAATGAGCCGTCCCAGAGTCAGCGTATGACGACCGTGGAAGGAGCAGCAGGACGAAGAGGGGGAGCGATGGGACGTAGGACCACTTGGCCGAAGGAGTGCATTTAAATAGCAGGAAATTTGAAAAAAATTGAAATTTAAGTCTTTGATATATGGAAGTCGATTTATTTGCCGCCTTTTTGCCACTCCCCCTCCCAGTGCTCGTCATTTCTTTAAACTTTGCCATCGCCTTGACCAATTCCCCCCAACCCTCTTGCATCCTCTTGCCCTCAGCCCAACCCACATCAGGACTCGCGTAGCGAATGATGTCCATTGTTGCTGTTGCTCCTTGTCAGCTTCTTTCTCAGATTGAATGACGTCAGTTTGTGTCTCTTAACAAAACGTATCGTTTTTAACTGTTATACCGAAAACCTCTAGATATCCATACATCAGGTAATACGTAAAAGTTAGCAGCGGCTTATGTTAATATAAATTTTGATACTTTATGTAACTCTTCGATACAATACAAGATATCTTCAAGCTTTCCTTGATTTGGGAAAATCAATCGTTTGGAATTATTTTATTATTATTACTTCTAGTATTTAAAAACAAAGATTAAATTATGCAGATAATGGATACATTTATTATCATAGAAAATTCTGATTTTTACTATTTTTGGCATATTCATATGTACGAGAACATATCTAATATAAATATAGCAAATGCTATATAAATATTGCAACAAATATGCAGCTTCGCCATTCATGTTAATGATCTAATAAATACGGCACAGCGAGAAATCTGAAATTTTGTATTTCTCTTTACGAGGTTTTTTCCTAAATATTGTTATATTTAACTGTTTTTATTTTTTGGGAATTACCTCAATTATTTTCTGCATATTTTCGTAGTTAATAAAAATATTTGTAGCATAGCAGAAGGCCAAAATGGAAAAAAAGAATAGTTCTGAAATTATTATTATTTGTATTATTTTATTGTTGTTTCTACCAATATCCATGGTAATAGAAGAATAATAGAAAAATACCTACATACTCTGTTAATTCATTTCCATTAACATTACTAAAACTTTAGTGGAAGTTGGTTTGTAACTGATTCCTAAATATTTATTTTTAGTTGGACATAATAACAGTATGTAATAATGAAATTAAGTGAAAAAACTGTACTGCCCATATCTATCTATGCTCTAAACATAATGAAATGATAAAAATTGATAAAAATTAATATAATACATCAGAATCTATCATTTCGCACCCTGTATTTAGTTCAACACATATTTATTGCTTGTTAAATAGTTAATTTATTAACCTTTTGCTATCATCAATAAAGAAAAACGATTGTGTTTTGGGATACCATAAAAACGTACGCTGTCCAAGTGCTGATAAGCCTGAGGAATTGAGTAATGATAAATGCACTTCAGGTAGACAAGGCTAAGCGTTGGGGTCGCTCTCCCCTTCTGCTTCGTTATGGGGTCGCAGTTAATAGCGCGTGACCATGGCACGGCAGTCAACCCTTTGGCACCTTGTCCGAGGTTGTCTAACGATGGTCAGCCGACAAGACAAATCACACACAAATTGACAAACGTTTAACATAATTTACACGCCCAATCCCAATGACAAACAGTTGACCACATTCACCAAATGCGAATGGGATTGGGGGAGTATTGCGTTCAGGTTGTCGTGTCCGAGTATTGACCCTTTGCCCCTGGTCAAACCCTTGTCAACGTTGCGTAACCGAAACTATTAAAAATATCAACGGACACTCGACACACAAAGAACAAAAAACAGTCCCCGAGAAGCCCAAGACTTTTCTCGCTTGGAGCTGGATTGTCATTTTTCACACGCTGGATAGCGTTACATATGTTCATGGTCAAATCGATTAAATAAATCATTAGCATCTTTTGTAGCCAATTTTCTTGCCTTTTTCCCCCGAAATCGTTTTTTTCTGGCCCTCCGACTTTTTTGTCGTCCTTTGTGGCGCGTGTCGCAAGTTTTACGAGTCTTTTGCCATTTTTTATTCTTCTCTCTCGTGTGCGTGTGTGTGGAAATTGTTTTTTAATACGAGTATGACCGATTGGGGATGGGGGCCTTTGGGAAACTGTATGTGTGTGTCCTCAAGTTTGTCCGGCCCCCGAAAAGTTGACATTTAATTTGTTGCGCTTTTGTTGGGAAACGCAATTTTGCGATTCTAGTCCAGCAATCAGCCAGCTAATTTATTAGAGAAACTCCCAATAAGAAAACGCCCCGCAAATATCCGCATTTATTCAATTTCAATACACAAGTTGAAGACGTCGCATCGTTAAACCCTTGCTTAAATACCCTTTTCGAACTAAGGTTAATTTGAATTGATGGAGAGCATATCTCTCTACTATTTAATAAAATATTGAATAAAGTATTTTAACACAATTATGTCAGTTAAATGTAATAAATTAGCCTGAAGGGCTAAGCTCGACTATATAATGTAATTAAAATCAACAATAATAATTAATAAACGCACTATATTATTGAGGAAACGATTTTTTTAGTAAGTATAAATATCTAAAAATTAGTTTTACTAACTGCTCTTTATTGTTAAGTAAATATAATATAATATTTCATAATTAATTAATATTCATTGATTCATTTATATTCCTTAATTTTAATTTGTTTTTTTCATTGTAATATTAATTTCTTTTTATTTTTATATTCGCAAAATATCTAAAACCTTGTTTTATTTCGATATGTAAATATTTAGGCCTAAACAGGAATTGTACAAACTGCTCAGTTAATACTTGAAAATATAATTTATTATTATGAGTGTATGTAGAATTCGGCCTATCGGTCATGCGACTATTAGATGTATTATTAAGTACATTTTTTATTCTCTTCCATTTCTTTGTGCGTCTTGGGGCAAATCAGACCAGTGTTTATTTTCTATAAATATAAATTAAATGGGTGGCGTGCAGCTGTCCAATAAATTTAGCCATTTTTGTATTGTGAGACACCTTTTTATGCGGCATTGTGTCCGTTGCTTTTGTGTCGCATCCCTGTCGCAGTCACGTCGAACCCTTTTCATTGTGACCGATACCCGGTCCGGGCTTCAAGAGTCCGACCATAGTCGTTGTCGTTGTCGTTGGCGTTGCCTTTGAATTCGAATGGGAAAAAATCGTGTGACAATAGTTCCTTTATTTTGGCCTTTTTTCTGATGTTGCTTACCCGTCTGGTGCTGGTGTTATGCCGCCTGCCATTTCATTTTTATTTATTTTGTTTGCTAATAAAACGCAATTTGTTTTATAGTCGTGGCAGCGAAGGAATGTGCAACAGGTTAGAAGTCCCCAAAAGCAGTTTCTATTAAAGTACTCTTCACTTAGTGAATAATTTGATTTTTCCTTCGAAGTTTCAATCGAACAATTTTTCATGAAGCCATCTTTTGAACCAACTCATTCTACATTTTCCAATTTATGTAAATTTATTTATGTATATTATATACAGCGATTCTTTTGTTTTACTTGCCTTCCTGCGTTGATATTACAAGAGCGAAAAAAAAGAAATGCGAAATAAAAGCAAACAATTTCTTGTAATTAAAATCCATGGCCTTTTCAGTCCGGCCAAGAGTCAGTCAGGTGCTCAGCTGCGCCAATCAGTCACAGCGAGAGTCAACCACCGAGACAACATTCCGTTAGGTGAGTTAACCATTGTACCACCCAACCACCCAACCACCCAACCACCGATTCCTGCTAGCTGCACTTGTCACTGCAGCGCAGACCCCAAAGGCGAACCTTTTTAGCTCTCGTCTATGCAACTTTTTCGCCTTTTTTCATTCAGCATACCCTACCAGAGGTAGCTATGGTACAGTTGACATTTAATAGCTACACATCATCATAGTTATTGTAATAAAATCAGCTATCTAGATTAGTTCAGCTCTGAAGAAACAAGGCCAAGTTGTCAGCTCACTGCATATAAAAACATCAACAGTCAATTTAAGACACATCAAGTTAAAGTATCATTATTTAAATGAAAATAATAAATATTTATTTCTTTGGTATTTTTTTTGACGCATTTCTTTTTATATTTCCAACCAAAAATTAATATATGCCAAAAAACAACTCAGCTGTTGGTCTTATGAAAAACATAATTTTTGTATTTTAATATTTAAGAGTTACATTAAAAAGTGAATACTTTGAACTATGTAAATGAACAATCAATCAAAAAAGACAAGTTAAGTTTAAGTGCCTTTATCTATGTAATTTTCAAAAATATGATATTTTAACTATGTATTTTTAATTTACACATTTTTTAGTTATTTTATCAACATATATGTTAATTTAGCAAATGCTACAAGCAATTCAGCTGTGAATGTTATGAAATAAAATCGATCTCTTATTAGATTTCATAATTCAATTAAACAGATAAGAGTATCGAAGCTTCGTATCGCAGCAAGATAGTTTAGTTTTGGTATATTCATTATTTTTTGCTGGATTTCCTGCTGGCATTTTTTTGTATGCATCTTTTTTGTTCAAGAATTACTGATTATTAATTCATTTTGAACCAGTGAGGCATTCAAATTTCTGCGGAGCAGTGGGTCGACAGTGTCCTTCGACAGAGCCTGTCGTTGTCTGTCAATGTTTTGCTTTCGTTTCGCGTCGTTTTGTTTTGTTTTGTTTCACTTCTTTTTTACAGGTACAATCGCAGTCTGTCATTCTCTCTCTCTCTCTCCCTCCATGTCGCATATACACTATATATACATATGTATATATGTATATATATATATATTTGTATCTATATTTGTATAGCTTGGCCGGACCATAGACGAGAGATGTCGCGAACCTGGCCAGAAGGCGACGCTGCATTCATTGTTAAATCATTGAGTTTTTACTGCAGTTTGGCAACGGGATTCGACGAGCGTCGCACATCCAACCTCAATTTTCTGACTGCTTATTGTTGTTGCTGTATTCGTTGGCTTTCAAGTGCGAGAGGCAGAGACGGCGGAGGGGTGCGAGTCCTTTGCCTTCTGCTTCGCCATGTCCATGTAAACAAAGTCAGTCAGCAGTAAGAAAACAAAATGTGGAAAAAAAGTCTCGTTCCGCTCCTCGTATCAACTCGGTCTCATCTCTCGCCTCCATCTCGCATCTCACAATCGCTCGCCTCCTCCGTCTCCGTCTCCGTCTCCGTCTCCGTCTCTCGTCAAGGAACTGTAGGAGGAGAGGAGGACACCTGCTCTAAAATGCAAGCATTGCCTGGTCGAGGCCTGGGCCTGGGCTTGTTAGTCTGATTGGGTGGCTGATTGGTTGGACTGGTTGACTAACTGACTAACTGACTGACTGTTTGAATCTCAGCTTCTGCTCGCCTCGGCTGTGTGGTGTGTGGCATCAAGGCGTCATCGTCCTCGTCATTGTCGGCCCATTGCAATGCCCAGTGACAGTTGCTCTGGCCCAGCCGCCAGTTCCTAACAATGAAGCGGAAACAATGTTTACAATTTTTGCTACATACATACGTATACGTAACGTAAGGTAAGGTAACGTATACTCGGACATATAGTATATCTGTGGATATCTATATAGAGCTATGCATGTACACTTGGGTTGCCTGCAACATTCATTCCAGTGACAGTCGGCGCACTCTCTTTTATTTTTTCAGTTCTTTCGCTCTGCATTTTGTGTTTGCCTTGTTATGCTTTGTGTATTGTATACACATTGTACTCTACCTCGCTGCTTTGCCTTCTTCGCCATCTCTTCCCAGTTGGCTGTTGGCTGTTAGCTGTTAGCTGTTAGCTGTTACCTGTTACCTGTGCAATGTTTGACTGTATTTAGCCAGCGGTCATAAAGTTAATTTGTACAAAACTTGCAAATAATTCAAACATTTTCCTACATTTCCATCGCTCTCGCCTCGTTTCACCTCCACCTTGGACAGCCCCACAACATGATCACATGCAATGTGACCTTATCGAGAGTGGCCTGCATTTCCTATCTGCTCATCAAACGCGTTTGCAAAGCTTTTGCGCTATCATTCAGATGCATTTAATTGGGTTTTGAGCATTAAGTTAAAGAATTGCTGCCAATAAATTCAAATACATCATCATTATCTTTACTGTTTATTGCCTGCAACATGTAGGATAAACTGCTGAAAAATAAATTATTTGAAAAAGAATAAAAGTTTGAATTGACGGATATATGGTTATGAGGGATTTAAGTAAGCTATTCATTTAATTAAATACGAAAATGCATTTAACATTTTATATTTTGCACTAGAGGTATTTTCCTTTATTAATAAAGTTTCCAATTATTCAAAACAAGCAATAAAGTTTGATTAAAAAGTAATACAGCAATGCTAATTTTATGAAAGCATATTATTCGTTTAATTGCGAATTCATCATTAAAGAATATAATATATGTATATTCATATAAAAAAAAAATACGATAAGGTTGTATGGACAATTGATCAGCAATAAGTTTATCAAATATCGTGTCTTTATCAAGTTGCCGATACTTTAGTTAAGTTACCTCGATCAAACAATTTCTGTAGCCCAAAATATTATAAATTCTTGATCAGTATAAACAGTAGTATATATGTATGTACTAGTTGGAAGTATCTCGGCAGCATACCGGGTATTTATGACAGCAAGTGCTTATAGTATTCAACACCGGCATTCACATAAAATTTCTAATTAACCAAAAAGCCTATTAAGGCCAACAAGGCTAACAAGCCCAGCACACAAACACATACTGGAAAGACAAACCAAATGTCTCTCCACAGTGCCACACTATTTTATGATTAGGCAACTGGCAAACATTCAACACCTTTTAGCGGAGCCTAATGAAATACTCGTTCCCGCCCTCGCTGCTCTTTGGCTGCTGGCTCCAACAGCCCGCAGTAAGCGTATAATTTTACTTATTACAATTTTATATTTTATAGATGGCAGCGATGGGGCCAAACGGCGAAAGGTGGAACGGTGGAACGGTGGAACGGTGGAACGCTGGAAAGGAAAACATATTCCAAAAATTACCAATTTTGTTGCTTACGATTATTACCTTGACAATGTGCGAGTTGCACTCGTTGTTGCCGTGTTATTTCGTATTCGTTTTCGTTGTTGTCGTCGTCGTCGTTGCTGTTGTTGTTGTTGTTGTTGTTGTTGTTGTTATTAGGCTTGGCTTTTTGCTACACTCTGGAGATGACTTAACACGTAGCACATCATTAAAAATTTTGTGCCATTAATGCATAACACACACACGCAACATGATCAAATTGCCAATATGTCACACACACACACACGCACACTCTCCGTTGGGGTTGACTCGAATGCATGAATAAGCAAGGGGTGAGCGTGGAAGGGGTGGAGCGAGAGGGTGGCAGCGGGTAAACTAATAACGACAACGCTGGCGAAACATCATCATCTTATTTACGTCTTTTTAACACCTTACCTGGTCCCAAGCAACACTCAAGGCATATGCCCACACACACACACACACACACACACACACACACGCCTACACAGCACACAAATCCAGGCATCGTATGCCGTTGAACAATTAACAAAAGGTAATGTAAAATTATAATTATCACACAAAAGCACATTTGTTAATTTAAGCTAAAACAAACACCGAGCCAAGCTCGAATATATGTATGTATTGCTGTAATATGCTCTGGGTGGGTCTAATGGGTGGTGCAGTGGTTCACCCACTGCGTATCTCCCTCTCTCTCACTCTAGTTCACGTTGCGTACGTCTTGCAAGACAACTTTTGTCGCCTAGTTTCTTGGCGCTGGGCAAAACGACCGATGCGTAACAATGAAAACTCCCCAATGTAATAAATATAAAAACAGCCGAAAAATATGCTATAAAATTATTTCGAGCCGCAACATCCATGAAACTTCCGACTAGAGGTGGCCACACAACAAAAACAGAACAAAGCAATAGAAAACTTGAAGGCTTTGAATGTGTATTCAAAACAATTTGCCGAAAATTCAGGATTTAGTAAAAATCGATTGATCAACTTTGAACTTCCAACTTTTATTTGTTTCAATATGTTAATTTATTAACATATTAAACCTTTAGAAAAGACTGTTTTCAAATTTGTTTTTTTTTTGTTGGTTGTTGACGAAACTGTCATTAAATTTGACTGTGGCTACATTTCAATTTAATTTGTTGTGTGTAAGTTACAAAAATAAATCTAAAATTTTTAGTTAAATTTTGACAACGAGTTAAATATCTTATATTTTGGATCTGATTCTGGAGCTTTTGTCGAGCTTTCAGATACAAGCCATATACGATATGTGTAAAAGCACGACTCACGCGACCACCGCTAACTGCGGCGCTGCTTAATGGCCACATAGCGGATATAGCGCAGGAACAAGTAGATTTAATAGATATAAAAAGGGAGAAGGCAGTCAAGAAGGGGAAAACTGAGATACGAGAGGCTTTAGACTTCATTGCATTGATAGTCAGTTGCTCAGCTGTCGGTTGATTTTTGGTTCGTTTGTCCTTTTTGCGGCACATAAATTTTATGTGCCAGGACCTCTGCCCTATCCCAGCCAGAAAGCACGCACACACGCATACACATTAAACCCTTTTCGTTATACATCACACACACACACACACACACACACACACATGGAGGCAGCTCATTTATGGCTCGGCCTGATAATGTATTATCATACAGCGCGGAGGCCGCTTATAGTTTTTGTTCTTGTCGCGCTGTTTAGAGAGGCGACTCGAAAATATTCACACACTCATACACACACACACACAGAGAGACACACATACGCACGCCTTTGAGGCGTTAATAATTTTTGTGTTTTTATTGTTGTTGTTTTTTGAGTATTTTTCTTACTCTTTGCCGTAATTTATGGCCGTTACATTGTGGCGCTTCTTTGCATGGCAAACACTTTGGCATTTTAATGGGCATTAATGGCATGGTGCGAAGTAGTGGGTGGACAGGAGCGAATGGCGAAAGGGATGGAGAGCGAGGGGCTTGAGGGGTTCGGGGGGGAAAAATGGGAAGTTCTGCTGTAGCCTTCTCACAAAACACATTAAAATTATTGAAGCCGACAATGGCCATTAATTCGTTGCGCTTAGCGCGCAATAATGCCGCACATAATTGTTTATTAATGAACTATAAGTATTTTTATTGACATCGCTCTCAGTGGCAACACCAGCTTCAGTTTCCGTTGTCATTAAGGCCAAACTCTATTCATACTTAAGGCGACAAGACTGATTTAGTATTCTTTCAAGTAGACGCAGGGAAATGCTCATGTGTTTATTTTTGTTTTTTGTTTTATTTAGTTATAAAGTAAAGAATTTATACAGCATTTGTTCATACATTTGTTGCTTAACAACACATTATTGAAAATTAAATACTGATTAAAATTAAATGTATAAAATACAGTTTTAGTTATCATAACCGAAATTGGTTTTAAAATGTGCGCTGTTATTTTTTTGTCTCACATGTGAAATTAATTTTTTCCCGAAGGATCTTCCTAAGAAACTCCTCGTCTATAAATTAAAAAAAAAGTTTTTATAGAAAATAAATTTTAAGTTCTTGGTATCTTGTTATTTAATTTGTTAGTTTATTGCTAAATTGTTATTATTATTATGTAGTCGCTAATAAATTGTAAACTCTAATAAATTCGAATAAAAAGAAAGAAACTATAAATACATTTAATAATCTTTGTTTTCACTCTAATATCATATGTAACAAATAAAGCTGCAATTTAATAAAATAATATTTTTGTTCTCTCTAAAATATAACATGAAGGCTGCCAATAGGCCATGTGAAAATCAGTGTTCGAGTGTTCTGGGAATCCCCTGCGTTGCAAGCTCACCCACTCACATGCAATCTCACACACCCACATATGCATGTGTGTATATGTAGTGTGAAAGGGTTGCTGGCGTTGTCGTTAAGCCAATTTTCCATCCCCCATGTGAATGCGCGCGTCGAAACCTATTGAATACGCATCAGATATCAATACTTGGCCACGGACACGCACGCACACACAGACGGAGTGAGACGAGTGTGTGTGTGTGTGTGTGTGTGTGTGTGCTACCCTATGTGCAGAGGATTCGATTTCGGTGCCACACAATGTGGCAGCCAATCGCACGACTGCAGGCAGCTGATTGGACAAATTTCATGCGACTTCGACTCGCCAGATGGACAGCGGACTGGGAACAGAGAAAAGAGGACCCAAGGACAGATACTGAGACGGAGACCGAGACCGAGACCATATCGTACATAAATATACTATGTACGAGTATGCATGAATAAGTGGAAAAGATGTTTGGGGCCGAGGAAGCCGTTGCAGTTGGCTTGGGGTCGACTCCGAATGGCGTTCTGTAAGCTGTTGGAAAATGTGAAAAATTACATAATATGCGCTGAAAAATGTGCGTACATTTTTTTGTTCGGCTTTTTGTTTTCCTATTTTTTTCGTTTGGTTGTTGTTGCTGTTGTCAGGCTGACCGTTTGCTGTTGAGTAACTGTTGTTGTTGCCGTTTTTCGTTTGTTTTATGCAAAACTTTTGCGTTTTACAATTCATTGCATATTCAATTTGCTTGGGTCGACAACGACAACGAGAAGGACGACTACAACGAGGACGAGGATTGCCACAAGGGCACCCCAAAAAGCAAACAAACAGCAAAGGTCCAAAGCATATTAATAAGGATTTCATTAGTTTTATACATTTCTTTTTTTCCTACTTTGCGTTTGCTTCTTTTTTTTGAAAGACACACTCACACATTTACTAATGGGTCGATACTTTTTATTTTCTTTTTTATAAATTTTGTTTTTTTGCGGGTTTCACATTGGTGGGAGACTTTGCTTGGTCCAGTCGAGTCTCAGTCCTAATAAATGGCTAAACGTTTAGATAAATGTCTGTTATTTTGTATTATCGTAGTTTGTTTGATATGAAAAGTTGACCAACTGAGAGAGGTAGTCAGGCAGCCGGCAGGACAGCTGAAAAGTCAGAGGTCAGTTGAAGTAATTCGGATATTTGTCCGAGAAGCTCAGTGGGGATCAATCAGCCATACGCTGGTTGGCAATCATAACAGCCAATATGCTCGCAGTGAACCTGAACGACTTGCAAGATACCCTGTAAATAACAACTGTCGCACAACAATTGTTGAAATACAAGTATTAAAAAAGAATTTAGATTTAAAAAAACTCTGACAGTAAAATATGTAATTATATTTTATTTAAAACAATTTATTTTTAAATATTCATCTTTCATTATATTACTTTGAATCAAAGAGAAAAAATAAAAATATCTGTTTAAAGGGATTTGAATTCTTGAAAATATTTGGTGGGTTATTTATTTAAATTCATGTCAAACAAATAATTGAAAATGTTGATTTTACATGGAATAAGTGAAGGAATCAAAATATTTTATTATTCGTAAATATATGATCATGGCAACCCTAGTTGCTGCTGGCGTCATTGGGTCAGTTCTTTGGGGATCGTCCGTCAGTCTTCATCATTCGCATCCCAAGCAAACTTCTATTACCATATCCATTGTGGACTTTGGACTCAACACATACAGCAAGTTCCTGTGTGTGTGTGTGTGTGTGTGTGTGTGTGTGTATATGCAAAGGCTTTTTGTCTCTATTAAATTAATCGACGCTCATTTTTCCAACTTAACAAAACGCAGTGAAAAAAAGTATAAACGATAAAACATTTGCTGGCTGCCTGGCTGCCTGCCTGCCTGCCGACTGCCGCCCTCCCCCGCTGCCCCCTTGGCCTCTTCATGCCACTGCATCCACTTATTTGCCAGTGTGTCCCACCCATTTTACATTTTTTTTGTCGTTTTGTTGCTTTTAAGTAGCACTATTTTTTAAGGATTCTGTTTTGGGCGCCCTGCCCCCAACCACCGCATCGCATCTAAAACAATTTTATTTTCTGTGCGTTTTTCATGCTTATCAAATACAAAACAAACGCACACGAGGGTTGACTATGGGATTGTGTTCAGGGTTGGGTCGGTTTTTTATTCTCTCTCTCTCATGTTGCTGGATTGTTGCGGTTGTTGTTGGAGTCGAGGGAGGGAGCTGCTTGTGGCATTTATGTTTCATTTGGCATTTTTGATGCGTTTTATTTTTTAATTTTTTGTCGGTTTCCTTTCAAGCATCACATTTAAAGTGACATTTCAATCAATCAGCACGGGTCACTGGGCATTACGGGTGCGCAGGGGTCGACGCGTCAGCTCTGGGCCACGATTTAAATGCACGATTTATGGCTGGCCATAGATTGCCCGATTAGGCTGTCGAATAATGTGCCCGGCAAAAAAAAATTAATGTGATATTTTACTTGGCATAATTGTGATTTTTTCCTGAGCGAAAAAAAAGAACACAATTTAACACTTTGCAGTTTTGCAGTGCTCGTTTTTACCCTCATTATGAAAACTACCTTCTAAAATGACAATCCTACAATTGTAAAGTAACTAAAGTAATTAATGGATATACATATTTCTGGAAAACTATCAATTAATTATTGCACTTTTCAAGATTAAAAAAACATTGGTAAACTGAATTGTATCAATAATATATAAATATGTAATGTATAAAAATAAAACCATGATCAGACAATTATAAAGTAAAACGTAGACGCATTTATAGAATGTATTGATTAATTAGTTCAGCTTCACAATATTTAAAATTAATACAAATTTGATGAAAAGTAAACTGTAATATATTAAAAATCTAAATGTATTTCATATTTAAAAATATAAAACACTATAATCATACAATTATAAAAATGATCAATCAATTATTGCAAGATTTTAGAACAATAAAAATTTGTCGAAAGGTATATCAATAATATAAATGTAACATATGAATATAGATATATAAAATGATCGTACAATTAAAAGGTATAAGGTAAATATACTTCTAGAAATAATAGATTACTACTTAAACTCGATTAAGGATCAATAAAATGTATTAGATAATAAAAATAAATTAAAGTATTTTCAGACAATTATGAAACGTGGATACATTCATTGTAATTATCGATTAATTATTGCCGCATTATCGGGATTTGGAAACAATAAAAATTCGACAAAAAATAAGCTGTTATATATCAAATAACACCATGTTACAGAACACTCCTCACAATTCTAGAATCTTTGCAACTCTTGTGCAATGCTAGGGAAATCAGTGAAAATCATAAGAAAGGCAGCATAAATAAACACATCAACACAAAGGCAAAACTTTTGCTGCCCCACGGCAGATTCCACAGTTCTATGTAGCTCCAGTGGCATCTCCAACTTTGAGTTGGCATTGCCGTCTAAAGGATTCAGCCCCCTACCCAGCCCATCCCATCCCAACCCAATCCCGATCCCAATGCTAATCCCCTTCGCATGTGTGCGTGGAATGCTCTTTGGCTTTGTCTCGAAGACGACGACAACGCAGCGGAAGTCGAAAACAAAAAACATTTTTTAATTGCTTCAGATAAGACACAGCACACATAACTTGCCCCTCATACCACCAGAATCCACCACCCCCGCCCCTCCTATGGGGCAACAAATGAAGAACAAGAAGCAAAAAAAAAAAGAAACGTGAAAGAAGAAGGCAAAGCAAGCGGCAATTTTACAATTCAGCGCACATTTTGATGAGCTTCATAATTTTTGCTGCTCATTGACGTTCCCACTCATATCACTTTGAAAATAAGTTACTCCTTCTTTCCATCCCATTTCCACGTCCCCCCCGAACTGCTGACACAGCCTAGACGGATAACCTGAACTCCTCGTTTACACATTTGAGCTACAAAGCAGATAAGCTACATTTCGGCAAGAAGAAAGTCAAACATCACAGAGTATTCGATATTATATGAAAAGCTGCAGAGGGAATGAGAAAAATTGAGTTGTTTAAGCTATCAGTGGGAATTGTCAATTATTCCAAGAAAAATAGCAGAAATGTGAAATGATTATAAAATAATGTATACAAAAAGTTATATAGTAAAAGCCAGTAAAGAAAAATATTTCTCATTTTGTTATTTTTCCCTGAAGCAAACTTTTATGAATTCCTTCATCAATATCTACAAAATCTTTATAAAAACAAAATTCAATAAATGATGTGCGTCGCAGACAGTAAATTGAGTTAAAAATGTAATATTATGATAGTTATTAATTGTTATAACATGTTTTTTTTTAAATATATAAAATATATATTATAGGAAGCGTTAAAAGGAATTAAAAACATTGAGTAAACGTAAAAAATACATGGAAAATTAAAATTAAAAATATAGACTGTCGTACTCTGTAATCACACCAAAGAAGAACATTTTTTTATAATAAAAAAGAACATAAATTATAAACTCAACCGCTCAGATCGTTGTAGTGTAGTGTAGAGTATTTAGACTTCTAGAAGATTGGCGAAAATATATCCACAAACTGCTCGAATTTTATGGCATTTGCCTTGGCGCTGACTCGTCGTACATTCGTTGCGCGAACTCGTATGTCACACAATTATCAAAGGCTCTATCTGTGCATCAGTCAGTCAGAGTCGGAGTCGGAGTCGGTGTCGGATTTTGAGTGCCACGCCCATCAAAAAAGGGCGCAGCTGAAGATGTGACACCTCCGCCCCTGTTGGTAGGCAGTCAGTTGGCGTGTTTACACAATTACATGCATTTTACGCTACATAAACGAGATTAGTGCGTCGCTTACTTTTGCCTAACTTCTTTTGACACAATGCCACACGGTACGCGCAACGTCAGCCCCATTAACAGAAGCTCTCCCCGCCCCCTGGCTGTATGCTGGAATTGCCAGCAGTTCAGCCTAGACGAAAGTTGGCTAAAAGATACGAGCCAGCAACTCTTTGAGCCTTGAATGACTCTGACATGGCATAAGACGACAAGGAGGAGGTGGCGTCAATTGCTTTTGTTTTTTACTTGCCTTGAACTTTTTTTCAACCTCCCCCCTTCCCTGGTGGGGGTGTTTATCAGGGTGTGCATGTGTGTGTGTGCGACTCGTGCGTTTGCATTGTTAACAAGCACAAATTCTGCACATCTTTTGTTATACAACGAAATTTATAGAGAGAAAGAGCGAGCACTTATACGACGAGAATTCGAGTATGAACACATACACATACTCCTACTCCTACATATCTATATTTTTTATGACTTTTTGTTGATCTTGGCAGGGCTTTGCTCCGTCCGCCTTGTTTATGTGTTTAACAAGCTCTATCAGCGCTTGTAAACGGGACTGCATCTTCATTATACATCTCTCTTTATTCTTCGTTATTTTTCGTTTTTAAAATAACACATAAACAAAACCCCTTTCCGTTGTCCTGCTTAATTCCCTTTAGCATAATATAAATATAGATAATCCACAGCTCAATAAACTTATATAGCCTACGAAGAATTCGGTTTATGAACTGTTCCGTTCAACTTCAAAGTGAGCTGCTCCAGCGAGGGCAGCTTGAAAATAAGTCGACAAAAAGCTCACCAAATACTGGTACAAATATTTATGTAGTAAATCTGAAGAACCTTTCTTGGCTTTAACCAAAACCATTCTTTCGAATTATGCATTTAGTTTAGCTAGAATTTGTATTTTTTTTTGTTAAACGTTTCCACAAACAGGCAACTGTCAACAGCTGTTGGACGCGGTGACAAAAAGTAACTGCCAAAAGCAAAGAAGCAGGAAAGGAAGATGGAGGCGAAGAAGAGCTCAAATCAAAATGCCATTAAAGCGTGTGACGTTGTCGCTTAAGTGGAAGTAAATATTGTCATTACTCAAGCTTAAAATTAAAATTACCCACCTGGATGGAGCAAAATGATAAACTGCATAAGCCAACAGCAGCAGCAACAGACCAAAATTTCGAATGCAAAACTTTTTCGCACAAGTGTGTGAGTTTGTTGGTGTGTGTGTGTGTGTGTGTGTGTGTGCATCCCCAACCCCCTTTACGCCCATGCCCAACCCGGTTGCCATACAACAAAAAACAGCAAAGAGCAAAGTCATTTTCATAACGACAACGACGCTAACTTCTTGACTAAGGTGCGATGCTTTCCCTCTCCATCTCCATCTCCACTCGCCCCTCCCCCCTTCCAGCCATCTGATGAGCTGTAACCCTGGCTGCCCCTTACCCCCGCACCTTGGCCGGAGTTGGGGGCGGGAGCCGCGTAAAATGTGCTACGTTAAGCACATCTGTTTTTTATTGCTTTTAATTTGCCATTAATAACGCATTCCAAGGCGAACGGACGCCGGCCGCCAGAAAATGCTAATTTATAAGCATATAGATAGATATACTAATAATAATAATAATAATAAGTATATACACAATTTATATGTATACAGCTATTTTGGAAATCCAATTTTAATATGCCGTTAGCCAGGCACATTAACTCGCCGGCGCGCCGGGGGCAGCCAACGGGGCACGGCACTGCAATTAGAGACGCCGCCGCATCTACAAGCCTTGGTCTATAAGTCAATGAGTTTTTGGCACTTTTATGTCCAGGCATTACGCTGATGGTGGAGGAACGAGAGTGGGGACAAATGGAGTTTATAGTGTGGCCAAGCGACCTGCCGATGTTCAATAATTTTAATATAACCAGCTGAGCTCAACAGATCAATTGTTGAGCAAACTATAAGATAAAAGGCAATAAGAATTTAATTCTAACATATAGTACAATACCAGATCAATATTTTGTATCATATCACAATTAAAATTAGATTGATTGATTGAGTGAAAGGTTTTCCAAAAAAAAATATTACATTAATCAAAACTATAAAGTGAAATGGAATCTTCATAAAATATTTTATATTTTTTTATTATTTACTATAATTTAAGCTTTTAATCCAATTGTATAAGACAATAATATTGCAAGAGCAATATTTTGTATAAATAAAGGTTGTACGTTATAAATATGAGAATAATCGGAATTAGATTGGTTGATTGATTGCATGATTTACTGAATGAAATCTTAACGTTTTTTTAATTTCAAACATGAGTGTTAGTAAAAAAAACTGTTATGAGTACTAAGGCAATTGATTCATAAATAATAACTATAATTGATATTAGATTGGTTAATTTAATGTCCGATTGTCGAAAACAAAATGTTACTTGAAATATTAGTATTAAATGACTTGCTAGGATTGTTAGATTGATTTGTTTCTAATTGGTTATCTATTGAAGATGTTACAGAAACATAATACATATCTTTCACTTGCATTAAATAAATAATTGCATAAAAATTAAAATTAAATTTAAATACAACAAGAAAAATCCGATACACACATAAAATGTGCTGTATTAAATATTTGTTACATTAGCAATAAAAGCTTTAAAATTCGATTTTGAAACCTACCAAATTCAAATACATTCAGTTGGAGTTCCTTTTGTATATTGTATAGTAGACTTGGTGCAATTATATAAAAATGCAGAACAAGTTCATTAACAATTGGGAGACGGGAATTTCGATAAAATAAGGAGGAAATTGTTGGGCATTAAATAAGTGTGGGCATTATCAACAGCATTATTAGCATTATTGTCAGGACTTTTGTGTCCTGCACAGGACTGAGGTCTGTGAATTATGCAATAGACAAAGTCAGAAACGAACTGAAGGAAATAAGGCTGATGGGTGGCAAAGGGGCAGAGGGTGTGGAAGAATGCAATGGTTTGCCACTAACCAACCCGTTCGTTGTCGTTGTCGTTGTCGTTGTCGTTTTCGTTGTCGTCGTCGTCGTTGTCGTCAAATGCAAAAATCGCGAGGCGAGCTTCCTTTTCCTTTCACTGGCTGTGCAGCGAAATTTCCAAAAATTCTATTATTATTAATAGAGGCGAAACGGGGAGAAGGGCGAGAGAGCGAGTGGGAAAGCGGCAAAGCTGGCAAATGAATGTGCAGACAACGATGCAAATGCGACCATGACGACTGCCATGAGAATGCGAATGCGAATGAGAATGAGAATGACGATGAGCCTGAGTATGGAAATGGCGAGAGAGGAAGAGGAAGGGGATCAGTGAACAGGGAACTTGTTCCAGGACTGGCTGTCGTCGTGGAATGCGTTTGTCTTTTACCCAAAAGTAGACTACAATAACCCGAAAAATGCACACAGTTTGCATTATAATGCGAAATTTTCGATTGCTCATTTGTGGCATTTACTTTTTACTATAAAAGTTTTATAGTCAAGCGGCTGAAGACGGCGCGACCAGCGACAGCAACAACATCGAGAGCAACAACGACGACAGCTACAAAATTTTACACAATGTCATCAACGTCGCTGACAATGTTGGGCTGCTGCTGCTGCTGCTGCTGCTCCTGGACAGAGCTTTCACTCGGTCCGGTTTCTGAGCCACTATTCGACTGACACCCTCTCCTGTCCTCCCTTTCCCCAGTCTATGTGTCTGTCTATGCCGACTTGCGCTCTAAACTTAAAGGATTACTTTTAGCTAATTTTGCAATGGAATGGGATATCAAGAAGTAGACTGATGTTGAAAGCAGGGGGAAATGAGACAACAACAATTGCCTTTTGGCCAGGTCCGCTAAGAACTTAAGAAATCGTCCAAATGGTCGGACTCTTGCTTTGATGTTGCATGAATGTGTTGCACAAAAGGTTGTCGCATTCATTAGAATGCTGCCTAGCATCTGTTAGTTGCAAGAATAAGAATAAGAATAAGAAAGATAGATGTAGATATAGATATAGATATAGATATAGATATAGATATAGATATAGATATAGATATAGATATAGATATAGATATAGATATAGATATAGATATAGATATAGATATAGATATAGATATAGATATAGATATAGATATAGATATAGATATAGATATAGATATAGATATAGATATAGATATAGATATAGATATAGATATAGATATAGATATAGATATAGATATAGATATAGATATAGATATAGATATAGATATAGATATAGATATAGATATAGATATAGATATAGATATAGATATAGATATAGATATAGATATAGATATAGATATAGATATAGATATAGATATAGATATAGATATAGATATAGATATAGATATAGATATAGATATAGATATAGATATAGATATAGATATAGATATAGATATAGATATAGATATAGATATAGATATAGATATAGATATAGATATAGATATAGATATAGATATAGATATAGATATAGATATAGATATAGATATAGATATAGATATAGATATAGATATAGATATAGATATAGATATAGATATAGATATAGATATAGATATAGATATAGATATAGATATAGATATAGATATAGATATAGATATAGATATAGATATAGATATAGATATAGATATAGATATAGATATAGATATAGATATAGATATAGATATAGATATAGATATAGATATAGATATAGATATAGATATAGATATAGATATAGATATAGATATAGATATAGATATAGATATAGATATAGATATAGATATAGATATAGATATAGATATAGATATAGATACTCTAGGCTTATGTGTCTGTCTCCAATTTATGTATGTTATCTATAAACTAATATTATTATAGATACTTCCTTGTCTACTCAGCTTGTAGCTCTCGTCCTGGATGAAATGCTTCCCCCACTCCCCGACCAGGTAGATTAAGCACGACGGAGTCAGCCACATCGTTGTCTCGTCCTTCGCATTCGCTTATATTAAAACCATTTTTCGCTTATTACCAAAAAATTTAAATATTTTGAAAATAATAAACTGCGGGTGAGTTACTAAGTGGCTGGCTGCCTGTTGGGTTAGATGGCTGATGGGCTGAGGGGGCTGATGGGCTGAGGGGGCTGACGGGTGGTGGGGTTGGGGTTGGTGTTGGGTTTGAGTGGTTATAGGATCATCATAGCCACATCGCTGGCATTGGCATTGCCATCGACAACAGTCGCAACGGCAGCCGCAGCAACGCCCACAAAAGAGCAAACAATGTTGCTGGTTTCGGACCGAGTCAGGTTGCTAGAAGGCAGGGAGGGGCTGGGAGGGGAGGGCGGTTACCAAATGATGCTAAGCATGCGCTGGCCCACCTTTAACCCAACCCGACTGCCTGGTGGCTGCTGACTGCTGTCGTCATTACTAATCCTCCAACCCAAAAACCAAACCAGTCGCCGACGACGCTCGCTGTGCGCTATCAGCGCGAGTCGTGTTGATTGTCGCGCGTTGCCATCAATGATGCCACACACACACACACACACAACGCCACCTGCCACATGCCACATGCCCCCGCTTGCTTGGCCAGCATATCCATTTAGCCGGGTGTTGCGGGTCTGCTGTAATGAGCATCATGCGTTCTATCTTGTTGGCCGCGTCTGAGCTTTCCCATCATCGTCATCGTCATCGTCATCATCATCATGAGAATTGGCGGGATGAGCGTGATAATGATGAAGTCGCATAGTGTCATATTTTTATGATTTTTATGTTAATTCATAACCAGCCCCATCGCGGTTGAGGCGTCGACCAAGAGAGACACAGAGACGCAGAGACGAGCGCCGTGTTGCTGCCAAATGCTTTTTAATCCTTTTAATGAAAATTAGTTCCTCTCAATATCATTTAATATATTTTCTTTCGCTTGGGTTTTCATTACTCTGCGACTGCTGCTTCCCCCCCAACCTCCTCTCACCTCATTCTGTTCTGTTCTGCTATGCTTTGCGCTGTTCTGTTCAGTTGTTTTCACAGGCATTATCATAATTTCTGTTTGCAACCCTAAATCAACACTTGCCCCATGCTGTGCGTCTCGATAAAGGGTTACTGACTGGCCCCCTCACCCCGCCACCCGCTTTTTGGCTGTGGCATATATCACAAGTCGCTGCTGCTAGCTGCCTCTGTTCCAGCTGCGGCTGCGACTGTGGCTGCGGCTGCCGTTGTCTTTGTCTTTGTCTTTGACCTTTTGCGTTTGATTTTCTATGCGGCGTTAAATGCCCCATCCTTGTACTCATCCCCAGCCCGCTGCCTCTGCCGCTGCCACTGCCACTGCCGCATCGTAGTCGTTCACGTGGCTTCTTTGGCAAATTGAAAACCCAAAAGCACTAAAAATTAATGTCCGTAGCGAAGGTGTTGCCATATTTCTTCAAACAACTGCCAGACCAGCTATCGACCGAGAGCGCAGCCTGAGTTCGCGATGCCACGGCAAAAGCAAAACCAAAAGCAAAAGCAAGGACCAAGCGACAGCAAGCTGATTTCACAAGTAACTATATATAGTTGAAGGTCGATCGTTCTTCAGCAACTGCAATTTGAATTATTTTGCTGTGCAGCTCGTGGTTCTTCATTTCATGATTTCTGTATTTTAAATATTTTATCTAAATTGTAAAATAAACATGTTGAATAAACATCTTGAATTTCAAACAAATCGAAAATGTTTTATTCTATTATAATATCTAATGTCGATCTTCAGCCTTTTTAATTATTTTACTTCGCATGTCTTACTATATTGTCTCTATTTTAAATATTTTATCTAAATCGTGAAATATGTTATTTTTGACTAATAGCTACATTACTCATCAGCCAAAAAAAACTCATTGACTTGAGCAACTAATATAGAATCATCCGTAGACAAAGTTTAGTTCGGTTGACTATACGAAGAATGAATTTAATTTTAATTACACTTTAAATTGATCTGTTGGATAATTTCTCATTTATTGCATTGAACGATTCTACTATAGGAAAATTTGTATAATGGCAAAATTTTGACAGACAACCAATTCGTTATAGCTGAGTTGGGCCTTCGACTAAGGATTTCAAATCGAAAGCTGTCCAGCTATTTTAGATGCATACGTTTTCGTTTTCTCAATGGGTTTCATCGTTTCCCGTGTCCTCGTGATGATGCCAGCAACGTTGTTGTCGTTAGCGTTGTCGGTCATATCGAAAGCATAAAACTCTGATAAATTATACCCATTTCATAAGCAATGTGGCTGTTTATAGTGCTGGCAGCAAAACCTGGGGGACGAGAGGGATATCGAGGCAAAGTTGGCCCATTAAACGCCATCGATTAGCATTGAAATGAAACGCTCTCTCACCAAGGGATGGAGAAAATGAATTGAAATTTCGATTACTGCTCGCGATGATTTTGATTTGTTTGTTCCATGGTTCCTCACTGCGTCTGTGTGCTTCGCTAATCTTCTTGATCTCGATTCTTGGTCTTGGTCGTGCGCCTGGATCGTTGATTGCGCCGACCTGCTTCGCTTTCGCTCCGCTGTTTGTCGTGATTGCGCTGCTGGGTCACAAGCAGCGCCTGGCGGCGACTCATCTCATTCAACTGTATCGCCGCCTCCCAATCGCGACTCATCGCGTCGCGAGTGCGTTCGTCGGGACTGCGCATGAATTGTTTGCGCAACGAATGCGGCTCCGTTTGACCAAAGTCGGGCTTGTAGCTACGTGGATCGTGAGCGCGCAGCCATTTGGTGTCCAATCTCTGCGGGTCCTTCCACATGTTCGTCTCACGCATTATGGGACGCTGCGGCATCACCGGTGGCGACTGCCGATTCCGGTCCGCATCCTTGCCGCCTCTCCGACTGCCACCTTTGGACGCCAGTTGGCGTGTTGCGACCGTCATCGACAGATGCTGCCTGGTTGTTTGCCTCCATAGACAGCTAAGGAACCGCGACGATGTTGATTGCATAGTGTGTGGCCTACAAATAGATTGTATAGAATTCAATAAGAGCTCGCTGCTGGTATTGATTACCTAATGGTTGAATTGATTCTCTGATTGTTTTTAGTGAAAAGAAAAAAATGATTATGCCAGAATTTGTTTGTACCGATAACTCGAATTCAGAAAAATTACTATTTCAGATGAGTTCTGTTGTGAAAACGGAAACCGAATGAGAGCAAATTCCTAAGCACAGCCCTTATGTATACTTCTCGCCTGCTGAGATACAAAAATCAAAGTAATTTATAGCAGAAATTACAACAAAATCAAAAGACTTGCAATAAAAGGATTACTAGATTTGAAAATGCAATTAAATTATTATTAGTAGTTCACAAACAATTCCATAAAATTCAGTTTAAACCTCAATATTTGTTGTCTTGTTGCCTTGAGCAACCCTTTCGTCTCTGTTTTGTGCCGAGCATAAAAATCAATTCGAAAACATTTGGTCTAGCCGAACTACGAGTAGATGCAAGTTTTGTGGCATGCAGTGGCAGGTTGCAGGTTGCAGGCACAATACGCATGTAATTATCGGGGGCTTGTGGCAATTGCACATCCGCCTTGCAACAAGCAGCACCATTAACTGCCTGAGGGGCAACACTTGGGTGCAGCATGCGACTTAAATGCAGACACTTGAACTCTTTTTGATTTTGCATGTGGCACATGTGAGCCAGGTATATGTATATATACCTGCCACACAATTGCACAATTATGTTAAATATCGACAAGTGGGCAGGCGGCTTTTGTTCCATGCCGCAGCCACAGCACAGCAGCGAATATTAATGACGACAGGTATTAAATACTCGAAGTTGCAACCGCAAAACGCCAACGCCAACGCCACCGCCACTCGCCACTTGCCACTTGCCACTTGCCACAATCGAAAGCATAGGCCAACAACAAAACTGTAATGCAGGTTGAGGACTTTATAATTTTGTAGCATTTTTGGTTTCTTGTTTGCAACCAGCGTGGTTAACTGGGTGAAGTACACGTTGTGCTGCAACTGAAGTCTATGCTTGCCACATCTCAAGCGTGTTACATGCAGCAGAAATGGATTCAAATATTTTGCAGAACAATGTCAAAACCAATAGCAATTTTTGTCAGCATTTTCTTTGAAAAGTTTGGTCAACTTGAATTAAATTTATTGTCGAGCCCCACACAATTGAAGAAGTTTGCGTTGCGAACTTGAAGATTTCTCATAAAATACGCGCGTTACTTAATTATGCAATCTAAATGCATTGAATCACCTCAACCAAATGACAATAATCATAATGACAGCAGCCAGCGGGCAAAGAGTTGGCGAGGCGAGGCGGGGGATGAGGTATGTCATCAGTGGGGACAACGATTGCCAAGGCTTTTTGCGAAGCGACGCCAAAAATGTTAACTCATTTGTTGTCCTTTTGCAGAGTTGGGGGCGGGCGGGGTAAACCGCATCGCAGCACTCTTCAGTCGTCTAGAAGGGGCAGGTGTTCTACCCATTCGCCAGTTGTAGTTTTTGTTGTTGTTGTTGCCAGGTCCGCATCCGCAACAGACGACAAATCTTTGCAATTTATTTACGTGCCATTTCGTAGCAAAATTTTCGTTAGATTTCTTTGGCTTGGCGAAATTCCAAGACAGCCAGCAGCCCAGTCGACGGCTCACAAAAGTCATGACGCGCTGATGACGTTGCCAGTGGAAGGATTTAATGGCACATTAAGAATTTTATTACCGCACACAACAACACCAGCAACAACAACAGCCACAATACGAAATATGTATATACAACACATATACATATATACATATATATCTATATAGAAAGAGAGAGGGGGAGTAGAAAAGGTGAGCTTAATAGTCAGCCGTCGCCTGGCATCGTCGCATCATCATCATGCCGCGGAAAACCCATTGCACACCTTGGCACAAAAATTTTTCGCGCGCGTACACACAAAATTTTGACAGGGAGGCAGCGCCACCCTACGTTGGGCGCCAAGCGCCATGAAAATCTTTCGGAGTCAACAAAATTCATTTCATCGCCTGCACGGATTTCACGAATCCGCCCCCGCTACCGAATCATACCACAGTTGTCATTATTACAAGTTTTGCATAAATGAATGAATGAATGACATTTATGTATTCCATTTAGCCAGCACAGCATACTTGAAGTCGAGCCGACGCAGAAGCCAAATCTACAGCTAAAGCGCCTGACAGATAGATAGACACTCGACTGTGTCCGTCAGTCAGTCCGTCAGTCAGTCAGTCAGTCAGTCTGTCAGTCCGTCAGTCGGTAGTCATTTGTCGCCCGAAATGATGCGCGAGTTTTTCAAATCTTGTTGGCCATTGTTTGATAAACTTCTCACAGTCGACTTGGACTTAAACACGCTAGTGAAAGAGAAAGCAAGAGAGAAAGAGCGAGAGAGAGAGAGTTGGCAAGAGGCGGAAGCAAGCTGTTTCTGTTGTTATGTGTCAGCAAATTTCAATCCGACCACATTTTGAGCCTTGGCTTTTACGCTTAATTGAATTAATTCACAGTTTTCGACTGCAGAGCAAAAGGGGCAACATTTCTCAATTTTCATTTTATATTCGAGCTTACGCATATCCAAAACAAAATTGTAGTCCACTCAACGACTATCGATACAATTGATTGCATCCATTCGCTATTCTATATTGTATTTCGGAAGAAATTTGCACAGAAGCAGACGAAGTCAAAATATTATAAAATCCAATTCGCAGAATGGGCAAAAATAACTTCCATGCTCTGCATAATCGAATAAATTCCATTCGGAAAATAAATAAATTAACGAAATTAAAAAAAATTATACTTTGTTCTTAAGTACATACTCCGATTTTCGCATATATGTTATTTATACCCTGTTCTCATTGAAAATGGGAAAATGGAAATACTAGTTTTGTGCAAATGGCAAATGATATACATTTCGCAGATGGAGACATGTCCGACCCGATAAAGTATATACATATATTCTAGATCAGCCTCAACAGCCGAGTTGATTTAGCCATGGTCTGTCTGTCCGTCTGTTCGTGTAATTGCGTGGATCTCAAAGGCTATAAGAGCTAGGATCACAAATCAAGATCAAGTTTATTTTAAAGTTTAAATCAAACGATGTAGATTAATTTATTTTTCGTAGAAGTAATAACGTTCAGAGTAAACGTTTGTGGACAAACGTGTTATGATTACAAACTAATGGGAACAGGGTATCTTATAACATTTTTATTTTTAATTTTAAAGCAACTTACTGAAATGTCTCTATAACAGCATAATAAAACACATTCACTTAGCATTAGTATATAAACTAAACATATTTTGAATGGATATATCGACGGATTTTCGCGAAAGTATCGTATGTGGAAAAATCTAATTTTACATTAAAAGAGCCATTTCATGAAAAGACAAGAATATTAATACATACGATAATTTCGCACGATTTGTTTTATACCCTCGCGCACAACGTGCGACATACGATACGATACGATATCATCGTATTCATCTGTTTCGTTTAAACAATCTAATACTTTCAAAGAATGTCGCAAAGTTTTATATTCTTTGTGGCATCTGGGAGGTATACTATTTTGCTTACATAAATTATTAAGATCATCAAATTTTTTCTTAGAAATATTTAGCTTACAATTATACATATAATGGTTTTATGGTTTGGGTGAAATTAGGCAAATTAAAAAGATACTTCTTCGAATTTTTAAAATATTCATCATACGGACATACGATAATTTCGTGCGCACGTTGAAAAGCACGATTAAATTAAAACATAATTTTTATCAGAACTATATATAGGGTTTTCAGTTGTAATATATTAAAGGGTAGTAAGACATTAGGTGCTTAACAATTTTGCATTAAAATCTCAATTTCGAAAAAAAGCGAATTTCGATACTTTCGCGGAAATACGTCGATATACTTATTTCCTTGAGTTATGTTTAATTACCTTTCTAATTTACGGCAATCTTAACCACTGCCTAAGAGTATATTTTTTTCTTAAGTATGTCAAATATAATTCAATTACTTAAAGAAATGAGGAAAACTTGTGTAAATACCAATTTTTATGAAAAAAGTACCATATTTTAAACATATCAAATTAATCTATGTTTGTTTTTATTATGCTAGTAATTGGGAATCCAAAACTTAAATCCATTAACTGGCTTGCATTTTAAGTTAATAAATACGAAATTTTGTAATTAAATATGGGATCGATACGATTTTTGATTTGGATTTAATCAATATCAAACACTTTCTTTTATTTTCTAGGTCAAGCGCCAAGTATTTGCCAAGAAGATTCCTTAAACATGACCATCGCTTATCTAATTCCACATGGTGGGTTGTTATAGTTTTTTTGTTTGAAGCGATTCAAACTATTTATTAATCTCCAAAAAAAGAAAAATCCAAATCTAAAAGGATATGTAATTCGATTACATAACAGCAGCTGCAGTTCACGACAAATCAATTGATGAAACATTTCTCTCTTGAGTAACGTTCTCCTATTACAAAAAAAGATAAATGAACTTCTCCTTTAGGAAATTGTTGGTCGCTTTAGCAATTATTTCCACTGTTGCCATCTCGTTTAATCATAGAACGGAAGAGCAATTAACAATGCCACCCGCATTTGAAGAAACAACAAGAATTTGGTCAAGCATTAGACTTTTTATTTATATGCAATTTAGTTTCTTCGCTTTTTTTCTATTATCTTGTTTGTGCAACCCTTGATACCTTGCCACATTAACGTAGAACCCTCAACCCCGCCCTTGCTCCAGTTAGCTAGCTAACCCATCGCGTGCTACTTAATTTGAATGCATTTAAAAATGTTAAAATATGAGAATTGCTGTGAACGGCAATAACCTAGAAAAAAAAAGTTAGAATATAAAAAAAGGTAACAAAAAATCGTCTGCAAAGACACGCACCGAGTGCTTGGAGAAGGTGCGAGCGAGACGGCCTTAGTGGCCAGACAACGGTACACAAAAGATTTGTACGTGTTGTTACTTGATGAGGTCCCCGAGAGTCATCCGCCCACTCTGCCCCGCCTCCTTAGCAGCTCTCCGCAAATTCCGGCGACACACGACGCTTGGTGCACGGTGTGCGTGAGAGAGATGGCGAAAATAGGCATTACAATTAAAAGGAAAGAGGCAAAAAAAATATGTATAAATAAAAGGAACTCGCTACACAGAGAAAACAGAAGGCCGTCGCATTACACGCCTCCCCCGCCACACCCCCGTCTCGCCAGCATCTCTTTCTTTTCGCTGCCCTCCTCCATCCAATGCGAGTGGTTCGCGTTACGCCGAAAAAGAGATAATTTTATTTCATTAATCCTTTTTTGGGACAAATTTGCCGGCGCTTTTTTTCCCATCTTTCCCCGTTTTTTTTTTTTTGTTTTGTATTTTTCTCGGTTTCTCTGTCCGGCTTTGGGCGTGGCTCAAACGTAATATTAGCTTAAAATTGTGTAAATAAAAATTACATTCGTAAGAAGGTCCTGGCCAGCCAGCTGGAGCAGCAGCTGCTCTCGAGCCCATACCCCAGCCACATGAATCAGTGCGACTGCCGCTGCCCAAACCCCGAAAGTAACTCCGACTCCAACACTCGTGAGTGACCGCAAGTGATGATGGTGTTTGTCTGCCCTGGGATACGCTCATGAATTCGTAACTAGGCTTAAACACAACTGTACCAAAATGTCCG
Organism: Drosophila ustulata; assembly: GCA_035047365.1. NCBI lineage: Eukaryota > Metazoa > Arthropoda > Insecta > Diptera > Drosophilidae > Drosophila > Drosophila ustulata. The sequence goes on from JAWNPT010000095.1 coordinate 209,028, forward strand.
TGGAACACTTAAAACCCCATTCACTTAATGAGACACAACTCTAGATTTCTTTTCTATTGTCTACTTAAAATTCATTTGCTAGATAACGCCAGAACAGCAACCTGTTCAAACAATTTCAGTTCCAGTCATATTTGGCTTATGATCTTCACACTTGTATGTCTCGCTATAGATCTGATTATATGACTTAAATATCTGGAAATTCGGGCTACAATTTTTAATTGTAAGTTGGCAATTTGTAAAAAAAAAAAAAAATTCTGTATTTTATATATTCTATATTTAAATGTTTACCAATAATTGTTATTTTTGTTACTATTTAATTAAACATTGCATTAAGGTTTATTTGTTTTATTATTACTCCAAAAGTTATTCTTCAAGTGCTTTATACTTGAGGGCTTGAATTATAGTGTAAAAAATGGAAGACTTTTGGATATTGTTTTCTACCGTATCAAATAATCTTTTTAATTTGAAAATTGATCAACATTAAGATTAAATTGGTAAGTATTTCAAATGATCTTGAAAACCGATCAACTAATTAGATTATCAGCTATTTTTTTAAATCTTCAAAAATGTTAACTTAACAATATCGAAGATTAAATCAATTATGTCTAAAGTGTTGTATAATGCCTAAAATTCAAAACCACTAGCAGATTGTTTTCTACTGTAAAATTTCAAATAATTTTTGTAACAATTTTCACTCTAGTCTACATTTATTCTAAAACTTAAAAAAAAGGTGTTTATTTTTTGACTATTTAATAGAAAAACATCGAAAGTAAAATTAATTGTTGCTAAAGTTAAGGTTTAATTTGAAATGGAAAAAAATAAAAGACTTTTTTCGAAGATCTTTTAATTTGGAAATTGATTATCAAATTGGCCTATATTTAACATCTTTATAAATGTTCATTCTAGTCGGAGCACATCTGTTTTCCGGACATGTCCTGCCGCTCAACTGCTCAACTCGAGTGTCAGCGTCGATATTAGCACCTTGGCAGCGCATTTGTTACCTTTTCGGGCCAATATAATTTTCGCTTAATGGCCCTGGCCCGACAAAAACTGGAGGAGTGTGGACAAAGGACTATGGACTAAGGACTGAGGACTGAGGACTGTGTGGCAACTGGCGACTGGCAAACCCTTTGGCACGCATAATTCAAATGCAAAAGTTTCGAAAGAGGAAGGCGCAAGAACCATTCGCAAATGAATGTTACATTTTATTTGAAAAAATATTCTGCAGCGCTGCTGTCGCCAACGTCGTCGTCGTCGTCGCTGTGTTATAAATATATTCCAGCGACTGCTGTCCTACACTTCCACCTCTATATCTCTCGCTGCCTGTATATAAATATAAATATAATTTTCATTTCTTTTTCTCTGTTTTACTTTTTTCTATTTTTTTCGAAAATTATAAACAGCCGCGCGTCGTCGCTTCGGTCCTGGTCGGTATATAACTCCGCTCATTAGTTGCCCTACACGCAATTAAGCACAAATGGCTTTTGAGGCGGCGACGTCGGCGCACGCACACGTACTCAGTGCTCGGGAATATGGCTCAGACCCAAACTCGAACGCCAACTCAAACTCAAACTCAAACCCAAGCCCATAACCAGTCACAGCTACAGTCACAGTCACAGTAACAATAACAGTCAGATTCGGATCCAGATCCACATTCACATTCACATTCACATTTACTTGCACATCCCCAACTGGCGCTTATGCTGTGCCTATGATGCGTCGCCATGACAACTCGGTTTGGGCCGTGCCAAGTGCCGTTACCTCTTGCCACCCATCCAACGATTCGCATCCACAACCAACTATAAATCCTTGAGCAAAAGTTACACGCAGAGGAAACATTGTCATTGCCATTCCCAGCTCTGCGAAACTTTGCGTTTTATAATTCTTTTTTATCTCCCTCCCCATTTACTTGCGTATATGTCTAGGACCTCGGTTCGTGCACCTCAGCTACAGACCCATCAGATAGATTCTTCGCGACACACTCGTAACTGCAATCGCCCAACGCCCAGAAGAAAATGTACAGCTAAGCTGCTTATCTTAGAAGAGCGTGAATGTCAAGTAGATACCTTCATTACAAAGTTTGACAATTAGGCCATAAAAACCGAATCAAAGATGATTTCAACATAATCATAGTATTTCAGATAGTTATTATTAGCATATTACATCGCAGAATAGAACATTATTCAAGCAGCCTCGCTTTAAATCCACTTCAAAATAACACTCGTAAAGTGAAAACTTTAGCATAGATTTATTTAAGTAACCAACATGCTTTGTTAAATTAAAAATTAAAATATGGGATTTAAAAATTCTGATTAAAGATATCCCGAATTTTTATTTATATAATAATAAATCTCTCCTCTGGAAAAGTTTACGGGAGATACATACAATTAAAAGCATGATCAATATTTTATATTTAATATTTTAGGGTTAAGAATTATATTTAAGAAGCAGACCAGTATTCTATTTAAAAATTCACAATTTTCAGCTTAATACTAAGTAAAATAATACTTTAAAACATTATATTAATTTATCAAATAAATAAACAGCTATATAAAAGGAGACCAAAATATCAATTAACAACCAAAAATGTAAATTTAAAAAATTAATACTGAAATATATAATATACAATAACTAGTTAATATTCTTAGCATTGTATACATGAATTAATACCTTTTTTCTTGGGTCCAGCTTTATAGTTAATGGACTTATCGCTATGTGAAGTGGAGTGGAGCGGAGTGGAGAAAATTGTGAGCATCGCTTAATGTTCATTGCCGAACTCATTTGAAGCCCGGTGAAAATTTGTCGCAGTAGTTCGCAACTTTGGCGGATGGCGCATCCGTTGTAACAGCGTCTGGGGCGAACACCAGTTGTGAAACCCTTCTGGCTGGCGAAGGCAAATAAATTTATTACACGTGAAATTTGTGCCGTGCAACTGTAAAGCGTCCACATTTTAACGCTACATAGGCCAAAATAGTGCTGAACGGAACTCTGTGTGGGGTCTAAGAGTTGCTCCAAAATATTCATAAATTTGGAAGTGCCGACAACACATTTTTTTAAAACAACCTGCAGCATTTTATTGAAATTTGTCTAGTGTCGACAAGGTGAAACGAACAAGGCAGAACATGGACTAGTTTTGTATTGAAATATCTTAACCCTAAATATTAACTTTGATGTTCATGATGTTTGTTTTGTGTAATAGCCAAATGTTAATAAACAATTCCTTTGTAAATGGTGTTACTGAGAACTGTCGTTATACTCAAGTTCGAATGCAATAAAAAATAAGTATTCATAAATCAAAATTACGCAATTACTTAGGGGACTGTGAATATGAATCATAAGCTTTAAATGATTGATTCATAATTTATATAAAATAGATTTAAGCCAGCCATTTTTATATATTTGTATTTTTTCATCGATAAATTCAATTGTTATAGTACTAGTACATAAATTCAGCTCTGAAAAATATATAATTTGTTTTTGCTTTTTCAATAATATGAACAACTTAAAAATGCTTTCAATTTATATTTATCTTTCAATTTAAAAATACAAAATCACTTGAGAAGTTAGAACGATCACTCAAAGATTAACTTTTTGAGTTATTTACTCGAAATGTTTGTTGAAGTCTTTTTAAAATTATTAAGATGGTATTTAGATAATTCCCGTTAGAAGGCATAATTCTCGTTGCCTTGGAGAGCCAGTGTCATTGGGGCATAATTTGCAAATGTTGATTACTGATCAGCGAAGCATTTGGCCAAGTTAGCTGCCTGTGTTGCCGTCGACTGCATCCGACTTAATGACTATTTTCAACTGTTGCGCGCACGCCTTGCAGGCAACAAAAAATGTTCACTGAGAGACAGAGAGAGATAGTGAGAGAGACAGAATGTGTGTGTGTGTGTGTAGGTGTGTGTATGCAAAATGCAGCCATGTGGATGATTCGTTTATGCTTTTGTCAGTTCGTCAGTGCGCGCGCCCAAAAACACGATGGAACGTGCGCTGTGCGATTCACCTGTCGGTGGAGTCACTCCATCGTGTCCGTCTCGCTGTCTGTCTGTCCGTCTGTCGGTCAGACGGGCTGTCGGTGTGTTGGCCAGGCTGTGAGCGTTGAGTAGTCAGTTGTTTGATTTTACAGTTGTAGTCCAATTACGATTTTGAGCGCTTACCAACCGCACCGCACAGATTTGTGCCTTCAGCTATGTGTGCTCCGTCTGGACTCTGCGGACCGACTGTCCTGTTGCTGTCAGTGCAACAGCATCAGGCAGCACCAACAACATCATTGTGCCGCCCCCTCTTCGCTCCCCTCCACTCCGACGTGGACGTCCCTTTTTGGCTGGCAGTGCAAGCCTCTCGCATTGCGCTCTAAATTACATTTTAGCAAGTTAATTGAAATGGAAATTAGTTGAAATTGTAAAACGAATTGAATTGTATGTGATTAGCTTGAACATTCTCGAATTGGCTAACCACCAGCAGCCGTGGCAGCAGCATCAGCATCAGCAGCAACTATGCTTTGAGTCTGGCTGCCCTTTACATCCTCCCCACCCCCCACACAACCACCAGGCACCTGCCTTACCTGCCTTACCCGCAGCCATAAGTGCGTTCTCTGCTTAAATACATTTACTCGTATTACCAAAATGGACCATTTCTGGAATTTCAGCAATTAATTGAACAAAATTGCATCTAGCACACCGTACCATTCAAAATGAAATCAAAGATTATTCAATTCATATTCATGTTTACTTTTATATTGTACATATTGAATTTCCAGTATTAAATAATTGCAAATATATGTACATTCAAATATTTTCGAATAAACGCAAGTGTATATTGCAAATATTTTCACTGATATAAAAAGTTATATGGCTGATATTTTAATAAATGTTTCTTATTAATCAATTGAGTAATTAACTTTAATCATCGTGACTTAATAAGGCTTTATTAAATTTATAAATTACCTCGGAGATACTCCAGATATTGAAATATTTCATTTCAAAGGCTCACACACATTAAAAAAAACTGCTCAAATGGATTCTAAACAAACACTTTTTTGACTCAACAATAATAAAATCAAGATTAATACGCTATATATAATTCAAAAAGTAATTAATAAATGCAAGCGCGTTCAACGTATTCAAACCAATGTTTTTTTTCTCTGCCAAACTTTTACAATAAACATTTAATAATAGTAAATACATGTTTCAGCTGAAACGTTATGTTATCTAAACGCTTAGCAGAACAAGTTAAGCCACCTTTTAACAAATGCAAACTATGAAATGAAAATTTATAAAATAAGGCAATTAATATTTTTAAATTTATAAGTAAGAAACTGGAAATTCAAGAAACTATTGCTATATATTTTCATACTCATACATACAAATTTTATGGAACGCTAACTGAGATACAGAGAGTGAGAGTGAGAAAAGGGGCTATGGCGGAGGATCTTTTATATATTCGATCTTAAGGCAATTTTAACTGATCTTATTGAATAGGGAATCATCAGGCATAATTAATAAATCAAGAAAATAAGATGCTAAAATTTAAAAATCAAAACCAAAATCCAAGAAGAATTATAGATTGGCCATTCCTTTAATAAGATTGTATTTAGTTTTAAGAAGGATCAGAAATATTCTCGATTGATGAGATATATATTTTTAATTCAGAAATGCAAGAGTCAAAATTGAATCAAAAAAATAAATGATCGAATCAATAACAAGTTCTGGAATTAAAGTGCTTACAAAGATAAAATCATTTTATAATTTCTTCTTTTTTTTAAATAAATTACCATTGCAAAATACAAATGATTTATTAAACTCTATATCAAACAATTATACTCAATATTGCTTTAAATATTTTCATTTAAATCTAAGATTTGTAAATTTAAATTCGTTGTTGATTTAATAGTTAGCTTTCTCCTTCTACTTATAGTATATACGACATGTTTTCATTCTTTCATCAAATTCTATATCAATCTATTAATATAGTGTTTAAATAGAAAATTTGTATTTTAACTCCACCATTATGCAAATGACAGCTCTTGCTTCTCTTGATCACTTCTAGAGTATTATATTTATCATGTGCATTTATGCCAGCCTCGTTTGATGCTGTGATAGTGCTGTGATGCAGTGAATAGCTGACAGCAGCGTTCCCACTTCGCCAACTATGAATTTGCTTCAGCTGCAATTCTGCTGGCAGCTCCGTCCTGTCCCGCCTCCCTTCTCTGGCATCCCTTCCTGCTGCACGCTTTCCGCAGCATGTCAGACAGAAGTCGGGTTTTTATTTTTTAACCGTAAGTAATATTAATACCCATTTTGGACAAAAAAATATATATGTATATACTATTCATATACATACATATATAGAAAAGTTAAGGATGCATTATGAAAAAAATTATGCTTTATATATGCCGCATATGCAGATGATTGTGTGTGTGTCTAATATCTGTGTCTCCAAATGTGTGTGTGTGTGAGTGTGTAAAATTATTATCCTTCACGCTTAATATGCACAAGCGGAAGCCGTCATTTGTACGCCGCTGCTGACCAGCGGCCATTTAGCATGAGCGAAATCCCCCCTTGCTGCCACTCCCCTTCATCCCCTGCTCCCAACCCAAGTGTGTGTGAGTGTTTGTGTGTGTGTGTGTGAGTGTGTGTGTGTGTGTTGGTGGCAAGCGCTTTTTATGTCAACGTCGCCGTCGTCTACTTATGCGCCACATGCTCCTCCGCCTCAATCTCTCTCCCTCTCTCTCTCTCTCTGTCTCTACTTCGCGCTTTCTATGTCCGTCCATTGCGCGCGTGTCCTTACAAAATTAGTGCTCCTTTACATTTGTATGTACGAGTATAAAAATATATAGCAATTTTTTTGCAATACATTTATTTTTTACAATTTTTCACTCTTCTTTTTCGGTTGTTTGACCATGCCCCCAAAATGCTGCGCTGAGCGCTTTTTTTTTAACATATTCCCTTAACTTCCATACTCTTACCAAGGATATATACAAATAACATCACAATATAACAAATTATTTTTCAAATCTTTAATCAAAATTCGAACAATTTAATAAAATCCTACAATAAATACATATTCTAGATAATGTATCATATATAGTAAAATCAATAGCAAAATAAATATAATTATATCCATCGTATGATAATCTTTTTTAAATTGAAAGTAAAGTATGAACTCAAAGGGATATTTAAAACCAATATTACTTAAAAAAATATTATTCCGATAAAATTAAAATCTATTTATTATTGAAGACTCGTCTTGGAATCAGTCGAATCATCAAAACTAAGTAGTTTATACAAATGAAATATCTAGTGATATGGCAAAGCACTTCATTATCTAAGCGCATTGCTAATTCGACTTCCATTTGACTTCTTGAGGAATTGTTTGTGCCACATTGGCGGAAGTATCGCGGCGACATCAGCGAATCTCTGGACTGTGGCTGCCATGTGGAGCATGTGACCAGCTTCAACTCCCGCCCCCAAATACCCAAGCCAAGCAACAATTTTCGTCGTCGTCGTCGTTGTTGTTGTCGTTCTTTTTCTGAGCGCATAAAAAATTGAAAATGCTTTCTCATTTTAAATGTGTGCCGAGTGCAGCGTGTGGGCGTGGCAGCAATGGCAACGGTTAATAATGAGTGTGAGTGGAAGCGAATAAAATTAGGAATATAACCGCAGAAAAAGAAAGCGATAGAAAGCAAGAGAGAGAAACACTAAAAGAGCTAAAGGCGGGAAAGAGAGGGCCATAAATAGAGATAGAAAATCAGGAAGAATTTGAATATGGTTCGTAGTACTTGCCTAAAAAAGTGTTAAACATTTTATAATTGTATTTAATTTTTAAATTTTATGCAAATACTTTGAAACGATCATCGTCATCAATGAGTGAATTTAGTCAACAATATTGCCGATATTTTTGATTATTACATTATTCGTTGCCTTTTATCGTTTTCTTAATTCAACAAAGATAATTATATTCCCAATCTTAACTAGTTTAAAAAAATACAATCAACTCATTGATTCTTGCTTCAATTTGAAAACATTTCAATATCATACTTGATGAGCATACTTATTTTTCCGTGAACCTTGATTGTACACTGTATTTTAACACAGCCAATTTAAACCATTTCAAAACTCTTGACACACTCTGAACACTCTCATTAGCTTAATTATTATAATTATCAACAGTAATACTTTGAAGTATAATTTATAAAAAAAAGAATGCTCTAAGCTTAAGTAGCGCCTTTGAAAGTTGCAGTGAGCTGCACTCGTTATTTCAGCTTTGACTGTAACTCGCTACTTAGTTTACTCTTCATTCGCCACGCTCTGTGTGTGTGTGTGTGTGTGTGGTTGCATGTGTGTGTGCATATATCCGTTTCCTGTTGCAGCCAACGTAACGCTGATCTCTTTTTTTTTCTGCTGAGAGCTCGACGCTGTACGTGTCGCCTTGTCACCGAGACAGCGGCTGGCATCGTCGTCGCTGCTGATTATTATTCCGCTGACCATTTCGTATTTATTTGAAAGGCATTTGCCACACGCTCGCTTAGTGGCAGCAACACACACACGCACACACACACACACTCACACACACACTCATGCCATGGTGCGCGTGCTGCTTGGCTCGCATCCTTCGTCCTAGTCCCGGGCTCGCAAAGTGGTGGTAGAGGGGCGGTGGTGGGCGGTAGTCAGGGCCAACAAAACGACATATTCGTCCTGCATAAATGATGTAATTACAGCGCAAGATTTTTGCTATAAGCAATTTTTATTTTAATTCCTTTTTTTTTTGCTCGGCCCTCCCTCACTACCACATACTCATTTATCCGTTTCCATGTTGTCCCGTTTTTTTCCTATATGACACATCCACACACTCACACACATCTGCACAGTGGCACACACATAAGTCATCGTATATGCGCTTGCGAAATATTTTGCATGCTTTTATCATAATTTTAATTAAATGCGCAAATGACTATAAAATTTATGTGTGTGCTGCATTTTTTCCATCTTTCGTTTCCCTTATTCTTCTTCATTGTTTTCTCTTCGCCTTTTCGCTTCATTTTTTGTGCACCCACAAAACATTAGATTGATGTTGTAAGACTACTAATAATTACATAAAGTGTTTCCGCTAAAAGCAAATAACCACGAGAGCAGTAATTGTTACTATATATATGCATGTATGCTGTGCGATATCAAATATCACGAGAAACAAGAAAGTTCAATTTAGAGACATGAAAAGTATGAAAACCTTCGACTATATCAGCGATAGCGAGTAGCGATAGCGAGTAGCGATGGCGAGTAGCTATAGCGACTAGCGAGTACCGAGTAGCGATAGCGAGTAGCGAGTAGCGATAGCGAGTAGCGATAGCAAGTAGCGAGTAGAGATAGCGAGTAGCGAGAAGAGAATATCTAACGACTAAAACGAGTAGCAACAGAAATAAATAATTAACGACAAGCGAGTGCCAACAGTGAATAGCGAAGTAGCCGGGAGAAGATCCTGCGAGTAGAACAACAACAAAAACTATTAAACGATGTCAGCCATATTTCCGACTGAATCGCCCGCAATAGAAAAAGCATTTCTAAGCATTAAATACTGTCACTTCTAATAAAAAGGATGTGCAGATTCGAGATATATTGAAATTTACGGAAATTTGAATGTTTAACTGCTGCTGTCACGCAACCCGAGAGATTTCCTTAACTACATGAAGATAAATATGAGGCATCTCATTTCTTTAAAGGGACACGTGTCATTTTATTGGTGCTTGGCTCTCTTGCTTACGACCGAGGTGTCGTCATCGCTGCTAATTAAGAATTATAAACTTTCAGCGGGTCGTGGCCATATCTTTAATACCTTTATCTTTACCGTTACCATTACCCGTTACACGTTTGCCGTTACCTTCACTTTGATTGCGTTTTGCATTTTGCGACACCCCTTTTGTCCACTCTACAAAATGTTCACAATATCTTACAATACTCGTAATGCTTATTCAATGTTCAACTGTCGCTGAACGGAAAGAACGTTATACCTCTTGCTGGTTGTTCCTCTGCGTCGTCTATCCACGGGCACATTGGTTTTAATTAATTAATTTATGAATTTATATGGAAGGTATCCGCGAGCCTAATGAAAAAAGGCAGCTCAACCAAGTTCTTTATGCCCCGCAACGTTACAGTTTATTGTACATAGTCTTCTCTGCGTTGTTCGTTTCACATTTTTTTCGTATTTTATTATTTTCCATTACTCATTTTATTTACGATTTCTTGGCATTTCCATTTGCAATTAAGTACGTGAATTTTCCAACTGATTTATGCTCTCAAATTTGCGACTAATCATCTTTTTTTCACTCTGCAGCAACGCAAAGAAGCGAACTTTTATTTTAGCTTGAAATAAATACTTGTGAAAGTAGTTGAAGTATGCACAAAAAGGGAGATAGTTAGTATGTTACTGTAAGTATCGGGTTTTAGTTAGTTAACCAATGGTCTGCAGCCATTTTGTAGTTCACAATATTCCACTAAAACAATACTTCTAATAAATAGAATAAAATTATTTAATTCGAGTATTTTTTAAACCAAATTCAGTATTCTATTTTTTGCATACTTTTTTAAATTAAGTTTTGACTGAATTAAAAATTAAACTTCGTTTACTTAGCTTATATGAGCTTAAAATAATCATATTTTCTAGAAGTTCTTTTTTTCACTGCTTCCCTACATCGCTCCATTTCTAGCTGAAGTTGAAACAGAAATCGAATTAAACGTTATTTTACAAAAATATAGAAATCGTGGTAAGTAGAGAAATTTAAGGGAAAGTAATTTACAAATATTAATCATTATTGTCATCCAATATAAAAATATAAGAAAAAATTGTCTCTTCATTTTATTTAAATATTCGCAATATAATATATATAGTATAGTTATTGACTCTTTTAAGATAATAAAAATGCTCGTAGGCCATTTTGAAATGTAGTTCTTTGGTAGTATCACATTGGCTTGGAATCGTGTCAATATGCAAACGGGAATCCAGCATAAAATCATCGCTGTTACAACATTTTTTTCCGTTATGGGCCAACAGAAAAAAAAATAAATAAAAGGGTTAGGGGATGGCGCGTGGTTTTTGGTCATTAGCTGCTGCATTAGCCGATGGTTTACCTAACCAACTAAAGCAACTGGCAATAATTGTTGTTGTATCTGATGTTGTTGTTGTTGTTTTTGTTGTTGTGGATGGTGCGTGTGTTTTTGATTTTTCCAGCGCAGGTGGCAACAGCAACAAGAGCGCCGCAGCCTTTGAGTAAAATAAATGATAATGGCCTCAATGATTATGCATCGGCACGTTTCTCATCGCGCCAGCACACAACCACACACATACACACACATACATATACATGTACACACAGGATATAGAGGTTGCTGGCGTGTATTAGTGTGGAAAAGGATTCAAGGACCGCTGCTGGTTTAGCTTTGTGACGTCGCGGCGTTTAGCTGTCGTTCTCGTTGTCGTTGTCGTTGTCGTTGTCGTTGTTGTTGCGTAGCTTGTTGTTGCTCTTATTGTTGTCTTTTATCGCCACTCGGGCGCGATTTGGCCAAACAAATTACAAATTGGGTTTAACTACTATTTTTTATGCTGCCACGGCGTTTTGGTCACCGCATCCCCGTCCGGCTGTGACTTCGACTGCTGTTGCTGCGGCTGTTGCTGCGGCTGTTGCTGCGGCTGTTGCTGCCATTGCACATTACCCACACTCAGGCCTATCAGCAGCGGACCTTCCCCTCCTCGCTCCCCTCTCTGACGACAAGAGCACAGTTACCTGTTCTGCTGCGACCCGTCTGCGTTCTTTATTTTTTATTGTTGTTTGATTTTCGCGGTCGCGCGTTTGGCTTTTCATTTCATTTAACGCGGCCGCCAATGTTTTTGTGGCGACGCTGTGTCAACAAATCGCCCGGTCGACCCGGTCGACCCGGTCACCTTGTCCCCCTCTTCCCCCGGTTGCTGGCTTGTTGGCCAGCAGGACGCACTTTTTGTCATGTTAGAAATGCATTAGGCGTTGGAGCCCGAATCCGCGGTCGCAATCGCGGTCGCGGTCCGAACTCTGTTCAGCCTCTGTTTGTCTCGTAAAAAAATCAGCATCTAAATGTGTATTTGCCGTTTTGCCCAACAACAACGACAAGAACAGCAACGGCAAAAAAGGCCAACCGTTTGTTGGTTTTGCGTAGAAGGTTTCTATATGCCAACAAATGGTTATATAGCATAAATGATTGCACTGCGATACGATCTACAAGTATCTATGGACTGCCCATTAGAAAAAAATGCTACTAGCCTATTTCATAAAAAACGCTGTCCGACTAATAAAAAAAAACCCTTTCATTTTGGGTTTAATTCTTATCATGAAGAGTTGCACTCACAAATCCAGGAGTTATTAGAAAATAGTTACAAAAAAATACACAGATTTTTCAATGTATATTGAAGGGATTAGAAATTAGAGATTATGAAAATGAAAGCCGAAATTCTGGCTGATTATTGTCTACATCTTTAATTAATTTATTTTATAATTTTTTATTCACGTATTACATATATTGTTGATATTCAGCATTATTTCATTTTCATTTTAAATTCATAACATTTTATTATTATATTTGAATAATAACAGGAAATTCCTAATATTTCTCAATAAATTAATCATGTGACTCCGTAAAAAATATTGTAGCATACTTTTTGGGCAGCGAACTAAAAATTGTAATTCCAGTAATAATCCTCATATTAGGTTATGAGGTCCACTTTAACTTTCCATCCATGTGTTGTTAAGGTACAGTTTATGTTTGTAAAGGTTCTACACTTAATAAATAATATTTAAAATATTTAAAAAAAATTTCAGTGCGTACCTTGTACCTCTTTTATTTAATACTTTTTGCCCAAAGTAAATAATGTAATTTTTCAATTTAATACTTATTTTTATCTTAAGAAGTCGATTTTCAATATAATGCTAGATTTATATTTATAATTTCTATTAGTACGGGTGGCCCAAGGTCCTCGAAATTATGATGGTAGAAGGCGTTGGCGAACACTCTTGATAACAACTCCAAAAGGGACATCCTATAATAAAAAATGTTATAAAGACAATATATAAATATATACACAAATATGTTTGATCTACAATCTTTTTTGAAGGTTTTACAATAAAATATATTTTAATTATATAACTTATCAATACGGATCTTGATCAGTTTCGCAATAGCTGCGATGCGATGCGATCGATTAGGTAATATTAAAAACAGGAAAAATACATTTAGAATAGATCTCATCATGTAATTATTATTTAGTTCTTTAACTAGTTTAATTATATCTGCAACAGAAGCAAAACCCTTTTGCCAATGTTGATTTCATTTAGTTAGGTTGCCAAAAGATATTTGATATTCTCATCTGTGGGTTTTGGGTTCGTCCTCCCTCGACGAGGCAGCATTTTTTTCAGCCGAGCGTTGGCGTTACATGAACAAAGGATTTCGACACCACAAACACAGCGAGCAATTTAAATGTATTAAGGGTCGCTGTCGAGCCACAGAACAGCTGCCCAAATCGCAGAAGGCCGCAGCAGCAACTACAATGCAACAACAGCAACAACAACAATGGGTAATGGCAACATTAAAATAAGTTTTAAAAACTAAGCAGCGCAGCTTATGCCACATCTCAAAGCAGGAGCAACAGCAACAACAACAACAACAACAATAAAAAGGCCAGAGCTGCCACAACATTTAGAATATAAATTTCGTTGAACAAATGTCAGGCGCGGCATCCCCAAGGTACAAAGCGTCTGCGGCAGCGGAGTGCGGACAACGGGGTAAGCGTAGCCAGGGTAGCCAGGTTGCATGTGCACCGGAAGAGTGACAGCGGCGCGGAGCAGGGTTGCCAACTCACATGTGTGCCCAGCTCAACCTGACATCGAAGCTTCTCTATCACTTGGAAGAAAATCGAAACAAAATCGAAAGAGTCTCTTAGGTTTTAGGATACAATATAAACATAAATGCTATATATTTTTTTATTTAGATTTAACGTGGCGAGTTTGCTTTGTGGTGTTTTGATAGATTCCAATCACTTTTTTTTTATAATATCATTAGCCCAATTTACTATTTATTTATTTCTAAAGATTCCACAAAATATTTTGAATATAATTTTCACAATGTAATTTTTTTTTTATTTATAAAGTATTTAGAATATCAATAACCCAGTTTACTATGTTTTGTTTCAAAAGATTCCAATAAATTTTATTTATCCATAAAGTATTTAGTATTTAATTGGTTAGAATCCAAGCATTTTTATTTGCATATAAAATAATTTAGAATATCCTTGGTTTACTATGTTTTAATTTCAAATGTTCAAATTATTTTTATGTTATATGTAGATTCAATTTTATTTATACATAAAATATACATTTGCCTAGTTTACTATGCATTATTTTCATAGATTCCAATATATTTGATTTATGCATTAAATATTTAGAATATGATTAGCCGAGTTTACTATGTTCACTTTTCATAGAGTCCAATAATAATTCCTATTTGTATTTCTCACTTCTGTTCTCCAAGTCAACATACTTGAAATTATTTTAACTATATTTTTTGTATAAATTAGTGCGCTTATTACTACCATTTAGCATTTCTAACTAAATATTAGTAAAATAGAGTACAAACATTATTGACAGTCTTATAACTGTTTTTAATTCATATGTTTATAACTATTAATATACAAATTTTCTTTCATGTTATTGTTATGAAACTAGTATTTTTCCTGCAATTATTTTTTATTTAAATATGGTAATTAATAAAACGTTTTATTTTGTATTTCGTTGTAATAAAGATGAAAAATAAACATTGTTTAGTGTCGATTTTTACCAATTTAATGCAAAAGTCGTCGACATCTTTCTTTCTCAGTATTCTATATGTTTGAAGATTTCCTTTTTGTGAATTCTCTCCGCAAATGCATTTCCTAATCGATCTCTTGTACTTTTGTCCCTGGTGTATTCCAAGTTTCTTAAATTCTTTTTCTGTTTACATTTTCTACAATTATTTCCCCATCTACCTCCAACATATTTTCTTATAGCCTTCAAATCTCATAGCAGAGCTGAGCAACTCGAATGTAGGGCAAACGCTTGACCCCAAGGCCCCCAAAGTGCATTTCTCCCATTTAGGGTTTCGGGTGTTTGTCCCTCATCTTCCACCTACCCTCCCCCCCCCCCCATATTTTTTTCGGTGCTGCCAAAAAATACGAGTGCAATTGCAGTGCCAGCCGCCCACCCACCAACATGTGCAGCTCTGCCCTTCTTCTGCGTCTCTCACTCTCTTCAAGTCTTCAACTCACCCCTTAGCCACTGACAAACGTCAAAATATAATTTTTGCGTGGATTTGCGTCTGCAGCAACAATAATAAATGTTGTAAAAACAACAACAATAACAACGACAACAACAACAACGAGGCAAATAGAAAATAGAACATTTTTTAGCACTTTTACAACTGGCTGCTGCCTGCTGCTTATCGCAACGTCGAGAGCAGCGACGGGCACATTAATGTGGCCTATGTGACTGGAAACCGTTCGCAGAGGGGATAGAGAAGGGGCAGGGGCAAGGGGGTAAGGCAGTTTGCCGGCGTTGCATGTCCTACTGTGAGACATAATTTTTAATAATCTACAACACGAGCGGGTTGAAAAGTGACAACACTGGGGGCCCTAGTTGTGCACCCCTCTCTTCCCTCTCACTCGCTCCCTCTCTTTCTATCTCTATCTCTTTCTCGCTGTACCCCAAATACGCGCATGCAAATGGCTTAATTTAATATACAATTATACCCTGTAAGTGTCAAATATTAGGCTGCCTGATCATATTCACATTAAAAGTTTATTTCTTAGCACCTCGTCGATCATCATATTGACTTTAAAATAAAATTAATAAAATAAAAATTCAATTTCGTTTAATAAACAAATGAGTATAATTAATAGTCAGACTTTGGAAAATTCTATTACTAGAATAATGATTATTGTCGCTAAAACAAAAACATATAACACAATTAATTGGAATAAACTTTTCAAATAATGTTATGAGTTTTCAACAAACTTTATTGAATTTTTTTTGTAGAAACATAAAGTAATTATTAATGCCATTTTTTAATTTAATTTAATTTTTATTAATACAAAACAAACAGTTTAGCTTCTTGTTGTTCATTGTAAAAACTCAAAGAATATATTTTCACAGGCGCAGTGTCTGTAGGTCGAGCATACTCGGTCGGCTATTGGCCTTTGGTGAACTGGTTTGCAAAAGGTGCTAAGGATAATGTGTGCATGTATAGGAATATTCACGCAGATTGTCTTGTCTAAGCCAGAGATTGATGCTGCTGCGACGCAGCACCGAAAAAAAGCCCACAAAACAGCATACGCCTCAACCCCCAACCCCCAACCCTAAACCCTCAACCCCTAACCCTATCCTCTGTTCTTCGTTCTCCATTCTCCGTTCTCCCCTTTCGAGCGCAATCCCAGTGCCGTAATTAAATTATCATGCGAGCAACGTAAAGTTGCCTACTTTTAGGCTGAGACATTGTCGCCTGCATATGTAAAGATGCCGCAAGGTGAGCGAAGAGAGTGCAAAGGAGTGCGGCGAGGTGGGGGAGGAACGGGGTACAGTGGGCGGCATTACACATACGACTCGTAGGCTGCGGTCTGGGCTTGGCATCTAGTGGATGTTGTAATTCAAACGACAGCAACGGGTTAACATTAGCGCACTTTTTATGGCTCGCGTTGGATAAGTGCTTCTTGCTCCTTGTTGTTGCTGTTGTTGCTGTTGTCCTTGTAGTTGTCTTGGTTGTTGTTGTTGCCTTGCTCCTGCTGTTGTCGCATCTCTATGATTAGCGTTACAATTTATGCCAACCGCAAAGGCATTTGCGGCATCAACAACAACTGCAGCTCATTCGCTTGAAAGCAACGACTACGAAACGCTACAAAGTCAAATCTAGCAGAACCTCCAACATTGCAGCAACGCACAGCTGCAAATTTGTTGAGTACGAATCACAGTAACACATACATATATGTATAATATGTCCACATCATAAATAGTTCTATAGGATTCTAATAAAATTTAAACTAAAAGAGGAATACACAATATTTTTGCTTTTTATTATGATTAAATTGTATTATCAAATATAATTCAAATTTTACATTTATAGTCCCTAAGATTTAGTTTTTCGTTAGTTATAGTTTTATATTTAATCCTTCGGCTTTTTTGTTATTGTTTTTACATATAAAACTAGATTAAGATGCAACATTGGTAACAAAAAGCTAGCTAAAAACATATACTTATTTTATCAATAAAAAAAATAATAAAATAAATGAGATCGAAGTGCTCAACTGTTGTAGTTGATTGATTGAATATTTTTTAACATCTTTATACTTCTCACATGTGAAATAACCAATTGAATAACCTTCTGTATTTTTTCAATGAATATGCGTACATACATACATATATATGTACTTAATTATTGCTGAACCCTGAATAAAATTACCACAACTAGAAAACAAGATTGCTTGCAAATTCCTACTTCTTTTACTAGATTTCATATTATATTATATATAATATTATTTCATTGAATGGTCGAGATAACATCAAGCTCTCTACTCTTTAACAGGGATCGAAAATATTATAAAGCATCAACGCAGATCGCATTTCTTTAACAAATTTAATTTATTTCTTTTAATAATTAAAGATGTTTTCACATAAATAATATATTACTGAAAATTAATGCTTATAGTCAACCTAATAGTATTTATTATCATTGAGGAAAACCATTTCAAATCAAATAAATTTCATTACAATTTCAAAAAATTTAATGTATGTTAACATCGTTATCTCTCATCAAACAGAAATAATTCCGCATTGATCAAGATCACTACAAATTAAGATGGCGGACGCCATTGACTGTGTTGAATTTGGTTCTCAGCTGCATTTGAGACTGTGTTGAGTTGAGGGGAAATGCACACACACAGACACACATGGAAGTACAGACATGTGTACTATATGTGAGCATGTGTTCGTGAGGCAGCAGCTGTGTTGACCAAATGTGGACTTAGGACGTGCTTTTAATTTTTAAAAACTGCTTTTAAAACGTGATAAAACACGTTGAAACTGCAAATAGTTGTAATACATACAAATGGCAATGTGCATGTGTGTGTGTGTGTGTGTGTGTGTGTTATAGATGCTAGCATATTATATGTGTAAGGAGCGATATTTTTTTTATATAACGTGCGCAAATCCCAAGCCACTGATGTGACCAGGCGAAAGAGGAAGAGCAGCCAAAGAAGAAGAATGGAATAAAAAAATATACAGAGTGGCTGAGAGAGCGAGAGAGAGAGAGAGAGAGAGAGAGTGAGAAATAGAACGAAAAAAACGCTGTGTAAAGCGTGCATTTACATAATGAAAGATGTAGCAATATGTGACTGCCCCCCACCCCCAACTACCACCCCTCACCACCCCGTTGCCACGTCCAGCTGCAGCTCTGGGCAAAGGGATAAGCAGCAACGGGACATCATGTGCGTGCCAGTTTTTTTATTTTATTTTATTTTTTTTTGTCGTGCACAGGAAAACAAAAAAAATTAAATTATAAAATATTGAGGCGAGTAAGAAATGCGCAAAGGACACACACACACACACACACACACATGCACTCGCACAAGCAGTGCAGTTGGTGCGGGGATGGAGATATAAAAGCAGCGCTGCTTGGTTGCGCACACTGCTTGGCCAGTCGGTTGGGCGGTGAGAGGCGCTAGATGGCGCTGTGAACCACACTTACCGGGCACACACAGAATTAATGTCCTTTTAGATACAAATGCAATTTATAAAGCCCTGTAAATGTGTGTGTGCGAGACGCCCCAAAAAATGCTTTCACATGCTACTCGCAACATCCCCTCCCACCCACTAGACATTTTTTTGCAACATAATTTTGAATAACATTAAAATTATTAGCTACAAATGCATAACAAAAAAAATGCGAAAAAATGGGCGTAGCCCGGGCAACAAATGTGCATAATGAGCTCTGGTCAAATTCACAGACGTCAGGTTGGGGTCTGCGGCACTGCTAGCCGAGATTTACGCGCGACAGTTCTCTCTCTCCCACTCATTTTTTCCTTTCTTTCCCTCGTCGTGGGACTAAACACTTTTCAGTTGATATCGCAAATCCTTTTTCGCAGCGCTTACATAATGATATGTGGGCAGCCGCTTTTTTTCCCTCGCTCTCTGTGCCCACTGCCTGCGGTCGCTGTGTGTCTGTGCCGTCCTCGGCTGGGGAAGGGGGTTGCATTTGCATGCAATTTGTGTTTGTTGATTTTTCGGACTGCGGCACTCGCACTCGCGCTCGAGAAACCCTCGCAAAAAATCTAAATACCAACAAAAATTCGAAAAAACGACAAGCGGCAGTTCGGGATTTACCCAAGAGACTGATAAGCATCCGCCACTTACTCCACATAAATAATCCACACACAAAGAAATTGCGCACAAGCCAATCTCAGGTCAACATTGCGCCAATTGAGCAGACTTCAGCAGAAAAACCCTCAGATGAGGGTCTTGAAGAACTTACGCTCGGCTTCAGTCTATAAAATGTAAAATAAAATCTTTGTCCAAATAGTTTACTACTGCTAAAACTAATTGAAATGCTTCGTATCCTTTTTTATTAACCACTCTTAACAAATAAATCGTAGAAACGTTATCTATTAATAATAACAAGCCAATTTATTATTTTTCTTTTACCAAATTTGGCTGTTCTTAATTCCGAGTCTTTCGCCATTCATTAGATTCCAATTGGAATCCGGTTTTGAAATTCCAACTCTATTCTAACCGTTTCAACCGTTAATAACCGATAGATGGCGCTGATTTTCAAAAGGATTTGTACCGCAATAAACCGATAGATGGCGAATACAATTTAATGAAATCTATATCACGTATACCATCCGTATGCCAAAAATTAAAAAAATTATTTTAATAACCATATTTTGTAAATAGTCTCAGATATTTAACAGTTCCTTAATGATTTCAAAAATCACAATTGTTTAAAGTTGACATAAACTCAAAACAATAAAACAATTCAATAAAAAAATTGAAAATGTTTTGTGATCAGTTAAATTTGAACGTATTTGCTGATTCACTATAAACGCGAGCTGTTCAAATACTTACCAAAATCTGAGAATATTTGTATTTGAAAGAGTTATATTGATTTTCTATATTAACATTCTACTTTTTATGGGTTTGTTTTCTTAATGTTTTATTTAATGTTTCTCATCTGTGTTTTCGCATAATAAAAATTGTAATTTTCAAGAGCATAGTAAAGTATAGACAATTGAAATTAGTTAGTAAAAGCAGACTTTGTTTAGTGGCCAGTGTTACAATTAATTAGCTTCAGCTTGTAGCAATAGGTAGAGGTTATTAATGAATATTAATAATAAAACAAACTCAAGTACAAGTTTAAATTAGTGATTTAAGACAGGTAGAGTTGGAATTTTGAGAAAACCGCAGCCTTCTAGCCTTACTGTTAGTGCTCTTCATGATGGTTCATTCAGAGAATGACAGACTTTGATAATAATATTTTAACAAAAATCGGGGTTATAAAAGTAACATTCCAAAGCAATAAATAATTCATTTCATTTTTCAAAATCATGTTCCAGTTTAAAAAATGCATCCAAATACCTTTAATTTTCCATTATTAATAACAGTCAATCTTGGATTTTCATAGATTTTCTTTTATTTGTATGTTTTTTTTTTGTTTTTTTTTTTTAATATTATATCATAGTTTTGCGGTAGTGTTACATAAGTCTTAGCGTAAACATAATGCGCGATCTCGACGCAAGGGCAGAGCAGACAGCGTATACTTTCTCGATTTCAAAATTGCCTGTTTAAAAATGCAATTTGGTTGTTTTTGCAGTTGTTGTTGCCACTGCTGCTTTTGTTGGTGCCTTCATCTTGCGCTTGCGTCGCTTGCGCGCCTTGCGGCGCAAACGATCGAATTCTTTTATGTGATCAACAATGAAATGCTTAAAGTCATCGCCTTCGTACTGGCGACACGACATTGTGAATAAAATTAGCGAATTAATGTAGAAAAAAAATCTTATATCATAATTATCCATAGTTGAATTTGTGCCATGCTGCTTCCTGTTGCGCTCCTTTTCCTCCTCCTGACGCTGCCACTTGCTGCGATGCCACTGCTGTGGCAACTCTTGTTGCTGCTGCTGCTGTTGGCGTTCTTGGCGTTGCTGCTGCTCCTGCTGCTGACGTTGGTAGTTGGAATAGTTGTGCTTTCGCACCTTGGGCGAGGGCAGTTGCAACATCTCCTCAACGTGATCGTAGGGGCGTCGTTGGCGCTTCTGGCTGTTGCTGCTGCTGCCGCTGCTGCTGCTGGCAATCGTATTGAAATGTTGATGTAAATAATCGTAAATGCTCATGCTTCTAATGGTGACCAAATTGATGGTGTTGCTGTTGTTGTTAGTGATGTTGCTGATGATGATGCTGTTGTTGTTGATGTTGTTGATGTTTGACGATGTGTTAGTATAGTTGTTGTTGCTGTCGATGGTCATTTGCCGTTTAAATGGTCCTGATTTATGCGGCGCCACATGCTGTAGATACGGCCAACTGTTGCACGCTTTCTGCGCGCCTCTTTTAGTTGGCGTTGTCATTGAAGATGTTGTCAATCTCATGTTGTTGTTAGTCGTTAGCATTGGCTTCTTCAGTATAGTAGTCGTTGTTGTTGTTGGTGTCGTATTTGCATCGCGAACATATTGATCTACAGCAGTGACTGCAACCCGTCAATGATCAGTGATTAGGGGGCCCCAGAACATTTTCGATATTTTGGTATCGTCTTCGGTTAAAAAGTATTGACGTCCCAAATGTACAAACTCCTTGAGCGACACTTGGCCATCGCCATTCTTGTCTATCACAGCGAATGAAACGGCAGCATCCTCTTCGGAGAGTCCCAGACAGCGGAAGAAGAGCTTGTATTGTTCGAGATCCAAATGGCCAGTGTGATCAAAGTCAACGGCCTGCAAAGCGCACAAAATATATATATTATTTAGATAATGAATCACTATTTTCTGTTAACTATAAGCGAAGGTAGGGGAAAAAGGCTACATCGTCTAATTTTCATATGCATGCCAACAGCTAATGTTCAGTGGCCTCCCGTTGCAGGCTATTTAAAAGTTAATTAGCGCCATCTTTGTTTGAAGATTGCAATTGGTTGTTGTCCTTGCTGAAAATTAGTTGAAGTACTTGCTGTTGGTTTGTGACTTGGTTAAAGGAAAATGCTTTTTCGCTATTTAATTCATGAATAAACATAAATAATATACAATGACTTAAAAATCGCTTCTTAGTGTTTGATCAAATGTCGAAAGCTATATGTAAAAAGTGCAGTTAGCATTAACCATTATGGCTGTGCTTTGATAGTTTGCAGGCACTTCGTCAAACAATTCTATAATAATAACATTTTTCAGAATTTTGTTTTGTGTTTCTCTTAGCTATCTGCACATTCAGACTAAACCCAATTGGTTTTATTTATTCTAGTTTGATCAGTTAGCTCACCTTAAACAAATAGGGCAAAAAGCGTCCAATGCGCTTGGCCATTTTCTTGTCGTTCAGTCGATGATGCAAATCGGTTAGAAATTGCTCGGCATTAACCAGATTGTATGGCGTAATCTCGCCGAATTGCTCCTCCCAAGTCTGTTTAATTACATCGTTGAATTCGGCTGCCACTTCTGGCGACAAATGGCCCAGATCGCTGAAACGTTTGGCCAGCAAATTGAAGTCATCGTACGAGATGACACCATCATGATTGACGTCCATAATGCGATGCAACGTGCGCATCTTGCGGCGCCAAAACTCAGAGTCGCCCTAAAGGAAAATAACCAAATTTAAATTAATTTAAATTTTAAATTCAAATTTAAATTGTGCAACTGCTTGAACTTGCTTTTAACTGCTTCCAATTAATTTCAAATGCAATTCTAATTTGAATTGCTAAACTGCTTAGCTACTTTTAACACTGCTTTTAGCAACATGTAAATTAATTTAAGCTGTGTAACTGCTTTAACTACTATGTGCACTGCTTGCCGCAGTGGAGACACAAACCACACGCGCAGCTTATGCGCTTGCGCCACCCGCTTTGCTTGTAACAAGCGCGAGTTCAAAAAACGACATTGAGAGACAACAACGCAACAACCGGACAAGAAATCTCCAAAATAACAAAAACCCGTTTCTCAAGCATTTACACAATTTCTTGTGTTGTTGTTGGCCACGTGGTGGCCACGCTGCGAGTTCGTTCACTTACCCGCTCACTGCGCTTCACATTAGCATTGCGACGACGTCGCTCGAACTCATCATCCGAATCCGAGTCGCTGTCGCTTTCCTCGCGACGCATTGTGGCTGCGCCCGCCGTTTTCTTTGAATATTGGCGCACTGCTTGCAGCATTGCTGTGCGGCCGGACATTAAATGCCATGGTCCATGTGTTGTTGCACAGCTCGAATTTATCACCACCAGACGCTGCAAGAACAAACAAAAATAAACATTCTTTTTGAGTTACAGTTTCGCAACGATTGCAAAGCAGTTATATAGCCAACTGCTTGACGGAGACGCCCACACACTGCTTGCTTGCTCCATTTTAAATGATACGCCATTGTTGTTGTTGATGTTGTTGTTACTGGCAACATAAATCAAGTCGATAAAACGATGTTTTCATCTGTTTGTTTGTTTTTACTTTTGTTTTGTGTTTACTGTTGCATTACACAATCTTGGAAGCTCTCGCTGCGCCCTGCCCTTCAATCGTATTGTGTGTGTGTGTAAATAATAATTACATGCGCTGTACACATGTATTCTTGTTGTTTTTGTTGATTTTATTGCTAAGGTCAGTTCTGGATTCTTGTTTTTGGACCGGTTTTTCTAGCTACTTCATCGTGACCATGAGTGGAGTGCTCAACAGTTTGAGAGTCACCCACACAGCATGTATTCACCACGTGGCGAAAACAAAAACAGAAACTCGGCAAGCAGTTAAAGCTAATGCAAGCAGTTGCAGCTATAGCTTATCCTTGACCTTGTGATCATACACACACAAACACACAGACATATGCATCTTTCTATGAATTGGTAAAGTTCATTACGTGCTTTTCTCTTCGGAGATTGCGTAAAATTTAATGAGTTTTCGATTTGGCTGCTGTTGACAGTTTGTTTTGAGATAACTTCACTTTTCCCTTTTTCTTGTTTTTTTGTTAATTACGAGACCCGAAAAGTTGTCAACATCTGCTTGATAATGGCATGAATATGATAATGATGAGGATGGTGATGATGATGATATCATTTGAAACATAAAAACCAGTTTCTTGTTGCTGGGCATTGTTTAAGTTGGCTAAAATGCAAATCGTACAACAACTCACGAGCCTCTTTTTAAACTTGCCTCGAAAACAACTAAGAAACCAGATCACAAATACATTTGATTTATGTTTACTGTATTTTGTTTAAACAAAGCCATAAAGGAAGTCCAGCAACAGGTCGAAAGCAGTTGAAGGTTCTGGCATTTGCTAGAAGTGAATGAAATGAGGGGAAGGGAAGTTTTGGTCACGGCTAAGCGCGTGCAAGACTGCAAAACTGTGCAAGGGTCAGCTGTCGCCGACTTCCGTTTCCCCCCCTGAGCAAAGGTAAACATTTGTTATTGTTATTTGGCGCTTTGCGCATGCTAGACCAAGTTGCTTGCAGAATTTGCGCACTTTCCAGACGCCCTCCACATATTGTTTTTTTCCTTTTCTTTTTCGGGGGATGGTTTGAAAGTTGTCTTCACTCAGCGCATTTTTTTGTGGTTGTTATCATAACGAAAACTGCGCCTATTAATTAATAACAAGTGTGAATTGACGCGCCGATCTCTCTTAATACATATTTCTACTATATTTTATTTCATTTATTATTCCCCCTTGGTTTCTTTTTCTACCCCGCGTGCCACGCTTCAAAGTGCTTCTCAAAACTAGCTCTCTCTCTCTCGCTCTCTATCGCACACACACATACGCATGCATATTACAGTGTGGCCTCATTTCTTACCCCTCCTCCTCCTCCCGCTCTCCTCTTATTCGTTGTAATCAAATGAACACACATACAATTAGAAAGAGACAGACGCTTACATTGTTGTTGTAATCGCCAGTTGAAAGCGCCGCTTGCTGCAGCTGAGTAGCTAGCGGAGGGGGGTGCGGCTGCAGGGCGCCCATCGTTGCGGCCATATTGCGTTCCAGGATTTCTCTCGAAGTGCGCAAAAGACCGCGACTTACAATGTTGAATGCCATCTCTTTCTATTAACTCTTCCTGTTGTTGTTAAAATACACTCTCTTCTTCTCTGTTGTTGGTATCAGGCAAGCGAAAAACAGTGTGCAAGCTGACGTTGTTGTTGTTGTGGTTGTTGTTGCTGTTTAGCTGATATTGTTGTTGTTGTTGTTATTGCAATTGCAGCGTGCATTTATGAAAACCGGTTTGAAGACAACAAACAAACACACACACACACAGTGAAGATGAAAAACTCTTTCACAAAAAAATTGTTGCAGTTTTGTTTGCTTTTGCGTATTACACTTTGCTGCTCCTTCTTGTCTGCTCTGAACTTCTTCTTCTTCGTGAACTTCTTCTTTAGATTGCTTTCCGTTAAACACAACCGTTCGCTGGCGCGTTCGAATTCGTTTTGACAGCGCCAACTGCGGCGAAAAGAAATGAAAACACAGCGGCGACGGCGACGCTGTAAGAGAAGCGGCTTTACTTCTGTATGCGTGTGTGAGTGTGGTGTGGTGTGTTATGTGAGTTTGTGTGTGGAGGGGAGTTCGAGCATGGAAGGGCTGCGGCGACGTTGCCAGAAAAATACAATACAAACACACACATACACACACAACCATTTATACACAAACAGCAGCAACAACAACAACTATAAAACAGATGTTGCATTGCCGGCCAATGTTTTTTTTTATTTTTATAAGACGACAATGCAGTTAAATGAGGAGAAATTTAACGAGTAGAAATGCATGTAAAATTTACGGTAGTTTGTTTGTTGTTTATTGATAAAGTAAACGAATAACTTTTGTATTTAGGTCGAACTAAATTCACACACACACACACACAGACATGCACGCACACAATTACAGCCCATGTAACGAATGGTCGAGCCAGTTTTCTGTTTTTGTTCTACTTCTTCTACTTCATTGCCTCACGCACAAACACGTACACACACATACATATGTATGTAAGTATGTCTGTACGTGTGTCTGTTTGGGTGTGAGCTTGTTTGTGTTGTTTAAATATTGCGTCCCCTTCCAATTTACTTTAACAATCTGCATAACAGAGCAACAACATAATGAAACTTCGATCCTGCAGCAGGTGCTGTTAACAGCGCTAGTAAATGGTATGCAGGAATTCTCAATAGAACAGCTGTAATGAATCAGCTGTTAGACATGCATACTTATGCAATAATGTACTTACATAGATATGTGTGTGCACATGTACTGCTGCAAATGGCCCCCAGCAGCGCCAATTCGCCGTTGTTGTTTTTGTTGTTGCTGTCTGTGGAGTGCAATGCACTCTGGCTTCACTTTAATGTGTTGGTGAGTGTCTGTGTGCGCGTCTGTGTGTGTGTGTGTGTGCCTGCATGTGGACGTGTATAAGAACAACGTGCAGCGGGTGACTGTCAAAGCGTCACGTAACTTGCAAGCGCCAATTTACATGAAACATCAACAACAAACAGGTTCAAGAGAATGTGCATTAGTTACCTTGCAAATCGAATCTATCAATTGCATTTCCATAGTACACGCCAGAGCACACACACCAACAAACTCAATGTGAATGTGAATGTGAATGTGTGTGTATGTGCGTATTCAATTGTCCAAATTTATCACGCATACGCATGCACAGTGACATTCAGCTTATTTAGTACTGTGCAAGTGTACGCCGCAATGCTGCAAATAAACTGTGACCCACTGTGCCATACACTCAACTGTGACAGGCAAGGCACACTTATCCAATACAAACACAGGCACACGACCCAACAACAATTTGGCGCTTGGTATGCAAATCATGTCTTTGCTGGCAAAAAACAAATTATATTGTTGATCGTGTGTGTTTTACTTTTGGCTGAGGTGAATGAACAGCAGCAAAATTCAGTTATGTAATAAAATGCAGTTGCATATTGCAATTTAATTAATCGATCAATTAATTAATATTTTCAATTGGTTTGTAATTTGCTCGTATTCGATCGTGATCAGCATACCGAGCAGGAAGTTGCCAAAAACAAAATCACAATAAAAAAAGACTGCGTAGTTTCCAGAGTTTACATTTACATGCTAATTGTATATGGGATGGTTGAGTGAATGTGGATGAAAATGAGAAATCTCGTCTGCTCTCTGGTGTAGAATTTTAAGTGTGCGACAGTGTTGCCAAGTGATAAAAGCTAAAAAAGAAAAACTGTCAAAATGCGCCTTGTACCCAAATCAAAAATAAACAAAACAAAACAAAGATATTAAATTCATTAAGTTTCCGATGTTCTTATATCAATAAAATTTGTTAAAAAATAATTGATTTCAAAATAATCTTGCACACTGAAGAAATTACTGTTTTTCGGGATTTTTTTAAGAAGACAAAAATATTTTGTAACAAGCTCTGATATGCTGTAAATCATTTAAGCATACAAAATATTTCGATTACTTCGCAAAGCCAAAATATAAAAATTATACTTATTTCACTCTGTTAATTAATTTTTAAATATGCTAGACTTATGAATACTACTCCATTTTCATATGTATATGGTGGGAATTGCCTGAAATAAGCTAATCTGACAACACTGGTGTGCGTATTTCTATGTATGTATGTATGTGTGTTCAATGCTGTACAGATGCGAGTGTGCTTTATTAATCTGCGCCCGCCCGGCTTATTAATATGCGGCACCCACACATCGGCAAAATACACATGTACGTACATACACGCGACAGTTGTAATTGTAATTGCGATTGTTAGAGCAATGCGTAGATTTGTATATACATACATACATATGTCATGTACATATGTATGTGTGTGTGTGGCTTTTGTTTTTGCTGTCTGAATTTGTTTAGAAGCTTAGCTCTGCTTCTATTTTGGAGCAGTCTCTTTGATCAACATCTGTGTTTTTGTTAGTTATATTTTGGTTTTTGCGTTTGGCGTTTGGCGCTCTTTCCAAGGTTTTCATTGCGTGTTTTCGAGATTTCCGCAACGCCATTTTTTTGGCGTACGTGTTGCGCCTCATTGTCGTCTACCGGCTACCCGACAACAACAAGTGATAGTTTCTGAGACGCACACACACACACATACAGAAGCAACTGTATTTGAATGCTGTTCTGCATCTCTGTGTGTGTTGATTTCATTGGTGGGGGGTTTAATGCTGCAGCAGATAGAAGAGTTGAGTTGACCCGGTGCAACCAGCATAACAGAGAGAGAGAGCGTGCGCGACGCCGGTCGTTGTCATCTCTGCTCTGCTCGGGTCGACTCGGCTTGGCTCGGCATTCAGCTGCTGAAGTTTTTGTATGCGGATTTTGGCACGTCGTCACGCCGGCTGTGTCACTAACTTTCGTCTCTTTGCTTTTTGTTTTTTTTAGTCGCAGTCGTTGCCTTTGATCTGCTTCTTGCATAAAATGACATAAAATTAATTGTGTCGTTTTGTGTTTGTTTTGCGTGCGCTTGAGTTTGTGTGCATGAGTGTGTATGAGTGAGAGTTGTTGTGGTTGGTGGCACGCTAGGCAACATACATATGTATGTATGCAACGTCTACGTGCGGTATGCAACGTGTCCTTTCTGTTGTCGTAGGTTCTAGTCGTTTAACGTGAAGGCAAGACTAGTGCTGTGCACACACACTTAAACTTAGACACTCACACACACATGCATGAATGCATGTTTACAGCTATTCATGGACAGCTGAAACTGTCGCCTTATCAGCGACCTGTTTATGCTATTTCTCATTTATCGTTGCTTTTGTTGTTGCAATTGATAAAAGCAACAACAGCAGCGGACTTTTCGTCCATCATAATTTTGTAAGTGTACAAAACAAAAGATTAGGCCAAGAAGTAAACAAGGCGAGGGCAGTCTCAAAAGTTGCACCGCAAATAGAGGTAAAGCGTTTTCTCAGCCAAAACTAAGGTGGCAGCCCTTGCATCAATGATTATCCCTTAACTGATGTGGCAACACTTGAATTTTTTAATTTATTCCCTTCTATGTGTGTGTGTGTTGTTTGCCTTGTGCCGCCAAAGTTCAACTCGGTTAAGCGAAATTTATGCAAAATTAATTTATATATTGCTAATGCCTGATTGGGCGATAAAGTTAAATACTATTCTATAAACAAGAAAAATAAGTGCGACCTTCCGCAGCAAACAACAATGCTCAGCAAAAAAGGCAAAAAACCACAACAATAAGGCAGAAATCAAAATAACATGTGAAAAGTCTAAACAAACATAGCACAAATGCATGAACATACTTACATATGTATGTATATACATATGTACATATGTATATATGTATGTCTGTTTACTTACATATGTAAATATGTATTGAAGTGCTCATTTGCTGTAATCCACACCAAAAGTGGCAACCCTGACAGTCTGCGGCGATGGAAAGGCTTCGTACAGTGAACTATCATTCAGACGTCCAGTTTTGTTGGAAAAGAAGTGATTGTGATGGCGTTGTATCAGAAAAAGATACATCTCTAGATGGTGCCACATTACCTGCTTAACCCATCGGTTGCTAGTAAAAAGCACGCGTAGTAAAATTATGCCTATTCAGTGACAATTTGAAATTTTACAGAAAATAATCAATATTATGAATTGATAAACTTTGTTTTATGAATATTAATCGTTTTGAATTGTAAAATCTATTAAATAGTTTTGATGCCAATATAATTTTTTGTTAAGCTACATATGTATGTATGTATGTATTATTCTCAAATATGTAACAAAATCTCATTTTTGGAAATGCATTAAATTAAGCCCCAATCTATAACCAATTATGTACTTGTATAGTTGTTCAATTTGTATAGTTTCAAATATCACTATTGACCACATTTCGTGAAATTTTAAAATTCATAATCTTAACTTCGTAAATGCAGACTATTTCTATTTATGGAAATCTATTTTGAAAGACTATGGGAGATTTTTTAAAAACAAAAAGTAAAAGATACAAAATTGTCAATAAAATAATATCAAAAGTGAAACAATATATGTACATAAGCCCATTCCAATGGGTAATGTATGACTCCATTGATTTTGGTAAAACTTAAGTCTGAATACTACAAATAAATGAACCCGCCTAATGCAATTTGAGGGTTGGTATAAAGAGTTCTGACTAGTTTAGTCGACCCTAGAGAATGTTTTATGTTTTGCTGATCATGAAATACTTAAATTATAAATGTTTGGATTTTACAGATCATAGTGATCTAGTTTGCGGTAGCTATGTATAATATGTTCAATTGACTCTTAAAGTTTAACATTACAGAGCTGCTTCAGAAACACATTTTGTTTATCAGAAAAACGCCTGTTTTTATGACTACTTTATTTAAAACGCTTAGTTTAGGTAAGAATATCGGACGTGGTATTAATTTTGGCCAACTAAAGTGGTCGAATTGACCATTGTGCATAGTTTACTTAATAAATGGGTCAAATATGAAATCATGTACATTCTAATAATATTTGTATAAGCTAGTGTTTTTTATTTGTGGTTTGCACTGTGTCATTTAGCGATAACCCCGCCCCCGCGCTGGACATGTGCTAAGTGGTAAATGCCAACTCCATATTTCGATGGCCCTTCGCTCGCTATTGTAAATTTATGGCTATTTTTAGATGCCTAAAAAATATTGTGCTTATCTTTTAGTAAAAAATAAGGGTAATTTGTAAAGTCGGCGACGTTGAAACCTGCACGTTAGCCAAAAAAAGCGAAAAACAAAAACAAAAACGTGCGTAAACAAAATTGTAAAAGAAAAACACAAATAAGTAAACAACAAGCCATCACAATTGTAATGTACTTATCTTCTTACATTTTTGGGGTCGCTTAAAATAATCAAATTGATGGATCTTTTGTGAGGTGCAAGCACGCGGGGATCATGTTGGATCGCTTTTAGCATATGCATGCGACAGGGGACATACGCAACAGTTTACATAATATCATGTAAGCTACCTCTTCTTTTTAAATTGCGCGCTTAAGCAGGTGTGTACACACATTAAGCAAAAAGGTTTCAGTGTTGCCCTTTGTGTGCGTGGATATTTAAAAATGTTTTACCTTAAAAGAAAAAAGTTTATTATTACGTTCCATTTTTTTTCTAAAATATGTCGTTTTTTTTTAAATAAAGGTTCAGTTGTTTTAATTAAAAAATGTAAAAAAATATATATATATATTTTCTTGAGTGTAACCAGTTCGCGGTATAATTCGGTATCTTTTTTTTGTAGAATAGTATATTTTGAATTTGACGTTGCAGCCACACTGGTCCATGCAGAAAAAGAAGAAAAAAGATTGCAGTAGCAGTGATAGATTTATTGATTTTAATATTCAAAATTTGTGGCAACCACGCGCTAAAAACAAATTAATTTAGCCAAATACCATGGAGGCGCTGGTCAATTATAGCAGCGAGGACGACAACGACGACGATGGTGGCTACGAGATAAGGGTAAATACTCCAAAAATCAAAGAAATGAATGGGCAAGAAACTGAAGTTATAGAATGCCGAAAATATTTTTTTTGTGTATACATTTTGCTGAAGCGTGCGTGCCTTGTATGTATCCCAAAGTGTGTGTGAGTGTGCGCGTGTGTGTGTGTGTGTGTGCAGGCAACTCTGCGAATGGTGCAAAAATAAGTGCGAATCAAAATCAAAACAACTGCACACACATGCATACATACATAAAGCCCCCGCTCGCACCTCCCTGTAACCTTTCCCCTCCTCGCGCGCATATCTAAAATAATGTATGTAGTTTGTATTTAGTGCTTTAGTAAAATAATGCGAATTTGCTGTTTCTGAATAGTTGCAAAATTCCCCTAGGCACCACAACAAGCAGCATTATCAGCCGCAATTGTCGTCAGCACTGCCGTAGCAGCCACAACAGAAGCTGCAACAGTGGCATGCACATCTGCTTCACGTCGTTCACGCTCCAGCTGCTCACCGCAAGCGCCGTCATTGGAGACATCATCGTCAGCATCTGTTGTTGCTGCCTCCGCTGCCGGGAAGCGCCATAAAACCAAAAACAAGACTAGCGAACGTCACAACACACGACGTCAGCGTCGACGCTCGAGCAGCCGCAGTCGCAGCCGCAGCGGCGGCAGCGGCAGTGATGACAGCGCTGCCGATGTAAATGCAAAAGACAAGACGCATAAAAAAGGTCTGGTGACACTGTCGCCAACGTCGTCCAAAGCTGATGCAGATCATCATCATCATCAAATGCCTCACACGCCGCCCTTGCCAACTGGTGGACAACGGCATGGCAGCGGTGGCGGAGGCGGTGGCGTTGGCCATCATCATCACCACCATCATCATCATCACAGGAGCCGAAGCAGCCGACATAATAATAATAACAATAATAACCACAACGATGAGGTAAACTTTTGTTTTACATTTTCTATTAGTTAATATAGAATTTCTCGCCTATAAAACGATTTCAAATGTGCATTAAGACGGAAGAACAAAACTGACTCTGGTAATACAGATATAGACATGTCAACTAATTGTTTGCAATGTCAAACCATGTACGAAAATGCTTATTATACATATAGAAGCATTATTACTATTCATAGAAAGTATACAATATACGATCAAATTTTCTTAAGAATTGAAATTTTTATAAAGTAATCTGATTTCTCTTAAAAGATAGGTAATAATATAGTTGAAAAAAGTATATATAAAAGAAATCAATATATGCCCATGGAATATAGCGTTAGTCACTAATTTTCTTGCCTGTTTTTGGCTTGCTAACAATTAATTGACATGCTGTATGAGGTATGAAATACAAAAAAATTTGAAATTATATAATAAGGTTCCAAACAAAACACGATAATTAACGATGCTATTCCAGCATACAGAGTGACAATTATTAGCATTCTATATACTTATGTCGCAGTCGTGGTAATATTTCTGAAACCATAAGTTCTTGAAAATTGATTTGCACATATTGCACAAATAGTCAAACTCAGCAGAAGATTTCAAATATGTGTATATTACTTTTCGGCTAAGGAATCTTTTATTTATAAAGTAATAATAATTTCGTATGTTCAGAGTTCCAAAAAGTGGACGGGGGCTTAGAAAAATGTACAAAAGTCCGAAAATCGATCAATTATAAAAAAAGGGTATAGTGCTCATGAAGAAGTATTATAAGAAAACCCCGTTTTCTTTAAATTAGTTTTCTGAAATCTGTTCAGCTTCTAAATTTAAAATGAATATTAAGCATCTAAAAAGACCTTGCCAAAATATATACAAAGGGGAATGTGAAGGGGTTTCGCAAGCTACCCCTTCAGTAGTCATGACTACTTTTTCTAAAAAAAATAAAACTTTCAATTCCATAAAGGGCATTTGTAAAATTCAAGTTGGTTAATTTAGTTGAAACGTTTGTTCGTATATATTTCATTCCTACGTTAAAGAAGCTAAACAAAAAATAAATGTACATGTCTGTATATTTAAAATTGTCATTTTAATATCTGTCAGAAGGGGGAAAACCCCAAATTACAGTTATTATTTAGTGTTTAGTTTGGTGGTCTTGGGCACATTGAAATATTTTTAAGAGGCGTTTTTTTTTGGTTGTAGCTTTAACTGTTTATTTGATTTGTACATGTTTTACAATGGTTATCGATGTATATACGTTACATCCTAGTTTTAAAAGTGTTTTTTGTTGTTTCCCCTCGCTCCCACAATGGGAATCTATAAATTGACTTTTTTTTATTGTTTTTTTTTTTGTCTGGCTACTTTTCCATTGTCTGCTTCCCCCACAACATGTGTGTGATTGAATGAGTGTGTGAGTGTGGATTCTTTTTTTGTTGTTAATTTTTGGTGCTGGAATCGAGGTTGTTTGTAAATTTCTCTCTGTATTCTAATTTGTAATTTTATTAGTAATACATAATTAAGCTTAAACATTTATGCAACCTTTATATTTACATATGACTAAAATATACCATTTTATTATTGTTATTATTATGTAAACAAAACCAAAAGCCAAAAGTAAAAATGCAAAAAGTCTCGAACTCGACGACCACAAACACAACGACTCGACTTCGACTATGACTTTAACTTTGACTTTTAACTTGAACTCACTCGACACTTGTGGACTGTTTTAGAGTTATTAGAGTTGTTTGCAACGCGCCCCAACAGGGTTTGTGTGTCCCACTCCTTTAACTCCTTGAAAAACACACACTCTGACCGCATGGTTGCGACAAAAGAGCGAATGAGCGATCGAGACGCATCAATGTGAGTATTGCAACAAATAATAACAATAACAAAAAAACCAAAAAACGAAAACTTAGCATATTTAATCTACACACACTTATCAACAACAACAACGACAACAAACACGGGGAGGATTCCTCACGGAAGGATCTACAACAACAACATCTTTTGCAGCCAAACAATTCATTCACATTTGGACAACCTACAGCAATCTAAAAACAACAACAACAACAACAAAGGCAACTACAAGCACGAGGAGTCTCCACTCCACTCCACTTCACAGGCAACAACAACTCGTTTTGTTGCTGCATCGACTTAACAAATTGTGTTATACTATTTGTCACTTTTTATCATTTCGAGTTTAATTGATTGCAAATTTCATTTGATTGAATCTCTCTCTTAGAGTTTGCACTCCACTGCTGCAAGGCAAATCAATTTAATATCACATCCTGCTGCTTGTCTCGTCTCATTGCAGGAGGCGCACGGACGTGGCAGACAGCGCGATTCGGAGCGCAACAGAGACAAAGATCGCGACAAAGACCACAGCAAGGTGAGTGCCGCGCTCTCTCGCTCTTATTCGCGTGCAGAGCTCTCTCTCTCTTTCTATCTATAATCAGAATTTAATCCATTTTGTTTTTACTGTACAGAGCGAGCGCCATCATCGGACCAAAGAGAGCAACAAGGACAGTGACTACAAGCGAGAACGAGATCGTGATCGCGAGCGTGAACGAGAGCGGGAGCGGGAACGTGAGCGTGACGATCGTCGTGGCAGGGAGAGAGACAGGGATCGCATGGCGTCGTCGTCGTCGTCGTTGCGACATCACAACAAGGAATCGCGCTATACCGATGGCACACGCAACATCAACACCACATCCTCCTCCTCGACGTACAAATCTCAGTCGCAGCGTCGCTCCTATGACGATCATCGCAGTCGTCGTCGTCGCGACACACGCTCCCGCTCACGTTCGCGTTCTCGTTCACGTACGCCCGTTGGAACACCGCCACCAGCCACAAATCGTAGACGCTCACCACAACAGCAACAACAGCCAAAGGCTTCAGGAGGCTCCTCATCGCAATCGCAGACATCACGTAAATATCGCAGACGCGATTCTCGCGACTCCAGCAGTCGCTCCAGATCGCCCAACGATCGCTCAAACTCAACTGCAAAGCGGCCAAATGAACTGGCAGCAACCTCACTGCTGTTGGGCAAAACAGGCCTTGCAGGAGTTACAGGCGCTGCTGGCGGAATGCTGTCCACCACTGCAGCTGTGGTTGCCGCCGCTGCCGCTGCAGCTGCAACAGCAAATGCCGGCGCACTCAGTGGCGGAGCTGGCTTGCTACCCACGCCCAACTATGCGCCCAAGATACCGTCGCTAATGTCGTTGGAGCTGAGCACACCGCCCATTGTTGAGGCACCACAGCCAACGCCTGTGCAGCTGCCCAAGTACTACAATCCGGGCATCATTAATGCCAATCGCTACGCGGAGCAGCAGCAGAAACGCAAGTTGCTTTGGGGCTCCAAGAAGAGCGAGGACTCTGCAAATAAGTGGGGCAATGCACACTTCTCGCAGGACTCGGATGGCAAGGTGGCCTCCAAGTTTATGCGCCTGATGGGCATTAAGAATATCGCTGGCAGCAACGATAACAACAACAGCAGCGGCAGCATCAACAACAGCAATGCATCAGTCGGCGCAACTGCTGCTGACAAGGCAGACGCAACGACTGAGCCGAGTGGCAGCAGCACAAGCAGCAGCAATGGTAACAGCAGCAGCTCTGGCGCCAGCGGCGCTGCAGCTGGATCTGTGCCAACCGATGTCCAGCAGCGTCAGCGCATGTTCTCCAACATGGAGCAACAATACGAGGTGGCCCGTGCCGCCACACACACAATGCGGGGCGTGGGCCTTGGATTTGGCTCGCAGCCACGCAGCTATTAAAAAAGGAAACGAAGTCAACGTTGACAGGAGCGAGAGAAGCGGAGAGAAGTTAAGGAACAGCTGGAGAAACCATGAAAATCTGAACCCTTTGAGAGTGCAAAGCTGTAAATAGAACGACGACGCATCAACTACACTCAATAGTCTCACACACACACACACACACACACTCAACTGCTCTTAAATAGCAATATTTATTTGTCTTAACAAAGGATTTATCTATTTTTTTTATTTCAAATAAATGTGCAAGAATTGTTCCAAATTGTTGTTGTTGTTTGTTGCTCAATGAGGGACGGGAAGGGATGTTGAATTATGTGAATAAAATTGTTTGCGGTCAGTGAGGATAGTTTAAGATATTTCGTCGCTTAATAAGTCTGGGCTATTCAAAATTTCTACTCTACTATATTAGTTAAATCAAGTATTTAAATAAGTTTGCAGTATTGGCCTTCGAAAGTCACTTTATGCAGGTTCATATTTATTATAGAGGTTCCAATTTTCTGGCAATCATTTCTTTCTTTTTATGTGTTTTAATGTTATTAGCTTGAAGATTTTGTTTATGGCATAATGAAGCAAACTACATGCATTTAAAAAATAAGTTGAGGTAAATAAAAATATATAAATAATTACACACTTATGTAAAGTACATACATATGTGTATCCTAATGTAACGTGGTCGAAGTTAGGTTGGGTTAGTTTTTATTATAAATAAACGATTCTATTTTAGTTTTAGGTCTAATTTTTTTCTCATTTGGTTTTAATAGTATTACTTTAGTAATAGTGTTTTCATAATATATATTCACCTATATTGAAACCACCTAGTGTGGAAATTGCCAAGACTTTTTTTCTTTTACTTTCGAGCAATTTCTTCAGATTAATAAAAAAACTGATTTGTGATTGACAGTGCCTAATTACGTCTCAAAAGAATTTTTGTATTATAATTTCAGCATTTTGTTCATATATTTTTTTCCAATATGTCAAGCGCAATTTTTTCTTTTAATATTTATATCTTAAGAATTCATATTTCTTTTAGAAATGTAGTAATCATAAATATGATAACAAAAATCGTAAAAAAATATAAAAATTTATTTCTAAAATAAGAAGATCTATACATGAAATTGCACCGCATAAAACTAGTATGGAAAAAGCATAAATCAATTGAATATGACATTTGTATAACATTATTCGTTTCAGCCTTTAAACAATTTTTTTCTGCACATTTTATTTATATGAAGCTTTTCTTATTTCTAAATAGAAAATATGTGACTTTTATGAATGTTAGTTAAAAAATGTAATAATTTCTTTGTTATTCGTTTCTTTTCTATGCTCAATAGGGAATTTTTATGCGATAAGCAGAAGATGAAAAGACTTAGAATTTAGTTAGCTATTCATTTTAAACGTTAATTTATTATAAAGTTGAAAGATATTTCTAATTTCTTAATTCTAAAGAGATGTTTATTGTGCTGGACTAAAAATAAAATTTGACTTTAAGCTTATGAAAAAAATGAAAACAAATATATATAAACCTTAGAACCGTTTCAGTTAATATATAAAACGTTTATACAAATCTATGTAGTACTAGGCTTCTAATAAAAACTGGAATAATTATTTAAAAAACAAATAAGAGTAGTTTTGCAACTTTTGAATACAAATTTGAATTTTGTAATATTGAATAATTATTTCACATGTTCAATTTAGCTGTGTTTAAAAAAAATTAAAATCGAAAATGATTTGAAAAATATCTTAGCTTTTGTGTGCGTTTTTCAAGAGATAACATAAATGCAGTTTCTGGTTTTTATACTCGCATAATAAAAAATTGTTTAAGATAAACCAAATTAATTTTCAAATTAATGTTTTATTTACTCAAGTGTATTATTTATACATAAAGCATATGAAGAAAATAAAACGTGAATTAAAACGAACAAAATCAAGAGCGGCTAAATTTAGCGGTTAAATGGCTGAGCGTCGGAGCAAGCAGCAATTTGGCGTGCACACGCGCAGCGCAGCGAAGAGCACCGATAACTATCGCAAGTTGGACCAACTATCGATAGCAACGATGATGACAATAACAATAATCAGCTGAAGCAGCTCTTGTGCCACGCAAAATAATAAATTAGTTATTTTTTAATTTAAGTCAATATACGTGCAAGGAAAATAGCAGGCATTGCACAAGGGAGCCGGCAGCATCGGGACGCAGACAGCAGGCAGCATGTCGTGGCTTAACAACAGCCTGAACACCATCAAAGGACAACTGACGAACTTGGCCCAGGAGGTGTTGGCCGACACCGCGGGACCCGGCGATGACGAGTATCGTGGCTCCGACCTAAACACGAAGACGGCGCTCGAGCTGCTCACGGAGACGCAGCTGGAGAAGGAGCAGCTGGACAAGGTGTGCGAGGATAAAGATCGTGAGGTGAGTCTGTGGGTATAAACGGGGGAATTCCCCCCAAATCGCAGTTGCAATTGCAGTTGTTGTTGTGGTGAGTTGTTGTTGTCGTTGTTGTCGGTTGTAGTTCCATACTGCAGCTGAAGCTGCGTGGGCAAGTTGAACGCACCGCACTTGTATGACTTCCTTTCCTCGTCGTCGTCCCAGCAACAACAACTTGCCACTTGCCGCTCGCAACTTGCAATGTTGCGTATTTGTTTGACACATGTTTAATAAGCCGCCCTCTTCTCTTGACCAAACAGATTGCCGCACTACGCAAGCAGATTAACACGCTGAGAGGCCAAAAAATTAGCAGCGATGACAACGGAAATGGGAAAGCAGCTAAAACTGAAGCTGCCGGCGAAGCAAAGTCGCTGGTGAGTTTGCAAAACACTTTGGTTAACAATATTGTGTGGCAGGCCAATTGACACGCAGCTGCCGCTGCTGCTGCTGCTGCTGCATTTCCGGCTTGCAACACAACAGGCAACGAGTGGAGCATGTGCAGGCTACTATATACGAAGCATATATCCCATCATATTCATATAATGCTGAGCTGTGTATAGTATAATGTTTATATGGGAACTTTGCTTTCCCATATCGTTGTTTGCACGCGGTCACGATAAGCAAATGGCATCGGCATCGCCATCGGCATCGGCGTCGGTTGCACGTCAAATGTTCTCTCGCTCACATATATCCCTAAATTAATATTTAAATTGTGATAAGCAAAAAGCCAGTTCAGGAGCAATAGCAATGGCAACGGCAACGGCAACAGGCAGTGCCTTGTTGGCTTATCTGTTGGTGTTGCCGTTGCTGCAACGTGTCGTCTTATCAATATGCTGGTTACCTGCTGCCACATTATGTTGCCGCACAGCGATAAGCAGGAGGCCGCACTCCGCACTCCACACTCCAAACTGTAGACTAGACTGAACCCCAACTATTATTATTTTACTTGCCGCTCTTCTGTGGAACTCCACGAAATTTTCTATTTGATTTCATATTAACTTATATTTGTTCGCTCTCAGTCATAAATCGGATGTTGTGTTTTTTCGCTTCAGTTCAGTTCGGTTCGGTTCGGTTCGGGTCTTTACTTGTTTTTTTTTTCGCCCATATGCTCCACTCCTGTCTGAGTGCGCCATATCTCAATATATATGTATTTAGTATATATAATATCTATGTAGGTATCCTCGTCATCTGCCCGCCACCCTATTTGTTTAATTTACCGAATTATTTCTGATTAGGTCGCCTATCAATCCGGGTTGCCCCTCAACAATACCCTATCCCTAGCCAGAAAATAATATAACCCTTACTTCCCCACAGCGACCTGCGACCCAACTGATAGTATTGTTGGATTGGCATTGGGTGGGGCTCTGCTGACATGGGCTTGGGCTGTATATCTATTTTATTTTTATTATTTATGTTAATGCGACTGTTTAGTCAGCTTGAGCACAACTGTACTCAGTTAATACCCATTAGAAAGGTTCTGTATCGGGTAGGTAATTATTCGGCTTATCTAAATATTTATTTGTTTAACGTACAATTTCATTTTCAATTTAAAGCTTATAATTATATTTATTATCTGTACAAACAAGTTTGAGCAATTTCTTCCCTAGCGATCAGCAAGTATTTTTTCATGTTTCAGAAACGCTTATCTATAGTTCTGGAGAGAGCTCTACATCTCTCACTCTTTACAACTTTTCAACTAAAACAAAGAAATAATTTTCATTATCAACGCGACGACCATTAAATGCTCTTATAGACCGAATTAACCATTATTATTATTAGTATTTTTGAAACTATATATGTATATGTATATAAGTTTAATAAGTAATCCAATCTATGCGATAGACAGATATTTTAAATTCAAGTGATTATAAAACGAATGGAATTAATTTGTAATTCATATGTGTAAATCATTATAATTATTTATGTATATATCTACATATTTAAAATATGTATAGATCAGTGGGAACGTCTCGTAATAACCATCATTGCTTGAATTCATATCTTTATTGTTGGTGAATCTTTTAACACTTCACACCAAGTGAATTGATAGCGTTTTTCCGCACTATGGGACATTACGTGTACTCGTGATACTTAATGCTAAACCATTAGAGTCTATGAAAGTTTACACGAAACACATCACTTAGATGTGCGCCTACGCTCCTATTAAACTTTCGTTCTTTTCGATGTAGTTTTATAAATTTGGCGCCTACTTGAGAACCAAGCTCTAATGAGTAATGAATCAGTGAATATTAAGGAATTAGTTCTAAAATTGCTAGAAATATTGTATCGTTACAATTTTGACATAGTTTGGAAACTTATCTAATTTTTAATTTAGGAAACATTAATCGGATGATATGCTTATAATATTATTATATTTTTTGAATGATTTTTTATTAACGTTTAATTATTTGGGGTCCAAAGTTACATACATACATACTACGAATAATGTATGCCCATATACCATTTAAGACAATTAATGAGCTAGTATATTCAATTGTGAAATTTGGTTTTTATTTGTTAACAATTAAATATTTGGTTTAAATTTTATTTTTGTTATTCATTCGGTTTGAAATTTGGTATCATATAAAGAGTTTAGATTTTATTAAGGAACTGTACAATTTTGTTTATGCTTCCTCTGTGGGAATTTGTAAAAGATTGGAGGCGAAGCGGTTATTTGGAATTATCATAACAATAAAATAGTTTTAAGAATAATTTGGAATTGTTTTGTGCTACGTGAGTCTAGCGATAGGAGATTTACATTTATTAGTGAGGTTGTACTACTATTTATATATGCTATTCTATATAGTATAGTAAAAA
Source organism: Drosophila ustulata (assembly GCA_035047365.1). Classification (NCBI taxonomy): domain Eukaryota; kingdom Metazoa; phylum Arthropoda; class Insecta; order Diptera; family Drosophilidae; genus Drosophila; species Drosophila ustulata. The sequence continues at coordinate 250,614 of JAWNPT010000095.1, forward strand.
TTGCAAAAGTGGCTAGAATTCTTGAAATCCTTGCATTATAATAGTGTTATGTTGGATGACAAAAATAGTCCAGGTGTCTCATCGCTTGGCTGGATGTATCGGATGTTATCTGTGGGTGTTTTATTCATTATCTATCTGTCGGATCGATCGATAGCAGCCGCCATATTGTTGTGCATAATTGAGCCAGGTGAGCGGGTTGGCGACAGATAACGGAGACGACGGCTGAAAGCGCGATGCGACCCCATTAACCTCCCCATTTGAACCATTTGGTTAAACTTGGTCGATTGTTATCTTATCCGGGCGATGCGGATGCGATGTGTGCGATGTGATGCCAGGATTCGACGGTGACAACTGCTGGCTTATCAATATCGAAAGGTTTTTGTTGTTGGGGGGGGGTTGCAAATGGGGTGTTGCTAGGGGTTGGATGGTTGCCTATAAAAGGGCGACTCACCTGCTCATTGTCATTCATTTCATTTCGTGCGATCGTCAACTGATTCTCCCGGTTCCCGACTTCGACACCGTCTCGTTTAAAACCCGCATAAAGTGTTAATTTCTTACAACGTTTTTCAGTTTTTTCATTTTTTTTGTTGTACTTTTGTTATTTTTGTTGTTTTTGGTAGTGCGTCACAGTTGTGTTGTAGTTGTTGCTTGGCCTAAAAAAACAAAAACGCAATTTGCATTCGAAAATCGTGTGAAATTTTCCAAAAGAAGGTCAACCACACACACAAACTCAAGCACTCATAGAAACATTTTGCAGTCGTGCGAGTTTTTCTTTTCTCTTCGGTCTTGCTTGCTTATATTTTTTTATTTCGCATTATCTTTGCCGGAAGTTGCAACTGCAGTTTTCAAACGAGGTGAGTTACAGCTTTTTCCCCGCGACAAACCCGCCCCCTAACAAATATAACGATTCAAAATTCTACAAAAATGTAATACTACAAATACATATATTTGCCATGCGCCAGCGGCTCCAAAGCCAAATTAGTTTAATTGTTCAATTTAAACGCAATGATTACGTGTGGCAGTGACACGAGCAGAGGGCGGCGGGCAATCGAGCACGCACCTGGCGTTGATAATGAGTCGAAGCGGCAGGATGCAGAGCGAGGGCGGGGGGAACAGCATCAGAGTTGAAAGCTAGTTGACATGTGGTCAGTCGGGTAATGAAGCAAGGAGACTGGAGAGCTGCAGATGAGTGGCAGAGAGGGGGCGAGGAAAAGGGCAGGGTGGGGGAGGCGGTTTGGCATGCATTGGGCCGGAAGCACGCCGTGTTGGCAGCGTCGCGTCCCAACAACAAATATAAACTATTTGGCATTAGTAACTAATGTTACATGTCAAATAGAGCCAAAAGAGGTAGGGTAGAGAGTGGATTTTTGAATCGATATGTTTGCAAAAGCTAAGCATTAGATCATCATCATGCATAACGACGAAGCGGCAAATGAGGAATAAAGAGATCAGGAAGCTTAGTAGGAGCTAAAAGCTTAGAAATAAGAGGTCAGAAAGTTAAGAGGAATCAGAGACTTAGATCTTGAAGCCAAGTTCAAAGTATATGAAAGAACGTGAGTTTGTGGTCGGAGAAAACTTAATGAATCTGAACGTCAAGTGGTAAAATAATTTTGTGATCAGGACTTCAGGTAGTCAGAGAATTCATGAAACTGATGAGGATACTGGCCGTTCAAGGCATCAATTTACCATGGGCTTAAGGTTCGAGTTTGCTGAGTGCGCTCGACAAATTCAGAAGAGTAGAAAATCAAAGGAAGCCAGGATACATTTAAATCGAGACCTCAAGTTAGTGACAGATGATCGTCAAGATCAAGATTTTAACGTCGTCAGGGAGTTAACATAGCTGGTCAGGGCGACAGGGCGACAGGTGATGGCTGCTGCCTAGTTGTTGACATTTTTGGGGCCACGTCAGTCGCAACAGCAACAGCGAACATGGCAAAACAGCGAATCGTGTTCCATTTGACAAAGTTGATTTGTTACGCTCGGTCAAACTGTGTCAAATGGCTTTCAGCTGCAGTTGTTGTCGCTGTTGTTGCTGGCGTCGGTGGGACGGCATTGGTTCTGGCTGTTAGCCATGGATCGATCGGAGGAGCCTTGTCCAATTTGCGTGTCAATCGTTGATCATCACACACACGAAGTCATATTTGATGTGTGCGCTGTTGTTTTGTTCGTGTTCCCCGCTCATTCACTTGTTCCACATGCGACGACAGAGAAAGGGAGAGTGACTGAGTGGGCGAGTGAAAGAGACAGTGACTAGCAAAATTATACCTATGAGCGTGCTTAACTCAAATGTTGATCTTTAGCTCGTTTCCTGGTTTCAGTTTCGCTCAACATTCGTATACGCAAGTGTTTCGCACTTTGGCACCCTGTATTTCCTTCGGAGAGTGACCTATGACATTAACTCTTCGAATTTCACCACAACGATCTTTGAGTCGATTTAGGCATTCTTTCTGTAAATATGTATATTTTTTGTATCTTCTATCCAACATATCCTGCAGTGTTGCCTTGCCTGTAAATTCCCATTGATTTTTATATCATTTTTCTTTGAAACTTTTTATAAAACAAATCTCTGTCAATATTGCCATTTTGTCATATATGTTTTTATATATATGTATTTTACAATTTCTATCCAAAAGTAGTTATTCATTTATATATGTATATAAAAATATTTGGCATTTGTTAGCTATTGAAAAAATCATCTAATAGAAGCCAATGTTTGAATTTTTTTAAATATAATCTTATTTTTCTTGTTAGTGCATAAGGTCCAACTAAGAAAGAATGAGTTTTAATGGTCCTTATTTTAACCGGCTCGAACCTTTTGATACTTAAATCATTTTACCAAAATGTTTGTCACTTTTTATAAGCCGTTTTGTAAGTTGTAATGTATGTAAGTGTTGGATATGGATTTAAATTTATCTTAGTTTATTACAAAATTAATTTAAATTTCAGCTTAAAATATGATTCCATTTGTTGAAAAATTTGAAATATTTTCCAAAACCCAAAAAAAAATGATTTTTTTTGGTTTCTGGCCTTTTATTAAAAACAAATTTATTTTAAACGTTAAAACCATTATAAGGCTTTATGTTATTTACATTTTAGCGTTTGCATTCGAGTTAAGAATTTATAAATATTTCCTAAAAAAAAAAAAACGAAAATCAAATTCAATTTGAAGCTTTCGTTTTCTTGTTTAATTTCGAAATAGCCGCAATAACTGCATGCACTGATCCATTGATAATGATGATGATGGCGATGTATGTTAGCTGGGATGTTTGTTGTTAGCGGGCTATCAACGTGATCGAAAGGTCGTCCAGTGATCCATCCAGTCATCCATTCATCCAGCGTGCCAGTTGTCATTCAGAGCCTAACCAAATACCCAAATGGTCAAGCAGCGACTACCCATTGAATAAAGCTGCAGTTATGAAGAGTTATTAACTGCCCTTCCCCACCCCCATCTCCATCGAAATGAGAATGACAATATATTTAAGTATATTTTTGATGTTGTTGTTTATAGTATTTGTGACTATTTTTGTCTCTTCACCTCTCCTCTCTCTCTCTGTCCGCTAAGTTGAGCTGAACCCGTGGCCCAGAGACCAGCAAATTGTTGCATGTCGCTAAGTGCAGTTTCTGCTGCTGCTGCTGCTGTTGTTGTTAGAGAGACCTGCAATTATTTTATTACATTTGATAGCTGACATTGTTGTTGTTGTTGTTGCTGTTGCTTCTGTAGGTTTCTATAAACAATCAACGAAGCGAGCGGCAATTTTCACTAACTGCCCAACTGAGAAGCTAACAATGCCATTGCACAGTGTCCCAATCCGAGTCCAAATCAATTTGGGCCTGTGAACACACACACACACACACACACATGCACACACACACACACACACACACACACACACACACACGCACAGTTGTATTGTCATAATTCACACACAGATGGCGCTGCTGCAACAACTTCCGCTCAGCTCGACAAGCATTCAAATTGTCTCTCTACGTCTCGTCGCGTGTGTGTAACGAGGCTTAGACCGAGGCCTAAACGATGGTTTAGACTCGTCCACCTGCCCCTCCCCCCCCTCCTTCCACCCATCACCGCCCCCTCAAAAAAAACGAAAACAAAAACAAAAAATACAACTCATATCTCGATGCGGGCAGTTGCAGCTGCATTTCAACTTGGGGGTTTTCATTAAAATTTCAATTTTCATACTCGATTCTAAAGTTTTTCCATCTCGTTTCTCACTCGACTTGACTCGACTCGCTTATTTTTGTATTCTCTTGCTTAACCTTCGTCTTAAATTATATGGGTGCATACGTGCATGCATGCGACACATGCGGCTCATTGTTGCCACATGTGCCACATAGCACAATTCCAAGTGCTGACAATCAATTAGTGGGTTAGTTTATCTATCTAGTTAGTTAGTTTTTTCCTTGGAATGTGGAACTTGGAACACAATTACAGTTCTAGCATTTGGATATGATCGAAGGAATAAATATCAGCTAGCAATAACATTATGTTATCATAGAAATATTGAACTCTTCTTTTGCTATGAAAGGAAGCAAATTAAGTTATTTTTTAATCTTTGAAATAAAAACGTAAGCATAGTTAGTTGAGACTTATAATAGGTGCTCAAAAGTGAACTAACAGGTATTTTGAAAAATATGTTGGTTGTTTTCTGAGCTCATCGATAGCCAACAATATGGCTATTATATTAAGCATGATACTAACATACAATCATTTTAAAAATCCACAACATTCCGATAAGCAAATTAGAAAATTGGTTTCGCTTCTAAAAAATACAATTTCATTACTTTCCAATAGCTTAAAGCATTGTATTCTCTTAATTTGAACCGAATAATAATCATAACAATATTGTTATTATTTATTTAATAGGGTTCTTTAGGCAAATGCCGTAAATGTTCATAAAATCAATAATTTATAGATACTGTTGATTTCGCTTCACAATACAACTGTGATAATAAATTTGTTCGATAGCTCTGTATGCAGCGTATCATATATCATTTGGATCCCAATATGTTTAACTAATTTAAAACACAGCTTTTTTGTGTTAAAAAAGAGTTAAAGTTAAAGTGTTTGGGTTTTTGTTGCAGCAAGCTGTTTAGCAAATTGAAATAAATCTCAAAACACTTCGCAATTGCAACGTTTTTCACTAGTATTTCATGTGGTTTTTCACATGTTATCGCATAATCCGCCAAGCAACAGCAACGACAACAGCAACAACAATTGCTGTGGTTCTCTTCTCGGTCTAGTCTCAATTATTGGCAGTAACAGACGCATTGCCTCTCGCCCTTTGCACACGCGGGGTAATCGCTCAGTTCTCCGAGTGTTTCTTTCAAAGCCAAATGCTAATAAGCATTAAATTATGAAAAGATTTTTCGTTTGCAGGCCAGTCGGGCCATAAATGACGAAATTTAAGCGCCCATATTTATAGCCCAGACTTTTTGCACTGGAAAAACAACGTGCAAAGCTTTTCTCAGGGTAACCAAAAACATCATTGCAAGTGAAACGCGTGAGGCTTTCAGGGAGAGAGGGAAGTGAATACTGCGTTGAAGTTTTTATTGGCAACTCGCGCAGTTGCATAAACACAGCAACAGCAACGGCAACGGCAACACGACGACAACAAAATTGAAAATATGTTTTGTTTGCTGTTGGGCAGCCAACAAGCAGCCAAGCAGCTTAAATCGAAAATCCCTGAAACTAGAACGCCCAAATAACACACGGCCCATAAAATCGTTTAACAAATTGTGCAAGGCGTCACGTCATCCACGTCGCCGTCATCGTCTTGACTGACAACAAACAAAGTGTGCTAACGCATTTCTTACCCATATTGCCAATTAGCCAGCAATGATTTTCTCCTTTGAGGCGGCAGGAAGCAATGCGGGCCATTGGGTCAGGTCAAAAGTGAAAAAAATAAAAGATCACAGCATAGTTTGCAGCGCAGTGAAATCGATGGAAAGTGAAAGAGGAAATTAAACAGTTAGTCAACTTTTCTATTTCTCAATTTGTTGAGACTTGAATGAATATGTTTGCATTTCGTTTTTTTAAAGAAAAATAGTAGTTGATCTGGAGAATCAAAAAATTATCCAAGGAATTCAATGAATAAAACTCGCTGAAAATTAAAAAAATTTTTAGTTTTTAGCACACCGGAATATATAACAAATTATTTGAAATTTGCACCAGCCTCTCACAAATAAATAAATAAATTCAAATTATTTATGTGAATTTGAATATAATATTTGCCAACAATTATTTAATAGAATTTCAATATAATATTTTGACATTCATCTGCCAAAGAATATAGTTTTAATAATCATTAATGCAATGAATGTAATTTTCTGTCCATAATATGTATACAAAATAATTTTAAATTTGTTTAAATATCAGATAAAGAAATCTTTCCGATCTTGTTTCCACAAGCAATGCCATTGGTTGTCATGGCGATTGAAAACATGGCCGCCGGATATCCTGTCGCATTTGAAACATGTGAATATTCATTCGAGTTGTCAGAAGCCAACGCTGTGTCTGTGCTCTGAATGTCTGACAAGCTGAGCTTGTGTTGTGGTTGAGACTTGCTGCATGTATCTCAAAGTGTGCTTTGTGTTCTGTGCCTCGCGGTTGCAACCGCATCCGTTAGCGTTGTCATTGTCACAGTTGCTGTTTCTGTCTAAGCTAGAGATGGAAGTGCACAACACGGAATTAGAGTTATGTAAAAATATTAGGATTTGTAAATAAAAACATTTTGAAAAATAATTCTTTGGGCTAAAAATACGTTTTGGGAATAAACATAAAATAATTTGAAATAAAATAGTTTGCTAATGAATAGATTTAAAGAATAATTCGACTTTAATGGAAAATAAAATAAGCAGGATTAGAAAAATAATTCTGTGGGTTGAAAATACGTTTTGGGAATAAACAAAAAATAATTTGAAATAAAATAGTTTGCTAATGAAGAGATTTTAAGAATAATTCGACTTTAATAGAAAATAAAATAAGCAGAATTATATGTATTTTTGTAAGTCAAAAATATAAAAAAAAAAATAAAGAAAGTGTTGTGGAAGAATATACAAAATATGAATTATAAAATATGAGGATTAATACAGCTGTAAAATCGTTCAGATAAGAACATTCATAAATGGTAATCAGATTTATTTTTTGGAGTAGAACAGAAGGAAATGAATGAGGGTAAAGTTTAGTTTAAAATGTCGTGCACTGACCTACAGAAGCTCGTGCTCTGACTTTTGCCGAGACACATCTCTGGCCAAAGGGGCAATCTAATGGTGAGTCGTCGACGTCGCGAGCTGGGAGCAAAGTCTTGAGCTCGAGATTTGAGTCGACTCGACTCGGTTTGCTTTGGTTTGGAATTGAAGCGCGTTATTTGAATTTGATTTCTTGTCTGAATTTTAACAGCAATGTGTTAAATGGATGCCAATACAAAGCGGCTCGCCGGTTGTCCATTTGCTGTTGCTCGACTTGAAGTTGTTGTTGCTGCTGCTGCGACGGTGGCGGCGGCGTCGGCGACTCTCCGTGACGTGCCACCAGGTACCAACGACGACGACGACGACGACGACGACGACGACGACGACGACGATGATCTTTCCAAGTGCTATATACAAGAAAAACGCACAAAACATCATTCCCTATACATATATGAATATATATGTAGCTGTATCTGTATTCTGTATCTATGGCTGTGCATTTGTATCTTGTATATCTATGTATTTCTATATCTTTGTATTTCTGTAGTGCTGTTTGCGCCGCTCTAGATAAACTTTAAACATTTTGAGATGGCGACAGAGACGCATACAAAATTGTTGTTGCAGTTGCTGTTGTTGTCGTTGTAGTTGGTTTTGTCATTGATCATTATGCATCCGCATCCGTGTAGATACATTTGGTTTTGTGCTGCGCTATCTATGGTGGCGACTCTCCGCCTCTCCATTTTAAACTTATGCGGAGCTGTGAGTTGCGACTGCGGCTCGTTTTCCACATATTGATCGAACGTGTGCAAATAAAATACAATTTAAATATTTATTATCTTTGCAGTTCGTTAGCATCTTGTATCTGTTTAAACACAGCCTCGACTTGGCCTCAATTTCGATCTGCCTGCTATATATGCATAAATAGAGAGAGCTCTGTTCTGCTCTCGAATTTCATATACAATATGCTACATATTGTCCACATCAAATTTGTCTGGTTTTCCTGGAACATGAACAATTTATACAATTGGGTCGACAATTGGCGCCATTGGGACGTGTTGGGTTTTAAGGGGTACAACAATAATGCATATATGTAGTATCATAATGCAGAATCAGAACAGAGCCCGGCAACAATTCGATTTGCATTTGTAACAGAACGAAACGCATTAGAACACAACAAACACAAACACAATACTTGTAATGTTTCTTGCTGCCATAGCTGTTGCTGATAAAAGAAAAGCCCCCCAAAACTAATTAACGCCTGCAACGTGTGTAGTTCGCTGGCTTGCTGTGTGCTGTGCTGTGCGGGTCTATGGCTATGGCAATGCTACGAGTTTTGGGCTTGGAGCCCCGCAAACTGTTGCTGATATCGTGCTAGCAACAGCAACGGCAACTGGCTGCCAATGGGTGCGAGAGAGAGCCCGAAATTGAAGCGTAACAGAGTGTTGGAAAGGGAGCGAGTGATGTCGAGTCAGGTATACTTCACTGTATTTTTATCTGCTAATTAAACACAGACGCTCGATCGCAATAACAAAAAACACAAAACACAAAAAACAACAGTAACAACAAAACACAAAGCTACATTAACAGCCCCGTTTAAAAGTCAACGACGTGGCCATATAGAACGCCCAAGTGTGTACCTATGCTCATACGTACATATCCATACATATATATGTATATATAGTATTGTAGATATGAGTATATATCTAGCTATGCATATTTTCGAGTCGTGGCGTTAGAAGAAGCCCGCAATGCTCCACAATTTTCACGATTTTGCTGACACAACAGCAGCAGGAATAAAGCTGCACTGCAAATGTGCTAAGAGATACACATATTCGCACCATCTATATAGACATATTATCCAACTGGTCGAGCCCGCTATGCTCATCTGCTAAATGATAGTGCTTACTCTAAATACACTGCCCAAAAACTGTGCTCGTCTGTTCAATTTGAAGCTCCTTACGAATTATTTATTCGAATTTTATCTTTAAAGTATACAATGACTTGTTTATTAAAGATAATGCTAAATATTGTGACTTCTTATTGGCATTATTTCTATTTTAAACGAATGCGCACCTTTGACAGTCACTATGATCTGACAAAATTGTTTTTGACCCGAAAAAAGGCTTTATTCAACAAATGTTGTGCAGTTAACTGAAATGCCTCAAAATCAAGCAGAAACTCGTAAGTTGCAGTTGTTGCAATGCATTAAAATAAAATACATTATAATATATAATAAAATAAAATATTTCTTTATTTAAACGTATATTAGAAAATCAAAATAGTTTGTCTAATTTTGATGATACAACTTTAAAGTGAAATTTAATAGTTATTGACTGTAAATTGTAAATTGTAAATTATAAATTACAGTTTCCCGATTGTGAGAATCAGACCTGGCATTATGAATGCTCCTAGATTTATGGAAGTGACAGAACTAAACGTTCAGTGTAAGCGTTACAGTTTGCTCTATTGGAGTATATTTGTATCTGTATCTGTATCTACGCCCTAGACTCCATGCTACATGGCGCACATCTAAGACTGTCCATCTGGAGAGGCGGCTCAGCACATGGATGCGACACCTATGCTAATGTTTGTTTGCCCATTTCCAACTAGTTGTTGCTATCTCTAAGACTAAAACTAAATTTTGAGATCACTTGTGGCCAACACATACAAAAGCGCAGCGCAGCGCAGCAGATGTCTCAGCCGGCTGAGGCAGAGGCAGAGGCAGCAACGTCGATGTCGATGTCGATGTCGACGTCGGCGTCGGTGTTGAGAACAAACAAAATGAGCAAAATAAGCAAATAAAAGCGACGACAGCGTCGCCGTCTCAGCCGCTGTTGACAACAACAAAGGCAGAAATAAGTACACATGCAACAACAACAACAACAATTACAAAAAAACCAAGAATTCTTTTTTTTTTTTTCATTTACCAAAAAGCAACAACAACAACAAACGTCACTTAATTTCAAGTTAAATAGCCGACGCGCATTATTTGAGTTTTGAAATGGAGAGCACAAGTCGAAGTTGTATCGCCGTTCACTCTGCACACACACAAACACAAACACACACACGCACACATCTATGGACATATATATTGTGGCATCCACATGGATCTAGGCAATATGTACCCATACCTTATGGACATTGGAAGATATTAAATGTGTATGCACAACTGGACGGTGACTTGACTCACTCGCCACTCTGTTTGAATATGATTAGATGATCGATGTGCAGCTAATAGTTTGTTAATCCCCTGCAACTCAAATGAACCCAAACGGAAACGAATACTGCATGTAACGAATATCATTCTTTAGAGTGGCAATGATTAATAGAATAGCCATAAAGTTGACCAAAAATATTTAAACGCTTACAAACGTGAATAATACCAAATATTAACCAAGTTAAAGTGTAGAATATTCACGTTATTCTTAGATTTCACGACATTTTTACAAAGGAACATTGAAAAATATAATAAACGTGTGTTTAAAAGAAACTTCAAAATGTCTATAACTATGATACCCAAAGCAACTTTCTCGACAACTACATAAGATGTCGAAGTTTGGTTTCAATTGAAATTAAACACAAATAATTCGAACGTTTATTTTAAATCCTTACCAGCTAGAGGAATCTTCATTTATTTTAATTTTATTTCAAACCAAAATGATTGTTTTCAATTTGGATTTTACTTGAATTAAATAATTTGGATCTATAGTTCAAAGCTACTCACTAAAGCTCGATGCTTATAAAAGTACATATCATACATCATACATATACATACATATTATTATGTTGTCGGCTGTAAGGACTATGATGAAGTAAACATAGCATAAGTTTGGTAGGGAATTTTGTTTTTTTTTTCGATTGTGAGCAAACAAATAGTGAAATCTAATGAAAAACTTGTTCATAGTGATGAAATAAAGCTTTGATTTGGTACAGTTCATTCATAATTTCGAATGTCCGTTGATTAGCTTTCATTAAAATTGAAACATGAATTAAAAAATGCTGCCTAAGCTCCAGATGATCCACACAGCTCTACACTCCATTGCACACACACACACACACACACACACACACACACACACACACACACACACACACACACACACACACACACTGACGAATTAGCTCTCCAGTTTATGGTGCAATGTGCTGACGGGGCGGCGCTTGGCCGACAGGAGTCGCCACTGAGCCGCCGGACGCTCGCACACACACATTAGCACAGCCAAGTGTGTGTGTGTGTGTGTGTGTGTGCGAGAGTCAACAGTTGGTCGTTGATCGTTGCGCTGCTCTTCGCTGCCGCTGCCAATGCGCTGCAGCGACGCCAGCGATGACGACGACGACGACGACGTGCTGTCAACTTCGGGTCGGGGTAACCGGGCCGGGCTACACTTCGATACCGATCGTTTGTTTGTTTGTCTGTGGGGTATACGGGCATGTGTTTGTGTGCGTGTGTGTGTGTGTGTGTCGGTCTCTCAACGCTCAACGCTTTGCTATTTTCACCCATGGCGCACTGCATTGCGTTCACTCGTCGATCGGTCGCGTTGCGGGAAAGACGTGAACCCGGACCAAACAAACTTCCACTTTATTCTAATATTGCCGGGCAGAATCGTTAAACACTAAACATTGAACAGTTTACCATATTTTTTTTTTGTTTTTCGTGTTTGCCAAAGTTGTTGCAACAAAATTCAAAGCGACTGTAAGAAGAAAACGAAACGTTAAGCGCAACGCCGTCGCTTCGAATCGCGCCAATCGTCATTTGTCGTCGTTGCCGTTGACGTCGCATTTTTTTGTTTTCCCCCGCCGTTCAGTGCCTTGTCAAGTGAAAATGAACCGGGTTTTTTCCGTTCTATGTACATTACTATAATTCAGTTACTGTTTTTTTTTTTTTTTTTGTTTTTTTGTTGTATATTTTTTGTATTTTTTCGGTATTCATTTTGTGAACTGCAACCGAATTCTTGTACACACAAAAACAAACTTAAACATTTTAAACGGAAAAGTCCGACTCGAGACTGTGTGACAGAGCGCCATAAATTCTCAGAGCTGCCAAATCAAATATTACAATTTTGCTGACAGCCGACAAAATGTAAGTTTATTTTCTGCTGTTGTTGTGTTTTGGGTTTTTTGCTAATTCTCATTATATATTTACATATGTGTAAGTACGAATACGAGTACTTAGACTCGCACTCACTTATGACTGTTTGACTGAAGTGTCTGGTCAGCAACGAGATATCTCCGCTGCCGTTGTCGTCGTCGTCATTGTTGTTGCCTTGACTTCTCGACTTTTGTCTTAACTTGACATCTTCTCTTATTAGTGTTTTTTTTTTTTGTGTTTGTGTTTTTTGCACTGCATGCATTAAATTATAATTTTAATACCCTGTGCCCATAAAAATGTTGAAACTTGTCGACGTACTTTATATATGCAGCTGTCTGAAGTAGATCCCATTAAAGTTCAGTTCCACAATACTCAACTTAGATTCCTAAAGCTTTGTGTGGTCTTTGCTCTACTTTAACAGGGTATCCTTTCAATCATATACACGCCATTTAATGCAAGTGCTGAGTGGTATTCAATGACCGCAAAATTGCTAAAATTTTTGCACGTTTATAACTCATATCTATGTACTTTATATGAATATACGACTACTCATTTAGTGCAGCTGTATTTGCGAACAAGTTTAAGACAGTAATCTCCAACTTTGAACATCATAATTCAACTCTTAATAGCTTGCGAGGTCTAAGAACTTACAACTTGACGATTATTCGGTTAGCTGTACTTTGTTTCGTGCCCAAAGTTGCCCAGTAACGAGAGAAGCCCGATAAATCAAATACATTTCGAATACTAGAGTTTCAGTTTCGTTCAATACTCGAATTTAAATGTCCGTTGTAGGATATTCTCGTCAAGTTTCGTTCACTTTGGCTGTTTGCGATGGAAAGCTGATTGCTACGACACACTCTGGCTGCTATGTCACCTGGAAATCATCTGCAGAGATTCCGCTGCTCTCTGCTGCGTTTTTCGCGGATTGAATGCATTTCTTGGTATCGTTTTGGAGAGTTTGCAGTCGCTTTTCGGGCGAATGCAACCGAACACCAACTGGCCGCAAATCGCAAATGGGGAACCAGAAACCAGAAACCTAAGCCAAAGTCAAACACAGAAATTACTCTGGCAGATGGTTCAGTACATATTGTATGATTCCCCCGGGCTTCGTTGCTGAGCTTAACCCTTCATCCCGAGCACGCTGGCAATGATTCAGTGCTAGCAATAACTGTTCCAATATTTATTTATAAACAATCAAATTGGCGCAAAGTTGGGGCACATAGCATATGGAGCCCATCGCAATTCGCTGCTGCGAACCTGTTGGGCTGGGGTTTATGGCACTGGGCACGCCGACGATAAGATAAGTCCCCGCTATAGCTATAGCTATAGCTATAGCTACAGCTACGCGACCAATGCCAATGGCAACGGCAACGGCAGCGGCCACGTAAAGACTTCAGTCGAGGAGTGCTATGACAAATCACAAAACTGAGTTGGCCTACAAAAAAAAAGATATACTATCTATATCTGTAGCACCCTCTTGATATAATTATAAAATGAATTGTTAGTACATTATTGAATGATATATGTACATACTTCAAATATTTCTTAGATTCGCTCATTAACTTTTTGACTCACATTTCTGTAGAATTCCATAGCACAGCATAATTCCTTCCCCCGCCGCCTCAATCGACATTGATAAGGCTTCAACAAATTTCTACAATTCCACAAAGTTAAGGTTTGTTGGCGACAAATCGGTTCGTTCGTTCATTTATTTATTTGTTATTGCATTTATTAGGAAAGCCATTAATACTTATGCTGCTCTGAATTGCTTGAACTTGATAAAACGTTGCCTACTCGATAAAGTCAATGCTTGCAAAGAATTATTAATATTTTGTTTTCACGTAAAAATATTTGTTTTATTTTACCAATCAAAAAAAATGCATTTGCCAGTTGCATATAAAATTCTTTTAAAGGTCGAAACTTTTAAAGGGATTGTTTTTTATTAAATATGAGACGTTCTAAAAAGTGTTTGCTCTATCTGCGTTGTTTGTATCTATAGAATATTGTACAATTTCTGAGCTGTCATCAATCTTCATTATGTATTATACTTGTCATTTGAGGAATTGCTTAAAGCTTGATTTGTGCTACCTATAATTTAGTTGACTTGGAAACAAGTGCTTGATTATTGACTATTTTTTTTTAATTTTATGCAGCTTTATTTTTTTTCTCCTTAACCCGTTTTTTTTTTAGTATTGTTTTTGTATATCCTTAAACACTATTATCTATTTTAATTGCATTGATTTTTGTTAAACTATAGCTGAGATTGCTTAAGGCAAACTGTAAGCTTCTTTATTAGTTTTGACACGTTTTTCATCTCTTTCTCTGGCTGTTGGCTGTTTACTTCCGGTTCCGTTTGTTGCCGTCTAATAAGTATTTGCTTGACTCGAGTTAGACTCTACAGTGCACGTATCTGTACCTTTACCTTTACCTGTAGCTGTAGCTGTATCTGTATCTGTATTTGTTGCCTTTCCCTTGGCGTTGGCATTTTCTTTATCTTATCTGTCTGACATTTTGTTGTCGTTGTTGCTCTGGTTTATTGTTGTTATTAGAGGCATTGCCGTGTTTGCATTTCGGTTGTCTATGCTATGTACTCGCTATGTACATAGGCCTATACACACATACATACCCACATTTAGATATATGTTTTGGCTATTTGACTCTAGTCTTTGGATATGCCCCAACCAGACTGACGCACAACATGATCGATTGTCGCTGTGTGTGTGAGCAGTGAGGCGGTCTAGTATTCGTAGGGGCTTATGAATAATTTTACTAATATTTGTTTATGAAACACAAGTGTTTTTCACACCCACACACACACATAGTTACATGCCTGTGTGAAGATAACCCAGTTTGTACAGGTGTCTCTACATCATCTGTATTATGCGTGTAATGAATTGTACAAATTATACCTAATGTGCAGACATACATACATACAAAGTACAGTAGAAGCACACAAAATGGAATTCTCTGAAATTCGAATCTTCAAGAAATTAGAATTTTATTTGTGTGATCTTTAAGTACAATTTACAAATTTACTTACCCTTTACAATTAGAAACCATAAAGTAATAAATATACAAGATATTCGACAAAACTATCCAGATATTGGAATTACCTTAAACAGAAAATTGTTCTGTTTTGCGAGCGTTTACTCTATTTGTTAATTATATTTTTAGTATTCTCTGCATAGCATTTGCTGCATATTAGTTCTTATCGTTGCCACGCCCACATTTCTATTGGCTTTCGACCGTTTTCGTTTTTTTGTTGTGCTAATTTTAATTAAATTTGCCCCGTTTACGATCAGCCATTTTTTATTTACTTTTTTTCTTTCGCCCAGGCGCCCAAGCAACCAGTCATCATCGTCATGGGTTTTTATGGCACTTTTGTTGTGGTTGTTGCTTTCTCGCCGTGCTGCGACTCACCTTATCGCATTGCGTTATTGAGTCGCTTCGCTTCGTGGCGGCCATCTTTCAACTCGCCTCGACTCGACTCGATTCGACGCGACGCGACGCGACGCGACTTAGCTTGACTCGACTTGGCTCGAGACTCTTTCATAAACTCATTAACGCGATCATGTCTCACGCGGTAAACCCAATGATCAGCACCTGACCCGCTTACAATGGGAGATGCTTCTAACATCGGCTACGCCTTAACTATGCCGACAACTCTGTCTCGAGGACATCACATGTAGAGTTTTGGGTTGCCAGTACAGTTGCGCTCCGCTTTCTATAACTGCAGGTCAGAGATCTTATCAAAATTGTAGGAGCTAGGAATAGTAGTCAAGAAAATAAGAAATATTTAACATGCCTATAACGATCGTCTAGAATAGAACTAGGGAACTTTTGGTTATAATTGCGTAGAGATGCTGTTTAATGGCATAACAAATATTTTAATACTAGAGGAAAATTCGAATTATCGCAGTTCTTGGAGTAGCGTTTAAATTATACAATATTACAGCGAGTCTAAAATAAATGTATTCTGGTAATTAAGCACACTGAGTTTAAAGAATATTTTGTGGATCAATTATCGATATCCAGTAGTTAAAAATTTGATATGATGTTTTTATGTTTGTTGCATAAAGTTAATTATTTTTATCAAAGAAAATAAAGACAAATATACTAAAGTATTTGTATGCAAGTGAGTTTCTTCCATTTTTCTTAAGTATGTACATATATAGCGAGTAAACAAATTGTTCAGAAAAACATTTAAAAAATTGGTTCTAATTTACGAGCTGTAATGAAAGGAAGAATACGTATTTGAATGTTACTAAAAGCAGGATGATATTTAATGGCAATGAAACGGGATCACAAAAACAAAAGTAGTATATAGAAATTCTATATTTGTTAATAATAAGTTAAGTTAAATTAGTTAAATGAGTACATAGTTGAATCATTGCTAAATTTAACTACTGTCAGTTTTTAAATGAGCAACTGAATTTGACCAACTTGCACTTGCCACATTACAAAATGATCTTTCCGCTTTTTTGCAGCAAGGTGGCGAGGAGCAGAATGTGGAGGACAGCTGGTGCTGGGAGCCCATGGGGGCCGAGGCGGCCACAGAAGCCACAAGCAAGGCGGGCGCAGTGGGCATGGTGGACGTTGCACTTGGCGGTGCAGCGGCGGATGTGTCGAAGCTGAACGCCTTGGTGGCGAGTCTGGAACAGCAGAATGAGGAGCTGCGCAATTCCTTGGAGGAACTGGACGCACAGCACGATCTGGCCATGCAGGATGTGCTGGATCACAAGATACAGCTGCAGACGCAGCTGGCGGAGCTGAAGCAGCTGCAGGCCGATCGCCTGGTGGAGCACGAGCTGGCGATGGCCAGGCTGCAGGCACAGCTGGTCGAGGATCGGGAGCGGCAACGCAGTGCGGCACAGGCGCAGCTGGAGCTGGAGCAGCGCGTGGCCGAGCAGTCGCAAGAGTTGCAGCGCAATGTGCTCGAGCTGGCCGAGATGCAGCAGCTGCTGGAGAAGCGTGGCGTCGACAACGGCGAGCTGATCGAGCGTGTGCGACAGGCGGAAGCGGAGCGCGAGAAACTGCAGCGTGAGCTGGAGGAGTTGGCCAAGCTGGCGAAGGAGAAGAAGACGTCGGAGTCATCGAACAGCTCGTCCACCGGCAAGCACAGCGAGGATGAGTTCATTGTGGTGCGCAATGCCGATGCAGCTGGCTCCAGCTCGGATCCAGATCCCGACACGGAAGCCACAACGCCGCCCAGCAAGGAGAAGCTGCGGGACAAGCTTGTGGCGCTCGAGGCACGCATCGCGGAGCTCACAGCGCTCAATGCCAAGCTGCAGGATGGCGAAGTGGAGCGCCAGCTGGCGAGCAGTGTGCTCAACGAGCAGCTGTCGGAGCTGGAGACGCGACTGCGCATCAGCGAGAGCGAGAAGGAGCAACTGCAGCTGGAACTGCAGCGCAAGCTGCAACAGTTGATGCTGCAGAACCAGGAGCTCAAGCTGAACGCCGAGGCCGATCAGGAGACGCATGCCAACGATCTGGAGCAGCAGCTAGGCGCGCTGCGTGCCGAGAACAGTCAGCTGCGCCAGGATCTGGACGCCAGCATTGCACAGGCCAAGTTCCGCCAGGCCATTGCCGAGGAGAAGCAGGAGGTTACCGATCTGGATCTCGATCTGGACGATGCTGACAATGATCCGCACAAGTTGCGATCGCTGCTGGAGGCGCTGCTCGCTGACAACACGGATCAGGCGCTGGAACGCACACATCGTTTGCTCAACGAACGCTGGCAGCGCTTGGACAGCACCGAGCAGCGTCTGGTGGATCTGCAGGATCAGCAGCTGATTGCGGAGCACGAGAAGAAGACGCTCGAAGCGGACATTTCGCAGTACATACTGCAGTGCGATGAGCTGATGAAGAACAACGAACTGCTGCTCAACGAGCTGGACAAGTTTAAGCGCAACAAGCTGGAGACCATCGAGGAGCACCACGAGGAGACCATTAACCAGCTGGAGGCGCAGCTGGAGGAGGCGCAGCTAAAGGTGAAGCAACAGCAGCTGGTCGAGCAGGGAGAAGTCTCGGAACTGCAAGCACAACTAAAGGAGAAGAAGCAACAGCTGGCCGAGCTGAAGCTGCACTCTGAGCAGCTGGAGGAGCGGCTGCAAGGCCTGGTCCTGCAGCAAGCAGAGGAACTGAAGCGCAAGGAGCAACAGCTGACGGAGCAGGGGGAGGCGACGGAACTGCAAGCACAGCTGAAGCAGCAGCTGGCGGAAGTCAAGCTGGAATCGGCGCACCTAGAAGATGAGCTGCACGCACAGCTCTTTCAGCAAGCAGAGCAACTGAAGAAGAAGGAGGAGCTAGAAGATTGGCTGCAAGAACAGCTCTTGCAGCAAGGAGAGCAACTGAAGGCGAAGGAGCAGCAGGTGGCAGAGCTGAAGGCGCAACTGGAGCAGAGCAACGAGGAGCAGTTAGTCAAGAAGAGTCAACAGCAACAGCTGGCTGAGCAGGCCGAGCAACTGGAGGGCAAGGAAAAACAGCTGCTGGAGAGTCGACAAAATGCTGACTCACTCAACGCACAGCTGGAGCAGCTGAAGGAGCAGCAGCAGCTGGCCAATAAGGAGCTAATGGAGCTGCAGGCACAACTGGAATTGGCAGCCAAGCAGCAGGAGCTGCTGGAGGGCAGAGAGCAGCAAAACGAGCTGGCAGAGCAACTGCAGCAGCTGGCGGCGCAAGTGGAGCAGAAGGAGCAGCAGTTGCAGGCGGAGCAGATGCAAAGCGAGCAGTTAAAGTCACAACTGAAGGAGCAGGCCAGAGCAGCCGACGAGCAGAACTCAACACAACTGGCTGTCGAGCTGGAGGCGCTTAAGGCGCAACTGGAGACGCTGAGCAAGGAGAAACTGGAGCTGATCAAGGCGCTGCAGCAGAAGCACGCGGAGAACACGCAATACTATGCGGAAATACAGCGATTGCAGCCGCTGGAACAGCAGCTAACCGAGCAGCTGAAGGAGCGCGAAAAGCTCTGCGATCAGATCAGTTTCCTCAAGGAAAAGTCCGACATACTCACCACAAATCTGCTGACCGAGCAGACGAACCAGCGGCTGTTGCAGCAGCAGCAGACCGAATCTCAGGAGCAGCAGACGAATGTGCTGCGCGATCTGGAGCGATTGCGTGCCCATCTGCTCGAGATCGAGGAGCTGCACACCCAGGAGAGTGTCGAGCTGCAGCGCGAACTGGACGAGTCGCGTGCCAAGCAGGCTGTTCTGCAGCAGGAAGTGTCCAAGTCCAGCACCGCCTACACTTCAGCCAGGTAAGCCAGAGAGAGAGAGAGCGAGTCTCGCACTTAAGATAAGCTTGCTCAGCGTTCGCCATTTTGAAAAGCAATTCGCCGCAAGTCACGCTGGCGATAAGGCGGCGAAACGGCGAGACGCCAACTTGTCGCCTGTCTGTCTCTGTGTCTGTGTGCGTTTGTGTCGCTGCGTATGCTAATTGCATTCGATATGCGCTTGCACATATTCACGCTAATAAACATATCGATTGCTATCGATAACAGCTGGCAATTGGCTGCGATACGTTCGCAGTCCACTTGTTAATTTACCACAAGCGGAAATGCATTGCAAAAGCTGCTGTGGAAGCTATAAAAAAAAACCCAAATGAACTTTGCTCAGACTGGCCCATTATTTTCATTGTGTTATTTGAGCACTATTTTACAACGAATTCATTTTGTTAAGGATAATCTAGAATACATATGTTTGTTGGCGGAGATCTTTTTGTAGCAAACATTTCTACCATCACAAATATTCAAATGGAATTAAAAAAATTAATTAAATAATTGGAATTTATTTCGTTCGTTTTGCCATTAATATTATAATTATTTAGAAAAATATGGTAATGAATTAAAAACATTTATTTCGTTAGTTAGTTTGGGACGCTATAAATCAAATACAATTTAAAATCCCATTAGTTATGTTTGTTTCTGAAACCAATAAATCTTATTCATTTTGTTAGTTATTTTTGACATTAATAAAACAAATTTATACATTTCTTTATACAAAAATTAAACAAAATTAATACAGTTATTTATTTGTAGTGGTTTTGTTTAAAAAAAAAACAATATTTGGGATTTTCGTCAGCAATAAAGCGAGAAGTTTTTTGTTTAATTTTGTTATTTTAAAACTCAAATTATATTAATTAATTTTGCTACTAAATGAACAAATAATGTAAATTAATTTGTCCGTTTGTTAGTTCGTTTTGCCATTAATAGAACCAATAAATTTTGTCACTTATTTTTGTTCTAAAAACAACCAATTAATGCCATAAATTTCGTTAGTTGTGTTTGCTGTGAAAATAACTACGAACAGAATGAATCAATTTCGTTATTTAAGTTCTAGCAAGTAAATAATTAAAAAAAAAATCATTAGGTATGTTTGTCATTAAAAAATAATACATTTTATAAATTTAAATTTAATGAAACCAATTTCATATTTGTTTGCCAATAGTGTGTAAAGTTATTGTTATTATTAGTTTAATCGAATGAAATTGCTGAAAATTGCTGAAAATGACTTGACTAATATGACAACGCGTTTTCCATCTGTTCGCTGCACAGCATTCGGGCCAATCAACAGGCAGAGACGCTTCAGGCACAGCACGGGCTGCTCTTGCAACAACGTGATGAGCTGCTGGCCAAGCTGGGACTCCACGAGGATCGCGAACTCAAGCAACAGGCGGCGCTGACCAATCTGCAGTGCGCACTAGAACAATTTCAAAATGGTTAGTACGACGATTTGTATTATCAATATTATCAAAAGTTAATGTCGATTGTTTAGACAAGGAGCATGACATTGAGATGGGCACGCAGCGCATGCGTCGTGCGCTGCAGTCACAACTGGAGAAGCAGCAGACGTTGCAGGCCGAGATGGCGGCTCTGCAGAAACAGTTGGCCGAGGCCAATCAGGGACTCCGGGCAGCGGCACGACTCTCCGATCAACTGGAGGCCGGACAACAGACCATTGCCGTGCTGCGAGATGAAGGTGAGTGCTGCTCTAGCCGTTCTATTGCAATTTGTTTTACTAACCCTGCAAATTATTACGGGACTCGTTCGTGTATCTAAAAAAAAACAAATAAAATAAATAAATAAACGCACCATCAAGTTACCGCCTAGCAAATTACCAATAACCTGTTACCGGCATGTTCTTAACCCACGATTCACATCATGGTTTACCCAGCCTTTAAATAATACATAATAATATTTAATGCAAACTTGCTATCACGCATAAAACCCGCACCAATGTTCTATTTCCATGTTAACTGTTAGAGATAGAGAAATAGAGAAAGAGAGAGAGAGAGAGCGAAAGAGTTATGCAAGCATGTGTATGAGTGAGTGAGAGCGAGAGGTAAAGCCAGAGAGAGAGAGAGAGAGAGAGAAAGAGACGTCACTTCACCCGGATTCTCAAAGGTAAATATCAGCTGGTAATTCTGGGAGCAATGCCATATATGAAACACTCGGAATTTCAGTTGGTATCGACTTTTTTGAATTGCAATTTATCATCAAAGCAACCAAAAAATCTTAAAACCAAAACGATAATCGATAACACTATGAAAAAAAAAAAACACGTAAGATCGCACCTACGGCATTGTGGCAATTATTGGCTGTAAATTCTACTTAAGTTGGTCAGGTAAAATGCAAATCCTCCCACTCGACGCACATAATCCCGTATACCGAATATCCCCACAACATACATATATCCTCTGCCGGAAACATCTGTGTGCGTGTGTGTGTGTTTATATTATATGGCTCCACTAACTGAACACAAGCAACAACATTGACATCACCGGAACCAACTGCTAACTGTTATACTTAACATCTCCCTATTTCTAATATAAACGGAATACACCTCATGCTCTTACGCCTTCACACACACACACTCACACACACACACACACCTGGATACACAAATACTACAGCAGCAACAAGAAACTATATATTTAGCTTGCCTTTTATGTTGTATTGCTTTACATCAATTGTTATAAATTTTGTTTAATTTGTAGCTTAGCTTTTTAATCTATTGAATTGTGCCTTGGATTCTCTGCAGCTAAAATTAAAAACAAATACAATTTTATAAATTCCATAATATAAATTGAAATACTGATTTAGTATTTCTTAGCGATTTTCCGGTATTTTTCTAGTATTTATCGGACTGCAAGGAATCCTATTGCTCACTCCTCTTTTAATTTATGTGTTTTATTAGTTCTGATTTATTTACGTAATGTACTTTGTTGTTGACTGCAAATTTTGATTGTTAGTTATTATTTATGATGATTTATTTCCTAATTGTATAATAATTGTAAACAAATTTGTATGTATTAATTATTTATTTCTTTATTATTTATGTATGTATGTACTTGATTAATTTATCAGTTCTGCTGCCCGTTTGAGCGTATGAAAAGCCCGTATCGTATAACCGTAATATCCGTAATGCGTAACCGTAAAAACCGTTAAACAAAATACCAAAATACAAAAGAAAACAAACAATTGCCTATATATTGTTGTTAATTTATCTGCAGCATTGATTAATCTCAATTTGTAAATGTGAGCGATTTTTCTGAATTTGACGCACTCACTTTGCAATTGGAGATTGCTCGAGATTGCAGCATGTGCCACATTACATATACATTTACACACACATATATATGTATATATCTATATATACATTTATATACAGACATTTATGTAGATGTATATACTTATATATGTATATATGTATATAGGTATACTATGATATTGTATTTGATTGCTCTCTGTTTGTTGTTTGCCCACTAGCTAAATTTCAGTTTGAATTTTTAGTTTTGCTAATTTTGAAAAATATGTTGCATTTTTGTCGTCGTTGCCAACAATAAATTCCATGCATAGTACTCGTAATTCGCCTTCCCCTTCAAATGCAGTCAGAGCTGACCGAATGACTTACTGACTCGACTGTGACCGCAGCCGGATCTTTCAGCCATAAGCAGCCAGCCAGACGCGTCGGCAAGCAACCGCACCTTGCCACAGCAATTGCCACATCCAAACGCAACCGCCACCGCATCTCGTCAGCGTCTGTACGGTTGAGTATTACATCAGGTACTGGTGTGCCATTTAACCAACAACCAGTACTTATGTCATACTACGCCGTGCACTGGTCGCACTAACCGCATGCCATGCCTACAAAATACCAAAAAACATTAAAAAAAAAATACAAATTAGAAACAAACAAAAAAATAAAGTGCACGTGAAGCGCGCGCGCTCTCCGATTTGAATCTGCTCGTGTATTATGTATACTGTCTGCCCTATTTGCTATGCCTTTAACAACACTTGCAGTTCGATCAATTAATGCATTTCATTCTGCTTCGCACAGTGGACAGCCTGAAGAACGCCAATCTGAAGCTGGAGCAGAGTCTGAGCAGCAGCGAATCGAGTCAGACGGACAAGATTGACAAGAGTCTCATCAAGAGCCTGCTGATTGGCTATGTGGTCAGCGGACATGCCGGCGACAAGCAGCAGGTGCTGCGCATGATATCCTCAGTGCTGGACTTCAACGCCCAGGAGGCCGACAAGGTGGGACTCAACAAGCCGCAGAACAGTTGGCTGGGCAGCATTCTAGGCGGCGGCAGTGGCGGCTCCTCAGCTACTGGCACGGGTAAGCAAAATACAAAAAACCCAAGCTACAAAGATGCTTTATTAAAACTCTTTTTTATTTTTGTACAGGTAATGAAAACCTGTTGCAGGCATTTGTGCAGTTTTTGGAGCAGGAATCGCAGCCACAATCTTCTGCACAGTCGCGACCCACACTGTTGAGCATGGCCAAACAGCTGGAGGCAGCTCCAGTCGCTACCACAGGCACAACAGCAGCATCAGCTGCAGTTCCATCAACGGCAACCGGAGCAGGAATGTCTTCAGCGGCCAGCAGCGAGCAACAGGTTGCAAATGCCGCTTCAGCGACGCCGCCAACGCCGCCGATGCAAACGCTCCTCATGAGCAGCAACGAATTTGCTCCGACTCGCAATTCTAGTTCGATATTAAAGGATATTCTCAGCGACTCTTGATTGTTGTAGAAATTTAGTAATTGTATATCTTGATACGTGCAATTGAATCCCCAAAATGAATATCGTTTATCGTCCACAACACTCCAATCCCTACATGCTTCAATGCCAATAAATTCCAATATCAATTTATGTAATGTCTCTCCGTGTGCGCAAGTGCATCTGTAAATATGTAATATGCAATATAATATGATAATACTATTGTCGCAGGGGACACCAGGCGGTTGTTGGTGTCCTGCTGGCTGCGATCTATGCGCCTTAATAACAGCTCGCCTGACAGCAGCAACTGAACATACAAATATTAATAAATAATATATAAATAACAAATTGTATTATTGTTTGTATTCATTTCTTTGATTGGGATATTTTGATAGTAATAAACAGGGTACTTTCTTCAATATGTAGGTATACGATCCATTTATAATATAAAAGTTTTGAATGTGGTTTTTACCTTTTTATTTATCTATTTTTTATCATTTAACTGGGAAAAATATAGATAAACTATTCAAGAATAACTCAACTTAATTTCATAAGCGTACTCGAATTATTTTGGAAGATAGAGAACTGAATACTTTAAACCTATATTTTTGACTGTAAATTTTCGCGATTTTTCCAGGCTGCATTCCAAATAGTACAAATAATATCTTAGTAATTTAAATTGTGTTAACTAAAGAACCACATTGTTTTCGGTGTTAACTTGATAACCCATTTTTAAAGCATTGCTTAATATTTTTTAAAGACAGTTAAAGTTGGTAATTTTGTTTTTTATTTTCACGAATTCAGGCACCTCAAGTCCTAGGCGATGGTCACATAGGTCCTCCATTTTAGTGTTTTTTTAATATTATATTGATCATTCTATTTTAAAGCGTAGATTTTTTTTTAATTCCTGACTCGGTTTTTAAAATGTCTGGGACAATTATTGTATATAGTTATTATCTTTTATATTTATGTTAATTGTTAAAAAGAATCAGCTTTCCAAAAAAGTAATTGTTATAAACAATTAAATTTTTTTTTTTTTGTAATTTCGCATTTTACCCCGGGGAAAAAATAAAAATAAAAATAGTATTCCTTGTTTAATTTCCTAATACTTTGAAGGTTGAGTCTTGCTTTCTTTCTTCATCTTTTTTGCATTAGCGACTCATTACAGTTAATTGATGATTGTTTAAAATATAAGAAACAAGAACAAATTGAATTTGAATTAGATGGTCATGTTAATTGCAAATAAAAAGTTGCAACTTGATTCTTCTACAGTGCAAACCATCTATTTTGTAGGCTATTTGCGTGTTCTTCTTTGAAATCAAGGGAAAATATTTATTTATGGTCATAAAGCTTTTGGCTAAATTTGTATTTAAAAATTGTCGTGGGTGCAGGCTTATAGAACTGTTCTACTCAATGGTTTATGTCTGTGATGTATGGTGAACTTTCAGTAAGAGATTCACAGCTGAGTGCTACGATTCACCTTATGAGTACAATGGATCATATTCAATTAAATATGGTTAAAGGGTTAATGAACAAAATTAAATTAATATTGATTTGAATATTCTTTGATTACAAAAAGAAAATCGTCAATGAGGAAAAGTCCATAAATAAAATTCGTCTAACTTAATGGGAAAAAACGAAGCATACTTTTAGGATCATCAATAAATGTAATTTAGTGGAGCAAAGTTTACAACCCTTAGCTTAGTCCTTAAACAAAAACAATGAAAATCTTGGAATAGCTTTTATTATATAACTCGCCACATACGATATTTAGAAATGAATGTATTATTTTTAGCATCGCGTTAGACTAAGAGATGCAAATCAAACATAAATATGCAGCTGCATATTTCCGTTTTCAAAGATAAGATAATTATTTGGTCCTTATGCTTATTAATTTTGGATCCGTCGATACAAGGCCTCGGTGGCGCAGTAGGCAGCGCGTAAGTCTCATAATCTTAAGGTCGTGAGTTCGAGCCTCACCCGGGGCAGGTAACTTTTTTGCTTGCCAACAAATTTTCTATTAATAATTTTTGTTTTACCTTTGGCCAAGAGTAATCAAGTATTTGTGCATCCAACTCAATAGTTTTGCTGTGTGCATAATAAACAAGTGGTAAGGTAGGGCTACTTGCATCAATATGTCCATCTAAATATATATATATATATGTATATACATACATACTTATGCATGTGCAATTGAAGGTGCTTGCAAATGTTAAGGCAATTTATGGTCTTATTTATTACGATTTGTCTTCAATTTTATCGCGTTATTATCAGCATTATGGCGCATGTGTAGCTGACTCAGGTGCGCATTCAATTCCTTGGACTTTGGGCCACCTCAAAGTTAATCACACTTTGGCTAGATATCAGAAAAAAACCTCAAAGTGACGCGCGGAATGTGAATATAGCGTGACATTCATTAAAAGTTGATTAACAGAGGAAGCTTTGTTACCGAAGTCAGACTAATTAGGAACTAGAGTGTGCGTTATTTATAAATACTTGCTTATTATAGTATTATACTCTATATTAGCATTCATAATATGTATTTGTAATAAAATATAATAAACGCTGAATTCTTTAACCTCGTTCCTTATCAGCTGTCTTCCTGCAGTGGTAATTACTTGTTTTGGGGGCAGGTCTTAACTGATATGTGTGTAAATGTGACCATGCTTATATTACGTATGCCGACTATATCGCCGAAATATTATTTTATTATACCCAGCATTTATTGGGCCCCTATGCCAAAAAGAGAGAGACAAAGACACACCCACTTTGCACTTTGTTCCACAGTGTTATTAATAATTTAGCTTATCGAAATTTAGCTTATTGTAAAATGCCAACCATTTTATGCTTGTCCAAAGTTCTTAAGTGGAAAGTTTTTTGCTCGGACAACGATCGAAGAATCCGCCAATATTTCAAACAATGCAGCAGTTCAACAGTTTTAAAATCTGAATTTGACAAAGAAGTTTTCAAAATATAATCATTTAACAAACCGGACATATTGAAATGATGATGAATAAGTACATATGTATGTATGTACATATAATTCGAATGTCCAAATAATGCTATAGATTAGAAAGGTGACAGCAGCTCAAACATTAGTCCAATTTATTCGAAGCGACCCAAGGGAGCTTTCTTCAAATGGAATTGAAATGGTGCCGGAGATTCCA
Source organism: Drosophila ustulata (assembly GCA_035047365.1). Classification (NCBI taxonomy): domain Eukaryota; kingdom Metazoa; phylum Arthropoda; class Insecta; order Diptera; family Drosophilidae; genus Drosophila; species Drosophila ustulata. Next base: position 278,076 of record JAWNPT010000095.1, read on the forward strand.
ATTTGTTTGTTTTAAAGCTAATTTCCACTTACAAATAAATATTGGGAGATTCTCCTATCTATTCTAAAGATAATTCATATAGCTTTTGGTAAATAGTTCGAAATCTTAAGTTCAAATTACATTAATACATATATATTGTGAAAATCGTTTGCTAGGGTATTAATAAGTTGGCATCTGAAGTCCAGTTTTTTTCTTAGTTCATTGATGAATATGTTTATTTGTTTAAATTGTAATAAATGGATGAAATATAGGTTAGTACCCGAGATCAAATAATGTGTTAATTTTTAACTACAATGAGATCAGATCACAATCGGTTTATAATGTAATGCAAATGCAGACAGAAACCAAACATAATGTGATACACAGCCGGCTTCGTAAAGATCACAGATAAACTCATTTCCATATATGTATGTACAGACATATGCTGCTACATAAACATATACATACATTTTTGTGTGTGCTTTCCCATTTGCCCAGAAGCACTACCCTTGGCAATGGATGCGATGAGAAAGCGAACTTTAGGCTATTTGCCAGATACAAGCTACAGTGGTTGCAATACAATTTGGTAAACATTTCCTAAACATATGGTCGCAGTCTAGAAACAAAATTTTGAATAAATTAAAAATTATTACAGAGAAATAAAACTAGAAATTGGTTGTAAAAAAAAAACAAATTTTTAGTCATATTGGATAACTAAAACAAACTTTTTTAATATTAGCAATTGTAAATTTTAATGGCTAACCGAACGCTCATGACTTAATATTTGAATTTAATGATTAAAAAGAGACAGCTTCCTAATAAAATGTATAAGATAAATACAAATTCAAATAAATTTAATTACTAAAACTAAATATGTACAAATTGCAATGTACAGATCGAAGCTCTTGTTAAAGCGGATAATAATGGATTATAAAAACAAACACTTTAAATTTCAGAAATTATAAATGGTAATTGCTAATCTCAAAATATTTTCTTGACTGAATGTTTTAATTTAATGTTTTCTCACCTTTCTTAAACCCATTTAAGCGCTCTTTAAATGTTAATTTTCCGTTAATATCTTATCTAGTGAGTTTTGTCTACATATGTATGTATGTATGTATAATATTTGATCGTGCAGCGCTTAACATTGAACCTGAGGACACTGTGGCTGATGAGCAAATCAAATTGTAATCGGTATTCCTATCGTAATGTATTTATGAATATGTATTTAGCTATGTAAGTGTGTGTGTAGTACATATAGTAATCGCATGTGTGTGTGTTTGAGAGTGCTTACTGATAATCGCGTCCCGCTCCGACGCGAGCAATAAATACGGCAAAGCGCAAAAATTCTTATCAACGTAAAAATATATTATAAATACATAGAAATAACAAATTGTTGTTGTTTTGTTGTTGTTTAGCCTGTGAAATAGTCGAGCCCAAAAAGCTAATGTCGAATATTAAGAGGCGGCAAAGGCCAAGGTGCGAGGGGGTGCCAAAGGGGGCGGGGGAGCCAAAACTAAAGACCAAAATAACACAAATACATGCGTAAGTAAGCGAAAGTAAATGTCGAATACGGCCGCGTTGTTGTACATGTCAAATAAATAGCACACACGCACACAAACGCACACGTGCGAACACACACACACACACACACACACAAACACAGACTGAGCGACATACAAACATACATACATATGTACGCACAGAGAGCGCTGTTTGTGTACATGTGAGAGCCCTTGTGTGTCTTTGTGTTTCGGTGTTTAATACTATAATTCACAAATTTGTTTAGTTCAGTTCGCGCTGGAGAACGCTACGGAAAAGTCGTCGTCTGTTGTTTTCATTTTAAACATTTTTTTTTCTGTTACGTTAAAACACAACTCAGCGACGCACTGAGCAGCGAACAACACAATAATAACAACCAGACTAACATCAACAACAACAAAAGGCAACAACAAATAAAACTACAAAAAGTATGCCGGCTACATACATACATATATGTGTGACGTGAAAAGTTGACGTATTTACCTAAGAGTTTAGCATTAACATAATTCAGCTGATCATGTTCTGAACTAACACACGTGCTGCCTGCGCGAGATCCTGTCTGAATCAGCATGTGGTTATGTGACAATTTGGGTGGTGGGAACCTTGTTACATGGTATTTATTGTGGTACTATCGGTGCAGACCGCAGGTGTCGTGGTTGTCCGCTATCAGCCATCAATCAAAGCTATCAACTGATTTAGCCTGCTCCATTGCGTTCGCGCACGCGCACCCCACAAAACGCCACCTTGTTGCCAGACAGCTTCAAAATCTCCCGTACCCTCTCTCTCTCTCTATCGGTCTATAGCTCTCTCTGTCTGTGGCTGAAAATTGCCCGCCATTTGCTAATTGCTTGCGTTAGCGTTTACAGTGGCTAACATAAAGCGAACACCGCCTGCCACGTGCTGTAAAACACTTTTATTAGCATAATTCACTAGTGTTGCCGTTTTATTGTGCAAATACCGTAATTATACCCTGTAAAATCAGCAAAACGTGTATTATTTACATGCGATAGCGCTTGTAACAAATTGCGGAAGTCAAGTTTATTTACTTGATTCCACAACAATGAAATTAATTTTCAAGAGATAACAAATAGTGGTGCGCAGTTTGCTTTTTTACCCTGTAAAGCCTAGATGGTTTAGTGAGTTTTCAATTTGCAATAAAGTCGAGTGTCAGGCAGAGTATTGCGTAGTCGAGTGCGCTCATTTGCTTTGCGTTGTTGATTCTTCTTTATAGCGCTTTTAGTTAGTAAAGAGCCTCATATAAATTATAGACCGGAGCGCTAATGTTTGTTCTTAGCTTAGTTGTTATATAGTTAATCAGCTCAGCAGTATTCCAAGTTCATAAATATTAGAGCTGCTTTGGGATTTCGAAGTCAACAAATTTCCCATATAAGAATTTACTACATTTCCTGAGGATCTCTGATCGCTCGTCATTTGCCTGATAATGATTGCGTCAAAAATCAATTGATTAGTTCTATATAAAGGAACTAACTTATGTTAATACGATTTCAATTCTTGTACTCTGAGTTTAGCATCCGTATTATCAGCAATTGAATAATCATCACCAATCAGCTGATGCGGGATTTTCTCAAACAGTGGAACAGGAAAATGCGGCTTAAGCACAAAATCAGTTGTCGGAAATGTCACGTTTTTCGGCGCCTTTTTGGCTAATTGATTGACTGGCAAATCGATGCATACTATATGCTATACATATATGTATATTGTTAAATCGTTTGGTCACCTTGAAGTTGACACTACCGGGGGTCGCAAGCGTGACTGTCCATGGATATCGTCACCTTACCACGTGTGCTTCTTGATTGATTACTTTGACAAGGTTTCTGGTGCACCATGATAGTTGCTGTTCAGGAGGCAACGACGCGACGTCTTATCTATCGGAAAACCTTCAACCAATAACACTCCAATATCTCGAGCTCATTACATTAAGACTTTCGCATAAATTATGACGGTCGAAGGTGGTGGAAAGTGGTTAGCGTACAGTTTTCGGTATTCCAGTAAACGAAATCAAGTTTAATTGAACACCATTTTTTTTATGTTCCCACAACCATCATGCTTTAGTTCGTTATTATAGTTTAGTGGTAAACAACAAAGTTCCACTAAAGTTGTCTGCAACTTGTGTGTGTAGCATCAAGTTTTCGAAATATTGTGAAATCATGAATTGTGATATCATTTTTAATGTGTAACAGATTATTCAAACTAAATTTCTCGCTTTGATAACTTGGGCCAGCTGCTGAAAAAAAGCTTGTTGAGTGTGAAATTCATAACGTGTTGTGCTTAGAGAATCCCCCCTTATAACGCGTCTACGTGATAACTTCTGTTAGTCACTGTTGCAGTTTGCTCGCTTGAGAGTTTGCTCATGTTCTTATGATGTGATTTGAGCAGCTAAATAATAATATAGTAATAACAATTACAACAGTAGCAACAAATTAAATAGCGACCTTGAGCAGCGCACAAAATGCTGCATTATTATATTGCATGACGGGGCGTGGGGCAGGAATACCACTAAGTATAGTGCTGGGGAGGGGGCAACATAGAGACGCTTCGGCGGGGGCTTGATGCTCGGCTGACCGACGAAAGTTCGTTCGGGAAGCCGCTCAAAATTATCATCTGGACAATGCTCCCTTCTGTTGGCGCGTTCAGTTGTTCATCAGCTGTTGTGGCGCCATCAACATCATCGACTGGCAATCGTCGCTTGACCGAAGTTATTACAACATTGATCCAATATTCTGGGTCCTTCTTCAGTTGAATATTTGCCAACATATATGTATGTCATTCGATTCGTCGCATGTCGCGATCGCTGTCGTCAGTTCCCGTCGCGTCGCGTCGCGTCGCGTCGCCAGATATCGTTCAGGGGCCATATAAGAAGACCGTTACGCAGGCTTTCAAAGTGGAAATGTTTGGGCTTATCAGCGCGTGCCAATTTCGATGTTAGGCTGTCACTTTGCCTCAGCGTCGCATTGGATCGTTTCGGTTTTTTTTTTATGACGAGCCAGCCGACATCCGACAGTCTAAAGCCGACAAGCGACTGGAAGATATCTTTGACTCGATATCGCCCCCATTTGGTGTCGGCATTGGCATTTAACATTCGAGTTCAGCCCACTTGGTATGGTCAGTGCTTTTATGAGACGCTCGCCCGCTCGCTCGCTCGGTCGTAACAAGTCAAAGTCTCCAGACCCAACATGGCTAAATTCGATACAAATTTTCAGCCAAAAAAGAAAAAAAAAATCTCAAATTTGTGGCGTCTACATCGTCGCGATAACAACAAGAATAACAGCAATCATTGAATTTTTTTTATTATGGTATTTTTTTTTCGGGTTATTTATATAATGGGTGTTACTTTTGCGGCCGTCACGTTTCCAACCCAAAAATGAACAAAAAAATTAACAGGAATTCAATTAAGTAAAAAAAAGAAAGCAGACAAAATATCATTTGTGATCAGTGTGATCAGTGGCAACATTGTGTTCGGCCCTGTCACAGGTTCTGTAATCACGCTGTGGTTTGTTAACCAAAATCATTAAAGAGCTTGCAAGTAATACGTAATTATGAAAACTAATAAGGCAAAAGTAATTAATTAACACGAGTAACAAATCAACAGTGATGTGACAAACGAATTGTGATAGAAATACTTGTGATAATAATTACTTGCTCTTAATGATATATGTACATATATAAAGAACAAAAAAAAATCATTTAAGGTTTTAAATGTGTGAACTAATCTTATCGGTGCCTTTTTGAAAACTTAACAAACATTCCGGAAAAAAGCTTCACTATAAGCACCTATACATTGTGTTTTTGGGATCCTATCTGACTGCCTTCAAGTGCGGTCTGGTTCCTCTTATGTGATCAATTGAGCGCCTAAAACTTATTGTGAAATAGTCGACATCGTTAAAAGTGACATGTCAGTGGATAAAGAAAATATCCCTAATGTTCTATTGATCTTGATTTTGTAATAGTTTGTGATTAAAATTGATTTTACTCATTACGTACAAATTAAATTGATTTTAGGTCTATTTAAATGAAAAGAGCTCAGTGTAAACAAATGCGATTAATCGACAGTTGAAGTACTAGATGCTAGACTTGTTTCAATCTGAGCTGTCAGCAATTGAAACATCCCTTGAGAATTCTTAAATTAGATCTTTAATTCACACAGCTGTCACAACAATTACTTATTGAAGTAGTAAACAATTAGTTGCTTGTATAATTAGAAAGAGCTGCAATTTGTTAGAATGGATTCGACTTGAACATTGGAAACAAACATTTTACATCTAATGATAAGTCGACAGGTCAAATGAAAGATAATAATTTTAATTAAGTCGGAAACAGCCGAGTCAGTTTGTTCTTAACATTTCAATGTCAGAGCAGCGATTGCAACAGTTCTCAACCGGCTCGCAGCTAGCTACAAACATACATTAACATATATCGAAAATCGTATCACTGTATAATAGATATTACATCAACGATTCAGTCAACAATGAAGTTGATTTTTTTATAAGCACAAACATACATATATTTAGTAGTTGAATAATTATTTTCGAACGAATGTGTGAGATTGCCTGGCGACAATCTCACGAGACAGTCACAATGATATGCATAATTGTGAATGGTTTTTGGGTGCGCTCCATTCGACCTATGACTAACCTGTGTGATCTGTGAGAGAGAATTGTTTATACATTGTCTAGTTGGAGCTTGGTATGAGCAATCAATCGGCCATCTGATGCTATTCGTCTTTTCGCATTTTGCAGACACAAAAGCCACAGATCAGTGACCACCCAGTGATGCAAGCAGCAAGCTAAGGCCCTTTAAGATGACTGATTACAAAAATGGCAGCAGCCCCGCCAGAAACAACAACAACGTCAATAACAACAACAACAGCGGCCTAAGACTGACGTTGCCCAAGGAGCAGGCCGCCGACCAACTGCCAAAGTATGATCAACAACAGCCACCCAAGCTGACAACAACAACAGCAACAGCAACAGACACAACGCATCCGCATCCTCCGCCTCCTCCTCCTCCTCCCCATGCGCATCCGCATCCGCATCCGACAAAAAAGAAACGTCGGGACAAGAGCGATCTGGGCGATGATTTTGTGGCGCCCGATGGCGGTTGGGGTTGGCTGGTGGCCATCGCCAGTGGCGTTAATATCGTAAGTGCTCGCCATCGATCATTTCGCAGCCACATTAATTGATGCACAACAACAACAATTATTGCATTTTGCAGCTGGTGACGTTCGCCTTGGCCCAGCAATTCGGCATCATATTCCGCGATCGCATGGAAAGCTTGGGCATCAGCAGCTCCGAACTGACGACCATCATTAACACACAGATCGCCGTCTCCGCGTTCACGGGTGAGTTTTGGGTTACGACATAACGAATTTCGCTATTCGCCCGATATTCGGTCTCTATGAATAGCTCGTCGTCTATGAATTTATTTCTAGTTAGATCAGAACACGTTGCAACAAAAAGTTTTTTTTTTTTGACCAATTCAAAGTTAACGTGTTAAATTCACATACATTTCAATTAACAATTATATAGTCTTTTATCAGTTTAAGAAATATCATATCTTATTGCCTTACATTTTCTTACATTTGTAGCTTCAGTTATCAATATTTCAAATTCTCTTTAAATTCTGAATAGTTCAGTTTGAAATACAAAAGATTTAGATTTATTTAGTTCTTCTTAAATAAATTTACATAAATTCAAATGCATTACATTTTTAAAAAATAGTCTTGCATTTAAATGTAACTTTATATGCTAACTTTACATACTTTAAAAGTACATAAATCAGAATTCTCTAAATTCTCTAGATTGCTTTATTTAGTTTATCTTAAATAAATTTACATAAATTCAAATGACCAATTATTTTGTTTCATATTTATTGTTGCATTACATTTTCAAAAAAATATCTTCCATTTAAATGTACAAACCAAACAAAAACTACTGAAGTTTATTAGACTTCTCTAAATTGGCAATTATTTCAGTGTGTTAACTTTTCCAAATCTATTGGATAGACTCGTAGTGTAGAATTTGTTTACTACCAATTTGGTTGCCTTTGGGAGAACTCGCACTTCGGGTTGCAGCTTTCGCTGCCTTTCTTGAACCACTTCCAGCTGGGCTCGTGACTAATGTTCGCTTATCCTATCGACAGGTCTGCTCAACGGTCCGCTCTTCCGCCGCTATACGTATCGGGCCGTGGCGCTGTTTGGCTCGGTGCTGACCTTCGTGGGCCTCTTCTGGATGGTGTTCGCGGACACGTTCACTCTGTATATGCTCAGCTTCTCGATTATCTATGGCTTCGGACGGGGTCTGACGGTGTCGGCCTCCTCGCTGGCGGTCAACACGTTCTTCAAGGTGAAGCGACGCACAGCGACGGCTTATCAGTTCGGCGTTGCCGGCATGGGGCCCATTGTGTGCCCCTACTTTGCCACCTACATGCTGAACATGTTCGGCGTCCAGGGCACAACGCTGCTGTTCGCCGGTGCCTCGCTGCACACGATCGCCTGCTCGCTGATCTATCAGCCGGTCAAGTGGCATGTGGTGAAGCGGGACAAGGACGCGGAGGCGCTGCAGCCGCCGAAGACGCAGGCGCACTTGGATGACGAGGACGATGACATTATCAAGCATGTCGTGGAGCCCGAGACGCCGGTGTTGCCACGCGCCAACGATGGCTGGTTCGGATCGCGTGCCTCGCTCAACAGCAGCGGCACCCGGAATCGCCTCAACACCTGGGAGCGGGAGAAGCAGCAGCTGGCCGGCGAAAACGGTCACTTCGAGCTGAAGCGCTTGAATAGTCGCGATTCAACGGGCCGCCAGCAGCGCAGCATTTCCGTGAGTCACAGCATCAAGGAGGAGCCGCACGATCACGAGGAAATCGAGTACGAGTACGAGAAGGAGAAGGAGCAACTGAAGCCGCCAATTGAGCTGACGGCCAAGGAGCAGCAGGAGCTCGAGGATGAGCAGGAGCGACAGCGTCGCAAGAAGTTGCCCTTCTACCGCAAGATCGTGATCTTCTTCGATCTGGATCTGTTGCGCGACTTCACGTACGTCAATCTGGCTGTGGGCATCACGCTCATCAATTTCGTGGAGATCAATTTCGCCATCCTGACGCCCTTCATTCTGAGCGATCTGAACTTTCAGCCCAACCAGATCGCGTTCGCCATGTCGCTGCTGGGACTATTCGATCTGATCGTCCGATTCCTGGTGCCGCTGATCACGGCCAAGTTCAACTTCAGCAATCGCACGTTCTTCGTCATCGGCATTTTGGGCATGTGCCTGGGCCGTGTTTTCCTCTCGATGACCTCGAATTTCTACGTGATGGCGGCCATCTTTCTGTGGCTGGGCCTCAACAAGGCCTTCCGCACCGTCTTCTGGTCATTGATCATTCCCAGCCATGTGCCGTTGAAGCGTTTACCTGCCGCCGCCGGACTGCAGCTGCTGATGTCCGGCATCTTCTCGATGGCCTTTGGCCCGATGATCGGTGAGTAGAGTTTGCTGAGTGTGCATGTCAGTGCATGTGCTTGCCTGTATTGTGGCTTACTAATCCCGAATCCTAATACACGAATCGCAGGTCTGATTAGGGACAACACGAGCTATGCGTTCACGCTCAACTACCTCAATTCGCTCTGCCTCATGGCCATCGCCCTGTGGTATTTGGAGGATTGCCTTCGTGGCCGTGGCCGCAAGCCTCAGCCGGTCACCAATGTGGATGTGAAGTGATCGCGCAAGTACTGAAGCTGATGTCTGCCCATCTTCTACTCCAACTCCAACTCCAACTCCATAGCCAACTCCACAGCCAACTCCAAGTCCAAGTCCAAATCCAATTCAAACTCCTTCCCATCCCAAGTAAAGTGGAGTTTAGCCAAGCTTTTTGTTGTTGATTTATTATTAATTTTATTATGATTTACTTTTTTTTTTATTATTTGTGAAACACGTTTGTCATGCGTGTACATTTTGTATATATATGTAATTGAATGTAGCAAATTTAATTTTATTAATTATAATAACTGTTAATAATATGCGTAAGCTGCCCAACTTGAAAATACCTACCGAGTACTTATTTTTGATTCTTTGTTAACTGTTGACTGCCTGACTCGTGCCGCAATCAATTCTCATTTGATTTGTATTCGGCCGCAATTCGATTTATGCAGAGCACCCTCCAATTAATGGGGTCGCTACGACCAGACCATCCAGTCTGTAACAATCGATTCCCCCTCTTTGCAAACACTGTCTTTTCTGATGGTATAATATTTATTTTTGTAACATTCTTGGGATATAATAGTTTGGGATAACATTATGTTTACCGTGTTTTAACATAATTTCACAACCTTTTTCAAAGTCGTTTTAAATTGTAAATTTTAAAGATGTTGAAATGTAATTTAAATATGTAGAATTACTTGGCATACTAGATTAATGTCCATTTTAGGTATCTAAGACATTCCAGTTATTTTAAAACTAAATCATATGTCTAATTTTGTTTTAATTATATTGACAGGCTCTGCATATAGTGTTTAATAAATAGTAGATATGTTATTTTATTAGACAAAATGTAGTTTTAATGGGAGATTTCCTATTGGAGTGTGAAAATTGATTGTTGGGCAAACAAATAATACGCAAATTAAGAAATTGTCATGCTGTTTGTTCAGTTATTTAGCAATACCAAAAATCACTTCCGCCAACAGTTAAGGCGTGTGAAATGCTGATTGGAAGGCGAGCAGTACATCTAGTCTTCGACTTGGGGTCTCTGCCTGCCTCTATCTCGTCTCGAGAACAGTCAAGTCATGCCGGCAGCTCATCATCGACCGATGTGTCATGCAATTGCCGGTAATTGGATAGCGTGCCGGGCATTGCCGCAACTAGCTGACAATGTTGTGAAATACGTTCCACAAGTACGAAAGAGCGAGAGCACCCAAGAATCCGATGAGGAGACTCTGGAATCGTTTTGTTGGCAGTCGCAGCCCTTTGGCTGCCACAAAATTAGACTGATTAATGAAAAGCTCTGCTCTGGCAGCCAGCTGCTCAAACTGATCTTGGCCCCGTCTGGCCAATAGTACTATACAAGCAAACCGGTTGTTGGCCGGGTTGCTGGGCAGTTGCGGCTCGTCGTGAGTTTGTCAGTCGTCAGTTGGCGGGTGAACTCGGTCAATAAACTAACCGCAGAAGTGCGCATCCTGCGCAGTGTAGACGTCGCAAAGTGGCAGTTAAATTCAGAATTTGCATAAGATCGCAAAATAATTGAAAATGCTAAGCCAAGGATAGCGCATATGTTGCTGCGTTAAAGCAATGAAATAGGCGTTAATGGCGTGGTCTGTGTATTTGGTTAGTTAGCGACAAGACAGCACTCAAAGACCCAGATAAATTCAATTCCATAAATAATAATAACAATTCTCATTGCCATGAGTCAAGTGGAAAGTGACTTTTGAATACGCGACAACAGGTTGACGCATTACCTTGATTCTGCTTAACCAGACATAAAGCACGCCTTGAGCTCTCTCCTGTAAATATTTGCATGTATCTCTACCCGTATGAGTTCTCGTTCTTATTTATAGTCGCCTATCTTTATGTCTTTTTCGGAACTCATTCCCATCTCTTTAGGTATTTTGCTTACCGGCAACGCAACTCAACCCCAAGTATAAATCCTTTTCCTATTTTAATTGTTTGGCTTTATCCAAATCACAGACAGTAAAATACATTCATCACTCTATTATCTTAGCCGCGGAAAATGTTAAAAAATTACACTAAAAGTTACGTATGTAAATATCTCACAAAGCCATTTTATATTCAGTAAATCTGTAATTTGCATTCGCATGGAATGTGACATTTTAGTGTCCAAAATGTATAATCTGTAATTATATACAAACTTATAAAACTCAATTACGTTGTTATTACTCGAATTTGTCGGTTGTGTATAATTTGTTAGAAGAAACTCTATAAAATTGATCCGAATTTAATTGTGGTCCGCTAATTGGGGTCTCCCAAGACGATAATCATATTTTGTGTGACGCAAACGCAGTGTTTATCATTCCAATATAAGGTGTAGAGTCAACAAACGTATGCAAATATATGTATGAAGATGCCTGTGTGTGTGTAAATTAGATACATCAAAGCAGCTTAAAACAAATAACACGCGTGCACAGATACAGATACAGATACAGCTACAGCTACAGATACAGATTCAAATACAGATACAAATGCAGATATTAAACAAACCTCAGGCAAAGCTACTGGAACTCTAAAATGCGAGAGTCGCATTAAGAATTCAACCAAACTAACATTTAAAAATGCTGCTATATTTATTCTTTCTTTTAATGAACTTTCTAATAGTCACTTGCCAATATTCTTCTACATTTGAATATATTTCAAGAAAAATACGATTTAATTAACGCCATTGGATTTCTAAACAGAGGGTACAAAAAGATAAGGAATCTATGAAGTACTAGAAATGGCGAATCGAGCAACAAATAAAATACTTTGAACTTGCTATAATCATAATGACGATAATATGCCCGAAATACAGTTAATTTTATTATTGTTAGTACGAACGTGTGATTCATAATGCATGAATGGAGCGCATTATTGTACTTCAATGATATTGATTAAGAAGGCAACTTCGCAAGTGCGTGCAATAGCTGTAAACTAAAGGGTCAGCCCTCGATTTAGAGGCGGAGTGAGTGACACTCATTATTATCTAAAAAATTAATTCTCATGGTGAACTATAATATGTGTAGACACAATATTTATATGTAGTATTAAATTTGCGATAATTGCACACGATTTCCGCATATGTGCACCCATACATGTAGAACTTTTGTATTTGATTGTAAACAGACACATTATTTTAATATATAATTAACTTTTCCTCTATTTGCTGTGTAATCGACTTTATGACGGCGCTCTAACCACCTGTAGAGGGCGCCAGCGTCGGGCGATAGCAAGGCAAGAGAGTGGGAGCCAGAGAGAGAGAGAGAGAGCGACAATTAATGAGGCGACGTCATCAATAAATGCATTCTACGAGCAGCTAAATCAGAGACTGGAAAACTGGTTAAAAGTATTGCTCGATTATCGATAGATTCGTAGAGTCGTAGACCTCAGCATGATTAGCGTAGAGTTGCGTCACATTCTGATTATGAATAAACTAATCATTCAATGAAAAGTACATGCAGTTTGTACTTGGCAAACCACAATTAATCTGACTTGAATGATTTAATGTATGTATATGTGTATGTATGTATGTGTAGGTGTGTGTGTATCGATAACATCTGGAGAATTGCCAGTTAGGGGCAATTATCCATCAATCTTTTGGGCTATCTACCTGATGTTATCTATGATTTGTGAGTTGTATGTGGCCGCCGTTGGCAGCAGTTGGTCAAAGTTCCATCTTAAAGATTTCGACCGACACTAGTCAGTATTAAAATCAAAGTGCCAGAGCCGCTTCCCGGCCTACCGGTTCCCGCCTCTACCAACCGATTAACCGATCGGCATTAACATTACTAATTTCAGCGTCAGAGTGATAATGCTGCTCTTTCTACAATGCAAATTCATTGCAGTTCTATGGGAGAGCACCGTAGCAGAGAAAGAGTGCGAGAGAGCGGTGCGAGAGCGAGAGCGAGAGACGACCGCGAGCAATGTGGTCAAGTGCAGGGTCGAGATCTTTTCGCAAAAAGCCCGGTTTGTCTACCGCCAGGCGGCCCACGCATTTGTTTAACAGTATTTTGCCGTCGCTACCATTCGCTCTGCTCTCTGTCCTCCATCGAGCGTTACGATGGTGATGCGTTCCTCTGCAAGTGCGTGTGTGTGTGTGTGTGTGCTCGAGTGTGCCTGTGCCTGTGCCTGTGTGCGTGTGCGTGTGTTAGTGCCTGTGGATTGCTGTGCCTGCCGTAGATGATGATAGTCGTCGGAGCAATGAGACTCGACGCATCGAACACCCTGTAAATAGTGCTAGCAAAATGAATGGCAGGAAAAGTGAACTGAAAACTGCAAGAAACAAAATTAAAATCTATTTAATTATTACACAGCTGTAAATAGCAAAAAATAAATCAATAATGTATGTCAAAATAACTTTAAATACAAAGAAACATTCGTGGTAAACATTGTATATAATAATTTACCACCGATTGAAGTTTGAATTGCAAATGGGGTTATTTAACTTAAGTTAAAAAAAAAAAACAATGAAACAATTGTATCAGCAACGACAACTAAACATTGTATACAATAATTTGTCATATAATTAAAGTTCGGATTATAATAAAATTTTTTAAGATCTTCAAGTATTTTGTAAATGATTCTTAAGATTTTGTAGTAAGACCACTTTATGGAATACATATTTTGTTTACTCTTCGATTTGGAGTTTCTTTTGTTGCACTTATTAAAAAATAATACCAACATTTTATTGTAATTAAAACATCACCGCTCAAACGCTATTCACTTAAACTACAAAAATTATCATGGACGCCAGCAACCGCTCACATTGGTACAGGGTATAGAGCTATAAAGCAGACAGCACTGGCTTGCGCCTAACAAGTCGAGTGCTGGACGCGTAGCAGTTAACAACGACATCGACAACGACATCGACATCGACGACGTCAGTGAAATCCGTATTAACAACCGAAAGCAGTGGAAGCAGTGCACAGGCTCTTTAAATGTAATTACAGTCGTGTTAACATTAACATATACAAGTAACATAACCATTAACAGTGAACTCGCAAAAGTCAAAGACTTTGAGCAGTTGCTTTTATTAGTTTTGTTGTGCTTCAAATTCGAACAATGAATGCGCCAAAAACAATAATCGCAACCTGATATTCTATTATTTTTTTTTTTTTTGTGTGTATGAGTGTGTTTATCAGTGAACGTTTATGATTAAAAAGAATACAAATATAAATGAAAAGTCGAAGAAAACAAACGTTTTGTGCTGAAGTACGGCAGTTGAAGGGCGCTGGGAACGCAAGCCAGCAACGAGCAACAACATGCAGCTTCAACAAGTGTTTAATAAAAGGCAGAATAAAAACAGAGTCCTCGTATCTAATACTGGGGCATGCGCCTTTAGCTTTGCCCCTAAACGGGGGTTCCCGCGGGCCCTCGCAAAATGTGTTCGCCAAAGGTTTTACCATGCGGCGCAAAAATGGTGCACCAAATTAAATTACCAACACTTTTTTTTTTGATGCCCATCCTTGCAATTCAATATTCTGTAATTTCAGTTTTTTTTCATATCTTTTTTGCTTACTTGTGTTTGTGTTGCTATGGTGGTCTTAGAGTCAAAATGGTTAGGAATACGACTGTCGAGGTTTTCATTGCTTTCTTTAAGTCAATCTTCGAAAGGTGTCGATGCAATAATTAAAAGTACATGCAAAAATTATAAAATATTGATGACATCTCTCAAATTAAATTTGTACACAATTATCGCTAACATTTATTCATTTCGAATGTTTAATTTGTTGCTTATCGCATTGGGTGGTTTGTGTGTTGTGCTGTTAGTGAATTGTGCGAATTTCAGGTGATTTGCGTTGATTGGCAATCGAAGTACTGAAGCTTTCGTCTAGGGTTTGATAATAAATCAGAAACTACAACAGCTAATCAAAAAACTTTTGCCCTAACCTCTAACATTGCTAAAAGCTCAACGCTTTTAACATTTTTCCTTAACATTTTCTGTTGACTTTTTAAATGAATTACCAACTGTGAAATAATACGTGTTCATATAATTTTCCAATTTTTTTTAAATTAAAGTAAAAATGCAGGGCAACCTTTCTAGAAGATTTGCCTTTTTTTTGGTTGTTTTAAGCATAAACTTCATAGTTCAATTTATTTTAGTGCAGGGCAACCTTTCTAGTGGATTTTTGGCCTTTTTCTGGCTTGTCTAATGTTAGAACTTCTTAGTTTAATTTAGTTTGGTGCAACGCAACCTTGCAAGTTAGATGTTGACCTTTTTCTATCTTGTTTTATGCTAATATTGTATACAATTTGTTTTATATATGTATATTTTTTTATTATTTAAGATATTCTACTATAACATCAAAACAAATCCATTTGTAAGCGACATTCTCGCAAAGCATTCCACAATGAGTCGCATTGAGATACTTTTCAGTGTTCACTTAAATCTGCGATTATCCGCCTAAACAACTTCGGTGTTTGTACCGTGCGAGAATTTTTATATTTTCCAAATATATTAAAGACCAAAAATGGACGAGAAACCATCATTGAAAATTATAGAGCTGAGGAAATTCAGTTAATTAGGGAAACAAAAATATTTATTTTTTTCCTTTTTTGGCATTGAATGCGTGCGACATTATTGAAATGTGCATATACATTTTAATTGGTGGTTTTCGTCGGATAGAGACAAAATGCAAATAATGCACGCTAATTAAATTACTGCACATTTCGACGCTGTAAAATAATTACTCCTGCAAATGCGTTTGCGATGGTGAATTATCATAAATACGAATGTACATACATATGTATGTATAGTATACACTTGAGTTTCCATCGATACGTTTTGAATATTATAAGCAGGGCAATATTATCGCCTCGGCTATCGCGTACATTGCAAAAGTATTTAAATGGCATTCCGAACTTGTACTTGATGCAAATACTCTCACCAAATGTTCTTGGACAATGAGCGATAAATTCCAAATTGTACTTGCCAGCCAGGACTGATGATTGTCCCAGTGAACTGGCATAGATTGTTTTGATTCTTGTGTGTGGTTCTCCGTTTTTGTTTGTCTGCCATTTTGGGAGACAGACATCCCATGTTTGACAGCACACCCAAGTGGAATTAGCATTGGGGAATTAGGTGGGGGGAGGCTATGTTAAGTTTGTTGGGTTTAGATGCCTCAAGTGGCTTCGGCTGCAATTCGGATTGAATTTCAGTCGCATTCCCTTCACAGAAACACTTAACGCACACACTTTACCGGAGTCAAATTGAAGTACGTGAGTTTATTTGGTTGGGCATAACGCAGCGAAATACAAGAATAACTGAACAAAAACTGACAAAAGTGACTAGAAAATGACTTGAAATGCGCATTAAATGCATAAATAAGCAACTCGCCACTGACATCGGGGCCGAAATACCCAAAACCAAAAACCAAAAACCCAAACGTAAATTCAAAGCGGCATAGCAGGGACCAGGGAACAAGAATGAGAACGAGAATGGAAGTGGGAACGGGAACGGGAACGGATCGGATCGGATCGGGGACAACGACAAAGGCGTGACACATGTGAGAATGCGCCAGGCGTTGGGATTATTCTGCGGTAACGCTGCCTGGGACAACCTTTATGCGCAGCTGTACTGCTGCACAATCTCGCAACATGCATTCCAAAAACAAAAAGAAAACAACGCCACAGGGCAATTGAGCACCAGCTAAAAATAGTTACTGCATAGTGTCATTCGTACGTCAGCCAAACAATGTCCATATCACAGGCTCTAAGCACACGCCTCTTTCTAAACGTCCCCCCCCCCATTTCAGCCAATGGAATAGCTAATCCATAAGGTAAAATAATCAGAGCCAGAGCAGTCCATTGAGAAGCGTTGCATTCGATTTTCAATTAAGATCTCGACGGCTTAGCTGGTATTAAGTTTACACAATGCAGCGTATTTTCGTTTGTTTCGTTCTAAAATGTTCATTTTAGTTTGAGCAACTAAAATATTCCATTGTCTTTATATTCAGCTATTGTTGCATACTCAAAGACCATTTGAGTCTCTTTCAATTAGTTCCAATCAAATTATTTTATCTGTGAACAATATGACCAAGGGCAGGCTAAATCATTTGCCTGGCATATTGCAGTTCAAATTAACGTACATTTTACTTTGTAAAGTTATTTTCCTAAATATATTTTCTTATTCAATGATATGATTAAAGTATCTACAAATTTGGCATTTCCTGACAGGTTAAATCATTTCCCTAGAATATTCAGCCGAACGCAATTAAAACGTAATCATTGATATTAGACTGCGATCTGTGAGCTTCTATATAATTTAAAATTTTCTTAACGAAAAGATTTAAAATTGCTGTTGATGACTGTAATTAAAATGAAATATCTACTAAAAAAATCACTAGTATTATTAAATATATTGAATTGCACAAGCGTTGATCGGACAATTAGTGATTGAAGCATTTTCAGCTCTCTTCCAATAGATTCTGCTTTTGCTCGCATCACTGATCATCGGATTGATCCGTTGAACTGATTTGCTCAATCGATCGTTTACCACCTTCGACTCTGTGGTATTGTGCGATTGTGCACACTGTCCATATATGGCAAAGTTCCCACGTACTGTAACACTACAAATGTTTCTATTCGAAGAGCCATTTGAGTGCAATCAATAACGAATTGTTAATGTGTGGGTATTCATGGGCTTTAATCAACACTCATTGACACAATTTAATTGTGCGACATTCGGAATGAACCATATTAAACAATAAGCGGAATTCTCGATCATATGCACTCAGAAAAATTCCATTAACGAGAAATGGTTCTACAAACCCAACTAATATATTTTATATTATGATAATTTATGTTCAGCAAATGTAACGATTATAGTCTGATCTGTGCACGTATTTCGCTCAGTGTACAGACACATACATACATATACATATATGGGAGTATGATTGAAAAATTGCGCCGTTCGATTAATCTCAATTAAATGGCGAACAAGCTGCCAATTGACTGGCAAACACGAAACAAAACTAAGGAAGCTAAAGTCGAGAGGGTTCGACTGTGAGATACCCGATACCCATTTTGAGAAAACACAAAACACTTATGTAATCAAAAAATATACTGAAATATGCCGAGAAAATACAAAAAGTATTCGAAAACATAGCATAAAATGCAATATATATTTTTTGCCGTACCAAATTATTTAGTGAGTAGTTTTTTCATCCGATTGCTACGAGATGTTCAAGAATTATTTGCACTATAAGTTACTATAACATATGTGTAACAATATTCGAATCTTATTTTCTTAATCTGTCTCAAAGTTAGGTTTTTAGTCTCTGAAATCTATGCTAAATCGTCTCAGCTGTTATACTGTTATACTTAATGGGGAATAAGATGCCTCCTTTTGCCTGTTACATAGATTTTCTGTTGCCACTAAGATGGTACTCCCTGCTAGCCAACGGGTGACGGGTATAACGAAGGGAGCTCGAATCGAATACTAAACTTCCGCTTGGACCGTGCCGAGCCAAACGTCAGACACAAGATACAAATGCGAGATACAGATGCAGATAGTGAACGTATCTGCAGACACGCTCTCTCTCACATCTCACTGACATTAGCTACACCTGTCGACAGGTGCCATGTTCTGCTAAGTGTACAAATATGTGAACTTGGGGCACAAGTGTTTCACTATTTGTCTTCTGGCTCCTCGCGACCCGAACTGATAACACGAAGCACGAAGAGCCAAGAGAGAGAGGGAGACAAATAGAGTGAAAGGGGAAGCGATTCTCTCCGCCATATGGGCGGGCAACAACCTAATCAATAGCGCCGACGACGACGACGACGACGACGCCGTAAATGTATCTAGCAATGTCTTTGTTTTATCTTCTGAATGAGTCAACGGGCCAATCTAATTACCCACCGGGCGTAGCTTGATAAGCTCCATGGGATATGCGAGTATTACGGTATCGTTGGTATTTTATGTTCTCAAGTGTTTGAACTGCAGCTCTGATTTGGTTTTTCTGCAACTTATCGTATCGTCTGTTGACCAGTTTCAATTGTTTTATATTCTGTTTACTCTACTATTTATTTGTTTAAAAAATATACAAGCATAACACTAATTAACGAGTAACAATATGCCCTGTAATATGCATGATAATTTACAACAAAATGAATTTGAATATAGTATGTTCTACGTATTTACTTTATTTATTAGAGATTCATTGAATCACCCTTTAACTTTAACATACGTGTTGAAAATTGCCATCGAATTGTATAATATTATGAACACTAGAATTCCCCAATCGATTGCTCATTTACACAATAAATTGAAACTCTTGCGGGAACTTCTAGACGTCGGCCGATTGCCAATCATTCCAAAGAGCGATAATAAGAGTCGGAAAACTACTCGACTTCTCACCCCTTTTTTCGCAATAAGCAATGTGTTATCAGGCAATTAATATTTACGTGGGTTAGGAATAAATCGGCACAGCCTAGAGATTTATGCTCAAGTTAAGCGAATACCAAATAAGGCAGAATGAATTGAATTTGAGTAGAGCGTTAACCGATTATTTAAATAATTAGATTTAACTGCAAAGCAACAAATCGATGCCCGCTGATAATCTGTATTTAAATAGTAGTCGAATTCAAATTTCGAATTCAATTCGAGTGTAACGAACATTTGTGAAATTCATTAATGAATTCTCAATTCTCAAGTAGTTGCCGTGGCTAGAATTCGATTGATTGCTGGAACACTTGTTGCTGGATCCCCCCATGCTACTTAGTTAATGCTACCGAGTAATATGTTGATAAGGCTAATCGTGACGATGCGTTTTCTCAGCTCGTGAGTGCGTGTCATGGTAGCATATGACAGTGTGTTGCTAATATGAATAGTTGTTGTTTATTACTGTCCACTCGGCATGATTTGCAAAACAGCTGAAACAAAACAACAAACCGTAATTATCGAAGCGACGACAAATCACAGGAATTTTGCAAACCGGTAACAATATTGTTGCCGTTGTCGCTGTTGTTGTTATTGTTGATGATGGGGGAGATTTTTATTGTCAGTCGAGTTGAGTTTTGGTTTTGTTTCAATCGATTTGCCACTCATTTAGCTAGATAAAGTAAAGGCGAAAGTTTTGCCTCTGCCTACACACGCACTTGACTCCCGAGTGCTGTGAGACTTTTAAGTGCCTGTTTCCTCTGCTCTCATGCTCTTGGCCGTGGTCATGGTTTTGATCTCTTGCTCTCGCTCTCGCTCTTGCTCTCGCTCTGTAGTCTGCAGTTTGCATTGCTCTGGTGTCTGCCTCGCAGCCTGTCAAGATCTTTGACAGCGGGCGTCAATTTATGGCACGCTTCGATGGAGTTCAATGGCAAACAACAAGACTGACAACGTTCGCTATCTGCAATCTGAATGAAGACATCCAAGTGCCGGCATCCAGCATCCAGCATCCAGCATCCAATATCCCGACGCGCACTTGGCAACGAACAACACAACGACACCGGCTGCTGCACCAGTTGCGAGTTTGTCTCCGAATTATCGCTGCATAAATAGAAGCCCCACCATGTCGTGCTATGCTACGACGACTTGCCTTCGAGGGCGACTGCATCTCCCCATTTATATTATATTGCAGTCTCTTCATTATTTTTACAACTACTCCAGCGCTGGCCTATGTTCCTCTGCTCTTCTCTGATTTTTTATTTATTTTATGAAGGACCCGCGCTGGAGAATCAAGTTTCGAAAGGGCTGCGGTTCAATGTGATGGCATCGGTCCATTAAGACTGTCGCTGTTGTTGGCTGACAGTGCCGATGCATTGATCTCCATTGAACCGGGCACTCCCGCTGAGTGATTTCCTCAGCTGTCACCGTCTCGCAGTCTTCTTCGCTTTGCATACCAAGCAGCCAAGTCGCAACGAAAATCAAAGCTACAAAAATATGTTATAATATCGACATACATCCATCTATAATAGGCTCGCCCCTAACAATAATGGGACAGGCATTTGCGATAGCGTCGTCATGCCGCCAATGTCAATACGGCCAATTAGCAATTAGAGCATTATCTGGCATTTGCCCATAATGACGAGGTGTGCCATGATGTGCCAAAAGGATCCAAATATCAAAGGCAGTTCGAGTGCGAGCATTAATAGCGCAATTACCTTTGAAATAGCGACAATTTGGCACTGCAACACTAGATAAATAGACCACTTCACAAATAGTTTGTTGATAGTCGGGCAGTTTGCCATGGACTCGAGTTGTCTTTCCACGTTAGGGCGATAATGGTAATGGTAATAAACGCAATGCAGAATATTATAATAATAACCAGACAAAAATTGCTTTATTGGATTTGACTTCATAATCTACACTTTGCTTACAGCTAGAAATAAATGTATTTACAGGAGGGATGGATTAGAAAATAGAATGACAGTTGCTATAAGAATGTGGAAATATTGATGGAAATTAGCTTCATCATTTCCTTTTCCTTTTGCCAATTATTCAAAGATCAAAACTTGACTTCACCATCAGCATTTAGTTTGATACTTATTTATAAAACAGAGTTACTTTTAATGCTGAAAATGCTTAATGAATTAAAATTATCTTCGTCCTTTCTCTTATAGTTTTTATTTCAAACTTGACTTCAATATCAGCATTTATTTTGATATTTATGTATATTAAATATTATTTTATTATTATTAGTTTATAATTAGTATTTCCATAATTATTTCGAATGTTGCATTTAGTTTTATTTTTGGTATTATTATTTATTATATTTATTTTGTTTAATATATATTTTGTTTTATTTTACTGCCTAGTGTACAAAGAGAAAAGTTCATTTGAAATATACTTCAACAGATAAAAGTATTTCATCAATAAAAGTATTTCATACTTCCAAAATCAAATTACTAATCCCAAAAGTAATACAACATTTCCGCATAAAACAGTCCGCATATTGCACTCAACGTTTCTTCAACAAAAAATGACATAGATATATTTTGTTAAAATTTGACATTTATTGTTTTACTGCCTCTCATGCGTTTCTTAATGTGCTCTTTGAGCATATTGATCCTCGGGCATATCTTATCTCTGTTAGAAGATATTACACTTGAAGTTCTCTCAGAACGTTCTCGATAATATTCGTTGTCGATAATATTTGCTGCAGGCCCAAAAAGGTCTTCTCCATTGGGCTTATCAACGTTATGGACTTGCTGGCGGGATTTCTAATTAGAAATAAATTACGAAAAAACGCTGAACTCATTACTCAACCAACTTTCTCTCCCGTCTTGCAGACAACTGTCATTAGCCACACCGCAGCGATGGACAAGTCAACGCTTACGCAGAAGAATTACGCCAGTGTCTACAACGAGACGACAAAGCCCAAGAAGCCAAAGCGACGCGACAAAAGCGATTTGGGTCCCGATTTTGTGGCGCCCGACGGCGGCTGGGGTTGGGTGATCTGTCTGGCCGCGGGCTTCAATAATGTGAGTGTTGCCAGACCCTTCAAACTAGACCATGCCACTAAACGCCAATGTGTTCTTGCAGTTCTTCATGTTTCCGGCACTGCAGCAATATGGTTTGATCTACAGAGCTCGCATGTCATCGCTGGGCTTTGATGCCAAGGAAACTACCATTATTGTAAACGTCGTGATGACCTTGTCCTCGCTAGTGGGTAAGTTGCACAGCACTGAAATCTCTATTTATCTATGGGCAGAGAAAAATCGTGCTTAAATCTAGAAAAAGTTATTGAATCGAACCCAAAATTCTTAGACAATTCTGAATTGGCCATTCTTTAAATTGCATTTTTTTTTTTTGAGGCCAATTCTTGAAACAAGAAAAAGTTATTGACTTTAAAAAGAATAAAAAAAATATATATATCTATATTGACTATTCTTGAAAGATGAGAAATATTCTCAATTCAAGATAGCAAATTAAATAATAAAGAACAAGTTCTTGAATTTAGATTGTAAAAAAAACATCTTTATAAATTGACTATTCTTGAAATATGTAGGATTTTTTTTAGTTATTACATTTATAATTAAAAAATGCAAATCTGTCGACACTGAACCTAGAATGCAAATTTTCGAATCAAAAACAATTTCTTGAATTTAAATTGTTAAAAAAAATTACATCAAAATTACATTTTTAGTTATTTGAGTATTAGAAATATTGTCAATTAAGAATACAAAAATCTCAAAATTTCTCTCAGCAATTTATCGAATGCAAAACAAGTTCTTCAATTTAGATTATTTAAAAAATAATATCTACACAAAACATATATTGGCCATTCATGAAACAAGAATATTTTAGGTTTTTATAAGGATGAGGAATATGAGAAGATAATCTATTTTTGTATATGCCTAATACTAATGTCTGATCTCATTCTAGGCATTGTCAACGGCGCCATATTCCGCAGATTCACCTTCCGCCAGGTGGCCCTGGCGGGCACAACCCTCGGCTTTCTGGGCATCTTCGGCTCGGCCTTCTGCACCACTGTCTGGCAGTACATCATCTGCTTGTCGCTGATCTATGGCGTCGGTCTTGGCCTGGCCATGGCTGCCGTGTCGCTGGCCGTCAACACCTACTTCAAGCAGAGTCGCCGTCGCGCCACGGGCTTCTCCTGGACCATCACTGGGCTGGGTCCCATCATCTTCCCCTATGTGTCCACGTTTCTGCTGGACTTGTACGGAGCCCAGGGCACGATCCTCATCTATTCGGCGATCGCCCTCAATGCCATACTCTGCGCCATGACGCTGCAGCCGGTGATGCGGCATGTCCGCAAGCCGGAGAAGCCCCCTGTCGAGGTGGCCGAGCAGAAGGAGCAGACGGAACTGCTGGAGGCCAATGGCAATCTGCTAACCACGAACAGCGATCCGTGGTGCGATTACGAGTGCAAGTACTGTCAGTATCAGAAGCGCGCCAAGCGCAGCATCTTCTCCTCGCAGTATCTCTTCAATGACGACGATCCCGAGCATCCGGGCTACGAGATCACCGATCCGGGCACTCCGATGCTGGCGCGTGCCAACGACGGTTGGTTCGGCTCCAAGCTCTCGCTGGCCAGCGAGCGGCGTCAGGTGCTGCTGCGTCAGGCGTCCGTCTCGGTCTCGGCGTCCGCCACGAAGGGCAGCCGCGACAATCTGGACAAGCTGGAGGAGGCCAGCGAGCACAATCAGCACGACTCGTCGGCCGCGCTGTACAAGCCCAACTATTTCAACCGGGAGCGGGAGGATCTGGGTCGTTATGCCAGCAAGACGAGCGTCTACTCGAAGCCCGGCGGCGGCGAGGAGCTGTTGCGTTGCACCTGCGCCGAGGACAAGGCGCTGCTGCAGAAGACCGCCGAGGCGCTGAAGCTGGAGCAGTTGGCGCTGGAGACGGCCGAGGAGGCCGAGGAGGAGGCTAAGCGCAAGATGACCTTCCGCCAGAAGGTCACCAAGTTCTTTGATCTCGATCTGTTGCGCAATCTAACGTTTGTCAATCTGGTCATCGGCATGAGCATCATGATGTTCGGTGAAATGAATTTCTCGGTGCTGACACCGTTCATCCTCAACAGCTATGGCTATACCGATGGCCAGAGCTCCATGGTCATGTCCCTGCTGGCCTGCATGGACATCTCGGTGCGCTTCCTCGCCCCCATCTGCCTGGAGAAGGTCAAGCTGGACAACCGCGTGCTGTTCGCCTTTGGCATTGTCTGCATTGCCATCGGCCGTGTGATCGTCACCGTCACCTCCTCCTTCAACGTGGTCATTGCGGTCTTCCTGCTCATCGGCTTCGGCAAGGGATTCCGCACCATATTCTCACCCCTGATTATTCCCTCGTATGTGCCATTGCGTCGTCTGCCCGCCGCCTCGGGACTGCAGCTGATCTTCAACACGATCTTCTCATTGGCTATGGGTCCATTGCTGGGTAAGTTGCAAATAATAATTGATTGTATTTTGTTATTGTTGGAATTGCGATCATTGCGTATCTGTCACGACTTTCAAAATAGTATTGAGTTATATGCATTTTCTCTAAGCAAAATGATTAATTTTAAGTCATTTTATAAAGAACACCCCAAATCTCGGGTCCCGTCAAAATTTCCAATATCCCAGTGAGCTGGAACAATCAATAATTGGTTCTTCCTTTCGACTCAAAAACCCAAAACAAAGTTTTGTACAATTGTTGATCTCTTGCTTCAAGTATTAAGCTAGCTCCTTGTAAAAATTTGTGCCTCTGAAATAATTTATGCGCATTTATCAGCCTAGTAAAATTGGCATACATTTAAAGTCGAAAAACAAAATATATTAACAGAAAATAATGCTTATTTGTAAGCATTCATTTGAGCGAACAATATTACAATTATTTTGAATATAATTTATTTTGCCTTGGATTGTTAGTCTGAATACATTCTATAAAAACGCGCAATAATGGTTGCCCAACAATTCACACAAAAGCAGTAATTTTGAAATGGGTTTAATTTAACCAAAAATATAAAACTAATAAATATTCACTATTTACTATATGAGTTCTACCTTTTTTTGTTCAAATGAAATGATTAGAACTTACTTTTACAAAAATCAATGATTATACTCGAAGAAAATCATCAGACTTATAATGTAGTTATTAAAATTTAAAATCGAATATAGCTCATGCTAATTAATGTATCTCTCTTTAAACAGGCATCATCACCGAAGCCTTCGGCTACAGCGCAACCATCCACTGCATCAATCTGTTGACAGCCATCGCCCTGACCATGTGGATCGTCGAGTCGGTTGTGCGACGTGCCCTGGGCAAGCCCTATAATCCGCCGGAGGAATAGCCTTTTGTGTTCATTCCGCAGGACTCCAGCAGTTTTAAAACGGCCTAAGCAGCCAAGTGTAAAGTATTAGCTTAACACACACACTCTAAGATATTAGATTGCGAGTTTTTTACATTTAGTACAGATTAGCCTATATTAATATTTATTTAAGTATTGCCTTTAAGTTTAGCTTAGAATGCCCCCTGTCAATTATTTTGTTGATGCTAATTACTTTGTACTTCTTATATATGCCAGCTGCTACTTGACATATAGTATAGGTATATAATATATTTTTATATAAGTGTACAATATTTTTTTTATTAATTGTAAACTTTATGTTGAGCATTTTCATTTAATGTGCTACTGAACTGAATTACTATTTGCTGTACTATTAGAAGTTTTGTTGATAATAATTACGACTATATATTAAATATTTTACCCAAAATCCAAATGTCAGTGCTTTATTTATTTTTATATTACACGTATATTTGCATGTGCGATGCTTTCTTCGTGGCTCATAATAGATAAGTATGTTATTTTGGTCTCTCGACATTTCAATTTATTGATTTCGTAATGCAAGTTTTTGGATTTCTTAGAGTTAGAATATTTTACAAACACTTCATAACTATATATATTCCGATATAAATCAATTAAGATTAGCGTGCGTTATCGCAATAAGTAACGAAATTCAAATATATTTTAAATAGGCTGAAATTGAAATTTTTGTTTTACAAAGGCTAAATTAAATTCGCGCGTCTTCGTTTTGATGATGAGTGATCGTTAATCGATTTGAGGGGGTGAAAGGGGCGTGGCCCTGAGATCGACCAGTTCAGACGGGACAGACATACACATATGTATGTACATAGTCTCGGCTGTTCACACTGATCAGAAATATATACGAGGTGTGTTCAAAAAGTAAGGTGACTTTGTATTTTCAAGAAAAACTATTAATTTATTTATCAATATTTATGTTGTCCCCTTCAAAGTAATCCCCCTCAGATACAATACACTTATGCCAACGGTTTTTCCAATCCTCAAAGCACTTCCCATAAGCACTTTTCGGTATAGCCTTGAGCTCTTGCAGCGATGCAGTCTTTATCTCTTCAATCGTTGCAAATCTCCGTCCATTGGGACGATTGGGCTTTGGTTTCGATATCATAACCATATACCCATGATTCGTCACCAGTTATGACCCTTTTGAGTAAATCTGGGTCGTCGTTGACGTCATTCAACAGCTCTTGAGCGATGCTCATGCGACGGTTCTTTTGGTCAAAATTCAGCAATTTCGGAACAAACTTTGCTGACACACGACTCATACCCAAAACGTTTGAAAAAATTTCATGGCACGAGCCAAGCGATATACCGACATCTTCAGCAACTTCTCTTATAGTGATTCGACGATTTTCCAAAACAATTTTCGTCACTGCTTGAACGTTTTCATCAGTTGTTGACGTGCTTGGGCGTCCAGAGCGAGGCTGGTCATTGGCATCTTCCCGGCCATCTTGGAAGAGTTTGTACCACTTGTACACATTTTTTTTACTCAGAACAGTTTCACCGTATGCCACTGTCAACATTTCAAGTGTTTCAGAGCACTTAATTTTATTTTTTACACAAAATTTGATGCAAATCCTTTGATCCATATTTTTCGATAGCAAAAAATCGCCGAGCTCGCAAAATAACTTGTAACTTTACGCCTCTCACAACCAAACAAAAGAGGATGTTCCATTGAAACTTGGTACAGATGTTAGGGAAGAGTGTACCAATATAACAAAACAAAAAAATCGATAATCGAAAATATGTTGCCCGCGAAATTTGAAAAGTCACCTTACTTTTTGAACACACCTCGTACATACATATGTACACTTGGAGATGCCTCCTTCTGCCCGATACAAAGATTTTTTGTGAGCACTAATTCTACCCTATGTGTGAATAACAAAGTTAGAAATAGCGTTGGTATAGCTTTTAATACATATTATTAGGCATTCTCAAGGGAGTCGAACAATCGAAAAGCGATACCAGATGACAAATCCGGAGAGCTGAGCAGCATTGTAGATGAATAGATTAAAGCTCCGACAGCCGCTGCTAATTAACAGTGCACTAACAGCGCTGTTAATTGAGACCTGCAAGTTGGGCACTTGTCGCTGTCGTCGTCGTCGTCGTTGTCGTTGTCGTCGTTTACGCGGTCTCTCAATTATTTGTGCCGTTACGTTGATTCGCCAACAGCATCGGGCGACGTCGGCGTCGACGTCGGCATCGCCGTTGACAATCGGCCATTGGGCAACGGACATCGGTTCTCAGTTTGTTTGAGCAGCTAACGGCGTCAAGTCGCCAATAGGACACGTTACGATTGCAGAACAGAAACGGAATTGAAATTGGAATTGGAATTAAAATCGAAATCGGTCAATATACATATATTTTTGTTTGTGTGCCAACGGATCAGCCGGCTTATTTTTTTTTGTCGTTCGTTCAGCGCAGTGCGTGGCGACCTTCAACTTGATTTTGAGTGGCGCAAGAAAAGTGCAACTGAAAGATGTAAATTGTGCAATTATGTTGGTGTCTGTGTGTGTGTGCGCACAGAAGTAAAAATAAATTTGTTGTAAAGTCAGCGGCGACTTTTTATTAGCCATCAAAGAAGAGATCGGGTGCCAAGTTCGCATGTGCCAACGACAAGAACGAGGCAAACCAATTTAACAGCGACGTATCATCGACATACTGCACCAGTAAGTACTACGTAAATGCACGATATGTCTGCTCGATGATTAACGATTACATGACAGCCAACTAAACTGAATGTTGAATGCGTATAGCCAAACACGTTCTTATCACTCGTGGCACTCGTGCGGGCGCCACACGGCAATCTCTATGAGATCAGCCGCTCACCTGGCCTGCTGGCCACTATCAGACCCGTCGTATATTTTGCATTGAGCCAGAAGGCAGATGCCCATAAATACTACATATACTACTCGTTAGCTACGCTCATAAAATTCATCACAATTCGATTCGAGGAAAGTCAAATATGTCTGTTGTCAGGCAGAGATAGAAGTGAGGATTGAGATTTGAGATTTGTGAAATTGTCAGAAAAGGATCTATGACGCTGTCCAAAACAGTTTAAAGCCCCCCAACACAATCTTATCAATCTTATCAATTTTCTGATCAATAGTTTCCACTCACACAAGTACAATGTTTGCTATCACACTATCTGTATTAATTGTTTGCCTCCAAGTCAAGTGTATTGTGTATTGTGCATTGTGTGTGTGCTGTGTGTGGACACAATATGGTTCATGTTCTAGGTTTAATCGCCGGCAATATTAATTTTATAGAGGGTAACCAAATAGCTAAAAGATAAAGATAAGATCAACAAATGACTTCAAGTATTGATTTCATTCATACTGAATAGTTTTCATTTTAATGAATTCATTAATTTCGCCTCAATCGGATTTGACTTTTCCTATATAATAAATCATTAATCTCAACTGAATGCAAATAATTGGAAATATGTTAATTTCTCTATACATATCGATGCCTAATAAATTACTATTACATAGAGTATTTTCCTTAGAAACATTTGAATAATGGAAATTGTAGTACTATATAATAAATTAATCAACCAATTTTATCCATAGTTAATTGCCAATTAATTGGAAATTACTCTTCGATATCAATTTGAAATAAATCGTTATTCCTTAGAAATATTTTGATTTTGTATTATTTTCTTATAATCAAAATTATAGAACAATAAATGTGTAGACAAGCAATTCTATTAATATTTATGTTATTAAAGTTTATTCAGCGTAGAATCGCATGTCTAATATATTCCACTATAAAGTCGCATGTCTTCTAGAGCGATAACTGAGAAGCAATAGATCGCATTAGCATGAGGTTCAGACAAGCGAATCATTTGATCAGATCTGAGCACTATAGACAGACACAATGGAACTGCTGTTTGCTGCTGTGATCGGCAGAGACAGCTGTAGTTAAAGCCGGGCCCACATAAATCAGACTGCACATATCCATGTAACTATTGACCTTCAGCACATATATACTAATATATATACATGTGTGTATATGTATATATATATTAAATTGCACCTGCAATGATTCACACACGCAATCAATTTGGCATTTAATTTTTGCGCGCTAAGCTTTCGGATCGGAGTCTAGTCATATGACGATGCTGATAAGCCAAACAACAGATTTGAGCTGCCGTTACCAAACGCCCCAGCCATGAACCCGGCTCTTTGTGAGAGGCTGCGACGCAACAGCAGAAACAAATGAGTCGCAGCTCTGGACGATGATCTGCGTTAGGTTTGCCACACACAGGTTGTCTTCAGGTTCGGAGGTGATTCTGTTTGGCATGTGATCGTTAAATTGCTGCCGACAGCGATGTAAATCATTCACGGACTGACGTCGCATTAACTAACTACAATAACAATTGACAGCAACGACAACAACTCGACTCAACTGGTTTTCACTTGCAGTTATGGAGCCGCCGGAGAAGAAGGTGTACGAGGACACCACGCAGCCGCTGCCCAAACGGACCTCCGGCTACTACAATCGCAAGGACAAAAGCGATCTGGGCGCTGACTTTGTGGCCCCCGATGGCGGGTGGGCGTGGCTGGTGTGCGTTGCCGCCGGCGTATCCAATGTAGGTGAATGTTCAACCAACTTTCGCGCCAGCCTCTCCTCTCCAAACCGTTGCTGTCATTTTAATGCATTCTCTTCTCGTCCTCGCCGTCGGCAGCTCTCGTTGTATCCTTGCCTGCAACAGTTTGGTTTCATGTTCCGCGAACGCCTCCTACTCCTGGGCATGACCAGTTCCCAGGTGACAGCCATTATCAACACAAATCCCGCCGTCTCGGCGTGCACAGGTCTGCTGAACGGTCCCATGTTCCGGCGCTTCACGTTCCGCCAGGTGGCCATGGCTGGAGCGCTGCTCTGCTTCAGCGGCATTGCGCTGACCGCCTTCTGCGAGTCCTTCGCCGGCTACATCTTCGCCTATGCGGGACTCTACGGTAAGTGGCACTTTCTCTACCCAGAGAGCAAGAACGTTTCGAATTCAAAAAACAATATCTTGAAACATCCATTAAGCTGCTTCAATCAAGAGCAAAATTCTAGAATAATTCTTGATTGTTCTTTAGTTCGAATAGGAATAGGTAACACTCTAAATTTAGGAATTATTTATCATGCTTACTGTTAAGCTCAATTCAAGAATGTCAAAATATTGTCAAACTGTCCAGAACTCGAATTCGTTAATCCAGAACAATAAAACCAACAGAAAGTCCGATTAAGAAAAGTGAAATATAATGTTGTTTCTTAGTATCACCAGAAAATGTAACTAACAGAATGAAAGAGGCATCTCCGACCCTATTCTTGATCAGTCGATATGATTCGAGCCATGTCCTGTGCGAACACCTAGATCTCAGTGATTGTAAAAGCTATAGATAAGAGGGGGCTGGTGTGGGTAGCATTTGGAGATAATGCTGCGTCATCAGCCTGTGTATGGTGAAGGGGTTGTGGGGGACCAGTCTCAGATGGTGTCAAGTATGTCATGATTGCTAAGGTGAGTTAGCTTTTTTCATGGCAGTCCCTTATAGAGGTTTTTCGACTCACTTTCTGATATATATATATATATATATATATATATATATATAGTATTCACTCTGTTAGTCAAAAAAGTGTTTTGTACTCATATTTGTCAAAGCGTAGCAGGTAGTTCAGAGTCGACCACTTGCTATAAGATCTCTTGATTGAACTCTCAACTTGAAGAATTGTTCTCTAGTTCTTTAAGTGTACTTTTTCTGTCAGTGTATTAGCTCTTGCATTGCTTACAGGCTTCGGCATGGGCATCAGCGTGTCGGCCTCCTCGCTGGCCATCAACACCTACTTCCAGCAGAAGCGTCGTCGAGCCGCCGGCTTCTCGTGGACCATCACGGGGCTGGGCCCCATCTTCCTGCCGTACCTGGTCACCTTTCTGCTGGGCATCTACGATGTGCAGGGCACGGTGCTGCTCTTCGCCGCCATCTCGCTGCACGCCTTCGTCAGTGCTCTGATCTATCAGCCGGTGCGCTATCACACGGCGACAGCAGCGCCAGCGGCGACGACGGATGCCACACTGATGATGGAGCAGCAGCCGGAGGCGCTGTGTGCCCATTGTACGCTGCAGCGGAAGCGGGAGCCGGGCGGCATCTTCTCCAGCCAGTATCTGTGCCAGGACGACGATGCCCAGCGGCCGGGCTACGAGATCATTGAGCCGGGCACGCCGATGCTGTCGCGGGCCAACGATGGCTGGTATGGGTCCAAGTTGTCACTGAGCTCGGGCCGTTTGCGCTTTCGCACCATCTCGAGTTCGAAGGATCTGGAGCTGACCCAGCGCCTGCACTCGCCCATCAGCGAGGATCAGCAGCCGGAGGAGGAGGACTTTCTGCGGCCGAATAACTTTCGGCGCGAGCGCGAAGAGTCCAATCTGGAGTCGAAGCTTTGCTGCACTTGCGCCGAGCAGCGAGCTATGTACGCCCGGCTCCAGGCGGAGCAGCCAGAGAAGCAGCTGGAGTCCAATAATAACGACGAGGCCCAACTGGGGCGCGATCCACAGCAAATGAGTTTCCTGCAAAAGCTCGTCACGTTCTTTGATCTGGATCTGCTGCGTGATGTGACCTTCGTGAATCTGGTTGCCGGCTTGACGGTCATCAATTTTGGCGAACTGAATTTCTCCATTTTGACGCCGTTTATCCTCACGGACTTTGGCTTCGACACTCCCCAGATTACCGTGGCCATGTCCTTGATGGCCGGCATGGACATCATTATGCGTTTCCTTGTGCCATTCCTCACGGAGAAGATACCCTGGGATAATCGTGTGTTCTTTCTGATTGGCGTCGTCGGCATCGCCATTGGACGCACCATTGTGGCCAGCACCAGATCGTACGGCGTCATCCTCAGCTGCTTCGTGTGGATCGGTCTCTGCAAGGGAGTGCGCACCATCTTCTGGCCTCTCATCATACCGGGCTATGTGCCACTGAATCGCCTGCCCGGCGCCTCTGGCCTCCAGCTGCTCATCTCTGGGCTCTTCACGCTCCTCGGTGGCCCCTTCGTTGGTCAGTATTGTGTGCATTGCAGACGCTCCAAAATAGCTCTAACTTGAGTACGTTCCTTGCAGGTCTTGTGCGGGATCGCTATAACTATTCGGTGGCATTGCATTGCCTGGATGCCATGACATTTATGGCAGCTGCCGCGTGGGCTCTGGAGGCGCTTCTGCATCGTCGCAGGCGCAAAATGGTCAGCTGATCATGTGATCCTTAGAATTCGCGCTCCATCGTTTTTTTTAGTAGATCTAAGTCACTTAATCTAATCAATGCATACATATATAATGTACATATAGCCATGAAGTACAAGTACATAAGCCACGTTCCATTTGAGTGATTCTTGTTTTGTATATCCGTTGGGTAACCAAAGAACGCATATGGAATCCAGAATCGCGACGTTTGCGGTAAAAATTAAAATTTTCCATCCAATTTTTATATGTGGATAAAGTTTCCGATCAGCATTATTTTTGCAAAAGACAAACAAGCCTCGAAGATTTGTCGGTTTTGAAGTAATCTTTGACTTCATCTTAGAAACTGCAAAAGTCTGCGATTTGCGTCAAAATTTAGCATGCACCAATTTTGAAATCATAATGACATAATGTTTTCCATTATAAAGATAATTTAGATGTAGATTAGATTTGTTTCGAATTTTATAATTCTCGAACGTGACGTAGTGAGCGTAACAAAACTTCCACACAATTTGAATCATGATTATGATTCAATTTAATTTATTTTGTTGGTCATGGTACATTTTTTCAAGACATTCATTTTTAAAATAACAGCGCTAGGAATTGCAGTGTGTTCTGATTGAATAAGTCTGACACATGCAGGTATATAATTTTTTGTTGTTATAATAACAATTCTTTTTCAAAACTTATCCTTTTTAAACGCCTTCTATGGCAGACTTTGCAGCATAGACAAGCGATTGCCAACAAATCAAAATATATAGCATACTTTTGAGCGTGTTTCATTTAATAGGCGGTCGCTTGCTGAAAACATTCGCTCCATACTTTCAGGCTCAAGTAATTAACTGTTTTGTTTTATACAAATTTTATTTTGGAAGAAATTATGAAATAATAATTTTTCTGCAGCTTACTGCTTCTATCATTAATAACTTACACTGCAGCGAATAAACCGATTTGAAAGCAATATGTACATATTTACATACTTAAACCTAAGCTGGATGTTTTGCGAATGAGGAAAACTATTAAATTAGAATAATCTGATAATTCTTGGATCGATTAGCAATCTTCGCTAGGCAACAGCATTGCATATTTACCAAGCCGCATCAGACATTATCCGCAAGATTTGATGGATTGATTTTATTCAGATGCGACTTGGCTGCAATGCCATATTTCCAGATTAGCGATATCATTATAAATTTTTAGCTGCATTAGCCAAGCCATGCTACGCCCCTTAGCCTTGAAGCGGCCAACTATATCAGAGACATGACGTGGAACTTGTGAACCTTTCCTAAGAGTGCACGTTACTGAATCATACTTGTCAGGACTTATATTTGTTGCTTCGACAGGCACTGATCTCGAACTTTTTCAGGTACAGCTGAAGAGTATAACATATGTGGCTGTGTAGACACATTTATCTCGCGCCATGTCAGCAGTATCATCCGCAAAGGTGGCAACTAGCAGGTCTTTGGGCTCCGATATTAGATGGCTCTAACTTTCTTAGGTTGGGAGCACATCCGGTTCTGAACAACTTTAAGGAAGCGCTTATGAAGTCATTAAAGTAATTCATTTCATTCAAGTACAAATATTAATTTATTAGTAAATATTTATGAAAAACTTACAAATTTGCTCGATTTATGCGCACTTACAAATTACATTAAATACATAGAAGTGACTTTGATTGGTATTTTTCTTTAATAATTGGTTGTTTTTATCTCTCTCTCTTGCTCAACTTGCTATAACATAAGTATGTAGGGGACACACACAACAACACCTTGCATATAGAATATATGCGTGTATATATTTAATATTAAAGCACGTGTGGCGTCACAATTCGCATTATCAAAAAAAAATAAAAAAAAACTTTTTACCAATACATGTATAACTCTAAATGTACGTGTAAAGCTACCAAATGCAAGAATACTCTTAAAATATATACGCGACGCAGTTTTGTCTTCACGCCGCTCTCTCCGCTCTCTCCGCTCTCCGATCCCAATGGGGGAAATATATTACAATAGTTTTAGCGCATCTCTTTGCTTAGCGGCTTTCGCAGGCTTGGCTTTTGGGCTGATCCTCTCTGTCCGTTGTTTGTTGTTGCAAGTTCAGTTGTTGTCTATCTCGGCGACGGCGATATCGTCGACTTGGCCGTGGGTCGCTGCAGTGCAGCCGCAGTTGGCGCCGCAGTCACAATGGTGATTACCTATGTATGTGTGTGTGCGTGATATGTGTGTGAGCGGATGCGGATGCGGAAGTGAATGTGGTTTATGTGATACGGGTTTGTGTTTGTGTTTGTGTTGAGGCGAGACAAGACGAGTTGCGATTACGATTACGATTACATGTCAAAGCGAGCGATTGCTGCATTGCGATTTACTTTGGAATTGCCATCAATGATCTCCACTGGCTCGGCGGGCACATACGCCGACAGACCCATCAGCCCAAAGATGTCCGGCGTATAGTTGCGCAGCTGCTCCGTTGCCGGCGTGGGCGTGGCCGCCATCACCTCAACAGCTGCAAACAGTGGAACATTCATTTATTATAAGCTAAGTTACAAAATTTCATTTCAACGACTATTTTATGAGTAATTGAAATTTTTTTATTGCCGACAGTTCATAGTTTACTTTAAATATAATTAATTGCTTAATAACTATTTTTGCAAGTCCTAATCGAGTGTATCCATGTCAGAATAAAGTTGAATTTAAAATCACTAAAGAACGTTTTATTTTAAACGAACAAAAAACTGGTTCAATTCATCACAGTAAGCTAATTTTCAATTTGTAAACTATTTTTTATAGTAATTATTTTGAAAAGTCATAAATATTATAGAAATATACAAATATATATATATATACACACAAATATACAACATACAAAAACAATCTTGAAGAGAATTAAATTTTTTAATTTATTTTACCAGAACATCAAAAACATGATTTTCGTAATTTAAAGATTTTCGTTTTGAGCGCAAATAAAACTCACTAAAAATGAAAACTCTTTGGAGCATCTTTCAAGGAAAGTTGGCGAGTTGGATTATTATTATATCATATTATTATCACTTAAAAAGACAAACTAGAGGCATTTTTACTATTTATTTTGGCTGATCAACAATAAAATGAAGAATGATCTATCGTGGATAAAACTCAATAGTTGTAAACTCATGACGTTTACGCAAGGATACCCCAAAAAGGACAACTTGTTGTTTTGGTCTCTCTAATTTGAGATCAGTGGCTTGCATTACAAATAAAACAGAAGTTTTTTACGGACCTGTGGCTGTGCCTGGAGTAGGTCTGATGCGTGGAAATCTCGGTGCAGGCGTCTGATAAACCGGAGATTGCACTGAGGCAGCAGCAGTTGGTTCGCTGTGCTGCTGCTGCTGCTGCTGCTGGTGATGATGCTGATGACGCGGCTGTGGCGTGACCACATAAACCTTCTCATTGGTTTGCGGCAAGATGGCCACCTTGGCCTGCTTCCACAGCTCCAAGGGCGCCGGCGTCGCAGCCGTGCTGCGCACATAGAGCGGCGTTATCAGTTTATCCCTGCTCGGCGTCGCCGTCGTCGCCGTCGATGTCGTTGTTCTCGTCGTCGTTGTTGTTGTGGGGGGCAAGCTCGTTGTGGTTGTGATGGGCGAAGTGGCATAGTGTTGACGATGCTGCTGCTGCTGCTGCTGCTGCTGTGGCTCGTAGTAGTCGAGCAGCCGATTGTCGTCGACGGGCGGAAAGCGCTTGAGCTGCAGCTGCTCCAGATTGTTGATCGATGTGGACAAGTCGCCGCCGTTCGCCTGGCTGGCGCTCACGCTGCCGCCCAGCTCGAAGCCGCCGCGCGTGATCTTCGACTGGCGCAGCGTCGACGAGGTGGCAGTGGGCGTGGCTGGCGTCGTGGTCGTCAGGTACTCGCTGGGAATGTGCTTGGAGCGGCCGCGAATGGTCGGCGTGCTGGGGCGATGCGACAGCGAGTTGTACTCCTGCTCTGTCCAGCCGTCGATGTTGTGCTGCAGCCTGGCGATGTCCCAGTCGGGCCGCTGTCGCTTCGTTTCGCGCTCTCGCTTCAGCAGCTCGCGCAGATTGGTGGCGAGGATTTTGGTCAGGTACTTGGTGGTGCGTCGCGTGTTCGGCGGTGGCGCCGCCGTCGCTGTGCTCACCAGCTTCGACTCCTGCTGCTCGTGCAGCTCCACATAGTTGTCCTGCACGGGTCGCCCGCTCCAGCCCGGCGTCCACTTCGAGGGCTCAAAGGGACGCGGCTTCTGCTTGGTGGTATACGGTATGATCACCTGCTGCGGCCCCGGCGGCGACATCCCAGCGAACTGGCCGCTGGCATCGATGGCGCCGTACGTCGACGTCGGGGTCGGGGCATGCGTCGGCTGGCTGAGCCGGAAGTTCAGCTCGGCCGGATCGCGGGTAAAGGGACGTGCCACACCAGCTGCCGCATGGTTGATGGGCGAGTCCAGCAGCCGCTTGGGCGTGTCCCGCTGCCGAGGATCGCGCACCAGATTGTTCAGATTGTTCAGATTGTTCAGCTGGACGGCAGCGGCCGTTGGCTGCTCGGTGCTCGTGGTGTAGAGCAGCGTCTCGTAGTCCGGCGGCACAGTGCTCG
The DNA here is from genome assembly GCA_035047365.1 of Drosophila ustulata. Lineage (NCBI taxonomy): Eukaryota > Metazoa > Arthropoda > Insecta > Diptera > Drosophilidae > Drosophila > Drosophila ustulata. Next base: position 315,860 of record JAWNPT010000095.1, read on the forward strand.
TCTCGGCCAGCTCCTGGTACTGCTCGGCAAAGTACAGTTGGTGCTGCTCCTGCTCCTGCTCCTGCTCCGATTCCTGCTGCTGTTGTTGCTGCGACGAGGCCGCCGGATAGTTGTCCGCCGGCGGTGCCAGCGTCGTTTGCGTCGTCTCAAAGTGTCCGAGCTCCGTGAGCAGCTGCGAGGCAGGCAAATGCTGATGCACTGCACCGCTGCTCAGGTCCTCCAGCTGGTAGCGCACCGTGCTAATGTCCGGCTGCAGCAGCTCCTTGTGGTTGTTGGGCAGCGTAGCTGCTGCTTGGCCCAGATCGATGGAGTGCGACTGCACAAAGGTGGCCGGATACTCGACGGAGGTCACGAAGTCCGTCACCTGATGGCTCTGCACGATCTCAAAGTTGCTGCTCGTCTGCTGTGCTGGCGGCGCAGTTGTTGGCGACACCGACACCGGCACTGGACGCAGCTCCGAGTGGGCGCCCACGTTCTCCAGTGGCAGCTGCTGCTGCGTATGAAAATGTTGCTGCTGTTGCAGATGTTGCTGCTGTTGCAGATGTTGCTGCTGCGGCTGCGGCTGTTGAAGATGTTGCTGTTGCTGCTGCTGCTGCTGCTGGGGCAACGGGCGGAACTGCTGCGCATTGTAGAGTGGAGGCAACGCCACTTGGCTCAGCGCCGGCACAGGCACAGCGATGGGCAGAAAGTGGCTCGAGGACGGCGCATGGAACTGCACCGCACGCTGACGATGCTGCGATGCCTGCGCCAACGGTTGCTGCTGCTGCCAGGCGGAGACTAGCTGCTGATGTGGCAGCTGCTGCTGTATCTGCTGCGGCAAATGCTGCAGCTGCTGTTGCTGTATGTGCAGCGACTGCTGATGATGCTGCTGTTGCTGATGTTGCTGCCCCATCATTGGCACCCAGGGATATTTGTTGCACTGGCCACACGGCTTGCCAGCCGCATCGAAGTGCTGTGCGGGCTTCGGATACGCATAGTTCAGTGAGCTGGCGCTCAGCTGCTGATCCCTCGGCGCTGTGGCAGCGCCTCCCAAGCCAAACCAACGTGCCACACGCGTCATGAAGCCGCCCGTCTCCGGCGCTGCCTCCGAGTACCCGGCATGCGTCAGACGCTGCGGCACAGGCAACGCTGCAGCAGCAACAGCCGAGGCAGCAACAGCAGTTGCTGCTGTGGGCGCTGGTGGCGGTATCAAGTGATCAGCGGGCTGCGGTGGCGGTGATAGCGCAACTGTGGATGTTGTTATGAGCAGGGTGGCCAAGACAAGGCCTAAAGCTGTTGCCTGCAACGGAACCAAAAGACAGTGAGAGTGAGTACACTGAGCGAAACAGAAGCAGCAGTAAATGAATTACATTAATACAACTCTAAATCAAATTCAATTATCAATACATTGTTTCGATGATCCTTTTCAATTAATAATATTAAAATTATCCATGCTATTTTGTTAATTGTATTCAATTATACACTCTTATTGTTGATGGTAATTACTTGTCAGTTAATTATTGAATAAAAACATGTCAAAAATTTATCAACACATTTTTTTGTTGATCATTCCTTGTCAGTTAATTCATTTAATGCAAATAAACAAGCAAAAATTGAAAAATTATCCAGCCTTTTTTCAAAACTTTTTTAAATTATAGACTTGTACTTTCGTTATATGTTATAATACAAAATTAAATTATCTTTTTGATATATTTAAGCCGCGGTTTGTTAGAATACAGATTGCAAAGCATCAAAATTAACTAGTAAGAAAGCTACAGTCGAGAGTGCTCGACCGTATGATACCCGCAACCCATTTCGAGAGAACAAAAAAAATTTTAATGATATTTTAACAACAAATATACCAAATATACTAAAACTTGTTTTTTTGTATATATTTGAAAATAGCGAATAAAAATCCACAACACCGTTATGGTCACACTGTCAACTAAACAAACAAAGCGCGGGCATCTGCAAGTGAATTTTGCATACAAAATTGATTCTTTAATAACTTCCTTGTTTTTCATTCGATCTCAAATTCACAGGGATCAGAGAGAGTTTAATTATTATTTTGCACACCAAAATTCAATGCTCTAGGTCTATTATTACGGCTTTTACAGACTTTTGGGGGCGGGGGCAAATAAACTTGATCTGCGTAGGACCTATAGGAGTACTGTCTCCAAATTTGGTAGCTCTAGCTCTTATAGTCTCTGAGATCTAGGTGTTCATACAGACGGACAGACGGACTTGGCTATATCGTCTCGGCTGTTGACACTGATCAAGAATATATATAGTTTATGTGGTCGGAGATGCCTCCCTCTGCCTGTTACATACATTTTCTGTTGGCACTAAGTTATAATACCCTTCTACCCTATGGGTAGCGGGTATAAAAATGGGAACTGGGTAATTGAAAATAGTTGGCGGGGAGAAGACAGCCGGGTTACCTGGCTGAGCAACAAATTTCATTTTCACATTTCACTTTCGGCTCATAAATTGAACGCCTCAGACATTGGCAGCCATTAATTTTGTCCAAATTGGAGCAAAACCATAAATGATTGGCATTAACGATCCGGTTACGAGTCGCCAGCCACCTCACCTCACCACTCCTCAGACCACTCCCAGACCCCGGACCATCAAACGCAACAGCGCCCAGCCGGTTATGCGACTTCAATTCACGGCCAAGGTCTGACCAGCGCTTGAGGCGAAGGCGCCACTTGATCTGAGCTCTGGGCAAACTGGTTATCTCACAGTAGCCACGCGTCCACCTCGTAATTGCCCAACAAGCCCCCACCTCCTCAACGGTTAACAGGTGCGCCCAACCAAATTATGATCATGCTCGATTGAATTGACTTATAAAGAGAGTTATTGGACAGCGTGTAAGATTGCTGATGGTTTAACTCGGTTCGGAAACTCACAAGAAGGAAAAATAACTAAAAGATGTTTAATTCTTCTGCTCTTCACAATAAAAAATATAATTTGTTGTATTCATTTCTAAAACATATGTTTTTTGATGGTCATTTAAATTACAAATTGAGTTCGCAGAAGGAAACATTAAAATATAAATTTCATTCAATTCATAATTTGTTCACGAAAATCAAAAATGTTTTGTGAATGTTGATTTCAGTAATTTAACATAACTCACAAAAGAAGGAAAATTTGCTATAGAATTTTTATTGACCAAATCCATTGAGTATAGTAATTTAACTATTATAAGTTAAACAAAATCACTTTAAAATGAGGCATCTATAAACGAAAAATAATTCAAGTCATTTTCATTCAGCTTGGAATATTTCCGAAGTTCCCAAATGGTTGAATGCTCGTATTTACGCACGGCTTTGATAAAGAATTTTTAATTGTGCCGATACAAAAAAAGAAACAAAAACGGTTAATGACAAATGACAAAAAGCCAGCCTATTAATTGTATTGATTATCTGATCGCACCGGACATTTCAAATGTCCAATATGATAATGGTTATTTTTCAATTGGCAAGTTACTCCCAAAAATTCTGATTACCCTGGAGAGTAGACAAAATAATGTGACTAAATTGTCGCCGACCATCGAGTGGGGAAAACAAATTCCAAGAATGTGAAACTTAACAAATGATAACGATAAGCGGCAATAGTAAACAATACGAATTTAAAATACGAGTATGTATGTGTATTAACAATACTGCTATTGACAGATACATGAGTAAAGGCAAAGTATAATAAATGTATACCGAAAGAACTTAAAGGTAATAAATACATTAAATGTGAAATAATCGTATCCTCTGAACGCATCGTGTCACGCGTCCACCTCTAGTTTAGTGACAACGCATTCCATGTTGAGCCTTGGGTAATCTCTATCTCTCTTAACCACTTGTGGCTAAATTGAATATGGGCTTTAAAGTGGTTCCGTCAGATTAAAAGTCAATTAACGTCAATGTCCTCAAAGAGTGTCGAGAAAGATAACCACAGATAGCACAGCACAGTCTTGACCACAGTCATAAAAGGATGTACACTCATCTAAGAGTGTGTTTCTGTGTGACTGTGCCTAATGGATTGCCACTTTTTGTTGCTTTCTCTACGAGCGGGGCGGGGCGGGGAGGGGCGGGACGAGGTCATGGCCCAAATTGTTGATTGAGCCGAGCCAATGGCCAGCTACTGGCCGCCAGGTGGCGTCAGCTTTATCATCTATGCATTGCAAGGCATCCAACAGTTTTTTGTTTCTTTGTTGGCGCTGCTTTTTGCATTTGCTTTTGCTTTCCATGCAACAAAGCAACCACAGACAAATAATAATAAAACATAAGCGGAAAGCAGAAAACTGAATGCAACATTCGACGGACGAACCCACAAAAATGTTGAACTTCCTTCCATGTGCGTCTAAATGTCAATTTACCATTATTTATGGTTACTTTTGGCATTTGCCTCGCTCATTGACATCCATACACATTGCTTCGTCTTTTCTGCTGCCTCTCTCCAAGCTTTATCTTCCTACCCTTCTCTCCTTTTTGTGGTCAACAACTGTTGCGGGTTGCAGTCGCGAAATTATGTTTATATTTATGCCTCTTTTTCCTACCACACTGGAAAACTTTGAAATGTATGGCTTAAGCTGCTGCCTAATACAAACAATTTATCATTTGAATAATAACCCTGCAGAACTGGAGGTGGCGATTGGCCATGGGTAAGTGCTTACCTCGCTTACTTAAGTAAATAAAATTAGTTAAATAATTACAATATTCTGAAGTCAACAATATTAAAAAATGTTCATTTTAGATAGATTCAAAGTCCTTGTAGAGTGCTCTTAGCCATTACGTTTAATTGAAATAAAAGTAAATTAATTTAGAAATTTTGGAGACACAATTTGTTGATCGAAAACTGATATTACTTAAATTAAAAGTCCCCATTAATTCTAGTCTCACGCAATTATAACAATTTAGTGAATTTGCATAAAGTTGAACTGATTTCTAGGCTGAATGGGATTCGACTAATTGAACTGTGTTCATTTAAATAATATGAAACCAGCCTACAGTATAAATGAAAAAACAATAAGTGAATAAAATGACAAACCGGGATTACAATAGAAATAAATTGTACAATTTCACGGCATTTCATGTAGTGTCACAGCGTGTCGCAAGTTGCAAATCGCAAGCTCACAGCGATGCCACATTCGTGGTACTATTAGCCCAATTATTTATTTTATTTTTGACAGACACTTGGGATCAACTTTGACCCAGAGTCGCTGTTGCTTTTGCTGTTGAGCTGCCAACTGCGCTAATTATGTGAAAATGAGTCGCACATTAAGCTCAATATCAATGGCAATGGCAATGGCAATGGGAATAGAGCTTTAAACCAGGTGGATAGATAGCGGGGGGCAGCCGAAAAAACGTTAACACAACAATGGGCGTTGACTTTCTCATAATTATTTTGGGGAACTTCGCCAATGTATAAATATATACATATACGAGTATAGTATATGTTTATGGGGGGCGCAAACGCAACGTAATTCAATTAGGGGCTCTGCGATGAGATGAAACGAGATGAGATGAATCAAAACAAAGACAGCGTTCAAATCTGCGGGGGCTCGAAGGCTTATGGCCAAGTATCGTTGTGTGTTAATGTCACTGTTGTTGTTACTGCTGTTGCTGATGCTGTTGCTGTCATTGGTAATAAATTGGGGTCACCGCAATTTCGAAAGAAAGTGAAATTCTGCAACTGTTGCCCGACTCCATCTACAGCCACAGCCACAGCCACGGCTGATGGATGTATACGAGTATCTCTCTCTCTCTCTCCCTGTCTCTGTCTCTGTCTGTCTGTCTCTTTCGCGTGCTATCTCTCTCCATTTATAACCCGTTTCGTGTCGATAATAGAGGCAACGGCTGCCGACTGCCGACTGCACTCCTTCGCATGCAACCTTGGCTTTGCACTTGAAAACGCCATAAGGTTTGACAAACGACCCCAGGCGGGCAGACAATACCCAAAGCCGGGACACAAACTGCAATCTTCATGCGATTCAACAATGCGCCTGGGAATCTTTCAGCACCGATGTCGCGTGGCACACTGGCACCAACACACACCTATTCTCTTGTCCATGGTCGTTAATCTGGTGACAATGAAAGTGCTACAGTCGCAAAATATAAACGTGAATATTAACAGATTTCTGCAAACTAACATAATAGTCGATGATTTATATTATCAAGACTGAATATGAAACTATATGTTTTAAGCTCTAGAAGTTTTAAAATATAATTGGGTTTAAAGTGTTTAAGTCCAACAATATGTTTAGTTCAAATTAATAGTACTGATGATGCATTTGATGTTAAAATAAATGATAAAGTTCAAGTTAATTTTAAACATCATTTTCTTTAAAAGATCTGCGTTTGACTAACAAAATTCAATTGAAGAAATAATAAATGGTGGGCTTTAAAACCTTACAGAACTCCATCATCTACATATAGTATAATTAAATTTTATTGTCTCTTATTTACCGATAAGACTGTTAAACTTTATTCAAGAACGAACATAATTGTATTACATTTTTTCTATCTCATATTTTGTTTGAATAATTCTGCATTTCTGGCAGAAAGTTCCACTGTGCGTTGGTCGTTGATGTCGCTGCATCAACCGCAATTGTTGTCGAGCTCATATGCATGTCTATGCGGCATCTATTATGCATGTACATAACTACATAAATATGATTGTGTGTCCGTGTGTATCGCGTAGTATACTATAACTAAGTGCATATATCTCTAAAGTCAGAGCTGCGATGTCTTCCTCGAGTCTGTGGCGACACGGCAACGTAAAAGTGAAATTGTCGATCAAAAATGTGAAAAGAGGCGGCAAATGTAAAAACAAAAACTGTCACAAGCGTGAAAATCACAATACTCGCACACACACACGTGCATTGGGTTTTCCAGGCAGCAGCAACCAACAACAACAACAGCAACAACATTCGCAATAATTCACATTATGTGCTTGTAGCATTTCTTCTCCAGCAGCTGAAAGAAATTAATTATGAAAATACTCATCGCATGCCTGTAAATATTGTTGGAAAAAGGCAAGCGACGACGCCCCAGACGTTCGTAAAATTCAATGCAACTGCAACAGGCTTTTTATTGTCACTTGGAAGTTGAAATGATTGTTAAGATGGAAAAACATGACCCATAAAACTGGCATTACAATTTATTAGGTTTCTGAGCCAAAGGTAAATTAAAAAGGGCAAGCGCTACTGTACTATATAAGACAAAGAGATACCCTGTAACGACCTTATTTTATTGAAATTTAGCTAGCTCAGAAGTCTTATAAATATTTTTGTATTTCTTAAATTATTTTATTAATAATTTTATATATTTATTGTTCTTTATATGCACTATATACTATTGAAATACACAAAGTAATTTTGAGGTAATCAAGTGTAATATTTGAACATTCTTCGTTAAATGTTTTCAAACCCATAGCTCTGATATACAGATTTATTGTCTACTTTTATTTTGTTGCTGTTTCAAAATCAAAAATATTACCATACCTTCTACAATTACTAGTTTTTTTCAGCATGACAATAATGAGAATGCCGAGTACTTTCATTTCATTTCGCAATGCTATAGTATAGTATTTCATTTCAAAACTTTTCCGTATTCACGGGAAACCTCTGCGGGGCGGAAACTTCTGTTGTTTTTGAATGCAGGCGCGGCAGCATTTGATTTTGCAAGCTGCCACTGGACAACTTTTCCAAATGACTTTGCACAAAATGCCACACAAAGCGAGAAAACGAATAAAATTACTAAAATTATGAATCTAAATCTGGGCCATAAGCAACAACAAAAAAAGAATCACGTGACACGGGTCTTCTAATAAACTCCCAATAAAAATAATATATTTTTGTGCCAGATAATGCGAAACGAAAAACACTTAGTTCACATAAATAACTGGGCTTCTGTTATCAGGCAAGCTGCTTTAGATACTATGCACGATAGGCCCAATAGTAGAGGGAGACAACCGCCAATCAGCAATTGTTGACGCATAATTAAAGCCATTCCAGGCATACAGATACGAGTAGCTGGAAAAATAATAACATTATCAGCCACAGCTGAATTGGCATTCCGACGCATTCATTTCAATGGCATCCGTTCGACATTCCCCCAAATGATGAAATTCCTCTAGAAATATTCTCTTAAATAAGATCAATATAACATATATTATGTTACGTTTATGAAGAAAGACAAGCCAGAGTTACAAAGGTTTATTATGAGGACGTCTTTCGACTGATCTCATTAACACGCTGTGACGCTGTGGGTGGTTCCAGCTCTGTGACTTTACGACCCGAATGTGTTAGGGAGTTGTTACTTCAAATTGAATAACCGTTGCAGCCTCGAGCTGGCCTTGCCGCCAAATGTGGCAAATACTGTACGAGCCACTTAATTTGATTAGTTGCGCCTGTTGGCTGATGGCTGTGTTGGTTTGACAGCCCCCCTCCCAACAACAAAAACTAATATATAAAAAAGACATTTGCGCAATTGCTTTCATGCAGAGGCAGACAAAGTAATTTGTGAGATATGCGCTGTGCCTCGCAATGCGGAATCATATGCGAAGCAGCCGAAGTTGTTGGCAGAAACAGAAGCAGAAATTGTAGAGTCAACAATTGTGACAGCACGCAAGTAATTAACTAGTTTTTGTTTTTGCGATGATTTTGTGTCGCGTAATCGCATTATAAACAAATTAATGCCGTGTGCATGGGCAATCCAAGTTAATGGCACAGCCACATTGTCGTCGCATTCTCCAATCGATCAGTTAGCGAATCGTCAAATTGGTGGCGCCATCGCCATCGCCATCGCCATCAACATCGACATCGTCATCGACTTATTGTCGATGTAACCAGCAATTCGCATTGTTTTTGCATAATCGCATCAATCGATGCTATTGTCATTCCAGCAGCAGTCCCGGAAGACCGCAGCATTTATCACTGCTGTTATTGTGGCAATTGTGGGACTATCAATTACATTCCATATATATAGGCGGGCATATCCCACGGTTATAGGATTGATTGGTGCGCCGAAGACAAGGAAGATAAAGTACCCAACATTGCCTAGGATTAGGATTATTGTGATGCTAAGAATTGCATTTTAATAGCTAGAAATATTGCTAGAATTCGTTGATTTATTGGAGATATAAAAAAGTTATTACTATGTAAGATACCATCTTAAATCAATGAATTATCCAATTTGTCACTATCGTTCTAAAAAAACATAGAAGTAAAATGCATCTTTAAGGAATCGACAAGTAAGTTCAATTTCAAAATTATTTAAATATCCAAAAGAATGAAATAATTTTGTGTTTCGTTTTAAACAAAGTTAAAACGCTTGAAATCTTCAGAAAAAATATAAAGAGAAATTGAAAATTGTGACTTATTATAAAGGGCATTGCTTTGAAAGAGTGAAAAATACAGAGAGAAGTAGGCAGATAGTTGTAAAAGACAAGGTAAAACAATTGGGCAGATCGCAGCACACAATCAACTGACAATGATACACACAGCTTGCGAAAATGATGCGGCCGAGACCCCCAGAGAGAGACAGCGAGAAAGAGGCAAAGCTAATGGGAGAGATAGAGAGACTTTGAGAGCTGCAATGAAGCTCCCACAATTTCAATAGAAACAAAACGAAGCTAGCGTGATAGAGAGAGAGAGAGAGGGAGAGAGCATCATAATAATAATAATAATAATAATAACAACTCGTAAGATTGGTAACATAATCGGCGCATTGTGGATTTTGATTGTTATTTCCATTGTCGCATGGCGCTCCAGTCACCCACAACCCACAACTCACAGCCTAGAGGGCAGAGCCCACAAGCTGAGCGCCCACGGCGCCCAGCAGCGTCTCCATCACCAGCTGTGTGGGCAACACACGGCAGCGTCAACTCCCCAACTTCAACACGGCAAAAAAAAGGTTAGGAAAAAATAAAACAAAAAAAATTAAAATAACTACAACCGGCACGTCAGGTCTAGTCGAGCCGGCAAAGACGCCGCTCAGGAAAAATAGAAAAAGAAAAAAAAAATACAAAAACAACAAAGCAACGGCAAAAAGTGAAAATTTGTCCGTGTCCAAAAATTATGCGCTTTTCACACGCGCAGCCTCAACAGCAGCAGCAGCAGCAGCAGCCTCAGCTCAGAGGCAACAACACTTTGCCCGTGTAATTGCTGCTGGGATGTGGAGTAGCAGGAGCCAGAGTGAAGAAAGGGGGGAGGGGGGATAAAGTTTTTTAAGACGTGTGACAACGTGCGCGTTGACTTTGTTTGGAAAACTTTTTACGTAGAACCGGTCGACTGTGTTCCGTGTGCACCTCTCTGGCGTTGGCTTTGGCTTTGGCTTTGCTTTAGTTTCATGTGGCGGCATGGCGCATGCGCAAAAATTCACGTACAAGCGCATAGTTCGCCTGAGGGGGGGAGATCAACGAACAGCGCCGAGGGGGCGAGGGTTAAGGGAGCTGCAAGCTGAAAACTGCTCACCAGCTGGCTGGAAAAGCACTAAGATCAGCACACTGCATCCAGCTCTAATAAAACGAAATTTGTTCAGGACATCTTAGTCATGAAAAAGATAGTCACTTTCAGCTGAAAGCAAAATTAAGAGCATAATTTTTATACTTTTTCTAGAAATATTCTTTGAAATATTCTTAGTTAGCAGCCAGCTGCAATAAAGCGAAATTAGTTGAAGACAATTTACTAATGTTAAAGAGAGTCATTAAAAATTAAATCAATTATTCAAATTGAGACAAGCATTTTTATACATTTTCTAAATTAGAAAGCAAGCAAATAACCAGGACATTTTCCTAATTTCAAATAAAAATTGAGAACATCATATTCATACGTTTTCTAAATAACACAAAAATAATACGACAAGTTAGTTAGTAGTCAGCTCTTATAAAACAGACTATGTTGTGTATATCTTACCAATTTAAAAAACACTCTTTCAACATTTTCTGAATAATATAAATATTACACAAGATAATACAAATTATTTTGAAATAAAAAAACGATATGTCACTGACTAAAACGAGAGTCTCATAAAGGTTGCAGCAAAATTAATTGCAATGCTTTTGTACATTTTTTAAATATACAAAAATTATACAACGATATAAAAATAATTTTGAGGTATACGTTTTTTTTTACAAATTACTTAAACGGAACAATATAGTATTTGTCGAACTACGTTTGAAATATGTTTTGTTGAGCATACACAAGTATTTTGACCCAATGTGCAACAGACGTCGACGGCGACGACAGCGACGCTGAACTTGAGTGTTGGAAATTTAAATTAAAACAAAAGTAAAAGTTGTTGTTGTAGCTCGCTGTTTCTAGCCATTTTCTATTGTTGTTGAACTTTTTCGGTTTTCTTTTGCGACCATTTCTTTTGGGGTCAAAAGCGAGCACCGGCATCTGGTCAAGTGTGTGAGTGTGTATGTGTGTGTGTATTTGTATGTGTATGTGCGTGTGTGTCTGTAAGCCATGCACCCTTCCTATTTTGGTAATTAAGATCTTGATGCCCGGCCTAAGTGATGCCAATTAAGCCACATTTTATGGACTGCTGGGCCGATGGGCCACCAATGACCCCCCCGTATGGACAGCTGGGCGGACAACTGGGCAGACAACTGGACAGCTCCTCCAGATGAGCGAGGCCTATGGCGGCTGCTTACATACATTTATAATTTGGCGGCGCTCGCTGCAACAGAAGTTATGCAAGTTCTGCTTCTGCAAGTGAGGTGAGTGAATAGGCGAGAGAAAAGCCGAAAAATCGTTGCTGCCTGTTTGTTTTTCTTCTTAGTGAGAGAAGTGTGGGAAAACTTGAGATTTTTGGACAGGCCTCAATTATGAAACCGGACGACCAGTCAACTCGACACCGACTCCGACTTTGACTCCGAGTTGTGTCGAGTGAAGTGGAGTCACATAAATAACTGACACTCTTTGTAGGTTGTTAAAATTGAAGTGAAATTGCAACTGATTATTTGAATGGTTGTTTTTTTGTTTCTCGTTTCTGTATTTTTGTTTCTTTCTGGGCCATAAAAAGGGCATAATGAGAAAAGTCAAAGAGCCGCAAAGCCGCATAATATTTTATATTTTAGTTATAATTAAATGACGCGACGCAAGAGCGCTTATAAATATAAGGCATAAGCCTGGCATTGTTATTGTATTGTTTATTGTTTCCATTCGCATTTTATCTGCGTTAGCGTCTCTTTCATTAATTTCAAGATATTTACTTGGGCACCATCTTAATTGGCCGCCTCTTTAATCGAGAGCGAGTCAACTGAAAACATTAATAACCCCATCTCATCTTAAGTGGATAGGAACGTGCAACACACGCTGCGTATACATAATATCCACAGCTCCATATCACTTTACATAAATCCCGCAATCGCTTGCATTATATAATCTAAACATTATAGAAAATAATCGGTAGCAATCGACAATTTGTTCGCAGACCAATTAAAGCCAATCGTGTTGATTAATTATCTCAGTATGCTAATTTCAGTTCGCTTTCGCAATGGGAACTCAATTTAGAAGCTGTTGATTTATTGAGTGAAATATACCCTGTAAACAGGAAATATCCAAAGAGAGTGTTATTAACTTGTACAAGAGAAAGTTTGGTCTCTTTCGGAGCTAATTAACGAATCATTTGTATTCATAAATTGCATTTAATTTGACAAATTTACATTCTGCTAAATTCAAAAAAAATAATTCTGATAGGTTTATTTTTGGTTGGCTTTAGTTACGCAGTATCTGGTAGTCTTTGCATTCTTTGCTCATTAGAGCTATGGAAGTTCGTTTGCCATTTGACCGGATATGTGCTAGCAAAAAGGGAAATGTAGGAAATCATATTGTAACAAGTTGCAGAAAGTTTCTCCAAAAATGTAAGCTCAAGAAAATGTTTAAGATTCACTTGCTTGGAACGCGTTCACTTGCTCGTTCGATCAATCATGTCAAAGTCAAGGTATGAATGAACGAAAGCTGAGCGAGGTAGCGTCAATCAACGATTGATCACTTCGAGAGGGCGAAGCCTCTAATAGAGGTTCCCATAGCACTCATTGGGCTTATCAATGGGCGATCTGCCAATGTGCATGCCAATTACGCATTATATCGTTGGCATTAACCATTGTCTGTAATATTTTGTTTTTTTTTATGGGGTTTTCTTTTTGGGCGAAATGAAAGATCGATTCGGCTTTTTGGCATGCGAAAAGCGCAGCGAACGCCGCGTTTTGTGTTACATAAAAAATAAAAAATACCGAAACCGAAACTGAAACTGAAACTGAAACTGAAACTTAAACAGAAATTGAAATTGAAACTGAAACCAAAGACCGGCAATGCCCAAAAAAAAATTATGTTTAAATATATTACATTGGTATTGCCATTGTTAAAGTTAATGTTATTGTTTTTTGCTGCGGTTCGATGGGGTTCGCATGCGTAACAGGTGTGTGCCGACTTTTCGGTGTTGGCCATTGCATTTCAATTGAAAAAGTGAAACAAATGGGAAGAGAGCCCCCACAAAGGGGCTACAACTACTATACATGCTTGTATGTATGCCACAAATTGTGGCCATAACACGACACGCATACCATATTCCAGATCATAGCATATGACGGATAATGGTTAATACCAGACACGTAATTGTAGCACCTGTAGGTGGGGCAGCAATTGCACAGGGAGTTATATTGTTTATTGTTGTCAAGTGGACTGGGGCTGTGACCGGATTGGTAAATAATAAAAACCCCGCCGAAACTGTATTGTCGCATTGTGTAATTGCTGCAGTGCATTTCATTAAACCAAATGGTATTTCAGGAGTGACCAGCGTGGAGTGAGTGTGAGTGTGTTTTTTCGCTTTTGAATGTGTGCAGTGTCATTGACTGCTTAATGCGACCGAAGATGCGCACGGGCCACAATTATATAATCGCTTGATGATGGCACTTTAATTGACTGACGCTCGCCGGCTGTCAGCGTCAGCGACGTCAGCTGGAACGACGCAAAGTCGTTGTCATGGGTTTTTCATCATAAGCTTGCACACAGGAATATGCAGACTGCAGGAGACAGAGACAGAGACAGAGACAGAGACAACCAGAATGCAGAGAGCGAGAAAAAGAGAGAGAGAAAGACACTTGCTTTCGCAGCAGACGACGCATGAACGTGTTGATGTGATAATTCATTTAATTACAAAAATTCATGGCTAATGCATTGGGATGTGGAAAAGTGGTTGCAGTTTTGGCCAACATTGCTCTACCCTTTTATTAACTCGTCTGTGCGTTGTCATCAACGCAACAACAACAAAGTTGCCAACCAAGTGCAGCTGTTGGCCCACTGCCAGACCTAAGCAGCTTAACAGAAATTAAATCCTGGCCATGCGCAAAAAGTAAGTAACTTTCGAATTGAATTCGCAATTAAGAGAACACATAGTATCTGAGATAACAAGACAGACAGATAGAAGATATTCACAAATGTCTTTACATTTTGAAAACATATTTATATTCTGCAAATAAATATAGAAATTTACCATGAATCAATCGCAAATGTAGTAGTAAAATATCAACAATTTTATTTAATCTATCTGGAAATACCAATTGCAAATAAATAAAGAAATTTACCAAAACCAATTGCACATTTAGTAGTAAAATATTAACAGTTTTATTTGGTCTAGATGTTTTCAGATTAATGAGGACAGAGAACAATTTAATAAGCAACTTGTAAAATTTATAAATGTAACTTTCCAAAAAAATATCCATTAATTCTTTTACCTAAAATCCAGGCAATTAAAATAAATGAAAAGTTGTTGTAAAAGTGAAAATAATAATCACCATAGTAATCATAAAAATAATATTATAATTATACTACATAATTATATTCGCTAAAGAATAGCATGTCTGCGAAATTCAACAGAACATTGTGAATGTTTTTTTTTGTTTTATGGTGGTCGTATTTTCTTTTCGAAACGTCATGAAAAACTCTTCAATATTCAAATGGTTTCAATTGTTTCTCAGCTTGCATGCGAAATAATAACGAAACACACGTCTGAATCTTAATGTTTCTCTGGGCCGTCAACAATGGATAAGCCCGGGAGATGCTGCGAGAGACACAATTTGACGCTAAGAAAGTGGAAAGTGATTAGAGCCAAGGAGGAGGCAGCAACTAAAGAGATCATAAAACCCGAACACGAACTCCGAATGGCCATTTTTAAGCCCTTGACATTCTAGCGAGTCATGGCATGGCATGGCATGGCATGGCATGGCTTGGCTTGGCTTGGCTTGGCATGGAAAACCTGACCTAGCCCTAGGCTGAAGAAAAAACTCATAAACCTGGCTGAGATGTGAAAATTCTTGGTAACAGAAATGGGCGTAGCAGCAATGCGTCGTTTGTTTTTATTTGGAATGTTTGCTTTTGGCTTGCTTTTGTTTGGCTTGAATTACAATTTTCCACACTTACCATTTTCACAGTCTTGTGCAGCGCAGCAAATGCATACAACAATTTCCCAGGAAAAGTGTCTGAAGTGCGAGTTGTTTGCCTTCGTGCTCAACTTCGCCTCCTTCGCCTTTTCGCGTTTACCTTCGCTCTCTCAGGAACACGCACCAAACACACACAACACACTGGCAAATTTCGCTTTTCAGAGTCGAGGCGAGTTTATCCAGTCCGGACTGGACTTGTAGATTGTGTTGATGAATCCTGCGCGCCAGGCAAAAAAATTGTGCAGCACGTTTTATAATATGTGTGTATTTACACTTGAAAAAAAATCGAGGAGTCGAAAATGATGCGCACTTGATATTGAATTTTCACTTTTATTTTAGCGGCACACAGGCGACGCCGTTCAGCTCGAAGCTCACCCGCGAATCTCGCAGATCTCGTCTACTATGTATATTTGTGTATGTCGGACTGAATCTCGATCTCGATTGTATCTCGTTTTGTGTTTAATCTCGTTAATCAACCGCTCTAGCACTCTAGAAGAAGCTATCGAAGACCAAAAAAAACAAACTGCACATGCGCGCAGGCGCCCACAAACTGAGAAGCGCGCATGGAAAATGCGGCAGGTAAAGCGGCAAGCAAAACACGACGAAGCGACGACGACGCGACGACGCGACGCCGCACCGTGCGACCGACCGACCAAAAGTGAGAGCGAGAGAGCGCGCGCGAGAGAGAGCGATCCGGAGGGAGACGCTGTTGTGTTGCTGTTGTCGTTTGTCTAGCAAATAAGTACGTGAGCGCTCGCGGGCGGCTTTTGCTCAAAGGCAACATGCAAAATGTTGCAAATAACTGTGACAACAACTCAGACTGCCTTTGAGTCTGCCTCAAAATTGAGATTGGGATTGGGAAAATGAGATTGGAATTCAGATGCCTGATGCCTCTGCTGATGAGATTCAAATCACAGTCGCAGTCGCTGCTGAGCCACTGACATCCTTGCGATACGATAACGTGAGCTCATTTTCTGGTATGATTGCAGCTTCATTAAGCAAATACTCACAGCTAACAACTTTCCATTTCGAAACGTCGTAGTGCTCAAATTATTGTTCATTATCTTGTTGAATTTCAGAATTCTATCCTTTAATTCAGTTCCCAGAATTGCCGATTTATAATTAGAGTCAGTGTAAATACTTAATCAAATGGTTTTTGTTTTGCCCGAATTAAAAAGAGTTGAAAGACGACAAGATTCTTGTTTATTTAATAAACATTATTTTATTTATTTCAAATAATGTACATAAAATTATAATCTTCCTGAAATTGCAATTGAAGTTTATAAAGTTATTAGAGAGAGTTTTTTCCCATTTAGTTAAAATATATAAGTTATATGCATTGCACATTAATTTGGTTACATTTACTTACTTATTTCTATACCCGCTACCCATAGGGCAGAAGGGTATTATAACGTAGTGCCAGCAGAAAATGTATGTAACAGGCAGAAGGAGGCTTCTCCGACCACATAAAGTATATACATATATTCTTGATCAGTGTCAACAACCGATACGATATAGCCATGTCCGTCTGTCTGTCGTTATGTTATGGATTTTTTTTAAATTCAGTATATTCTTTTTTTACTTTTTTACTTATTATGAAATAAAATAATGTACAAAAAATACATTTTATTAAGTAAGTTTCTTCTATCAAATTCCTTGAATATAACAATTGACCAGAAATTAGAATTGTTCTCAAATTAGACTGTTGAGCTTAAAATAAATTATGGATTTTTCAGTAAGGGTTTTCCAAAAAAGTCTAGAAATTAGCATATTTCAGAAATTAGATTGTTTCGTTTTTTATCAAATAAAGTAGAGTAAAACAAATTAATCTATTGATTTTGGTATCCATTTTTTATTTACCCATCGAATATATCAATTACAAAAATTATAACAAATCAAACAAGTTTTTCTAATTTGCAAGTGTCTACTACATTTACTTGGTTACATGTAAAAATAATTTATAAATTATTAATTAATTAATTTAAAGTGTATTCGTATTCCATTTTAAAATAAATTTAATTGATTACTTAATATATGTACATATTGTCAACTTATGGATATTTTCTAGCAGCTCATTCTCTTTGTTTATTTGTTTATATATTTTTATTCACAAAGTTAACTTATCTCAGCAGACCCAATATCTTCCATCATATTGGGTTATTCGTTAACATTTTGTAGTTTCGTTGACACAAATTAAACCATCAACGAGGACTTTCTCATTGCCAAATCAAGTGCCATTTGCAGCATCCAAGAGTTGTATCTCTGAGATTTATTAGATAATTTCATCTTGTTTAACTTAAAGCGTAAGCTTTCATGATCTGTTTAGTTCAATGGGTATTGCGTTTGTCCGAGTTGTTGTGCACTAATTAGAGATTACCTAGTCGAAACGTAATGGAGCTAGTTTCTTTTTTTTTTGTGTGTATGCAACAACAACAGCAACAAAAACAGCAGCAGCAGCAGCAACAAAGCAACGCAATTGTTGTCCCATTTGGCTGAAAAGGTCGTATAATTGTACAACATTTAAATGGTGATCTTGGCTGGCATATTTCTCTCAAATTATTTGATGTTTCAGCAACAAACATGAAAACAACGTGTAAATGCGCAAATTACATAACAAGTGCGGAGCACACAAATAAAGATACAATTGTATCTGACCATTTATCTCAGCTAACCCCACTCCTCAAGCCTACAGCTGCAGCTGGAGCTGGAGCTGGAGCTGGAGCTGGAGATGTGGCTGTGGCTGTGGCTGTGGCTTGGGCGCAGTGCTGTCTCCAAAAAAATGTTCGCACGAAATGTGTTTGATGATTTGTTTAGCCGCCTGTTTTTGTTGGGTCAACTATGCAACACACCTGTGTGGCAGGCAAAAAAAAGTGAGGAACAAAAGTGAGCACTGTTAGATACTCTAAGATGCTTGCAGATACCAGTTGTAATGTAATGGCCACGTATATGATCGTTTAGGGCCAAATGGCCAAATGGCACAGTCTCTCTTGCTCTCGTCTCTCGCTGTTGGTTGTACGTGCAAATCGTCTCATTTCATTCAGCAAGTTCCTCTAACGCTTATCACATCATCAGCAGCCAACTTAGCCGGGGGAGCAGCAGACCGGGGGAGGTCATCTACGTGCCTGGACTGCGTCCATTTGCTAGTCTCGAGCGTCAAGCGTTGATTTTTGCATTTGAAGCCACTGCTGGCGTTTTGGGCTCGCGCTTCAGTTGTGGCTCTTTAATTGTCGCCAGCGTTGAAATAATTTTAACGAGTTACGCGCATGCGCAATTGTCCAACCAAGCGACGGTTCCCGCCTGCCCCAATGCCTCCCCCTCTCCATCTCCCTACCTCCCTCTCTCTCCATCTCTCTCTCTATCTCTCTCTCTCTCTCTCTCTCTCTGAACTTATGCAATTGTCGCATTTTGCTGCGGCACTTTCACTCATTTGAGAATTCATTGAGTTGTAGCCACCGTGCGATTTTCTTGCATATCTATAGCGCACATTGCACTCCCCAACTTCCCTCCCCGATTAGTCAATCGGTGTGTGGCGCTTACCTCCGCGAGATAGACAGCTAGCCAAGTCCTCAATGAGTATTCTGTCTGGTCAACAACTGCAGAGATTCGTTTTGTTTTCAAATCTGCTGCATTGTCTTAGATTAGATTAGATAATGTTTCAAGAAAGTAAATTCCAAGTATTGCATTTTCGTTTGTGCTTTCTCATTCATTAATAAGCTTTTTGTAGAATGATAAAATATAAATTCGTAGGCATGTCTTTTTGCATGAACATCTTGAAATGTAGCGATAAGGCTTGTTAAGTTCGAAGCTTTGTTGAGCTTGTCTCAGAAAGTAACAAAATTAAAATGGCATACAAAATTGTATTGAAAAGTTGTGAAGATTTCTGTAAATTATAATTAAACATTGAAAGTAAATAATTGACAGTCAGGAAGGTAGTACATTTGTTATAAGTTTGAGTTGTTCAGTTAGTTTTGTCGCTTGTTTTTAACATAAAAAAAATTGAATTTATTATTGTAAATTTTCTCAAATTGTGAGCCAATAACTTTTCTTTATTTCTGTATAATAAATAAAATATAGATAACGATATTTTAAAGCCAAAGATGTTGCAAGTTTTTATATTGTGTGGTTTTAAATAAACCTTTTATGCAATATTATTATTGTTATATAAATAAATAGTTGAAAGTCAGTCAGCAAGGTATATGTTTAAAATGCCTTAGTAGTTCAGCTAAATTTATTGTTACTTTTATTTTAAATTATTTATTGTTCCAAATATTGAATTATTTGACAACATTTTTTTCTTTTTTTTTTTTTTAAATATAAAACATTGAAATTGGTATTTAAAAGCTATATCTATTGATTTTGCATGGGGCATTGGGTCAACAACATAAGCTCTAGTATTTCAATGAACAAGTTGTTTTTTTTTTAATTTTTTTTTTTAACTTGAATTTATGCGACACTGTCTTTTCGTCATTTCTGTAGATAATGAAAATTTTGATATAGTATATCTTTCGAACTATTTTAATTACTTGCTACATTAAAAAGAGTCATTCAGATAATCAATTAGCAGTTCAAAGGAATCCCAAACTGTATAATACTTGGTTGATCTGTGACTCAACGTCGCCTTTTCTCTCTCTCCCTTACATAGCCCATTATCGTTCAGATAACCAGCGTTAGCCGTAAACAGTCTGAAATTTAGTGGTAGTATTATGCGCCATAAAAACCATGTTGCCACGGTTACCAGGTTACCCATGGAAAAAAGAAAATAAAATTAACTAACGAGGAGCAATACAACGCGACGAGTAGCTCGTTACTCGAAAGCACCACGTGTTATAGCAGTGTAATTTTTGGATCGTAATATCTGCAAGTCTTTGCCATTTTTTGTTATTGTTTTTTGTTTTTATTGTCTAATTAAACGTTTTAATTGGGAAAGAATCTGAAGTGCCGCTTTGATAAGATAGCAAAAAGACAGTACTTCAGTATTTGTTTATTTGGAGGCGAAATCGGAAATGAAATCGTAGTCTTATCGAGTCATTAAATATTTTCAAATTTCAATTAATTTCGATTTATATATCAACTACAATTTATTTATTAAAAAAAAAAAAAAGAAAAGCATTTCCATAAAATGCTAGCAATATGTATTTTGCCTTCTCTTGTACATAGCCTGATGTATATATTATGTATTTCTGGCTCTCCTCTCCTCCTCCTTCACTCTCTCACTCTCTAGTAGTCCAACTCACAATCGTACTGCGAGTGGCAGTAGCTGTTCCAAGGATCAAACTGCATTCCCTTCGGGCAATCCAGTGTAACTGGCAACACATCATCAGACTTCGTCTCGTAGCACAGAATAAACTTGGTGCAATCCTCGGGGT
Organism: Drosophila ustulata; assembly: GCA_035047365.1. Lineage (NCBI taxonomy): Eukaryota > Metazoa > Arthropoda > Insecta > Diptera > Drosophilidae > Drosophila > Drosophila ustulata. Next base: position 336,652 of record JAWNPT010000095.1, read on the forward strand.
CTGGCTGGGAGCCTTTAGTGGCGCAATTGATCTTCTTGGTTGTGGTCGCAATGGGAGCAGCGGTGCTGCCTGAGGGAGCTGCAGTGGACCCAGTGGGTGCGGCAGTGGGAGCTGCAGTGGGACCAGTCGGCGCGGCAGTGGGAGCAGCAGTGGGGCCAGTCGGAGCGGCAGTGGGAGCTACAGTGGGACCAGTCGGCGCGGCAGTGGGAGCTGCAGTGGGACCAGTCGGCGCGGCAGTGGGAGCAGCAGTGGGACCAGTCGGAGCGGCAGTGGGAGCTGCAGTGGGACCAGTCGGCGCGGCAGTGGGAGCTGCAGTGGGACCAGTCGGTGCGGCAGTGGGAGCTGCAGTGGGACCAGTCGGAGCGGCAGTGGGAGCTGCAGTGGGACCAGTCGGCGCGGCAGTGGGAGCAGCAGTGGGACCAGTCGGCGCGGCAGTGGGAGCTGCTGTGGGAGCAGGAGTGGGAGCATCAGTTGGATCAGTGAAAGGAGCAGCTGTAGGAACAGTTGTTGGCTTAGTAGTGGGAACGGGAGTGGGAAGAGTTGTTGGCTTGGTTGTGGGAACAGGAGTGGGAACAGTTGTTGGCTTAGTGGTGGGAGCAGCTGTCGGCTTGTTTGTGGTGCTCTCATCCAGATTGTCTGGCGGAATCGTGGGATTCTCGATGTCGCCGCCATCGGCGGCATCGATGTCGCGCAACCAGCTCACACAACGTGCCTGACTGGCGTCGAACACCTGTCCGTCCTGGCACCGCAAAGGCGTCAAGGCGAAGTCATCATTGGCACTGGCCAAGCAGCCATAATAATCCTGCTCGCTGTGCGGTGAGGCAACGAATTCGCCACGGGTGCAGGGCTGTGTGTAACCGGCTCCCACAAAAGACACGAGCAGCAAACTGCTGCCAAGGATCAGCGTCACGTTAAACATCACGCAAACGAGGAGAACAATTTTTGGGAACAGCAAAAAAAAATATGTAGTATATAAACAGAGATATCGCTTAGAAGTCCGGGTTGCGTTTTCGATAGACTAACTGGATGGGCAGTTGCTTGGTTGCTTTTATAGCTGACCAGCGGAGATTGTCCATCAGCAATTAGAGCTGATAAACAAACGATTATTTTTTTTAAGAACTCTTGTCTTTATTCATGCCAAAAAAAAGAAATTAAAAATTGAATAACAAACATAACTAAATTGAGACTATGCAATACACGAGCATAGATAGTTCGATGAAAGGGTTTGAAGATTAGATTTCGTTGCTTGCCTGCTCCACAGACTCAACGCTCTCGACAGACAGCGGCTTCTTGGCCTTGGCATCCTTTTTGGCCTGCTCCTTGGCCGCCTTCTTAGCCAGCTTCTCCTCAAGTTTGGCCTGCTTGCGCGCCTCCTTCTCCTTGTTCTTCTCGGCCTTCAAACGCAACTTCTCCTCGGCCTTCAGCTGCTTCTGCTCCCGCTTGATCACCGCCAAATCGCCAGACTCCAGCGACGGCTGGCCGGGCACAAATTGCGTCCAATCGTAGCGCCAGCAGCGGTTCACCAGCGGCTCAAATCGTGTGCCCGCCGAGCAGCGCACAATGTACTTGTGATAGCCACCCTGCAGGCTGGCCACACAGCTGTAATAGAAGCTATCGTCGCTGCCGGCAAAGCGTCCGGGCGCCAAGCAGGCGAAGCCATCGTCATTGCAGCTGGACACATCGCGCAGACAGCGACCGTAGCTGGGCGAGAATGCGGTCAATGGTGGGCAGGCCATGTCGAAGCCCAGCAGCTCGCCGGTCTGAGCATCAAGCAGACAGTTGTGGAAGCGCTGGCAATCGCCGCTGATGTGCGGATAGGCGCCAGCCACCTGGCACTCGAATGCTGGCGGTGCCGGCGGCGTGGGTGCAATGGTGGTGATCACATCAGCAGCCTCGGTGGTGGTCTCCTCGCTGGGACTGGAAGTGCTTGCCGGCTGCTCCGTGGGCTTGGCGCTGCTCTCAGGCTCGCTGGGACTAGCTGTGGTTTCCTGCTCCGGTTCTTCGGGCTTCAGTGTGGTTTCCTGCTCGGGTTCATTGGGATTCGCTGTGGTTTCCTGCTCGGGTTCTTCGGGGCTGGTTGTAGTCTCCTGTTCGGGCTCTTCAGGATTCACTGTGGTTGGCTGCTCGGGACTCCCAGTGCTCTCCTGTTCCGGCTCGTCGGGAGCCACAGTGGGGTCCTGCTGCTGCTCTGTTGTCTCCTCATTGCCAGCCGTTGTCAGCTCCTCCTTGGCTGTGGTCAACTCCCAGCCGCTGCCCTCGCTCCACGCATCCGCTTGGCCGGGCAGCTGCTCCGCGATCGCGTTGCCATCACCGCTGAGGGCCAGAATGCCCATGGACTTGGTCAGCAGCTGCAAGTAATGAATCTGTTAGATATCCATATCCTTAAGCCTGGCTGTGGCTGTGGCTGTGGCTGATGCGCTGGCCCTGGCCCTGGCTGGAACTTCACTTACCAATGCTGTGCAGAGGAGCAGCAGCGATGTTGCTGTCGAGAACTTTCCACGTCGTGTTGTCATCATTGTTCTGGATGTTGTTGTTGTTGTTGCTGTTGTCATCGTGTTGCCAGTGGCTAACTTCGGTCGATCGTTGTATGAGCTACTGGCAGCCTCCACGCCCCATTATATACCCCGGGATGCTTATCAAATCTGTCCACGAATCTCCAGCTCTATCTCTGTCTCTATCTCTAGATCTATCTCCATCGCCAGGCTACCGTCGTATAAAATAGTGCAAATAAAACAGAAAATACGCTGGCTTTGACGTCGTCGTCGTCATCCATGGCAAAATACAGTTGTAAAGCCATAAAATCAGCTGTGCGAACCGCGCACCTGCCACGCCCAATCCCATTCCCAGTCCGCCCCTGTCCGCGGATGTGAAACGGAAGTGTGTAAAGATAAGTGCTGCTAAGTGCGATAGGAGGTCAAGCGACGATGAGGCGACGCTACTTTTCGGCTGGGCCCCGATTGGACATATGGCGACGGCGATGGCGTGTGGTGTGTACATTGTGTACTCGAGCCCATATATCTCCCGGATGATACTACGTCCAATGCTTGTCCCCAAAACGCAACGAAAACAAGCGTGAATCATTTACACATTTGCATTATTCCGCAACTCATGTTACATTTATCCGTTTTTAGAAATCCAAATTCAACTTTGTTCTATTTTTCAACTTTAATTTAGCTTTCCAATGGATTCTACAAAGCCAGAATCGCTTTTCATTTTGCCTGTCAGTTCCAGCGGAAGAAAAGCATATCACATTGATTTCCATACTTCTTTAGACATGTCTTTTTATAATATTATAATTTTATTTCTTTGTATGAAAACTTATTATAATTTTATCTAAACTAAAGGTTCTCATATATAAATAATAATATTATTAAAATTATAATTATACAGTTTTTAATACAATACAAATTGGTTAACATTCTAAACCTAATACTTCCAATTATAAATTAGGACATAACATTTAAAATAAGATTTATATCATTATAATTATAAAGCTAAAAAAATTACAAATATTCTTTCATTGTGAACATTCTAAATTAATTGACTACTTAATAATCTTAATAATTATCTTAATTCTTTTGGCATATTTTAATCTAAATTAAAGCGTTATAAAATATATATATATATTCTTATATTAATGGTTTTAATCATAATAATATAGTTGACAAAAGTATTAATGAAATTGAAAGATTCTTACATGCTACATAATTTACATTGGGAAATTTAAATAATAATATTATTACTCAGCTTTTAGTGAAATAATAAAAATACATTTTCTATCATTACATACTGAAATGTAATGATATTACATACAGATCGTTTAAGGAATTATTTGTTCATTTCGTTGTATGTCAAAAATGGTACATAAAACGTAAATTACGATAGTAATTTCAGAGATGATAGAATCAAAAAATTGTTAAAGAAAAATTGAATTGTTCGCACAATATGTTAACACAAACAATTCATTGAAATATCTATATTTGCATGCATTTATTATTATCAGTGGCTTGTGTACAATTACACAAATGATATAAAAAACAAAATGCCCGCATTGCATGTCATTCAACAATATATGCAAATAGTATGTAGAATATTTGCATTATAAATAAATTGATTTTCAAAGTAAATCACATATAATGTCCATAATTTTTCCATTATCTGTCTATTAATCCTTAACCGCATGATGAATTCTATTATTTTTGTTGTTTTCATTTCCTAAGTTATTTTCAACTGATTATTCATGTTGAATTCTTGCTTGGTTACGCACTTCTTTATAATCCATTTTTTATTGCATGATATATTGGCACAAACATGAGCATAATCTAAGTAGGTATTATTTCTGGGAAAAGTCACACCTTATCGCAGCTTCCACTGCTTGGAGCATTTTAGTGAAATTTTAACCTTTTTTTGATACTTTGACGAACCACCCTACTGCATTTAGTACTTGGTATGTAAATAGATAAAAACGAAACGAAAAACATTCCAATTCTGTTACACAATTTGTTGGAAAGCATAATAGATTAACTTGCTGTGTTTTTAGCCAAATTAGATGCAAGACAGAGAACGCAAGTGAATAAAATAGAGAGAGAGCGAGAGCGAGAGCGAGAGCGAGAGAGTTGTGATCAGCTGGCTTGTGGCCATAAACATAATCCTCGACTGCGAGAACTGCAGGAAAGCCAACAACGTCACAGAAGACAAACTTTTATTTTACACACACAACACTCATGCATACATACATATGTAGCTGACGTTAATCTCTCACTCACACACGCACACCATGACATGGCGGGGGAGAGCGACAGACAGAGCGTGGTGAGGGGAGGGGAGCAGAGGTAGAGGCGGAGGCGGAGGGAGAGGGGACACTGGCACTTGGTGCAACCGCCTGTGCGTGTTTGTGTGTGGAGAGATATCTTCAATGTGATAAGCACGATTATTATCACAGTATATTGTTTTTTTTTCTGTGTGTGTGTTTTTTTTGCCTTTGCCATTATCTAAACGGGTTTTGTGGTTTTGGGTAAATGATGAATGCTAACGGGCAGACAACGCGCCTCACACAAAACCCAGAGAGTACGAGAAAGGCAAATCGGATACGGATACGGATTCGGATCATCCCCAGAGAGCACGCAACTGGCAATTAAACAAAGATCGAGCAACGACCCACAACAACCAGCGGAATAAACGACAAAGGGTATGACGACAATGCCAATGGCAACGGTGGTGACCAACTCAGCCGGCGGCCCTCCGGTGCCCCGTCGCGCTGCTGCCCGTGCCACAGCCGGAGTGCAGCGACGTCGAGTGGTCAAGAAGCACATACAGCAGAAGTACATGCTCTGCGGCTTTGCCATACACGTAAGTGACTCTCTATGTTTCTCCGACTCCGTCGCCCTCTCCCTCTCTCGCTCTCTCTCTCTCTCTCTCTCTCTCTCTCTCTCTTGTTCTGGCTCTCTTTCTCTATGTCAGTTCTCTTAGGCATTTCTGGCGACTCCGGCGTATTTGTATGGCAACGTTGTGGAGTCCGACAAAGATCTAGTGCTGCGCATTTGGCCAGCGATCGTTTATCAGGCCACCGGCGAAATCTGTCGCTCCATCATGGAGCATCTGGACACAGAGTACAGTGGCCGGGCTCGGGAGACGACACAATATCGACGCATCTTCCTGCTGGCCACACTGATTGCCTGCATATCGCTCATGATCAGCGGCATCTTCTTCTCATCCGCCTGGGTTGTGGTCACCACCACCACACAAACGGTGGCCATTGTCTTCTACGGCTTCTTTGCGGGTAAGCAACAATTAAATCAGTGATAAAAACATTTCTTAAATGACTACTTCAGACCCGGGTGCGAAAATATTGATTATTTTTATTATGCTTTTTATATAAAAGAAGCACTTGGAATAAACTTAGTATAAGTGCATTATAGATTAATCATTATTTTCGTTTCATGTCATCTCTGCTTTCAAAGTTCTTGAATCTTAGTGTTAGTCTTTAACAATTATCATTAATGTATAATTCATTAAATTGCAAACCAAAATCGTAATTTTCAGTTTAAAAAACCCAAAAATAATAATTACCGTTTATGATTATAACATACAAACATTGATTATTTTTTTTGTTTAAATAAATTAAAAAATGTGAATCAATTCAATTAATACATAAATTAGGCCTGAGTGTTACTTAATGATACTGTTACAGAAGTCATAACTTATATGTTCACATATGATTTTGGAACCAAAAAAAAATTAATATCATAATAATAATTATGACCATTAAATTCTTTACAAATTATTGGTATCGAAGACAAATTTAATTTTTGTATGCTCAATATTAAATACAATATTACACATGCTTTTTGAGTCGAAAACAAAAATCAAATTATACATAGTCACTATTTTGATTATATTACATATTAATTAATTTTGAGTAAATTAATTCATTTTATACGATACTAATTATTTGAATGAAAATAATTAAAATTACTTGTTATTAAAAAATAAAAAATTATGATAATGAGATTACTCAAAATTATAATCGTTGTAGGAACACAATCAAACAAATCGAAGTAAATTAAATAAAATATTAAAAAAAAACTAGTGACTAATGACCCCCCATTAATGATTATGATCCCCAGGCATTGGCTCCAGTTTGTATCTGTGGAAGACGCACGTTATATTGGAGGCAGTGCGTCCGCGCGAGGATAAATACGTGCGGAAAACAATTCATTTGTGCGGCGAGGCTTTTTGCCAGCTCTTCCTGTCCTTTGTCTTCACCAGTCTGCGCACTCTTTACGGCACAGCACAGTCCATAGTGCTGATGTCGGCCCTGCTGGTCAATCTCATACCTTTAAGCCTGATCATCACCAAGCATCGCGAGGATGCATTCAAAACCAAACGGATCTCGGTCATCAAGGCGGAGAGCAGCTTCGGTGCGTTGCCATTGCGCGGTGCACTTGTTGCCAATTTTGTGGCCGATCAACTGGACGGCCTCGATGTGATGGCCTCGATGTCGTGGCGCAATCCCGCCACAGCGGATTTGTCCAGCACAACGGGAACGGCGCCGGTTGCCGCTGTCGCCGCTGCTGTCGTCGATACGCACAGCAGCTATATGCTTGCCACGGATGAGGCATATGTCACGTATGTGAATCCGAATGGCGTGGAGATTATGGAGATCATACCCGAGGAGGATGAAACGGTGTCCATGATGCGTTCGAGCAGCGCCACCATTGACAACTACGGCATCTCGCAGTCCCAAATGCTGCACAAGTCCCATTCCAACGGTCGTCTCTACGCCCAAAATTCGCTGAATCCCGGCGCTGGCACCGCGCCTGGCACCGGCAGCTCATCCCCGCTGCCCGATACCTATGTGAATCTGGTAAGCCGCGAGTTTAGTTTGGATGGATTACTAACAAAATTGTGTGGTTGTTTAGCATCGCATTCGTCGCATGTCGCTGGCGGTCACCTCGCACTTGTGGTGGAATCTGCTGGACAAGATTGCGATGCCGTTGCAGCACGCGCTGCTCGTGCCACAGCTGTATGCCACCACGCTGCTCATCTCGGCGGACATTTTCAGCTATGTGATGTGCCTCACCGTCCTGCCCGGCTTGGCTGTCAGCCATCATGCGCTGAAGAACGCCGAGATCCCATTCCTCTTCTCCCTGCTCGCCTTCCCCTGGATGTGCTTCTCGCTGATGACGCCACGCTTCGGCTCCAGTCTCTACAAGCGCAAGCTGCAGTGGTATACGTTGGGCAGCATCTGCAAGTGCCTGGCACTCATTTGTAAGTACCTCATATGACACCACATCGATGTCCCCATCTACAACTATTAACATCCAATTCTTTGGTACTCAGTGTGTAATTTTTATACCCGCTACCCATAGGGTAGAAGGGTATTATGACTTAGTGCCAACAGAAAATGTATGTAACAGGCAGAAGGAGACATTTCCGACCCCATAAAGTATATACATTCTTGATCAGCATCAACAGCCGAGACGATATAGCCATGTCCGTCTGTCCGTCTGTCCGTCTGTCTGTCTGTATGAACACCTGGATCTCAGAGACTATAAGACATAGAGACACCAAATTTGGCAAAAATGTTCCTTCATACCCTACGCAGATCAAGTTTATTTCAAAAGTTGGATGCCACGCCCCCTTCGCCCACAATAAGCATTTATCTAGAAAAAGTCAAGTTTTTTTTTATGTAAATCGCGTATAACTCCAAAAGTTCTTTGTGTAATGATGTGTAATTTGGTAAGCCATCTGCGCTTGACACTCTTAATATACCCTGTAATTTTAGTAAAAATCGGATAAGTAGAACAAAAGTTATTCGCGAAATTATTTATCAAAATTGTTGTTCCCAATGCATATGGACGTTTTAAGTGTGTGATTGACCTAGAGATATCAAATTTGGTGACAGTATTCGTGTAGGTCTTACGCAGATCAAGTTTATTTTAGATTTTTGCCACGCCCCTTTCCGCCCCCGAAAACTGTAAAAGCCGTAATAATGAACCTAGAGCATTGAATTTTGGTATGCATAATAATAATTATATTCTCAATGATTCCTGTGAATTTGGTTGAGATCGAGTTAAAAACAAGGAAGTTATTAATGAATCAATTTTATATGCAAAATTCACTTGCAGCTGCTCGCGCTTTGTTTGTTTAGTTGACAGTGTGACCATGTCGGTGTTGTGGATTTCTTCCCGCTATTTTCAAATATATACAAAACACAAGTTTCAGTATATTTTTGGTATATTTGTTGTTAAAATATTAAAATTTTTTTTGTTCTCTCGAAATGGGTTGCGGGTATCATACGGTCGAGCACTCTCGACTGTAGCTTTCTTACTTGTTTCATTTTGCACTTGGTTTATCGAAAAAGTAAATGTTACTTAACGGTATCATAGAATTTGAAAGATTTTGTTCCTTTTTTGTATACATATTTCCTTTTTTTCACTAAAATTTTTAATTTGATCTATATTTTTATTGATATATTTGGTATAATTATTACCCTTTATTTTTTCTATACATTTTTAAATCTTCGTTCAAATTAATACATATTAATTTCCTTTATAAATTATCAGTATGTTAAGTAAACATTTTTAACAATTTTGAAATCTTATTTTCTATTTTCAAAACAGTTAACCCTTACAAAGTCATCAAGTGATAATTTTCATTGTATGTTAAGTAAAATATTAGCTTTCGAAACTTAGTAACCATTTTTTTTTTTTTGCAAAGTCAGTAAGTGAATATTTTTCCACAATTCTTAAGATATATTAAGTAAACAAATTACCTTTTAAAATACGGTAATCGTTTTTATAATTTTCTTCTTAAAAATTTATTGAAATTATTTATTTTTTTTTTTTTTTCAAAGTTAAAAGATGACATATTGGCATTTAAAATCAGTTTTAAAATTTCTTTAAAATGTTATCTATGTTAATTAAACATAAGACATTATACAATGTATAGTAATCTTTAATCTTTTTATGCTTTTCAACACGATGAAGCCAAATTAGTTCTCAATAACTTTACGTAATCAAAATTACTCTCAACTGTCACTTCTTTCTCAGTTATTAGCTTCTCCACGTCCAAACTGCTGCTGAGCGTTTCGGCTGTGCTCTTAGGATTTGGCCAAGTCGTCACCGCATTTCTGCAGGAGATGGTCTTTCAGCTGGGCATGACGCGCGCCAATTGGACGGCCATTCGTCGCCCCGTCCACTTCACAAATGGCCTGCTGATACTCGTCTGGGGCGCCCTCGCACATTGGGTCGTTGAGCACTACTCGTTTCAGGCCACCGTCGGATTGGCTGGCACTTTGTATGGCGCCACCACGCTGTTGTGGAATTTTCTGTTTTTCTGCTGCCAGAGCAAGGATTAATTAACGACTATTCTAAATCTAGTCATCGGGATTATTAAAATAATAAATACATTCACGCCTGCGTATTCATCCAATTTGAATTTTTTACCGGAAAATAACTTTTGACCACTAGAAACCACTATCAATGTATCCAAATTTTTGTACATTTATTTAATTATCTATTTTTATGGCGACTAATGTAACAAAGTATTAGAATTGCTAAAGCTTATTTATTTTTGAACTGAAATTTCAATGGACTGTTATTCAGTATTTTATACCAAAATGAGTGTATAAAAAACTATCGAACCGATATTGATCGAAATTTGTGTAAGAAACACCGCTGTTAACTTATCGATTCATATGCCATCGATAGTCATGCCGTTTTAGTGTTGAACAACACTTGCTTTCAGTACAGCATATCGCATATTTTTATGCCAAAATATCGATAATTAAAAAGAGAAAACAAATTTTCATAGTTTTCGATGTATTGGTAAATAAAAAAATGTACTTACCACTAATACATAAAATACATTAATGTTAAGTGCTTGTCGCTCAAATCGCAGCCGCGTTTTCAACTATTTGGACTTGTACTCAATATCTTCGAGGCTCTTTCATCGTGTACACAATGTGGTGCGATAACACAAACATCGATAGCTTCTTTCTGCCCATCTGCACGCTTAGTTCTTGGTGAGCGATTTTTGTTGCAAAATTTCACAATTTGTTATATTCTACACCACAATTAGTCTTAAATTAAGCGGTAAGTGTGTGCGTCTCTCAAGTGCAACAATAACCGCATAAACACGCATCGTAGCACTGAGCAAGCAACGCGAAAATATTGTACATCAAACAAAAAAAAACAGCGTCGTCAGCCGGCATTAAATTGAGTTAGGCAGTCAAATTGATTGGAAATACAACAGAACTATCTCTATATATGTAAAGTGTGCGTGGCATTGGTAAATAGTATTCGGCTTATTTACGCAGTTTGTTTGCTTCATTCTGCCTTCGTTGTGTTTTGTTGTGAAAGCACAAAAATCGGCGCGCATTTTTACAGTTGGGACAGCAAACAAAAGTCGTCAATTTTTTGGCGGCCATGTTCGGTGCTTAGAGCGTGACAATTGTTTCCATTGCAGTTTGTTTTTGTGGGGGTCTGAGCACACTGTACGCACAGTGTGCCCAAATCAGCAGTCAATATACTGCCTAGCCGAGTAACTGTGGCGGCCACGGGAGCCAACTGGAATTCAGAGCAGCAGCCGCATAGGGCCACACTGGTGAACGGCACAGGCCCTGGAGATGGGCTGACATTGAACCTGAACCACGTTGATGCTGATGCTGTGACAAATGGCAACGGCCCCTTTCCAACACCGACAACCACCGACAACTTCCAGCAGTTCCTCAACTACAATCATCAATTGCCAAAGGGATTCTCGTCACAACTGCAGACTGAACTCGACCAGACCAGGTGCAACAACAACAGCAGCAATTTAATAACAGCGACCATACCACAAGCAGCAACTGCAGATCGACGTCTGGAAGTCGTAGAACGTGCCTTGGACTTCATTATCGAGACCATCGAGGATCAGCGTCAAGTGGACAATCTCTGGGGCGTTCTGTTGCTGCAGCGTAAATTGAGCGATGTGCGCGATTATTTGCTAACCGAACAAATAGATAAACTGTCCATTGCCAAATTGATACACGAAATCGATCAAAGAATTCAACAATTGTCATCCAAATTCGATAGTGTAACGACAACAACACCAACAACGACGTGCACGACACACAACTCATCAAATCACGATCCGATGGGCTTTGATCTGTTTAACAAGATTCGTCAATGGTTTCAGCTGGGCGGACGAAGCCAACAACAATCCAAGGATCAGCAATCTAATCACACTGCTGGCAATGACGTTGACTTCAGACTCAAGCGCAGGTAACTAGTATTCGATAATATACCTAATACCACTTTTAAGTTCATGTTCATCATTAATCTTGATTTTAATGTGGTTTCTAGTTATCAAGCTCTGAGCAACGAGGATTCCGCAGAGCGATTGATTAAATATCGTAGAGTCGATAACACATTTCCTAAATTCATGCCGAATGACGGTGAGTATTCTATTCTACATTGTATAACTTTAGGAACGTACATTTATCCAGAATAAATAAGACATTTAATTATTTTTAATGCAAATGTAAAAATAAGATTGGCATTGGAATAGTTTGCAAAGCAATTTCTCTTGACCAGACAAAAATTTCTAATGGATGTGTCCGGCCAAGAGAGGTTTCACTATGTTTGACATTTTTTTGTTGAGAGTAAGTAGTTTTTTCCTCGAATTGGATTGAGCTATATAGACCATTTTTTGTAACTTAATTATTTTATTATCGTCTTTAATTAGTTACTTAAATTTATAACAGAGATTGTTACTCAGTCTTTAAAAAAGGTTGTCATTAAAAATAACAAATTTGGTAGATACATAAATTTGTAGACAACAAAAACCTATATAAAAAAATACAATAGATTTATTTACTTTTTATTTTATTTTATTTAATAATATAAGCAAACGAAACAATAATCCAGTGCAATACTTTTATGTTATTTTTTAACTATATTCAACTAAACATGTACTGTATTTATATTTGTATATTTTTAAAATTTGAAAACCGTTCATTTTTGATTTTGACAACGAATATGAGTTTTTGTTTATGTTGTTCATGTCAAAAAATGCAAATTCAGGATACTCCTTCCAAGCACAAATCATATACATATATACATATAACAAATATATTCAACTTATATGATAAAATATCCTAACTAACTTCAATGGTATTAATGTCAACAACCATTTTTTTAAACGTCGGGTTTCAGTGGAATTTGTTTTTATAGCTGCCTTCATTCATTTTAATTTTAAATCCAATTTTGTATTTGGACCCAAGATTTGTTGCACAATGGGCAGTGTCGATCGCAAAAGTGATACAAACGGTTAAGCTGATACAAAATTTGACTCAATAATCAACCGCATCGTTTCTTTTACATTTTTGTTATATTCTTTGAATATAAACCGAGATTTAAAAGACCAAATATCAATGCATACATCTCTTTAAGAAAATTAATCTAAACATAATACAATTTTCAAAATAATAATGATAATCGTTTCTCAATTTTGTTAATAAAGTCGCAAAAGTAACACTTGGTTGAAATAATTAAATTGTATCCTCTTTCAAGAAGTATACTGAAATCAACATTTTCAATACCTGTGTATAGCAAAGTAGTCAAAAAAACTTGTACACTCTGAATAACAAGTAAATTTTTTTGTGAATTTAAATATATATTTTGCAGCTGATGACTACAGCCATATGGCGGATTCAAGGCAGCGCAAGGAGCAGGAGAATATTAGCAATAACTTGGCATGCCAAAATATAAAACGTCTTTCAATGTTCAGCGCACCACAAACGCGTCGTGCACGCGTGCGCAACACACAAAGCACAACTATTGATTTGTCGGACACAGAGGAGCAGCAACATCATAACGAGAGCAATATTTATCAGGCATTCTCCGATCGTCTTGTTGTAGATGTACCAACAATGCCTCGCTCCGAATTTGGGCGCATCTCGTCGGCCACGCGGCCAAATTTACTGTACTCGGATGCGCTGCGTTGTGGCACAAATGGCTTTGCATCCGATCTGCACTTCTCAAGTCCATCCAACAGTCTATCATCGTCGGAGGCACGATTGAATGGACATGCCGGCAACATGTACGAGTCAAACATGAGCAAAGACAATGTGCTAGTGCTGGAGGATGAGCGCAATGAGCACAATCAGTACATTAATCTAATCAACAATATGACACTGCACGACAGTGCATGCGCTGCCACTGTTCCTCGCCGCCCGCCTGGCTTAGTGCGAGATGCGAACGAGAAGCCACCGACGCCACCGCGTTTGCAGAGGATCAACAGCAATGCGGACGATTGGTTGCGGGGCCTCATGAAGAGCAAAACCGATCGACCTCCATCCTATACTCTGGATCGTTCTGAATACTTTAAGCTGCTGGAGAGTAAAACAAAATATCAATATGTACAGCAACCGACGGCAGCGTTGGGCATGAAGAAGACGCCAGAATCTAACTACTTGAGCATCGACAGTAGTAATAGTGGTGTTGTCAGCAATAATGCCATGTCCAAAAAGGACAACGGCAAGTCAATGTCGAGCCAGATGGATGTACACAGCGAAACTATGGCCAATACGTGAGTAATCTCCCTTTCCCTTCTTAACAAAATATTGTCGAATCGAAATTAACTGTATAATTTCCAATACAGTTCGCAAGTGCAACCGCTTGTATCAAATGTTATTTCGCGGCCGTTGACCAAGGCATTACAGCAGCGTCATCGCTCTTGCATATACTATTCCGACAACTTTCAGAAGAACTTTACTGAGCGATCAGCGCGTAAGCATCAGCAGGCTAACAATGACAAGCAACAGCTAATTCAGGAGTGAGTTTAACGCCAATAAATTAAGTTATATACGATTCATTTCAACTGATTATTTTCTCAGAGCCATCAAAGCCACCGAAGAACGTAGTGCCTATGAGCAGAACGTACGTGAGGCGTTGTCCAAGCGCCGCTTCATATGTAAAACGATATTCGTGCTGGAGAAGTTTCCATCGGAAGAGGAGGACGAGCCTCAGATTATACCGTTCACTGATGAGCATCAACAGCGCTACAACGAACTCATCTATGGACCGCCTCACATGGTAAATATATGACTCAATCCAAATTTAAAAAAAGTCGTTACTGATTGACCCGCAAATAGACTTAGTGCTTCAAATTTGATATTTTCCGAATATCAAGTAAAAACATTTAAAACAGGAACAAAAATTATCATTATTTTTTACAACCATACAGTAAATTCGTATTTTTAGTTCAGAATACAATCTCGAGTTCAATTTAAGAATTTGTTTAAGGTAATTTGTAGAACATTTATAATACTAACGGTTCCTGGTTTAAAATGTTTTAACGAATATCAACAACGACTGTACAAAGGAACTCATCTCATTCTTACTTCCTTTCTCCCTCTCTATCTCTCTGTCTCTCTCTATTTGCTGTGTAGGTACTCATGTCGAAGTTCAGCCTGAATATCACACGCAACGACATCAACACGTTGGCAGGCAGCTGCTGGCTAAACGATGAGGTTATTAATTTCTATATGAACTTACTCACCGATCGTTCCGAGACCAAGAAGGGAAAATTGCCCAGTGTTTATGCAATGAACACATTCTTCATACCACGCCTGCTACAGAACGGTCATGGCGCGGTTAAGCGTTGGACACGCAAAATAGATCTGTTCAGCAAGGATATAATTCCAGTGCCGGTGCACGTTGGTGGTGTCCATTGGTGTATGGCTATCATACACATGCGCAACAAAACCATTCGCTACTACGATTCAATGGGCAAGCCCAATCAGATGGTGTTGAACGCCTTGGAGACATATCTGCGTGAGGAGTCGCTGGACAAGCGTAAGGTCCCCTTCGATACCAGCGACTTCAAGATCGAGAGTGTGCAGAATGTACCGCAGCAGACAAATGGTAGCGATTGCGGCGTCTTTAGCTGCATGTTTGCCGAGTACATTACTCGCGACCAACCGCTCAGCTTCTCGCAGGAGAACATGGAGTATTTCCGGAAAAAGATGGTTCTTGAGATATGCGGCGGCGCACTATGGAATTAATAATTAAGAGAACACATCAGCTAGAGCAGCGCCACCCTCTCCCCCTCTAGAATTAATTATAACTTCGAAGTCTTTAAAATAGTTTATTTATTTTTGCTAACTTGGCGATTCTTCGCCTCTGATATGATAGTAATTAATTATAAGCAATTTTTCATTTTCTTTCCCATTTTTCCTGCTGTCACATTTCGTTTTTTTTTCTCATCGTCGCGGGTTAACACTACAAAACACATGATACTACTCATCAGGATATACACATACAGATAAATACATATACATATTTGGTTGTCAAAAAAGTCTTGCGGTATTTTTTTTATTATTTTTTGATTTTTTTTTATGACTCATGCCCAGCTCTTGACCGATGCTACGGCTGCTACTATGCCGGTCTCTTTCGACCAATTCAGCGATTTTATCGCAATTTTCGACGCCAGGCCTTCCGGAGCGTGGCACATCTTCGACCACCTCTACACTAGAACGAAAACGTTGAAACCATCGTTGTGCGGTGGAAATGGAAACTGTATCGAGTCCACAAATGGCACAAATTTTATTGGCGGCTTGAGATGCATTTTTGCCTTTATCGTAGTAGTACTGTAAAATATGCCGTATTTTCTCTTTATTTTGCTCCATGTTTGCGACGCTATAACTTACGAACGACTTAAAAGAAACGACAACCAATCAATTAGCGCGTGAAATGAGCTTTCCAAAAAGGTATAGCATGACCCGATGCGACGAATAAAACTAGAACTACGCGCTTTCAGCGCCAACTAGCGAAAATACCGCAAGACTTTTTTGACAACCTAATATAAATATGCAAATAGACTCGTACACACTCGCGAAACGCACAATGGAGAAATGACCATGTAGTAATTTAGCATTTTACATTTACACGCCGCAGACATAAACTATAGAGAGAACATTTTTTCAAATACTCAAACTACTGATTATCATGGCCGAGGTATCATGTAATAACATTGTTAACCCGTACATTTAATAAAGCAACACAAAACAAACCAAGGTAGTTTAACACAGCTAATTTAAAGGCAGGAAGGAGAATATTTAGGCTGGTGGTTCAGCTCAGACAGCGAGACGTCCCAAAGCCAAATATTCTATGATTAGAAAGGTAAGTCTGCATAATAGCTTTTCGATGGCTGACTCCAGTCCGATATTGAGGTTTCCTGCAATTTACATATTTTTGAAAGGAAAATAAAGTATTTTTATTAAACATTACATACATTGAATGAAATCGATTCAAACGGTATATTTGTATAGCAACTATACTATAATGCTAGTATAATTTTCGATTTTATTATTTTAACGATCAATACGTTTACACTGTTCACAAAAAGTGTTTTTTGCTCGTAATTGTCAAAATGAGTATCGGCTCTTTCAGGAATCGCGTACACGACTGTAGCATTTTCATTTTTTTAATTAACTAAAGCATAGTAGGAAAAAGACTTAAAAAAATTAATAAGTAAAAGACTCTAAAAGGTTAAAGCTGATAAGAAAAGAAATTTCGGATTATTAGTCAAGATCCGCCACGAAAATAAATTAAGTCGCAAAACTTAAATTTTATAACAATAATTAGGTGTACGTTTTCAATCTACTTATAAAAGAGTTAATTAAATTAGCCTATTTTGTTCGTTATGTAATTAGAACCGCTGGACAAAGTTGAGAACACCCGGTGACCTTTTAGTTCATTGAAGAAAGGTTTTCGCAGGCTTTGGGTTGTATTTTAGCCAATTGATTTGAACAAATCGCAGCCTTATGCTGTCCCCAAAGTTCGCCGATCACGGTCCTCGTGTCACCCTCAAGCTCCGAAAGGACATACTGCATCATCCTTTTTTGTTAGTCACCGCGAAACTTGGGGATGACGCTAAACCGGATCTGGCACACAGAGCTGCCTGGTTACTCGGCAGATGCACGAGTGAGATCCTGTTGACATCGATTTAGTGCAATAACTGTGTCTCGGATCAGTATCATCTTGACGGTGTTAGATGAGAGAGCTTTTAACGTTGCTTGACTGTCAACGTAAAACGATATATTCCTCGGGTTTTTACCCAAAGTATGTATATCAATTTGATCGCTTGCCAAACAGTGTAGATCTCCGCATGGAACAAATTGCACCAGTCAAGACGATAGGAGAACTGCACCGGAAAGTGACCGGAGTAGACCCCCGATCCTGTACCTTCTTTCGTCGTCCCACTTAAGTCCTTGAATACAATAGTCGTTCGCTTCGGCCATGGCTTAATTAATGAGGCGCATGTGCTTGATGAACATTTCCATTGATTCCAGATACAACATCGCATCCAGGCCTAAATGAGGGATAGAACGAATACACCCTTTTGAACCCAGCAAGCAAGCATTTGTACTTCACGAAAATTGTGTGGATGGAAATTGGTGCGACTTACATCTCGCAAAACCAGCATAAGTTAGTAAAGGTCTGACGACTGAAGTGTAAATACAGCGAGTGCTTTACGGTCACAATCCCTTTGCCTACAAATAAGGCTTGTAATGCCTTTTTTAACCTCTATTCCGAATTTTTCCTCTAGGAGACCGTAGAGTCGATAATTACTTCAAGGCATCTGGTGTTCTTTGATTCCTTCCAGTGTCGGAAGTGTAAAGCTTAGAGTCTTGTTTCTTCGAGCAGAACCAGTTCGGTCTGTTGTGGGATGGCTCCAGGCCGCTACGCTCTGCCCATCGCAGAGCCGGCGCTTAAAACTTCACTTCGTTGACGGGAATCTGTCAGTTACCATTATAACCAGGTCGTCCGCATAAGCCGTCGCTCTACATCGTGGCACGACTTAACAGCGCAGAGCATATTGTCCTTCTTCAGAACTTCGTCAACTAAGGCCTCACTCTCAATGACAGGTTTCTTAAATTTAACCATATTTGTTTTAATTAGTATACTCGACATTTCATCGCTTTTGCTGGGATACATGTCGCGCTTTTCACGATTTAACGATCTTAACACCATGTTGCACTTATATGTAAGAGATGCAGTCTAAAAAAAATAGTGCTTTGCTACTTATTCGTAACTTACCAAAGTCTTACCTTCATTCCTCAAGAGTTTCTATATTTCGAGACAAGAAAGGTTT
The DNA here is from genome assembly GCA_035047365.1 of Drosophila ustulata. Taxonomy (NCBI): domain Eukaryota; kingdom Metazoa; phylum Arthropoda; class Insecta; order Diptera; family Drosophilidae; genus Drosophila; species Drosophila ustulata. The sequence continues at coordinate 355,297 of JAWNPT010000095.1, forward strand.
ATTTGTGTAGTATTGTGAATTGTTCATACATGTGACCAAATTGATCTGTTTGTCAGTGGGTTCTTGACCGAAACCCGCAAAAGGTAGAAACTTCATGTTAGGTAGATACGACAATATGCAAATTGATTTTATTTTCAATTTTAGACAACAGACCGTTCTTATTCACAAATCAAAAATTGCAGGAGAAATCTATAATACAAGAAATTGCATTTTTGCGAAATGTCCTAACAATTCCATGATGATACGATTACTAAGCTAAAGCATTGCTAGGTGAGTGATTGTCCTCATATATGTGTGATAATGAGTTGGATGACACGATAAATTAATACAAAAAGTCTAGTTCTCGCTCTATCAGTAAAACTGGTTTACAATGCTTCACCGCATTTTGGTTGTTGTATCAATCATTGACCGATATATAGTGCAATTTTTATTATAATAATATTTTAATTTACCAATAACAAGTTTAATTTTTTTTATCCAATTTATTGGTGTGAACGAGTGTAATAACTCGTTCTTGACCAATCCCTGCGCCTGTTATAGGATTTAGTTTGGGACTCAGAACAGGCAGAGTCGTAGAAAGACAACATGGCATATAGCGTTTGATTAATGTCTCTAATGTGAACAAACACATAATGAAAATTATAAATAATACTTTCTGAAATGGACGCAAAACAATTATAACGAAATTTGAGGAAATTTGCCTTCATAAGCGTACATCTAGCTAAATTATATTTATTTTCAACTATTTTTACAGGATTGTGTAAATTCATAGAAAAAAAATTAAATTAAAAAAAATTACCTTAGTAGCTACCATAGTATTGCTAATATACTTCAATCTTACATATACATAATATGTAATCCAAGTAAAAAGTAGTTTTTCTTATGTTTTCTCATCGTTTTTGATCTTAATTGTTTTGTTTTTTTTTTTGTGTCAAATATTATGGTAATTATAGAAAGGTTTTTCTTTTGGATTTGGGAAAGCTTAAAAAACGTATATATTGTTTTGTTTGTATGTATGAAATAATGCCACTTTCAGAACTTACTCGTAACGTTTCGAATACACACTAAAAACAAATTATCACTTTTCTAAAAGTTTATTTGTATTAGTTTACTTTTCTTATAACAAGCACAGGGAACTGGAATTTCTTTTTGTTTTGTTGTTCTTTTTTTTGTGTTTTATAGTAATTGGATTTAAGGAGTTACTGTAATAGAAAACTAAAAATAAATGTATGTAAGAATCTACACGTCTATGAATATCATCTCGGTGGCGAGTTGTTCTCTGGCAAAACAAAAAAAAATGATTTAAAAAAAGTTATCAAAATAATATCTGTACATACATTTGAGGTATATAACGTGACCATCGATCGATCAGGTGTACGGTATTTTTGTTAATAAAGCAGCGACCTTTATAATGGCGCTAATTAATTTGCATATGATGTTATTCACCCCGCCCCTTTCCTCTCGCTCCCTCTCTGTCTCTCTCTCTGTCACTTTCTTTCTCTATCGTATGTGTGTCACGCCATATTCTATCTATTATGTACCCACTAGTTTATATGGTATTAGGAAGTCTCTCGTTATATCTATAAATATTATTCCAGATCTCGCTCGACATATATATGTATATGCATATATACATATATACACATCGAAGTAAGTCTGCATTAAGATCTTGTTTTCTTTTTCGCATAATCAATATCAAAAAAGCATGATTTACTCTATCGTATATACATATATATACATACATATATGAGTGTGTGTGAGTGTATGTGTGTTTGTCACTGAGTTAACTGGCCTGCACAAAGGATCGATATCATTCCGTATCCTCTCAAGCACCGGCAATACTTTCCTAGTGTACAGTGTACAATATCTCGTTACTGAAGAATCGCTCAGAATCAGCTTATTATAATAAGTTTACGATTTTAATAATACTTCAATATGTATATGTACATGGCCAAGACCACAGGCGTGTGTCCATGTCCGTTTTTGTTTTTGTTTTTGTTATTCTTTTGTTTTCCATGTTCATCATTATCTTTTATAGTGCATACTCGAATATCTTTTAACAGCCTAAACATACATTGTCATTATATTCTTCATAATACATGTGGGGAATCTGTATTCTAATAGGTTCATCCACTCTTGCACCGGCTACCCGCGAACTATCGCATCGATCTAACATTCAATTTTGCTTTTTTGTATTTACACAGAGAAAACTACATAAATTAAATGCTGAAAGCGATTTAATTTATTTAAAGAAATTCCTACAAAAAAAACTTGCATTAATTATAATACAAAACAAGAAATTAACACCAAAAAAAAAAATAGAATTGGAATTTCCCCAGGCTAGGGAATGCAAATATTATGTTCCGATGAGGGTCTGATGAGAATATATATAATTTGTATATTTCATTTACTTTCATGATATTGATAAAAAGGTATTTTTCTTTTTCTTGTTTAAATGCTGACAGTATATCCATTGAGATAATTTAGTATTACTTTTGTGTATTCTGAAATAATATAAATACATATTTATATATATATATATATATATCTATATATATTAGTGTGTATTTCTATGTGTGTGTTGTCTGTATGTATGTGTATGCATGTATTTATATATATACATAATTATGTAGAGAGATATCACCCGCCACTGAGTTAAGTATTTGAAATTATCACGCTTCAATTGAGTAGTGTGCTTTTGCAACTCAAATGAGTAAACGCATCGTTATTTAGGTTTGTGTTCATTATTGGTGAATCATCTAATCTTTAATAAATGGGAAATATGTACCAATATACGTAATATGTATGTATGCATATATACACATATGTTTTGTATGTTTATAGTGGTAACGTTGTTGTTGGTGTTGTTTGTTTTTTCTGAGAATGACATGTTGATGATGTGTGGATCGATCTCTTTCAATTGTTTTGCTTTTTTTTTTTCTTTTATAAAATAATTCGTTCTTATTGTTTTAGGAGAAACTTATGATTGAAGCACAAAAATAAGATTTGCTGACAGATAAATGTCATTTTAATCTAACCATATACTTATTATTATTATAGTATTCTTAAAATAAAACTTATAAAAGGTTTCTTTGTGATTTTCTCCTTCAGTAATTCATGGAAATTTGATTACTTATTATGTAAAAAAAAAAATTAATATTATAATTAATTTCATATATATATATATACGATACGCGTATACATAAATATATATATATACATCTATATATATATTTTATAATATATATACTTGTGTATACATATATATATATATCTATATATTCAACACACATTAGTTAACCTGATAATAGATCAACCAACGATTATTATGATTCCATCTTCTTCTTCGTCTTCTCGTTCGTGATGACCAACGATAGGTTATAAATAGTGAAGAGTATTTTTACTGCTAAACCTATTGATTCTCGTCATCATCACCGTCACCATCATCGTCATCATGCTGCTCATCCAGCTGCTGATGCTGTTGTTGGGCAGCAGCTGCTAATAACGCCGCTTTCTGCACAGCTTGTGCCTGCGCCTGCAGCGACGCTTGCATCGAGGGTGCTGACATGGCAATTTTCCCGCTTGTCTTGTACTCGGTCATTTCCTATATTCCAAAAAAAAAAAAAAAAAAAACAAGGAGGTTAACATTAATTGTTCAATTATTAATAAATAAATAATAAATGCTTACCCTTTCATATCGTGCCTTGTCCCGCTCTGCCATCGATTCGTACTTTTGCTTGACCTCGGGATCGACGTCAGACCATTTGCGGCCCAGCTCTTTGGCAATGTCACCAACACCGAATTCTGGATTAAGAGCCTTTACCTTATTTCTTTCATCATTGCAGAACCAGAAGAACGCAGACCTAATATTAAAGTAAAAGATGCGAAATTCAAATTAATGCATTATTCATGACATTGATGACAATAACAATGAATAATATAAATCATAGTTAAAACTTGAATGTTAGTATAGATGATTTTGCTACGAACTCACAATGAACGTTTAGGCGCATTAGGGTCCTTGATTTGTTTTCTTTTCTTCCCGCGTCCCACAACCGCACCCTTGGGCGGCACATAGTTCTGCATTTCCGTTTCGTACCGCTGCTTGTCTTTCTCAGCCATCTCATGGAAGCGTTTCTTCTCCTTGTCGACCATTGTCTGTAAACAATTTTAAATAAATTTTAACAATTTGAAAAAATTCAATTAAGAATAGTCGCGCTTACCTTCCATCGTTCAGCGCATTTTCGCGAGAATTCGGCAAATATCACCGTCTCATCGGGATGTTTCTTTTTGTGCTCCTCTCTGCAAGTTTGTACAAAATATGCATAGGCGGTCATGCGACCTCTGGGTTTCGCATCAGCTTTTCCTCTGACCATTGGGCTCTGTTTGAAGTGAAAATGTATTAGGAAAAGTTATCCGCAATTTACACAAATGAAGAACTTACAGCTGAGTTGATGACATTTTGTTGCTGTTGCTGTTGTTGCATTTGTTGTTGCTGCTGTTGTTGCTGCTGCTGCTGCTGTTGTTGCTGCTGTTGTTGCTGCTGCTGCTGTTGTTGCTGCTGCTGTTGCAACTGGGCAGCTGTGTTGGCATCCACCTGACCCTGATTGGCGGCCGAATACCACCACTGGGAGCCGGGCACCGCGGCTGCGGCAGCGGCCTGTGCCATATTTAGACGGTAATCGTAGCCGGTGGTCGCTGCGTTTGAGGTGGCAACAACCTGGGCCATTGTCGTGGCTGGATTGGGGAAACTGCTGGCCATTTTGTATGTGAATAGCTGTTGGCCAACGCCGGCGGTGGTGTTGGAGCTATTTTGATGGGCCTGCTGTTGATTCTGCTGGACAACTACTTGATGTTGTTGCAACTGTTGCTGTTGTACTGCAGCCGCTTGTTGTTGTTGCTGCGCAGCCAGTTGCTGCTGATAGTGTTGAATTGTTTGCTGATCAATAGTTTGTTGTTGTGGTTTTTGTTGTGGTTTGTTGTTTGTTGTGGTTGGTTATGATTGTGTGTAAGTATGTATATATATTATGTGGGTGAGTGATCCAGTGTGAGGCCAAAACGAGACAGAGAAAGAGATAGAAATGCGAGAGAGATAAAGATAGAGATGGAGATGGAGAGACTCTTCGCGTTGGCGTCACACTGAATCACATATTTCAAATATTGATCCCTTATAACGATATGATAATGATAATTCATCAATATCATCTAGATAGATAAGTTGAGCCACTTTTTCATTGCCTTCAAGTAATGTATCGATAGGCGATAATTATCAAGTTAATTAACAAGTTAAGCAATCTGTATATCGATAGATATGTATTATCAATCGATAAGTTGATCGATAACATATAAGCTATAAGCTGATCAAACCAAATTGAAATACTACAGCAACAAAACTGACCTAACAAGACACATACAAATACAAATACATTGCTATATTGGCGTCGCCTAATTAATCAACGTGTAATCGCAATTCGAACTGTCTGCGTTACGTGCACGAGAGCGAGAAAGAGGGATCACGCAAAATCAGAATCAACAGCATTGGCGTTTGGCGCCAAAACGATCAACTCTCGCCTGCTGTATTTGTTTGTGTGCTTCACGCTCACTAGCCACACACACACACACACACGTAGCGTGCATTTGGAAAGTATTCAGCGGAAAAAAATGGTTGGAGTAACAACAACACAACTGCTAATGCGAATGCGATGGGAACATGTTTCATTTCTCAATGGTTCCATTCAGATTTATCAATACAGCGCACGCTGCGTTTCTTATTAGCAATTCTGACGTACACAAAATATGTAAACAAGTCGTTACGCATATATTTATGTACATACGTACTACTGGGTGGGTGTGTGTGTGAGTGTGCAATAATAATAAAGAAAAAAGTATAAACAATAACAATGCATCGTTTGGTTATCGAGCTTCAGCGTCAGCTGTTTGCGATTTCGATTCGATTTGATTGAAACAAGTGGAAGTGAAACTTGAATTGCTGGAAATGGAATGGGAAGCGTTGCGTTCCTTTTTCAATAAAGTCACGTTTACAGCGAACGAAATAACAGAGCAGGTTCACAATGAACCAGTTTATCGAGACTCTTTTATGCGCTTTATTTATGTGAAACTAAAAGAAACAAAATACATTAAGATGCAAGGCATATACATCAAGCAATGAAATGCTCAATTATGATGTAAATATAGCTGCTTGCAAGAAATACAATGTACACACATAACTAAAAACAAAATGGTTGTGCAGCAAGAGAGCGAGAGAGCAAGCGAACGAGAGCGAGCGAGCGAGAACTGACAAAGCATTTCGAGTTTACACACACACACACTCAGACACATAGTAGTTGTAGTTGTGCTGCTCACAAAGAGAATTCGCATGGGGCAGACGTATGTACATACAGATGTACATATAAATACATGTACATATGTACATAAGACAATTTCAGATTACGCAAGCCTCGCCAAAACTTTTCATAGATACATAAGTTCATTGGTAGCTGCATATACATACATATGTGTACCTAGCATACACACACATGCAGTATCAAGGCACATGTCATTTCCAATTTTATATTGCTTGCACACACACACACAAAGTCATGTGCATGTGTGTGTGTCGCATGCAATTTTAATAGCATGCGTAGCGAACATACATACAACATACATATGTATGTAAACATCGCAGTAGCAGCAACAAAATCAAATAGAAAATGGCGACCAAAGCGATGCGCACGCAAAATACAATATTTCGCTGCTATTTGTATTTGTATTTGTGTGCGTCTCTGTTCGTATATACATACATAAGTTAGTGTGTGTGTGTGTATTTAGTTTCTTCACACACGCAGACACTTGTGTGTATGTGTGCAGTAAGATTCCAGCTTGGCCATTGTAAAATTTCCATACGCTGTCTTCATATGTGCGTGTCTTTGTGTGTGTAGTATGCATGTGTGTGTGTGTTTGTATATAACAAATTGAAGTGCGTGTTGCCAATTTTATTTGTTGTTGGCGGGAAAAATGCTTAACTAAAGTATGTATTTGTATGTATATGTTTGTATGTATATGTATGCATATGTTTGTATGTTTGTTAGGCTTACCTGAATTTGATGAAAGTGCTCCATGATTTCTGTTCCTCAACTGTGGATCGTGGGGGAGGTGGTGCGAAGAGGGGGGGTGAAGAGGGGGCAAAATATCAGTTGTAGTTTTCAGTTCAACTTTGTCAAATGTTTTTTGTTTTGTTGTTGTTGCTGCTGCTTCTTCTTGCACTGCACGCACATACACAAACACACTCACACACACCACAATAATGGTGGAGATATATAAAATAAATGGTGTGGAAAGCGAGTTTCCAACTTGCATTCGCTTTTGATGTATATTGTATGTAGTGATGTACGTTGTTGTATCGATTAACACGTTAATTTTCTGTTTTTCGTTTTTTTGTTTCCGATGCGATGCTTACGACAAACAAACGACGTAACACCGAGAACGTAACGCAACGCAACGTAACGCGAATTGGTTCTTGTTGTTGCCGCTTGTGCTGCTGTTTGTTTTTAGTTAGTAGAAAATAAACAAACAACGCAACGCAGCTTGTGCTTTATTGTTGGTTAATTGGTTGCTTGGTTGGTTGTCAGCAGCAAGTATATCGGTAATATGCGGAAAAGAAAATACAAGATGAGCTTCGCGCGCCGCTCGCTTGATTGAAAACACACACAGAGAGAGTACCAACAACGAATGCAGAGGCTATTGAATTGAATGTGCTTCATGGCCCAGCCAGCCACAGCGCTACATGGCTGCCCGCTTGTCTGTGTGTGCGTGAGAGCGGGAGCGTAACAACGCGCTTGCTCTCTCCGAGTGTACAGTTTGCTCTCTCTTGGCCTGCCTGCTGCCTGTCCAATGAGAGCGAGACTCTCCGAGTGTGTGTGTGTGTGTGTATACACGTGGTGGAGGGAAACACAGGCAACATTTTTGGCTTGTTACTTTTCACGCAAACATACGTACATATGTATGTACATATGCATGAACACTGTCTGTACAACTAGATGTACATACTTTAATTTATATTAAAGTAGTTTTCAATAGATACAGCATGACAATATATGTATGTACATACAAATGTATGTACATATGTACATGGTATGTACATATGTGCACACATTTTCAGATGTACATTCATGTCTCAATGTACATACACAATACATTTTTTTTTTGTTTATATGTATGCATCCCTATGGGCAAGCAACACCAACACACTCTCATGGGGGAAATGCATGTATTGTATATGGTATACACACACAGTGATATGCTCGCTACATACACATGTTTCATTTTGCGTTCCTCGTCTGACTGTACTTCCCAGCACTCTCCCATTTATGCAGAGAGCGTGCGAGAGAGAGAGGCACACACATACAGTGTTGGCTGTGTGTGAGTGTGTTAGTGAGGTCACAAATACCCAACACACAAATTTTCTTCGATTTTATTTGATCATCACAAGGGTGTTTTTTTATAAAATAAAAAATTGTGTGTGTATTCGGCATATGTATATAAACATGCAAATACGCATATAAATAAATTGCATATATATATTTAATATATGCGTTCAAATTAATTTTATTTATTTAATTTTTATTTCTTTGCATGATTTTTTTTTATTTTTAATTTAAACAATGCGAATGTTCGTATTCGATTGTCAGCGCTTATCGAAACAGTTTGTAAATGCAACCCGGGGGCACAGCCAGGGCTGGCGAACAATATTTTGTGTAGTTTAATAATTGATTCTCAATTTTGGCAGATATTGTTATTTATCGTTTAATATCAAAATCAAAATAATACGTATAAAATAACCAAAACATATTGTTGTGATGTAGCCCTGTTCCGTTCATGTCGTTCCATTTGGCGGTGGCTGTCATCTGTTCGCACGTATGATATGTTTATATGCATGTGTGCGTGTGTGTGTGTGTCAACTGTCGGCATTGGATTCAAGTTATTGTTTGATGCAACACAATTAATTTCAGGAATATGGCTAATAGAACAGAAATACCGCTGCCATCCGAAGACCTGGACTGGGTACAATTGCGACAAGATCTGGGCCCCGTCGTAGAAGTGGAGACAACCAAAGAGAAACTTTTGCGCAAAATAAACGAGAACCCTTTGGTGCCAATTGGTAAATTTCACATCCCAATTTTCCATATTTTTTTTTTTTTCTTTTTTGTTATGTAAACATTGAAAGTGCATTCTAACGGCTCGCGATTATTTCCAGGCTGCCTGGCGACGACAGCCGCGTTAACAGCTGGTCTCTACAACTTTCGCACCGGCAATCGCAAAATGTCCCAGTTTATGATGCGCACTCGAATTGCCGCCCAAGGATTTACGGTGCTCGCCCTGATTGTGGGCGTGGTCATGACATATGGCGACAAAAAGTCAACTTAAAAACAAAAAACAATAATTTATCAATTACATGTGGTTGTAGTGTAAATTAAAGAGTTCGACATCGAGTTTCTATTCTAGCATATTTTAAATATTATTGTTTTGTTATTAAACTTTAAGATATGATCTTAAGTGCCCTAAATAACATAGTTTACATGGACTACATAAAACTCTCCGCAACCAAAGTAAGCATATAGTTAAAATAAAACTGAAAATAGGAAATTAATTCCAAAAAAAGAGATCTAGTTTCGCTCTGGATCAACAGAAGGACCCAGCGCAAATAATGGTAAAAATTGTTCCAAAACAGTACTAAGTAGGCGCGTTATATATATATATGTATGTACTATGTATATATATATATTTTTTTTTTCTTGAACCGGGTCTTATAAAATTCTCGGCACTTTATTACCTAGGATAAAAATAGCATAAAACTTATTTAGAAATTATTAACCGTTTCTCTTGGTCACAGCAAAAATAAATATAAGCAATAATCGTTTTGTTTCTAGATAATCTGATCTACTATTCACATATAGTGAAAACAATTTTATACCCTGAAGTATCAGAATATGTACTGCAGACGCGTTCAAGTTTTCAAGTTTAAGTTTTTTTGAGAACTTCATTTCGGTGGAATAAAAAACCTTAAAAAGTGGTCAACAACAAAATTTTTGCAAATTATTAACCGTTTCAGTAGCTTTGCTCACATAAATGAAAAAATACAAAGAATGAGGTCTAGTTTCACTCAGAATTATTATCAGTATTATGCACATACTTTATAGTGGAAACATATATGTATGTATATACCCCCAATAAAAACTGTCACGCTTTAAAGTTTAGTTTGTATTTCGAAAAACTAGTATGAATACACGTGACCCAGGATCTGGATAGATTTACATACATATATCGATAGGCAAAAATAAATTCAAAAAACAAATTTCACAGTTAAAAAATCGGTCTGGTTCCACTGATTGAGTTCATGGTGGTCATAATTTTATGTCCTGAAACACCAGATAAATATTATACACTCTTTAGATGTATATAATTTTTCTTTTTTAAGAAGCAATTATTTGTATTCTTGATTCGGGTCTGATGAAATTCTTAAAACATTGCAATAGGATAACAAACTTGAAGCGTATATAAAAATAAAAACATAAATTTTTATTTTTTTTTAGAACACTTCATTTAGACCTTTTCATCTCGAACATAGACATAATATATTCATACATTCAAGGAACCAAAAATTGAGGGGCAAAATGGCTATAAAAAAAACAACTTTGATTGCCGAAAATTAATCGTTTCAGCAGCTTTGGTCACACTAAATAATGTATTTTTTAAATTGAAAATAAATGCCTTAAAAGCTGTCAAAGCATTATTTTTTCTGAGGTTAGGATTAATTTCGATTACAATATTCGTAAAAAAAACAAATACTTAAGGAATTTTGCAAGAATATGTTTTGAAAGTAATGGGAGTCTTATTCATGTTTGTGTATTGGATGGGTGTGGCCAAAGCTACGGGGGTAACTCGCTGTGTGTTACTCCCTTTGTGGGGAGATGCGCGCGCAGGACTTTCAGGGATTGGATTGGGCGCATATGGCAATTGTATGCAGGACTCAGTTCAAGGTAGTATTTCATCGGTACAGGACGTTATTTGATTAAGGTATGACGATGTTTTGAAGAGAAAGAAAAGCTCAACTAATACAAAAAAATATACAACACGATAATTGAAATATTCAACTATATTGATAAAATTGTGAAAATGTGTTGGTAATATTTGTTGTGGAAGCTTGAAAATAAAATAGGAGTATATGGAGTGGATATATAGAGCAGTTTACTGGAGGGTAATTGACCTGATTTAGTTGGTATTACTTGCAATTATAAGGTGTATTTTGAATAAAATGTGCAAAACAACCCCCAAAGGGGGAAGGTGTACACAAAAACACGAACTCATAGACACACACACACACACACACTTGTATAGGTATTTTGCTAGCAACTGTTTGCTGAATGTTATTTTTTGTATTGTTATGCGTTTGTCAGGCCTTGAGATGAATATGTTGTTTGGAAATTGTGTGGGAAGCTGCGATCAATTGGCCGGTCCGCCGCCTGATTTTATCCTATCGATGCCGCCGCCACCGTTGCCGTCATTCTTGATTTCAAAGCCCAGGCATATTGATGTCCTACTGCCGTCCAACGAGTCGCAGCCGTGCTTTGCGGCCTTCATGTGCGGCCAGAGCAATCAGCACAACGACAGCGGCAACGAGCTGATGGAACTGGTGCGCAGCGATACCAAGGGTCTTGAGAATGTCTGGTTTTTTGTCTCCTCCTGCATTGGCATCTTTGTGCTTGGCTGCTTCCTGGCGCTCATCGTAATCAGATGCAGAGAGTAAGTAAACAAAACCAATTTTGTTTTACCTTGTCTGTCACTCGGATCTCAGGAACTGAAAGAGCTACAGCCATCCAATTTGGTGAACATACTTTTACATCATCTACGCAGATAAAACATATTTTACCGATACCAAAAATTCCATCTGTGGCATTATATCGATAAAAAAAAACTGCCTACAGGTTAATTTCTGATTATTTGTCTGTCTGCCCGTCTGACCGTTCGTAAGAACTACTAAATCTTTGTAACCATATTATATAGAGCAACCAAATTTGATGACACTACTTGTATGGCTTAAGCCCATCAAACACGTTGATTATCTGAAAGTAATTCAACTGTTTTCGTGAATTTGCAGCACCTTCTTCTCGTACCATGATGCCAACATCAAGCAGACTGCCATCAACGCACTGGGCGAGGCCACCAAATCGAATGCATTCACTTCTGGCGGCATTCTCTATCCATGCGCCACGGCCAACAGCCGCGATCTGCTGCAGAGTCAGCTGGTAAACGATAGTCGCCTGCTGTGGGCGACATTGACTCCGCACGGCACAAGGCATTTCATCATCGAGAACTCGCAGGATGGACACTACGAGTCCGTCGACTATCGTGGCAAGGCGCACAATCAAGTGTTCCGCGGCTATGCCAAGCAGTCCCAATCTTTTGTGAAGGTAGCTAAAAGATTGTCTTGGACTTCATATCAACAACATATCAACTTGAGTTCACTCCATTTGCAGTCTTTTGATAATAACGGTTTTGTTGACTATGACTATGAGGATCCCACGCCCTTGATGGACTCGTATCATGATGATATGGACTCTGGCTATCAAGAGCCCCATGAGGTCACTGGGTCATTGAAGCGTTCTCCACTCCGCACACTGGCATCGGGGTCAGTGTCAGTCTCGGGATCGGGATCGTCGCCCACAGCCCCTCATGATATATCAAATTACAACGCGAGCGCATCGAATCAGGCGGGCAACTCGCTATCCATTAGCCGTAAGACAACGTTGTCGCGTCGCATTAGCGATGCCTCATCCCACAATGGCACCTCGATGTAAGCTTCATTAGTCGAATAGCAATCACGTTATGTAAATTAAATATGGAACAGGAAAATGCGGCATACGCCACCGGCACAGAGAGTGAAAGTCGTCGAGAGGCCTGTCGTCCAATAAATACATCACAATAAGCTAAATGAAAAGTTATCTTCGGCAAGCCGAACATTAAAATACTCTGGCAGAGTGCAGTTATTAATCATTCCTATGGCAGCTTTATGTTAAGGTCGTGCCATTTAAAAGCAATATCAGCTAAGCAGAGTCCATGTTTCGTTGTAATTTTCGACTGTGTGTTCCTATGGTAGCTATATGATATAGCAATCCGTTCCGGCCAGTTCCAAAGCAGTCAATAGATGGATCTGCATAAATTTACATTAAGCTAACTTCATCACTAAGAGAACTAGTTTACTTAGACAGACATAATTCTGCTTGGGTATAAGACAAGAAAAATGAACTAACTACAACATGCAGTATTTAAAGAATATATCTAAGGAATCTACATATAGAACTCGCATGTTGAATAAGTCTAGAGTTGTGCTAATTCTTAGTAACTGCTAAATACTAATATTGAATCGCTAAATAATTCATAATCAACAAAACATACTATATACATACATATAGCATACGAGGCATACCTATTGTCACATTGCTCATACGGATATTATGACACGTTGGGCAAAATGATTGCATCATATAAATTAATTTTAATTTTATTTTACACTGCGATTTTAACAACTTAACTAATATGATTTATTATTACTTTATGTTTAACATGTCCCATTAAAAATAAATAATTATAACGAACGTCTCATACATGATTTAGTTACAAAAAAAAAGATATATATATATATGCATATATATTAAAATAAACAAAATTTGCTATAGTCGAGTATGCTCGACTAAACGATGCCCTGTGCCCACTTACGCTTATTTATTTACATAAAAACAGTAAATAGATCTGCCAAAATAAGGTAGCATTTTTTTAAATTCAAGATGAATTCAACCAATTTGTTAGTTCTAGTTCGTAAACTCTCTTATATCTGATTGTTCAAACAGACGGACGGACAGACAAACGATCTGTCACAATGTCATTATACCTCATATACCCTCTGGGTATAATGGATATAAATGTGTATGGATAGAGGGCAGCAAATTTAACTAATTTCGATTTAGCAACTTAATATACTCTTTATCCAATCATGCAGATGCACCTCAATGACATTGACCTGATTGTAATTCTTAAGATGGAACTGATTGAAGGCCGTCGTCAGATGCATGACAGCGGATACAAAGTCGCTGAGCCGCAGAGTGCCGTCTTTGCGTATATATCGCTGGATAAGGCAGTTCATGATATCGGTGCTCAGCTGGAAGCCAATGTCATAGAGGGCATCACGCAAACGCTCCGCACGTAGAATGCCAGCTTTCTCTTTCGTGTACATTTTGAAGACACCTTGCCATGATTTCAGATTCACCATAAATGTCTTGAACTGCTGGAACGTGATGCGACCGTTGCCCGTCTTGTCTTGCAGCGCGATCACCTGACGACATATGTCGATGTTGGCACATCCCTTAATGTAATCATTGGGCAGACACGCCTCCAGCAGTTCGTGCAGCTCAAAGCAATTGATGGTCTTATTCTCATCCGCCAGCTGCATGTAAACGGGCTCGTATTGGCAAACGCTCTTGATTTTTTGCACATTATCGTCGCTTTTGAGCGACGGGAACGGATCGAGCAGTATCATCGTTTGTGTCTCCAGGCAGGACAATCGGAAAGCTGAGGTGCCCAAAATGCGCACCGTAAACTGTGCCTCCTCAGCCGGCTCATAGGTGGTGGGCATCAGCACATAGTGTCCCACATCCAGTTGGGTGTGATAGCTGACGTGCCGTGTGTTGCCATAGTCCGAGTTCAGGAAACTGACGTGATTCTTGAAGAAATCCTTTTGCAGACACTCGTTGAGGCTGTAGTCACGATTCCACATGTACATGGTGAAGCCAATCACCTTGGGCTCCACAGCTGTGTGCTGATTCAGCGCTACCACAATGTCCTGCTTCTCCTGTATGGATATCATCAGTTGAGGATTGATGTGAAACGATTCGTGGTTACGACAGCCGCCGGCAGTCACGCCCCTCTTCCATTGGCCCTGATACATTTTCATTTTCCAATGCAACGGCCGTCCCTTGAGCATATCCTCGCCACTCGCCGTCTCCGAGTCCAAATAGACGACTTCGAGCGTGGTAAATGTTTGTACAAAATCATAGAACGAGATCCAGAACTCGCCCAGCTCCAGTTGGCCTAAGAGGCGACCACGTTCGGCGGCGGAGACGCGCTCCCAGGTCTTCGACATAGGCGACCAGTCGCCAACGAAATGGGTTTTGTCGCCAAAAGGTTTCGCCGAGAATGTGTCCTTCATGCGTATCAGCTGTACCGAGTCGCCCATCACTGTCTCCACCTTGTCCAGGCACGAGAGTCTGCAAGGCAATAAAAGGACAACAGATAAGCAAACGAAATCAGGGACCGAAAATAATGATTTTATTAAAATTAAATTAAATTATTTTCCTTCTCCATTCTTATTGAACAAACTATCCTTGATTTTGATTGATATAAATAAATATTTAATATCTAAATAAATATATAAGAAATAATTTTCATATACCATATAATACATAATACATTTTCTGTAAATCAATTTTTGTTTTACCAAAATTGATGATTATTTTAAACTATTTTTTTTAAGTTCGTGGAAATCATTAAGATTGGCGAATTTTTGGTTTTAAATTGAGCGAACAAAAAATAATGACTATTAAAGTACTTTAAAGATATTTTAAATT
This sequence comes from Drosophila ustulata, assembly GCA_035047365.1. Lineage (NCBI taxonomy): Eukaryota > Metazoa > Arthropoda > Insecta > Diptera > Drosophilidae > Drosophila > Drosophila ustulata. The sequence goes on from JAWNPT010000095.1 coordinate 370,974, forward strand.
GTGTTTATTTTATTTTTTCCTAAAATTATGAAATCACTTCAATGAAGGGAAACCCATACCCATGCAATTTTCATATGGCAAATCTGATAACGATAGTTGTAAATGAGATTTGGACCTACCTGTAGTTCACATTAAGCAGAATGCCGCTGGCCAATCGTTCGGTGGTGTTCTTCTTCTGCACTGGCGCATTCTTCACAGCGATGCAGGTGACAATGCAGGTGGTGGCCAGCTGATCCTTCAGCGTCTGCGGCCTAATGCTGTCCGCCACAATGGGCATGCACTTGACCACACCGCCCAGCAGATCGGTGAGGCCGTCGGAGCGAGTACCGTACTTGAGGGCCTCATAGGAGCCATGCAGTTTGGCAATCGCCTTCTCCAGGAGCGCCGCCCAGAAGCAGTTGGATGCCTGGGGCTGCATGAAGGCCAGCCGGCCATTGATCGTGGGCAGGCGATCGTCGACCAGCACCTCGACCCACTCGCCACACCACCACAGGCGAAAACGATAGATGCCCATTGATTTATCGAGACTCTGATCGGCGGGCACCACGCGATAGAAGAGATTTCGCAACGAGTATAAAACGCCCAGGCACGAGACCAGCCAACGATCGCCCATTTTGCCAGGGATCACATCGAATTCGGCGTTCTCGTTGAGGAACATCGAGGCCTGGGCGTTGTTCAGTTCGGCGATGCGTTTCCATTGGAATGTGAATGGGGGCGTTTGATAGTAGAAGACGGATGATTGTATTGCTGGGAAATCAGCGTCTTCCCACAATTGATTTCGCGATCTGCAATCGCTGATAATGCGCTCGTATTTGGATGCCATCATTTGTTTGTTCTTCACATCACTTCGATTCGATGCGATCGATTTTTGATTTGATTTTGATCAATTTGCTAGTAGGTGTTTCTTTTTTGTTGAAGTGAAAGTTAATTTGTTGCACTGCCAACTAGTCTAAGCCATTTCTTTCGCGCAGTGTGACCAGCTTATGCTAGCGCGAAAAAGCCTCAAGCCTTAACCGCGGCTCAAGTTGCGCTTGCGCTTGCGTTGCACAATGGGCGCTTTTGGGAGATTGAGAATCTGCACAAATTTGTAACAAAATGTATGGCATTTTATTGTCGCATCTAAACAAAATGAGCGTCTCCGAAAGGTCACATTTATTTTTAATTGCGTTACGCTAGGTGAACCAAAGTGCCCACTGTGCATATGAGAAAAGATGAATAAGAGAGAATTTTAATAGGTCGTAAAAACGCGTGTAAATTTACATTTGTTTTTATTTGCCACTTTCGATTCGCCGCATCTATTTTTATATGTTTAAAACTGGCACCGTACTCAAAAATTGAATATTAATCATTTTTGATTTATTTTACAGTAAACAGTAAAAACTTTATTACAACATTTTAATATTAATTATTATATTTTGAATTTTTGATGTCTTTTATTGTTTTTATATTTATCTTCAAAAATAACAAGCGCAAAATCCATGAGTATCCACTGCGATTTTACAAATTTTCAGTTTAATGCTTTTTTTTTTAAACATACTAACATTTTTGTTTTTCTCTCAGAATAGAAATTACTTTCAAATTACGTCTTTTGTATGCATTTTGTTTGGAAAATATTATTACTATTATCGCATGTCATTATTATTAAAAAATAAATTTTAATTAAATTAATATTAATATTAATATGTAATTATGTGTTTACTAGCATCTCAAAGTTAAGTTTAATTTATGAGTATTTTTGACATAGTTTAGTAGGAGACATTTATACAATAAACTCTTGAATAATAGTGACTTACCCTACTCAAATATCACTTTTTATTTTAATGATATAACAGTTCATACAATCCATGTTGCAGTCGAACAAATCAAGGTAGAACAACCTGACTTAAAAACACCAAACCCAATGTTTATTATAAAGAGTAAAAATAATATTTATTTATGGTCCCTGGCTTAAAACACACTTGACGTTATGCCCGGATGGCATTCCAAATAATAATAAATCATAAGCGCAATGCCGACCAAATATAATATTATGATGGCAATGCTCAGATATAACGGTATATAAACTACACAGAGAATAATGTTTTGCAATAAACAAAACATCAAATATAGTAAATACTTATACTTCGTCGGTGCATCCCTAACTGGTGTGTAAATAAATAAATAAACTACTCCAAAGGCCAGGCACAATATGTAATTCATTATGGCCGACTTTGAGAACTTTGGCGGATCAAATACGAAAACTAATGTAGCACATAGAATTATTTGTAGAATACTAGCTAAGGAAGTCTCCATGGGCAGTTGACTGGCCAGATACGCAATACAAATAGTTCGGGAAGCTAAAAATATGGTTAAAAAAAGAAATAAATAAAGAGAACACAGATAACAAAAATAATCATTGAAACTAACCCGAAAAGCAAAGCAAAAACCAAAACTGCACAATTATACCCCTTGTTCCTATGTCATACTTATCCAATTGGACTAAGCGATTGGACCGATTATACGACACTAGTCCCCAGGCAATACTTAGGAAATATATTGAAAACGTCATAGCCCGAAAATCTGAAAAAATTCAAATTTTAGCATTAGCCAGACGCGATCCAGTCGATTAGTTATTATTATTACACGTCAAAGTCTTGATATAGCGCAAGACAATCGCCAGTTGCAATATTTTTTGGGGAGCAGTTTCCGAAAACGAATCGAAAAGTCGCAGTAAACCGACATTGCACTCCTCCTTCAAGTAGCCGCGATAGCATCTATAAGAATTTAAGCATGTGAGCAAATCATCAAATACTCAGTATCCATATATGAGCTGATAATAAGTAGAAAACCTTGGGAAAACATCTTACTGAAACTGTGCGACCTTATCGCCGTGTTTTTTTGCCTCATTGTATTTAAAGGCCCAATTAAGAGTGTGTGCATCTCGAAACAAATAGGAGAGAACGAGTTTCCTAATATGATCGCAAGGGTTGAAAGGTTTCCTCTTTACATTGGTAATTACCAGTCTATAAATGATCAATTAAATGCACGAATTGTAAGTGTACTAATTACGATCGCAATTAACATACATATATAAACGACATTTGCTTACACTGTTGAGTAGATCGTCGAAGTCAAGATCATAGGCAGTAATATGGATAGAATTGTCCAATAGCAGTAAGCATATGACTTTGAGATCCAGTAATCATAGGCCAGGCACCAATTCAGAATGATCGTAATAAATCGCATTAAGGCTGAAATTACAGTCAGCGTCGAGCTTAATACTGTAATCTGATGTGACTCGGTTGCAGCATCGACAATATCCAAAGGCAGTCCATAGCCAAAGTCCATTTTTGAGAATAAAAAGTTTAGTCATATCAAGGAATATATATTTCTTATCGCTCAAAAACTCGACAAATGATGAGCCAGCGATGGCAAAGCCAGGCCGCAAATGTTATCGATACAACATAAAATGCGCTAATTCTCGCATTCAAATATACCATATACATAACATATATATCACTATCCATTCCCTACAATATCTATTAAGCACGTAATCCGTTGACTTTTGAACTGTCAATTAAGTAGACTTTGAGATTTGTTTTTTTTGCAATGTTCATTTATATTTGTATTTCGACATTTACAAAAATAATAATCAATTTTTCAACCAGTCCCATACATGAGATTTCATTGTAGTTCGAAATAATAGAATATACAATACAGTAATATAAGAGATTCCCATAATAAATTAATAAAATAACTAGAAAGATTCTATGGTTCACAACTGAGAGAGAGAGAGAGAGAGACAAGAGAAAAGATTCAAAAGAATTAAATTTTTTAGTTCTTTATACTATTGAAGTACTCTATAGAGTAGAATATTTGTTAGATAATGATTTTTGCCACAACATTCATAACGCTCTGAGAGATAATACTATGTAACTAAGGCGAAGATACATTTAAAAATAATACATTTTGTGTAACATGAAGATGAAGAGAGTGAAGAACATGAGATTCGAGGCGATCAGCAGCTGCTTACTGGCCTCATTACCGGTAAGCGGTAATGTATGATATTTCCGGCAAACAGTTTCGTTTCGTATGAAATTAAACATGGACTCAATGAGATTGGCAGGTGTGATTTTTGTACAGTGCTCCAAGTGCCGCACAACGCACAGCTCCAAGTTGCGGATGTCAGCACATTGCGACTCGCCCACAACCAATTTGGGCAATTTCGTGATCTTATTATGCTCACGAATATCCGGACTGCTGATGAACGTGGAGAATGTGCTGTTCAAGCATTGCTGAATGTTGTCGCGCTGCGACTCTAAGCACTCTGGACCCTCCTCGGCAATGAACAGAGCAATCTGATCGCCATCCTTGTGGCAAACGAAGTTCAAAAGACTCTGGACAATCCGCCTGATCTCCTGCTGACTTTCCTGTTCCTCCGGGTGCAAGCAGGGCAACAGCTTCTCGGTGAACACATCGAAGCATTCGGTGGCATTCGAACGCTTCTTGCAATACTTATTAAACACCACATCGAGTTCACCGCGGGGACTCGCATCCTGGATCTCCTGCTGCATCGCCGTTATATTGACCAGCGAGTTCATGCAATCGTTGAGCACAGCGATGCTCGACTCGATATCATTGTAGGCTTCTTCGCCGGCCTCGTTGCCGGACACCTCAATGCATTTGTTGCGGAACAGCTCCTTGACGTCGCTGAGGCTGTAGTTCGATTTTGCGATGTCCTCCGGCAACTGGCCTTGCAGGTCGATTTTATCCAGATTTAGTTGTGCATTCACACATTCACACATAAACATAATTAAGGCCGAACAGAGGCAAACACAAACACAGTCCGGCAGTTTCATCATAATGGATTAATTAAGCTTATTGCTCGCCTTCTACAAATATTATTCTATGTGTTGCGCTCCGTTCTGCATTACGAGCAGCGTTCGAATGCAATATTTATGCAATGTTGTTTTAGCGAAAACTTATTATGCACGTCTTGAACTTGTACTTTGAAATGCGACCTATAACATGTGAATTTCTAACAATTATCAATTAGTCATTAAACTTGAGCTGCAAGCGATACGATATATCGGTATAATCGATTCTTTTGATTTCCGTAACATATCGATTTTATTGTCAGACCATTATAATACCGAAAACCCGTATGAGTCATTCAGCAATAGCGAAGTGTGTGGTTTGGCGGGCGAGTATTTTAAATTGGTTTTTTTTTTTTTGTACGACAATTTACACATCTAAAAATAGCTTGGAAAAAAAAACATAAAGTTAATGTTGCAGACATTTCATAAATTCTGGTACAACTTTTTGCACTCTGGGCCTTTTTAGATAAAAAATATTCAAATATAATAACGATATATTAATACATCGATATATTCATTATTTTCAGTGATATTATCATCGCGATAATTTTGAGTAATTATTATCAAATATCGATATATTTGTTACTATTATATTTGAAACATTTGCATTTTAACATAAACGACGTAAACTTGGAAGCAAACATTTCTTTGCAAACTATGAAAGTGTACAAGCTTAGGGTAATAATAAAAATATAATACAAATTCAGCTATTAAGGATTATTATTATTAACGTTAAACAAATTTCAAACCAAAATATGGCTAAAACTACAGTTTTCTTATGCTAATGAGTGGAGCAGCAAGATTTAGCCGCTATTTTAAATTGTTCAATTATTTAGCGCGATATATTAATAAACCGAGACTTTTAAAGATAAATGTGATTATCGCTTTTCTCAATATCGAAATATTATCAACACGATATTTTCCAAATTATAAATGCAATAACGATGTACCTGCCAACACTATATCGAACACAGCTATGATATACATTTGTCGAACGAAATGTCCAACACGGATAGGTAATTATCTACTAATACGTACAAATGCAAAGTTTAATATTTTATTATGCAAAATACAAAAAAACAGGCGTTTGGCGGGTGATTAAAATTGTGAATACATTTTTTACGATAACAAATACAAATAGAAAGTTTTTGAATATTTTGCTTGCAAAAACCTATGATAATAGAAAAATAAAATGTTATCATTTTTTTCTCCTAAAAACCTATGAATACAAGTTTCAGTTTAGCTTTGGTATGTCGTATCAAGTAAAATATACCACAAAAATTTCGAATATCGGAGATCGTGTATCGGAATTGAATAGTAACGATTTCCAACTTGTTTAAATATACTAGTTCCTGCCATTTGAGTAAACAGCCTTTATTTGCGATCTGCGATTTAACATTTCAATTGCAACTTATGCTAAAAATAACGCCAATTATTTTGATTCGACAAATTTAATACTTCAGCAATTCGATAACAGCAGTGAAAAATCGATGTTCAAAAGGCTAACTCATCTCTAAGCCCAGTTGAAGCGGGAAATTTTTGCATTGCTTCAAAAAGTGTCCGGTGCAATTAAGTCAATTTCGGGACGTAATATGTGTGATACTGGTAATTTAATTGACTTATCGGGTTGGGATGAGCCCGACAAAGACGAGACGGTAGGAATTGACGAATGCGCTATAGTGGAATCAACTCATTTTAAAGGACCATACGATCCTTTCGATTCAATGGAAAAAGAGGCCTGCATTAAGGTGAGTTGCAAAAAACACACACAGACAGACAACACACACAAGTTCAACAATGGCTTCTGTCGGGAGGACTTCAGCTGGCACCACTCAAAACAGAGGTTTCTCTAATAAGTAGCCGGAAAAAAGTGCAGACTACTACTGGCTCTAGTCAGTCCTTAGCGATCAAGAGTCTCTCAGTATCGTCGGGACTGTTCCATGATGTAGTTTTAGATATGCACACCAACGATTCTTCCCGGAGCTGTCATTAGGTAATTCGATGTTTTTGAGCATCCAAGTTCCTTAGTGAGGCACAATTTGATCGGCGGATATACGGCTATATATGTATATAGAGAGCTGGAATACCTCACGTTTCATTGTATTCTGTTTGTGCTTTTTCCTATTCCTTAGAGATCTTCAATAACTATTGTTTTATGTGTTTTCATAAATTTTGTCTACCATGCATTGGCATTTCTGCAGGGTTTAAATCACAACGACGAGAAAACGAAACCGAAACAGAAACCGGAGACTGTTGGAAACCTACAGCTAGAATATTCAGATCAAGATTTAAACAATGAGACACCGCCGGTTGCCATGGAGTTTGAACCGCCACCAGATGCCATCAAAGTGTCCGGGATGACGACGTCGCAGTCGCTGCAGAAGCAGGTGATCCACTTGAATGCGCTGAGGATGTCGAACTTGGAGACGCCACCGCATCATGCGAATGCGAATTTCTCACGTAATGCGCTTCTCACTGAGAATCTGCAAATGATTGCCGCCGAGTCACCCATTAAACTAATCGAAGAAGATGAGCCTAATTCCCCTGCTCCTGCTCCTGTCCCTGCTGCAGTTGCAGCTCCAACTCCAGCTGCTTGCCAATTGAGTGACGAAACGTGCTCCAATGTAGAATTCGAGGCTCGCTTGAAGCAGCTCCGCATTGCCATGTTGGAGTCGCCATTCAAGCAACAGGCGACCACCGAGATTAGTCCACAAGCTAAGCATGTTGAGCAACTGCTGCAAGAGTCGCAATCAGTGATTTGCCAGCTTGTTGATGCCTCGAAGCGGTCCCAGGTTGAATCGCTCTTTGCTGCGATTAGTGCGGCTGTCCATGCAATGGGGGCAACAACAGCAGCGCCGCAAGATGCACCTAGCTACAAACGCCAGGCAACCTTTGATCTGGATCTGGAGTTGCAGGTAACAACGCATCCTAGCTATACAAAGCAAGTTCACCATCAAACGCTTTACTTTACAGCAAAAGAAGTCCACCGAGTGCACAGAATATGTGGTTGGCCAAAAGATGCAAGACTTTCCGGATGCCATGACCTGCTCCTCGGCTACATATGATGGCGAATCGCTGGCGAACGATAAGGCTATAATTCCACACATTGACAGTGAGGTAACGCCTCCAGTTTTGACACGGAAACCCGACTCATATGCGACGGAAGTATGCAACGAAAATTTGGCGCTGCAAATCAATGAGTTGCTTGAGCGGCATAATCTAACGCAGCTAAAGTTGAACGACACTGTGCAACAGTATGATGTCAACGAGACGAAAACTGTGGGCGGTTCAACAGTCATCCTAGTTGTCAACTCCAACGGGGGCAATCAATTGCCCAGCTGCATTGTGCATCCCGGCACAGCAGCTAGAACGCAGATAGCACCACAAGCAGCCACTACAAAGGCGAGTACATTTAGACGACGCTCATCCTCGCTCTCCATACACGACAAGTCCAAGCAGGAGCGACCCAAATCGCTGATCAAGCAGTCATCAGGCGATACCAGCAGCTGCAGCACCACCAGCCATCCTATGCCTTTAAAGGAGCTGCCTGTGGTGTGCGATAAGTTTAATGCCATGTCCAGTTACAGACAGCGTCGCAATTCGTTTACCGCTGTCAAATCGGGCGCCGCTAATGCCGTCTCGGCCATGATTAGCCAGGGACGAACTCTGGTCAGCTCTGGTCGCAGCAAAGCACCAACCATAAATGAGACCAACATCAAGTCCCTGACAAGAGATGTCATACCCATTAAGCGCGTTGCACCGATGGTCAAACCATCAATGTTGCACACAGATGTTCAACATTTGAATTCAACAATGCCGCGTTGCCTAGGACAGGAAACACCTATGCCAAGCAGGTCGAAGCCAGGTGGCAGCAAACTATTCTGCACGAGCACACCGATGCCACAAATGCGTCGATCCTTTAAGCCAACGAGCAGCAACGCCTCCAACAGTTTGACAACAACGGCAAATGTACGTTCCATGGGTTTCGCCAAGAAGTCGACTTAGGAAAGACGACAACAACAAATGTGATCAATTATAAAGTTACGCTATACAAAAAATTATATATCAGAAATCCGTCGAACCTGGCAGAAGTTTGGTTGTTTGTAGTCGAATCGAGTGCAAATTTGTATTCTGCTTTTTTGCACTTGTTAAGAAAAAAACATTAAATGATAAATCTGGCCAGTGAGCTATATATATAAGTTTTATAATTAAGTTACACAATTTTTGTTTATTTGTAAATTAAGTCAAAGCGAGTGTATATTTTATTCTGTTTTTTTTGGCACTCGGGTATGAACTTGATATAATTTTATTATGAATAGTATAAGTTGCATTAATAATAATTGTATTGCCTTGCCTTGTATTTGACGTACACTTAATTCACTTTCAATTATTTCTTGCTATTGATCTTACTCTTCAAAATGCTTAGCTGCGTCAGACAGTTATCCCGATAAGTGCGACGCTCCGCCAGCTTGTCCAGCGGCACCATTTCCTTCAATTGCTCCGCAATCACAGCCGCTGTTGGCCCCTCCATTTTGGGTGTTGGCCCCATTGTCTCGCTGACCGCATAAATGGTCTTTGAGTAGCGTTCGTAATAGTTCTCCATGCCCTCGGCATTCAGATGGGCAGTCTCCAGGGGTCCCAAGAAGGCATAACGCATGCCGAGGCCATCGCTCATCACGCTATCGATGTCCTTCACATTGAGTATGCCCGCCTCAACCAGACGCCAAGTCTCGTTGAGAATAGCATACTGTATGCGATTGAGGGCAAAGCCTTCGATTTCCCGCGACAGCGTCACGGGCTTCTGGCCAATTTCATCCATGATGGCGCGTGTCTTTTGCACAACCTCCGGTTTCGTCCACGGCGCTGGCACAATTTCAACCAATGGCACGTAGTAGGGCGGATTGACGGGATGCGAGACAACCATCTGCAATAAAAAACAACAAAGCCAAAAGTATGTATTTAATTGAAAACCGCTGTATTAAACAATCTCTATCTGCTGCTCGTAGAAGTCAACGCAAGGACAGATTGCAGATAACAACCAAATATACATATGTATAAGTGATATCTTTTTGACTCACGTTATGTTTGTGCTTCAGGTCGGCGGTAAACAATGAAGGTAGGAATGTGCTGGTGGAGCTGGAGATGATGGCATTGCTCTCGACCACTGCGTCGAGTTTCTTGAACAGATCCTTCTTCCAATCCAGTTTCTCGGGTATGCATTCCTGTATGAAAATCGCACCCTTGGCCAACTCTTTAAGGTCATTGGTGCCCGAAATGCAACTGAATTGCTGAGCCGCATTCAGTTTGCCGCGCAGCAGACCCTTCTTCTCCAAGTCGGTCAATTCCTTTTCGGTTGCCTTCAATGCATCCTCCACTTGCTGCGGCAGGATGTCGTATAGCATCACCTGGTAGCCAACCGATGCGAAAAGCATGGACCACGAACGCCCGATGAGACCGCTGTAAGTATAAATTGATCAGTCAGGGATTCTCACATTGTGAAAGGACGGGCGAACAGACGTAGGACGAAATAGTATTCTCAGATAATTTGGAAGCTATTGCTTTGATGTGCTTTGAGTAAAGTCATTTAAAAGAGGCGAACAGACGGCATCTGCTAATATGTACATATAAACTATTATGGTCTTTAAAGGGGAAGGACAAACATGCGTCGGTGAAGAGTTCTATTATAAAAGAGCTTTGTGCGATAAATTTATAGCTATTTCTTTGATATGCGTCGAGGTGAATAGCTGTGAATGCTGGTTGGTGATTATCCATTTTTATCCTTGGAGGGTAACTAGGAGCTGGGCTGGAATGTCGTCGTCCACTTACCTGCCAACGATTCCGATTTTAGCACTTTTCTTGATCTGCGACATTTTGATTTTGCTGTTGCGCTATGCTGCTTGTTGAAGGAAAGACTACTTGTGTTGCTGGAGCCCCCAAAGTGTTTGAACACAAATTTGCCGAGAGCAACCGGTTTTAATACTTATTATATTGAGCGATAAGAAACCCAAAGGTGAACGCGACCTACATATGAACGTCACGCCAAGTGTGATGTGTTGTGTTCTGTTGTGTGTTGGGTGTCGCCGTCGTCGAGTGTTGGTGATTTTAAACCAAGATAATAATGGTCAGGGAATTCAACTTGTTTTATTGGTACCAAACAGCAGCAACAGCAGCAACGACGGCAGCAGCGCAGCAGCTGAGCAACAAATCAAAACATTGCGACCCTCTGGCCAATTTACGAAACAAAAAAAAAATAATTGCACTTCAATTTGCACAAAACCGCAATGAAATTCAATTGTATTTCTTGAATTTACGCAACCGGTTTTTATTTCAAAACAGCTGCACCAAAATATATTTATTTATATTTTCATACAGTATAATGTCGATAATTGTGCCTACATAATTGCAAAAAAAAATATGTATGTATATATTTGGAAATTTAGCAGATTATATTGAAAAAAATAATAATAATAAATATATATTTGATTATCGGTGTGACTGTCAAATATTGTCAATAAATCCAAAAATATTTGTATATTAATTGCAAATTCCAGATAATTGCTATTTTTTTTATGGGTGTGCAATTATCGACATACTGTATATTACATATAGATTGTAAATTCACGCAACGATGTGCGTGGCGTGCAGCTCATTTCCAAGCGGGTGACATATTTCTTATAGCGAGACAAAATGCCCTTAATTTGACTTTTCATATTTAATTCACTTTTATAATATTTGCCGACTAAAGGAGTATCTATGTGATTTGTTGTATAGCGATGTATGTATGTATAACGCACAGCCAGAAATTTATAACTTTCCGTCAGAGATAAACACGAGTGTTTCTTTCAATCATAATATTCGTACATACTATAGAAGACTTTGCATTTTAACTGAAGTTTTCCCCAAAATATTCCATAACAAACAAAGTGACCTTTCTATGCTCCAGGCATAATATGGACTCGTAGTTTCCAAAACTTATCTTAAATCACGATTGCATTACAATAAGTAGCACTGAGGACAGCAATAAATTAATTAACAAGATAGTTAGCGCCGACTCTGAGGAGCATGGTATTCATAGCTGGCAGATACAATATTAATATGCTAAATTGAAAGTCAAGTAGTTGTAGACAAAACTAATTCTACTAATGACAATTTTGTTACCTTAATCCAATTTAAAAATGAATAGCTTTAGATACGGATATCTTGGGGATTCACTATAAACTTAAAAAGCTGTGATGATTAAAAGGTATATAGTAAGTATGGTTTGTATTGTGTATTCAACTCTTATCGCGGCTCAATCGATTGTAGTAATCAAATGGTTCTAATATAACGAATATATTTTAAGTGAATTGTAAATAAGCTTCTTTATACTGACAACTGATAAAAATACGTGTATGTGTATAATATTTATTGACTCGTATTATAAACATGTTAATCATAGATAAATCACGAGCTTTATTTTGCTGTAATTCTCGTCAGATGAATTGCAGGACTGTTGTTCGATTATTCCTTGGCATTTTTTTTAATTCGCGATGAGGTTTAGGAATCCATTTCAAAACTGTATTGACTGATTATATATAATATCCAGACATTGAAAAAGCTTATCACAGGATATTGGCGACTTGAGTAATTTGTGTGTATGTTGTTTCCCAATTATGTATATGGTAAAGAGGAACTCATTATTAACGTCAAATAGTTTTGTATGTGATTTGAAATATGTTATTGTTGCTGTTTGAATCCAATATCATAGGTATATATACATTCAATCCAATCGATAATTGTTTGGAAATGATATAACGGAAATGGTGCTTTAATCTTGATTGATTTTGAATGATTTCCAATCGTGTGTGTGCATCCAATTGAAAAGGCATGTTAGTTCATAATTTGTATATTACAAAATTAATATAAATTTTGTTCATCTCTCTTCATTTTTTCGATGCATTCATTTTTTTGAGAAAAAAATTGTAAAATAACTATGTGGTAATGATATCCGTCCTTATAGCGCCATTTTGCGACCCTCGATGGATATTTCAACGGCACGGCGACTTTCCTTCGAGCGTTTAGAGTCCAAAAATCGTTTCATATGTTTCTCATATCGATTGGGCTTACGTTTTGTGGACTAAAAAAAAATCAAATCAAATAATGGTTCTTAAAGATTTTTTTAGATTGCTGGCAACTTACAGTGGTTATTTCGCCTTCGACCGTTGACTTGGGGCGAATCACATAATCCTTATTTGAGGGCATTGGAACACGAGCACGGGCTACCCAGCCAGGATCACCGGGACGCAGTAATTGATCGTCGCCGGAAAATGTTTGATTTAACGATTGCGGATCACTGGAACTGGCGGGTTCTGGCTCGGGACTCTTGTGACGATTACGCGACATTTGGGCCAAATCACGCTCTTGACGTTCCTCTTTGCTCATGGCTGAGAAATCACAGCTTAAGTTGAATATGGGACGTGCCCATTCCGAAATCAGACGGCCGGCACGATCACGATTTGATTTGGTCTCCAGTGGATGCTTGTACAGATACATGACAGCCTTGCCAATGCCCGACTGCTTCAAATAGCTCTTGTCTATAGTTGGGAACTAAAGCGGGACGCAATGAGAATGAGAAAGAGAGAGGGTTAATTTCATACTTACGTCCGATAATAGTTTTAAAATGCTCTCACGAATTTGGAGGCAGGGCAGACTTTTATTTGGCAATGGAGCCAACCAATCGGTAAGCACATTGAGTATGTTGTGCTCCAAAAAGGCCAATTGCAGATCCTTTTTGATCAGTTGTGACATCACTTGTTTGAGCATTGAAATTTTCTTAGTCGCCGGCTTGCCGATCAAGTTCAACTGACGATCGTCGTCCGATGCGTTCTTCATATTGATAATTAGCTGATCAATGAGATCGTCATTGTCATTGATCAGATCGATATCACGCTTGCGTCGGCGTACACGTTTCTCTTCCTTTTTCCTCATCAACATGGCATCAAAGTCGGATACAAAGTTGCTATTCCTAAAGTATAAAAAATTAATGCATCTGATATTTTAAAATTATTAAAGGAAGCTCATAGACCTTACTCTGGTTCATTAAGAATTGGCGTATTCTCGTCATCGGAACTTTCGGCGTTCTTTTCTTGTGCTTTTTCGGTCAGAGCAGCAGAATCCTTTGGCTCATCCTCGTCCTCATTATCGGTGTCTGTAATTTTAGCCCGCTTCTTTTGCAGCTTGGGTGCGTCATCTACAGAGTTGAGTTTTTATATTATTATCTATTGAAAACTCAATCAATTAACTATCAACGCACAAAAATTAAATGGTAAGAGCCAGGAGGCTGTAGGTTTCAGACAACACAACTATTACAATTTCATCGTGCAATCACACGGAGTTTTCTACAGAGATTTAAGCGTCACCGAATTTAAAAGTGCATTTGATGCAGATATCGGACTGCTATATTGAATATATTGCTGTTGAAAAGGTTTAGGTTGGTCAGCCAGCTCGATCACCTAGTGATTGTTGTTTTTAGAGAAACAAAATATATGCATTGGATTTACCTTCCGAGTCGCTGTTGATGACGCGTTTCCGATTGAAATCGTTTTGGGAGCCAACCGATTCGGCTACGCTCTTGGAACGCGATCGGCTGCCATTCCTCTGGCCCTGCTTGGCCGAGGCCACACTGTTGGCACGCGATCCGCTGCGTGACCGAACCGATCCACTGCGGGAACGACGCGATCCACTGCGCGAACGCCTGGAGCCGCTGCGCGAACGACGTGAACCGCTGCGAGAGCGGGAGCGTCTGGAGCCCGAACCACTGCGTGAGCGCACCGAACCAGACCCGCTGCGTGATCGCCTAGAGCCGCTGCGCGATCGCCTAGAGCCGCTGCGCGATCGTCTGGAGCCGCTGCGTGAGCGTCTGGAACCACTGCGTGACCGCCCCGATCCGGATCCGCTGCGTGAGCGACGCGAGCCAGAACCACTGCGCGAACGTCTGGAGCCGCTGCGTGAGCGTCTAGAGCCGCTGCGTGAGCGCCTAGAGCCGCTGCGTGAGCGTCTGGATCCGGAGCCGCTGCGAGATCGATTGGAGCCGGAGCCACTACGCGAGCGATGGGAGCCACTGCGCGAGCGTCGGGAACCACTGCGAGAGCGTCGGGAACCACTGCGTGATCGTCGGGAACCACTGCGGGATCGTGAGCGCTGGGAGCCACTACGGGAGCGCCTCGAACCAGATCCACTTCGTGAACGATGCGACCCGCTGCGTGAGCGCTGTGCGGATCCACTGCGCGAACGCCTGGAGCCGGCGGAGCCGCTGCGTGAGCGGCGTGAACTATCAATTGCACTCTGATGGCTGCGACTGCGACTTCGACTGCGAGACTTGCGTGGCGAGGATGCAGCAGCTTCTTCCGCTTCCAGCGATGTTTCGTTGCCTGGAACGGCAGCGGCGGCAGCGGATGTTGAGTCCACCTCATTGTCTTGCAGATTTTTGGTGGTGCTGAGGTTGTCCAAGATGTTGGATGTGTCAACGACTTGTCCGTCTTCCGCCTGGTCGCTCAACTCCACCACTGTAACAACAACAACAAAGCACACAAAAAAACGTGAGCACGCAAAGCGCTTGGCATTTTTTCTCTTCTTTTTGTGTAATACCTTTGGTGGCCTCGACTTCCATTTTGGTTGGATGCTACTCAAGGGATTGTTAGCAGAGCGCTTAGTCTAAATTATCTACTTTTGTCAACGTGCACAAAATTATTTTATTTTTTGAAGAACAACGCTTTAAAATTTACTAAATTAAATACGAGCTGACACACACACACACACACAAACACAAACGCTCGTTCGTATGTACGTATGTTGTCAGACGGCAAAAGGAACAAAACGGAAGCGAAACATCGATTTTCGACTACAGCGTACATGTGTGTATGAAGTGAGCCTCGACAAACTAGTTCGATAATTTCAAATTTAAACGCAATGTCTATGCCAGTAATATTTAAAGCAATTTGCAATTGTACGGGTTTAATTGATTTTTTTATTTTTACAATCACATTGCATATTACACCAAAAATAATAATTACTTTACGAACTAGCTATCGATAATTGTAGAAACGTAGTGATTTGAATTTAATTAACCTTGTGGCAAATCTATTTAAATGCTGTTCTTATTACCAATAACGCTTAAAGCTCAGCCGTAGTAATTGAGCTTACAATTTCTTGAAATAAAATTATTTTATTTACAAATAAAAATTTAAATTTCAAATTACAATCACATCACAACATAGTTGAACGAATGAACAGAATGAACTATTGAAAGCTATCGATATAAAGCGATTTTAATTCAATTAAACTTGTGTTTATCAAAATTAAATGTTGTATTTTCAATAATGGTAAAACATGACAGCAGCAATATAATTATAATATTAATAGTTATAATTAAAAATCATAATCAAATTATCGTTGAATAATAATTTCTCTACGAACAAGCTATCGTTACCGATATGGAGTAATTTTAATTTTATTTACCTTGCATATTGAAAATTAACTAAGCAATTTTAATTAAACCAAGTTTATTTTAATTGTAGTTCTTTATTATACATATACATATATATTTTTGTGTAATTTAAATGTTAGTTGATTTCGAGTGTATTTCCATTACCAGCATTTTCCACCAAATCAGCCGATTAAAAGATTTGATTTTTGTATTAAATCAATATTCGAATTATTAACTTAAGCTAAATAGAGCTAGGATTATTCACAAAATAACATGCGAATTTGCACAACTTCATTCCATCCATCTTCATACTAAGTTTGTTAAGATGAACTGTATTAATTCTAAATTGAGGCAGTGCATCGCAACAATGCCATTTATTATCCACATCCTCCGCCGGGACATGTGGAGCAGCTCATTGGCGGTTGATGCTGAATTCGACCAATGCGTCTATTGGGCCTTAAACCTCCTCCACCTCCACCGCCGCCTCCACTTCCTCCGCCGCCGCCGCCACCACCGCCGCCACCCCAGCCGCTGCTGCGACTGTTGCGATTATCGCGGTTATTGCCATCGCCGCCCCCATTAAAGGGTGCCACCAACGTCTGGAAACTATTAAGCAAAAAGTAAAGTTGCAGATTGACTGTGACAGTGATTGACTGTGAGATACCCGCTACTCATTTTGAGAGAATTCAAAAAACTTCTGTGATAAATCAAAAGAATATTCCGAATATACCAATACAAATATTTGGTATACGAATACAAACCGTTAAGCTTCATCTAATTTTTTTACTATTAAATAAAAGTAATACCCTCTGTGATATTCATTCAATGGGAACCAAATTTCTATATCATTTAGTCTAAAGTTACGTGTACCATAATTCGAGATTCTAGAATTGACAAGAATATATATCTTAGGGGATCGGAGATACACTTCCTGCTGGCACTGAATATAATACCCTATTACTTTGTGCGTAGCGGGTATAAGAACAAAGGGGGTGACTTACAATTGTATGATGAGATGCCAGAGACCCACAAAAATTGCGACTACACGTTGCCAGTCCCAAGGACGCTTCTCCCAAACGCGACCAGCTGAAATCACAAGCACAAATTAATTGGTTTTCACAATTTAAATAGCTGAGTACGTACTGTGGTCAATGTACACCATGATTTTCGTTTTATTTCCAAATTAAATACACTTAATTTTGACAACTACAATGACGTGTCTATGAGCGATGAATTGCCATATCGATAGCTGTGCTACATTAATATCGAAATATCAAACGGTGCGGTATTGCGACTATCGATAGCGCGATGGTTTCATAGTTTCAGTCTAGTGCAAAAAAAAACACACACACAAGTTGCAATTTAGCCATAACAAAACAAAACGGCAACGACGCTACCCATTGCGTCTGTCGTCCGTTGGAAAACATTGTAAATAACAATCTCTATATATACATATATAGAAGCAGACATCGTGGAGCTGACACAGGCCACAAGTACGACGGTCAGCTGCTACCTCAGGCAGAAGCTGAAGCTGTGGTGAGGTGAGTTGTGAGTTCGAGTTGCGAGTCGAGCGCAAAAATTACATTGTATAGCCCAAAAGCAACTAACTAAAAAGTTTACAGCCTACGCATACCACTGAGTAACTAACAACGTCGCCGTGTCGTCGTCGTCGTCATCATTATCTGCGCGTCTTGGTTTATTTAAAGAACCCGAAACCTAAACTAAACATAGCGTATTTCAATTTGTGCTTTAGGTTGCACCTCCCACGCCCCAGTCTTTAGTTTAGTTTATTTTATGACACGAAAACTTGGAACATTAGTCTTCATTGCGTTTCGTTTTTAGGCCATCGCCAAATTCCCCACAATTGAAGTTCAACTCTAGCCGGCCTAATGCCCTTCAGTTCAGCTTCCGACGATTGTATCCATTGGCACTAGTCACGAACTATTCACAGCGTAGAAAGCTAATGACTACCTTAGGTGATGCCGGACATGCACAGTGTAGCTGCTGCCGCACTATATATTGCGTGACTGGATCCGGAGTATACACTAGGTGACTGGTTTCGGACAGTGAGCTGGGATCCTGGTTCTGTTGTATGACAGGTTCCGGACTATACATTGCGTGACTCGTACACTATACACTAGATGACTGGTTCCGGACTAAACACACTCGTTGCGAACTATGCACTAGGTGGCTGGCTACGGACTATACGATGCTGGACTGGTTTCGGACTAGGTGGCTACTTCCGTTCTACAAACTGAGTTTAAGTGGCGTTCTAAAGCATGGGTGGTGGGTTGGCGTGGAACTAGTGCTATAACAAATATTGGATACATACGTACATATGTATGTATATATCTGAATATGTGTGTGTCGAGCAATTAAACAGGTTAACAATTGGAGCGCGTTCGGCTTTGCACTAGACGTTTGTCAACAAATGATTTACACTTCAACTTGACCTTTTGCGGCCAAGCAAGCAGTATGCATGCTATGTAAATGGCTATGTTTGCGTGTGTGTTCCGTATCTGAATCGGCGGCGGCGGTCACAGCTCGTTGCACGCTGCCCCGCTGCTCGCGCTTTGCCTTTTTGGCAATGTTGCTCTGCGTGCCGCCACATTGCCTGAACTTGGTCAGTAATCGGCAAACAACGCGCGCGTACGCATTTTTCTAGCTCTCGATTCGTCGATACAATTTTTGTTTCGTTCCGTTTTCTTTTTGTTTTCTGTTGTGTTTTTTTTATTAGCTGACATCATTTGGCTGGCCAGTGGTCAGTAGTAGTATTTTTTTTATAGTGTGTGCATAAATTTTGTTTATCACGACTAACAAAACAATTCTCTTGCTCTGTTCTTGTTCGTTTTCTTTGATCTCTCTCTCCCTCTTTCTCCCTTTTTATGCCGTCAGTCGGTCTACCGTTATGCCAGCTACTGTTGTTGTTGCACAAACGATCGCGCGCTTTGCGTGAACTGGATACGAGTACGTGTAACGAGTAACGAGTCACGTGAAACGAGTACCAAGTACGAATACTCGGTGATTTTAAGCTGTCGCCTGCCTGGCTCTCTTCTACAACTTCCTTTTCTTGCCGCTCTCTCTCGCTCTCGCTCTCTCTCTGTCTCACACACACTCACTATCTCTCTCTCTGTGTGCCTCAACAATGTATTCAGCGGGTAAATAAATAACAATCTCACATATAAACATACTATGTTTATTTGAATGTGCATCCTCAATAAATTCAATAAACAAACATTTATGCCAATATGCCAATATTACATTCATTTAGCAATCATCGCTCACATTCTCATTCACATTTTGCACTCTCACACAATGTGCTATTTGATTTCGTATTTTTAGACAGTGTGTGTCAAGAACAAACAGTACATTTATGTACATACATAGATGTACATACATGTGTTGAAATGTGTGTATGTTTGCACATATGTTGAGCTTTAATTTGTTTATTAAACGCACTCAACACTTGCCCCCAAAATGTCAAATATATGAAACATTTAAGCTTCACATCTGCATGAAGTCATCGACAGTCGACAGCACACGTAGTTCGCTCTTTCTCTCCCACTTTGCATCTGCCATCTAAGTCGGAAACGGATCATCATCAATTTTGGGATACCGGGCTTCACACCCCCAAGTGTGTACAGCGAACTATGTTTGCCTGTTATGTTCCAATTACATAATTGACCGCATTTCAATGACCCCTTCAGCCACTTGACGATGTACAAACATACACACTAATGTGTATCAATATCAGCGACTACCGTCGTCAACGTCGTCTCTGATAACTTCATTTTCGTTTTTCAATTAGGTAGCGTACAGTGGGCACTTCTATAACCAGATCATTAAACAAAACTTCTGAATTCGTGATATTGTCAAAAAACACTAAATTCAAGTCCATAAACATTAATATTAACAATGTGTTTAACTTTTAAATGTCTAACGATTTATTTGTTGATCATTAGTGATACTCGTAATACAGATTAACAAAATAATTTATTTCCACTATATGTTTATAGTTATGATATATGTATATACTTATATTATAAATCATTATCGCTAGTTACTTTACTTTTTTCTTTATATTCAGAAAATTGTAAACTTATCAAACATGCACTTAGTTGAAATGCACTAAATTGAACAATAATTCAAATGTATTTTAAACTACTTTATTTTAAACTACTTTACTGTCTTGTTAAAATTTTGATTCTGCACTTCTTTATCTCTTTCCGTTAATCTCTTGTGTGTTCAACATTTATAAAATTATAGATAGCCAATATACAATATTCTGTATTTATAATGTTACTTGTTTAAAATTCTCAAATAAATTACAAAAATCAAATGTAGATTCAGTTAAATTATAATAAATTTAATAAAATGTCAAGGGAATTTAAAAGAAACTTGCTTCAATGGCATTACACTGTTTATGCTGGAATCAAAAAATTGGTACTTTACATCTTATTCATTTTATAAATTCTTAAGTAAATTACTAACAAACAAAATTAATGTTGGTTTCCAATTTGTCAACATGTAGATTTACCAAATTGTATTTAAATGGAATAACGTGGAGCATTTGTGAAAATTACAAGGAAGTCTACATTGTTTATGATCGAATTAGGAATATCGAGGCAGCACTATGACATTGATTTTAATTAGTAGTCGCAATGTTTGGGTTTTTATCATACGATTTAGCTTTTAGCTAAAAAGCTACTGAACGCCTTATCAGTATAGCAAAGCTCACATAGTACTATATATCATCCCATAGATACTCTTCCTCATGGCTCATTCTCATTTAAGATCGCTGTTTTATATGTATGTAAATATGGTTGTATGCATTTATGTATGTGTGTGCGTGTGTGTGTATGTTACGTTGGTGTAAGAGCAGGTGATTAATCCCCACGTTGTACTATTTACAGTGCGCACCCACGACTACGATTATCCCGAATCGGAAATGGATGAGCGAGAGAGTCTTTATTTTGATACGATCTCGTTGGCCGAATCGGAGGCAGCAGCGGCGGCGGCACATCGCAAATCGCTGTCACAGTCGCGCAACACCATTTACCATTCGGCGGTGGATCTGGCCGGCGATGAGACACGCAACAGCCTCCGATTGGGAAGTGGCGCCGCGGCCGAGCATATGCGATTAGCCTGGCAGCCGGGCTATCGACAGTCGACAGCATTGGAGCACTTAAATGGTGGTGCCGATCACACGGATGCTGCGATTGCGGCACAGGTGCTGGCCCTCCAGAATGGACGCACACATCTGCCCACCGGCATTGGCGTTGGAGGCTATGGTCACGGCGCGACTGCTGGCGGTGGCGATGATGAGGTCTCTAGACGTCTATTAAGACAAAGTAGCACAGTTTCGAATAAAGATAAGAAATTGCCAATTACATACTCCCAGTGGAAATTGAGGGTAAACAACCAAACAAAAAAAAAAAACAAAACAAAATACCAATCAACGCTATACAAGAAGCACCAAAACATTTATTTATTACAAGCAAAGCTACAATAATAATATCAAACTAAATATGACAATCATTAACAGCTGTTGATGTCTTATATTATAAATCGCGCACTCTTTCACTCTCTGTCTCACTCACTCGCTGTCTGTCTCTTCAGTTACTCTCGCTGCATTTCTTCTTAACTCTGTCTCTTTCGCTCACAGATCATGTTCCATTCCAGCGTTCCATGACATCGCGCTCTCTCTCGCTCTCTTTCACATTCATTTGTTTATGCACTCTTCACTCCATTTGGCTTTCGATATAGATATACAATATTTATACAAAAAAACCAATGATTATTTATTGCATTTTGCATATTTAAATATTTACTTTCACGCACAAACACACACACACACGCACACACACTTAACAAACCCACGCATTTTGTTTCTTGCTACCTACGTTTCTCACCGTTTTCTTTCTCTTTTTTCTCTCTTTTTTCAATAGTTTGCTTGCGGGAATGGGTAATGGCAATTTTTTAGCATAATAATATTAATTAGCTTTAAGTATATACTATTTTTTTTTAAATGGCCACATGCCAATTACGGCTTCTATTTCGGTTTCAATTTCGATTCCAGTTTCTGTTCAAATATTTCAACAGGTTTTTGTCACAATTGCATTCATTAATTATTCATCCGCCGATTCCAGATTGATACCTGATTTTGTTTATCTTTTTTTTCGTCGAAGCTCCCGAGTTTCAATCCCGAATCCAGTCGGTGTAGTTCCAAATATTAAAGAAAAGAAAACAAAAAATATACAACAAATATTACGTATACGTACGTACAAATGTGCATGCAATTTGAGCTGACGAAACAATAGAACTTAATTCTCGGAACGTTATCTTATTCCTGCTGACTTAGGTGTTACTTATGTATACACATTTTGTTTATGCATCGTTTTTGCGTGTTTTATGTGTAGAGGACTTCTTCTTCTTTGGACCGGCTGGGCAGATTGCCAACCAGTGTTCAGTGTGATTTGAATGATTCCACAAGGCGGTGTTGATTGGTGTAGATCGGCATGTTTTGCAGTTCTATTTCGAAGGCGGTTCGCTTAACGCTAGTCGCCGAACATGACGAACATCACCCTAAATACGCTGTGAGATAATTATTTCGCGGGGCTTTCGATAAATACCATAAACACAAATCAGATATTTGTATATTTGTACATCTAAGTAAAGCGGCACTCGCACCTACACGCGCTTTGATATCTTTCGTTTTTCTCTTCTCATCAAATATGTATATGACCTTTGTATATATGTATATCATATGATTTGTGCGCTTCCATTTGAAAAGATTTTGGAACTAATTGGAATGTCTTCCTCTGTTTGCCGCAGACGTATCGACGCTTTAACGATGGCAAACGCACCGTGGACTTTGTGCTCGCCTACAATGGCGAAGATATGGACGAGGAAGCGGCCAATAAACGCAAAATCTTCGAGGCGAACCTGATGCGCGAGGGAGTACAGCTGGAATACTACAAGGAGCAATGGGTGCACTTCATCAAGCTGCATGCGCCACCCGATGTGCTTTATCGCTATGCCGAAATCCTCAAGATCAAGATGCCATTAAAGCCCATTCCGGGGCAGGAGCAAATCATTGCAGAGACCACGCTTGAATTCAAGTCTTGCTTTACCCGCATGTGTCGGAGCCTCTTTAGTTCGGTGCAATTGAATACGGATGTGTTTCCAGAGCGCGAACAGCGCATTCACATGGAGTTTGCGTATAAATATCTAGAACTGTACGATAAGGAGCATCCCAACTATTTCGATCCCAGCACCAGGTATTCCATTATCAATTTTGTGATGCAACGACAGCATTTCGAGAAGGGCGAAGAGAAGGCTGACAATCTCGGCATCGAGAAGCTCGTCGAGGATGGCGTCTATTTATGCGCATACACGTTGCACGACGTAAGTTAAATATACAATTCACAATAAAGAAGTCTTCCAATCAATCCAAAGAACACATAAACCGCATCTCAACATACATCTCCTCAGACCAGGCTCTCAAAATCACACTACCTTTAGCTCGCCATCAAAAAAAGACGTTGCAAAATAATCCAAATATGTTTCGAATGCTAAAACTACCCTATCCCTGTCAACCTTATAGATACGACTCTAGGGCAAAAGAAAATGCAATCAACCCCACTAGAGACATACATATATATTATTATTCAAATATTTAAGAAACTTTATACAGACGGCTCAAAAATAAACGATACAACAACTTACGCCATAACAGAAACTAACCATCTGAAATATATGTACCATGCTTCCTCATTACTCCTACAACTTCTAATATCGTTGGACATGATTTTAAAGCTAACTCTCTCATTGATTGTACTTTTCAGAAAGACCGACGCGGCGAACTCTTAAAGGAATGGGCGAGCATTCGCAAATGGAAAAAGTAAGCTGTATTTTATTTTTAGACTTATGTATGTAGATGTGCTTACGAACCCCACCATCAACGACGCCTAGTAAGAATACAGAAAGGGCTGTATAGCATAGATATTCATTACAGTATTCACTACAAGCTGGAATGTAAATAGGTGATAAGTTTATAGTATATCTGAGCGAAAACCTCAAGCATATGTGGCTAATAAGTTTAGGTGGATCAATTCCACCATTATTTAAAAAGATTACGCTAAGCTTGGTTCTATGGTTACAAGACTAGATTTATACGTAAGAGTCTACAGTTAAGAATCCAAAGGGCAAAGGGATGCAACATATTTTATCCTGATGAACCTTTTAAGGGATACCATATACAAGAATATGACGAGCAAGTGAAGTATAAATAATTTTAATGAAATAGAGATCATCTAATTCTTTCGACCTATGCTTAATGAAGCCCATGACCCCAATGGCACGATTAGCCATAGCTTGGATTTGCTTGGGAAATGTAAGTTAGGGATCTAGAAGATCGTTAATTGACTCAATATGTTCAAGAGGATTTGTATGTAGAGCATACGTATTAATTTAAAAATCAAACGCCTATAAGTGGACACTACGAATATACCCGAATTTTCCTTTAATATGTTTTCTTCAATTTTACAGCTTGCAACCGCTGGACTACGTGAAGGACTATTTTGGACCCAAGGTGGCGCTGTACTTTGCCTGGCTGGGCTTCTATACGCATATGCTGATTCCAGTCAGCATACTGGGCATCTTATTCTTCTTGTATGGCTTCGTAACGTGGTCAAGTGATCCGATTAGTCAGGATATTTGCAATGACACCGAAACGATCATGTGCCCACAGTGCGATCGAGGCTGCAACTTTTGGCGTCTCAACGAGACGTGCACATCGTCGAGATTCAACTATTTGATAGACAACCCGATGACTGTGGTCTTTGCCTTTGTGATGGCCATTTGGTCCGTCATCTATTTGGAGCTGTGGAAACGCTATTCAGCTGGTCTGGTGCATCGTTGGGGTCTAACGGGCTTCAATCATCATGTCGAGCATCCGCGTCCACAATATCTGGCCAAGGTCTCACAATCGAAGCGTCTCAGCAAGAAGCTGGAGGAGGCAAAGACCTTTGATCCCGATGTACCGTTCTGGAGCATTAAGTTTTGGCCGAACTTCACCAGCTACAGCATTATGGTCTTATTTGTAAGTGGGGAGGAAACTTACTAGAATCGCATAGAATTAGTAGTAATTTAGTTTCATTTCGATCTGTAGATCTGCATATCAGTGATTGCCATTTCGGCGATCATCATCTATCGCATGGCACAGCGGGCCTCACATAGCATTTTGGCCAATGAAAACTCAATGACCTACAAGATAATGGTGCTACCAATTACAGCTGGTTTCCTCGATCTGATCGTTATCTCCATACTGGATCTGGTCTATAGCAATTTAGCGGTTCGGCTCACAAATTATGAGTATTGCCGGACCCAGACCGAATACGACGAAAGTTTGACCATCAAGAACTATGTGTTCCAGTTCGTCAACTATTATTCATCGCTCTTCTACATTGCGTTCCTCAAGGGAAAATTCGTTGGCTATCCCTCCAAATATAATCGCATCTTTAGCTTTCGCCAGGAGGAGTGCAATCCAGGTGGTTGCCTGATGGAACTCTGTGTGCAGCTGGTCATCATTATGGTTGGCAAGCAGGCGGTCAATGCCATCGTTGAGATGCTCATACCGTACCTAATGCGCACTGCCAAGGAGCTGAATCAGAATTATGGTTGGTTTAAACGGCACAGCGAACAGAAGTTGGTGCCGTCCACCAATCAATTCACCGAGGACTTTAATCTGCTGCCCGCCGAGAATAATTCACTGTACGCCGAATATCTAGAAATGGGTATGTGTTTTATATATATTTAAAACCAAGCTTTACATTCATATTTCTCTTTTCTTATCCACAGTGATTCAATATGGCTTCATAACATTGTTTAGCTTGGCATTCCCATTAGCGCCGCTGCTGGCGTTAATCAATAACGTAATTGAGTTGCGTCTGGATGCGATCAAGATGCTGCGCTTTGTCCGACGACCGGTCGGCATGCGTGCTCGTGATATTGGCGTCTGGCACAACATTATGACTGTCCTCACGCATGTTGCAGTCGCCTCTAGCGTGAGTACAAAATTAAACCCACAATGATCAATTAAACAAACTTCATTTCGATAGGCTATGATAATTGCATTTAGCACGAACTTTATACCAAAACTGGTCTATAAAGCCACCCACGATGATCCCGAGTTGGACGGTTACTTGAACTTTACAATGGCTGCTTTTTACACTAAAGACTACGAGACGACAACGCTGCTGAATGTCAGCGCGACTGCCAATGTAACGGAGTGCTATTACACCGAGTTTCGCAACAACGCCTGGGAGACAAATCCCTATAAGCGACCCATGGTTTACTGGAAAATATTGACGGCTCGCCTCGCTTTTATTGTCATCTATCAGGTGCGCTAACTGTTTGCCAGAAATGTTAAGTGTGTTTTGCTAATTGTGTTGTATTTTTGCAGAATATCATTACCATGCTGCAGGGTATATTGCGATGGGCTGTGCCCGATGTGTCCGCTCGATTGCTGAAGCGGATCAAGCGCGAGAACTTCCTGTTGCGCGAACACATCATTGAGTTTGAGAAGCGGCAGGCCCAGGAATTGACACAGACCCAACTGCAGGCACAGCAGCAAGCAGCTGGCTCCAAGACAGAGCCAGAGGACTCGTTGCGCCTGCGACTGAATGGCAATAATGTCAACAATGCTGACGACAATGCCACCACCTATGTCTGAGATTCTATCACCATGTTCTATGCCAGCAAAAACCAAGTGCATTTTAGTTGTAAGCCTCGAATGTTGATTTTTGTTAGGGCAAGGACAAAGCTTATATACTTTTGTATATATATACAATACACGTGCATATATAGCGTATATATATGTATTTATTATTATTTCTCTTTTTGTTTGTATTAGGAATTGCCCCGAATTGTTGTTAACTATGTGCTGTACTTAAGTATAGAAACTCATTATAGATGCAATTGCTCAAGGCAGTATATACTTGCGTGGAATGTGTATATACGACTTGAAAAATCGACCCATATGTATATTTATATATGTATGATGGATGGATATATAAATATATATAATATATATCAAGCTAAGTGTGAAAGCTGTTGCACAATTTTTATATGTGTAAATCCAAAATGAATTGCCAAATTGAAAAGTGTTCGTAGAAAAACGCGACTGATGCAACACACTCGAAATTATAGATATGACAAGCCAGTTGTGTGTGTGTGTGCGTGTATGGGTTAAATACATATACATATATGCTTTGTTGTTACGCCGAATTTATCAATGTTATATAGACACACACGCACACACATACACTTGTCTTTTGTTGATGTATCTAGAAGCACAAGTAGATGTATCTTGAACCATACTCGTTATTTCCAAAGCGAATTCATTTGTACCTCGTCGACACGCATAAAAAAATACCAAAATAATCAGATGCATATGCCTAGCAAATGCATATGTATGTTAACACTAATAAACAATCCAATGTACCTTACAATTTACACAACAAACAAACAAACAAACATTATATGCTTAGATTCGTACATGTTCTATGAATGTACTTTTACTCGTTGTATTTTTGTATATGTTTTTCATTTCTAATTGTTTATTTGATAATTCTTTTTTGGGTTTTAATATCGTTTAATGTCTTCGCCAAGCACACACTGCATACATGTTTTATACAACAGCAAATGCAATTACAATTACGATACAAAATAGTATATTTTATTATTTTGATAAATATATTTATATATATACAAATGAGATGCGTTGCGATCCGCAGAATGTTCTAATGTAAATTTACATAGCATTGTTAACATTTTACAAAAACAGAAAAAAAAACAAAATCTATTAACAACCAAAATGTAAATTTAAAACAATTAAAAAAAGAATTGTATGAAAAAATGCAAACAAAAAATAATTTCTAAGATCATAACTTGAAACAATGATAATAAACAGAAATATGGAAATTGTAATGTTCGGCATTTTAACTTCGATCCGAGATTTGTCTTCTGAGAAGCTTTCTGTGTGGTTTTTAAATTGATTAGTTAATTTGGTTAGGTATTCTGATTTTAAAATTTTATCAAAAAACCAGAGTGGGAACTTAAGAGTGATCGACTCTGAAATACTCGTTTTGACAAAAACGAGAAAACAAAGTTAGGACCAAGAGCAATGCCGAAAGCAACTTGTGCCTGTAAGTGTAGCATGGAAGTGTGCCACACATCCTTCCAAGCCTCCAGTGTCGATTAAAATCGACTTTTCAATATGATAAATTTGAATACATTATCAAATTACTGGTGACGTAATGCGGTGGGCTGCAAAGACTGCCACTTCAAACATTTTCTATCGCCGACAGCGCTATTCTACAGAGGATTTTTGACACAGTTTCTATGGAAATATCTGCGTGGAAAATCAATCGCTAAAAATTTCAAACTGAATTATTTCAGTACCTGTTTCCAATAAAGGATTATTGTAACTGCTTGTTTGTAATTTTTTTAGCAACAAATTTTATTTATCTATTTTTGAATAATAAATTAAAAAAAAAAATTGGAAAATAAATGAATATACATAAATTATTCAGCAATCTTTTAAATTTAAAATAAAATCACTTTTTGAAACGTTAATAATGTTATAAACTGGTTTGGAAGTTTTAATTTCTAACACTGGTTTTTCTAATACTTATTTAATCAAGAATAATTTAAAAGTAGTGACCATTTTCAAAAGATATATCTCTTATCTAATTTTAATAGGTAAGACACTTCTAATTGTATAGAAACGTATGCGTGTTTTGTTGATCTGACGTCTCCAATGATCTGGCGTAACTGACGCCTCAGTGCAATAGGTCAGTGCGACTCAACCGGAAGCTTGACAGTATGCAATATATGAATGGCATATTAGTTGGACGTTGACATATGTTACATAGTATGCACATTCAAGTGGCCCAAGCGATACCAAGCCAATGCTTGTTACGCGCGGATCCCAATAAACCCTCCTCCCGCCTAACCGACCGAGAGGCGCCGTCGCAGGACGAACGACACAATTCGCGTTCGGACAGGATTGATTCGGGCATGCAAAAAAAAAAAAACCCGTATAGCATAAAATAGAAAAACAGGATCGGACATAAGAGAGAAACGGGTGAAATTAACAAATTTTAATTTATTACTATGTATAAGCTAAATTCAGTCTAATTATTAGTTAAATAGGTTAGTAGTAAAGTTTTAAGATTAAAAGCAGTGTTAGTGCTAGAAAATACATGATAAAATCTATTATAGTTAGAACATAAAACTCTAAAAGGTTCATGCAATGCAAAATTAGATCTACATAGGGGGAGAGCAAGGGGAATGTAACTACGGGCTAGTCTAGATGGAACGGAAAAGTTTAGTCGCGATATTAACTCTGAAGAATCAATATCACCATTAATAAGATTAAAAATAAATAAAATGCCAAGCATTATTCTACGGTTAGATAAAGAAGGTAGGTTTATTAAAAGAAGTCTACTACTATATGACGGCAATCTCACTTCAGCATTCCAGTTCAAGCCACGATATGGCATATATCACTCGATAAGATGAAATGGTGGCAAATCAATTGGAACCGGAAGCTGATGTTGTTGCTGTTGCGAGTTTGGAGAGGGCGAGATGACAATGTGGATATAAACAATTGAAGCACATCAAGCTGGCATACAATAATGTGCTCTAGTTCTAAGATCAGCTAGCGTGATAGGTGCTAATTTAATCATCTGTGACTAAATTGAAATGCATCTGACAGATCGCAGATCTCGCAGCCAGTCAATTGTCTTTGGCCAGTCGAGCAGTTGGACGATACTTTTGAGCTTAGCTACGAATCAGTTGGCGCAACGCTTCAATGGGATTTGGATTTGCATAAGTCGCAGCCCACATTTATTGCAAACAAATATAGTGATAATAACAATAACAATAGAACAGCGACAACAAATACGAATTATAATAGATTTGTCAACTTTGAACCGCATTTGCATCGATCCCATCGCTCAACCCACTGAGACAGCAGCCAGCGACAATGAGCTCCACTTCTGTAAGTATTTAGTCGAGATGCTGCGTCGTTTCTGGCAAGCGTCCTGGTCTGTGGCTTCCACTAAGCAAAATCCCTATCAAGTGGGTCCAATCAATTGCACATAAGCCTATTATTGGATTTAATTTAACGGAATCTTATCATTCCTCAATGTCGAATCTAAAGAAATAATCTACTTTTATTGTGTACAACACTTCATTCCATATTAACCGATAAAGTAGCTGTGAAACACATCTACAATATTTAAGTGCGAATTAGTCTCGTGTTTTATTTCTACTTGTTCCGGTTTTGTGTATAACATCTTATTCCCGATCAAAAATATCAATTGAGTTGCCCTGAATCACAACTATAGTATCTAAGCTTCATATTGACCTAGTGTTTCTTTTCCATTCGTTCCGCTATTGTGCAGTTCATTTTATGCACGATCAATAATATTGATGTAGTATCTAATCTAATGACACACCCATGATATAAAATCCTGCTATTTATTTCCATTTGTTTCGCTGGTGGGTATAAAATCTCAACATTACTTTACAAATAATTATTCGAATAATTGCGTTCGTATTGGTGATGAGTTTAATTTCCATTCGTTCTCCTAGTAGTATTAATCACAATCAGTTTTCGTGAATTAAACTATTTTTTTCCGACCGTTTCCCTATCGTCTGATGTCGATTCTATTTGTTTCGCAAACTCAAGATGCATAACAATCGCCGATGATCTATTTATTTTTATATCGCGTGCCCTCACAAATTCATAACTAGAGTTTTTTTCGACTCTCCTTCTCACTTGTTTTATTTCCATTCGTTTCTCTGCAGCCGAAAAACATCAAGCATCTGTCTGCAACGGAACGTGAAAATTTTTTTAACTCTTTTGATGTTGTTTTCTGCGATTGTGACGGTAAGCTAACATTTTTATATTATACGTTTGCTTGATGGGAATCCGAGGGTCCAAGTGTCAAAATCCGGTTTCCTAATTGAATAACCAGACTTATTAATTATTACAAAGTGAATAGTCTAGACAGTCGCATGGTGTAGACTCTAGACGGCTAGTCATTAGGACATTTAATTATAGCCAATTTAGTGTGCTCTGAACTAAATCAGGGACCGCAATCCCACAAAAAATTCGATCTAAAAATTAAGTTATTTTTAAATTCTTATTTTTAAGTTTTATTTGTAATATATAAATTTTAAGTTTTTTTTTAATGTTAGACCATACCTCTTATTTTCGATTGAAATAATAACAACAACTTATTTTGCCATTTTTACTACAAAAATGAAAAAAAAAATGTTTCCAAAGAAAATGGATATTTATATGAGCATATGTATGATCTGACGCCTGAGGATTAATTAAAAAAATTATTTGTGAATTAAAATTATTATCTTAATATACATAGTTTTTCATAAAAATATATCATTCAATTTTTTTTTTAAATTATAAAATATGTAAGTCTTAATTTCTAAATTCAACAGCTTACTAAAAGTAAACAAACTTATCAATGCAAATTTTGTATGTGATATTATATTAAAGAAAGTGGTAATATAAGACTAAGTCTCTTACTTTCTCAATCCTTCGCAGGCGTTGTCTGGTACACCTTGCGCGACTTCATACCCGGCTCAGCCGAGGCGATCGCGCACCTGCAGCGTCGTGGCAAGCAGCTCACCTTTGTGACCAACAACAGCATTAGCTCCGTGGAGCAGCATCTGCAGAAGTTCGGCAGCCAGCCCGGACTGCAGATTGACAAGGTAAACCGAGAAGGCCTCACAGATTGCTGTGAAAATGTATAAACGTTTGCACACTCGGGTATTGCAGCAACAGATCGTGCATCCGGCTCAGACTATTTGCGATCACCTCAAGTCCATTGGGTTCGAGGGACTCATCTACTGCCTGGCCACGCCGCCCTTTAAGCAAGTGTTACGCGATGCGGGATTCAATTTGACCCAGGAGCGTGAGGGTTTCGTCATCGAGAGCATTGTGGATCTACGCGATGCGATCTATGGACTGCAGAAGGTGCAGGCCGTTGTGATCGACGTGGACTTCAATCTGAGTGCCACAAAGCTAATGCGTGCCCATCTCCAGCTGCAGGATCCCAACTGTTTGTTTCTTGCCGGCGCTGCTGATGCCATGATACCATTTGGCGATGGCAACATCATCGGTGCGGTTACTTTAAATATATAATATATATTCATTTATAGCATATAGTATATTTCAGGTCCCGGCGCCTTCATCGATGTGGTGGCCAGCGCGAGTGGACGCCAGCCAACGGTGCTGGGCAAACCGGGTGAGGCCCTGCGTCAACTCTTGCGAGATCGTCATGCCGACTGCCCAGCAAGTCGAGTGCTCTTCATCGGGGACAGTCTGGTCAGCGACATTGCCTTTGCCCGCGCCAGTGGCTATCAGACGCTGTTGGTTCTGACAGGTGGCGGAAGCGCCGAAGATGTGGCCAGCTTGCCGCCTGACCACGCCCATTTGCCCGATTATGTTTGCGCTTGTCTGGGCGATCTGTCGGACAAGTCGCCGAATTAATGGGGAAATTCCTCCAGTTTCAAATAACCCAATCGCTTTCGATTTTTTTGTTTTATCATTTGTATTAAGATGTTAATAAGTTAAGAATTTTTTTTTACATTTTAGGTGCGTCTATGGAAATAAGTATAAAGTGTTAATTATTCAAGAACCTTTGGTTGCAAAGCATTTCAATTTCGATTATTCAAGGTTCATATTTAAAAATTAATAAAAGCTTCCACTTAGTTTTTCAGAAATTTTGCAATCCCCGAGTCACAATTTTAATAAAAAACTATGCAAATAAAATGAAAATAATTTCACAGAAAAGACCGGGCTTATTATTTTTTGTATGCTGACAATAAAGATGGATGATAAGATCACATCAATTTAAATCCTTTGTACATTCTTTAACTAAGCCGATATTCAAATAATCGTTTAATTTTAGAATAAGAATAACAAAAAAGGTAAAACTACCTAAACATTGTTAAAACGCTAAACTTTTGGTTTAACTTATCTTTCACTTCAACGATAAGATTAACGATAATTAAAAATAAGGTGCACTTTAGTTGTACATAAAGCTACAACGTAACTTGTTCAGAATTAGATTTATTACAATTGTAATGTGTGTTTAAAGCATAAATAAATAGGGGGTTTGCGTAGTACATAGTATATAGGTGATTTTGTGGGCAAAAAAAACAAACACTATCTTACAGATCTTTAACATGTTATATACAAAACAATAACTTGGAAATGTAAATCAAAATGATTTAATATATTTTAATGCATGTACATATGTATGTATATGGTTGGCAATTTGCAAGGTCGTCAATAGAATAGCCGCGCCGTAAATAAACTATTTATCTTAATACTACTAGACATGCGCTTTTGGAGATAGTTCCTCGAATAGTTTTACAAAATCAGCCACACTATCCGCATAGAAATCGGGCACCAAATCCGGCGAAGTCTCCGCTTGAAGCTGATCCAGCGAGCAGCCACCGGAGAGCACAAGCAACGTTTGAAATCCGCACATGCGACCAAATTTCACATCCTGCGCCAGCATGTCACCGATCATAAGCACACGATTCGGGTCGCTCACCTTATGATGCTGGATGAGCATGTCGCCCAATGGGCGACCAGGTTTGCCCAGCACCGTTGGCTCCTTGCCACTGGCCTCAACCAGAATGGAGGAAAAGTGACCCGGGCCAATGATGTTGATGTCCTTGGTAACAGGCAGCATACGATCTGTGGCGCCGGTCAACAGCAGGCATTCCGGGTTCCGCAAATACATATGAGCACGCAGCAGTTTCGTTGAGGTTAGATTAATGTCTACATCGATGACCACGGCACGCACTGGCGATTTGTCAAAAATGTGACGCGCCAGATCGCTGTAGGTGTCCTCGATTAAATGATTGGGCTGAAAAAAAAACAGGTAAGAAAGCAGACAAAGGAATCATTATTAACGTATTATATTATAAAAATTTCATATTATTTATTATATAAATCTATATATTTGAGCAAAATTTAAAAACAATAAAGCCGAAATTATTTGGCAGTTTTATGTTCGCAAAAACAACTGGGACTCACAAATAATCATTATTTTTTAGTTATATAAAATAGTATAATCACTTAAAATCCATCGTGTTTGTTTTCGTTACTCATTTCTAAGTTTCCTAATTTTCCTTGGAATAAATAATTTTTAAATAATAAATAATCAAAAATGTACATATGTATATACCTACTCGAAATATTTCAGTTGAAAAACTCAACTCTGTTTTAAAAAAAAACTCTTCAAAAAACCAATCCTAACAAAAATTATCTTTGGTCTCTGGTCCCCAGGGCAACTGCAATTGGCTTTCGCCAAATGAATTTACTTGGCTAATAACTTTCAAGTTTATTATCTGATAGTAATAAAATTTTCGACAATCATTTATAGTTTTGTGATTAACACTTTGGCTATTGAATTGAGGTGTTGATTTTGATTTGGGGGCGAAACACTGGATCTGCGTGCAAAAAAAAAGATTTGTACAAAATGGCTACACTATCTCTTTAGTTTCAGGGATCTAGGGGTTTAAATGCCTTTGTGTTCTATGGGCAGTGGGTACAAGATTAAATGGAGCATTAACTTACGCCATCGATCATCTGGTAACCCGCATCGCGAAGCACTTCCTTGAACTTTGGCGTGGCTATGATGTAGATAAGTCCATCGAAATTGATGCTGCGCAGATAGTGGACCAGCGTCTGGGCCGGATGCCAGATCTGTTCCTTCGTTACCTCGATGCCCACTTTGGCGAAATTGTGCACTGTGGATTCCACTCCGCGCACACTGTTGTTGGTCACATAGGTGATGGGCTTGCCGGCATTCCGGAGGGCAGCAAAGCCATCGGGGGCATGGGGCACGTTGTGTTGCAGGGTGAAGATGACGCCATCGATGTCCGTGAAAACGTGATCAAAGGAGTCCACAAAGCGCCGCTTCTCTTCCGCGTTCAGTTGTAAAACGTGACGAGGTCGCTGCAAAAATAAACGATGATTGGTTGGAAATACAGGGAATTGTGGGGATGTGACTAACGCTTGCGACGCTGCTGCTGTTTGCCATGACGAAGGTGCTGCTGTCGATGGAACGTGCGACACTCAACTAATGTGACAGACTCGACTAACGCATCACAAAACTAAAAAGAAAATAAATTAACACTTTGCGGGCGGCCTTCCGAAGACCGAACGGGGAAGAGCGAGCGAGTGAGTGAGTGAGAATGGAGATATGAGGTTGCTCCCGTTTGCGTCGTTGCCTGCCTGCTATCAACAAACAAACAGAAACCCAAACCGAAAACAAAAACAAAAACGAAACTGAAACCAATAGCAACAACAGGTCGTCATGTTATTGTTGCTGCTGCTGCTGTTAAAACTTATCTCGAAGCTCTCTTCTTAGTGCATGCACTCTCGCAATTTCACCATAGCTCTTGCTCTCTCTCTCTCGCCTGCACCCACAACAACCTGTATGGGACAATAACTTGCCAATTCTCACTCACACACATATGTACATTACAATACCGCTATTGCAACGGTTGTGGTGGTCGCTAAAGCTGCAACCGTGTAAGTGATATTTGAATTCCTCTAATCGAATTTCCGAGAAACGCCTCCGACACACAGTATAAATACATACATATGTACATATGTATGTATGAATACGATGGTATTGGTTTGTCTGTAAATATAAACAAAAGATTGTCATCACGATGAAATACAAGAATAATGTAAATATTATTAAAAATGCTGTCAAGTCTATGTGAGTGAAGAGGAAAATAAACGAATGATTTCAATTAGGAATTCATAGAATATGTGTAGTTAAATTTTAGTAAAAATATACATATGTATGTATGTATTTATTACACATTAATTATTATTTTCATTATCTATACACCTAAATATGTACATACATATGTATATAAAGTGTTTATACATATTGTATGTATAAAGTTCCTTGTCCTGACCTGATTCATTTACTGACTGAACTATTCCGCACAGCCCAAACTGTAATTCCCATGAGGCTGCATTTTTCACACAACAAGGTTACTGACTTTTAATTGTGCAATTTGGAGCGGCCTATTAAAATACATATTCTTACTATTTTAAATAATCAATTAAAATTAGTACATAACACAAAGTTAAGTAAACCAATATTTGGCAAGGATTTAGCTTTCAACAACTTTTACACAAGAATACAACTTTTTGAGGGCAACAAACGGAAACTTTTGTACTTCACATTCCAACGCGGGCGAGCTACGGATCAAGCAAGCCTGTAGACTACATAAAAAACTGGATTTATTGAAACCCAATAATAATTATAGTAAGCAATTGCAACTGAAAGATATAGAATTTCTGTAAAGTTTGCTGAATAGAAGTCAGGTATTTACATTATACTTATGTATGCATTTAAGTTCATATTATAGTATTGGTTGGTATGGAACGCATTAATATATTAATGAATTAATATAAACATTAATAAAATCAATTGAATGAAAACAATTTACTTACTTACTCGGTTATCAAAGTTCAGTGATACATACATATATGGAGAAAGAAAAGGTAGCGAATATTTGTTCGGTACCCCATGTAGATATAGAAGCTAAAGCAGAAATGATCATAAGCTGAAATACGTATAGATTAATAAATAAAAATCATTGTTATTGTGCTGATTATTGAAGTTGAATAACAAATACGAAATTATACACTTGTTAACACTTATACATATATACCGTTTTGATAAGCCTTTTGATTGCTTCTTATCAATCGGGAGGAACATATCTCAGCTGTAAAGTTAAAGTTTGGCAAATCTCAAGGCAAACACTCATAATAAGCGGGCATTAACCTAGGTAATTTCAAACACGCGCCCATGGCCCAATTACAAAATAGATAGAACGAACGATTTGGAATTGGGTCTATATACAAGGTAGACTGTTATTTATTTAGAGGCATGTATATTTAAGATAAAGACTACAATATAACTATTTGTGTAAATAGCTATCAACTAGTCTGGCTTATAAACTACAACAGGGAAAACTCTGGGGCTGACAAAATAAAAAAAAATATATGTAACTATATATAAAAAGGGAGGATTTAAGGATGAGGGAACGAGACTTCACTCGTAATACTTGACATACATGTATATAATATGAGAAATAAATATCGAGAATATGTGTGTATGTATGTTTTCGCTTACAGGTAGTAATAATATAATAATAATATGAATGGGTAATATTAATAAAAAAAAAACAATTTCAACATCACTAGACCTAGTATAGGCGTTAGAAAGGTTCGAAGGGTTAAACATTAAGATTACAAAAAAAATCTAATTTCAATAATATCTCTCTGTTAAAATGTTTGAGTTTTCTCTCTTTCTCTCTCCATCTCTTTCTTCTTTGTGAGTGTTATCTCTCTCTCTTTCTCTTTCCTTATAATGCTTGGAATTAAATATTGACGATAAATAATAATACAAATACTTTGCTGAAGACGTTCGATTTCTGGGGCTTGACTTGGTCCACAAAAGGTTTGGAGTGCCGCCAGCGAGGCCAGCGCTAATCCTTCTCCTGCTGCTGCAACAGTGCCGAAATCTCTTGAAATTTGTGGCGAAAATCAACGCTGCTTTCACTAATTACCGACAGACTTGACGATGGATCCTGCATTAAATTATCTGATTATTTACTTTGCCTTGACTTTGGGTAATTTGAAGACGCATTTACCAGTATGTCGCGTGTTGCATCGAAATCATCGAGATGTCCCAGCAAACTGGTCAGTGAGAAGTCATTGATGTTGTCCTCCAGCCAGCGTGCATTCGATGTGGAATCGCGAAGCAAATGCATCGGACTGACGCTGCCCGTGAAGAAATTTTGAGCTGATTTATAGAAAATGGACAAAAAAAAAAGGTGATCAAAAGCATTCCTAGATTACGAAGCGTCTTGTAAGGATAACAACTCACTGGTGCTCTCGTCTTGTGCGCCATCGGGTAAGCTGGCGCTACTGCTGCTGGCGGATATTAGGCCGGAACTCAAGCTCGTTGTTGTCTCTCCAACATCCAAATTTGGCATGTCTAGCGAGCCGCTGACAACGCAGCCACTGTCGCTACTGCTGCTGCTGCTCTCGGGCAGAGGAGGCAAACTATTGCTTCTGTTGCTGGTGGAGTTAACTTTGCAAGACACAGGTAAGCTCAAGGCTAACGCCGAGCTAATATGGCCGTTACCGCTTCCGTTGCCGTGGCTGCTGCTGCTGACACGATCGATAGGCTCAAAGAGTCCGTTTTGCAAGTTGCGCAGGCTGAGCACATCGTAGGGTCGACTCACATCCGAGCTGGCCGGCAAGATGCAGCGTTGCACCAGCACCTGACGCGACATCTTTTGGCGTGTGAGCTGCCAACAAAAAACGACAATGTTAATCAAAGTTATTCATTACTTTATTTAATAAATAATAATATGCTAACGTATTTATTTTATGGCACCATGGACCTCCAACTTTATGGTTGTGTGGTTTAGTCTTTGATCTCTAACTATTTTAGAATGTCTGACGTGTTTGACGGGTAGGATTCAATAAACATTGGAGCAGGCTGATGATTTTAAATCGATATTGTCTTTGAGACAGTCTGCGAGTATGAGTTACAATTATATTGTGTTATTACAAAAGGGGCATATTCTGGGAAATTAATGAAGTGCATGTGGTTTATTTTGAAATGCCCGAGCTTGAGTTAACTTTTTATTGTTTGGGCTCTTTGCGAGAGTGCAATAAATCATGTTTGAATATGTGATAGCTGTTGAGTTTGAGTTTTTAAAATTATTTAATGTCTATTATGTAAAAAAAATAAAAACAGTTTAACCGTTGCTAAATTAAAAAAAGTATGGATCCTGCCAGAAATCCCTTCCACTTCAGCATCCGTGCTTAGACGCTCTTACCTATGAACCGCAGTCTTTGCTAAAAATACATTTAAAAACATATTGCAAGCATCTTAATTCTCGGTTGATACAAATTTTTTCAGTTGAATTCGACAGGCACAGACCCATACGGATTATTTAATGCAGGTATAAGTTCTAAATTATCCATTTTGTCGAACTTGACATAAAGTATAAACAGTGCGATCGAACTCTACCAAACTGCTTCATGTATTCTCTGATGAATTGATATGTCAAAAAACATTTTTTTTTGTAAAGGATAAATTTCACACTTAGGCCAATAACTTATCAGCTCACCCTTGTATCAAATGTAAATATATTTAAAAGTAAATCATTATCCTCTCACTGTAGCTTCCCATTGCAACCTTCCTCTTAACTAAAAATTTTTTTATTTCCGTATATACATAGATTAGTTAAAAAGTTTGACCGTCGATGAATTAAATAAAGCATAATGATAGAAATCGTAATTTCTGTCCAATTTCAATAATTCAAAACAATTTGTCTTTATAACATATTTGTGTTCTATTTGAACTGCAAAAATTTTAAAGAAAGAAAAAAATGTGAACAAAAACGAAATTAAAAAAAAAAATGTTCAACTTCAACAGCCTTTCATAAATAGTAAAATTTTTGAATTATCGAAATAATGCAGTCTGAATCATTTTTTGAAGTTATTCTTGAAAATTCAACTCTTATTACTGGTTACATGTGTATCCCACTTTTTTTTTTTTTTTTAGCTGTGTTCTAAAGTTAAGCTCAACTGCAATAAAGTTCAATAAAATACAAAAATTGGAAACAAAAAAATAAAATTAAAATTTGCTTAAGCACAACTTTGAAAGTTTGCACCCTAATAAAAAAACAAATGTTTATACAAATAAATAAGATAAAATATTGGCTCTGGTTATTAAAAATTGTTTGTTGTAAGTGAAGGGCAACTTTGAAATTAAACTAAATACAAAATTGAAATGTTAAATAAACAAATAAATTTAAAGTTAGCTTGTTGTTATAGCACAACTTTGAAATTTAACGCAATAACACAAATTATTAAATAAAATGTACATAATGTTGTGATTAAATTGATGGCTCACCTTGGTCAATTGACGCACTGGATCCATGAGGCTGCTAATGGGGCGACGCATGGGTATCATGGGTGTGCGGAAGATGGACTCGCTGCCATCACCAGCAGCAGTAGCAGCAGCCGCTGCAGCACCAGCTCCAACTGCCGCCGCTGATGCTGTGCCATTGGCCAGACTGTTGAGCCACTGTGCTTTGGTGATGAGGTCGCGTTTGCGATCACAGCTATGCCCGCAATTGCATTGTCGCTTGCGCACACGCTCGCTGAGATTGGCGACCAGCAGCAGATGCTTCAGCTTATTGCTAACCGTGGCCGTTTGTATTGCTTTCACACGTTCCACGCTATCACAGTCATTGGTATTGTAGGGCAGCGATGCCGATGATGACGGTGGCGTTGATGCTGCTCCCGTTGCTGATGAGGACGTTGATGACGATGACGATGCTGTTGTGGTGGCTGTTGTTGTGGTCGTACTGACACTTGTGCTGCCGCTTGAAGTGCTCAGCTCGGCATCGCACCAATAATACTCGAGTCCCAGCTTAGAGTCTTGTCCCAGCACCACATACAGATCACCAATGGTAATGTCCGCCGATGTGGACACCGTCCATCCCTTGCGAATGCGTTTGATCACTTCATCGCTGAGCAGCGGCTTAAAGTTGCGTGCCGCGGCCGCTGCTCTCGATCCCTTCCCGCCGCCCGCACCGGGTGCATCTTGGCGTTTGGCACGTGGTGGCGCCGCCGCTGTTGCCGCGGGCGTCGGAGCTGTGGCAGCATTGGGATTTGCAGAGTTCACCTGGCTGCTACTGCTGCTGGTAGTGTCTGCCGCCTCGCTGCTGCTGGTTGGCTGACTGAGCAGCTCATTGATCTCCTCGCTGAGCTCGTCGCCGCTGCTGTTCTCCAGCTTCAGCACCAGATCATCGCTTGACTTTTCGTGCGCCGGACTGCATTGAGGCTTTAGTTTCTTGGCCTCCGGCGAACGTTTCTCAGAGCCACTTTCGGTGCGCGCTCGCTTCGCACTTGCGGCCGCCGCTGCTGCGGTGCTTTCCACCGTTTCACTGCGCACTTTGACGCCCAGACGCTCCTCATAGGCGGTCAGACAGATGTTGACGCTGCTCAAATACGCCGTAATGCTCAGCAGGGGACGATGGATGGGCACTCCGGGTTTGGGCAACAGGCAAAGTGCTGGGTCCACAATTGGTGGCTCCAAGGGGACTGTGGCTCCTGGTTCCACGGCCGCTGAGTTATTCAGCAGCAGCTGCTCCTCGGCGAGACGCACATCGGCGCTGCGCCATTTGTACTGAAACGTTTTGATGAAGCTGATCAGCTTCTTATGCAGCGGCACAATGGCGCGTGCTCGCGGATTCTGGGCCAGTGACTGGACGCGCCCAAAGGCTTCCATGTTGGCGGGCGTCACCAGCACCTCGATCTTGCTGGGCAAACGTATATCCTCCAGCGTATCATCGAGCTGATTGAGGCGTCGCAATGCTTTGCAGGATGGGGTCTTGATGCGTATGTTCTTGCCCTTGCAGCGCACTATGATGTGTCCCTGATAGATGAGCTGCTTCAGCTTCATGAAATGCTTCTCCGTGAGAAACTGCAGCTTGCGTCGCATTTCGCCATAATTGATCAGCGTATATAGCTCCTGGGCGGGCTTTTTGAGCTCTACAAAAGCGTGCAATTAATATATATACTATATATGGATATGATTTACTTACCATCGGAGTAGCGCACATATTTGCTGATCTTATGATATGTCTGATAGTAATGCTGACGCACTTGATCCTTGCTCTTGAAGCTGTACTCGCTGCTCGTGTTGCGACGCTTCAGCTTTGTATTGATACAGTTGGCTACTGCCTCAAAATCCTTGCCAAACTCATTTAGCGCATCGAAGAAACAATTGCGCTCCAGATTCGTCCATGTCGTTTTGTTCGCTGCCCGCATCTGGGACGGCGTCTTCTGGCTGCCCTTCTCCTCTTTCTTGCTGTGCTCCCGCTCTGTGGGCGGCGGCGTCATTGGACGCGTTAGATCGAGCTTCATTTTCTGTATGACACGAGCGCTCGCACGTGTCCCGGGGCAATTCTGTGTGGTCACCGAGCCGAGCAGCTCCTCGGGCTCCTCGGCAGCCAGTTTCAACTGTGTCTTGCATGATGATGTTGACGTTGATGATGATGATGACGATTCGGGTGCAGCAACAGCTTCGACGTTTGCATATTTGACATTCTTACACATGCTGTTGGTTTCTTCCATTTTATGCCAATGGCTCCAACTGGCTCTCCCCCGGTCTCCTCTGCCTGCGACAAACCACCAAGCAACACACAGCTCTGCAAAAAGATTGAAATCACAATAAACTTTGCACGACGACGCTAGCGAAAAAATGGCGCTCGTTAATGGGTCAAAAGTGTGGATTGCGTTGCCTCGAAATTTGCATTTGTGATATTGCTGTTGATTTTCCCATTTGGACACTAGTTACGCTGCGTTCTTGTTGCTCTGCGCACATTGTGCGTTGCATACTCACTTACCCACAAACTAGGTGAATGGTATTAAATTAGTTTTCGTATGTTTTGTTTATTGTCGTTCTGTGTTGTCTCTTAGTGGTGCAGAAACATCGATGGTACTATCGATGCATCGATGCTTTTCAAATTTTGCGTAAGCATCGATTTCTATTGCCAATCATCGATGACTTTCTTTGCTAACAAAATAATACTTTAACATTATGAATTTGTATTATTGAGTTATTGTTATATTTTTGCATATGAAAAATGTTTTTCTTAAAGCGTTCAAACATTCGAAAATATACGTTTTAACGCTGTTGTGATATACCAAAATTCAGAAACGCCGATAGTTCGTGTACGGTTACGTTGTGCGATTTTGCGCTTACGTTGCTCATGCTGCGTCAATTGCCCGACTATCGTTATGTTACTTTTGTTTACAAAACACAACGTAGTCGAATTTGTTTCCGCAAACTACTTTATTTTGATTGTCGGCAATCAGAATATGGCATTCACTCTTCCATTAATATTGACTGGCTAAATCTTTAATGGTG
The DNA here is from genome assembly GCA_035047365.1 of Drosophila ustulata. Classification (NCBI taxonomy): domain Eukaryota; kingdom Metazoa; phylum Arthropoda; class Insecta; order Diptera; family Drosophilidae; genus Drosophila; species Drosophila ustulata. The sequence goes on from JAWNPT010000095.1 coordinate 414,401, forward strand.
CGCGTAAAGTGTGCAAACTAACATTCAAACAACAAGGCCAATTGTTTGTAAACAACAATCAGCTGAGTTGCTAGCATAGAGAGCTGCTAGGCGCGACGCTATGCGAAATGCAACTCTGCAGATGTGAGGTGAGTTTTGCATTTGAATTCAAAAAACAAATTAAACTGCAGGCGGTGTGGGAAATGACATTTTATTTAACTTAAAATAAAAAAAAAAAAATAATTGCAGGTTACTTATATCACAAATAATAACCGACGAGTAATAGAACTAACAGTACAGCGACGAGTATAGCAATGAGCATTATTTTTCTCTGCAATAAAAGAGAAACATTGAGCGTTATTACCATAAAATCTGAGGATGAGATGCAATAGATATGTGAATTACAAAACAAAATTGTGGAAAATATTTGTAATTATCATTGTTACTCACCCTTCGCGCCTTCTTTTGATATTCTTTGGCCTGATCCAGCTCATTAGCTCCCTTGTCCGTAAAAAGCGTTGCTTGATTCGCATGGAACTCCACTCGTTGTATCGTCTCACTCTGTTCCATGACGAGCGTTTGGATGCGCATAAAAAGGGCGTGAACATCCTCAATGGACTTCTCTAGCTTCTTCAGCTCGTTGAAGCGATCCATAAGATCTCTCAACGTTTGTCTTTCCATTTCTGTCTCTTGCAGTATCTAAAATCTCGAGTTAATAAAGAAGAACAACGACGAAGGTCCTGATTAACTTACATTGTCCACAAAGAGTTTTGTTGTTTTATTTTCTATCAGAAGCTCAATCTCCTGTTCACTGGCCTCCGAGTTGACTGTGTAGATATGCAAAAAATGGAAATGTCTGTTTATACTCGAAGATTATGCGTGTTTCTTTCACTCACTGATCTTGGAATGCATGCGCAAGTTCTTTTTCACTTTTGTTTCGTAGTTTTGCAAGAACAGTTCGTTCTTCTGCCAGAGATTGATGTAGGTCTGGTAGAGTCCGTAGAAAAGTGTGCGCTTCATTCTCGACTCCAGACTGTAATCTGTTTCTGCTGGTAGATTTGCCTTAAATTCCTTGAATCGAGCCATTAGCTGATTCCCCAATCGCAGATTCTTGTTGTGCAGCTCATCCATTTCATTTTCTACATACGCAGGAAGTTAATTATATGTTCGTTGTACAATGTCTTCACTGTACTTACCGCAAAAGGTGCGCAGATGGATGGTCTGAGCCATCCGATTCATGGCCTCCAAATTTGCTGCAATCTGTGCTAGTTGATGGCGAATTTCGGAGTACTAGAAAATGTGTAAATATCATCGGATGATATTGAGAAAATCAAGAGTTAATAATCGGCTTGCAAATGTAACAAAGAAAAGCACGCTTAAAATTATAGATTGTGTCATTCCTTAAATAATATTAATTTTGAGAGCATATTGAAGTACAAAATCGGTCGAAAATATTGAGACTAAATATGTACTTTTCTTTGTTTGATTGAATAATCTTTATTGATAATTACTGTACAAAAATGTATGTATAATTTAAGTAAATAACGCACATAAGTCATGAATCAATAATCGGCTTGAATATTGAATCGAGAGCATGAATTTGAAAACAAAATCGAATTCTAGATTCTCAAATAAACTGAAATTTTGTAATGAAAAAAATTAAATATTGGAAACGCATATTAGGAAGATAAATATTGACTGTGAACCAAGTAGTGTATTTCAGTCTAATTTATGTTAATATTAAATTACAAATGTATGTAATTATAATAACAATTTGACTACCGTAATAATTTAAAATTATGTTGCTTTTAGCAATGGGAATATTCAAGTTTTAAAATAAGTCCATTCTTGAAATAAGGTTGTTTTCAGCTCATATTAAAATGAATAACACTTTAAGTTTAAGAATGCGAATCTTATATATAATATATCTTAATTAATATTATCGAAATTCATTATTTTATTGCTGATTTAAAAACACAAAAATGAATCTTTGGTATTAAACGGAGAGTCTAAATTCTAAAATCAATAAAAATTTTAGACTTGCATTTAATAAAATATATAAATGTTTCAAGACATAAAATATTATATGTTATATTATTTTACTTGAGGGAGTAACTTAGAAAAATCGTTCATAAAAATGTTATTTGGGAAAATTGTCATGTGCCAATTTTTGAAATGGGTTCAACATGTTCGAAATTATTTGTTAGTTTCTGATTTGTCATTATTTTCATTTGCTATCTGTTCTACGTAATTAATTGTTGTAATCGGTCTAGCTTAATAGCTTTACCGTTAGTCATTGAAGTTTACATTAATATGTGCAACTCAAAAAGCAATTGCATGTCCAGTATGAGTGTTTTCTATTGCAACATTTTCAATTGATATCTGCACAATATTCTATTTACTTTTGTCAACTGAGTATGATTGAAATGCGTTGAGACGCTAGAGACGTAGCTGATCTCTTTTCGCTCTCTCTCTCTCTCTATCTATCTGTCTCTATCTGTCTCTCTCTCTCTCTCTCTGTTGAGACTTAAAGCTCTGTCGAAGCACCTTACATTTTAATGAGCTGCGTTCGCCTTGCAATTGTGCTAAGTGCTTAATACAATAAACAAAGCATCGATCTCTATGTGTTTAATTTATTAGAAGGCGCTGTAAGCTTTCTTGTAGCTGGAAGTTTTTTTTTTCTTTAATTTTTTTGCTTATCACGGGTTTGCGGCGAAGCACTTCGATTGAGTAATGCGCTGCTGTCGCTGCTGAAGTTGACGTCGCTGTCAACGGCGCGTCGCTTCGCTGTTGACTTGTGTCTGATTCATGCCAAATTGATTTTGGGATCCACAAACACACACACTCGCACACACACACACATGGATCTACTTACTGGATTTAGAATGGCATCCACATTGGTGCCATATTGCGCCATCTTGTCCCGATCCTTGTTGTTTTCTCCACTGCTGTTGTTATTGTTGTTGTTGCTGATGCTGATGCTGTTGCTGTTGCTGATGTTGTTTAGGGACTCGGTGGTGGCGTTGTAGACGCTCAGCAGCAACGAGCCGTTCGAGGATGACGACGTTGAGTTGGCGCTCAACGAACGCTGCAAATAGTTGGCAAACGGTTAAGGCCAAAACATTCTACGGCATCGCTGCTGCAGCGACGCCGTTGCAAGTGAAACTAAAACTTTGCGCTTCGCAATTTGAAAGCAAACAAAAAAGGTGCCAGACGATCTTCTCGCTCTCGCAGAGCAACCTGGAGCCGCTGTTGCTGGTGTTGGCAATCTGGACAGTGTAATGAGCAATAAAAAACGGCCAACAAATGAAGCTACCGCTCCCCAAACTATTCGTTTATCGTATGTGAAAATACAACGAGAACTCGTTCAATGGGGAATACGAACGCTCGGCTCTTATCTATGGGCAATCTAGGTGCTTTCTGATAAACAACCGCACTTCTCACTCCGCACTCCCACTCCTCGCTCCACGGCCCCATCGGACGCGCCCAAATTGTTAACGTAATATTACGGCCGGCATAGTATTTGTAACAAACAACAACAAAACAATAACAATAAAATACAAAGACCTTCAGCTGCAGTAATGAATCCAATTGGAGCTTTACGACTGTCACAGCAAAGCTTTCGTGCAAATGAAAACCAAAAAAAAATGGAAAATTGAAATATTTTATCTTTTAATTTGAAGTGAAGTTTGCGGCAAAGTTGGTATTGTTACAACCAAATTCATAAGTATAAATATTTCATAGTTAATTTACAAGTTAGGCCAAAATTAATTGGTTTCTGGAAGTTGAAATACATTGCAAAATAATGGAAATAAAAATAAAATAATTGCAATTTTCCATTTTGCTCGTATAAAGATTTTTCTTACAAAGATCAGTGCTCAAAATGCTTAAATAACAATGTAAACAATTCAGCAACGTCAGAAGGCAATAAATATATTGAATGTTTAATTACTGCTGTTTTTAATCACTGATAAGCGTGGATTTTTGACAAGAATTTAAACACATTATAGGCAAAAAACCAAAGTGATCCATTTTATTGCAGAATGCGATTTTAAAATAGTTTAAAAAAGAAAGAGAATTTACGGCATGTTTTAGTACGTTGAGAAACAGTTTGGGAATGTCGGAAAGCCTTAAATATTTAAATTTAGAAGCAATGTTTTGAACTACAGATAAGCTAGTCACGACAATTTTGCCTGGCACATATTAAAAATGTGAAGCCGAATCTAATGGAATATCAACAATTGAAAAGGAAATACTTTTGCTATAAATTGTGAAATCAAAAGTCGAGGATCTTCATTCAATGAACATATTGAATCCTAATTGAAATCTCGTTACAGTTATTATAAATTGGTATTTGAAATTCCTGGTGTGGTTATTGTCAACAAAATCAAGAAAATGTAGCTTACTTTATTTTCGCTCAATGTGTATACTATAAACAAAAACGACTCCTTAAATTGTTGCTGTTAAGTGAAGTGCATATGAAATCATTATTTGGTTTTGGATGCTGTGTAACATGCGGAAACTTTCGTTCGGATTTTCTAGAGTTTTTTTAGTTGCCACACTGTGATCGCACAACTAGCACCATGAAGCCAACTAGGCAGCCAGGTGAGGCATATTTGAGAGCATTTTGAAATGGAACTGAAAAATATTTAACACTCCAATTGAACTCACCTGCAAAAGCTCCGGCAGTCTATCTCTGGCCATTGTGCGGGTGTGTGTGTGTGTGAGTTTGTTGCTATTGGAACTGCTTGTTTGTTATAGTTTATTGTTGGTTTTATATATGTATTTTTATTGTTTTAAAGGCACTTTATTTGCATTGTTTCAATTGCATAAATGCTCGTATATTGTTGTTGTTTATTGTCCGTTGTTATTGCGGCGCCTTTGCATAATGGATGACGAGGCTTGAGCGCAAGCTGCGCTTTGAGCTTTGACATGCGCTGCTTCCCAAACTTGCGAACGCTGTGCAACAGCTGTGGTTTCACGGTGCGTATGATTCGCTGCCGAGCAGAACAGTGACGCCTAGCGTGCGTGCGTGTGAGCAGGACCGCGAGAGAGAGCACGCGAACGCGATAAGAAATCAGATAAGAAGCCGTGCTTATCACAGAAAGAGAGCGAGAACGCAGAGAGGCGGCAGCGAATGCTCAATATTTAATATTGCAATATCGTTGTACTTGTATTATTTAGTATTATTGAGATCTCCTCGCGCCGCACGCTGCCCGCAAACTGAAAGTACCGCTCGCAAAATAAATTCCACAAAGCGGCGAGTGTTGCTTTTGCTTGCTGCTCTTCCTCCTTGTCGTCGACGTCGCCGTCGTCGTCATCGTCGTCAGAAGCTGTCACTGAGATTTTTTCAATTTAAAGATTAGCACACACTCGCACACACACAAATACACAGACGAGCGAATAGATAAAGTTATACATACATAACATATATTATGTGTAAGTTTGTTGGCTCTTTTCTGCACTATTTGTTTGCCTTTTCGGGGGCAGTTCTAGTTGTAGAAATTGAACCGGTTGCGACGCGCTCAGAAATATGTGTTAATTGTCGCGTTTTTACAACTACAACTTTTAGCTACAATAGCCATAACCACAACAACAACAACAACAACAACAACAACAACAACAACAGCAATAACTGCGACTGCGACTGCGACGCCGTTCAATTGAAGGTAGACAACGCTTACGCTGACGTCGCGACGCCGCGACGCCGACAGCAACGTCAACGGTTCCAAAAGTCACTTGCGCTAATTAGTTAAACTTTTTTCTTTCTATTGCTTGTCATAGTTGTTGTTCTTGCGGTTGCAAAACACTCATAAGCTTGACGTCGCTTCGCTTCGTTTCGTTTCGTCTTGTTGCAAATTCTCATTTCTCATTCTCATTCTCATTCTCGTTCTCAAATTGCCAGCGAAAAGTACTCGACGCCTTGATGTTTGCGTTGTTGTTGTTGTTGTGGGTCACAAATTCGCATTTCAATGCATTCCAATTACGACAATGGAACAGTGTGAGGGGCAAATTGATATCGTCCGATAATACTCACACACACACACACACACACACACACACACACACACGAATTTACATTTATTTATAGTATATTTTTTATTTGCATGCAAGTTGTAAGCTCGCTCTGCTCGTAATTGCCATTGATTGTCTTCTCAATCAAGGGTTCGCTTTTGCTTGGCTTTTTAACGTGAAGAAAGCTCCGCTTTGAACTATAATTAAAGGATTAACAATCTGAACTGTTTAATCGATCTAGGGCATTCGCTAGTTGTGCATACCCCACGCCACATTTTGAACTTTGATTTATCAGCACTGAGCGGATTGAAAGAAAATCTGCTGGAATACAAATGTATATATTTAATACACGCTTACTGGCATAAAGCGCTCGCTTTGTGTCGAGTCATGACTCAAGCAGTGTGAATAATATACACTTCCCGAAGAATCGTGAAGCTCATTGCCATTCCAACAAAGTGAAAGTTGCCCTGCAAGCTGGAGATTGAAAGTGACAGAGAGCGAAAGGCATTGAAAGCTGCGGAGACAGAGAGAGAGAATGAAAGAAGAGAGAGGACGACAGGAAGTATATATCATATTAGTTTAATCCACATGTTTGCTTCGAAACACCCTATATACAAAGCTAGGACTGTAGCGAAAAATTGTAAAATTGTTCATAAAAAGTAAAAAAAATTAAATCATCATCAATGTATTAAAAAAAAATATTAAATATCAATTTTAATTATAAAGTAAGATTACCCAAAGCTTTTATTTTGTGAATTTTTGAATGTGCACAGGTTATTGGTATGTTAACCATTTCATCTAAATACGCCATTTGAATAACTAATATATATTGACGCTATTCGGCGAAATTATCATATTTACATGCGATAATTTTCGCAGCTAAGATTTTGTTGCAAGATTTCTTTAAAATTTCTCTCTTATCATCTGGTTAAATATTATTCCATATATAGTACATAATGAAAATAAACAAGAAAAACGCTCTTCAATAAAATTCGATTTTGTAACATACATATTGCATTTTCGCTGTCATATTTTTTAACTGCACAGAGTATTAACATTTTAAGCATATAACTAAAAATGATTCAAGTTAAAGAGATCCTTAGGATATTTAAACATTATTAAATATAGTGTCAACATTAATGCATAGCATTATTTTTGATGTCAGTCGTATTGTCAAAATAATAACCCTTTTCACATATTTTTCGACTACAGGGTATGTGGCATTGTAATTGCATTAATAACGCCAGCATTCGCAGGGAGTTCACATTACGATTGTATTGTATTGTAGTTGTGTTAAGACGATATGCATCTGCAGGCGTCTTATCTTCAGTTGATTTGATTTGGGATAGGGACTATGAGACGAATACACACACGAATGTGAATGCGAGTGCGAGTGCGAATACAGATACCAGTACGAGTACTCGCTTGCTCCGAACGCCTTTAATAATACTCTTCAAATGGCACTGTGCTCGACAGCTGCTCCTGTGCTGCTCCATACTATACTACATATAACATATATGTTATGTATGTATATATGTATATACATATGTATATCACACACATATTTGTATATTGGGAGCTACTTTTTGTGTGTTTGGTTTTAGGCTCGATTTGCTGGAGGCGCTGCTAGCTAATGAAAAGTTGGCAGTTGGCAGTTGGCAGTTGGCCGGACAGGGAGACGCCACTGAATGATGGAGCTGTTGGCAGTTTCAGCTGTCGCTCTTCACCCATCTGCCAACTCGCGTCCCAACCCGCTCCGTCAGTTTTGTAGCAACGAAATTTAGATTCAGCTGCAGCTTCATCGGCTTTGTATAACACGAGCGACGTATGAAAAATATTTTCATACGCCGTGTGGGTTGCCTTTGTTTTTATGTTTGTTATTCATGCTGCTGTTGTTATTATTATTGTTTTTTGTTGACGTCGTCGTCGTCGTTATTATTTCTGTTGTTGTTGTTGCTTGGCTCTTGCTTTGGCGCAGCTTTGTTTACAATTTATTTTGTCATGTGTCGAAAATTGCAAATTTATGAGTTTTTGATGAGTCTTTTTGTGCTGCTCTGCTCGTCGCTAGCAACGCTCGCAGTTATTTGCTGGTGTTTGCTTTTATGTGGGTCAGCACACACGCAAACAACACGCAGAAACGCACACACACGCATGTAAGCACACGCATCGCACATGTCCTGGCGCATCCTCTCCGCTTTTGACTTTTGATTAAATTCGCACGCGCCAAACTATAAATGGCAAACAAAAAATATATATAGAACAAAAATTCGAAACAAAAATACAAATGAAAGCAAAATAAAACTAACATACAGATACATAAAGGTGCTTCGAAATATTTTCCACGTAAGAATAAAAAACAAAAAATATATGTATACAAATTGCTTTTAAAGCCTTTAAGGCATCTGCAGGTGTGCGTGTGCGTGTGCGAGTGTGTGTGTCATGATTGGCTTCGCTGCCTGCGCCGGATATAACTGGCGCGTCAATTTAAATACGCGCCCAAAACTATGCAACACTTTTTTTTGTTGGCACCTAGTAAGCAATTTGCATAAAAGTCGCCAGCGCCGACGTCGACTGCGGCTGCGAAGCTGACTGCAAGGAACTGCTCTCACTCTCCCCACTCTCTCTGTCCTCTGTCTCCCCGTTCTCGTTGCCGGCGTTTTTAGACACGTCATCTGCTCTCTCTCTCTCGTATGTGTGGCTAACGTCAACGTCATAATGATGTGAATTATTCATTGCTTATGCCTCAGTTGATGTTTTAATTAAAGAGCGCACGTCAAAGGTAGCTACAAAACAGGCGACAATAGTGCATTTCACAGTGCAGCGGACGTGTGTGGCATTTATGTGTGTGTGATGTGTTTGTATTGTCTGTGTGACCAAGTTCATAAATAACAAATTGCCAAACACTTTTTGCACACTCTCTTTTCTCTTGCTCCCTCTCGATGGCCCATTGGGCGTATGATTAATATACCGTTGGCAGCGTAACAAGGTCTTAAGCAATCGGCAATTGCTGTTAAATATAGTTAAAGGAAATATTATTTAAATTTTCTATTCAAAGCACTCAATATAGTATTATATTTGTTGTGGCGGAAATGCAGTTCAAATATTAAGTGCCAATAATTTATTAGACTAGATTTTGCGACATATTTTGCATTTTAGCGATTTTTGTTTTACAACAGCTATTTCAATTTATTTTTAATAACAACAAAAATGGTGAGAAGTTGCTGTTGATGGTGGGCGGCCGTTAGATACGCTATTCGGTTTTATGTAATTATTTTGTGTTTTGTTGAAATGTTGTATACTCACTATAGTACAGTTACTTTCTACAAATAATATTCAAATTAAAAAAAAAGAAACTAATCGGTTTAAACAAAATCCATGCTTAAAGACGTCTTCAATTCAATATGGTAGTGATATTAATCAAGATTTTATAGCAAAGCCATCATACCGCATTTTTCGGATTTTCCAACGCCGCTAGGAAAAATGAAAGCGTAAAGTGAATTTGGGCCATCTATTAAATAATTGATTGCATATGTGTCGAATTTCGTATTTGGGCTACAGTCCATGCAAAATGAATGCGTTGCATGCGTTTGGGGCAGGCACGTAACATAATTATTCTGTAATCGGAATAAATGTTAAAATTACTATAATGGTCGTCTTTTGAAATGGCATCGCCTTGAAAGCAATTCCCAGTTGAATTTCAGCACGCTGCCACTATTGTTTTACTTGCAATTCATTTTGATTTCATTTAATGTATATTGTTCGAAAGAAATGGCGCGATTGATGCGGCTCGAATGCAAATCAAATTTGTGAATATATATTGCATATATTATATCTTTTCGTTTTGTTTATTGTTGCTGGTCGTGCTCGTGGCGGCGCTGATGGGCAGGCAAACTTGGCGCATCCGTCTGCATGCACCTTTAAAGTGCACTCGGATGTGATGCAACAAGGCTTAAAGCGATGCGCACAGCGCGATGCGATGCCAGCCATCCGAAAGGCATAAAAAACAGAGGCAGAGTTGGAGCGAAGCTCTGAGGGGGACGGGGTGGAATTTCAGGCGGCGGCAACGCCAATTGCCAAGCCGCATTATTTATCGCATTCGCGTTATTTGCACCGCGTTGTGGACTGCAAGTGCGAGTGCGAGTGGGAGTGGCAAGGGGCAGGGGGCAAGGAACAAGGGACAAGGGGCCTGGGGTGGCCAAAACAAAATGGCGCTTCTGCCATAATGGCGGTCGTTCTCATCGTTGGCGTCGTTGGCGTCGTTGGCGTCCTTGTCGTCGTTGGCGCAGCGGATGCTTGGCATTTATTGCAAGCGACAATATTTCGCTGGCTGCATCAGCAAATGGCATGAAGCAAGCAATGCTGCAGGTCGCCTCCTGCGGGTGGCGCGTCCTGTGCGCATCCGTTGCCTTGGCGCATAGATTCGCGACTCCTGCCGCTGCCGTCATTGTCAGCCATGGGGAATGGGAGCGGCAGCGAAAGCCACAAGCTGGGATCTCTCTCTCTCTCTCTCTCTCCCTCTGTGTCTCTCTCGTTTTTGTTTATAATAAAGCGAGCGAATTTTTCACAACACATCGGCGACAATAGCGGCGGCAAACGGAATGTGGCGTCATGGATGCAAAGCGAACCGATATCCAAGCAAGTGCAGGCATCTTCTCAATTCAATTGAAAGGCAGCCGACAACACACAGCCTTTCTGCTTATTTATTTATGCAAACACATAATTCGTTGCATTGTATTTTGTCATTTCGTTCGAGGGCCTGGCAATCAGTGGGCGATGATGTCCTTTGGCTTGTCTTCCGGCCATCGAGCGAGAGCTCTGATTGTATAAAGCAAACTAAGCTCGCCGCGCTCACTAAAACGGCTTAGTTTGCAATCAAAGCTGCTGCCAATGCCTCAGACAGGCAGACAAGGACACGCATGCTCTCGTCCTGCCAGCTGTAAACCAAAACACAAAAAAAACAGCATGACAAATCCATTTGTGCACAAATATACGAGTCTTTGTTACGACTGCAGCTGCAATCAAATCACTCACAAATCTCTCAGCAAATCGCCTTCATTTCATTTTATACTTAAATGTGTTTTAGGGGCCACGACAGCTGTTCTCCTTTTCTCAGCTGTTTCGCCTGTTCTCAGACAATTGTTGCTCCTTCTTCGCTCTGTATCGTGTCTCGATATTGCTGCAAATGCAATTTATGCGTGTGTCTATCAATGATTCCATTCAAGGTGTCGAAAGAAGCGTAAAGTGCACCCATTTTTGTATTCGTTTGATCGTCGTGAACGTAAATACGTACGAGTATTGCTGAAAATTGATTTCAAATGTATTCTAAGAACTGCGTGCTATTTGTGTTATTGTTAGTTCATCTGGTTTGAAATCATTACTTAAATCAATTTCAGTTTATTTTTATTTGCTTAAATGTGAAAGTTATCAGAAGATAAATTATGAAATTCCACAATTAACAATTTGTACTATTTCTTATGGAAATAAGTACAGCATTGAAACGCCAATAACATATGTGCCCAATACGAATCGATTCAAATAAAGTAGCATAATTTGTAAAATCAACGGAGCGAAATGCAATTCAACACACATTTTGAACTCTACCCATATCAAGTTCGATTTTTTTTTTGGCGCTCTTCAGCTCATAAATAACTTAGATAAATTGTATATTCCACTAGCAGATATTTGAATAATTTTCAACACACTTCACATTCGAATTATAAATAATATTTACTTTAACGTTATCCGTTTATTTATTTAGATTTTACAGCGACTATATTTCAACTATTACATTTATTTTTTAGCGCTTTTATTTCGACCATGGTTACGTTGGATTGCAAACAGGAAGATGTGAAACAATAATTTTTAAGGTGATAAAATCTTTGTATATTATGCTTTTTTTTCCGAAATTTTTTGTAGTTTGTAGTCAAAATGACGAAGCTGATAGAGGACAAAATATAAGAATGAGCTACCAGAAATATATATATTTATTTCCTATATTTAGAATTATTATATTTTTGTTTTCGTCATTTCTATAGTTTTGTAGTTTTAAGATATTGTAGGTTTTTATACCCGCTACCCATAGGGTAGAAGGGTATTATGACTTAGTGCCAACAGAAAATGTATGTAACAGGCAGAAGGAGACATCTCCGACCCCATAAAGTATATATATTCTTGATCAGCATCAACAGCCGAGACGATATAGCCATGTCCGTCTGTCCGTCTGTCCGTCTGTCTGTCTGTATGAACACCTGGATCTCAGAGACTATAAGACATAGAGACACCAAATTTGGCAAAAATGTTCCTTCATACCCTACGCAGATCAAGTTTATTTCAAAAGTTGGATGCCACGCCCCCTTCGCCCACAATAAGCATTTATCTAGAAAAAGTCAAGTTTTTTTTTATGTAAATCGCGTATAACTCCAAAAGTTCTTTGTGTAATGATGTGTAATTTGGTAAGCCATCTGCGCTTGACACTCTTAATATACCCTGTAATTTTGGTAAAAATCGGATAAGTAGAACACAAGTTATTCGCGAAATTATTTATCAAAATTGTTGTTCCCAATGCATATGGACGTTTTAAGTGTGTGATTGACCTAGAGATATCAAATTTGGTGACAGTATTCGTGTAGGTCTTACGCAGATCAAGTTTATTTTAGATTTTTGCCACGCCCCTTTCCGCCCCCGAAAACTGTAAAAGCCGTAATAATGAACCTAGAGCATTTTGGTATGCATAATAATAATTATATTCTCAATGATTCCTGTGAATTTGGTTGAGATCGAGTTAAAAACAAGGCAGTTATTAATGAATCAATTTTATATGCAAAATTCACTTGCAGCTGCTCGCGCTTTGTTTGTTTAGTTGACAGTGTGACCATGTCGGTGTTGTGGATTTCTTCCCGCTATTTTCAAATATATACAAAACACAAGTTTCAGTATATTTTTGGTATATTTGTTGTTAAAATATCATTAAAATTTTTTTTGTTCTCTCGAAATGGGTTGCGGGTATCATACGGTCGAGCACTCTCGACTGTAGCTTTCTTACTTGTTTAATATGTTTTTAATGCTTAATGTTTGGAGCTGTGGACCACACTCTTTTTCATTTCAAGTTTCTTTAAGCTTGTAGTCCAAGTTTTAACGATCTTATCTTATTATTGTTCGCTACTCTACAAGCCTTCTACAACTGGTTCCCATATTGCTGGAGTGCTCTTCGCAAGTAGCCGTGCAACATACAGACGCACATATGTGGCCATGTAGCCATCTATTCAATTCGCATTATCGTTTGTAGCTGGCCCCGACAGACAATGAGGAACTCTTCATAGTGTGCAGTTTATTTATTTATTCAGCTTAAGCCTCTTTTAGCATTTACTCGTGCCACTGCAAAGTCAATATAAAATCGGATTAAATTACGAGGCATATTGCTGTGTTGTGTGCCTTTTGGCCAACGACGATGCTGATATCGATGCCTATTTTTTTGTTGCTTCTATTCCTGTTGCGCCTTGCAACGGAACATAAAGTATGGCCTACTTTTTGGGGGGCGGGGTGCGGAGTGCTCTGCGTGTGCTAAATCGTTTTCAACTCGCAACAATGGGCGATAACTGCGAAATGACTTAATAACCAATACACTTTGTTTTATTTATGTGTAAATAAAACGTAAATCAGCATAATAACCGGTCGTGAGAGCGAGAGAACGAGAGAACGAGAGAGTTGGCGATTAACGCCCCGGCGACTACTTAGCGGTAATTGAAGTTTTTGAATAGTAAATAACAAACACAAGTATTGTGTGGTTGCCACATCCACGCCTCACGCCTCACGTCTCTCCCTCGCCCCCAGACCCTCGCTCGCCCCACTCCACGGGCCACGTTTATTGTTGGTCGGGCAAAGCCAGTAATATATCAGTCGAGCCATACAATAACGGCAATAGAAATAAAAACAAAATATTTGCACAAAACGTTTTGCGAGCGCTGTGCTCTGGTTGTGTTGCCGCCCCTCCCCTCTGCCCTCTGCAGCCCCCTCCTGGCGCTGATTGTGTGCGGCTCACGTACTCGAACCCCAATAAATATTGATGAGCACACAAACACAACATTAAAACGCTGTGCGTAAAACAGGACTCTCTATCTAGCCACTGGCCAGCAGGATAACCGACAATACACTCCCCTCCCCTCCCCTCTACTTCGCTCCAGTCTGGCCGAAGAAACGCACTCCCACCTAGATGCTCACTAATTTGTCTTGCCCCAGCAACAGTTATAGGCAGTAAAATTTAATAACAATAATAACATCGCCCGCCTAGGAACAAGGGCGGCTTTATTTTTATGCCAGTCGTGTGTGTTTGTGTGTCGGTGTGTAGGTGTGTGTGTGTGCGATGATGTCTCTGAGCAAGGGGCGGGAGGACAGGGGCAGGCGGGGCCGAAGGTTTATGAAAATGACCAGGCGAATGCATTAAATATTTACAGCCAAAATATATGCCTTGAATTACAGCGTCCAGGCACAGCTATCGAGGGGCAATCAAAAAGCTTCGAACACTACAGATACCAACAGATTTGTTCTCAAAAGAATTACTTCAATTGGTCCTTAATATATTTAGTAAGTTTAGTGTTAGTTTATAACTATAAATAATTATTGACTGAAATTACGACTTTTCCTTTCCCTTAATTCAAAAAATGATTTAACTTTTTTCGTAGCAATAATTTAAAATGCTAGAAGTTGTTAATAAGTTTAAAACTATAATGATTTTTGGCGAAAAATCGAAGTTACTCAAAAATAGTGCTTTTAATTTTCCATTTTTTTTTCAAATCAACTTAAAAATAATCTGCGTGTGTTTCATAGAATTTTTTCAAACTTATAATAGATCTTAAAACTTTATTTATTGTATTTATAAGCTTAAGTACATTTTCAACTTGATTCCTAAGACAAAGATTAAATGATTATCAAAGATAGCAATCATAAATTGTACGCACTTGTAAAGATTATTTTACTATAATTTATGTTGTCGACTAACGGGAATGTCTTACTTTTTTCCTTTTTTCGCCACTGCTTTTGTGTACGTTTGATTCCATGTGCATGAAATTTAGGGTAATTTGTGGGGAAACCCTCGCGTGTGGTCAATGGCCAGTGTTAGTAATTGAATTGACCTGCGGATTGGCCTTTCGGCCAAGTTGCGAGCTGCGAGGGCTTCGGTTCATTTCGTCGGTAATTTCTCTAATAGGTTTACACTCAATCTGCGCCTCCCACCACGCACAACAGCAAATAAAATGCCGCACAGAAGTAGGCAATGCGTGGTGTGTGTGTGTGTGTGTGTGCGAGTGTGCGTGAGTCCGTGTATTTGTGTGGGTTTGTTTGTTTAAGAAAAAAGCAAGACACTTTGCCACACTTGCCGCCTTTAACTTTATGAATTTATTAAATATTCTGCTCATACTTTTTGGGCGAGTTGTGGCTGAAATGAATTAGCGAAATGCAGGTGAGCGGGTGGCAGGGGAGGGAGGAGGCAATTGGACATGTTAATTGCATGGTGTGCATGGCAAATCAGTGAGACGTTGACAGCGACGTTAACTGCTATGCACAAATAATTTCAGTAATTGGCCGCGTTGACAAAACGGAATGCGCCTCGAGGAGCCAAGATGAGTCACAAGAGAAGCGAGGGGCAGAGGCGAAGATGGAGGATACTCGACAGTCCTCAAATGCGTATATGTGTGAGGCTGGCAACAATGCAACAGGATAAGCCTAATTATGCTGCCTGCACAGAAGCGAGTGCGGCAGGTGAGGCAGCCACAGTTGTTCAATGCAATCCGAGATGATTTTGCTGATGTGGCCCTTGCTCAACTGGCATATGAGGGAAAGGATGCTTGGCATGCGGTTGGTTTGAAGTTGCAGCAACATTAAAGCACCAATCTGAGTTGCGGTGGAATTAAGGATGCACAACTTGAGTATATAACGTGCATAACGAAGTCCCATAAGGGAGAGAGCAAAAAACGAAAGACACAAGCATAGAGGAAGAGGCTAATGCCTGCTAAGAAGGACATGTCATTTGTGGTGCACCAAACTGTAAGTCACAGCTAGCAAATGATGGACGTGCCTTAATAAGTATCTTCTATTTGTTGCTGTTCCCATTTAATAACTCCTGTTGATTGATTTTCACCTTTCAATCTTTACAATTCTGGAATCACATTCAATAAACTTTCTCCGCCATCTACTCGTTTGCATCGATTCTTTCTCGATATCGTTTCCTTATTTTTATATAATCGCCTCAACGTTTAATACTTATTACACTTTTAGTTTTTGTTAGCTTCTCCTTTAATGGGTTATTCCAAAAACTTTTTCTGTATCTTATCTATTTAGCTTATTTAATTTGGGTGTTATTTCAAAATTTAGCTCAAATAAAATGACAATTAATTTGAAAAACATAAGCATAAAATATTATGAAAGTTAAGCAACAATTGATTGATCGTAATAATTGCAGGCAGTCTTTATATAATTTGAGTTATTTAATGATTGATAATAATCTTAATACTCATAAAGCTCTAGCTATACAAAATATTAGTTTCTAGTTTCTCTTTGTGACTCGTTCGTGATTAGCAATGCCTTGACCATTTGTCGTTACAGCTGCTGATAAGGCTTCATGAGTTATCGTTAGTCCAGTTGCGTGCTTCGATGCTGCTGCCCCGAGGTATTCTAAATTTGTGGCGACGTGCGACAGCTGCAGGCTTGGCGGCAAACTTGAACAAATGTTGCACATTAAATGCAAATTGCGGCTGTTGCACCTGAGGCAAACAGGCGTGAAGGCGGCTAATGCCATCGATGCTATAGCAACGGCCAATAGCGAATGGCGAACGCTAATTAATCGCAAATCGCAACAGTTCACAGCATATTAGGCACTTGTGCGCGCTTTTGGCCAGCAAATTGATTTGGACAGTTGTCAGTTTGGCTGCGAAGCAGCCTTCCACTTGCTTAACGAGTGAGCGTGCGATGCACATTACACCTAATTAATGCAACCATTAGGCGCCAAGTGTCGGCGTCAGAATCGCAACTTTACTGCGCAGCGTTGGCTAATTAAAAGCGTTTGCAGTGCTTCCAGCTTCCATGGCTTCCATGGTGCATTCGTACTCTCGTAATTCAATAATAAACAGGCGGCAATGCAATTTGTCAAAAGAGTTGGCCGCTTTGTTCATTTGCAGTCACTGGTCATAAATCGCCGGCGCAACGCGTCGTATGAGTTATGCACCTGACGCTTTGACACACACACACACACACACACACATACACACACACATCCAAACGTTGCCAGTTTGGTTACGCATGTGGCACGTGGTTCGGGCTGCCTCCCGACTTGCAAGTGGCATCGGACGAGGCGTCTGACGGAGCGGCCATGTCGGCAATTTTTCATGCATTTAACAATAGAATAGCGTCGCCCTGGCCATCCATTCATTCAACCGTTCAACCATTCAACCATTCATTCGCGCATTCACTCACTCATTCATTCAGTCAGTCAGCCATGCATCCATTCATCTACACCTTGTTACCTGCTACGTGCCCGGGTACTCTGCATCATGCGGCGATTAAGATACATACTTGTGGCAAGATACATTGCTGCAAGCTGCTCTTAACATATCTCTTGTTGTTCATCTTTTAAAAATATCAAGTCTTTAAGGAGTTTCAATTTTAATCTATATTGTAAGTTAATTTTGCAGCCGGTTATTTTGATTTCGCAATTAAATAAAAATGCAGTAGACGAGTTAATTAAATGCAATATCAACAATTATATTATTAAATGCTATACTAAATAATTGGAATAGATGTTTATTTTAAATATTTGAAAATAAATACTTACTTTAAATTATTTAAATTATATGTTATATGACATATAAATGGGAATAGTTTCAAACTTCAAAGAATATTTCATTTGCCAATAATGCATAATTAACAGAATTTCTGGTTCTAAAAAGAAAATCTAAAGACTTTTCTTCGAAATATTTAATACATTAAATGCTAATTTGTACATTAAATGTTCATCATTAGCATTCTCAAATTGGTTTCCCAATAACAAAAATGGTTGGCATAATTTGTTGGCTATAAATAACAGATTGGCAATTAGATGTGGGAACAAAGCGCTTTTTCACTTAACATATCTTGCAGTTTTGTGAATAATTACATTTAAATTTATATAGCAATTTAAATGTGTTGTCTGGGAATAGTTGCAATTCTGAAAGAATATTTCATTCGCCATTAATCAATTAAATGCGAGCAATTGAATTTCATTGATTTAATATGCCCATTCAGAGCATATAAAGTTCGTGTATCAAAGATAGAGAGAGAGAGAGAGAGAGGGAGACCGAGAGCAAGCGAGATAACAACATCATAGGGCATCGCATCGTCTCTTCTTTTATTGCACTTTGGCCTCCTGCAATTTGCAATTCCGATGGTGGCCGCTTGCCATTTGCCTGTTGTTATTTATGCGTTGCCTTGGCAGGCAGGCCGAACTGTTGAAACGACGAAGAACAAGACTCGCAGGCAAACAAAATAAAAACAAAACAAAAAATACAGTTATAGCTTAATTTAGTTTGCAGCACTAATTGAAACTTGGCCCAGGTCCTTGATAAAGCCCGCTTCATCTCTGTCTCTGTCTCTGTCTCAGTTTCAGTCTCTGTCTCTGTTTTTGCCTGCCATATTGCCAATGCCTTCGTCTCCGATGGTGTTCTGTCGAAAGGAGGCGTTGTAGGGCATTATATCTTCACACATGTGACCTTTGTCTGCTCTCGGCATTGCTTGTCTTTTTTTGTGCCTCCTCCCTTTGGATACCCTGCATTCATTCATTGAAGGCTCAAGGGGCGTATGATTGATCTATGCCACGCAACGATCAATTTCCGCATTTCTTTCGAAAACATGCTATTTCATAGGATATATTTTTGTGGCCTGGCTGTGTGTTTCAAAAGTACCAAACAACCCACAAAATGCTTAATCTCGATTGGTAAAATCGTAATGTTAGTATGTAACACAATTTGTGCTGGGTATCTCGCAGTCGAGCACAGCGCTGTCGTATTGCATATTTTTAATATTGCTGCGTATTGTCCTTAGCTGCATTGCAACAGGGACTTTGTAGCCAGTTTTTTTGTTGCTGCGCATCTCTCTTTGCTGTCATGACGCATACAGCAACTGTCCGGTTCCCATGTCCTGGCTTTTTGATTTCAACAAATGCTTTTCTAATCTCGACTGCTGCTGCTGATAGTGGTGTTGTTGTTGTTGTTGTTGTCGTTGCATCCCCGGCCTCGCTGCTCGCTGCAAAATGCCAGCATATTTCTCATTTCGTTTTGTCGCCTATTTGTCATTGCATTGCCATTGGCCGCAGGCGACTTCTACGCACAGATGTCAACAGCAGCAGGAGCACACACATGGCGATGGCGATGGAGATGGAGATGAAGATGGAGATGGGGGCGGGTGAGAGCTGACAGCAGGGAGACTGAGGATTGAGGGTGTTTTGTGCCTATGCCAAATGCTTGCAGGCGTCTTCAGTGCTTTTGCTTTCTGCTGCAACTAAGACGCTTTTAATGGCTTGGCCATGGCCAGAGATCCAGATGCAGCAGCAACTATTGTGGCCAACATATGGTTCAGAGCCCATCACCGACATCGTCACTAACACTAACACTAGCACTAGCACTTATGTTAGACTAATGCTAACGCCAACACAGCAACTTCAACTTGCCACTCGCCACAGCAACAGCCACAGTCGCAACAACAATTTTTCTATCTCTCTGCCTCGCTTTCACTCTTTGTCCACTCGATTAACAATTGTATTGTCTGTACGCTAGCTACTTTTTTTAACAATTTAATGTAGGAGTCCTGGGGCCAATGTTGCTCGTTGAAGCTTAAGGAGGCCAGATAGGATCTGGTTGTAAAATATGCTAATTTGATAGCTCGAGGTATTTTGGAGATGAACTAAAGACAACTAAATAGTATCTCTATTAAAACAAATGCTCTGATTAACATTTCGTGTGACCAAGTTAAAGTTAAATAAAAATAAGATGGAAATCTTCATTAGTTTTTAAACCACTTGTGTTATAACCTAGATGCTCGCAATTGTCGTTCGAAAATATATACATACATACATTAAAGGCAAATAAGTATAAATTTCGTCAATGCACAACAAGATCTCGTAAAATCAAAATTCAGTTTAATAACATATTTAATATATATTATAATTATTAAATACATAACATAAATTGTTATTAAATAATTTTGAAGTAGTTAAGATACTATTTGGACAATATATTAACAATTGGATTTAACAGTTTTGGAACTTTAAATTCATTTAATTAATCAAACTTGTAAATTAACACGAAATAACAGAATATTAATTTCTTTACTTAAATACCTTAATAACTTACAATTAGCTTAAAGCCAGCTAGTTTTTTTAAATATTATGGATTAAATGTATTGACGAAAAATTAAAAAATGACGAAATTTCATAGTTAATTCTTGGAAATTCAATGTTAATGTGACGAAATTTCGGAGTTAATTCTTGGAACTATATTAAGTTTCTTTTTAACTGAAAACATTATTTACATTAGAAAACAAAATATTAACGAATGAAAAAAGTATCCGAAAAAATGACAGCTTATAAAGTTTTGAATTCATTTTACATCAACACCAGCCCATATTTTTCTACACTAATGTAATAAATTTCTTTTTTTTAATATTATTTGACAGTTTTAAAAAAAAAAGAAGAGAAATATTTAAAAGCTGCTGCCGCATGCACTCGACTGTTCGCGACTGTACTTATTAAAATGCAGACAAAACACATTTGTGCCAAATTGAATGCTGCCCGATTAAGTCAACAATAGTGGAAGCGACGCTGTTGTTTGTCTGTAACTGTGAACTCAACCCACGTGCGGGCTGCCAAATAAAATGGAATAAAAAGTGTCACCCAAATGAGCTGAGAACTTTTGCAAAAGAGGACACTTTTAGTGGTGCTTTGGAGAGCTGCTAACTGAGTCGCAGGACGACGACGCACAATGCTAGAATAGAATAAAAAAGGGACAGCAATAGAGTGTGTGTGTGTGTGTGTTTACCTCTGTAGTTGGCAGCAGCTGTGAGTGTAGACGTCGCTTAGTGAAAGTTGCAAGTCCCTATTCGATTTGCTGTTTTGGTGGCTGCTGCTGGAAAAGGTCACGCGACCGCACAGACAACCGCAAAATATCAGCAGACAGACCAGACCCAAATGCGGTCCGTCTGGGGACATGGAAGCTGCTGGTTATTGCCAACTCTGGTCAGTGGTCATGTGGTCATGTGGTCATGTGGTCACTGCTGCCTTCGCCGCTCCAGCTCAAGCTCCAGCTTCTTCAGCTGCAACTGTGGCTTCGACTGCGAAGCGAATCAGAGCAAAAGTTATGCTCGGTGTGTTACGTGCTGTCGAAGGGCAACATACTCGTATTTTATTTGGTTTTATTGATTTTGTAAAAAGGATGTGTCTATGGTTTTTCGTATTTTCTTTATTTTCTCTATGCTCGCTGCTTGTTGTTTTTTCTTTTGCTTTTTCGGAGCTGGCCTAAACCGCTTGAACTCGACTTGAAGCATTTGGCTTTTAATTTCAATTTGACAAGCACTTGGCAGTGTTGTCGTTCCCGTTTGTCGTAATCGTTGTCGTCCTTATTGTCGTGTGTGTGTGTGTGAGTGTGCTGGCGTGCGTGTGTGTGTGTGTGTGTGTGTGTGTGTACCGACGTGCAAGCCGAGGCACGAACAACCAAAACGTAACTGGAATTTTACAATAACTCACGGCATTTGATGACGACTTTTGGTTTTTCCCATGTATCTCTCTCCTCTATGCCTCCTCTCCGACTCTGTCTATTTCGCTTTCAACTTGGGACTTGGGACTGTCTGTCTGAGCGTTTTCTTGCTAGCAAGCAACATCATGTACGTGCGCTTAAATCTTCGATAACTTTCGTGTTTGTACGTGACTAAAATGCAATGCACCCACAGGCCGAAGGTAGCTGAAATTTACTGTAGAATAGAGAATAGCATACTATAAGAACGAGAACACAAAAAAGCGAGATGCCAAAATATAAAGCAGCCTCCATCTTAGCCGCAGTTGCGTCCTCAGCTTCAGCTTCAGCTTCAGCATCAGCCTCTGCTTTCTGGTTCCTGTATCGAGTGTCCTTCTCCTCCTCCTCCATCGGCGTGTCGGAGAGCCTGGCTAGTAGACCGCCTGCGGCTTTTGTTAAAGTCGTGGCGCCAACTGATGTCGATGCCATTGGCATCTTAAAGCGCTTTTAAATTAAGTGCAAAACGGCGGACTAGTCATCAAACATTGATTTTTAGTGCGTCGGGGCGACTTAGTCGGCGGCTTACAGTTTAATACATTTTAAGTAACTCATTTACAAGGTAATCTATGGGAAGCACCTGCCTGTTATATTTTCCTCTTGTTTATTATTTAGAGGCTTAACAGCGATATGCGGCAACTGGCCATTCTCACTTATAAAATTGTGAAGTAGTTTTCAAGAATATGCCAAGGTTACACAGATATGTATGTTAAAACCATTGAAGTCGTTGCTCGATTTGAATTGATTTACAAAAAAGAAACCAATAGGTGGGTACAACTTAAACGCGTTCAAGGATTAGTCCTCTGTTATATAGTCGATTTTATTTAGTTACGAGTGGTATGCTACTTCTTAAAGTATTTTTACCACAAATAGAAGGCTTAAAATGTAATTTCAAAAACAATTCGTAAATCGTAATAGTTCTGTTCGAGCTTTGCGTATCCTTCATGATTTCAAAAATACTGATGTTAAGCATTCACTTTAAACATATTCATTTTTTGAAACATTTTTAATAAAGTCATTTCAAAATCATGATATTATTAAAGTTATTCCATTATCATAATAATATGATTTCGTATTTCTTATTTAACATATAAAAGAACACTGAACACATAGAAGAACATCATTATTATAATCCTTTTTTGGAAGCCTTTTAAAACAAAATTGAGTTTTATGCATTTTCTTTATTTTCTTTATTTTGTTGATATTTGTTTATTTTAAGTGACTTTATTTCAGTCATG
Source organism: Drosophila ustulata (assembly GCA_035047365.1). Lineage (NCBI taxonomy): Eukaryota > Metazoa > Arthropoda > Insecta > Diptera > Drosophilidae > Drosophila > Drosophila ustulata. Next base: position 437,436 of record JAWNPT010000095.1, read on the forward strand.
TTATAATCATTATATCATATTTGAGCAATAAAATATTACCCAAAAATAATGATTTCTTTTTATGTTTTGCTTTTTCGCTCAAATTGAAACCCCTTGTCAAATATAAAGTTTAAATCTCAAACTCTCGTTTTCTGTATGCAATAAATCGGGTATTGCTTTTGTTCATTGTGTCAAGCACATTAGAGCTGTTAAAATAATCATAGCATAGTGGTTAAAGCTTTGTATTCACCATTAGGCTAATGTAAAGCTTTAAGCTGAGTTCAAATCTAACAAATGTGGTTGCACTCCGTCACCCTTTCAGAGCAGAATTACCTTTGCTTGCATTCATATTTAAATTGATGTCGAGCGTTGGCTGCAGATTCTCGTGAATGTGGCAACAGCTTTTCGCTAAACTGTGGCAGCCACGCAGCGCACATAGCCGCCGATGATGACTTTTGCAATTATTCATGCAGCTAAACGCAGTGGGGCAGTCTGTGTGTGCAATTAAACGCCGTTATCCGTCTGTCTGTCTGTCTGTCCGTCTGTCTGTCCGTCTGTCTGTCCGTCTGTGTGTCCGTGGCACGCATTTGTGCTGCGTTCGCATTATGGCATTTATCGCGTTTGCTTATTAATGAGTTTTCCAATAATTTGGAAACTTGGCGGGCAAGGAAATGGGCGCGAGGAGCAGCGAGGCACTTGGAGTTATTGTTCGTCCTGGCATTTAATCATTTATTTCGACACCAGACACATGAGCGATGCCTCCAGTTGCCAGTTCAGAAATGGGCGGCTTGGGCTGACAAATTTTGGGGGTGTAGGCGGCAAATGCAACGCAACTCAATCAACGGCAACGCTGCCCCAAGCGGCACTCTTCCAATAACCCCCCAAGCCAGACACAGACAGTCGCAGCTGAACATCATCGTGCATGTGTGTGTGTGTGTGTCGACTGTCGAGTGCGTGCCCCAAAATCGAGGCAGAGCTCCATAGTTTGCCGCAACTTTCAATTGTTCGGGGAATTCGCGTGAACGTTTTGTGCCATTAGGAAAGCTTGAAGCGAGCATTCAGCCAGCTGAATCGACATGAACAGGAGCCAGGCAGCCAGGCAGGACAACTGAACGCGAGTTGCCAATACCAGCCAAACGGGGAGAGGGCAGAGGGGAGAGGGAGAGGAAGAGGTCGCTTTGGGGGCCGCATTGCTGCGTGTTAATGTTAATGCTGTTAATGTTAACTTTGGGCTTGTAATGTATGTTTGATAAGTTAATTTTCGCTTTTAGCACCTAACACTTACGGCACCCCTATTCGACCCCCTCCAACGTACCACCGAAATGGCCTTATCATCAATGCTGCTACACCCAATTTCGACAGCTTCGACTCCGCTTCTTGTGCTAAGCGAAAACCATTCCCATGGCAACAGAGCCATTAAAACGCTTGCTTTGTTGCTGTGCCAGCTTCAGCTAGGGCAATGTTGCCCCAACCCGACTCGACTCAACTAAACTCAACTCAACTTAACTGAACTGTACGCTCATTATTGGCATAGTCATTGATCAAATCATTTTATTTCGATTGCGTGAAAGGGGCGTGGCATTTTGATTGGCTGGCATGGGGAACAGTTCTAAGCACAACATTGAGTTTCACTTGCGCTTCTTTGTTTCTTTGTTGTTAACATATATACTATATACTCAACTTTAGTGAGGATCCCAACAACCTTTTCAACAATTTCTGTTTGCCCAATACTGAGCACAGCCAATTTGAATTTGAACTTGATCAAATTATTGTCGATCCAAGGCGTCGGCTGCCTAGCTACATATGTTTTCAGTAGAGATAAGGTAACATTTGGCATTTGTTCCTCTGTCCTTTACGGAGGCTTTGTCCAGCAGTTTTTCCTAAGAAAATATTCATGTGGATTGAACAAAATAAAAATAAAAATAATATAAATAATTATTATTCGATTACTCTGTATCTGATAGACTCTTCTTGCTTTTTAATATTTTCAAGTCATTTATTGTGTATTTATTTTTGAAACAACTATTATTCAATTAATCTAAAGTTCAATCCAGTCATATATATTTTACAATTTTATTTTACATTTTATTTTTTTAAATATATTTTGCTGGAGTTGATTGCCAATAATTTTAAATGCTGGCAAATCGAATGCCTTGCGATCGTGATTGCCCTGTTTGCTCTTATTAGTGTTACTTATCAAAAGGGGGTAGGAAGGTTGGGGGACTTCTACATTTCGGGAACGAAAGCATTTAAACCACAAGTTGCAGCTGACTTGCAGAACCAGAATCTCCCAAGTGGTTTGTGTCGTTGCACATAGCTTGTTATCCATTACTGCTCTCCTTGCTCCTTTGGCTCTCTGTAATCAATGAAATTACTTTTTAGTTGAAGGCAGCCAATAGTGCTGCAAAATTAAATTATTGTTGGCCAAGGCAGCCAAAGCCCTTGGTCGATGTCTTGCTCTTAACATTTTGCTAATGAAGTGTTGCCAAGACGAAGATGCCACTCGATGGCAGGGGGTAGTAACGAGGGAGGTAGTAAAGAGGGGCGACTGGAGTAGGCCCCGTGGCAGTGTGTCTGACATTTTTCAGTTATTTCGCTCGTTTTTTGGCTGGGTGTTGCATACATTTTCGCTTAATGGCTTTGGGGAATTCCGATGACGCTTATAGCCAGCCAAACAGCCAACTGAGCGCTAGAGCTGGAAGCTGAAGCTGAAGCTGAAGCTGAAGCTGAAGCTGGAGATGGAGATGGGGCCGGAGGGGAGGCAGCAAGAGTCATCGCAACATTCAGCTACTACAGAGTGGAGCGGCGCATCCTCGGGGAAATTTGCTTTTGAAACTTGGCTGCTTTGCTGTTGCCTGTTTTTTGCTCACTCTCGTTCTCTCTCACGCTTTATGGGCTTGGCCAAAGGACACTTAAAGCGCATCGCAGAGAGAGAGCGAGAGAAAAAGGATATCAGCGTCGTCTGAACAATAACTCGTTGATGGTCAATGATTTGCTGATGGATGCTCCTCAGTTTGCACAATGTGTATCACAAACTTTGATCTATTGCTCGACAGTTTCTTCAGATTCGCAATTGTTGTTTTCCTTTTTTGTGCTTTGTGATTTTGGTGTAATGTTATCGCGCTTGGCAACGTAGTTTTTTGCGTGCTATAAAAAAGGTTTTTGCTTTGCCAGCAAGTTGGCAGCCCTTTTTTTCATACATTTGATAGACTCTTGGAGATTTACAACTGCATTATTATGTCGTTAGCCCAATCGAGATTTTGTCTTTTGTTTTTGTTTTATGGAACAGAACGTTTTAGTTATTTGTTATGGCTTAGGTTAAGTTATTTTGTTATGGCTTAAATATAATAATGCAAAAAGTACTATTTGTAATGATGAATTGGGACAAGTTTAATATACTTTGATTAGTATAATAAAATCACAAGATGTTTGCTTAATGTAGTTCTTAAATCACTCCATAGGTCAAATCGATGTGATGAATTAAAATTCATAAACTATCATCCCAATTGAATGTGCAAACGGGTTGGCAGCACTCAGTGCAGTTACTGCGATTGATATAAAAACCATTTGGAAGCCCCTTTTTGCAGTTGTGCAGAGTCATTAAATCAAATTAAGTTAATTTGCAGCACGGCACACACAATAATGTCATCAGTGACACCGCGAACTGCACGAACTCGACTCGGCTCTGTGAGCAAGGGGAAGTGGAAGCGGAAGAGGCAGGGAATGGAAGGCAGAACGTGGTCCGGATCAGACTAGTGGGATCGCAGCTGCCAGGGGAACCGATGGAGTGTGCATGTCTGAGTGGTGCTAATAAACGTCATCGATGCATTGATGCATGCCAATTAGCAGCGCAGTGCGACAATGACAACATCCAACAACGACATCGACATCGACATCGAAATCGACGTCGACATCGACTGCCTGGTTGCTGGTTGCAGGTTGCATCTTTGCCAAGTGCAGCAGCAAAAACTGCACGCCGCATTAATTGCAACTGTCAATTGTGTGACGTGAGCGGAGCAGGCAGCGGCAACAGCGGCAGCACAGGTTACACTTGCCACATCAGTGCTTGGAGGCGGCAGCCAGTCAATCAGCCTGATGGCAAATGACGGCAATTGCCAATGCGGATAAGTAGCTGCAACAACAACGAGATTTTACCGTGAGAGAAAACTGCAACATCGGCAGTTAATCAGCAACAAGCTTTGCCAATACTTAGTCAGCAGCCAATATTCATTTCCGCCACCTCCCCCCCCCCTCTTCTAATTAATATTTTATATTACTGCAATCATTAGTTAAAAGCTGCGGCACTCTCCTCGTATTAACATAATACCATCGAACGTTCCATTTTATGAATGCTCTGACGATTGTTTTGGAACAAGAGGTAACTCTCTCCTAACCTATACATATACATACTATATGTATATGTATAATCTAAGTAATCTACTTACTTATGTAGATTATTCAATAAATTTTTGAACTCAACATGATTATATTAAACTTGAAAAAATAATATAAATACAGCAAATAAAGCTCTAGCTTATGGCAAACATATTTAAAATAAACATATAAAAGATTTTATTTCAGTAAATCTTTTCCGAAGAAAGTTTTAATTTAATCAATCGAACCATTTCGAGAAAATACACTTATTTTATATATAATAAATAGTAAAAATAACCAACTGGTATTTATTGTGTGCAAATGTCCATTATCGTTGAAAAAATCCAGAATATGGATTTATAATTTTTTATAATTATACGTATTAGTATTGTTTGCAAAGATAGTTGCACATAAGCGTCAACTAATATACGTTATACGAATAGCACTCGAATCTATTTGGAATATCTGCATCTTTGCATTTGGAAAGCATTTTCGAGTTGTCATTCTGGGATTAGTAAGATATGTTATATATCTGGAACAGGGCGCATACTTGGTTAGGAAAAGTTGAGCCGGTTGCTCAATCTGCCAAAGTCGTGTCTACGATTTCCCAAATGCAAAGACAGCGGCAGTCGTTCTTTGCAACTACTTGCGCGGCACTTGTGCAGACAATCGTCGTGTCGGGGCAAAAACAAAAAAGAGAAAAGAAATGCTGAAGAGTAGGAAAAAGAAGCGAAGAATATGCTGTGTGGGGCGCTGATTTAGCGTCGTCATCAGGTCGAGTGGCAGCATTTAATGAGGTGCAAATGAGCTTGTCCTGGCAGCAGCAGCAGAAGCAGCTTCAACGACAGCGCGAAGAGTCGCAACACTTTAAAAGGAAATTAGCCTGGCAGGAGTAGGCCAAGTGGCAGTCGCCAAAGACACAGGACGACGAAAAGGACGAGTGGCAAATGCTGTTGCCGTTTTACGTTTTACGTTTTACCTTTTACGTTTGTCACTTGCTAATTTCTACAGTTGCTTTACTTTTTCTCTCTCAGCTCCGTCTGTCTGTCTAATTGTCTCTCTTTCTGTTTGTCTGTCTGTCTGTCTGTCTGTCTGTCTGTAAATTTTACATATTTCCCTATGAAAATTACCATAGACAGGCTGAAGACGAAGACGCAGACGAAGACGGCGAGTCACCATGCGAGGCACGTAGACGTGGGTGCACCCACTTAACATGATAAGCGACAAGACACCTAACATGTTCAACACGACACCTTCACGACAGCGCCAGATGTGGCAAGCGGCATCGTGTGAAGGGGACGCAACCACTACAGAGCGCCTGCAGCAGCAGCAGCAGCAGCAACAGCAGTGGCAGCATCTATGTATGTGCTCCTGCTGCGCCTGCTGCTGACTTGTGGCAAGGATGAGTGTCGCCCCTCCCTTCCTCCCTCGTTCTCGCTGCCTGTTACGCGTCCTGTCGTGTGTCGTGCTCCCTGCCTTGTCTTTGTCGTTTCGGTTTTTGCGGCTCCGGCTACGCCAGCATATCTTGCCGCAATATTAAGCAAGTGCGTATACGTGTGTGGCATAAGTTGCCGCGACATTTACACTCAATTTCGACAGCTCCCCTTCCACCAGACACCACACTGCCACACTGCCACTCTGCCACAATGCCACTCTGCCACTCTGCCCCTTCACCTCTTCAGCAGTCGTTCAAGCAGTCAACCACTGCTTGTTTTACACGTCTTGTAAAGCACACAAATAATTATAATATTGAATCATTTTGCATTGAAAATGCCAGCCCGTCTCGGTCTCCCTTGAATATGCACACTAATTAGTTCGCAAACTGTGAAAACATTTTTCTGGCTGGCCTTTGACTCTGTTTTTGTGGCGTTATGTTGCATACAATTGATGCCTTCATTCAATGCATTCGAAATGCTGCAGGGTTATAAAATGTTTGACAAAAAGCTGCGTAAGCTGCTTAAATCATTTGGGGCAACAAAAATATGCAACATGTAACAGTATCTCCAACTATGTCTAGTGATTGGATCACATTTAATTTGCCACATTTACCAGAATGTTTCGACATCACAAATTTGCAACATGCGACCCGAACAAATTTATGTCGCAGCATTGCTCGTTATACATAGTTATACATTGTATACTATATGTTTGTGAGTGGAGGTACTTAATCAATATTGTTATTTATGGTTGCACACATTTTGCAGCTAGCATCGAAACAGATGTTTCGATAGAAAATGAACTACGATCTATGTACAATACTCAGTTATAACTTATTCATTTGAAATCATTTGTGCTTTTTTCTGCTCATTTTTAATTGCTCTTCTACCTAGACCAAATCTCATCGATTTGTTTAACATATATTAAATTTACTGCACATTACTTTGTCCAAAAAATGTATATATTAAAGTATCTATTTTTGCTACAATTTTCAATAGCTTGGTTTGCTTTATTTCTTCTAAGAACAACAAAAACATTATCTTTAAAGCCCCTTTGGTCAGCAGAGGTAGTAACGAACTTTCGTAAGTCTACAAATAATTTGAATAACAATTTTGTAAGTACGTCAATATGTCAACAAATACTATATTAATTGCCAAAATTATTGAGTTGCCTCTGCGATTAGTTGAAAGACCAGCATATCGACTAGTCGAGCAGTGCTTTTGACCATAGGCTTCTCTTGTCGTCGTCTTAAACATCAAACAAATCGTTGGCATTTAATCGGCTTAACTTGTGTCCATGGAGACATTGGGATTGAGATTTAAATAAATGCGACTATTGCCGGTGATTCGAATAGTCGCAAGGAGAGAGCGAGAGAGAAAATGATTCATACGCTCAATATGTTTTTTCTAGTATATTCAGATTTTGAATTATTTCCATTGATTGAAGCATAAGCACTCAATACACACAAGACACACAAGATACAGAAAATGCATTTTATTGTTCGAAGCAACACACATTGAAAATGTTGCACGTACACCAACACTTGCATGGAGACAATCTCGTATCTCGGTCAGAGCTTGCAACTTGATTAGATTTTCTCCTATATGGCCTAATGGCTTGAACAATAAATAAAACCCTAGACAAATGTCCAGCTACATTTTCTAATTGTTTTGTCTGGTCTTGTCCCTTTGCTTATTTTCTGATTGCCGACCAGCTGCTCGGGGCCCATAAATTGCTGAACCTCAATATGAGGCGTGTGGCATGGCTGACCGCAAAAACTTTGCATGCAACAATCGCGCAACTGTTGCCAGTTTTTTCCACTGTTTTTTGTGTATTTTGGCTCTTTAAAAAGTATTTGCAACATTAGCTCGTTGTGAATATGCAATACCCTGTTTAGCGAGCTAATTTGTCGATGGAGTAAAAACAGACTCATAAATGTTCCTTTAATACGAGTTTAATGAAATTCGAATCAAAAAAGTTTTACTAGGTGAAAAAATAGTTAATATCTCCAGACAAACACTATCTAGTTTGTGGTTTCGAAACGATTCAAATTTACTCGACACATTTATAGAGTGTTGCGTATTTGGAAGTGTAAGGTCGACTGAAAGTACGGGTTTTTTTTATAAAAATCATTAAGCAACTTTGTGAGCACTTAATCCTTATTAAAACTTTCATTTTCTGCCCGCCCATGACCAATTAACTGTGTTATTACCAATGTCGGACTCTTTGGTGAATAAAGTATAGTATAGTAAAAGTTAAAGTGATTGTTTAACATACACAAATAAAATTAATTAAAATATGTACATATTTATTTTGATTAAAACTTTTTCATTGCCTTCTTAATGAATAACATATTATAAAATAAATATATGTAAGCATATTTCTGGAATAATAAAAGAAATATATGCATTTATAACGATTTTGGAAACTTTTCAAGATTTTTGAATATTACAATAAATTTAAATTTTACAAAATATATATATAAATCTTGTAGACTTTTTAGCAACTTTAAAAATATTGCAATAAATATTTTAATTGAAGTTTATATCTTCGATTAATATTTGTAGGAGAACATGAGAGGAAAACATAGTAATTTATGGAGGATTATCAATACTCTTATCGCACTATCTTATTAATATGTGCTTTATGAACCTTTTTATTGTATTGTAAAACAGCTGCACATTTTTAATCAGCTGGAGTTTCAGGAGTCTTGAATAGCAACGCTATAGTATAAGTACTCTAGAGTCTAGACGAGAGGTGGCCGCCATGAATGCAAGAATGTTGGATGAATAAATGGAAATTTGTGTCAGTTCGAGTACCCGTGAGTGGGTGAGTGGGTGAGTGGGTGAGTGTGTTTGTGCGATATGTGTGTTCGTGTCCATGCCATTGTCGTGGGCAGTTTTGTGGCATTCTGTGTTGCCTTAAATGTTGCAAATTGCATGGGGCAGCTGTAATGTCTTGCTGTTGCTGGCGCTGCTATTGCTGCTATTGCTGCTACTGCTGTTGCGGCATGTGGGCTGTGGTGAGTGGGGTGTGGCATGTGGTATGTGCAAGTTGTCCAGCCAATGACTCGGAATGAACACCTTTAAGCCGCTTAGAAAATTGCAATGGCAATGGCCAAAATCACAGCAGCAACAATGAACTGAACTGAACTGAGTTGAGTCATCGTTCGTCCCACACGTTCTGCAGTCCGCTTTTTTGCTGCAGTCGTTTTCAAATTTTGCTTCAAAGGATTTCCAAATCAATTTGATTTGCAGGCGACCCTTGCATGCCAGAGTGGCGAGAGCAGGAGGAGGAGGAGGAGGATGCAGCGAGTGGAGGAGGGTGCAGCTGTTGAGGCGTGAGGTTAGCAGCCTGCAGTTCGTTCGCAATCAATATGCAATGACAATAGTACTCCTACTGTTGCCTATTGTCTCTCTAGCTTTTGATTTGTTTCGCTTTTGTCAATTTCCACTGGACGCTCTTTTAGCCAAGCTCCCCTCCATCCCTATTCGCATTGCCTCCTGCAAATACCCATGTTGCTGTTGTTTGATTTCATTGCTTGGTTTGTTTGTTTGCTTGCCCGTTTGGTTGGTTGGTTGGTTGCTTGGCTGGCTGAATGGATGGTTGCCTTGCTGGCTGGTTGACTGACTGGCTGGTTGACTGACGGACTGACGGACAGACGGACTGACTGCTTGGTTGGCTGCTTCACTGGTTACCCACAGCAGCGGCGAAATCACATTTGACTTGGCATTTTAATGACGTTGACAAACAGGATTTGCATTGTCGCTGCTCGTAAGCCGAGCCTTAGCCACGCTAACAAGCTAAATGAACAGTTTTCCGCAGCAAATTGCGCCTTTTTCGTATCCTGTTTTCGATTCTGTACATTCAATACAAACGTTTAGAAGCGATTTGATCAATCCCGGCACACGAATACACATGCATACTCACTCGCATGTAATGGCCAGGACATTGGCAACTTAAGCTGTGTGAACCTGACAACTGTTCGCTGGATATTTACTTTGTTATTTATGCATGTGAATAAAGGGAAAATAAGTTACTGCCAGCATTAACAGTTAATACTCAAAGGGTTCTCCTTACATTTTAATTGCGAAGCGATACAAGAGCATTTTCAATATCGAAAAATGAAAATATATGTTAAAGTATCAGTATTATAGGTAGCGGTTACTTCATGTGGTTGTGCCAGTTTCTTGGCTAAATACGAAAGCAAATAATAATGGAAATACAATTTCATTAGTTATTATATTTTTCACTCCACTTGAAGGCAGCATGATATAATTTAATATTTATTTCTGATTGAAATTATTTCTCAGAAATTTCATTAAAATATATATTATCAGAAAATAATACTGGCAATTTTAAAGTAAATTTAAAAAATAATTATTATTTCTTTAGTTTACAAAATAATAATTTTTGGCTTGAAACTTGACCGAAATTAAATATTTTTAATTGTGGTTCCTGATTTTTACAAAGAGTTTCGCGATTAAAGTGAAAATAAAATTATAAATATATTGAATATATATTTTCAAATTTGTATTTAATATAGAATGAAATCAAGAGAATGGATTTTTTCATTATAATACAATTATAAAAATAAACATGAATTTAATACTATTTTAAATCTGAAATTTTCGGAAATGTTTCTTTCACATTTATGTAAACACTGAATTTATGAAAATACTAATAATAAATTAATCAAACTCATTTTATATTGGTTTATATGTAATAATAATAATGCTTACATTCACATTCATTTGTGGCCATCTCATCAAAAAGCTTAGATTAAATTGTAATTGGAAATGCTATATTTAAAATATTTTAAAGAATGTTCCACATTCGGTGTTATCGTTGTTGCCATAAACTCCATTCATATGATATGCCATGGCACAAATCGGTGAGCTAAATAAGTGAAATGGAATATTTAAATAATTTATTGAGCTTCTAAATTGCTTTTCAGAGTTTTTGGACATCAATCAGGCAAACGGACAATGGCCAACGTCGCAGTTTGGGCTTGAGGTAATTTATGCAGGAGATTCGTCTTGGAGAGAAAGCAAAGAGAGAGAGAGAGAGATGGGGGTCTAAATATTTGCGCAAATTATTTTGTAATAGAAAATCAAATTGCAACAAATTCGCACACAATTGCAACAAAATGAGCAAAAACCAAATAAAGTGAATGCCATCAGCAAACGGCATTGCGCTGGTTCGATTGACGCCCCCGCATCGCTCACCGCTCTGCCCCTTTGATCCTGGCTCTCGTTGCACCGCAACACTCGACAGCAGTTGCAGCAATTGAGCTTTTTGGGGGCGCCCCACGTAGCCATCTAGCCATCCAGCAAGCAACAATGTTGTCGCATTTGTAACTGTCTTGCAGTCGAGCAGCTTCCAAAAACAAAGCTGCAAAACAACGCAACAAGGGGAGGGGGGGGAGCGTAAGACAAAGGCCACAAGTGTGCAAAGGGACGCACGGCAGAGCACAGGATGCACTTTGTGGCATGGGGCAGCAACCAGCACATGCAGCGAGTTAAAGAATTCCAATCAGCAGAGCTATTGTTCTTGAGACATTTGCTGAAAATTGAAGATAATTGAAGTGTAAAGCGTGGAGCGGAAGTGCAGCAGTCAGCAACAGCAAAAGCAACAGCAACAGCAACAGCAACAGCAACAGCAACAGCAACAACAACAGCTCTTTCTCTGCCCCCCAGCCAACATCCACCATCCACCATCCACCATCCACCATCCGGTCTATATTCAGCAATCCTCTTGGCCCCCAATCTCAGCCTGAGCTTGCGGTGCCGAATGCTGTCCGAGGCAAATTATACAATACAATTTTGGCTGCTTGGCTTTTGTCTATTTTGTGGGTCACGTCGCCTTGTCATGAGACACAGCAGCATTTCCTTGACGATACCCTATAAGCCATCAGATATAGTGCTTTTAAAACAGCTGACAATCTATGTCGATCAGAAGATGACATTTATTGTCGAATGTAGCCGAGACTAGTTGCCAATATATGTATGTTACTTAATGTACAATGTTTTGAAACTATTTGCAGTGCATCATTAAAATGTTGTTGCCCTCTTTTAATGTTAATGAACTGCCGCAATAGCTACCCTGTCTTTTGTAATTATAGCATTTGAAATGATTTCAAGCTGAAACAATGCTCAACCACATTGCAAATAATGCTTCTAAGAGATTTGTGGCATGCGCCTTCAGTCTTAAAAGCCTCAAGTCCGAATTATGGCAAATAACAGAGTCAAGATACACTAACTGTACAAATAATGTCATATGCAAATTGTAAAAAGTATGAAATAACGCGCTTAATGAATTGAAATTTATTATTTTAGTATGTCTGGATAGCTTTTTAAAAAGGACAGCTTACTTTTACTGCTTGACCAAATTGGGGATATCAGTTTAGAGCCATTGAATGTGTAATTTTGTTTTATTTATTTTCTTCTTGTTACCTTCTTTTTGAATAATAAAAAAGAGTTATATCACAGCATATTTCTTGTGAAACCTTAGCAAGTATTTTACTGCCACTATATTTAGAATGTTTTGTAAGAATATTTCGTATTGTAGTAGTTATTATCCTATTAATACTTAATTATATATAAAGCTCTATTTTGTTTTCAATTTCAGTCGAAGATTGAAAAGACAAAGCAAACGTAATAAAATGGATCTACCAAAACTAACAATACTTAATTTAAGTAATATATGTTATGTATATATATGTATTAAAAATCTTTATGTTTATTAAATTAAGAAATTCATTTAGAAAACACATGAAAGCTTAAAACCTCTTATTAGATTGGACCTTAGGGATCATGAATACATCGGTGGTTTAACCCAACATCGATATTTTATTTTGAAACAACATCGATATCGATATTTTTACTACAAAATTACAAATGTTTCTATCCGAAAAACAAAAATAAGCCAACCTATTCAAATTTTAAATGGTTATTAAAGATAGTTAGAGCAATTATTTCTGTGAAAATTGGTCCTTGATTGCAGCAGAAAATTTCTATAGCTGGATCAGTGTCTAGAACTAATTTATATGCATACATACATATGTACATATAGTATTATAATATATTTGTATATTGTTCACAGATTCACAGGACGCAAGGAAAGTGAACCAAAATAATCCGTTCTTGGCCATATAAGTAGGAGCCACAGCTGAAGCGTGAGGAGTTATGTGCGCAATAATAAACATGAACTCTCAGTAATCTCAATCTGGACTGCCATTTGCCAATTCTATCAAATTGGCTGATCGAGTTGAGAAAAAATACATAGCATACTTTTTGGCGGGCTTGACAACAGCTCCAGTTGCGAGCGCCTGCGGCTGAAGTGCGCAAAGTGAGCGAGCAAGGCGGTCGGGGGTGAGGGGCGTTTTAAGCATTTCCGTTATGGTTTGAAATTGGAAAGGTATAACGAAAATTAATGTTATGTTGTTTGCTGTGTTGTTGTGCGGTTGGCGGCACTTGGCGCTGCTCGGAGCCAAAAACGAGAAACATCAACGGGAATAAAAATGAAAAAGAAAACGAAAATGAAAACAAATCAAATGCACGGCGACGAAGCATAAAAAATTGCTTTGCCACTGTGATTGAAGCGGCCGCCGGCAATTTTTGTTGGCAGTGCGAGTACGAATATGGATGGATGGATCGAGAAAGAAGAATGGCAGACCACGGGGGCATGGTCGAATATTGTGCTGTGTTCTCGGCTCTGGGCGGAAATGTCATTGGCAACACACCGGCAAAACAGTGACGCTGACGCTGACGCTGACGCTAACGTTGACGTTGACGCTGGCAGCGACGTCGACAGATTGGCAACAGTTGTATAAACGATTCGGATGTTTACTTGATAATACGCGAAGCATGTGGGCCAAGCTCTCTGCTGCCACTGTTGTTGACGAGAATGGAGAGCAGCGAGCGAGAGAGAGAGAGAGAGAAAGAGAGAGAGGGGTAAGGTGCAAGCAGGTAAACTGAGGCAGCGACAGCGAAAATCAAACGAAACGAAAACACAGCCCACAGGGGCCAACGAAAACCGAAACGAATAAATGAAATTCCGCTGTGAAATAGCACAACAACAAACCCCCCACACACACACCCACACACCCACACACCCACACACCCACACACTGCACACACACACACATGAAAATGTGCAACTATGTAACTATGTATACATGTGAAATTGCATTTGTGCATGCAGATGAGCAGCAAACTCTGCAAACGCCTTTCCCACCCTCCCTTTTCGCCCTGCCGCTCTTGAGGATTCGCTCAATAATTGCATGAAAAATGTAGATGCATTTCATGGCAGCCCACATGAGGCAACGGGAACGGCAACAAGCGGCAGCCTGTCAGTTAGCCAAGGCATATAGAGAGCCAGCACTCGATTGCACACAAGTATACGGACATATCGCTCAGCTGCGGCATTTCAAAAATCATAAATCGGAAAATGTTTGCCCGATCGCATTCGTAAGAAAAGCAAGCCACATTTTTATGCTACCTTATGTGTGCAGCTATTTAGCTACAAGTTAAATAATTGCAAAGAAATATCTGGCCGGTTAGAAGACTGTGCAGCTCATTGCAATTGCGAAATTCGGGTTTCGGCTTTTTTTGTGACTATGTTATCCAGCCATGTCCCGGTTTTCATTTCCCCTGCCATCCCTACATCTACCTATCGCTAAATGATTTTTCCTGCTTTTTCCGTTGAGCTGTCCTATCTGTGACTTTTTCAGCGCACTGTCAACAGGTCTGACGAGGCGAACAAGCAAAGTAACATGCTCTAGTCGGGTATATGCGACTACAAGTACACATTTATATATTTGTCTATATGCATTTTCAAATTTATTGCGTTTGAGCAGTTTTATTTACTTAATACATATACTTATTATGAAAGTGAAATTTGTATTTTATCAAACACCAATCCCTATTTTATAACTACTATGCTAAGGAAATATTATTTTTTTTTATTTGATTTTTGATTTGAAACGTCAGTCAAAATAATAAAATATACTAAGAAAAATCCTAAAAAGCACATACAAAAAATAAACAACACAAATATGTATAGAAAAAAAAGATATATATAGTTTAATATTCAATTGGATTATAATTGTAAATGCATAAAAAGTAATATTAGGTTAGCAAAATGTAATATTCAACTGCCGAATGTTTAGTGTTTGTGACTAGCACCTCAATTTATAGGCTTGAAGTGCGAGAAATAGTTAGCACTAAATAAAAAGACAGAGCAAAGCTTTTCGTCTAAAAACTTTACTACTTATCTACATGAATACTAATTTATAATTTATTAAAAGTAATAAATTTAAAAGTGTTTTCATTCCACAGGTTTCTTTTTTATGTTCGAT
Organism: Drosophila ustulata; assembly: GCA_035047365.1. Lineage (NCBI taxonomy): Eukaryota > Metazoa > Arthropoda > Insecta > Diptera > Drosophilidae > Drosophila > Drosophila ustulata. The sequence goes on from JAWNPT010000095.1 coordinate 452,587, forward strand.
TCTTAACATTTTTTCTATTTTATGCTACCCGAATCTATCCTGTCCCAACGCGAATCGTGTCGTTCGTGCGTGGGCGGGAGGCGGACTTTCTGGGATCAATGTCAATGTCCAACACATATAACTCAACAATATAAAAACAAAATAAATAAAGTATACTAAATCATTGTAATTAGTTGTGTAATATACAATTATTAACTTATTTTTCGTTCTATAGTTTTACCATATGACGAGTTTTCAGGTTGTGAATAAGAACATGAAGCTGGAATAAAAATTGTTATTTGTATTAACTTCAAATATTATTGTAAAAGAATATAAGCAGGTCGAGTAAAACACTGTGAATGGCAAAATATACATCGCATTATTACTGCTATTTTGTGATCAATTTTTAAAGATTTCTAACGGAATAATTTGTAAATTATAGTATGTCATTTATGTTACATTATATAGTATTAAAAAACAAACTGTTTTCACAGTTAATAAATAATGTAGGACCTATAGTTAAAATACATTTGGTGTTTTTTGTAGGGTATGCTATAGTCGATCACTTGCATATATGTCGTGCAGCTGTGGCTAACACAACTATCGCAATATGTGCACTTCGCTTTTGCTGGCCGTGCTCGCAGTCGAATATCTATTGCATTAAGAAGTGCGATACGCTTAAAATGCTTTCACCATTTGGCGGCCACCCCCCTTGCCCTCTTTTCACCCCCTCCGCTTGCCAACTGCTTAGCTGTGTGTTGGCTTGTTGCCGCTGCTGTCCGATGCAACGATGCTGCGTTGCTGCGGTGCCAAAAAGTACTTGCTGCTGTCAGTGCAGTCAGTCAGCTTGGGGCGGCAACTGCATACGACCATAACCTGAGTGACAGCTCACGAAAGTCTAGCTACACACACACGCAGAAACACACACAGTGCAGGGAAGGGGAGATGGGAGATGGGAGGAGAGGCAACGAGTTGCACCTTTATGGCTAACGAAGGCTGTGCGGACTTTCAGCAAGTTTAGTTCAAAGGAAATGTGCAATGTTATCACTTTTAGCTTGTTCTATTAACTGACACACACACGCACACAGCCGCGCTCACACACACACAGATACACACACACACAGTTTGCCTCACATGCTGTGCACATGTTTTCATTCTATTTTTATCAGCTTTGGCGTTTGTTTGCCGCAAAACGGAAATGCGATTTAAATTATTTGATTTCCGCTTCTGCAGCCAACGATGCTATCTTCCTCTCTTTCTCTTTCTCCTTCTATTTCTCTTTCTCTTTCTCGCTCTCTGTCTCTCCTCTCTCGCTGTTTCACATTGTCTCTTGTGTGCTGTGGACATTTTGTTTTGTTACAGCTGCTTCTATTATTTCTTCTCTCTTTTTTCTTTCTCATCTGCAGCGCTTCTGTGTTGCATCCATTTGCTGTGCCTTTTAATGATGGCCACTTCAGCGTTTCCGCTTGGCGACTGGGGGCGGCTCAGGGGGCGTGGCCCGGCTGCTTTGGCTAGCGTGAATGCAGCTCGTAAATTTGTTAGTTTATTAGTGCAATTTCCGTTGCTAATTAATTGCTAGGCCACGGACACACAGAGCGTATACGCGATCTAGCTGCTGGGGCTCGTCGCTGTCCCGCCTTTGCTGCTCGCTGTGAGATATTAGTGACATGTAGCTGCAGTTTTTAAAATGCCGGATATATTTGTGGCTCTTCTGCGCTCGTCGTTGTCCTGGTCGTGACTGCTCTGCTCTGCTCTGGCCTCAGCTTCGCTTTGGCTCCACATAATCCAAAGCAATTTGGCCTCTTGCATATTTCTAATTAATTAAGCTGCCTCCTGCAATGCATGTCTTAAAATACTACCTCAATCTCTCTCCCTCTCCCTCTCCCTCTCCCTCTCCCTCTCCCTCTCCCCTATCCCTCTGCTTTCATATACACTTTCAATTTCCGGCTCACAACAGAAAAATCATCAGAAACATGAAAGAAATGCTGAAGATTAATATATAGTACTATACTCAAAGCTTTCCTGCTCGTGCTGTGCTAATTATCTGCATTTTCCTTTGCCACAAATATGCTTATATACAAACACACACATACAAAATAGAGTGTATATCAATAAATATGAAAGTTGAAAACCGTTTTTAGCTTTGACCTCGACAATTTGCAGTTAAGGCAGAGCTTTAAAAAGAGTGCATTATATATTTTGGTACTACAAAAAATTAATTCGAATTTGTTTCTTAAATTCAGTAAATAAATAAATAATTTTCAACATTATAAATTTACACTTTTATAAAAACTGTTTATAATTATAAATTTGATGGTGTTTAAATTTAATTGTAATTGATTACATTTTTATATTTACTTATTTATTCTTCGGTCGACTGTTTATAATTCATGTTAATATGAAAAAGAAAAAGTAAATTAAGTTTTAAGTTTCTATAGAATCGATGAATTATTTTTAATCACCTTCCGTATTTGAGAGCTATGAGTATTTGGCTATTTATTGTCAAGACAGAGTACCATCTGTTGCTCTTTAACATATTAGCTGTGTAAAGTTTTTAACCGCTTAGAGGACGCTTTTAATATTTAATAATTCAAACAATTACTATAGTGTTGGTTCTCTAGAGTTCTCGAGTTCACATAGTTCACCTGTCTGGGATACGCCGCGTACGGTTTAAAGCCAAGTTAAAGGCTGTAAAACCTCAATGAAGGCAACGACAGCGGCAACAAGCTATAAATTATAATTTCCAAGACACGACTGCCAAACAAATGGCAGCCGTTGAGCCACTTCACTGTGCACGACTTTGAGTGTATTGGTGAGAGAGTATTGGTATGTGTGTGTGTGTGTGTGTGTGTGTGTGTGTGTGTATGACTTTGACAAGCTTTTGATGGGAAGCGCCCAGCGAATAGCAGCGTTGCACAGTGTTCACTGAGACAAGTTGAAGAGCCAACTTCTTCTAATGAAATTGTGCGAAATTATAATATTAATACATGAAATATCAGTTATATAGTATTTGTGTTGCTAATTTAAATGTATTAATTCGATATCAGTTTTTAGGTTGCGTGGTTCCACTGTGCGGCAGCGCAGCGGCGTCTCCTCGTGTAGCCAACATTTTTCAATTAACAAACGAACGAAAAATGTATGACATGCCACAGAAACACACACACACACACACACACACACACACACACACACACACACACACACACACACACACACACACACACACACTCCCACACAGCTAGTCGACACAAGCATATATAGTTCACACACACATACACTGAGATACGTATCATTTTTCATAAGCGCCCGTTTTTGGAGCAGCGAATCAAAGCACCAAAATGCCGCTGTCACTGAAGAGTGCTTAAGGTGGGCGCAGGGGAGAGGGGCGAGGGGAGTGGAAGAGTGGCAGCTCGGCAACTATAACAACAATAATAACAATAAGGAAGAGCAGAGAAGCATGTGATGTACTTGTCTCATTCGTTTCCTGGCAAAATGACAAGCGAAATGTTTGCCACAAAATTTCATTTAGAAAAAGGGTTATTAATAATATCAAATTTGACGCCAGGCGACCATTATGCAAGCCCTCCTTGATCACACACACACACACCTACACACACACTCATAAGTTTGTCCTTTTTGGTCGTTTCGTAGCGCGCTAAACACCTGCTATTTTATGATTTTATTAGTCACTCAACACGCCACACACAGAGCAAAGCACAGACGGACAGACAGGGAGGCAGACAGAGGGACAGGCGAAGACTAAAGACTGAAGACTTCAGACTGAAGTGGTGTGGTTATATTATGTTGGTGCCAACTGCTTGACTTTGTCCGAAGTTTAGCGCTGTGCTATATACGAGTAATGCAATATTCCAAATGACTTACACAACAGGTCAACTGGAACTTGATGTTTACGATACTCGTATATTTGCATATTATAATCGGCACACAGAAAGCAAGGCAGAGCAACTAAGGCCTTCAGGTTGATATATCGAAGATATTATTTATTGAATAAATTGTGACAGGCTTTCAATATTGTTATTTAACAGGGGACTAGCATAATAAGTAATAAGTAATACATCGGTACTGCTCATATACATATCGTCAGTACATGTACAGCATTAGCTGAAATTAAAAGCTAAATTCTATCGGATGAAAATATATTTAATTCATATTTTAATTGCGTTTTTGAATCTATTATAAACTAATAAAATATATAGTTAAAACTTTGTGAGAAAAAATGGCATTTTTTAATTCTATAATAGAATTGGATTAATGTTTATTTCTGTGTTTAGTGTGAATATTAAATTATTTTTTTTATAGGTTGGAAAGTGTCAATGTGACCGAAACAATTAAACTCTAAGGAAATGGCAGATTCGCAAAAAAATATAAACACCTAAGGAGATATTTTCACTAAATGGCATGAATACTTTTAGTTGATTATATAATTATATTTGTGAGTGATTCAAATAGAGTCATCGACGCCCCCCAATAATATTTATGTTTGAAGATTATTAATACACAAACTTTTAAATCTGCTGGGCAAAGCAAGGTGGCAAAGTTGAATAGAGAGATATTCAGGGGGTCGCTTCATCCGCTGTTAACTAACAGTGAATTGTGCTGCAAATGTTCAAACTCAAAGCACATGCAATTTAACGAGTACTCTGCTCGAAGTCCCCAATGAGTTATACATTCCACTTAGCTAAAGGCTGCTAAAAAGCAAACACAACAACAAAAACCTGTCCCGACTATTAAGAGCCATGCATACATATATATTTAAGTGTGTGTGTGTGTGTGTGTGTGTACTCTGTGTCTGTGCTTGTGGCAAAGTATACTCAGCTAGTCCGGAATACCCATAAACAAAATACCCACATAAATACATATATAAGCATATATAAAATATGCATAAGAATGCTGCTTCACAAATACACTCATGCACACACACACACACTCACCTATGCAGGCATCAATTTAAATTGATCCAACACACACACACACACACGCACACGACGAATCCTGTGAACAGTAAACATTTTTAAAGGCAAAACTATTCGAATTAAATGAAAATTCGGGGAACAACAAGAAAACAATAACAACAAATTAAAACAATAACAACAGCAAGAACATGAAAAAAACATTTGCATACGTCCGGTCACACACACTCACACACACAGCGAAGGAGGCTGTTATATAGTAAAACTGCAAGTCCATAAAAATTATTGAATAAAATGGCCAGGAGTAAGAGTTAGTTGGCAGCGTGACCAACCAGATACCCTATATACCCATTTACCCGCTGGCAATTTATATTTACCGAGCAAACTGTTATTGTTGGCTCACCAAATATATCATGAACTTAAGAGTTTATTCTTTTAATAGCATGTTTTTTGATTGGGGCAGTGGAGAAACTTTACAAAATGTAAGTAAAGTAGATGTGATGACGGAGAGAATCACATAAATTACTTTAGATGAAACCAGATTTCTTTAAATGAAAGCTTCATCATCGATAGTATTCTTAGAGAGTGTTTGATAGTTAATAAAAAGCGTTCGATAGTTCACAAAGATTGGCGTGAATGCTGCCGGATTTTCCCTCAGGTGAAACGCTTCCGTCGACGGAAGCAGTTTGCTGGCCCAAAGCATTTAGTTGGAATTTTCACTCTGAATTGCTCAATCGAAGGTATTTTTTTAATATAAACCTTTTATTAACAATACCCTAAAAGTCTTAAAAAAATTCGAAACGCAAAAATAAAGATTACTATTCCTCTAGCTTGGACTGTAAGGATTATCATTTGTGTTATTCAAACTAAAAATAATAAGTCATTTCCATAATTTTTAATTGAAGATTAACCTTTATATTTGAATTTGAATACAAAATTGTGAACTAATTATTGATATAAAATTTGTATAGATATTTACTAATATTGATTTTTAAAATAATTAAAAAAAATTAATGATTAGTCTTAGGACATTTTAAGTAGTCCTATTGATATTGCGAGCAGCCTAGTAGAAACAGATCTTGGTTGGTTTTATGACTGGCTTATCTGTGCTAATAGCGGGATTCGCAACCCTTAGAAGGAGTTCAGTTTTGGGATCTCACACATTTTCTGAACTCTAACCTTTTCTCCACTCCCCACGCACAATGGATGGCAATGGACATGGCATAGACTTTTTGTTTGGATATTTTTACTTGAATTTTTAATATTTGCCGCCTTGGCCATTTGGCGGGAGGGTCGTTTTAATTGTCAGCGGCATGCTTCAGCTACGACTCCAACTCCAACGCCAACGCCAACTCCACGTCCAACTCCAACTCCCCCATGAAAACATATTCAAAACAAACATAATAAAAATGTTGTTGTTGTTGTTGTTTTTGGTCCAGCAGCCCACAGCTGATTTCCTTGGAGACAAATTAGCCAGCAGTTGACACCAAAAAGAAGTTGCCGCAAAATGTGTGGTTGCCTTTTTGTTTTGTGGTTTTTTTTTGTTTGTGTAAAAATTTATTTTATATTTTTTTGTTCGGTTTGGGGCAAAACATTAATAAAGTTGGCGCACCGTGCGAGTCAGCAGGTCGAATGTCGTCGCTGGCAACAGTTTTGCATTTGTCTTTATTAAAGTGCCTGCCACAAATAGTCGTCTCCTCCACCCCCCCTCCTACTCCTACAGCTACTGCTGTTGCCTCCCACAAAACAAAAATGAGTTGACTGCCGCCTGGGGGCATTCAAATGGTGTAAAGGTGTCCGTCTGTCCGTTGTGAAGCTCCGTTTCGGGATGATGACTGCGATAATAAAACGGAAGTTTGAATGACAAATGATTCATGTTTAGCAAGTTTATTGATAAAGTGTGAGAATGTGGATGATGGCGTTTTGCCGTCGTCACAAGTAAATGTGAAAACTTGTTGCAATCCATTTGGAAACTTTTTAATGAACTTCATATACACTTATTGCATATTTGTTGTTTTCAACGCACTTTAACATACCTTCTTAAGCTGCATTGCTTATAATAAGCGTTGGCTTTTTTATAAGCTGATTTTCATCACATTTCAGAATGGGCTGAGAGATAATTGAGATGCCAGACTGTGTGGATATATACATAATGTACTTGCATTTTTAAAAGATTAAATTAATCAAAGTATTCATCATTTAGACAGTGGACATTGACTAAAAAACATTATGAAATTAAGAGTAAAAAAATAACTTTATATACTGCAAATTGGAAATATGAATAAATTTTAAATCATAAATGTATTCTGTGTAAGGGTCTTAATAAATACATTTTATAAAATACTAAAAATAAAATCAATTTTTTCCAAGTAGATCAAGAATAACTCAAATAAAAATCAATCATTTCAGAAGCGTAACATAAATATTTATTCTTCAAACTTCATGGCTTTAGCTGAGCCTTCACTACAAAGCGAGCATATGTAAACTTACTGCATACAAATTTGCTCCTTATTAGCCGAAGTGCATTTGTCGCAGCTTTCTGCATGTTTTAATGCTATTTGCGATGAAAGGAAAAGAAATCAAAGCGCAGCAACATTAACAGCAGCAGCAGCTGTTGTAGAAGCGTTGCTTATACGCTGCGCTGATTTCGCTTTGAGTGTTAAAAAGTAAAATACAGCAGGAAAGCAAAACCAGAGCGAAGCGCGAGGGAGCGGAAATAGAGAGAGAGAGAGAGAGAGAAAATATTCAAATGCATAATGTTACTACAGTTAATGGCTTGTTTTTTTTAGTTAATGAAATTACCACATGACATTTCTTTTTTTTTTTTTTCGTCCTGCATTGTCTTGTGCTTCTGGTTTTGCTGCGTCTCTCGCCTCTCGCTTAGTTTGATTGTTGTTGTGGTTGCACACATGCGTATCTAATTTCAGTTGGCAAAGCAATTCAGTTACTTGAGTTGAGGACTTGAAAACGAGCTCCCGCTCGCTCTACACCTTTGTATACGCTCAGAACATATAGTACAATACACATGCAAAGCGGCGTTGGGAATTGTGTAGGCGTGGCCAGTTACATACATACATACATATATGCTCAAACGTCTCAAAGCCGAACACAAACATATTTAAAAAACGAATAACGAAAAACGAAAAACACAGAAACAATAGACAGCAGCAAAGCGACGATTCTGCGACTGGATTTGTGGCTGTTTCTACAGCTGCTGCGGGGAAGACGATTTAATGCATACAAAATGATTTACATGCCGCTGGCCAAAAATAATACTCGAGCACGTTGGCCGCGTGGGGCCAACCAGTGTGAAGAAGGGGAGAATTTACTGCGTGCTCTAAGCTCAACCACACACCTGACATTAAACGCACGCACATGCAATGCAGTCGCAAAGGTTGTCAACGAACCCAACCAGCCAGCGACTGTTATCTGGCCTGGTCTGTCCTGGTTTAGTGCTTGGCTTGCGATTGCTGCTGTTGTTGGAGCCGTTGCTTTTGGGGTCTTCCTTGGGGCGCCACATAATCAGCAGACGCAGCAGCGCTGAAAAGTGCGCTACACGTTTGCCACAGCGCCCTCTGCTATGGCCAACGCTAGGCCTCGACTGCAGACAGTCTGCCATCAAGCTAAAATCTCTGATGATACGAAATCAACATAAACAACAGCTCCAACAACATCAGCTACAACATTAACAGCAACGCCAGCAAAAGCAACAACAACAACACTGGCAACGGTAAGAGTAACAACAGCTTTGGGCTTAGCGGAGCACAGAGGGGGCATGACGAAGGGTGGGGGGGGGGGGGGGTACGATGTGGGTTGGGTTTGAGTTTATGGCACAAAAGCAACTGCAAATAGGGTTAACAGCCAGTGCAATTTTCATATTACCCAGCAGCAGCAGCAACAACATCCAAACAAAGTGTAGCTGCACCCTATCTCTAAGGCACCTCACATTCCACCTACCTCCCCCTCTTGCACTCTTTCCATCCTTTCTGACCCGGCCAATGCTCCTACTTTCAACGTGTGTGTGCTGGCAATTGAGATGCGACCTCGTGAGGAGTTCGTTGAACGGATTGCAGTTGGTTTTAAACAGCTGCCAAGAGATACATTTCTATAATGAACACACTCTCACACACACACACAGTGAGCTATGGAAATGAGCATGTGTGCGTATCAGTTGCATATGTATTTGGGTAATTGTTGCTGTGTGTTGCCACATATGCACCTGCAGCTGCATCCTCTCTCAGCGGGACAGCTCTAATTTCATTAATGGCACATTAACCAACACTGGTTTATTGATCTCACTGTCATGCTGCATTGCACTCGACTGACAAATATGCGAGTTTACTGCGTATTGGCTTTCTTATTGGACGCCATTGAAAACATCCCCAAAATAACTAATTATTAAAAAACAATATATTAATCTATGACAAAACTGTGGTTAAAGGTATTATTTTAGGGTTGAAAGGTATTATAACTTAGTGCCAGCAGAAAATGTGTGTATCTGGCTGAAGTAGACATCTACGACACTATATGTTAAAGTATAAATATTCTTGATTTATCCTGTATCTGTTAATGAAATATAAATAACTAATCAACTTAACTCTTCTTTTGTTATTAATAAATTCTAAAAATTTTTTGAACAGTTTCTTCTTCTTACGCAATACACTATTTCTTTGTGTAAAAATCGCCTAATCGTTTGGCAATACTTTTTGGGGCTGTACCCGGCAAAAACGACAGTTGTCTTATGCCATTGACGTAACATTCTTTTCAATTTGTTCTCTTTACTTCTTTTACCTCTGTTTGATTTATGGGATTTTAATCATGTGCGTAGAAAATGTCGAAACCCGCAAAACACTTTGCCGGCTTGCCATTGTGCAATCCAAATATCCAAATGGCCAAATTAAGCAATGCCTAGTTGTCACTTCCGTCACACAGAAAAAGTGGGAGGGAATGCGAAGTGCGATACAAGAGATAGATATATGTATGTATATAGAGAGACAGAGAGAGAGAGAGCGACTGAGTAAGAGATACTACATATGTGGAATACTGTCTTCATTAATAACACAAAATGTTGCTCTTGGGGCTGCTTCGGTCGTCCGTTCGTCCGTCTGACTTTTTGGTCCGCTAGAACGGAAATGCAGAATTGACAAAGTCAAAATGCTTTAAAGCCCTTTTTTTTTGGCATTATGGCAACGATGCCGAACATGAGCAGAAAATACCAAGAAGCCTCTGCATATGAGCTGTGCTAGCTTAAAAGGCAGTCACTCGATTGCTCCCGTTGTTGTTGCTGTTGTTGTTGCTGTTGTTGCACTTGCTGCATTGCATTTCTTTTTATTTTCGTTCTTTTTTGGCCAACAATGGAGTAAAGATCTGACTAGGAGCTGCTGCTGGGAGCTGCTAGCTGGCAACTGGGACCTGCAAGCAAGCGGAGAGGCAGAGAGACAGAGCTGGCTGAGGAGGGAGCGAGACGACGTACACCATTAAATCTCTTTAGAACTCAATTCTTATTCCCAACGCAATTTATACAACAAAACTTCACAAACACACTCAAAATCATACACACACACCCAGGCACACACATATAAATACAGCTGCATGCACATGCACACGCTAACAATGCTGCAAATTCACAGGCCAAGAAAAAAGTGATAACAATGCGCCAGAACAGTAACCAGAAAATACCCTTACCATCTTTAGTGCAGTCTTTAGATCAGTGGGATGGGTACTTCACTCGCACACAAATTAGTGAAAATGGCAAACAATTTAATAAGAAAAAAAAAAAAAAAATAATAAATTCCGTTAAAAAATATATTATTTTATGTTCCTTGAACATTAATCTATTTCGAACGAAAGATTGCTTCATTTTTTTATAATATTTATTTACCTATAATATTTTTTAAATCACAGTGTTCTATGAATATTTGAAATTAGCAAATGTATAGGAAAATGAAAATTGAAATGAAATGAAAAATATATTCGATTAAAGTTTATATATTACTAAAATTAAAATATATATATAAATTGAATGATCGAAAATGTTAGTAATATTACATTGTAGATGAGGCCACGAAAAGAATTTAATGTAGTTACATATTACCTTAATTTAAATTAAATTGATAAATTATAAAAATCTTAATGCTAATATGCAGTCATATGCTTAATAAATAAATTATTTTAATAAAATGTCTATGCAAATTAATTGTACATATTGAATATACATATATTCGACTCAAATAAAAATTAATGTCACTAAAATAAAAGAGCTTAAACAAATATAAATCGAATTATTAAATTATTGACAATAATTTTCAATATATATTCGACTGAAATAAGCATAAAAATTAAACAACAATTGAATAATCGCTACAATTATAATAAAAAACAACATATAAGTAGTGCCACAAAAATATAAGAGTTTAATCAAACTAGAACTTAATATAAATCGAATTACTAAATTAATGATAATGATGTAAATACTAATATGTAATCGAAAGCATGAAATTGACGATAATAATTTTGTTTACGATCGAAACTAATTGAATCGTCACAAATGGCCTTCCTAATATATTATGCCCAACTCAAAGTGTGTGCACGAGGCACGAGGATGAAAATGAAATGAAAACGAATGGCGCAACTACAAAGTGTGTGTGTGTGTGTGTGTGTGTGTGTGTGTGTGTGTGTGTGTGTGTGTGTGTGGACAACAAGAACTGAGAGCTGGCGTGACATATGGAGCGGAATAGAAAATAAGCACACGTCAACTGCATAACACAAACACATAGAAAACACACGACGCGACAAAGCCGAAAAAAAGAAAAGCGGGATAGAGATAGAGATGGAGACACACTCAGAGTGAGAGAGAAAGAGAAAGGGAAAGGGAAAGGGAGGAAAAAATGGAGGCAGTGGCCAGGCAAGCATTGAATGGTCCAAAGACGCTGTTCCCGTTAAGGGGGCGTGGCAAAGTGGTAAGCGGTGAGTGCATAAAAATGGCGTAGAGCCGTGGAACATATTTATATTTCAAGCGCACACACACACATATGCGTTCGTTTGTGTGCAAAACAGATAAAGAAAAAAACAACAAGCAGATGCTGAGGCGAGAACGTACAGGGGAAGAGCATCCAGACGGTCATGCCAGCCAAATATCAACAACAACACCACCAGCTGACAACAACAATCACATAAAGGTGCAGCAATGCACAGCACAAATAAAAGTAGAGCTGGGAGAAACTGCAGCACACACAAAGGCTAATAAAAGCGGACGAACGAGAGCAGAGAAGAGTTCTGCCAAAAAATGAAATCATTCAGAGATCCAGCAGAGCATGTGGAAGACTAAATACTCTTTTTGTAAATCTAATTGTATATTTCATTTTTAAAAACAAGCATTTAGAAATTTAATATGAAGAAAATATTTGTAAAACACGCAAACAAATTATAAAAACAAATAAGAATTGTTTTTTAGTTAAAAAAATTAAATAGGTGCTCTTTATTTAAATACAATCGTTCAGAGATACTTCCTTATATAACCAAATTGCTTGCTTATCTTTGAAATACTTGAAAATATTAATTTACTTAGAAGAAACTATTTTTAAAATAAGTCATTTAAATTGTATATTACTGACATAAAAAATAATGATTATTTATTTTATGTTTCTCTCAAAATTTTGGAATCTTAAACAATATTAATCATAAATAATCTTAGTATTTTTTTTTATATTATCAAAAAAATAATGACAACGGTGTTCAATTTATAGAATAATCAAACTTAATCATTACTATTGAAGAAACATAATATTTTTGAAAATTTTAAAGATATGCTGCATTAAAGTTTATTTTAGAAGCAAAACTTAGGGTATCACAATAATATTGCGAAACAAGCAGAAGTTAACTCTATAAAGTGGATAACGGATTCAAATCAACGCAGCTATAAAATCAATTAGAGTTATTTTTTGGAAAAAGAGTGGAATGGTCTGAAAGACGAAGGACAGCTTGTTGTGCAGAGAGTTTATGACCACGAAAACAATAGAGGAACGCTTCCAAATATTAAACTTTATAAAAACGCAATGAAATTGCAATTTGAGACTGAGTTTTTTAAGAGCAAAACAGGATACGGGAATGCTATGAATTCTTTGCAGCAAAATGAATTTTGTGTTTTGACGAAAAGTATGCAACGAAAATGATTTGAAGAGCTGAAGCTAAATTTGATTAGGGTAAGGGAAAATACGAATATTGAATGCATAAATATTCAAAATGCAATTGCTGGAAATACTGAGAAAAACTGAGAACGAACATGATAACACAAGCAAAGTTGAAGGCTGTTTCGTAAAGTTTGTATTTTGTAAATATTTAACTATAGTGTTTTTTGTATACAATTAATATAAAAATAAGATGTATTTTTATCTAATAGACACACTCCTCAACAGATAATAATATTTAGTATCCTTGAATATATGTGAGGGTGAGGTTAGTTAAAGTGCATCTATCTTTCTTATCTATTGATTCATCAAATACGAATGACGTCTTTAATCTGTTCGTAACTCTCGGCATTGCACATTGAACGATTATGCGAAAGTATTTAGATTTTTTAAGTCTCTTAACTGGATTCAAAAGTATTGCCACAAATGTCTATCCGGCGGATGGGCTTAAGGAAAAATCCTGAAAATGTTTGCAGGTAAATTTCAAATTCTAAGCACACTCAGCTGCACTCACACACAAACAGACTCACACATAAGCTATTGATATACGAAGTGGAGTGGAATTTAGCTCTGGCTTTCTTTGTGTTGTTATTTTGTTGCATATTGTGTGGTTTATGCTGCCCATCGGTTATTATCATAGTACTAGAGTACGAGTCGATGGTTAGACTAGTGGATGAGTAGACTCATACCTGTGTGTGTGTGTGTGTGTGTGTTTCATGTCATTCAGCGTTTGGCTTGAACGACGCGTGGACTGCCACCTGGTCAAGTGGTTTGAGCTTAGACTTGGAGGCGGTCTGTTCGGTTGGCTGTCTATCAAATGCCATCAGTGCAGCATTGCTTTGGTTTTTCAGCTATTCCGCCAACACAACGCCACACACACCCACACACATCCCCACGTCCCCCCTTTGCCGGCCGTGGTTCGAGTCCTTGTTCTTGTCGCTTGTCCTTGTTGTTGTAGACGTTTGATATTTGTTTTCTTTTTGCCTCGTTGCTTGTTTGCTTTGCCGGCTGACGATGGCCTATCTCTTGCTGCTGCTGTTGTTATTGTCCATTGTTACCGCTGTTGTTGTTGTTGTTGTTGTTCCTGTTGCTGTCTGGCCGCCCTATTTATGTACATGTCGCATTGCATTGCATACTTGAAGGGGCAACCAAATGATTATAGTCTACTCCGATGTGACGTCACGAAAAAAGGATTTCAATTTGCCTTGCAGAATTCACAAGAACATTGTTGCACGTCTAAAATCAAAGGGCGATTTTATTTTAATTTAATAATTTCAAAATATCTTAAAACTTGTTTTAACAAATTAAGATACAATTTCTTATTGTGCAATAAAACCTCTTCAAAGGTTATTGACCCGCCACGATCGATTCTACATGTCAATGTATACAGTTAGGCGATAGGTCCAGTGCTTAAGTTAAGAATCTCTTTAGGATTTTTGAACGGAGTTTCGGGTGCAACTTGCAACTTAAACACCTTCAGAGTTTTCAGAAGAGCTGGTACAATGTAGAACCGGGATTTATGTTAAACCACAGCTGATCAGTTTGTATTTGCCTGACAATCTGATGTAATCAATAGGCAAACAAAAAGTGTGAGTTGCATGTTGTATTATTAATAAAATGAATCTCCAATAGGTAAAACTTGAGATCAGATCTTACCAATATGCTGACCTACCATTGATGCCATGGGTTGAAGACTCCTCCTGTAACTGCAATGAAAGCAAAAGACTAATATCAGCTGTTGGCTATCAGAAAATTGATTAGTTCAAAGGTTGTATTCAATATTAAATGCTCTATTTCTTTCCCAAATGTTACTAAAATTTCTTTGGCTTCAAAATATTTGAAAAATATTAAGATATTCATGGAAAATGAAAAGGATATTAACCTTTTAGGAGATAGTATCTTAATCCATCTGTAGCCTGCTGAGTTTTGATTTTTATTATTATTGGACAATTTAAGGGTACTTTTCCTATGTTCGACTCTTAGATATATGCGGGATTAACAGCTGGCAACTAAGCCATATGTGCCATTAATTTTGAATATGCAAACTGGTGACCATTTTCCCAATGACTTCAGTTCCTTTTTTCTCCCTTTGAGCATTCGTGGTAATAACCACTATATATAATCTATAATTATTAATGCACCTCCTAGTAGCTATCAGTGATCGGGTCTGCTCAACTTTACTTTGCAGATATTTTAACAATCTCTATTAAAATTTGTTACAAAAAAAAACGTGAATTTGCATTCGAAGTGAATTCTCTTTTTGCTATTGTGTCATTGGATGTCAATTCATAGTCGCACATGTCTTTCATGAAGTGATGAAAATATTGCAGGGTATTGTTTTTAAGAAGTTTATAAGCAATTGCAGCTGTCGATGCGCGCATATTAAAAGCCCTTAATCGAATTGTCATCAACAGTTGAGCATTTTTTACAGTTGAATTGAGTTAAGTTTGCAAATCTCAGTTCTCAACTAGCAGTCGACGTGTTCGCACACACTAACTAAAGAGCGGAACAATAAACCTATCTTAACGGCTTTATCGGTAGTTCTTTATTTATTTATAAAAAAATCCTTTATTTACGAGCTACTCATTTTTATTTAAATCATAAACTGCATAAAATAAAGCTGCAGCAAATACACTTTTGTAATTTCAAACACATTCTAATATCAATTTATATATTAACCTGTTCTGCTAGAAACCAGTTTGTTGAAGAAATTCAGAAATTATTTTCAAATTTCACTTCGATTTTTTTTCAGCATTCCTAGTAAAAGACAAGTTCGTATAACATAGAGTTTTCGAATAATTCTTTAAAAACAGCGTTTCGCGAACGTGACAACCAAATGGTTGAAATTGGGTGCCATGCAGGTTTCCTACTACAAATAATTTAATTTGTTTTTTTTTTTTACAGTGCACACAACAAATAAACTCAACACAAAATAAAATTTAAGTTATCATTTTTGCCTTGGTGGACGTTTTTTACTAAATCGAAATAACATATTAATATTATAATATAATACAAATCGAAATGATATTCTAATTTCCCACTCTACATATAATGACAGCAATATATAAACATGAAGCTGTTAATTGATGTGCATACAAAAGCTCTCCACTACTGCAATATTTATTTAAATACTGTATTATTTATATTTGGTAATATATTCTTTCTTTCTCTTAACTTCAAATTAAAATAAACAAACACTAGTTGAAGGCCTAAGCAGCCAGTGCTGTTCGTACATATTATGACAAGATTACTCAATCATGTCAAGTGCGAAGGGAATATTTAAATATTTGCGGGAGCCCACTGCAACTGATCGAATGCAAATGACGGATGGTTTTGAGTACTTGGCTCGTGGCATGACTGCCTTGGGTTGGCTGCCACCATCGAAGACCAGCAGATATGCCTCATGTGGAATGTACAAAATCGTGAAATACTTTCTGCTGTTATGTGTCTTCTATTTACCGATTGGATTGTTCATAACTTATTTAACGGAGTTGAGCACCTTGGCACCCAGTCAGCTCTTCACTTCCTTGCAGGCAGGCATCAATTGTCCTGGGGCCTTCATAAAGGCTGTTATGGCTGCAATTAATGTCTGGCGCTTTGAGCTCGTAAAAAAAAAGATGGTAAACATAGGCAAGCGATGGATCCAAGATGAGGAGAAATTGGCAGAGCATCGTACTGCTAAAATATGCAATATAGCCTATTTGTTGTACTTGGGAAGCTACGCCTCATTTGGAATATTGACCGTAATCACAGCGATTTTCAGAGGACAAACTCCATGGCGGGTATATAATCCCATTTTTGATTGGAGGGCCAACACATTCCAATTTTATATGGCAATTTTATGTGAGGCACTTTTTATGGGATCAGCCATAATGTTTAATCAAGTGAATGACAGTTATCCTCTTATTTTTGGCATGATCATACGCCTGAATATTGATTTGGTCAAAAACCGCGTTGCACATTTACGCAGTGATGCCAAGAAAAGTGATGATCAACACTACGAGGACCTCAAGGATTGCATTAATGATCACAAACAAATAATAGAGTAATAACCAAGTAACGAATTCCTTATTGCGAAACTAGTTTAATTAACATAATATCTATCTCATTCATTCAGCATCTGCGATACTTTGAAACCCTTTTTGTCGGGTACCATTTTCATACAGTTCTTGTTAGTTGGCCTCCTGATCGGTCTCACCATGATCAATTTAATATTCTTCGCCAACCTTTCGTCTTTCGTTGCCTCAGTTATCTACATTGGCGCTCTCTTCTGTCAGACATTTCCATTCTGCTACACTTGCACTCTAATTGACGCTGACTGCGATGTTTTGGCTGTCTCCATCTTTCATTCAAACTGGCTCGATGCGACTCCGCGATATAAGTCGACTTTGCGATACTTTTTGCACAATGCTCAGCAGAATATAACCTTCACGGCCGGCTCCATATTTCCCATCTGTCTCAACACAAACATAAGTGTAAGGACATTTGTATTAATTCAAAAAATAATAATTTATTTTGAATGTTCCTCAGGTGGCCAAGCTGGCTTTCTCGGTTGTCACATTTGTTAAGCAAATGAACATTTTTGAAAAACTCAACTCAAAACAGTAGACGACAGGACACAGAACAGGAAACTACACTTTGAGTTTAGAATTAGAGATTAGTTGCAAAACTTAAACTTGGATTGCTTTTTATTTAATATTGCTTCATAGTGCCATAAGTAATTGTTGGCTTAAAGTACATATTATGTATGCTTAATCTTAAATAAAAAGTATCTGTCACCGAAAAGGACTTTAAAATGGCCACAGTCAGAGCAATTTAATTTTTTTTGTTTACCTAATAGCATTTGTAAAGCCAACGATTCAATTGATGCTCATCCGAAATGAACACTTTGTAACATTTAAGGATGAACACTATATACATTATAGCAATATATATTAAAATGTAATTTATGTGAGTAGTAGACGATAAACTTTGAATAGTGAATTTCCAGGCCAGGAAACCCCAACTTACTGCGAGACAGTTAAAAATAAAATACATATTTTGATAAATGCAAATTCTATATTCTTGTTTTCTTGTGTAAGTTTATTAGTTGCTCTATTGTAGTTACTTTGTTTTTTTTTTTCTCTAATTAAATAATAATATTTCTTTAAAAAGATCTCATTAAATTTTAATAGTAATAATAATAGTAATGTTGTTGAATATAAACAAGTATTTAAATAAATCTAATGGTAACTTTTCAATTAACGCGAAGTCAAATCGTTTTTTTTAAAGCTGCGTTTTGGCAGTAATACCTGCAATCCACATCGTGAGGAGGGCGTAATAAAATTCAAGTAGATCTTTACTTATTAAAATATCCATAAAAAATAAAGAAATAATAGTGAGTTGTAGTATATTTTTGATCCTTGATCGCAATGTTTTTATTTGTATTAATAAAACTGGATTAAGTTGCCACATGGGTAACAGAAAGCTAGTTAACATAAAACATTTACTTCTTTTATCAAAGAAACAAATAAATAAATAATACAAAGTAAGTACTGCACCCAAAAGTATGCAAATACTCTCTGAATTTGCACAGCATTGATTTTGAGCCGAAATCGAAATAGGCCTCATGAAGAAGTTTCCCCTCTTATGTGTGTTATTTAACAATCGGTTTTTTTGTTTGGTCGCCTTGCCAACAATACGCACACACACACACACACACACACAGGCACACACATACAAAGACCCTCTTACAACGTGATGGCGCCCCAGAAATGCGCGGAGCATTAAATTAATTGTGGGAATATCTCAAGGCGGCCTCGGCGAACTTCGCCTTTGTTGCCAGTAATTTGTTGCTGCTGTTGTTTTTGTTGCTCCCGCTTTTCACATTTAAACGGGGCAGCTGTGTCTGAGGCGCGTCAACATGATTAACGGAAATATACTCGCGCATGTGTGCGTGCGTATGTGTGAGAGCCTTGGCTGCGCTGCGTAGTTTATAAGCCTCAACTGGAGCTCAGTTGCAACAGTTTCAGCACTTTGGCAGCCTCTTCGAACGTTTTTAAATAAATGTGGGTCTTTGCAATACCCTGGAAAGCAGCCAAGAGTGCATAGACGACTATGAAGAGTGCTGCGATGAATTCGGTAAAAATTGTCGAATATAATTAAAATGTTGAATACAAGCTTATAATTCTGACATGCACATAATACAATTTACAAAATATGATATCAATTACTTGTCTTAACATATATGTATGTACATGTTATTAAGATACAATAAAAATATTTAATAAATAAACTACACATTGATTTAAGTGTAATAATATTTATGTTTGCTTACAAAATTAACTCACACCTTCGGATTGCTGTTTTTGATATAATTAATAAAGTGATCAATTCAATTAAATGCCTAGTAATAAAGTAAGCTAATTAGATTCATTAAACATCATCAAAATGTAATGGACGTAAGTGAAATGCAATAATCAAATTGTACTAAAAGTATATATGTATATTTTTAAATAGTTACTAATTTAATTAAATTAGCTAGAGGGTATCCTGTGGTCGTCAGTGCCTTCAGTTCGCCACGACTCCTACTTGTTTTTTATAATTAATTGACACATGTGCAGCGGCAGTGGCAGCATGCCACGCCCTCTGTACCCAAACGCCCGCCCATGCCGCCGATGCCGCCGATGCCGCCGGGCAGCGTCCATCAACACTTGGCGCATCGCATTAACTGTTATTATTATTTATTGTTTTCGCTGGGCTTTCACTCTCTTCCTCTTTCTGTGTCTGCTGTTGTTGTTGGCGCGATTTTCCATTTTGGTTGTTGTTGTGTTTGGGCTGCGCAAATAATTAAACTAAAGCGGCCTCGGCGCGGGCAGCGGTCGCTGTTCAGGGAATCGCCGCCAATTCATTTTGCCGCATTTTAAATGCTGAAAGTCATTTACAAAAAAGGGATCAAAAGGATATCAACAGTGTTGGCAAGGATGCATCAGCTGCGAAGACCAGCTACGCGTATGTGAGTGTGTCTGTGTGAGTGTGTGTCTGTGTGTGTGTGTGTTCAGTGAAAATTTATTGTTTTTGCCATTAGCGCTGGCAAATGCGTCGAACGAGCAGGAAACCGAGAGAGCGAGAGCGAGAGAGAGAGCAGCGAAGTGAATGTCGTTAATGTGCGAATATTCATTAAGCGCATTGTGGGCATGGTCCAAACCGAACACGCCCACTTTTTGTTAATTGTAAACAAACGTCAAACGAATAAGACAATTTAAGCGTCGAAAATAATTGCAAATTATAAGAAACAACAACAAAAAAAAATTCATTGAGCAATACACGAGCTCGTTTGCAGTTTACATGACGTCAAGGCTTTAAATGGAAGAAAATGTACAAGAGAAATAAGCACAGGCAAACGATTTTTCAACATTTCTGAGGAAATTAACTATGTAACAAATTTATTTATTTGAAAATAAATTTTGATTCGCCTCCATCATCAAAATACTTTGAAACAGCTGCATTTAAATAAATCTGAACGTACGCTGTTTTCATTGTTTTCATAGATAAATTATTCTTCGTTGCCATAAGTTTTGCTTCTTGTCTCGTTTATTAATTTATAATGATCCCATTGCTACGCATTTTTAGCTATACTTATGGAACTAAATGGTGTAATTCTACATTAGTTAATACACCAATGAGTTTCCTTATTAGTATATACTTATCATACAATTAACTATTAAACCTTATCACAATTGATTTTCAAAATGTTAGTTGTTTCATTTTAGATGCGTTTGAAGTTCGTGCAGTTCATTTACTTAAGTGCTGTCAACACTTGCTCATACTATCGATAACTGAGCTAGTGCATTAGCCAACTGCTCAACACTTCGCGTACTATCGATAAATGTCCTGTCGCTGAGCACTTGGAGCCGCTTGCTGCTCATTAGCCAATTGTCTGGTTGCTCGTTTGTCTGGCCATTAACTAGCTTGAACTTTACCTGCATTGCCGTCGCCGTCGCCGACGCCTTCACTTCGTGTCTCTCTTCGCTGTCAGTTGACCCGAAAACTTTTACCGCTTGCTGGGCATTGTTGTCCTTTTTTAAATCGACGCATTGCCCAGATCCCGGGTCTGAGTCTGCAGCTTCGGCTGCGACTACAGCAATTAAACACCGGGCGGTCTGGGAGCGTGACAAGGTGACCAACAGCCATCGAAGTTCGTTGGCGGCGACAATCAATTTACCTGCCGGCGAACACTGCATATGGACGGACGAGCCGAGAATAGTGCCAGAGCAGTCGAGCAGAGAAGAGCGGAGAAGAGCGGAGAACGGGGAACGGGGAACAGGGAGCGGGAGGGAGACGCCTGATAAATGAGAAAAGTTTTAATGCCGGGCGCTCAGGTTGGGCTCATTGGCATTTTTACGATGTCGGGCCGCTGTCCTGCTAGGCGCAGGACAAATAGGCAACAAATGAGACGAGTCCGGGATGCTTAATAGAAAAGCGCAGCGTATGCAAGATGAGTGAGCTGGAGGGCAGCACTCAGTGGCAGGACACCAGCCGAAATGAGGGGAGTCAGAAGTGGACAACAGACCCGCTGGCCGAGTGGGGCACTTAAAACTTTTTAGCATGCAACCGCGGACGCTACTGCTGCTGCAGCTGCAAACTTTTTCGGCCCGCAAACAAGACTCCAACTAGCAACCAGTCCGTCTCTCCGCCAACATGCGGACATGGACATGAAGATGGAGATGGAGATGGAGATGGACACGAAGGTGGAGGTGGAGGTGGAGGGGGACGTGGATGCAGACACGATATGAAAGGGCGTTGGCGTTTTCGCTGGCAGTCACCGCTAGCAATTAAAAGCAGATCAACAAGCTGAAAGGTCCATCGCTGATATGAAATATGTTTGCCAGCCCTGATGAAAGCTTTATTAGACCAGCCATATACTCTAACTAGCATAGCTAATTAGCTAAATATAACATCACTATAAAGACATTGGACATTAGTTTCTTCACATTCTGTATATTAATATTAATAATAATGAGAATTATTTAGATTGAGAATTGCTTATCTTAGTTCAAACATTTTTAATTAAGACGGATATATTCTCTAATCGAAGAATATCAATATTAATTCATTATTATTTTGATTAAAACAGCATTTAATATATGTAATCTAGTAAGAGTCCTGCTGTAAAGAAGTTAGTATTACAAGTACAAAGCGTGTTCTTTATACTATATGTTATGTATGTATGTCTGGCCAAGTCTATTTTGTCATTTAAGACACAGTTGTCTCAAAAATTCAACAGAAAAATGAAATCAGCTTTATTAGGTGCGTTTTTGGGACAATTTCCGCAATTGCAATATTTGATTTTATCTATTACTCAACAGTCAAAAAACATTCTTAGCGTATTCCATTTTCGACAACTTTCGCAACATAGAAACTTGTTTTCTAATTTTTCTCAATTTGCTTTTCTTTTCAAGCGCATTCACAGTTAAAGAGGTCACTGAATACAAAAGAACACAACAGTTTTATATTAAGTAATCATTTTTTAGTCTGCATTGAAAATAAAATAGAATATTGCACTACTTATGTATATACTACTTATATAATCAAGCTATGAACTTACTTTCAAAACTGACTGAAATATGAGGAAGTTGAAGAATTTATTTTATTTGCTGCGAAATGCAAAAAACTCTGTTAGCTGCTTTAATATTTTATAAGTGAAATCAACATGGGGTTGCTATGTAATCGTAATTAATATGTTTAAAGTATAGAGTATAAACAATGATTTTGGGGTTTGTGGGGCGTCAAATGCCGCTGGTGCCTCTGGTGACACTGGTTGAGTGGCAACCCTACGAACAGAAAAAACAGAGAAGTGAGAAAGAAACCCTAAAACTATGAAAGCGTCTGACTGTTGACCGCCCGTGCAATTTTTGGTGACCAGCGAACGCAGCGCAGCAGCGGCAACAAAAGCGTGACAAAAAACGTGACCGAGAAACTTTTTTTGTGCTGGGTTGGTTTTTTGGGGAGGCGCCTCCTCCAGTTTCCAGTTTGTGGCGGGTTTCTGTCTGTGCTCGTGGCGGCGCCAACAAATTTCAATAAATTACAGTTACATTTGCCAAAGTCAGCAGCGGAGGACGCTCGTCCCGTCCCGTCTCGTCCTGCTCTTCGCCTCCGGGTCGCTCTGCTCGCTTAATGGCTCCGCCGTCAACTCTAGGTTCTCCCCCATTCCCCTGGCCTTGCCACCGAATGCATAATTCAATTTGTGTTAAAGTTTTGTGAGTGCGTGGCACTCGCGTTGTCGCCGTTGGCCCTCGTAATGCGCCACATAATTCAAGCCAAATTCCAGTGGGTCCAACGCTGCATCCCCGATTTCTTCGCCTCGCCTCGCCACGCCCACGCCAATGGATGGGTCAATGTGTCTCAGTCAGTGCTGGGTGCATATACTCAGATTGTCAAATTATATTCGGGTCTGCCATCTAGCCGTAAATCTGCAGTAGAGAACGCAGAGTAACACTTAAAGTAACAGAAATAGTTACAGTAACAGTGCGAAATAACAGAATCGATAATAGCGAGAGTGAGGTAGATAATAATTCTAAAAATAAGACTAAGTGTAGCAAAAGTATGTGTTAACAGTTACACTAATAATAGTAACAATAAAATAACATCAGCAAGTTGGAGGTAATAAACAAAAATACTAAAAATTAGAAAAAGAAAAACACTAAAATTATGAGGAACACTAACACTAATAGTAATAGTAAAATTAAGAATAACAGTAGGAATGAAACAGTCATATTTGGACTAAAAGTAACACCAAATGTTGGACTAACAGTACGAGTTAGAATAATGGCATTTAAAACATCCAGTAACAGTTGCATCAATCAGTAACAGGAAGAGTAGCAGAAACAATTCAGTTAACAGTAGCGTTAACAGCAAAAGCAACCGTAACACTGCGAGTAACAGTAACAGCAAGAACAACACTCAACGTTACAGTAACAGCAGCAGGAAGCGAAACCGGAAGTGTTCCCTGAAATAGGGAAATTAATTAGGTATCGCATCCTGTTGATTTGTTGTTGAGTTGCAACTATGGGGAAATTGTTTCTTTCTTTTATGGGCGGCTAGTCGTAGATGCAGCACGTGAATAGCAAGTGAATAAATGTGGCGGCATCAACGTTACGCGTGTGGCGGCTATAAATCACCAGCTGGAGCCGGAGCCGGAGTCGGAGTCGGAGTCGAAGTCAAAGCCCGAGTTGATGCTGGAGCACAGCAACTTTGGAGCTGATTACGTAGCCAGCATCGAGCAGAGTTCGGAAGAGCAAAAGGAGCAAAGGAGCAAAGGAGCAAAGGAGCAAGGACAGGCAAGGCGAGGCCAGTTCAGGCGAGACAACAACGAAACTAACAATTTTGTGGGCTAACTGCGACGATGTTGCCGATTTTACGCTACATTTGCCGCACGATTGTCGCTGATGGGTGCTGGATGCCCGCGCCGGCAGCCGAGGGGGTAAGGTAAGGAGGGGGATGCGGAAACGGATGTGGAACTGGCAACTGGCAACTGGCAACTGGCAACTGGAAACTGGAGCAGCCAACGACGCTAGACATTGTCTGACCAGGGTCCGCCTTGTTGTTGCCCATATTACATACTTGAGTGCACTTATTTATTTGCTTGTATGTCAACCTGCATACGTGTGTGTGTGTGTGTGCGTGTGTGTGTGTGTGACTGCCATTTTTCTATTTTGCGATTTCAATTTGTCTATTGTGCGGCACGGCCAACAGACAAATGACTGGGGCAATGGAAGGAGGCAGACAAAAAAAAAAAAAATAAAAAATAATAAAACCCCAACCAGACTGAGACCTAAAGGCCAAAGGCAAAAGGACGCCCAGCTCCTGTTCTTGATTAACCTATTATGATCATTTGATTGCTCGATTTAATTTGCCATCGTTTTTTTTCTTCGTTACGTCTTCTTTGCGTTCGCTTCTCCTTCGCTTTCGAAGCGGCAAAGTCAAGTCACAAGGAAGAAAACTTATTTTTATTTTGATTCTTTTCGAAATTGAATTTCTTTGATGACTTTTTGGCCTGTACAGCGTTCGCCTCGTATTGCATTCAACAGACAACAACAACAATTGACCCTAAATTCATTTTCATTATAAGCTTTGGCCTTTTGCCCCTCTTCCCTTTCCCTTTCCACTTCCCCTTCCACTTCCCCTTCCCTATTCTGTCTATAAACTCCCAACTGGATTCGTGCTGTTTCCCAGTTCTTTTTTCGTTTTTTCATTGATGGGGTCATTTTCATTTTTGAATTAATTTCCGTTTTTATTGTTGCCATTTGTAATTGTTGTTCCTTAATATGATTATACCTTTTTTGCTTGCCCTCCTCCCCTGATTAGTCAACATGCATAACGATTTGTTCAATTTCACTCAGTTGTCCTCTTGACCCCTTGCATTGAACATCATGTCCCCACATTGCAAATACTGATGAATAAAACCAAATGTTTGAACAAAAATGAGACCTATGATTACACTATGTTTCAAATAGAATCCCATATATGAAGCATACATTATTCTCAGTTATATTTGGAAACTTTTAAAACATCATACTGATCTGTCAAAATTGCTTTGATTTCAGCAGTCTCCTTTATGTGTATTGCAGGGTATTAAATAAATCAATGGCTGATCAAGTGTCATTTTTCACGCATAAATAAATTAAAATTGAATTATTGAGCAATAACAATAATGCCAACAACAACAGCCTATCAAAACAAAGAGCGCTCGTTGAGAAATGACCGCAGCCCCGAGGAGAGCTGCGAAGTTACCGCGTTTCGAGTGGGATAAAATTGCAAACGGCATATTAAAGTTTTAAAAATATTAAGAATAATAATTGAGGCACTATTAGTTGCTCTCACAACATTATGACAACCTACTATTAATAAAAATAGGTTCTATTATTTTTAATTTGCAGCTTTTTGAATAAATATCAGATAGATTTTTTAGAAATATGAATACTTCCGCTTCTAAAACTGTCGAAACTTGCCGATCGACCCACGAACTTTGATGCGTCACAGAGGCATTTGGCCATTGGCCATTGGTATGCAGTTTCTGCTAGCTGTTCGCCGGCTTTAAGCCAAATGCCAATTTTTGTTTCCATTGGCAAATGCCAATAGGCTTTTCAATCGACTGTTCAACATGGCGTATGCTTATCAAATTAACGTATTACGCGCTTCACAATGCCAATGACATTTCCCGTATGCGGTTGCAATAAATGATAATCGCACGGACCGAGCAAGTGTGCCCAACTCACACACATACACACACACACACACACACACACTCACTGAAGGAAAGGGCTTGGAGATGGGGGGTCGCTGCGGCAACGACGACCGAAAGTCGTAAATTCCAAAGCCGCCGCAGAAAAACACAGGCAGAGCGAGCGCGAGCAACTGGCTGCAGCACAACAATGCAAACAATGCCACAAATGCACAAAATACGCCCGGCCGTATGGCCAGAGTGGAGTCGCCTCCTCTCCCCCTACTCGCCACCGCCGCATTCACAGTCAAAGCTGGAGCCAGAGTCAGACCATCAACCTAGGTCCTGGCAATGGCAATGGCAATGGCCATGGCGATGGCGATGGTGAAATCAGCTCGGAGGCAGCGAAGGCGCGTCAGGGACGCCGCCGTTCGACATAATTAAAAGCGCGCGCCGTTTACGCAATTAATGAACTCTCGCCAAATTAGGCTGCGGCAGCGCGACAAGCAAATGGCCAGGACGCGACGCGACTCAATGCGACCATGAGGATGAGAACGTGAACGTGAACGTGAACGGCCCAGGATGTCCCCTCAATGACCGCCTGCGCTGCGGTTGCGGTTAGCCTCCCTCCGCTCTGCCTCCTCCTCCTCCTCCTGTGCTCCCCTCTGGCATTCTCGTCGTCCATATGCCACATCCTGCATCCCACGTCAATGGCTGCGGGCGGGGGCGCGAGCGCGGGGCGCAAATGGCGCCCAATGACGGTGCACAAAAACCACCGCTTTTGCCGCATTGCAGGGCCTTTGTTGCAGATGGGCAGACGACAGCCGCATTAATGGCCGCCAGTAAAACAAGAGTTGCCCGAGTCCCCTGTCCCCCTCCCCCATTTTCTATCTCGCTCTAACGACACGTCTGCCGTCTAAGCTCTGCCGGCTCAAATCACAGAATGCACAAGTAATTTTAAGTCCCCCACAGCTCAATGAGCTGTTGAGCCGTCCAAATTGATTGCAGCAACAAATACATACATACATACTCGTACATACTAACATACACGCGTATTACGTACATAGTTGTGGCAACATTAGCCGAGGTCGCAATGACAATTATCGATAACAATCATAATCGATTCAGCTCCACGTGGAAATGCCTCAAACATGTTAACGCAGCGTATACGTAATATTGTGCTCACGAATTCCATCGGCACATTAGTCAAATTAATGAAACGTAACGAAAGCTACACATTTGGATTTGCCAGCGATCCAACTTGCAGCGAGTTTGAACCGGCTTAGCTGCAGAATGTAAATGGGCTTTGAACAACCGCACATATAATCAAATACTGATGTTCATAATAAATTTATAAGACATATTTATATTTGTAAACTTGTAAAGCCTTGGAATAATTCCATTTATCGCAAAATTGTTCAAGTTCGAAACTTTACACGTTAGATTAGTTATTGTCTTATTTATTTAAGGTAAGGCAGCATCAAAATTTAAAACTCTAGGAGTATCATAATTTTAATGTGCACCTAAGATGTACATAGCTATAGCTATAGTTAGAACTGTTTTTATCGCCTTACGTTAGCTTTTAACAGCTGCCAATATTAAAAATTAATCTTCTAGCTCGAAAGCTGAAACGGTTTACATATAATATATAAACGCTATAACTAACTAATGTAGTACATGGTTGTTAACGAGTTAGGAAAATAAGAAAAGTCATAAAAAGGGGAAAAGAGACTGTTTGCGCCTTTTACATTTTAGCATTAATTAATGAATGAATGAAAATATCGTTATTTACGTGAATTATTCTTTACAAATTTCCCAGTGGATTCTGTGGGATGTGGATAGATTTTAATTCCTAAAATTCTATAACCTTCAACGATAGACTGATCAATTACAAAATAGTTTATTTTAAAATACAAATTTTTCTGGAAGTTCTCAATAACAGTATTACTTCCTGACATAGTAGAGATGAACTTAGACCGATTTTGCATCTAACCTTAGCAAATGCGCAATTTTAATAATGCTTAGTCGGCACTTTTTTAAAGTGCCCCTGACGTTCTGTAATCTATAGATTAATGTAACAATTTCGATTAATTTATTAAGTACCACAGATAGACGGATGGCAGTATTTGTGTTTTGCTCCAGTCACGACAAATTGGCAGAAACATTCGCACTTTGAATTCAAATACATTTTTCATTAAAATCGGATTAAAATGATTGGCAATTGTGGCAGTGAAGAAAATGTTACGCAATTGTTGCACTCTCAAAGTCAACCAATTGAACCACAAATACCGAATTGCAATCAAATTTTTGAGTACGCACTCAGGAATTTTGTACGCTTTTTCGGGGGCAGCAGAACCCATAATCGGGCAACTTTAAATGCCGCTGCTTTACACGCAATTCAATAATTTGTGGTCAATGTCATCAATGTAATTACAATTGCCACACAATCCTGCCAACCCGCCCTCTGGCCGCCCACGCACCCACAAAACACGTGAAACGAAACGAAACGAA
Source organism: Drosophila ustulata (assembly GCA_035047365.1). Classification (NCBI taxonomy): domain Eukaryota; kingdom Metazoa; phylum Arthropoda; class Insecta; order Diptera; family Drosophilidae; genus Drosophila; species Drosophila ustulata. Next base: position 481,395 of record JAWNPT010000095.1, read on the forward strand.
CCGAACCCAAACCAAACCGAGCTGAAAAGTACACACAGAAATTGAAACAGACTGAGACATGATTGTTGTAGTTGTTCTTTTATATATATTTCTTCTCTTTTTTTGTTTTTTTTTTTGTTGTTGCCATTTTGCCACTGTTTGTTTTTGTTTATTTTCTTGTGTAGTGCAATTTCTTTTCATTCAATATCAATTCGCTTCTCTGGCGCACAAAACTTTACAATTTCATTTCACATTTCACATTTTTCTCCATCACTTTTCTCATTCTCTGTCTTTCTCTTTTCGACTGACTACAAGCGAGGATAATAATAATAATAATAAAAAAAAATACTTAAGAACACGGAAAAAAATATATAAATGTACATAGCTGGTATCAATTTACAGTAGTTTTTGTTTGTCGTTTCTTCAATTGTTTACTGCAGCTGCTTAGCTTAGTTGCAGTTGCGAGAACATCATCAATGAACGCGATAAACCGAAAGGGGTGAAAACTTCCAACTTAACAGTTAAATTAATAAATTAGGGGTCGCGAGCGAAAGAAAAAAAAAGTTTATATATACACATATGTGTGGTGTATATATATTATATAAAATATATAGTGTGATTGAGAACTTGATCTCAAAATGCCACAGTTTAGTTTGTTAGTTTGCCTTCTTCTCGGTTTCCGCTGGCGTTGTCGCAGCTTCTGCCGCATTTGCTGTAGCCACCGCTGCTGCTGCCACCGAGGGCGAATTGCCCGAAAGGTCCAAGTCACTGGCGCTGTTCTGTTGGGCGAAAGATAAAGGAGCAGAGTGAAGGCCAGAGATTAGCGCAATTGTCGATTTAAACTGAGGTCAGTTTTACCAAGTAAATAAATCACATAAATCAGCCTCTCCCTGAACCTACCTTCATCTCCTTGCGCAGCTTCATGGACTTGCCCATGGACTGCAGGCGATAGCGTTCCTTGGCACGCTCGCGTATCTTCTCCGGCACCACCCACAACGTGGTGGCCATGTTGCCAACGAACAGCAGCAGGAAGAGACCGCTCATAACAGACACATGCCAGGGGGCGTCGGGGGGCGTGTAGGCGAGCTTGTAGAGCGTCCAGGCGTTGTAGGCCTGGAAGGCATAGCCAATGAAGAGGAAGGGCAAGAGGAAGCTCAAGCCGCGCCACATCCACGAATGGAAGCCCTCAATGGTGATATCCATGTTGTGTCGCTCGCCCAGCGCCTTGAGTCGATACAGCAGACCCTTCTGGTAACCGAACTGCAAATACTGGACAATGCCTGCAAGCAGCAGGATAAACAGACACAGACGGAGAGTGAGAGAATGAAGCGAGACTGTCGTCAGGCGATTGCTGCAAACGCATCGGATCTGAATATTTACTTACTGATGTACACATTGAAGTACATGAACTGCAGGCGAAAGAGTTGCCAGTGCTCGCCTTGGGGCCAAACTAACAGGACACCGGCGGCCACCGTCGATATGAAGTGATGGGCACGCCACCAGCCCTTGATCCTGGAGCCGTTCACCTTCAGTATGGACTCGCGAATGGTCAGTGTGCAATAGTACCAGACCAGCAGAAAGATAAAGGCCAGTTCCAGAGCTCTGCAGGTGCGAAAGAGACGTGTTGACGAAAAGATGCCACAGCACTCCTTGAATAGTGCCCACTTACCTGTAGTTAAATATCAAATTGAAGAATGCCATTATCAGCCCAATAACGTTGAGTATTAATTTAAACTTTTCATAGTCATCTTTGTAGCGAACTTTGTCGTTTCTGTTCAAAATCGAGACGTTCACATCGCCTAGAATAATCTACAAGAAAAAGTAAATAGGGAAAGAAAAAATCAACGGAAAATGGAAAATTGTGGAGTAAACGCAAATTGGACTCGGAGTGCGGAAAACTGCTTTCAAGTAGCAAATTGTCGCGCTCGCAAAAAGTTACTTCAAATGCAATTTGTTGCGTGCAAAAGTGTGCCCAACTCACCTGCAAGTAACGACCCGATTTTGCCGGCAGCGATTGCTCAATTTCATGCAACTGCGCCTTCCGCTTCAGCGACATCTTTACCAGATCATCGAGCTTTTCCTTATCCGATGGGCCACCGGGCGACGGAAATCTGCAAAGGGCAAACAAATCATTTGTTTAATTCAACTGAACTTCCCAACTTTTAAGAGTTTTCAACTAAGGAGCGAATTTTTAAATAATGCCAACAAGATATGATTACGCCAGTTAAGACAACAAACTGCAAAGTTTCGTAAGAGCTAAAATTTTCTGTTTCTTTTCTGATGAACAAAATGCAAGTTCATTATAAAAGGTTAATTAACATACATATGTTCTTTAATGGAATTAAAATTACTAAAAATACGGGTACTAAGATTTTTCCAGCATAATTATGTCAGTGTTTCTGATCCCCTATAATTCAAAATCAGGGCTTTTAAAATAATATTGTTGCAACATTGAGGTTTATAATTTTACACGCGCTTGAACTTTAAAGTCATATGTGCGAAACAAAGTTCACAGAGCACAGTTAATTGCCAAAGTATGACAAGATATCATTAATCATTGCACTCTGTTTCAGAGCTAATTATTGTCCCACTTGTGCACCTTGCACTTAACAAAAAACAATATTTTTTGCCCAAAAACAATTTTACGAAGGTTGCAAATAAAACGAAATGTTATGATGACGGATATTTAATATCATATTAAGGCGAAGTGAATACAAAATTTAAATATATGCAGATTGTACCAAAATTCAAAGACTCCAAAATATTAAAGTGTACTAATTAAGCTAACATATTTTAATGAAAAAGTGAATAAAATCATTGAGCCCGTCTAGATGCACTTGGCTGCAATCCTATTGTTTACATTAGACTTTATTTAAAAGTCAGTAATATCAATAATATATTTTTAGACTGAAAAGCGAATTGTACAATATAACTACAATTAAAAACTCTTTAAAGCAAAATAAAGCGCAACTAATATAATTTTGGAGGAAATCAAGAGAAATTTGCTTCACTTCTCATTGAATTTGAAATCGTTTAAATATAGAATCGATTCTCAGCAGTCCACAACACGGCAATATCAATTTTACCGCACGTCAAAGTTCAATTTCGACATAATTGATAGTTATCTACATAAATTATATATATGTATGCATGTATGTATATGTACCTAAAACTATACGTAGGTGAATATTCATGTACATATGTAAGTATTCACGTCTACATTAATTCAGAGTGTGTGAATGTGTGAGTGTTGCTGGGCACATTTGGGGTTTGTTTTTGTTTCGCCTTTTTACTTTTATTAGGACTGGCATTTTATCAATCGCTTGCATAATTCATGTTTTTATTTTTAAACATCCAATAAACGATACGGTAAAAAAGTTACGCTGATAAGCGACATACGACACACACCGACATTCGATACGGTTTCGTCGGGCGAAAACAAAAACAAAAACAAATGCGAGAAACAGACGAGGGGAAAATACCTTGCCGAAAGTGGAAAGTACTCGAATGGGGCTCGTCTGATAAGTGACATTGGTAGAACACACAAATGCTCGGCATAATCAATGAAATTACTTGCAAATTTCAGAATGAATTATGTAATGCACCGGAAGCTGTCCAAATGTGAGAATGGGACTTAATTGGCTTTGCGCTAGAGGTGCGTCTTAACCTATCAAGATTGCAAGGCATGTCTCAAGGCATTCAATGTCAAGTGGAGTTCAAAATATAATATATGATTTGTAATATTTGGCATGAATATACATTTATTTAAATAGAATATACATACATATCTGTGCGTTCGTTAGCATGAAAATGTGTGCGCTAAAAATAGTATTTATTTTTGTTTTTTGTGTTATTTTTCCATTTGCACACGCGCCAAAGTCGCGCCTGAAACGCGCGCGTTGTTGGGTAGTCATTAGCGTGCCACTTAAGGCAGGTTTCGCAATGCAAACGTTGCACTTGTTGTTGATTGTTTATGAGCAGTGCACACCTCCAGGTTGGCAGCGCAAACACTAAACACTAAACACTCTCTCACACTCTCCACATGATGGCTAAATGCGGGCAAACAGGCAACTACACAAACAAAATAAAGCAATAAACTAAAACAACAACGCGAACAACTCAAAGATCAATTATAGGGTGCTTGACAGCTGTCAACAATTTGCATGTTGCAATTAAAATTAATTGTTCAAAATTGTGTTAAAAACCGCTACAAAATCATTTCATTTCATTTCATTTGTTCTCAGCGTTTTGTCAGCGACAAAAATCGCTTCAAATTATTTAATTTATTTCCATGATATTCAAGTGCTGTTTGCCGTCTGTTTGTTTGTTTATGTTTGCATAATATGCTGTGTGCTGTGCGTAGAATCCAATCTGGCAAACAGCTGAGCGCAAGGCCACATACATATGTATGTATGTACATATGTATGTATGTGAGTATATACTCAGTATAGGGACAAGTCCAAGACCCAGAGAGGGGCACAACAGACGCTGTGACAGCGTTACCCTAGCGACTAAACCCGCTTCGTCAGCAGCATACATACATACATATTCTCACACACACACACAGGCAAGCATAATTTCGTCCAACAGAAACTCCACATCAACTGCAGTAATTTGGCCTTGCCTGTTTGGCGTGCACAGTGGAACAAAGTTGCTGGGCGGCTTTTAATAGCGGCGACAATCGTTGCGATATGGCATTCGGATGGCAATGCACTTGGACTCGTCCAACAGCTATCAGCTGTTGAATTTCAATTTGAGTTTAGCAAGGCAAAGTTCAACTTCTCGCCAAATCGCAAATAGTTGAACATCAAATTGTTTTGTTGTATAGTTAATCGAATTCCATGAGTCAGACAATAAAAATATGAAAGAAATAATCAAAACAATAAATAAAAACTCAATGGAGTGCATACTTTGGACACTTAAACTAATCAGACCAAAAATCGCTTGCCTAAACCAAAACACAGGTAGGCAAAAGTTAACAGAGATAATGATTTGCAAACATTTGAAAGCGAGATATAAATGAACTGTGCAACAAAATGAACGATTTAATAAATTTAAAAGCCAGAAACAAATAAATGATTCGCAATAAGGAAATACAGTGTTTCGCGAAAACAAAAATTTCCATGCGCGCAAATTGTAATCTTTATGCGTCTATTGAAATGTCTACGCGATTAGAGTACAACTTTGTATTACACTCAGAATATTATTAGGTATATACATACAGTAAAAGAGCTCACAAAATAGAATTCTCTGAAATTCGAATCTTCTAGAGAAATTATTGAAATATGAATAAATATATGTTTTGGTGCATACAGTTAAAAACTAAATGTTGCATGCAGTGCGGTGCATTGTTTGACTTTTTTTAATAAAACAAACAACAAATTAAAGCAAGATAAATATATCGAAATTGTCGAGTGAAGAACCTTAAGAACAAAGTAGTTCACAACATTGCAATAGATTAATTTAATTCCATTAATACAATCAATAACAAATAAATAAATAAAGATAAGCTTATTCTTTGGAGTTGCTACACGAGATTGCCCCACTGTAGCTAAGCCGGTCATTCAACGAGTTTTGTTTATTTTTTTCTTTCATTATTTTTTTGGTTTTTTTATACCCGCTACCCATAGGGTAGAAGGGTATTATAACTTAGTGCCAACAGAAAATGTATGTAACAGGCAGAAGGAGGCATCTCCGACCCCACAAAGTATATATATTCTTGATCAGTGTCAACAGCCGAGACGATATAGCCATGTCCGTCTGTCCGTCTGTCCGTCTGTCCGTCTGTATGAACACCTGGATCTCAGAGACTATAAAAGCTAGAGCTACCAAATTTGGGGACAGTACTCCTATAGGTCCTACGCAGGTCAAGTTTATTTCAAAAGTTGGATGCCACGCCCCTTTCCGCCCCCAAAAGTCTGTAAAAGCCGTAATAATAGACCTAGAGCATTGAATTTTGATATGCATAATAATATTTATATTCTCAATGATTCCTGTGAATTTGGTTGAGATCGAATGAAAAACAAGGAAGTTATTAAAGAATCAATTTTCTATGCAAAATTCACTTGCAGCTGCCCGCGCTTTGTTTGTTTAGTTGACAGTGTGACCAAAACGGTGTTGTGATTTTTACCCGCTATTTTCAAATATATACAAAAAACTAATTTTAGTATATTTGGTATATTTTTTGTTAATATATCATTTAAATTTTTTGTTTTCTCTCGAAATGGGTTGCGGGTATCATACGGTCGAGCACTCTCGACTGTAGCTTTCTTACTTGTTTTTTTTTGTATTTGTTTGGCTGGCGTTTTAGTTTACGCTTCATGCAACAGCACAGGGTCAAGGGCGACTGGTTGGAGAAGAGACCGCCGGTCAGTAGATGATAGGAGTAAAATACAGTTTTTGCCACAGGGCTACTGCTACTGCAGTTAGTGAGGTGGCATGGGGGCAACTCGCTGTTGGCGACAGGTGCCAGGTGACCAAAGATTAACCTTCAATTACAGAATAAACAGTTTATGACATCGACGACTTGGGCAATAAACACGCCCAGCTCAACGCCAGTTGCGGAACAAAGTCTACAAAGTACGTGAGTTTTATCACAGGTTTTATCAGAAGAAACACAGTTGTAAAAACTAATTGGAACCGGCAAAACACAAACATACATATGTACGTACATACATACATACATAAGCAGAAGACGAGCTATAAACGAAGACGCCTGTTGCTCAGCGGGTGCTATTGATAAGGCTGCCTGCCTGACTAATTACCCGAAGACATGTGTTTCAACTGTTTAACTGATAAGCGACCCAATAAGTGTGTCGACTTCTGTGTGTGTGTGTCTCTGTTTCTCCGATTAGAATATACCTGGTTCGGGTCTCTCACAGTTGCTATAATTGATTGCAGATCAAATTCCAATAGGAGAACTTTTAACGGGGGTTGTTTACATTGCCAGCGAAAGTGCAAATCGAATAATTTCCCGATGACAATTTGAAATTCAAAGCGTTAATGGGCGCGAATAAATATAATACACCAGTGTGTCTTTGTTCAGTTGCAAACGCAGTTAACAATAATAAACAATACCACAAAATAAATGCAAAAATTAGGAAACGAATATGCCGATTTCGTGCATTCATTAAACATTTCTCGAAATATCCAACTAAATGTTATTTCTTTTTAAGCTATTTCCGACAACTCATTATGACTAAGCTGCGGTTGTTGTTTTTATTGTTTGTTATTTTGCATCACGCAAGCTGGAATTTAATTGTGCTCGTGTCACGCTGCCATCTCTAGCTACACGTAATTGCAAGTAAGCATATTTAATTGAATACAATTTTTAAAGGGTTGCTTTTTGTTTTTGTTTTACCTATGTATGTATACAGTATGTAGTGTGTGTTTAGTTATTGTACTCACTGTCGTAACGAGGCCGTTATTTGATTCATGCGATAGCGTTGATGTTTGATCTCGTTGAAGCATTTTTGTTGATGACTGTACAGCTGTTCCAGCAGCTCGATGTAGCGTCTGTTGCACGTCTGCAAAGAGGGAAGATAGGGTTGCCAGGGGGGGGAGTTATTAGCAGCTGTTCGTAGCCAAACATCAAACATACGAGCAAAACTCACCTCAAGCTCTGTGTACTCACGGTTGAGTTCATTCCATTCATTGCACAGCGCTTCGATGTCCATTTTGTTGTTCTTGCTCATGTTGTTGCAGTTCTTATTGTTATTATTGTTGTTTCACTTCTACACGTTGCCCGCTGTATGCAACAGCTGATTTGAGGTTATGTTCACGCAGGGGAGTGAGGTGTGATGAGCGGGCAGGGGGAACAAGGTTGAGGGGGGTCAAAAAGTCGCCGGCTATTGCTGGGTGAATTTTGGTGAAAAATCAATTGGTCGCAGACAGAGCGCAGACATATAAGCAAGCAAGCAAACAAGCACTCGTTTTCTTTTTCTTTCTCTCTCACAGCCACAAAGGAATGTAGTATGTGTGTGTGTGTATGTTAGAGGTATTATTTGTATATTGGGCACTTTCCAGCGTTCGTTTGACACTTTTAATTGCAATTGCAAAGCGGTGCCGCTTCTTCTACTGCCGTTGTTTTGTTTAAAAATAAACTTGTGCGGAGCCAGCGTCGCTTGCGCCGCTAAAACTGAACTGAACTCAACCGAACAGCACACAACACTGCACACATCGAATAGAGCTGGCGATCCAATTGCCCGCGCTCGCGACGACGACGACGACGTCGACGGTGTGCCGATAGTTGATTTTAACTACTTGAGACTTAGTTTGGCGACGTCGCAGATTAGATTAAAGTTAAACACAACAAACAGAACAGCAGAGCACAGCTCAGCACTGCACACGACAACGACAGCGCCAGCGAGCCACACACGCAACGCAGTCAGCAGCAGCAGCAGAGTCACCAAACAATATCGAGTGAGAGAATTTAGCAACAACAACTCCGCTCGCCGCTTGTTGCGTCGTAACAGCGCTCACTATAGTTGCGCCCTTCTTTTCAATGCGTGCGCTGGTGCGCTAGTGCTGCTATCCTTTTCGCACGTATGCCTTGTGCCTGTGTTACGTAGCGTATAGTGTTTGGTGTGTGGTGAATTTCGCTTTGTTGGTGAATTTCTAGCGCGCCAAGTTTAAATGAATAGATTTGCTGCGCGCCGATGTCAAGTTACCGAATGAGAATTTTTAAATAACGATTTCAATTGCGTTCCGTATAGAAAGCATGTATAATTTAAAATGCCAAGCATACTAACAGTAAATGTTGCTTCTCAGCAGTTTTGTGGTTTAATTTAAACAATTTAACACGAGTAGTAAAAAAACAAAAAAAAATGGGTATCTATATAGTATGTATGTATGTATATGTATATGTTCACATGTATGCATGTTAGTTAGGATGCTGATGTGATGTTTTTTATTCCTTGCGTCTGGCACGCAGTCGCAGCGCCAAATAGGCAAACACTCGAAAGCTAATGATGAGCACAACTAATCCAATATAGTCGAGTGGCAGATCTGCGGCAGAGAAGTTGAGCGTTTCCAGTATAACTTTGCCAGAGCTAGGACACGTCGTATTTGAGGATGTGCAGCTAATCTCTCCAGCCTCCACATCGGCCCATTGATTGATAAGAAGTCCCTCGTTGGCGTACCGAAACCACGACAAATACGATAACCATTTCAGATAGATCGGCACCGACCCAGAGTTGAGGAAGAAGCCACCGAACAGCAGGAACGGAATGATGACAGGCGGACCCACGGACAGGGCCATCGATGTGGATGAGCTGGCACAGGATATCAAATAGCCAAACGAGGTGGACACATTCGCAACCAGTGTGACCAGCGCCAGGCAATTGAAGAAATGCAAGGCGCCGGCTCGCAGTCCAATCATCGGATACGCAATGGCCGTAAACACAAAGGGAACGGTCAGAAAGAGCGGCAGCTCCGCTATAGTCTTGCCCAGAAAATACGTGTCGCAGCGATAGAGTCGACTTCGTGCCTCCCGCATGAAGACCGGCAGCTCTGACGTGAAGACCTGCGTGACCAATAAAATCGATAAGAATGTGGCAATAGGAGACTGTTGGGAGAATGAGGAGGGAGACACTCACGTTGATGGTGGCAAACACATTCTGGAAGGTCATGTTGGTCAGGAAGAGAAAGATGGCGCCATTGATATTCATCACGCCCACTTGCGTCAACTGTTGGCCCAGAAAGATCAAGCCAATCAGCACGGCCACCATCTGAAAATTTGATATTGAGTTTTATTTTATTTCAGTAGTTTTAGATTTTAGATTTTTATATATATTTAAAAATGTATATTAATTTTAAGTGCGTAATTGTAATTTATAATTGTATATTTACATTTCTGTTATACAATTCTAACAATAATTCAACAACAGGATTTGCAGTTATAACCTTAATACTTTAGTTACTTGCCTGTAACCCAGCATTTAATTCTAAATTACAGATAATAATATAACGATAATATTAAAAAATTTGTAGTTCCTTATTGAATTTTAAATGCTGTTTCCGGTTTGGCCTTAAAAAATGGCTTCATAAATATATAATTGGCAAAAAAATACATAAATAGATAAATGACCATATAAATTAAATATGTGAAGGAACGAATTTAATTGCTGCTCACCGTGGTCTGAATGAGTCGCACTTTCACCAGCAGCGGCTCCTTGAGCACAGATAACCAGGAACGCCAGAGCACGGCCCGAAACTGCATGAACCAGGTGGCCTTGTAGGTGTATCCGTTCTCCGGCTGATCCAGTGGCTGTGTCTGCGCCTTGGCTGCCAACAGTTGCTCCATATCCCGTGCCACCTTGCTGATGGCAAAGTTATCGCAAATCTTGCCAATGCGCTCCCGCGATTCCACCTCGCGGCCTGGCACAATCGCCAGCACCTGCACATAGAAGTCAGCCGGATTGTAATTGGTCGGACACTGGGCGCCTACGCTGAAGGAAAAGTTGAACAGATATGTCATTTATTTATGTGTATTTTATATATATAAACTAAATTATTTATTTCATAATACCCGTCGATTTTATAGTTCAATATTATTATATATAAAAGTTTATATTTTAAATTTTAGTAATTTAAATTAGGGAACTTATCAATTTAATTTACTATTTCTTAGAATATTTTAAAATTTGAATATTTCTTTTTTTTTTTTAAATACTAAGTTAACATTTGCAGTAGACGATTGCAAATTAGAATCACTTTTTTTTTTAAAGTAATTCTAACTTTTGACAACTTTTGATTGGAGAAAAATGTTTCAATTCAAAAAATTTCGATGTATAAATAAACAAGTAAGAAAGCTACAGTCGAGAGTGCTCGACCTTATGATACCCGCAACCCATTTCGAGAGAAAACAAAAAGCTTAAATGATATTTTAACAAAAAATATACCAAATATAAATGAAAATAGCGAATAAAAATCCACAACACCGTTATGGTCACACTGTCAACTGAACAAACAAAGCGCGGGCAGCTGCAAGTGAATTTTGCATATAAAATTGATTCCTTAATAATTTCCTTGTTTTTTATTCGATCTCAACCAAATTCACAGAAATCATTGAGAATTTAATTATTATTATGCATACCAAAATTCAATGCATTCTAGGTCTATTATTACGGCTTTTACAGACTTTCGGGGGCGAAAAGGGGCGTGGCATCCATGTTTTGAAATAAACTTGATCTGCGTAGGACCTATAGGAGTACTGTCCCCAAATTTGGTAGCTCTAGCTCTTATAGTCTCTGAGATCTAGGCGTTCATACAGACGGACAGACGGACAGACGGTCATGGCTATATCGTCTCGTCTGTTGACACTGATCAAGAATATATATAGTTTATGTGGTCTTAGATGCCTCCTTCTGTCTGTTACATACATTTTCTGTTGGCACTAAGTTATAATACCCTTCTACCCTATGGGTAGCGGGTATAAAAAGAAGAATCTTTACCATATTTATACCCGCTACCCATAGGGTAGAAGGGTATTATAACTTAGTGCCAACAGAAAATGTATGTAACAGGCAGAAGGAGGCATCTCCGACCCCATAAAGTATATATATTCTTGATCAGTGTCAACAGCCGAGACGATATAGCCATGTCCGTCTGTCCGTCTGTCCGTCTGTCCGTCTGTCTGTCTGTATGAACACCTGGATCTCAGAGACTATAAGACATAGAGACACCAAATTTGGCAAAAAGGTTCCTTCATACCCTACGCAGATCAAGTTTATTTCAAAAGTTGGATGCCACGCCCCCTTCGCCCACAATAAGCATTAATCTAGAAAAAGTCAAGTTTTTTTTTATGTAAATTGCGTATAACTCCAAAAGTTCTTCGTGTAATAATGTGTAATTTGGTAACCCATCTGCGCTTGACACTTTTAATATACCCTGTAATTTTGGTAAAAATCGGATAAGTAGAACAAAAGTTATTTGTTAAAGTATTTATCAAAATTTTTGTGCCCAATGCATATGGACGTTTTAAGTGTGTGAATGACCTAGAGATATCAAATTTGGTGACAGTATTCGTGTAGGTCTTACGCAGATCAAGTTTGGTTTAGATTTTTGCCACGCCCCTTTCCGCCCCCAAAAACTGTAAAAGCCGTAATAATAAACCTAGAGCAACGAATTTTGGTATGCATAATAATAATTATATTCTCAATGATTCCTGTGAATTTGGTTGAGATCGACTTGAAAACAAGGAAGTTATTAAAGAATCAATTTTATATGCAAAATTCATTTGCAGATGCTCGCGTTTTGTTTGTTTAGTTGACAGTGTGACCATGTCGGTATTATATGGATTTTTATACCCGCTATTTTCAAATATATACAAAAAAACAAGTTTCAGTATATTTGGTATATTTTTTGTTAAAATATCATTTAAGTTTTTTGTTTTCTCTCGAAATGGGTTGCGGGTATCATACGGTCGAGCACTCTCGACTGTAGCTTTCTTACTTGTTTACTATATTTTATTGAATACAAATACAAAAATAAAAACATTAGAATTGAGTGCAATGCAATTTGTATATTTTAACTTATTAAATCAATTACTTTAAAATTTACGATTCTCATTTCTAGTTTCAAATTGCAGAGATTTGAAATCTGTAATCTACTACTGTATTAAAATAAATTCGATTGTTCGTATTTAATTTTAATTTTCTTTCTTTTTTTTTTTGAGTTGAATGAATTAAAGTGATAAATAAATAATTGTAGTTTACTTACTACGAAAAGAAATCCACCGCCTCGCTGGGCGTGCCCAGGAATGCCACTCGCCCCTCGGCGATCAGAAGAATCTTGTCGAACAGCTCGAACAGCTCCGACGACGGCTGATGAATGGTCAGAATGACGGTCTTGCCCTTCTGCGACAGCTTCTTCAGCACCTGGACCACACTGTGTGCGGTAAAGGAATCCAGGCCTGAGGTGGGCTCATCGCAGATCAGCAGCGGCGGATCGGTGAGCGCCTCGGAGGCAAAGGCCAGGCGCTTCCGCTCGCCACCGGACAAACCCTTCACCCGTCCCGGCACACCGATGATGGTGTGCTGGCACTTGCTGAGCGACAGCTCCTGGATGACCTGATCGACGCGTGCCACACGCTGGCGATAGCTCAGCTGACGCGGCATGCGCACCATGGCCTGGAAGATGAGGTGCTCGCGTGCCGTCAGCGAGCCAATGAACAGATCGTCCTGCTGCACATAGGCGCAACGTGCCTGCATCTCCTTGGCATCCACGGGCTGGCCATTGAGCAGACGCACGCTCGACGGCGACACCTGAACGCCTTGAGGTGAGCGAAAGGCCAGAGCATTCAGTAATGTTGTCTTGCCCGCTCCCGAGCTGCCCATCACAGCTAAGAGTTCTCCCGGATAGGCAACGCCACAAACTGAAAAAGAGCATTGAAATTATACACGAAAGAAAACTGGCTTGAATCGAGCTCATATGATGATAAAATTGAGCCCAGAACATGAATCCAGACCTAAATTCTGTAACATTTCTAATTGGCCTATATTAAAGAAAACAAGTTTTTAGTTTTTATGAAAACGAGAAGCATTCTTAATTGAAGAATATGTTTTTAACTCTAGAATGGACAAATTTCTAAATTGAACCCAGAAGCAAGATATCAAATTGTTGAATTTCGATTGTTAACAAAAAATATTGTATTTATTCTCATTTTTATATTTTTAGAATTACTTATAATTTTAAAATATACTAATACTTATTATGTTCAAAGTAACTGTTTTATATATAGATGAACCTAGTTCCTCAGAGGTCACATGACGAATAATTCGTGAAGGCTCAGTTTTCAGAACAAGCTGACTTCGGATTGACCAGCATTATTAGCAAAAGAGGAGAACTACAAAATTGTATCTGCATTATTGAAAAATCTTGTTTTGAGATATTTACTTTAACAATTTGCTAGAAATTTTAAATCATTTTTTTTTTATTTATATGTCTCACTTTGAGACGACACCCAGTAATAAAACTCTTAAATATTGAAAATTGTTTATCTAAATTACTTCTCATGAGTGAGATCTTTAGTTTACCATTTTTATAATGGTAAATTTTACGTACTTTTAAATTATTTATCTTTTTACCTATCTACCTAATACCTGTAAGCGATTATCTACATATGTCTACACTTCTCGAACTACTTATGTATTTATATTTGATTGGTTTAATTAAATTCCGGTTTCAATTCGAAATGCTTTGATTAGTTTTCTTGAATGGGATCTTTAGTTTACAGTCCTCTAAATGAAAGAATTTGCGTACTTTTAAATTATCTCTCTTATTATTCAACTATGATTACACTTATCGAACAATCTGTTTACATACATATCTATATATAGCTATTGTCAGCTATGTTAATTATAATTATATCCTTTTTTTTTGAGTAGAATATTTCGTGATATTGAACAGGAATATCATTAGAAGAAGAGATTTACAAAATCTGATCTGCGTAGATTGAAAAATCTTGTTTTAAGACTTTTACCTTAACATTTCACAAAATATTTTTAAAACCTTTTTTAATTTCTATGGGTAATTTTAAGATGAAAATCTTAAACTTTGAGAAGTTAATAGAATGATTTTAAGAATCTTGTTATTTCTAGTTTTTGGAATTTTTCCACTTTTAAATTTTCCTTATTATTAATAAATAATTTCATTCTAGTTTTTAGGCAAGCAAATATTGTAAATAGATAACAATATAAAATGAAGCAAAAAAAATATATTTGTACAACTCTAATGTTCCCTCTGTGTATATAGGGATTATGGCCGGAGTATTGGGAGACTCACCATTTTTGAGCAGATGCTTGCGCGGTGCAGGAATGTGGCGCTCATTGCAGAAGAGGCCACGTGTGCGGTTCACCAGCTGGCGCCAATTGGAGCCCGGCTGATGCACTGCACCGAAGATGTCCACGTTGTGCCAGGCATAGGTGAGAGTCTCCGGCAGGTCGCGCAGCGAATCGGCGCTGCTCAGCGTGCCGTAGTTCTTGCTCTGGCCAAAACTTTGGCTGATGCAGCTCTGCGAGGTGGGCGCCGCAGCTCCAGCCGACGAGGCGCCTTCTCCAGGCTGCGAAAGAGATAGAGGGAGGGAGAGAGAGAAAGTGAGTGAGTGAGACAAAGGGATGTTGAAGTGGGCCCCAAAAAGGTTGCGAAACTTTTCAATTTGACGCGAATAGCCAAATCGGAGTCTCTTGCCACCCGGACCATAAAAAAGGGCGATGACGCGTAAATCTTTTCGGCGTGCTAATCCCGACGCCTATTCGATGGGGGCGTCTGCTCAAGTTTCATAAAAATGCCCAAGTCGCAAAGGCCGCTGCTGTGCGTCCCATCCTCAGATCGCAGTCTCTGCCTCGGTTTCGGCCTCGGTCTCGACCATTTAAAATGTGCAAATTAGGGTGGCCATAAGCCGCAGACGGTGTCGCCTCCAACTGGGGCCATGTTGCCACTTCGTAAGACAATTGCCCCGGCGTAAATGTAAATCGTTGGATTCGGATTTGGGTTTGAGCTGCAAGCTTGAGTTTTGGGTTTAAGTTTCAGTTTCAGCCGGCGAGCCAAGTTCAGTCCATTCTCTATACATACATATAATATTATGGGACCCGCCATTTGAAGGTGACTCGCAGTCTTGAAACTTTCTTGTCTCTCTCTCTTTCATTTTTATGATTTTGTTGTCCTTAAAGTGTTCTTTTTGAGTGCAGTGAATCAGTTTGAATGACCGAATGAATGTGACAGACTTTGACAGACCGACCGTGAGTGTCTTAGTGTCAAGTGATTGAGCAATTGCGCATTTTGTAATTTACTTAACACGCTCCTCCATCGCCCCAAATGCCCATCATATTGAGCTGGTTAAGCTGTTAACGGGAATTATCATTCACAGGATTTTCAGAGTGTGGAGAAATGCAAAGGGGAAAGAGCTACGGAATTACATATTCCGAGATGAGCGACTGAACATTTGATTTTGTTTCCCAGTTAAAGGCAGCTAAGTTATGATTAATATAAAACTTAAACGGTTGAATATGAAATCTAGCTTTTATAAGGATTGAAAGAATATATGTACTATATATGTAAGCTAGCTCTGATTGGTTATTTCGATTCCGGTTTTAATTCAGAATGCTTTGATTAGTTTTTTCGAATGCTCTAAATGAAAGACTTTGCATACTTTTAAATTATCTGTCTTTTTATCCATCTAAGATTACACTTATCGAGCTGTTCTATACAATTAGTTATTAACAGTTGTGTATATTGATCTAAGTATAGAACTATCAATAACATTTGCAAGAATCGGATGTATATCTAGAATTATGTGTCGTCGGTCTATTTATGTATGTACATACACATATCTATTCATCTACCCATGAATATAATTTGCTGTGCATCTATTTCTTTCGTTATTTTGAACAGTCCCATAACAATTGAACTTCTGCATATTTCTCAGATAAAGTAAGTTCTTTAGCAACCGGATCTCATAGTAATTTAAAAAGAAATCGAATCACAATTTGCTTGGCACTTGCGAACAGGATGTGGAATATCAAAATAATAAGTACTTCGCAAGTTTAGTGACTGAGCTGAGCTGAGTCGAGTCGAGTTCATTGTAATAAGTAGAAGTTTGGCCATTTCATATTGTGTGCTAAACTAGCGACATCTGTCGGCGAGTAGATGGCTCCCTGTGGCTGCTGGCTGGTCAAGTCAAGAGCAAGGACGCTGTACTTCCTTATAAGTTATTCAAAAAAGAAAAACAAGAGGAGACAAAGTAAAAAGTACGCAAAAATTAAATAAATATGAAATGTAAGAGACAAGGATCCAGATAATACTGCAACACACACTTAAGAAACGCCAAAGAAGATGAAAATAACACCAACATCAGCAGCAGCAACAACAATGCGAAGACGCGGAGAAAGAGGAGCAACAACAATGCGAACATAACACAGGCAAATAAATACAGGAAAAACTTTTTAATAACATTTTTCGGCCTCATTTGTTGTGAAAACAATTTTGCTTGGGCCGTGCAGCGTGCCACGGCGCTGCCACAATGGGAGGCAGGCAAGCAGGCAGGCAGGCAGCCCGCTATTCCCTCATGCCGCCGAGCGATGTTGCCACATGTAACGGATATTAAATTTTTCGCGTTTACCTCGACGTCGCCGTCTCCAATTTCTCAAGCCAAATTGAAATGCAGCAGACAACAAGCAGCAGTCATGAGAGAAAGTGAGGCACAGCCAGCGAGACAGAGAGACAGAGAGAGATAGAGTGGAAGGGAGAGAGAGAGAAGGGCAACTGCCGGACAGGACTTGGAGCACGGCGTATTATTAATAACCAAACGCAGCGACATTTTCAACATCGAGTGCTCCAATTCTTCATACACAATTTCGTACATTTTCTCAATTTTCATAATTTTCCCAATTTTCCCTGCTCCCCAAACAGCGTCAGCGTTGCTTTTGTTTAATTTTTATGATTATTTATATAAATGATTATGATTGGACGGAGGTAAAACGCAAAATGCTTTCAATATTGTGGCCATCATCTCGCTGTGGCGCCAATTAGCGGTCCTCCCTCATTCATGTTTAACCGCTGCCTCAGGCTGTGGAAACCCCACAACCAGGGCACAAGAGGAGGAGGGCGACGGCGACGGCGACGGCGACGGCGACATTAACCGCAGTGGACGATATGGGCACACGGCAACGGCTTTGGTTTCACTCTTTGGAAGCCCTACGCATGGGTCAAACTTGCCAAGCAGCCAGCTGGCCAAATCTTGACAGCTTTCGAGTCGCTGTTGACCTGGCTAATGCCGTAAAGAGTTGCAATTGAATCATGTCAACTTTCAAAAGGATAACAGCAATAATTATTTAAACATGTACTTAATTTGGGTGCACAAATTGTTTAAATATGTTAAAATTGCCGAACGAAACTTGGCTAATTTGTGAGACAGGTGAGGGACAGTTGACTCTGAAGTAAACACAAACAGATAAAGATAAATAAATGAATACTTCTTTGGAATTTTCTTTGATCGTGTTCAGCCGAAAAGTGGGAATAAACTTCCTTTTTCTAAATAAATTTTTAAGTCGAGTTCGTTTGATGGCAGCTTGTAAGTAAAGCGAAGACTCAGCATTCGAATGAAATACCATAGTGATAAATTTAAATCGGATTTTATTTGCAACTTTATTTTGTTTGGAATTTCTAAGTTTTTAATTGTATAGTACTTGAACTTGTTTCCGGTTTAAAACCATCTTTCGAACTGACAGATACAATATCTGGAACGTAGATGTCAGCTCAAATCTTTTAAGCACCCCAATTTAAATAGCAGCCTGAAGCTAGCCAAAATAAATACAGATTGTGTCGCACTTGACTGACGAGAACAATACTGTGAGAAGTGTGAATTCGAGCAAGACGAAAATGGACGAGTAGATAAAATACTCGTAAGTAGATACTGCTCGAGATACGGATAAGTTGACTGGGCAGTCAAATAATGACCTAGATAACAGCGGATTATACAATATCAATAAAACTAAAACTGAGACAGCAAAAGAATGGAGCCAAGACAATGACGACAAGTAAACAAGCATAAAACATGCGCTGAGCACTTGTGAGATACGCGAGAATAGATACAGATACAGATACAGATACAGCTTCATTTACAGATATAGATACAGATGTCGACGACAGGTATACGCTCACATCCATAAAGATTTGTTATGCGACACTGCGAAGCGACATAGTTATTCTTGTTCTTGCTCACTTTGCTGACTGCACTTGTTACGAGCATGTGTATCTTGCCCCTCCCACGTCCCCACGTCCCCACGTCCCCATCTCCCACGCTCACCCCCTGACAAGCAGCTCTGTTGTCATCAATCTGTGCATCGCTGAGCTCCAGCTGCATTCATGTGATGCACGACTAAAGCCATAGATACCATTAACCGTTGGCCAAAACCAAAGCAATGCGTTTACTGCGACTGCTTCAGGGTCATAAAACAAGATGTTAAGCAACGCTGAGAACACTATTAAATTGTAGCGTGTGAGATATCAGATATGTATATTTGGGGGATATATTATATTATATTACTCCATTATAACATTCGTCTATAAGCAGGGCTTCATTTTATTATGCCAACTATTATCAACATTTTTCTACAATGAAGATATGTTTTTGTATGCTTAAATGCACGAGTCTGCTTAAAGCTTTTACTATATAAACATGGGAAGATTTTGAAAGCAATTACATATTCAAGACCCTCTACCTACTTGGCAAAATTACAAATAATTTTGAAATTTACAAAAATAAAAGTATAATTTATCAAATATGTATATATCGTTACAACAATTTTGTAATTAAGCTTTTAAAGCAAGAATGCTCTGATGTTGCTCACTTATCGCAAAGTAAAAGAAATATATTTTCGAAAAGGTCGTAATATAATATTTATGCAAATATATAATAAGTTTGCAATATTAGTTAATTATTTATTAAAATAATTATACAATCAGGCAGATCAAGGATCAAGGATCTTCGCTAAAGTTTAATTTCACGGGTCTGCACACGCGTGCCAACAAGCTAATTAGACTCTTTGTACTTGCAGACAAAGGGTCTGCGATTGATGCATTTATTTTAGCCCAATTAACAATTTGATATTGATCTTCGCAAACAGTGGATTCAATTAGTATATTCTGCTTTGTTCGAGAGAAGCAACAAAAAGGCGACACTGTTCACTTCGAATAGAGAAGATCATCGTTCTATAGTTGCAGTTGTTGTTCGTTGGCTTGACTCCAATTACATTGTGTTGCAACATTTGCATCGCATAATGCGTTCCTCTGTCCGAATATGTGTGTGTCTCAGTGTACATATGTATGTATGTATGTGTGTCGCCGTCTGTCATGTTAAGCTAAGCAAATAATCAGATTCAGATTCGGATACAGATTCAGATTCAGATTCAGATTCTTTTGCCAAGTGTTGCATTTTGGCTGACGCAATGCGGTTGCGGTTGCTTGTTGCTTGTTATTTATTGCGCTTACGGGGCGTGTCATGGCTGTGCTGATGGAGTGACTGACAAGTGGGTGGTGCGGGGTGGGTGCCCAAATATGTTCTCACGCTGGGGCAGCCTGGAAGTATGCAACGCGCTTCCGCGCTCTACTCACACCGTGATGCAGCTGCTCAGCCGAGGTGTGCTTGCTGGCTCCGCCGCGTATCAAGAGCTCCTGATCCTCCTGCCCCATTTTCGCAATCTGACACACACACTATTGCACTATTGCACTATGCACACACACACACACACACACGCACAGGATTTCACGTTGTTTCTTTGAACTCTTAATTTGTTGGTGAGCGTGTGTTCTCCTGTTCTTTATTTCTTTATCTCTCTCGCGGTGCTGCGTGACGAACGCGCTGACAAAACGCAACTGACTGAGCGGATGAGTGACTGAGCGATTGGCAGCGACTGACGACTGACGACGACGACGACGACGACGACGGCGGCGGCCATTGACGCTAACGTCGCTCTGCTTGCGGTGCTGCTGATGAGTGAAATTTGATGAGTGCAAGAGATTAAAAGCTGAGCAGCAACAACAACAACCACAAGCAAACATCAACGTTAAATGCTACGTCTATTTGCATGCTGATTAGAGAGCGAACGTCTCCATTTTCATACTGTTTGTTTTCTTCTCTCTTCTGCTTCCTTTTTCTGAATCTTCGTTATCAGCGCGTTCTCTTTTGCCTCCGCTTCCTCATTTCTTTTCCAATTCTTTACAACATGTCAACATTCTCGATCGGTTCAAAAATCTTGAGTCTTTAAGACTTTAGTCAGTGCAAGAATTGGGGCTGATTATATCTATATCATGATACCATGATACCAAAACTAATATCACAATAGCTTTATCATACGCATAACAATAAAATGATCTTATTTCGGATATTCCAGTTTTGCTTGTCAAGTATATACAAATTCTTAAGAATTGGTTATTTTTAATTTTAGATAAAAGTCAATGAATTGCTGTTATTAAATAAAGATTATAATTTGTTGCTAAAAATGCATATTAAAATTATGGGATCTGTCAGCTAAGTAGATTCTCTGTGCTATGGAAAATAATTAATGTAATTTTACATTTACAGATGTAATAAATAAAAGAGAGACAGATATTCAATTCTAAATAAAACATGATACAGTATATAAAGCACTACTTGAGAAAATTCTTTAACTATGAATTTATCATGTGTAAAGTTTTAATTGAATTTTCTAATTTGCAGTACACAAAAATACTTCGATTTGATTACTTTCTTATTTATTGACAATTGTAGCATAACTAGAATAGAAGGTTTAATACAATGATGAAAGTGCGACAAGCGCATTTAGGCTGTTACTTTAGTTTCTTGACTTATTATTGGAATAGTGAAAGTAAATAACATTAAAAAAATGTATTTGATATATAGTATGTTATGTTTGCCGTAATCCAAAATTGTTGTTTTTTTACTAAACTTGTATTAATGCCTTTGCAGGGCATTTCACAGTCGCCTTGTGTCTTGTGCATTGCAAACTTGTGAGTTGCTCGCCTAACTCATTTGTGGGCGCATTGCCATGCCCACAAACTACACAGCATTGTTAGCATTGTAGTTGCAAGCACACACAAAGTGTTGTTGTTGCACGCTTGCTGTTATTGTTGCTTCTGTGGTCACCTCTAGGGCTTCTGGCTTTGATCGTCGCTCAGCAGCATTTGAGTTGAACTCAAACTGCAACTGAACGAGAAATCGACTTTCACACCAGACTAACTCAAATGCCCAAGTGGTTTTGGGCAATGTTGTTGCAGCTCTGCTGGATGCTTTAATGTGTCACAAATTCGGTGCATGTGGCGCGTGGCAGCGTTGTTGTTGCAAGTATGTTCGAATTTTTGTTGTACGACCCAAACACTAAATCCATCTCGAACTTTTGCTAAGCTCAGTTGCCAGCCCCAGTCGGATGCCATCATTTACTCACTCAAATGCTATAAACTTTTTACACTTAACAATTTATTGTCACACAGCCAGCGTTGACTGCGACGTCGACAGCGACGTCAGCTGCAAGCGTCGCTTGTGCCGCTTTGCAACATGCAGTTGCAACCAGAGGCAGAAGCAGGGAGAAAAAAGTGGCAAAGAAGTAACTCGAGCAAAAACGTAGAAAGTTTCGCTAACACGCTTTTACACTCTCTCCCACGCACACTCACACACACACACAGGTAAAGCTGTAGGAAAGCGGCCATTGACACTGGGCATCAAGTTGGCAGAGTTGTTTGCAGTTCAGTTTGTCCCTGCCTTGACTATGGCTGACCCCCTGATCCCCCTCCCCTCCCCTCTCTCTCTCTCTCTCTCTCTCTCTCTTTCGCTCTCTCTCTCTGTATGTCTTTCTACCCTTTGAGCGTCCCTCTGTCCCATCGATGCCCACGCTTTGGCAACGCGTTAGTCCATGCAAATTATTGACGCGGACAGCGGCTTCAATAAATCTGTGTGCAAATCTATGTGTGTGTGTGTGTGCGGCAACTTTTGCTGTGCCTCATGCCGCATGCCCTTGTGCTAACTTTATGCCAAGCAGCACGCTAATCAGACAGCTTTCTAGTTCATTGCATTGAACGAGCGCCCCGCCCACATGGCGGGCGGACGGTGGGACGTGGGGGTGTAGCGTGATTCTGTAAACTGTAAACGTAACCGCCGCTGCACCACCGCACCACCGCACCACCAACAGCAGCGGCAGCAGCAGCAGCAGCACCATCGTTTGGCTCGTCCGTCAAGCAGCCACTCAACTGGCTGTAATTGCCAAGTAAATCAGCGCTGCCACTTGCCATGCCCCAAAAGTATGTGTGGGCGGGCAGCAAGGGGTTAAAGGGAGGCGGGTAGGCGGGTAGGTGGGAGTTTGAGCTAAACTTTTGAGAAGTTTTAAAGAGGAATACTTCATGGGCTAGATTCATGCTCGCAGTTAGTTAGTTAGTTGCGGGGTCTCGACTCTGCCGCGGGGTTTGTCGTGCGTTCAGCAAACTTTAAAAGCGCCGCGTTGCAAGCGGCATGGAGGGGGCGCAAAGGTTGTCTGAGCTCAGGCAGACATGCTTGTACATCGAGAGGTCCTTGGGTGACGCCGCACACACACACACACACAAAGGGCTCAAAGGGGCAGCAGCGACAGAGCGACAGGATGAAGCCGGCGCGTGTGAAGTGGCCAGGAATTTGTAGCTACGTCTTATGGATTGACAACGATATGGGACAAGTTGGCTCTTGGATTAGTATAGCTTGATCAAGCAGAAACTTGATATAATAACGCCAGTCAAGTCAAGGCTCATCAAGTAAATCCGTGAACGAGGCTCGGGCAGGCCATGAATAAAGTTATGTTATTACTTGGAACTTGCTTGCATCATTTTTCTAGTTTAGCTAGATTGAAATTTATTCCATTCTTTTCTACAGACTGTCTGTAGTACTCGAATGAAGCACAATTCGATCTATAATTTTGCGTTGTGCTGACAACCCTTCAACGCAACCCTTTTTCTCTTTTCGTTTTGGCCTTTATTTTTCTTTTATATTTTCGTGAAATATGCATAAAAATTGCTGTCATCAATTCGCTGATGAATTTTTCTATGCATAATAAGCTCAAGTGTGTGGGCGTGGAAGTGGGAGGGTGAAATTGCTGCGATTGTTTGTCGCTGGCTGGAAAAGGGTTGCCAGAGTGTCAGTAGGAGTTGCCAATTTCGCTGCGTGCCCCACTGACTGCAATAAAACCAAATGGCAGCGGCATATTTTTCTATTAAAGCGCATCAACTGAATGTTCAGCTCGGCGATAAGACACACACACACACACTCACACACAGAGAGAGAGACAAACGGGAAGAGATATGCATGTATGTAGAGAGAGGGGAAGAGCAGGGGGAGAAAAGATGGAGAATCGCCTACGAGTTTTGCCGCTTACGGCACGCGCGCGTCTCATAAAAACGTATCAAAACATCCGCTGGGAGTCATAAAAATTTTGCACTTTGCCCGCAGATGCAGGTCGGGGCAACTTTTGTCTTACAGGCTCGACTATGCGGCGACTGGAGCTGAAGTTGTGCCAGACGCGGCGTATGTGTAATCTAATAAAATGTGCTGTTTATGTGGCAACAGGCCCGCATCCAATGCTCCTCGGCTCTCCTCGGCCAGATAGAGATGGAGAGAAAATGCCCGAGCATGCCTGATGCCAGCTAGTTAGCCGCAACTAGCTTCCAAGTGGCTTCCGCCTTCAGTTGCGCAACAGTTGCCCTGCTTTATGGCTGCCCTGGCGGCCGCATTGTGGTGTCCATGCCACGTCGTGCCCCATACAGCCAACAGGCCAAGTTAACTGCAACTTATGTAGCGCCATGTCATGTGGACGAAGCCGCTGCTCCTCCTCCGTCTAGTGGGGATGCGGATGCGGATGCGGATGTGCCAGGACTCGTTTGTCTCTGGGCGCCATAAAGGTAGATAGTTGTAACCAGAAGTACAACTCGCACCTCGCCTCCCAGTTGATTGAAGATTTTCCTCTTCAGCATCAGCTCAAGAAATGCTTGAGCAAATAGGATTTAATCCGCAGGGACTCTGCTATAAATTCCCATGAATTAAATGCATTAATTCTAAGGCGCAATCTCAAAAAGGATTCCCATTGAAATCGTTTCGGTTCAAAATTAGAAATTACATCCAGCCAAACTCTTGGACTGAAAGCACTGAGAACTCTGCTCCTTAATTCTTCAAATAAATTTAAGCACAAACAGGAAATTTTAAAACAGGCTGTGAGTTAGAGAGAAGATATTTCATTTAAATCTGTCATATTTAATTATATAGTATAATATTAGAGATGGATTGCTCAATTATTGTACTTTGCTGTAAATAAAAGTTTTTTATTAAATGATCAACAGCACCTGAATAATCTCTTCTTTGTTATTCTCGTAAAGTATGGTTGGGCATAATTTACCATAAAATTCATTCAATATTTTATTGAAGTGCAATCAGACAAATTATACGATTTGCAATGCAATTTTCATAATAATAATGAGGAGTGTTTTCAATAATTTGCAAAAATTATATGAGTAAGCCGTGAATAATTGAACGGGTATACGGCGATAAGCTACGCATTGCATAAATAAATAATTTAATTTTAAAATAAATAAAATGTTCCATAAGCGAAACAAAAAAATAAAGAAATAAATTACTTAACGATTAAACAAAAGAGGAGGGATCAAAATGACATCAAGTCAAACTAAAACATTTTATATTTATTAGACATGAAGAAATGTAAAATAATGCATGACTATTCAATAAACTTAAATTGGAAACTATATTTGAATAATCGATGATATGTACAATGATATCTCATACTTTTATCATACTCTCTGCAGCATTTGGGATTAACAAACAATATGTCCATGATTTGACTGAAGATTATGGGAATTAAGGCGTCAGCTGAAATTAAATGCGCTTACATTGAATGCGAGTGCTCATGAGTGCGAATCAATGACACCATATGTACTATATGCAAAAACATAGTATGTAAATAGGACAGCCATTGAAACAGGGGGGGGTGGGGGAGGAAAGGTGTTTAATTATGAATAGGGAATGTCGCTGGGTTCCATAGAGGTTGCGACAGATTCGCGATTAAAAATGCATTTAATTTATCACAAGGGGATACAATGTGTCACAGGACATAAGCCAAAAAGTAAGACAAAGCTGTCATCTCCCTCACTTTCACACACACACACACCCTCGCAATCTCTCTATCTTTCAGTATCTCTCTCTCTCTCTCGCTCTCGTTTTCGCTGTGTGTCTGCTCTAATTGAGGTTGGAAATAAAATAATTAAATTGCATTAAAAAATAAGTAAATATGCATATGAAAGGAGAGTTTAACTGTGACCCGCGAGGCGGCAATGAAAATGCGCTGCTAATTAGCAAACTGACAGCGGACACAAAGGGCAATGAAGAGGGGCGCAGAGTGAGAGTAGGAATGAGGGGGCGGGGACGGGGACGGAGACGGGGACGGAGAGAATAAAGCATACGCACCGTTAGACAAGCCAATGAATTATGCAAAATAGCAAACGACAATGAGCTCTAAATGGAAGGCGTTGTGGAGCAGCCTCTGTGACACTGAGCGTTGCTTTTGTTATTACATTTTTCTCTCTCTTTTTTAACATTTGACGTTCACGTGCTGTGTTCAGAGGAAGAGAGGGCGTGGCGAGGCGGAGGCGGAGGCTGGGAGGGCGGCATGACTTTGTTTAGGGCTGATGCATCCCTTTCAGGGGCACTAATATGCCAGCTAATTTGTTATTCATGTGATTTAAGCGCGTCAAAGAAGATTAATGACTAAAGCAAACTAAAGGAGACGACAAAAATTACAAAAAGAGAAAAGAAAAAAAACAAAACAAAACATCAAGAAAAGTGAAAGAAATACGCAAGAAGTGAAGGAAAATGACAGCCGGCGCACACATACATACATAATAATAAGGGCAACCAAAAGAAAACGAGGGGCAGACTTGGACCCAGCACGAGGACCAGGCACAGGCCTCGGTGTTTGGCTGCTTCTCAGGCCAAGGGACAATTCAATAAAGACCCAACAACAACAACAACAACAACAGCAACAGCAACCAGCCGAGTCCCCAGTCAAGGTGGCTCTAACAATAGCAAAATATATACATATATATGTATATATATGAATAAAAAAATAAGCAGAAGGAAAATGAAAATAAGTAAGAGGGAAAAAAGTACAAGAAAAAATAAAAATACAAAAAATAAACCTGAGCAATGTAGAAGAAAAAGTCACGAGTTAGCGACTACAAGGGCGGCAACAATAATTGACGCGGGACGGCAAAGGGGATGGAGGATGGGGACAAGGCTAAGGAGGCGTACAAGGGCGGCCAGATGCTTCAGTTGGTTCCCCTTGCAGCATTATTGTGGGCTCCCCATGACTTTGAGAGCATTATGAACGCTTTGTTTTCTGCAGCGCACAACAGCGTCAAGCACTGCGATACTATCGTAAGCACTATCGAAAATACATAAATAGTCAGAAAATAGTAATCAAATAATTTCATTAGAATTTAAGTTAAAATTCTGCATTCTGCTCCATATTACAAAACATTAATAATAATAATTTGTGTTAGGCAAGTTCTTGAGTCAAATATATTAAATAAAAATATATATTCTATAAAATTGGGAAAATTTGTAATATCAACTTATTTTCCAATTAAAGTACGAGACTAGTATAGTAGAAATATTATTATTGCTGTGATAATTATTTTATGGTAATCAAATACATTTCCTTGGAATTCAATAAAATTATAACTCTAAAATTTCTTATCAGTAATTCTTTATTACAAGTATTGTTGAAGTAGAGTTTTACTCAGGTGTAATATATTTAATTGATGTATTAAGTATTACAACATTATAAGATATATTCAACAAATATTTATACAAATTTTAACCAGTAAGAATTTGTGTTGACTGTAGTTTGTGAGTCAAATCTATTGAGTATTAAATTTATACTAACTCAATAAAATTTCGAAAATGTTTAAATTTAATTTATTTGTACCTAAACTTCGATGCAATCGTATAAATATTTTCATGATGTGCTAATTATTTTATGGAATTAGGTTTTGTTGTTATTTGCAGCTCTTTATTATGTAATATTCATAATAAAACAAAATGTGGTAAGCAATTTAATGAGCTGCTGATTCAAATATATTGTGTGCAATATTTCGAGAATGCTTCATTTTAAAATACTGTGAGCTCTGGAGCTTCGCTGTGCCTGCAAACAAGTGCAGTGGTAATTTAATCAAGTTTTGCTCCGTCATAGACACAAGTGGCATCCTTTGCGAATGCGCTTGCACATTCTTGCCTCAAATTTGCATATTTGCAACAAGGTGCTCCCCAACGTAAATAAAATAATGAAAAAAATGGGGTTGTAAAATTGAGCATAGTTGCAACGCCATTGTGGTCAATACACAGTGCGCTGTTGCACAAGTGCTGTGCAACAAGCCGCAGCAAGTTATTATCTTTCGTTTAGCAAATTTTTAATTGAGTTTGTTTCCAGCTACTATTAGCGTGACATTTCTGCACTGGCTGCTGGCTAAATGAAAGATCAACAAGCAGGCGGGGGAGCGAGAGTGGCATAGCAGTTAGCTTTTGCCTGCCTACGCCCGAGACCACCAGGAACCGAGAAGAGCTTGCTGTGCTGTGAACGCTCGCTTTGATGCGGTTGGGCGGCAAAGTTGTGAGTTGCCCACCGCAAATTAAAGTGCACAAATGGAAAGTTCCACTGAAATATGTGTGTGTAGTGGGTTTTTGGGAGAGGCATGCCATGGACTGTGGATGCGGATGCGGATGCGGATGCGGATACGGATACGGATTTTCGGATGCGAATCTTCGTTTGCCTCTCCAGAGTGCGTTGCGCTAAGATGAAGGCTGAGTTGAAAAATAGCCTTTCAGCGGCAACTTTCCAATAACAAAATGGCCAGGACTCGGTGCGGTTTCTGTGGAGCAACAGTTCAGAAATTGCAGGCTGCATTGCCTCGCCTTGCTGCTAAGCACAACATTCTTGGAAAAGCCGCCGTTGCTGTTGCTGATGCTCGTGATGCTCGTGATGCTGCTATGGACCCACCTCAGCTGCGCCGTCTTTTCTAGCTGCCTGAGAAAATGTGCGGTTTTTGTGGTTTACTTGAGAAATCTAATTAAACGAATAACAAAGGCTGCAGGCTCCAGGCTCCAGGAGCGCAAGCCAGGCAGCAGGACAATGCATAACCCTAGTCCGCAGAGTCCTCTTAGTCCTCCCCTGCTTGAGTCAATGTCGAAAGTCAGCTTGAATGCAAGTGGGCGAGTAGCTGGCTCAATACCAGCTAATAATTATAATAAGACTATTAACAAGTTGCCTTTGCAAAGTTTTAGTTACAAGGAATAAGCAAAGACCGCCAACGCTTTTGGCTAATAATATTGCAGAATCAATAACGAAACGATTAACGCTGTAATCCCTGCAGCAGCTAGTTTTATTATTAGATCGATTTATTATAAGCTGTATAGCTATATACCTTGCTTAATGACCTCAATGCAGATTGTTGATTATTCCCTCGCTTTTAGAATGCTGATAAGAGTAGGGAATTTGCTAGAAAGTTAGACTTTGAACTTCGTTCGCATTTACTTCTCAATGCTGATTCAAGAGAAAGTAGCAAAGTTTTAAGAAAATCAGTTTTATTGTATCAAATGTGGAATCAGTGTATTTGACAGATGTACTCAACGTTGTCAACAAAATTGCAAGAATATAAAACAAGACAAATTAGAGCGACAATATACCATAGAATACATAATAAGCCATATACTGGACAATTAAGAATTCCATATGGGCGATATCTATGCAACACTAATGTGAGCATTTTTCCAACGGGAATATATATGTGGAATATCAATAGCTAATATCTCAATGACCTATTTTAGTACCTTGGTTTATTTATAACTTACCCGCAACAGAATATATTTTCCTTTTCAGTAAGCCAAAGTCTATAAGGGCTAGATAAACGATTCTTTGCGACAATAAAGAACAAGTAAGTAATTAACAGTCGAGAGTACTCGGCTGTGAGATAATAATTCTACAAACTTGTTGAATTTGCAAAAAAAAAAAAAAACCTTCCTGGCACAAGAGGTCTTCATAATTGCGCCATTCTTGTCTTATATGTTCCATATACATATATCATACATTATATGTACATATATCATACGTAAATTCTTTCATTTCACACAGCTACATCATCTGCTAAACTTACCACAGCTTCGGCTTTACAGCTTTAAACATCTTTAAACAGCTTTGAAGTAGTTTCTCGTCATTTTTAAAGACTGTAGAGGTTCCAAATTGTAAAAAAATTCGATCTGCAAGCAACAATAGCAAGTGTTTTATTTTCAATTAGTTAGCTTCAGAGACAGACAGACATGGCGGTATTGACTCGGCTGCAGACGCTTATCATGAATATACTTTATTGGTTTTAAAGAATTTACATATCTGTGACACACATTTTCTGTTAGCACTATGTTGAAATACCCTTCTACCACTTGGGTACCGGGTATAAAAAAGTTTAGAAGCAAATGTTTGCAGGATATTGAATAGTTCTTCGCTTTACGCCTCGCTCTCGTCCAGTCCGGCAAATTGGCCATTTCTCGTGTTCAGCCAAATCCAATTTAGCCCAAACTCATTGTTCCATGTACTTTTACTGATGTACTTCGTGTCTCTCCCCATCTCTCTCTCTCTCTCTAGATCTCTCTCTGTCTCTGTCTATCTCTTACATATCATTTGCACTAACTGAGTGACACAGTTAAAAATGGAAGTTATGTTTGGCTTGAAAGAGGGGGATGAAAAAGGGAGATGAATCGGAAGTTAAGAGCTACATGCAGCACTCGTTAAGTTTCTGTTTTGAGCACAGAACCGTTAGGTGTCGCTTTATGGCGCCTGCAGTCGAGTAGTTCGACTTGCCTTCACTCTGGAATTTCATTTTCATTTTCATTTTCATTTTTGGAGGGTGCGCAGAGGGAAGTCGTCGAGGCTGTAAAAATGAGAATGGCGTAACAAAAATGAGAAATGAAGAATGACAACATCAAATTAGCTTCATAAAAATGTCGCTTCGCTCAGCAGCGTTTGCTTGTCTCTCAATGAGCGTGTGTGTGCGTCTGTGTGTGTGTGTGTGTGTGTGAGTGTTTCTGTGTGGGTGTGGATGTGGGTGTGAAACAAAACAGTTTATAAAAATGCGAGTACAAAATATTTTTATGATAAATGACTGTAAACGAGCACGTGAAGCAACAGCCAGCGACCATAGACATAAACGTGCTGCTGCCAACCACATACGCACATGACAACTTACACACACACATCCCCTCACACACACACACACACACACACACACACACATGGCCCTGTGTCTGCCAGCAATTTTGGCGTCGACGTTGACATTGACGCCATTTCCGGCCGCCACAACCGAGACACGAACCAGCACCAACAGCAACAGCAACGGCAACGGCAGCAACAGTTGTCCTTTGTCCTTGCCACCAGCACGGCGACATGTGTCAAATGCGCGTCGTCACACGCACACACACGCACACGCACACACACGCACACGCGCCCACACTCACACACATACCAAAGTATCTTGCGAGGTTTCTTTAGCGTTTCAGTCCCGAGATTAGTTAACATTAACTTGATACGTTTTTGGCTCTTAACTTCTTTGCGTTATAACTTTTTATGTGTATTTCTGACGCTTTTATGTAATTTAAAATTAAAAGAACTATAATTTCGGTTCTTCACAATAATGGCTTTTTTCTGTTGTTTGACAAGTTTATAATTTTGCCAAAAGCTTTATCCAAATTCAATAACGCACGATTTAATCTATATACCATATATAAAGCTATTTGTCCTGACTGGTCTGATATAATCACAGGCTGAATTATCAACGCAAAACCTAAAAAATATCAGGCAATTTTTGCCACATTTTTAACGACAACTTCTTCTTGATTTCTATTTTGGATTTATGAATGATTAAAAATGAAACGCAACCGACGCAATCGATAATAATATGTATGTATGTATGTATGGTAAACATTGATATATTGTATATACATATAATATAAAATGTTAATCTTAATATTTATTTAAATCTATTAGTTAAAAACTACTTTTTTAGGAATAAACTAAATTTATTTAATTTATCTGATGAATCATTTTCGTTTGTAAATCGGAATTATTTTATTATTTTATGAAAATCGATAACCTAATAAATAAATATAAATTTGAGGAGTATAGTGAATAGTGAATACCAATGGTGTTAAAAAGTATGTTAACTAGTTATGAACATTAATGTTTTCACCATTAATTCAAAACTACATTCTTTATTATTTGAATATTCTATTTTGCAATTCGACGATTAAATGCATAGGAATAGCACAGCGAATAAAACGATGTCAAGTGCAGATAAATGTTCAAGGAGTTTTTCATTCGGCTTTTGCTGTGAGGATGTTGTGAGGATGTTTCGCCGTCTCAAAATTGGGAAGGTCTCTAGTTGGCATAGTCAGTTGTCGCTTGCCACACAAAGTGGATCATTTCAAACAATGCTGATTAGGTTATTAAGATGCCTTCAGATGCCTTTCAGCTGCATGACAAAATCCTCTCATATCCACTTAAACGAAGCGCTAGAAAAGCGCTCTGAAGCCAGACCAGCGGCAGCAGCAACAACAACAACAACAACAACAACAAAGGTAAGCGCTATTGGCGAGACGGCGGAAGAATGATGGGGAGAAGGGGCGAGGAAGCGAGGGGGAGGTGGATATGTGGAGGGTATTTTTGTGTTCCGGGGCCATGGCCCTGGCAGTGGCATGGGAGACGTTGTTCGGCTGCGCACTTGTGCATCTCATTTTTATAAGAGAATGCCACACACACACAAACACACACGCACACACACACATACATACACAGAGTAAGAAGCTGGCTGTAAGGAATATAAAAACGACTTCCTCTTAGACGACGCTTTTAGCTAAATTGCGACAAAAGTGAACAACGGAAGCGGGCGGGTCGACAGTGGCAGGCGACAGGGAGGAGGGGGGCAGGGCAGAAGGCATGTGACATGCCGGTGACTAAAATAATAAAAGAACGTCAAAAGAAGCAGGCACATAAATAAAATGCTTCCCCCCGCCCCTTCCCCGCTCGCTGGCAATGCGTGTGTGTGTGATTAGGATAAATGTCCACGCGTCCAAATTGATGTGGCCTTCTTTTGTGCCACGGCGTGCGTGCTTTGTCTGTCTCTGTCTCTGTCTCTGTCTCTCCTCCTGCCTCTGTCTCTATCTCTATCTCTATTTGTGACGCTGTCTCCGCTTGCGATGGAGGCCAAACCGGAAGCGGATATGCGCTGCAATTGTCATTCGCCGTCGGATGAGCGAGAGAGCGAGAGAGAGCGAGGGAAATGTGCCAAGTGCGCTGCTGTGTTGGGCTGCCCCTCTTCTAGGTGGGCATCTTCATAAACCGTGTCCTTTATCCGTGTGTTTGTCATGTGCGTCATTTACTTGTTCACTTTTATTTTATCTTCTTCCTTCTCTTGGCGTCGCTGTCTTCTTCGCTGCTTCCTCGCCGCTTTTTTGAGCCACTTAAAGGCACTCACTGACACGCAAACACACAGAGAGGGGCGCAATCTACTGGGAGCATATGTCGCATCTGATGTTTGTCTAATTTGGCGTTCCGTTATTATTAAGTGGCCTCGCACTCGATGTGGCACGCAGTGTGGCAGGCTGAGGCTGCAAATGTTGCATGAATCATTCACTTGATTGCCAACTTGTGCTCACAATGTTCTTTAAATGATCTCGTTACGATAATATGACAAAAATAAACTAGTTTTTTTTTCCGCTAAAGCGATTTGGAAGCAATATTTAAAAATAAATTACTTTGTTTTTTTTTTCATAATATTTGAATTATGATAAAATCTGAAAAATCTTACATATATTTGAAATCTCTATTGTATGTACAATAAATAAATAAATTATAAACTTGCAGTCTCAGCTTACCTATATTTTCCTAAAACTACTTGCTATTATTGGAAAACATATGCAAATAAAATAGAAAGTGCATTTGAAAAACATATTTGAATTCTTTTTTAAAAATCAAATTATCTGATTTGACTGACGATAAAATTAAAATAATACTAATACTTAGTTTTTGTTATTTCAAGAATTTAAATTTAAACATCTTCAATATAAATAAATTATAAATTTGTGGTCACAGCTTATTTGACTGATGCTAAAAATTAAATACAATTTCGTAGTTGTTGTTATTCTTGATCATATCTTAGTACAATCTTGGTGACACGATTCTTTTATTACACAGGTTGTTTCAAAATTCAATTTCGCGAACAAAATTACGATGCACTCGATGCAGCTGTTTACAAGTAATTTAAGAATACAAATTTATTTTTTTATTAGTGTGAGCTATATTTGAAATTATATATTCTTTGACGATTTGATAGGTTAATTGCAACCAAGGTTTGGCGAATTGAAAACTGGATCAGAGCCGAGTATTCACGATTCATTATTCATCTTTGAAGGCATTCATCACTCGACTGGCAAATCAATCATGGACCGGAGTCGAGTCTTGAGGCATATTCAGTTAGCATTCGGCAACTGCCAATGAGTGCATTGATTGGATGCCACATTAGAGCATCGCTCGTCTGTCGTCAGTCGTCAGTCCTGCGTCCTTGGTCCTTGGTCCTTGGTCTCTCTATCGTCTGCCGTCTGTCTTTTGTGCATCATGGAGTTGCGTCAATTTCAGTTTCCTGCCACTTCTGCCACACGCTGCTCCTCAAGCAGCTGTGTATTTCCGCCTGTTCACAGTTAATTGCGGCTCAGCCGCAGTTAATCGCATGTTACGCTTGGCGACAGACAATGAAAGTGAGTGGGAGATGCAAATGCGAAGGGGCTGCGGCGGGGGAGGGGGCGCTGGTAGAGGAGGGAGTTGCCCCACTCGATGGATGCTCCTTGGGGGTATATCAGTTACAGACGGAGCTGGGGCCGCTTCTCTGCCATGCCGTTTGTCTGTTTGCGGTCTCAATTGTCACTTGATGTGTTGTGATTATGATGTGTGAGTGCGTGTGTGTGTGTGTGTGTGTGTGGGGCACTTTGATGCGGTAATATGTGTAAATGCGCTTGTCAAATACGCCCGATTATGTTTGCTCAGGTTTGACAGACATTCACTCGCTGTTCCGGCTTGCTTGAATGCCCCGCTGATGCCTTGCGTCCTTGTTCTTTTTGCGGCATTGCGCATACGCCGCGTGGTCTGGCCCCGCACTAGGCCAATTACAATAACTTGCTTTAATGTGCGAAATTTATGCTCTCACCTGCTGCCAGTTGCCAAAACGATAACAACAATGAAGCACACTCTACCTCTCTGCCTCCTTTCTGTGTGTGTATTTTGAAACTTTTTCGACAAAAGTCAAACGAGCTTAGGCGCTGAATGGGCAGCAGGTGCTTTCGATGCTCGACAGCGACAGCGACAGCGACAACTTTAACTTTAACACTTGCCTCCTCGCCTCGCCTTCGCTCCCCTCTCCCCTCTTCTCTCGCCGACCAAATTTATAGCGCCTCTAAGTAATTGAGATTTTCAGCATTTTCGGGTGAATCGAACTGCCACTTGTCTGACAGCTGGCTAAGAAAGTTTTAGGGGCCCAGTCCGAGCTTAAAGCCGCTTAACAATTAGACGCTTGTTTGCCTCCAACTGCAATTTATGTGTGGCAGGGAGGCGGCTCTGAAATGTTGCCTATCTGTGCCACGCCCAAGCATGTGCATATTTGAATACCAACATGGCTCATATTCAACTAATTAGGCGAGTTTCGCAAATACATTTTCATTATTGTAATTTTACCCTCCTCCCAACACACACACACACATACACACATGCAAGCAGAAAAAACTACAACAAATCTGGGCAAAATGAGAGAAATGCGAGAAGGTGGAGCGAAGAAACGAGCGCATAAAAAAGTAGGCAACGTGCAGGCAAAACTTTTATAGAGCGGTAGGAGGGGGGGAAAGGGTAACAGACACCGACACATGTAGGCCGAGGCATTTGCATACGAGCTTGCATCTGCACATGCATAAGGAAAACCTGGAGCTAATATGCAAAAGCTACCAAAGCAGACGGCGGAGAAAAAAAGAAGCACGCACACACACACAGCGGTAACGAGAACTTGTCAGAGAGACAGTGAAATGTGAAGAGAGTCACTGTCTGTATGTGTGTGTGTGTGCGTGTGGGTGTGCGTGTGTGTGTGTGTGGCTGGGCATTTAAAAAGTAAAGTGCATGGCTGCGAAACCTGAACTAACTTGTGCATTACCAGCAACAGAATTATGCAAGAAGAAATTAACCGAGAGCTTAAAATGAAAATTAATTTTAATTAATTTAAATTACAAATTTGCATCGCAATAATTAACAAAAAGTTGTAGAGCATTTAAAGGAAATGCTTGCGTTATAACAAGCAGATTTAAGTAACCTCTGACAATTTGCCTAGAAATTGAATACAATTTGAAATTGATTAAAACTAAGGCAAAATGTAAAAATATAAATATGAAATTTAGATTTAGCATTAAGTTATTTAAATGGAAACCGAGAACTTTACAAAAAGAAAATCAATTTGTTGATAACTTCAAAATACATAACAAACAAATGTTTGAAAAAAATGCCAAAATTGCATTTTAAAAAATAATCAAAATACTATTATATTTCATTAAATTAGAAATCACAAAAAGATTTCAATTAATTTATCACGAAATTATAAATGCAAATAAATTGAATTATTGACAAACTGATGCAAGTCATACAATGTTCACAGGAAAAGTGAAATCTAATTGTTAATTATTACCATAATACAAAATAACAATAAAAATGTTAAGATGTAATTTCAAATATGTATATTTAAAATAGCACGCTTTAGTTAAATAATAATCAAAATACTATTATATTTAATTATATAATAAATTAGAAATCACAAAAAGATTTCAATTAATATATCAAGAAATTATAAATGCAAATAAATTAAATTATTGACAAACTGATGCAAGTCATAAAATGTTCGCAGGAAAAGTGAAATTACCACAAATACAAAATAATAATAAAAATGTTAAGATGTAATTTCAAATATGTATATGTGTGATTAAATTGCAATTATAGTAATTTGCGCCACGATCAATGCTTGTGATGCCATTTCGCTTGCCTCAAAAATACGCCAGTTGCAACAAACTTCGGTTTCCTGCCATCCCTGTTTTTTTGTTGTTTTTCTGTTTTTTTTTGTGCGCGCTCTTTCACATTCGTTGTTGCTGCTTCACTTTGAGCCTAAACCCAAAACCATTAACACTTGTTTCTGTCATTTTACATGAAATGCGGAAGCGCTTTTGTTTCTGTGCAACAAACAAGTTTCCTTGTGCCCAGCAAACTGCCACTGCCACTGCCGGGCTGCCCGTCTGCCCGTCTGCCCCTGGCCTAGTCCTGCCACGTTTCAGCCTGTCTTCCTGCCATCCAGTCGGCCTATCGTCCTGCCGCCCACTCACCTAGAAACGCGAATACGTATGCGGTTGCCAGCGGGGCGCGGGGCAGGCGTATGCAGGACTTTTATATTTTGACATGGGTATCCGTATCCTAGATTCATTTGTAGCTTTGCCTGTTTGCAGCAGCGGCAGCGGCAGCAGGCGCCCGTTTATTTGCTTGTTTTTCACTTAGACGAGCTTCACCGCCACCTCCCTCGCCACCTCCCTCGCCACTCGCCCCCCGACTTCTCTTTGTCTGTTTCTGTTTCTGTGTGCAACACGAATGGTAAGCCAACTCGATCCCGAAACCCGGCAGCACTGTTAAATACTTGTATGTACATTATAACTCGAGCGGCTTGCTAGCTGGATGGCTGGATGGCTGGCATGTCAGATAGCTGGATGAGGGTGCCTCGCTGGTTGTTGTTGCATGTTGGGCCAGAAAACTTTTCTATTCTGTGTGCGGCTGTCAACGTCAAGGCGTGGCTTTTGCCTACTTTTTAGTCAGCCCCCTCTGCCAGCTCATCCGTCATCCGACTGCCCCAAGCTTTGGCCACAGCTCTGCAAATTTAAAGGTGTTCACATGCGAGCTGACTTCTAACAAATAGTCTCGGCTTGTGCTCAGAAACACTGATCTTTTCCTATGGAAACCAGCAGTTAAATTATAAATTATAATTGGCAATCGCCTTGATAGTAATTAATTTGATTATTGATACTAGCTGCCCTTTTTTATACGTGTGTAGTTCTTTGTTATTTGTGCACAATTTTCTGCTGGCAAACATTGATCTTTTCCTATGGAACCAGCAAGTAAATTATTGAAGGGAGAGAGACCGATAAGCACGAGCACCGAAACGAGAATTATGTTGAATATCTTGGACCGCTTGGCTTGCCCCCTGACATGCTACTGATGGCAGCACCGGAGCATCGCTCGTAACAGAAGTCCAAACGTCGCTTCTCATCGCCACTATGTTTTATATATAGAACTGATGTAGACTATCTGATATTTTGAGGCTATTACCTAACTATTGATTGTTAGAAGTTACTTTCACACTGAGCTTTCACATTTCCGTCTTCCTTATTGTTCTAATGCCTATTTACAATTTAATTTAAAAGTGACAGTCTCGAGCAATTACAAAAAAATAAAAGAAAATCAAAATAAAATACATTAGAATTTGTTTCATTGATTGGATACTCATAACATATATCCTGGTCGACAATTGCTCAAAGTTCTTGGGTCTCTCTGGATTGGTGATCTGCATAACTCCTGGAAAGGCTCACAAAGCGTCTGCATGTGATTTCTTAATAATGCTTATCTTTTTCAACAGCATTAATAAATACGAGTATATATTTAGCAATTGTGTTTAACTTTCTATTTGTGGAACTGCATAAATTGCGGCACATGGTTTAAAGTTGAAACGTTTATGAGTAAACTCTGATGCTTTATCATGCATACACGACTGGCCACGCCCCCCAAAAGCCGAGCAAAAATGAGCATTCATGCGCTACGTGATTCAATGAGACTATATTTGGCGCCGTCTTTTTGCAGGCAACGGAATCCTTTCGACTTCGTTCAAAGGTGTTTCGCAAGTTCTTCAACAAAATTAATTTATAAATTTATCATAAAACCGACACCAAAATCCAAAGCACACACACATCGTTAGGCACACACACACACACACACACACACACACACGCACAAATCGAAGACATTGAGGAAATTTGTGTTGAGCCAAAAGATATCGCATCGTGTATGATGTATGTGGAGGCGGATGATGAGGATTGCGATGATGAGACTCATGACGATGTCGATGACGATGATGATGATGGTGATGATGATGATGACTGCGCTTGCATAAACGAGTTTGCCCTTAAGTGCGTGTGCGGCATCGAAGTTCGTGCCGTCTGTCCGTCTGTCCGTCTGTCCGTCCGAATGTCTGTCCATCAGTGAGCGTGTGTGTATCTGAGGCAGTTTCGAATTAGAGCGTGAGCAGCATTTTCAATGCGTTCGACCATCGGAATATCGTTGGCTTCCGCTTCCTCATCTTCATGTCTACCAAAATACACCTCATCGGGCTCATCGAGGGGATTCACGATTCCAACTTATTTATGCAGACTCACATACAAAGCATGCAAAGATTTTTAGCAGCTCCCTTTCAGATGGGCGCCTTGCCAGCCAGCCAGTCAGCCAGCCAGACATCCAGGGAGCCACCGAGCCAGCGAGCCGGGCGAAGACGATGCGAATCCTCGCCTAGAGCATCTGCCCCGGAAAGCATACAATTAGCTGCAACTGTAATTAAAGCAATTGTACCATAAATCTTTTGCCAATTTAATGGCAACAGCTCCAAATGGCAAATGGGCGTAGCACTCGCTCTAACATCAGCTGCCGGAGGGACAATCCACCTCTTTCCCCTCCCCTCTTGCCACACTCACTGCTCAACCAAAGCCAGGGGGCGTATGTGCCAAGTAATTGTAGCCAAAAAAGAAGAACACGCTGAAACAACAACAAAAAATGCCAAATTAATATAAATTTAATAGTTGGCTGGCATTTATGGCCCACACACACAGAGAGAATAAAACACAGCGCAGGAGAGAGGGAGAGAGATTGGCGAAGGGACAGAGGAGTAGAGCAGAAGGTAGCGGTAAATGGAGATGAGAGGAATAGTCATTAAATGCATTTACAAACACTTGCAATCGCATGTCCGACAATACCCTATAAAAATACAAATAAAAATATAAATAAATAAAATAAATTAAATGTAATATTTTAAATCTAATATCTGCAATATTTGGACAACACAAAGAAATATATTACAGTAGATGATGGCAAATTAAAAGAATCTTCATTTCTAAAAAAAACAACAAATTGGAAAATTGGGAAAATGTACTTTAAAAAAATACAACTGCCAGTTAACTAAAATTAACTTGTAAAAATGGAATAGATTTTTTTATTTTTTTTTTAAATAAGGTCAATGAATCTAAGCAATGTAAATTGTATGATTATCAATAACTTTCAAAGAAGATTCGCATTTCAGAGAATTTTACTTCCATAATATCGACTGTAAATATATAATAGAGTAATAAAAATTAAAAACTGTTGTTTAATTGTTGACATTTCAATAGAATCGTAAAAAAAGGTGGATTGTTTCGTTATTGCGAAAATGATTATTTGCGTGTTGCTATTTCACAACATTACATAATTTCAGAGAATTTAAATATGTGAGTTTCTGCTGAATGGGAAATTATTTGAAAAAAAAAGTTAAACCCAAATTGAGCAACTCGGGTTGAATGCAAATAGCAAAAACAGGAGTGAAAACAAATATTTGCCAATTGTAAATAATCGAGAAATGAGCAGCGAACAGATATACCCGACGAGCAGCCACAAACAATTGAGGGCAAAAAACTATTTAGTCAGCTCTGTCCCTCGCCATACTTGGCCGCCATTCAAAAGCAATTGAAATACCAAATTAATAACTGTAAGCGGGTTTTTGTTGGGTCGCATCCAACCAGAAAAAGAAGAGTAGGCATTGCAGTTAAAGACAAACTTTTCAGCTGCCTGATTTAATAAGTCTGACAATAACTCGGCTAGCTGACTGTCGATTGTGGGCAAGATGAGCGAAGCCAAGCCGAAGCGCAAGTCCAAATCGAAGCGCAACTCGCCGCGCCTCTACGACGCAGATGAGCTGCCGATGTTCATGCAACCGCTGCTGTTGCAAGCTCGCAGCAAAGCCAACGCGGAGGCGAGGACGCATCATCGACCCAAGTCCGAGATACTGCGGGAGCTGAGACGTCTGCGAGCCACGCCCATGCGTCCAGACGACGACGACGGCGAGCAGCTGCGAGCGAAGCCGCAGCCCTCGAAGCCAGTGCGAACTCTGGAGCAGCTGGACGCACTGCGTCTGACGCGGCATCGCATCCTGCAGCTGCTCAGCTGCACCAGCTTCGATCAGGTGGTCAGCAAATGTTTCGTGCGCCTGAACGTGAATGCGGTCGACGTGCTGCCCGAGTATCGCATTGCGGAGATCGTGCAGGTGGAGGAGCTGCCGGAGGGCTACTACGTGGACAAGCTGGCCACCAACATTGTGCTGCATCTGCGCTACGAGGACATCGTGGCGAAGCACGAGCTCAACGACATCTCCAACATGGCATTCACGCGCGAGGAGTTCGAGTTGTGGCGCGACAACTGCATCTGCCAGGCCATCGAGTTTCCCAGCACCGATCTGGTGGCTCGCAAGAAGATCGACCTCTACAACGCCCTCAACAGCGAGCAGAACAAGCAGCAGTCGCCGCTGGCACGCAACGATTTGCTGCCAGTCAGCATGCCGATGCGGCCAGTGCCCCGCGGTGGTCTGCTCGAGCGATTCGGGGGCACGTATCCCTGGCAGCTGCAACGTCCTGCGGCAGCAGTCTTTCAAGCGGATGAGCGCAATGCAATTGGTAGCAGTAGCGACGACGTTGAGCTGGAGACGCTCAACGAGGAGCTGGAAGCCCAGCGCCTAGACTCGATGATGCCCAGTGGCGATCGCAGGTCCAAATTCGGCTGAGACGCTGCCACACGCTGGGGCGACACCAAATTCGAAAATGGCTTGTTCTCTTCTTGGTTCAACAATTACGTTCGATAACTTCATTGCAACCTTAAGTAAATAAAATAAAACCAAATCAACATTGAAAAGGGTCTCCATTCTGCCAAATCAGACAAATATATGTATGTATGTATGAATTTATGTTGCAAGTAGCTATTATAGAAGTAAGCGT
Organism: Drosophila ustulata; assembly: GCA_035047365.1. Classification (NCBI taxonomy): domain Eukaryota; kingdom Metazoa; phylum Arthropoda; class Insecta; order Diptera; family Drosophilidae; genus Drosophila; species Drosophila ustulata. The sequence continues at coordinate 523,123 of JAWNPT010000095.1, forward strand.
TCAATCTTTTAGGCAAGTTGGCCAGACGGACAAATAAAATGCAATACAATATTTCAAAAATAAGTTACGTTTACAGTGATTACTGTGATGCAACTTTAAATAAATATAATAATAACCAATTGCACCACAGTGAATAGTGTTTTAATACTTTTTTATCAATATTCCTGTGTAGACATACATACATATACATACATACATATGTATATACATATTTACGCCGATTTATGACTTCTCTAACGCGCTGCCGCTGAATCACGAAAGAATCGGCATAACATTTTATACAAATTTAAAAAAAACGTTTCGAGAGGTGACAAAATATTCGTTTAAGTATTCGATTAAAGTGATCGAGATTATCACATCTCCCATATCCTTCTGCCCCATCTCTAAAACAACAGCTGCTGCTCACATGATGTCATCGTAAGTTTCAAACAAAGTTTCACAATCAGTACAAATTTGACCATTCATTTTCGATTCCGATTTTTGATTTTACAAGTCCGATTCGGCTACATCTACATAAGTACATCATACAAAGTGGTGACAAATAAAATAGACCCGACTTTTACCATACTCCTGATCTCACCGAAATCTTGTGGAATCCCTTGCAAAACGATTAAAAATGTTTATGGACCATTTATAATTACAACAGAAATTCATTGAAAGAGGTTGAAGAAATGTTTGTGGGTAATATCAGATAATATATGTACATAGTTGTGTACAAATTTGAGTGTAATCGCATGATAAATAAGCTTTTATAAATAGCCTGGAAATAAAAAAGTGTAATATATAGTATGAAAATAAATTGGGTCAAGGTAAGCAGCAATTGCCAACAAATCTAACATATTTATTATTTTCTTTGCTACTTATTATTAGTTATTTGAAAGTCCATCGCCGCTTCCAATGCCGCTTGTGAAATTATTTCGTTTGTTTTAATGACTTGATTATGACTATGTTATATATTCATATATTTTCAGGTACTCAACATAAGTGCAAGACATTTCCTTAGGAAAACTACGCACATCGCACATTGAGATTGTATCACAAACCTTCTATAAGGGAAAGTGCCAGGCTGTCAGAATGGTCTTAGTAGGCGTTGAAGGTGCAATTGATTTGGGATATATCAAAGCAGGCGGATACTTTCGGTTACTGTTGTGTGCTCAGCGTTTCTGTCTCAGTCTAACATTTTATTTTTACTGGAAACAACTCGTTAGCAGTCATTTATTTTTCGAGAAAAAACAAATTGTGAAACAACTGTGAATATAGCGTGTGTGTTGTGTTATTAACCATTTGCCATTTGCTGCGTTTGCATATCAAGCAAATCAATCATTTCCCTCTTTTTGGTGCTGGCAGTTCAGTCGTTTGATAGCGAAAAAAGTGAAAAGAATTGCATAAGGTTCAAAATCAATCCAAATTCAAAGATACATTTGCCACACAAACCGCTCGCGTTCGAATCGATAACGCTCTGATATGGAGGGCGTGGGCAACAACCAATTGATTCGCCTGCTCAAGGACATGACATCGGCGCACCCGGAGACAGTTCGCAAGTCCAGCGATGAGCTGGCCAACGACTTCAACGACTCCGCGAGCACCCTACAGCTGTGTGCAGTGTTGAGCAACGGCAAGAGGCAGCCGGAGCTGCGCAAGTGTGCGGGCAACATACTCAAGACTCGCCTGGCGGACGCCGAGTCCTGGCAGCAGCAGCCCAAGGACTTTCAGGCCAAGGCCCAGGCGGAGCTCTTGGCGGCCCTGAAGTCGCTGCGGGTGGACGACGAAGAGGCGCTGCAGACGCTGATCCTACGCAATCTGGGCGTGGTAATGCTCCGCGGCCTGGCCGATAATGGGGAGACCACCGAGTGGAATGAGGCCGTCTTCGACCACGTCGAGGAGCTGAGCAAGTCGAAGGACGACCAGACGCAGACGCTGGGCGCCATTATCTTCAGGCTGTTGGTCAAAACAAGCCCCAAAATGTTTCAGAACTATTTGGTGCGCGCCCAGCGCATCTTCATGCACATTGTGCAGGAGGCCGAGGCGCAGGGAAAGCTCTTCACCATGGCCATCGAGCAGCTGCTCAGTGGCTGGTCCCTGGCCATTCCCCTCTACCACAAGTGTCCCAGCAAACAGTCCGAGCTGGCCGCCACCTTGCCGCTCATTATGAAGATGACGCACGCCTCCGCCTACCGGACGGACGGGGCGAAGGCGACGCCGTGCCGCGGCATCGATGTGCTCACCAAGCTGAACCAGCTGATGCCGGAGCTGGTGTGGCCGCATCTCAAGCTGGTGATGGACGAGCTCTTCATGCTGGCCACCGACACGCGGCTGAGCGACAAGACGCGCGTCCACGCGATCGCGGCCATCAGGAGCTGTGTGCGCAGCATGCGGCGCCACATCATCCGGCTCAAGATGATGGACAAGCTGCTGATGACGCTCTACGGACTGCTCGCCGTGCAGCAGCCGCTCGACGACAACAACGAGGAGCTCTTCCTGGGCGAGAGCAGCCAGGAGACGACGCCGGCCACGCCGCTCGCCGAGGCAGCCAAGACCATACTCTATGTGGCCGCCCACTCGGAAACCAATCGGGTGGCGGATCGCGCCCTGCGCCTCATGCAGCCGCAGCTGGAGCAGAAGGACTCGGCCTTGGACCGCCTGGGTGCGCTGCTGTTTCTCTCGCTGATGGCCAAGGGCTTCACCGATCTGCTGGCGGAGAACTACCTGGATCGCTTCCTGGCTGCCGTGGAGCAGGGCATCTGCGACTCTGACGCTCTGGTGCGACGTGGTGCCCACTATGCGTTGGCCATCATGGCCGAGAACCTGCAGCCGGAGATCACCCGGCTGGCGGGGCGAGTGCTGCCGCTGTTCCATCACTTCTTTGATGGCGTCAGCCCCGAGCAGCGTCTGGTGGCCACCGATTCCGAGACGTATACGCGCATGTTCTGCACCCTGGAGATCTACTGCGAGAGCCTGAAGCCCGAGGTGATGCAGCCCCATCTGGCGGAGCTCATGAAGCGTCTCATGATCTTGCTGCAGCCCAACACAAATTCGCCCGCTTTGCGCCAGATGTGCCTGAGCACCATCGCCAGTCTGGCCAAGATGTCCAAGGAGCTCTTTAGACCGCACTTCGACGCGGTCATGTGTGCCACGCTGCCGCTGGTCAAGCACACGCCCGACGAGGATCAACTGCTGCTGAGAACGCATGCCATTCAGGTGGGTTAACTTCATCTCTTCTTTTGCTATCCAGAGGGTTATAGACAACAAGATATGCCAAAAATAACGTAAGCGAAAAAAAGCAAATCTTTTTTTTCGCAAATTTGGGAAAAAGATCGGATTTAAATGCGCAAGTTTTGATTTTATTTTATTTTTTAATCATTTGCCATTAATTTTCAGTTCAATTTGCACATATCTTCAATTTTGCATTCGAAATGATTTTATCACAAGAGCATTAATACACATTGATTAATTCAATGATACAGTTCAATGTATTTAAATACTCAAGTTAAGGTACAGGACGCGTTAAATTTTTGAGGGAAACAAGTGCTATCAGAAACCCAAAGTTTAGATTTGTATTCAAAGCTGTATCGACTTGCTGATTAAGAACATAAGAACATAAAACCCTCATAATCAGGCACTCAAATAAATCAGTGCGATATTAGTTAGTAATATTCCATTTGGATATTTTCTATAGAAAAATGCAGTAACTGTTTTTTAAACTCTGTGCAGGGAACTATTGCCGCCCAATGGAAATTACTCAATTGCACATGTTCTATTTTGTCAGGAACTTCTGAGCGTGCGCGATTTTAATTTAAAAATTAAAATTTCCATGTTTTTAAACTGTGATTAAAGATAGAATAGATATTTGAGAAAATACTTCTCAATGCACGATAGACAGAAAGGAAACATTTGATCAGTGACAACTTTATATAAATAGTATTTCTGCAATATTACTTGCTCTTCTAATGTGTAATCCAAATACCTCCTCGCAGGTCATCAATGCGCTGGGTCTGGTGGATCCCCAAATGTTTGAGGCGGAGGCGTCCAATCTGTTTTCCAGCTGCATGGACATGATCAAGCACATGTCTGGAGCCCAAGTCTTCACCTACGAACTGCTCGGCGTGCTCTCCGGCTACATTCCCAAGGAGATCAATGCGCACTTCTCGATCATTATGAGTGGACTGCTGACTTCCATTAAGGAGGCGGCCAACATGGAGAAGCCCAGCGATGAGAGCAAGGACGTCGACGATGATGACGACGACGACGATGACGACGATGCCGGCGATGACACCGACGACGACGATGACAACGACGAGGACTCCGAGGACGAGGAGACCGAAGAGGAGTCGGGCAGCGTTCTCGACGGACACGGCGATCAAACCGAAGCCAGCACTCGCAGTGGCGGCGACAGCAGCACCGAGAGCGCCAACTACCTCAACGGCCACGACGAGGCCGTGTTGTGCCTCAAGGCTTTCGCCATCAATATGCCCAACTCGCTGCTGCCCTATCTGTCGGAGTCCATGCAGCGCGTGTTCACCTCCACCGATCACATGCCTGAGCTGGACAAGTGGTCGGCCTACGAGACGCTGACACAGTTCATTCTGCTCTACTCGAAGCAGGGCAACTTGTCGGAGGCGAAGAAGCACTGCATCCAGCTGCTGCCGGCGATGGTTTACTTTGTACAGACGGCCAAGGAGACGGTCAACGTGGTCAGTGTGATGAAGAGCATGGAGCAGCTGCTGCAGGTGCTCAAGTCGGACGCTTTGGCCGCCGATGGCTATGCGGAGATGCTCTTCGAGATGCTGCGTCGCACGCTGCGTCGCAAGCTCAACTGCCAGTTCAACGTTGGCGTCGATCTCGAGATGGAGACGCTGCACAAGTGGAGCCAGGCCATGCACGCCGAGCAGCAGGTGATGGAGGCTGCCGGCGACCTCATTCCCGTCTTCGGCCACGCGCTGACCAAGCGACAGTTCGCCGGCTACTTCCAGACGCTCAGCAAGAGCTTCGTGAAGGGTCTGCGCCAGAGCGTGCCCGACGGCCAAGTGTCGCGCAGCAACTTCTTCATGTACAACCTGTTGGGGCGCAGCATGGAGGCGCTGGGCGTCATTGCCGAGCAGTACTACGAGGTGCTCTGCTTCTGCATCCTCGACTGCATGCAGGACCAGCGACGTCACGTGCGCGACTTCGCCACCCGACAGATCGATTGGCTGCTCACGCACTCCACGGAGCACGACAACGCCGACACGATCATTGCGGCCACCTCGACGGTGTTCGGGGATGCCGTCGGGGCGGGCTCGCCGCTGCAGCCTGAGGAGCGGGATGTGCTGAGCGGGATTCTGGCGCGGATGATACGCATCAGCAGCAAGTGCATCACGATGAACAGCCTGATACCCGTGTTCCTCGGGGGGCTGCCGCTGCGCGAGAAGTTCGAGTGCTATGTGGACGTGATGCCGGCACTGCATGTGATCTTCAAGACTCGCATGGATCTGCTGCGCCCTCGGCTGCCGGAGACGCTGGCGGTGCTGCTGGGCGCTCTGCAGGCACAGCAGCTGCCCGATGCGGCAGTGAGGCAGATGACCATCGAGCTGGTCAAGGCGATAAAGCTGGACGACGAGGCTGTTTACCAGCAGGTGAGCAAGCAGTTTGTGGAGGCCAAGGCGCTCATTGTCTAAGCTAAACTAGAGCGAGAAGAGCAGTGTAAGATTAGTTATGAGAAATTCTGGTGAAATGAAAATTTACTCTTTTGGTTGTCGTTCAAATAAAAGTTTCAGAAGTTAGCATCCAAAGTGAGTTGTCAGTTGTCACATCGGGGCAACCTTCATTAAATTGATGGCAGTGATTTGGGTCTGAGCGAAGGCAGTTTATATTCTATTTAAGTGCGAGACGGAGCCCATCTATCAATGTAAAATGTCAGCGAACTATTAAAGTGGAGTGCCGAGCTGTCGACTGGCTAATCGCCAATGAAACTATTGACCACTGGCAGCATTTTGGCTTTGATGGATGGCTCGAAATCGGTTGAGCGAGAGTCCAGCAATTAGTGCAAGAAAGGGAAAGGCGAGCGAAGCAGAAGCAACGTGGCTGGCGCCACCTGGCGTTAGAGTTGGCAACATTAGAGGGACTACGACAGAGCAGAGACGCTGTCGCCACCTGCCGTTCGAGTGCGGCAACATTTGTGTCGGTGTCGAGATTGCGTCGTTAATGTGCAACAAACTTGGGCAAAGTTTTACAATCGCCAATAGGGCAAGTAAAATTGAATTCAATGCAATTAAGCCACGCGACGAAAGAGGAGAAAGGGAAAACGGGAAAGAGATGAAGATGGAGATGGAGAGAGGAAGAGAGAGCGAGAGGGAGAAACACGTAACAATCACAAAACTAATGAGCAATTACAAAATGCAAAATTAGCAATGTGGCAGGTAAAGTGGCAGGGGGCAGCCTTGAAGTCTTGTTGTCCTTGCCAGCAGGACACACAGCGGACAGAGGACATGCCAATTAATTAATATTTAATTTATAGCCTGAGCAATTGTGCCAACAATTTCATTAAGTTTCTTGCTCTTCTTCTTATTTTGTTTTCGCATTGTGTTGTAGATTCCGTTGGCATTTCGCTTTTCGCCAAGCTTTCGGTTCTGCCCATTTTTTATTGCATACTTTTTAGCGGTAATTTCATATTTCTTTTCTCAGGCCACACAATTTTGTTGTTGTTTTCGTTTACGTTTTCGTTTCCACCGTGTGACACTCGTCTTTGCTGTTTTTTCGACTGCGCTCTCGTCTAATTAACTTGAAATGAGTTTTTCCCTCTCCTCTGCTCTCCACCGCTCTCACACCCACTGTCTCGCTGTCGTTGTCTGTCTCTTGATCTTGATGGTTGCGAGTGTGTTGCTGTCCGACAAATGTTTTTATTTTGCCTTGTTTTTGCCTTGCCAAAATGTCACTTAATAAATTTGACGACTGTTTTATGTTGTCGCTTTGCTCCTTAAAATGAAAAACAAAAAAAAAACCAAAAACAAAAATTCGTGGAGGGGAGCAGGCGACAAACAGCAAAACCAGAAAGCAACACGCCCATTACAACACGTAGTGGCCATAAATATAAAAGCCAGCCACGCCCACAGAAGCTAATAAAAGATGGTATGTGCGTGTGTGTCGACTGCCCTGGCCAGAGAGAGTGATGGGGGGGGGGAGTGGGAGAGGGGGCAGAGGCTGACAGCTAACCTTGACCCGCAGCCTGTTTAGGGTTAGGCGCGCACGTGTGTGGGCCAGGATCAAATGCGTGTCCTCACTCCTCTCTCGTCGTTGTCCTGGCAATGCCTCATGATTTGCCATATTAATTGCTCATCAGCCTGCAGTTTAAAGCTGAGAATAATTAAAAAGCGTAGACTTAATGCCTAGCTCGTCAGCATTTTAATTTGTGCAAGTATATGCTACAGTAATTGCCCCAAGTGTGTATTGGGCCATGCGGCGTATGAGTAACATGCCACACACAAATACGCATAAGTTCAAGTGAAAGTCATTTCCATTGTGGACACAGAGGCAACCGCTGGAGCTGAAGCTGATGCTGATGCTGATGCTGTTGCTGGCTAGCGGCACATGTTCCCTCCTGCTTTTCCAGTTCCCTCGCCAGTTCAGACTCTGTTGACTGTTGTCTGCTGTTCGACTTTTGACTTTTACAAGTGCCTGGCGGGCATCCATGGCCGTGATGATGACGACGATGGCGGTGGCGGTGGCGGTGGTGTTTGGCCGGGCTGACGCTTTGGCTGTTGATGTTGCGACTTTTGGTCGGATTAAATGCGCAGCTACACCTGGTGACATATCTTTTGGAAAACAAGTGTGCAGATGGGTGATGGCAATCAACGAACATCAAAATTCAACGTTCAACTTTCCACCAGCAAGCAGCAGCAGCAGCAGCAACAACAACAAACAGCATTAGGATCCACTGTGGCAGCAGGACAAGGACATCGGTGGCAGCATCAGCATCAGTCAAAACTTTGCCAGCAACTGAATTATGTCATTTGGTTGACAGGACGCGCACAGATGCAGATGCTTTTGGGCTCATCCAGCCCAGCAATCGTGAGGACCACAAGAGAAAGAGAGAGAGGGACATGGGCGAGGCCAGATCTAGATTTGAAGGTGAACGGCTCCACATGCATTGCAACATGACAATGCGGCAAATAGGGGTAGCTTATGGACGCAATTCGCTTTGCCACATTGGCGACGCGTCGTAGGCACAGTGCAAATAGTCAGTTGGAAACTGATTTAAAATGTGATCAATAATAGATTAAATGGCTTTGAAATCTGTTCAATACTTGAATCTAAATCAGAAATTAAATTAAATTTATATATTACAATAATGCTATCTAAAATTAATGTGACAAACTAACATTATTCCATAGTTTGCAGATTTTTATGATATTCTCTTTTAAGTCAACGGCACCTTCAGCAAACGAACAAACTAAAAATATTACTACTACAATGATCAATGTTTATAAGCTTTAGCAAGTAGTGCTTGGAGTACACTAAATGACAATAAGATAAATGGTAGTTAATTAGATTTTTCTAAACTGATGATCAAACAAATGTTAATTTACCAATTTAAAAAAAAATATTGACTGAAAAAGTTTTAAAATTGCTTTTAATGCCTTTTCTTCAAACAGTATGATTCGTTTTTAATAATTTAAGATTAATTCCATCATTATATTTGGGGAATAAAATACAACGGATATATTATTTGCGATTAATTTTTTTTAATTTTTTACGCAACACATACATTTTTATTATTTAATGGAGTTAGAGTAATTTTCAATTAAATATCTAGCAGTCGAGTGAAATTCTAAAGTCTCTGAAGCCTCTTTTACAATCAATAGAATCGCACATAGACTTTCGCATGATTTGACCAAACTCAGTTGCCCCAAGAATGTGGTGCTGCCACTGTGCCACACTGTGGCAGCACCAAGCAGTCATTACATGCCGCACATTTCTTGCGTATTCCATTTACCAATTTTGTATTCGACTTTGCTTCTTCAGCTTCTTCTTCATTTCGGTTATTTTTTCGTTTTTATCGCTGGCGTTCTTCGTGCCACTGCCTTGAATATTTTTCTTCAATTTTATTAAAATTATGGAAATGAATGAAATACTTATACGCTGCTGCTGCTGCTGTCGCTGTCGATGCTTCACTTCTCTTCTCCCGTTTCGCTATCGGTGACATCCTTTAAGCGAGCGAATTTATCGAAAATTGCAGCAGTCGTGTCACGCCCCCTGCCTGCCACCTCTTTTGCCCGCAGGCGTGGCAAGGGGAAAACTTTAGTAATCCGTTTCACTGATGCGAATTCAATCGATGTGCAGAATGTTACCTGCAGCAGTCGATGCCCCCTTTCCCATTTTCCCATTTACTTTTCATTTGCCTGGTCCAAATTTCATCTATGATTCATTCAGCTTCAGCAGCACATTTCCATTCTAGTTGAGTCTTAATTTCGATTGTGATTTCAAAGTTGACTCTGCTTTTCTCTTCGCTGTTCATGTTTTTCTGCTAATTTTGTAATGTTCTTACATTTAGTTGTTCCTAATTGCATTTCATTTAGCTTCTTTGCCTTTTTTGCCGAATATTTTATTGCCGTTGAATTTTGCCACAATTTCTGCTGCTGCTTGGTCCTTCTGCACTTGCCACCTTGATGGGAAAGTTGTTCAAGTTTGTTGTTCATTAGCGAACAAACTTGACACCAAAGTTGTCGGTGGGGTTGCAACGTGCAACCAACTGGCGCCACCTGTCGGCATATTTAGCAGTCTGTCACTAATTGCATCGGAGAGGTTTCCGTTTTCATTTTAATAGGGGTGCCACTGGTCGTGGCAGCACATCCTGCACTTTTTACCTGCACTGCAATGCATTCCACAATCCACCCCCCCCCCCCAACCCTCATGCCTCGCTCTTTGGCATTTGACAATTTGATTTGTCGCAATATTTTTCGCATTTTGCACATCAATCACAGCAGTTGTCGCCCAGTTCCGCATCTAATTCGATTTAGTTTCAATTTCGTGTGTTTTTTCTCGCACTGCCCTGGCCATTTATTTCAATTCTCTTTCGCCTCAATTACGCCAATTTATAACGATATTTGTGTGTTGCACACTTTGTGGCTTAGAATAATTGTTTAATTGGAATTTAGAAATGCAATAAATAGCTCAGATTAAACACTAAAGCCTTTACCGGTTATCGATTACCGGTAACCGGTTAATTTTTAAATTTTCCATTTCGACTGTATTATCAGTTTTCCAATTATATAAAATTAAATCAGCTGGAATTGGCAACGACTGCAAATCTTTCCCAGTTTATGTTCGCTTAAGACTTGCAACTATTTGCCGAGCAAATTTGCACTTTAACCGCCTCGTTTTCAGTTTCTCTAAACAATTTAAATTTGATTACTTGCACTTAATTTCTATGACAATTAACGACGATGAAGTCATTAAGTGTTAAAAAAAAAGGTTGCAAAACTCAGCAGATCAAGAGTTGGTAAAATATCATATTACAAAGTGCTGTACTTTAATGATATTCAGCTGATTGTGCGAAAAACCTAGCTAGAAAAGTGTTTTGAATGAGATGGAAATAAAAGGTAATTGCTATTAATTTAATTACTTTAAGTTTGTAATAATAATATTTATATTTATTAATTGAAATATTTACTAAATAAGTAAAAATTTCTGCAGTGTATTTTCAATTTGAGAGCGACAATAATGTTCCACAAAATGTAAGAAAAAGCTTTAAGGACTTTTTTAATTGCGCACCCTTGATTTCCATTAAGTAAGCAAATAAGTCTACAGAATGGTTTTTTTGCATTATAGAAGAATCAAGTTCATTCATATTCGGTTTTTCGATCAAGATTGACCACTTAATCTTAAGATGTGAATTTCACAAAGTATCGAAATAAAGTACTAAATATCGATATGATATGAATGAATAAAGAATGAAAGTGAGGGATTGACTAATGTCTCGAAACCAGTCACTAGAATTACCAAGAGAGTGTAAAGTGTGTATGTGCGGTCTTTTCAGTTTTAAATTGAATTGGGGGAACGAATGCAGATCTGTTCTACTCAATGATTGCTACGAAACACCTTACAATGGACTGTATTAACTTAAATAAACTTAAATTGGAAATGAATGAAATTAAACTAACAACGATTTGAATATTCTAGATTACAAAAACAGGGTCAATTATGAAAAAAACGAAGCATACTTTTATGATCATCTAGAAATGCAATGTTGTGGAACAAGGTTTACAACCCTTAGCTTAGTCCTTAAATAAAAACAATTAAAAACGTGAACAAGCTTTTATCGTGGAGCATGTCGTACTTTGAAATAGATGAATTTTGTTTTGCATTACTTAAGATTAAAAGATGCAAATCTAAAATAAATATGCATCTTCATAATTCCATATTCAAAGATTAGAATTTGGATTTTATTTTGATTATTTTGATTATTTTGAGATCCAATGTCGCAAGGCCTCGGTGGCGCAGTAGGCAGCGCGTAAGTCTCATAATCTTAAGGTCGTGAGTTCGAGCCTCACCCGGGGCAGGTAACTTTTTTGCTTGCCCACAAATTTTCTGTTAATAATTTTTGTTTAACCTTTGACCTTGAGTAATCAAATATTTGTGCATCCAAGGTAAGGTAGGGCTACTTGCATCTATATGCATATATTTACATCAATATATAGTATGCGTATATATGCATGTACATGAAGTTGAAGCGCATATGGTCTCAGGTGAGTACTTAATTCCTTCTAATTGGGCCACCTCAAAATGAATCGAAAAAAAACAACGATTAACGGATTAATCTATTAATTTACTTGCTATTAGCACTACTATGTTCTATAAATAATTCCAATGCATTGCAATGCCACTTTTCCTACAACTGTTTTCTACGTTTTTTGTAAAGCTCCAAAACATCTGTTTAACTTGAAATACTATACATTTTATTAACACTTCTATTGCTACTACCACTCATACTATTATTAATACTACTATTACCTCTATTTGAAGCCCCGAGAGTTGGCGAAATGCAGCTGCAAACAGATGGCGGAACATCATCTGCAGTCGTCACGGGCATGGGCATAGTTTTGGCTGACAATTAGTGGCCATGAAGTGCGTCTCTTTGTCCAGTGCAGATGACAGCTTAGAAAAATCACCCAGCGAGCACACACACACGCAGAGTGATCATTTAGCAGTCATTTCATCTCCACATCCACCTCTATCTACCTCTCTACCTCTCTTCTCCTTACTCCTTACTGCCCATCTCCCTCTCTCCCTCTCGCCTCGCAAGTTTGAAGTGGTCATGGGGCAGTGGCGACCGTCGACTGGCGACTGTATGTCAGTAGACAAATGTGACATATTTGCGGCATTTGCCGTCTCACTTCGGCCGGGCTTGGTTGCCAGGTCCATCATTAGTCATCTTCAAGTGGGCGTTGAGTGGAATTATGCAAAAGTTGCCTCAAAGTTGACCAAAATCACGCGCAAAACAACAGCGACAATATCAACTGGCATTCCACTTGAAAGTCAAAGCCATGGCTTCACGCTGGAGAAGGGAGACGGGAGACGGGAGATGGAACTGTGACTTGGTTACTCCAAAAGTGGACAAAACTGTGAAGGAGCAGAGCTCTTCAGTGGCGTCAGGCAAATTAATCTTATTTAATTTGAATTTTTATGTAAATAATGGAGAGCTCAACCAAAAAGCCGCCAAAAACTTTTGTTCAATTTTTTATTATTAAATGGCTGCGGACAGCACGGTTGGTGGGTGAAAAGGGGAGCGGGAGCGGGAGCAGGAGCGGGCGGTTGTCCAATGAGCGATGAGTGGGCAGCTAACAAAAGGGGAGGGGCAGAGAGGGGGCTGGGGTGTTTGTGGCACGTGCGCGGCTACTTGTGAACACTTTCCAATTTGTTGAATCCTCGCCAGCAAAACAATTTGTGATCCCCAAAAAGTGCAAACAATGCGCGAGAGCGAGTGTGGCAAGGGAACCCGAGAGGGGCAGAGGGATAGCTGTAGCAGGTGGCACCTGCTGTTTGGGTGCTGGACAAGGGCAGAGCCAACTAGGCGTCCAACAGGCTGTCGTCCGTCCAAACGTGTGTCATTCTGCGGCAACGCGGCACAAAAATGATTTATGACAAAGCTTTCGCGCCCCTCGTCGGGATCGGGTGATGACGATGGCGATGGCGATGGCGATGGTGAGGCAGACAGCGTGACAGCATCAAGGGTGGCACATACAGCATGTGGCATGTGCTTGCCTTGCCGAGCACATGAAGCAGGAGCCGGAAGAGGTTGAGGGTTCTGACCGTGTCGCATTTGTCGCATAAATGCAAAGTGTTTTAAAGTTGTTGTTGATTTTCGGGACAGAGGCAGTCCGAGATTGAGCGAATGTGTGTGCACATCACCCAGATGAAATATGCATGAATCCCCGCCAGGAGACCAATGAGACTCAGCGATGCCAGCGATGGTTCAGAAAAGGTGACACCAACCTGACTCGACTCGACGCGACTCGACTCGAGGTGAAGATGGATGAGCGCAAAAACATCAAGGTTATATGTTATTATGATAAATACAAAACTAAAGTACATTTATTTGTTTCACCAACATTTGTGTTTGTGTTATGCAAATGCCGCTGCTGAATGTCAATGACTTTTGCAGATTGTTTAACGTAATAATCTATCTGCTGCCACTGCTCATCAGCATTTCGGGCCATTGCTTTAGTTAACGTAACAAAGAGACGGCAGCAAGCTTTAAGGGTTGGAATACAAAATATTTATAAATTAAGTGACACCAAAAAGATGGCCAGGAGTGGCTTCTGGTCAAGTGGGGACGTAAAAATTAAGAATACTAATTTATACTACTATAACTAACAAATAAAATAATCACTTTAATCAAATGAGTAATAATAAAATAATTGAATAATAAAATATACTCAATGGTTGATGAAATTTATATATGACAATATACAAAAATATGAAATGGCAATTCTAAATATATTTACCTATAAACTATTGATTTGTATATATTTTTCGCTATTAATTTGAACAAAAAACCACAAAATTGTAATTTTTGTTGCTAGATAATTACATTATTCTTTGCAGGTTTTCCATTATTCAGTAAGCTGACATGTTGTCTTATAAAACCCATGCGAAACCTTAAACTAATTTAATTGAAATTCTTGTAAAATCGTATTCATTGGAAATTTGTGTGCAACTAAACTTGTTACATCAGATATTGCAGCCATGTCTTTAAGCAGCTGCTTCAAATAACCATTTAAGAGCTCATCCATGTGGCAGGAAAAACCAAACCCCAACCGCAACTGCGATTCGCACTTATGCCTCCTTCTGCCGAAGGCCGCATCTACTTCTCTAGATCCATTGGGAGAGCAGTAAAAGCATTTTTAATTTCATTTTCATTCTTCTTGTGACTCGCATTTGCCGCCTGACAGGTGGCCGAAGATTCATTGTCCTGAGCCTGAGACTGAGACTGAGCCTGAGCCGACTTTTTAATTGTATTAACACGCTAATGTAAATCGCATAATGCCGCAACGTCCGAAGCGTTAGGTTCCCCCTTATTGCCAGTCCCCTGAATGAAATGAGAATGGTTTCTCGACCTCTCTCATCTCAATGTCTCGCTTATTACATATTTATGTTTATATTTTCTTTAGCCGCGCTTTTAAGAGCGTTGAATAAATTTTAATTGTCTTCGGATGTCGCAATGTTTTCAATGTTGTTGTTCTTCTTATTGTTGTTCCTCTTTACGCCCCCGGGTGGGACATTAAAAAATATTGCAGCATAAGGTCCCACCCCCGAAAAAAGAAATTATACCAGGGCAAGAACAACAACAACAGCGAAAACAACAACAAAATATAGAACGAACAAAAAATGAAGCAGCGTATGGCCGACATTATGCTCGTACTTACACTTACACATACATATATACGGTGTTCTTTGGCCCTTGGCCTTTGGCCGGGCAATAGTAAAAGCGAAATTAGCCGAACGCAGGAGGACAACAAATTTTCTACCTGTTGGCCATAAAATAAATTCCATTATATTGTGACAAAAAGGAAAAAAAAACAACAGCAACAACAACAAGCAAACACAACATAACACCGAAAAAAGAAAAGAAAAGCAAAACAGAAAACCGAATGGAAGACAAACCAGAACTGAACTGAACAGAACAGCACAGAAAACGCGCTCGTAAAAATAATAATAATAAAAGTCAAGCCAAATGACGCAGCACGAGAGAAGAGCGAACGAAGCTCAAGACAATAGCAGATGGCAAACAAAACCGAGAATATGCCACAATTTTGACATTCCCAATTGCAAAATCGCGAGGTAAATGGAATAAGCTAAAACGACACCACAACTGCGGTGGGAACTGAGAACTGAGAACGAAACCAAATTAAACACACTGAATTCAAAACGTTATATGTTAACTGATTACAAAGTTATTGATTTAAAATTACTTACAATTATTAAATAACATTTGTTAGATTGAAAATTGAAACTTAGTTTTAACTGTCATAAAGAAAATATAGACAAATAAAACGGAAAACATTAAAGATTTTAAATAATATTTAGTATTACTAAATAATAAAACTGAAATAAAATTGATTTTAAATTACTTAAATTTCTTTTAAATATTATTGATTACAAATCAAATTTAAAACAGGACATCTCATCATCATCATTTTAGGCATCCGAGTCTTAGCAGGTTTGCACTTGACAGAGTAAAACTGATTTCTAGAACACCTTTCTAGGTGCTTTCGAACTTGAAAACCATCTAAATGGTGCCAGCAAATCAGGCAACAACTATAAAAGACGCACGGCCCAGGCAAACAACAAAGAACATTTGGACAAACGGGCCAAACGGGCCAAAAGGAGCAGCAGGTGGAGCTGGCAACTAAAACAAAACACACACAGCGTCAAATACCCAGCTCCAGCTTCAGCTCCCTTCCATTTTCTCTAAACATTCTTAACGTTCCGTTTTCCCTCCCCCGTCCCCAGAGCAGGGAAGCGCGGAAATTTTTGAGCAGACAATGCCAGATGAAAAATTGTTAGGCCTATGGGACGATAACAGGCAGGGCAACAACAAGCTCACGAATGATGGCGACCTTTGTTTAAATATTAACAAAATCTCATTCGACGAACACGCACACACACACACACACACATACGTACACAGAGTTGTATAAACAAGCGCAGCTCTGGAGCAAACAAAGAAAACTTTTGGCAAGGTAAAGTTTTCGCTTTATTTTTTTGTGTGATTTTAATTTTATCTGTGTCTTGGGCGAAACAAATATCGTCTCGCGTACACACACAAATACACCATGCTATGCTGTGTGTGTGTGGGTCTCTCTCACCCACACACACACACACACACTCACACTCACACTGGACAATCATAAAGCGTCGCGTTCACTCCTCGAAAGCGCTCGAAGGTAATCCGAACTTAGCTGCGGATTTGTTGGACAAGCGATGCGTGCGATTAAAGCAGCTCAATGCGAGAGTAGTTAAGCCCTCATTCAACTGTTCCCCTCGCTCTCCCCATCTGCCCCCTGCTTGCAGCCCCCGCGAGTTGTCAACGAATTGCTTTGCCATGCTGCGGTCAATCCTTGCTGCTTAAGTTCAAGCACTCCGAGCATAACCGTGGGACACGCGTGCAACTGGAAGATGGAGTTGGAGCCGGAGACGGAGACGGAGACGGAATCACTGGAATGCCAAGGAGAGCAGCGAGCAAACATACCAATCCGCTTACATGGCAAAGTATTTGGCGGCAAGGTGGCTAAAGTGTGGCATGCAACAAAGAGGGCACGCAGCACCAGCATCCTCAGCATGTGCAACAAATCACGCACATTCTTCAGGAGCCGAGTCGTCAGATTTACAAGTTACACAGCTGGAATTTTAGTGTTGCTGCTGAAATCTGAACTACAAACAGGCTCCAAATATCTTTTGGGTTCTCGAGTCTAGGACAACTGAAGAGAAAGTATTCTGATTGCAAACAACTAAAATCGGGAAGTGAATTTCAAGTTGAATACTTTTAATTACAAGTTCCACTAAATATTTCGAAAATAATTAAATTTAAAAAACTCCAAAATATGCGTCTTACTGATTGCTGCAAATAATATTTATAATATAACTAAAGTCGAATGATGTTTGAATCATTTAAGTATTTTGATTACAACTTACAGTTTTGCTATAAATAATATCAAGCACTTACAGCACAGAACATACAAGCATAGAAATTAATAATAATATAATTGCTCTAACTATAGTGTATTTTGCATTTAAAAGTAAATATTATCATTATTAAAGTTATCAATCTGTCAGTGTTTGCTATAAATAATATAAAACATTTACGGAATAGAACATGTAAATATTAGTAATAATATGTTAATATAATCACTAGACCCCAAACGAATTATATTACAGGATATCTCTCGATTCTGCCTGAACTTGCGCTATATTGGGCAATTGGCATCAAACAAGTTGGCCTTCAGTGCGGCAAGTCAGCTCTGAAATTAACAAATTGACTATCTAGAGTGCTGCATGGATTAGAAACTTCATGATGAAGTCGATGATGGGATAAATAATGGGGGATGCTGCTCATGATGAAGATGGTGATGGCATGTTTTGGAACTCTGCGAACAAGATGCGAACCATTTTCATGTTTCCACAAAATTTAAGCATCACAAATGTTTTAACATTTTGTGTTTGGCTAAAAGTCAGGTGTTGGCCGCACACACACACACAAAGGTATGTGTGCGTGTGTGTGTGTGATTGGGGGCAGTTTTTGCTGGTGGAGGAGTACTTAGCATTTGTATTTAATTTTCATTTTGCATTTGAACTTTTTTGCTCTTACCAACCGCTGGGCAAACATGGGCCAAAAGCTTTGGGGCGTATTAAGGCACGTAGCAACCACATCCATGCATGTGTCTGTGTGTGTGGGGGAGGCAGGGGAGGGGCGTGACCGCGCACTGGTTGCCGGCAAGCTGAAGGCAGCACAATTGTTGCCATGTAACAGTTTATGTGTCATAAAAACTAGTTCCCATTGAATTTGCACAGCATGAATGCGACAGGTGGAGCCAGGTGTGTGGAGCTGGCTTCGATTCCGTCGTATGGGGGTGGGCAGAGAGGCAGAGAGAGACGGCAGGTGGGAGTGCGAGCGAGAGGGACAGTGGGGGATGGCAAAGTAATCATCTGGGCTGGTTGCTGGTTAAAACCCAGCGACAGTTGGACAAATTACATACTACTCTCTCACTCTCACTCTCACTCTCACTATCTCGCTCGCCACGTTTGTGTATGTGCGTGTGTGTGTGTGAGAAAGTTACGCCAGACATGTCCTGGTATGCAAAGCATTTGAAAATGTTAATTAAATTTTTCGTGCATTCCGAAACAAATTGGCCGCAGCAGAGAACACGTGCCAGCCAGGACGAGGACGACATCGAGGACGAGGACGAGGACGAGGATCAGGACTGCGTCTAGTGTCAAAATTAGTATAAAAAATGAAACTACTTTCAACTTGATGGCGAGTTCGTTTTTGATAAAACTTCGGCCAAAAGCCAATAAATTTCCCTCGCAATCCACTTTGACTTGCAACTATCGTTGGGGCATCTCTTGTTGTGGATGAAGTCACGATGCCATCCCTAGACCTTTTATGCCCGCACTCTAATTTATTTTTAGTGAATAGTGTATTTCCCTGGCATTTATTTATATTGCATTGTTCTGCTTAATGATGAAATTAGCTTGCAGCATGCATTTAATTTATTGGCATAATTTACCAAACGAATTTATTGCAATTGTTTTGCTTCCCATCCTCTATGCGTGTCTCCGTCGGCCTTAACAAAGTATTATTAAAATTAACAACTAATATTATTATTATTGCTGTCGCTTCTTGTTGCTTCTTGCTGCAATAGTTATTGTTGTTGTTCAATTGCCTGCGAGTCATGCTGCAACATTATTTGCAACAATTACGAATTCGACTACGACTAATGGATATTGCGGCTGCAGCATCAAATGTGCATAAATTATATGCAATTTATGCCAAAAGTTCAATGCAGTCAAGAAGCGATGCCTCGGCCTCGATGCCCGCCTAAACTCTTCTCTAGTCACCCTATTGTCTTAAACAAGCCAATTGGAAAGTCGTTAGCTTTAAGAGTCTCTCCTCCTTTTGACTTTAGAGAACACCCAAGGCTAAGCAGAGTTAAATTTAACTTGCAATATTGGCAAATTGTGGCAGCTTAATGTATGGCCAAATTGTTGAATCTGATTCAGTTTATTGTTATTATATAACTAATCGATACCCACTACATATCTGCACATCATTCGACTCTTCTCCCCGATGCGTATACGTAATATTTTAAATTATGTGTTGTTAATGTAATTTATGTCAGACAATTATTTATTTTACATAGATTTTTTATTAGCCCTGTCTGTAATTCTCTTTCCTAAATAGTAGGGAAGTCATCGATCAGATGAGAAAGAAAACACGGATTTGATCGAAATGAAAAGTTTGAAATAAGAGACTCTCGTGTCGCGGAAAGAAACAACGAAATTAAACGAAAAAACATTACATTAAATGGACCACAAGAAGTGCATTTTGAGTAAATAAATTATTTGCATACAAATTGTGCTTCAATGACGAAACAACATATAGACTTGAAAATGAATATTTGTTGTCGTTGCCTTTTACCTAGAAATGGTTGATTTCAAATATGTGATTAAAATCACAAATTAGGAATATTGAGTGATCATTAACTGAATTAATATTATAATTATTTTTATAATGAAAATGATTATTAGAATTTTGTATTCGTATTGTAAATTCTTGGGACAACGTGTAGCGTGATCAACTGAGGATTCCAGGCTGCTATGATTATTATATTTAAAAAAAAACGTATGCAATTTATATTTACGTTGATCGAATGTCTTTTATGAACAACATTTAGCTTTGCTGGCCTCGCAAGCATCCCTTAAAAAACTATCTGAGTTAACAAATTGTTGTCATATGAGTTCACCATAATATTGCAAAACGCCAGCTTTAGCCTTTTGCCTTGATTCTTAATCTCAGCTAAGTAAGCTGGAATAAATTGTTGTTTACCCAGCAGCAGTTGCTATTGTTCAACTCAAAGTATATTTATTTCCCCTGTCCACACACACACACGCACACACACACACACATTTTGAAATCAAATGCAAAGTACTTAATTTGCTTGACTGTGTTGCATGTGGCATGAATGATGTCTGGCCATGATTTTAAGGGCAGCAGCATGAAATCTTTCTTCATTTCCATTTTGCAGTTTGTGTCTCTCTTCAGCCCTTTGCTTGGCTGCGATTTTCTGGCATTTTACACTAAAAGTTAATTATTTTTATGATCGGAAGTTTCGTTGACTTCAATTAGAACAAGTGGCCCTCGCACCAACTGGACTCTGGACTCTGGACTCCGACATCGTAGCTGTATGTTAAATGGAGTCCGTTTTGCCTGTTCGGTGTCCGTCATTAGGCGGTTGCGGAGTTGGAGGTGTCTAACGTAGCCAGGTGAGCTCTGGGCCTGGGAGCCATTATGGCCAACCTTCATATTTGTTTTGTTAGCCACATTGTTGTTGTTGTTGCCGGTGCTGAAGTTGTAGCTATTGCTGTTGCGCTGGCTGTTGGTCAAAGGCTTTTTATTAGTTTTTCGTTTATTCGCCAGCTGCTTTAACTTTTCCGGTGTGTGGCAGGCACTTTGCCATGCCACTTCTACGCCCAGCCACCCGTCTTGCCACCGCTTGTGTAATTTCTTTATATTTGTGGCTTTTATTACAGTCAACCCAAGACTCTCCTTCGTCCTTCGTCCTTCCCCATTCCCCCTTCCCCATTCGCAACTCGCCAGCTTTCGGCTGCCTTGTCGCTGCTGCCATGTTGTTTGCTTAGTTTGTTGTTGGTTTTGCTAATTTTTATTTATGTTCTTAAATGTTCCCTGCCGTGCCAACGGGCCACGCATTTTTATTAATTTTATTTCAGTGTGATTATTGTGATTAGTTTGTTGGTCACCGCCCAGACGACGCCTTCCTCTCCCCTCTCTCTCTCTCTCTCTCACTCTCTATGTTCGTTCGCCTACTTCTTCTGCCTGAACACCTTCTTTTTGTGACTGTAACTGTTTCTGCTTTTCCGCTTTTCTGCCTTGCTTTTGCTCGCTTTCTGTTTTATTTATTCGGGCGACGACTTCACCAAAGTCATTTTCATAAATTTCGGCACAAGTTTTTTTGTTTCTCGCTGCTTTCATTTTTTTTTGGCTGCTTTGTTCTAAGGAAATTGACGTCCATAAAACAGACGACGCTTAATTAAGAGAAATTTGTTGAAAAGCAGTCAATGACGAAGCCAATTTCCAAGCCGATACTTGACTACTCTAACTGAGGGCTTTGCGTTTATCGGATCGACAGAAATTATTTTAATTCACTCGCATTTGAAAGCAAGTTTTTGTTTTGGATTTCTTCATCTCTGTCCATTTTGACTCGTTTGCATTTGTTTGCTTATACTTTTAATAAGCATTCTCTTCATTATGATTTAATATCATTTTTTAAGTTATATCAATTAAAATTAAATAAAAATGAATTAAATGTTTTAAGCTGAAAAAACTAAAACGGGACGTTCTTCATTGTCGCATTCGCAAGCTTCGCACTGGCTTCCCAAAGTAGCTCTCCTCTGCTCTGGGCCATAACTAGCACCTGTTGCTGTTTGCTGTTGTACCAAAAGGTTGCAAATTGCGCCGAGAAATAGCTTAATAAATAAATAACGACAAGCCCCTCTCAGTCCCAGTCCCAGTGGCAGATTTGCCCCGGTTTTTGGTCTCCACTCGACTTGTTAATTTGAACAAATTCTCCGCTTGTCCGTCAGCCGAAAGGTTTCAGACCTGCAAGGAGTAACATATGTGCGCTAGATGTTCGCATATCAGCCGCAGTGGCTGCTAATTCATTTATTCGCCCAGGAAGTCATTCAGAGACTCGGCTCTTCAGTCAGACATTCAGTCATTTAGTTAGTCTGTCATTCATTCACTTAATCACAGTCAGTCTCTTATGCAGTTACTCAGGTAGTCGAGCAATCAGTCAGTGATTCAGCTAGTCAGTTAGTAAGTCATACATTTATTCAGTCACTCAGTCGGTCTGTCGGTCGGTCGGTCATTTAGTTAGTCAATCAGCTTATGCCTTAGTTATACATTCGAAATTTAAACATTTGCTCAACTGGCAATACAATTTACAGCTGACAACGAATTAGAAAGATTCACATTTTATATGAATTCATTTAGTTTTGTCTTAATTTTTAAGCTTTTTACTTAAGGTTCATCAGTGAAAGTCTAAACTCATTTTAAAATATACTAAATATATAGACAATTAAATTGGTTATTGATGCGTTGCAAAAAAGGATTTATTTTAAATTAATAGATGTGAGAGAAAAATTACGTTAAAAAAATCAGAATAAAGTTCGTTAGCTTGAGAATATTTTGATCTAATGGAAAATTTCTTGTAATTCCAAATAATCTTAATTCAAAGGCTTGTTCTTAATTCGGGAGTTAGCTGGGTTTTCCGCATTTTTCAATTCTTGAAATTAAAATGTTTTACATTAAGTTCTTCCATGCTGACATTTATAATACAGAAATTGTTCTAAGATGACATAAATAATATAGAAAACAGACAAAAATGTGAACAAACAGCGCTTATATCTATCATCTATTATATTTATAAAAAATCTATTTTTAGGTTACATTTACCTCTGGAACTTGCTCCTTTTTACTTTTACAATAAGGCCACTCTTAATTTCTTGACAATGTCCTATTTTAAAATGCTATAAACAATTTTGGGATGAAAATCGAAGTCAAAATGGATATTTTTACTGGCTGTAGTTAATTTTTTAATCAATTATCTCAATCGAAAATAAAAACCACTTGTCTATTTGACATAGGATGACGTTCCAGGTTTAAAAATATACAGACTCTTCTTGCAGCCATCCTTCTAAACTTCCTTTCCTCTAACGAACGTATTTCAAATTAACATAGCTGTCAATATCTGAAACTGTATCTACTTTATTTATTTATTAATTAGCAATCCTAGTAATACGAGCTAAGGCTTATATGTTAAGTGAAAGCTATTTTTTTATTTTATTATTGTTACTAGTATATTTAAAGATATTCAGTCTTTATTTTATAGTATCTTCTTTTGCGCTTGCGATCTCTGTGCCTCGCTAGCTGTGTTGTAAGTGAACTCATCCACCACTGGCGACGAGTGAGCTATGAAGCCCATTTTGAAAAGTAAATCGCCTCAATTTCCACCTATCAACATGTCTGCCATCTGGCAGCTCCTTTCCCCCTGGCCCCTCCTCGTTTCCTTGCGCCTGTCCAGCCTTGCAACTGCTTCTTGCGTGCGTGCGTCCGTGCGTCCGTGCGTCCGTGTGTGCATGCTGAGTGGGCTCTTCAGCCACACAACACTTCCGGTTGCCACTTGTGAGCGAAAAGCCTTTCAGCATTTGAGTGTTTGTTGTGGCAATACCTTGGCAGGCGCATTCGGCTCGGCGCTCAAGTCAACTAACCAGCCAGGACGGCAGACAGGCAGCAGGACATCAAACTCATCTGGCATATCATGTGTATTATTAGTAGCAATAACAATTTCATTGCCCCAAACTCTAGCAAGAAATATTCATAAATCAAACCTATAAGCAGAAGTTGACTACTTAATCGAAATGAATTGTTTAATTTTCCATATTTAGCGAGCTGCTGCAGCATGCCCGTTGTGCTGCCATAATGAGTACAGGGTAGCAGAAGTAACAAACAAAAAAAAACATGACGGCTGCAACATGTTTCTGTCTTCCGCTCTAATCGCATGCTCGTGGCTCCGACTAATGCTAACCACATAGTGCAACCAAGCACTAACAACAATAAACTAGAAAGACACACACTCACACACACGCACACAAAGGCCACATGGATGCAAGTGCATACAGAGAGATTGCACTGTTTGCTTTGACGTCTGTTGCAACAAATTCAACACACTCAGGGGGCCAGAGGAAGGGAGGGGCAATATGCTTGCTTTGGCCATTGGGCCATTTACTTGGCTATTTACCACTTGGTTTAACTGTTTAGAATGCTTCTCAGCTGCTGAGATCAACTCCAAGCAAACTCCAAGCTCTAAACTGCCGCGACTCCAGCAACGCTTGTCCGAGTTCAAATATCAAAAATAATCCTGCCAGAGCTGTCCTCACACTCTGCTCGTGCCATTCGTTGTACACAGAGTGTAGCTAAGATGTGTTTGTGTGTGTGTGCTCTCGAGTCGGGACATAAGTTTATGAAGTAAAGATGCACAGATTTGTTTCCATGTGGATGCATCTGCGCTGGCTGCGTGTGCTGCTCTTAAGTAATTTCCACAGTGCAAGGCTTAATCGAAGAGAGCCTTAAGCTCACCCCTCTCCTTCTCTGGTGTCCCCATCGAAAAGTGCCCTTGTATCCACAATTTGTGCGGCCCAGTGACCGCTGGTCCTCTCTCGCTGGTCGCTGGTCGCTGGTCGTTGGTGCCAAAGCCAGACATCCAATGCCAGTCACTGAGACGATTTGGCAAACAGTTTTCGAAACGGATTTCCTGGCCCTAGACCATATTCATTATGTGCTGACATTAGGCACGCACTCGCAACGTTCTCCTCGTCTCCTCTCCTCTCCTCTCCCTCACTCTCACACTCTCTCTGTGGAACAGCCCCATTACCATTACCGTCAGCATCCGCATCCGCACTAGCTCAATCTGGGCAAAAGGCGAAGCTCAGATCCAGCATGAGCACAAATGATGTGCTCTTAGGATTTGACATAATCGATTGCATTGAATACTCCTCCTGGTCCTGCTCCTGCTCTTGCTCCTGCTCCTGGTCCTCATGTTGTTGCTGTCTTTCGATCAAGCACCTTTCGTGTTGGCCTAACCAAAATCCCATGACTTTTTCCAATTCATTTTGTCGCCGCCTGCAATGCCCTAACATCACGCTGTGCTTTTTATGTAATCATAACATAAGCAATTACTATGAATTCGGTCATAAAAGAAATTTCTAAAATAATTTAATCTTGAATACTAACATAAATAATAAATGTGATTATTAAAATTTTAAGCAAATGATATTCACGACTTTTCTTTTAACATTATTGGTATTCTAATTTGGCAGAGCATCGAAAGATCGGTGCATCTC
Organism: Drosophila ustulata; assembly: GCA_035047365.1. Taxonomy (NCBI): domain Eukaryota; kingdom Metazoa; phylum Arthropoda; class Insecta; order Diptera; family Drosophilidae; genus Drosophila; species Drosophila ustulata. The sequence goes on from JAWNPT010000095.1 coordinate 548,296, forward strand.
CCACATGATTTTCTATCGCATTCTGTATCTTCTGCTCCATCTTAGTCTTAGTTTTTTCTCTTTTCGCTGTTGTTGTATTTTTGCCTATCGTTCATTTTGTTTGCTGTGTGCTTCGTTTTTATTGTGGGCTTAAGCGTTTTTATGGCCAATTTGACGAATGACCCCCTTAAATGGGTTAAGCGGGAATAAGCCCGAGGCGACCAACTAAACAACCGAATAACCTAACGCACGTTTCAACTCTCTCCCACTTTCGTCATCACTCCCCCTCCCTCTCTCCTCTTTTTTCACTGCGTGTTCGGCCTACGTACGCATGTGAGTGTGTGTGTGTGTGTGTGTGTGTGTGTTGAAGCATTAGAAGACCGATAAGCGTTCTGTGGAACGCCCGCCTGCCTGTGCCTAATTTATTCGCTTGTATCGCTCATAAATAAACCAAAATTGGGCGAGCGACAGAAACTTGAACTTGACTTATTGAATTTGCAAGGCAGAGACTTCTTCAATTGCGCCGAGGGTCCTGTTCCTATTCCTGTTTCTGTTTCTGTTCCTGTGCCTCTCCTCATGTGCTCCCCTCTTGTGGCACTTTCCCCCTTTAACAACCCAGCTGTAAGCAACAACTCGGTTTGCTGCAGGCGCACGAATACCCTGGCAATAAATAATAATATTGCAAATGATAAATAATTGTAATTCATTTGTTGAATAACCAACAATAAGCTGTTATTTAATTATATTATTATAATACATATACAACTGAAATTAAATATATATAAAACAGATGCAAAATAATTTGGTCTAAAACCTTTATATATTTTAATTATTTTGTTTAGCAATAATTCAGCTTAAGTTGATCAAGGTTCAAGATAGAATCATAAATTTCAATAATATACAAATACTTTAAAATGTATCAGTTGAAGCTTCGAATAGCTAAACTCTTTATGATATTAATTTTGAAATAATTCCTCATAGAGAGCTATGAGGTTCATTAATATCCATTTCAAGCACTGATGTTGTGGTGCTTTTTTCCTTTATTTGTACCTCACTAAATGAAGATAATCTAAATTCTAAAAAATGTAAATAATTGTGAATCACAAGCTGTTAATAAATGTAATATTATATAAGAAAGTAAATCACAAACTAATAATAATAACAACTAAGATAACTCACAAAACAACGTAGATTAAGTATTTAGAATTGCTGTTAAATATATGTTTTTTACAAGTATTTGATATTAAGTGCAAATTGTGTTTTGGAAAATATGCAGCATTATTTTAGGCGTTGCAGGAAGTAGCTTCATTTGAGTTCTCTGCTTCAAGACACCTCAATTTAATGGTTTTTTGAAATACACCCCGTTTCGCGGAGATGATTACAGGGTATGTAAACACACAATGCTGCATAATCATTGCGCCCATGGCAAGTGGGCGGGGCTGGCAGCGATGAGGGGGCCGCCTCTAATGCGCGTCTAATGGCGCAAATAAATTTCAACTAAGGAATTTTTATAGAGAGCGCCATTAAACCAAATGGCTGCCAATGGTTGACTCTGCTCCCTGTCTCTCTCTAACTCTCTCCTGCTATCTCTCTCTTTCTCTCTCGTTCGGACTGTGCTTGTGTCGCACTGTTGCAAGTCTGTCTGTCTGTCTGTCCGTCCATCTAAGTGGAGGTGTGTGCGTGTGTGTATGTGTCCTTGTAACGTTAATAGCCTTAATTGAGCGTCTGTTTTTACGCCTGCCACGCCCACTTATTTGTTTATTAGCGCCCGTCAGTCGCCCCTCCTCCTTCGGCCCTCTGCGCACAGCATAAAAAACGTCACCGTGGAATTTTCATTTGACTTTTGGGATAATAAAAACCGAAACGTGAATCGTGAGAACCTCAATTACAAAGGTGTGTGTGTGGGCGTTGTGCCAAATGTGGGCGTGGTTCACGTGACGCCAGCCCCCGTCTCCCTTCACTCCACTCTCCCCCACACACAGCTTGGCTGTTTTTTTAATGCTCCCATTGAGATGCCATGATGCAACTGACAATTTCCCGGCACCTCGAAGTCACATTTAGTTTTTCCACCGACAATAAATTCCATTTCCAGCGCTTTTAACGATCATTTCCCAGCCATTTCGACCTTAAGCTTAATGAGTTGTCGCCAAAGGTATGTGGAGAGATGCTGCCAATGTCCCTAATGATGCAGCTCCACGAACACTCAACCCTCAGTGCTCCCTCTTGGAGGGGCGCAACACAAGTCTTATGAAACTTCTAATTGCTCCCAAGTACGAACACAGCAATTGAATAGGACATTGCAGAATGTCCTTTCAAAAGACTCGAGTTGCAAGACATTCAAAATACCAGATCAGATCTGCAAAAGAATTATCACAAAAAGATACGATATTTAAATTGATTTTTTTTTCAATAAGTTTGAGTTTATTTATAAAATGTTACATTTTCCAAATTCATAATTTTATTAAATTGATGTAATCTTTAATTTAAGATTTTAGTTAATAAAAATGACTTTATGTAGACAAAATTTGTATTGTTAATAATAGGAAAAATTCAATTATGTTACTATCAAGTGCAGTTCCATACGAACTTTTTTATGGTTATCCCGATTTTGATTGGATTTATGTCTATACACGATAGAAAAGTGATCGGATTGTTGTGTTTAAATTACTTTGCGTCGACAGTTAAAACCGTAAATACAACGAATTTAATTTACTACTACATAGTTTTTAGATATTTACGTTAACATCATTTGCATTTAATTTTATTTAATTTAAGATACTAAAACACTCAATTCAGATCTTTACGACTCTTAAAATACATTATTTGTACTCAAATTTTATTTCATTTTTATAATTTATTAATGTCTTGTCAACTCACTAGGTTTTATTGACTAGTTATTCCGAAATAAATCAAAAATATTTAAAAATATCCAAGGCCTTCCAAACAAGGTAGCTGAACTAATTGAAAAGACTAAACAACTGATTATAAGTGAAATGGCAAATAAGTTCAAGGACTGGCGCAATTGACAATAAATCTCAAACATTAAAATAATTAAATTAGGCAAATGAGTGAACTGAGAGCAACGTTTGCCCTTAAGGTTGCAAACTTAATTGAAATTTAAAATAAATGAAATAACGAGATAGCATCGGAAAATGTAATTAAATTTTGAGAAATGGCCAAAAAGTTGAAAAGCGAAATCAATCTTCCGATTCTGACCCGGGTCCGGGTCCGGGTCCGGGTCTGAAGTTCGCACTTCCAGGGTGCAGTTTAAAGTTGCAATTTTTGTGTGTGGCGTGTACTGAAGAAAATGGCAAAGTGTTGGTAAATCCATTAAAATTTTTAAATGCAACGTTGGCACTTTTTCTGCTACTAATTTCGCAACGTGCTGCACACACGCCACCGAGTGTGTGTGTGAATGTGTGTGAGTGTGTGAGTGTGTGCTGGTCGGTCAGGTATGACGACGCCGCTGGAGTCCGGCGCTGCAGCAATTTGCTAGTGAGTCAAATGGATTTGACCTTAGCCGCAAAGAAGGAGAGCGAAAGAGGGACGTAGACAAAGCATGAACTGGCGAGGAACCAGCAGCCAAGCTGCACTAATGCTTAAGCTGATTTCAGCAGCAACAGAGCGAGAGAGAGAGTGGGAGGGAGATAGAGTCAGCGGACAGACTTCATTTGCAGGCATAAGCAAGAAGAAAGGTTTGTGCAGCAGGTGCAAGGGAAGCTGCCACTGGGCAAGTGTCACGTAATGCAGCGCGGCAAGCGCATTAACACATTTACACAACACACAGACGCACACACACACACACACATACAGACAGACAGACAGACAGACAGACAGCGACATAGAAAGAGGAGCCAAAAACAATAACAACAAATATGGGGGCAACAAACGCGACACTCTTAAAAATCTTTGCAACTTTCTTTTACGCCAAAAGCAGCAAATTTCATTTAACACCCAAAGCTCCAGACAAGGGAAAGCCCTAGAGAAAAACGCAGCAGCAATACAGAAGATGGAATCGAAGGGGAAAGGGGGAAGGGGGAACTAGGTATGTACAGTGAGTGCGAAAAGTGCATGGCCGCGAAATTAAAAAGGTCATTTGGTTGCACTTTCAGCATACCCCTTTTTATACCCGCTACCCATAGGGTAGAAGGGTATTATAACTTAGTGCCAACAGAAAATGTATGTAACAGGCAGAAGGAGGCATCTCCGACCCCACAAAGTATATATAATCTTGATCAGTGTCAACAGCCGAGACGATATAGCCATGTCCGTCTGTCCGTCTGTCCGTCTGTATGAACACCTGGATCTCAGAGACTATAAGAGCTAGAGCCCCTTTCCGCCCCCAAAAGTAAAAGTAATAATAACAAAAAGTAATAATAGACCTAGAGCATTGAATTTTGGTATGCATAATAATAATTATATTCTCAATGATTCCTGTGAATTTGGTTGAGATCGAATGAAAAACAAGGAAGTTATTAAAGAATCAATTTTATATGCAAAATTCAGTGTGACCAAAACGGTGTTGTGATTTTTACCCGCTATTTTCAAATATATACAAAAAACTAATTTTAGTATATTTGGTATATTTTTTGTTAATATATCATTTAAATTTTTTGTTTTCTCTCGAAATGGGTTGCGGGTATCATACGGTCGAGCACTATCGACTGTAGCTTTCTTACTGGTTAGCTTTGTGTGCGAGTTGGTCAAGGGAGCAAGACTGAGACAGAGAGAGCGAAGGAGAGAGAGACAGGTGTGGAAACTGGTTTGCAGGGGGTGCAAATAAAATAACTCTGTAGCTGGCAACACGGCATTTGGCGCCGCTCCAAATGAGCAGCAATCCAGCGGCGCGTGCCGAACGCGAAAATCTTTGATGGGCATGGGGAGGAAGGAAGACAACAGGGGCAGCTGGCAGAGGACTGTGTTGCAATGGCTAAAGATGCGCTAGGTGTGGCAAGCCAACATTGTTGCCGCACATCAAAATCAACTGAAAGGAAGCAACGGAATGGATTTGCTTCAACTAATTTACAATCAACATTACAGCATAATTTCAATTTTCAATAACAAGAGATGCATAAATAAATGTTGATAATAATTGAGATTATTTTATGTTGTCTATTTATTAATTGAATGTAGAATCCATGCAGATAATTTGGACATTATTAAAAATTAAATATAGAGCCGAACCTCAAATTCTAATATTTGGATTGTTGTTAATGTAATTCTAATATCGAGTCAATCTTTATCTTCAATACATTCGATGTATAAATAAAACATAAGAAAAACATATTATACAAAATAAATAAGATTTATTTTTCAACTTAATTTTTATTAAATAAAATTATGTAGTTGAAATCAGTGCAATGAAAGCCATAACGTTAGACTATGAATTATCAATAACGAGAGATGTTCGGAATTTCATATAAATATATTGATAGTAATTGTTTTTGAGGGCATTTCTAATTTCAGGACAATTCTTATATTACATAATTTCAGTTTCGAAAAAATTTACTTGGATAAAAACAGTTTTTTTTTTTGATTCATTTTATTTAATAAAAATAAATAAACGATGGAAACAATCCTTTGCAACATTTATGTGTAAAAAACAAAACATCAAGAAGCATAGTTTTGGAAGAGGCGAACTTTAGAGAATTTTAGTTCCATTGCAATTAAATTTGCGAATTGCATGCGACTGTGGAATTGAGAATACGCTACTTAAGCTGTGATAATAACGTAATTAATTTCTGGACTACTTTTTTGCACAGTGCATGCAAAAAGAAGGTGGCCAGCACTGGACCCACAGTGGCTTATCGTCCTGCTGGCTAGAAGAAGTCGGGTCTGCGCAACTCGGGGACCGATAAGAGAAGAGCAATGTTATTAAACTAATTGAAAGACGATAGGCAGCCCCAGCTGTGGCGTTTCTTCGCATTGCCTGTATCCTTGCCGCTGCCTGGCTAAATGCTGGCTTATCCTTATCGCCGCCACGACAGCGAACAGTCCGAGCACCAACAACAAGGATAAGCGGTGAAGGAGACGCAAATGGTGGACATGCAAATTGGAAGCTTGCGGCCCATTTGCATTCAGCGGCAATGCGTTGACTTTTGCCGGACAAAGGCAACTCGAAAGGCGGCAAATGAAAAGCAAACAATTTTCCAGATGGTAAACAAAAATTAGCAAAAAGCAGCGACAATTGTTAAGCTGATGGGCTCAGCAATATCTCCCCCCTCGACTGCCAAAACTGCCTCAACTGCGAAAAGGGTTTTGTAAAAGGGATCGAAGCAATTACACAACAGATTCCACAAAAAGTTAAGACCAAGATCCCCGAAAATTCGTTGAATTTAATTAATAGATCTTGGCTTAACGTAAATACTTCATATTGTGTTCCGAGCTGCACTTTCGCTGCAACTTCACAAAATGCTGGATTTATTTTAATTTTATTTGTGGTGCACATTATGTTGGTTGTCAGCTACTTCAATTTCTCTTATTTACTCTGCTTGTTTTCCTTCTTCTCCTTTTTGTAAGTATCGTCCTTTCAGGGTAATATAGCACACTCAGTTAGTTCGTTCCAAATTGAATTGCTGCTCGAGGTAAAGTCAACGGTTTCAGCTTTCAAACACTTTATAGTTCATTTTCTTATTTTTATATTTCTCTTTTTATTTCTGCTCATTTTTTGCGCTTTACTTCTGGCCCAAGTGTTGCTTTTGCCGCTCGTTGACTTTCTTAACACACAGACACACAAACAAACACACACACACACACACACACACACACACACACATATCATAATTTATTTGCGTATGTGTGCTAAGCAAAAGTGTTAAGTTGGCAACACGAAAAATTGTGCGCGCCACAAGACTTTGGTTTTCCACATTTCGCTTCCTTTACACCACTTCACACCCTGCTCTCCCTTCGTCCCTACACACAAAATGAAGCAAAATCCCACAAACAGGGTGAGCCGAAGGGGAGGGGGAAGGGAGACGTACTGTAGTGTGTGGCTAAGGCTCACAGTGAGGCGACAACATTTTGAAATCTCATAAAAAGGCAAGACAAATTGTTTGTGCTCATCAGAAATGTGAAACCTATGCAAACGCGCCTGGAACTGGAAAGCTGACTGGAAACTCGAAATAACGAGTAGCTGGAACTCGAATTGCATCTGGAAAAGGAAGTAAAAAACTAGTTTCATTTCAAACGGTATATGGTAAAGTGGAACTATAAATATGTAAATACAAACTGGTAATTGAACTGGAAGACAACTTAAAAGTCAAAAAGTAAATACTCAAACTGTACAGAAAGAAAAGTGAAAAAGATGGAAAGGAAGTGAAAAATAAGTTTTATTAAAACTGGTAATTAAACAGAAAAATGTTATTGGAAACATGTGTTTGATAATTAATAGTTATGACAGTGGACCTAAAAATAGGTATACTATAAATAATGAGTCAAACACTAAATAAAAATATAAGAAGAAAATGTTGGAAAAATGTATTTGATTTCATATCGGTAATGAAAGTGGAACTAGAATAGATATAAAATGGCAACTGAACTGGAAATGATAATAGCAGAAGAAAATATTGCACCTGAAATTCTAAACGGAAAACAAAGTGAAAAATTAGTTTGATTTCAAATATGTCATGAGAGTGGAAGAAATATATCTTAACAGAAAATTTAACCAAAAAATACTTTATTTTTTCAATTTGTTTATTGAGTGAGCATTCCGTACTTGAATAAATTGAAACATTAACAACACAAATGGCATATTTGAATAATCAACCATTGCAGCCTGTGAGGATATTCGTAATATTTTAGTATGCTAGGTAACTCATGTTCAAAGAACAGATACCACCGAGGGTAGACTGTAGAGTTCGTGGTGTACATGAAAGTAATGGAAATGACTTTTAGATATAGGAATCTGTTTGATGTGAGGGATGTGTAATTCATTAGCATTAGCTGGGCAAATGGGACTGGGACCAGTGTGCGTGCGGGGTATATTGCGGCATAAGTGGATTACCGTATTAAGTTTTTATTATTAGTCTAACTGGCGATGGCGTCGTTGACTTTGGGCAACTCTCGACAAGGACGAGGACGTCAACGCACTTGACAGTTAACAAGTGTACTATGAGTTGTCTGAGTGTGTGTGTGTGTGTGCGTGTATGTGCGTGTGTGTGTGTGTGTGTGTGGAAACTTAAGCTTCTTACAGCTGCAAATTAAGTGAAAATAAGAAAATTAGCTTAAAATATTTGCTGCGGCCCCTTCAATTTCATTTGCCAGCTGAGCCTTTCAACCGAACCCGGAATCGGATTAAGCTTGTTGTGCAAGTGAGTGTGCGTGTGTGTGTGTGTGTGTGTGGTTATAGTGAGTGCCAGTTAATAATTAGATATGACAGGCTGTCGTAGTGGGAAGCGGGATCGCAATTCCAATCTTCAAATACTCAACTGGAGAGCCATTAAGTGTGGCGACTGCGCTGCTCGACAAATTCTCAAGACGTTCATTTGGGGCCGTGGACGCGGCATAACTTTCATTTATGAGGCGGCCCCAGTTCGCATATTATGCGATGTATTCTCACGGTATGCTCTCGTTGCCCCTCTCCCTTCCGCACTCTCGCTCTCTCTCTCTTTCTGTCACGCTGCATGTGCATAAAGTTTATGAGGCACTGGCGATTGCAAAACTTTTGAACAATGGCGACAAAAGTTTCGCTGGCTGCGCAGCTGCCTCTTCGCTCTCTCTCTCTCTCTCTCACACACACACTTCTGTCTGCTCTTCGTCTTGTGCGTTGGGGCAAGAACAGTGCGTTTAACTAATGACAAATTGCAATCAAAGTTGAGTGCGAGTAATGTCAAGTGCAGTCCAACTTCAGGCACATCGATGCGTCGTATAATTCCCAAGCACTTCTAGCCAGCTGTGTTTCGCCCCACACACATACACACTCTTAGCCAATGCACTATGGGAACAATTTCCATATTTCGGGTATTAAGTCATCTTTTCAAATTATATTTCAGTGCGCTTGACATATTAAGAAAACTTCAAACTGAGGACTGCAAAGCTCCTCACGCAAATTTTATATAACAGGCCAATGTTAAACTTAACAGCTGTAAACGTAAATTAGAGGCCTGCCGAAGACCTTAGCGTTCATTTAAATTATAATAAATAAATAAATGGAAATTGTTCCCATTGTGCAATGTGACAACTCTCTCTATCTCTCTCACACTCTCTGGTTTAGAGCACAATACACCGAGCGAAGCTGCCTTTGTGATCAGCTTCTGTCATATGTCTTGGCTCAATTTATATACAAGAGCGCGTGTGTGTTTGCGTGTGTGCTTGGGGTCCTTAAAAGGACGTCAGCAATGCGGAGCAAAGTTAAGTGGCATGCAGACATTCAGCTGGAGTTTTTGTGACTGACCATAAGCAAACACGCACACAATCAAACACCGAGCCAGAGACGTAGGCTTAAAGTTGTCAACTAAGCTGCTAAGTTGTCGCCCAAATGGCCATCGCCCCTCCCTTCACTCCTAGCCCATCCTTTGTCACATTGTCATTTGTTTGCAGCTACTCTATTAGCCGCATTTTAATTCAGTTACTTAAGTTTAGTGTGAACACAACAATTTCATACTTGACGACACTCACACAGACACACACTCACACGGATGCCGACGACGAGGGCAGCGCGGGGCACATGCGGCGTATGCGCAATGCCCAAAAACTGCTGCTGCAATTTGAAAATTTGCTTCGCTTTGTGTGTGTGTCTTTGGTGTGTGTCTGTCCGTCTGGCTGCCCGTCTGTCTGCCCGTCTGTCAGACTGTCAGCCAGTTGCCGCATTGACCTCACATTGTAAGAGCTAAGGGGCCACGCCCAGTCGGCAGCCGCCCCCATCTCGCATCTCGCATCTCAGTCACAACCACTTGCCTCCTGCTGCTGTGGTCAAAGGTAAAAAGTTTTCTCAAATTGAAAATGTTTACTGCTCCGTACTTTGCAGTTAGTTGCTGTCCAGAGAGCAGCGGAGGGGGCGGAGGAGGACGGCAGTCGGTCGAGCGGCAAAAACATCTTAAATTAGATACATTTTATCGCTACACATGAGCTGCTGCTATCACACACACGCTCAGCTGGAGAAGCTGTGCAAAGTTTTTGAGAGATATTTATTACAGGACACTTCATGTGCAACAGCAATAACAACAGCAACAACAGCAGCAGCACCAGCATCCACCATCAAAAGGACATTTATTGCCAGGCCTCGCTTGCTTTGTGTGTCTGTGTGTCTGCGTGTGTGTGTGTGTGTGTGTGTGTGTGCTTGTGGCATGTCAACAGGCATTTAATTTGATTTTAAATCTCACTTCGCAGGTCGCCCCTTCCCCATAAATTCTCGCCAATTTCTAGCCCTTTTTCGCCGCGGATGTTTGTGGGCAGTTCCATAAGCCAGACACGTTGATATAATGGGCAGCAGTCCTGGGATTAGCTTTCGTATATTTTGTTGATCTGCATCAACTGACAAGTCAATCAATTTCTGCAGCATTTCCTCATCACAAGTCACATGAAGCCGTCATTATACGACCTTTAGCATACGTGTGTCAAGTCCACATTTATGTCACATCTTCGAAGCGAAGAAGCATTACAAGGACCCTCAGGACATCGCTGCAACATACAAACCGGCTATGCACGAGCGTATTTGAAAACATTTGATTTATTCCATATAACATATATTATATAATATTTTATTGTATCTTTAATTTGTCTTCAGCATTATTACAAGTATTTTAGGCGATAGTTTTATAATATGTTAAATTGTTGTAAACTCTTTTATTTCTTGATATCAATACTTACATTTTCTGTATACAACAATTTCATTTATTGAGTAATGATTTTCTATATATTTTTGGTTTTGCAGTTGCTTCATCAACTTTTTTGATGCTTTTAAGTTTGTAAATGGTATGTAAATATTTACTATGTTTTTTACAAAAATTAACTCTGTGTATTTAATAATTATTTCTTATTTGCTCAACGAGTGTTTCCGTTTTTTGTAACGTTTCTTGTCTGCCTAATTTACTTGTAATATCCATTGATCATTTAATTAATAGTAATGGGCTTTATATTTGATGATAATAATTTTATTTGTAATATTTATTTAAATGACGTAGATTATTTTATTATTTTCTATGTGTAGGATATCAGCTGGTTGAAAGGATATGCGTGTGTTTGCGATTGTTGTGAACCACGTTGCCTGCTTTTCAGCATCAGCATTAAAAGGCCCTGGCCTCGAGCTATTTAAACGGCATTTTCAGTGAGCACACACAGCAGGAGAGGGAACGAGGATGGAGACCACATATGTGCACACACGTATCACATCAACGTCAACTGGCAAAACCAAAATCAGCAACATAAGTTTCCAGTGCTGTCGTCAGCCTCGTCCTGGTACGACGTCGTGTTCATCCTGTTCGTCCTGTTCGTCCTGTTCTGCATCATGGGCGTCAATCAAATGCAGAAGTTTAACTGCAATTGCCAATGCTATTGAAAATTGAACATAAGTGTATATAGTATGTGTGTATGCGAGTGTGTGTGTGTGTGTGTGTGTGTATGAGTGTTGGAGTAAGAAATTGTAAAGAAAATTCAAAATGAATAGCAAGGACGCAAATGAATCTCATTCTCATGGATATGCAAATTGAAGTGCAGCGCCAAGCAAAATGAAATCAAGCGCCGTCTGCGTCTAACTGTTGCGAAATTTGCGCGTTTGGATGCGGCTGCCACACCTGACAGGCAGACAGGCAGACAAACGGACGGACCGACTGACGGCACTTAAGTAGAACTTCTCAAGTGGCAAGCTAGCCTCCTCGCCTCCTTGCCGCTTGCCGTATGTCGCATGCCGCATGCCTTGTCTTGTTGCTTGAGACAAAACAACGCGCGCATTGTCAGCAGAAAACTTCATCGACACGTGTGCAACGAGTGCTGAGCCAGAGGTGCACTATAAAAATGGAGAAATTATATAGCCTGCTTCTAGGCAGTGGGGCATGCAACGCGACAAACTCATCATCAGCAGCAGCAGCAGCAACGACAACAATCTCAAAAACGTTGCCTGCACGTACACTTAACTCATATATTATATGTAGTCTGCGGGGCACGTGGAACGCAAGCGGTCGCTTGCTTGATTGAGGCAAGTGGCAAGTTGAAAAGATTATGCTGAAAGGTAAATAAAACTGCTGCCAGCACAAATAATAATCCAAGCTGATGATGAAACCCACATGCCCTTGCACCGACTCATTTAATAATACGACTTTCATCTTCTTCATTTTATTTTTGTTCTTACCTCATTTCATGTGTTATCCTCTACTCTTTGCTCCGAGGGAAACATGCGCTGCAGCATTTCGAAATATATTTTTATTCGGTAAGAAGCCGAAATATATATATTTATATATAGTAAAAACACCAAATTGCTAAAAAAAAATAAACCAAATTTATGTAAATAAATGTATTTCAATAAACCACAAACATTTTCAATCAAAAACCTCTAAAAAATAATAAAAACAAAAAAGTAATTTTGATTATTGTGACTTTTAAAAATCGTAATTAGAAAACTACAAGAATTTTAAATTAAATAGAAATACAACAAACTCATGAAAGCAAATATTAAAACATTCAAAAATGTATAAAAACAAAATAAAATTTAAATGAATAGTACCTACAACATAAATAATTAACTAATATTTGCGACTATTGTGGTCGCAATAATAACTTGTAGAAATATCTAATTAAGCGTTCACATTTAAAAATAATATCATTTTCTAAATGTTCAACATAATAGATGACTTCATATTAGATTACATTTCTATTAATAATTATTGAAATATCCAATAAATGCTTCATAATTAATACTAACAAACATGTAACAAAATTCAAAATGAGTTTTAAAAATATTTTAGCTAACCTAACATTAGATTACAATTTTATTAATAATTAGCAAAGCTTTGATGTCATCATTTAATTTTCTTGTGGCATCTCGCTTTCCTAATTTATGTACATTGCTTTACTATATCCATAATTTTTTGTAGCGAAATGAAACCCATTAAGTTTCTTTATAATAGGCACTGTCTTCCACAGCTCAGCTCAGCTCAGCTCAGCTCAGCTTTGTATAGACTCATCGTGAGTGCTTCAAGGGGACTGACTGTGTAAAAGTTGTAAGCCAGGCTAATGTATTCACACTTAATGTTGTGACAAGGCGCTGTGACCTCGCTTCTGCACCCACACAATGAAAACTGCACACCTGAAGAGCACACACACACACACACACACACACACACACACGCACACAACCACACACACACGCAGCCGAACGCAGACAGCGAGCGGTTGGCGCGAAAGAGAAAGTTAAATTAAAAATGTCAAATTGCATACATTTAGGAGCTAATGAAATAAGTTAAGCGACAACAACAACAACAACAACAAGCAGCACGTTAAGCACACTACACAACACTGCACACACACATGCACACTCACACACACTCGCTATTTTGCTCTCTCTCTCTCTTTCTCCCGCTCTTTGGCTGCAAGTTTCGTTTGCATTGCAATTTGAATTAATTTGACTTTTTTATGAACTTTAAGTGTGCCAACGTCAGCAGCATTGCCAGATGTTCTCATTGTTGTTGCTGTTGTTGTTGTTGTTGTTGTTGTTGTTGCTAGTTGTTGTTAGCTGTTGGCTGCTGGGTGGCTGTGTCATGCTGTGTTATTCATTTAGTTGGTATTCAGCTTGTGGCAAGTAATACGCCAACTGCCAACTATGCATGTGAATGAGCTTGTTGAGTAATGTTAATCAAAAGGCCCAAGGCACACTGGCAACGCTGGCAACGCTGGCGGAGGGGCGGCAGGGATGCCAGATCGAGGGACTTATGCTCAGCACAAAACTTATGCAAGAAGCTTATTGAACTCGAGCCACGCTTCACAATAGACAATGGATAGACGATAGACGATAGACGTGCCTATCATGCCATCTCATCGCATCTATCTCGCTCCCCCTCGCTCTTTCGCTCCTTAGCGCTATCTGCCTCGATTGCATTCAGCTATCCATCTCGCTGCTATCTATCCAACTATCTATCTAAGTGTAACAATCTGTCTATCAATCTTTCCATCAGGCTAACTGAAACGATGATGATGACGATGGTGATGTTGGTCAACAATATCTGTGATGCATGCATGCAGCATATACAATAAGTGTATCAAAATATATATGTACATATGTATGTAAGTATATCACAAATACAAGAATATATAAATGTCCTTTCTTGGGTCTTGTTGTTGCTGCTGTGGAATTCATTTTGGTTTTCTTGTCTTGCAAGCTGTCACTGATGACATTCGCCTTCGATTGGCGTTGATTGTTGTTGACTTTGATTTTTGCAATCTGCTTTCGATTTATTTCATACTCACACACACACACTCACACACAACTATATACTGTACTATGTACTACATACATACATATATATGTATGTTAGTTGCTTCTTCCAGGTCACTGACATTGTCCGACCACTGGCGAAAGTGTCGCTCTCTTCACATTTGCCACATGACGTTCAAATTCTAATTTAGTCCATTGCCTCAGATCTGCTCTGTTCTGTCCTGTCCTGACCTGTGTTGTGTTGTGTTGTGTCCTCGTTGCTGTTGCATGAAATTTGAGTAAATATCACCAAATATATTGACACATGCGGGTTGCCACTCTCTCTCTCTCTCTCTCTCTCTCGCTCTATCCACATGTGAGTTACTGGGCTTTCAATATGTATTTGTGTGTGTGTTTGCTGTGGCATGCGACAGGCGTCACTGAGCGTTGCCGATTGCACATTTAGCATTTTGTCAGCACCCGCATTTCGTCAATGCCTCAACATTCGCGTTCGAATGTTTCTCATTATTTTCATACTCTACAAAATATTGCGCACAGAGTCCATCAGTTGCAAAGCAAGCACGACAAGCACAAGCACAAGAGTAATTACCAATAAAATTAAAAAAGGCTTTTCCCCAATAAATTTCAACTCACAACGGAAATAGATTCCTTCAGCCAAACGCATGTATTTTTTAAAGTAAATTAAATTTAAATTTGTATTATTTAAGTTCAAGGCTAAATTTACATATAGTGACATTTATGCAACATTAAAACTATCTTTTACAATACTTTAATTAGAACGGAATTCTAGATAGCAGATTTTTCGATTTTCTAGATCATCCTTGACTTCATTTGACTTTATTTTATTGGTTTTCTTAAGAGCATTTGTAGCTCTTACCTTTGATAAAAATTAATCTTCAATATTAATAGTTAAGTTTTTATCATTCTCTAGTTTTATTCTGCATTAAAATTTGCAAGCGAAATATTGAATTTAGGGCATAATGCTGAAGGATTTCTGAAGTCATCACATATCATTTGCGCATTTTTATACCCGCTACCCATAGGGTAGAAGGGTATTATAACTTAGTGCCAACAGAAAATGTATGTAACAGGCAGAAGGAGGCATCTCCGACCCCACAAAGTATATATATTCTTGATCAGTGTCAACAGCCGAGACGATATAGCCATGTCCGTCTGTCCGTCTGTCCGTCTGTATGAACACCTGGATCTCAGAGACTATAAAAGCTAGAGCTACCAAATTTGGGGACAGTACTCCTATAGGTCCTACGCAGGTCAAGTTTATTTCAAAAGTTGGATGCCACGCCCCTTTCCGCCCCCAAAAGTCTGTAAAAGCCGTAATAATAGACCTAGAGCATTGAATTTTGATATGCATAATAATATTTATATTCTCAATGATTCCTGTGAATTTGGTTGAGATCGAATGAAAAACAAGGAAGTTATTAAAGAATCAATTTTATATGCAAAATTCACTTGCAGCTGCCCGCGCTTTGTTTGTTTAGTTGACAGTGTGACCAAAACGGTGTTGTGATTTTTACCCGCTATTTTCAAATATATACAAAAAAGTAATTTTAGTATATTTGGTATATTTTTTGTTAATATATCATTTAAATTTTTTGTTTTCTCTCGAAATGGGTTGCGGGTATCATACGGTCGAGCACTCTCGACTGTAGCTTTCTTACTTGTTTCCTACTGTTTTCATTAATTCCTTGCCTTTATAACGAGTATCTCCTCTCAAATTTGTGAATCCGATATGAATGCATTCATTAGAAGTTTCTTTTCATTCACTAGCTGCTTAACTCTCTTTTGCTCTCTCATATTCAGTCTCTTTTATAAACTATTCTGCTCTGCTTTCCATTTTCATGCTTATCTCGCTGTAATTGAATTTCTTCTAAAAAACAGAGACGACTTTGGCTTAGCTGTTATACATAATTCGCATGGCAGGGTATTAAAGTGTCGTGCAATGTTCTTCGTATTTGGTTTAGATTTTTTCATGACAGCTTTTCATAAATCTTGCCATATGAAAACGTTTACAATATGCAAACGATGCGAGCCTTGCCCAATGTTGTTGTTATTATTGATGTTGTTTTTGTTGTTGTTGTTGTTGTTGTTGTTGGCTTCCAGCATAAGCAGGTCAAGAGCTTTTGGCTGCCGGCGCTTGGTAAATTTTGGCATTGAGATGTCAATCATCTGACAAATGCTAAACCAAATTTGAATTCGGTCTCGAGCAGCAGAAGCGAGTGGAGAGGGGAACTGAAGAGACTGGCAGCTAAATCTCGTGTTCGTGTGTGTGTGTGTGTGTGTGGATATATGGCCAGTGTTAATATAAAACGCAATCAAAATCAAATCAAATGAAAATTATTTTGAGTTGTTTTGTGTGCTGACAACTTCATTATGTTTGCATTGCTTTGGCGTATTCACAGTGTTTGTCCAGCAATATGACCAATACCCACACACACGCACACGCACACACACACACACACACACATAGAGACACGCACAACTGACCAAGGCAACCAACTGGCCTCACATTAAAAGCTACCAGACCAGCCGCAAATAGAACTAATTTGATGTGTGAACAACAGCTACGAAAAGAGACACGCCTCCCCCCCTGAACAGTTGGGGGCGATTGAGGAGAGGGTGTTGTAGGAGACAGAGAGGGAGAGGGAGAGGCAGGAAGGTCTGCTCCTTTAACATCAACAAGACGCAAAGCGCAACTACAATTTGATTGGCAGGCGGGGCGAGACGACGACGATGAGACGAATCGACGAATGATAAGCCAAACTTGAGTGTGTGTGTGTGTGTGTGTGTGTGTTATGATTTTGTGATATATGCCGCATTAATTCAATTTGATAAGAGCAGGCAGACAGCTTGATGCCAGCAGAATTTCATTGGAATTTCGATAAACTCGAAAATCTGTTGTCCAGGCCCAGACAATATGGCCAATTCGCAGGCAATAACAATGCCAGCAACAATAACAAATGCACAATGCTCGCTGGCTGTGGAGTGATTAAAGGACACAAATGTAATTGAGTAAGTCGCAATCACAAAGCGAATGAAATATGTGCGAGAGAGCAAATTGAATAAAGAAATAAAATACAAAATAAATGAAGCGCAATTAATGTCTGCTTGTTTCTAAGCAAATGAGCTGCGCTGTTGTCCTAGTTATATCGAGGAGGCATCTTGTCTCGCTCATAAACAAGGCATCTGAATGAGTTATCCTTACGCTCATTACATTTGGATTAACATGTTAATAATCTGAGTGGACGTAAGTGTGTGTCAATATATCGCTCTCTCTCTCTCTCTCTCTCTCCCTCTATCGCTGTCTGCCTCTCTCTCTCTATTACCACAAAATGGCTGCAGGCCGGCAGATCGATGAGGGCAGATAGCAGGCGAGTGTTATAATTGTATGTTTGACAATCTTCATAACTGTCAATTAAATTGGCATTGGCATGCCGAAGTCGAATGCTGGCCTCAGCCTAATGTAATTGTTTAACGCACTGCTGCGCATTATTATAAACAAATGGCAGACACATACACACACACGGACAGACATACACTCAAGCTGGACATGCAACATGATTGCCCCTATTTTATTGACTGCATTGCGATTATGGACGTGCTTCTGTCCGCCCTTCCTCTTCCTCTTTCTCTGTCTTTCTCTCTCTCTGTCTCCTTCTCTGGTAATTTGCATATGTGCGAGCGACGAGCTGGCGTTATGATTTATAGACCATTGCTCATAGAACCGGCGAGCCAAATCAATTTGTAGGACATTCGAGCGGAACTACGAATACAATAACGAACACGAATACGAATGCGAATGCGAATACGAATGTGTCTGAGGAACGATTGAAGGTATCCTGAATCCTGCATTCGTAATGGCAGGCGACTGACAAAGTCGAAATACTCAAATCTCGTAACTACGAGTAAAATGTGAAATGTTAAATCTGAAATTCAAATGGTCTTAGAAGAGTCGCCTCAACTCACATAGGTATTTACAATACTCTGACAGCTGACAGCTGACGGGCATCAGAGGGGGCATCAGAGGGGCCATTGAGGGGGAGGGCAGAAGATGAATGTGGGTATCGCATTTAAATCTATTAGACACAGCCAACGCAAAGGAACTCAAGTAGTTATCCTGATGTATGCCAAGCGAATGCATAAATAAAGCTAAAACAGTTACGCATTTAGTATACAACGTACTATATTAATTAAACATTTACTACATTTATTAACTGCAATGCGCAATTATACAATCAATATATTGCAATTGGCATTCGGCTATGAACTCTGTCAATGCACGAGTATCTCATCAATATGCCGAAATGTTGAAAGAGTAATTGTAATGCAGCGACGTTTGTCGTTCATCAGTGTTGCCCAAAAGGTGACTGTGAAGCATTTGGCCGCCAGGCAACGGTGTGCAGCAAGGAAAGAGGGCGACGGGAAGTCCTGACTAACGGCTAAATGGCATTTCATTTTCGCAAATGCAATCCTCAAATGAACGAGCGCAAGCAGACAAAAAAGAATTAAAGGAGGCACAAGTACAGCAAAGGCGAAAGGCGTAAGCATAATGCATAATTACAACAATACGCAGGACGCTGCCAAGGACAACGATCTGCCGAAATGAAGCGTGCCCAACTGCCTGACTAGCTAGCTAGACCAAGTAGCAATGAGGAGAAGAGAAGCGTGGGAAGAAGAGAGGGAGGATGGGAGGGAGAGTGACCGTCACCAGGGTCTGGCAACTTTATCAGGACATCCGCTTTCAGCGATTTTTAATTGCTATTGTTACAGTTTATTGTTTTATTATGGAGGCCAAGTGAATGAATGGCCAGAAACCCAGACTGCGACAGAGACAAAGACAAAGACAGTGACAGAGACAGAAACAGAAACAGAAACAGAGACGGCAAAAGAGGATAGATAGAAAGAGGAGCGAGCAAAGCATGCTGGAAATTTCATTTATTTTCCTTTCGCCTTACCGAGTTTTTGTTTAAAATAAATAAGCAAACAATTAGCGCATTTAAATCTAGCTGGAATCCTGCCAGCTGCTTCTATATACATGCATAAGTATTCCAACATAATTCAACTTAAATGCGCGATGTATGTATGTGTGTATGTGTGTGTATTATATCATTTCCATTACTTCAAAGCCCAATGAGTGGGGCTTAGTCCTTTGTTCAGCCAAAGGACTCTTAGGCACCCCGTCACAAATGACAGCAACAAATTGATATGCACTTGTGTCTGTGTCTGTAGCTGTATCTGTATCTGTAGCTGTGTCTGTGTGATTATACTTGTGTGTTGTGAGTGTGAAGTGGCTTGTTAGTACCAACTAGTTACATGTGTAGTCTGTGGTCAACATAGTCGCCGTCTATTCGGTCAAGAGACAAAAAAACGCGTTAAAGTTCAACCATAAACACAAACAGGACTTGCAAATACTCTAAATCATTAAAGCTAGCAAATTGTAAATGTATTAATTTACTTAATTATAATAGAAAGAACTGTCATAACAATAATTTATAATCTGAATCCTTATCTATTCCTTATAAATACATATATGTTATGTAGTACCTTCGTATTAATTAATTCGTATTTAAAAAATAAATAAATTATATTTTGTATACTACATAATTCTGCTCAGTTATGTGATATTAATAATAGAAGTTACTAAACCAGGACAAGTTGTTTATTAAACGCGTTTGTTCAATTTTAGTTTATGTAAGAAGTGCTTTTATAAGCAAGCTTGCATTAAGTTCAATATATGTATTATAACAATTTTTTTTTTTTGCTTAAATACATTAATACGCTTAAGTGGAAAAGTAAAATAACATTAATAATAATGTATGTAAATTTTATTTATTTATTTGTATTCATTGTAGAGATACAAGCTACAAGCTTTTTAATTAGGGCACTAAATATTTTTAGTTAAACTAGTTCAATTTATTTGTGTTATTCTACATTATTTTATATATCAATTACTTACACTACTCCGATTAAATTATTTGAATAATTGCAATTAGCAAAAACCAAATGAAAAATACAAGTTTTGAGTAGAAACAATGCCAGTCAATACAATTTTTTCAGAATATAGATTCGACAATATATTAAAAAAGCAAAATAAAAATGATTTATTTCTATTATTATTGAATGCTATTGTGGGGGCGTGGCATGCGCGAGAACAAATGCAAATGTGCTGCTCGGATAGAGTATCATGTGGATATAAACGCAGTCATATAGTCGTTTTCGTTGTGCTCTGCGGATGTACATATGTATGTATGTATGTATATGCACATACATCTACATGTATATGTATAGTATGTACATATAAATAAAAATATGCTTGACAAATATAGTGAAATGAAACAGCAAAGTGCACTTCAAAGGCTGTGGTAACAACGGGCGAGAGCCATAAGAGCCGAAAACATAAGCATAAGTGCCTGCTACAACAACAGAAACAGAAACAACAACAACAACAACAACAGGAAGAGGAACAGGAGTGGCAAGGACAACGAGCGAGAGACCGAGGATGATGGCAAGTGTGCCACTACAATAATCATAAAAGCGCAAAACAACAACAGACAACATCAGCACCTCCAACAACAGCAACAGCAACAACAGCAACAACAACGAAAATATCAGATACAGGAGCAAATGGCAACAAATGCCTAAGCAGAGGATTTGGAGTTGTCGCAGTCCAAGTCCTGCCACTTCACACTCTCTCTCTCTCTCTCTCTCTCTCTCTCTCTCTCTCTCTCCCTTTCACGCACACACACACACACTCTCACACACACACACACGTGTGCGCCATTTTGTGGCTTCACCTGGTACAGGAGCTCATGTTCCTGCTGCTCCTCCAGCTTCTGCCACTCCGCTTGGCTGCAATGCAAAAGCGGAAATAATGTATTAATCCTGTTGAGGCCATATTTTTATTGCCATTGCGCCTTACTGTACTTAGCCAGGACACCAGCACCCTGTCCCAGCTCCACTTCCACTTCCTGTTCCAGCTCCAGCTCCTGTTCCTACTCCGGCTTCAGCTTTGGGTCTGCCGGCAATAAACCATCTTGACAAATGTGTGTGAATCAGCTTCGCGTGTGAGAGCATTAACAGTTATTCTATCTAGATGATAAAACAAATTCTTATTACTTTTTTATACCAGCACAAGCAGCAGCCATCCTTTTGGGAATAAGATACAAGGTGCGACTGTCGTACATAAACACCGCAGCGAGTAATCGCCAGAACGCAACGAGTGCTCCACTCGTTACTCCTTCCAGCGAGTACGATTTCAACTGAAATATTTTAAAATAAGTCATTGTCGAACTTGGCACTCTTATAGTGACATCACTGTAGACAACAACTGTGATGCACTCGATCAGTTTTCTTTCAAAAAATGCGTGAAAACACCAACAAATATTTTTGGATCCTTGATTGCGTTAGTTTACACTTTCTATATTTAATGCTTGGTTTTTATTTTGAGCGATAATATATTCTATATATTTTATTTTATATGTTTTCCTGATCTAAAAATATTTATTATTGAACTAATAACTCATGCATGATTTGCATAGTTGGTCCAACAATAATAATGTTGGTGTAATTCAATTCGTTGTGGGTCTATTCCAAATGTATTTTCGGTCCCTGCTGGATATATGTATGTGCCAGCAATAAGACTATATATTTTATAAAAATCCAAGATGTTTTACTCAGTAAATATGTTAAATGCAAATGTTTACAAGCGTATCTTTGCCAAATCTCAGCTTCCCTCCTGACGCACATTTGTTTCTTACATTAATAATTGTGATATTCTCACAAAGAGTATTAAATTCAACATCTTCCATCATTTCCCTTTTCTTTCGTTGCCTTAATGCAGTTCAGTGCCATAACGTATGCGGGTTAGTAAATATCACAGTGGATTTCGAGCATATCGTACATATGTATGAATGTATGTGCCGGGGATCAGTACCTACAAAACGCCCTAAAGCAAATGGCAGCGGTAACGGCAACAGCTTAAGCCCCATGCAATAAAACTTAATATGTTTTGTATTTAAATTTATGAAAAAGCAGCAAAAGGAACAATGGCTGCTTAAGCCGGCAACATGCGCATAATTGTCGCCGCCGTTGACAGACACCGCTGCTGCCTCCTCTCTTCTCTCTTCCCGCCCCCATTTCGCCATCCTTGCCTGACTGTCTGTGTGCTGGTCAGCAAAGGAAGCGCAACGCACAGTGTGCTAAAATCAACAGTTACGACCTCCAAAATATGTTTCATATTTCATTAATTTCCATAATAATTAAGGCAAAAATAAAACAATTAAATACTAAATATTTTGTAAGTTGCTTGATAAGTTAAGACAAATTGATAAAGAATAATGCCAAATAAATTCAATATGTTTAATGTTAAGAAGCGAGCTCAACTCCATTTATGTTTGCCACAGTGCAGCGGCAGCAATTGCGACTAACGGGGCGAATACGTAATAATAATTACGCGCTGTGTCGTATTTTGCTTGCTTTCGAAGCAGCGATATTTATGAGGGCGCATTAAAGGCTTTAAAGGCTCAGCGAATAACTGAAAACATAAAGCCGAGCGCGAGAGAAAGAAGAAATGCATCCAATCTAGCTCTTATATATAGTATATGTCTATATAAAAATGAGCGTAAAATGTTTAAAATGTTGTAGAAAGCATATCACTAATTTCTTTTACATTTTATTTAAGATGCTTTTCAACTGCCCATCAGTTAACTCAATTTATTTGTAACTGGATTTGTAAATATTTCTTTGACTGCTTGCCTTTAATGACCATTCACCATTTGGCATACATCATTCACCTTTTGACCATTAACCTTTTCATCTTGTAGCGCTCAAGTGCTCACTTTGCTTGCCACTGCTTGGACAATTGGTGGTGGTGGCGCCTTTGACAAAAGTTGATAATACCTTTGGCTTCTATTACTAAAGCTCGAGCTGTAAAAATTGCAAATGCAATGTGGGTTGAACAGGACATTCCAGGATATGCAGACTACTCGTAAGCGGATGCATTCAATGAAATTCGATATGGCAATGCAATTGTATTGCTCCGTGCATATGGGTCACCTGCAACGGAGAAAGAGAAAGAGAGAGAGAGAGAGCGAGAAAGAGAGCGAGCGAATGAGAGAGGGAATACTTGTATATAGCATTTGAGCTGACTGCTGTCAGCGATTTCATTTTTTGCTTGGCTCAGCAAAAGCAACCAACAACACGATACTCAAAGTAATAAATTGAAATTGAATGAGACCCACAGAAATGCCTTTGAGGACGCAAAAATGCACACGACTATCACTTAAGCTCCAAAACTGGCTTTGGCTAACACCAAGCCAACATATATGTAAAATCAGAACCTGTTATATATTATAATAATATTTTTAAATAGTTTATAATATCAATGAAGAAAACGCTACAATTCTTCGCTTGTAAATTCCATTTATCAAATTATACTTAAGGCATTTTTAAAATGCTCTATTAAAGAAAGTCAACATCACTTAATTTAAAGACTGACGAATTATAATTATATTATTAAAAGTTTAATAATAACACAAATGATAACAAAATTCTTTGTTTGAATTTTATGAAGGGCAGGTTACAAAATTTTCTATCAATGAAACTGCAATTTCCGCTGTTTTTTTTTTCATTTTTTACAAAAGTAAATGGCTATATTATTATTAAATAATTATTGATATCCAAAATGTTATAACATTTTTTTTTGTTTAAATGTATTATAATATTTTCCATTAAAGATAGGTAACATAATTTAATTTCTGTTCGTTACAAATTACTTTAAATTATTTTCCATATTTTATATATTTGTAAATAATTAATAATATCCAAAGTGTTACAAGAATTTGTATTTAATGCCTTTTTAAATTTCTGTTCAAGACAGACAGTCAACATAATTTCATTAATATTCGTTGAAATTTACTTTAAATCGATTTCGGGATAAATGCATAGTATTCTCTAGAAGCGCATGGAAACGTTGACCTCCGACCATTGATATTCCACAGAACCATTAAAATATATAAATTGAGGAAACTATAGTACTATTCACATTTAAGTATAAACGAAGCGAGCGTCCTGTGAATTATGTCCTCAGGCTTTTGCTTTAACTTTTAACGCAATGCCATTTGGCTGTGTCAGTCGTGAGATTTTATTTTGAAACAAATCAATTTAGTTAATGGGATACACAGAAAAGTGCAGTCAATCAATGGCAGCGCGACGACAAAGCTAAACAAAACGACAGATTCCCCAAAATGCTGGCATCATATTTATATATCCGACTGTTCCAGCAAACTCCCTATATATACCGTACAAATGCTTATATTTGAGATATAGAAATGCACTCGCACTCCTGTTGTTTCTGTTTCTGTCTGTATCTCTGACTCTGTTTTTATTTTTGTCACCGTCTCTATCAGCATAACATATAGATAAATAAATGGATATGGCATATGGATGAAACAGACACCCGTTCAGAGGGCTGCGGGTGGCCGTTGAACGTTTATTTGGTCGCTGGCTCGCTAGACTGCATTCGACATATACAACTATATGTGTATGTGTGCGTGTGTGTGTGCGTGTGTGTGTGGGGGGGTGTGTGTGCGTGTGAGTGTGGCGTTGAAAGAAGCGTAAAGGATAAAGACGAGACTGTAATGCTGCCCCACTAGTATTAATATGTTCCTGATTTTTTCGTTCTTTTCTTTCTTTTTAATTAAAATTTGTAGATTAAATTATTAATATTTATTTGTATTTTTCCCTATATACCTTGATTGCGACATTCTAACAAAATGATATAAAATTACATTAATTACATTTAAATTTATTTATGTCATTGCCATGAAAAATGATTCAAAATGTTCTGTCATCTAATATTGCATTAACATGATTTCTTTTTTCTACTATTGTAACGCAAATGTAAAACATGTGCATCTAACATCCTAGAATATTGAGTTCGACTTTCGTATAATTGTTTACTTTTTGTATTAAAGTCTAAATATCGAACAATGCATGTAGAACCTAATTAACTTGTTTGGTTTTGTTTGTGTATGTTAAAAAATTAAATTACTTCATCTAACATACTGCGAATCCTTTTTCTGTAATGAATGCCGCTGATATGCAAATGAATTTCATTAAAAAAAGAAATAATTATTTTTCTTTCACATGACTGAATGAAATTATAGCCAAGTATTATCTTGCATCTACTATTTAAAGCTCTCAAAGTCTGTACGTTTCTTTATACTTGTCACATTTCATTAATTAGCTCCACACACACACACATGGGGTATATGTCCTTTGCCTTTCACACAGTTTGCTTGTAAACACTGAGCTATAAAAGTTCATTTCCGTTTGGCCAAAAAAAGTGAAGACAGAGGCACAAGGAAAAAAACAAAAGATTTCAGACCAACATATACATATGTGTGTGTGGTGGATGGGGGGTGGGGGATGCAGTGCACTGCACTATGCTTAGTTAGTTAGCTGCCCTCTTGACCGCACAGGAATCGAGGTGCCACATAACTGCAGTCGGAGCAAGAACTGCCTTGGCGTGTCGACTGGAGGGCAGTGTAGAGAGGGGGGAAAGGGGAAGGGAATGGGATGTGGTTCTTACTGCGGATGTCTGGTCATTTGGTTGTCGTGGGCAGCGCTCGGTTCGTTGCTTGTGCAAAATATTTAAAAATTCTTTTGTTCTAGTCCGCATTCAGAGTTCTATTTTGCCCTCTCCCTCTCTGTGTGTCTCTCTGTCTCTCTCTCTCTCTCGAGATCTCTTGGTCTTGTTCTTGGCGCATTTTCATTTAGTTTGCATTATGTTTAAAATTGCCGCGCTTGGAGCAGGTCACCAACACATACACGCACAGACAGACAAACTTAATGAGCTCCATAGGAACGTGTTGCGCTTTGTCATTATCATTTTGCCTTCTCGGTCAGAATTTTTTTTCTTTTTTTGAATGCGGTTTTGCTTACAGAGAGAGAGAATGGGAGAGAGAGAGAGTAAGAGATTCTTGCCAGCCACGCATGACCAGCTACACACCGCACCATCACGCTTCCCCTCACCCCGTTGACTGCAGACAGACAGACAGACAGACAGCCATCATTGTGGAGCGTGGAGCACTTTCATTTGCTTGCTAAGGATTTTAAAGTGTTGTCTGTGTCCTTTGCCCGTCCTCACTTACATAAGTCGCCAGAATCCTTTCAGAGCAGCCAGCTTATGTCAACATGCGTGTAAACGTACTACTAGCATATCATCAAATAAACAAACAATAACTTGAACGGAAAATCCCAGAGTGGATTAAGGGAGCGAAATAAATTTCTATACAAGTGCATGAACTTAGAAAAGCTCACTGGCTCAGAGCGAGAGCGAGCGGAGAGCGGCGAGGAGAAAGGGGCGAGGGGCGAGGGCGATGGCAATGGCTAGGAGCAAGGAGCGAGGGGTAAAATCAAACAGAAACTCGAAACTAAAAGAGGAAGAGCAGGACTTCAAGCCATTGAAATTGTGAGGGAGACAGTCAAAGAGACAGCGACAGCGACAGACTGAGACTGTGACTGTGAGGGAAAACTTTGAGCGAACAACATCAATTTTAATTCAACGAATGTGTCTTGTACTATATACATATGTCATATATGTAATTAAAGATGAGTTTGTCATTGAGCAAAAAAAACTGTAATTAAAAATGCAAAGATAATCACAGCAAGAGTCTAAGTGAATGCAACAGTTATTGCAGATATAGTTTTATAATTGCAAATACTCACATCAGGTTTATCTAACAGAGAGATATCAGTGCAATGTTTGACCACCTCTTCTATATTAAGATATTAATTAGCTTGCTTGTATTGTTAGTTTCGAAAATAAAATCTAGACGTTACGAGATAAGTTAGACCGTAACGTATTACAATTATAAAGTTAGTTGCATTACCGATTTTTAATATAACCAACATGTTTTTATTAGTTTGGCAGGCTGCAAATATTATTGAATGATACAGATTATTAAAAGTTACAGACTATTTGTTCATACATAACGTATACGCAACGTTGATGTATAGTGAAATCGCAATCCAGCTTATGTGGACTGCTCCAACATCCTTCTTCAAAACAACGAAGCGCGATTTTAAATTCCATTGAAAACATAAGTCTGTAAAACAATAACTTGAGGTTCAATCAATGAATAACAAGTAAGAAAGCTACAGTCGAGAGTGCTCGACCGTATGATACCCGCAACCCATTTCGAGAGAACAAAGAAAATTTTAATGATATTTTAACAACAAATATACCAAAAATATACTGAAACTTGTGTTTTGTATATATTTGAAAATAGCGGGAAGAAATCCACAACACCGACATGGTCACACTGTCAACTAAACAAACAAAGCGCGAGCAGCTGCAAGTGAATTTTTAATATAAAATTGATTCATTAATAACTTCCTTGTTTTTAACTCGATCTCAACCAAATTCACAGGAATCATTGAGAATATAATTATTATTATGCATACCAAAATTCAATGCTCTAGGTTCGTTATTACGGCTTTTACAGTTTTCGGGGGCGGAAAGGGGCGTGGCAAAAATCTAAAATAAACTTGATCTGCGTAAGACCTACACGAATACTGTCACCAAATTTGATATCTCTAGGTCAATCACACACTTAAAACGTCCATATGCATTGGGAACAACAATTTTGATAAATAATTTCGCGAATAACTTTTGTTCTACTTATCCGATTTTTACCAAAATTACAGGGTATATTAAGAGTGTCAAGCGCAGATGGCTTACCAAATTACACATCATTACACAAAGAACTTTTGGATTTATACGCGATTTACATAAAAAAAACTTGACTATTTCTAGATAAATGCTTATTGTGGGCGAAGGGGGCGTGGCATCCAACTTTTGAAATAAACTTGATCTGCGTAGGGTATGAAGGAACATTTTTGCCAAATTTGGTGTCTCTATGTCTTATAGTCTCTGAGATCCAGGTGTTCATACAGACAGACAGACGGACAGACGGACAGACGGACAGACGGACAGACGGACATGGCTATATCGTCTCGGCTGTTGATGCTGATCAAGAATATATATACTTTATGGGGTCGGAGATGTCTCCTTCTGCCTGTTACATACATTTTCTGTTGGCACTAAGTCATAATACCCTTCTACCCTATGGGTAGCGGGTATAAAAAGTAACATCAAAATCAATTTTGGTATTTTATTTTCTATAGCGCTTTAAAATATATTCTAGTCATATTGAGAAAGGGTGACCTTATTGTACAATAAAAAGGACTAGCAACTTATCCAGAAATTGCACCAAAAATCGGAATCTTTTGATATTTTAATTTCATTGATAATATCTAAGCGACGACTAAACATTTCAATAGAGTCTGAGAAAGAAGTGCGATTGAAATTTCAATGACATTAGTAAATATGAGCAGGGGAACTTTTCTATAAATCTGCAGGCATTATTGATACCAGAAGTCTTGCTCAGCTTGACTCGGCTTTACTCAGCTGGGCTTTCCCACACATCCACTATACACACGCTTCCAAGCACAACATATTCACACACACACAGTCGCACACACACACACGTTTAACGTAGCGGAAGTCATAAACAATTTTTATGTTTTCACATTTCAAGTGAAATTCATTTCGCGTTTTTGTTATGGCTGCTGCGCTTTATGGATTTCATCTTCAGCTACTGCTGCTGCTGTTGTTACTGCTGCTGCTGCTGCTGCTGCCTTTTCTTACATGACCACAATATATGGCCATCCATGGGCCATATAACTGCTTCTGAGTATCTGGCAAGAGATGTGCGTGTCTCAGTGTGTGTTTGTTTGTGTTTGTGTTGTGCTCGTTGCGCTGCAACAAAGTAGAAGCATGCCGCTGAGCGCAGCTCTGGTCGACTTCAAAATTGAATTTAATTGAGAGTCGAGCCGGGCGTGGCAAGCCGAGTTGAGTGCCTGTCACTGGCAAACGACTCCTGGCGCCCTGACGCCCTGGCACCCTCACGTCCTTGCTTCCACGTTCCCATGCGGCCACACTTTTTGTCTGCCAAGATGTCTGACTGAGTGAAGGCGAGCTATAAATTAAAATCGCTTTTGCATTATTGATCAGCTAAGCCCCCAGCCACGCCCCCTCCTGCACCCATTGCCTGCAGCTGGCAGGTGTTGCCGGTCAGCTGCCTCAGAGACACACACACACACACACACACACACACACACACACACACACACAGACACACACAATCGCAAGAGAGCGAGAGACGAGCAAATTGCATTTAAGCCAAATGAAAAAGTGCTTAGCGCTCGTTGCGTCAACTTTGCCTTGTGGCAAGTTGCTGTTGTTGCTGCCACGCTCGCCTCACTCACTTGCAAGTAGCTTAAAATTAACAATTTACCACTTTTTTGCGCTCCCAAGCAGATTTGCTGCCGCTGTTGCTCCGCATGCACACCCACAGTTAGTGCCACACACACACACACTGCCACGCTGCCACACTGCCACACTGCCACATTGCCACAGCACCAATTCGCGCTGCAAGTGGCAACCACTTAAGGTTAGAGCATAATTTTTGCGTCCCAAATTGATGCCCGTAATGAGCTTAAATGGCTCATGACACATATTCGCCGTTGCGTTGGCGTTGGCGTTGGAGTTGCACGAACTGGCGGCCCCGCCCCTCACGCCTCCTTACCTCCTGAACTCTACAGCTCTACAGCAGCCACCTTTTACCCACAGCATTTGCCTACAGGTTTTTTTTTTTCGGGGATTGGCTGCTGATACTTATTGCTGTTGCCGCTGCTGTTGCTTTTTGCCTCCTCTTATTTTGTTGGCTGCCCCTTGTAGTCCGTTTAATACGTACATATACACGGCACGCCCACCTGCCCCCAACCGCTTTACACCTTCAGCATTTGCCATTTAAAGCTCACATTTTTTATCGCCTGCTTTTTGCTGGCTCAGCATTGAGCGGCATTAATTTGAATACCCTACAGCTGACTAAGAGCTCCACTTTTGTCACCGTGTTCAATGCACAGAACCTCTCGTGTGTAATACATATATTTATATTCAGCGATTCACTTAACTTCTTTAATTTATTTATTTAATCAACATTTTTAGTTCAAGTTTATTATTTTAATGCATTTCTATTTCTATTTCTGATTATTATTATAATTATTATATATTTTTATTTGCATTTAATTTTTATTACACGTTTGCCATTTTGTATCGAATTAAATTAGCTAGGTGAATGTAAACATTATGAAATACATTGAATGCCATACGAATTCACGATGTATGTATGTTATATTATTTAACTCGATATTCAAATCGATTCGTTTTAATTCCGTTAAATTAATTTACGTAATCCAGAACAATTGCATATCATTAAACACGATTTTAATTTATTCAATTCCATAAATCCAGCATAGAGAAATCTAAAACTATCACAACTATCAGAACGATACTTTTTATCTTATCACTGCCATCAATAGCAATGCAGTGTTGCAAAATGCCTCACGAATTGAGTGTGCTCCGGTGTGTGCTGAATTCACAGCCTTAATTCAGTTTTGTTGCTGTGCGATAAGATGCCGCTGCTTTTCTGCTGCCAGCCTTAATTTTCTTTCGGCTCCGTTCCACACTCAACACACACACACACACACACACACACACACACACACACACATAGATATTTGCGTCTAATTGGTTTTGGTTGCGTTCGATTTGAAATTCGATTAAAAGCCGCGCGTCACGATTACCAAGTCCTGCTCCTATTCCCCGAGCCAATTACATTGCCAGTGCGATGCGATAGACGTCGCAGAAGCAGGCGGACGAACAGACAGAGGGACAGACGGCACACAATGCGTCTTATGAAGCCGAAATGAGAATCAAGTCAAGCCAGGATTTTGGAAAATTGCGGATAGAACAACATAAGGCTCTTCGACATGGGATCTTCTGTGAGGCGCATCGTCGGCAAGGTTAATTGTCGTACAGCCCGAGCCCGAGCCCGAGCCATGCAAGGATGCAGGGGGCTCGCAATTTTTTGGGCCCGGCCATTAAGAGGACTTTGGATGCCGTTGAGTGTCCGGCCAGACAGCATACGGCAGACAGCAGACAGCCCAGCAATACCTGGCGCATTATTTCGATTTCATTGCAAGGAAGGACGACGGCCACTTGCGGTCATCCACGGCCGCATCGTTGCTGTAATCAATTGCATGCGGCTATTTTGGGCACGGCATGGTCAGCGAACAACAACAACGGCGGCGACGACGCCAGCGACGGCAACAAAAGGGCGAAAAAGGACATTGTAATGACAATGACATCGTCGATGCTTCCCGGCCGGGTGCCACCCGCTGCTGCGGCCTTTAATGAAACATTCAGCGATGCAAATTGCAATAAGCTGCCACAAAACAGCGACAACAGGACACAAGAGAGCAGCACCTGCAACTGCAACAGCACCACGCAGTTAAGTAAAGTGAACGAATACACAACTACAGGTTTCGACAGCTTCGAGGATAATGCGAACAACGTCAAGAACACTTGTGCCATGTCCGTGTAATTAAAGGAAATACAGATAAATGTAAGGTATAAATATTGATAGGTAAATCAGGTTTATTCAATTAGTATTTATGGGATTTCGAGAAATATTCCTGATCCCTCGACAACGATACAAGAAATTATTACCTTTTACGGTGGTGTCTGAAGATAAATAATTTCAAGCAATTATTCAAATAAAGCAATTTGTACAATAAATTCTTACACTAAATGTATTACAATTTGCAAAAGCTTGAACACAAAATGTATATATTTATATTTTCAACAAAGTTGTAATGAAACAAGTAAGAAAGCTACCCGCAACCCATTTCGAGAGAAAACAAAAAACTTAAATGATATTTTAATAAAAAATATACCAAATACAAAAAAATCCTACAACTTGTTTTTTTTTGTAAAACACAACACCGACATGGCCACACTGTCAACTAAACAAACAAAGCGCGGGCAGCTGCAAGTGAATTTTGCATATAAAATTGATTCTTTAATAACTTGTTTTTCATTCGATCTCAACCAAATTTACAGGAATCATTGAGAATATAATTATTATTATGCATACCAAAATGCTCTAGGTCTTTTATTACGGCGTTTACAGCTTTTGGGGGCGGAAAGGGGCGTGGTAAAAATCTAAAACAAACTTGATCTGCGTAAGACCTACACGAATACTGTCACCAAATTTGATATCTGTAGGTCATTCACACTCTTAAAACGTCCAGATGCATTGGGCACAACAATTTTGATAAATAATTTAACGAATAACTTTTGTTCTACTTATCCGATTTTTACCAAAAGTACAGGGTATACTAAGAGTATTAAGCACAGATGGCCTACCAAATTACACAACATTACACAAAAAACTTTTTGACTTTTTCTAGATTAATGCTTATAGTGGGCGAAAGGGGCGTGGCATCCAACTTTTGAAATAAACTTGATCTGCGTAGGAAATGCAGGAACCTTTGTGTCAAATTTGGTGTCTCTATGTCTTATAGTCTCTGAGATCCAAGTGTTTATACAGACAGACAGACGGACATGGCTATATCGTCTCGGCTGTTGACGCTCATCAAGAATATATATACTTTATGGGGTCGGAGATGCCTCCTTCTGCCTGTTACATACATTTTCTGTTGGCACTAAGTTATAATACCCTTCTACCCTATGGGTAGCGGGTATAAAAACTAAAGGAAAACTTAGTTGTAATTCTGATCATTGAAATATAATTTTTGCTCATTGCTATATAATGCCTGTGGTAGTCAATACTATACATTTACATACATATGTATAAAAATGTATACATGAAATGTAATCTGTTACAAAGTTATATTTTAATGATATACGTAAGTTTAATCAATTTTTTAAAAATATAATTACAAATTTTAATTCATTAATTTTATTATTTTCGCTCAACAAAAAATGTACTGCTACTTTAAACATTCCTACTTTAAGAAAATTTCTTGTTTATTATATTTACGCATTGTTTTTTTGTAAATATCTACTCTAATTACCAGACAAAAAAATCCTTTCAACATTTCCGACTTTCAGTGCGAATTTCCAATGAATCGCCATGAATTGCCTTTAATGAGCTTTCATTTGGCGAAGGCATCACTTTTTAATTGGTCCCATAAGCCTGCAATCAAAGCGAAACGAAGTTGAATGCATTCACGAATAGAAATATGAATGCTTATGAATGAATTCGGAATGCGACAAAATACTAAATGGCGTCTTTGTCGTCGACGTTCGTAACAGACATTTTAATTAAATTTGTAAAAACACATGTGCACCACACACACACAAACACACCCACAATTCGACTGACACAGTGTGTGTGTGTGTGTGTGTGTGTGAGTGTGAGTGAGACAGCTGTCGGCTGATGACAATGCAACGAGGTGACGGCGATTAAGCGGCAATAAATCTGCCAATGGCAATAGGTTGACGGCATGAAGGAAATGCGAGCTGAGCTGCTGAACTGCGAGTGCACAACAAGATGGCAGCGCAGCGGAATGCTTTGGAATGTAACGCAGCGGAACGAAACGGAAACGAGGCGATGCTGCCGATGGCAAAAGTTGCACTCGCATAAATTAATCAATTGCTACGCTGTCGTTGTTGTTGTTGCCATTGTCGTTGCTGGTATCGTAATCGTAACAAATTGTTATTAATTTTCTTGCCATTTTTGCTCATAATTAAAATAGCGAGCTCGTGCGTGAGTGTGTGTGTGTGAGTGTGAAGGGGATGCGTGTGTTTGTGTTTGTGTGAGTGTCGCTTAAACGATTGCAATTCAAAGCAATCAATGCGTGAGCAGCGCCATAAACTGCGCAGGAGGAGCGAACGCGGCTTGTCGATTGCAACTTTATGTCGGAAGTGTGTGTGCGACACACACTCACACACACACACACACTTTGGCATGTAATTAAGATCGATTATATGCCTCCCTGGCTGCAGTTAAACTTGCTTAAATCATTTAGAGAGTGCGCTCTAAAAATAATAAACCCAACGACAATCACAGATTTTTATTAACTGTCTGCCTGGGAGACAGTCCGAAAGAGGCAGACAAAGAGTGTGGCAGCGAGAGAGAGAGAGTGAGCAAGGATATGTGAATGTATTTATAGCGATGTTATAAACTGGAGAAAGCTCCATGACAACGTCTAGCTACAGTCTGGATGCCCTTGTTCTTATTATTGTAATTATTAACATTTTGGTTTCTAATTAAATTGCAATAAACGTTTGTTTCCTTAGGCATATACATATATTTAAACTGGATATTGGATAAGCATAATTCAAATCAATTGAAGAGTGCGTTATATTAATTACTGCATGTCAACAAATTATTTAGATTTAGCTTTAAGTCGTACAACTGCACAAACAAGTTATTTTGATTGGACATACAAATATACGATCTTGTTATTGGTTGTAGTTAATTAAAATCAATTTAAGAAACTTTTAATAATTGCATGAAAAGGAAGTTCGTTTTGGTATATTTTCATTTGATCTGAATATTTTAAACGGATAATTCAAATCAATTACAAATTACTGCAATGGTAAGCAACTGTTTGACTTGCAAATTGGGCAAGGATAAATGCAATTATTTGAAAAGTAGAGATTAATTACAGCAAGGCTATGAAAATATTTACTTTTCTTAATAATAAAGTTTGTTGATTTGATGTAAATACAATAAATTGAAAACACCTTCAAATTAAGTTTGTCATTGAAATGGGACTCTGCAAAGTTAATGGAAAAGAAATGAGCTCTTTTTGGGTTAGAGTATAAACAATTGCTAGTTCTATGCGGCAGTTGCCACAGGAGACTTGCCATCTGTGCCCCTCACCCCCCACCCCTCTCTTATTGTACCAGCTGAGAATGTGTGTGTGTGTGTGTGTATTGGTGAGTGGGATGTGTGGCGGTTGCAAACGTAACGACCATCATTTGTTGCAAAATGATGTATAATTTAATACCCGCAAAGCCAACTCCCAAATGGCAGTTGGTTCGCTTTGTACGTATGAGTGTGTGTGCGAGCGAGTGTGAGTGTGTGTGTGTGTGTTGACCTCCAAAATAAGCCAAAGCCAAGCAAAGTCAACGCAGCTCCCACACTTATCCACAGTGCACACACAACAAACGGCGAACTCACTCAGCCACACAGCCCGCATCCGGCGTCTGCCTTCGACTCCGTCTCCAACTCCGACTGCGTCTCCGCTCCGTGTCCAACTGTCGCCCATGTCGACTGCTGCTCCATGGACCCGGCCACGGACCACTAACGCGTCCCCAATGGGCAGCCAACAAAGACGACGAGGAGAGGAGCGCGCTGAGGAGAGAGTGTATAAAAAAGCGTCGTAACATGAACAACAACAAAAGCTAAAAAAGAACTCGAAGTACTCGTGCATTTACTAGGAAGCCGTCGCCGTCGACGTCGACGTTGTCGCTCTTTGTTTGTCTGCCGCTGTCGTTGCCACTGCCACCAGCTTAAAGCTGTGGGTGAGAGAACAAGAGAGCGAGAGCTGGGAGCTGGGAGTTGGTAGGAGGCGAGTTGGGGGCACAAGCCCGGCGGTTGTTTAACTCGAGTGCTGCACATAATTCATGTGTCCACTTGCAATTTTTCGTAGCCTCTTGTTGTTGTTGTTGTTGCTGCTGCTGCTGTGGGGC
Organism: Drosophila ustulata; assembly: GCA_035047365.1. NCBI lineage: Eukaryota > Metazoa > Arthropoda > Insecta > Diptera > Drosophilidae > Drosophila > Drosophila ustulata. The sequence goes on from JAWNPT010000095.1 coordinate 584,292, forward strand.
GAGATTGTTATGCTGGCCATGTTGTAAAAACGCCAAAAACAAAAGCGTTGCCCAAAAGCAAACGCAAAGCTCGTGCCTCAACATCCTCGACACCTCGCTCCTCGGTCGAGAAACGTGGCACAAAACGTGCGAGTTTATATGCCACTATTAATGCGGCCATGTGTGTGTGAATGTCACACAAAATAGATTACTCAGTGTCGCGGCACTCTATCACATTGAGGCAGCGTTCAGGCAGCTTCCACTTGCAAGGTGATGGACAAAAGCAAAGCGAGACGCAGACATTTTTCCAAGATGCCGCACGTTGCATACAACAACAACAGCAGCTTCCTCAGCCGCTACAGCGGCAGCGAATGATTCTCGTATTAGCGAACTCGTGCATTGACGATGCAGTGACCAAAACAGACAAAGGAAACTGTTGCCTCAAGCACTCGTCTACACTGTTCGTGGCTGCCACGTGAGTCAGCAAATGCTGCACCAGCGCATGTGGCATGTGGTGACGTTACGGGAACATTTGTTCATTTCAGTTATCAATCGCTCAACAAGATGGTGCCACGATTCAAAGTACAAACATATTTATAAACTTGTATTAATACTCAAATTTGTTCCACTTTTAATGTGAAGCACCCAATTTTCAATTCAAAATTCGATTGTGAATAACTCAATTATTGTGATGGCATGCATATGAAAGAGGGTTGGCTGATAAGTTATCGAGCCTCACTAAGAAAGCATCATTTGTTTTACATGCAAATATATATTTTAGGTTTTAAAATAATATGTTTTTAGAGCACTTTCAGCTTCATCGATCACCCCCCCTTTTTTAAATTTTACCTCTTTATTTAATTTCCAGTCAGCTATTTTTCAACATGTTTAGTTTATTAGTTAAGCAAATTTCATGGATTTGGATCTAATTTATAGTGAAATTCGTGAAAGTATTTAATTTGCACCTGTAGCAAACGTAGCATCCATCTTGGAGCCTGATTTTTCATATTCAAATAATTTTGATAATATATTTGACAAATGTATTCATTTTTATTTTATTTTTGGTTAAACTTTGAAAAATCGAGCTTTCAAAAAGTTTTCGAAATAAACCAATAAATGGGAAAAGAGAATTTTAAACATAGATTTGGTGATTACTGGATACAGCAGCCTGATTTTAAAGACTGGACGTGCCAGAAGGAATGTAGCATCAACAAGGCATACTGCAAATCAGACTTAACTTGCAACCATCACCAAAAACGTCCGCATTTGTCCGAAAAATTACATGCAAAACACTTAACGCAGAAGCAAACTCAAACCGGCGAAACATTTGCAAAATGTGTCTCCATGAAGCTGCGTTAGCCAACTGATCTGTGAATTGTTGTAAGACTTATTTTGATTACACCGAATCCACTTCACTGATCTTATTAAAATTCTGGCGTCCACGCCGACTTACGATAACAGAGGAAAGTCTAATTACAAAGTCATCGAAAATTTCTTAAATTTATTTTCATAATTAATAAATACATAGAAGATAGATAACAACAATTGTTTGTCCTTTTTCTATAATTTTTTTTTCAGTCTTTCCGTGTTTTTTCGGCACATTGTATTTTTATCGAAAAAGAATTTTCATTATATGAATGATAATTTTCTTGTGATACCGATATCAACATCAGCAGTACTTCAAGTTAAGGTGCACTGGTGAAGCTCTCTGATATGTTCACACAATAACTACGATCATGTAATATTTAAATATAATTTGATATAATTAAGAAAATTAAACTAAATTTTTAGCTTTTTATAGCTGTTTGATAAAAAATTTAAAATAATAATATTATTATTATTTATTGATGAATTTCGTAGCACAACAAGCTCAAGCTTAGGGCGTTAGTCACTTCCATTGGTTTTTTATTGTAATATATATTTTTAATATGATATATTTATTATTTACGTTTTCAACATTTTAGAATCAAGTTATTAATTAAATAAAATAAATTGTTGAGAAAAATAAATTAAATAAGTATCTTTAAAATTATTGTATTATTACTACTTCAGGGAAGCAATCAAGTTATTTTTAATTACATATGTTGCTATCATCGACAAATCCTAACTTGATTTTTATATTTGGAAATAATATTATTAACTTGTGAAACCAATCTTTTGTTCAAATATTAAACTCATTTTGAAAATTCCATTATTTTACTGTGATACTATTGATAAACCTCTTTTCTACCGCCATCATAAAGCTTGCAATAAATCATCGTTCACAAAAACAATCGTCTTGTAACCGATAAGAAGCCGCAGTGCAGAAATGGACACAACGATAATTTCCTGTCTTTTTGTCATCTCAAAGCGCACATGTCAAAGCCCGATCTGCATTAGTCAGAGAGAGAATTCGTCCGAGGTTGGAAGTGCTCGCAAAAATTGCATTCATTCTAAGTAGAAATTGGCAACCATGAAAGTGTACTTGAAGATTACAACTCATAAGTCGACCGTCTGCACGGTTGCTAAGGAAAACACTTCAGTTGGTGAGCTGAAGTGCATTATTGAAAACCTCATGATGGTGCCAATGAGCTATCAGCATTTATTCACCGAGGACCACCTTGAAATGAACAACGAGTGGACTTTGAAGGACTACGGCATCACAGGGGCAAATGCTTCCCCACAAGCCCCGGCTAATATATTCCTGTTGTACCGCAACCAGGGTCTGAATAGGAACCCTCCCTTATCGATGGAGGAAGCTGATGCTCTCGACAATGCATTTAATTTTGATATATAGTTTAATGTCAAAACAACAGCAAACTTGTCTGTACATTCAATAAATATGTATGCAAAATGAGTGAAACTGCCTGGTTTGTTTTATTATAGAAATATGTAAGTAGACATTGCTGAAAGTGGTGAAATCAAAAAGTTTCCACGTGTAAATCGTGCTTGTAGTTTTATAGGTTACCATGCAGCAATTACCCAACACTGGCACTAAGCTCTTACCTACACGTGCTCGAACAAACATGCAGAGCATGTGCAAACATAGAGTAAGATGATGGAATAGCTTAAATAAAACATAAGAGTTAACATATTTCCCCAATGCGAATAATTTTCCAGCTGCTGGCAATTCAGTAATCTTTTGTCGTACTCATCGCTATGCGGCAGGGTTGCCCATCTACATAATTTAAGAGCTTCCTTTGCAATTGCGTCCATGGGGTCGTCGGTGCTGACAAACCGCCAAATGGACAAACGCGAACATAAATAAATTTCATCGCGTGGGGGAGGAGCAACTACTATCAAGGTTGGGGCTTGGACTCTGATTATACTCGTTTCCCTTGGCCAGGGCCAGCACAGCGCAGCACTATCGACTGTCAGCAGCGACGGCCAAAACAGTCGAGAGTGACAGTAAAGTGCATTTTCACACATGTCACACCACACACCCACCTTCCCCCGCGCTCTGGCTCTGTGGGAAGCATAATTTATGGCTTGGCGTTTATGGCTTTATAGCATGCGTTTGTCCATCCTCTGCACGCCCATCGTCTCGTCGTCTACTAATAGGCGTCTCCATTTGCAGGCAGCGACCCCCCTCACCCGTTCGCTCCCTCGCTCTCTCTCGATCCCTCAGTGTCCATGTCAGCACCTCTTCCAGCACTTCGCACCGCCAGCGAGGCCAATCAATAATATTTTTATATAGTGTCGCGCTTTGTCTAAAACTCTTGCTCTAATATTTTCGACTGCTGACTTTTAAGCCATTATTCTTCTCTTCTATTTTTTGTCGCTGCCCTTTTCTGTTTTTTTTTTTTTTTTGTTTTAGGACAATTTATGGCCCTGGCAAACAACACACTCCACACTATGTGTGTTGTCCGTGACGTATGCACTTGCAAACCCATCTCCGCGTCCATTTGAGTAATGCATCTCTGTTGCGAAGAGAGCTCTGAACCGGAGGCGACGAGCTCATTACCCTCCAGCTGCTCGACTTTCAGCATCATTTATTTGATCCAAATGGAAAGCGAGGCTCAATCAAGGTTTTTTATTTATTTATCGATATTCATTCCATTGGTACAAGTTGAAGCTAATTAATTCATAAGCTAAAATTTTGTTTAATACTAATTAAATCGGATCGTGTATATTTATATTATTTAGTATAACAATTACAATTACTCTCTTTATTTTTACATATGTATGTATGTACATATGTACATTTATGTGATTATTATCCCCATATGTACATACATACATATGTATGCATGTATGTACATACATATGTACATATGTATGTATGTGTGAATTTCAGTTGAAAAGTTCTGGTGAATCACAATTCTATGTAGATGACACATTAAGAGGAAAAAAATAAAATAATAATAGAACTATTTTTGATATTTATATTATTTAGTATAACAATTACAATTACTCTCTTTATTTTTACATATGTATGTATGTACATATGTACATTTATGTGATTATTGTCCCCATATGTACATACATACATATGTATGCATGTATGTACATACATATGTACATATGTATGTATGTGTGAATTTCAGTTGAAAAGTTCTGGTGAATCACAATTCTATGTAGATGACACATTAAGAGGAAAAAAATAAAATAATAATAGAACTATTTTTGAGCTTACTTTTATGTTGTTTAATGCAATTATCTTTGATATGCAATCAAATCGAAGTTTGATTATCGACATTTATTGTGTTCTACATGCAAAAATATATTTAAGGTTTTAAAATAATATGTTTTTAGAGCACTTTGAGCTTCATCGATCACCCCCCTTTTTTTCAATTTTACCTCTTTATTTAATATCCAGTCAGCTATTTTTCAACATGTTTCGTTTATTAGTTAAGCAAATTTCATGGATTTGGATCTAATTTATAGTGAAATTCGTGAAAGTATTTAATTTGCACCTGTAGCAAACGTAGCATCCATCTTGGAGCCTGATTTTTCATATTCAAATAATTTTGATAATATATTTGACAAATGTATTCATTTTTATTTTATTTTTGGTTAAACTTTGAAAAATCGAGCTTTCAAAAAGTTTTCGAAATAAACCAATAAATGGGAAAAGAGAATTTTAAACATAGATTTGGTGATTACTGGATACAGCAGCCTGATTTTAAAGACTGGACGTGCCAGAAGGAATGTAGCATCAACAAGGCATACTGCAAATCAGACTTAACTTGCAACCATCACCAAAAACGTCCGCATTTGTCCGAAAAATTACATGCAAAACACTTAACGCAGAAGCAAACTCAAACCGGCGAAACATTTGCAAAATGTGTCTCCATGAAGCTGCGTTAGCCAACTGATCTGTGAATTGTTGTAAGACTTATTTTGATTACACCGAATCCACTTCACTGATCTTATTAAAATTCTGGCGCCCACGCCGACTTACGATAACAGAGGAAAGTCTAATTAAAAAGTCATCGAAAATTTCTTAATTTATTTTCATAATTAATAAATACATAGAAGATAGATAACAACAATTGTTTGTCCTTTTTCTATAATTTTTTTTTCAGTCTTTCCGTGTTTTTTCGATGTGCGTCAAGATAGCTCCGCAACTATAGCGTCACATATCGATACAAAAACTATCGGATGTGGAACCAATGTTTATTTATGATTTTGTAACGTATTTGAGCCTTTAATTAATAAAATTTGAATGCAAACTGAAAGTAAATTTAATTATCTTTCTATTAAAGTCATGTTTGTCTAATTATTTGCACTATTAATACCATAATTTCGCATTGGAAAAATATGAGGTTATACATTTTTGCCAATATCTCGGTTCTGGGGCTTTGTCGCCCAAATCGGCTAATGACAAGTTATAGATGGTAGCTTTAAGACTGTATCCCCAAAATATTAAAGATTTTGCTAGAGCCGTTTTCGAGATATTTGGGGATAAGTTCACCAACCTCCCTTCTAGCCCCATACAAAATGAGCGAAAAACGTCAATGTTGCCGATTAATGGCCATAACTCTTTTCAGCCTTTTTGTCGGCCCATGCACGCAATGCCTATTCCTAGATTCATATTTAAGGAACCTACACACCTATTTTGGTTAAATTTCTTAGAGCCGTTTTTTAGAAAATTGACCTTTTATCAACCCACCTAAACTAGTTCATTTTACAGGTGAATCCACTAGGTGGAACCAGTCCGGAAACACTTCGGAACTTTTACAGTGTTAGATAACATATATTGATTTTGGCGGGAAAAATTCCCACTTTAAATATTTGCAGAATCGAAAGCAATAAGTAAATTAAAGAATAAAGCTATATTTTTTAAATTGTACTCCAGTTTTATTATTTGATTTATTAATATATTTTTTTTAACTTATATTTGTAATTGTATATATCAAATAAAAAACTGTTTTTGAGCTCATTTGACCGGAGTTACCGACAGATCATTAAGTGAACAGTGTTCACAAATTATTTTCCATATTACACCAACTTGTCGGCCATGTCGCACTATATTAACATATTCGAATTAAATAGACAATCATTTTGCTTTTTGTTTTATCAAAATCGCTAGAGCCGTTTTTGAGAAAATCCAATTTTTGTGATGATTTCCAAAATTAATAACCAACTGACATTTAGCATGGTGGCAACACTTAATGTCGCGGTGCTAGTAAAAAGTTAGCGTCGAATTTATCAATTACAGATTTTTCAACATTTTGACTATGCAGATAAATGCAAAATACCTTAAAAGGTAGATAATTAATATATGTATCATTTCACAAATGATATTATATACGAAATAATCATAGTTTTCAAGAAAATCCAGTATATATCTGATTTTTTCATATCCCCACTTTCTTAGACTTTGTCGGGAAAAGCGCGCTAAGAGCTAAATAAGAGCTTACTTTTATGTTGTTTAATGCAATTATCTTTGATATGCAATTAAATCGAAGTTTGATTATCGACATTTATTGTGTTCTACATGCAAAAATATATTTAAGGTTTTAAAATAATATGTTTTTAGAGCACTTTGAGCTTCATCGATCACCCCCTTTTTTTCAATTTTACCTCTTTATTTAATATCCAGTCAGCTATTTTTCAACATGTTTCGTTTATTAGTTAAGCAAATTTCATGGATTTGGATCTAATTTATAGTGAAATTCGTGAAAGTATTTAATTTGCACCTGTAGCAAACGTAGCATCCATCTTGGAGCCTGATTTTTCATATTCAAATAATTTTGATAATATATTTGACAAATGTATTCATTTTTATTTTATTTTTGGTTAAACTTTGAAAAATCGAGCTTTCAAAAAGTTTTCGAAATAAACCAATAAATGGGAAAAGAGAATTTTAAACATAGATTTGGTGATTACTGGATACAGCAGCCTGATTTTAAAGACTGGACGTGCCAGAAGGAATGTAGCATCAACAAGGCATACTGCAAATCAGACTTAACTTGCAACCATCACCAAAAACGTCCGCATTTGTCCGAAAAATTACATGCAAAACACTTAACGCAGAAGCAAACTCAAACCGGCGAAACATTTGCAAAATGTGTCTCCATGAAGCTGCGTTAGCCAACTGATCTGTGAATTGTTGTAAGACTTATTTTGATTACACCGAATCCACTTCACTGATCTTATTAAAATTCTGGCGTCAACGCCGACTTACGATAACAGAGGAAAGTCTAATTACAAAGTCATCGAAAATTTCTTAAATTTATTTTCATAATTAATAAATACATAGAAGATAGATAACAACAATTGTTTGTCCTTTTTCTATAATTTTTTTTTCATTCTTTCCGTGTTTTTTCGGCACATTGTATTTTTATCGAAAAAGAATTTTCATTATATGAATGATAATTTTCTTGTGATACCGATATCAACATCAGCAGTACTTCAAGTTAAGGTGCACTGGTTCTCTGATATGTTCACACAATAACTACGATCATGTAATATTTAAATATAATTTGATATAATTAAGAAAATTAAACTAAATTTTTAGCTTTTTATAGCTGTTTGATAAAAAATTTAAAATAATATTATTATTATTATTTATTGATGAATTTCGTAGCACAACAAGCTCAAGCTTAGGGCGTTAGTCACTTCTATTTGTTTTTTATTGTAATATATATTTTTAATATGATATATTTATTATTTACGTTTTCAATATTTTAGAATCAAGTTATTAATTAAATAAAATAAATTGTTGAGAAAAATAAATTAAATAAGTATCTTTAAAATTATTGTATTATTACTACTTCAGGGAAGCAATCAAGTTATTTTTAATTACATATGTTGCTATCATCGACAAATTCTAACTTGACTTTTATATTTGGAAATAATATTATTAACTTGTGAAACCAATCTTTTGTTCAAATATTAAACTCATTTTGAAAATTCCATTATTTTACTGTGATACTATTGATAAACCTCTTTTCTACCGCCATCATAAAGCTTCCAATAAATCATCGTTCACAAAAACAATCGTCTTGTAACCGATAAGAAGCCGCAGTGCAGAAATGGACACAACGATAATTTCCTGTCTTTTTGTCATCTCAAAGCGCACATGTCAAAGCCCGATCTGCATTAGTCAGAGAGAGAATTCGTCCGAGGTTGGAAGTGCTCGCAAAAATTGCATTCATTCTAAGTAGAAATTGGCAACCATGAAAGTGTACTTGAAGATTACAACTCCTAAGTCGATCATCTACAAGTTTGCTAAGGAAAACACTTCAGTTGGTGAGCTGAAGTGCATTATTGAAAACATCATGATGGTGCCAATGAGCTATCAGCATTTATTCACCGAGGACCACCTTGAAATGAACAACGAGTGGACTTTGAAGGACTGCGGCATCACAGGGGCAAATGCTTCCCCACAAGCCCCGGCTAATATACTCCTCTTGTACCGCAACCAGGGTCTGAATAGGAACCCTCCCTTATCGATGGAGGAAGCTGATGCTCTCGACAATGCATTTAATTTTGATATATAGTTTAATGTCAAAACAACAGCAAACTTGTCTGTACATTCAATAAATATGTATGCAAAGTGAGTGAAACTGCCTGGTTTGTTTTATTATAGAAATAAGTAGACATTGCTGAAAGTGGTGAAATCAAAAAGTTTTGTCTTTTGTCGTACTCATCGCCATACGGCAGGGTTGCATGGATTTGGTCAAGTTCATTTATTTGATCCGAATGGAAAGGGGGGCTCTTCAATAAGATTCAATCATTTTTGGTCATTACAAAATCTATCATAATGGAAAGCCAATTATTTGCAAAGTGCAATTAAAAATTAAAGTTTATTTTTTCAAATCAGGGTTTTTCACATATTTATCGATATTCTTTCCATTGCTACAAGCTGAAGCTATGTAATTAATTCATAAGCTAAAATTTTGTTTAATACTAATTAAATCGGATCGTGTATATTTATATTATTTAGTATAACAATTACAATTACTCTCTTTATTTGTACATATGTATGTATGTACATATGTACATTTATGTGATTATTATCCCCATATGTACATACATACATATGTATGCATGTATGTACATACATATGTACATACATACATATGTATGCATGTATGTACATACATATGTACATATGTATGTATGTGTGAATTTCAGTTGAAAAGTTCTGGTGAATCACAATTCTATGTAGATGACACATTAAGAGGAAAAAAATGAAATAATAATAGAACTATTTTTGAGCTTACTTTTATGTTGTTTAATGCAATTATCTTTGATATGCAATCAAATCGAAGTTTGATTATCGACATTTATTGTGTTCATATTGACAACATCAACATGCAATTGACGACTAGTTAAGGAGTTGTAAAATATCGAAATCTCGAAAATGGCTGAATATTAATAATGATTTATTTGTTGAGTAAATGTTGCTTGCCATTAACTGTGAATTACAATACTAAATTAACGGACACCGACATTTTAATGACCAATAAATTAATAATAAATCAACAATAAGCACAAATTGTGAATTGCAGAGTGTTGTGCTAAACAAATGAACAGGAAGCGACAAAATGACTTGCTCACATGTGAGCCAACATGAATGATGGTGTGCTCGGCTCGGCTTGGTTTTGGCTGTTGCTGTTAAATGGGAAAATAGAAAAATCGAGAAGCAGGAAAACGTAAAAAAGCGTCAACAAACTGCCTTTGAAATTATACGAACAGTCACTTATCTAGTCAATCAGATGATAAATGGAACTTGCACGCAGTTGACCTCCAGTCCTTCCCTCCCCTCCCCTCTACATCCTCCGCCCTTCAGCCCCATCGTTTAAATCCATTCAGCAGGAGTTGGCACAAAACGGAGACAAAGTCTCGTCACATTAGGCGTTCGCCTTTCAATGTGTTTGAGTTGGGTTCGGCGGGCATTCGATATGGGTTCCAATATATGAATGTATGTATGGATTTGGATTTGTAGTTTTTTGTGTGGGCTGCGTTGCTCTTTTACCCTTTTTAAGTGCCAAATTACCTTTGTGCCAGGGACTCGAACTCCGCTCCGATTCGATGCCAAATGCGTGAAGCTGGCGCCACTGTTGCATCATTTGCTTGATTAATTGCTGAGCCGATGGCTGCTCTGGTCACGTGTCATGTGTCAAACTAATGCTAATGGCTGCCCGTCTACGCGTCCGCCTCCGCACCCGTCTGTTGCTCCGCATGGATCTTTTACAGACATGTGCATAGATTTTTGCGCTAAATTAATGTTGACATTTACATATAATAAATTTACAAATTGAAAATGAACATTTGCATTAAATGCGACTCGTTGGCGTCGCCTGTCAAACCTCTGCAAAATTGAAAACTGTCAACCGGCGACACTCCCATCTCCCCCTCTCTCTCGGTTCAACAATCCCTTACCCCCCTTGCCACCCTGGTCCGGGCCTGTGCCAAAACATGGCGCCATAAAGGCGCATCGAACTGGAAAATTATTTGGTCATTATGTCAGTTTAGTGGGAGCGAATGAAGTGAACCAATCCAAAAACTGCCAGCACGCATTGTAAAATTAATTAAATTTCCAAATTGCTGCGTCTCATTCTATTGTTGTTGCCGATGCCACTGTCATTAAACATTTATGCATATTGCATTTTCAATTGCAATTTGTGCAATTCACAAGTGAAAATATACAATCGAAATGAGATACGAACTAAGCTCTTTAAATCGATCATTTTCCAGCAAATAAAATGTTGCCAAACAATTTCCTATTATATACAAATATATAGTACATTCATATGTACATACATACATACAATGTATGTTGGCAAGCTGGGTCGGCAATGTCCACGCTCAATTGGCCGGCGGCCAATGGCAACTTCCGCTTCCGTTCACAAATTTTCACAGCATTGACGACAATTGGCATGCAGCCGACTGGCCATCTAGCCCTCCTGCTGCTGAAGAACTGCCCGCTAATCTGCCATACATATGTATATAGAAAGTGCTGCACTCTATGTATGTATGTATGTATGTGTATGACAAGTATCTCGAGGTTGGCACTGGGAATGCCTCAAGCCGAACTGCTCATAGAGCGATCGGTTTGCGGTGTGGGCGAGTGGGCGTGTCGGCTTTCAGCGCATTACCAGCGAACACATTTCAATTTTCCACATGGGAAATGCTGTTCGCCGAACCAATTTATGATATCCGCTAAAGTGGCAAAAAACCAGAAGAGCAGCAGCAGCAACAGCGGCAGGAAAAAGAGACAACAGCGGACAGAAAGGGCGTTACGTACACCGGGCATACAGCGTGGGCGTGGCAGCCAAACGTTGACAGTGCATAATAAAACCAAAATAAAATGCGAAGAGAAAGAACAACTGATATTGAAATTGGAAAATTGGCGAATATTAAACGCGCTGCAAAATGGCAATGGGATAAAGGCAAGCTTGAATAACGGATGCGATGCAGCCCTGCACGACTAATCGATAACAACAGTGCTGTTAAACGATATAATAATGATATTGTTAGGCAGCTCTTGCGTTTATGTCCGCTTACATCTTATTTTGTGCCTCACCTTGCTTGCCATCCATGTGTCATTTTGGTGGCAAGCGTAAAAAAATGTCGAATAATATTTATATCGCATGTCAGTATCCATTATACTTGGCTCGCTTCGATGTGGCCACACTCTATCCACATCGACATCCACACTTCTCCATCCGGCCCAATCAGTGTGTGTGCAATAACAAAAAAATTGGCATAAATAAGTTGCAAATAAAGCGGGGCGTATTGGTAATAATTTTAAAATTTATGTTTATTTACAATTACAGTTTATTTGCCTGCACACACATGCATGCAAATAAACAAACAGACAAACAGACAAACACAAACACAAGCGCCACGCCTTAACACGACCAAATTGACATTATTTTTGTATTTTTTTCTCCATTAATTTGATTACTTAAGGAAATTGCATTTAATTGAATTTCAATATTGATCGTGCCTTCCGTTATACTTGCTGCACTTTGCAACACTGAATAGTGTTTATAATAAACAAACGGCTGATTAAAAATTAAATCAATTCTATCAAACATTATAATAGATTATTTGTATTAATTATTTTCTTTAGTGAATCAATATATAATTTCATTTTGTAGGTGATTAGATTATTCTTTCGTTACTATTTGACAATGTTGTAAAGTGCGTCAATCCAACGCTTTCTTAGCTTCTCTGACCATCTATCGATTAATTTTCTGGCGAAGACATTGTCTGATGAACGGCATTTAACTGGCAGATAAAAAGTGCTTCACATATTTCTATAATTTGTCGCGATCCTTGGAGTTTTTTCTACTTGAAAGTTGGCAATAAATCAATGATATTTTGAAGTTTGCAATCTTATGTTTAATCTTGGCAAACAAAACAAGATGGATAAGTTTTGCTGGTAAGCAACAATAAGGAGACTCTTAGAGACATTCCTATGACATGTCCGTCTCTGTCCACAGCATCTGCAATGCGCCCCTGGATCAGTCTGCAGAAGTGGAAATTTGCGACCAATGTCTGGAGGAGACTGATAACGATATGATCGAGGCTTCAATGGACGATGGGTTGGAAAACATGTGAGTGATGTGATTTATTTGAGGCGAGTACAATTTGTTTTCAACAATGTTTTTTCTTAGAAATGAACAGGCGTTAATATATTCCTGTTCTGAGCCTTTTAACCATAATTTTGGTGGCGTGCCGGTTGAGGATGTCAATCTGGATTCTAATTTGGATGCAGACATTTTTACGTTCATTGAGCACCAAGTACTGGAGTGCTTAAACTTGCGATCGAATAATCACATAGATCTCAACATGAGTGATTGGCCCTTTCCGAATTGTATTTTGGAGTTCCTCGAGGAGCAGATGGATGACGATATCAACGATGACAGCGAGTAGCCAAGCGAAAGAAATATGCTAAAATTAATTAGTGTTAAGCTCACTTTCGCAATTGTCATGAAACACTAGAGTTTAAAATTGATTTCTGCATCGTTATCGTCTTGTGGCACAACGACGAGGACTTTGGCAGGCTCATGCGTGTAAAAAATGTTTATTAATTATATTTATAAACAAGCGGCAATTGCGCACCATTTGTGCTCTTTTATTTATTTATGCTATTAAACATTTCACTCGCTTGCGCTGTGCACAACGCAGGACAACACAACGGAGAACAGCGAACGGCATTAATTCAGCTTTGCATTAAACAATTTTATTATTGAATTTTAATTTATTCAACAAATAACGAGCAAAAAATGTCAAAAACAAATTCAACATTCTCACATGTTACCATGCCACACCGCGCAAATTGTTCTCTGCACTTGACTACAAACATTTTTGGCAGACAACGCATCGCACTCACAACATAAATATGCAATGCATTATAAACAAAGCCGCACATTGACAATTGGCCAATTGGCAGCTCCAAAGGGTCCAGTCCATAATGTTAGCTTTTGGCTGTAAGCAGTAGACTCGTATATTAAAAAAACATAATATTGGAATCACGAGTCGTTATTAATGCACACAAAATCTAAAACGATATGTTTAATTTTGATTAAAATAGACATTTAATAAACTTACAAATATGACATGTTATTCCAAGAATTTAGTTACACGTAAATGTATTTATAATTATTATAAGTGGTTTATTACTATTAATAATAGACAGAAGTCTCGTATATTAACAAAACAAATAATATTGGAATCACGAGTCGTTATTAATGCACACAAAGCCTAAAACCATATCTTTAGTTTTGATTAAAATAGACATTTAATAAACTTAAAAATATGACATGTTATTTCAAGAAATTAGTTACACGTAAATGTATTTATTATTATTATAGGTGGTTTATTATTGTTAACAATAGACAGTAGACTCGTTTAATATGTAAATATTAAGCAAACGTATAATATTGGGATCACTAGTCGATATTAATGCACACACCATATATTTGTTATTTATTATTATTTCAAGAATTTAGTTATAGTTATATCCTTATTTAATTATTGAATCTGTTTTATTATTATTGATAATATTAATTACAATACTATGTCTGATTCTAGCCACAAAATGTCCAAAACGAGTCTGAAAGTTGGGATCAAGCAATTATTAAATTTAAGAGCATCGCATAATATTTTAATTATTTTGGAATACAATTTGATTGTATCTGGTTATTTTATTCTTTACATTGTTTTATTGATTTATTTTGTGTTATTATTCTTTATTTTATTTTAATATAATTGTGTTTTGTTTGATTATTATTCATTTTGTTTACTATGCAGTTTGTTTTATTATTATTTATTGTGTTTATCACACTATTCACTATTTCACTATTTCACTATTTATTTTGTTTTATTTATTTTTGTTTAAAATCTCACGTTTTCTGACTGTTGGTATTTTTTTTTGGTTATTGTCGATTATTATATTGACAACATAAAGCTTGATTTACAACTTTTCAGTTATCAAATAATATTTATTTTTCTTTATTATTATTATTAAAATTATTTATTTTACATAAATTTGAAATAACTTTCGGAATTAGAAGAAGGATAAATTTGAAAGAGTTTGCATTATACCCTTTATTGCGGTTAGGTAATCGTTTTAAAAGGATGTGGCTCAATAATATAAGCAATCGGGAATGTGATTAATGAAGAAGAATATGCATAAATTGCTGTTGCTTTTTATACTACTGATTTATATGCTTTATGCGGGGATTGGCATAAAGTGCTTTGAGCGGCCAAGCGGCTCGATACAATTGATATGCCTGCTGTATGGCTTTGCCACGCCCATAAATTGCCATTATTTCTTGTGGGCTGTGCGAAATAATAAAAACAAAGACAAAAATCATAAAAAATTAATGAATGCAAAGTGAGCGAGCGCGCGAGCGAGAGGCAGATAAAGTGGGCGTGTAAAGGAGAGATGTAATTGATATTTGCTTTATGTGCGCACACAACGAAATTGAAACTGTAAACATATTTTAACATATGCTCAGATATTCGCAAATGTATATAGTACACATGCATATGCATACACACATATGTGCATACATGCATACATACATATGTATGTATTTACTTACGCGTTGCTGTCTGTCTGTCAGTATGTGTGTATTTACTTTTATGACTGCTGTCCAACTGCAGAGCGCCCGCTGCGACTCAAGTATTTCGGAATCAATATATTAATTAGTGCAAAAGTGAAATAATGCGTTTTAAAAATAAAATAGCAACAGCAACTACACGGGAAACATGCAAGCATTTTTGATTTCGAAATGCAATCGACGTGCTGAAAAGTGAGAAGTGGAAAGTTTGTCGAAACAAAAGCACAGCACAACAGGCGATAATAATGAAAAAATCATTTGCTCGCCTTGCCAAAGATGTGTTGGAGAGGAGGGCTGACGGGTGACACGAAGGCCGTTGAACATGGGTATATGTACATACATACATACATACATATATGCACTATCGGTGAGTTCCGATTTACGTGGACGTATTCTGCATTTCAATATCGCTACAAATTAATGTGCACAGCCGCAAAGTATGCAACAATATTAAACTAGTGCGATTTTAGGGCCATCTGGAAAAGTAGTTCAGAAAACTTTGTCATTAGCAAAAGTTGATTTGTAGCTGAATGTTAACTCTACACTTAATAAATAAATGGAAAAAGTGAGCTGATTCTTCAATATTTAATTAAATGACAGCTTCGTGATGCGCAAATGAAAAAAGAAGCAATGTTGTAACACTTTTTCAATTGCAGACCGCCAAAGCTACCTGCCTGCCCCATCGCAGTGCATTGGCGGGGCAGTGACTGGTGAGGGGGCGAAGAGGAGCAGAGGGACAGGGGGACAGAGGGGTACAGTTAACAAGGTGGTCATGCTCAGATGGTGCTGCAGATGCCCGCAGCAATGTGCACAGCTGCTGATTTTGCCTTGAAACGTGAATAATGTTGAAATTTAATTATACATAATTCAAACACAATTCCAAACGGTAAATCTGCTGCACAGCGCACGGAGCAGCGCAGCAGAGCTGCAAGCGCACGACTGAATGAGCCACCCAACCAGCCAGGCAGCCGCACAGAATTAGCGCCAAGAACAACACCAACAACAGCAGCAACAGCAACAGCAACAGCAACAGCAACAGCAACAGCAAACGGCAGCAACTCGCCCGTCATTTTGCTCACACGCTCTAATTAGTTAAGCGACGCGTGGGCGTGGGCGAACGGCTTTCGGGTGGGCGGTGGTCGGTGGGCGTGACTGTATGTGTGTGTGTGTGTGTGTGTGTGTGTGTGGGTGTTGTGGATGTGCAATGTGGCAGCGCGGTTGCATCTTTTGTTAGAGCAGCGCGCACTCCAACGTGTTGTCGGGGCAACAAACGCGATGCGCGGTACAAATTTTTATGCGATTTTCCTTTTATTTGCACAATAAACGTGACAACAACAACAACAACAACAAGAACCGAAATTACCTTGGGCGGTTGCTCGACAAACAGTTGAGCTGTAGCCAGGGAAGCTGTCTTGCTTTGCTTTTGCCGGCTGCTGTTTTAATTGCAGGTGATAGCTGATATACCCCACTGCAGCGGCCGCTGACTAGAGGGTATTAAATAGCAGAACATAGCACTCGATTTCCCAACGACTGTCCAGCACAGTTATATTTCAAAACTATGGCAATGGCGGCTGTTGGCGCTGCAGCTGCGGCTCCTGATGCTCTGCCTGGTATTCTCCTTTATTATTGTCGTTGTTGTTGCTGCTGCTGCTGCTGGTGCTGCTGTGGAGCGGGGGTGTTGGGGCGCATGCACATCTGCGTATCTGTGAAAATGTATCTGCATCTTTGCAACGGTAATTAAATTGCAGCTGCCTTTTGTTGCTGTTGCTGTTGCCGTTGCCGTTGCCGTTGCTGCGGATGAATCAAGCGCCTGCCTAAAAGTAGGCAATGCTTTTTTCTCCCTACCATCTGCCTGCAGCTCGGCAACACTGCCAATCTCTGTGTGCAGTTTTTGACAATGTAAATCGAATTTGTAGTGGCCAATTTCACACAGAGTGGAAAGACAAGCGATAGAGCGAGAGCGAGAGCGAGAATGGATAAAATGGATAAAATGTTGCCAGCTTAACGCTAGAGTGCGTATTCATTTCTGCAAAACTCATAACATGGAGAAAGCACGAGGAGCAAAACCAATAAAAAGTGTCCTTTCATTGCCGAATGCATTTGCTTAAGCGTCAATTTCCCCAATGCCCACAAAGTAATATTTGTGTGTGTGTTTGTGCTGTTCAAAACCGATTTGGAAAACTTCTCACTGCGAGTATATGAAAATTGTTGCCGAACATTTCTAGTGTTTATCTTTGGCGAATTGCCCTTGAGATTTTGCACTAATGGACGCTTCTCTCCTCTCGCTGCTCGCTCTCTCTCTCTCTCTCTCTCTCTCTCTCTCTTTCTCTTTCTCACACCACGATTCTCTGTGGAGCAATTGGTTGGACAGCTGCCAAATCAGTCAGCTCAATTGCCTAAGCTAGCAAAACTGCAGCATATTTTGAATATGCACTAGCAGCAGGATAATTATCATCATTAGGTTGCACAGCTTGCAACAATGATGCCGAGCGATATTATTGAAAACATGTGCATTAAGAAAGCAATCAAACGAAGGATTCGTATGTAGCTCAAATGAATACACTTATTTGAACAAGCTTGCAAACCCACAGGGCCAAAAGAAGGGAATAACAATGTGAGAGCCACAGCAACTGGCAAACAATGTAATTGTGGTGGGGGAGAGAAGAAAGCAGGGGGCTTGTCTGACCAGAGAAGATGATTTTGTGGGTCAGGCTGGCAGCCACAGCTACTTAGAATCGCCGCAAGCTGTTGACAGCAGTTGGCCAACTGCAAAACCAGCAGCTGACTGCAGTCTGTGGCACTGTGGCAGTGTGGCAATCTGGCAGGGTGGCACAAGCTGTGTGGCACAGGCTGTGGCAGTGGCGCCAGTGACAAGGCCGGCTTTGCTAGACTTGCAACTTTGGCTGACTTGATCGGGTTGTAAACCGACGAGTGTTAAGCATTTTAATTGCTGGCATTAATTTAGACATGGATGAAACACTTCTTCTTTCGCTTCTCTGTCTCTGTCTCTGTCTCTGTTGCTGTTGCTGTTGCTTTTCCTGCATGTTGTTTCAGTTGTTGTTATTGCGCTTTGTCAATTCACCTACTGGCAAAGAGAGCGAGCGCGAGAGTAAGAGAAATGCGTAATCAAAAGTGCATGGGCATAATAAATAATTGCTTTATGCATTTGTAAAGCTGCCGGCTTAAAGCTGCGCCACAAAGACACTCTCGGACAGCTCGACAAATGTCAAAGAAGACAGACAGACAGACAGACAGACAGACAGGCAGGCAGCGAGGACTAGACTGGAAGACAGATTGCTCGACAGTTAGACTGAAAGTCTGTCTCATTTTGTTGTGGCATTTAATTAAAACACAACTGGCAGGCGAGCGTATACTTTTTGGCATCACTGTGCCACTGCAAATCGTTGTAATTGGGAAAGGACATCGAGGCGTCGACTCTTGACATTCGACACTCGACACTCGACACTCGACACCCGACATTCGACTCTGAACTGTGGCTGCTGCTGTTGGTCCGCATGAGTAACTGCTGCCGTCATCATATTAGAACGCAATTATGCAATTGCTTTTGTATTGTCAGCACAACAATAACAACAACGGCAGCAACTAGAATGGTTCACAGCTCATTTCAGGGCCGGCTGCATTTCTCCTGCATAATTTATAATACCTACTTATGTGCGATTCGGGCTTGTATATAATATGTTATAACCTATACACTATGCACATAGAACAGCAATAATTTAAATGCGCATTGTTAAAATGCTTGCAACGCCCACACAACACAATACAATTTGTTACGCATACGACCTGGTGTCTGTGCATTTCAGTTTCATTTCGCATTAAATGATAATTTGCTTGCCGCCAACATGCAATAGATGGCGCCACCGCCACCAGCCAAGTGGCTTAATGCGCAGCCTAAAAGCAGGCAACACAATGCATAATGCAAAAAAAAAACAAGAAACCAACAACATAAAACTGAAGTTGAACAACGGAACTTCGGCCGGTCTTAGCGCATAAATGTTGAGTTGTGCTCTTGCAGTGGTTTCTCGGGCTTCAACTCTTACCTCGGCACCCAAAATGCTTTCACAAAAACTTAGAATCGGCAGGTTCTGTCGTCCTTGCTATGTAGCTCCCCTTCAGCTCAAATCCCCTGTTCATGCATCGTTCCGTCCATGTCTCTTAGTCGTCGTAGTCGTCGTAGTCGTCGTCGTCGTCGTCGCCTTTGTGCAACTTGACAAACTAAAAATGAAAAAAGTTTGCTGTGCCGTCGTGTTGCAAGCGGCGCCTTTTTCAATATCCTTTTGCCAGTTTTACCGCAGCCCAAACGAAGCAGGAAGCCAAACCGACGGCGCTGGCGATGGCTCGACATATTGATTTTGTGTAGATGAGTGTGTGCGAGTTCTGTGTGTGTGTGTGTGTGTGTGTGTGTGTGTGTGTGTGTGTTTGTGTGTAGGGGACTCTAAAATTTAAGCTAGCCGACGCTTCTGGCGATAGCGTTGGCTGGCAGTTAAGTCAAGTCAAGGTGAGTCTGCGATTCAATGGCGGACTCATAGAATATTAAGCTGTAGGGGCCAAGCAAATTAAGACCAAAGACAAAGAAATGAACGATGTAACAACAGCAAAAAGGTGGCCACAAACAAAAAGCCCATGCAAATTCATGCAATTTAAATGCAACTTTTCAATTCATTTATTTCTAATTTTTAATGGGTTTCTAAGGTACGTAGAGAGAAAAGTTTTGTTCTACACATACGGAAAAAATCTGGAATTTAAGAAGGTTTCGATCTTAACTAATGCCTTAAATACGATTTCAAACTTAAACACTTCATGGATCACGTTTTCAATATTAATTTTAAAATCATTAATTTAAAGTGTTTGTAAAATCGAAAATGCCTCAAGCTGAACAGTTTAATTCTTGCTTTTGTTTTCTAAATTGAGAAAAAAAAAAAACGTTTAAATGAAATTGTTCGGATTGGCAAATACATTTAAAATATCTACTTTTACAAAAATGTATATCACTAGAAGTATTTATATGCAGCCGCAATGAAATTGCTGTCAACGAACTTATCATTATTTATCTGCTTTTAATTTATTTTGTAAGAGTATTTCTTGTCTTTGTTATCGCGCCAAAAACATGTTATGAAACAACACGTGGTCAAGTTCTTTATTTTATGAGCCCCATTCATCAGTTCGTATGTAGATTCTTCTGTCTTCACAGAATTGTGTACATTTCTTTTTACTGCGGAATTGATAGCCGATCTGCCATAAGTCAGTCTTGAGATGTTATGATCATTTCGACTGACTGCTCAATAAAATAAGTGCCATAGAAATTCGCTATTGTTTTTCGCATTCGCGGGGGTTAGTTGACTTTTTGACCTCTGGTTTTTTGCTGTTCTTGGGGTCATGCTGTGGGCAGTGGCATGAAACCAGTTTCTGGTGGCAGTTGGCAACGCTTTATTGCTCCGTCGCGACGCTGATCAGTTCTGGCAAACGCATTAATTTTGTCTCATGACAGGCCCAAGACGAACTCAAGAAACAAGAGCCCCAGAGGAAGAGCGAGAGAGCGGCGGGTTCAATTCCCCCTGTAGTTGTTGTTGGCGTCTCGCCATGCCATTTATGCGTAATTTGCCAATTTACACAAATTCTTTTGGCCTTATTGAATAAGCGAGCCGAACCAAAACGCAACCTTTTGCGTGTCTTGGCCAGGCCCAAGCCCAAGACGTGTTTTTTTTTTGGGGCGTTAACCGCTGCGTTTACGTTTACATTTTACGTATACGTTTACGTTTCGGTTTACGGCAACGGCAACGGCAACGGCAACGAGGAGAATAAAGAGCACGGCTACGGTTACGGGTTCATGAGCGCAGCAGACATCCTTGAACTTGCCTTGGCCAGGATATCATGTTCGCATATTTTGTCTGCGTTTTATTTATATAAATTTTGTGAGCCAAGTCGTTGACTTACTTGCCCAACGCCTCCACTTCCACATCCATCTGCACCTACATCTCTAATTCCCGCCCAGATACCGATATCCTTGCCGACACCATCTACGGCAAACGGATACCGCTACAGCATGAGTTATCAATTGTTTTTGAGAGACACCGTCAAAGGATTTGTTTGGCGGCTGCCTTGCAATGCGTATCCTTCGGCCTCGTTTCGAATTCTGTTGAGCGCGAAATCAGGCACGAATTAAAACAGAATTTAAACGCGCTGGCAAACAGATATTAAAGACCTTTGAAATTCTATCACACTGAATGCTCGCTAAAAGCTAACTAACTGAGCGATTCTCACAAAACAAGCATATCAAATAATCCAATTAGGAAAACAAAGTAATATCTCAATACGAAATTCGTGTAATAATCAATCATTTTTGCCAGCGATATTCATTTTGCAAATAATAATTGCGCATTGCAAATTTTAACTCTAATTTAATAAAACTTGTTTTTTGTGCATGTATTTCAGAATGTATGGAGCACAAAAATAATATTTCTAAACATTTCTCATATATAATACTATATTTTTCACATTTTCAAGAATTTCAACTGCAATTTCCTGCATTTAGTTGATTATGGTAATTTCAATATCTAAATTATGCACTGAAATCACGATGTAATGGATATTATATGTATGTCCAATTTAAGTTCAAGACTGGAATTTCTACAGCAATTATCTTCAACTAGAATACAAATTTATAGAATTTATTCAATATTTCTGCATCATTACTTGAATATTTGTATACTTAAATATATCCACATCTTGTACATTTTGTCGTAGTTTCAATATTAGTTTTTTGATATTAAAATTGTATTCTCGAACATTTCTATTTACCTTAATACTTCTGCATCATTTGCCCAGAATATTTATTTTTGCATATTTTCTAGAGTTTCTTCATTAATATTCTGCCACTCAATGAATATAACTAAACATTTATTTGTACTTAAATGTTTCTGCAGTATTTGCTTATTTCATTGAGCCGCCTCTTTTCATTTATTTGTTTTATTTTTTTTCTCTTATTTTTGTATAATTTATTTTGACGATTTTTCCTTTTTTTGAACTTTAATTGAACTTGTATTTATTTCATTTGTTTTGAGTATTGCTATTGCTATTTATAGCCCAACAATATATAATAGAATATAATAGTTATGACAAGTGAGTTTCTTTATTATTGTTTATTTTGTAACTATAAATGTTTTTGGCCTGCATTTTGTTTTGTTTCATTGAAAACACTAAAAAAAAGACACACAAAAAAAAGTAAA
Source organism: Drosophila ustulata (assembly GCA_035047365.1). Lineage (NCBI taxonomy): Eukaryota > Metazoa > Arthropoda > Insecta > Diptera > Drosophilidae > Drosophila > Drosophila ustulata. The sequence continues at coordinate 607,033 of JAWNPT010000095.1, forward strand.
ATAAATAAATAAATATGTATTTAGCTGATAATTATCATGATGTGCTGATTAGTATCTCGGGTGAAGCCGCCGCCAGATCGACCGTTCACGCCGCATGGCCAACGCGCTCTGCTGACCGAGCAGCGCCTCAGTCTCCGCTTCAGCTTCAGCTTCAGCCAAAGCCAAGGCCTCTTCCTCAGCCTTAGCCTCTGCTTCAGCTTCAGCTTCAGCTGCCTCTGCGTCCATCTCGGGGTCTGGCTGCTCTGCTGCTGCTCGTCGTTCCATCAGCTGTTGCTGCTGCTGCCGCAGTTGCCGCTGTTGACGCTGTCGCTGTCGCTGTCGCTTGTTGATGTGTCGATGTCGCGTCTTCTTCTTCTTTTGACCATTGCCCCCAGCTCTGTTTCTGTTCCTGTTGCTGTTTCGATTCCGATTGCTGCTGTTGTTGCTGCCTCTGGTATTGAGATTGAGATTGGCATTGGGCCGTTGACGCCGTCGATTCTGGGCAACACGCTGCCCACCGCCAGCGTTATCGTTGCGCATTAGACTCGTGGGCATTGTGGGCACCGGCTGCTCGGGCGGTGGTGGCGCCTCCAGGTTGCGCCACCGTCCTGCCGACCTGGTGGTGTTCGTGGTTGTTGTGGTTGTTGTGGTTGTCGTCGGCGTCGTAAAGAAGCTGGTGGGCGGCGAGATGATAATGACATTATCTTGGGGCGGCGGCGGCGGCTGCTGGAACATGCCGCGCCACAGCATGAATTTCTTAAACAGATCACGACCGCTGCCCACATCGTCGCTGGCGCTGCGCCCCATTGCAGCCGGCAGACGATAGCCTGCAACAAACAGAGCAGAAGGGACAGGAGGGAACAGTTAGTTAATGTAATTGGTAATTGCTGAGCAGGCGATTCAACGAGCCGCTCGCACCTGAGCGACGGGCGACGGACACGTGCAGCAGGGGCAGCAACAGGAGCAGCAGCCGCAGCAGGCCAGCTGTTGACATCTTGTACTTGGTCTTGGCCTTGGTCTTGGTCTCTGGCTGGTGCTGGGCAATGGGCGGCGGCTTTTATAGTCAAAGCGTTGCAATTAAAAAGTTTCACCCCGCAACACAGAGCTAATTGCGAGCTCGCGTGCGCCTTGACATGGCATCATTAATAGAAGAAGAAGAAATGCTTCTAGCTGCAGCCATTGCTGCGGCTGCGGCTGCGGGCCACGTTAATCATGCGAGTGTGAGTGTGAGTGTGAGTGTATCTCGTAGATACACAGATACAAGTGAAAGTTGTAGGCACAGTAAATCAAATCTAATAAACTCGACAATAAACATGCGCACATAAATCTCGGCAGGCGGCACGAACGAAAAACTGGCAAATCAAGTTGCAGGCTAAACAACTATGCAGACACACACACACACACACACACAGCGCTGAGATACATCTGTGTGAGATACAATACTTATGGCTGGCTAAAGCAACAGCTCGAGCGTGTTGTATAAATAAATAAACGAATTTATGTTTTCAGAGTCCAGCTTCTCGTCCTCGTCCTCGTCCTCGTCGTCGTCAGTTTCGGTTTCGGTTTCGGTTTCAGTGTCTATCGTTGAGGCTGGTCGAGTACTTATACGCATATAGTATGTATCTAGATACATTCATGTGTGCGTGTGTGTGTGTGTGGCATATTTTTTATGCACATATTTATATTACATGACCAGTTTTGCGGCCACACATCCTTCGCATCCTTGGCATCCTCGGCATCCTTGGCACATATCCATATGCGGTCGAGATAGTGTCAGTGCGTGAGTCGCCCAGGCAAATAACTTTAACATAATTCACTTAAATCTTTTTGGTTTAATCTTGAAAAGTGTTTCACACACACACACACACACACACACGCAATAAGCGCTTCATTCGCACTGTCAGACAGACAGCAAGAAGGGGGCAAAGGGGAGAGAGAAGTGACAGTCGAGCACAATGTACACCAAACATTCCACAGTACTTACTTACTTACTTACTTACGCACGCACATGCTGTCCTCTAAATGTATCTGTATCTGTATCTGTATCTGTATCTGCAGCTGTATCTGCAGCCGTATATCCATCTCCATCTCGAACTCCAACTCCTTCGGCGTCGGCAAATGTAGCTTCAACTTTGGCGCCCAAGTCAAAATGTTTTCTTGTAATTTCCCAAAGTGTTGTGTCAATAGTCTCCGATACTTCATATTGCCCAACTTAACTCCCTTCTCTACCCTGCCCCATGTCCCCTGTCCCCTCCCCCTCTCTACCACTCCACCACACAAGCAGATTACTTAAACAAAGCCAATGCTAGCGAAATTATAGAAGACATCACATAATGGATTTTCCAATTGAGATCTTTACGAAGTTGTCAAATTTAAGCAAACCACTCAAAACGACATTTATGTTAACAAAATTACTTTCAGAGTTGCGACAACTCAAATACTCTATTTGCATATTCACTTTATTTAAATGTTTGGAAGCAAAAAAAACGTAAGCTCCAATATTCCAGAATTTAGAATTTTCGTTTTTAAAGTACATTGTAGTTAATGTTAAAAATGCTAAACTTAACAATAATATGAAGAGTACTGGGGTTTTCGACTCTTCCTGAAATAGAAATTTTTAGTTTTTAATGTGATAATTTAAGTTAGATGCATTGCACTGGATTATAAAGTTTCGTTTACTTATTGCAATTAAATAAAAAAAATGAAGTTTATGTTTTGAATTTATCGAATAAAAAAGTTGTGTAGAAATTACACTTCTTCAGAAACTGGAATTAACTTAAAAACCAAATAGTTGTTAGTTGATTTATTACTTTTAAAAGAAAACATATTTTATGTTTTTATATACATTTGTATATATAACATATGTTGATAGATACAAAATTACTTATAGTTAAGCTAGTGCACAACGAAAAGAATTGTAACGCTTGGATCAAAAAAGAGAAAATGCCCTTTGAAATATTTGCACAAAGAAAATGCAAATTCTTCGACTTGGCAACGGGACAAAGGCGAAAAGTAAAAGTTGCCTTCTAATTAAATTGAGATATACTTATTTGATGTATGTGCTTTTGGCACTAAGAAATAGATGATGTCGGTGCTTATGTTCAGCCGAGTGGAAAGCGTCTTTAATAATTTGATTGTGAACTTTACATTGCCTATCGAACATGTTGTTGTTTTAGTGGTGGTGGTTGTTGTTGTTGCGGCTGTTGGGCCAAAATCCAATTATAAAATTTCATATTAACTGAAAAGCTTCTTATATTTATTTAATTTGTTATTGTGGCTCCGGTCTCCATTGGCTGTTGTTTGTGCTCCGTTGATGTCAGTTTGTTGATACGAGTAGTTCTCTTCTTAAATGCGTTGCCAATTATAAATGCTGTTATTGTTGACACACACCCACACACACACACCCCCTCAATTGGCGGAGGTCTTTTGATACTGCGACTCGTTGCCTTGACAGTCTCTTGCCTCCCTGGAGCTTTGAGGTGTTCTCTCTTTTGCAACTAACATAGTCATCGACTCAGACACATTGAATAGCTGATTGACTGACTGACTGACTGACTGACTACACTCGCTTTTGGATAATTTGCAAAATGCATTTGCACTTCAAGCTCATTTGCAATCGACTTCGCATTCGGATTATGTCCGCACCGAATTGTTATGCCAGCGAACTCAACTTGATACATATAGTATGTTATACTACTTACTGGCAAACTGACCATATGCTTAATAACTGCTTCGATTCATTTACATTCACTATTTGCTGCCAACATAGACCAGGCTGCAGATGATAACTCCTCATTTGCAAACTCAAGTTGGTTTCGCATTATGTTGGTATGCACAGCGAGTAAGGCTTCAAAATAATTCAACTGGCAAGGCATATCCTGTATTTGGCAGGTCATTCGATTGGTGTATATTTCTCGGTGGCAGGGTATCTGCTAGTCGAGCATTGCCGTGCGCAGTTAAGGTTATGATTTGCCAACTTATTTGCAATCGAATTACAATTTGAGCGAAGGATGCTCACTCAAGTGGTTTTTGCATCGTTCATTTCGTTCGCATCTCCATTGCAATTCCATTATTGTTTCTTTATCGATTCTGCTCTTTGCATAGTAATGTCTTCTCTTTGCTACTTATGCCCAAATCCATAAAGTTTCGATTTTACGATCGCTTCAATTGGATGCAAATACGTGAAGCACTTAAGACTCGAGATTCAAGTTTGTGCAATGCAAATGAATGGAAACCAAAATTCGAATACCTATTTTGCTGCCAAAAGTAAAGCTGAGAAGATGCCTTAATTAATGGATTATTATATAATCAATTGCATTATCTATTACAACTAACAATTAAATAAGAAATAAATAAGCATATTGATATATGGAATATTAAATTCACCATGTTAATCGAATTTATGATTGATTTATTGCAAATGCAAAAGTAAAAATGTTGTTTACTAAATAGTTACTAGTATTTACGTTACTAAATATAATTATTAATTGGAATGTGTGATGAATTTATTTGGGAACTGAAATCTTAATTTATTTTGTCTATTCAAGTATGTTGTTTGGTATAAAAGAAAATACAAAAATAATAATAGTATTAAATTAAAATGCATTTATTGAATTGAGCTAAAACGACGATTACGAGACAAATGCATATTTTTGTTGTGTTGTTGAAACTGAATATATTTTTTGCAAAACAATGTTAAGAATAAATTAGTGAATTAATCACTTCTGAATTTGTTCGCATTTTTTTTTAATTGTACATTTTTGTGAACCAAATTTTGATATTGTAGAAATCAATTTATTTTGTCCATGAATTAGAGTCACGATTTTCATTTGAAACTCCATGGAGTTTTTTCTGACCTTTTGTTCATTATAAGTTCTATGTTAGTTGTAGAAATGTAGACGATTTTATATTTTGGTTGGGAATTTAAGACTGAATTTATTTTGCAAATATGTTACAATAAATAAAAAAAAAATTGAGATTAAATTTGTGAATTAAATTAATTAGAATTAGCATCTAACGGGCTGGGAGGTGTGTCAGATTACGAGACCGGGTTCGTCAGGATGAATTGGCCATTCCATTGGCCAGATTGGATAGTGGATTGTGGCTTAAAGCAACTGCACGCGACGCAGATTCTTGGCGAAGGTCAAGACGGGCAGCTGGCGGAGGCTCTGGCCAAAGATCTGCAGACGGTTGGGAAGCGTGGCCTTCTCGACACTGGCGACACTGGCGACACTGCTGGGAGCCGCAGGCTCATCGGCTTCGTCGACGACCTCCTGCTCGTTGTCGGCACTCGCCAGGGGACTGACGGCAGCCTCCTCGCTCTCGCGGATGGGCAGGCCCGTCACAGCGGTGGTCACGGTGAAGGGGCTGCTGCTGCCGGTGGCGTCGATGAGCTGCCTGAACATGCGCAGGTTCAGCGGCACATAGCCGACCGCATTGTTGCCCAGGCTGATGGGCACCAGGGGCACCTGGCTGGCGCCATAGCCGAAGTTGCTGCCGTCGATCGTGGCGTAGGGCAGGCCGGCCAAGGGCGCCGCCTGACGGTTCTGGAAGTACTGCAGCGGCAGCATCTGGGGCGCAAAGCGAGTGCCAGTGGTGGTTGTGTCCGTGACTGGGGTGGTTGCTGGGACAGTAACGGTGGTGATCTGCAAGTTCGTGTTGCTTGTAGGTGTTACAGGTGTTGCAGGTGTTGCAGGTTGTACAGGTGTGGTTGGTGGATTTGGCACCGGTGGTGGGCTGGAATCGTGGTGGTGCTTGAAGCCAAAGAGCACGCGCGCCTCGTCCTGGGTGCCGGCCAGCGGCAGCGGCACCAGGCCCAGCTGCTGGGCGGGCTCCGCCTGGGCATTGAGCAGCAGCAGCTGGTTCACCTGGGCCACGCTCAGCTCGCCGCCCGACAGCAGATCGAACACCTTGAACTCCGGCTCCGGCTGCACAGCCACGGCCGCTGGCGCTGGCTGCTGAGTCTTCGACATGGACTTGGACGACGTCTCGTAGAACTCGTCGTTGGTCTCGTAGGTGGCATGCCGCAGGGGCAAGCCGAGGCGAGCCAGCTCGCCGGCGATGCCGCCGCTGCTGGTGCTTGTGGCTGTGGTCTGCACTCGCCGCTGCCGCTCCACGTTGGCTGCCCCACACTGGGCGATCAGCAGCATGGCCACTGCCATTGCAGTCATTGCTTGCAACTTGAACATCTCCTGGAAGTTGGTCTGAAGTCTGTGCTTGGATGGGTCGAAGCGCTCGGAATGCTTTACTGTGGCTGCACACCGTGCTTATATAGCAAAAGTGTGGCTTCAACACGCTGTGGCTGTGGCTGTGGCTGTGGCGACTCCCCGGCTAATGAGTCTCATTTATTCGCAGCGCTTATCGCCGCCGCTTATCACAGTTCGGAGAGTTTTGGGGGCAAGAACAACAACGGTTTTCATCGCGATAGCCGCCGCCCATTTGAGCTCATTAATCTCGCTAGCTTCTTTTCTTGGCTTCTTCGTTTTGCCGGCCAAGTTGTGCGCTGATCTCGACCAACTTGCTGCTAATTGCAAGGGGTTCAAGTAGCGGGCCAGCAACATTTGCTGCTGATGTCCTGCTGCACTCACCTGCCAAATGATTGCCACAGTTTATTGGTCGAATGACTTATTAAGCAGCTATTCATGGAATTCTCATCTGTCACTCTTACTCTCCCTGTCTCTTTCTATGTCTCTGTCTCTGTCTCTGTCTCTGCTTCTGGCTGCCACATTTCGCAGCAGCTGTTTTTCAGTTTGGCCCAAATCGCCAGCGATTTGTGTTTTTGCTTTGCCACATTTTCCTTTTGCCAAGACAAATAAATATTTTGTTGCACTGCACTGCAAGCAAATACGATTGTTGGAGCGAGCCGGCAATATACTCGCTCTCGCTCACTCTCTCTCTCTCTCTCTCTCTCTCTCTGTCTCTCTCGTTGTCTTTTTCTTCACGTTGCTCTCGAGTCCAACCGACAATTTTGTTATGCCATTTTCATGCCAGAGCTAACGGATTGGGGCCTTGTGCGGTTAGTTTTTTCTTTATCTATCGCAACCCCCTCCCCCTTTCCCTTCCCCTCAACAACCCCCCGCTGCGGCAGCGTCATCGTCGTCGTCGTCGTCGTCGTCGCCGTCGTCGTCGTCTGTCTGTTTGTCTTGGCCCAATGTGTCAAAGTCAACTTGGTAAAAAGTTTGCTTTTTATTATTTCGTTGCCTTCATCGTCGGCATCGTTGGCACTTTTTGAACTTGCCACTTGCCACTTGCCACTGCTCCTGCTCCTGCCGGCCAGGGCTGCAGTGCGGCAGGGCGGCAGCATAAGCGAAAATATTATAACATAGCATACTTTCGGGCGTCGCGCAAAACTATGTACGAAAACATTGCGCACTGGAAATTGGGCAACGACTGAACCAAAAAACACAAGATGCCAAAGAGAAGCGTGAACACTAAACTCGAATGCGACGGGTGTGCTCGACTTTCAAACACTGCGCACTTCTAGCGAATTAATGTTGCTTCTTTTCTTTTATACATAGGCAGCTTTATTCTATTTTAATCTATTTTCCAGTCGACACTGAAAACATTACTAATATTAATATGTGATTTAGTTATATATTTAAATTTAAGATAGCTAAGGTAAAAGAGATATACAAATTTCTGTTGTAAAACTTCTTGAAATATGTAAATTAATCAAATTACTGCTGCCAAGCTATAGATCAGAAAGAAAAAATTAATACAATGAAAGTTTTAAAATTAAAATTAAATATAAATAACAATTTAACAAGAATATGTTATTCATTATTATCATTATCATTTATTAATTTCGTCAGTTAGATTTGAAATTTGTATGGCAAGAAACGTAGCATAGACTAATATTTTAATTATGATTATTCAATTATTATTCCTAAGTAGATGCATGTTCATTTTATTGACAAATTATAGCGTGCTTTAGACGCATGATTTATTGGTAATCTTTTTACGGAAGCATTGGAGGATCCTGCATCGAAAGTCAGTTGATCAATTTATGCCTCATATTTCTACAGGATGGATATGTTTAATATACTCTAGAATTCGCTGCCGCATAAACGAAACAAAAGGGAGAGCAGGAAATGCTTTGCCATAATGCAATTTTACCATCGTCGTCGACTGCACTTACAAACTGCTGCCCCGCGAACACGCCCCCTCCCCGCTGTTTGCCCCTTTCCCTCCATCAACTGCATTGCACTTTGCGCGCGCGTTTCTTTTCACTTGCCAAACAGTTTTTTGTCGCAATAAAAATTTAAGTCGATTTTATGGGCACAAAAAGCAAGTCGAGAGCCGAAGTCTCCGAGACTCTCAAAGTCCTCGCGTCCCCGACATCTTGGAGTCCTGGAGTCCTGGAGTTTGGTGTAGTCCTGCTGCTTTTTGGAGTCTTTCTTGAGTCGCAGCGTCAAAACTCTGAAATGCAAAGTGAAGGCAAAGAATTACAATTCTTTGGCAAAAAGTTTCATTTCTCTGGCGATTTTGTTGTCTCAACTTGCCATTCATATGGCGGCGGCAGGCGGCAAAGGAGAGGGGCGAGGGGCGAGGGGCGAGGGCCAAGCAAAGCAGTTCGGGAGACGGGGTCGTCAAAAATTGAGAAGGTTTATTTAAATTTCAACTTGTTTCGAAAACGTTTAAAAAGTTTCCGCTACTAACTGACTGCTGATAACACAAAGTATCGCCCAAGCTCATACCAAACACCCCCCATGCCCATCCATCTCTTAACGCTTCCGGCCAAGTTGAAAGAACTGGCAAAAGTTGACTCGTCTTGGCCCCAGCGACGCGTCGCCTGTTGGTAACTCAACAAAATAAAATACAACAAGAAATAAATAAATAAATAAGGGGACTGGTGGTGGGGGCGTGACAAAATTAGCACAAAATATTTTTCACATTTTATTTTTACATTTTTTATTTTAATTTAATTTTATTTGATTTCAGTCTGAGCCTTTGCCGGCGACACAACCAACAATCAGGCAGCAAGGCAGTTGCTTCGTTAAGGGCCACGTCAAACAGGACCCACCTCCATCGTAGCATCGTCCTGGGCATGGGCTTGGGCTTGGGCTAAAATAAGACTTTGCCTCTGCGCTCAAAATAGACACGATATGTCAGACGGCAGCTGACACATGTGGCGGCAACTCGAGTCAATCAGAGACAAAGCTTCAGGTTGGGGTTCGGGCTTCGGTTGTGGCAGTGACGTCGCCACCTTGCAGCAGGAGAAAGGGAGAGAGACAATTGAGACTCCCTCTCCCTCTCTCTGTTTCCACCTCTCTGTTTGCCGGGTTTTTGTGAATGAACCGAATTCTTGACGATATTGATTTGTGCATTTTTAACGAGTTGTTGTCAGATTTGTTGTACTTGTAATTTTATTATTATTTTTAATTTGATGTAACAGGATACGTTGTCTTCTTTATTTCATACTTTGCTACTGTCATATCCACGCAAGCTTGAAGGAAAGAGCAGCTAAAAGTCAAGTAAAAGTTTACTGAATAACACATCTAATCATTTTCTGATACGTGCGTTTCTTTAATTATTTGACAGGTATTTATTGTATTATTAAAAAAGAAATTCATTGGGATTCGTAACAGTTCGTCAAATGCGATATTTTTTATTTGATTGTTGGAGCACCACAGCTAACAACTAATAAATTGTAAATTGCCAATAATAATGAATATATATATATATATGTATATAAATAATAAACACATAATTTGTTTTAGACATAAAAATTGTTAATTATCATTAATACTTAATACTATATGTATTCAAAATAAATTTAAATCTATATAAGCAAATAAATTCATCAAGGAATAAAATAAATAATAGTAGTAAATACTAATAATAAGTAAATTTTCAATTTGGATAGTACGTGTTAAGGTGAATTTCAGTCTGAATTAATACATAAATGTAATAATATATCAATAAAAATAATAATATATAAATATGTATTGTGTATATATAATAATAATCATGTATTTAATGGAATTTTTATCTACATATATAAATAAATACATAAAAAAATGTGAAAATACAAAAAATAATAGTAAATTTCTGTACATATACATAAATTGTAAATTGTCAATATTTATTAAAATGTATTGGAATGAATTGGAGCTGTAAATGACTGAATTAAAAGCTTCCACTGGAAACGGACTTTTGCTGTCTATATCTGTATCGAATGAATATTCTTAAAAATGTCATTTAATTGCATCGCGAAAGAGGTTTGATTGTATTTGGGCTTAGGCACAAAGTGCGCAATGCAGCTGCCGGAGGTGAAACGACGTCTGTGTTAAGTTCTCATTTGGTGTTGGCTGCCAGATGGATGTCTAGTGGCCAGGGAGGGGGGGGGGCTGGTTCCTAAATAAGGGGGTGCGTCATTACCCTGACCATGTGGCGCTCATTAGCAGCCACTTTGGGCTTGACACATTCACAGACGGGCCACGAATACAACGATGCTGTAGAAGATGAGGATGGAAATGGAAGTGGAAGAAGAAATGAACGTTGGCGATGACAAAGACAGAGGCTAAGGACGATGACGATGACGAAGACGAAGACACAGACGACGGCGAGCAAGAAGAGGACGGAGACGGACGCGGAGACTAAGACTGAGACGAAGATGTGGCCTGTCGTCGCCATCGTCGTCCGGACGAAGTGAGTTGCAACTAATTTCAGTTTAATTTGTGTCAGTTTTTGTCTTAGCGCCGCTTTTCTTTTCACACTTTTCCCAGCCATCGCGACGTCGTTACTTATTATCCTTTGGCTTGAACGTGCGACGTGTAAATGCTGCTAATGACGTCGTCGCCAGGACACAAAAGGCTCTGAGCCGAATGCTCACTGCTCAGTGCTCAGTGCTCAGTGCTCAATGTTGCTGCAAGGAGGCCGCTCATCCGTTGGCCGTGGCAGCGGAGCATCTCCTTTAATGACTTCCTTCTTTAATTTAGCGAATTTATTATTTTAATTTGCGCGCTTTTCGTTTTTCGCGGCAAATTCGCTGGGGCGAAATTTTTGGTTTCGATTTCGATTTCATAATTAGGGCCCACGTTGGAGTCATTTTTAGATTGCCAAGGGGCAAGGACAAGCCCTTAAACCGTCCAAGCCGACCAACAGCCCCATTTTTGTCTCTCTCTCTCTCTCTTTCACTCTCGTCTCTCCGTGGCATATTTGCATCCCTGTCCGCGTGATTCATTCATCAGGCACATAAACCGCTGGCATCCCATGATGTTAATGCGCTTATTTTCATGTTAATTACCAACAGACAAGGCGGCTTCATCAAGGCGCAAACATAGTTTGGCTAGCCAAGCAGCAGCAAGGACACTTCACGCTCCTGCGGACCACCCGCTGCCCAGGACTCTTCTCCACTCCACTTCTAGTCCACTTGAGACGCCTGCGGGCCCAGCGACCTGGACGCCTCTCGCTCAGATTTTTGGCGGCCGATTTAAATAATTGACAGATTTTCGCGTTTTCGCCAAACGCCGTTGGGCGCCTTTTGTTTATATTGTTGCTGTTCTGCTCGGCGCCATCTTGTGCCCCTTCAGCAACGGCAGGGGGTCAATTCAAAGTTGCCTCCCTCAACTTCATTTCATCTTAGGCATTGCTTTGTTCGCTGCGACATTAAACTGTTTTATCTTTATGCGATTATGTCTGCGCTCGCCCCGTCTCCCTCGCTCCTTCACTGCACCTCACCCCCTCGCGCCCCCTCTCGCTTGCGCTAATATGTGTGCGAATGCCAACGAACTCTTTGCCCAAAGGATTTGTGTTTGACAAAGCTAAATGCTGGGCGCGCGCTCAGTCACGTACTCTCTCTCTCTCTCTCTCTCTCTCTGTCTGTCTGTCCGTCTCTTTCGCTCGCTGGCCCCATTCAATATTGGTTTATTGGCCAGTTGAGCTTTTCACAGCGATTTCAGTCGTTTAGCCCAAAAGCATTTAACGGTTACAGTTATTGATACACCTGCTGTCGTCGCTCGCCGTTCGTCGTTCGCTGGGCAGCCAAAGCCATAACCGCTCTCGCAGCAATTCGCATTGCATTGCATACTTTTAGGATCGCACAGAAAAACACACTACAACAACAAATATAATACTTGAAGACCTTCCCCAACGAGTATTGTAGTTGAGAATCTACTGTAATTTCTGCATTCCCTGATCTAATGTTTTCAAAACTATAAGTACAAATAAAAACAAACTATAAAGCCGAGTAATTGCTTATCGTATATGTATAAAGAAATCCACATAAATGTTCTGGATAACTCAAAGATCTTCTTGTGGGTAATGAATTTAAAAAAATGATTTATTAAATGATATTTAAAATGGGAAGACAAAATACATATATTTTTATTAAAATGAAATAGTTAGAAAACTTACTCAAATGTTATCATGTTTTTCTCACAAATTCAGTAAGTGATTTCCATAAATGCATTTCTTTGAAAATTTTAATGTGTTTCAGCTGAAAATATCTGATACTATAGTAATACAAATAATTGTAATATTAATCCACACAGAATGTTTGAATGTTCAAATGTTTCGAAATTAAGTGTTCTCTGTTTAAAAAACACATAAATAATTGGAAATCGTATTTTTGTTAGCAGACATTGTTGTTCTCTTAATAATCTGAAACTCATTTCTTTGTATGCGCTTGTCACAAAATATTATTTTCGCAGACAGCAACTCGCTCTTGAGCTACCCTGTAATCGAAGTGTTAAAGCCTCGCTTCTTTTGCTTCTTTTTTAGCAGCTGTCATGGCCACACTTAATCAGAGTTTTATTGCGAGTGCAGCTGAATCAGAGCACGGCTTTTGATTGGCCTGTGTCATCTGGGCCATCTAGGGCAGTTACTTAGCCATAGATGGCGCCACTGTCGAGTCGAATTTACATACATATGCACATATGTATGTACGTATATGTATTCTATGGCAAACAACAACGACAACAACAACTAGAATTACAGCAATAACAACAACTCGTCACTCGTAACTTCAGCTTGAGCTTGAGGTCGTCAGTGGCACATTCGAGTGGCTGCAGCTGCAGGTGCGACGTCTGTTGCAGTCAACGATAAAAGTCGCGCACATAACAACAGCAACAACAATAGCAAATGACACACTGGGCGAGAGCGAGCGAGAGACAGACAGAGAAGCAACAGAGGCGACGACAATGAGCTCTAGCCTCGACGTGCAAAAACAATGAGGTGATAAACTTGCAGGCTCAACGCACAACAACAACAACCACTGCAGCGACAACAACAACAACAGCAACAGCAACATCAACACAACGTCAACGTGGCGCACATTTTGATGGTTCCTTGGAGAGGCGAAGTCGCAACGAAGACAGAAGTGCAGCAGCAGTTTTCTGGCCAGAATCAGGGCAAGCAGCAGGCGGGGGGCGGTGCTGAGGGTGGAGAGTGGAGAGTGGAGAGCACAGGGTGTGCTGTGTGGGCATTCGTGTGCATGCAAACAACAAAGGAAAATCAGCAGGCGACTTGCACTTGTTGTTGTTGTCGTTGTTCTTCCCGTCGTTGTTGCTGCTTTACAAGTTTCCATGTTGCCCCCCGACGCAACGCATAGTGTGTGTGTGTGTGTGTGTGTGTGTGTGTGTGTTTGCGTGTGCGTGTATAAGTATTTCTTTTTTCTGCTCTTTAACGTGTTTCAAAAGAAGAAAGTTGGTTGACTTTTGAATGACTTTCTTGTGCGCGTTCTCTCGCTGCTGGGGCTCTGCTCTGCTTCTTCTTTTCTTTCCTCTCTGTTGCTGTCCATGCTGCTGTTGTTGTTGTTGTATTTTGTATTTGTTTTATGTGTTAAGTGCGCTGGGCCCAAGCGCGCAAATTTCTCAGCTTCCTCTTGTCCTAACGTGTAACTGACGCTGAAGCTGATGCTGACATCGCAGCCCAAATGCCATAACCACCGCCCGCAACCCGCAACCCTCAACCCGCAACCCGCACATAACTTCGCCCACCCCCCAGCGTCCCCTGGCAGCTTCCCTCGCAAATTTGTTGAACAAAAAGTCGAGTCAACTAGAGTTGAGTCGAGTCGAAAATCTAGTTACAATTAAAGTGACAAACTGAGTCAAGAAAGGACTCGCAAGTCGTGACATCCAGCTGCACAAGGGAATATGCAACATAGATAGATGTAAGTATAGATATAGGTAGAGATAGATATAGATATAGATATAGATATAGATATAGATATAGATATAGATATAGATATAGATATAGATATAGATATAGATATAGATATAGATATAGATATAGATATAGATATAGATATAGATATAGATATAGATATAGATATAGATATAGATATAGATATAGATATAGATATAGATATAGATATAGATATAGATATAGATATAGATATAGATATAGATATAGATATAGATATAGATATAGATATAGATATAGATATAGATATAGATATAGATATAGATATAGATATAGATATAGATATAGATATAGATATAGATATAGATATAGATATAGATATAGATATAGATATAGATATAGATATAGATATAGATATAGATATAGATATAGATATAGATATAGATATAGATATAGATATAGATATAGATATAGATATAGATATAGATATAGATATAGATATAGATATAGATATAGATATAGATATAGATATAGATATAGATATAGATATAGATATAGATATAGATATAGATATAGATATAGATATAGATATAGATATAGATATAGATATAGATATAGATATAGATATAGATATAGATATAGATATAGATATAGATATAGATATAGATATAGATATAGATATAGATATAGATATAGATATAGATATAGATATAGATATAGATTGAGATTGAGATTGAGATATAGATATAGATTGAGATATAGATATAGATTGAGATATAGATATAGATTGAGATTGAGATTGAGATTGATAGAGATGCAGATACAATTCGAGCTTTTGGGTAACAATTTATTTAATTCGTTTCTTTGAGGCGGGTTAAGTTAAAAGTCAGACTCGCAGCAACTTGTGGCAAGTGGCAGCTCTGACTCCGCTTCCAAGTGCTGGCTTAGACATCTTCATCCTCGCGGATGCGACGCTGTTGCTGCTGCTGACGACGACGCTGTGGTTGCTGGCGACGACGACGCTGCTGCTGCTGCTGCTGTTGACGGCGACGTTGCTGCTGGCGGCGACGCTGCTGCTGTTGCCTGTTGGCCGGACGACGCTGACCCTGGCCATTACGCTGGCCGGGACGACGACGACGCTGCTGCTGCACACGACGGTTGCCATTGCCGTTGCCGTTGCCATTGCCGTTGCCATTGCGGATAGCGTTGCCGTTGGGGTTGCGGGTGCGGATGCGACGACGGACGCCACGGCGATTGCCGTTGACGCGACGGACACCATTGGCAGGACGACGACGGCGACGACGCTGCTGGTTGCTCTGCTGGCGAGGCGTGTTGACAACTGTGCTGTTCGACGACTGCTGCAGCTGTTCGTCGGATTGCTGCACTTCGCTGGCTGCTGGCTGCTCGGAGGCGGCGGCTTGTTCGTCCTCCTGCTGCCTGTTGAGGGTCTGGACGTCGCCGACCTGGACGTTGGTCACCTGGTCGCAGGGCACATCGCTGTAGATGACCACGTTGCCGTAGTTGCAGATGATTTGCTCCTCGGCCGCCTGGTCGGCTTGGCGCGGCTCAATGCGTCCGATGCCGCGCTTGTCCTCGATCTCGTAAATGTTGCCGGACTTGGTGATGAAGCCCGTCACCTGCAGCGGCTTGGCGTCCTTCACCTGCACCGATGACTTCAGCTGTTGGGCGTCCGACGACTCGGCGGCAACTGGCACCAGATGCTTCTGCTTCATGGGCGGCGCGTTGATGATCATCAGCGGCTTGGTGGGCTTTGCCTCCACCTTTGGAGCGCTCGTTGGCTTCACCGTGGAGCTGATCAGAGGCGCCACCGTCGGACGCGGCTCTTCGCGTGCTGCAGAGGTGTAGATATGGATGGTTGGATGATTTAGTTGGCTTCCGTTGAGGCGGGAGGAGGATCAAAAAAATTTACCGCTCACCAGTGAGAGGCCACCGGCCACGGCCAGGACCAGGAGCAGCAGCTGCGCTTGTAACGATACCATTGCCCACTTCATTGCTTCTTGTGTTGTGTGCTCTAACTGAGTCGGGAATCTGGCCGACCCGCCACTTATATTAACTTGGCCGACTCTCATCGATTCCAGCGTATAAATCATTAGCTTCTAACGGCACATTTTTTGTAGTTTTTTTGCCGACTTGTGGCTTCTGCGGGCTCTTGAGGCTGCATAATTAGCCACAGTTCGGGCCGAGGCCTCAGAGTTCAAAGCACGTCTAATGCCGGGTCGACCCATTTACAGACCGACGGACATCTTCCTGAGCCACAATTTTCGGCACAAAACGAACAACAAGAACGGCGAATAAGAAAACAACTCGCTTGGCTTTCTATGGCGCACGTTCCAATGAGTTCAATGCCTGAACTCTGGCTTCATTATCATTTTTGCTTATTAACAAATTTCTTCCAAGCAACATTTTTTTGTCTCTATTTTTGTTTCGCATATGCAAATGTATTTTGGTTTTTTTTTGGCTGTGTCGTTTTCTTGGGCGATCGACCAACAATCGACTCTCGACTCTTGCGGCCAAAACGTGCTTGGACCGTGAAATGTTTATGCCTCGCACACCAAATTGAGTTGACCTGGCCCAGACTTCTGAATTGTCAGTGCGGAATTTCGTTGATCTAACATATGTTAAGTGCGCCAAGTGCGTTTACATTTACCGAAGACTTAAGCATCGAAAATCGAGTCTAAGTAAACAAACAATGAAATATGTTCGTTGTTCTGAGTAAAACGTTTCATCAATTATGATGGGCGCATTGTTTGCGAAACCTGTTTTGGGAATATTCCAATTGCACAATTAACAAATTATTATAGAATTCATGATCATGCTGTTAGACAGGTCAATTTGTTCGCTCATTTTGTACATTACCCACGAATTCACTTATTTCAAATTATTTGTACATTTTTGCTACAGCATTTTAATAGAATAATAACTCATGAGGCATGCAGTAACAGTGTGTCAAAGAATACTGCGCACAGCTTGACTGGGCTTGGCTTTCTACCAAGTTTGATCGAAACCTGTTTATATGTTGTATAGTATGTTTTACAGCAACAGAAAACCAACAACAATCAACGGCCATTTCTGGCCAAGTTATTTATTAATTTTTTATTGTTGTGTTAAATTGAATTTATTTACAGATAAATATAATTTGATTTTTAGAGTGAATGAAATTAATAATTCATAATTTATTAACTATGGTTGTAAATTGAAATTACAAATAAAATCCATTCAATAATTACTGTGGTTAACATTTTGTTACTTTTAACGTGAGAGCAGAGAATAAGTAAATATATACTATATATGGCGAAAGTTGGTAAATATTCAGAAAAATTCAACACTTATTTATCTGTTAATTTCGTATTGCTTTCTAGATCAAAGCATTTTCACTGGATTCTCGCAAATCTATGTTACAGCTACAGATCCATTTATCCAACCAGAGACCCGAATATTTGTTTGTTTGCCAAACAAATAACGAATTTCGAGAGAAATCACAGATTGACGACTTCTAATCCGAGCGGGATTTCGAGTTTGTGTTTTTCATTATTGGGATTATCAATCTGTGTCGATGTCAATTGTCGACGTTTGACTTATGGATTAGCAGGGAGATGAGCCTGAGTCTGTCGGTTAGCTCTCAATTGGGTCAGAGACCATTTTAGCACTTCAATTTGCTATTGTATCTTGTTTATTATAATGCAGATTATTTATAATTAAACAAAAAAAAAAAAAAGGTAACAAAAAAAGTGTGGTATTAACATATTTGAGTTTAGTGTTTCCTGCGGCTCTCGTTCTGACGAGCATTGTAGGCACGGAAGCCATCGGCCAACTCCTTGAGGTCCTGATCGCCCTTGTGCTCCTCCTGCTGCTTCTTGAGTCGCTTGCACATCTTCTTCAGCTTCTTGCGCTCCTTCTTCTGCGACTTGTGCTCCGAGCTGTCGTCGTCCTCCTCAGAGGAGGAGCTGTCCCGCTTCTTGCGCTTACGCAGCTGCTCACACTTCTGCAGCAATGCCTGCAGCTCTGCATCAGCCGGAGACGGCGTCGTGCTCGATGCTTGGCTCTCTTTGCTGGCTGCTGTGGTGGGAGCTGGTGTGGTTGTTGTTGTTGTGGTGGTGGTGGTGGTGGTGCTTGGAGTGGTGCTTGGTGTGGTGCTAGGTGCAGCTGTGGTGGAGGTTGTTGTGCTGCTGCTGCTCGATGTGGTAGGTGCAGCTGTGGTGCTAGTTGTCGTCGTTGTCGTCGATGGGCTGCTGCTGCTCTCCTCGTTCTTCTGGTCGGGACTGGGCGTGGTGGAGGTTGTTGTTGTGCTCGATGTTGCCTCGTCCACATTCTGCGGATAAGCCTGGCTCATCCAGCAGCAGCTGGCGAGGATTAGGCAGACGAATAGAGCTTCCTTGCGCATTGCTGTAGTTAAGGTGCCTACGATGGTTCAATCAGCACTAAGCCCCGTCGAGACTATTGCATTTATTTATAGAGACATAGATCTGCCCCGCTCCCCCCAACTCAACTATCGGCTAACCAGTTTTCCATAAATTCGAACTTCGGGGGTTTTTTTCTCATACTCATAACATAAGTGTATGCTTGTGCACTACCCAAGAAATCATGGTGTCCATGGAGTATCAAATGCGTACAAAATTGTGCTTAATTCTGGTCACAAAGTGGATGAAAGATCTCCTATAAATATATATTATTTTTAATAGTTATATTAGTAACAGAGCATACAAATATAACTTTATAAACTGTGTGGATACTTACCTATCGTTACAGTTAATTGTTAGGCATTTAAAACAGTTGCTTCAAAATTATACATATTCTAAAATAAGTGACATTATTGTTATAGATGTAGCTTACCGTACATTTAATGGTAGTAATAGTTATTAAAAATATTTAATGATATAAATAAAACAAAATAATTATAATACAAATTAAATACAGAGAATAAAACCTAATAAAGTGATACAAATAAAAACAAAAAAATATATTTTTTATTACATTTGATTGAAATTTTTCCACAATAGGAACATTTGGAAAGTTATGTCAGGGATTCCAGGGAGTTCACTGCTAATTAAATTAATTGAGGAATTGTAACTTTCACTTAAAATGTAGATAAAATATATTTGTGGAATTCAAAAAAATTATTTCGAGAAATAAATATAAATATACTGTTTATGAGTCATGGAATCTAAATAAATAATTTTTAATCGCATACAAATTTATTTACAAAAAAAAATGAAAATAAAGAAAAAGATGTTAAAGAAATAAAAATAATAAATGTAAGTTTTATTTAAATCTTGAGCTTTTGCCACTTGTGGCACATGACGCACTTTTGTAGGTGAGTCATGAAATTTAAATAAATAATTTCAAAACGCATTTAAAGATATTTACATTGAAGTAAAATCATATTTTGTTATTATATTGTATTGAAACAGAATAGATAATCGAATCTTGTTACTTCGCACTTGTCGCATATGCCGCACTTTTGTAGGTGAGTTGCTGAGTCGTGAAATTTAAATAAATAATTTCAAAACGCATTTAAAGATATTTACATTTGAGTCGTGAAATTTAAATAAATAATTTTAAAACGCATTTAAAGATATTTGCATTCAACTAAAATATAGATATATAGAAAATCGAATCTTGTTACTTCGCACTTGTCGCATATGCCGCACTTTTGTAGCAGAGTTGATGATAGGTTCGTGGAGTCGTGCGCGTTAGTATGAGGATGGGGTACGACGAGTAAGCTCTCCTCTATTTACATTGATATTTTTACGCTATTTGTATCATTCGACGTGTTTTGTTGGTTTCGTTCGTTTGTGTTCGCTATTAACGCTTCGACCGTGCGCTAGACTTTTACTCCACTGATTTGTTGTTGGCCTCCAGTCGACCGATTGTTGTTGGGAACTTAATGACGACAGCACGGTTCATGCTTTTCCAATTTAGTTGCCAAATTTAAATACTCGCATTTTAAGCACATCGCTTCTTACTATTTTTTTCCCCCTTGATTTATTCGAAGGCAACAAGTATACATTTTAGTTTTTAAACATATTGAGATTGTCCAAAAGTGATTCCGGTGTGGAGCGTTCGACATTCGACTGCAATAGATACCCTGCTGAGCGCGCCGAAGTGGGCATACTCGACGGCCAGGTGAATCGGAATCGATGCGGGTATTTGTTGCGGAATTAGCGGAATATTTGCGATGTTTTGTTCTTTGCATTTTGCGGCTCACTTTTATTGCCGCTAATTGTTTATCAATTACAACTGTTAATTGTTTAATGCGGCTGCAAAGTGATGCGGCATTAATGTGAATTGCAACATTTTTACCATTTGGGCCCTGCTCAGCCCGCTCGGCCCCCGAAGCCCGTCAATAACCAATTGAATTGTCATCCGCCTACCCCACAGAAAATGACTCGTTTCATATTCTCCGCGAGCCTCACTTCATCAGTGTGTGCGCAAGTAATTGAATAAAAAGTGAAAAACACAAATAATTAAAAAAGAGAAGAAGGAAAATTAAAAAAAGCGAGCAGCGTACGTGTAGAAAGGCAGACTGCAAAAAGCACATCCCGATCCAGTTGGATAGGATTGTATTTGTGAACGTGTGGGTGGACAGGGGTGAAGGGGAGAAGGGGCGCAGTAGCCCTCAACCATTCTGCAAGTGCAACAATTTTAATGAAACAGAGAGAATATGTTAATTGCGTGTGAAACCGCTGCGTCGAGTTGCCACTCGCTGCGACTCGCTTTTATTTATTATTATAACTCCACCTCCCCCTTGTTTTTTTGCTTATTTATTTTATGCATTTACCCAGCACAAATATTGCAGCAAAAGGTACGCGCCACACACACATGCAGAGCTGCTTTGCTTTGACTGCTAGCAGAAAAGATCCAGAGACGACGCGTCGTAGCTGCTGCTTTCAGCTTTGAGTTTTCTGTTTTCAGTTTTCAGCTGGCTGGTGGCTGCGAAATAAATGTAAATCTTTGCTTGCCTCGGCTGAGAGTACTTAAATTATGCTAATTAGATAAATGAATTGTGCGAACACCCCATCGGATGACTCACTGAGTACTCAACATATAACAATCGCCCAATCCTTGGCTCGCACATGTAAATATATTAAGTATACGCCGCCGATGAAATATTATCAGGCTGTTGACTTTTGATTGATGATTTCTTAATTGATGATACTCACACTGCTCTCCACAATATAATCCTAAAAATATAAATGTAACAACATAAATTCGCTGCATAGCAACATTTATTACGGAAATATTTTTAATAAACTCAATAAAAGCAAAATATGTTATGTTGCAATAGGAACTGCAGATAAATTTCCCTTTTCAATTTAGATTCGTGTTTCTAAAAAGCAACAAAAAATTGTTTTCAGTTACTTTAGGAATTTCTGTAGCTGACATTTGATATTGTGCTTTCAGATTATTAAAAGCAATTACGAATGTGTTTACATGTTGTAACAAGAGCTTGTTTGTTATGAAAGTGCAATAATAATAACGCAAGTCAATGTGGCATTGGCTGAGAGTTTTCAATAGAAAGTAACATATAATAATGAAATGCATAAATATCCGTTTTTGTCAATAATTGGCAAGCGAACTGGAGCAGCAAATCCTGTGCAATACTTTTTACTTTCGTATATACTTGTATTTATTTGGCTTGCTTTCCACTTGGCTGTTGGTTTTTATTATTTAAAGTTGTGCCTTCTGGATTGAGTGATATCGACGATTGAATCGCCTGGCAGTTTGAAGAGGCTTTAGGAATTTGCGTTTCGTGTGCGATTGAAGCAGAAGGTTGAAGAGGATTTATGTTAAGCGAAATGCAAAACGCTTCCGGCCAAGTTCAGCTCTTGGCTTAATCCAAATTATCATCATAAGCGCTACACTAATGAGCACAACTCAACAGAAACAGAAGCAGAAGCAGAAGCAGCGAACTGCTGACAACTGACAGCCTGACAGACTGACGACTGATGACTGTTGGTTCTTGGCTCTTCCCTAAATGCGGCTGTGTCTGTGGCTGTGGTCGTGAGTTGACATCGCTCGTTGTTGTTAGCCAAGACAAAGTTGGAGCATTTCAAGTGGTCCTGCCGGCCCCCAGACTTTGCTGACAAGTGCATTTTCATCGGCATCATCATTATAATCCAGCCATAAACTACGACATTTCTGTTTGCTCACAGAATATTGCGCATACGCCGCGTGCCACGTTATTGGCGACGTCCGCAGCCAAAGGCAGCGAGCAGCTGAATGTCCTGATTACGCCTGGCCATGTTCTAAAAACACAAATACCCGACGACGGCGCTCGTTTGCGTTGTGCTAAAAGTTTAGCGCAGGCGCAGGCAGCGGGCAGAAGCAGCGCAGTCGGCGTCGAGTGCCTGCAATGGCAGGGCAGCAGTTGGGAACAGTTTAACAGCGACGCAACAGCGACGCCAGAGCAGAGTGGGAACAGTTCTGCAGCCAGGCAGACACTACGCTCTCCCTCTCTCGCTCCCGCTCTCTCCGCAGCGTGTGCGTGCGTGTGTGAGAGCGAGAGTGTGAGAGAGAGAGAGAGAGAGCATGTGCTTCGTCTTCCTTTTTTTCGTTGTTATGTTTTCGTTTTGGTTTTTGTTTTTGGTTTATTTAGAACTCGTGCCGCTGCTCGAGCTTTTTATGCCGCATGTATTTTGCCTGTGTTTTTGGTATTTGCAGCATTTTCGCTTTGATGCGTGTGGCATGTTTAACGGCACTTGATGATGCCAGCAACAACAACAACAACAACAACATCGACAATGGCAAACGTTTGCTAAATAACAACAACGATTCCCGCTGTGATTTGTGCGTCGCCTCCACCGTCATCGTCATCGTCATCGCCATCGCCATCGCCGTCGCTATCGTCTTCGTCTTCACACTCGTCCTGCTCGTTGTTGATTTCAGGTGCAGCAGCGTCCAAATGCTTTCACAACGCATTTCAATTGCACAACGTTCGTTGCACTTCATTAAACTCAACATCGACATCAACATCGACATCGACATCGGCTGCCAGTGGTGTTAGTGGACTACCTGCCAGCCATCCAAGCATTCAACCAGCCAGCCAGCCAGCCAGCCTGTCGGCGTGTCGATGTGCGCCACGTGACCTTCACACACACACACACACACAAACACACATATATGCACACATGCAGCGTACGCGAGTGGAGCCATCACGTAGCCGTCACGTAGGCAGCGGAATTAAAGAAAATCAAGCGAATGAATTCGCAGCAATCGCCCAAGATCGAATTAATTTATTAGACCAGAATGCGAAACACTTTAAGATGCAGTAAACATTTCGTAAATTTTAGATTTAATAATTTATGTGATAACGAATGTTGAGAACAACTTTTGGAAAATTTACCAAGCCGAATGAAATTATTAGATCAGAATGCGTATTACGAGACTTAATAAAATAACATATAATTTAAAATTATACAAAGTAACAGTTAGCATAACAAAAGAAATAACATTTTAATAAGAACAAAATTGAAAGTAGTCAGCAAAAAATAAAAAATTCTTTTTTCGATAAAAAACTCAAAGAAAATCAAGCAAGCGAATGAATTTGCAGCAATCGCCAAAGATCGAATTAATTTATTAGACCAGAATGAGGAACACTTTAAGCTGCACGAAACTTTTTGAATTTTAAAGCATATTTACAGATGAAGAATATTTAAAACAACATTTGAAAGATTTACCAAATCGAACTAATTTGTTAGACCAGAATGCGAAACACTTTAAGATGCAGTAAACATTTCGTAAATTTTAGAAAATTATAATTTATCTGATAATGAATGTTGAAAACAACTTTTGGAAAATTTGCCAAGCCGAATGAAATTTTTAGATCAGAATGCGTATTACGAGTCTTAATAAAATATAATTTAAAATTATACAAAGTAACAGTTAGCATAACAAAAGAAACAACATTTTAATAAGCAAAATATTGAAGGCAATCACAGATAAATTTACAAATGACAAAATGACTATATAAAAAAAAATAAGTTTTATTTTATTCAAAGAAAATCGAATTATTTTATTAGACCAGAATGAGGAACACTTTAAGCTGCACGAAACGTGTTTTAAATTTTATAATATACAAAAGAGCAAAAGTAAGCATAAGAGTAAGCTAAACCAAACATCGTATAAAATGAATTATTTATTCCAGAAATAGTTATTTAAAACTAATAAATGGATGAATGGTAAAGAAATGAATATTGCAAGCATCTTAAGAACAATATGACCATAAAAAACGATGAGAAGTTTTCAAATATAAAGTGAAAAATAAATTGGGAAGCTTTCAGCTGATAAATAAAAAAATGAGAAACATGCAGTTGAAACGCAGTTAAAAAAACACAAACAGCAGCAGACGGAAGTAAAAAGAATGAAGAAAAGCAGGCGAAAAAGAAGCGAATGATTAGGTAATGTAATTTCGCAAACCATTTGCTGTATGTGTATGTGTGTGTGTGTGTGTGTGTGTGAGTGTGTTTGTGTCTGTGGTTGTGTTTTAGGTCTTGGTTTTTCTGCGCTGCGCTCACCGCTCTTTGCTGGCCATCAAAACCAAATGCCCATTTGAGCTGTCCATTGTTTTGTCACTTAAAAACACTTCACCTGGCGATGCGATGTCTGCCACAGAATCAGGAGCAAAATAGGCCAACAAAAAAAAGAAACGAAAACACGAATAAACAAAACACAATAATGAAAGAAAGAACACGAGAGTGAAGTGAGTGAGAAGCAAAAAAGGTCACCCATGCCAACGCCTGTCCAATACATGTTTCAAAACTCTCTCAGTCTCTTTAGTATGTGTGCTGGCATTTTCCAGTTATTTGCAGCAGTTGACAAAACTCTGACTCTGACTCAGACTCAGACTGTGGCTGTGCAGTTTGGAGCGACTATTTCACGGCTGATGAGTCCTGCGACCTGAACAGCAATCTCTGAGTTTAGTGCTGTCAATTATTGGGCTCGGCAACGTTTGCAAACCGAATGAATGAGGAGCTAAAAAGGCGAAAGGAGGTGAATTGAATTGAGCACAGCTTTGGCCATGTTTTGAGTGTAGTTTGAAAAGTAATCGAATGTTATAATTTCCATTAAACTGATTTCCCACGAGCGATGCAAGCCAAACAAGCGAGGCCAAGCCAGACCAAACTGAGCTGAGCAGAGCTGAGCTGAGCTGCAAGTGTGGACGAACAAACGTTGCAATCTTGATGAGTGTGTGGGCGAAGGCGGATGAAGCTGCGGCAAAAGGGGGGCGCCATCCGAAGGTGCGGCGGCAGCCATGTCACACTAATGTACTGCGCGTCAGCTCAAAGGAATCGCAATGGCCATCCAGCTAGCCAACCATCGAAGCAGCCAGGCATTCCAGTTAATGGCGACATGCATAAAAAGCTGCCCCAGCAAGCAACAGCGAATTTCTCCATGGACACGGGCACGGACACGGACACGGGCATGGACATGGATCTGGTCAGGGATTCAGCTCCACTCGACTGCCATCTTTCGCAGCTTCCCCTCGTTGCTCGTCTCGCAAATGAAATATAAATTAAATTAAATTCCAAAAGAGCAAGACATTTGCCCAGCACATACATAAATCAACAGCTCAAAGTGCAGGCCAAATGTCAGGCATTGCATCGATAGCCAATTGCTGCTGCTGTTGCTCTTGTTGTTGCAACACGCACACATTGCGTTGCATATGTTGCTTACTCTGTGGCGTAGCCAGCGATCAGCTGCGGCCACAAAAAGCTGCTCTCAAGGGAGCGGTCTGCAGCTTTAAGAGCGCTCTAAAAAACCAGCTCAATGAATGTGTTTTTTACGAAGCTGCACACATCAAATGGAAATAATATGCTTTAATTTAATAAAGCTGCGCATTTTATCTTCATTCGATATTGCAATCTATGGATTTAGTTGTCTGTATAAGTCAATCGATTCAATTAAATTTAAATTGTTTGTACTTTTAATTTAAAACAGATGTTGCAATCTAACAAGAAATGTCTAGTTAAAACTAAAAACTGATAACAATTTAATCGTTATATTGATTGTAATAATTCTAAATCAATAAATAATATTTCAAAACAATTTCTTTCCAATCAGAAAATAACAATATACAATAATGGTATTTCTGGAACATTCAATCAAATTAATAATTTAAATTTAAATTCTAAAATTTTGAATTACATCAGTTGATGGAAAATCTGTTTTGTCTTCGCATAATTTTGTATTTGTCATCGATGCAATCGATAGAAATTGCGATTTACAGCGTTGTCGACTTGCCCAAGAACACAACAGAAAGCTTTTTGGAGTCGCTGTCGTTGGTCTGAGTTTCAGTTCTGCCCCGATCGCTATCGAGTACTGGGCCAATAATATATGAACAGTCTGCTGCCAGCGACGGTTTGAATTTCCCTATTTATTTATTCGGGAATGCTGTCGTCGGAAGCGGGAGCGCATGTTTTCTGGGAGCCGTCAAAGTGGTAAGTAGAAGCGATTCGCCAGCTCAGCTTAATGCTGACCACCAGTTGAGGTAAAGTGCGCTCTAAGCTGCTTTCGACATGCATGTGATTGCGGAGTGTGGAGTGAGGACAAATCCACAGACAGACAGAGCTGCTGCTGGGTGAACTGTCACCTGCGTCTTATGCAAATCACAGTCGAGGAATAGAAATAGTCACAGGCAACAGGCCACCAGGTAACCAGCACTAACAACAAACAAACAAACCAACAACTGGCAATAATTTCCACATTTCCGTTACAAATAAAAACCTATTCACTTTGCTAATATGGCCGCAGCGATTCATCCGGTGCTGGCTGCGTTTTGGCTGCAGGTGCTTCAAAACTTTGCGCACGCAATGCAATAATTTGCCCAACGGTCAAAAATACCCTACAGCAGCCGGGCACATTGACTACATAGTTTATTTACTTTCGTATTTAAAGCGAAGTCGCTGATGTAGTGTTATAATAATGAACCTCAAGGAATTAATTGTAACTATAATCAGTTCACTTGCCTCAACTTTCTGCAAGTAATATGCCCATATAGCCGAATACTAATAGTGTATTGTAGTTCCATTCTTCCCGATTAATACATTTTTAAAAAAAAATAATTAATATGTAGAGAAATAACAAATATATTCGTTATAATATAAATTGCTAATCAGCTTAAATATATCGAAACATATGTACGTGACTTTGAGGATACATTTGTTGAAAGGGTATTTTTGCTGTAACGCTGATTAGGCCAGCTTGGAATTATTTATTTATTTTACTACTCTTTTTTTTTTATCAATTTATGACTGTCGATTATTTACATTTTTTGTATAAGTATCAATTGCTGTTGTTTGCAGTCGTTGTCGCTGTTGCTGAGTTGCAGCTCAAATTGCAATTTTGCAGTGCATGCGGCTTGGCGACTTGCGGCCCAATTGAAAATTGTTTCCTTGCGGCTTGCCCCCTGTCTATGCCATTTGTTTATATGTCAGTTAGTCAGTCAGTCAGTTGAAACGGTTGGACAGCTGGACAGCTGGACGGAGGACAGTGGGGCTGGTTGGCTGCATTTGCAAGTCGTTAAATGCTTTTGTTCGTCATTGTCGTGGCACTTACTTGCAACTGCAACACATTTTGTTGCAAGCGTTGCTGCTGCTCTTGTTGTTGTTGTTTGTTTCGTGTCGCTGGCATTGTCAATGCTTCGACTTCCTTCCGCTTTGACTAACAAATTTGCGTCGTGCATGCAGGCCAGGCAAACATAATCATCATTATTGCTGCAATCAGCATATTTGGCAGGCTTAAAGCAGTCCTCTCCCCCTTCCGCTCTCCCGCTCTCTCGCTGTTGCTGTTTGCGTCCTGCGGCTATACTTATTCTGCTCATGCTGCGGGCCAACAATAGCTAAGGAAAGCAAAAAAAACTTCAACAGCAAAAAATCAAAATAAAGCACGGAAGTATTGTAAATTTTATGCCCCTCGCTGCCGTTGGCTGCACTTGCGTCAACAACAGCAGCAGCAACAACAACAAGAACAAGAACAACAACTGAGCTGAGCTGAGCTGAGCTGAGGCTCTAGTGGCTTGCCATAGTTGTGGTTATGCTTAATATCCGTCATTAAAATTGTTGTTTGCGCTGCAACGTGCTCTGCACTGTGCTCGGCACTTTTCTGTGGCACAACATGGCGGTGGCAAAGCAGCAAGTGCGTGGGTGCAACATCGACTACACGGCTTAGGCGCATCCTGGCTCAACTTCAACTTCCCAGTCGTATGCAAATATGTATGTATGTATGTTGCTTTGCTTTGGGCCAACGGTGCATTGTACGATAAGAATCCATTGCGCAAAAATTAATTAGTCAATTTGCATGAAATTTATGTACAAAGCGCGAACAAACGAAACGAATTTTGATGAATTATGCACACACGAGGGAGACACGCGGAGACGCCACCATTTCCCCTCCAAGCGGCAGCAGGTTTCAAGTGGCTTAAAGGGTCAACGGGATTGTCTGGCCATAAATTAAAGTCACGGCATTAACGAACTGCTTAAAGCGGAATTATTAATCAAACATTCACGCACAATCGTAATTCACTTCCGCTAATTAACAAATTCATTTTTGATTTTATGAGATTTCGTAAAGGCGTTTTTAATGCGGGTTTGTAATCACAAGCGACAAGTGATCATAATTGAGATTCAAAAATAGAGTAGATTGCATCAACGTTTTTGTATTATGTGCAAATACAAGAATACTATGCAAATCACCAATTAACCGCACTTTTTGAGATAATAGTTTGCCGTCATGTTTAATTGAAAAAAAATCGATAAGAAGCTTCAATGAAGCTCTCTCTATTTGGTTTTTGCAAGTGGCAACTCATATATTTTTATGCGGTTGGTAGCACCATTAAATAATCGGAAAAAAGCCAAATACATCTGATTTTCCAAGAAGAGCCAGAGTTCACGAGAATTGGCAGCGCTGATTGCAAGAAATGATGTACAAAGATAAATATGTACATATGTCGTGCATTGATGATGTACAGCGATATGTTTCAATATCGATGTTTCTGTTGATAGCAATGATCCAGAATGCAACATGCAAAACCAAATTTAAATTCAATTTGAGAACCATTTCAAAAACGCTTTAGACCTTTCCATAAGTGGACCTCATGGAGTCACGTCAATATATCAATGCTGTAACCCAACATCGATGTCTTATCGATTAAAATGGACACCGATATTTTTGCTCCAACTCACATCTCTATTTCAAATGGAATTAAATTAAATGTGCTTTTGTTTTAGCAAGGCGGCATCGAAATACTCGTCGAGTAAATGCCAGTCAACAAAGTTCACTCTGATTTTAGCAGCATTGAGCACAGAAACTAGGTTTGGACGTGTTCATCCATAAGTCGAAAAGGCAAAATAGAAATCATAAGGGAAAAACGTAAGTGAGTTGCAATAATAAAAATGTAATTGATTCACGTGATTACATCGATTGGAATTGAACAGGAAATGGCCACGTACTGGAATGTGATCTGTGACGGCTGCGATGTGCTGAACATGGTGCACTATCGCTACAAGTGTCTGCGCTGCGTCGATTATGATCTGTGCCGCGAGTGCTTCGACAACAAGGTGGAGGGCGGGTCGCACAGCAAGAGTCATCCGTTCCAATGCCTGCTGGATCGGGCGGCTCGCGAGCTCCACTTCGATGGCGACATTATGCCCAACTTGTCGGCCGACAGCTTCACCTGCCCCTTCTGCGGCAACATGGGCTACGCGGCCAAGGAGCTGGTGAGGCATGTGCAGTCCAAGCATCGTGGCGACACCACACTGGTCATCTGTCCGCTCTGCGTCGCGTCCTCCTCATCGGGCGCCCAGCGCATGAGTAATTTGGTCAACCACGTCTCCTTGATGCACGGCACCGGAATTTTACGCATGGGCGGCGGCGCTGTGGCGGCACGCAATGGAAATGAACCTGTTGCACATACCGGCGGCTTCTGGCGCAGGCCCGTGACTCAGCATCCATCGTACTCGCGTGGTCATTCCCATCGGCATTCCTATGCCCATTCGCATGCCAATTCGCTTGCTCATTCCCATTCTCATTTCCATTCGCACACGCACGCGCACGCGCGCGCTCATGCCCATGGCGGACATGCTCAAGGGCGTGGCTTTGGTCCTGTCGACTACACAGGATCCAGCGGCTCGCAGTGGCCACTCGACTTGCGCACCAGCGCCTCCCAGGACGACGATGTATTCGATCTGTCCGATCGCGGCTCCCTCAGTGGCAGCATGGACACTATGCTTGAAGTCGATCTCGATCTGCTTCATCGAACTCCTCGTCCGGGCTTCACAATGCGGGTCACTGGAGTACCTCTGGCCAGCGAGGAGACTTGCAGCGAACTCGATTCCGACTAAAGTACAACTGGTCAAAAATGGTTGTGTATGAATGCCATTCAATTCCCATTGTTAATATTCATTGTTAATCAACGGCTAAATATTAATAAAATAAATAAAAAACTACTTGCAGGTACGCCTTAAATTTAATTAGTTTTTATTTTAATTCCAAACAATTATAAAAATGTTCAATACTTTTTTGTATCAGCCTCTTAAATTCATTTCATTTCATTATGTTCATATATATTTTTTTGTTTAATTGAAAACTAAATTATAGGAATAGTTTGCTCTTTATCGGTTTCTTTATTTTTTTATTTGTCTTTAAATAAATATATTGTATATCATTGACGTTTAATAATTAACACAACACAATTAACACAAGCAAATAAATTGCATTTGTTATTTTGCTCACTGCTAATAATATTCATTCTTAATAAACGGTTAAATATAAATAAAATAAATAACAATGTACTTTACCATGTTCTTTAATTCAAAACAAAATAAAGGTATATATTATTGTATGTAATAATGAAAAATATTACATTTTTATTTATTTTCAATTAAAAAGAAAATAAATACATTCATCATTTTGTATGCTCATTGATAATATTCATTGTTAATCAACGGCTAAATGTAAATAAAGTATAAAAATATGCACCTTATTTGTTGATATTTCTTCAATAGTGATTTATTTTGAATTTGTAAATACATATGGGAATAAAATAAATTAAGGAGTTCTTGACCAGTTCCTCAATTTAATTAATTGTTATTAATTTACTTTTAATTTCAAATAAAATGCAAATTTGTCTTTGTCACAAAATACAATTTTAAAATTGTTCTCTGCCTTCTAGCAGTTGCTCAAATAGAAGCAATTGCTACATGTAGTTTAAGTCAGTTGAGGTTTCTCCTTTTTTCAACGACGGGTCCGGCAGTGCGGGAGATATCCAGACGTCTCCTTATAGCGATAATCGATAAAGACGTAGCTGGCAATGTTTTCCTTTTACTTTTTCTATGCTCCACTGAAAACTAATTACAAAAGTAAGCGTCGCATTCGGCAAACTTTCAAATGCGCTTTCCTTGCCTCTCACTCGCACTCCCCCTCCCCCCCCCCCCCCCCCATCGTTGTGTCCGTCCGTCCGTCCCTATCGTACTTGTGGACCTCGCCTAAAAGTATGCTGTGGCTCTGGCCATGTTGGAGTGAAGTGTCTCCGTTGCTGTAATCGGCTTAGAGGTGAAACCTTTTGTCATTATAAAAGGATTTCAAGCTTGACAAAATTTCCATTTGTTGCGATTTGGCCCCAACACACACACACACACACACACACACAGACAATTGGGTAGGCACTGTTGTGCAGAGGGATGGGGAGGGGTGAGTATGTGTGTGTGTGTGTGTGTGTGTGCTGGCTGCTTAGTTAACTTTTAGCTGGCAGCGTCACCGGGTCTTTGATTTTGTTCAAAGAAATTAAGATTCAAAAACCGATAGCATGTTTTGTTGCCAGCCAGGCCCAATTATAAAGCAGGCCTGTTTCTCCTCGCTCCTCGCCCCCTGTTCCCCGTTCCGGCTGCTCCTTGCTTCAGGTGAACTGACTGCGTCTGTCAGTGGGTTGAAACATTTGAGATAAATTGCCAATCGAACTAGATAAAATCAGCTGTGTAAATAGTGGAAAGGCGCAGATAGGCCACGTCTCCTCTCTCTTCTTAGAGGTGAGCCTGAACCTGAACCTGAACCTGATCCAGCACCGCATCATCTCGAATCAAATCAAATCAAATCAAATCACAACGAAACAAAACAAAACCAAACAATAGAGGAGGAGTGCGAAACAAAGGCATGCCGGCAGACAACCTGCCTCACGCTTTGATCTGCGTGCCGTGTGCTGCGTGGCTGCCTCATGTCTCTTGCCTCATGACTATTTGGCTGTTGGCTGTTGGCTGTTGGCTGATGGGCTGCCCAGATATTCCTGCTCTCTCTCTCTCTCTCTCTCTCTCTGTGTACACACTGACATTGTTCCAGACATTCCACGGCCACAACCGCGTCCACATGGCCATGAACATGGACATGGATATCTACAGTTGGAGTTGGAGTTTGAGTTTGGAGAGGCGGCTGCTGGGACGCAGCTGCCTGCAGGTCGTTATGGCTAATGAGTATTACGAGGCATCGAGACGGCCAAGTACTCGCACTCGCACTCGCACTCACACTCACACAATGAATGAGTGGACGAAAGGGGTTGATCCTTGAGCAGGATGCGTGCGCAAACTGCAAATCGCTTCCATTTTAAATAAAAGTGAGTGTCGTGACACGAGCCCCGTTTGTCAGCCATAAACTGAAACTTGTGCTGAATGACGATTCGTGAATGGGATTTGTGTAATTTCAGCGTTCAACATTTTTAGCGATCTACTGACCTAATCTAAATATTAAAGAAATAATTATAATAAAATTTCAAAATAGTCAATAGTAATACCAATGGTGTGCTAGAAAAATTGTAATGCAAATTTTAAATGCTAGTGACTAATTTCAAAGCTTTAACTTGTAGAGATTGGGATAACACCTAAATAGATAATTCATTGAGTAAATACAAAATCAATAGATATAAGAAAATAAAATTATCAATTGAATAAAAAAAAATGAGTGAATAAATTAACGTAAAAATAAATAAATACATAAAATAAATGAATAAAAAAAAAAAAAATAGAATGTTTGAAATATATTTATAAATAAATAAATGAATAAATTACATTAGATAGTGAATATTACAATTAAATTAATCTTGCACGTTTTTCACACTCGTGGGTGAGCCACAATTTTCAGTCACGCGCCCACCTCTAACAGAGTCTTGGCGCTTGTTTCTCCTGCCGCCGCCAGTTTGCAGCGCTACGCATTGATATGACAATAAAAACGAACGACTTTGGTTTTGGATTTTGCGACTTTGCCTTTCTATCTGGCCGTGTCCTCTCCTGCAGCTCGTTTCGAGTTGGGTTAGCTCCTGTTCTTTTTTGCTTCTGTTTTTTTTTTTTTTGTTTTTTGGTCAGCCCACAAGCTGGGAAACGCTTGCACAATTTTTAATCATGGCGAGGCGAGGACTTGGCTGCCAGCTGCTGATCCCTGTTCCTCGACAGGGACATTGTTTGCGCCAGCGACACGTAAACATGCATGCCCCCTTCCCCTTCCCCTGCTACCGCCGGCTGTCTGTGGCTTCTGCCTCGGCCGCATCAGTCTCGGCTTAGGCGATAGGCATTGAGTATGGGACGACGGGACAACAGCCTGACCGGTTTATATTGTTGCCGTTCTCTCTATGGCTTTTAGTCCTTTATCTTGTTTCTAACTCATTGGATCGCAAAAACGGTCTCGTGTTCACCTTAATTGGGGTAAACATAAGTTCTGATTGCCCGCCAGGCCAGGGCCGCTTTTGTATCGCTTCAGCCTCAGCTTCAGCTACAGCTACAACTACAGCTACAGCTACAGCTTCAACTTCAGCTTGAGCCTTTAGGACGCATACCAAAGAGTTTTTCCTCCGACGACATTTTCCCCACTGCTCTTTTCCATCTGTTTTCTTTCTTTCTGCACTTGTTTTTTTTTCGCCTTCTTTTTATACCCGCTACCCGTAGAGCAGAAGGGTATTATAACTTAGTGCGAACTGAAATCTTGATCAGTGTCAACAGCCAAGGCGTCTGTCCGTCTCTCTGTCCTTATATCAGACTCTATAACAGCTGGGCTACACAATTTTTTTAGTAACGAATTTTGGGTCGTCAAAATAATATTTATAGTCAAAATGGTCCCTGGATTTTGGAATTGGTTGTGATCGGATGAAAATCATTGAAGTTATTCAATAAACAATTTGATGGGTCAAAAAAAAGATGCAGCTGCATATGTTCAGATGGTTTGCTTGACAGTGTGACCATGTATCGTATATAATATATAATACCAAATATACTTTCTATAAAATACTCGTACCCAGAACGGGTAGCAGGTATCTCACTGTCGAGCACTCCCGACAGCTTTCTTACTTGCTTTCTTGTACATTGCTTGGCGGCGTCTTGCATGAGGAAAGAGAAGCCCAATGGCTAAAATAGCAATCCCAAAAGTCGAAAGTCGAAGACGACAACGCTGCTAACATATCCAATTAGATGGCAGCCAGTCGAAAAGGGTACAGCAGGCAGGGGGCAGGGAGATGGGGAGGGGCAAGGACTTGCCCCTTCTCCTCGCTCCCCGGCCCGCAGCGCATAGAGAAGCGCCATTGTTGGCGGCGCACAGATCACAAAAGCGAGATAAAAATTGTTGAACGTGTAATTTTTATTTATTGCATACAATTTTTAGAACAAATGACAGACAAAAGGTTCCCAGGCGAAAGGCAGAGCTCCGAAACTGGGCGACGTTGAAAGCACACCAAAAGTGGTGGGCGGAGAGGGGAACAGGAGGCGAGGTGAGGCAGCAGCAAAAGGGATTGCAAAGCGGAAATTTCATTGCCTACATTTGAGCGCGCTCGCGCCACGTAATGTATGCATTTCTCTCGCTCTCTCGTCCGCTCTCTCTCTCTCTCCCGCTCTTGCTGTCTGCGAGTGTCTGCATGAAAATTAAATTTTCTACTTCAAAAGCTAAGCGACGCATGGACGGGCAGACAAGCGGACAGACAGACAGACTGAAGGACGGACGCACGGACGGACGGACGGAAACAGCAGCCACAGACCGCATGACCCAAACCCGAAAGTCCGCCAGACCAAACTCCCCTCAAAAACCGAATTGAAAAAGCGTTTAGGCTATTGTGTTAGTGTGTGTGTGTGTGTGTGTGGGGAGGGGGGCAACTAAATGATGGGGAAACTATAAAAATTTACATAACAATAATAAAAGCAAAGGCAAAAACGGCGCAAAGCCAAAGAAACGAAAGACATTTATTCATTTCTGTTTTGAAATTAGCATAAAAGTAAAACTCACACACACACACACACACTCACATGTGCATGCTTTGTGTACAAGCATGGAGCAGGGAGATGAGGGGAAGAGAGCAGAAGCGGGGAAGACAGCAAACTGGCTACGCACAATCAAAGCCTCAGCTTTGGCGTCGCCTCGTTTGATAAGCGTGAAAAACGTGCAAATTTTAATAAAAGCAAATGAGCCGCAAAATCATACAAAGCAACAACAACAACATCAGCAACATCAGCAATAAAGTCGACAACAACAACAACGACAACAATGACATCGAGCTGAGGGACAGACAAATCAGAGAAAATGTATGCTACAGTTTTTGTCTGTTAATGTCTCAACTTTGTCACGACGCACTATGGTCCAGACGACCACTTTTTGTGCCATAAAGTCAATTTACAAAAGTTAAAATATTACCGCGATTTTGATGGCGTTGCATCAGAAAAAGAGTGACCTTTTAAGTTACATACCAGAAATTTGCATAGATGGCGCCACTTTCGCGAAAACAGCTGTCAAACACAGCTGTTTATTTGCAAAAGCTAGTGCAGTAGGAAAATGCAGATTGCATTGCAATTTTCAATTTCAAATAAATTAAAAAAAAAACGAGTATTAATCCAATTTTAATGATGGGTTTTAATTAGTAGAGTTTGTACTACGTGTTTCGTGAAGTTAGATGAGTCTAGCCAATGTGATGTATTTGTAATTTAATGTTAAAGTGAGTCGCCCAACATGTGCGTTTTAGTAAAGAAATCTCATTTTTGAAAAGGTGTACAAAATGAGTCCAAGGGAGTCCAAGCTTTAAACCAATTTTATATTTTAGACTAATCCATTCTTGTTCAATTGCATATAGTGAGAATTGCCACTTTTGACCACATTCCTTGGAATTTGCAATTTTAGTTCATAACCTCAACTACAAGAATGCAGAATATTTGGCTTTGTGGCAATCTTTGTTAAGAAAAAATGGTAAAACGAACTATTTTTTAAATTTCTTTGATGCGGCTATTCTTGGTTGTTGGTTATGTAAATTAAAAGCCCATTTGATAATAAAAATTGGAAGAAATATCTGAAATTCGTCAAAAAACCTTTATCATTTATAACTAATTTTGAACCATTTTAATGAGTAAGGTGTGACTCAAATGATATAAGTAAACTTTAATTCAATTAATTAATACCAAAACCCAATAAAATACACCCGAAATGTGTAATATTGAAGTAGGTATGAAAAGTTTTGACTAGATAAGGCCACCGGCGATAATATGTTGTAGTTTGGTGAACAATAAATTGCTAATAATGATAATTTTTTTGATTTCAACGATCATAATGAACGTGTAAACGATGAATAAGGTTCATCAGAAGGTGTATACATAAAATAAATATTGTAAATGAATTATTAATACTTTAAAATGAAAGAGCGTCTGTATACAAGCAAATTATTTCTACCAGTAGAAAACTATTTTTTTTATGATGAAAAATGAAATATAATTAAAGTTAAAAATGTGCCACGCCCTCATAAGGAAAAAAACAATAAAATACATTTTTTGTTAACGGTAATAAATTATAAAAAAAAATTAAGCAAAAAAAAAAAATATTTAGAGGAGGCTTTGCCACGCCCACTTTTCCAAAATAATTCTAATCAGGTCGCTTAATTCAAATAAAAAAACCGCGTTAAAAAATCTATCGTGGTTCAAGAGATATTAATTTTTGGCACAAAAAGTGGTCGTCTGGACCATAGTGCGACGATTGCACGCACACACAGACACTCAACTCTCCGCTCTGAATGCGAGACAATGCGACTTTTTTTAGTTGCTCAGCAAGAGAACGAGACGCGTGGGAGGAGAGCAAAGGGTTGTCGAATCTTTACCGCCAATCATTCATCTAAACTATCTTGTATCTGGCCACTAGCGAAACTCACGTCACAATCAAGTTTGTCTAGGTGCTTAATTCAAACTACAGTTGAACTTCGCTCATCTAAAACAACATTTGTGCAGATAATATTTTATTGGCTGTCAATACGCCAAATAACATACATATAAGGTATTGCGGCGAATTCGTATTTATATCTGGAGAACAGTTCTTTTGTTTAGATGGAAGTATAATTGTTCTGTTTGTTTCATTACTAAGCAATATTAGTTAAATCTAAAACTAAAACAAATTGTTTTCACGAAATAAATACCAATTTGTTGATAATTTTGTTTATTACATCTGAAATTAAATAGATTAAAATAATTCGGAAGGTATCTAGAATCTGTACCAAAAACTGAATGTTGTTGAAATTATTAATTAAACCATGAGAATTAAAAGGTGAAGGTTTTACTTTCATTTGTTTTTAAAGATTGAGACACAATCTGCAGCAAATATTTATTTTAATATAAATGCCAAATGAAAGGCTAATAAATAAATAAATTCATTGCGGCTAGATGCATTTTGGTGTGTTTAAGAAATGTGAATAAGTTAAATATTTACATTTTAATTTAAACGTAAATGGAGTTTTAACCAGACCCGCAGTTTTGTGAGTTGTCGAATCAAATTTAGTCTTTGGATATTTGTAATTTGCATGGCTTGCGGCCTCAAGTCTCAAGTCTCAAGCTCCTCGCTCTCTTTCTCTCTTCTCCATGGTTGTCTCCGTCCTCAGTTGTCCAATAAATTTCAGGGTCTGTTGTTGCTGCTGTGTCGTTTGCCCTTAAACAGCTCTCCCGGCAGCTGTCGCGCTTAGTATCCTGTTTGAAAATATGTGTTGCATGTGTTTCTGTTTTTTTGTTGCCTTTTTCAGCTGCTGCTGCTGCTGCTGCTGCTGGCCACGATGTCAAGGGCACGAACTAACCCGAAATAAGGCGAGGCCCAGGGCAACTTTCGTTGGACATACACGCACCTTTTTTCCACAGTTCACCGTTGCTGCTGCTGTTGTTGTTAACCCGCATGTAGAAGTGGAAATTCTGGGGCCGCAGTCTTTGCCTGTGTGTGTGCTTTGCGGCAAGTTGTTAAATGGCACTGACACTAGCTGCCCCCTGCCCCTGCCTCTGCCCCATTTATAAATATTTATATGTGCTATGCTCTATACATATGTATGTATGTACGATTGTGTGTGTGTGTGTGGTTGTACACAGTTTTTTATGCCAGCTGTCCTTCAGCTCATAATCCTTTTTTATTGCAAATGACCACGCTAACTCGATGCTCCACACCGGTTAAGGTGACTCTGACTAGTGGCTGGGCGGCAAGGGGGCGTGGCATCGCATCGAAGGGGGGCGAAGGCCAAGGGTTAGGGTGCGCCACCTGTTAGGTGGAGGGATATTGAAGAGAGGGCGGCGGGGGTCGCTCGTCCGTCAGCTCGTAAGGCTCATCAACAAGTTCATTTTACGGTCAATTCATTAAAAAAGTTTTTCACTTTTTTCGACCATTTTTATTACAATATTTAGCTTGTCACATCAACATGTGTGTGTGTGTGTGTGTGTGTGTGTGTGCGAGTGTGTGGGTGTGTGACCCTCATTTGCTGACATTTAGTGGCAGTTTTCAACAACAATGTCAACGTCCATGCGTCATGCTAAACACTCTTGTTTTGCCTCTTCGCCAACTTGTGCCGCCTGAAAATATTATTTTCTCTCTCATTTTCGCGCGCTCTCTCTCTCTCTCTCTCTCTCTCTCTCTCTCGGTCTCTCGCTTGTGGCCGCTCCTAGCCTTGCTTTTTTGCCCTTTTATTTATTTATTTAATTTACGCTTGTCCTCTTATTTTTGTTGTTATATTTTATTTTATTTGTTTGTGTGCTGTGTTGGCTTTAATTTTATGATTATTGTTCTTTTTTCTCTTTCACAAACCCCCCCTCCTCCACACTGCTCCCTTGCCACCCCCTGCCCCCTTCAACCCAACCCGAACCGCGGCCCGTTCATTTGTATTTGCTTTTTTCTCTGGTTTGGGCTCTTTTGTTCATTTCTTAAGTGGCGCTTTATAATGTTGACAGTTTTATTGGGGCGCAAAATGTTGGTCATTTCGGGGACACTGAATGTGCCCCACACAGAGCATGGCCCCTTTGGCATTGGCATTGGCATTGGCATTGCGATTGGCCCGTTAAAGAGCTGTTGTACAAATAATAAGGTTAATCAACTTTCAAGTGTTAATACGTAATTGGCTTTGTTGCATATGAACTCGAATTGATAGCTGAGGTTGAGTCAATATATTTGAGAGAGATTATCGCATACACTTTGGAGATGAGTTCGATGGCAAATAAAATGTAAAATATTTAAATTGAAGTGGACTGCTAATTGCACATGATATGGGCATATTGTATATTTAAAGCAATCATTTAAAGTTACTTTTATATTTTGATTAATTCAAATTTATTGCATCTGACTAATTACAT
The DNA here is from genome assembly GCA_035047365.1 of Drosophila ustulata. Taxonomy (NCBI): domain Eukaryota; kingdom Metazoa; phylum Arthropoda; class Insecta; order Diptera; family Drosophilidae; genus Drosophila; species Drosophila ustulata. Next base: position 646,701 of record JAWNPT010000095.1, read on the forward strand.
TTTTTTTTTTCTTTTAATTAATATTGCCAATAATAGCAAATAATAAATTGAATTAATTTGAATACAACATTAATTATTGGAAAATAAAGAAGTAAGAAATGGACGGCATATTGTTTGAGAATATTGTAAATTTTCAAAAAGTATTTATTGCTCAAGTTCAATTTCGATCACTACACATGTCAATGAAATTTGTATCTTGTTATTTATGGCATCGGTCAGATAGACAGAATCTAAGATGTATTTAATTCAAGGCACATAAAATACTATTAATAATTGATAATGTTCTAAGAGCCAATAATAAACCTAATCAATCGAACGTAAAGCGCAAAGCATTTCATGCTTACTGGCGCAGAAAAGAATGCCATAAAAATATTCAATTGAATTTCAAACAAAATGCGAGTACAGAATAAATTCGCGACCGACTCCGTCAATTAATTGACTTTCAATTTCAAATAAATATGTATGTATGTACATCGTAAATTCATGCCAGTGCACTAGAAGCATAGCACTACAATATGCAATCAAATATTGAAGCAAATTAAGAGCCAAATTCAAATGTAAATACTCGTTGTATTTTTCTTATTTGTTTGCAAATATTTTGCGTATGGAAAATTGCTGGGTTTTGAATATTGGATAGCTTGTTTGCTCTCTAGTTAAGTCATTAAAAATATTAGACTCAACTTACATGCATTCAGCGTTGCAACAAACTCCATCTAAATCAATAAATGTTGTGGCATAAGAAGGGCTGAACTGAAAACCGAAACCCGAAAACCGAAAACAACGACATGATGAGGGGCCGGAGCATAATCCGGTTTCATTGCAGTCAAAAGATAAATGCCTGGACAGCACAGCTCGCAGTCGGTTGCAGAAATCCCCAACGTTGCCAGTTGCTTAAAACTTTACAGCTTGAGCTCTATACGATCGGGTTGCAAAGCGCCGCTTGCCACATGCCCAACTTCATTCTCAGCCCACCAGCAGCAGCAGCAACACTTGCACCTGACTCAAAGTGCAAAGGCAAACTTTAACAAGCAACTAATGTGCAGGAGGCAGCTGGAGACGAGGGGCGTGTCAACTATCATATGTATATGCGCAAATACCAAAAACTTGCAGTCGTTGCTATAATAGTTGTTGTTATTGATGTTGTTGTTATGGATGTTGTTGCTGGTCGTGCGTGCCAGCATTTTGGGCTCTGTAATAACTTTTCGCCATACATCACCGCAGCGTTGTAAAATGTTGTTGAATATTTTTCTATTATTGAGGCACCAATATGCATGACTTGCCCCCTTGCCCCCTTGGCAGCTGCCTGCGCCTTGTGGCACAATCAAACATGGAAGCCGGCATTTTTGATTTGCAGTCGACTCGCACAATTTTCTTTTTAATTTTACAAAATGCCTGCCGACGTCAACGTCGCTGTCGCTGTCGACGCCTGCCGGATGTTTAGTGCAACTTGCTGCGCTCCACCTTCCCCCCCCCCCCCCAATAAAAAGTTAGTCATGCTTGCCGCTTGCCACCGTCTTCCTCCGCAAAGAAAGCGCAGCTTCGTCGTTCAACTTCAACTTGAACTTTTTGTCGGGGTTGTCGTGTATTATTATTATTTTTTCTACTTTTTTCTTTAGCTGCTGAACAAATTTGTTGCTCTTAACAAAGTGGCGGAGAGTTGGCAGCTTATGTGCAATTTTGCACATCTGTCAGATACCCATTAGTTAGTGTGGAAAATGCGAAATGAATATACACAGAGGGGAAAATTACGAAGTACAATTTATGAACTTGGCAAGTTCTTTAAAAATGAATTTCAATCTTAAAACATGATTGGCATTCGTAAAAAATATTACAATAAACTTTTATACATGAAAAAAGGATCTTCTTCGTAAAACAAGATAATATAACCCTAAAATGATCTTGTACAACATATAATTACCATCGTAAGAAAAGAATTTTCTATCTAAAAAAATATTGTCCACCATTAATTGTGTTTCTTTTAAATTTATTTGATGTATTCAAACTTGATTCCTTATTTTTAATTTATTTTTAAATTTTTCGTCTATGGCACATTTTTTTCATATTTAGAGTTGACGTTAACACATAATAATAAATGCCGAAATTGCGTTTATGATTAAAAATTACCAAAGATTACAAAACATGTGGTCTAAGTTGCTCATCATTATTAATAAATATATAAAATACTACTAACACAATTACTTTGTGGAATTGGAAGTTAGCCAGCAAACTAAGCATTACTTTGCTGGTAAATCAAGATACCCATTAATTGATTTACTTTATAACTCTGTGCGGGCGGAATTCATTTTTGAATTATGCCATGAACGTGGATAACATTTTTGCAAGCGCGGAGAATGCGAATCGAGTCTCGTGCAACAATATAAACACAATGAGTTTTATGACTTTGCCGTGTTTCGAAAATTTTATTAGTGGAGCTCTTGCTCTTGCTGAACAGCTCGAGGATGAAGTTGCGGTGAACAGCTTAAGCTGGTTCCGTTAATAAGCCAACATTTGTTTGCTGCAGACGGACAGCAAATAAACCAAGATTCAAGCCGGCCAAATGATTGAGTGTGAATCCTTTTTGCTGGACAGCTAAAGGAAAAGATTTGCAGTAGTGTGAGCTCGGTAGGGCGACGTGGGGACTGCCACTAATCATCGACGTATGCCCAAGTTGAGTAAAAAGTTTGCGTTGTTACTTTGCACAGAAATTCACTTTGCTTTTTGGATAAATTCCTGGCTCACCTGCGTGCGACACGCAACTGGAGGCAGCAGAAATATAGTATTAAGCCTGTCATTAATTTTGTGCAGTTTTGCAGTTGGCTTGCGACGAAAGTCGGGGATAACTTTGTAAGCTTCGCATATTTGCCAGCTCTCGTCCTGCGAGAGTTCGCTTAGCGTATTAATTACAAAACCTGAAGACATCAGAGCCCAGGAATCAGCACTCAAACGGCCTCCCAACCCACGACGTCTGCGAACTGTCACTCGAGTGGGCTCATTGCTGTCGCCAACTTTGTGGCATTGCACGACGAGTGGCGAGTCCTGAGAAAGGGGCAGGGGGAGGAGGGAGAAACTGGTGCAGAGCCAAAATCAAACATGGATGGTAATTATAAGCAGGACGCCTGATGCCTGTCACCATCAATGTCCAAGCAGCGGATGCTGCCCAGCAGAACTCATTTGTTTACGCTGCCTTTGAGGACGCTCTCGCTCTCGCTCTCGGTCTCTTTCACTCACCAGACGACTTACCGGCTGATTGACTGACTGACTGACTGACTGACTGAAGCCTTGACTGACTCAGTTATAGGAAGGCGGCCCTGTAGTTGATTAATGAGAAGCGCGACGACAGCTATCGATTCATTTGTTTTGCGGTTTGACGTAATGCGATATGGGCGAGTGACAAACCCAAAAAGAAATAACAACAACAGCAACAGCAGCAGCAACACGAAATAAACTGAATATAAAAACGGAGACAACGATAACGACAACGACAACGACAACGACAACAGAAAGCAGACGACGGACCTCGGAGACAGATACAAAAACCAGACGTATAAACACTTATTGCTGCCACTGTATATATTTCGTAGCCCCAAAAAAACCACACACATATTTATTGCCCTCCCCCTTGTCGATTATCTGCTTGCTATCTGTCTCGCAGTCCCTGGGGAGCACTTCAAGGACCAAAGTCAAATTCGCGTTAAACAATATTAAGTTCTAAACGGCCAGCGCTCATTGAATATCTTGAAGGCAATAATACAAAATATTACATAATTAAATATAAAACGAACTAATTGGAAATTTTCAGTTAAGTTTTTACAATTGTGGATCATTATTTATTTCAGAAAATGGAATTAGCTTTATTTATATGGAAAATGAATGAGTAATGGTACGATTAAAAATAAATAAAAACAATTAAGAAAGCTACAGTCGAGAGTGCTCGACCGTATGATGCCCGCAACCCATTTCGAGAGAAAACAAAAAATTTAAATGATATATTAACAAAAAATATACCAAATATACTAAAATTAGTTTTTTTTATATATTTGAAAATAGCGGGTAAAAATCACAACACCGTTTTGGTCACACTGTCAACTAAACAATCAAAGCGCGGGCAGCTGCAAGTGAATTTTGCATAGAAAATTGATTCTTTAATAACTTCCTTGTTTTTCATTCGATCTCAACCAAATTCACAGGAATCATTGAGAATATAAATATTATTATGCATATCAAAATTCAATGCTCTAGGTCTATTATTACGGCTTTAACAGACTTTTGGGGGCGGAAAGGGGCGTGGCATCCAACTTTTGAAATAAACTTGACCTGCGTAGGACCTATAGGAGTACTGTCCCCAAATTTGGTAGCTCTAGCTTTTATAGTTTCTGAGATCCAGGTGTTCATACAGACGGACAGACGGACAGACGGACATGGCTATATCGTCTCGGCTGTTGACACTGATCAAGAATATATATACTTTGTGGGGTCGGAGATGCCTCCTTCTGCCTGTTACATACATTTTCTGTTGGCACTAAGTTATAATACCCTTCTACCCTATGGGTAGCGGGTATAATAACAATTCATTCTTGATAGTTTATTCTTGAGAAAAATAAATTCAAAGTAATAAATAAAACTAATCTATTCATAATGAAGTTGTGATTGCATATAGGGATTATTATTTTCCCTCCAATAATTAATATAAATAATAATAATACATTCACGACGTAGTTGTGATCGAGTACACGCGTTTTTGCCCATCGTTTTTGTTGTAGCTTAACTAATTATGATGAAATTATAGTCGCGTATCCCATTTTGCATACCCCAAAAAATAAGTTAATAATAACTTAATTAATAATACATGCACGATGCACGCATTATTTGTTCCTCAAATTAAAATTTAAAACTAATACATTAATGAAGACGTTGTCCCTCAAATAAATAAAATTAATAATACATTGATGATGAAATTGTGATCGGGGTACTAGCAGGGGCGGAACTCCTAAGTGGGCATGGTCAAGCAGGAGAACATCACAAGGATTGCCCAGTTGGCTCATCTGTGCTGATGAAACTAAAGCTCGTTGACACACGAAGACTGATGGGTCTGAAATAAAGCTTGTCGTGAGCGTTATTTCATTTTAGGATGTGATCTTTTTAGGTATTAGCGCGTCGGGATGTGGGCTGATAGCTAGTCAGTCAGTCGGGACAAAATACCAAATATATATAGAAAACATATGTATATAAAATGAGTGCAGCAATAAATGCAAAAGTAAAATGCAAATGAAGGAACCTAAAGCAACTAGGAAACCCAAAAAAAACGTTAGCAAAGTGTCAAAAGTAAGAAGTTAATACAATAACCTAATGCCAAAACTAAGAATCCAAAAGGAAAAGTTTAAAGTACATATGTTAAATATGCAGAATTAAAGTAAATATCTGGAAGCAGTAGTCATACAAAGTTTGTCGTGCAATTTAATGCGCTTTGCGTTTGAACTTTTGCCAGTCTAATTTTATTAAGCAGATCCACAATTAAATCGCAAGATTGATGCGAAAACCAAGAGTTGCCACTTGCCTCATTCATCAGGGAGTGAAGATCAACTCCGTGAGCATGACTTCAAGATGAGAGTCCTCATGGCACTCAACTAAGTTTAAGTGTATCCCGGGAGCGAGTCAGACTCGTGGGCTGTTCTGGGGCGAAAATGCTTCTGATAGCTGGAACTGTCTGTACATAGTGGAGTGTATCATGAGGCAGGGCAATGTGTAATGTCCTTGCTTGTAGTTGTTTACCACCTGCTGCGGCGTTCTCATCGTCGTCGCATTTCAACATTTTGCCGCAGGCCAATGTGTCGGCAGGGGAGGAGGAGGAGGAGGAGGAGAAGTATGTGTATTTGCCTTGGCAACTTCACGCTGAGGTTTCGTTTTAATAAGTTTAACAAGTTTCTTGGCATAATTTGCGGCCAAGACTTGACGGCAACGAAACGAAACAAAATAAAAGCAAACGCAACCAAACGAAACGAAACGAAGCGAACTGTGTTGCATAGGCCAAGACAAGGACGTCAGGGCCAGGACCAAGCCGAGACAAAACCAAGCCAACTGCAGTGGCAGCGGCAGCAACAGCAACAGCAACAGCAACAGCAGAGTGCAATCCCCTCTTGTTGCTGCTCTTGGCCAAACCATCTTCGGCAACAGGTTCTCGGCTAAGAACATTCACATGGCATGCTCACGTTGCCACAACCGTTGTCGGTGCCGCTGCTGCCGCTGCTATTGTTGTTGCTCTGCCACTTGCCCCTGTCTCGTGCCACACGCTTTGATATACGATACGAATGCTGTGCGCTGGAAGCGTCGTACAGTGGGCCCAAATGCCCACTTGCGTCACATTATTGTTTAACTGTAATAGTAAAATTAATTGTCAGAAACTGCGTGTTTTAAATGTACTTCTGCAAAGTACCGTTGCAATGTGTGTTAACAAATTACCACACATGTATGTCGTGCTTTTCTCTACATTTTTGATTTAATAGATTCGGTTATCTAATTCGATACCGTCACTAAATGTAAGTCAGTAAATACAAAACCGTATCTAATAGATTTGAGTTTTAAATTAAAAACTGAAACTATGAAAAATGTATTCAACAAATTTTAAATAACATTCAGACCTAAATTTATTACAAGATTTCCTATACATATACAAAAAATAAATGTGGTCCACGCTATTTTCAATTATGATGTGGTAAATATTAAATATCTTTTATTTATGAAATTATTTAGTAAATCAAGAATTTCACTGCCTTTGAAAAACTGAACAACCAAAGAAGTGTATTTATGGATTTGCATTTGCCAATCAAATTAAAAAGAATTATCTAAATCGGAGTTTTTGCCATACAAATGGTTAAGTTTTCTTATCGGCCTGTCTCATGTGTGAAAATTATTGTTTACCCTCCAAATGAAATGTTGGAAAATTCGGGTTTAAAAGAGTTGCTAGCAAAATCGACCTTTAGCTGTTGGAACTTAAAACTTGGAAGTTAATTAGAAGCTTACTCCAAATAAAATAAGAAATAAAATCATCTATATAATTTCCAAGGTCAAAAATCATTTAGGTCTCATTATTATTTTATAATTATCATTGAATTGAAGTATTTTGTCCATACGAAGTTGCACATTTAGAAACTACTGAAATTACGAAAATAAAGATGTTTATCCAGACAACACTATAAATGTTGACAATAAATTACATATATTGTATTTAATATTACTTAAGACGTGCCCTTTTGGGCTGTTCTCGACTCACTGTATCAGCGTTGCTGTTTTCTAATTTCAGAGCACGGACTGCTGAGAAAATTCCACGCGGCAACATACTTTTGTTCTTATCAGCCCAGCAGCTCTTTGAAGTTGCCCCGCCCATCTAATGCTCCTCCCCAATACAAACCACGATCCGCTGCCGCCGTCGTCGTCGTCGCCGCTCCTCGCGCCATAATTCAATTAAATTGGCAGAGCCAGGACCATTGCGAGAAGACTTTAATACTTTAAGAGGCCGCTCGAAAGCTGGCGCCGTAGTTGCCGTCGCCCCAAAAGTTGTCCAGCCTGGTGCCCAAAATTCCGATTGCCAAGTTTTGTGGCGCCCGTTGCCAGGAAGAGCGGGGAATGCCAGGTACCAGATACCAGTTAGCAGTTACCGGTAACCGGCGACTTTCCAGCAACAGCAACAGTTGCTGTGAAAAGGGGAGCTGCTCAAATTTACATGCAAACAATGACATGCATAAACAAGTAACGAACGATGATAACGACGCCAACTCAGACGCTCCCTCCATGTGGAGCAGACGGAAGTTGGCGGCAGACGGTTGAGGGGGAGATGCGAATCGTTTATTGTCCAGACAGACAGACAGACTGACGGACTGACGGACTGCTAGACAGACAGTGGGGGACACACGGTCATCACGTTTATGCTTATGGCCATAGATCTGCTTGGGCACATCAACAACATTGCGCTTATCGGACGCCGCTTCTCCTGGTCTCTCCTCTCCTCTTCTCGTCTCTCGTGTCGCCTCGTCCTGTAATGTTGCGATGCTTTTGGGCGCACAGATTAGTTGGATGACTGATGGCAATGCAAACAGTCACGATGCAGCCCGACAGCCAGACAAATGCTGTTGCCAACGCAACTTGCAACATGCGGCATTCGGCATGCAGCACGAGACGAAGCATTCGACGCGATGCGTTGACTACTTATAGTCCAGTTGGGCTGAACAAAAAGACCAGCAGACTATGAGCTAATGGCTCAGTTAATCGAAATGTGACTAAGCTCAATAACACAGTGAGAATCTACGGCAAGAACTGCCTGTGAAGCAATAAATGTGACAGGACAGAGTTGCCACCTAGCAATTGTTAGTATCGATAGGTTCTGCTGCACTGCCAACTTGATATTTGACTTACATAAACAAAAGTGGTTCAGAGTAGGGTTGCGAAAATATGCCAAAAATTATCGTATCGATGAAATATCGCTTTTTACAAAAACATTCAATACATCCGATATTTTTTACGTCTCATACAAATGTCTTAAATCCCGTAAAATGCAAACATCATGTACATCTTGTTCAAAATACTTAAAGAAACAAGTCTCTTTTAATTCATTTGAGATGATTAATTAATTATCAAAATTGCATTTATGAATGTCCGTCATACGGCTATTAGCATATTATAAATAAAATATATTTCAAAATAATATCGACGTGTGATATATGTCGATAGAAATATACATTTTTTGTAACAATATCGATATATTGATATTTTTATATATTACCAACAAGCCAAGTTCACGGCTTATTTCAATTTTACAACTGAAGACAGATATTGGAACATTTTAAATACAGATATATAGCTAGATATGTATTTCAACGTTTATTCCATAATATTTTATTATTTCTTTTTTTTTAATTACATACTTCTCACATTTGTAAAAATTTTTTTAAAATATTTTGTAACTTAAAAATTAAATTAGCATGGAAAGTTAATGTGACAGCTTATTTTAACCAGGCATAATATTATATATATTTATTTATATTATATATATTTTTGCTTAAAATTATGAGCTAAAAATTACAAATTTATATTTTGTGTGGCCTCCCTTCAAGTCGGAAATCATTTTAAGTCTTTTTGGGACTGAGTCGACCAATTTTTGAGTCATGTATGTAAATGGCAACTTGTGGGAAAGTTTAGTTGCATTCAAAATAAAGATCTACTTCTTGCTGCACAAAGAAAAGCTAAAATAATATACATATATTTCTTCCGCTAAATTAATGTATATAGCAAACGTAAATGAGTTTATTGCTTGAATTAACAATCGAACAAAGTTATAATTTAGATGCAATTGTTTCTGTCAGCTTGCTTTACTGTGAAGTTTATTAAGTTTTGTTGCAGCCTGTAATTAATTAAAATGCAAGATATTAAAATACTTGAATCTGCAGCCAGACAAATTTGAAATACAAACTAAACTGAATTAAATGAATACTGCTATTGATTACTTGTAGTTCATTAACTTAATTGATAACAATTGAAAAGCTATTGTTTGTAAAATCGATTGCTCGATGAGAAATCGAAAAAAGTGTATTTATATATACATATGTGTATATATTTTTGATTAAAAAGTTATGTTTGCCGTAGCAGTCAGAGTCAGAATCGGAGTCGGAGTCAGAGTCGAGCGTCTGACATTCGGCAATCGAAAATGCAATCAGAAATGCTCAAAGCGTCGCATGACTTGCAGAATATACGTCGCGTATTGTGAGTGTTGTGCAGTGACAAAGTGCGAGGAGAGCGTGACGGGTGCGTGTGGCGGAAGTGGAGAGTGGAGAGTGGAGAATGGAGAGCGAGCAGTGTTTTTGATGAAAAACCACAATGTGCTGTGAAAATTTAAATATGCGAATTGCATACTTTTAGGCGAATATGCAAACAATGTGTGTGCACGAGGTTGTTGGCGGTGCGGTGGTGCGGTGGTGGTGCGACTTTCCTGCTGGGCATAACGCTATGTTTTTCGCATTAGACGACCCCAGTTTGCTGTTGTTGTGATTTCCAAATCAATTGGCAAACAGAACAACAAAAGCGCAAACACAAACAGCCCACTTTAGTTGTGTCTCTCTCTCTCTCTCTCACTCTCTCTCGCTCTGCATGTGTGTGTGTGTGTGTGTGTGTGGCAAGAGTTGTAGAGCTTTGGCGGCATTTACTTGGTGCAGTAACATAAATTACCACAGCGGCGACCGCAAGCGACCAGCAACTGCAACTGCAACTGCAACAACGATTGGGGCAACATAATAAACGGGCGTGCGCTCGCCAAACGTTGCCGTTGGGCGGTTGTCGTTATGCCGCATGCCGCTTGCCGCATGCCACTTGCCACTTGCCGCTTGCCGCCCAGCACCGTGCACCGTGGGGCCGACTGCCTGCAAAACGGGAACCGCAGACGATGCCCGGCCGCGACCATTGCAACGTTTGTGGCTTACAAATTATTTACTTAATTGCCAACGAAATGTGTCTAATGAGCCAAATTGCAATGCCAATGACGCTGGGGAGAGTGCGAGGGGGCAGGCGGGAGGGGAAGCGGAGAACGGGAAGCACGTGCGGCACGTGAATGTGAACGCGTTTTTTGGGGGTCAGCCGAACGTGACTTTAAAACGCAGGCGATGCGTCGCGACATTTGCTCAGCTTGGTCAACAGCAGCCACAACAACGGTGTCAAAATATCTTGGCAATTCCATTGTTCAGCTTTCGCCCTCCGACTGATAAAAATGAAAGCGTGTGAAGCGATTGCCGCAGCTCTGTGAACAGCATTATTATCCAAGTACATTTTAGAGCGCGTACAGCAAACAGCCGCTAGATGGCGCCAGCAACGTATTGCAAATATCTCTTACAATAACCAAAGGGAAGCCACAGCATAACGTATTTATTAAAAATACTGCATGCAGATTGAATATTGTAATTAAAACTATACTCAGAACAAAAACGAATAACATCAAATTAACTAACATTTTTTAAATATATATGTATGTATATGTATGGTAACATATTTTAAAATCTCAGTACAATAGAGCAGTTCAATAACTACGCACTAGATGGCGCCAACTGCAGCTTGAATTATTTACTGATTTAATATGGGTATATAAATGACATACATATATGTATGTATGTATATTTTAACTCAAAATGTACATTCAACAATTTTTATTTTTTGTAGTACTAAATTTGATAAATATGGAGTAGATGTGTACACGGATATGGATTTACAACACTTAATGGCAACAGCTACTGCTTGAATTCTGTATTCATTTATTTTATTCGATAATTTAGATTTCTTTTAAGAATAACGTTGAATAGGAAAAGTATTTAACTTGCAATAAAAGATTGTTAATGCAGTCAAACTTTTCACCAGCTTTTTCAATTAATCATAATAATCCTTTTTGAATAAGTAACAAGTTCAACTTGCATCTAATCGTGCTATATTAATTTACATTGCGCATTTATAATTAGAAATGCGGCAATTCGTAATAAACACGTTTCCATTGTTATGCTTGACGATGGCAGGGAGTGGGAGAGGGGCGAGGGGCGAGGGGCACACTTTGGACAGGGAGTGGAGAGAGCATTTGAAGTGCGTTGTCAACAGAATGTTGGCAAAGGTTTTCTTGTTGTTTTTGCCCAGCTGGAAATAATTTCCGGTAGACAATGGAATGGAATTGGATGACGGAGGATGACGTTGAAATTGGCGTGTTTGCATATGTCGCAATGGGTTGAGCGAAGGGGGAGAGAGAGCTTAGGCTGGGAAGTTGGCTGGGACAGTGGGCGTGGCATAGTGAGCATTAGCTAAAACTCAAGTGAGCCGCAACGAATTGAAACGAATCGACTCGAATCGAATCGAATCGAATCGAATTGAATGGAATCGAATTTCCAGCAAAGCGAACACCTCTCATATGTTAGTGTGTGTGTGTGTGCGCCATGTGTGTGTGTGTGTGTGTGTCTATGATGGGGGCGCAGCATTTTGCGGCGTGTTTGTACAGTGACAGCAACAGCGACAAAGTTGATTTATCAGTTTGGTGGCCATTAATCATCACAGCGACAAGTTGGACAGCCAACGGACCAGCTGGGGTCAACAATGTTGTTGGTAACGCTCTGGGCACGGGACAGACGATGGCCAGGACAACGGCGGAACGATGGAACTATGGCACGATGGCACGATGGCACGAGCTGTGGGACAGCATTGGATATAGGATATGCTGGGATAACGCGGCACTGCACGACTCTGGGCCAGAAATGTCGCTTACGCTTCAGCGCGCCGGGCAATTTCTTTATTGTTGTTTTGCCCCAGATAAAACTGTGTGAGAAGGCGTCGCAGAAGAAGGAAGGGGGGGGGAGCGGGAGCGGGAACCATTGTTAGAACTGGAGCTGGAGGGCAAACGGTTAGCCAATGCCCGCCTAATAACTCACAAGGACGACAATGTGCGAGGATGTGTCTATGGCAAGTGGCTTTACGTCAGGTGATACTAGGTACTATATCCCCCTCCATCCCCCCTGACTCCCCTTTCGCAGCAGCCCATTCACTGGACGCCACCTGGATTCGATTTGTTTTGCATTAGAATATCGTCCTTCTCTCCGTTGTCGGCTACCAAAAAAAAATTCTTGGCTGCATTTCAATTCACAGCACATAAACCGACAAATCGCCGTTGGTGAAAGTTTTTGCGGAGTTTTCTCCGCCATCTCTACCTCTACCTCCACCTCCACCTCCACCACCAGCTCCTTCTCATCCCATCTATCTCTCCCTTCTTGCCTTCGACTAGTCACGCTCCTTATTCGTAGCTGGCTGCCAAGCCAAAGCTCGTGCCCGTTCAACGTTCAACGTTCAGTGTTTAGTGTTCAGCGATTTATCTGGGCAGCGCAGGTGACACGCAGTGCAAAATGTGCAAAATTGCTGGCCATATATATTGGCCCAGTCATTAGAGAAAGCAACGGCAGTTGGGGCGATAAATGTTAAACGGCCAAATCGATGGCAACACATGCGATGCCTGCCAGCAGCAGCAGCAGCAGCAGCAGAACTATGAGTAGAAGTAGCAGCTCAACGACATAGGAGCAGGAGTCACAGACCTAGCTGGCAAAACACCATGGAGAATTGTGTATTTAATGTTGGCCAAATGCAAGCAAGTTTGTTCAAAGATATCCCAAACTCTTCATTTTAAAAATCCATTAAAACAAACCGAAGTTTGCATGTGTGTAATACATATTTAATAATATATGTAAATACACTCTTTATTTGAAAATTCAAGAAGGCCACATCTTTTAACGAGTGTAATTTGCGGGCTAGACCATATTCGAATAAGTCCTTAGAATTGGGTTGTGATGGAATAAAAAAACATTGAAGTTATGTAAAAAAAAATTTGTTCGTTTGTTCACAGTTTTGTTTTTTTTTTTGTTTACAATCACCAAATAAACACTTTGGTATATACATATGTTTTGGAATGGCACAATTGTTTTGTATTCTCTTAAAATCTCAAATTGTGTTGATGTAAATTACACACAGCTTGAGATCCTGCAATAATGTGTAATTTAGAAAACTATTTTTTCTCTTCACTCTTAATAAACCCTGCAATATACCACAAATTAATTTTGAGCTTTTATGCAACACATTATATCATTGTTGTTGGAATTAATTAGTCCCTCATTTCATACAAGATATCCAAGTGTTAAGCGAGAGTCAAGTGAATTTATGGTAGAATTCTGTTTATTCTGTTGTGAACTGAAACAACGTTGTATATTTATTTTGTTTCTAATCATTTCATGGGACAATTCGATTCTGTTTGAGGAGATGTTAAGTACTTGCACAATTATTGAACTAATAAAATCTGCTGTTATTGCTGATCGATTAGAAGTGCGCAATAATTAGCTCCCAGTTTTCGATACACGGTTGTGCTGTAACATGAGTCATGAGGTTTATCGTTGTGTGTGTTCCATCAGCACTCATACGCCCCGTTGCACGAAGTTTTGACTCAATTCCGTTGGGTCTTCTGTTTGTGTTGTGTCTGGCCATATAAATAGAACATATGCCAGTGTCTATCGCCATCTATTTGGGCAAGTATGTGTCTGTTTGTGAGTCGCGACTCTATTTACATAGCGCAGTGCTAAACGCACAAAAAGCAGCAAAAGATTGTGGGTGGAAGGAGTGTTGCGAAGGGGCGAAGGGTAGCATATAGATATATGCTGTGTGTGCTTAGTGTAATTTCAGCTAATTGCTTAATCAATATAGCTAACTGTATATGTTATATGTGTACTTTTTACAGTATTGCTTTTTGTCTGTCTGCCGCACTTCAATTAACATACTTTCGCCACAAGTCGAAGGGGTTAAAGGTGATCAGCTGATCTCCTCCCCCGCCCACTTCGACTTCCACTCCCCCTTCCACTTCCACTTTCACTTCCACTTCCACTTCATAGTCCAGTTAGAGACGAGCTCTTAATTTACGCAGATCCTTGTCAAATCTTTACTAACAATTTCCGAGCCCACAGCAGATTGCTGTTGTTGTTCTATTTTCTATTGGCAAGTCCCTTTTTTAGGCTTATTGTTGTTTTTTTTTGCGTTGACCCCTCTTTTATTTATTTTTTTCGTATTTTTTTGTTGATGATGCCGGAAGCTTTGGTCAAGCTAAGCCGCTTAAATTTGCTGGCCGCGTCAAATTGCTGCCATCAACGCAGCTTTGGCGCCCAGCTCCCGTATCCCAGGAGCTCGTCCTGGACTTAGATGTCAATTGAGGCGCCCAAGCCTTGGCACTCTAGTTGACAGCGCCCCCCATTCCGCTCTCCCTCCCCCCGAATGTGATCACACAAAAACCCAATTAAAAAGTTTGCATTTTTATGCCCCGTCCAATGGACGACACTAAAAATTGCTACAAAATAACGAGATTTTCACAGGCAGATTGGCAGCAGCAGCAACCAAGGGTGAGATGGAGGGAGAGGAAATAGGGTCAAGCGGGGCAGGGGTGGGGAAAGCATAAGAAAATGATGGTGTAGAAGTGAAAAGCGTGCGGAAAACTGTTTGTCAAATAATTTTTCACAGCATTTGCCGAGACATCGTGGCGAAAACGTGGCAGGAAAAAGCGGCAGAAGAAATGCTGGAAAAAGCAGGAAAATAGCTGATACGGCAAGTCAAAGGCCGCAAAAGTAGGCAGAACCCGGGCAGGGGGCGTGGCCGGTCGAACAAAAATATAAATACGGCGGGGGCAAAAATACTGCGAGTAAATGGAAATGTGACATTTACGCGTTTTGCGAGCTTAGATCGAGTTAATACCACGGCACGTAGTGACTCCCTCCGTCCCCGCTCCCACCTCCAGCCTCCCTTTGTGGGAGTTATGAGAGATGGCAGGGGGGCGGAGGGAAGCAATTAGATAGACTGCGTAACACTGAGAGACTCCAGACAGTCCAGAGCAGACAGAGAGCCACATCGAGTTGGCAGCTGTCGCATCAGCAGCGAAAACATTTTGCAAGTTACTTTTCGAATTTTAATTATTTCTCCATTCCCCCGCCCTGCCGCGCCCCTCCCCTTCCCTTCCCATCCCATGGCGGTGCGTGTGTCTCTGTATTTTATTTTACATTTTAATTAAAACGCAATTTGCACTTACTTAGAAAATCATTTCGTTTCGCTGCGTATTTATCTTTTGGCTTTTGGTTTTAGCTTTGAGCTTATGCTTATTTCAGCTTCTGCCTCATCTCCAACATCATCTTCTTGTTTTGTTTTTCTCCGACTAACTGTCCATCTGTCTGTCTGTCTGTCTGTCTGTCTACACTACTGACCAGTTGGCCAGTTATCAGCGCCAGTTACCAGATGTTAGCCGGCAAACGCAGTCCATCATTACCACAAAAACGAGAGTCAACTATGTTAGATGAAATATCAAAGTCCAAACAAGCAAAAACACTTTCCCAAAAGCTGCTCAGCTGTAAAATACTCTGCAAATAATTTGTAAACAGCGTCAAGTATATTTCTCTATTTCTTGAATGCATCTAGAATTTTTTTAAATGCATTTTTATATATATCTATATATATAACTGCTTAAATAATTTACACTTCGCTTAAAGCTAGCTTAACAAAGAATATTTTCAGCTAAGAAATTTATTTTCTTGATTATACAAATATTTCAAGTAATATTTTAGATCGACATATAAAATTAGACATCAAAGAAGCTTTCTGTTTTTTGGAGTTCATTTGTATGCCTTTAAATAATTGTAGATTATTCTGGCATATATTGTTTATTTACTATGCCAGTTGTTTGCCGTGTTTACAGGGCATTCAAAAGGGATAAAATTGAAATTAGTTTGGGGCCAGACGCAGAGAGAGCGAAAGGGAGCTGAAGGGGCGCGCATTAGTCACAAAATAATCACAAAAGCCAACAAATTTAATCTACACAACTTTGCAGCTATTCCAAAAACTCAATATATACTCCTATTCCCTTTCCATAGCTCTTCACCCCCGCACTCTCCGCATGGACCGACTCTATCAATACGACCCTGGCCTGTAGGCCAGACCTAATTGTTCGTTTGCCAAAAATTATGACAATGGCCAAATGGCCAAATAGCCAAATGGCGACGCGCGACGCGCGACGTGCAACGGGGCGTATGGCGGATGGCGGATGGTTGTTGCCCATTGCTGAATAATTAATATTGAGCAAGTGGCGGGACAAGCATCAACAATATACTGTCGAGCTGGGGATTGCGTGAGGAGGGGGTGGAAGGGGCTTGCTGACTGGTCTGGTTGTCTGGTTGTCTGGTTGTTTAGTTGTTTGGCTGTTTAGTTGTCTGGTTGTTTGGATGTCGCCTGTTGTTGTCGCACTGAGCATAATAAAATATATTTTATCATTGATCTCTCTCCTCTGCTTAACAGCGAACAGCGAGCACAGCGCAAACATAAACAGGCTGAAGGCAAACACGGCTAACGCACAAAATGCCCGAATTATTAGCTGAATGTTGGTCTGCAGAGCGGGGAGTGCAGAGGCGGGTGGAGATAGCAGGAGAAATGCGGGGAGTGAAAAACTGGAACTGGAAGGATAGAACTTGAGTGAATGGAGAGAGAGAGAGAGGGAGTAAGAGTTGTTCAAGTATTAATGTATAAAATATCAGATTAAAGATCGTTAGACTAGACTCGCCAATACTCGATTTATACATAGTTATAAAACTTAAAGTAATGTTTCACACTATAAATAATGATTGCACACAATATACAAGTAATTATAAAAGTTCTCACTCAACCAAATAATCAGCACAAGTTACCTCTTAAAAATAAAATTATAGGGATCTATAATATTGTTTTTAATATTAAATTTTGTATACGAAATATGTGATGTAATTTTAAAATTGTTTGCATTAACAAATTTCATTTTTATATTTCAGATTGCTCAAGTCAATAGAGAAAATGGAAATTGGTAAATGAATCAAAAGTAGTCTTTATTATTATTTACAGTGTTCTTAATTCATTTTAACACAATATTATGGAAACAAACTTTTTACATATTTTTCAATATTTTATTAAATAATGCAACTTAATATAGTTTTACACATAAACCATAGACCAAATAACATAAAAGACTGGTTCCTTTTTACCATATGTACACATAGAATTAATTACATTATCATACATTACTATTTCAGGACTCGAACGAATAGGACCAATGGAATAAACCTTTTAAGTTTTTTTTCACTGAATATTATTTAAATAATCTCTTAACCGTTATAGAAATAAATGAAGTAATTTACCATATTATTTTAAAAACATTTTGTAAGTCCCAAATTATTTAATTTCACTATATTTTCATATAATAGCGCCTCAAGATATAAAAGAGAGACGTAGAAAGTGTAAGAGAGATAGAAAGGAAGAGCTATGATCCTTTAAAAGCTTGCAAATATTTTAAATTTTCACACCTTTCGGTTGCCCGGACAACAATAACGAGAAACCGCTTGATTTTGGGATCAGTTTTTGTCTGCACCACCCGCAGATGGGGGGGTGGGGTCGCGTTGGCAAACAATTTAATTAAAATATGCATGTCTGTCCCCCACGTGGTGTGAGGGGCTGAGGTAGCAGCAACTTGGTTGGTAGGTTTGTTGCTGGCTGCACAACAACAACAACTAGTAACAACAACAACAATAACAAACAACAACAATTGTCGTCGTCAGCAGTTGACAAAAGTGGGCAAAGATGCCAAATTGAAACATTTGCACTGACAGTTGCCCACAGCCCATAACAGCGGCAGCGAGCACCCGCCTTTCCCCTCTCACCATCCGCCACTCTGTCACCGCCCTGCGCGTCAGAGGCGATGTTGATGTTGTCATTGCCATAAAACTTCTTGCCACTTGCTCTACATTCTGAGTTGCCTCTCTCTCTCTCACGTCCTGCTCCTCGCTTATCCTCTCTATGCTCTCTCGCCTCCTCTTCCATCTACTCTCTCTTTTTCGCTATCTCTTGCCGGTTTGTTTTTGCGTTTTTAATTTCGCTTTGTGACAATTTTTTGCAATTGTCAACTGTCTCGCGCCCCCCTTTTGTCATACTCTACTCTCCCTCGCTCTCTACTACTCTCCTTCTGTCCTTAGCCCCTTCCTAGCCGTTTCTGCATTTCTTTTTCGCGCTGCCATTTGATAAGTTTGACAGCGGCTACTCTACATCTTTGTCTGCCTGTCTCCTCCATTTGCCGTCCTCTTCTCCCCGACAACACATTATCCACCTCTCGCTCTCGCACTCGCACTCGCACTCGCTATCGTTTTCGCTCTGTCTCAATTTCGGCGTCTTTGTCGTTTTCTTTTTTTTTTTTTGCGCTTTCTGTGTGCAAATAAGCAGCGTCAGGGCGTCAAACTGAAAATAAATGAGCCAAAACGTGCAGAGTGAAGCTGCGGGTTGCAGGCGAGCGAATGGAGTGGGAGCTAAGAGAATGAAGGAAGGGGGCGGAATAACAAGCAATGGATGGCTGGACAGCTGGTTGAGAGTGGTTGAAGGGAGTGTGTGGGGGGGGGGGGGGGGGGATGGTTAGCTGGGATATTGTTGCTGAAGTGAAAACAAATTAACTATCTCACGCTGAGTTTTTATGCTGCAGTTGTCCTCGCTGTCACTGAGACAAACAAAGAAGGACGCAACATCAGCAGCAACAGCAACAGCAACAGCAACGGCAACAGCAACGGCGGCAGAAATGGCGGTCCTAGGCACAGGCAAACACTTCAAGGCCCCAAGCAGCCTAGAAGCCGAGTGCCAAGCTGAGGCAACTTTGTTGCCAAGCCAATACTCTCACAGCCAACTGAGTTGCTTCCATATACTGACCACAGGCAATATTCTCGTTCTCTCTCACTCGCTCGCACGCTCGCTTTAGATGCTTGGTGCAACAGCTGCTTTGCTCGACTTTATTTATGCGATGCATAAATTCCAAGCAATTTGCCTCGAGTAGTCATCACCTGTAACTGAAGCATTCATTTGATTTTTATGGCATACTTTTGGGCGTAAGGTAATTTCAGCTTGCTCGCAAAATTACAATTTTGTATTTCAACTAATTATTATGATTTATATTCGATTGCAGCAGATGAAGCGAGCTCATTTCGTGATTTGTTAGATATAAAATATTGCACACAAAATTATCTTCAGCTAACAGTCTAATAGATACACAGAACTTTAATGGCTTCCGAAATTAATTAGTGTAAAATTGTGGAAGCTATTGCATTAATTTTATTATAAGGTGGATATTTTTTTAGCTACAAAATGGCTTATTTTCAATATGCATTACTCTACAGTTCTAGATAATGAGCGAATTTATTTTATTATAAATGCTTTGTTAAATTTGTAATATTTAATCTGTTTATTTTTGGTGCAGTACAGAACAATAATGATAATAATAGAAGAAATAACTTGAATAATAATAATCATTACAAAATTAATCTGCATCGGAATGAAGTCGTTATTTGTCTCGTCCTCAGATTATGTATAGTCCTCCCGCGCAGGAGTCTTTGTAACAGAATGTTTGGATGGATCGTAAATGATAAATAAATAAATAAAAAAAAATATTATCCAGAACAAATGGATCTTTAAAGTTTTGCTCTGCTCCTGTCGAGTTTCAATTAGAGTGTTTAGAATTCGGCATTTCGCACCGCGATTCGATTCACTTTCATTTTGTTGTCTTTGGAAATTCGCTTCATTCACCGCTGCTGCTGTTGATGCCGTTGTCGTTGTCGTTTGTTGTCATCTTCTTTAGCTTTTATTTGTGTCACAATTTCGTTTTATGGGACACAGTGTCTATGTCCTTGTCGTTGTCTGTGTTGTTGTCTGCGTCAGTGTCTTGGTGTTGCCGTTGGTCAACAACTTGCGCCTTGGTCCTTGAGCTGCAGCTGCCGTCAACTTCAGCTTCGGCTGCACCTGTTGATGAGCTGTAAACGAGAGCGCAGAGTTACATCACACTTTTACGAACGCATTTCGATGCTAATTCCATCAAATCTGACGCAATCTGCAAAGAGGATACTACAAAATATAAAGTATACGCAGCAGCAACTGCTTAAATACTCGGACTATTCGCCGAGCCATCGAATCTCACGTCTAATACAACTTAAGAGGTGTTCTCTCTTTCCTGCCCCATTCTCATTCTTATCCTCTTCCTTATTCACATTCACATTCGCATTCGCATTCGCATTTCTATTTGCAGTCGACGTTGACTCGCTAAGCCAGTTGGCACCAGTAACCATAACTTAGAAACGCAAACAAGCTGAATTTGCTGACGAGCCAAGCTGTTAGCAGGGGATGATGATGAAGAAGGCGCAACTGGAAGGAGGATGGAGAAGGAGCAAGGACGTTGAGGAGCTCGGTCTGTGCTTGGTCTCTCGACCTCTTCCTCTCTCGCTCTCCGTGCGGTGCTGCTCCTTTGGCCTGCACTATGCTGGCTGTTACATTTCAATTGAAAGGATTTACATTTTGTTGTTATGTTTCAGCATTTTTGTTTTACAGTTAGGGTCGTACCCCCAGTGACATGATGAACCCAAGAGCAGCGAAGCGTAGCTATAGCGAATATATTATAATGCCACGCACGAATCAGACGCAGACCGAAAGACACGTCATAATTGTGTGGTTTGGCTTCAGCATACAAGCTACGAGTGTACTCACACTCGGCCGTGAGTGTTTTTTCGGGTGTTGGGTGTTGGGTGTTGGAGGGGCGACCTGTGACAACTGGCTGCCGATGCAGTGATTGTGGATGTCACATCGTGAATAATACGAATAACACACTCATATTCACATTCATTCGCTGCATATGCTTGTGATTTGTGACGGCATTCATGAGTGTTTACGATTTGCATACATCATTCGGTTTGCTGTGTCACGATTTATGAGCCAATCGATGGGAAAAATCAAAACATTTATGAGTGCACTCGTGAATACAATCACGAATAACTGTTAATATTGTTTTGGTAACTGT
This sequence comes from Drosophila ustulata, assembly GCA_035047365.1. NCBI lineage: Eukaryota > Metazoa > Arthropoda > Insecta > Diptera > Drosophilidae > Drosophila > Drosophila ustulata. The sequence continues at coordinate 668,119 of JAWNPT010000095.1, forward strand.
ACGTATAGGAAGTAATAATTATCATATTAACTACGAGATCTTACAATAATATTTTTAATAAATTATTCACCTGGTACTCATGAATACACTCGGGAATTAAACAAAGTTGAAGATCTTCAACAAAATTATTAATTGATGGCAATGAATCTTTAATATGTATAGATAAAATAATACTATTTTTTAAGAACCCACAGCACAATTGGTAAAGAGCTAAAAGGATGCAAGTGAAATTTCCCACTCTTACTATCTTAAATTCCGTATTAAATTTAGTATCTGATATCGTGGCAACGATTTTTATACCCGCTACCCATAGGGTAGAAGGGTATTATAACTTAGTGCCAACAGAAAATGTATGTAACAGGCAGAAGGAGGCATCTCCGACCCCATAAAGTGTATATATTTTTGCCCACAATAGGCATAAATCTAGAACAAATCGCGTATAACTCCAAAAGTTCTTAACGTAATGATCTGTAAGCCATCTTTGCTTAATACTATTAATATACCCTATAATTTTGGTAAAAATCGGATAATTAGAACAAAATTTATTTGTTAAATTATTTATCAATATAAAAATAATCGTGTAGGTCTGACGCAGATCAAGTTTGTTTAAGATTTTTGCCACGCCCCTTTTCGCCCCCAAAAACTGTAAAAGTCGTAATAATGGACCTAGCATTGAATTTTGGTGTGCATAATAATAATGATAGTCTCAATGACTCCTGGTTGAGATCGAATGAAAAACAAGGAATTTATTAGAGAATCAATTTTATATGCAAAATTCACTTGCAGCTGCTCGCGCTTTGTTTGTTTAGTTGACAGTGTGACCATGTCGGTGTTGTGGATTTTTACCCGCTATTTTCAAATAAATTAAAAAAAAAACAAGTTTCAGTATATTCTTTGGTATATTTTATATTAAAATATCATTTTAGTTTTTTGTTTTCTCTCGAAATGGGTTGCGGTGATCATACGGTCGAGCACTCGCGACTGTAGCTTTCTTACTTGTTTTAATCTATTTATTGAGCGTAGAATTCATACCCCTGATTTTCAAAATCTTGCTGTTAAATGTCTCAATGGTCGAGCAGGAAGAAGTTCGTTGTACCTGCTGTATGCCTGTATGAATGAAAAAACTACATGCAGTTAAGAAGCAATTTCATGAAAATAGAGATGATTATATCAGGCTTGCACAATAGAATTGATTAACTGAATTTGATAATTTCTATCAGACAGCGGATACACCCACAACTAATATAGTGAAATTCGCTTATTAGTTTGAGAACTCCAATCACTCCGAAGTGCACTGTATTCACACAGAATTCACTTGTGTGTGTGTGTGCAATTTGCTTCATAGCTTTAATTCACATTTATTCATTCCAACCGTAAATTATGATGTCCCACGTATATCACTATGAGCTCAACTGCAAACAATCTACACTTCTGCACCACGTGAATGTGAGTGTGGGTGTGAGTGTGGGTGTGGGTGTTACTCACTCACATTTGAGCCACCCGCCCGTCGTTGGCAACATTCACTTGGGTATTCAAACGACCGCGTGCTTAACGACCTTTTAATTGTCTTGTGTCTTGTGGGCTCTGTTGTATACCTGGTTGCATTGAGTTAACTGCTGGCGCCACCTAGCGTCGCCAAAAAGAGTTGACAAAATTGTCGAATATTCACCACAAGTTGCGGGCGCAGTTGCGGACGACGAGGGGGAGGGGGGAGGGGAACTCGTCTTTTTAGCCAGAAATAAACTCATTTTAAATACTTTCGCCAACAATTTGTCATAATTTGGCTCATTTCGTTGGCAACACACGACGAGGCGGCTTTTGTCACTGCTGCCAGAGCTGAACTCAACTCCGCTCAGCTGGGGGCGGATTGTGGCAAAAGTTTTGCATGTGCTGGGCGTGGCAACGCCCCCCAAGCCGCCACCCGTTGAAGCTGCAATAGTTTGCGATGTTTTTGCTGTTGTTGTTGTTCCCTTGCATTGTGTGTTAAGTTCTTAAGCGCTGCCAAAAACTGCAAAAACTTGAATTGAGGCAGGCAAAACGCTTAAAAAGTGCCGCCTATGCAGTTATACCTCCCAAGGGGGGTGATGAGAGGCAGCAAGGAGCCAGAGGCAAGGGTTGTTGCTACTTTATTACGTGCACAAACACGATACACCCAGGCAGCTTCGCGACTCCAACTCCGCCGCTTTTTGGGGCTCTCTTAGCATAAATTTTCAATAGCGGAGCAACAAATGAGCGGGAGTGAGTGAGAAAGAGAGGCAGAGACAGAGATAGAGACACAGATAGCTGACTGGCTTTTGTTACAATGTATTGAACCGTTGGAGTCCGCTGCAGACAATTGCATAAGAGTCAGAGTCGAGATGCCGCTGAGCACAAAGGCACACCGAAGGCCCCAGAACAATGCCACAAGAAGCAGGTGGCTTGTGGCATGTGTGCCTGCCACCACATCGCATCGTCCAAGAGGCGCAGGGGGGTGAGGTGTGGCACACAACAATGGCTGCCTGACAAGCGACTCATGTCTTCCCAAAATTACATTTAAGTTGCTAAAATTACAATACAAAATTGAAATATCTTATTTCAACATGCAGTTGAAGCAATTTTTCATGCGTATTAAACAGAGTGAAGACGTGCAGCACACAGACTGGTGGAGAGGAGGGGGAGGAGGCGGGAAAGAGGGAGGGGAGTGGCAGTCAGGGAGTTGCAATTACAGGGAACCAGAGGCAGACAGACAGCCAGATAGCGAAGCCACAAAAAGGGATGTGTGCAAGGCAAGTGAATGTGTGTGAATGTGAGTGTGTGTGTAAGTGAGTGTGAGTGTGAGTGTGAGTGTGAGTGTGAGTGTCAGGGTGGGGATGAGGCAAGTCTGAGGCAGAGCGACAGGCAGCTAACGAGCCACATGCCGACAACGAGGCAGACAAAACTTTACAAAATTTATCAACGAGTTGAGTTCTTCGAGTGTGAGTTTGCCTTCGACTGTGTGTGTGTGTGTGTGTGTGAGCTTGCATTTATGAAAATGTAATAATAACAAAAGACGCAATGCAGACGCGGCAGGCAGCAAACTCAAAACAAACACAAGGAGACACCAAACGAACGAGGAGCCAAGTCAAAGTATTGTCTATGGTCTGCGATGTGTGGAGCAACCTGTTGGTGAGGGGAGAGGGGGCAGGGGCGGAGATGTGCAACATAAGTATTTGTAGATTTGCAAACATATGGCTGACTGCATGCAGAATGTAACTACATGCAAACTGTAACTGTATCTGCATCTGCATCTGTATCTGTATCTGTATTTGCAAATGTATCTGTCTCTCGCCTTTCTTGCCCCCTCGTTGCTTGTGCAAAATTGTAAATTTACGAGTTTAAAAATTTGCCAAAACAAATTATCATCAAATGCTCATCACAAATAGCACTAAAATGCAGGCAAACAATACAAAGGGCGCACAAGTAGCTCACAGATACACAAGCACATATGGAGATACAGATACATTCGCAAGATACAATTGACAGACGCCAATGAAGTGCCAAACCAAAAGGAACAAACGCGAATTGTTTCAGTTAACTCAATAGGATGCCAAGGGAGGGGACGATGCGAAAGATGCAGAAGGGATTCTATTGTCATGGCCACTTTGTGCCTTGAAACAATAAGCAACAAAAAAAGGCAACGACAATGGCAAACAGTTGTGTGGCAACAACAAAGCGAACAACAAAATTCCAAATAAAAATAGATGCTGTTAGTTGATACTTGAGCGACTTATAATCGTTATCATTAGTCGCCATGTAACAACAGCAACAACATTGATTAGCATTCCTATAAATATTTGTTATGTTGTGCATTTTATAGCCTGATTGGTGCTCATCATTTCCTATAATTATGTGGGCAAATTGCTCACCCATTATCGTCCTATATTTATCGTTCGTCCTCGAAATGTCAAATGCGACATTTGGATTCAGAGAAAAGCTTATTTTTAAATGAGCTTCCCCTGGAACTTAAATACATACATGTAATATTTAAACACTTGACTCAGAATAGAATTTATTGATCAGCTGAACACAACAAGTTATTCAGCACACATATTTTTTCAATAACCACTTCAGTAAAAATAAAAATATACAAAGAGTAATTATCGACTCATCTAGAAGAAAATCTAAATTACGTTCTAAAAAGAAGAATTAAACTCTTAAATTTGAGAATAGTTCGATTTAAAATAAACGTGATTGATTTCAAGCAGAGTCAAACAATATTATATTACACCGGGCAAAGCATCACACAAAGCTGATATTGCAACAAATTTCATCTTGGGACCTTCCCGTATTGAAAAGTTAAGTAAAAACTAGTAAGAAAGCTACAGTCGAGAGTGCTCGACCGTATGATACCCGCAACCCATTTCGAGAGAAAACAAAAAATTTAAATGAAATTTTAACAACAAATATACCAAAAATATAGTGAAACTTGTGTTTTGTTTGTATATATTTGAAAATAACGGGTAAAAATCCACAACACCGACATGGTCGCACTGTCAACTAAACAAACAAAGCGCGAACAGCTGCAAGTGAATTTTGCATATAAAATTGATTCTTTAATAACTTCCTCGTTCGATCTCAACCAAATTAACAGGAATCCTTGAGAATATATCTATTATTATGCACACCAAAATTCAATGCTCTAGGTTCATTATTACGGCTTTTACAGATTTTGGGGGCGGAAAGGGGCGTGGCAAAAATTTAAAACAAACTTGATCTGCGAAAGACCTACACGAATACTGTCACCAAATTTGATATCTCTAGGTCATTCACACACTTAAAACGTCCATATGCATTGGGCACAACAATTTTGATAAATAATTTAACAAATAACTTTTGTTCTTCTTATCCGATTTGTACCAAAATTACAGGGTATATTATATATGGGTTACCAAATTACACATCATTACACACTTTTGGAGTTATACGCAATTTACATAAAAAAAAAACTTGACTTTTTCTAGATGAATGCTTATTGAGGGCGAAAGGGGCGTGGCATCCAAGTTTTGAAATAAACTTGATCTGCGTAGGGTATGAAGGAACCTTTTTGCCAAATTAGGTGTGTCTATGTCTTACAGTCTCTGAGATCCAGGTGTTCATACATACAGACAGACGGACAGACGGACATGGCTATATCGTCTCGGCTGTTGACACTGATCAAGAACATATATACTTTATGGGGTCGGAGATGCCTCCTTCTGCCTGTTACATACATTTTCTGTTGGCACTAAGTTATAATACCCTTCTACCCTATGGGTAGCGGGTATAAAAATGTTATAAAATTGTAATTTAAGTGAGCGAGGCGACATAAATTTTGAAATGTTTTACATAGACTTGTTCTTGCTTTACAGCTATCAGATTAAGGTATTGAGACACTTCTTTTGATTACCCTGCTTCTACGGAATATGATTAATATTGTCCAAACTTGATATTTTATGTAACTCGTTTCATCGATGCTAAGATCGCAGTTCTGAAATCTGTTCGACAAACATGAAAATGTAAATGCCTGGAGCAGGGGAAGAGCGGAGAGGCAGTAAACCTTCCAGTAAATATGAATTTATGATTAGATGAGAACGTGTGTAGATAACCTCGATAAGATCGCTGCTCAAAAACAATAACATAAAACCCAAATCGATAATTCTATTGTCTGCGCGGCAAGTTGCCAATCCAGTCGTCGAAGCGTTTGGGAATCACCTGCGTTCACCTGGCCTCAGTCGCTGTCGCTGTCGACGTCGCCGCCTCTGTCGCTGCCTCCGCTTCCGCCAACGCTTGTGGCGTCGCCAAAGCGAATAAAACTTCAATTAGCAGCGCAAATCAAAGTCTGAGCCATGCTAATGCCGCCAGACAACGGCAACGGCAACCAGAAAGCCAAAAAAAAAACAAAAAACAGAAACTGAAACCGAAACAGAACCAGAAGCAGAACCAAAAAACTGAAACAGAACCAGAACCAGAATCAAAATCAGAAACCAAAAACCGAAGCAGCAGTTCAAGTGGCGCCCCCGCTCCCAACGCCTCTGCCCTGCTCAACTTGTCCCGAATAAACACAACAACAACAACGAAAATACAAAGTTGGAAAAAAGTTAAAGCCGCGTGTCCAGCGACGTTGCGGGCATTAAATTGATAGAGAAGCAAAAGCGATGGCAACATAAACAACAAAATTGTTGCTGCTAGCTAATGGTTGATTGGCGGTGGGGGAGTGGCAGAGGGGCAGGAGCAGGGGCAAGGGGAGGGGCTGCTACTGCTGCTGCTGGCTGCACACTGCTGCGATTTTTTGCCTTTGATAGAAAAACAATTTTTCTACTCCATTTCACGCGTTCAAGGCAGCAGCAGCAGCAGCAGCTCCGAAAGCAGCAGAGCCAAATGGGCGCAGAGGAGGCATGGCAGGGCTTAGCATAAAAGCGAGGGCAGCTGTCTGAGGAAGCGCGGGACGGGGAGGGGAGCAGTCTCGAAGCGCTCGTCAGCGTAAAGATGCCGCCAGACCGATAAACGTTAGAAATGAAATAACAATAAAAAACAATTTTTTGTATGTATCGAACAGAACAGTTCTCCCTCTCCCTCTCCCTCTCACTCCTTCACTCCCTCCCCCACTCGCAGTCTGTCTCGCTCCCTCCCCCGCACTTCAGTTGGCGAAAGTTGAGCGTTGTATGTGACCCAATTTATTGTTGTTGCTGTTACCGTTCACTGACTTTTCTTGCACTGTAGTTTTCCAGTTTTGATTCGCAAATTGCGCAGAAAAACGAATTTCACAAATATAATGCGAGTGCCCAAAGTTCAGGTTGCGAATAGTTGTATTCATTAGCATTAGCGTTATATACTTTCGATTCTAACCGCTCAGCATCTCTCGGGATTCGCACAATGTTGTGCATTGTTCGGACCCAACGCCGAGAATCGCTAACATCTTTTGTCAACACTCTTAGACAAGTTTTGGCCTTTTATGACAATTTAATGATTAACTCGAATAATGAATATACATGCTCATCTGGCGCGGCTGTTCGAGTATTCATTTGCTTGACGCACACACACCACTCAGAAAACAAACTCAGCTGACAAACCACAGCTTCAACTGACCTACAGTGAGTACATTGACGTCTAGCCGAGGAGGGGCTATCCAAAGACCCTGAAACTCTCAAATAGTCTGACGACTACCTGGTTGACGACGTTCTGAGGTCGAGATTTTCGAAGATTCCCAATTCGCAATTGACGATGAGCAATTGTAAAAATCATCTACGAAGTTCATGAGTACCAGATTAATGTTTAACTACACATACATACATAAGTTACTTTTTGGGGTTCGAGAAATCCCAGTTTTCTAGAAATTAATTCTTAATTCTTACTATCACTGTATGCAGTAACAACATTGTGAACTTATTGGCAATCCGGCTTAACTATAAAAATTATCAACCACCATAAAAGACTAAAGTTCGAAATTTTCGCTTTTTTCCCCTTGCCTGGTTGGCTAATTGAGTATTTACTTTTGGTAAGACTAATTGTGAAATGCTCAATATTTAAATAATATGCAAATTGCATTATTTGATTGATTAAAAAAGATTCTTGATGATAGAATTTCAATTAATTATTATTTATGTTTCTTAGCAGTATTTGATAAAATCTAAGCTAATATGCAAATATATCTAACAGGCAGAAGGACACTATAAAGTATATTTATTTATGCACAGCATCAACTGGAGAGTTGATATAGATATGTTCACTTTAAAGTATATATATTCGTGATCAGCACCAACTGCCGTCTGTGTGTCCATGTATGATCGTGGATGTTAAAAACTATAATCGCTGGAGGCACAAAGGTTCCCGCATTCATGACGGAGATAAAGTTTATTTCCCCCTTCGCTAGCAATGTACGAAAATCTACAACTATTTAAATTTGATAAATGTAAAATGCGTATAACTTAAATTAAGTTCTTAGTGTATTGATGTGTAAATTGGTAAACCATCTATGCATTACACTCTTAATATACCTTGCGTATCGGGTGAAAATCGGACTGGAAGAACAAAAGATGTTTTCTTGTTTTGTTGTTTCCAAACAAATGTATACTTTTAGAGTGTATAGTAAGTATGTGTGTAAAAGTGGTTTGATTAAAAGCTGATAGGCACAGGGTACCTTCTAGTCGAGCACTTTCGTCAAGAGCGTTTTAACTTGGTATTAATTTATAGTATTTATTGAATTGCAGTGTATTCTTAATCAAATTGCTTAATTAATGGTGGCTAGGGTTGCTTTATTTAAAAATTATTAAAATTAATTAACAAATAAATCAAAAACTTATTTGAAGATTATATTTATTTTTGATCTTAGAGTTTCAAGAAGTTGTCATTTAATTTTACTGATGAATGTACATATACATATATACAACTTGTTTTACGTTTCTACGAGTCGCTTACAAAAATCAACTTAGACTTAAGCTATGTATTGGTATTAAACGTAAAAATAGCTTAAATTTGAGAGAATATTAAAATTTCAAATAAATTGAAAACATTAATAAAAAACCGAACTCTTTAATTTTATTAATATTATTAATTTGATTCACTGGGAACGATGAAAAATACAATTTGCATTGCAAAATCAAACGATCTTCTGTGGATTTTCAAAGCTCTTTTGATTCAATTTTGATTTGAAATCAGGGTACATGGTTGAGTGATTGAAATCTATTCCCTTTCTCTGTTTTGTCTAGCAGCCTCTGGCAGTTTGAATTCTGTTTCAGTATCTGGTTTTTATTTCAAACAAACAAAAAAAATCCCCCGTTGGAAGCTGAGCCTAACAAAGAAGTTATATGATCATCAAAAAACACAAATTGATAATGTCTCCGATTTGCTGTTTGTGTTTTTTATGAACTCATCAAAAAGCGCTGTTGTTGTTCTTGTTCTTAATGCTTTCGGCGGCGTTAGAAAACAAGTTGGACAAGAATTCGCGGGAGAGAAACACAGGCCGAGGTTGGCTCGAAAAAAAACAACACACACAAAAAACCTGTACAAAACTCAATTTCTTCTTCTCAAAAAAAGAAAAAAAAAAACAAAACGAATAGAATAATACCTAATAATTATAAGCAGCAGCTTGGCGCCGGCGTCGCAGTCGCAGTCGACGTCGCCGTCGCCGTCGCTGCTGCAGTCGCAACACGGGAGCTAATCAATAAAGCGCGTTAATTATTGTTTGGTTTAAAGCTTGATTACAACACCAGCGAGGGGTTTAGAACGCCAGTGAGCGCTTAACGCAAAGCACACGCGCGTGTTGTCCACAACCAGCAAAAGCCAAAAGCAAAAAACCAAGCAGAAACACAAAAGAAACCAACCAGAAAAAATAAAAAAAACAAAACGGCCAAAAAAGGCAAACAACACGAGAAGACGACAAAAACAGCGGACGATAAAAGTCGCCAGCGGCCAAAAACGCGCTCATTGCGTGCGCTGTTTTCGCAACGGTAAATTACCAGAGCGCAGAGAACGGAACGAAGAGGACGGCAGGAAGCGATATCAGATATATAGCCGGAGATCCAGATACACACAGATACCACAGATACATCGTCAGGATGAGGATGCGACACGCATTTGCTGGATTAATTGTTGGCTGGCTGGCAGTTTGTCAACCACAAGGTAAATATTTTTATGCGACGGCAACGGCAACAATAGCAGCCCTGGCTAGATAGGATAATGAGACACACACACACACGCGTACACACTCGCACACACATACACACTGGCACACACTTTTGGGTCTTTGATATTACAGCAATAATTGCAAAATTATCGCTGGATTTTGCGCCTACGTGCAACGCATATTGACAAAATGCCAAAAAGGACAGCGACAGCGACAGCAACAACGACAACTGCAATACAATGACAACAAAAAGAGCAGCGTGCAAAGGATAATGATGCAGGCTGGCAACCCTGGCCCACACACAATTGCCACGACACAAAGCTCTCGAATTTAACAGTCGCTCAAAAGAGTTAAGTGTTATTACACGCACATCATTTGTTTCCGTTTCCGGTGGCGAAGAGTAGCATGTAACATAAAATGCTCTATGAATAGCAGAAAGCAGATCGAATTTTTGCACGCCAATTGCAGTCATATATTCAACTGAAGCTCGTTTTGTTCTCTAATCTCAGCTCCGTCTACTGATGTTATATCATTCTTCACTGCCAGTTTTATCAAAAGCCTTATTTGTCAAGATTTGCTTTTTACAAAGTATTTTTTAGCAGTAGAATATTAAATACAGTATTTAAAATTCCAAAAACCGGATTGCTCTTTATTGTACAGTAATTGTAAAGTTGTTGGATTTTTAAAACAACAAAAAGGTTTTGTTAGCCTTTTTTACAAATACTATATTTTTTTATATCTTTTTTTTTTGTGTGCAATTTAATTATGATTTTTTTGTTTGTGAGTGTCGAAAAAGTATCAAAGTGGAACTGTTTTTCTTGAGCTTAAACCTGAATTAAATATTTGGTGCAACTACAGAACTTCAGTTTGTTTTCAATGCGAGTTTTCGGAAAGTTGTCGCACGGAAGCAGATAAAATATGAAAAATCTCGGCAAACTTGAGGCGAGCAGTGGAAAATTTAAAAAATAATAATGGCAGCGAGCAGAGAGCACAATTTAATGATATTCAAATTAGAAACAGTCTAAAAAAGAAATAAAGAAAAAACAAATAAGGAAAAGAAGCGAGTGATGCTGTGACATGGAACAAGTTTGAGGAGTTCCAGTTGTTGTTGTTGTTGTGTGTGGCGAGATTATAAATGCATGAAGCTCTCTGATATGTTTACCTTTAATATCGCGCAACAAACAACAAAGTTTCGCCAGCTGGGCGAAAACTTTTCCATTTACCTCAGTCTCACTCACTCTCTCTCTCTCTCTCCCGCTCTCTCTGTCTCTCTGTGTCTAGTTGACGCACAATTCTTTGGCAATCAGTTCTATGGACCCCAGCAGGGCTTCGCAGGCGCCGGACGCGGCGGACGCCAGGGCTCCGTCTCGAAGGCCAACACAAACGCGTACGAGCGCCAGGTGGACTTCGGCAACAACGTTGAGTATACGCAGGGTCTGTCGAACTCGCGGGCCGTGACCCGCCAGAATGGACAGCGCATCGTCTCGGACAGCCAGGCGCGCACGCGCGACGTCGACGTCGGCGGCCTGCAGATCGGCAACACTCTGACCAGGACACGCACCAATGCCAATGGCGCCGTTTCTGGCGGCATCGCGAACCAGTTCCGCGTGGGCAATCTCGGCCTGGGCGCCTCGTTGTCGCCCGACAATCTGCGCCAGGGCTTTGGACTGCAGCGCGGCGCCGATGGCGACGTGCGTCTCGGTCTCGGCCTGCTCAGCCTCGACCTGGACAACAATGTGCAGAACAGCAACACGCTCAGCCAGGCCCAGGTCAACGCTCAGGGCCGAGGAGCGCGCGTCGGTTCCAACAGCAACACCAACGTCAATCAGCAGCAATATGGCGGCGTGAATGTGCGCGAGACGGTGACGAACTCGAACGCTTACGGCCGCACCCGCAACGGACAGACGTCGGCGAACGCCGGCGGCTTCGGCGGCAACGCCATCACCCAGGGTGCCACCTACGGCGGCTTCCCGCGCCAGCGTCGTGCCCCACAGCAGCAGCTGAGGCGCCAGCAGCAATTTGCTGCCCCCAACCGTCGCCTGACACGCCCCAAGCGCCGTGCGCAGTTCGTGCCCTTCGGCTACCCCGAGCAGAACTATAACAACTTTGGGTTCGGCGGCGGCTTCGGCGGCTTTGGCGGCGAGTACACGGAGCGTCCACGTCGCCAGTTCGGACGTCCTAACCAGAACTTTGGCGGCGGCTTCAACGGCGGCGGTTTCGGCGGCTTCGGCGGCGGCTTCGGCGGCGGCTTCGGCGGCGGCTTCCAGCAGCCGCAGCAGCAGGGCGGCAAGCAGCGCGGCCAGGTGCAGTCGGCGGGCAATGCGGGCGCCCAAGGCGGACCCGGCTTCAACCAGCAGGCGGGCAGCAACAACTTCGCCAACCAGAACGCCGACGGCTCCCAGAACGCGGGCAGCAGCAGCATCGGCAGCAACCTGGCCAACGACGGCAGCAGCGGTCAGGTGAGCTCGGCCAACACCAACCAGCAGAACGGCCCCAACTCGCAGACCAACGGCGCCCAGTCGCAGGCGCTCAACTTCGACGGCAACGGCCAGCAGGCGAGCAACTCGAACGCCAACACGCAGCACACGCGCGACGGCAACCGCGAGACAATCGGCTCGAACAGCGGCTCGTCGGCGACCAACAACAATCCGGGCGGCAGCTCCACGAACACGGCCAACACGGACACGCAGGTGGTGCGCGACGGCAACCAGCAGACGATCAACTCGGGCGCCAACAGCCAGTCCATCTTCCAGGGCAACCAGGGCCAGGGCAACGCCGCCGCCAACACCGCGGCCAACATCAGCTCGCAGCGCGGTCCCAACGGCTCCGTCTCGAACTCGGCCAGCAGCAGTGCAACCGCCACAGCCACCAACGGTCAGTCGGCCAACGCCAACGCCAACGCCAATGCCGGAGGACGCGGCAATGGAGCTGGCGCCGACGCTGGCGCCAACAGCGGCAACAATCGCAACGGCGGCGGCGCCAACTCCAACGCCAATGTCTTTGGCGGCTTTGGCTTTGGCCGTTAACTCTTAACTGTTCACTGTTCACTGCACTACAACTCACTCTAGCTATTTTTTTTGCTCGTCTTACTTTAATTACTTTTTTTTTATCGACAACGAATCACTTTAAGCACATGAATAAAATGCATTTGTTAATTTTAATTGTGATTTCGCACAAGCACTTGGGGCTCTTAATTGTTGTTTATTTTGCTTGTGCTTTTTCCGCCACTAAGAACATCATTTGGGTATTCACAACGTCACAATTTATTCGCACTTTGTTTGTTCAAACGAGCAGTTCACGCAATTCACTACTTTAATATTCATGTTTATTCACTATTTGAAACGTGGCTGTTTTTATAGCATTTATTTTTGTTTTTCAAAAGCTTAAAGTTGCAAATTGATAAATGTGATACTTAGAAAGTTCGGCTCATACAGTGAAAACACACTTAGCGGTCACCTTTATTAAGCGGACACTTTTTCGATATTCTGATAAGTTCTTCTAAAAAATTGTTCCTCTTTAAAGCGGTCGCGAATATGGGTTTTGAAACTTTTTTGACACAAAAATTCATTCAAAACCTCTCTTAACCAGTCGGCAATTTCTTGTACATATGGATAATCAAAAGCATTAGGAATGCACGGGTATGCGTAAAACATTGCAAAGTATAGAATAATGTTAGGGGGCCGAAACCCCGGGCCTTATAAAGATGAAATAATTGAGAATTTAGTGTAATTTTGGTTACACATATGTATGTTATCTATTAATATTTTTAGTTTTTTTTTCTTCATCATGTATAATGTTCAGCAAATTATAGGAATTGTAAGAATAATTAATATGCTAATGAAATGCGGAAAGCATTAATATAACTAAACACAAGTAAGAAAGCTACAGTCGAGCGTGCTCAACCGTAGGATACCTATCAAATCCAAACTCTCAGGAATCATGAATACTATAGTTGCTATTGTGCTTAACTGAAGCTTCAATTTTACGACTTGTATAATTTTTTTCAATTTGAGAGAGCGGAAAGGGGCGTGGCCAAAATCGAAAACAAACTTGATATCCGTAAGACATACTCGAGTATTGGCACCAAGTTTGATATCTCTAGGTCTTATAGTCTCTGAAATCTACGTACAGACGAACAGACCGGAGTGGCTATATCGTCGCGAGTGATGACACTGATCAAGAATATATATATTTTATGGGATGGGCTGAAAGGCCTCCATCTGCCTACTACATACATTTTCTCTTGGCACTAAGTTATAATACCCTTCAACTCTATGAGTAGCGAGTATACAAATAATATGCAAATTAAATTAAATCGCGCAATCACATTAACCTACTTCACATTTGCGGATAGCTGGCTAAATTTTATAATATGTCAATTCCGCACACTGTTCTTTTAACTGAACAAGTTCAACCATCTTTAAATGGAACCAGTTTCTTATCTCTTGGCTTGCGAAATAGAAATTCAGTCAGTTGAAATGAAATATCTATTAATTATTCCATGTAGCGACAAGTCTGTTCTATCTAAATAAACTATTATTTTTTTCTTAATGAAACTAGCTCTCTGACACATAATTAAAACACATAAAAGGTTCCATCTATCTAATAAAAAGTTTTGGTAACAAGAAATATTTATTTAGGAGGTATATATGGTGAATGAAATTTTATTTCAATTGCAATTTACTATATGTATACACTTACGAATTTTGTTTGCTAGAGGAGTGATTAAAAACTCGGAACGTAATCATAATGAGGTTATTAATTTGAGTTTCGTGATTTTATTTGAATAATGATTAAAAATAATCAGGCAAAAAAGTCCTCAAAAATCATGATTATTTTTCAGTTTAATTCATTGTCGCTTAACACAAAAGTTGTTTTAAAATGTCGTCTTTAAAAAAGCTTTCTGTTTCAGTTATGGCAACTTAAGCCAAAAGAATTTCTTAAACATGTACATCTAACAACCAAATTATATTACAACTATCTACAGATTATCTACAATTAGTTACTATAGAACCAGCCCTTTGGGGAGGTCAGGTTAGAGTCTTCTTTCTCTCGGTCTGTTAATTGTAACTGTACGGCTTTTGCGTAAATTACGTGGCAGTTCTCATTGCATTCTTATTGAATCCAGACTAACAGTCAAGGCAGAAAATAATGAATTTGAAACATCAAAGCCGGAATTAGTAAGTTTACTGAAAAAGGTAAAACTCACAAATAATGCTTACTTTAGGTTTATATATTTTTGCTCAACTATAATGAAAAGTAATCATTACCACGGTCCTAGAGACAAACTTCAATTCAATTCCAAACTATGGACACTGCAGCCCTGGTAGCACAAAAGCATTGCATACTTTCAGGCAGTCGCATTAAAGCTGTGCTGATTTTCTCTCACTCATTCTCTTCCTCTGTCGACTGGTGTTTAGGGCGCTCACGCTTGCAACAACAAGGGGCTCTGCATCGCTGGCGTCCCAGATCCTTGAGCCACCATGAGCAGCTGCAGTTCAATCGATCCTCGCGGCTGGAGGACTTGCAGCCCAGGGTTAACACGTCCATCGATGCTTTCGGGGAGTTCGATGCTGGCCAGCGGCAGGGCAGAACAATCAGTCTGATCACCGACTGGATCACCAGTCTGTTCAGCTCCTGCGTGTCGCCGTGCACGCTGGAAGCCTACCAGGACAACCGCTGCTGTGAAACCTTTGTGGTTGGACCCCCGCCAACATGCTGTGGTGGTGGCGGCGTTGGTCCCGTGCTGCCCGGTCCACCGGGGCCTCCCGGCCCACCAGGTCCGCCTGGGCGACCAGGACTACCCGGACCAGCACCACTGCCTCCACCACCACCGCCGCCACCACCGCGCTATCCGCAGCCATACCCCTTGCCCGGTCCCATGCTGCCCAGCCGAAACACGCCCATCATGATGATGGCCGTGCCCCTCAACTGCTGCACCGTCTGCACCTACACCTACTACGGACCGCCTCCCTGTGGTCGCTTCAACACCAACAACAACAACAGTAACAACAACAATAAGCGGGTCACCGTCTACATTCCTCCGCCCTACTACGGCCGTTAAACCTTCTCCCTTCCCCACTAAAGTTAGCTACTAAGAGCCTAGTATTAAGGCAGCACACATAGATCATAGCTACATATGCTTCCCCTCTCCCTCCCCCCATCACCTCACTCTCTTTTTCACTCTGTCTGTTTGCATAATCTCAGTGCGCGCATTGTGTCTATTTCTGGGTCTCGTGCTGTCAAAAGTACGCCAAACAAGACAACAGCGACAGAGAGTCGGGGTGAAGTCAGAACTGTGCTTTCGCCCTTGGCAGTCATATGGACAGGGCTCGACGACTCGCAGCCAGCTGTGCAATGAAGTTATTGTGCCTCCAAAAATAGAGTATCAGCTAAGATTGCATGTCTTTAGTTCTGAATCCCTTTTATCTTTGCACCTTTCGTTTAATTTCTACATATTCACTTTAGATTAAAATAAAAGAATGGTCAACTCTTTTTTTTTTTTATTATTTTTTATATATTTATAAGTTGTATTGTAAATGAAAGTTTGACTAACAGGAGATATTGAATAAAATGTTTACAATATTGTATTTTTTATCAATTCAAATCATAATAAATGTTTTATTTGTATTATCATAATAATATAATAATAAAAATTCAACGTAGGGCAATTTATCATAGATAAGTAGAATGAATGGGCTAAATATTTTTTTCATATTTAATATTATGTTATTTTATGTATATTGTTATGTAAAAGATAGCTGCATTTAAACTTGAATATAATATTAACAATTTTGTGTTATTTATAAAATAAAATCTATTTATTAGAATTATAAATCTTAAATTATTTAAAATATTTTCTTCACATTTCGGGAAAAAATTAATTTTATTATGGAAAATAATAAGATAATCAGTTCAATACATTTTAAAATTGTAACATCATCATAAATTAAGCTCTTCATAAAAATTGAATTAAAAAAAAAATAATTTAGAGAGTTTCTATATTTAAATATGAAAAATATTTGAATTTAATGTTTTTCTACAACAGAAATTAAAGGCTTTGAGTAATTTTTCCTTTTTAGACCATAATAACTACTATTGAGCAAAACACTTTAAAATCATAATTTGAATTTAAAAACAAATACCTTATTCATTATGATGAAGAAAATCAATATACATTGGAGTTTGAAATGCGAAATCGCGGATAGTTTGTGTGTAATTTATTTCGAGGGTTAATTTTTTGTATTTATAAACATAAATACTCATTACTTTCTGTTCCCAATATTTCAAGTTCTTTAATTTATGATCTCGAAACTTAATGAGCATATTTTGTTATTACAAATCTTTTAAAAAATGTGAATTTCGTAAAAATGCTAATTTTCATATAAATACGCATGCAAAATTTTTAATTTTATTGCCCAAACACAATGCGAATCAATTTGTTTCGCTTTTAGAGTAAAGCACGAATAACAAAATAATTCCTTTTAAATATAAGCCAATGCGCCGCCTTAAATCTGTTGACGTAATGGAACTCTGTGTGTTGCCGTAAAGTATGCCACACTTTGGGGGACTCTGCGATAGATTTAGTTGAAATCGATCGATTTTAGGTAGAGAAATCGCAGATCGTTGTGGCGCCTTTTGCGTCTGTCTTTTGTGGTTTGCCATTTTAGCGATATTCGCTTCTTTGTTGTCCTTTTTTGTTGAGCATACAAAATGCGACCAGTCCCCGCCTTTGTGTGAAAATATGAGTGTATCTGCATATGTGTGTGTGTGTGTGTGTGTGAGTGTGGCTGTCCGCTTTGTGTGCACGTAAGGACAGTGGAAATTTATAACAAGGGGGTCCCAAACACACAGGTCTGACAGAGTCGCTGGCTGTCTGGGCGCCACACACGACACGGCACAACAGAGAACGGAGAACGGAGAACAGGGAACACGAGACGTAGAATGGGAACAGGAAGAGAAAGAGAAGGGGAAAAGAGTGAGACGGAGGCACAGGATACGTCACGTCAGCGGCACAACAAAGCTGATAACTGCAGGCACTGCGCCAACGCCGTCGACGTCGTCAGATTGTGATAAGCGCGCTGCAATACAACAGACTGAAACAGAGAGGGAGAGAGAGAGGAGGAGGAGCAGGGAACAGGGGAGGGGAAAATCCCACTGAGACGGAAGCAGAGAGCCCAACACATCGCGCGCTTTTGTCATTTCTCATAATGTTAATTTATATTCAGTTCAGTCTAAGCAAATAGCACACAAAAAAAAATTACAAAGTAAAAATAAAGAGCCACATGGCAGCTGGGCAAGAAAGGACACAGATTGGAGCAGCAGCAGGAAAGGAGTGGAAGGAGTTGTAGGACAGAGCGTAAGTTAATAGTAGCCTAGACTAGCCTTAGTCGCTTAGTGGTAGAATTTCTGGTGACGACGACGCGCTGGCGTGGCAGCCACAAAGCGGCGCTCGCCGAACACCTCCTGGCCGGGTGCAGCGCCATCTGTGGCCGAGTAGAGCAGCAGGGGAATCTCCTCGACGCTCGTCTGCTGCAGCTGTGCCGAGTTGCGCACTCCGGAGCGCACCAGCTCGTTGGCGGACAGACGACGTGTGGTGGCGCCACCAGCAGCGGCAGCGGCAGCGGCAACTGGCACTGCGCCTCCTTCTAGCAGCTGGGTGTCGTCGTTCTCGTTCTGCTGGAGGGGCTCATCCTCCACCTGGGGCACAACAATGGCATTGCCGACGGTGGCGGCATTCTCGTCGCCCTCATCGCCATCGGCAGTGATGGAGCTGGCCTGCAGCAGAGCCTCGATGTTCTCGATGTTGGACAGGCCGTTGATCTGCAGCTGATCGTGCAACTCGCTGGGAATGGCGATGGCTTGCACGTCCTTGTGGCCAGAGATGCCGTTGGGCGTGGGGATGAACTGCACATTCTCGGGAATCTGATCGGTGGGATAGACGGGCACCAGCTCGGCTTCGTTGTCGTTCTTCGACTTAAGCAGAATCAGTGAAATGGGCACGATCTTTTTGAACTTCAGCAGCACCAGCTTCTTGATGGCCACGGCACCGGGAAAGACGCGACTCTGTGGACCATGTGGCTTGGCAGCGGCGACCAGAGCACGCTGTTGCTGCTGGTAGCGATGATTCCTGGAGCGATGTCCGGCCACATGACGAGCTAAGAGTTGCAGACGAGTTAGTAACGTGCAGAGAGAGTGAGAGAGACTCAGACCCACCATCGATGAGGGCGAACAGCGCTAGGCCGACAACCAGCATAGTGAACAATTTCATTGCCATATTAGATTTGCAGCTCCAATTCCAATCCCAAAATCAGCGATCTCCTCGGTTATTGTTTGTTGTGTCGCCGGGCGAGAGCGTCTATTAAATGGTTCAACAGGTGCCTTGGCAAACACATTTTATACGGCATAGACGCAGACTGGCACAGCCAAAGCTGAGAGTTACAAATGTGTCTTTCACTCGTCGGAAATCATAAAATGACAAAACAAAAGCCAAAAAATAAAAAATAAAGCAAAAAAGAATTAGCGCCAAGAACTAAATGCAAACGGCGAACATAGAAGAAACGTGGAGTTATCTCCTCTCTCTCCACGTCTTTCTCCATTTAGTTATTAAACTATGCAAATGAAAATCCCCTCGCTGATTTATTCCGTGACGACGATGATCCAACTGGATTATGTGTTCCGTGCAGTCCAGGCGAGTCGTTGACCGGCTGCTGCATTGCCTACAAAACACTTCAGCACCACCAGCCACCAACCACCAGCCACCAACCACCAACGAAATCAGCGAGCACCGCCAGCCAGAGTCGAATTGAAGGCGTTCAATTTGCATTTGAGGTCGTCATCGTCGCCATCGGAAAGTTACCAATTGGTTGAAATTGTTTTTTTTGCTTCAATTTTGGGTCAAAAGTGAGATTCTCGAACATTTAAGGCGCATCCATAATGGGCAACAGGCTATTTTCGCGTAGTATATTTATCATTGTCCGCCGTCTGAACGGGACGATCCCAATCTTCATGTTCCGAGCCCCAAAACTCATGTCAAAGTTCAGCCCACCAGCCCTAGAATTTATATCTTTTTTTATTTTTTTGTTTTTGCTCTCTCCACTCCATTATTCGTTGCCCCCATGTTCACATTTGGAAATCACAATACATTCGCCCATTATTACGAGTCGAGTTTCTAGCCCACATGCCTCGGTTATTCATTCTGTCCATGAATAACATGCATACTATTTTTCATTTATCTAAGACCTTGTTTCATCACATTTTCATAGTTTTTGCTAATAAAAAAAACCAAGAACAATAAGTTAATGCTCTTACACATTGTCAAAAAGATTCCAGATTTGACTCCACACTGAAAAGAATCTATTTCTGTTTGTATTTGTTCTTTAATTTCTTTTTGCAACACCAGACTTAAGAAGATTACTTGTTATTATGCCAGAATACTGAAAAAAGCTTAGCAAAACATTTTGCGAAATTCTTATGATTTAATGTCTTAAATGAACTTATGTTATGTTTTATCAACTGGATTAGAATTTAAAAAAAATTTATTTAATGATTTGATTTAAGGTGCAACAATTCGTTTATTTGAAAATTGCTTGAAATCTAAAACAAACTTGATTTGCGTGCCACAATGACTATTTTTGACGAAATAAATTGTATCTCTATATCTTAAGCCCCTGAAATCAGATAGAAATATTATAAAATCAAGTATAAAATCTTCATTCGAAAATTTAATCTGGAGCATACATTTGTGAACCAAAATTAAAGTAGATTAATTTTATAATGACCATTTTAAAAATTAAATCTGACATCATCACATTAGCTTTACCGCACGATGAAAATGGAAACATAAAAACAATGCTCATGAATTTTTCGATTCGAAAAAAAGTGTTTTACAAAAGATTACAATTTTTCTCTCGGCCTTCCCCCAACAACTCATAGGTAACGAGTATACACAAAACAATATAATAAATCGATATTACATGTATTTGGTACTGAGAATCTTTTTTGTTATTATTAAGACTTTATCTTAGATAAACTTTTAAGATTATTCCAAACAAATTTTTGCTTGGTAAAATATTTAATGAAATTGATTTTATTTTGAAATTACAATGTGTATTATTTAATATTTTGTTTATTCAAGTTGTATTTTGTTTTGCATTAATATTAAATAAACACAATAACGATAAGATAAATAAATTATGACATAAAAAAATGGTAATAAAAGAGTCAATTTAATTACAAATATTTTGCAAACTTAACCAAAACAGCTTGTTGGTAAATTAATGTTTTTGGTTATTTGAATAAAATGTTGCATCTTTTGTTAGCTTTGTTTGATTAACGTTACTTCAAACTATGTCGTTCTAGGAATGTCTTTTGTAACTTCTCCCGGCATTAATAAACAGATATTTATAAACATCGGCATTTATGAATTTCAGCATACACAATAGCAATATTTGGATTTGCCAAAATTTATTGATGGCGAAGAATTAATTTTTTCGCAGTCAGCTACAAATGAATAGTTCTGGTCATTAATTACCGATTGATCTTAAGTGATCTACGATGGGCATGCTGTGCTGCCACCCAGCTGGTGGAACAGATCGTTGTGTCTGCTCCTGCTTTCACCTCCAAGCTTCGCTTCGCTGTGGGGCTGGGTTACCAGCTGCGATTTATTTGTGTGCTATGTGCTAATCTATTTTGCTTTGGCCTGTTATTAGGGCCGCTTTTAAAGAGCCACGTCAATAATTATCATTACGTTTGCAGGGCTACCGTGCGACGTTGTTTTTGGGGAGTGAGAATCTTCATCTGCATTCGAAACTTGAAACAGAAAATACTTGTGGCCTGTTATGGGCAACATAAACCAATTTTTTAATAACCAAATTATGCAAAAGAAAACTGTGAACTTAGAAACAACGGCGGAGGCAATATGTTCATTAGCTGCCCAACAAGGTTGGGCTTGGTCTAAGCAATGTCTTCGCTTTGGTCTTTAGTTTGGGTTTGGGTTTGGTCTTGGACCTGGAATTGCAAAAAGTGCCTGCCTTATGCTAATGTATATCCATAAAAAGAACACATAAATACTCATTAGTAACTTGCCAGTGTATGTGTGTGTTTCTCATGGGTGTGAGTGTGTTTGCCTCGAACTCTTGAAGAAAGTTGCTGCCCGGATTGTCGCCGCCAGGTCACAACGTGACGGGGTCAAAGTGTTAGAAAGTTATTGGAAAGTTTTATATTTTATTTTTGTTCTTTGTTATTTTATATTCTGAGAATATTGTCTTACCGCGGGTTGTCAAAAAAAAAACAAATCTGGGACAAACGATCATCATCTCATCACCCCATTTCCATTTAAAGTGTATTTGCGGTGAACTAATAAACTCGTTCCCAATGCGAAGAGCGGCTTTTCAATTAGTCAACCAATTTCTTATGCTGGAGGCGTTTAATAGAAAATTAAAAAAAAAAAATTATTAAACGCTGAGCTTGGCATTTGCATTTAATTATTTTATGTTGTGTTATTAAATCAATTTCTAAACGGTTAAAATATTATGGACTAAAATTGTTCTTCGAAATAAAAAGAGATTCAAATTTAACACATCACTAATTAACACAAAATTGTAACTACTAAATAAAAGGAGTTTTATGTCTTACTAATTTCAGCAGGTGGTATAAATAATAACTATTTAAAAATAAAATTTAAAACAATAAAAACAAATAATTATAAGGAAATAATATTTGTATTCCCGTTTAAATACTAATGAAGAAAATACATATATTTGTAGCAAATATAATTTAAAAATAAATTTAACTAGTTAACTAAGATAACTCAATGCATTAAGTGTTAATTATAATAATTAAATGTTTCCTAAAATATTAATAAAGGAAAAACCCTTTTTTCCATTAATTATAGGTTTAATTTATTAAAATGTCTCATTTCAATAGATTTTACAGAATTAATTAATTTATTAAAATTTCAAATGATTTCTAAAATATTTTCTTAAAAATATTTATTAAATATTTATTAAAATATTTTCTTAAAAATATTTTTTAAGTAAATTGAATAAATTTTCTTATTTTTTAAATAATTAAGTTATGATAATTTTAAAATGTTTTCTAAAATGCAAATAATTTAAAATTATTTTTTTTATATATTTGATATAATTCATGAATGCATTATATGTTTTCAAATAAGATAAAATAATATTACATCCAGTAAGCACATTAAACTGCAATAATTAAGTTTTCGAAATGTGTTTAAGATTTTATGTGATTTTTCGATAAATAAATTTCTATTTCTAAAATGCTTATATTTTATTTCGAAATTTGTATAATATGTACATACATATATATTTATTTAATATAATGAAATAATGTATTATATGTAGAGTGTTCACATGTTGAGCTAGTTCCATTTCAATAGAATATCGAAATTCCGATTGGTTATCAAACGAATTCTGCTGAACTGAACTGGTTTGTTGTGTTAGTAGATCGAAGGGATAAATTGCAAGCAAAAAAAAATTCCTGGAAGATGTTTTGGATGGTCGAGACGAGATGCCTGAACTAGTTCTAGTTCAGCTGAGGTCAGCCGCTGACCCCCGCGTCACCCGAGGCGACCTCCCGACCTCCACACACGCCGCAACAAATTAATTGAGCGGCCACCGGCAAGCAGATCGCCCGGCAGATGAGCAGCAACATTAACAGCAATATCAATAGCAGAAAATGTTTAGCTGTTGCTCTCGCTCTCTCGCAGCCGTTTGCCGGCCGGCACAGCTGTCGTTCTCTCTGCTGCTCTCGCTCTCGCATTCGCTCTCCGCTGCTGGCACGGCTGGCGACTCTCTTCCCCAAATTGTAGCTGGTACATAAAAAGCTCGGGTCGCCGCGCACGCTCAAACAGTTGGCCAAACGAGACGTCTGTCTGTGGACGAGCGAAGCGAACGGAGACGCAAAGTGAAAACAACAATAACAAGAACTTTTCCGAGAGAGTGTTTGTGTCTGCGTGAGAGTGTGTGAGTGAGACTGTGAGCGTGTGTGTGTTGGTGTGTGTGTGAATCCCATTACACAGACATGGCCAAGTCACTGGCACTATGCCTGAGCCTGGTCCTCGTCCTGGCCGCATCGCTGGCCCAAGCCGAGGTCAAGCCTCAGGTGAAGGCCACCGTCGCCGCAACCGCCGACAACGAACCCGCCCCCGCCCCCGCCCCAGTTGAGGCAAAGGAGCTGCCACAAATGGCTGCCATGGAGCAGTCAACGGAATCGCCCATTGCGGACATGGCGCTGATCGGTAGGCAATCTTGAGCAGTTCGACCCGATCCCAAGGCAAACTAATGTCATGTGTTTTTTGCTCTTCCTTCCTCCCCCAACCATTCTTTTTTTTCATGTGCTTTTTTTTACTGTGCAACAACCGATTGTGTGTGGTGCGTGTGTGTTCGTAATTGTGTAGAGGCTGCCCCCATGGTGCCCAAGACGCCCACCGAGAAGCCACCGCAGGTGTCGGCCAGCATGGAGCCGGCGGCAGATGAGAAATCCGCCCAGCCGCATACGATAGCCGACTTCATCATTCATCCGCTGATCGCCTTCAAGCCACGCCAGGCAGCCATCGATGAGCTGCAGGCCCAGGGCAAGCAGGCCGGCAACGCGCCAGCCGGTGGATCGGGCAGCAACACTGGGCTGCCCGGCACCTGGCTGTTCGGCACAAATCCTGGCCAGGGCTTGGGCTCGTCTTTCTCGACGCTGGCCGGTTCCGTGTCCGGCTGGTTCAACGATCGTCTCGCTGCGGCGGGACAACAGCTGCCCAGTCTGCCCAGTCTGCAGAGTCTGACGGAGGTTCCGGTGCGCGAGACCAGCACCACAACTAGCACCACCACCCAGCGTCCTGACATCGTTGTGCGCGTCCAGCAGCGCCCCAACAGGAGGCGTGGCAATGGCAATGGCAATGGCAACGGCAATGGTAACTTGAATGGCAATGGCAATGGCAATGGCAACCGCAACGGCAACCGCAACGGCAACCGCAATGGCAACCGCAACGGCAATGGCAATGGAAACGGCAACGCCAATCGTGTCCAGCGTCCAAATCGCTTCAATAACCGCCTCGATTCCTTGGAGTCGGATGAGTACGACGATGACTACTTCAACGGCAATCGCTTCGACGAGGAGTTCGATGACGATGAGCAGGAGGAGGAGGAGATTGTGCCCAGCAACAACAACCACAACCTCAACGATGACGAAGATCAATCGCTGGAACAGGCCGACGATGAGGAGGAGGAACAGCAGCCACTGAAGCGTCGTCGCGTCACCCAACAAGCAGTTGGCTCCCAGTCTGGACTGCGCCGCAAGCAATCGCAATCCTCGACGCAGCGTCGTCAGCAGGCGCAGCAGACGAGACGTGGACAGCCGCTGGCTGTGCTCGAGCAGGCCGAAGAGGAGGAGGACGAGGAGATCGACGATGATACCGATCACGAGGAAGTCGATGATGACGAGGAGGAGGTCGAGGAGAGCGACGAGAACTACGCGCCCGTCATCTACTCGCAGACCTCCCGCAAGTCCCAGGGCCAGACCGGCTTCATTCAGAACAGCCAACAGAACCTCATCAATCAGCTGCGTCGCTTCACCTTCGGCCAGACACCCAACGAGCTGGGCAACAAGCTGCGCAAGTCGCCAGTTCAGGCCGGCACCCAGATCCCCTCACGCACCGGCGGACGTCGTCCCCAGCAAGCCACGTTCCTGGTGAATCGCAACGGACAGCCGGTCTATGTGGCACCCGAACTGCTGGATCTGAGCCCCAGCTATCCCGGCTACGGCTACGTGAGCGCGCCCGTCAAGAAACAGCAGCGTGTTCCCGTCGCCAGCGCATATCCCCAGCCGCCGTTGACGGTGCCCGTGCGCCGCAAGGGTCGTCCCACCCAGTACATCACCATTCCCTGGAGCCAGCTGGGTTTGTCGCCTCCCGACCGCCAGTCGGTGGTGTCGCTGGCCGAGGGCATTCAGTCGCAGCCGCTGATTCTCAACATTCCCGAGAGCGCCATCACCACGCTGCCCAATCGTGGCGGCAACGCCAACGCCCAGAAGAAGAAGAAGCGTCCAACGCTGACCGCCTCCGCCGTCCCGCTGCTGGCTGATGCCTCGCTCATGGACATCTTCCAGCCACCCCAGATCCCACCATCGCGCACCGGCGTCAGCTCCAGCACCAGCTCCAGCTCCAGCAGCGTCGTTGCCAAGCCCAAGCCCAAGCCCGTGCTCATTGCCGCCAAGCCGGTGCAGGCTGGCGGTCTGCTGCCCACTCGCATTCGCCCCGGCACCATTGTTGAGAAGGCGCCCGCCATGGACACGGCCGAGAAGCAGCCACAGGTTGCAGCCACCGAGCAGAAGGAGCAAAGCGATGCCATGGCCACAGCTGCCGCGGCCGCGGCTCCAGCAGCCACCGCCAATGTGGAGCTGCCCATGGACGCCATGGCGGCAGCTGGCGCTGGACAGACGCAGCCCGAGCAGGAGTACATCATTGTGGGCGAGGACAACGAGCCGGGACTGTCGCGTCATGTGCCGCCCGCATACGGCGATGCTCGCTATGTGTCGTATGGCGATTTTCAGCCCTACTTCGATCTGATCCATCAGAACCGTCGCTTTGCGCTGCGCAAGGCGGGACGCGCGATCCAGGAGGATGGCGAGACGCCCGATGTCACCGTCTAGTTTGTAAATTCGAGAGCTTAAACTGAGAATTGAGAAATGAGAAACAAAGAAAACGAAACATATACAAAAATAACCCAAACATGATTTTCAATCCAAAAATAGTGCAAAAAAAAAACACAAAAAGAATAAACTTTTTTTTATATTTTTTTTCTGTTGTTGTTGTGTGTGTGTGTGTGTAACGAGTTGCGACCCAAGACAAAAAAAAAAGAAGCTGTTAACCCCTTGTGAACCCGAACCCCGAAAACAAAAAAAGATAGAGAAAGAAAGACAACAGCATCTTTCGTGGTTTATTATGAATACCCAAAGTATTTTCTTTTTTTGTGTGCCGTTTTTTTTAATGTGTTATTCATGAATATTATTCATAATTAATGTCGGAGATCGTCGATCGTCTCGAGCATTGACCTGGCCTAGACAAAACGCTTGCATATTAATAAGGCTCGTGCGCTTTGACCGATTTTAGCTTGGTCCAAACACTTATCAAAAGAAAGTCACAGTTCAGGTCATGTTTATTAATGCAGATGGAAGATAGAGAATTTCAAAATAATTCTGGCGCCGATGCTGAGCCATGCATAACTCGTGGAACTAGTTCTATGAATCACTTAACGGTACTTTTCGCACGAGCGACGCGAGCAAAGAAATGAATGAAATGAACAGCAGCAATTTGTGCTTGTCATAGCTGTCAGCTTGTGGCTCACAGGAGCTGTCATCGCTCATAGCAGGCAGCTTCCGAGCTGCAGGATCGAGCTTAGGCTCAGTTGCATAGCAGGCAGCCTGCCGATGCACAACTAACTGAGCATAGCAGTCAGCTAATGCAAACGATAGGCTGCAATCGATAAGCGGCAGGAAATTTCAAATTATAAATCGTTTATCATTTTTATCGCACACAAATAAACCGCACAGTAGGGTTCGGATAATCACTTTCCACTTAGAGTCGCGACTCACACACACACACATGCAGACACAATAAAACAAAAATAATGCTGAAGCTTTAGCACCTGGAGGCTGGAGGCAACTACCAGAGAAGCATTCAATCACTGGTCACCCACTCGTCGCATGCCGCACGATAATGGCCAAAATGGAACGAGAAGCTGCCGGCCGACACTCGACACTCGACTTCGACTTGGACTTCTACTTTGGACATGGCCCCCGGCCGCTGGTATTCTGGCCTCAGCATTGTTGATCAGAATTTGCAAATTCATTGGCAAGTGCGGCAAATGGTTAGAGCAATCAATGGGACAGTATTAGGCCGAGATGCGAGCACTTCACTTCACTTGCCCAACTTGCCGTTGACAACATCATTCGTCACGGACAGTTGGAGCCAGTGCTGGATTGCTGGATGGATGATAGCCTTCAGTTTGAGTTCTGCCCGATGACAACTGCGCCCTCCGGCCACATTCCTCCAAGACAATTAATTATGCCATGTGCTTGGGCCAGCAAGGTGAATGATCAGTTAAGTGGCGGCAAGTGGCAAGACAGATGGACGGACGCATAAAGAGGGCAGCCAGCTGGCGAATCGATATGGCAAAGGAGGTCCATCGATTAACTGTAAATATTATAGAAATTCATAATTCAAATTAATTCGCTTTATTTTGCATCTACTTAAAGTTCAACTCTTGGCCCCAGCCAAAGAAACATCCAAGTCCAAATTGCCGCAACCTGCTAAGCCAAATTAGTTGCCTGACTCCACAGCTAATTTCCATTATATACAAAAGCAGCAACAACAAAATGGGGAAAAACATAAAAGAAAGAAAGAAAGAACTCAGCGCAACACACACAAAAACAACAATAGCAATAACAACTAAAAACTTGGGCCATTGTTTGGGCCCATTTCGTTTTATTTGTTTGGTGCGTTGAACTTTCAACTTGGCCAAAAGCCTCAACATCAACTTCAAGTCCACGTCGAAGTTTAAGTCTTTATTCCGATTTCTCTGCCGAGTTGAATCAATTTATTAGGCGCTCTGCCCATAGATGGACTTGGATTGCGACTAAAACTGAGGCTGGGGCTTGTCTTAGAATCTTGTTTCAGCTTTCAAATTGGTCTTTTGCTTGACCATTTCCATACATTCTTATTACCATTCACGGCATGTGTTTTGCAGTTCGTTTTGACATTTGACACCGTTGAACTTTTGCCCCCCTCCCCTCCCCTCACTCCAAACCGAACGTCGTTTTGCCAGACAACTGAGGGGGGGACAGCCGCAGCTGCGGCAAATTTTTATGCTAATTTCTTTTAGAAATTTTTCGCAGTTTTCTTCAGTTTTTTTCTTCTGCTGAAACTCCGCTGTTGTTATGCGGATTTCGTTACTGTCAACCCAAAACCCAAAGCGACTTAAATGATATCTGGCCCCCTTTTTGGTGGCGGTAATGCAGAAATCGTGATTTTTTAAATGATTCCACACAATAAATATATGCACATACTTAAACATACTTTTCGGTTTTTTTTTCACTTTATTTACATTCTTTTGAGGCTCCGCATTTCAGGAATTTCTTTTCCAATAAATTTTGCAGCACCTCTCAAAGGAATATTTGTGACCCGTTGAATGACCAATAATTTACAGTTTAAATGGCGGATGTTGGCAATTGTTAATAAATGAAAAATGTTCAGCTATCTTTAGTGATGATAGCACTGCGAAATTAAATCATGGATTAAGTTTATTCGAAATCACATTAACAGCTAAATTCCTTATCTCCAATTTATGTGTATTTAAAATTCTATCAAATAATAATATCAAAAATTTTAAAATAAATAACTAATTGTCAGTCATGATTACATCTTCTTTTGTTTTTCCAAATCGATATTCTTTTAAAGCTAATAATTTTAAATTAATGTGTACTGAGGTAAGCATCGCTTCTAAGCTGACAATTTTGTTGTAACTAATGAGTTTCTTACTATTAACTTATTAGCTTTGGATAGATAAATAAAACATACTACATAATAATAACAAATAATAAAAACTAATAAAATAAATAAATATAATAACAAATAAAACTTACTATATATCTTGTTAATCGGAAAAAACATCAATGAGCTTACCTTTGTTTATTTACAGATTGTAGATTGTAAAGAAAGGTGGAAGGAAAACCTTGATTTGACTCAAAATAATTAAAATAGATTTGTCAATTCAGATTAAAATTATCTACAAGCAAATTGGTTTAATCTCGGTTATAACTATTGAAACAGAAGAACGTTTTGCACTAACAATCTTCAATCTTAACAAATTGCTTCTCGTCGACATTTTTTTTTTTGCAAATCACAAATTAAACCTGACACTTTCAGAAGTCGCATTTAGCTTTAGCTTAGTCATTTATTCATAAGAGCCGGTTATTTTAAATATAAAGTAAATTATATTTATTGATATTGATGGCAGAACTAACGGAAGATGCCGATTTTGCTCTGATATTGATATTGAATATATATATAGAAAGTGACCTAAAAATTCGACAGTTAACCTTGAAAGATTTCAGTATTTTTTACAGTAAAAACAGAAGATGTAATAATGCGCAGCTATATTAATTTCCTCATGTACATCAACCGTTCGCATGCGTAACGACTTCACCTTAATCGTTACATTCACTGAACTCGAATATTTCACCCTAGACTTGCTGATGGATGTTCTACAACCAACGGACTTGAAATATTGCTTGCTGTTTTGAAAGTTATAATTCAAATAAAGACATTCGAAAAAAAATCGTAAATAATGTCAACGAAATTTAAATGAGATTAAAACAAAGGACTTTCTTTTCGTACTAGTATAATAACATTTTAAATAAAAATAGTATTTGTTCAGTAAAGTACAAAAGGCAATGAACGACACTATTCTACAACAAAGTGAAGTCATAACATTATATTTTAAAAATTATAATACGACTAAAGATATTTGATAAAAATTCGTGAGAAAAATCAAAAGATTGTTTTCAAATTTGTATAGTAAAATGATTGATTTACATATTATATGAAATGTATTAATTTAGTTAGACTTTTTAATTCTTATTACAATAAGTAATCAACGACCTATTCTACAATAAAGATAAAGTCTAAAAATATTCAATAACTGTTTAATTTCTCCTAAAGACCCAAATAAAAACATATTGTGATATTTCGAAACAATTTTAAAATACCAAGAAAAAATATTGTCGAAGTTACTAAATTTATTACGATTCAATTCGAGTCATTAAACCTGGTCTTAGGAAACTGTTGTCCACTTAACTGAGAACTTGGGATTTTTAAATTCATGGGGTTATCAACTCCCATTCTCATTAATAATAATCTACGCTCAACTACTATTGTGCGAACTTTTTTCTCAGCTTGAAGTTTCTATTTCTGTACGCTTCCACAATAAATAATGATAAGAACAATATATGGTAGGTAGCTACACAGAGAGAAAAATCTTTTTAAAATCAGGTACAAACATACGCCGAGTAAATAAATTCGAACCTTAATGCAAGAACAATTCTAGTTTCGGCTATTTTATTTTCTTTTAGAAATAAGATTGCTTTCAGCTCATAGTATTAAGCTTGACAAAATTCTCAACTGAAGAACAAAATTTTAATTGGAGAATTCAAACCAATAACACGTTATCTTAATAAAGAAGGAAATTCGTGAGCTAAGGATTTAAGAAATCATTTATTTTTTTCCAATAAGAATCTTGATTTAATATAAAATTCAAACAATCCTAATTTTTTATTGAAATTCTTATTTGAAGAATCATGGCTCACATGTAGGAACTTTGTACTTGTAGTTAGAACTTAATATTTCTTTCCGTGTTCGCAATTATTTTTTGTTTGCGCCTCTTCAGCTATCGAATTAAATTTGAAGCCGAATTTCGATTTCTTTGCAAGAGAAGACTCGTTACTATATTGTGATTGAAGTGCTCTTCACATGGCATACTTTCCCAGTGGGAATTGCTTTGACCCCAGATGGATGTGGTTGGGATCTTGCCAACCAGCTACAGCATTATTCATCAGCCAGAATACGCCCCAATAGAAGTCCAACATGGGAGATGTTAATCTTGTAACTTTTGCAGTTTGTGTTCTATACCCTGTATTATTTGCACCGAGGATAGTATCCCTTAAAGTGTGCACTGAAAACCATTAATCATAAACAAAAATATCGATAGTAAAACTTAATGATGATGTGTTAACAATGAAAATAAATGTTATAATAATTCAAAAAATCAACTATTGTTTTGATAATTGAAATGTATGGCCTTCCTTTTTTTTCAAAAATATCGATAGTAAAACTTATTGAATATGCATCAAAATAGGTATTATAGAAAGAAATAATAATAAATAAATAAATCAAATATTTGAAAACAAGCAAATGTCCCTTTATGTAAGTCAATAAAATAAATTATGGATTGTTAAAAAATCGGTAAATTACAGGTCATCTGGCAGACGCATACTACGGCGATGTGATGCCGTAGGCATAGGCAGCTTAGGTAGATGTATCTTGTGCTCTTCAACGAGTTCGAAAAGTCACGAGCAGCGTGCGAACTCTTTGGGTTTGCAAATGGCCAAAATCATGGCCATCATGGTCTAGTAGTGGCGATAGTAGAACTCACTTGAGTGCCGAGTATATGACCGAGCGATCGGAGCGTGGCTCAAACAGTTGCCATGCGTCGCTGGCCCAGTTGGCTGGCAGCAGAGACAAGTCCCGGCTTCGGGTCTCGGATCATGGGTTCTTGGGGTCTTGGATTTTGTGGTTGTGGCCGAAGTTCATGGATCGTTGTTTGATTGTTTTGTCATTAGCATGACGAGGTTGCCCGTGGGTTCTTGTTCTCGATCGGTCGATTCCGCTTGGATCTCTCTTCATTGCTGCTCAAATTCGGTTTGTTTGTTTCGTTAGCCGCTTTTGTTCCTGCTGTCTGTCGACGCGGTCACTGACCCTCCTCGTTGACCATTTGTCCATCTTCTCGCCACTTGAATTTATGCCGACTCGAGAGATTTGAAATGGATGCCGTTGCCGTTGCCGTTGCCGCTGCCATTTGCTGTTTGCTGTTTGCCAGCATATTCTATTGGGCGTAATTATGTCAATCGGTAGAGCTATCGCTTGTTGTCTCTCTTCACCTCAACTCCAGCTCTCTCTCTCTCTGCTGTGAATTGATCTCTAGAATGATTCTTAACCAACATCGTTTTTTTTTTTTTTCCATAATTTTGCCATTTGCGTTGTTTGTTTTGTCTGCGGGGCTGCCAACGAGAGAGAGTCCAGAACTTTTTGCATAAAAACGTAGCAGCAACAGATGAATCTGTACAGTTCTGTTGGACTTTGCTTACAATTAAGTAGGTGCAATAGGCAGACGCAGATCGCAAGCAAAACAATCCGAACAGGATATCTGACAATGTCCAAGCTCAGCGCTTTATTTGTGCTCAGCTGCCTCTTGGCCTTTGCCTTGGCAGCGCCGGGTAAGAACTCCACAGATTATTTCCGTACTCACTTTCGACTCACACAACTCACACAATTGCAGAACAACGCCAGTTGCGTCAGCAACAACTGCGACAGCAGTTGCAACACTTGCAACATCCGTATCTGTTCTTGAGCGTGCCACGTGGACGCGCCAATGCTGGCGCCGTGGTGCAAGGCTTTGAGATTGTGGAGGAGCCCGAACATGACATCCACAATGACGACAACAGTAACGTCGCCGATGACGACGACGACGACGCCGAGGAAGATGACGATGACGATGATGATGACGTGCAGCATCAACACGCTGCCGGCTTCGTTGATGACGATGCTATCGACAATGAGGAGGAGCATGCCGCACAATTCCGTCGCGGCCTCAGCCTGGCACGCAATGGCCAGCTGCTGCTGCTCAACAACAAAAACAACGACGGCGACGAGGAGCAGGACGACGATGACGAACAGGACGATGATGAGGATGAGCAGCCGTTGCCTTTGGTGGTGGCCAAACCCGGTCAGGGGCGCAAGTCCGTCAAGGCTCAGCCGTTGCTGAAGAACGCCAAGGCCACGCAGATGATGGTGGCCAGAGACCAGGCCGGCGCCATCATGGTGCCCGACGGCGTCGTGGAGATCGAGGGCCAGAGCGTGATCGACGAGAAGACCGGCAAGGCGGCGCTGCTTGTGCCACGTGCCGCCCTCGATGCCATTCCCGACGGCGCCGTCGTTGCGCTCATGGAACGCAGCAGCAGCGATGCCGTCGGCGAGGAGCGCGCCAACCGCGTCATCGTGCGTCGTCGCAAGATCGCCAATCGCCGCAACGTCAACCGTCGCCGTCGTGGCGGTCGCCCAGCTCAGCGTCGTCGTCGCGGCGGCGGCGGCCAGCGTCGTGGCTCGAACAGACGCCGCAATGTGCGCGTCGTGCGTCCCAATGCCAACCGACGACGCGGCAACGCCCAGCGTCGCCGTGGCGGTCAGGTCATGCTCCAGGGCTGAGCGCCTCCTCCGCCTCCTGCGAGATCATTCTTCTAGTATTATAGTTAAGCACCAACAACATGACCAACCAACGCACAACGCACAATTGAAACGGCATCGAAAATAAATATACATGTGATACGCAAATATTAAGACGGCATTTTGTATTTCCACTATTGAAAGTATTCTTTGAGTTATGTATTTATTCTTATTAAGTTTATTGATTTTTAATATTATTATTCTTCATCTTTCCATTAGCTAGTATCTGCCTAAGCAATATTCTCTTTGCATACTTATATTATTCTTATACAATTTAATAGGTTTCAATATTATTTCCCTTTTTTTTCCTAGTCCAGCCCAATGTTCTGATTACTCGCTTTATTTATTTCTTATATTTTTACTGTTCAACTTTCGATTAGCTAGCAATTGTCCCAGTATTCAACTCAATAGTCTCATAGTTTCCTTAACTCATTTATTAAATTCTTCGTATTAGCTTCGCTTATTTTTAATATTTTATAAAGTCTTTTAATTATTTACTATATTCTCATCCCGAATCATTTCCTCGGCTATCATTTCTCCGATCCACCTCTTCTTGCTTTAGTAAGTTTCTCTTGATTATTAAAAACGTTATTAATCGCTTTTTCTCATCAGCTGAATATAGCCAATCTCATTTATATTCTTGTATAACGGACATTCCTTGCGACTGTTATGAAACGATGAAGCAAAATATTTTGTCTCATCATTTTCTTTTGTTTTATCTCATCTTCGCTTCGACCTGCTACACACTTCTGGTCTGTTCTGTTCTTGTCGCAGCTTCCTTTTGCCGTTCGTTCAACGAGCTGATCTCAACTGGTTTTATCAGTTTTTGTTTTACTCGTTTTTGCCAATCGGCAGCTTGACCCAAATCTTGAACCGGCAGCTGGCCACGCTGCGTATGCGCAATGTGCTTGATCAACGAAAATAAAAAAATTGCTTTAGTTTTTTTATTTTTTGCTTTTGTTCTCGACCTTTGCGTATTCCCAAGTTAATGAATGGCAATCACTTTGATTTAATGGGCTACTCAGCTCACGACTAATGCGTGCAAATCAATAACCGCCCGGCAAAATGTAAATGGAAACCTTCGTAAAATTTGAATTTCTATTCTAATGTCTGATTTGATATCTAAAATATTTGTATGCGTTATTTCTATGCCATTTACGGTAGGCCAAATCCATTAATATTATTGGCGATACTATTAATATTACAATGCCTATTAAGATATTTCATTATTCTGGAAACAACACAAATATTTCTCCGGAGATAATCATGATAATATTTTTAAATCTGAATTAGAATTAGGAATATGCTTGAAACTTCTTTCGTATACGAACTTTCAACTCTAATTTAAACTAATTGGAGTTGCCGTCCCATTACACTTATAAACTGCCTTCTGTCAAACAATAAATGCAAGTTCAAGCAATGAAGTATTTGTTGACTTAAAACTAAATCAAGAAAATAATAAAACTCCTTTTGGCTTCGTTTTTCCACTCGAAATACAAAGCGTAGTCAAAATGACGAAGTAAGCCCTTAAAATGAAAAAAATTAGGATAACTTTTCCGCGATAATAGTAAATACATTGAATATTAAGAGAAACTAAATAAAGACAATCTTGTAAAATTTTGGTATTTTAATTTTGTAACTGTTTTGTACAAACAATATTATTTTGAACAAAATTGCTATGTGGTGACATACCCCCAATAATTTTTGTAATTTGGAAATTATTTTTTTCTCAATGTGTATATTGCTATGTTTGTTGTTTGCTATTGGAAGTTATCTATCAGGGGCTTGAACATCTTTGTAGCATCCACCAATCAACTGAAAAACTTTGACTTCATTCTAGATAATCCAATTAAAAACACTATAGGTTCAGGAATTGTTGTATGGTTCAGAGGCTTGTTAAATTTGTAAAATTTAATATATCTACAATTTGAAATATATAAAATAAAGTATGTTGCACTAAAGTCTTGTGGATCAGTTGAGTTGCTAGAGCTTGGATTTAGATTTGGAAATCGATTAGCGGAAATGTAAACAGTAAACAGTGAACAGTTGAGATTGAGAAAAAGCCTATGGAGAAGAAGAATCTGAAGATCGTGTGGCAGAATAAAAACCGTTTAGAAAACTCTCTAAATTGCTTGCCACCTGGGGGCGCGTGTAGTTCTTGTTGTTGGCCATGGTTCAATCGAAGTTCAGTTCGTCTTTTGGCACAGTTGCGAGGCGAACTGAGAGTTCAAGAACTGATGCCAACAATCAATCATAATACGCGATATTGTGATTAGCAGAGAGAGCGATAGAGAGAGAGACTATAGAATATTAGCGTGTTCTGTAATTTGGCATTAGCATAATATTTAAGACGAATGCCAAAAATGCTACTACCACCAATAACCTCTCCACTTTGACCTGCCCGCGGGGCTGGCGAGATTAATCACACCATCGAGCGAAATGTATTGTAGATAGGGCGCGGAAGGGGGCATCGGCTGAGTGACAGTAATCCATCAACCATCCTGAGCAGAAGTTGATGGGTATAAAATCTGAGGGCTCCCAACACTTGTCAGTCAGTGGCGAGTGCAAGCTCAGAGCCAACAAGTGCCCCAGTCTCGCAACTCGCAACTCGCAATTCGCAACTCGCATCTCGCATCATCCTCAAGGAGCTTCCTCCCAAACCCAATCCAAAAGACAATGCAGTGCCTGCCACAATTGATATTGGCGCTGGCGCTTTGCGCCCTGCTCGCCCCATCAGACACCCAGGGTAAGTGTGAAGCATGCAACAGCAGCAGCAGCAGCAGCAATTGACATTTAACCAACTGCTCTCCTCTCTGCAGGCAAGTCCCATGGCTCGAGCTATCGCTTGGGCCTGCGATCCGTAGGCCGTGGCGATGAGCCGGTCTATCCCGAGGGCCGCTTCACCTCCTCGATCATGAACAAGTTCAGCTCGCTGAAGGGCACCACGACCACCACAACGGTGGCCACCCTCTCCAGCCTTTCGCCCACCACCACCTCGGGCACCAGCACGATCACCCCGACGTCTATCACCTCAACGCCATCGACGGCAACGACGCCCACCACACCGACAACGTCGGCCAGAAACCTGGGCGATGTCGCCGATCTCGCTGGAGACGATGATGCCGAGGACGATGAGCAGCCGCTGTACAATGCGCGCGCCTACGACGACAGTGCCGAGGACGAGGACGACGATGACGAGGAGGCCGTCAACGATGACGCCGATGACGATGGCGATGATGATGGCGATGATGATGGCTACTATATGGCTGCTGCTGTTGCCCCAGCTGCCACGCCCGTTGCCGCCGTGGCCGTCAGCGATTCGCATCCCAATCTGGTGCGTCGCCCCACCGAACAGCAGTGGCGTCAGTTCCAGTTGGAGCAGCGCAATCGTCGCCGCATGACCCGCCTGCAGCGGGAGCACAATCAGCAGATTCGCGAGCTGCTGCGTCGCCAGCGCGTCTCGCAGCGTCGCAACGCGCAGCGCATCCAACGCATCCAGCAGAACAACCGTCGCCAGGCCCAGCGTCGCAACCGCCGCAACAAGAACCGCTCCAAGACGCAGCGTCAGCGTCGTCGCCGCAACAACCGCGACCGTCGTCGCCGCACCAAATCCCAGCGTGAGCGTCGCCGCCAGCGCCTCAACCAGCGTCGTCGTCTCCGCCAGCTGCTCCGTCGTCGTGGACGCGGACGCGGCCGCAGCCTGAGACGCATCGCCGTCGCCTAACTGCACCGACTTGACCACTGATCCGATTCTATTCCGCATGTATTCGAGCAAAAATGCATCGGCTCCCAAAAGCCACAAAAATAAATTCATTTTTTTTTCCAAACCAATCTGTTTTTTTTTCAACTGATCTTTGCCAATTTATTTCTGATGCAGCATTGTCAATATTGTTCTGCAGTCACTTATAGTTTAGCCGAAAGATATATATTTGCATGTCTGGTTGCACCATGGTTGAACAGTGTTCAAATTCATAATGGAACCAGCAAGAAGCCTTTAGAATTTCATTCTTTTGAACATCTTTAAGATAATCTTCACACAATTGTTGTGTGTCTTTTTGATCTATGAACTGTTGTCGTTTTTTACCGATAGTTCTCTCAGCAATTTCTTTGCTATGTAGTAGCGTTCAATTTGCTCATTTATTGTTATTCTATTTAATGAATTATTTTCTTGAGTACGTCGTCGCTGACTTTTTATTGAAAATATTATATTAATTATTAATTTATATATCAGGAAATTAATCTTAGAAATAGTATGCTATTTTGGTGGATTTTGCTCTAATTTTTTTATGACAATCCCGCCAGTAATTTCCAGAAATATCAAGATTAATTCTACACTAATTGCATATTAGATTTGAGTTCTAACAAAAATAATGGCAGCTACTTTTATTTTGTCATATTGTTATCATCTTTCTAGCTTTCTGTTTCACATCTAGCTCGTTGCAATCCAATTCCGTCGGCCACTTTGATAATTGCGACAATTGTGTGAAGTTTCTGCAATTGTTAGATCATTTTTGGGCTGTGAAATTCCTGTGTGGTTCATTGACTTGGGATCCACTTTCGCCCTTTGGTGCTGGCTGCTGTCACGACTATGACTCTTGTGGCTTGACCAAATGCCAACTGGCCAGATATGAATATGCTAATGCTCATCATCGATTGATAGCAACATAGATATATGCAAATGCCAGCGTCCAAAGGCGAAACAACAGGCCAGAGAAGAGAGGCTTATACTCAGTTTTAGTTTTGGATTTATACTTCTTTTCGTTGTTGTTGCTGTGTGTTTTGGGGAGAGGTTACGCAGGTTGTTGCGCCCGGGTCAACGTTGATTATTTATGGGATTATGCTAAATGGTTTACAACGCGAACTGCGAGAGAAGTCTGCGAATCGAATTTGCCTGAATTTCTTTTGATGTTGTCAAGCTGTTTGCTCTGCTTCAGTAATAATATGTTGCTCTTTTTTGTTGTCGTCGTTGTTGTTGGTGGTGACTTGTAACCCTTTTGTAGGCCTGCTCTCTAGGCCTACTAACTAATTAGCCAAATGTTGAGGGCGAGTCTTGTAGGCATATAAATATGCCAGCCATTGGCGTTGTAAGTCAGTCAAGCAGTGATCCGCATCCAATAGAGATTCGCAATCAAAGCAAAATTCAAGGAGTTTCCTCTAGCACATACATACATATATCCCATCACAACAAGGACATGCATATGCTCAGGAGTTTACTCATCGTTGCCTGCCTGGCAGCCATTGCACTGCAGGCGAACGGTAAGTCGCGAAATCGCAGTCCACATACAGATATAGACATATATTCGGGTCTGGTATTCCATTCACAGCCAAGCCGCAGCAGAGCAAGCGGTCGGGGCAGCAGTATAAGGTGCTGAAACGCCAGCTGCAGGAGGATGTTCAGCTGCCCGCCGAGGGACGCAGTCCAACAAAGCTGGCCGCTATTCTCAACGCAATCAACGGCAACAGCTCCCCCACCACAACAACATTCACCGTGTCCCCCACTTCGCCAACAACATCCACTGGCACTTCTACCACGACTACAACGCCAAGTGTAACTTCACCTACTACGACC
The DNA here is from genome assembly GCA_035047365.1 of Drosophila ustulata. NCBI lineage: Eukaryota > Metazoa > Arthropoda > Insecta > Diptera > Drosophilidae > Drosophila > Drosophila ustulata. The sequence continues at coordinate 707,380 of JAWNPT010000095.1, forward strand.
ATTGCACGTGCCGTGAACAACGATATTGATGACGATGATGAGGAGCTCGATGACGAGGAGCAGGAACATCAATATGGCTTGCACTACAACGATGATGACCAATTCTATGGCCAGAGCATCGCCAGCAAGCGCAGCCAGGAAGATGCTCTGACCCAGCAGCGTCGCCAGTTCAGACGCCAGCAGCAGCAGCAGCGTCAGCGCCAGCGGCAGAACGCCCAGCGTCGTCAGCGCCAGCGTCGCCAGCAGCAGCAGCGTCGCCGCCAGCGCCAGCAGCAGCAGCAGCGTCGTCGCAACCGTCGCCAGAACATGCGCATCATGAACCGTTTCCGCCAGAACGGCAACAGGAACAGGAACAATCGTCGCGTCGTCCGTGTGCGTCTCTAAATCATCCCTGGCCGCACTTGGCGCTATCGACAGCTCTGTAATTGATTTCGACTCCCAATAAAATGATTCACAACAATATCTTCTCTTGTGTTTTCTTTGATGATCTTGTTGTGTGTATTTTAGATGTTCATCGCTTAAAAGTTACAAAATTAAGCGGTCTTCTTCTTGAATTCATTCAGTGAAGAAATATCCATCGTCATGAAGCTGCATTGCTCAAAGATATTCAAAAGCTTGATCTTGCAGCAACATATTATTATCCTTATAAATAACCGAATTCATAATTATTTTTTATTATTATTCCTTGCACTACAAGCTAAAGATTATAAATAAGTGCGCTAGTCACAAACATTTAGCAATTTTATTTTTTACTATCACATTATATATAATCAGATCTTGCAACTCAAAGGCCTTATAGTGAACATTTTTTTTCATCATGCTAAAATCCCATCAATAACTTAATAATAATAAATGGCGCATAATAATAATAATAATTAGCGCCGAAAGAGTAGCCACAAATTGTGATCTTCTTAAATAAAATATTGTAATATATAAATAAAATGGTTTAATAAATAAAATTATGGACCAATTGACCCATTTCTAATTTATTGCACAACAAATAATATTAAAATGACAAGTGGTCAAATATAAATTTTCTGTTATTTTATTTCATTGTAACCAACTAGTAAAAAATGTTAAAACAAAAATTGGCAGATTTTCGATAACGGGAATGTTTGCAATTATTTCATTGGCTGAATAGTTTGAAATTTAAATCTCTCCTACAAAAACATCCTTAAGTAAAGATCTAAAAATTAGATTTAGATGCCTTGCTTTATAAGAAGAATTGTGCCTGAAGCAAAGGACGACATTTTTTGCATTAACACAATCTCTTAGAGACAATAATTCAAGACACGCTTACAAGCTTGCCTTCAATTAGAAACCAATGAAAAATAAAAGATAAAAACTACTTCTTAAAAACATTATTCAAGAAATAACGCAACTTAAATATTTTTATTTTTTCTTATTACTGGAGAAGACTGAAAGGATTTTAGCTATATTGAAATAAGGCTTACAGCAAAGTAAAATAGTATATCTAAAAGTTAAAGCTGCTCATTATAGCTCCTTTGCAAAGGAATTACTTTGTTAACATTTAAAATTGTGATTGCAGCAGATCTCGCCGAGATGAAATCTATTAATTTAAAAAAATTATGTTATTATAGAACTATACAAGCGAGAAATGAATTCATTATTATAGGCGCTAATTTAGAAAAAATAGAACATTTATTTGTCACATGAGGAAGTAATCGAGACATTTTCAGCTGAGAAATGGCACAAAAATAAAATCGAATATTTGCAAGTGACATTTTTGCGGGAGCGAAGTGAATCGATCAATGATAAATTGGCGACGCTGTTGTGCTGAATAGCGAGTGATGCTGTGATCTCAGCTGCGAACTTTGTCGCTAGGTCAATCTAGTTCATTCGACAAAAAGCCGCACAGCGCTTTGTGGCCAAAACGTATTCGCGATGCCAAAAACAAAAATTTATGCGAAAATTTGCACATTTGTTTTTTGATTTTTGCGAAAAAATGATAATGAGAATTATTAGCAACGGGACTGGACTAGTTGTTGTTGATATGGAGCGGGTATATAACCCTGGCAGGTCGTTGACAAAGGCACAGTCAACCAGCGATATTCCCTAAGGCAGGCAGCAGCAGCAGCAGAGCGAGCACTAGGATCCCGTCCACCCCAAAAACAACAAAAAGGATACTACCACACCAATATTTGAGAAGCTTTCAATTTAGACAACCATGAGATTCGTAGCTTGTGCAGTGCTGTTGCTTTCAGCAGCAGCTTTGGCCAGTGCCGCAGGTGAGTTGATCACATTTTATCATAACCCATAACCATATGCGTGATGCGATGTGATCCTTGAACGATCCTTTCATCTTGCCAGTGGCACGCAACGAGCCGGAGTCGGACAACAGATTCAGGGTGATCAAGAAGAACGAGCAGGCGCAGGCGCAGGCGAACAAGGGCGAGGGCGAGGGCCGAAGTATTTCAAGTCTGTTGGCCTTGAAGGGCTGCAGTTCATCGCCGACAACCACAACCACAACAATTACGGGAACTCCGACCACCATAACAGGCACTTCAACAGTGACCACAACTCCATCCCTCTCATCATCATCATCGTCTCCGTCATCGGCATCTGCTCGCGATCTTAACGATGACGGCGATGACGACGACGCCGACGACGATGAGGAGAACGACGATGAGCAAGATGGACTCATCTATGATGCCAACGAGGATGCTCTGATTGCCTTCGATGGCGCCAGCTTCAGTGCCAGCCACCGTGGCTACAATCGCCCCAACAGCAACCGCAACAGCCTTAAGAACAACGGACAACTGTCCCCGGAGGGCACACGACAGGTCGACTATGAGCTGCTGCGTCGCCAGGAGGAGGAGAACAAGCTGCTGCGCCAACGCCTCCAGCAACTGCGCAAGCAGAACAAACAGAACCGCCGTCGTGCCCAGGTTGCTCGTCGCAACCAGCAGCGTCGCAACCAGATGAAGCGCCGCCAAATAATGCGAAAGAACCGCAACAATCGCCGTCGCCTCAACCGTCGCAATCGCCAGAACAGACGTCGTCGCAACAACAACCGTCGCCGCAACACCATCCGCATCTAATTGTCTCGATCACAATTTAATATGACACTATATGACAGCTTGCGAATAAATCGAATCTAATTAAATCTATTCCGCCTTTTACTCCCAATTGCAAGTCACAAACTCACTCCCGCTGCACTGAGTGTTCATCCTCATCATCATCGTTCAACCTGTTCTCTGAATCGCCATGTTCTGCGCAGAGTTATTCACTAATTTTAGGCACATTAGTTCCATGAATATTCAGCAACAGCGCAGAAGTCTTTCATTCTTTCATTTCATTCTTTTCTAACATTATGTGGAAAAATTCCACAAAATCCCAAAATGGCTTAACAGCCCAACAATATTGGTTTTCTCTCCAAGAGAATCCCTACATTATCCTATTATTCTTGCGTTCACTTTAAATTTATCTCATTTTCTTTGTTTTCTTTGTCTTGATTTTCCATGTAACTAAATATTTATTTCTCGAAGAATATCCTAAGAACTTTGAATGCAACACAAGTTTTTTCAATCCTGATTATTATTTTGTGTTTTTTTTTTTAACAAATTAATGTTGCTCTATCCTAAGCGTTTACAAAAAGAAAAAAACAGTCTAATATGCAGAGTAAACTCACGAATCAAGGCCAAATCATTTTTAAATTCAATTAAATAAATTCAAATCAAAAATTCTTCGAGAATTATATTTAAGAACTTAAAATTCTAGATGTTTATTTTTGTTTTGAAAACAGAATTTTTCTCTCTATGTATTTAATTGACAGCCATAACAAAATTATTAGATGGAAATATAGATTGTAGTATTTCAAACAATAATATAAGAGCATTTAGCTATTGGTTTGAAACTTGAAAGCTTGATTCCACCCCTTTTTTCCATTTTATGTATACGTAACAATTTTTTTTAAACATCTAAAACTCGTTTCATATTAATATGAGGGAAATAAAAATAATCATTGAAACAAATCATCTAGAAATGGTTAATAATTTATATGCTCGGTTTACCTATACATATTATTTTGAGTGTCTTATTGCTTAAATGTATGTATATATTTTTTAAACTCAAAACTAATAGAATGATTGTAATTTACAATGATCTTCCAGTCTAGTCAGTCCTTGGTCGTTATGGTAATAATTAGTTAGCCAATATTAAATAATTGGTTTTAAAACCATTTTACATCAATTATTAATTTATCTTTATTCATCGTAGTGCTACAAGCTAAAGTATATTAATTCTGGTTTTAGTCACTAAATTGTTAATTGTACTAGATAAATTAAATTGCTTTTTTGATCTTAGAATTTGATTTAAATTAAAATATTTCATTTATTAATTATTATTATTATGAAACAACAATGGAAAACAAAAATACATAAAAACATAAAAAAAATGTAAGCAATTGAACTTATAGTCGTAGGTTTAAACACAACAAGTAAGAAAGCTACAGTCGAGAGTGCTCGACCGTATGATCCCCGCAACCCATTTCGAGAGAAAACAAAAAACTTAAATGATATTTTAACAAAAAATAATGTTTTTTTTTTTATAAACAAACAAAGCACGAGCAGCTGCAAGTGAATTTTGCATATAAAATTTATTCTTTAATAACTTCCTTGTTTTTCATTCGATCTCAACCAAATTCAGGAGACATTGAGACTATCATTATTATTATGCATATTACGACTGTTCCAGCTTACCAAATAACACATCATTACACAAAGAAGTTTTGGAGTTATTCGCGATTTACATAAAAAAAAATTTGACTTGTTCTAGATTTATTAAATTTGTGGGCGAAGGGGGAGTGGCATCCAACTTTTGAAATAAACTTGATCTGCGTAAGGAATGGAGGAACCTACATATGTACCACCTATGTGTCTCTATCTCGTATAGTCTCTGAGATCCAGGTGTTCATACAGACAGACAGACGGACATACGAACATGGCTATATCGTCTCGGCTGTTGACACTGCTCAAGAATATATATACTTTGTGGGGTCGGAGATGCCTCCTTCTGCCTGTTGCATACATTTTCTGTTGGCACTACGTTATAATACCCTTCTACTCTATGGGTAGCGGGTATACAAAATTAAGGAACATTTGAAAATGAGGCTAAATTTTATTAGGCCTATACAGACTACAGCCTCAATTTGGTGACCTTTGACCCGTTTGTCTAATTGCGAGTAGAAACTCAATACCAATGGCCTGGCAACTGTGAATAGGGTTTTCACTTTTTTACCAAACTGGCATCCCAGAGGCGATTTTGAATGCCGAATGCTGAACGCGTGGACTTGGATTTGCACTCGACAATGAGTGAGGGCCGTGATGACAAACGTGAATAGTTAACGCTGTGAAGGAAAACGGGGGGGAGGGGGGGTGGGTGAAGAGTTGGAAGTTGAGAAGTTGGGGTGGAATGCTGAGGCGCGTCGGGGCAGGTATCATGGCCAAGTACGCGAAACGCGCGTAGAAAGCAGCGAAAAGCAGCCAACGACAGCGGCTCAATATTTGAACGATTGAGCGATTGAATGAACGGTTGAATGCTTGACTGGACTTGGCTGGAGATGGGGAATGGAATGAAATGGAGACGAGACGAGACGAGATGAGATGATGATAAGCAGAACGAGAGGCGGACCACGATGACGGTGAAGAACGTTTTCGCCTCGAAGCGTTTTCAGCAATTTTTTTTTCAAGGTGTAGAAATTGAATTGAATTCAATTGTGAATTGTAAATCGGTAGGCATGACGTGAGTGTGTGCGTGTGTGTGTGTGTGTGTGTCGTCGGTCCCTAGGCCATTTACAGTTAGCACGGAATTTAGGTACTGTGAAGTGACCATTTGCATATGGGTCTTGAAGCAAGTGCGCGAGTATAAAAGGCTCGCAATTCGGACGATAATGTATCAAACATTGATTACCAATCAGTGTGAGCACACCACACATCGGACTATCTTCCATCCAAAGCTTGCCTGCCAATAGAGAAAAGTTCTCCGCATCCGCCGCGAGTAGTTTCATCAGCAGAGTTTCAGAAAGCAGAATGAAGTCCCAGCTATCCTTAAGCTTCGTGCTGCTCATCGGCAGCCTGGTGCTCAGCTCGACGCTGGCCGAGCGGCCATCGCACATGCTGAAGGTGGTGCGACGCAGCGGCTATAACGAGCCTGCCCTGGCACGCTCCAGCGAGGCGGCGGTCGACGATCAGGATAAGCTCAGTGCGCTGCCAGCTGCTGCTGGCTCGGCTTCGGCTGGCGCGGCTAGTGGCAATAAAGACGCCTCCAGTGGCCGCCTGTTCCTCAAGAAGTTCCTCATGTTCAAGAACATGTTTGGCAGCAACAATCAGCCCGTGATTCCCATCATTATCACCAATTCAGGCAGCGGCACCGGCACCACGTCTTCGCCCACCTCGCCTGTCACCGTCACCTCCACGGGCACCATTCCCTCAGCAACGGGCACAGTCACAGCCTCGCCCACTAGTCCTACATCACCTACATCAACAAGTAGTCGTCAGTATAACGATGATCAGGACGATGAGCTGGCCAACGATGACGATTCCGAGAACGCTGACGCTGGCGGAGCTGGAGCCATTGCGATGGCCGCCAATGCTGAGCTGCTCGATGAGCAGGCCATGCAGGCGGCTCTGGCTGCCGGCGCCCAGGAGTACGAGGTGTTCACCAATGGCGACCAGGCGGACGAGAGCAAGGCCAGCCAGAACAACCACATCAATCTGCGCCGCAAGGGCGGTCGTCGTGGTCAGGGACAGGTGATCAGTGTGCGCATTCCACCCCGCTATCGTCGCTACTTCAAGAACGGCCAGAAAGTGATGCTGAACACCAAGAGCCGGCCCAACAAGCGTCGTGTGGTGAGGAAGCGTGTCCAGAATAAGAACAAGCGCTTCAACAACCGTCGTCGCGGCGGCAAGAACAAGAACAAGAAGGGCAAGGGCAAGGGCAAGGGCAAGCGTCCACGCATCCCAGTCGCCTAAAAAGAGAGCAGCAGCTGTAGCAGAAGCATCCCCAACAATTTGCCACCCACTCTAACGATCAGCGATCAGCACACAAACAACAATTTTTTTTTTCTAATTTATTGTAGCTAATCTTAAATTGAAGCCACACTTTTTTTTTGGGCATGAATAAATGAAATCTTTCGAATAGTACTTGACCCACATTAGAATTTATTTATTCGATTGCTGCGCACTTCACAGCGATCGTCGTGATGCGGCACAAAAAGCGCCTCGGGTGCCGTCTCCACTATTTAAGCCGTCTTCTTCTGCCGATCTCGATCACACGCGTCCACAATGAGCTCATGTTCTTCACATTACTTTCTGCTCGCGATATTCCTGCTGCTGGGCTTCGATCTCGCTGTCAAGCCCGGCTTGGCCGCCTGTGGCGATCGCAAGCAGCAACTGCGTCTGCGCAGCACATCCAACAATCTGAATCTAAATTTGAATTCGAATTTGAATGGCGATGCCGATGGCGATGGCGATGCGGATGAATCTGATCAGCAGTTGCCGCAGATCGACAGTGACAAGCAGCTGCAGCAGCTCATGCAACAGCTGAATGTTGCCGATCAATTGGATGAGGATAACCGGGGCAGCAGTCGACCATGGAAGAAGGTTCAACGCATCATCCGACGGCAGCTAGTTCGCATTCCCAAGCGATATCTCAAGAAGTTTCTACGCCAGTTTGGACTCGGGCGCAGTGGCAACGTTCGCAGTGCAGCGCTTCAGTTGCAGCCACAGCCCCAGCCTGATGTGCAGATCGCACCTCAGTCCCAACTCTACTATTTGATACCATTGCAATAATAAACATACGACAAAAAATAATATAATCGATTTTTACTTGAAAGAAAACTCACTTGGGCCCAAGAGAACACATTGTGGTCGATGGATTTTGAATACCCGCCACGTTCAATTTTTAGGGAAGTGTGCTTAGCCCCTACGCTAGACTGCAGATTTGGCAACCACTAGTGCAATAGCTGGGACTTGCTGATGATGCTGCTGAGCTGACGAGAAGTCCTTGCAGAGACATCGCTTCGCAAGCTCTCGAAAGACATGTTTCCCGTTTTAAAGATTGGGCTCGAAATTGGAACATAGGCATAACACCATTAAGTCAAGACTCCCAAGAACAAGCTATTCCTTTACAACAAGGTGGCAAAGTATAAGGATATTCTAAGCCCTACAAATACATACAATAAGAGTGGCCCAAGCTAAAATTTAGCGATGGATAAGTTCGCAGTAGGGACATTGAGAGGGATCTCAAAATACCGAAGGTAGGAGCCGTTCTGCAAAACCTAGCATCGAGCTATGTGCCACGTCTAGGCGAAAACCCCAAATGCGCTAACCAGACAACTAACAGCCGAACCAAGAAAAGAATACTCAAATGGAGTCAGCCATTGAAACTCCTTAAAATAGCTGATTGATAGCTGATTGTTGTTAAAGTTTTATCAAGTTGCAGTATACATTTGATCCGTGATCTTTTTTGTTATTCTTCTATATTTTTGTATATTCAACTGGATTAAGTCCCACGTTGGCCGCCGAGGACTAGTTAAAAAGCAACTATTTCATTTAACAAATAAATGAAAAATCTGGCGAAAAAAGAAAACTCATTCATTGCATACTTTCAGGCAGCATAATTTTAAGAATAATGTTTTTAGCTACAGCATTTATTATTTATGTGAGGAAAGTATGTACAGTACAGTACAGTTTGTTATAAATTTTCTACTTAAACAGATAATTTTTTTTATTTTAAATTTTGGAGTACAAATTAATACATTTTTGAGCCAAAAAGAGAATTATTAAAATCAATATCAAACGTATTCGTTTACGCCGTCCATATATTGTACTAGGTTTGTGCTATTTGGAAATACAATAGGTTTGCATGTTTCAAATAAAACACAGTAAAGCTTTTGCCTTACTAAGCAGTAGTTCAAGATGATTATAGTATGGAATATGTGAACATATACATACATATGTGCATAAATGAGTACAATTATTAGAAAACATAAAGAAATGCGCTGAATTCACAAAGGATAATTTTGATGGTAATTATTATTTGTATTTTTATTTAACAATAAAAGTGCTAAAACAAGCTACATAAAGACGAGTGTACTTGACCCTGATATACGCTCCACCCATGCGACTATCAGTGTAAAAACGGCAAAACGGTAAAATGTGCTGAAACTACATAGAATAGAAATGTAATACAATTGAAAAAAATATATTGCATTACATTATCACAGTATACGTAATGAACCATACACTGGGATAGATAGGAAATAGGTGCACTGTGCAACAAAAACTCAATATGGGACTGGTGTCGGCCAAAGTAGGTAAGAATATGCAAACTCATCATACTTATCATTGAATACTTGGACCCATGTGTAACTGATCCAACCTCCAAGCTCCTTGATGTCGCGTCATTATCTGGAACTAGCGGGTAGAACAATTCATTCTCTGCTTTCTAAGTTGGTACCCAACCTCACGCCATTACAGAAAATGTTAAATAAATTGGTGCGGAACATTCAAATTTAATTGCATACTCTTGGGTGCGATATAAAAGTAACTTGTATATGCAGACAAACGATTGTAAATATGTTCTAATGCATACTTTTAGCCTGTGCTGCTAGTGAGTTCAAAAAAAGAAAGATTAAATGCTGATCTTATCATCTGCAACAAATAAAAATAAACCACAAAAATTATAAATATTCAATCATTTAATCATTTGTGGGCTTTGGCAGAAAAAAACAATTGTTGATCAAGCAATGCAGTATATTTGTATGCATTCTGTCGTTCAGAGGTTTGGGCATTTTGCGCTGTCTGAGACTTTGGTCACACTGATTGCTGTTTATCAAAAGCAGCAGCAGGTGGCGTGTTGTTTATTTTGCTTTCTTGTGGCAATCGTCGTTGTTGGTCCGCTGTCGCTTGCACTGATTAGATTCCAGACCCTTTTCCCCCACTGCACACACACACACAGAGAGAGCAATAATGGCAAGTGGATTACTAGCTGGCAAGGTGGCGTTCGTAACAGGTGCGTTGTGTTGAATTTGTCAGCTGCCCGAACGCATTGAACTTTGACCCCAGCCACACCTCCCACCTCCCCCATTGATCTGCAGGCGCCGGGTCTGGCATTGGTCGGGCCACCTGCCGTATTCTGGCTCGAGATGGCGCCAGGGTGATTGCCGGCGATCGAAATCTGCAGGCTGCTCAGGAGACGGCCAAACAGTTGGGCGACGATCGTGCTGCGGCCCTGGAAGTGGACGTGTCATCGGTGCAAAGTGTGAAGAGTGCAGTTGCCGCAGCCCTGGCACAATTCAAGCAGGCGCCCAGCATTGTGGTGAACTCAGCGGGCATAACCAGGGATGGCTATCTGCTGAAGATGCCCGAGCACGACTACGACGACGTCTACAGCGTGAATCTGAAGGGAACGTTTCTGGTGACGCAACAGTTTGCCAAGGCGATGATCGATCAGCAGCTGACCGATTGCAGCATTGTCAACTTGAGCAGCATTGTGGCCCGCTTGAACAACGTGGGACAGGCGAATTATGCGGCCACCAAGGCTGGCGTTATCTCCTTCACCGAGGTGGCCTCCAAGGAGTTTGGCAAGTTCGGCATTCGCGTCAATTGCATTCTGCCCGGCTACATTGACACGCCCATGGTGGCCGTGGTGCCCGACAAGATCAAGCAGCAGGTGGTGCAGCGCTGCCCCCTCGGACGTCTGGGACAGCCCGAGGAAATCGCCGAGGTGATCGCCTTCCTTGCTTCCCAGAAGTCCGCCTATGTCAATGGAGCGGCCATCGAAGTCACCGGCGGCCTCAAGTAGGCGAAGTAATTGTCACGACACCGTTCTTGCATTTATTTGTTATAGTTCTATAATTAAAGAATCTGTGTTTTTCGTTGATTTTGCTTAATCATATTGATTTCTTTCACTGCCGCGCTCGTCGTTAGCGCCACCTGTGGACGGGCTGCGAAACGAACGCGTTCGCTTGTCATAGCGGCCAACAACTGTTGAAGCGCTTTATCTGTCGGTTTTCTTATCATACATTGTATTGTTCAACATAATCTGAATGTAATCGTGATCACAACGTAATCGGTAGTGATTACATTAATAATATTAAATGCTTGGAATGTTATGGAATATGTACACTGTACTTTTTAATTTATATCGATCCGATAAATTAAAATATAAGAGCATAAAATAATTTTTATTTGGCATTTATGACAATGTTATTTTAAATTAGCTTTTTGAGAGTGAGAACAATAATACCATTCTTCTTCATTAAGGGTATAATTTATAATTAAAGTTTCGCAGATTGTATAAATATTATTATTTTTTGAGCTGTACTTTAGTAGCCAGTGAATAACCATTTTTTTCAGCAACAAGATAAAAATGCTGAATGAATGATTATTATTTGAGTTATATTTTTGAGCGTTATTATTGTGATTTTTCTATTGGGACTATGGACTCAAATCATACTAGTTGATCGTCTGAAACTTACGACGACCCACCAGGGAATATAATCGTGTAAAAAAATCTTTTTATTTTACATAAATTAAAAATAAGTAAAATATTATAATATATATAAAAATAAATATTATGAAATATATTAAAAATTGAAATGCAAATTTAATAATTCATTTGCAATTATGTACATACATATATGTATACAATTATATATATGGGCCTGATGCAAAACTCTTATTTGCAATCCCTGTCTTTCATTGAACTGTTATCCAACTGATACAAAAAGCATGAATGGCTTTAATAAGAACTCTATTGAATGCCCTATAATTATTTGTGCTCAACTCTAGTGAATTACAATATATATGTATACTGATAATATTAATTGCAAATTAATTTCTTGCGACATGTATTGCCAGCTACCCAATTTATAGAGTTTAACTGAAGTTGAACTAATTAAATTAGTTGAAGCAAAAATAGATGCTTAATATTGGGAGTTTTTTTAGTGCGCACTCGATTGGTCTGACGTGGCTATCGATGCGATGCAGCTGGAACTGAAGATGGGCCCACTCATGTGGCCTTTCCGGCTGACAATGTTGTCCCAATGCGGTCACAAAGGGAAACACCGTGTCGCGTTGCCAAAGGACGTGGGGTGGGGGTGGGGGCGGTGGTTGGCTATGGCTATTTGGTGGTTGGGTGGTGCGGTGGGGTTGCTACCAAAGTGTACAATATTAATATATTTCACAATTCCCCAGCTGCTAATTAACTTGGCCGCACCAACAGCGCAAAGAGGGAGAAGCGGAAGAAGCGAGCGACTGACGACAAACGACCAGCACATATGTATGTATGTATGTATGTATGTACAACACACACACACGCACACTCACGCACACACACGCATGTGCTGGTGGGTTCATTTGGGCACCACATTTGGGTGGGTTACGCTTGTGGTCGTGCGTGCAATTTAAATAATGAAGACATTTTATTAATTCAAGAAATTCAACTCGCCTCTGCCTCGAATATGAGCAGCACTCACACACACACACGCCAGCACACGCATACAGAAGCAATTACACAGCAACGGGTCGCCAGGACATTAAGCAACATCACCCCGAGCCCGAAGTTTCGGTTATGGCTCCGCTTCCCCCCTTTGCCCAGCTCTCCGCTGTGGTCTACTTTCCGTGTGTGTTACGTTTTGCCCATTTCGTTTTTAGTGCATAGTGAAAAACAAAACATTTCCTAATCATATGGCCAAAGTCGCAACCCTCAAACACTGGCAGCGAGAGGGATGAGAGGGATCTGCTGCCGCCCCACTATAGCGTTAACAATTAACAACGCAACGCACTGCGACACTGCGAACGAGCGTGAGAGGGAGAGGGAGAGTGAGAGTGAGCGTGAGAGTGAGAAAGCGAGAGGGCGACAATGAGAGAGAGCCACTTGAGTCATAAAACAGAGCAATGCGACCCACTGACGACCCCAATCAACCCACACCACAATGCGGCACACATTCACACAGCTGGGGAGGGAGACCCACATTCAACCCATTGGAGGCCCAAGCATTCGCCATATCTCATGTTAATGAAATCGTAACTCTTCATGCGACTTGTGTCCGTTTTTTGTGACTGTCTGTTTGCTGGCTTGCCGATGACGTGCGTCAGGCTCCAGCTCCCAGCTCGCAGCGTGTGTAGGAGCCGTGCCTCGAGATGCGGCACTGCAGCCGCCAATTGTTCATAAAAAAGAAAAAAGGGGGCGAGGAGAGAGCTGAGCGAGGGTGGTAGATTAACGAAGCGCTGCTCCAAAGAAATTTGCCCAGCACGTGAGCAAACCTACAAAATGAAGCAATGAAAATGCACTGCACTCGAGCAGGCTCGACTTAGAGATGCCCTGTGTTCAAAGGCAGACGTAAAGCTTACTCGAAACTCTTCTTTGAACAGACAGATTCATGGACTGACTTAATGGACAAATTAGTAGAGCTACTGACCATTTAAAATACACTATATTCGCTATACAACAATGTTGTTATCTGATTCACTGGCTACGTTCATTATTATCAGTAACTGTAAATAAATATAACTTGTATTATACAATTATTTTCTAATTTTTGCATTTAAGTGAAGATTAACTCTTTATTTGGAAATTTTGAAATAATTTGTAGTTAAAAATTCAAATTTGCCCAGATTTTTTTAATATATAAATATGTTAAATTAAAATTGACTGCAATAAAAACGGCAGAAGATATATCACATCTACTATATGTATTATATGTATATCTGAACATATACATATGTACATATATAGTTAAAATATATATGTTGGTATTTAATCGATATGTACAAAAATGTGTCCAATATATGTATTCAAATTATAAATTTTATGAATAAGAGACATAATCAAATATTTAAATAAAAATTGCAATTGAATAGAAATTTCTTATATATTTATTTTTATTGAAAAGTAAAAGTTAAAAATGATTTAAAAAATTATTTATATTTTTTCAATTCATGCAAACCCTGATTGGGTTCGTGATTGATTGACAAATTAAATGATGAACTTGTTATCTGATTGAAACAGTTGGCTGCTAACTAATCAATTGACGAGCTACCTCAAGTGGTGGCTTAAAGCTAATGCTACCCCATGGCGTCACTGGACATTCGCAGGGTATGTGCGCAACAAAAGAAGCAGAAGTAAATTCAATGTATGCTGGAATTGCCGGCAGTTGTCAGCAAAAGTGCAGCCCACAACGAAGGCAGCGCCGAGTGCCGTGTGGAAAGTGGCAAGTGGCAAGTGGCAAGTGGCAAGCATGTTCTAGGTAGGCTCTGTGGATATTGCCACGGCTGATCCGTTAGCGACAGAGGAAGGGGGTAGCCTGCAACTTACGATAGTTTCGTTGCCACAACAATGTCATGCCAATTAACACAGTAAACCGCAATTGCAACTTCCGACGACTAAGTGCACGTAGTGTAGTTATAACCAACCCCACTCGCCACTTGCCACTTGCCACTTGCTACTTGCTGCTTGCCACTATGCGAATGTGTGTGTGTGTGTGTGTGTTTGGTGACAGGTTGCGAGCTCGAGGGTCGTTTGTGACAAAGGCAACTAATTTAGTTTAATGTGCGTCGTGCGCGACGCCGCAACATTTTCTTCTTGCGGATCGTGCGGCAGCCAGAGAATCAGTAGAGCCACAAACCAGGACACAGCTCCCCACTCGCTGTCTCTCTGAGCGTGTGTGCATGTGTGTGAACGGGTGTGGGTGTGTGTGTGACCCTTACGCACTCATTAAGCATTTTTAGTCGAGCTTAGCGAGCCGTTTGTTTGCATTGTCAACTCGCCTCAATCCTCCGACCTCCATCCTCGCTGCTTCCCCTTGCCTTGCCTCCCTTGTCAGCGGCCTTTATTTCATTCCATTCCGCACACTGCTTACCATAAATTTACGTACTCACACACACACACACATGCCTGCTTTTTGGCTGGCACTTTTAAAATTCTGTGCTGTTTGTTTGATTTTTAGCTTTAACAGCTGACAGTTTTCTGACGTGACGCGACCCCACCGCACACCCCCTATTTCAACCCCCAACCCACAACCCCCAATTGCACCCCTAGCCTCGCAATCAGACCAGCGAAATCACAAATGCTACACCGCTTTATTTGACTTTCGAGGCCAGCTGCGTTGCCTGCTAATGATGAGCCGGTTGCACTTTGAAGTTGCTTAAAAAAAGAGGAAAAACAAAAAAATACACTCTTTTTTTGCAATACATTTTATTCGTTTTTTTCGTTATTTTTATTTTTATTTTATATATATGTATATAAGTAATTGTTTTTGTTTTTTGTATACATAAAACATTTGTTCATTTCACTTAATTACTGACAAAAAATATCGACAGCTAAAAATGTAGCAATTTTAATGCAATTCACGTCGCTTAATTGCTAAAGAGGCGCACCGACAAATGCAGAATGAAAATAAAAAACAAAAAACAATAAACATTAAACTGAAAATTAAAATGAAATGATGCGAATGTTTTTGTTATTTTTTTTTTTTGTTTTTTCTTTATGAAATGCGCATGGTTCATATATCAAAATATAGCTACGACGATATATTATCAGTTAGACAAAAAAAAAGTTACTAATCTAAATGTATATATATGTATATATAATTATAGACTATATACTCTATGTGTATGTTAATGGCATACTACAGCTAGGATAAATGTATATTAATTATCGTTATACACTTAGAAGTACACTTAGCACAATTGAACTTATGAGTTTGTATTATTTAATGCATTGAATCGATACCGATTCCGATTTCGACTCCGGTTTCCACTTCATCTTCGATGTAAACTATTTTCGAATTACATTTTATTTGCTGAGCTTTAAATGTGGGCGTGTCATAAGTTAAGGCGACTGTTTTAAGAAGTTTCAAATATTTAGCTACGACAATCGAGTTTTCAAATACGTTTCCATTTTGTCTACACTCTAAAAAAACTCTTAAGCTACGACGATGATGAAAAAAAAGTAATTGATTGAAGAAGAACGTTCTTCGGCTTAAATACTATCAGGTACTTTGGCATAATTTTCTTAAGCAATGCACATACAATATGCACATACGTATACACATAAGTGTGTGTGTGTCTGTGTGGGTGTGTGAGTATGTTTTGCAAGCACATTTACTATAATAAATATATTTTGCAATTTTCCAATATTTTTTAATCTATAAATTTCAGTTTTTTTTTTTTTTTTTTTTTTTGCATTTTTGCGCTCTTTTTGCTGCTTCTTGATATAGAGAGTTCGAGTCGATAGTTAGTTAATTGGTTTTGTATTTACTTTTTGGGAGATATGTTAGTCTAGTTGTAAACGCTTTAAGATATGCTCTCAACAGTTAATAGTTAAGCTGATTATGTGTGTTGGAAACGTGGGAAAAGCTAAGCACAAAGCGAACAATCAGGCTACGCAAAAATGGCATTTTCTTAATGTTTTCCATTGTATATTTGTTTTATGTTTAGATGTAATTAGCTTGTCTATCAATTGGTGTTTGTTTTTCTGTTTTTCCTTTGTCGGCTTTCGTAATAAATAATCTTTGTAAGGCTTTTTTTGTTTTCTTAACATGCAGCAAGTTTCTAAGGACTTGTAAATGCGTAACATCCTAGCTTAATAGTCTATTAACCTTACGTGCTAGCGAAAAAAATTGAATTTGTCACGCTAAAGCTACAGACGAACAAAAAAAAAAAAATTAAAATACGTATTTTTATAAGGTGAAATACTAGGTATATATGTATGTATGTAGGGGTAGTCGGAGTGACTATCTGCACTACAATTAGTGGTTAGCCTAGTTAGCGTATGTGCTGCCTAATCAGACCTGGCATGAGCTCTTTTCCTCTACTTTTTCACTTCGTCTGCTAAGCTTAATCCTTAAGTTACACAATGCGAAATTTTTGGTTGCTAAAAAACATCGTTTGCTAGGTCTTGCCTCGCCTCGCCTCGCCTCTTGCCTCTTGCCACTTACCTCCGCCTGCAACGCCATGCAACGTGGCGCTGTGGCGCCCACTTTCGTATTTAGTTTGTCAATTTTGTGTTGCCCTTGAGATCAGTCTTACGAGTGTGCTGGAGTTGGGACAAGCAGCAACCTAACAAGCGACTCTCCCGCTCTCTCCATCTGTCCAGTCCATGTGACCGCTTAAACCGCCGTCGGCGGCGGCAGCAGCGATGAGTTGGAGCTGCGCAGATACGGATTGCCGTAGATGGCGCTGTAGCGGGGATCCACGCTCAAGGCCATCGAGCTGGGCACCACGACGTGAGTGGTGGTTGCAGTGCTCTGGTTGCTGCAGCTGCCGTTGGGCGACGAGCTCACCACCGAGGCCGTTGTCGACTGCAGGCTGGGCAGACCGTTCTCCTGCCGTATTTCCCGTGCCCCAATGATGCTGCCCGTCAAGCTGCCGCCGCCGCTGTTGGTCAGGAAAGTCATCGGCATGCTCTGCACTGCGGACTGCTGCTGTTGTTGCTGCTGCTGTTGTTGCTGGTGATGATGCTGCTGCTGCTGCTGGTGCTGATGCTGGTGCTGTTGCTGCTGCAGCTGCAGCTGGTTCTGGTGGTTGTTCTGCAGAATGGTGGAGCTGCCGTTGGACTTCGTCGAGCACGAGGTCGGATACTGAGGCGGCGGACTGTAGTGGGTGCTGTAGTCGCCGTAGGGCACATATCCCCCCGAGATGTCCACCTTGAGATCACTGTAGTTGGAGGTGCGATCGCCAGCCTCGAGCTTGCAGCTGACGCCGCCATTCTTGGTGATCTGGTGCTCGCTGATGACGTCGGCTGGCGGCAGCTTGGTGCGCTTCTTGCACTTAAAGTAGCAGATAATGGTGAGCACCATGATGAAGGCCACGCCTGAAATGCCGCCCACCACGGTCATCAGCAGCGAGACGCTCTCTGCGGAGGGGATAACGAGAACAAAGGCGCAACAAACGATTGGATTAGTTTGTGCAACTGCCACGTGCCACAATGAGTACTCACTTTTTGCCTGCAGCTGAATCTCGGCAACGTCGTTGCCATAGTCATTGACCACGGTGCAGTTGTATTTGCCGTAGTGATACGACTGACTGTCGCGTATGATCAGCGTGCTCTTCACTCCGCCCGGCACCGCATCCACCAGAATCGAGTAGTCGTGACCCGACTCTGAGCTGATCTCCTGGCCATTGAATGTCCAGGACACGTGGCGGGCTCGCGGCACGCTGCTGGCAATGCAATCGATCCTGGCCGTGTCCCCAATCAGACCGTACTGAGTGCGCTGCGAACTGATGCTGGGCGAGCCCTTCAGATACACGTACGCGTCCGCTGAGATCTCCGCGTACCCCGGCACGTTGGCCTTGCAGTAGTAGCGTCCGGCTGTCTCGTTGCTCACGCTGAAGGTCAGATTGGAGCTGGTGCCGACGACACGATCGCTGGGATGCTGTATCCAGACAATCTCCGGCTGCGGATTGCTGTCGACCTCGCAATTCAGCGACACAACGCTGCCCACATCGGCCTCCAGGGACTGCGGCCGCTGCTTGAAGCTGGGCGCATCTGCGGAGGATGGTGGTTAGCACTAACCGATAGGATAACCCCTAGAATGTCTCTACTTACAGCTGATGTCCAGTGTTTCGCTGTCCTCGCTCTTGCCCACAGAGTTCTGTACCTCGCACTTGACAATTGCATCGTGGAATTTGCGCGTTACATTGCGTATGACCTGCCAGAGGAGGAGGGGACGCGAAGGAGAAAGAGAGTCGAGAGTGAGCAAATTGTGGGAACGTTAGCGTTTTCCGGCCAACTGGCGCAACTGGTTCTCTAGTTGTAATTGGCATTATTATACAGCAGCGACGGCAGCAAAGTTGCTCTAATTATGCCCCGCTCGCTGCTGGAATGTGGACGTGGCCAGTGCAACAATTGCATAACAGAGACCAGAGACAGATAGAGAGAGAGAGAGGACCACTTACCATCTCAGTTTTTTGACCGTTTATAATTGGCTCGTCGTTGATGTACCAGCGATAACGGACATCGCTCGGATTGGCATCGGCCCGGCACTCGAGTCGCACCTGTGCATGCTCCACGATGCGTTGAACACCGCCAAAGTTGCTTCCTCCGCCGCCACCAGCTGTGGTGCCAATGACATTCACCTTCACTTTGGGCGCGTATTTAACCTGTTGAATGAGAGTTTCGGAAATCAGTTCACAGCTGGGCTCGCATTATGAATTCCTCCGGTTGACACGGGCACAAAAGATGCCAGCCAGCCAGCAACAAGCAATTGACAGGGCTTAACGGGCTGCAGCCGTCCAGCCATCCAGCGGACTGACAGGCTGAAGCCTCGTTGTAAGTCCCAGCTTCTAGCTCCTTGTGGGCATGTTTCGCTATGAATTAGCCCATCACTGTCAGGGGCCATAGAAAAGCTCGTTCAACGAGAAAAAACAAGAGGGCAAGGTTGCCGCAGGACTCGGTAATATTGATAGTTGACTGTGACGCGTCAGGAGCACACAGATAAAGCCGGACGATGCCGATGCTAAAATTGCAGTGGCATGTGGCATGTAGGGGTGCGAATGGGGGGTTGGGTTGGTGTTCGGGGGAGTCTCTCTTACCTCGACACGTATTTTGGCAGAGCGATAGGTGCGGTCGGCCGTGTTCTGTGCCTGGCACGTAAAATTCGTGTTGTGGTGCTCCTTTTTGGGCGTGAGCCGCAGCAGCGATTTGGCCGTATAGCGTCGCAGATCCGGCAACGGTATCACTGTGTACTCAATGTTATCCGTTAGAACGTTGCCCAGGCCATCAATCCATGTAATCTGCGGAGTGGGAGAGGGCGACAGAGGAAGACGTTGAGCAATGGCGAATTTTTGGTGGGTTAGCTCAATTGGGAGGAAACCAAGTCAGTCATTTAGTCAGTCAGTCAGTCAGTCAGTCAGTCAGTCAGTCAGCCAGTCAGCCATTGTTTGTTTGATTAGTTTCGGGCTGCTCTCAACAACAGGCTGCGCTCTGTCTGGCTGATGTCAGTTGCCCAGAGTCCAGGGGGGTAACAGGGGGGTGACAACTCACCTCGGCTGCGGGCTTGCCGCCTATCGAGACGCACTCAATCTCCACCTTGCGATCCTCGGTGGCGTAAATGACGTCGCCCTGTGTGATTTTCGGTGCCTCCGGCGGCACCAGCACTGTCAGCCCGGCGAATGTGGAACGGATGGCCGGCTGTCCTTCGGGGCCGGGACTAACCTGACATTGATATTTCGCATCATCGTCCAGCATCACCGGATAGATGTCCAGCGAATAGTCGCCCTCCTCGTCGCTGCCCACCATCGCATAGCGCTCGAACCCACTCAGATCCCGGGATGTGCCCAGGCCAAAGTCGTCCTTGGTCCACTGCAGAGTGCCCTGCTTGTTGATGACGCGACAGGGGAGCGTGACTCGGGCACCGACCACAGCCGTCTGGTCCTGCGGTTCCATGGCAAATCTCTGGTTTTGATAGCTCGTGTACGGCGAGGGCGACCCGAGGGCGGTGTCCACACGGCAGCATGTCAACAGTACAAGCAGCGCCTTCATCAGCGTCATCGTCATCGTCATCGTCATCGTCGTTGTCGCCATCTCTTTTCGCTTCGTTGTCATGCTGTGTGTTCGGGCTGCAAGACAGACGCATGGGATAGAGGGAGATGGAGAGTGTTTAGTGCGAGTTTCGATGGACGCCCTAAAAGTATGCAACGCTTAATTTGTTTGCCCCGAGTTTCGTTCAATTAAAGCTACGCAGAAGGCGAAGCGCCAATCGTACACGTAAACGGCATTTTTTTTGCATTTGCTGTACAAAGTCGTGAACAATTGCCTCAGGGTCTTTTAAAGTACTATTATTTCGTTTATTGTTTATTGTTGTTTATTGTTTATGTTCGCCGTATTGCTGCTTGTGCCGGGCATGTTTTTATTTTGTTTTATTTATGTTGTTTCTATGCTTTCGGCGAGCATGAAAGTGCAGACAGCCTCAGCCTCAGCCTCGTACGTGCGCGAAAAAGAACAACAACAAAAGGGAATTACATTCAAATTAGCCAACAAAAAATAAAATAAAATAACGCAAACGCAAACGCAAACGACAACGAAAAAAGTGTCTGCGGAGTCTCAAGTGCGCGCGGCCTAGAGAGCTTTACGACAACCCAAAATATGTATTTTTGTGTATTTATGCATGTACAATACACACATAGACACACACACACACACACACACACACAGACGTGTGGAAACATGTGTATGTAGCCATAAGGCGGAAAGTGTAAGAATGTTGCCAGCAATTCGTAAAATGTGAAAAATGTGCGCGACGCGTCATAAGCACAACACAACACAACAGCCAAAGACAAAAAACGAAGCGGAATATGAAATGTTGCCCCATGAATGAAAAGGGTTTGCCAGACGATGGTCGTGGCTTGAATGGAAGGAGGGCGGAGCGACCTTGCAAGTATTACTTTAATTAAACGGTTATTGAGCAGCTAAAAACATTAGATGAATTTGTGCCATTTATTGCATTGCGATATGTGCGCGGCAAATTGATTACATCTGTTTAATTTCGAAATACATACTCTCGTCAGCAAGAAGATTCGCCATTTGAGAATCACAAATTAAAATTGAGTTGCAATCGGTATATATAGTTTTAGGTTAATAAAATGCTGAAGTGCTTTTTATAATTAATATCAAATTTTGTTCAATTTGATTATTCCCTTCATCAGGAAGGAAACATAAATATATTCTGAAGATTCTCATTTTATACTAGATCTATATTTCGTTTAACACGAGTTTTTCGGTAACGTAACCCGTCTTAAGCAAGGGCCAAGTATAAATGTAAAAAATATTTCATAAACTGTTTAATTGATTGCTCATATCGATTAACTCTAGTTCACCAAAGGCTGACGGGAACCCTACCGTCAATTATTGTCCCATTATTAAACAGTTTGTGAGCTACAAGGTCAACTCAATATTTAGTCGTTTATTGATGGATTAAACACAAAACTTTTGATTGTCATATCGTTTACAGCAATTAGCAACAGTCTTGGCCAATATGCTGTTGGCAACCCTAACAGCTGTCTTGCCGTAATTAAACGGCTATTGACCTAGACGGTTAACTTGCAAGTTTTCCACTCGGCAATTTTGAAAAGCAAATTATTGATTTTTCCCTATCGATTAAGTGCTACCATTGAACTCAAAGGAACAATATAATGAGACACCAAGTATACGAAGCAGGTGCATTTAAGTATGTAAACTTGGCTAAACACGACTTCTTTTAGCACGATGTCCTTATAATACTCTATATTTGATATTTGGTCGTTTGACACATTGAACTTCGACTTCAGCTTTTTCGAATATTGCGTGAGTCAGTTTGTAATATTCAACAGATAAATTTGAAATACAAAAATATTAAACGTTAGTATAAAGTGATCTGAATAAATAAAATGTATTTTGAATTTTCAAACTACTTGGGATTTCGCTAGTCGCATATCTGTTAATAGCTATGCAGGGCTGTTGTATCGATTATTAAACTGAGTTATGGGTGTGTTGGGTGTCTGTGTGTCTGTTTACTCATAAGTATAGCTATCTATTAGCGCAATCTGACCAATCAGCTGCAGCTCAGCACAAAAGTTAGTAGCAAGCATGTTGTGGAACTGTCTTCACATTCCCCAACTCCGGCTAGATCCAATTCCGATAGCTATAGCTCCCCTTTGGCCTTTCCCCTTTCCCGTCTCTCACCTGTCAGCGGTTAGTTGCTTGTCGTCAGCTGCGCCCTCTGCATGGATTTTCTCACGCATTTTTGTTCACATATTCATATACACCACACACACACTCAGAGACTCCAATACATATGCATATACTACATATGTACATATGTATATGTTACATATATGCATGTGTGTAGTAAGTAGTTCGCTTCCGCCACTCCACTTGGCGTCTATTGCTTTTCAACTAATTTTGTTTTCTTGTAGTTCGCGGCTGTTATTTGTTTTTATTGCATTTATACGGAAATTGGCGCTCCTCGACGCAGACGGGGAAAATTATAGTACTGCGTAAAAAGGTGAAAAGCAGAAGACAAATCCATAAAACCGAACAGAACTCCAAAACGCACCACTCAAAAAAAAGAAGAAAACTACAGCTGAAAAAAGAAGACAAATAAAATACGACAAAGACGCAGACGAAATAAAGATTACCGCGTTTGCTTCCGTTTGACTCCAAAAAAGTGAAGAGCATGGAGAAGCAGCTCGAGTGAAAGAAAGAGCGAGAGAGATGCTTTCGGGGGATCAGCAGCAGTTGGGACCTGGAAATTACAAAAAATTAGAGCCATGCATGCACTGGGGAACTTTGGGAACCCGTTGACTTGGTTGCGAGACCATCGCGATGATCGCTAATTAAAAGTGATTATAGACACGCTCGTTTATCGCCCCATCCACACCGCAGTACACACAACTAACACTAACGTATTTCGTCTGCTCTGTTTCGCTCTTTTCGTAGTTGTTGTTGTAACTTTTATCTTAATGCCGGTAATTGTCGGACGGCAAAAGATTTCACTTTCAACACGATTTGACAACAATGCGTTGTCATTTGATATGAAATTGTTCAGCTTGAGATTGACCGTAAAAGCACCAGATCATTTGAGGAAATACTAAGAGAGCATTTCAGGCGAACCTGTTCTTTTTTTAAGCAGTTCTTAAATTCTTTAAACTCTTTACGGAAATTATGAGCAGTTCAAAAGTAAGAAATTAACTTGAAGCCCTCTTCTGAATTTAATGAAACACCAAGGAAATTAAAATGTGTATCTCTTCTTAGGTTATACATACATACATATGTATATTAGAAATTATCGTAATGCCTTGTTTCTAATTTAATATAAATAATATTTCTAACGTTTAGAATGTTGATGCAAATAATTTGTAATATTTGTTAGAAATTGTCGCAAAGTAATTTAACGAAATATCAATGAGAATATAATTTAAACATCTTCCGTTAAACAATAGTTGATCATTTTTTTGCTTGGCATAGAAAGCTGATGGAAATAATACCACATCAATCTTGAGCAGAAGTTACGAAAGTTCTTTAATCGAATTGTAATGATATTTTCAACGCTCTCACGAATCAATATGCAATATTTTCAAATCATGCTGTTGATTTACCAACGCCATCTCGCTCCATCTCTCTATCTCTCTCTCGCACTATTTGTGGATCTATCTTTTTGACGGATTTGCAAGGCATGGCTTGCTGGGGTTAGCTTGATACGAAAATGCCAATCACTCGGCAAAACAAAAACATTTCCGTTCGAAACGTTTTCCGCTCTAGTTTTCAATTTTCGCTGCCGCATGTTGCTGCTGCTGCTGCTGTTGCAAGTTGCCCGTTGCCCGTTGTCGGTTGCCGGTTGCCGGAGTTGCCCCAACTGGCAGCAAGATACAGTAATTATTTTCAGGCGACGCTTATCACACATAAATCTCTAGCTGGTCTCTGGTCAACCAATCGATACAGCAACAGCATCGATGAGGGCAGCAACGAGGAGAGAGAGGCGGGGAATGGGGAATGGGGAATGAAGAAGTGGCAGCAATCGAGGAGGAAGGCAGCTTGTTTTGTCAGCGTCACTTCCCTGCCATTGGGCTTCCTTTACTGGCAGCAGCTGCCGTTGCTGCTGTTGCTGCAAGTGTTGTTGCTGGGCCAGAGAGTGGCCAGTGGCCGCAAGATGTTGCAGCTGCAGCATGCAGCATGCGTGCAGCATCCTTTACGCAGCATGCCAAGCATCTTTGCGATATTTATAGTCCGGCTATGCAACTGGGGAACAGGTGCTGCGGCAACGCCCGAGCCGAGCCGAGCTGAGCCGTGTGGCAACCACATCCAAAGTCCAAGCCAGAGTCGAATGAAGTTATTTTTGTGATGAATGTGAGCTCGGTGGACTCAGCGCCCGTCGCCCATTGCCCCATGCTAATTATTTGCTGCATGCCCCGGTCGAACCAGTTCTTTGAGCCAAGCCCCAACACACTCACAACACATTGATGCGATTGGTCGACTGGCATTATTATCATCTTTTAGTTATTAGATGCAAGCTGCTGCAGCGGATGTTCAGCTTCCTTTTGCTCACGTCGCGCTGAAAGAGTATTATCATTTACAGTTCGGTTTGGAGTTTTGGCCTCATTGGGGAGCGACAGACGCGGCAAATGACTGAAACTAAACAAGCCGACCTGCCTCGCTCGTAAATCAATAAAAGGCCCACCTGGTTCAAATAACTTTTGAAAAATTTATATTGAATCATAGCAGAGTCTCAACCGTTGTCGATGTCGTTGCCAACTTGAGTTGGGGCCACTTTCTACGTCAATTTCGTGGCCAAAGATTTAAGGCCAATTGCAGCTGCAGCTGTAGCAAGAAGCTAACTGTTATTCTTCTACTCCCACACACAAAAGAAAGGAAAGGGGAGTAGATTATGGCCGATAGCAGGCAGCAATTGCAAGCATCAATGTGATAATTAAAGCTGATTGCTATGTTTGTCAGGCTTAGCACGCTAATAGCTGGCCAGCTTTTGAGAGCAGGCAAGTGATGTTAAAGAAAGTGAAAGTATGAGGAGGAGCGAGAGAGAGAGAGAGTGTGTGAAGCAAAAATAGATACGAGAGGGAGTGAGATGCAGAAAACAGAAGCGGAAGCGGAAGACGGCAAAATCAAGACAAATCAGGCTCAATCTTAAATGGGACATTAACTAGCAGTTAAAGTGTCAACTGTACCTTAAGTCAATGTGAATGGCTTCCACTCTCACACGCACACGCACACGCACACATACACACACACACACATAGAGATGGAGACACGCACACAACAAGAGACAGCAATGGCCCTCGGGGACCGGTTAACCCTTTGCAAAAAGGGGCTACTTAAAGGACTTTTGCTGACAAAATGAAAATGGCAACTGCAAAAAGAGAAAGAAAAAACTGAAAAGGAAGAAGAAGAGGCGTAGCAGAGGCTGTAGAAGAATAAGAGCAGCAGCATCAGCAGCAGCAACAAATAAAGGTAAAGGATATTGGCAAGCTTCAAGTTAGGCAGAGATTAGGACAATTAAAAAAGGGAATGCTTAACAATTAAAATCAATTTGTGTGTCCCGCTAGCATGTGTGTGCGTGTGCGTGCGTGTGTGTGTGTGTGGAAGCTGCACTTTGTTGTCAATTTGTTTGCTTGAGCAAATCAACTAAAAGGCAGCTGGGACCAAGTGGCAAAGCCAAAGTCAAAGCAAAACCAACAAATCCTGCTGCCAGACAGATTCACAAGAGAATAAGACATAAAGAGAGGCCAGCAAAAAGGAAGGGGAAGCGAGTAGCAGAGGTAGAGGGAAATACAGTGAGAGAGATAGAAAGCGATGGCCAAACAACAGTGGCCCAGTGTCAATAAAAAGTCGGGGCAACTGGCAAAAAATAAACTTAAATCGCCTATTAATGGCCACGCAGACCCAAGCACCTACCCCCTACCCTTACCCCAACCCCTTCACACACCCACACACACACACACACACATACACATACACTGGCACACACTGAGTCCTTTCAAGTTTTGTTGGACTATCTACAAAGTCAGCAAAAGTTAAGTTTCGTCCTGCGCGCAGGAAATGCGAGATAAAAAGGGCTACTCACTTGTTTATGTATATGCTGTTATGTGGCAGGGCAAGTGGAGGGGGTGAAGCGACTGTCCTGAGGTCCTGGCTGGCATTTGCCAGCTTATCGTTTTGACATTTAATCAGTTCACTTTGCAGTTCTTTTCTGCTGTCGGAAATTGAGGCAAAGTTTTTGCCAACGGAAGGTCGCTAAACTCGTGTTTGACCGCGCATAATTAAAGCATCTTGACAGTTCGTGGCGTGTGGCGGGGGATAAGAGAAGCGGATAGAGAGGAATGAGGAGGGGGTCTCCAGGCGCATTAGCATAATTCTAACATAATTCCCTCGACATGCTACAATAGAACGAGCGACGTTTTAAGCATAAAATTATGAAACAAAATCATATGTGGCCTGCAAACTGAGAAACCTTGCTTCGATTTCTGCGCATCTCTCTTAACAAGCAGAAAATCAGAAGAGGTCCAAGAGGAAAGCAACAAAAAACAAAAAAACTTGACAGCGTTGTTGGGGCATGAAGACGAAGAGACGAAAAGACGACGAGAAAACTGGACGCACCGCACAACGAAAGTTGCCCGGCCACATCGAAACAGAATTTCAATCAGTAAATTGAACACCTGAACTTAACTGATTTCGTGCTGTGGGTCTGAGGCTGTCGCTGTCTCTGTCTCTGACTCGGACTCTCAATCTGAATCTGGGTTTGGCCAAATGGGGAGAAGCAGCGTGCGAAGGCGAAATTGAGAAAAGAAGATGTTGCCGCCGCAACGAGAGCAGCGCAAGAACAACAGTAGCAGCCACAGCAACGGCAACAAGGGGCACAGCCAGCAGGAAATTAAGACAGGTAGAGCAGGGACTCGGACAGAGAGAGAGAGAGAGAGAGAGGGGGGGGGGGGGGGGGGGAGCGAGAGAGCTGATATCCCTGCCCAAAAGTGACACGCAAACCAGCTTGAAGTCATCATGCCAACTGTCGACCAACAACAGCAACAACAACCGCATCAACTCCGATTTCGAAGCTCCGACTGCAAATTGCTGTCAAAAATCTTTGAAAGAAAATGCATGTTTATGGTTTTGTATTACAAACAGCGAGCGATCGAGGTTTCTTTCTTAAAGACTTTTCAGAGATTTTGTATAACTTTAAGCCTTATTAACATATTTTATGCTGCTCTCCGTCGAATCCATTCCATTCAAGCTCGCCCACACACACACCCGACACACGACACACAACAAATAAAAATACAAAATACTGAAAAAGAAACAGTTTTCGAGCCACACTTTTGCCATAAGACATAAGACATTGGGACGTGGAAAGGCCGTGTGGGCTGGCCCAAAGATCGATCCATAACAACAACAGCCATAACAACACAACAGCAGCAACAACAACAACAAACGGCCATTGAGACTATGTTGAAATTTGTTGTTGTGAAATGACCACAAAAAAAACTGGATTCTATGCGGAGTTACGTCTGCTAAAAAAACAACAATTCTGGCCAATAAACTTGGCAGGAATATGGGTTTAAGGCTTGCCGAACTCTGAATACGCTTGACGATAAAATATGGAATTTTCGGCATTGGTTTAAGACAATCTATTTCTTAATTTTTGTTTAGTCAATTGTAAGGTAAGTAAAAATTATAATATAAATAACGATACAAAATTGTAATCAAATTAAAAAATATTTTTGGGTTTGTTTGTGCAATTATGGCGCAATTAGCAACATTATACTATAAATTTAATTATAGAGAATTTTTTTTTGAAATATTTTTGCCACCATAAAGCGCATTTGCTGCAGCAACTTGCAACAATTAAGGGGCAAGTTCTCGTCAACATGCGTTATGCCTTGGAGTAACCCTTTTTTCTGCCTTCGCATCGCTCGACAAGCCGCTAATACCCTCGACAGCTTCTGCACTTGGCCAGCTGGCGACATTGTTGTATGGAAGCCTCGACGAGTCATCTCTTTTTTTTGGGTGCCACAGTTGCCGCAGCCAGAGTGCAGCTAATTGAGTTATATATGCGAGTATATCGAAAGTCGGCGTCACAGCCACCACATGACACAGCGGAAAGTGCAACCAAATGGTGCACAGGTGAACGTGCGACCGACAACAGCGGATGGAAAAAAAACTATTTAAAATCGAGAAAGAGAAATACAAATACAAATCAATTCAATAAATTTATATTGAGACTTTTCTATACAGGTTTATTTTTTTCCTCTCCGTCGTCAGTGGGGAAGGGGAAACGGGGGGCCGCTGGGTTTCGGGTTTACGTTTGGGGCTTGGGCTTTAGTTTTGGTTTCAGTCGCGCTGTGGGGCCTGCTTTGCTCCGTCTCCGGCTGTCCGGCTGTCCGACTGTCCGTGTGGCTGGCTTAGTTAGTGCATTCAGTTTGAGCTAACGAATCGAATCAAAACGTGTTGGAAAAGAGCATAATAATGAACTGCCAGACGACATAGACAATACGAACAGCAACAACAACAGCTGGCGACCCACTCGCAGACAGGCGTTCGAGTTTTTCTTTATGGTTTTTCATTTCGTTTGTGGTCGGTCCAGTTGCAGCTCAAGTGAAGCCATGTCTCGCCCCTTCCCCACCCCGTCCACTCTTAGCCCGCTCTGGCGTGTGTGTGTGGGCGTGTTTGCAATAGACCATAGCATACGACACCTTCGACATCGACATCGACAGCGCCATCGCCATCGCCATCGCCATCGCTATCGACATCGACATCGTGGTCCGACTAAATCCGATTATAACTAATTATTATGAACGCCAAACTGGAGGCAAGTTTTGCCAGAGTTGTCAGCGTGCTCTCTCTGCCTCTCTGTCTCTTGCTCAACCAACTTGCAGCTTCAGTTCCAAACGGTTCCAAGGGCTTGGCGTGGGCAGTGGACGAGTACAAAGTTGTCGTTGTAGTTGTCGTTGTCGTTGTCGTTGTCGCTGTCATTGTTGTTGCTACTGCTGCCGTTGCTGTTGTTGCACTCGCGTTTGGCAATAGACAAAAGCCACAAATACAGCAACAACAGCAACAGCTCTTGGCTCTCAGCTGCAAATGTCAAAGAAACTTGGCTCATTCGTAATGCATGTGGCAGCACAATTTTAGACACTGTCATTAGCCAGCAATGCCGCAGCCCTGATTAACTATTTTTGAATTGTACATTTTATTTATTTCATTTGCCGCAGCGCACTTGTCAACGAGCTAAACTTGGGACTTGAGATGCCGTGTTTTACTCAAATAGATAAATGGCAAATACATACTATAGTTGCCATATAGCCGTAATATTCACAGTTTATTACACATTTAGCGATACTAAAGTTGCCTTTGTGCAATCACTTTTGTTAGGGGGTAAATGAGTGCAGAAGTAAACGAGTATATATATTA
Source organism: Drosophila ustulata (assembly GCA_035047365.1). Lineage (NCBI taxonomy): Eukaryota > Metazoa > Arthropoda > Insecta > Diptera > Drosophilidae > Drosophila > Drosophila ustulata. Next base: position 737,299 of record JAWNPT010000095.1, read on the forward strand.
TTTATGGGCACTTCTTGTGCAAGTATTTGTCAAATAGACTCACCGTTGCCCCTCAAGGCTCTGCTGGCAATGGACTTCGACTTCGTCAAAATAATATCGCTGCAAGAAAAAGAAAAATATATAAAAGTCAGCTTATTAATTTAAGGTTCTCTTGTGTACATATTAATTGTTGTTATTGTGCGATATTGTTGTCGTTGGTGTTGTTGTTGCCTGGCCATAAACACGCACGAGTCGTGTTAGGTCGCGCCGGCTTCCGCATTTGGCCAGCAAGGTCTCTCTTGGCCCAAAGTCAAGCGGGCACAGGATTGAGGGGCATTGTATATCACAAAAATGTTTATTAGACATAATACAGCGCAGCTGGCGGAATTGTTCTGCCCTATGGAGCTATATAGCCATAGCGCCAGCAGAGCACGCATTTTTCGCATAAAATCGACATTTTTATGCAGTTCTCATAATTACGCGGGTCCCGATAGACAGCAGGCCAGGGGGAAGGGGGAAGGAGGAAGGGGGACCCTTGTCTAGCTGCTTGTAACTTTGTTATGGGCCATAATTGTTGCAGTTTTTATGCTTGTATATCGAAAATTGATTATTGACCGTCGGCAGGCGGGGTAAACAATTTTAATGCTCCAAATGATTACCACTCTTCTCCCTCCCAAATGCCTGCTAAATGACTCGTTGAATTGTTTGGCTAAATCGGATTTAATTTCCAGTTGCCACTAAGCTCGACCACTGCTCAAAATTGCTTGCCACAAGGCGCAGCTGCCCGCCCAAGACATCTCTTCAAGCGGACGGCAGAAGGAACCAACTGTTGTTGTTCTTGTTGCTGTTGTTGTTGTTGGCCAAACTCGAAGGCAGTTTGCTAAATTCCATACATATGAAATAGTTTTTCCAGCTCAGAAAATTCTTGTTTTATGCTGCTAATGCAAGTTTTTAATTGAATTACGCAAGCCAGAAATAAAATGGAGACAATATGCAGCCCAGGCTTCAGAGAGAGGGAGTGAGAGAGTGAGAGAGAGAGAGAGGTAGAACTGGAGTTATTGTCACAGACATAGACACAAACAGTCAGACAGACAGACAGATAGAGAGACGCTCTGAGGGGAAGAAACAATTGAAATATTTGTAAAATTTCTGCATGCCATTTTATGGCATTGTTCTATTGTTATTGTTGCTATTGTTGCTTGTAGCTTTTAGATGCTCATTAATTGCACACAGTGGAGTCTGCTGCACAGTTCAATGCAGTTGGAAAATTGAAAATGCTTAGAGCACATAAGAAACAAATTAAGCCGTAGAGTTCGCAGTGAAATATTTGAATCGCGTTGTAAATTGACTAATTATTGTTGCCCGAATAATATTTATGTTAAGACTATTAAAAAAAAAACAAAATAATAAAATGAGATAAATATATAAATTACAAATAAAAATTAAATAGAATATATAATGCTAATAATTAAATACAACGTACGTAGCATAAAAATACAAAATGAATAAGACAATAAAGTCGACAATACTTTTTCACACTTTTTAACAGAACAGAAGTGTGACCAATATAAGCAGTTGCTTATCTATTTATTTATTACATTTTTGTAAGCACTATTTGGTATTTGTATTTACAATATAAATGAGTATTCTAAAAGTAGCCAGTCGCCTTAAAATTAAATTTAATAAATTGCTTCAATTGATTTCAGAAATGTTTTGAATATATTGAGTAGGAAAGTATCAATGTCGCTTGAATTTCTTACTCCCCAATTACAGGGTGTTTGCAGGTCGTTCCCAGAGCCCGCTGTGCTTTGTCTCGTTTGCCTGGCATACACGCTACAAATTGAAAAATTGACATATTTGTGGGGGGCGGAGGAGCCTATAAGTAACCACAGATAGGGTTGCTTTACCAACCCGCTTCCTGCCTGCTGCCTTCTGCCTTTTGCCTTTTGCCTTCTGCCCACCTGCCCTTCGCTGTGTGGCCCACCTGGCTGGGCTTTGGCTGTGCTGGCTTCGCTTGCCGGGGCGCACTCGTTTAACCGATTGCATTTGATAAACAGCAGGCCATGATTCATGAGCCTGGGTCTATTATCCTTTTGCATGCGCCCGGCCTAACGAAAATGCATGTGGCGAGAGTGCAGATGGTGGCATAAAAGTGAAATATATGCGACGTATTCATAAGAAAACATGCGATGCAATAAAAGAAAGAACATAACGTCAACAACAACAGCGTCAGCAGAGCAAAATAATATGAAATACAAATAAATAAAAAAACAACGTACAAAACGTGTGGCACGAAACCGAAGCAAACCAAATGGAACCCAAACGTAGCTGAATGAATCAGTCGCGTTGAGTCGAGTTCCTGTCTGTCTGCCATGTCCTCGCCATCGAGTATGTGTGTGTGTGGGGGTGTTGTGTGGGAGTGAAAAACGCACTCCAGGACATGGCCACGAGACAACAGACAACAGACAACAGACAGCTACAAAATGGATGAACGTGGCAACAAGCGTTAAGTGGTTGCCTGTTGTCCTCGTTGTACTTTGAAATGTTTTACAAATTCAACAGAAAATTGTATTAAAAAAAAGAAAAAAACGCAAGCGATAAAGGAAAGCAAAAAAGCTGAAAGCTGAAAGCTGAAAGCAGGCTAAAAAAGGAAAACGAGCATCGAAACAGCCGAAACTGATTGAGAGAAGCGGCCAAAGCGAATGATATATGCATTGTATTCGACAACGACTATTCCGGGTGTTCCATCTATCTATGCTGGGGGTGGACTCTCCCTCTCCCCCAGAGTCTATGTTCGGTGTACTACCCTCCGATCGCGTCGCGTCGCGTCGCGTCGCTCTAGTTTCCGCCTCGGCGGGGGTGTCAGCTGCTGCCCCCGGACGGTCAGCTGGCCAATGTGCTAATTTACCACGCAGCGGGGCGGACAATTTCCCAAAAATGAAATCAAATAGAAAAAAAACGAATAACAAGCAAACCAAACGAAACGAAATGAAACACAACAATAACAAACAACATAAAATAGGCATAGCAAATGAGACAAAAGCCGCGAGCAGTGCATGAGTCATTCTAATTCCAGCCGAGGGGTTGTCGATTGCGTGGGTTGACAGCCAGCCAGCCAGGGTTGCGATACTTCTTTCATTCTATTGTGTGTGGGAGGGTTGTGCAACTACCCATTGTACTAGAACTCTGAACTACAGCCAAGCGCACACAGCTTAACTGGAGCAGCAAGGAATGAGGCAAGAAGTAAGGCGGCAAAGATAAAGAACAGCTGGAACTGAATTGGAGTTAACATCCGAGCTGGAGAAGTCTCTGGGGCAACGGAGCATACCAATGAGTCATGCATCAAACAGATGTGGCAAGCAGCACACTTCTTCTTCTGCCCCTCCACCCCGCTCGCACTTCGATAATTGCTTCGAAAGCTCTTCGCTTCCTTTTTATTTGCAACTATAATCAACTCATCCAATTGACGCTTAAAGCTCAGTGCGAGATTACATAATAGTGGAAGACTGAAGCCTTGCCTGCCGTACCTAGTAATCTCCATCAACAAGTTTTATTTGAATATTAAATATTTTATTTTATTTTACTGAAGAGTGTTTTCAAATTATCTTTGTATTTCTGTGTTTCGATCAGACTACAATTCAGCCAAAGTTGCTCTATCTTTAGTGAATGTCACTATAAATATTAATGAATGTATTTTATTTTATTTCTGAGAATAGTTGTAAGACTGAAGAAAAATCAAATCGTCTTTATATTCAGTTCTCTTTCGTCACTTATTGATTATTTTATTTCTGAGTAGTTAAGTTGAAAAGCTCCATCATTTAATGCAAGTGGAGGATAGATTGCAAGCTTAATTAGTTAACAATAAAAGCACATTCACCAGCTGCATTTTCTTGGTTGCTTCCCTCGGTTTTTTAGCTGTCAGCTTTGTGCAACTCTTTGGCAATCGTAGTCGGCGTCGGAATCAGAGTCGTAGTCGGAGACTTCAATTGCCGCACTCATGCTGAAGGCTTAAGAGCCACTTTCAGCTAGTGTCATTGAGAGACTTAAGTAAGTAGAGCTTTCATTTGAAATGGATACTAAAGCAAAGTTTAGTTGCGCCACACACACAATCAGCGGCAATCATAATTGATAAGTATTTTGCTCTCTTATTAAGCTGAACAGGGGAGGATGGGAGGAGATATCTAAATTGTATTTAGTTGGCATTCCCTTTTATGAGCCCAGACAGAGAGAGAGAGAGAGAGAGAGAGGGGAGAACTTGCAATTATCTGCTGTGGGAAATATTCTTTTGGCATAGAAGTTGTGCCGCAATTTGCCGCAAATATTTGCCAGTGTCTTCGCATATCTTGTGGCTGGGCTCAAAGTTGAGGCTTATCTAAATGCCATTTGGTATTTGGTTGGAGGGTACAGTTGATACAGCTGCAGCAGTCACATCTAGATATATATTTAGATATAGCCAACGAGTGAAGCAGCAACATTTTGTGGTCAGTGGCAAGTCCAAGACGCAATCCGCAAGTCGCAAGCCGCGACTCTAGTCAGTTAGTCAGTCTGACTCCGACTCCGACTCCGAGACCGAGTCCGAGTCCGAATTGAGTTCAGTTCAGTGGAGTTGATAAAACCGAGTCGTCTCCAGTCGAGACGAAGCAAATCCACTTGGGTCAAATGTAAATATTAAATTTGCGCATAAAAATAATATGGCAAAGAAGCAAAAAGCGAGAGATAGATACAAAGAAATGCTAAATGGAAATGGAGCTGCAACTTCAAGCTCGTTCGCCCGCTATATGTGTGTGTGTGTGTGTATTGAAATATTGAAAGCCACAAGCCTTGGACTGAAGGAGTAGTGTGGAGAGCAGCTGGATCGAGAGCTGTGCCTGGCATGCCTTGGCCATAAAAAGCTTTGCTGGCAGGACTATGAAGTGCTAGCCAAAGGTCCTGGCGCAATTGACGCGCCGGCAACGACAACGACAACGACAACGACGGAGACGACGTCGACGACGACAACAAAAAGCAAAAAAAGAGAGAAAAAAAATGAAAATGGAAGACGACTCCATAATAATTTTATGCGCTTCCAAAAAACTTCCGCTCAGTCATAGCGTTGTGTTTCCGGCAAGGAGCGCCACACCAAGACATGCCACACACACACACACACACACACACACACACATGGCAGCAAATTGCCATAGAATTTTTGCTTTACTTGGCCCGTCAAGCTTTCCTTTATGTGCGCCTTCGTCGCTAGCTTGATTTTTGCCTGCGTCTTGCAGTCGGAGCGGAAGAGGAGAACTGGAGTCGAGTCGAGTGGAGTGGAGTGGAGTGGAGTGGAGTGCAGAGAAGGCCAAGGGTAAGCCAAGGGGGTGAGCTGGGCATGGCTTGACTGACTGAATGAATGAATGAATGAATGTTCAACTGTCACTTCCGCTTGCCAAGCCACCCACCACACGCATCCAGCAACAACAACAACAACAACAACAGCAACAGCAACAACTGCGAGCAGGATGACGACAACGACAACGACAACGACATATCAGCATACATACTTGCTGACGAGCTGAAGACGGAGGAGCTGAAGACGAGGCGTCAACATTGTAGTTGTAGCTGCTGCTGCTGCTCTTGTTATTGTTGCAGAGCGAGGCCAGAGAGAGAGAGATAGAGGGGGACAACGAGTAATGACATATTCAAACGCAGCGCGAAGTTGTCGACGGGCAAAGGCGTCAACCCAGCGCCGCCCACTAAACGTCTGTGTAAGCAAAAGAAATAAAGACCCCAAGAAGAGTAGAAAAAAGCCAGCACTCTGCGGGTGAGGGGGAGGTGGAGGGCGAGAGGGCGAGAGGGCGACATAGGGAAGCGTTGCCAGACATTTTGACAAAGCTGGCGACAAGGACGTACACTTGTAATAACATAAAAAGGATATTGTAAAACATTTTCATAAGTTCTGTCGCAGACATCGCGAGCAGATGGAGGGGGCAAATGGGTAATGGCAACACTACAAACCTAAACTCTCACTGAGAGTGTTTCGCGTATGTGCACATGTGTGAGTGTGAGTGCGAGTGTGTGTGGGAGAGTGTGTTTACATGCCAGCATAATAGTTGTCTGTGCTCGCACATTGATCACTTGAGCCACCTGACACAGGAAGTTCGTAATATCCTTTCAAATTTACAAGGCACTCTGAGCAAACTTTTCGCTCCCCTCTCTCTCTCTCTCTCTCTCTCTCTCTCTTTCTGTCTCTGTCCCTGTCATTGTATTGTTTGCATATTGGCACACAAGTGACCATTGAGGACAGAGCCATACAAATAATATAAAGTAATACATTGCAAGTCTAAAAGCAACGATCAGCTTATAGAACAGACTTGAAGAAGAACAGACCAACAGTAGAAGCTTTATTGTTTCTATGTAAATTTACGAAAATTGTCGAAACAAAAATAAGTAAATTGATTTTAAGAAGCACAATATGTACTTAAGTGAATTTGAATAACTCATTCAAAATATGATTTATATACAATGTATTATTCATTTCTTTATAAATTTATTATTTACTTTTCAAGATATTTATTTATTTTTGTATTGATTTATTTATTTAAATATGTAGTCAAGTAATTATATGTTCATGTGTTTATTTATTTATTTTTTTTTTTATTTATTATCGTTTTTATTTATTCATGTGTTACCATTTGTAGCACTACAAGAAGATCTAATGAATTGGGGCACTGATCACTAAAAGTTTCTTATAATACAATATTTAAACTGAATCTAATAAATGACAAGAACAATAAATAATTACTGAAACTGAAATGAACATTAAATCAAGAAGCATTTTTGGAGAAAAAGAGTGCATAAATTACCAGCAAAGCTGATAAACAAACTAAGAGGGTTGCTGCCGCAAAAAGCACAAAAAGTGCACATAGAGGACAGACAATAAGTGTAATAAGTTTTGGGAGTGAAGAACGTCGTCGTTGTCAGAAGGACGCAAAGTGAACTTCCTTTGGAACAGTTTGAAGTGAAAGTCAAATTCAATCCGTATTCAATTACTAGTTTTACTTTGGTGCCAGGGTTGCCACCATGTGCGCAGGATTCTGCAGCAGCAGCGGCAATAAGCCAAATTTTATGAGTATTTGAAAGCCACGTTTGACTTTCCATTTGCCATTTGGACTAATTTGACAGCGTCGCCAGGGTTTATTTTCTCTACTTTTTTGCAGTATTTTTTGTATTCGTGCCACAACCCTCAACTGAATGGGAGACTACCCTAAGAGCTCACACACACACGCCCGTCTGTAGCGGCAGCTGGCAACCCTCAAGATAGCCCAAAAACCGGGGCACACTTCAACTTGAATGTGCTCTGGTTCAACTTTTCCATCAATGACTATTAATTGGCGTTCTGTTTGCTGCAACTGCCGCATGTGGCAGGAGGAGTGCAGAAGTGGAGCAGGGGACGGGGCCCGAACGTTTCACTTGCATTAAGGCGGCGCCATTAAAGCTTATTAGAAATGCAGGAAAGAGTGGTGAGGCGGGGAGGCGGGAAAGCGCCTGAAACGCCCCCCACAAAAAACCAAGATGAAGAAAAAAAAAAGAAGAAAAATAGTGAAGCACTTTAAAAGTGCCGCTCATAGATTCTCATTCTCATTTTCGTTTGCGTTTTCAATTTCATGAGCTGCCTGTCCGTCTGCAGTTGTTGTTGTCCATTTTCATTTCCATTTCCATTTGCAGTGTGTGGCAAAGTGCTCCCCTCTCACTCTTCGCCCCTCGCGCCCCATTTGGGGTCGTCTAATGATGATAGCTTGACAAATATTTATTGCTTAAGCATTTGAGTGCAAATATTTTAATTAGTCTGGCGACAAGAGCTCAGCTCAGCTCAACACGCTCGTAAAAAAACAAGAGTACTCTATATATATGCGCAGACAAATATTGTGTGGCAAGATGCTGTGTGATGCTGCTGCTGTTGCCCCACGCTCTGGATGAGACTTAATGAACTGCAAAGCGGCTTTCAATTGCCTCCAATTAACCAAATTAACAATGGACATCGTCGTCGTCGTCGTCGTCGTCGTTGTCGTTGTCCCTACTTAAAGATATGAGAGCTTATTGAAAAGAGCTGCCACAACGCCGACTGTGGCAGCTGCAGCAGAAATCAGAGACGGCGGAGCTGTGGCAGACGTGCTGCAACCTGCAGCTTCGATCGCATAACGAGTAGTTGTCAGACATGCTGCAAGACTTGACAGGCAGTGCAGCAGCAGCAGCAGCAGCAGCATAATTTGTGGCATGCAAAGAGCTAACAAAGCGACAGGATGGCTCATAAAAACAACAGCAGCAACAAAAACTTTCGACATGCTGACGAGGACGCGTCAAAACGATCGAACGAGTGTTGCCACCGTATCGAGGGTTCCGCCTGCCACTGCCACTGCCACTGCCACAGAACCAGTAGTTGTTGTGGCACAAACAATCAATACAACAAGTACAGCTGCAACAATAACAGTAACAGTAACTTGAGCATGTTGCACTTCCGCCGGCTGTCGTTGCCAGACATTTTAGCAATTTGCAACGCCAGCAAATTGGGCCAAATTATGAGGAGCAACAAAACTTGCTCGCCTTACATCTGCAGGTGTGGCAAGCAGGCGGAGGCAAGGCACAAGGGGCACAGCACACCGTGGGGGCACAGTGGGGCAATGCCAGCAGCCATTCTACAAAAGATTCATTTGCCATTGCCAAGAATTAATCGATCCAACAACAACAGCAGCGGACTCGCCATGCCGAATGCTTAAACAATGATAATCGTTTTATTTCTATTTCTATTTCTATTTCTCTTTTTCTATTTTTCTATTTTTCTATTTTTTTCCTTGGTTTTCTTAGTCATAAATCATTTGAACGGTGCGGGACGGAGGGGGGGAAAGACAACACACAACAGCGAGAACGCCAAATAAAATAAAACAAAAAGTAACAAGATTTAGTCGCCGAACAACTTGTGCGACAGTCAAGAAATTCAATTGAAACAAACAGCAGAAGAATCGCATTTACGCATTTGAAGAACTCTCAGATACGAGTATCTTAGAATTAGACTAACATGTCTTTAGAGTATCTTTGAAATTCTTTTGGCACTAACTGATGGATCTGCCAGCTATGCTAAGTGTGATTGAGGCATTCAATCAACAATCTGATTGCGCAGATCTTTATGGATCTTTTATGGGATAGTTTGATTAGTTTTTGCCGAATGATTTGCATCGACAAACTTGGCAAATCTTCGAGTATTGTAATTCAGCGTTTATGCTGTTTATTTTGTTGCGAAGTTGCTTTGAATGCCGGCATCAGCGATTATATTTATTCGGCCCCATTTCTTTAGAATTTCTGTGTGTTTTGTAATGCTAAAAATGAAGAAGGTTTCTATGCGAATGAACTGTACTCAATGACCTGATAATTTATTTGGCCGTTTCTCAAAGAGTTTTGAAAGATAGATTTATCGTTTCCATCGCTATTTTTCAAAGGCTTACATTTTAAAACAGTTTAATCTCGTATACCCCAATTATGTAAATTGTAAAAAACTTAATAAACAATCTGCAAATAATTTGGCATAACTCTTGATCATTTGATTTGCATATCTAAAAACGTGATAAATTTATCGTTCTTCTGGCTATTATATTTAAGAACGGCTTACAATTATTGAAATTTTTAAACATTTAATAATAATTCATGATCATTTCTTTTGCATTGCTGATAGTCCAGCTAATAATACGATAGATTTATTCGAGTTTAATTTACAAACTTATAAATCTTTAAGGCCGCAATTATTGAAATTTAAAAATATTCATGTCATAATTATTGATAATTTCTTGTGCATTTGCAGCTTGTAATTATTTTGATAACTATTTTGATTAAGACCTTAGCCAACGATTAGTTGTGGCTTTTTGATTGAAAATTTGCAAATTTAAACGCAAAAGCTGCCAGCAAAACTGCTAATTAATTTTGCTAAAGACTCTAAGATGCTCGAATACGCTTTGGCCTACTCGATTCCAAATGGCCCTGGACTAATCCCCCAGTCTCAGAATCGGAAAGTATCTCGCAAAGGCGCAAAGGCGTCGCTCGGCTTGTTTCAATCGAAATGTCAACCACAACTGGAGGGCATGAAACCCACTCGCTAACTGATGAACTGGCGGGGTGACTGGATGGCTGAGTGACGAACTGACAAACCTGGTCAAATGCAAAATCAACTTTTTGGCAGCAACTGTTTTCGGTAAACAAAGGCAACAGCAAAAAGGTCAAAGTGTGCGCTCCTCTGGCACCTCGGGCGCGTGTTACATTTTAGGGGGAGGCAGCAACGACAACAACAACGATGCGAGCGAGGCGTATAAATCGAGCTTAACGTTCATAAATCGCAGATTGGAAATGCAAGCAGCCGCGACCGTGCCCCGTGTGGCATGCTGCTGTTGCACTCGTTACATTCACGCACTTCTGTTAAGCAACATTTGTTGTTTTTGTTGTTTGGTTTTGCGTCAGAAGCCAACAAAAATATGCGCGAAAAAATGACAATAAACATGGCCATTGCGTGGCAAGTGCGGCAGGGTTAGGGATTGTGACTGGGAATGGGGCAGGACGGGGGATGGGGTAAGTAAAAGTGGCAAATGCTGTGGCTGGGCCGTGGACAGGCCAAAAGCGGTTTATGGTTTTTGCAGTACTCACATTTTCAGCTGCTGCTGCTGCCGTTGGCGCTGCCGCTTATTGTTGTTGCTGCTGCTGCTGCTGCTGCTGTCGCTTGTTGCGAGCTCAAATGTCACACAAAAAAAAATAAATAAACAGCAAGGAGAATTTCACTGGCGTTTTTCTTGCTGCTGCTGTTGCTTTTCTATTTTGATTTTCAATATTTTTTTTTCTTTTGTGTTGTTTTGGCACTTTCAATGTTGCACGTTGCAACTGCGGTTGCTGCGGCGCCAACGATTGCACTTCATAACACTCCCAAGATATCCGCAATCACAACAGATATCACACTGGTAATCCAAACCGCAGTTGGTTTTTCAATTTCAATTTCGTTTTTCTTCTTTATTTTTGGATTTGAAAAATTTGGTTTACTCAAATTTGTACTTTTGCATCACAACAAAAAAAATCAATGTAAATAGCATTTTTTAATTTTCGTAAAAATTTGCGAAAAAAAAAGATTGTATTCGAACATATAACGCACGTTGTGTATTTGACTGGTAATGTTCTCATTTGCTTTTTACGAGATTTGACGGACGCTCTTGCGATTGTTTTGAAGTCGATTTCGATTTCGGGTTCGGGCTAAATCCGCCGACACGAAACGCACGCCACGAGCTAACGAAACGCAATGCGAGCAGCAGGTGAGGGTGCAGACAGAGCTACAGTTCCAACTGAAGCCGACCGAACATGCTGCCAACTCCAACATGTTCGAACGTGTTGCGCGCTGTTAATGTTGAGCCGCTGTTAAGCGGCCTTGGCGGAGTCACCCGCCACACCAAGCGCTGTTAATGCTTCTTTGCGCGCTGTTAGTCTGCTTGTTGGCTGTAGATGTAACAGATGTAACAGGGTGACGGGCAGCGGGGGACAGTGCGCGTGGATGGGGACATTATTTATTGCGGAGGAGAATCATTTGCTCGATTAACAGTGCTTATAGGAAGTACTTCAACTTATTTCCATCGATTAGCAGTCATTGGGAAAAAAGAGTGTGCTATGAATTAGGTTCAATGCATTTTCGAATATTAAAGTTGATGGAATCGATTCAGCCTTAGAGGGGCCGCCCATCAGAAATTAGCCAGTATCTGTGGTTCTTATGTAATCGATATCTATTGAGCAATTTCATTCTTTCAATGTTGTTGAATAACTATGTGCGCATATAAATTGTATATGAGTCTAGAATTCATTGCGGAGATTATTGATGGAGGCTGCATGGGAGAGGTGATAGCAACTACGAATTTGTTCTTTACAGTGGTTATATAATTCTAATTATGTTAAACCAAAAATAAAGTTTTATTTTTTATTTTAAATTTAATCATAAATAAATATTAAACTTCTTCAGCATAACTATTTCTAGTATTGCTTATTTTTTCTTAAAGAATGCAATAAGTTTTAATTTTAACAAGTATTTCAAAATTTAATTTACTTGTATGACTCTTTTAAGGTTTTCTCTTGTACACGATTTTATCTTTGTGCTTATCGTTTGTCGAACACTTTATGTGGCTTTGGCATTTTCGGTGTCATCCAAGCTCGTTGTAATGACGCACTCTCGGTTCGAGTGCTTGAGACTGTGCAACAAGCCCGTCCCTTGCCACCTTTGGGGCACCTCATTTGCCCCTTAGCTTGGATGGAGTTGTGCTCCATTATCGGTAAATCGCTTGTCTAGCAGCTTGACCGAGTAACTTGGCTTTGAAATGCATATGCTTAGCTGCCATAAGCTGGCTCAAAGCAACTCATTAGCGAGGTGCATGGGTCCAGCTAGTCCAGAGCTAGCCCTGGTTGAGGGAAATGCTATCGACTCGACGCGTTGTGAGTTCATCATTAAAATGATTGCCCCGATATCATTTGCTGCAATTTGGTTAGCTGTTTTGTGCTCGCTTTGTACTTGCAACTGAATTGCAGATTAATGTGCAACTGTTGCCCAAAAAGCCAGAAATAGCGGCGAAGAATTCGCATGCGCCTGAGGTCAATGCTGTCATGACACTCAGCCGGAATCGGAATTGAAGACCTTCGTTTTAGTTGTTTTGTGTTGTGTTGTTTTGTTGCTGCAGCAATCAAAGTCACAGCTGTTGCACCCACAACTGCTGGGGCCAGAAGAGAGCGAAGACAGCGGACAGAAGATTTGGACATGGCAATCAGTGCTGGCAACATCTTGCTTGAGCGACGCGCCGACCCGACCTGATGCTGCTCTCAAGCATATGGTGTGATCGTGTCTGGCACAGGTTTTGCCAAAAAGACAACAGCAACTCCAGCTTCACGGAGAAGGGGAGGGGGAAGGGGGAAGGGGGAAGGGGGAAGCGAAGACAGCGCTGAGAAAGCATTGAGCACTGTGGGAGCCGCTTTTGCCGCGTCGTGTTGCAAGCGCAACGTGTTAATCAGTTGTCTGCATGATGCGCCGATTCTGAGATCAACAATAATTGAATCGATACACACACACACACACACACACAATAAAGGGGGAGGGGGGCAACGACATTTTCCGAAATCAACAGAAAAAGAAAAGAACGAGAAGAAAAAAGAACAAGAATGTTTATTTTAACTTTTTCTGTGTGGAAAATTTATGGCACTACGTATCGAGCGCAATTTAAACTACGCGTGTGAGTGCGAGGTGTGAGCAAGAGAGAGAGAGAGAGAGAGAGGGTGAGAGAGAGGGGAGTGAGGCGGGCGGGGTGTAGCCTAAAATCGGTACTTGCAACCCCGGGCATTGGTTGCCATCTCCCTGCATCTCTGCAGCTCTGGAGCTGGAGCCAAAGTGATGAAGTGTCCGCCACATAGCGCTCTTTCCAATTTTCTCTGCGAGAGTGTGCGAGTGTGTGTGAGTGTGTGTGTGTGTGTGTGTGTGTGTGTGTGTTTGTTTCTTTTCTACTATTTTTTTGAGGTTTCTTCTGCTGCTGCTGCCGCTGCCGCTGCTGCTGGGTAATTGTCGTGTAATTTATGGTCCACGCATGGGAATATCAATGTTTTCTGGTCTAAATTTACGCAGACATAGTTAGATAGTCAGCGCGATGATAACGCCAGGGAGGGAGCGAAGAAAATAGAGTGAAACGGAAGGGGAGCAAGACAGACAAAGAGAGAGAGAGAGAGAGAGAGAGACAGGGAGAAGGCGGCGATAATAGCGCCTGTTTTTGATACTCTCATGTTATGATAATCACAATTGTTTATAAACAATAAAGTTGCCGTTGGTTCAGCCTGCCATGTCGTGGGGTAGGTCACAATTGAAGTTCACAATAGCGCAGATCCAGCATCGTCATAAATATGGATTGATAGCAGCGCTCAAGCTTATGAGCTCCACGATAAAGCTAAGAGTTATGCAGCTGCAGTTATCGATAGGCCATCAAAAGATAATGCTGGGAATTGAGAATTGATCGATACAAATGAAAACGGACTTCATTTTGTTGATTCTCTGTTTAATTACTTATTTTATTTTTAAATTCGACATAGAAAACATTACTGTAAAAAAGCTTTAAAAATAAATTATAGTTATTTAAATTATAAATTCAAAATAATAAATTGAAAACTATTTTATGAAATATTAAAATTCAATTTGATTTTGTTTTGTTGCAATTCTATAGCAAATAAATCAAACGTGGATATTTATCACCAGTTTTACAAATGACTTACAGGAAAAAAACTGAAATTAGATAATTCTTTAATCCAATTTTAGTTTGTTTATTTAAATTTTTGTTAGAGTAAATAAAATCTCTAATTTTAATTAATTGTGACTGATTATTTGTCAACACATTTGTTCCATTATTATTGCTCAGCTACTTCAACTGCACTTTTAAACGATTGTTTTTCTAACCGAATTTCGTGAGCTTTTTTCCGTTAATAAAGTTATTTTTGCTAAAATTGCTGTTAGAGGTTTAAAAATCGACATGCTATATTTTTACTTATGTTTAATTAATTGTGACTGACCAACATTTTTGTTCAACTATTTCAACTTCGCTTTTCAACGACTAATTATCTTACTGAATTTCAGTTTTAATAAAACTCCAATTTCGTGCTGCATTCTTGAATAACTTGCTTTCGTTTTTCCCCTTAAATTGACTCCAATTCCATGGCCTTTCATCTGCTGCTCTTCCAGTGATTTCATATTTCGCAGAAACGCACATAATCTTTGTTTCCGTTATAGCCACAAATTTAGATTCACGAAACGACAGTTTGAAGACACTCCAACGTCTATTGGGGTGTTTCGTTTCTATGTTTAAACCGAATTTCCCGACTCTCAATTCTCAATTCTCACTTCTCGACTCTCTTCACTCGGCAATTACGCATTCCGCTCGCGCCTTTCGCTCCACTTTACTATATGCTTCGTTTCGACTTTGTACCTCGAGTTGAGTGGAAACTATTTTTAAATAATATTTATTTTATACGCGCCTCTTTGTCGTTTCCCCTTCTGTGTTTTTCACGTGGGGCGCTTTAATGAATGCAATTCCATCAAATCAAATCAAATGAAATCTAATGTAATCCTTCCTCCCGCCCACGACCATTTCGTTGACAGCTTTGAGAGAGAGAGAGAGAGAGAGCGCGTGGAGTCAATGTCAAAGGCAACTTGCCACAGCGTGGCATGCTCCCTCCTGGCGGATGCAACGTTTGCTAAAAATATCAGACATTTAGGGTGGCCAACGCACCCAATTCCACTCCCATTCCCATTCCCATTCCCATTTCCAATTCCCGTTGCAGTTCCATTGCCACTGCCATTTGCCTGCTGCTTGCTGGTTGCTGGTTGCTGGACAGCTGTATTCATTCAGACGGCAGCGGTTGGCATTTGGCACGCTTCATCCTCGACAACAACAACAGCAAGAGCAGCGACAACAGCGACGTCAAATGAGTTGTGGCAAATTCAAGGGCGTGCGGCCCATTTCGTGCCACAAAAGCCAAGACGCCGCCTATCTAAAACCATTGCGATTTCCTCCCATATTCCATTCCTGGATCGACGCGACGCGCACTATTTCTGAACGTCCGGCGTATCTCGTTACGTGGTCGAGGGCATACCCTGTAAGTAAGGGAAGAAAAGTACAAATTCTTAAATTTAACAGAGAAGATAATTTCTTAAATCAAATTCAACAACAATTTTATATTGGTCATTCTTCAAATACTTAAAATATATTCTTACTTAAAGAATACAAAAAGAAGGCGGAAGTTCTTGAATTTATATTTTTCGCAAAATAATAATAATTTTAATTTTACTAGTTTTAAGTATCCGTGTTAAATCTGAACCAGAATTTGTAAAGCTTTTTATTAATATTTTGGATCTTGGAATCTAAAATAAAGATTGTTTAAATTAAATTAATAGTTTTGAATTTGTTTTCGCTATATTCTTAGATTGATGAATTTTATTGTTGATTTGAAAACGTCAGTTTTCCCTCTACATATATGCAATAAATTGCAGAGCAAAAGGAGACCGTTGGAAATTACCGTGTGATTTACAGGGTATTTTGGCTGTGCAGAGGATGCGTTGCCTGGCAACTGGGCGCTGTTTATTATTGTGCTGGCTGTAGGCCGTAGTCAACAGTCAGTCAGCAGCCTCCCTGAAAAATCATCATCAACAGCGTCGCTTTTTATGTGTGTTTACTGTGAAATTTATTTTTAATTTAAACGACGCGCGATGCCCCTGCGAAACCCTGACGTTGGTGTTGTTGCTGTGGCAGCAAGGCAGACAGTGAGCGAGAGAGCGGCAAAAAGATAGAGGAGCAGAAGGAAAACATTTAAACAGGATGCAGGCAGCCGGCAATCCGACCCGATCCGATCCCCATTCCATGACACAGCATCCCCCTGTTGCTGTTGCTGTTGCTGTTGCCGTGTTGCTGCCCCAGTTGCATCCCCTGTTGGCGACCAAGTCGAGCCAAGTCATGCAGTCGAGCTGAAATTGCTTAAAAATTGCCAGACAGTGCAAATATGTTCCGGGGGAGCGAAATGGCCCGGGGCCAAGGGGGCCAACACAGCCCATTGCCGTCGTTGCCGTCGTCGTCGTCGTAGCTGGAATTGCAATTGGAGTTGGAGTTGCCGTTGAAGTTGGGGCTGCCACTGTGGCTGTGGCAGCAATGGCGGCTGGCTGCTAGCTGCTGGCTGCTGGTTGCCATCCCGTTTTGTTCGGGTGACAGCGGCAGCAACAAATAGTTTGCAGCAGCTAAAAAAGGAAAATAAGAACAACAAGAAGAAAATAAGCATCGCACAAAGATCAACTTGCTGGCTGCCTACTCACCAGTCACCAGTCACCAGTCACCAGCCCCTGCCCTTGTCTTGCCACATGCCCCAATGTGCTGGCGGGACGACATGGGGCCAGCTGTCAGTCGGGGCGCATTAAAATGCAAAAGCATTTCATTTGCCGCCTCGCAGACAAAATTCAAAATCAGCAAATTACGTGCCAGCAGAATGGCGGCCATGTAACTAACACTTGCAACGCCATTTGCAACACTTGCAACTGCAACAGCAGCGAGGGGGCTGCTTACCAACACCGAGACTGCGACTGCGACTGCGACTGAGACTGGGACTAGGGTGCATTGCCATTGGCAATGACAACCTGCCCCTCGTCTCCCTTCCCATCCCATTGTACCCCCTCCCTACCCTTCCCGCGTATCCCTTTTGGCCACGCTTTATATGCTTCTTGTTGTTGCCGGAGCCGCTTAAGACGACATGTAATTATCGTTTGGCAAAAAGGGAATTTGCAGCGTGAATGTCGCCAACGTTGCCGACGATGAGCCGAATAGTGATTACATCACTCTCCGCCAGTCACGGTGAAGAGTGAACGAAGCTCACAGGGATAAGAGTTATTTGAAAAACTACAAGTGAAGCACTAAGAGAATCTTATGAATGAATTATGATTGCAATTGTTGGGCAAAAGTAATTCTCCTCGTATTCTATTTTAATTCAATGCTTCCTATAAATATATAACTCTGAAAAGGACGAATAAAATATAATTTTTTAATTTTTTTATTGTTAAGGTCAAATGTATTATAAATTCGAACAAAAAATTAAATATAAAAATCAACGTACCCAAAAAATTGTTGATCAAGAACGCAGTTTATGTTTTTAATTTTTGAACTAGAAAATATTATTACTTTTAAAATCTGTTTTTTATACAATATTTTGTTGGCACATACTACTTTTTTTTTAATACCTGTCAATTTTATATTTTATTTAAGATTATATATATACTAGATTTTTTTTGTTAAATGTTTGTTGCATTCCAGGGAAAACAAAAATGTCACAATCCAAGTCGATTTTCTATAATTAGATGACTCAAAAGGTTAAAGAATTTTCTTTTAAGAATTAACTTTCATTTACTGAAAATAACAATTTTGTTGTACTACATTTCAGAGAAATTTTTATTTTAAGATTAAAATTCCAATTTTATGAAAGTCTTTTTTAGGAATTTCATTTTTGAATTGTTGTTCAGATTGATTTTTGTTCTGCCCTTAACTGTGACTTCTCCCCACTAAATACAGAAAAAATCCTCAGTGCTGCTGCCTCTTCGATTTCCAGTTACAGTTAGAGTTCCACTTCCACTTCCACATCGACTTTGTCTTTGACTTCCACTTCCCTTGCTATTTTCCCCTTTCCCCGTTTCCCTTTGCAGTGCCATTGGCGCTGCCCAATTGCCAATCGGCAGCAGTTAATGAAGTCAACTCCACTCCTAGTGCTTCCTTCCCCCACAGCCATGTGGCAAGGTGAGTGGAACGTGTTGATGGCATCGATGGAGTCCATGGAGTTGGGTGGGTGTTGTCGAGGTATCGTGTGAGTGTGAGTGCGAGAGTAAGTGCGAGAGTGAGTGCGAGTACGTGTTGGTATTTTGCACTCACTGAAGTTTATTTAAATTTTGCGCCTGCCTTTCAGTCAGCCAAGCTGTCCCGCTGTCCCGCTGTTCTTCACAGTCTGTCCCTCTGTCCGTCTCATTGTCTCGCTGTCCAGCCATCCGATTACTTTCGCTGTCTAAATAATTTTGCAAAACGGTTTCGGGTTATTTGAGCTGCGCTTTGGGGCTGCCTCAAGGTGAATGGCAAATGGCAATGGCAGGCGAGCAGTAATTACTTAAAAAGCTGCCACCGTCACTGCCACATGCCCCACGCCCCACGTCCCATGCCCCACTGCCCCCACTGTCACGCGTCGCAATCTAACTCAAACCTTGACTCGGACTCGGACTCTGCTTCTGCCTCGTGACTCGTGAGCTGTAACTGGTAACTGTGACTGCGACTCCTTGCGTGTGCGTGTGACTCCGGTTTATAGCACGTTTGGGAGTTTAGTCCAAGTCGGCGGCTGCAGAGGGGGGAGACGCTTGCTGCACAGTGGGGCAAGTGAGGGAAATTTTAATTTCAGTTTAGCCCTGAAACGTCATCAGTATTTTTGTTACACCAATGTCAACATTCGTCATCTTGACTACGACCTGTTTCAATAAGCTAAAACCCATTTTACAGTGTAAAAACGAAAATAAAATTAATTTTATTATTCCATTTATTTATGATTTTATATTAATTTCTCCAACGACATATTATATACAAAAAATATTTATTTAATGAATTTAATTGAATAACAAAGTTGATCTTTTTAGAAGGGCAATTTATTTACAAAGTTTACTAAATATTTTAAAATTTAATTATTATTTTTAACTGAAATGATTTATAATTTAAATATGAAATTTGTTATTTACTAACATAAATACATAACATATATTGTACCTTTTGTTATTGTAGAATTCGGTTGGCCCGAGTTTGGTCCCACTGTGCGTTGTGTTTCTGTGCACTTGCGCGGCTGCCGCCCATTTGAACAAAAGTGAAATGTAAGTAATTAAAATTGCCAACATTTCGTCTCGTAATTTGAAACTTGCAACTGGAAACTCGTAAAACTCTCTCATATGCCAGACAGACAATCCGACAATTGTGGGCGATAGTTGTTTGCCGGAGGACTGAGATGGAGATGGCGATGGAGGTGGAGATGGAGATGGAGTTAAGTGTAGTTAGGATGTGTGAGTGTGAGTGTGAGTGTGTGTGCGTGTGTGATTATTGATTAGGCCCAACAACATTCATTGGCAGCTGTTTTCATTAACGTATTTCCTTGGCCCTGTCACTGTCAATATCGTTGCTCGATACTCTTGCTACGAGGTTCGCACGCCTCTAACCCAAAAACAAAAAAAAGAAGAAAGAAACAGATCAAAATTTGGTGTGAGCAGCATCTCATCCAATCCCATTCATTTCGATTGCGGCATTGTTTGGTAGGCTACGAATCCGACTCCGACTCCGAATCCAACTCCAGCTCCGACTATAGCTATAACCAGCTGGTGGTGCCGTCTATATTATGTGTATTATTTTTGGCTGTTTGTTTTTTCTGGCAAACGGGAAGAAAGGAGGCTGCAAAAACGCCAAAAAGGCACGTAGCTCATTGCCGTAGACGCAAACGGAGCCGTGGCCATGGCACTTTACCACGTTGCCTGCCACTTTGCTTTCATTTCGTTTCGATTCGTTTCGTTTCGTTTCGTTTCGATTTTCCATTTCTTTATGGAAATTGCTGATAATCACACAGAGCAGCAGCAGCAGCAACAGACTCTGTCAGGCCAAGTGCGAAGCACTTGCCACAGATCACTCGATATATACTTATTTTTTAAGGCGCACACAGAGTGGCTGAGCAAGAGGGGAGGCAGGGAGGTTAGGCACTGTAATGGGGGAGTCTGTTTTTCGGGCTACGAGCAGCAGGAGGAGGCAACTCAAGCTAAGTGGATTCGAGCTGGGAACGAAAGGGAGGCCAGCTAACGAAAGTGATTTGAAAGTGGCAATGGATGGCAGCGAGTGTGAAGATTACAATTGCACCAGGCACAGCAGCAACAACAACAACAACAACAGCAGCAATAACAACACCCAACAGCAGCTGCAACCGAAGCTCGACTGCAATCGAACACAGCAAGATGCAAATTCAAATGAATCGAGCTAGCAAACTTCGTCAAGAAAATGCAAGCGTAATGAATGAATTTGAGTAGCACACGAATGAATCGATTACAGTTAAGGCAATCTAGAAGTTAAAGCAATTAATTTGCAGGCCGAAAATATAGTAAGACTGCCAGTTGCAACAACACAATACAATATAGTAAATAACATAAATATGTAAAATACGAATTTTCATTAACCAATTTCATGCATAAAATGTTGCAAGTAAATTCATCAATTGAATGCTAGCTTAAAAAATAAATCTTGTGGAATTGGTATAATTATTGTGACCGTAAATCAAATGAGAAATGATTTATGCAACTGCAACAAATGACTTCAGTATATTAACAGGAATGAAACAAATCGTTGTACTATAATTATTTGAATTACGAAAATCAAATTCACTCAACTAAACAGCTACATCTTTGCTTTGTGCTGTAATTATTTTTATTATGAATTCAAAAGGCTGAACAGATGCATCTCTGATTCTATCAATTATCGCATGTTAACAGAAATGAATAAAAATTCGTTTGATATATCGAATGCAATTGTTGGCACTCACTTCGGAGTAAACACTCAAAATTTGCTTCATTTATGTGCTGGACAGTTTCGCTTGGAATATCAAATGAAATGCGAAGGAGAAGTTCTCAAATCCATTTGGCAGTGCTTTGTGCAGAGCAGCAGCAAAGTGCTTTCAATCAGTGGGATAATCTTGGGAGTTGCACTAAATGAACAGAGAGTAAACAATTGTCAAGCTGCCAGCTAGTGAGTTGACTCTAAGAAATGCATTCGGATTCGTGTTTGTTTAACCAAAAATGAATCCTGACTGCAGTCAAAAGCATGTTAAATAAATGAAACTGTCATTGCCGATGGGCTGGGCTGGGCAAAGGAAGGAGGAGGAGGGAAAGGGAATGGGAATGGGAATGGGAATGGGAAGAAGGGACAACTCAACTCGAGATGACACAACGATGACTTCGACTTGACGATGACGATGAGGATGACGATGATGATGATGTTGATGCTGCTGCTGCCTCGCCTGACAACGACAACATTGATGTTGCTGTTGCTCTCGCTGATGACTTTGAATGAGTCAACTCAAGACGGAGACAGAGACAGAGACAGAGAGAGGGAGACGGAGACGGAGTCTATATTGAGAATACATCGAGCTGAAAAATCAGTTGTGTCCTCCCTACTTCACTCTTTATCATTGGCGCTGTAAGTGTAATTATCACAAGCTGCCAGCCAAGGCATTATCATTATGACTATGACTGACTGATAAAAATAATGTATGAGCAGCAGTTCACTCTGCTGCCCGCGTCGCCCTCTCGCCTCTCGCCTCTTGTCGAGTCTGTTACTCTCCTGCTGACAACGCTTTGGGGGAGCCTTGCACAAAGCGCTTTACGTCCCCCTCAACTTAAAACTTAAGCTCCAATCGCTTCATCGCTCCATCGTCTGTCGCCATCAACTTCGTCAACGTCTTGCAGCAGCTTCAGCCTCAGCCTCAGCGTCAGCGTCAGCTTCAGCTTCAGATGCAACTGCAGTTCCCTAGCCAACTCTATCTTCATTCAGACATTATATTCATTGAATTGCTTTCATGCTCGAAAATTTATTGTTATTATTAGGCGAGGGAACTGCGGGAGGGTATCCAGCACTCTTCACCCCTCACTCCTCACCCCGCTCTCCGAACTCTTCAAGCTATTTTCATTTGGCTGCTGCTGCTGTTTTTTCTTCTTTCCTCTTTCGTTTTTTTATTTCATATTCGTATTGGAGTTCGGGTTCGAGTTCGGGTTGAGTTGAAATTTATGTGAAAATTCATAATTGGATTATGGCATTTTCAGCTCTTGTCGCGGTCGTTGGCGTCGCCTTTACCATACTTTGAGGGGGTCTCTCTTTCTTCCTCTCCCTCTCGCTCTTCCTGTTCCTCTATCTGACATCGCATCTTCTCGTTCAGTTTTGGTGACAATGAACTTGAAATAAAAAACAAACGAAGAAATCGAAGCAAAACTCTTGGCTACTTGGCGGCTTCTCGGTTTTTGTTTCTGTTCTCAGCTTGACATCATCAATTAAACTCCCAAGTCCTTGAATAATTGGCCAAGGCTGCAGTGTCAAGGACAAGAAAAGATTCAGGACTTTTATTTGAATTTATATACATAACATTTTCATTGATTTGTGTATGGATCAATTTCCTGAAGCGTTTAAGTAATTAAAGTTTTTATTTTTAATAAACCTAAATAATAAATAAATGAGATACTTTTTTTTTTAGAGTTTTGAATTTATAGAATAAAACGTATTGGAAGTTGTAGATTTGGATTTATCGCATAAATTTATTAGCTAAGTCTTAGTTGAAAAATAGAAAAAAACGAGCATTTGATTTGAGGTGATGAAGTTTGTCAGTCGGACTAAAAGTGCTTTAATAATCCGCAATCTTGTCGCATTGCATTCAGCTAAGTGAAACGAACGAAGCGATTCGCCGGAATCGTTCAGTTTTATAGATGAAATATGCATGTATTTAAATGCGTTACAATAAATTTTTGATTTATTTGCGACGCCATTGACTGAATTTTAAATTACGGCGATTTATTTCAGATTTTTATATATATACTATATACATATATATACGGATAGATAGATATACTATATGTACAGCAGCAACGACAAACAACTGTAGCATTGGCAACATAAACAACGAGAACGACAACAACAAATCAGCTGGCATGCAAATTGAGTGGGATATGGATGTGAATCTGAATCTGAATGTGAATGACGATGTCGAAGTCGATGTGGATGTGGATGTGGACGTGGAGGGGCTCTTAGAATCTGTTTTTGGGGTTTTGTACGAATACACCTAGAAATAACAAACTCTGTTTTTTACGGCACAATTTCTGCGCCTTTTATTTGCATGCGGTTGACGGGGGAAGACCGAGCCGACTATAGATTTTATACATATATACAACATATACATACATATATATATATATATATGTATATAGATATATTGTATATATGCAGGCCATTATGCGGGTGTATGTGTGTTTTATGATTGCCGCTTTGCAGTTATTTTAGATGTCTTTTTACGTGTGTTGTTGTGGCTTTGTTTTCCTGCAAAATTGGCAAATGAAAAATTGGAAAGCATTTTTCACAGCATCGTCGCACTTTTATTTTCATTTGATTTAATTCGTTGCAATTCAATTTGTTTGTTGTTGCTGCAGTTGCTGAGAGGCAACTAACTAAAACACTCGCAACAACAAATGCGTTTAATGAAAGTCCATTTCAAAATTGGCGCCTCTACAATGTGGTATAACTAGACGAAAAACAAAAAATACATAAAACGAGCAACGAAAAAAAAAAAAACACTTTTTATGCCAATTTATAATACTGCTGCCCCCAGTCACCGTAAGACCTTCCCAAACCATGAAATTGCTAAAGTTGCGGCGGGTTGCTAACTTAATTAAGTCGACTCATGTTAGCCTAAGCGCAGCTTTTACTTTGGCCTGGGAAATTGCGCTCCGCGGTGTCTTTAAAATGAAAAGCGAACTGGGCCCCGACTCGGGCCGAGCGTCGAAGCCAAAACAAGTATAAACGCCAACAAATTATCAAAAGCAAAAACAACAACACGAGGCGGCGATAGGCGATAAAGCAAAATAAAAAGAGGGAAGAAAAGTCGACAACTAAAAATAGTGGAGGCTGGTGATTATGCCGTTTGATGTACATACTTAGTTGCTGGGCTCGTTCACATGTCTCCAGAGTGCTGTGCTGGAGGTGGCTATTAGTTGGCCGACGCGACTCGCTAATCGGTCCAAATATATATGCATATATGTATATCTACTATCTGCATACCAATATGTCAATCAACTTGTCTTTGTCTACCTCTACAGAAGTCTTTCGCAGCCCTTTAGAGCTGCAGCTTTCCTAGTTGCATTTTTAACGCTATTCCTCAACTGCTGACTGCTGCAGCCCCAGATCTATCAGATACCTTTTTTAGTATTTAAAACATCATCATAGAACTATCTAATGTTGTATCCGCAGATTCACCAGACTCATCTATCGTATCTTTTGTTGATGCATGATATCAATTTATTTATTTATTGAAATAATAATACAAATAATAAATAGCGTCCATATTTTTAAATATAAACTTAAAAATCAAGTTCATCAAATGAACTACAAATATAAACAAGTAAGAAAGCTACAGTCGAGAGTGCTCGACCGTATGATACCCGCAACCCATTTCGAGAGAACAAAAAAAATTTTAATGATATTTTAACAACAAATATACCAAAAATATACTGAAACTTGTGTTTTGTATATATTTGAAAATAGCGGGAAGAAATCCACAACACCGACATGGTCACACTGTCAACTAAACAAACAAAGCGCGAGCAGCTGCAAGTGAATTTTGCATATAAAATTGATTCATTAATAACTTCCTTGTTTTTAACTCGATCTCAACCAAATTCACAGGAATCATTGAGAATATAATTATTATTATGCATACCAAAATTCAATGCTCTAGGTTCATTATTACGGCTTTTACAGTTTTCGGGGGCGGAAAGGGGCGTGGCAAAAATCTAAAATAAACTTGATCTGCGTAGGACCTACACGAATACTGTCACCAAATTTGATATCTCTAGGTCAATCACACACTTAAAACGTCCATATGCATTGGGAACAACAATTTTGATAAATAATTTAACGAATAACTTTTGTTCTACTTATCCGATTTTCACCAAAATTACAGGGTATATTAAGAGTGTCAAGCGCAGATGGCTTACCAAATTACACATCATTACACAAAGAACTTTTGGAGTTATACGCGATTTACATAAAAAAAACTTGACTTTTTCTAGATAAATGCTTATTGTGGGCGAAGGGGGCGTGGCATCCAACTTTTGAAATAAACTTGATCTGCGTAGGGTATGAAGGAACATTTTTGCCAAATTTGGTGTCTCTATGTCTTATAGTCTCTGAGATCCAGGTGTTCATACAGACAGACAGACGGACAGACGGACATGGCTATATCGTCTCGGCTGTTGATGCTGATCAAGAATATATATACTTTATGGGGTCGGAGATGTCTCCTTCTGCCTGTTACATACATTTTCTGTTGGCACTAAGTCATAATACCCTTCTACCCTATGGGTAGCGGGTATAAAAACGAAGAGATATTAATATAACCAATAGTGTTTATAATAATAATAATATAATATAAAAAATATACCTAAATCATATTAAGTTAGAAAGTTGTTGTTATGAATAAATAAATAAAAACAAAATTAAATAAAATAATTGTAATTGAATTCCCATTTTAATTGGTAAGAATTAAACTGCTTGATAATTTACAAATATATTCTTTACTAGTGCAAACCTTATTTGTTATTTTTATCGTATTTTAATGACGACTATGAACAGTTGAAATTGAAAAATTACTATTGAAAAGTCGAAACTAGGAAATACAAAAAATTAAGTCGATTATAGTTATACATATTAAGACTGTAAATAGTATAAATTAATAAATAAATTGTATTCAATTAAGATAATGGAAAGCAATAGTAATTCATCAACACGTGCAGCAATCTCTGTTAATATCGACAGTCTTCAGACGCCTTAGTGATAAAAGAGTAATCATAATAATGCATTGCATTATGATTTTGATATATTTCCAACTAAAATCACTTATCCAGAACTCATCTCTACGCTCTCCTCTTTCAGCGCCTCTGCAACGCTGCATTCTAGGCCCCTTCCGGTATGTCCCATGAAGGGCATGACAATTTCTGTCTAAATATAGGACCCTCGCTAGCGACTCGTAAGCGGAGCTTGTGTCTCACAAATCATCACCGAATCCGAGAGTTACTTCTCCGTGAGCATCTCAAGTGAGCAGCGAGAGCGTCGAGTGGGGAGACGAAGAGAAATGTCCAAAAATAGCAGCAAATAGTTGAAAATTTGAAAGAATCTGTGTCTGTTGAGTAATTCAAACGAAATGTCGCCTGGGAATTGGTTTTTGACGAACACTAAAGATCATCTAATGAGCATCATTAGTATGTGGAATCCAGCTCAGAAATGGAATGGAAACACACACATATGCATTCTAGTTCCATCAACCACAAGCACGACCTGTGGCTGAGCTGTGGAGATAAGATAGGATAGGATAGGATAGGATAGGAGTTAGGAGGACTGTTCTTCAGCTGTGTGTTTGTAGGTAGTCGAGGCATGTGTGTGTTTCTGCTAATGAAGTGGAAAGGTTGTGCGTGATCGTGCGAGCTGAAAAGGACAACAACGTTTGCCAGCCTGCCTGCCTGCCTGCCTGACTTCTGTCTGTCTGTCTGTCTGTCTGTCCATCTGGCTGCCAATCCGACAAATTTCATTTTCGGTAATTTTTACGATCTTGTCTGAGCTCGTTGAGCCCAAGCAGCTGGCAAGTATCCCAGGGCAGACCCCAGATCCCCGACACGTCGCCAGACGCCAGTCGCGAGACCCCAAAGCCAGTTCCCAACACACAGCACACAGCACACAATACACAGTAGACAGGCATCTCTCTTTGACTTTGATCGAAAGTGTTGCCTTTTGCTGTTCGGAAGGGGAATATGTCAATTTGAAAGTCCAATTTTGAATGATGATCAATGCCGTGTGGTTTAATCTGTGCGAGAATCGTTTCCAGTTATACATACATAGTGTGGATATATGTTATGTGTGGGCGGGTTTACTGAACTCCAAATGAGCATTTCATGTCATACTCTCCCTCCTCTCTCTCTCGCTCTCTCTCTCTCTCTCACTTTGAGCTGCCGCTGGAATATGAACATTCAGTCGCTTGGTTTTATGTGTGCCCATTTCTGTTCTGTTTAGTTTATTGTTTCTTTGTCATTGGGTCACTTTTGGTTAGTTCCCAGTTCAATCCTGACATTTTCATTTGTCCCATGCATTTGGTTTACCTAACACAAAATGTTGTCGTAATTAAATAAAATTTATAATAATTTCTTATGCACAGTCCGCTTGTGTTCCCTCTCTCCTCCCTTTTGCCCCTTTATATTTTTTCGGCTCTTGTTTTTTTTTATTTTTCTTTTCTTTCCAGAGAGAGAGAGATTTTTTTCTCACACAGCGTCTCGTCTCGGGGGGGCTATTAAATAGCATGTCCAGTGCCCCGTTTGTAGTTCTTATATTATTATTATTATTATTATTATTGCTGTTGTTGTTACAACACACACTCACACTCACGCACACTCACACTCACACTCGCACTCAGACTTATTCACTCTGGTATTTTTGTGTCATTTTCGTATTGCGTGCGTTAACTGAAACAACAACAACTAAACGCACAATAAACACCTCAGTCTTAGCCATAGTCTTTTGACTCCGTCGCATTCTTCGCCTTCATTTTCATCTCTCTCCCTCTCTCTCTCTCTTTTTCTCTCTGTTGCACTGCCTCTGTGCCACTTTGACTCTGCGGCAGCTTCCGCCTCAGTTAAAAATAATGACAATTGAAACTTGGACATTCACGTATTCATGAAAGGAAATCCAAAGATTACATGCACTCATTATGCCAACCATTATCTATAACTCGAATGTACGTTACGAGTCTCGAATCTCGACTCTTCGACACGAACACATACTGCCAATGTCGCTACACATACAAATAATTTATGGGCAAATAACTGGCATAATTCTAGTCAATTAAATCGCTAACAAATCAAACATATTTTTGATTACATTTTTTCTTTTTATTAATAATGGGCATATTTAACTACAGCACAATAATAATAGAATTGATTAAATCATTTCAAATATTGTTTTTAATCTGATATGACTTATAAGTAATGAAAACACATAGTTAAAAATGATTTTGTTTGCTGATTTATTCGGACTTGGCTTTCTGTTGATTCCATTTTCTTTAATAGTTTTTGAAACTTCTGATCGTTTGAATCCTTTCGTAATACCTAATATTAGTTTATGTATTTATTTATTTGCATTTAGCTTATAATTCAAATAATATACGAATGAATAAAATGCAGAATATGCATTCAGATTATATTATTTTTACTATATTTAATGCTTAGTTACTGTATTGCATTTAGTCGGCTTATAATACAAATATAATGGAATTGAATTTAGATTCAACTATGTGTACCAAAAATATAAATGTTGTCATTTTTTTTCAAAAGTAGAATTTCGAATTGATTTATTTTAATATGATCGAGCTTCTAGCTTCTATTGTGGATCCAATTGTAAGCTTTTTAATACGAATAATGGCATTTTAATGTGTATCTTTTATGTATTTTATGTATCGCCATGTGAAGCTGCAGTTTTGTGCGTGTAGTAGTTGAACCATTGATAAATAGATCAACTGAAAGTGGAAAGTTAATTGAGTTTGTGATTCAGCAGAACTGCTCTAAATAAATTGTATTCAAATTCTAGTTGGAATTGTATATAAACTACTTATGCGCAAGATTGTCCGTCGCTTTTTATTTTCTTATATTCTCCGAGTGGCAACTGCAGTTGTTCGTGTATCTTGTGTTGGGCCCTTTGGGGGCAACAGGTAAATCGCTGGGGCCACCTCACAATGGGGTTTCTCAGTCAATTGGCAACCTTGTGCCGCTTGAGAATTGTTACAATCTTTGCCGCCTGGGGTGCATGGGGAGGCAGCTGACTGAGGAGAGAGAAGGGGGTAGGGTGAACAAATTTGTGCATAATTTGTAGGCCAGGAAAAGTAGCTCGGAGTCGCAGAATCAGAATCGGAGACGCAGTCGGAATCGCAGAATCGCAGAATCGCAGGCGGCGATTTAAATGTAGTAAAGTGATAATAACCTTGGCCAGAGTCGAGTCGAGTTGAGTTGAGTGCGGAAAAGATGTCAGTGGCATGTGGGAAAATGAGGAAAGCTGCAACATCTAAAATACGTGTTTCTCTTTCACTCACTATCGCTGTTGCAGTCGCGCCCTCTGCGTCGCGTCTCGGCTAATTGCAGGCGCGGATTTCGCCATCGCTGTCGGGTGTCAATTAAATTCACTTAGTAGGTGCAACGGCAACAGCAACAGCAACAGCAACAGCAACAGCAACAACGTCAACGTCGCGCAACGATTGTGCCACATGTGCGTCGCAGCTGCCTCTGTCTGCCACATCATTGTTGTGTCTTCTTGCAGTCTCTGTTATTGGTTCTGTTCTGTTTCTTGTGCTGTTTGCTTGGTCTTTGTCAGCTTTGGCTGCCTCGAAGGTCAGTTGTTGGGGCCAAAGCGAGAGCGAGAACAAGTGCAACAGCAGCAGCAGGAGGCACTTTCATGTGGCATGCCACAAATGCGCCTTATTTCATTTCAGTTTTGCCACATTGTGTTGCCTCCCTCCCCACCCCATCCCCAGCCCGAGCGACAATTTGTAATGCGATTAATCTGCCTGATTAAGTTTGGCTTTATCTAAGCTGCGGCCGCATTGCAGCCAAGGCCAGCAGCAAGCACTCGCTGCCACATTGCCACATTGCCACGTTGCAAGCTGCACACTGGCCACAACGTAGCAGTAACTGCAACTGCTCGCATCGAAATCTCCGTGCCTGTCTTTGCCCCACTGTGCGGCGACTATGTCGATTCGTAACTAGTTCAAAGGCTGGACAGCTGCTGAGGCTGTTGCTGCTGCTGAGAGTCGCAGCGCTTGCAGCAGCACGCACTCTCCCGTCCCTGCCCCTGCCCCGTGCCCCTGCCCCGTGCCCCTGCCCCTTGCGTCTGTGCAATGTGCTGCATTTCCGGTAGCTGCGACTGCGAGACAGGCCGAGGGACTGACAGGGATGTCTGCCAAACACAATACAGAGATACAATAAAGGCTGTGCGTGTTCTATGCGTATGCGTGTGCGGTTCATTCATCTCGAGAGAACTGAGAACGCAGAGAGAAGAGACTGAGACTGAGACTGAGATGAGACGAGCCCAGTTGGACGTGTCTTTTGGCTTGCAATTGATTTCTTTGAATTTTTCGCTCGTTTGTTTTGTGCACATTTTATTTATCTAGTTTTGTGTGAAGTCATTTTGTACCTGCCGCTCTCCTCTCTCCGCTCCTCGTTCCCCGTGGCTTTAAAACATTTTTGTATCACTTGTCTCGGACTCAGACATCGACTGTGACTTCAACTCTGTCTCACCCTCCGTCTCTGTCTCAGTCTCTGCCTCTGCCTCGGACTTCCTGTGAAGCATCGTTGTCGTTGTTTGCCGATGATGATGATGCCGCCGTCAGATCCTGTGAAAATTACACACACTAAAGTGTAATTAACAAACAGAAATGAGGCTGCCGTTCGGGGATTAGACGTGCCAGCATCTTTAGCGTCTTCGGCGTATCTCAGGCATACTTGTATCTGTATCTATGTATCTCGTAGCTAGCGACATGCCACTGACTCTTTCCCACACGACGGCAACAATCATAATTTGTTAGTTCTATAATTTGTGTACGAGCCCAGCCAGGTCCTTAAGGCGACCGTTGAGCAGGGGCGTGGCACACACATATGCGTGCGACCTTGACACGCCAATTAACGCGTCACACACCAGTTCCAATCTCAGTCACTGTCTCAGACTCAGACTCAGACTCAGACTCAGGCCTAGTTTATTAACGAGGATTCAAACTTTTTACCTGCCACATATTTATAAATCCAGTGCCTCATTATAACAACAAGCCAGCGGCCTCTGCAATAATATTGTAATAATGACCGTGGTCATAATCATAATAACAACTGCAATGGCAAATCAAAGCACTTTGAGCCGACACTTAAGCAGTTCCCGCCACTTGCTAATTGTTCAAATGACCCCGCAAATTGTTGGTATATTAAAAAGGTTCTCGAAAATATAGTCAAATGAGAACTTTAATATATATACTGTATAAATTGAATTTGAAATAAAATATTTAGTTTATAATTGACAATAAGTTTTACCAATTGAAGCAATTTGTCAGCGGCAATTAGAGAAAGACATTGAACAATACTAAAAATAAATTGAACTAATTTGAAATTATTGATTTTTGTTTTGTTTTTTAAATACTTTGTACAAATAAAAATATGAGGTGAGTTAGTGTTTTCCTTTCCGAATTTAACAATATGATGTATTCAAAGATACGAATTCAATGAACATAATATAGAAAAAAAGCATTTGCGAAAACCCATAAATTCATTCAAATTATGTTAAAGATATTTTGTATTATAGATTTTTTGTTTGGAAAAAATAAATAACAATAGTTTGCAATGAGAAAATTCCATATTGTTGCTACGAGTGTGCAAACAAGATGAGAGATTCAACCACATTTGTCATCCATAATCATATGCATTGCACTGAAAGTCATTGCTCCACTACAGATTAAATAGATTTATGCGGCAATAATTCCAGAATCGCAATAGTCGCACTTGTTTTTCAATTTCAAATGAATGTCGACCCTTTTTTTTCGATTTGCATAAAACAAAATATCAATAGAACGTTGCACACGGCATTAGAGTCAACTCATAAATTGCCACAGCCCCTAGAGCGAGGCAGCGAAGGGGCGAGAAGGAGAGGGAGAGTCAGAGTCAGAGCATAAATATGCACAATAAATCACATTTTGGTGCAATATGCGGTACTTCACGCAGTAATCAAATATCGCATTGGATAATTAAGCGGCTGTGCTTGCTGGTCAACTGACAATTACAGAGCTACACTTTTTGACTCGACATTTTTGTAAATGTTAATTAATGGCAATGGAAAGCAAATACATTAGAAATGAAGCCTTCGAGTGCCTTTCAGGCTTTTTAATTGAGAGTTATTGAAGAGTATCTACCGACATTATACATTTTCTGACTACTCGATCGCTTTATTTACGGGAGTGTGAGTTTAACCCAGCCGAATGGAGTAGAAAGTGTGTGATCAAGGTCAATATTATCCTGTTACCAGAGCATCAGATATGAACTCTAAGGACGGCTTTCGGCATTTCTCTTAAGATTGATTTGAATACCCTGTGTTACTAGTTAGAGTACTATATATTATATTATAGATTTATCCCACGTTACAGTTAAAAATAACAATTAAAAAAGAAGAACTGGCTGAATATTCAGAAATACGACAATAAATAGTTACAAAAAAATAACGTTTTCATCTTTAATGAAGTTTTTGCAACTTTGGAGCCATTTCTTTTAGGTGATCAAACAGCTTATTGCATTTGAATAAGTCAATAAAAACTACAAAATTATTTTGCAATTATTACTTTTTACAATCCAAAAAATAATCTTTTACCCAAATTAGAAAGACTTTCCTATTTTGTAAAATTTTCACATTTGATTTTCACAAATGGTTGGCTATAAATTTAACATTCTAGAATCACTTGTAATTAGTTAAAGTAATTAATCCGTATTTTTACTAGAATCAATACTTCTCAAAACAAGTTTCGTTTTACAATTATCGATATATCGATTTTGCATTAGAGCAGCCCAGGGTGTAGCGTGGTCGAGTACGCTCGTCTGTCTATTGGAGCGATCGTGTTTTCGCTGCAACATTCAATCAGTTTCGCATTACTCTGGCGACGATTCGGTTACCTGTCGCCGTCTTGGCCGCCTTGGACGTCGTCGTCATCATCGTTGTCGCCGTCGTCACGTGCGCTGCAATTAGTTGGCGTTCAGACGGACGGACGGACGACGTTAAGGACATGGAGATGGCGACAGGTCAGGTCAGGAGGGAGTGCGCGACAGACAACCATTTGCAATGCTTCAATGGGCAGCCCGACAAGTGCAGGGGTTGCTATTGCTGTTGTTGTTTTGCATAATTTGTGCTTATCACACCAGATACACATACACACACACACACACGCCTACACCTGCCTGCAACCAAAAAAAGGAAAAGGTTCGAAGCGATGTCGACGACAACTTTCGCTTAAGGCTGACGCAGTGACTCAGACTATATATCCCTCAGACATACTCTATGTGCACGAATATGTTTTGCGGGTATTCGTGATTCGATATTTTGGTGTTTGGTATTTTCGCTATTTGGCATTTGGTATGCGCCGTCTGCAGTATTTGGTATTCGGGGTGCATAGTCGGTTTGTCGCGTGCCCCGCGTCGCCTGCCTCATGTCGCAGGTGCACTGATTACGCGCGCCCGGTTGACTCATATACGTTTATCCACCCCGAGCATTCCTTGGCCAGGCGGGTGCCCTTCAGGCCGTCCAGACCCGGTTACGGTCCGGAGCATTTGTCAACGTCACGTCACGGTGTGGGCGGCTCTCAACTCTCAACTCTCGACTCTCTACGTTTCTAAGGATTTCTTTTCTTTCTTTTCGATTCTATGTTTTTTGTTGCCCCCAGTTCAGCTTCGTTCTGCTGCCACACATTGAGTACGGCTGTGTGTGTTTGTTTTGTGTTGAGCTTGCTGCTTGCTGCCTTTTTCTGCATCATTCGCTTCCGGTGGCCGCCGTCAACGTGACTCACTTATGACCCAGCCGACGCGTCGACTTCACCAAATGGGGGAAACCCTTTTACAGTTCTTTTCTACTTCTACTTCTACTTTGGACTATTTTTAGTTGAGCACGAAGGCGTTTGGACGGCGGGGTTGCAGTTCCTCTTCTATAATGCCAAATGCTAATTGGCCGCGCCCACACTACGCCTACACTTCCACATCCCACAGCTGTCCCATCTTACCTTTAACCAACAGCCCAACAACCCAACAACCCAACAACGGTGCTCAGCAGCTCAGTCTGGGCCGTCAGGCACTTGAAAGTTCGAGCACATGTCACATGGGTTCTTGGCCCCATCCACATAGGCAAAGGACACTACACTGCCAAGATGGAGTCAAGGCGCTTTTACTCGATTAACCATTCCAGACCATTTCTTTCTCTGAAGATCTTTCAGCTACATTCAATTTTAATTTAGGCATTACTTATTACTTTACTTTTTTTTATAATTTTTGTGCTGCAAAAAATTGAGTACAATATTTTAAATGGTAAATAATATTATTTATTAAGTTACTTGTAACTTTGAATTAAATTGTAGGCTACAAACAGCAAGCCTGAGCCACTAAGAACATCAGGCAGTCCTCAGGAATTAATCTATTCCGATTTCAATTATTTTGTATTATTTAGTTTTAATATATTAATAAATTATCACACAATGGTTCAGAGCAAAAAAATTCTTTCTCACTGATTGGCAACATAATGTAGTAATTCAATTACCATTAACCTAGTGAAAGAAACTGAATTTGTTTGTCAATAGTTGTAAATATTTTCATTGCTAGAATTATTTAAATTCAAATTATTTACAAGGACAACATTTTTCGCTGCGATTTGTTTTTGAACTTCTACTAAACTATCTACTTACAAATTTGTGTACGCTGTAATATTGTGATCACTTGTAAATATATATATTTATTATAAACCAATTCAACAATGAACAAATACTGCGTAGATTTCTTGATTTAAAGTTGTGTATTAATTGAGATTGAAAGTTAAAATGTCACAAATCGATAATAGATAATTAGTTGGCAAGAAAACATTACTCCACTGTAGTAGAGTGTAATCAGGGAAGCTTGAGGACAAGAAAAGTCGGGGAGGGCACGGCTGTGAGCAGGTTTGTTAGCCGTGTGCCGGGAGGATGTTGCAAGGATGTGACTGCCACAGCCACCGCCACAGCCACAGCCTCAGCCACATTCACTGTGCTGGCTGGCTGGCTGTACCCAGAAAAATGCAAAGCACGCTTGATTTAGCGTCATTAAAGGGGTCGCTTGCAGTGGGCGTGTGGGCGGGCGTGGCGGTGCGGGGCGGGGCGGTTGGGGCCAGGCAGGAGGCGAATTGCTCTAGACAGGCTGTTAGCTGTCGGCTTGTCGGCGGTGGCGCGGTGTGGAACGCCTCCACAATCTATACATGCACAAACAGACACATATTTGCCTGGCGGTGGCATTTTAATTGGCAGCCAGAATGATGACAACAGCAACAGCAACAGCAACAGCAACAGCAACAGCAACAACAACAACAACCGCAACGCCGTCAGCCACAACGTCAGGTCTAGCTTCGGCTTGGGCTTCATCGTCATCGCCATCGTCAGCGGCAGCGACTGCGGCGTCAGCATTCTATTTGGGGCAAAGACGGAAGCATATCCTTGTGGCATGTCACTCATAATAGGCGCATGCCGTTGCATGTCCTGGCTCCATCTCCAGCTCCTTCTCAAGCTGCTGCTGGTTGCCCTGCGACGTAGTACGGGCGTAGTATTTACCGCAGGCCCAACGAATGAATGAAATGTGAGTTCATTCATAAAATAAATCAGAGAAGAGGCATGAAGCGAGTTGCAAGTTCGGCGAGAGAGATGCCGAGATAAGTTCTCAATGAAATGGATTAGTCAGCACAAGGGGTGCAGCACATCACAGCACAGCACAGCAGCACAAAAGCCCAGCCAAGCAGGAAGTTGTTGTTGGCATCAAGCAGGACTCAGGACTCAGAACTCAGAACTCTGAACCCAGGACTTAGCACGCATACTTGGGAGAGGTCTCTGAATTCAGGACTCATTAGCGTTGGCTGGCCAAGGTGCTAGACGAAGTTGTCACTCACTCTGGAGCTGCTGCTGTTGTTTGGGGACTGAGGGTGTGTGCTTGGCGCTTTGTTTGTCTGCTTCATCTACGACAACAGCAACAGCAACAGCAACAGCGCCAACGACAACAACAGCAGCAACAACATTAAATTCTATTTGCCAGCATTTGTATGCAGAGATGTGAAAGAAAAGGAGAAAAAAATGTTGTTCAGTCTATTGACAGTTCACTGCACGACACTTGACTGTTTGAGTTGGCATTCAAAACAACACCAAACGCACACACACACACACACACACATAGTCGCACACACACACAGATACAGCTGCTGAGAGCAACACTTTTAAGCAAACAAAAAACACAAACACAAACATTGCTCCAGCGGACAGCGTACTTTCTTCAGCCACAGTCAACGAAGGTTGCGGGGCAGCGACTGCAAGAGGCTTGAGTTGCAGTTGCAGTTGCTGTTGCTGTTGCAGTTACAGTTGCAAGTTGCAAGCAGCCAGCGACAACACGTCGCTTTCAACAATGCAAGTTAATTAAAGCGCAATTAAACTGAGTCCAAGCCAAGCAATGAGCTCAGCTGTACTCGTTAATTCATGCACTGAGCGAAAAGACGCCGCTCAAATACTGTACAAATTAACAAACAAACTAGTTGATTCTGATAAAGGAATTAATCATGCATTTGATGCTATATTTAAATATTAACATTAAGAAATTTCCTATTTTGCGACACCATCTTAAATTGTTTTAATATTAAATTTGTGTTGAACATTAACGTGAGTGGCTTACTTGTTTTTTTTTAACAAATTATAGTTTAAGTGTGACATGCACAAATTTCGCATATTATGTTAAACAATGCATGCGATGGTTTTGCAGAGGCTGCTACCAGCCTGCTCAGGGAAGGAATTGGTTGCAAGGGGCAAGCTAGCTGCTGATTTCATGCAACGCACAACTCACATATGGTAAAGAAACGGAACTTTATACCAACTACCACAATTCAAATATTATGTTGTATTAAGCTACAAATTTATCTGAAATACTGATATGCTATTAACTTTTTCATATTTTAATGGAAATATTGATGTGAATGCAAAAGCGTATAACAGTGGAAATGATAATATACTATATAGTACGAATAGATGTAATGCTCATTCTAATGATGACACCAATGCCAATCTTAATGCATAGTGATAAATAAATACTTTTTGTACTGTTAATGCAAACTGAAACTAAAAAAATAAATATCTATAATAATAATAATAATAATAATAATAATAATAATAATAATAATAATAATAATAATAATAATAATAATAATAATAATAATAATAATAATAATAATAATAATAATAATAATAATAATAATAATAATAATAATAATAATAATAATAATAATAATAATAATAATAATAATAATAATAATAATAATAATAATAATAATAATAATAATAATAATAATAATAATAATAATAATAATAATAATAATAGGTATGTTAACGAATTTCAAATTAAAGAGTCATGAATAGTATTCATGGACTCTCGCTGGACGATTAGTCTTGGTCACTTTTAGCACCTGGCTCTCAAGGAATTTATGAGCCGCACTCGCAGCTGATCGAGTTGCGAATGAGATTAGCATATTACGCTGCGAACCTGCGAGTAGTGTGCGCATCTGGCTGGGCGCTCCGTCAGTGATTCTCAGTCCTGGGCATCTGGAGTCCAACATTAGCAGCAATTTATCAAATGGCGGCCAACTGACTGGCTGACTGGTTGAATCGTTGGAATGGTTGAGATGGCTGGGATGGCTGGGATGTTTGGACGGGGCCGGCGTGCCGCAGATTGTTTGCCACGTTTTCAGCTGGCAACCAAAGACAAGTTCAAGCTGCTGACCACAGCATTTGACCAGTGGTCCCAGCAAGAAGCAGAAGATGAAGAGGGAGTTGGCCCCAAGTTCTGCATAGTCGGGCAATAGTTTCATGCAAAACTTTTCAGCTGCTTGTAATTATTTATAGCACCTCGAAGAGGAGGCTCTTCGCCTCAGTTTCGTCCCTTTGCAACACTTCTCCCCTTGCCGCTGCCTCCCCTTGCGTCTGCATTCTATAATTGTTAAGAGTTGCTTTGATTTTGTTGTGCAAAAAAAAGTTGCATATATAAATGTGGCAAGACCAATGTTGTGCATTCTGCGGCTGCCTCGGCAAAATTGAGGGGACGGGGAGCTGGTGTTGAAGCTGGTCAGCCAAAAACAAAAGCTCGGAAGTTTTTTGGACCAAGGGGAGGGAGGGGATGAAAAACTTTGGACAACAATGAAAATTGCCAGAATGCGAAACAAACACAAAAATGAAACCAAAAGCAAGAACAGCAACAACAAAAACACGAATAAACAAAACGCAGTCGGAAATAAATTCTAATCTTTGCGGAAGATGTTTTCTCCCCGCCTACGAAAATGAAAAGGGGGGGGGGGGGGGGGGGGGGGGGGGGGGGGGGGGGGGGAGGGACTGGATATGGACAGGTGCATGCGTCATCGCTGAAAGGTTAAAGTATGCGCCACAAAGTTGTAAATAATTTCGGGTTTGGCTGCTCAAAAAGTTGCCGAGCAACCTGAGTAAATATCAAACGTGCATCGAAGATGTGGAAAAACTGCAAAACAGCTTTTCTGGCTGCCTTCGTTGCTGTTGTTGTTGTTGTTGTTATTGTGTTTTTTTTCTAATTTTTTTTGGGAGTGGAGTGGCAACCATGCCACATGCCACGCCTCCAACCTCCCTCAGCCACTGTGGCAATTAGTGGCTTAGGCTTGTGTCTATGTATCTGAGCCTCTGCCCATTCCCTGCATCTGTAGCTGGAGCTCGGGCTGGATCTGAAGTTGGAGCTGGATTCTAGCTGTAGCTGAAGCTCGACAGGAGGTGCACAAAAATTAGTGGGCCAATATGCTGGCAAGCAAAAGCAAACTCGAAATGGAAATGGAAATGGAAGCGCAGCCTCAGACCGCAGAACAGAAATTGAGGTTGGGTTGGTCGCTTTTGGAAGTGGCGCCGCCGCAACGTGCCGCACTGTGCCGCACTGTGCCGCGCCGTGGCAGTTGCAACTGCAGTTGCCTGTCCGCTGTTAGCTGTAAACCAGTTTTGGCGCCAAAAGTCGACAAACTTTCAATTTCGAAACGCGCCAGGCAGCGAGCAACGAAAAAGGTTAAATGTGACTCTAGCAGGCGACCAGCAACAACCACAACAAGAACAACAGCAGCAGCCACACAACTACAACTACAACTACAGCTACCCAGATACAGATACATCCACAACAGCGCAGATACTCGTACTCACTCTTGTATTCGCATTCGCATTCGTATTCGCTGAACTGCAGCTTGAGCTCACTAGCTCTATAGACAATGGGGCAAGGCATTTTCCAGCTAATACGCTGCTACCAGAAAATACGAGGGGGGCTTGGAGAGGCGTGTTGGCTGGGGTTTGGCAGGCCTGACAAGCCACTGATAAGCCCGCGTGTGCGAAAATTCAAAATAGGTTTTTGGGTTCGGCTCCTTTTTTTGTCTGCGTTTTCGGTTTCAACTGTCCCTCCCTCTCCATCGTCCCCTTCCTGTTTGCGGTTGGTCTTCTGATAAAAATTTTCATTTTTTTTTAAGTATTTTTCTTCTGTTTTGGTTTCTGGTTTTCTTTCTTCTTTTCTCATTTTTGCATAAGCATAACAAATGATGTAAGCGTAAAGCACAAGACAGGCAGCCACCATGAGATAAGACTCTGGTTTGTGCACTCTGAAAGCAGCAGCGTCAAGGTGGAAGACAAATTGTCTGCACAACCAATTGATGTGGCAGATACCATAAAGGCAGTCGGTCTGTAGCCTAAACAAAATGTATAATTCAAATGCAGAAATTAAGCAATACAAATCCCCAAAATTTGCTGCTTCCATAACCATATTTCGTCAATTCTTTGCTTGGTAAAACTGAAACAATTGCTCAAAGATTGCTCTGAATTTGAACTAGCCAGCTTAATATATTTGAAATAATGATTTAAATTTTACATTTAAACTGTTATTATACAAATAAAGTCTTAACAATTTATTGAATTGTTGGGAGGAAATTAATTCGGTAGATGGTCAAAGGTTCAATTGGGCAAAATTTCTCATATATATTATTTTATAAAATGTAATATTTGAAAATGTGTTATTTATAACAGCCAAATAATTGGACAAGTTTGAAGTTAAACTCAACAGTCAAATAAAGCAATAGAAAACCTATACTATATATATTATATCATATAATTTAAAATATATTATTTGATATTCATTCATTGAGCACAATCCATAAAATTTGTAATTATTAAATTCAATGTAATGCATTTATTTTAATATTTTGAAAATTGAAAAACAAATACTGTTAGTAAAAACAATGAATTAGGCCTACTTTAAAGCACAACTCAAAAGTCAAATAAAGCAAAACAAAATCGTTACGCTTTTGGAGGCGTTTAAAACCGCTCGAGAAACGCGCGCGTGCGCAGCCGCCATAAAATTGTGTGACAATTTGTTATGTTACCAATTGTTAGGCGGCAACAAAGGCGAAATAAATAACAAATGGAAGGAAAGAAAGAATACAAAGACGAACAGTTGAAATTAGTCAACGTTTGAATTTGGCAAACAGATCGTAAATCATTTGCAATACTCGCAGTCCGCACAGCGTGGATGCAAATGGTCTGTGATTTGTGCCTCGAACCCGAAAGAAACCCCAAAATACGGTCACAGCCACAAACACTGCCCATAGATCCCGCTCGACAGAGAAGACAGAGTTCGAGGCGGAGCCGAAACCGAACACGACACCGAGAGCGGCGTCAAAGCATCATCATCATTTTGGTTTCGTGTGATAATCAAAAAGAAGACACATATTTTATGGCCAC
The DNA here is from genome assembly GCA_035047365.1 of Drosophila ustulata. Lineage (NCBI taxonomy): Eukaryota > Metazoa > Arthropoda > Insecta > Diptera > Drosophilidae > Drosophila > Drosophila ustulata. Next base: position 778,231 of record JAWNPT010000095.1, read on the forward strand.
GCCAAGCGATGATAATTTCGGGGTTGTTGTTGTTGCTGCTGCTGCTGCTGTAAAATATTTAAAGCTAATATTTAACACATATTTTATATGGCACTTTAAGATGACTTTAAGATATATTTTAGTGTACCATTTAAAGTAGCACAGCAATTTGTTACAGACCAACTCGCACGTCACATTGCTCAAGTTTTCTAGCAGTCTGTGTGAGTGTGTTTGTTTACAATATGTGGGAATCTTCTGGCATGCCAAGGTGTTACACACACACATACTCAGACGGTCAGACGGTCAGACAGTTGAACAGTTGAACAGTTGGACGGCTGAATGCGTTGCATTGTTTGGCTTATTTTGAAGGAGCTGCGTTTGAATCGAGTTTAATCAGGATCAACCGAAAGGCTTTAAGAAACTCGAAATAAATGCAATTTTAATTCGATGCCATCAACAGCATTGTAACACTGCAAATGCTGCGATACATTTGTGTCTCCAGCACTCGACACACAGCACAAACACACCTAATAGATTGTCGTATCTTCAAGATATTTATTCAAGCAAAATTACATATTGTACATTGTATCTGCATCTGCATCTGCATCTGCCAGTCGACAGCAGCTGTATATCATTACAAGCCACAAGTGCAGTCTCGTTGATGATTTAATAGTCGAGCGGTTTGTATCTCATTCAATTTTGCGACTTTTATCTATTTGGAATCTTTGGTTTGCATAAAGTCGCAGGGGTATCGCATGTTGCTCAAGGTGCGAAATTTCCGAGATACTTTTGTTAGTGTCTATTAAAGTTCGAACACCTCCCGTCTCTGATGAATGTCGCGTAACTTTTATCTTTCATCTCTCAACACATATCTTTAAGCTGATTAAGAGACTCCTCAAGAGCTCGTCTGCTTTCCCACTGCCAACATTGCGTTTGATTGGCCTTTGGGCATCGTTCTACTTATGCTGCGTATGTCGCAGCCTTTATAATTTGCGCTTCTTTAATTACATCAAAGTTCTTGAGTATTTACTTTGCTTTATCTGCTAAACTGTGCGAACATCGTCCGACTGTCCAGTCCAGTTTCCACTTCTCCAACAATTGAATAACTTGAACTCGTTTTGTAGTGTTTGACTTCGGAGTTCGGTTCGGTTCTCGTTGGCCGCACCTTTTGGCCAGCCATCAACTTTGTAGAATTCTGTTCTCAACTCGCTTAAGCTTCGCTATCAGCTAGAATCCCGCAAACCGCACCGCGGCTCTCCCCTCTGGCCGCCCCTCATCAAGAAGCGTTGCCATGGACCTTGGGAAGCTGCAGTTTTTATTTGAGTGGCAGTTGCAGTTGCAGTTGCAGTTTGCAAGCATCGCAAAGGAAGTGCACAATTAATCTGGAGCTTAATTAGAATGCAAGTGAAGTGTCTGTGGACAGACAGACATTGGATTACTTGGCTTTGGCTTCCAAACTTTCGACGTGGCCAAAAAAGTTTTCCTTTGTCTTCATCAGCCTTTGGTCGTAAGTAGTGCAACTTGCACCGCACTGCGATTGCCTTCAGCTTGTCCCGACCTGTCTTGTTCTTGCCCTGAAATTGACAAAATGAGTGTAAGTGGCGACAAGTGTGCAACGTTTTGTTGCACAACATCCAAAACGCAAATCAACAACAACACCAAGAGCTTTGGCAGCTGCATCAACAGTTCAAACGCCGCTGACGTTGATGGCAAACCAAATATTGAGTTTCATAAACAGCTCAACGCGCATCGCCCGCAAAGGGTATGATGCACAATATTTATTTATTTATTTAAGGATTGGCAAGCATAAATATTTATTAGTTCATGCGACAGTCGCTACTTGATTAAAGTAGTAAAACTGTTGAGCAATAAATGTTGTAATTCTTTCCGATGCAGATAAATGTTGAAATAATAAATATATAGTGCATTTTATTTCTCTCAATATTATTATTATTATCATTATTAGTATTCCAATTATTATTATTATTTTTATAATTATATCTTTTTTTGAATATATCTACTCTTCAGCAGGGTATCGTGCTGTCGAGCAGTCTTTGCTGTACTTGCTAAGATCAACAGCTGCTCTGATGCGTGTCTGCCAAATGAAGTTGCGAATGCAAATTGTGCGATTATGTGAGCAACTATCAACAACAATAACAACAACTAGCAACAACAACAACAACTAGCATCAGCATCAACAACAACGACAACGACAACGACAGAGACTACTACAAACAATAATAATCATACTGAAAGTAGTGGAAATAAAAACAAAATTAAGATTCACATAGTTATTTCTATTACACTGGGGCTGCTTGTCTAAGTTTAGTTCGGTTTAGTTTTAAGTTTATTTAGCTGTGTGGAAAGTCGAACAACAAAGCAGCCAAGTGCTGCTGCAGTCGAGCATTCGGCCAAGGGGGCGGGGCGGTGTTGAGATGGTGTGGTGCTGTGGGCGGCTTTGCTGTGTGAGAAAGTGAAAGTGCAACAGGGCGAATGAGCAATGCGTGCGCAGAGTGGAGTAACGAGGCAGCAAAGCAGTTCCGCAAACAATGAGCGAGAACAGAACTGTGAAGGGCTGTGAGAGCTACAGAGCGAGGGGAAAGTGATGGGAAGTCAAGGAACCAAAGGGATGCCTCTAACATTAGTAATCAGCAGTACTTTTCACTAAATTATAAGATGCTAGAACTCATGTTTAATTCATAGTGATGAGGATAATAAAAGAAATTAAAAAGAATATATATATGTATGGATGAATAAACAGACTTTAATATTATTTGTTATATTGACGTAAACAACGAATAGTTGATAGCAAAAAGTATATATCTAAACTAACCATTAAATTGAATGTTAATAAAATTAAAAATGTTTGAAATAAATATAAAAGTTGCTTAGCTAGATTGTCTTTGACTATTTAAGAAAATATTTAGTTGAGCAAAATAAGTCAAAGTTAATTTCAATTATTTGGCACCATCTGTTTTTTGGCATTGGCATTCATGAATAGAGTTTGCTGGCAAACGATAGACACACAACAGAGAGCCAGAGAAACTTGTCCGAGAAAACACGAGTACGAAGCACTTTCACGATACAAATTTAGGGGTCAAATAAATCAGAAATCCGAAATCGCGGAGACAAATCAGAGAAACGCACAAAAATGCCATTCGATTACAATGAATTAATTGATTTTCTTTATCCAGTTGCTTGAAGATTATTTATGACGTTTTCCAATTCATCAACATAAAGCAAACTCAATGACAGACATTTGACTAAAAACGGCAGCAAATGCGAAGCAACATTTCGGGGGCGCCTACAACTCCACAAAATTCAAAACCCAAAACAAAACAAAACAAAACAAAACACAACAGTCGCAAATAAAATAAAACAACAAATAAAAGTGCATTTGAATGTTTTCTGTTTTGTTTGTCATAAAAATCGGGTAGTAAATAAGCAGAACGTCCAACCGACAGCAGCAACACGAATTTAAATGAAATGCGCAAAAGAATATATAAAAATCATATTACAAAAATGAGAAGAAGAAAAAACCATACCGAAGAAACTTTAACAAAATAAAATAAATTTGAGCAGAAAAAACACTAACAACCAAAGTAAAGACAGAGATATGAAAACGGCAGACGCAGACTTGATTAAAGTTGAAGCTGGCGACACAATAAAATGTGCTTATAATTTTGTATTCATATTAAGCATTTTGAACAGTTTGAACATTGAAAAGACCAAAAGCAACAGCAACAACAAAAACAACAACAACCACAACGATAACGACGACGAACAACCGCAAATAGTGGACACGAGGCTTCAAAAAGTTGGTCAACAGCAAGCAGAATAAACCGATTAAAGCGGAACAAGGCACAGAACTGCGTATACCCTGCAATAAATAATGTTTTACTTAAATCTCCAAATGACTTGATTGTATTTTATTATTTTTATTTCGCGCTGCCAACGTGCTGCCAACTTGGTGCTGACAACCTCTAGCTCAAATCAGCCCAAAATTCAATTCAGCAAACATCGGAGTAAATTAAAGTGCAAGGTGAGAAAGTATAGTACACCTTGATCGCATTTGCTTGAGGCGCAGGTTTAGAAGCTAGCGATAGAAATTTGTCTGTGCCAATTGGAAGACCATATGGGGCACACGAACTGAATGATATTGTTATTGGATTCATCTGTGATTTGTATAGGGCATTATTATATATAGAGAGAAACTCGTTTCGAATCGAATTTTAGCTGTGCGTTTGCTCGTTTTATGTTTTTGTTATTGTTATTAGCATTTTTCTCTGTCATTTGCTGTTGTTTTTTTCGTGTCGCTGTCGATATCGTTGCTGCTGCTGCTGCTGCTGCTGCTTGTTGTTATTGTTATTGCAATAAAATAAAAACAAATCCAAAGTTATAGCCACGAGTTGTGGGGCAGGTTTTTATCTCGTCGACGTCGCCGTCGCCGTCGTCGCCGTCGTCGTCGTTGAAGACGCAACGCCCACGCGACCAACATTTTTTCATGTCTCGCGCATTTTGTTGGCTGCTGTCGTTGCGCATACGCCGCGTGGTCCATGGCACCAAACAACGCAGAACAACGTCGCCTTTTGATTTCGAATCATAAAGACGCACAAAACCCGTTGCTTGCGCGCACACACACACACACTCACACTCGCACACAATATAATAAATACGAAGTGAAAAAAATTCAAAGTGTTACATGACAATTCGTGCAGGTGTCATTGAGACTTGCGAATGATTTGGCGCCAGTTTATGGCATTAAATGACAGTCAAACAGCACGCACAACAACAGCAGCAACAACTACAATAGCTTAAGCAGTCTAACAATTTTGTGTCTTACTTGGAATTATGTTATAGAAAATCTAGCCAATTTATGAGCATTAATAAATAAGAAAAGAGTCGGAATAGCTAAGGAAGATATCTAAAGGCATTTTCAGTAAATATTTTCTGAGATTTTTTTTTAAATATTTCTGTGACAAAATTGTTTATCCACATTTTCTAGCGGCGATTGGATTAAAAGATACTTTAATGCGCATACATTTGTTTTGGTTTGTTAACCCGTTGAAGGTGTTATAGGTTTGTTGTTAAAATATGAAACTTATTTCATACACTGCATTAAATAGATAGACAGTTGAAGTTTGAATTCAAGTTTAGCCTTACAAAAAAACAAACAACAAGTTGCAAAGTCAGTTTCGGCAATGTTCGCGATAGTCTTCGACTCTGAGTTTGTTCATCATCAAATGCTTTGAGCCTTGAGATGTATTCAATTTTATGTTGTTGGGCAATTTGTTTGTTCTTTTTGTTGGCTTTGCGCTTTCAGGTCAAACTTTGGCACATCGTAAATTATATTCAGTGGAAGTAAGAGCAGCAGCAGCAGCAACAGTGAAACCAAAAACAACTGCACTGAAACTTGGCGCCTCAAACAAAAACTCGTAAATTTTCATAATTGCATTGGTGGGGCACGTGAGGCTTTGGAGCGAAGTGAGGGCGACACGGGAGACGGGAGACGAGGGACGGGACATGGAGATGGACAGACGCGATGCGCACATCTCTCGCAATGGATATCGCTTTAAGGGTCGCCGCCGGATTACACTAAACACATTTCCGCCGCAGCCGCAGCCTCAGTCGGGGCTGGGGCCAACGTGTCGTATGAGTAATGTCTCAGTGCAAAACTTGCGCCGGATGTGTAATCATTTTATCATATTACCCGTACCCGAGTCGGGGTCGAGAGACTCTACTCTGCTGCCATTACCACAGCCACTACAACACTACAACATCAGTGTTGCCTGCTCGGCCAGTTGGCCAGGCCAGGCCAGGCCAGGGCAGGGCAGGGCAGGGCAGGGCCAGCTGGAGGCGGGGCTGAGTCAGGGGGCGAGGGCGGGCAGACGACGCTGCTGCTGCTGAGGGACAGTTGGGGGCCAGCGGGCCACGTTTCGCTCGTTAAGTTCGTCATCATCGTCAGCGTCGACGTCGTCGGCGGCGTCGTCGCAAATTCAATTAAATTAAATACATGGCAACACAGCAAGAGAGTGTATAGAGTGTGTACTGCAGAGTGTTGGCAAGGGGTATGCAGGGAGAGAGGGGCAACGACTATGTGAAAATTTTCGCACAGCAAACTAACAACCGAGAGCCCACTTGTCTTGGGTCTTGCATTTAAATTTCCGCTGAATTGCCGCTGCCTGCCTGCTTATAAATCTTAATTAATTAAAGTACACACAACAATGAGCAAAAAAAAGCAACAAGTACAACAAGCCGAAGTTGACACTCTCTCGACGGTAAACCGTTAACAATGCTTTAATTTAGAATAACAAAACAAATATATAAAGAACAACAAAATATTTCGAATATTTAGAATATGTAAATATAATATTATTTTGCAATGAAATAACCCTTTTGCTTTAATATAGAATAAACCATAAATATATGGAGTAAATATATAAATAAGTATTATTCTATAAGGACAATATGAATATGTATAATACTAATATGGTATAGAATACAGAATTAATATATAATAAAAATAAATTATATATAAAAAAAGAAATAAATATTATTTGACAATTACAAAAACATTATTGTTCCAACAAGTTCTAGATTCAATTGATTTAATATGTAAATAAATAATAATAAATACGGTTCTCTAATAACAATCAACTCTTTGCAATATATAATATTGTTGAATATATATAATAGTAATATGGTATGGAATACAGAATTAATATATAAAAAAAAGAAATAAATATTATTTGACAATTACAAAAACATTATTGTTCCAACGAGTTCTAGATTCAATTGACTTAATATGTAAATAAATAATAATAAATACGGTTCTATAATAACACTCAACTCTTTGCATTAATAATAATATAATATTGATAAATTTTAATAAATAAAATCATTTAAACTAATCTTTTCGCTTTGACATACAAAATAAAATCAGAACAAATATTGTTCTACTCTTACAATAAGCTTTTTGAAAATAAAAAATAAATAATATAACATATAAGAAAATGTAATTTATTTTTCATTTGCCGACTGATGTAGCCAATAGACCCGATTGGTAGGCTGGGTAAAACAATGCCTGTACATCGAGATGGACCTGAACCCTCTCTGGCTACTCGTATTCCCGTTCTGTGGAGCTCTTCTCGCTGCCAGCATCTGTTTCTGTTGCTGTTGCTGTTTCTGTCAACAGCAATGCGTGAGTCGCGACATTGTCATCTTCATCATCTCCATCATCATCTGCAGCCACAGCAACAGCAACAGCAACAGCAACAATGACAGCGACAGCTTCTTTTGTTGTTAGCCAAAGCCATCGGCTGATCATCAAACGGCCGAAGAACAGTTAGCAGCATTTCTTTTGGCCTTTAGACTTTCAGCTAAGCCGCGTCCATCTAATCGAAATGATTTTGCTTAATTCATCTTAATTAGAAGCGCTCGACGGAAGGCAAAGTTTGCTGACCGTTGGCGTTGCTGTTGCCGCTGCTGTTCAAAAGAGTAAACATAAATAAAAAATGAAATTATTTAAGAGCGTATCATTCGCCTGGCTATTTATTTTAATTTTAATTTGCGCTTTTTGCGCTTTCATAATACTCGAACAGAAGCACAGCAAACTGCCGTTAGTTTTGTTGGTCTTCCCAACTTTATGTTCTCCTCGACGAAATTCTCAAGAAAGATGAAAGATGAAACAGCGAGCTCCGCCCCTCCCCACCATCCAGCATCCATGAAGCCAATCTAAACGCACTTAAACAAACCGGAAAATAACTTTAATTTCTTGCTTAATCTAATCTAATAAACGAGCTTGATTGAGACGTTCCAATTTAAGAACGCGGCTGCCTGAGAAGCCACGCTGAATATTCTAATTATGGATAGGCTTCACGTTATGTTATTTCAATGATTTTTAGTAGGGTTTTAATTAACTTTTATTACTTTTATGCAAATAAACATAGATAAATAAACCACAAAATTTGTTGCGGATGCGAAACAATCCTGGGGGGACTTACTTAAAATAAAATGCTGCATTCAATTGTTATAACTTATCGTTCCATTATTTCATACTTCATCTCATTACTTCATCCATAATATTATTCTGATTAAAGTTTGAAACTTGTTAAATGTAAACATTCGAAAATAACAGATGTATCATTATTTGCCTTAAAGCGAAAACAAAAAGTATTTTCAAAATTGTGAATAGCATTTAAATGATATTCAATCACACCACCTGCGGGTGTAATGCAAACAGCTATCAAGTGATTTTATCGAAATCTAATATCAATCGCTTTTGGATTGCATTGAGTGGAGTTTCTAAAATTTGCTGAAAGATTAAACGGAAATTCATGCAATTGGCATTTATCCTGCGGTCTGTTTGAGCTGAGCTCTTGCGTTAAAATGTAATTTGTAGTTCCCTGATTTTCACAACTTGCAACAGCGGCAACAGCGCCAATGATTAAGATGATGATGCCAATGCTTACTGCGATGTTACAGTTGGGGGAGGAGAATGTAGAAAGGGGTTCGACGCTGACGTAGCCAGCAGCAACAAGTGTTGCACTTAATTTGCATGCAACATGCGACAGCATACCGCTCAACGCATTCCGCGACACCCTTGTGAGCTCGCCTCTGCCTCTCTGCCTCTCTGCCTCTCTGCCTCCCTGCCTCTCTCAACACTTTCCACTGCCATCCATTCGCTACCTTGGCACCCTGAGAAGCAAACTCCCCCAGCAAAAAGATTTGCATACAATCAAAGTGAAACGAAATTGATTTGCCACTTTGCCGTTGCCGGTTTCAATTTAGCAAATGGCATCGCTCGGCTGCTCAATTATTAATTTTTGTCGCGTGCCGCCAACGCCAACAACTGATGTCGTTCGACGACACGACGAAGCTGCCAAAGATTTAGCGAGGAGCTTGGAGCGAGGAGCGAGGGCGCAGCGAGACGAGGGAGTCATGCGAGCCGCTGTTGAACTTGAAAAATGATTGCGCATAATTGAAATCGAAATGAAGCGCAGCTTTTTTGTTAATGTCAGGCGTCAGTGGAAGCGTCGACGCTCCAAAGCAGCTCCTACTAGAGCTGAGCCATAGTCGAAGCTAACGACGAGGCAGAAGACAGAATACAGAAGACAACAGACGGCAGCCAGCAGACACAAGACACAAACTCAAGACACTAAACGGCAGAACGGCCACAGTCACAATCCTGCCCGGCAACCTGAGCCGCATCTGTAGCAGCTGCTGCCACGCCAATTTGACTCGTTAGATACCCCTTGCTGCCACATGCTGCTGAGGTAGCTCAGTTGGGCGAAATAATAATAATATTGATTTATTTATTTATTGTAATAAATAAATTGAGATGCATTTTGGAATTTATTAACTTTCAAATCAGGTTAGCCAATTAAAAGAAAAATCAACTGTCCAATTTTTATTTCTTTTTGTTCTTTTGTATTATTTAGGGAACAGTTTGTTTAAAAAATCATTGCAAAATAACTTAAACATAACCAATATTTTTGAGAGGAAAAAAGTATTTAAAAAAATTTCATTACTTCGAATACGTGTTTTTAATGGTTCTGAAATATATTAGAATATAGGAAAAAAGTATTTACAAAAAAACAAAACTTTCAAATTTTAACTAAGCTAATCGCCAATGCGATAGTATTGAGTATGTTTTGCAAGGGTGAATGTAGAATATTTATATGATTCAGCTGCTTGATTTCAATTAATAAAACAAACAAACAATTCAAATAAAACAACAGGATAGAACTTGCAGTTGGTTCCCTTGCACTCACTCTATTACAGGGTAACTGGTGGTCGTGCCTCAGACGCGAGGAAAGTTTCTACCCATTTTTATGATAAATGTGGGCGTTCAAGTTGCGACTTTTGGCAGCAGCACCTGTGCGTGTGGGCGGATAGCTCGCTAGGTGGCGCCACCTGCTCGCGCGCTGAGGATATTGAGCTCGATGGGTGGGCGAAGAACGAGGGGCATGTGGTTGTCATGTTAGCAACCTCTAGTTAAGTATGTCAACTTTGTTGCCCCACTCAATTTGTTAGATTTGTTAGACACTACGAGGGCCAAAAATAACGCGCACGCATTATTATCGATTGCCCAAGGATTACGACTGTAGCTGGGGCTGCGTCAGCCAACGAGAGTCGAAGTAGACGATATATCTATGGATAGTCGCAGCAACAAACCAGATGGCCCCATAATTATAATAAATATTTCAAAAAAGAAAACCCGAAATGAAGGAAAAAAGCGCCAACGAATTTGTTGCTGGACAAGCGTGAGAATTTTACGTTTGGGTTTCTCAAACGCTTTGCAATTATATAATTAATTATTTAATTCAAAAGAAAATTGTCTGTGGCATGCAACCGATAGACAGGCAACGACCAGCCAGCCGGATGAGGCTTCAACACGCGCGGGCGGCCAGACGCTCCGACAGACACACGATCGAGAGAGAGAGACGCATTGGCAAGGGGGGTATCCTGGGTTAAGTCCGGCAGACTGCCCCGCCCCCAGGGGGGAGGGCGGCTTGTCGTGTCTGTCGATTTTAGTCAGGAAAATGGCATTAGACGATTCGATTCGGCACTTGGAGCCAATTAACAAAAGGAATTTCTAATAGAATTTGCTGTGAGCATAGGAAAATTGTTGCATAACTTTAAAAGCATGCAATGACTAAACAATTGCATTCAAAGTGCAACTCCTGGACAGCAAACAAATGTTTTCTTAACGCGCAACCATAATATCCCATAGTTGCCATGATCTCTATGAGAAAATCGCATTATTTATGAGAAGTCACTAATTTTGATAACATTCGCCTTTCAATTATAGAAGATGCTGCATTTCGTAAGTAAGAATTTATTATAAGAAAACTGAACTGCATTTCACAAAATAAAACCATAGTTAAGGATATCTACATACGTAATTTGAGAGAAGATCAAAATGTGTAATAACATTCACTCCTCGACAATTCTGCATTTTGGAAAATACAAATATTTTAAAACTAGTATCTACAATATATTAGTAACATCTATAAGTAAAATTTAGAGTTGTCATGATCCATATAACATTTACTCTCCAATTATTAAATATTTGTATATAAACTCTTTAACACTTTAGTTGTATCTATTAGGCATTTAAATCACCGATTAAACTGCATATTTTTAAGAATTTCGCTTAATTGGAGCAAGGCTTTAAGCTTTTATGCAGAAGTGCTCTTCCATGTACTATTTTTAAAGAAGCAGTTAACACAATTAACTGAATAAAAAAGGCAATTGAACGAACAAAGCATAAACAAAATGATCAATGAGCCAAGTTGAATTCAAGTTATTATGGCCATTATGCCGAATGCTCTCTGCTGTGCATATTTATGGCATAATGGAGTTAGAGTGGGGCAAAAACATGTTCGCTGTTGTAGTGTAGTGTAGTGTAGTGTATATGGTCTTTGGTTAGTTAGTCAGCGGGGGGCTGGAGGCGGTGGGTGTGGTCGGTCGTGGCAGCTGACCACGATGGGTAATGCATTTGCAAAAGCCACACGAATAACCGCATGAAATCACATAAATTAAAATAACTCTATTAACCTGAACAAATTTATATATTTTGACCAGAAGTATTTTTTGCACAGCAGCAAAAGTTGGTCACAGCCAAGGGCGGGAGGGGAGGTGCAAGGCTGACACACACACACACACACACACACACACACACACACACACACACACACACACACACACACACACACACACACGCACGAGCACACAACGGGACAGGTCATACACAACTCTGGCTGGCTGTGACAATAACGACAAAGGCGAAGAGAAATACAGACAGGGCAGAGCGAAAGAGCGGTGTGTTGCGGGGGTGGGGTGGGGAGAGGGGTTCGAACTGCTTTGTATTTTTGGTAAAGCAAGCGAAAATTTATTATCCTTGACTCCCGCTGCTCCCTGGTTGCCCGCCCCCCGCAGCTCGCCAATTGTTCACTGTTCGTTGTTGTTCCGGTGCCCCGTTAACTATGCGCCATTTAAGCACCTGCTGTGCAGCCCCAAAGCTCTCACATCCGCTCTGCCTCGCCCCGTCTCCTTCTCCTTCTCCTCGCCAACCAGAGCAACCCATCAAATCAGCCACCTCCAGCCAAGCCATGCCACATATATGTCCATACATCATTGCGCCGCAAAATGTTTATGGGCAAAACTCTGGACTGCCGACTAACTGGAAATCGGAATGGGAATGGGATTCCTCCTCCTTCCCGCCAACCTTTTAGCTAGTCCTATGTACCACGTTCCACCTCCCAACGAGCTTTTAATAGTTCTGTGCGCCAGTCCTCGTAATGCTTTATTTATTTTTAATCATAGAACAAATACGAGATGCCACCCGGAAAATATGGCCCGTCATTTGTTCGACGATATGTGCAAACAATTGGCGCATTAAAGCCAAGCACAAAGCTAAATAAGTTTTACCCAAAAAAAGAAGCGCCAGAACCGGAAAAAACATAAATGGCGCATTACATTTAATTGAAATTAAATAGTATAAATAAATAATGACAAGAAAGAAAATAAAATGAAGAACGAAACTTAAGGAATATAACTAAGATTGTTCAATATTCAATAATATTAATAAATAAATACTGATAGGGATAGTTAATATAATAATCAACAACGTGTATATAGATATGAGAGTAATTTAAACATAATAATATAGAAAGAAACTGTAATTGTTACTTAAAAAGAAAACACATCTTGAATAAAACAACTAATGAACATTAAAACAAGTAAGAAAGCTACAGTCGAGAGTGCTCGACCGTATGATACCCGCAACCCATTTCGAGAGAAAACAAAAAATTTAAATGATATATTAACAAAAAATATACCAAATATACTAAAATTAGTTTTTTGTATATATTTGAAAATAGCGGGTAAAAATCACAACACCGTTTTGGTCACACTGTCAACTAAACAAACAAAGCGCGGGCAGCTGCAAGTGAATTATGCATATAAAATTGATTCTTTAATAACTTCCTTGTTTTTCATTCGATCTCAACCAAATTCACAGGAATCATTTAGAATATAATTATTATTATGCATACCAAAATTCAATGCTCTAGGTCTATTATTACGGCTTTTACAGACTTTTGGGGGCGGAAAGGGGCGTGGCATCCAACTTTTGAAATAAACTTGACCTGCGTAGGACCCATAGGAGTACTGTCCCCAAATTTGGTAGCTCTAGCTCTTATAGTCTCTGAGATCCAGGTGTTCATACAGACGGACAGACGGACAGACGGACAGACGGACAGACGGACAGACGGACAGACGGACAGACGGACATGGCTATATCGTCTCGGCTGTTGACACTGATAAAGAATATATATACTTTGTGGGGTCGGAGATGCCTCCTTCTGCCTGTTACATACATTTTCTGTTGGCACTAAGTTATAATACCCTTCTACCCTATGGGTAGCGGGTATAAAAAAACAAGTAAGAAAGCTACAGTCGAGAGTGCTCGACCGTATGATACCCGCAACCCATTTCGAGAGAACAAAAAAAATTTTAATGATATTTTAACAACAAATATACCAAAAATATACTGAAACTTGTGTTTTGTATATATTTGAAAATAGCGGGAAGAAATCCACAACACCGACATGGTCACACTGTCAACTAAACAAACAAAGCGCGAGCATCTGCAAGTGAATTTTGCATATAAAATTGATTCATTAATAACTTCCTTGTTTTTAACTCGATCTCAACCAAATTCACAGGAATCATTGAGAATATAATTATTATTATGCATACCAAAATTCAATGCTCTAGGTTCATTATTACGGCTTTTACAGTTTTCGGGGGCGGAAAGGGGCGTGGCAAAAATCTAAAATAAACTTGATCTGCGTAAGACCTACGCGAATACTGTCACCAAATTTGATATCTCTAGGTCAATCACACACTTAAAACGTCCATATGCATTGGGAACAACAATTTTGATAAATAATTTCGCGAATAACTTTTTGTTCTACTTATCCGATTTTTACCAAAATTACAGGGTATATTAAGAGTGTCAAGCGCAGATGGCTTACCAAATTACACATCATTACACAAAGAACTTTTGGAGTTATACGCGATTTACATAAAAAAAAACTTGACGTTTTCTAGATGAATGCATTGTGTGGGCGAAGGGGGCGTGGCATCCAACTTTTGAAATAAACTTGATCTGCATAGGGTATGAAGGAACATTTTTGCCAAATTTGGTGTCTCTATGTCTTATAGTCTCAGAGATCCAGGTGTTCATACAGACAGACAGACGGACAGACGGACAGACGGACATGGCTATATCGTCTCGGCTGTTGATGCTGATCAAGAATATATATACATTATGGGGTCGGAGATGTCTCCTTCTGCCTGTTACATACATTTTCTGTTGGCACTAAGTTATAATACCCTTCTACCCTATGGGTAGCGGGTATAATAAATACTGAAAAGCAAAAATGTTAGTTTAGATATAATAGAGATATTAGTATAATATATATACACACATACTGTCTAAACTTATAAATTTTCTTGGAACACCTTCTATTAAAATTAGTTTAAAAAATGCATTTTGCTGTGCAAGTCCGATTTGTACAGGGTGTATTTAGAGTATAGAGCATTTATTGTATGCCAAACTATACATTAACAAGTAAGAAAGCTTCACTCGAGAGTGCTCGACCATATGAAACCCGCAACCCATTTCGAGAGAAATCAAAAAACTTAAATTGTGAATTTTGCATATAAAATTTTTTTCTTTAATAACTTCCTTGTTTTTCATTCGATCTCAACCAAATTCACAGGAGTCATCAAGACTATAATTATTATTATGCATGCAGGTCTCTAAGTCCATTATAATGGCTTTTCCAGTTTTTGGGGGCGGAAAGGGGCGTTGCAAAAATCTAAAATAAACTTGATCTGCGTAGGACCTATAAGAGTACTGTCACCAAATTTGGTAGCTCTAGCTCGTATAGTCTCTGAGATATAGGTGTTCATACAGATGGACAGACGGACATGGCTATATCGTCTCGGCTGTTGACACTGATCAAGAATATATATACTTTATGGGGTAGGAGATGCCTCCTTCTGCCTGTTACATACATTTTCTGTTGGCATTAAGTTATAATACCCTTCTACCCTATGGGTAGCGGGTATAAAAATGTTACTTGTTCTTGATTTTTGTGTGTTGTAATTGAAGGGTGCGTGGGTTGATTTGCATAATGAATGCAGGAACCTACCTACAAAATCTTAGCTATTATGGTTTTTGAGATCCACAAAATTTGACGAACAGACGGACATACAGAAGAACATGGCTAAATCGGCTGTTGATGCTGATCAAGAATATATACACTTTATAGGGTTGAAGATGTCTCTCCTTTATCCCCATTTTCAATGCAGGTTATCAATATGAATGCCATGAAAGATTGCAATTCATTTTAAATGCAAACATTATCACTCATTGCTTGAATTAATTATCAGACGAATCTGCAATCGATGCAGTTGCATTTCTTGCTAATCCAGCCAAATTGACAATAATTTTGGAATTATTTACCCAGAACTATAACCGTTGGCTATGTAAAGTTGTTCTCATTGCTGGAGCTGCTCTCGTGCATAGCAGAAAACAATAAAAACTCTACAAAAAATGGTACGAGGCAGGCTCTCCTCTGTCTTTAATATGCGACGAGTGGTAGCCGTTTTCTGGTAATATTAGACCAATGAGCTTAAAATTGAGCCGCGGGCTCTGCTGTCGTCTGCTCAACTGGTTGACGGCTTCACTTCTTGATGGAATGGAATGGAATGAACTAAACTGACTAACTGGCTAACTGGCCGTTTGATTGAGGGGCATTGGGACTGGTTCTCTTCAACTCCCTCTCCCTCTCCGTCTCCATCTGCACTCTGTTTGGCATACGGATTGGGCGATTGGGCGACTGGGGATTGGAGATTGAGGATTGGGGATTGGGGGTCTAAGTTAGACGAGGGCCGCAAGCGTTTGACTGTCGCTTAGATTGTCGGTGCTGCTGCTGCTGTTGTTGTTCTTATGTCATGTAATCATTATTAGTCTTCTTGTTGTTGCTGTTGTATTTAAATAGCCATTTGATAGCACAGCAGCCACAGCAACTGCTCATCACCATAGTAATCATCAGAGTTGGAACTCGAACTCAGACTCAAACTGAAATGACGGCGACTCGTTCATTATTTCAAGTCAATTAATCAATCATTTTCGTAAATGCTTGAAATGCTCTTTAACATTTATTTTTTGACCACAACGCGTTGTTGAATGGTGTAAAGAGAAGTGTTCGCGGGGGAAATGAACGACATCAGCCCTGCAGGGAAAATTATGTCAAGTTTGGCTGGCTGTTAAATGGGGAAATGAAAATGAAAATCAGCCAAGCAGCGTAGACAAGGCCAACGAAAAACGGCCAGCAGCGAG
This sequence comes from Drosophila ustulata, assembly GCA_035047365.1. Classification (NCBI taxonomy): domain Eukaryota; kingdom Metazoa; phylum Arthropoda; class Insecta; order Diptera; family Drosophilidae; genus Drosophila; species Drosophila ustulata. The sequence continues at coordinate 794,633 of JAWNPT010000095.1, forward strand.
CGGCGAGTGGCAATTGGCAAAGTCGCAAAGAGTTGAAAAAGCAGAGGAAAAGTTATTGAAATTAAATGAAAAACAGTCGTTAAACTTAGTCAAAATTTATACTGAATTATTTAGCTGACGGAATGAATAATTATGTGAATCAGCCAAGAAACCAAAACCAAAACCAAAACAGTCCGCAAATAAATTGCCAAACAAAAAACATCAAAAAACAGCAAAAATTAAATAAAAAGAACCCAACAAGAAAGATGAAAATTATGCCCAGATTCGATATGATAAAATTCTAAATTGAGTGTGAAATTGACAAAATTTGATATGCTAAATGAAAGAAGACAACAAGCCGCAAAATCACTTGTATTCAAGCTCAAATGGCATATTAAACAGAAAAATAAATAAGTAATTAGGGAAAAGTTCAAGTATAAAATGCCCATAGCAACCAATTCATAGGCATTCAATAAACAACATAATGATGCTTTTAAAGTGTAATAATAAATTATGAAAATAAATGAATCGCCAACTGGAAATGAATATTTCGTGTGGCTTTTATTCTTAATAAATAAATGCTTATAAATTGCAGCTAAATAAGCGAAAAGTTAAGAAAATCAATTTGTTGGCTTGCATAGGTCGTGTGTTAAATACGTAATGTTCAATGCCAACTCGTAGATTTATTAGTTGAGTTCAAAATAATTGGCTTTAAAACGTTATTTAATTGGTATCAATTTCCAAGTGAGTCGCTGCAAAAGGAGTTTTAAACGAATTAAATAAATGTATGCCAAATGATTAAATATTCAGCTACTTTGAGCAGAAATAATGCATGTATTAACCACGAAGCTTAAATGTATTAAAGACATGCCGATCGCATTCAAGCCAAGCTAACAGAAGTGTTCCCTCTCTACCAAGCTAACAGCGAAAACGATGTTGCCAGTTTTCCAGCTGCCGCTTGCCTTGGCAGAACTTTTGCGTGTAGCGCGATGAGGCAAACCTCTAATCAGTCTACAGCTCTTTTTCCGCTCGATGCTCCCACTCTTGCAACATTCCTTTTTGAGCTGCTGCTGCTGCTAAGCACATTTTTGCACCTTGTTGTTGCTTCCGTTTCCGTTTTCGGCTTTCGTTCCGCCATCTCCTGCTGCGCCTCGTCCTGTGGCAGCTGGAAAAGCGACGCCTTCGACTTGCAAATGCGAATGCGAATACGCGCTGCAAGTTTGCGCTTTCTAATTAAGCGAGTGCGCAATCTTTTTTTCTTTTACTTTTTGTATTGTTGCTCGCATAATTTAGCCCCTGCCACGCCTCCGCATGTGGAAAACGTTAATGGCATTTTCGGGCCAATTTCGAAAGTTGGCGGCGACGTCAACAACTTGGTAATCATTTCAAAATTTCTGCTGATAGTTTCAGATTTATGCGTCTCAAGTGGAGATGGAATATATGTATGTATGTATACGAGTACGATATATGTACATATGTATGCATATATACTAATGCCATGCGTATATCAAAGCTAAAAACACAGACAACAACATTTAATCACAACTTCCTGTGAGCAGTTATATTTTTGTCGAGTTTCTTTTTGGCTTTTATAAGCATATTTGTTTTCTGCGTTGTCTTTTCAACTTTTTTGATTTGCTGGCCAGCTGGGCGTGGGAAAAAGCTTAAGGCGTCTGGGTGTGTGTATGTGTGTGTTACTAGCATACTAGTAGCCTCAACGTCACCAAGGGGAACACAGATTATGTACGAGCAGACAAAGCACAAAAAGACAAAGCCAAACAAAACTAGCGCCAAATGAGCCAAAGATCCGCACAGTTTTATGGGCCAAGGCAAGGCTCTGACTAAGCTCATTTTTTCGGTTGGTTGTTGGTTAGTTGGAATTTCCGTCATTGAATATTCATTCTGTCACTGTGCGAAATATGGTTTTCTTTTATTTAACGATTCTATCATGAGCGACGTAGTAACTTTGGGTGTGTGTGATTCCCATCGATAGATTCTCTTGTCATTCTCCTCAATCGCTCTCGGAGTGAACTCATTCAATAAATTCAATTCGATTCGATTTCGTCTTCGTCTTCGACATCGACATCGACTTCTACTTTGATTTGAAGTCACACGTGGCCATGGCCATAAATTATGATTTAAATATTATCGAGCTTGTAGTTTGCTTATCTTTTAATGAGAATTTCACGAAAAGACAACGATTGCTATGGGTCGAAGCTGGAGCTACACGATGTACGTGTTATACTATACTATATCCATATGTTATGTATCTCAAGCGTATCGCTGGCATTTAAATACATTTCATTTACATATTTGGCCGGCATTTGTAATCTGAGTGCCCCACATAAATCGCTGTCGGCGCAAAGCCGATAACTGAAGACGGAAAGCCAAAAGCGACTGAAAACTGAAGATTAAAGACGAAAAGACTGAATGTTCAAGGCACTATTAAATATATAGGCCCTGTGAACTGAGCGTATTTTGCAGCGGGAAATCGAGAATCGCGAGAATGCCTCTTTCATTAAAGACTGATCGATGGTCCGATGGTCAGACTAATCGCCGATCGAGTTTATTGGTTTCTGAGGGGACTGCGGTGGGTAAATGTATCACAAATTAATGCGAAATTGTCAAATTGACGACATCGCAACATGGTAAGTGAAGATCAGGTCTCGGTCTCTTGTTGCTATTGGTATTGTTATTGTTATTGTTATTGTTATTGCCATTGTTTATGCAGATAGTAGATACTCCTACTGAGCAAACTGGCCACAATGTGAAACACACGACGAACTTGTTCTGCGCACGCGTTTAACACGCGCGCTAATTTTTCGCGTTAATTATGCGACGAGTTAGGGGCCCCCGAAAACAATATCGGAATCATATCAATATTCAAATTAGTTCCCCGCGGCGCTAGCCAACTATCCAAAGCAGCCAATACCAAGTTCAAGTCCAACTCAATAACCAAGTGGTTGCCGTTTTTGGCCGTGCGTTTTGTTTTGATTGCTCGGGCTTTTGTATACCAAATTTATGAGCTTGAAACTCTTTAGTTTTGTAGACCAGCACAGCACAAAACAACAGCAAAGACAATAGGTTTGCTTATACTTGTCAGCGTATTTGGGAGCATCGATTCCATTGACTCTGAAATTGTGGACTACGGCGCATGCTGCGTTGAAATTTTACTGGCTGACTGGAGGATACCCTGGACATAACACTCGAGTGCCCTTTTAATTCTTAATTAATATTGAAAATCTATTCATATTTTAATTAATAATATTTGAACATCAGATTTCGATTTTTTTTTTCAAATTTTAGAGTTCATAAAATACATTTTGTAAATGGATTTTTCATATTAGCTGCAAAAAACCGAAAAATTATATTCATATTATTTTTCAATTGATTAGAATCCCTGTCTTAATATAAGTAGATAAATTTATTTAATAATTTTAAATTATTTTCATAACATATTTATTTACATACATATATTTATTTCGAAAAATTGAGACTGAATATAAATTCGTATTAAATGCCAAAAAAATGCTACATTGATGATGTGTCTCAAATTTACTTTATTTTCTAACAAAGCGACAATTATATTGATTTTATTACCTGCTACCTATAGGGTAGAGAAACATATGTAGAGAATATTAAAAAAACAATTTTAATGGGCAAAAATCAAATGCAACTGAACATGTATGGTATATTTTTAACGTAATGGTATTTTCTACATCAAATATACTTTTCGGTATATTAATTACACATATAGGAGTTTTGCAGTAGGTTATCTCATACATATAAGCTTAATAACTTAATTTGTATAAAATTGATCACAGTCTCTAATTTAGTTCTAGGAAAGTATAAATAAATTATATTCACGCATTACTTATTAGTCTATTGATCTCATGACGCTATTTTAAAATAATTACATAATTTTAGCAATAAAAGAAATTCAAACTTTTTGCAATTTGCATGCATTATGATCGGATACTCGCAGCTCCAATGGAGTCTTGTTTGTCCATTAACCTTTCGCTTGCTGTTAATCAACAAGCAATCTCGATTTGCTGCCTTGCAGCTGTTTTTCATTATTCGATTCAATTTTGACTTGGTGGCTTTGAGTGAGCTTTGCAGCTAATAGCACTATAAGCAGCAGCTTTTCCAGCTCTTATCTCAGCAACCATTCACAGTGCCACTCATTCTTTTTCTCTCCCTTCCCCCTGTCCCTGCTCGAGTATCTCTGCTTTCCATTAAACTTGAATATTTTGCCAAACATATTTCATATTTCCGCATTCAATTGCTCTGCATTGTGCACATTTTTATTTACGATATTCGCTCTCTGACACACACACACACACACACTACCTAATCTGTGCTTAAGCTTAGGCCAGCGATTTAAATTGGTGTGAGTCGAATGAGCAGACGGACGGACGGATGGACGGACGGACGAAGCTCTTCTCGGTGGTTTGAGCGGATTTTGTGCATGTCGCCTGTCGGCTTTAAACGTCAGCTGAACTCTTCTAAGAGGGTGGCTACTGTATTTGTATTTGTGTTTGCCATGGTAGTTGTTGTTATCTTTGTTGTTGTTGTTGTTGTTGTTGTTGTTGTTGCTGTTACTGCTGTTATTGTTGGCCAAAAACTGTTGGTTAATAAATTGTTGGCTAAGCGGCGATTCTATTTTTGCCGCTTTTCAAATTTTATTTATTTGTTTGTTTATTTTTCAACAACAATTTGCTTGTTGTGCGATTGTTGTCGCTGTTTAATGTTCATTAAACACTTCCGCCTTTGACGGCCATGATGTTGTCGGCGTCGCTGATGATCTTCATGATGAGCACAATCATGAAGTTGATGCTGACTTTGATGAGAGAGCACAAATACATCAAAGCTGCTGACAAATTTATCAGAAAGCTTGCAAGCAAACCGTAAACAAAAAACAAACATTATACGCGAAATTACAAAAGCGGCTAAAATCGATTCGACTAATACTCTAACTAAAAGCTGAGCCTTTAATTTTCCGCACATTTTTTGGAAATGTAGAAGAATAATTCAATAGTGAAAACATGTTTGAAAATATTCAGACTGTGTGTTAACATTACTGCCATTCTTTAATTTTCATAATTTATCTTAATTCAACATTTTTTTATTTTATTCAATAATTTTCGCAATATTTTCAAATATTTTTAACAATATTCGACCATTATTTTGTATTTCAATTATATTTATAAAGTATTAAAAAATACATTGTATATTTCTCAGTAGCCATAATTATGGTATGAATTAATTTGGTATTCAAAAAATGTATCTGGATCATTTGAATACTGTGCGCTATGTATCAATATTTATTTTTGCAATATTCCTACAATATTCAAATCCATATTTCATTACTGCAACAGTTTCTATTTGCCTCCCTAAAATTATTAATATCAAGCTAATTTGCTTCATTAATTAAACTAATTCAAGCGGCCAACAATGGCCAAGCTCCATTACGCTGTCAACATACTCAGAGCCCAGAGCTTGGAGCATTGATGTGGCAAGCAAATGTGTAGATGTGTAGTTGTGCAGACAGACAACAGTCACAGCCACAGCAACGGCAACAGCAACGGCAACAGCAAAAGCCAATGCCAAAGCTAAAGGAGCGCGCAAATGAGCGCGAAATGAGGGAGTTAACAGAAGGTGGGGAGGGGGATAGGGAAATGCTGATAAAGCGGATGGGAGCAGGGAGCAGGGAGGCAGGGAGGGGAAGTGAAGAGAGCCAATGGAGCCAACGGACTGGCAATTGGGCATAAATTTCTGGCACAATTACAACGCAATCAACTTAATTACATTGAATAATTAGAGATGAAGCTGCTGCTGTTGCCGTTGCCGTTGCGTGGCCGTTGCTGTGCAATGTGAGGGGGGGGAGACGAGTGGACAGGGGACAGGGGACAGTGAATAGAAGGGAAGACGTCGCCGTGGCGCCACATTAAAATGTTCAGCCGACGCATGTGGTGTCGATCTCCATCAAGGATCAAGCGAGCGCAGAATGTGAGCATTTGTGCCAAAAACAACAAAAATAACAGAAGTTGGGGGAGCTGCTCTGCGACAGAGGGGAGTGGGGGCGTGGCAGTCAGCAGTCGAATCGCGCAAAAGCTGCAGACAAAGAGATCAATGAAAGGCAATGAGCTGATGAATGAGCTAGGCAGGGAGCCGTAAGGGGGGGGGGGAGAGAGTGAGGAGTAAAGAGTTGGCAATTGTGTGGGTGCGCTTCAATTGAAATGCGGGAAATCTCATTGTTGCTGGAGTTGAATGGATAAGCATGCAAATTAAAAGGCATCCTCGGGCACAATGCGAAAACACACAACAATAGTGTAAACAAGTCATTTAACTAATAATGAGTACCCCAAAAATGAGCCTCCTCCTCCTCCTCCTCCTCCTGGTCCTGGTCCTGGTGCTGCCTCGCTTCCTGTGCCACATCTTTTGAAATCGGAATTACTGATTAAAAATATGCTTAGCAGTAAATCTACGAGGGGGTTAACTGAACACAACTGAACTGAGAGAGGAACAATCACAACAAAACACAGCCACACACTTAAACTAATTAAATTTAAACAAATCCCCTTATTGCACAGTTCGAGGCTTGATAAATTCCAATCGAAACTAATGTGGCATTTAACCAATATTTGAATTAGTTTTGAACACACTGTTCTCCTTTGATTATCGGCCTTTGAAATGCTGCCTGCCTTTAATGCGCATATAATACGAATATCAATTTAAATTAATAGCTACAAAATGCAAACGTAAATTAATGCCAACCAATGCAAGTTGTCGATTTAGGCACTAATAATTCCATGTGTTGGTTCACTATTTTTGGAGACTGATTACATATCATTTGAAGCTTTATGTTTAATGGAGTTTTTCAAATACTATATATTCGAACTAAATGGGCATATTAATTTATTTGAATAACTGATGGGCTCCATTGGGTTTTAATTCCATTGAGAACTATTTCAATTTCCCGAGCTATCTAATATTTTATTGCATTGAATTTTAATGCTTAATTCATGCCAAATTTTACATTACCATATTTCGTAATAGTAATTAAGGTTGCTTCCCACATTTGCTATAGTTAATTGTGTAAATAGTATACATATATTTTTTAAAAATGATCAGTTTCAAAAATATTGCTGGATGAACTCTGCGTAAGGGCAAATTAAAAATTTTAAATATTAACAATCTGTAACTTGAGCGCTGTCGATTCCATTGAAGATACTGTAGCCCTTCAGATTCCACAACAAAGAACCAAAAAGAGTTTCAACTCCGTTGTTTAATCCAATGAGGTGCGTAATCCGTTCAGAGACTCGGCGCGTGGGCAATCCATAGATGACTTCATAAGAACGCATTTGAGAATGAGAACTAAGAACTGGGAAGTGAACAAAGCCCGAGTTTTTTCATTCTCTTGGTTTCTTTAGTGGATCATTTGTCAAATGCATTCCATTTGTGGATTATTTGACAGTTTTATGCAGCAGTGGAGTTGAGACTGTCATAAATTGGCCGTAAAACTCGGCGACAACTCTATTCATATTTCTATGACAGTTTAAGATGTCTGCAATCTATGCCACGGAGATGCGGACGGCGTATTATAAAACATTTGGAGGTCCAAGCAGGTGCCATAAAATGGCCCCGAGAGACGGATGTGCGTTTTTGAGGCTAACCTGGAAATGTTAACGGATTTCAAAATGGGCGGCAATGCTCGTAAAGTCTTGGGCATAAAGTTATTAAATAGCATCTTGTTGGCCATCAAGACGGCAGACGAATAGCGAGACAGCCAGACGGATAGATAGAGAGATAGAGGATAGATAGATGCACAGATTCGACTACTTGCACATAGATGAATATAGTCGAAAATATTTCCGTTTTAATTGGACGCCGTCGCAGTCGCGGCAGCAACAGCAGCCTTTGTGCCATAAAGTTTACGAGCTCGAACCGGTTCAGCGTGCGCACCAAATTGGGCAACCAACGGCAACAGCCGAGGCGCCACCAACTGTTCAACTGCTCAACTGTTCAACTGTTCAGCTGCCGCTGTTGTTTAACTGGTCAACTACTCAACTGCTGCTGCTTAACTATTCAGGCCAAAGTTTGTGTTTGTATTTTTTGCTGCGTTCCGGCCGGTTCTTGGTTCTCATGACAGCAGACCAAAGTTGGTAGCCAGAGATTAGCTGTAACCAGAGACGCGCCAACATGCGACTAATAGAACTATTACACATTATCGAAGTGCAGTCAGCAGCAACAGCAGCAGCAACAGCAGCAGCAACAGCAGCAGTTGCTGTCTCTGATTCTGTCTCCGTCGCTGTCGCCGTCTCATGAGCGTAGGCCGTTTAACGTTCCGCACTGGCGTTCCCATGGTGCCACTCCTGGCAGCCCGCCCCTCCATCCATGCAGCCCCCAATCTCAGCTCCCAGCTCAGGTGTGGCTCAGCGTCTTTGTTGCCTGCGCGTGTTGAAAATTGTTAAGCACTCAACTGGAAAGTTGTCTACAGATTTATGGCCAGCAATGGAGCTGCTGCTGCTGCTGCTGCTGCTGCTGTTGCAGCCCAGTCGAGTTGAGTTAAGTCGAGTCTCCTCATATTTGGCCACTTGTCTGCAACTAACTGGGCCGTGCACAGGTGTCTTTGTGGCAAAAAAAAACACATAGAGGAAAAACATCACATCTAGCGGCCTCTACAAATTATTGTGAGAAAAATCAGCTGTATGGGAGTTTTTGGCTCTGTCAGCGAATCTGTTGCGTCGACCACAGCGAAACCTGATTGATTGGCGGCTTTTTGCCATTTGCCTTTCGCCTTGTACAGCAGCAGCAGCAACAGCAGCGCCACTTGCCACTAGCCACTTGCCACTTGCCACTTGCTTTTGCCCAACACTGAACACTGCGGAGCTATAACAATTGCCAATCGATTCAAAGACATACCGGGAAATATTTAATTATGCAGTATCATTTTAACTGGTTTGATTGCTTTGCGCTGATCTAAGCGGCAGCTATTTTAATGAAACCAAACAAAATATGATGCATCATATCAATGCACTGTTATGTAATCCAATAGTTCAACGTACATATTAATTTTAACTGGTGTTGAATAGATCACATCTTAGAAATATAAACTGTATGCATAACATTTTATTCTACAATTTTAATTTTTTTTTTTTCTTTATTTATTAAGTGTAGAAACAGTACTTCTCAGCGTACCTTAACAACACAATGACAATTTCAATAAAGAATTTTTTCTAAAGACGCATTTATTTTATTATGTGCAATTTCGATCAATGAGTTGTAATTAGTTCCATAGCTTGTAAAACTTAATTTATATAAATACATACACATAATACACATTAACAATTAAATAAATACTGACTAATTAAATGAAGGCTTATTTACTTAGGAAATTATCTTGAAATATGATATTTCAAAAATAATTTTTTAAATATTTATTTCATCTGAGTATTTTTGTTATTATTTAAATTTTGTACAATTTTTGTTCAACAATTATCTGATTTTTCTTTACAAATATATCGATTTATTTAAATTTAAAGATTTGCTATTAAGAAATAATATTAGTATGAAATATTTTCTGTTATAAATCGAATGATCTAAAAGTAGTTTTATATTTTGTTTTATGTATGGTAAATTATGAAAGTGTATATATCAATGGGGAAAATGAATCAGTTAGTTTGACATATCCCTTCAGGAGCATTGCCATTGCCTATTTATAGTGCCAGCATGTGGTAGCATTTAGGCTATCGAATAACAGATATCGATAACGCGTCGGCTGATAATACTGGTTGTGCTTACCACATGCAATATGCCACTTCCAGTGGCATATACCGGCAGACTAGCTTCAAAGTGTCATCATATGCTTATGCTCTGAAATTCTTCGAAAGGAATGAATCTACTGTGCCCCAGTTGCCCTGTTCCCCTGCCTTTTCATTGCGTTGCTTTTGGCTTGGCATTTTTAGGGCTACATGCCGCAAAAACCGCAAGAAATCAATTCCAAGAAATTGTTTGTCTTCCGCTGCGACGACGCATTGTATAGACAGAGGAAGCTTGTTGCATAGTCCCCGATTTCGATATAGTGCATAAGTAGTTATTTCAAATATATAGAAAATGCATCGCTGCATTTGACACGCTTCATTTGGCTTGACCTGTATCTGTATCTGTATCTGTATCTGCCACGGCAATGGTAAGTTTTTTGGGTCTGAGTTTGATTCCGATTCCGATTCCGCTGACGATTTCGCTGCCAATTCCTCTGGTTAGTTTGAAGTGTGCGTCCGCTGCCGTTGATGGCGGCACCATTATTGATGGTTTATTAACACGGCATGAGGTGTTGACTGCTGTCCCATTTAAGGTATCTGCCCCACTCTCCACTTGCCACTTGCTACTTGCCACTTGCCACTGTCACTGACTGAAGACGTGTTGCGAGCTCGCTGCAATTTCGCGCGGTTGTTTTCTTTCTTTATGAGTTTTTATGATATGTTTTATTTTGTTGTTTTTTGGGTTAATTTATCGGCTACAAAAAAGTATGATAATAAAACTAAAATTAAGTGGCGAAAGGAAGTGAAAAGCGATGCTGGACAAGCGCAAATGGTCTCTGTCTTTCCCTTCTCTCTCTTGCCTGCCAACTGTCTGACGAAAAAGAAACCAAAACGAAGACATTTATAAGGTGCGGAAACACGAGGCGTGACATCGAGCATTGAGAAACAATTGCCCCCAAAACGACACCTGATGACCTGATGATCAGCTTTTGACCCGATAGTAACGGCGACTCTCGGCTGATGGGACATCGCTTCATGTGCTACAAATAGAAGCTTTATTTTAGTACTCACTACTTTGCGGGCAGCCTTGTCCCAGATTCGTTAGCAAATTTATGCACTAAATTATGCTAATCAGTTAACAAATTGCAAACATATTTGCTTAGTCACTTGCGGTTTTCAATTAAAATGGTTCAACTAGAGACACACAAACACACGCCTCCAGCTCCTCTTTATGCTGCTGCTGCTGATGTTCAGGATGCCTGAGCAGCTCCTGGCTACTGCGGTGCAAACTAATTAAAAACAAGCGCTTGGCCACTTGAGCAGCATGTAAAATAATTTCCAGGCCATTTTCGCATTCACACACACACGCACACGCACACACACACACACACATTTATAAGGTCGCACACACACGTTGATACAAAGGTAGGCAAACGGCACAAGTGACTGCGGTCCCATGAAGCTATTTATAATTACCGTATGCGGATTCAGTTGCCCAAAACTTTTACTCAGCGCCTGAAATCTAATTTGAAAACCAGTCGCATTACCCTCCCCCTCCCCCTCCACCTTCCCGCCCTCGTCCACACTTGCATCGAGTAGGTACCTAAAATGTTCATTGCTCATACGTCAAGTGAACCGCATTTAGTTTTCAAATATCTAATTAAATGCCTTTGGACTTTGCTTTTAAAAGACGAGTCCGCTACTGTCTGAACTTCCGAAAAGCTAACATTAATTCTCAAATTGTCAGTGTTCAATAATATTTATTTATATCCTATTTTCAGTTCTTAATACAATAAAGTTTTCGATTTATTTTATTATACAACAAAATACAACAATTTTAAGTCTTGTTATTTTTTTCAAATAGAAATAGAATGCCTAGATATCAATTGATTACGCTGTGAGCGCTTTTGGAAAAAATAAACCAGTAAGAAAGCTACAGTCGAGAGTGCTCGACCGTATGATACCCGCAACCCATTTCGAGAGAAAACAAAAAACCTAAATGATATTTTAACAAAAAATATACCAAATATACTAAAACTAGTTTTTTTTTATATATATTTGAAAATAGCGGGTAAAAATCCACAACACCGTTATGGTCACACTGTCAACTAAACAAACAAAGCGCGGGCAGCTGCAAGTGAATTTTGCATATAAAATTGATTCATTAATAACTTCCTTGTTTTTCATTCGATCTCAACCAAATTCACAGAAATTATTTAGAATATAATTATTGTTATGCATACCAAAATTCAATGCTCTAGGTTTATTATTACGGCTTTTACAGATTTTTGGGGGCGGAAAGGGGCGTGGCATCCAACTTTTGAAATAAACTTGATCTGCGTAGGACCTATAGGAGTACTGTCCCCAAATTTGGTAGCTCTAGCTCTTAAAGTCTCTAAGATCTAGGTGTTCATACAGACGGACAGACGGACAGACGGACATGGCTATATCGTCTCGGCTGTTGACACTGATCAAGAATATATATAGTTTATGTGGTCGGAGATGCCTCCTTCTGCCTGTTACATACATTTTCTGTTGGCACTAAGTTATAATACCCTTCTACCCTATGGGTAGCGGGTATAAAAATGGGAATGCAATCGAAGTGAAACAGAAACACAACATTTTAAATCAAAATCGAAGTTTTGAATTAAAGTACTAATTTATGTTTCAAGTTACTTTATTGAAAATTGATCATTTTATTTCAAGAATGAATTTACGAATTAATTATTATTTTAAGATAAATATATTTTTTAAGAACAAGATTGTTTTATGATAAAAACTCTTAAGTAAAATGGCCAAGTTCAAGAAAATCTTGACTTCAAAACGTAATTTTTCTGTCTGTACAGTTCGCAAACTTTTCACGCGTTTGCTTGCGAATCGTGTGATATGAGAGCAATTTGAATAAATTATTATTTGTGGCATTGCTGAAGAATGGCTATCAGACAGAAGTCAAAACGTCAACTGGTCAACTGTTCAACTGTTCAACTGTCCAACTGCTCAACTGGTCAAACCGTCAGCACATCAGGATCAGGGAGGAGACGACCAGGAAGCAAACCGGCCAGAGCAGAGCAAAGTCGCAGTCGTCCTCAGAGCCCTGCAGCGTATTTGTGGTCTGTCTGGCCGACTAGCTAAATACTGCATTTATTTTTATGAATAATCCCCAACAACAGACCCGAGCTGACTTGTATCCGTAGTTGAAGTCGACTCAAATCTAGATGAGGCATTGGGCCAAGGTGTGAGGTGCGAGGTGTGTACGAGGCTAGGACAATGGCAATAGACGTGGCCCACCCACTCGACACACAGCTTGAAGTGTTGGCAGCGACGATGACTTCCTGTTTATCTCTCTCTCTCTCCCTCTTGCTCTCCCTCTCAAGCTCTCTCGCTCTCAGCGTCGTCTGGACGGTTGACTGCCTGACTGCCTGACTTCCACGGACTCCTCCTCATTCCCTGCTCAAGCAAGTGGCGTCCGTGCATGCTGAAGCATCCACTTTGGTGCCATTCACATGGTGCCCGCACGAGTGCAGAAGGAGTGAGGGAGAGGTGCAAGTATTTTAGAAGCATTCTCTCATTGCTATCGTCGCTGTGGTTAGCCGTGTTATATTCCAGCCTCAAGATGCAGCTTCAGCACCGACAGCGACACCGACAGCGGCAGCTGCATCGCAGACTCAACAACAACCTGAGCCAGAGCCAACTCCGAAGAGCTAAGGCCCGAACCCTTGTGAATGTGTGTGGTTAAAATACGCACACACACACACACACACACACACTCACAGACACTGGCATTTATGGGCTGCTTTATTTATTTTTAATAAATTTTAATGCTGAAATTGAAGAAGTTGGTGCCGTCGCTATTGTTGTGGGGTTTCTTGCCGCAAAATTATAATTTTTATGCCACATACTCAAAGATAAGATTACAAATAATTCATAATTGGGTTCATGCTAAAGAGAAGCAGCAGCAGCAGCAGCTTCAACACAGTCTAAGGTGGAGGGGGAGGGTGAGGCAGACTCGGAAAACCCAACACCAAACGGCAATCTGGCAGCCGGAAGCACTATCCATTGTTGTTATTGCTGCTGCTTCTGCTGTTGTGGATGCTGTTGTTCATGGCTTTAGAAAGTGCGCCATGGGATCTGGCAAGTCAAAGACTCAATTATTAATTTGAGCAGCACCAGCCACAGCAACAAAAGCTTTAAAAACGCTGCGTGATTTCGTGCAGCAACAACAAAACATACAAATAAAATTATAAAAAAAAAACTAAAATTAAATAATAGAGAAATGCTGCAACTTTGCGGTGGTTTATTTATATTGCCCAGCCAATTTAGCTTATGCATAATAGATTGTTGTTGCCGCTTACTGCCGTTGTTGCTTTTGTTGCTTGTTGCCTCCCAAATTCAACAAAATGTTGACAAACCATTGAGATAAGTCGAGAGACTTATGGCCAACGTAATTGGACTGGACTTAAGCTGAGTGGGTTACGGCCAAGTTCACATTTCAGCTGCGGTTTCACAAGTGTGTTTTAGCATCATTTCGGCTAATTTACCTTTAAGATTTAGATACGCATCGCAGCGGCACCTGAGATGTCAGCATTTTAACATTGCATGTTTATGATATTATTATGATGCCTAATGGGCCCAATTTGATTTTACTTAATCACTTTTTTACTTTAAATGATTTTTAAATACATTATGAATACTAAATATTAATTATTATTTTGTGTTCAACAATATGATATTTAAAACTGATCATTTTTGTTCTTTAATTACTATTTACGATCAATGAATTTATTTTACCGATAATTAAAAATGTGTTTCAGAACTATCTACAAGAGAATGTGTAATTTACAAATATCTTATTATTTAGCAGGGAATAAATTGTTATTGTTTTGATGACATGCGCCTATAAATTATTGGCTGAGATTGCAATGATATTAATTATCAATGTGAAATGTAATGTAGCTATTATCATAAAGAATATTATGAGCAAGGAAGGTAATAAGTATGTAATTGAATACATAATAACAAAGTCAATATTTTATCAAATACATACTATAATAGTGAATATAACACGTTAAAAACAGGCGAGCACGATTGATTAAAAGAATTTAACTTTTGGAAATATTTGAAATATGGAATTTATTAAAATTGCATTTTCTATGCTCTGCCCACGTTGTTGTTGAGTTGAAAATATCTGAAATGAAAAAGCTAAATAATTATATTCCTGCTCATGTGATCTATCCATATGCACATGCGTAATTATTGTTTTTGGTGACCAGCCTAATTGGGGTGACCATATGCGTGCATCAAAGCAGTGCTTGCTCGTGCTGTTTATGCACTTGGCTCTGAGTCTATATGCATATGAGCGAGTAAATTTAAAGTCCAAAATAATATACATACATACATACAGCGAGAAGTGTGCTAGGAAAATTGTTGCTTCTTTTGCATAAATATGAATAAATTAAAATCAGAATCAACATTTTTGATATGCGAACTCAGTCGGGTGCAAGGGAGGGATGATGGAGGTTTCGTTTCGCTCGCGTTTCAGCTGCCGGACACGGGCTCGAATCCGGACATGGACGCGCACTCGGACACGGACACGGACACGGAGTTGAAGCTGGAGCTGCAGCTGGGTCACTGGCGAAAGCGGATCGACTGACGAAGGGGTCGGCGAGCTGGGCCGTTGCGAGAGGGGGTTGAAGCAGGGGAGGGGAGCGGGGGAAAGCAGCACTTTTTGTGGCCAGCAATTAAAAATTGCGCGCTGTTGCACATTTAATTATTGGGAATCGGCTTTCAGGTAATCATTGTTAATGGCAACAACGCAGCATTTAATCTTAACGGTAATGTTGCTATCCCTGTCGTTGCTGTTATTATTATTTTTATTTTTATTTATTGTTCTTGTTGTTGTTTTTGTTTTTGTTTTTGTTTTTGTTTTGTTGTGGCCTGCAGCGATGCAAAGCCGTCCCGTCGACTTTAAGTTGTCATTGCTCAGCTGCCATGAAAATATAAAAGAATTTCTCCATGTGCATGTGCATATAAACATTTTCATCGAACATCGATACACGAGGGCCGTCCGCAATGTTTCTAGAACAGTTTCTAAAACTAAAACCAAACAAAATGTAACTCAAAAAGTTAAGTTCTTAATAATTTATTTTAAAAACATGAATGGAAGCAAATATTATTATATTCTGCAGTCTTTATTTAATGTTCAATAACTTGTTGTTAAGGTACAAATTTGCTGTATGTATTCTACGCATAATAAATTAATAAATTGTAACAAAATTAAAAAAAAATTGTATACTTAAATAGTACTTATGAGGAAAAACTTTTATTATAACAAATACTTACACAGCAGGGCTAATAAAGCATTGTATTAAGTTGTTTCTCTTATTAATATAGTAAGAGCTTGTTCTTAGTGTCAAATGTTCTTGGAATCAAGATGCGTTTTATTCCTCAATAATTGCATGTTCGCGACACACTTGTAAAGATGGAAATGCATATATATTTTATTTTTCGACAGTCTGCTTCTAAGTAAATGCTCTCACATCTTTAGCCCCATTAATAATTAATCGACTCCTGCTTCCCAAAATGTGTGTTTTCAATGGATTCGTCATTTAAAGAAAATCAGTCAGAAATATGCAGAACTTTGAGTTTAAACAAGAAAAAAAGTCACATCAACATGTCTGGAGAGTAAGAATATATAATTTAAAAAAAATGGCGATATTTTCGTCAGTGGCCACAGTTTCTAGGCATCGTGGACGAGTCTCGTCTTCCAAGTTCGTTCGTCCACGCTTACATTCAGAAGCCCAGAGTTATGGATTTTAAAAAGTGTGGGAAGAAGTCCCCAAAAACATTCTTACGACTCATTCATTCTTTTTCAACTCATATGGATTTAATATCCTATAGATGTGTTGCTGAAATATTGGCTGGTTAATAACGGGAGCTGAGAATAGTATCGAACCGCCCTCGCATACTACGATATATGCATTATTCGTATGTAGTTGGTAAGCGTTAAGCCTGCTTTGCAAGGCTGCAAATTTCGCGCCAGCATAAATACAAATTATCCATAATTTGGTGCATTGGCCGCAGCTCGAGCAGAAATTGTCCATTAAATGAGAAATGCAATTTACAAAAACAGAACAAATGCATGAAATCAAATCAAAAACGCAAGTGGCACAATTCGACTTCTGCTCAACTATTGTTTATTGAATTAAAACACAAGTAAATCGAGTCCATTTCTTGGGCAAGTGTTTGAAGCCGAATCTGGTGGAACTCAACTGTAGAGTAAAACATTGGCATGTAAAAGCCGTTTAAAATATTTATGTTTTCAAATTGCAAAGCCGAGTGCAGCGAGCATCGCAGCGTTTACGTGGCGTATGCGTAATATGATGAGAAATTGAGTAAAGCATGCGAAAAAAAACTGTGTGAGCTACAACTTTTATGGAATTTTCATTTAACTTCAATAAAAATAAATATGCATGAAAATGGAATTACGTTTGTCAGCAAAGCGAAAACACAAACAACTCGAGAGCGAGACGCAATCAGACACGGTCTGTGTGTGTGCAAGAGAGAGCAAAACTGATGGCATAAGATATTAAATGACATTATTGCTTGGGATTTTCATTAGCTATCCTCCGATTCGGTTGAGCCACATATTTCAACTAATGCTAATTGAAACGGGGTTGGGACTTGTCATAAATTTTAATTGATTTTCTAATGAGAGCAGGAGAGAGAGTTACTTATAACATAAGCATCAATATCAAAGGCGACAGAGCAGCAAATGCCAATAAGCAGGCAATTATAGGTCATTCAGCATGATTGCCTGCATAATTGAAGCCAAACCTAAACCCCACTGTCGTCTACACTCAGAGCACGGTGACCTCAACAATTTGGCACAGAACTCATAGAATATGAGAGGCATTTTCTGCCTCAGTCTCTCAAGGTTTCTCTCTGTTGCTGGCGATTGATTAAAATGGCAAATATTTGTCAAAGCTGTAAACTAAAGTGGCAGGATGAGCTGGACGTCAAATAAGGATTCTTTTGCCAGGCAGGAGCATATTTTTCATTATTTTTTAGCATCATTATCATCAAGAGCCGGTCTTTTAAGGGTGCATTCAATACTTTGGCATAAGCATAAACAGCAAAAAGCCTTTCGACAGCAGCAGCAGCAGCAGCAAAAGCACAAAAAAAAATGAGAAGAGGAGAATATAAATTCATAATAATAATAAAAATGAAAACCTTAAAAACTGCACACGATGCATAACAACAACAACAACAACTACAGCGAGAAACAGTAGAAAGAATAAGGCATCGCTATGGCAACCTCGATAAAAGTAAGCAAAGGAAGTACGGCTCGAGTGAGAGAGAGAGAGAGAGAGGGGAGAGAGAGGGGAGAGCGAGGGAGGAAGACAAAGCTGCAAAGACGCCTTTTGCTTGGTTGGATTAAAGTATCAGGCTGGATATTTAAAACCTCTTGAGCCACAGCAAGCGTGCAGCAGCGGCGGGCAACAAAGTGGGGCAAGAGGGGCAGAGGCTGACTCGAGGATGGGGAGGCACGAAAACCAAACTGAAACCAACTGAAAAATTAAACAACAACCAAGAAAACGACAACAACGACGGCGACGACGACGATGAAGCGGTCTTGAAAAAGAACAAGGCGAAAGTATAATGTTGCATTGCCTGCTGCAAGAAGCAGAGTGATAAGCAGAGTGGCAAGAGGAGAGGGTGGCGGGGAGTGAGCGGCAAACAGGGTTGCTTAAAGCTTGCTTAAACGAAGAAGCAGAAGGGACAACGAGGGGGCTGCTTTGCGGGTCGTGGCATCAATGTGACGTTGAGGTTGCGGTCTCCGTCTCCGTCTCCGCCTCCGTCTCTTCCTTCTGCACTCAACCGCTATCTCCGCCTGCCCCATGCCACCGTGTGACAGGTAAATGCCAGTGGCTGGAACGACCCTGACCAGTTTTCCATCAGCGCGGCTGCAAAAATATTTTTAATAACGGGTTGGCGCATGAATAACTGCGAAATATGAGTCCTGCCAGCCGACAAGCCATGTCCTTGGTCAGCCCCAGCCTCAGCCTCAGCTTCAGCTTCAGCCTTAGCCTCAACAGCAGCATCGACATCAGCGTCAACTTTAGCGTCTTTGACCATTAAGATATTGCATTGGCCACTGGCCATTGGCCATCGCTCCATTGCAATCATAGCAAAGCTCGCCAGCTTCGAAAAACATTTACATAATTGGAGCCTGGAAACCGGTTCAACGGCTCCACGTGTGCTCCAACCCTTCTCGACAGTCGACAGGGGTGAAATCTGGCAAAACGCAAGTCTTCCTCACTCTTAAATCATTCCGAACACTCTAACTAAAGAGCTGCGCGTTTCATTGAGGAGAGGAACAGAAGCCTGACAATCGTATTGTGAAAAAGTCGCGATTGTCTAGAAAAGCTTGAAATGCGTCTTGAGTAACTTAAGTAATTTATTTATTCTACAAGCTCCAACCTCTTGTTGAATAAATCAAATTAAATATTCTAAAGGATAATAAGCAAAATTGAAGCAGACTTTACAAATACTTTCTGTGTACTAAGATGCTTTATAAATACGAACACATATATTAAACATTTTAGGTAGTTGTTATGTAGTCTATGTCTCAAATTAGTTGGTTCAAAAAACTTTTCATATTTCTGAAGAAATATAAAAAATAAAATAGTTTAGGCAGCGTATTTAAACCTCGCATTGAAGGAACAAAATTCACTTTAAACAAATCCGTTCTTGTCGTTATTTGTATGCATTGACTTAATCACCACATGACGCGGCATCGTCATCAGCATCAGCATCAGCGTCTCCAACTCAAGCTCAAACTCAAACTCAATCTTCATCTTTAGCTTCATCTTCAGCTTCATCTTCATCGTCCTCTGCGTCATCGTTGTCACCCTTCATCCTGCAATCTAGAGGCTCAACCAGAGCCGAGCTGGGGCTGCGTTTGAGTTTGAATGCGTGCCGCTTATCAATGGAAAGTGCTGACGACAACGCAGCCCGAGGCTGGAGACCAGGACCCCATTGACGCTGCATCATCGATGGGGCAGAGCAGACGGCGAAGGGGAGAAAGAGATGGCGAGAGAGAGAGAGAGAAGGAGCTGCAGGCGAGAGCCTGTTTATAGTTTACCAGCAACTAAATTAAAATTATTTCAACTTGAGTGACGTTCGGTGCGAAGCTTGCAATAACGGAGCCTGCTGCCAGAGACAGAGATACGCTCAGCCCGAGCCCGAGCCCGAGCCCGAGCCCAAGCGGGAGCCCGGGCCCGAGCCTGAGCCTGAGCCTGAGCCTGCAACTGGGGATTGAAGCCGAGAGTTGGAGTCGCCGACATCCTCCTCTGCCAGGGCCATTAAAACAAGTTCGCTGAGCAGCTGTCGAGGGACGAGGCAGCGTTTTGATTGCAGCAGCACTTGACGATGCTGCTGTTGTTACTGTTACTCGTCTTGTTGTTTGTCGTTCGACAGTATCAAATTATAAATACTTATGAAGGACCCGACCGGTCCAGCTGCCCCACCATTAAGCAGCCAGTGTCCTAAGCAATGAATATGGAAAAAGGGGTGACAAGTGCTGCAGCTACAACGATAACAACAACAACAACAATAATAATGGTATAGTATAGTAGTAACAACATTGTGTGATACAACTAAAAATACAAAGCGAAGCGTGTCGCTGGCAATTCCAAAGCGACACATTGAGACAAAAGGGCCAAAAGTGTAAAGTCAAACAATTAAAAACTCAATTAGCGCCATATTGAAAAGCTGCCAATCATTTGGCCCACACAGACACCTCTCTTTCTGTGTGTGTGTTTAGTACTTGTTTGTTCACATTGTGCGCCGCAAATTGGTCAAAAGTACAAAAATATCAAAGATTGGCACTGCAAACCGAAACAAAAACGAATATCGAAAGCGAGAGCAGGAAAAAAAAGACGGCAACAAAAACACCAAATCAAACAAAAGGCAAAGGCAAATGGCAAACCTCACAAATAGAGCGTGAAATTGACAAAAAACAAAACAAAAACACATTCACAAAAAACAAAATACAGCAAAAAAATTGACAACAGCAACAAAAAGCACGAACAACAACAAACTGCAGCAAATGCAAAATAGCAAACAATTTTTGGGGCCGCACATGAATTCCAACTGCATAGATACAAATGTATCTGCATGTGTTGATGGCCGTCTTTGTGTGTGTGTGTGTGTGTGTGTGTGTGTGTGTGTGTGTTAGATTGTAACTATGCCAAGTCAATGGCTGTGCAGCCGGCAGGAAGGATAGAGCATATGGCGAAGGCATATGGAAAGCACACCGAATCAAGGCAGTGTGAGATACATATATAGAAAAAGCTATACAAAGAGAAAATAAAGATACAGTCGGAGCAACAACAACAGAAAAAAACCATAAATGAGCTGTAAAATACAAAAAAAGAGCTGCAAACGACTTGAAAGAAAACAAAGCTCAGCCAAAAAAAGACCTGCAGATGTTGGGGTGGTTAGAGAGATATACCTTGGGTAAGTGATCAAAGGACTCAACACAGAGCAGAGCAGCAAGGAGTAAAGCGGCGAAAATATTTTTAGCAATTTCGAATTTAGAATTCGTTTTAAATGAACGAATACAATTGGGAAGAAAGTTATTCAAGTGAACTTTGACTTTGTTTACGCAAAAACAACACAATGAAATTGAGAAAAAACAATATTTATTTAATGAAATTAAATTAATTCATTTAGAGGATTAACTGTAAATACAAGCCAATTACTTAAACGTTTAAGACAATTGCATAATAAATCAAATCGTTCGAGAAAACACCAACTTTTATTCGTCTCAATAATATACATAAAACAAACACAAATTCAGATAAAACTTAATATTTATTAAATTAAATTTACATTTTGATTGCAACATGTTATAAAATATTAAGTAAACTATAGAATATTGAATAAATTGTATTTATTTAAAACAATCCAATTATTTATCAACTCGTTTTATGGGTGAACCCCAACATTTCATTGCACATTTCAATACTATATTCAACAAAACATTAGGCACAAATTAATATTTGAATTTGAGAATGTAATAAAACATTAAGCAAAATGAATTTGTCAATAAAAACCATTTATATAAATATTTAACACAATGAAATAATTAATCAATTCGTTTTAGAGGTGAACCCCAACAATTCATTTCACAAATTTGTATTTTAAATGGAGAAGGTAATAAAATGTTTAGCAAAATATAGAATACTGAATTAATTGTAAATAAAAGTCAATTACTTAAGTATTTCAGACAATGGCAGAATTTATCAAATCGTTCTTGGTCGTTCGCTAACCCCAACATTTCATTTAACATTTCAATAATATATTTAACATGTACAATTCATTAAATTATTCATATATTGTGAATTTCTCTTTAAAGCATTCCGCTTTTTCTTGCCTTGTGAAATGCTGAATTGAACTTTTGCTCGGACTGTTCATAGAATTCCTGAAATTGTCCGGAAATTCCAAAGAAATCATTGACATTTCATACAGGCATCTGCTGCTCAAACTCAATCCTTTGGCTCAGCTCGGCTCATCGCAACTTCAAACCTTTGTCTGCCCTCCACTCCCCTCACCGCACTCTAGATGCTGCCGTGCTGCTTTGGCGAAGAGCTGTCTCATCATTATCCAAGAAGCATTTTCCATATTCTATGCTCGGCTATGGGGCCCTTTGACTTTCGGCTTTGGGTGCCAAGAGATGGGCTAATCAAGGAGAAGGCTGCCTGCGACAGTGACAACATTCAGTCTAGACTCTGCCACGCCCACTTGATGGTCGCCCATGCTGAGTTGGGGGGCAGAGCGATGGCAGACGTCAGCAGAAAACGGAAAGGCAGCCGAATGCAATTATGAAAATTCATTTGATTTGTGTTTATGATTTTGCCAACGTCCGTTGAGTGTTTAAAATTTAATTTGCCCACAACGTTGACGTCGTCACAGCTAGTGGTAGGTGAAAAGAGAGAGAGAGAGGTAGAGAATTAGAGAAGGAAGGGGCGAGGATGAGTTTGCGGTCGCGACACTCAACACTTTGACTTTGCGCTTGCCACAAAAAAGCGCAAATCATGCGGCTAAAGATCTCAGCCGGCAGCAATCGGTAGCCGACAGCAGCAGCAACAGCAACATCAACAGCAGCAACAGCAACATCAACAGCTACAACTGCTGCTCCAATCTCGACACTAACTTCAGACTAGCACTTGCAACGTGGTGGCAAAGCCATTGCAAGCCCATTGGCACCCCATGCATATGAGCACGCAACTGTTGCACAGTTGCAATCGGCAATCGTATTTTGCTTTTGCTCAACTCATTGCCTCGTAATTAGTGGATATTACTTGTGCCGCTTCCCCCAATATGCAACAGGAACAGCAACAGCAACAGCAACAGCAACAACAACAACAACAACAACAACAACAACAACAACAACAACAACAGCAGCGACAACAACTAAAGCGTCAACAAAAAATTGAAAAAAGAAAATGAAATCCCCAAGTGCTTCTGCTGCTGCTGCTGCTGCAGTTGAGAGTCGTCGCTCGTAATTACCGCAGTGATCACCGCACACCGAACACCGCACTGCGAACACTGATCAACGGCCAGCACTGTGCTTGCCACAGGTGCGTGGCACAAAAAAGGCGACAAGTGGCCGACACATGCAACAAGCTGAATCACGAATGCCCTGCCACATGGGGCAACAACGACGACTACGCCAACTAACATAAATGCTTACCTGCCAGTTTTCAACCGATAATTATTTAACTCCACATTTTTGATGTATTGTATTTTACTTTGTTTGCACATTGATTTTAATATCATTTATAAGAATAAAAATAATATTCATCATTTAATACAATAATACCAATTTAGACCACATACTATAGACATATTTTATTTTCCTTACACTTTGAATTTTCAATATCGTTCCTTATTGATTTTCAATTATTTAATAAATATTTCATAATTTTATCTACAAAAAAGAGTTTTGCAAATAATTTCCCGGAATAACAGGTTGCAATTTAAAACTTTAAATAATTTACCTCACAAAACTTGATAGATGAAGCTCTTAATACCATATGCAAATAAAATTAAGCTCCACATTAATCTAAGCATTTAATATCACTGTAAGCGAGCATAAAGTTTATGACAAATTAGTAGTTGCAATATTAACTTGTTTAATATGCAAATATTAAATACGATTTCATATTCAATTAATACCCTCATGCTGGTAATTCATATTCTGAAATTCCACAATTACGATTTTCATAAAAAATGCCGAAAAAAGGATGGTAAAAAATGTCGGATAAAAAATGCATTTTAATAAAAACTGCGCATGAAAATAAAAAACACAACGAAATATGAATGTTTCGAGAGCCTTCTTTTTTGTTGTTGTGTTGTGTTGTCGTAAATTTAACGGCGATTCCCATAAAAGAGAATTGACAATCTTCGAGTTGCGGTCGCAGTTCTGTGGCGAACCGCATTACGAACTTATAATACTCTTTCGCTCTCTCGGGCTATGCGAGCAGCTTAAATAATAATAATAACGCAAAAAAGCAACAGAAAAAAACAAGAAAAGAAAAGAAAAAGGAAAATAAGAGAAAAAAACTCAACTCTGGACATGACACGGCAATTTGTGTCGCCGGCGACGGCTTGCAAAATTAATTTGTGTCCGCTGTTATTATAAACTTTTTCTGTTGTCGTTGCTGTTATTGCTGTTTCTTGTGGTTGTTGTTGCTGTTGTTGTTGCTGCTGGTGTTGCTGTTGTGGTTGTTGTTGTTGCTGTTGCGGTGGTAGTTGTCGTTGTCTTTATTGAATTAAGCGTTTTTGTAACTCGATTTCAATTTGTGTCAAAAAGCCGAACGCAAATCGCAAAGAGCTAGCGGCAAGGTAAACTCCGCCATCGACTGTTTGCTTCCCCTTCCCCTTCCCCGCTCCATCCTCTGCTCCCCTCTCCCTAAGCTTACTGGCCGATTTCATGTTTTTGGAGCCTGGCCATTGTGTGGGCGCACGGGGCGTATGCTGTTTGTTTTCTGGCGCTGACGATGGCGTCTCATTTGCACTTGACATTGACGATGCCGTCGCTGCTGCTGCTGCTGCTGCTGCTGCTGCTGCTGTTGCGGTGGCTGTGGCTCGCATCAACACTTTACGCTTCATTTGATTCCGCACAGTTGGCCGGAGACACAGGCAGCGTCTCAGTTGTAGGCAGTCAGCCATAGCCAGCTTCAGCTACAGCTACAGCTTCTGCTCCAGCTTCCAGCTCCATCGCCGATGCTGTTCAATCAATTGGAAAAGTAAACAACTAGGCGGCTGCCAGAGCAGCTGGAGATGGAGATGGAGATGGAGCTGCAAGTATATCAAATGTTTACTCCAAGTGGCCAGCAAATAGCCTGGCCATAGCGTTAACCCTTGCTCTCCCTCGTCCCTTTGGCCACTTGTCTTGCTCAACTTCATCATCGTCTTCGTCTTCTTTTTCTTTTCATTCTTCTATATTTATTTCTTGTTGTGCTCCCCTCCTTTGACAAAGTTCGCCTGCAAGTTGCAAGTTGTTAAACTGCAAATTCTTCTGCCCCCGGCTAATTAATTAACTTAAGAACACTAATGTTCTAGTAAGATCCCTGTTCAGGTACTTCGTCCTTGCAAACAATGAGTATTACATGCAAGTTCATTTACTTCAATTCAATTAGGTTTTGCATTGGCTTTTGTGTCAACAATCATTTGCATTACGATATATTGCCTTTTTTATTCAGACAGTAATTATCGAACGAAACACTTGCTTCGAGTTTGATACAGTGACCAATTAAACTGGTTCAATTTACTTTACCTTTTCATATAACTCTAAAGCCCACAAAAAAAACTAGATCCATTTCCCATTTCCTATTGCGAGATGCAAATTAAATAATTAAATTGCATAATGGTCAAGTCTTTTGAACCATACTATATTTACTGGCATTTCATTTTCCTGTGGGCCATTTAACATTATGAAAAGGTGTCACAAGTAGCGAAATGCGAAAATTCAATAATATACTATATTTTCAATAATTCATTTTATTGTTTTCAGATTCCTTGCTGCAATTACCAAAATGTAAAAATTGTAATATAAAATAAAATTTAGAATTAATATATGTACTACATCAAATTAATTATTATACAAAACAATTTTATATTTATTAAATTTATTTCTGATTATTTTATATAAAATCTAGCGACCCTTGACCGCTTCGCAGGTCTGACAAAATGTCGTAATACTTTCAGTATAATTTAAAATACATTTTTTTTTGTTACCTATCAATAGCCATGTTTTTAACAATTTTCAAAACATCAACGTTTTTTTAGCCACTATCGATTGTTATCGTCTTTTCTGTGCGTGGTATGTATGATTTTATATGTGTAGTAATTTTTGTATTTTATTGTATTTTGGTCAATTTACGTATGCAGGGTTTTTACCAACGCATGATCTCAAATACAAAAAGTTTCTGTTAACTTCGTTTTTGTGTAATTTCAATCAAAAACATCGATGTTTCAAATAATATTTACTAAGTTTAAAATTTGTTTTTCTACAGAATGACACGAAAAAAATGAAATCAAGCAATCTAGCCGGCGATAACGAGCAAAGTTCACAGGCTACTACAGGTAAATGATTTGAATTATGTTTGATGTGTGTGACGGACTATTATTTATTTTCGATGGGTATATGTGTAGATAAATATGTTTTTATTGCCTATAAACCTTCCTTGAGAGGTTCTCTATCACACACAACGAATCGCATTAAAATCGGTTGATTGTGGCAGTTTATACATAGATAGATTTATTAATTATTATTGTTACAATTTCGATAATCGAATAATTTGACTGCTTTAAGTGTAATACAAACATTTTTTTAAACACGAATTATAATAATATGGAAATTTAAAAATTTTTTATAATAACATCTTTTGAATGGTTTTCTTTCAGCACTTTTATTATGTAAGAAATTTGTTAGTTTTTATTATTGGAATTATCAAATTATTTCGCTACATTTAGCAAAATACATAAATTCCTATATTTCCAATTTTATTCGAAATCGTATCTTTTAAATTGAACATATTTGTTTTAGTGTAGCAATGTTTTTAAAGCATCTAAATAAAAACACATGCCTAAAGTTGTTATTCTCTTATGATAATATCCTACTTTTATTATAAAATATATCGAATTAGGCAGCAAGCACATACATTATTTATTTAGCTGTCTAGCAAAGTCTGAGTGTTGAATTTTTTATAAATTTTTGGGCTGTAGTTTATATTTTGATTCAATTTAATCATTGGGTGATATTTGTGCGTGTGTCTTTGTATTACAAAATTTATAGTCACGCATAAAGTTTGCTTGAATAAATGTCCTTTAAGCAATTTCTGGATGTCCCTTGTAGTTTGGTCTGTTTGCTTGATTGCTACTCAGGCAGCCGGAGTTGTGAATGTAAATAAAGAAAGATTTATATATATTTATGTGCTGGCTGCATAATTCGATATATTTTATAATGAAAGTAGGAAATTATCATATCAAACGCTCCAGATTCGTCAAGTTTCCATTAGGTTTTCGTATGCAAATCATTTGCTGCTGGCGCTTCCATCGAGTCCTTTTGCCTTTCAGTTCCTGTCCCTTCGTGTTCACATACATACACAAGTGCGTATGTGTATGTGTGTGTGTGTGTGTGTGTGTGTGCATCAATGTGATTGTGAATTTGTGTATACATTTTGGGCAGTCTGCGTGCTGCGCTGCCATTTGCAGTCGAGGCAGCGCCAATCAATTAGCCAAATTGTGCATAAATTTGCGACGCTTATCAATGTCAATATTATCATTATAAGAATAACTGCCGCTGCCTCAGTCTCTACACGATGTCGTTGCTGTTGTTGCCGTTGTTGCTGTTGTTGGATGGGCGTGACAGGGGGCTGGCTGGCTCACCAAATTAACACATATTTCACTTTATAGCCTAGAAATATTATTGAGAGTCATTTCGCCCTCCAGCTCGATGAGGTTTCATCTTCCAGTCGTTTGCTCGTTTGCTGGCTAATACAATAAATTGCAATATCGATAAAATACACGAACGTCACGCGTCGCTCACGGCTCACGGCCGACCTGTCCCCTCCCCTTCCCTCCCCTACCCTACCCTCTACCCTACCCTAGCTCCTCTGCTCGCCTTGTGTGTTGCCCATTCCTCAACAATTCTGTCAACCAGACCTCAGCTCCGCCCTCGCTTCACTCATTAGATCGGCCTCATTTTATGGGGCGTGGGCGTTCAAGTGGGCGTGCCAGAATCCAAGACTTGGCCATAGACACGAGCTCGCTCTTGGTTTTGAGTTGAGTTGGAGCTGTTGCCATTTCTGCTGCTGGAGCATGGGGATCTGCGTCTTAGTTTGCGGTCTCGGTCTTGGTCCTGGTCCTATGTAGTCCTGGTCTGGTCTGGTTCTGCTTCCAGCTCTGCTCTTGGCTCTTGGCGGGGTCGCAAATGGCGCAGCAAATTGAATTTCGTTTATTGATTATCCTGGCATTTTATTTTCTTCTTTTTTTCTTCGCTTATTTTTCGCTTTTTGCTTTGCTGCTGCTGTTGCTGTTGTTGTTGTTGCTGCTGCTGCTGCTTTTTGTCTTGGCTGGCGGCGGAAGCGGCCAGGATGTTAACCGTAAGAAGGGCAACTGCTACAATTTATGCAATTTATGGGCCAACAGATGTTAAATTAACTTTGCCAAAACCTCTAAATAGATTCTCTGCCTCGCAAAAAGAGCGTGAGATAGAGCGAAAGAAATATGAATCATATCATTAATGGACCCCAATCAGTAAACCAAATTGTCACTCTGCCAGGATTGTGCCTCCTGCCTCTTGCCACTTGCCACTTGCTACTGTTTAACTGGACTCAATATCGACTCGATTCCAAAAGTGCCTCTTACATATTTAACTAGCTGAAAATATACCCAGACTACGACATGCAGAGGCAACCACAGCTTATTTCTGGCCAAGTTGATCCGTTCGGGCCAAGATACTCGATTCACAGTCGCAGTCGCAGTCGCAGTCGCAGCCGCAGTCGACACAGAAATAGGTAGACAGCCCAGAGGGGGCTGGGGCGACTCCAGTTGCCTCGCACCATTCCAATTGAGGAGGGACTATTATAAAATCGAAGCACGTAGCCGTTGTCAATCATTATGACAACTTAACGTGCACACACACACACACACAGCTAGAGAGTAACTAACATGCGTCTATGTGTGTGTGGGCATCGAGCGTGTGCCCAGACTGAAAAAATGCCCATACCGAGAGCCAAAAGTGAAAGACATACAAAAAAGTGAGACAGAGAAAGAGCGAGAGAGAGACACACGCATACATTTTAATATAATAATGATAAAGATAAATTACAATACCGAACCCGGGCGAACCCAAGCCAAGTAGCTGATGTGCATAAATTAAAAACACAACACAAATAAATAACAAATAACAAAGAGAATTCGATTTAAATACAGTGCAGGTGTACGAGTTGCCATCACTCTCTCTCTCTCTCCCACTCCCACTCTCTGTTTTTCTCTCTCTCTCTCTCTCTCTTTGCTCTCCGATTGAGTTGAGAGTCTGAATCTAGTTCTAATAATTGAGAGCCAATAAAACCTGCGAGTTAACTCTAAATAAGCTTTTTGATTTTATCTATTTTGTTTCTTATCTTAATATATATAAATCTCGTGTCACAATGTTTGTCCTCAATGGACTCCTAAACCACTTAACCGATTATATTAAAATTCGTACATCATGTGCAGTTCGATCTAACTTGAGAGATAGGATAGTTTAAATTAAAAAAAATAGATAAAAAAAAAAAAAAAAAAACAAAAACTTTAGCCACAGCAACGCGTGGCTGGGTCATACTTTAATAAATATAAATACATATACCGACCAAGATATTGAGTCATTAATACTTTCTCAAACAATCAAAACTAAAGAATTTGGTCTTGATTTCAAAAATAGATTATTGAATTTAGAATATGTGTTATTCACATACGAATTCAAAACAATTTCATTTCAAAAATGGTGAATCCAACATATAACGTTTTTAGATTTTTGGTCTTGTTTGTCTTGATCTAAGAATTTATCTTCTGGGCTTAAATTTGGATTCTAGATTTTCAATTACATTTTTGTCATTATTAAAAATCAATTTACAATATACAATTAAGAAAGCGTGCTCTAATGTGAGAAACCCGCGACTCGTTTTAGGAAACTGCAAAACTCTTATACGATTGGTGAAAAGTGGTTTGGTATATACTATCAAACATTGAATAGAGTTTAAAATGCTCTTAAATAGTATGTGGAAATGTAAATTACAATTAAAGCTTTAAATCAGCCAAAGGTAAAGGTAAATATTGATTATATTTTTGTCAATAATGGTGTATAAAGCAAATCATTTAAATGTCTTAAGTATGTCAATGACTCACAGCTGAAAATTGTTACAAGTATGTGCATATATCAAAAATATGACAAAGGTAGATGGAAAGTATCGGGGAATAACTTAAAGAAAAGTTGAGAGCATCAGTCAAAAATTAACAAAACGTCGCCCACACACGCGATGGCTTAGTGCGGGAAAGAGCGAAGATGGGGATTACGACAGTGACTTAAACTGTGACTGTGACTGCAACTGCGACTGCGACTGCAACTAATAGGTGGATGCAGAGAAGGTTGCAGAAGGTAGCAGAGGGGGGCGAGGGCTGCCCGTTTCATTTTTGGTAAAATAAAGTTTTATCTCTGAAAATAAATATATAAAAAACAGATGAGAAGAGGAGAGAAAGGGGAGGTGAAGAGCGAGTGGAGATAGAGGAGGAGGAGGAGACTTCTCATTTAAATGCAGCAGAAACGTGGCAGAGAAACACACAAAAATCGAATATGAAATTTAGTTGAGCCAAAGCATTTGACAGCCAAACTTTTGGATTCACATTTAGATGCTAATGGAGCTGGGGACATTGCACGGGCGAATGGAAGCGGGATGGGGATAGGGATGGGGGAAAGGGGTTTAGAGAGAAAGGCAAGAGGGCAGGGGGGGAAGAAGAGAGAAGGGAGTGCAGCTCAAATGTAGCGCACGCTGACTGCATAATTGATAAAGCAGAGCGTCGGAGCGTCCTGAGGGAAGGCCACAAAGTGAGGCCAAAGTGAGCTAGCGAGACAGAGGAAGAGCGAGAGGCAGGAGGGAGGGCAAGATGTGCGAGGGAGACAAGTAGCTTGCAAATCGCAACAAATGCAGATAACCTTGTTAAGATGCCAATTACGAAAATTAACTTGGCCCTTGCAACAAATTTATTGATTTTGCATTGAAATTGAAGCTGAAACCAACGACAGCAGTGAAACAGAGAGAAGAGCCAAAGAGAACGACAGCGAGAGCGAGAGAATAGATAGAGAGAGACAGCGACAACGATTGGTACAGATATATAGAGACAGAGACAGAGACAGAGACAGAGATAGAGATAGAGAGAGAGACAGATTGAGCTAAATGCAAAGCCAAAGGCAAAGACGAGACGAACAACGAATGGGAAATGGAAAATGGGAAATTCGAGTTGCGGGAAATGGATAAGGGGAAGGGAAAGAAGAAGGAGCGTGAACGCGTCGCCTGGCCCTCATTGCTCAATTGGCAAATGTGTTGCAACTGCAGCAAAAAGTGGCAAGAAATGTAACAAGCGTAAGAAAAACTTTTGCACCAAAGGCAAACCAATGAGGGAAAAACCAATGCACAAGCAAAAGGCGAAAGGCGAAAGACGCAAGGAGAAAAGAGAGAGGAGAGTGAGAGCGAGAGAGACAAGACGAGACGAGACAGTCGGCGAGCGGAAGCAGCGACGCAGTCAGAGACAGTTTGAAATAATTACATTGAGCTGAGACTTGCCACGTAGGAAGTGGTGGCAGCAGCAGAAGGTTGCAAGTAAGTAGATGAGGCAGAGACAGGCGCTTTACCGTTGGGGGGCCAGAGGGGGCCGAGGGGCACTTGCCAACAACAAATTGCACTTTAGCGCGATGCAAAAATCGAACAAACGTTGCAAGTATTGAGTGCAACAGCGAAGCGACTTCAATGTAGCAAAAGTACAAATAATTTCATTATAATTTTGTCTTAGGGGGACTGCGACAGGTTGAGCAAAAAATGCATACCTCAAAGAGAGGGGGAGCGGGAGGGGGAGCTGGTTATAGAGCGTGGGGACAAAACTGACAAAGCAGTCTATAAATAGTTGGCTGCTGCTGCTGCTGAATGAAAAGGGGACACGACAAGGGCCAGGGCAGGAGGGCAGGAAGGAGGGGACTATAGGGCTAGACACACAGTGTCAGTTGCAGCGAAACAGCAGTGACGACAGCAGCGATGCGTATTAATTGCGACAGCAGTTCGTCAGCATTCCACAGGAGACAGGGCGGGAGACGAGAAGGGAACGAGGGGAGCTGCAGCCTGGTAGTAGCAACATAATTAAAACTGCCAACATGGCGCGTGATCAGCGGCAGCGATAAGCGAGACGAGAGAGCTGAGATCAAGTCGAAGCTGCAGTTGGACATTGAGAAGCCAACGACGACTGGTGACAAGCGATCGATGCAAGGAGAGACAGAGACAGAGACAGAGAGAGAGAGAGAGAGAGAGAGGAAAGGAAAGGAGTGGAATGGGGAAGATCGCAATAAAGAATAAGTTACGAAAGCTGATCGTAATGAATATGTAATATTATGTATCTAAAAGTGAGATAAATGAGACATCATTTCCCATCGCAGGTGTAAGACCGAGTGCACGATACAAATCTCACTATCTCCATCTCGATCGACATACATATAGCAGATCATTCGCTGTAATAGATCACTTTATGCATACATTAACGCTCTTTTGCACAGTTTATCTTCCGCTGGCGAATAGTGAACTAAGAAAAGGCGTTTCACTCACCCAATGCAAAGCATCCAGCTCCTCTAATTAGGCTCTCTCATCATCAGCACCTCATTTGGCACCTGGAATCTGTCCATTGCTCAACCGCAGGATAATGAACAGAATGCTCATAAATAAAGTATCTGGTGATAGGCATAATCAGTTAATAAATTCGAATTGTGATTTAAAAATACCAATTTATTGTTTATTAATTTTCGTAGTCAATAATTGAATATACATACACGTATATAACCAAAAGATAAATTTCAAAATCGATTTTAAAATAAATAAAAGCACGTAAGAAAGCTACAGCCAAGAGCACTCGATTTTGAAATACCCACTACCAATTTTGAGAGAGTGCAATATACCTGTACGATATTTCAACAAGCAAATACGAACGACTACGAGATACCCTGTTCTCCCTCTTCCTATATTTATTTAGTTTTTAATTTTGAAATGCATTGATACTTCTTGTATTTATCTATAGTCTTATTTACTCATTTAGCCTTTAACTCCATTAAAGCTTCTGCTATTTTCTTCCACCTTCAGCCTTCTTTCTTTAAATTTGAATTTATTTGTTTGTTATTATTATTGTCATCTACAAAATACCATGTATGCTTTCCTTGTTTGAAGATATTTGCAAAATTTCGCTTTTGAGTTACTGCTGTTAAAAATGTTCTACTTTTTTTCTGGCTTATTGTAACGCTGCTGTGGACAACATATGACGACAGCGCATTCAGAAGTCTCAAATTCCCTTTATTAGTGGAAATGACGTTCGAAATTGGATCAACTTTTCGATGGGGAGCAATGAAGCATGCGGAAATCACAGGCTGCAAGCCTGTTCTGTACCAGCTTTAAGCACTCAAACTCTCGAGCAGCTGCAGAGTGCGTTCAATGCATAGTTAATTGCACCTGTCGCCTCCTCCTACGATCCCGAGCTGGGCAGCTGCTCTCGACATCGGGCTCGGACTGGCGCTATAAGCGCGTCCATATTTGGTGGCCAGTCAGCCAACCAGCCAGCCAGCCAGCAAGGGCAAAGTGTTGACTCTGATTGAAGCCGAAGTCGCCGAACCGGGCCTAAGGTAGCAAAGAAAGAGAGTGAATAAGCTGGGTCTGATTATGAGGCCAGCAATTTAGCTAGACCCCGGCTCTCAAGCTGGGCATCAATAATAACAAGCAACGGCAGCCACTCGTCGGTGGTCCAGGGACAACAGCAACAGCAACAACAATAGCAGCAGCAGCAGCAGCAAGCCTGCGGCGAGAGTCACTAGATCAGCACTAGGCACTGCGAGGCAGCTTGCAACCAGTTGTAACAAGCTGCGATGTGGCAGTCGAGTCGAGTCGAGTCGAGTCGAGTCGAGTCGAGTCGATGCTGAAGCTGGAAGCTGCAAGCTCCAGTCGAGCCCTCGGTGCGCGTGGCCATCGCGTCTCTTGGCGTTTTATGACTTTGTTTGGCAGCCGCTGCCGTTGCGGCTTAGAAACAGGTGCACTTCACATCAAAAGAGCAGGCCACAGTCAAACACTCGAAACACTTAATCAAGGCGTTGTCGTTGCCACACTGATGCCAAAACCATTTTAGCCCTGTTCAAAGCAAAATTGGGAATTGGAATTCTTGAATATTTCTAATGCAGTTGGATATGACACAATGTTATAGACAGTGATCTAAAAAAAGTCTTTAAAAACACCAAAAATTAAATCATGTAAAATCCAAAACTAAATAAGTTACAAAATATAATTAGTGAATCGATATATTTATTTAAAGGTATGATTTAATTTCCATTTTAAATATATACAATATTTACAACTCTATACTGTGCATTTTATAACATATATCAACTGTGAGATATTGATGTGTAGATCGTATATCATATGGAAAGATGAATAGACTGGTAAATGACCAACCTCCTGCAGTTTGATTGCATCCAATTTCTATAATACACATTTAAAAAATAAGTATTATGGTCCTACTTTTAAATGGAATTGATATTTAATAATTATTTCATTATTTGTTGTTAGAATAATGAAATATGAGTTACTCTAGAAATAAAAAAATACAAATATCTTGAATATTGTAATTTGTATAATTTAAATTAAACTGTTTCAGCCCCTTAAATAAATGAATATAATAATTATGTTTCTTTGTACGATAAATGGACTGCATTTGTATTACTCACTCAACAAATTCAGTGCCATGGATATTTGCCATATTTGAATTGGCAATAATTTGCATTACTTAGTGGCCAAAGGAGTTTGGATCGCTTTTGCCTCACTGTCCAGTGCTGACTCTGTTGTGGCCGTCTTGGCATTCACGTCTAATTACCGGGAAGTCAAATGCAGTCAACATATTGCGCTTTGATTTGTGCTGGCAGCAGCAGGCAACAGGCAACAGGCAACAGGCTGCTGTTGCAGCTTCAGTCTTCAGTTTGCGTCTCTGGCGTTGCCTCCGTCGCCGTCTGAGGCGCAACGTCAGACCTCCTCATCTGGGGTCTGCCTTCGTGGCCATAGTTATAGTTTACTCGCCTGCTACACGATGGGAAAATGTGCGTTGCCTCTTGCGTCTGTGGCAAGTGGTAGCCAAAGTGTGGAAACACGGGCAATTCTTTCAGCCCAGGCAACAACTGCGAATATCTTGCAACTTGCAACAGCCAGAGCCAAAGCAACAACATCTGCCCCAGGTTGGGCCTGGTCAGTCATAAATCAGGCTCATTTTAATGACGCAAACGAAATGCATCTGGAAACGTGTTCCGCTGCCCAGTTGGCCGATAGTCGAAGTCCAAGTCCAAGTCTAAGTCCAAGACGTAGTCGAAGTTGTTGCCCAGTTGCTGCCCACTTGGCCCACAGTTGGCCTGTCGCTAGCAATTTGATTCTCTGCATGCACTTGCTCCACTTGCTGGCTGCCGGGCTACAGAGCCTGCCCCAGGTTGCAGCTCCAACTGCAACTCCTCCAGCAGCAATAACTCTCGAGCAAACGCAGCTCGCAACTTGCAACTCTCGCCGCTGAGCAGCAATTAGAGTATCAATCATAGGGACATTAACAATTGAAAAATTGTCTTTGAAAATTGAACAGCAATTAGAATATCGCAATCGCAATTGATTGTGCCTGCAAATTTACCTCGAACTACAGCAAATCATTATGACCCATTAATATCGCCCGTTGGCAACAAAATCGTTTGGTCAACAACAATTTAATTGTCTTTGGAGCGAATGATATGATAAGTAGGAATCTTCTTTCCACACTTTGATTTTGATTTGATTTGAAATAAAGTAGCAAAACAATTTGTCTTTGATAACAATTTGGTTGGGCTGCAATCATAAAACTAATAAACCAAAATCACCAGAAGTCAATGGCTTAAAATGTCGCCATAAAAACTTTTGAAATTGCCAAAAGATATTGATCGAGAAGAGCACAATGGAATTTCCGCAAATAGGATGAGAGTATTGACCTGTTGTGTATACAGGCAGACAGATCTGGGCCTTTGTGTAACGATTTGTCACTAGGCCCCAAATACAGTTAAAGCCCATTTGAAGCTGGCCAACAGATTTGGCCACGAGATGAATAGATTGATCCGCAAAAAATAGAAACAAAACTATGAAATCTTAATAGGAGAGACAATGCTGATTGAGTGATAGACTAAAACGGCTGCTAATTGATTTAAAGACACATTTCAACGGTCTCGGCGACATTACATTAAGCTTATAAGGTGTTTACTAAGTCCAACAAAAAGCAGACGAGAGAAATAGAAAAAAAATATAAAAAAAGTTAAAACACTTTTATGGCCGCTTAGAAACGCAAATTTTATGCTAAACTTATGCAAGTCGATGGCCAAATCGATGGCTAGAATTTAGATGCGCATAGATTTTCCCAAGCAGCTTACTACAAAGACGTCGATTGGCCAGAGCCCTGGACCGAGGTTTGGACCGAATATATGGGTGCTGGACAGATAAATGAATTGGTGAGCGGGGGAAGGGGAAACCAAGTGAAACTGTTGTTAAAACTCTATGAGCATTTTTAACGACCATTTTTTATTCTTTTTATTATATTTGTTGCTGTTAATTTTGATGATTCCTCGTTGTAAGACTGTGAACGAAAAAAAAAAGAAACATTCAAATGTAATAAAAATCGAACCGAATTTGAATAGAAATGACCAAAAACAAACAATGTACATAAAGCGTTCAGTTTCGAACAAAATACCCCAAAACAATGCGACACAACCTTTTCTATTCTTTCTATTTCTATTTTATTTAATTTCAAGATTCTTCTTCTAGATTTTGGAAATACCCTCGATGCCTGGTTAATAAAGTGTATGCTCTCTATCTATTATAGTTCATACTGCTTGCATAGCAAAAGATAAATGCAATTATTTGTTGTCGTTTTATTAATCAGATTTATTATTATTGTTTTCTTGTATTTTTAATTTTATTTGAATTTTGAAATGTGCATAATATTTCAGTATAGAGTATTTTGAATGCATTCACCTCGGCTAGATTTTCCTTTTTATTATTTTATTTTATTTGTGATTTCTGTTTGATTTTGGGCAGCTTCGTTGATCGAATGTGTGACACATTTGTATGCAATCAACTTAAGTATAACATTTAATTAATTTCTTAAGCTCCATGTTATATTTTGATACTCTTCAAATCTGAGGCTTTTGGATTTGCCTCAACCAGTATTTTTTGGTGAAAACATTTATTTCTGCAATTAACTTGAAGGAAATGCAGAACAGGAGATAATAAATTTCTATTAAAATAAGTTTTGCGATTTTGTAACCTGTTTTCAGGTAATATAATAATGAATAGATGTGATACTCTTGTTGTGTTTTTGCATTTTCAATATATTGAAATGTACGTATTGGATATTTTTGGGTAACAAAATCAATATGAATATTGATTTTTATATAACTTGTTTTATTGATCATTTTCATCAATAGGAGACATTTCGATTGAAGAGTATAGATGATTCGTTGTGCTTAGCTCTTCTAATTTCCTATGGGCCTTTTCCATCTTCTACTCTCCGTTTAATTTGCATGCAAATAGAGCTACGGGGTCAGGTCCCGGGTCTGACAGCCCTTCGGTGACGAGCAACGAGCATCGAGCATCGAGCAACGACTCGCACAGCTTCTTCATATTGTTGGTGTTGTTGTTGTTGGCATCGTTGCTGTTGCTGTTTTTGTTGTTGTCATTGGAGGTGTTTGTTTTATTTTGACATCTTTCGGCTGGCCGGCTGTTAGCTTTCGCCGTTAATTAAGGTTTATGGACAAATTATGCCCACAAATTGGCAATTAAAATTAGAACGCGCATATAAATTCAAGAGCACCCATCTCGTTGTTGTTGTGGTTGTTATTGCTGGCGTTGTTATTGTTGCTGTTGCTGTTGCTGTTGTTGTCATTACGCTGACAAAATGTTGTCACTTGACTGGTTTCTCATTCTGTTGCACAACAAAAACTGCATGTCGCTGCCGTTGATAAGATTAAACTTGTTTCCAACGCGCTCGATATTGACTTGTGTTGGCCGTTTATAATGTGGGCGTACTTGTCCAGCACTGCCAACTACCATTCGATCGAAATCAAAATCAAAATCGAAATCGAAATCAAAGCAATTGAATTAACACAAATGAGATAACAATAATATTAGCTGATTGCTCGACCTTCACAATGTTTTCAAATTCAATTTCATCGAGTTTCATATTTCAAAATATCGACGTTACAAACGAATGTTGGAAAAAAGGCTTTAAAAACTTGGCAAGAAAATCAAAAGTGGCTTCCAACTATGTATTTCAATAAATTTGTTGATAATCGTTGCATTAGATGTGCGTTTTGCTTTAAGTTAAAGTATGCGTAACATTGTAAAGCTGTTGACATTGAAATAACTTTCATTCCCTCCCTCGCCAATTTGATATAGTACGGAAAAATACATAAACAAATATGCAGATCCAGAAAACAAAGAAATAAAAATATACCGTCCGATTGTTTTCTATTTTTATACCCGCTACCCATAGGGTAGAAGGGTATTATGACTTAGTGCCAACAGAAAATGTATGTAACAGGCAGAAGGAGACATCTCCGACCCCATAAAGTATATATATTCTTGATCAGCATCAACAGCCGAGACGATATAGCCATGTCCGTCTGTCCGTCTGTCCGTCTGTCCGTCTGTCTGTCTGTATGAACACCTGGATCTCAGAGACTAAAAGACATAGAGACACCAAATTTTGGCAAAAATGTTCCTTCATACCCTACGCAGATCAAGTTTATTTCAAAAGTTGGATGCCACGCCCCCTTCGCCCACAATAAGCATTTATCTAGAAAAAGTCAAGTTTTTTTTATGTAAATCGCGTATAACTCCAAAAGTTCTTTGTGTAATGATGTGTAATTTGGTAAGCCATCTGCGCTTGACACTCTTAATATACCCTGTAATTTTGGTAAAAATAGGATAAGTAGAACAAAAGTTATTCGCGAAATTATTAATCAAAATTGTTGTTCCCAATGCATATGGACGTTTTAAGTGTGTGATTGACCTAGAGATATCAAATTTGGTGACAGTATTCGTGTAGGTCTTACGCAGATCAAGTTTATTTTAGATTTTTGCCACGCCCCTTTCCGCCCCCGAAAACTGTAAAAGCCGTAATAATGAACCTAGAGCATTGAATTTTTGTATGCATAATAATAATTATATTCTCAATGATTCCTGTGAATTTGGTTGAGATCGAGTTAAAAACAAGGAAGTTATTAATGAATCAATTTTATATGCAAAATTCACTTGCAGCTGCTCGCGCTTTGTTTGTTTAGTTGACAGTGTGACCATTGCGGTGTTGTGGATTTCTTCCCGCTATTTTCAAATATATACAAAACACAAGTTTCAGTATATTTTTGGTATATTTGTTGTTAAAATATCATCAAAATTTTTTTTGTTCTCTCGAAATGGGTTGCGGGTATCATACGGTCGAGCACTCTCGACTGTAGCTTTCTTACTTGTTTATTACTAGAAAATGTACAGTTTGCAGTATACAGTATTTTTTTGCAGTATTTTTACGGCATATTAGCCAAAAGCATAAAACAATAAAAACATATATTGATGCAACTGAATAATTAAAAATATAAGTATTTATCATTTCAATTGATGCACTTTTATCATTCGAGGCCTGAAATTAAATGAAGTTGTAACATTTAAGAATTCGATGCGATTATAAACAGTTTCATATTCCTTGCACGAGCCGATTTCTAATTGCTTTAAATAGCATGTTTCGCCCCAAAAAGCTTTTGAGCGTTAATAAAGTCGCATCGTCGCTTGATCAAGTACAACAAAGTATTAAGCGCGTTTAACCAGAATCGAAAAATGAATCTAATCCCAATCAAAGCGTATCCGCACTTGGCGGTATTCCAATTAATATTCCACTACGCGGCGTTGCACTGCAGAGTCGAGTTGAGAACTCGTTCTAGGAAGCCGTTTAAAACACTCATCGAAGCTTCTAGTTTTGATGTAACCCAAACTGTAATATCAGCTCTGTGCTATAACATAACTCGTTCCATTACAATTTCAATGGGATCGCTTTTTTCAGACTTGGATTGGAATTGTTTATCGAAGTGCTGACCAGCTACCGATGGGAGAGACCTTAACTGGCACTATTGCTCTATTCGGGCGCATCACAGCCTATAAGTCATGCCGCAGCTTTGTGGTCAAGAACTGTTTGGGCCAGCCTGTCTCCAGCACCTGCTACAAATGCGCTGTCAATAATTACAACGAAAAAATGCACGCTCGCTCGCTCTCTGTCGCTCTCTGTCGCTGTCTCGCTCTGTCTCTCTGCTTGCACATTTGCCACAATCATTTACACTAAATCACTTAGGTGTACAAGTGTCTGTGGCGCGGCCCAGCCACCCTAAGACCCCAACCCAACCCAGATCAGCCGGCTGGTCTATAACGACAACGTCGAAGACGAGGCCCAGAGTTGGCTCGTAAACATTTACGCATATTGCAAATAAGCAACAACTATAACAACTAGTTGTACGAGATGATGAGGATGAGGATGAGGATGACGATGACGATGATGATGTTGCTGCTGTTGTCGCAAGAGGCAGAAGAGCAGGTCCTCCCTGGTTGCGTGGCTGCGTGGCATCGAGGGGTCCACTAATTCACTTTGCTGCTCGCTGATTGGCGGAGAGCGCCAGGTGGTCGCGAGTCTAACGCAACCGCCGCGCCGTCGATGCTTAATCTGAGATTCCTCATCCACTCTCCACTCCGCTCTCTCTCTCCCTCTCTCTCTCTGTCTCTCCCTCGCTGGCTGCGTAACATGTTTTGCACTCCCCCCC
The DNA here is from genome assembly GCA_035047365.1 of Drosophila ustulata. Classification (NCBI taxonomy): domain Eukaryota; kingdom Metazoa; phylum Arthropoda; class Insecta; order Diptera; family Drosophilidae; genus Drosophila; species Drosophila ustulata. The sequence goes on from JAWNPT010000095.1 coordinate 835,580, forward strand.
TGCCGCGCTCGCTCGCTCCACTTGATCGGCGATACAGCGGCAGCATCCTGCCTCAACTCTCCACGCTTCACTCTCCACACCTCACACTCCACTCTCCACTCTCCACTCTGCGCTCTTTGATGCTCCCTCTGTTAAGTTCAGTTCAGTTCGATGCGGCGTTTCAAAGCTGCTTGACTGCTCCACTTTGACGGCGGCCGTTCGTCCGTGCGTCCCAATCCATCCATCTCGCTGTGGACGCTGCATAAACTGGTTCACTCTCCCCTCCCCCCCCCCGCCACCTCTCTCTTGCATAACGAGCTTTGCTTTTCGGTTTGATTTTTTGCGCACAGGTGGCTGCTGCAGCCATCGCTGTTGTTGTTGTTGTTATTGCTGAGCGAGCGATCGCGCGTAATAAGCCGCGAAAACATTGTTCAGCTACGAGGTTCAGTATCGAGCATTCTTCCATCCCCTGCCCCTGCCCCTCGGCTTCGAGCGTGCGCAATCAGCAGTCAATGCTGCGGAACCGGTTCAAGCGGCACCTTGATTTCCAGCAAGGATGCCGATCACAGCCGTAGATAAGCCCCCTCTCCTCCTCGCTCCTTGCACAGCCTTCTGCTCCCCAGCTAGGGGAGACTCTCCATCTATATGTAGGCAAATTATGCGAGCAGCCAACAACAACCGAACATTGGACACACTTGATGTTGATGTTGATGTTGATGTTGATGGTGATGGTGATGTTGATGTTTTTGTTGGTAGAACGCAGCTGGGCTGAGAACTGGAACGGGAACGGGAATCGGGCAAGAAGCAGCACAAGATGTGGCTCTGAGGGCACAACAGCAGCAGTCAACACTTTCGCAGCCCGCTCGCCGATATAAACATTTGGCCATTAATCATTGGGCGACTGCAACAAGAGTTTGCTGCACTTTGCCAATCTCATTATGCCACTTAATTGAAATGTCATAGAGGGCCACAGCAAAGGCGCATGGCTGCTGACCGGGGAGAGGAAAGGGGCAAGGGCTGGGGGGCGGTGCTGGAAAATCGTTTTCCCTATTACTAAGCCTGTATGATCTAATGGCTAACATCAGGCATAAATATAAATTGCTAACTTACCTTAATGAGCCAAGGCCCAGCATTTAAGCAACTGTTTCAAACAAAGCGAGTGTACACGACTTTATTATACCTGCCAATGATTTTATTGAAACAAAGAAAATTCAATTTTAACTTTTTCCGATTGCCTGAGCAATATCACTTAGTTTGGCACTTACCGATTTATTAATTATAATACAATAATTAATGAGAGACAATTACATACAAATTGATTAATTCAGAAAAACACGTGGGAGAACTATGTATATTCGAGTGCGCTCAAATTTGAAATACCTGTTACCCGTTTCGATAGGTACAAAACAGTTATGTGGCCCACAGTGATCTTGAATTTGATTGCTAAAATATACAAAAAAAAATATTATATATACCGCAATTTAATAATTAAATTGCAAGAATAAAGAATCATTGGTATACAAATATTTCAATTCATTCGAAAGATAATCATTCTTATAACTGATCCCATCACTATTCGCTGCTGATGACCCACCACCGTTATTAATTATTTATTGTTTTATTTGATTTTCTAACTGACAAATTTCCTTCAAAATTATAAATCACATTTGTGCAAGTTGGTATGTCCAATAAATGAATTCATTACAAATAATTGTTAGGCAAAGATAAATTAGTTTCTTAACCCAGAAAGGTCATAATAATGTCTCTTACACTAAGGTCATCCAACGATATTTTTAATTCCGATGAAAAAACTAATCCAAATCGGATTTTATTATTTAATTTATTTAATTTTAAATCAAGAGGTTAAGAAATTCATATATGTTTGGCGAAGGATGGCGTTCCAGGGTTCAAAATGGTAGTTGGGAAGGAGCTCACCAATGTGGCATTAATGTTTTCAGGAAACTCTCATTAAGTACTATATTAACAAATGTAATCCACGAAAAAAGTGAATTATTTGAACAGTGCTCAAGATTTTGTAATAGATAAAAAAAATGGCAAATATTATTGTATTTGATCGAAATTGATTTAGATCGACGTCACTAGCACTTGACTCAATTTGCATTATGGATTCGATTAGAGCCCAGATATGATGTAATCGAAGTTTGTTTGATTTTATTTTTATTTTGGTAAGCAGATGATATTGTCTGAGTGCGTTCTATAATCGAATCGAGTCGAGTCGAGTTGAGTTCAACTTTCTGCTGTTGGCCATAACCTTAGGTTGATGCAGATAACATGTTGTCATAACCATAGACTGTAATATTTGCCTTTGCCGATTGCCGCATCACTGCACAAGCAATTTAAAGTAACATACGCACACACACACACACACAGTAGCGTTCAGATGTGTAAAAGTTGATGTCCTTATTTGTGCAACGACATCCGCATCCGCAGCTTGAACGTCGCATTTCGTTAGCCTTTGACTGCAGCTCCAAAACTGCTGCATGCCACACACAAACCGCAGCAGGAGCAGCAGCAACAATTTGACAAGCCACCAAAAGAGTGAGACGGCCACAAAGAGAAAGAGAGAAAGAGAGAGAGAGAGTTGAAACATAGAAAGACGTTGGCTCTTCGCCTTAGCCTCAAAGACAGCTAAGCTTAACCCTTGGCTGGCCCCTGGGTGGTAGCCATGCCGCCGTGCAGCTCCCTGTGGCAGCGACAAGTGGCAAAAACCTTTTGACAACTGCAACGCAGGCAGCCAGCAGCAAAATGCGACGACATTTTAATCGACAGGCCAAAAACGAGGCCAAAGTAACAGTCTGAGCTGCAGCTTCGACTTCAGACTTCAGACTTCAGTCTTCAGATTGCCACTGCAACTGCAGCTTCGACTGCAGCAGCTCCTGTTTGTGTTTGTGCAACTGTTTTTTGTTTTGTTTCGGGCCGCACTTGCAACACTCCCTTATGGCAGAGCAGAGCGTTCAGAGCCCAGTGCCTCAACAGTTGTCTGAAACGCCTCGCTTTTTTATTTTTTATTTTTTTTTTGGTTACGCTGGTGGCCACAACGTCCTTTTCTCGTCACCAAGACGATGATCATTATCACCATCGCTCGCTATCGTCATCATCGAGTTGTGCAGCATCACTGCCTCGTCAAAACGTCAATCGGTGTAATCAAGCGTTAAGTGATTCTGCGGAAGCGCATCGAGGCCCCAGACCCAAACTCAAGGTTTAAGCTGTGAACTGGGCAGAAGTAGGGGCAAAGACTGTGGCCAGAGGGGGGGCGGGCAGGGGGCTGGCTGCAACTTGACTGATTTCACTGAGGCAGCTGCGGCACAAGGCACAGCGAGCAAGCATCACTTTTTGCCATACCCTTCTTGTGTTTTTTGCAAATGTCGCCTCTTTTTACAGACGAACAGGTAACGCTAAATGCGAATGCGAGTACGAGTATGAATGCGAATGCGAATGCGAATATGAATGCATATCTGGCATACAAACAGAAGAAGCGAATATATCTGTTTCATTCTCAAAGCATTTGGCTAATAAAAGATATTGGAATCAGTTGCGATATTCATTCTGAGGAAAATACAACAAAATGAAAAATGAGTTATAAAAATCACAATACTGTTAAATAAAATATGTGGAATAAGTGCTACTCACAGTTAAAATTGTCAATTAAAGACAGAAATTTGAAAGGCAGGGTTTAGTAGCTTTCATTGATTAAAATATATTTTCTTATAATATTTACATTATATATTTGAAGCGAAGTTAAATATTTAATTATTTAAGAGATTTTAAAGCTAATATAATTTGTAGAATATTAGGTTCCAAATAATTAGTAAAAAAAAAAAAAAACAAATTAAATGTATATTTTTTGTTCTTGCAAAAACAATTAATTCACGGCCCTAACCAAAAGTCTATTTGAAAATAACTTTTCACATCCGCAGGGCTTATATAATGTACCTTTATATGTTGATTATTTACCAAATAGAAATGGGCACTTGTAAAATTTTGTATTTAGTTTTTGTTAAAAAAATAATATTATGGCCTTAACCGAGACTCTGAAATTATTTAAAAAGTGCCATAGAAAGTTAAAATTGTATTTGAAAAGAACTTTTCACTTTCGATATCCGTTTGACTGCAGTGATAAAAGCGAAAATTGGGTAAGTTATTTTTAGTCGCCATATTAGTTGGGCTAAAGCATAAGGGAATGAAAACTAATTACATTAAAATAAATATTGATATGGACAATGGCTCGTAGGTCATGTACATTGTGCGCTTTGTAACGAGCGTCAGTCAAAATGAATCGCATAGGCCATCATTAGTTAATGGGCCTAATAACATAATGAGAATATGTCAAAGTCAAAGTTTGACTACCTTTCAAATCCATATCAAAATCAAGCAGGGCATTACCCATAGGCCAGCCAAAGCCAAAGCCAAAGCCGAGCCGAGTAAACAGAAAGTCAAATTCAATTAGGAATTGGCTTGAGTTGTTAGCAACCAAACCATCCTGTGCTGCTATTAGCCCACTCCCAGCTAAAGAACAATATGCCGTAATCAAAGCAATTACAGTTTGAGCAACAGCAGCAACAACAGCCACAAATAAGTACTGGTTAACTGGCCAAGTTGGCGACTTGGCAACGAAAACGGTCATCAGCTATGCAAATTACTTGGATATTTTTCACTTACACACACTCCACCAGTGAAGGGGCACTAAGGGGGGAAGGGGGGAGGAGGGGGTTGGTTCAGTTTAATGGGCTTCAGTGGTGCAATGTGCACCACAAATTAGATGGGCAAACTATGAGATACTTTTTATTCGGTCAATTAGTACATTAGCAACTGCAACAACACAAAACAACGTATCGCGAGCTGTGAGTTATGAACATTATTGTTATTTTGATTGGCTAACAGAAGCATAAACATCATTAACAATAACAGACACCAACAAAAGAGATGGAATAACAGTTGAAAATCATTATTATCAATCGATGTATCGATTGTTTTTGATTTTTAGTTCCCGTGCAGGATATGTCTTCATCCTTGTCTTCCCCTCCCTTGCCATCATCCCCCTTCGCCCCACCTGCCATCGCATCTGTCCCTTGTCGTTCGCATGCTCTCGTGATGTGACTTGACTTCAAGTCAAATTTCGGTTGCGTCGAATCGAAAGGCAAAATTCACAACAATTTTGTGGCCATTGCATATTTATGCGGATTGGCATGGAAGTGTATATCACACAGCAGCACGAAGGCGGGCGGATGAGCTGTCAAAGGGGGGAGGGGAATGGTTGCCTTTAGTACATGTCATTGTAGTCGTTGCTATTGCTGTTTTCGTCGTTGTGCTCTCTTATGTTTACCTTTGTCAGTCGACAATTCGATTTTATAGTCCTCCGCTTGCTACGCTTCAATTTCAGTTTATTTTCGCTCTCTGTGACAGGATATTGCGACTTTGAGTTGACTTTGGGGACGGAGCAAATGCGAACTTAATTGATAGAAATGTGGAAAAAATATTAACACTACAATATAAATGTGTATATTGTCAGAAAATAATTAAAATGTCTTATTCGCAGCAAATATTTAAAATTGTTACTTGAGATACGTTTTGCAGAAATTACTACCGAGAAGACTCTTAATTACCTCCTAATTCTCAAATGCATCACGGGAGGGCAAATATACAAATAAATTACAAAAATAAAAATATTATAATATAAATAAAAAAAAAATATAAATTATTATATAATATAAATAAAATATAAATATAATATAAACATTTAAAAAGTAAGTCCAGAACACTCTCAATTGTCTCTTACAAATTCATCCGAGAGGATAACTATTTATTGCTAGAATCATAAATTATGCAAACTAATTTGTAATCAATATTTGTTCTCATATTAAAATTGTAAAAATATGTATTGTTATTACAAAAATGTTACTTATTATTTCAAATTCAGAACAGATTTAAAAGTTAAGAAACAGTCATAGAGACAGGGCATTTTATTATAGAAATTTGCAGTTGACAAATTGGAAATTGATATTAAAATGTGGACAAGTGTTATAATTATCAATAATATACTTGTTTTAATCTACATATATTAATTAATGTATTATTGATAGCTAAACAAAAATATAAAGGTCAATGATTTATAAGTAATGGCAATTCTTCGTCTGTTATTTTTCTTGACTTGGCATTTTTGTTTGCGTCGTTTGCAAATTGAAGAGATACTGCAATCAAATTAAAATGTTAACATATGTTCTCGATATTAAAAATATATTTACTCTTTTATTACACGTGTTATTAATTTTCAATTTTGGATCTTAATTAAAATAAAGTTAAGAAAATTGGAATAACTATAAACTGTAGGTCATTGCAATTTTTAGAAAAAGTGTTTGTTTGTCTTTTAAAATGTTTTTTGTTTACGTGGAATTTGTAAGTTTTAAATCTTAATGATAATATCGCGAGGTCCACGAAATTGGAATAATAATTTTTTTTTTCGCTTGCAATTCTGGTTTTTGTCGCAAGTAAATTGAAAAGAAGCTGCTGGTGATGTGCAGCAGAAATGTGATTGAATCGATATCTTATTTTATTATGCACTCGATGGCGATTCTTTTCGCGATTGTGACTTTTTGTTCTTGGTCATGAATACAGTAATTACATATACATACATATACATACATATGTTTGTATGTATGTATGTGTGTGTGTCCATAGATCAGCCCATGTACATTAAGGGTATATAAACATTTATGTATATAACGAGCACATGCATAAATATATTTCATTTATGCTCAAAGCAAATTGCCGCTGCCAAAAGCTGCCAAAAACCAATTGCAATTTTCCATGCGCCGCATGCATAAATAATACACACACACACACACACACACACACACACACACACACACACACACACACGCACACTCGCAAAGACTGCAAATAAAACAAAATTACGCATACGCCGTGTGCTGTTGGCCGGAAAAAGGGGAACGCTCGGCAATGTGGTTGGCGGGGGGTGGCAGGGGAGGGGGTGATGGTCTCAAGCAAAGCTGAGGCGATGTCAATGGCTGAGGAGAAGGAGGACGAGGCAGAGGAGGAGGAGGAGAAGGAGAGGAGAAGAACTCTGAGCTCTGTTGTTGGACTCTGAGCTCTGGTGACATCGAACGCAATGCCATTGCCATGATACTCAGTTTTGTTTAATAATTTATGTATATGCCTTGGCAGCAACTCACACACACACACACACACGCACACATATATAGCAGCACATTGGTTACATATGTTTCATTTGCGCGTCTGTTTGTGTAATTTACAGTTACACAAAACCGCAAATAAAGTTGCCAACATTACGATTCAGAGAGGGGGGGGAGGGTGTGAGTGGGAGGCCGGAGGGCAAGGGGCACAAGAAGGTTGTGGGGAGGGGGGTGGAGGAGTAACAGCAACTACTCCATCAAGTGAACAACAAGAAGACAAAACGCTGAAAAGTCAAAAGGGTTTAAAAGAGCAACTCTCCTTGTGCGGTGGGGGATGAGGGGCGTTGAGGGGTTGAGTGTTATAGGGGATGGGGGAATACGGGGAGGGCATATTATGACAATAACATGTCGCAGTTGAAGTTGAATTTGAAGTGCCCAGCGAGTTCGTGCCCAAGGAAGTTCTCAGTTCGAGCAACTCGTAGTCTCACAATTGTTTCCCGTTAATGTTGCCGCTCCCCCTCCCCACTTTGCCGCCCCTGCTTACCCCAAAATGCCCGCGAAGCAATTGCAAAGTAATTGAAAGCACTCACAAAAAAACACAAAAAAAGCGAGGAAAGAGTGCAGAAAAGAAGGAACGCTTAGTTCAAGTTTCTTCACTTATTGATTTTGCAAAGCGGAGTCAAAGTAATAGTTGAAGTTGGAGTGGAGGTGAAAGTTGGAGTTGGCTTCTGCTTGGGGTTTGTGGCTTCAATGGGTTAATAATACCGATAGTTGTGTGATAACATCCAGCGATGTGCACACACTGGTGTGTCCGGCAATCAACCATCAATTGCGTCGGTAAGCGACTGCTCAACAATATTTGAGTGGAGTCGATGGCGTTGCTTGTCGACTTTTGAGCTGTGTATCGATAACTGATCGAAAGTTTGCGATTTGCAAACTATAATAATTATAATTCAACTGTATTTACACATGTCGATTGATGCTCACAATAAATATATATTTATCTTGTTATATTCTGTACTGAAAATCGTATAATCGTAATTCAATAGATTTTTTTTATTTCTTCTCTTTAATTAATAAATAAATATATATTCTGTAAAACATAGATACATTTTTTCTTTTAATAGTGGTTGAAAATAATTATTTTGATTATTATTTATTTTTAAATTCAACTTTTGTTAGTTTCATATATTTTCATATAAATAGTATCAATTTATCGAAAGTATTTGTTTCCATTCAAAGCTCTCTCTAATTATACATAAATAAATATTCTCTGTAAAGTAAATTCTGTTTATGCTATCAGTTAATATGTCATTCGTTTATACTGTGTCAAAAACAACTATGTTGATATATATCGTACATATATATTTCATTAAAATTTCTAGTAATTTATCGATAGTTTAGTTCTAATTCGAAATCGTATCTAACATAAATACTATTTCCGTTGAATTATTCTATTTACAGCTAACTTTTAATTTTATGCTTAATTTGAGATGAGAATGAATACAATTTATTGTATTTTATTAATCTTAAACACTTTCCACCGAATCCAGCACTCCCTCTAAGAAACCGCTGTGCAGGATAACAAAATTAGAGCATAATTAACGCAAAATAGTTGGCAAAGTGTAATACTGGTATTTCCCCTCTCGACAATTGCCGGCTTTTATCCAAAAATGTTGTTTGCCGCCAGACTGCAGCACAACTCAAGAGCTGAAGCTAAACTCAAGCTAATCAAAACTTTGAATTCAATAGAAAAATCCACGCAGTGTGGCAAGAAGTAGTCGAGGTTGCATGCACCGAGTGTCGACTGTCGACTGCTTGTTGTGGTTACTTTAAGCGGAGCCGAGCAAGTGAGAGCGGGAGTTAGCGAACACAAAAGACATAAACATTTTCAATAGATTTCCGCTAACAAGATAAATAGTTTGAGCCAAGTTGGCAGCGCACTTAAGGATACAAAGCAACTGAAAAGCAGCAGACGCTTCAAATCGCCACGGCAACAGCCAGCAGAACACACACAGAGAGAGAGAGAGAGAGAGAGAGAGAAAAAGAAAGGGAGAGAGTCTCACTCTTGCTTTGGGGGAATACGGGGCCTCAGTTCGCTCCTTGCTGATTATTGATATCAAATTGGAAAGTGGCTTGCCGGGCGTCTCTCTCATAATTTCGCTTCGCAGACACAAAAAATGAAATACACGGAAAAAACACACATACCACATGTATGCCAGTGGCTAGTGAGGAATTGGGGCTGGGACAAAAGGTTATAAAGCTTTAGGTGCTCATATTAAATATCCTGCTTAAATATCCTTATACTGTTTCCTATTGATTTTGCTGTCTCGTTTCGATTTCCTTGCTCATTTCTCACTCCTCGCGCAGTTCACAGCATTTTCATTTCCTATTGCAATGATTTTCCTTTTTGCCCGGCTATTTATTCTGCCTCACCGATGGCGTCGCCGACAAAATCGGCCGTGCCACTAAAAAAGATAAAAAAAAATTCGGAAAACCGAAAGGAAAAGAAGAGAGTAAAAAGTTCGCATTCCCATCATCATGAAGAAATTTGTAATAAAAATTCAGCAGCAAATGAGAAAAGTACACACACTGACGTATGACGCATACCTGGCTCTCTTCACCCCCCCCCCCTCCTCTTTCTGCTGTTGCTCTCTTTTGAATTTGGAGCAGACAACGTGTCAGTTACCGTTAGACGCGCAAAAAACTATGCCATTGCCTTTGTCTATCGCTGGCATGCTTTCTCCCCTCCCTTCTATGTATATCCTCTGAATAGGGAATATCTAATAGCAGATAGTAGTTTTCGTGGCCCCGGGCCAGCGAGCAAGGAACCTTCGAGTCGCTCAGGAAGTTGGCACTGCTCAGTATGCGATTTTCCAGCTGAATGGATTCAAGTACATCCGTCATAAGCCCGAGGAATGCATCCAATGCATTTTCAAAGAACACCTTCAACTGCAGATGCGTGTAAAAATTGTATAAAATTGTATGAAACACAAATATTTAGATTTATTTTTAGAATTGTTAGCTTAATTTTGTTATCATTAAAAGGTAAAAGTGTTCATATTAAATGCACCACAATCAGTTGATGCAAATCAGCTGAAATAATTAATCATTGACCTCTGCATTCAAATTATTATTCAAGCACATCCGTCATAAGCACGAGGAATGCATCCAATGCATTTTCAAAGAACACCTTCAATTGCAGATGCGTGTAAAAATTGTATAAAATTGTATGAAACACAAATATTTAGATTTATTTTTAGAATTGTTAGCTTAATTTTGTTATCATTAAAAGGTAAAAGTGTTCATATTAAACGCACCACAATCAGTTGATGCAGATCAGCTGAAATAATAAATCATTGACCTCTGCATTCAAATTATTATCAAAAGTGTTGAAAGTACTATAATAATTCAATTCTAAAACACCAACAACTTTACCAACGGCTTTAAATTCAGCGTAAGCGTTACATATAGTATTAATTGCTGTGCTAGTAAAATTATTTATTTTCAACAAAAGACTTTCAGTAAAATAATTAATCAACATCGACAGCATTGAAGCTATTGAGAAAAGGATTGCAAGAATCAGTATCGACAGTAGTATCAGTTTTGAAATTATTGTAAATAATTAATTTACTTGCATTGACAGCATTCTACTTAGCATTGTCAACATCATTATTTTTGTACGACATCGACAGCATTAAAACTATTAAAACAAAGTATTGCAACAATACAAATAACAAATACAACAATGTAACCAATTCAATTCTAATGGGGCATAGGCAGCATTCCATAGAGCATTATCATCAACATTATCAACGGCATTAAACTAAGCGTTAGTATTAAATTTCGTATATATTGTTGCACGAGTAAAGCTATGCAATCAGTTGAAATTTAATGAAATTATAAATCAGCATTAATCCGATCATTACAACGATTGCAAAGAGTAATGTAACAATTATGTATATAAGCATTAGAATTATCATTCCCAATTGTATTAGCACTAGTTTTGCCTGTATTAATAATATTGCCAATTGACAATGTAGATAAAATAAGTGCAATACGAAAAGAGCATTGTCAAAAGCATTGCATTTAGTATTACCTTCAACGAGTTCATCAATCCTAACTGGTTCATCAGCAATAGCATAAATATTAGTATTCAAATAAGTCAACAAAGTGTTCAGTTTGCACATCGACTGGCAATGGAAATGAGGATGAAATTATAATTGGGCAAATAACTGTTAACTGCAATTTAATTTTTGGCTGGAAGCGTTTTAATAGCCCAATCAGCTGAAGCAGACATACTATAAATGAAAATAAAGCAGAAATTACAGAAAAACATTGCCTCATATTTATTTAATTTTCAATGTGGCCAGAGTTGTTGCAGCTGCACCAAATTACACGAGCGAATGGGAGGCGAAACAGCTGCAGCTTGTGGGCGGGGGGGCAATTCGGCTAATGTCCTTAAATTAGCGACTGGCCAAAACAGGAAATGAAAGGCGACGTCAAAGGCAAAAGAGAAGTTTTTTCGTTGTTGTTTCTGGCTATTGTTCTGCAGCTGAATATAAAACACATAACCAGCATATAGGAAATGGAACTGGTCATGAGTCAGCCACATTCCCACACTCCGGGCCAACAAATCAACACGTAGCCATAAAAAGCTAGAGAAGCTTGCCAGTCCCTAGCTATAAATAGCTAGGCGAAAAAAAAGAAGTACACCAAAAAGAAAGAAAAACCCCTGTATACTCGTATATAGTACAACTGGGGTCGTATATAAACCCTTTTTAGTCATCGAGTCGAGTTTGTTTTTGCCGGCCAACGAAATGTTTTATAGACGAAGTCGTAATGTCCTGCCACGTAGTATTATAGCTGCACTCCTTGCCGAACTCAGGGCATTAGCTACTAGACGTCGAGGCAAACACGGAAATAGCTGAAATAACTGGCCTCAGTTTGCATTGCGAGCAGCTTATCGGCAGTGGCAAGTGGCAAGTGGCAAGTGTGTGTGTGGCAAGTAAAAGCTTAGCCATGTTGACAATTATGAGATGGTTAGAGAGCAGGCCTCGCCTCCGTCTTGTAATGATGAAACAAAGCGTCAGCCAGACAGCAACAGTAACAAATGCGACAACAACAATGCCGAGCACAATGCTGACAGCTTCGAGTGTATAAGAAGAGCGTGAGCAAGTGTTGCCCTGGCATGAGTATAAAAATAAAAATAAATAAAAGCGGAAGTGACATAAAAAAAACATGTGGCAGCCTTTGCCGCCACACAGTGGCCAACCATCCCCATCCCCATCTCCAACTGCCAACCCTTTGCACTCGTATCTTGGCCACGCACGCAAAATGTGTTGCCTGTTTTTCGGCGTTAGCCCTTTTTCTGCTCCTCGCCTCGCCTCGCCTCTCCTCTCCTCTCCTCTCCTCTGCTCGGCCAGTTTCTTGGCCGTCCAAGGCAAAGCTCTTCTAATATGTATAGAGCAATGCCTCGTTTCTTGCCCCCCCTCCCTCCGCGCTTCCCATGCGGCTTTCTAATATGCTGCTGAAAGCGCGCCAGCGAGACAAATATTAATAAAATATACAACTATTAGTCATTGGCTAGCTGCCTGTCTCTGTGTGTGTACGCGTGTGTGTGTGTGTGTGTGTGTGCTGGAGCTTGTATTTTTAATATGAGAGACAAAATAAATATTCATAAAATGGCGGGCAGGCAAAGCCAAAAGACGACGGCAGCGACTTTATTCTGCTGAGTTCCCGCGCACAGTTTCGCTCCCAAATCGCCTTCTGGGCCTTCGCATTGTGTTTTGTAAGCGTTGCCCGGACGACGCTTCGTCCGCTTTTGGCGTTTTGTCAGACAAAGCGTTTCGCAGGCACATTTGCGTCATTACCTGCTGCTTATCCCCTTTGAGAGCAGTCTTCCCTCCCCTCCCCTCCCCTCCCCACCCCTCCTATGGGTGGCCGTTGCTGCCCCGCCTCGACTAACAATAAGACTGACGAATGTTGCGCCATAAAAATAAATACCTGCTGACATTTTTCATTGTAAATATTTTGTAGCTGCTGACGCGCGGCCAAGTGACTTGAATGTGGGCGTAAAGCCTGTGGCGGGGTGCCGAGGGGCGTGCCATGCCAGAGGGTGTGCCATCTGCCCCCTTTTCTCACTGTGTGTGTGTGTGTGTGCGTGAAAAAGGTTTTCACTCTTTTTGTCTCGTCACGGCAACGCACGCACAACATACGAAGACACTACAGAAATTGTCGACGAAGGGTGTCGCAGGAGTCGTTGGAGTAGAGCGGGTTGTAGAGGGACATCGTAGGGGGAGGGGGGTGGGGTTGGGGGCCAGGGCGAGGTTAGACAAATGGACGTCGCAATAAACGCGCTTGTGTTTCATTTCAAGGGTGTGTGCGCTGCTGATCAACAGCATTTGCGAACGAGTATCATGTCCATCCGTCAGTCGGTCTCTGTGTCTCTTTATCATTATCATCGTCCACATCATGATTATCGTTATCATTATCGCATTGCCCACGTCCCTGCCGCCAGTCATTATGGCCAACACCAAACACTAAAGCACCATGATATGTGGGCGCTGCCCGTTAGGTCTTAACTCCTGTTACAGCCGGGCATTTATCACGGTCTAGGCGCAGTTCAAAGGGCGCACTACGAAGGCATCTAACCAGCATTAAGTCAAGTTCCATTGAAGATAAACAATTACGCAGACAACCAAAGAAATTTAAATTAACAAGTGGGAATTCAATTTTGAAACACTTTTAGTGCACAAGAATGAGGATAAACAAACATTAATTTAATAAATGAACATTTTACAATTTATGAAGATGCGTGTATGAAATTAAATATGAATTACATCTTAAGTTCAAATTTACTCTCTCTGCCATTTTCTATGTGTTTATCTTTATTGAAAAGGGGTTTTCACTCATTCTGATTTCAGATCATATATATTTTTTAAAATAAAATTATTAAGTCTCTTTAAATTAATTTTTTTTTTATATTTTTAGTGATATCAGCTCTTCAATATTATAAAATTTTTAAAAATGTATTTGAATTCCTGTATAAAATAAACTAAAAATTTACATATGTTTTCACTGTAACACAATGCATGTTTATTATTCTAGTGTTCAAAAGTTAAATCGATAAATAACGCATAGTTGAAATATCATTCGTCTTTTAACAAGCTGTAACAATTACTTTCTATATAGTATTTTCATTATTTATCTTTTGCTTTCGCTGTTGCTGTCCCTTTTAGGAGTAAAAAAACTTATGTTAAAAGGGCTTCGATTACAGAAAATTAAGAATCAAATGAAACTATTAAGGAGTATGCCAAGATACTAATGAGACTCACAAATACCCTGTGATAATTAAATACAACTAATATATTTGGTGTAACAAATGTATATTACATTTTTTTCAGTGCTCAAACGTATTTGGTTTTAAATGAACTCGTTGACTATCCTAATTATCATGTGATGTGCCTGCGAGTCTCAGAATGTACAACTAATATGCAAATGCATAAATCAAGTCAATATGCTCGTATATCAAAACGACCTTCATAAAGTAAATTCGTTTAATTAAAGACAAATTTATTGCTGATGGACTCGGTATTTATTTTTTTTTTTTAGGGTATAGCTGTGGCAATATCGAGTGGCGCCCACATCGTTCGTCGCATAAATTAATGAGTCTTTAAACATTTTTTAACTGCGCGCATTGCATAAAAAAGTAAATAAATAATTGTTTATATAAAATATTTATTGCTATGCAGCATGCAATTAAAAGTGCCAACAACAACGACAACAACAACAGCCGCCGCAGCACCAACGAAATTCAAATTCAAATTTTGTATAAAAATTCAATTGATTTATGTGACGATGCCCATAAAGCAGACGCCCTCCATTATAACCGTTAGGCGAAACAATTGTTGTTGTTGCTGTTGCTCTTGTATTTTTTTCTCATTTTTTTTCTATTAAATATAATGACTTTTAAATGAGACGCGTGCCCCGGTTGCTTCATGTAGCTGGGCGCAAGCGCTGGCGGTGGCAAGGGCGGTGGCAAAGGCGGTGGCGGCAACGTTGGCTAATGAAGCCATCAAAGCGTTGCCAAAAAATATTTCGGTAAATTATTATTAATAATGGCAGCAACAATTAAAGCTCGTCAACAGACACACACGCATGCAGGCACACATACATAAAGCGGGGTGTGTCTATGTGTGTGTGCTAGTGTGTGTGTCTGTGTGGGAATATGCGGGCCGCGTTCGAGTTTTTGTGATGTTTTGAATTATTAAAACTATTTAAAACGCGCACGCGCTTTTCAATTAAAACAATTAATCTGCGAACTATTTGAATAATACCCAAAAAATTAATTGAGCGGACTCGAAACTTTTCTCGTTCACAGCGAACACCAAATGCGCTTTTGACAAGTCACGTTGCTTATATAGGATTCTATTGAAAGAGTCATATGAAGTTGTATTCAATGACAATATTAAGTATTCTATTTACTCGGGCTTAACTGGTTGCAAATATTATCATACTAAGAATTTCTTAATCAAAATAAATTTAAATAACATTAATAATATTCGCTGTGCGTATGTTAATCGCTGCATAAGTTAATCGAAATACTCCTCGCGTAGTTAATATAATATGTTGCGATTGAAAATGATTATAAAAATATTTGCCTAAAATGCACAATAAAATGTTTGGCTTGTTAAATGATGCAACAAAATTCGATTCTCCAGCCAATTAAGTGAAAGCTATGCAAACAAATTTAAGAAATTAATATATTGTATAATTATATATACTATCAGTCGAAGGGAAATTTGGCGACGCTTGAACTGATGTGATGCGGAATGCAGCTGTCAAGCTGGATTCATAATGCACTCGAACAAACTGCTTATAAATATTAAGGGCTCCAGCACGTGAACTGCAGAGTGTGGAGCGTGGAGTGCTTGGCATGCTGGGCCAAATGCCGCTGGCTTAATTACAAACTGGGCCTCATTACGCCCTCAAGGCTCCGTTGAAAGGAAGCTTTTGCAATTTGCATGTAACCGTTTTTTAAGACTCGCAACAACATTGAGGCCGCGGCCCGTGAGGAGCCATTATCAATTTCATTGGCACACAAGAAGAAAAGGTGGTAAAAACACGCTGCGCGGCGAGGGGAGCGAAGTGGCCGAGAGAAGGGGGAAGAGGAAGCACACAACAAAATATACGAGTATAACGATTTAATTAAAAAGTTACATTAAATGCAAGTTTTTTTGTTTCTTGTCTTTTTTGCTGGCTGTTGTTTTCGTGTTTTCTTGCTGCTTTTTCTTATATTTTGAAATAAAAAGTACTGCACAATACAGGCGCAATCACTTCGTGTCCACCGCCCTTCTTCCAAGTGCCAACTCCCCAATGGGTTCAGACTGTATGCGTGCAGTCTAAACCGAACTGAACTGACTGAACGGAACTGAACTGAACTCGGCAGAGCAGAGCAGAGCTGAGCTGAGCTGAGCTATATCCATATCCCTGCTCATTAAGTCATCGTTGAGTCGAGTTATTCAATGGCTCTGCCAGCCGACGACCTTTTGATGGGTAGCTAAGGGGCGCATCGAGGTCGCATCGCATTTTATTTTCATAATTTAATGTGCGCGCCTTTTGTTTTTGGCGGTGCCCAAAACACTCGACGGCAACAACAACAACAACAGCAACAACAACAAACAGCAGCAGGCGGCAAAATGCGCGGAAAATCTGTGCTGCCAAAAAAACAAAAAAAAAGAAAGCTGAACGAAAAAAATGCAAACAAAACAAAGCAAAAATGGGGAATTGGGGGAAATGTGCGAAATGTGGCGTATGCGTGGCAGCCACACAAACATCCCATCTCCCCTCCCCCAACCCCCCTTTCACCACCCTTGCCTGGCGTCAACCCGAGCACAGTTATCCCAATCCCGCCCACATATTGTCCCGTTGAACTTTCACTTGTGCCCAGAGCCTCAAGCAACAGAAATGAGCAAAAAAAATTAAGCAACGGCTGCAAAATGAGCGCCAAAACGTTTAGCGAGTTGTTTACGAGGCTGCCATTTTGTTTTGGTTGATTCGTTGTTGTTTTCTCCACATTGTTCCCCGTTTTTCCTGGTTTTCGTCTTTTTTTCTGTTTTTTGTTGCTTCATGTGCCAGTGATCCGACATCTGTTGAGTGCCATATGAAAGGAAAAACCAAAGGAAACTTTCGCATCAGCAGCCGACGGGCAACCCAATTTCCAATTGAACTTTGGCTCGTCTCCCACTTCTGGCTTGTAATAAAGCAGCTACAGCTTGCAATAAGGCTTATAAATTAACCAAGTTGGCGAGCTATGCAGCTGAAGATACAAAGGCACGTAAACAGATACAGATGCTGACGCAGGTAAAGCTACAGATACACAGACAGAGATACAGCTAAAGAGTTACAACTAAGTATACAGATCCATATCTGCAAACATATATAACTGTATATTCATCTATCCGTCTATCCATTTATATATCTCTCTATCTATCTAAGAGTCTACAATATATTTAGAAAGCTAAATTCCGTCTATATATCTACCTATATATATAAATGTCTCTATCAATATAAATACCAATATATCCATTTAGCTATATACACCTCTATTTTACATCTATTTATCTATTAATCTATTCAGCAATCTATTTATATCTCTCTCTATCTGTCTTTCTATATACATCTGCATCTATCTGTAAATAGATATATCTATCTACCTATTAGCTGTCTATCTGTCTATCAATCTATCAATTTATATTGCTATCCATTTCCTTTATAAATATCTATCTATCCATGTATTTACTAATCTAATTTTTCAAATATTCAACCAAAGACAGAGACACAAATCAATATTTACCTATTTATATCTGTTTATATATCTAGCTAACTGTCAACCTTTCCATTTGTCTTTCTAGTGACCTATTTATCTTTTTATTATGCTTAAATTTGTTGTAGTGCAGCAAGGATTCAAGTACCTCGCGGGTGCCTAGCTTTAAGTGTCCTGTTCAATCGGTTAATGTGGTTAGAGATGCTTATGCTAATTGCACGATAAGCCGCTGGCGACGTTAGCGCATATATTTTGGCTTACGGGCCGTATACATTATCGAGGAACAGCGCCGCCAAGATAAGCGAGCCCCCGGCTCCACGAGCCACCAATGAGAGTTAACACACTTTTGGCCAACACAAAAACGGGCGAAAAATGTAAAATCCTATTTTGTGTATGAGTTTTCCTCGGAGTGGTTGTTGCTAAGCTTTTTGGCGTTTATTAGATTCCTGGGAGTCGCGGCGACAAAAGAATTTAAAATTCCAATAAATCTGCCAGCTTCAATAAGTGCCGGGCAGCTGGAGACGCCAACGGCGAAGGCAATGCTTTATTTTTTGGGAAAGGGGACTGACACATTAAAAGCTGGCACTCCACACCAAATGCAACAACAGTTGGGAAGATGGCCGCCTAACAAGGCGATGCCTGATGGACGGACAGCCGGACAGACGGACAGACGGACAGACACACAGACTGAATAACTGAATGACTGACTTACAAGCTGAAGCGCAGTTTTGTGTCTGAATTTGTTCGATTGGGACTGGGGTCCAGTAGTCTGGTGGTTGTTTCTCTTGGCAGGGTCATAAAAAATGAGAGAGCATTTAGATCCACAGGCCTGGTTTGGATTGTTGTAACTCCTCGCTCAGTTCCGTCCCCCCCCTGGAAGCACCCTTCTCAGTTGCTCCAGCCTGCTGACAATACACAAATTTGATTGGCGCCACCCTAATGTGATTTCTCCGGACTGGAAGTTTGACAACAAACATTTTGCTTGGCAATTTATATGCTTTATAATTTTTATTGGTTTTACTTGGCTAAATCGATTTTAGGCCAGGCTGACTCGCAGCCCGCCTGTCAGTCTGTCTGTGCACAGTAGGTAAGTTGACGACTCGACCCATCTCAGTGCTGCAACGTCCTGTCCTCCTCAATCCCTTTATCCCTTCAGTGGCATGTACCACCCCCCGCTGGGTGCCTCGGTGCACACACTCAGTCCGGAGGCCAGAGTCCCTTACAATTTCACTCTTTCGCTGTCTGCATTTTCGCATTTCGCATTTCAACTGGCCGCGGCACGACAACGAGGCCATTTGTTAGCCATTTCAGAGCTGAGGGCCGTAAAATAGAATTTATTATTTGAATTATAACACGACGCGTTGCCCGCAGCCTTTTCCTTCCCCTTCGCCCCCTTTCCCCTTTCCACTTTCCCCTTTCCTTGTTCCCCCCGTTTCCATTTCCATTTCCAAAATGGCTTAGAAAATTCTCTCTCACTCTGTCTCTCTGCAGCTCTGACTCTGGCATTTTTGGCGGTCAGGGTCCGGCTTTTGTCCAAGTCCTTTTTGCCAAGTTTTCCTGCGACAGTTTTTTAATTAAAGCGTCGACCAGTCAGAACCAAAATGGACTGCAACCTGCTCGACAATCAGATGTGTATGTGCGCCCCCTCCAATAAGCAAAAGTGCCACAAGTTATAATATTCCTTCACTAAAAATATGTCTCTTGGCTTCATTCGAGTTTCAACAACTAAAATTTAAATATTTCGCATACATGATGTCGGAAATACTCAAATTTATAGTATATCAATCGATTTCGCAACTCTGTAACCTTAAAGAAAATGTCGTTTTATATTTTAACAATTTAACTTCTATCGACATAATTCACACTTCCATCATGAACTCGATTGCAACTCGATCATTAACCAAGTCCAATCGCGTCTTAAACTGTGGCGAACTGAACGAGTCTACAGCTTGACTTGGGTTTAACAGCGGCTCTAACAGCATGCTGTTAACACAATAGCATCGGTTCGAACATGTTGGCAGCGTGTTCGGTGCCAACTGTGTTGAGTTGTATGCGGAGTTGCGACTATGTTCGGCCCTAAAGGGCAAGCAGGCAGGCAGAGGCGCTTGTATTTACATAATTGTACTTTAAAATTGGAAAATTAATATTTGGCCAACGGCTTTTTGGCAAAATTTCGATCGGACGTCCTTTTGTTGCCAAGGCAAACAAAACAAAACAATTAATTTCCAGCAAATGCCAATGTATTAAGCACTAATTTTGTGCATTGTGACAAAACGACAACAGCAAATATTCCAAAAACCATCATAAAAAAAAACTAAAAATATAGTAAAAATAGGTTGCCATCAAAAAATGGGGATATAAAACAATATTTTTCATAATGAGAAAATTGCATTTCATATGCGTTGGGCGAAATTAAATTTGTAACTAAGCAAATGCTGCATATTTGATAGGGTTATCCCTCTAGCTTCCTCCACCCTCCCCGCTCCAGACCCTTTTTAACTGCCCGCCTGCTGCCTATTGATGCCACTGTGCATGTGTACACTAATTAAATATACACACACACACACACACACACACACACATGCATACATATGGGGGGATAAGGGGTAGTTGGAGGTGAGCACATTCAGTAACCAGTCTCTGCCAACCAGCCAGCAAATGCAAACACAAAGCTTCCCTCTCGCTCCCTCTCGCTCCTGTCGCCGTCTCTGTCACACTGCCGCGCACCCGGATTTAGCAGGCAACAACGAGAACTGCCATAGCCCAAAGTAAATTTCTTGCTAATTAAAATCCAAATATTAATTTTAAAATGCAACAGCAGCGTAGGAAAAGTTGCAGCCAGGAGGAGAGTGCCACACGTTGCACGGTGAGTCGCCACCAGGTGTGTGACAGGCGCTGGCACAACTGGACCCCATTGATGGCCACAAATTTCACTTGCCACACACTGCCAGCCAAGGCAAACAGAAGCTCTGCTGCTTGACACTGAGTACACTTTTACTTCAATCTCAGCTCGCTGGAAATCAGGAGCTGCAACTGCAACTGGAACTATAGATGGAGATGGAGCTGAAGATGGAAGCGCCACCTCGATCCTCCGAGGAGGAGGAGGAAGCTAAGCACATAGACAACAACTACAAAAGAAGTTCAAACATTTGGGCATTCAACTGAAGTTGCACGAGTATGTACATTAAAGTGTGTTGCACCTTGAACGCTGTGCTTTGGCAAAAGGATGTGGCAAGACCCTTTACCAACAACCAGAAACAAGATATATGACAATATATTTTTTAGAGGCGTCTTAAATATCTAAGCTTATATACATATGTACATTTTAATATAGAGGTACTTGCGTGGCGCTTACAACAATTAATAAATAATCAATAGAATAAATAAATAAATAATTTTACTACATTTTTTTTTCAATTTCGTTGTTAAGAATTGTTGTTATAATTAAAGACTCGGAAATTGGTTTTAAAATTGAGATCTCAATCATCGATTTTTATATATTTATTTTTGGAGAAACTGTTTCATGTTTCTTTAATTTTTCTAAAATTTAATTTTTATTTTTTGATTTTGATATTGAAACCATTACATGATTTCCACTCTCTCAGGGCATATATAGTAAAATGTTCGTTTGCATTTAAACGATCCGAGAATTACAAGCACAACAAGTCAACGGACAAGTGTCAAACACGAGCAACCACAACTAGCGACAAACGGCAACGTGAAGAACCGTATGATTCAATTCAAGCATGTTTGTTCGAACCAACGAGCCGCAGACAAGCCCACAGCCAAACGCAAGCAAGCATGTGCGCTCCATATGATCAAACATGACGCGCTCTCTCAATCGCACTACGCTCTTTGATAACATTTCGCTCTTTAGAGCGTACATCGGGATCGCCGCAGTTTTGGTGACTTTTTTGACAACAAAACAACAACTGCATAATATGCATGCATTCGTGTGTGTGTGTGTGTGTGTGTGTGTGTGTACGTGTGTGTGCAGTGGGAGAGTCTGTTTTTGGTGTGTGAGACAATTTTATGTTTATGCTAAAAGATTTACAATTTGTGCGTGCCGAAAATGTTAATGAATTTGGTTATGCTTTTATACTCGTGTGTGTGTTTGTGTTGGTCTTGTGGTTCTTTGGACATTGTCGTGGCCATCATTTGATTTGCTGTAAATTACGAGTATATTTAAACAGTAGATATAAACACATACCATAAATACACACTGCTCACACACACGCATTTGTTGTTTTATTTTGTCGGTGGGGTGAGCAGGTGAGGTGCGGTGCGGTGCGGTGTTCTTGGCGTTTATGGAAATTATGAACGCTGCCAAAGCGACGCCAATTGCTTGACCCAAATTAAAACATTGCGCGCGCTTATTGTTGCTGTTAATTGTAGAACAAACAATAGCAACAACAAGAACGACAGCCGAACAACAAACAACAACATTTGCCATGGGAACCAAGAACCAACCTCCATGTGTGTGCAGCTAATGGGACTACGACCAACGAAATCCGATTCACAAACTAAATCAGTTTGCAGTCTCTTTGCCAGCAAATCAATGGCAATATTTCAAAATGTCAGGTAGACCCGGGCACAGGTGTGAGCCACAAAACTTGAACAACGAGCGTGGCGAGCCAGCTTGCCAGCTTGCCAGCAATCCAGCGAACCAACAGCATCAGCATCAGCAGCAACAGCAACGACAGCAGCAGCTGCTCCATAAAACCCATTATACCCAATCATCATCAGGCAACAGCGGCAGCAACAGTGTCCCGCTCTCAAAATCGGGATCTGCGGACCCCAAACACTGCAAATACACTTCAAGAAATTATGCATCACAGAAATGATTACCACAAAAATAAAAATTGGAATGTAATAAAACTTCTCTAACAACCAGAATATCTTAAATGGGGCACAACAGAACATTAATATTTAAATACAAATTGCCTCTATTCGATATCCAGTTCCTTTCTTATCTTTTAAAATCTTTATAATCGAAAAAAATATCGTTTTATTATAATTAATACCAAACATAAATACAAATAAATATATTAAAATAAATACAAGTTCTTTGATGTATTTTTCTGATCTCTTTTAAAACTTTTGAAGAAGTCGGAAGAAGTTTTAAGCAACATCTATTCAAAATAAAATTGGGGCCTACAATGCCAAATTTATAAAGCCGAAATTGATTCAAGCCGAAAACTTTATTTCAGATTCCAACTTTGCAACTGGCTGGCCGAAAAATTAACATAAATTCTGATAAATTAATGATGTACAAACGTTATATAAGAAATTTTTAAATATAAATGTAAATATGTTGCGTATGAATGTACTTAAATAAATAGCCAAATAAATATGTAAATCTATACGTAAATAACATGTCAACAGAATCATTAATATGCATCGAATTCTAGAAATCTATTAAAAATAAATAAACTGATTAGGAGCAGTCATAGCAGAGTATTCGAATAGCATAAATATTGCCTAATTTAGTTGGGTAATTAAGCCTACATAGCTGAACGAAATACGCATAAAACAAAATGTAAAATGTAGCATAAAATAAATGAAATCAAATTAATTAACTTGAACCATTTTGGATAAATCATAAATTTGGCATTAAATATTTGAATGCGAATAATATTTTATATTTGCAATTTGAAGCAAAAGATGTGGCTTATGTTATAGTACATGGTTATAGTATCTAGTGGTATTATTAGCTATTTAATATATTATACAATTAATACCATCTCTACTAGCATCACCACAAATATTCTATGCATTTTTGGACAGTGTAGATTGTGGGTAACTTGCATTTTATGCAAAGGAATCACTTTTCATATATATGAAAGCAACAGGAACGACGACGAACAACGGACGAGGCGACGGACAAGTTGAGTATCGAGTAGAGTAATAGTTCGAGGGGAGATTGGTGCATAACTGGTTTGCGATGAGTACAATGAGCTTGTATGTGTGTGTATGTGTGTGTGTATGTGTGTGGTGGACCCGATAGGGGCGCATTTTTGCTGCAAGCCATACAAATACACAAGTGCAAAAACAACAAATGCATGCGAGAAGTTGCTGCGGTGCTTCAATTTGCTGCTGCCGCAAAAGTTGCCAGCGACAACATCAACATGCAACATGCAACAGAAACAACAACCCCAGAGTTTCTTGTGGTTTCGCTGTGTGTGATTTGTATCGTTTACAGGTTGCAGAACCCAAGCAATTGATGCAACTGCGTTGCAAAAAAAAAAAGAAGGTGTCTCTGCCTGGACCTGTGCATAATTATGCTGCAACATGCTCGCCAAAGAGCTGTGGCCAACGGCAACGACAACGGCCACAAAAGTAGGCGGCCAAGTTTGCTGGCAAAAGTTCAAAGTTTAACGCTGCGCTAATAAGTAATCACACCCAAAACTCACACCAAGACAGACAGTAGCCAATACTCACCAAACTCCCCACTCACCAGTCACCACTCCCACACTGTTCGTCTCCTTCGCTCCAGCTGTCTCCTTTGCACTTGCGCGAGCCATTCGCATGACATGCGCGTGCGCAAAGTTCGCTTCGACTTGTTGTCATTGTTGTTGCTTTTTTCGCTTCTTTCTTTCTCGTTCCTTTTTTTTTTGTGGGTTTCGGTGCGCGAAAAACGGCAGCCAACTGCCCACACGTCTCGTGTTGTTGTTGTTGCTGCTGCTGCTGCTGCTGCTGCTGTTGCAATGAAGACATCGCTGCAGCTCTGCATGCTTCATTCATGTCCACCGTAAATCGGGTCTACCTGACTCCGACACCGAGTCGTTACCCAACTTTGGAGTGGCAACGCACGCGCTTTCTGGTTGCCTCTTGTTTTTCTGCTGATATGTGGCATATGCTATCTTGTATATAGATAGCAACAAAACCTCACTGAGGCTTTGCGTACCTTTTTTCCTTCTCGACCGCCTTTTAATTGCATTCATTGGAGCGCCAGACTGGCGTCTTTCTTGATATTTATGTTATTATAACATCAATCTAGCCAACTAGCTCAGTTTGCCACAGTTATTTATACTATACGAGTATAGTATGTATGTAATTATTTTTTAGAGAAGCTCTTTACAACTGTTTCACGATTTATTTATTATCAATGTTAATCTTCAACAAATTTTATTATTTTTATTTAATTAATTTTAATTATATTTTGTTTCTTCAGGCCAGGTTCTTAAATTGTTCATTAGAGGATTTAGACTTATTTTTTGTTTTTAACTTATATGAATAATGAGCTAGCTCTGTTTGCCACTTTTACTTTTATATGTATTTGTTATAATTTTTTAGCGAGACTTTTTACAACTGTCCCGTGTTTAATTTACTATGAATGTTAATCTTTATACTCTACACAAAATCCTTGCCCAATTAAAACAACATACTATAATTCACCTATTTATTATATTTTATTTCGATTAACGGACTTATTAAGAGAATAAACTGCAGACATTGATACAAAATATTATAAATACGCTTATAATCGCTTAATACTCGTTAAGCATATTTAAATATGCTTGATCTGCGTTAATCCAACGAACTGTGGAACAAGAAGAACAAAGAGCCTTGAAATTTGAAATGTAAATATGTAAATCATATGTAGAACAAGTCTGTTTTTCGGATTTCCCCAGATCAAAATGAATAACATGATTTAGTTGGATTTGCTCTTGGAAATGAAAGTAATATTTTATGAATTTCTTGTTGTTACTGGAGTTGCCTTTCGAATTGGAATTAGTTAACATCCATTAACGATCGACCACAATCAATTAGAGCTGTCTTCTGCTCTTGTATGTTATTCAAAAAAACATTATGCACGTTATAAACATTGCTGGCATTCCAGCGAGAGGCGGCTGATCGAGTCAGACTATGTTGTAGAAGAAGAAGAAGAAGCATCACAGCAACAACGACAACCATAACCACAACTAACACATGTTATCTTGGCGCTGAGATTGTAATGCTTGTTAAAAGTAGTTGTTTGTTATCATGTTTGTTGTTCAACTTTCACTTGGCCGCTCGGTCATTTGGTGGTCAACAAAGCCTGTTTGGTATTGTTGTTGCTGTTGGCTAAAAACTCTTCGAAATGGCCAAAAGACAAAACACTCGAAACACTCAAACCGACACGCTGCGAATACTCAAATCACAAATCGGAATGCAAAGAGGATGCTGTTGACGACGCGACGTGGGTGTTGCTGCTGTGTGTGTGTGTGTGTGTGTGTGCGAGTGTGGCATGCGGCATATGGAGTGTGTGGTGTGGTGGCAGTTTATGAAGCTCGTGGCACAGAGCAATGGCACTCCATTAGACCAAAATGTGTTAAAACCAAATACATACAATTTGGAGCCCACAAGTCACAAGGACAATGGAGGCGACAACGCCAAACACCAAACGCCAGGCGACTGACGACAGACGACAAATGACAACAGCCCAGGCAGCAAACAACAACCACAAATAACAGCAACAACATCGACAAGAGCTAGAACAACGCAATTTTACGAGCACTTGCGTCATAAAAATTGCTGTAACAACAACAAAAACGCATTTGGGGCACTCTCACTGCCTACCTACCCTCCTTCCCTCCCTCCCTCTCTGTGCTCCCTGTCCCGCTTCACATCCCTGTTGCCGTTGTCGTTGTCGTTGTCTTAGAGGCTGCAGCTCCACCGAAAAAGGCGGTGTCTCTTTTTTTATGTCAAAGTCAAAGGCCAAAAGGCGCACACATAAAAATACCGAGCGCTCAGATAGCTCAAAATACGCGAGGGTCGCAACAACAGTTTCTAGTATTTAAAATGCAAATTAAATATTTTATTTGCTGTCTTAAGTGGCACTTGAATATATTCATAGACCTTTCATATCACTTAATTTCA
The DNA here is from genome assembly GCA_035047365.1 of Drosophila ustulata. Lineage (NCBI taxonomy): Eukaryota > Metazoa > Arthropoda > Insecta > Diptera > Drosophilidae > Drosophila > Drosophila ustulata. The sequence goes on from JAWNPT010000095.1 coordinate 862,421, forward strand.
TAATACAATTGCAATGACAATACAGAACTTAATATTTATTATATGGTTTATTTAAATTCATACAGTTCACAATTTGAATGCTATAAATTATCGAATTTTTTATTGTTAATATATAATTTTTATTTGATTGATAATTGTATGCTATATATTGTACTATTTATCTATTAAGTGAAAGTAAATAATGCACACAGTTTGTTTCTATTGCATAAAATGATCTGCAAATTAGATATTATATATGAAAAGTTCGATATATTAAATTTTAATTACTTACCAACATATTTCATAATATTTCATATGAAATTTAAATTTCTATCTGTAATATTTTATATTACATTTCTTTTGAATCACCATTAAACAAAGTATTTGAACAAATTCAGTACTCTTCAATCAACCCACGGTGGATAAATAGGTGCATGTGTGTGTGTGCGTTCGATATATACGACAGCGAAGTCAATCACAAAACACAAATTCGATTAAGTTGTTTAAAAACAATTTTTATTTATTACCTACGCATTTTATTTGTTGTCGCTTGTCGCTGCCTTTGTCGCTGCGGTTTATCAACGACCCAAAAGACTGCCACGCCCCCGAATACACAGGGCGCCGCCCTCCAAAACGCCGAGGAATAAAGTGAGTAAAGATACTCGTACCTTTTGTGCTGTGCCGAGTATCTCAGTCCCATAATGTCCGATGTCCAATCGATGCGGAAATGCGCCTTCCTCAGGGCATTCATTTCGAAATTAGTCGAGCGCCTGTCACTTGATAAAAAGCTGTGATAATTAGGATCCAGAATGGAAATGGAAATGGAATGCAATGCCGCAGTCACAGTCGCAGCCAATGCCGATGCCGATGCCGATGTCGATGTCGATGTCGAGGGTCGTCAGTAACCCGGGTAGCTAATTTATATGACGGTTCCCACTCCCTTTCCCTTCCCATTCCTTTCAACTGCCTACTTAGCATTAGCATATCAATTTGGCCCAGAAAATCCCAAAGAAAACAACAAAACAAAAGCCCGCAAATGACCAGCAAAAGAAAGCCAAATATGTCATTCAATCCACTAGCAGGGCAGGAGGGAAGGGAAGCCAAGGGGCGGAGGGGAAGCACCAACACCTCGCCGTTTGTGGCATTGTGGCATGCGGCCAGCCAGACGGCATAGAAAATTGAATTTGAAACACGTGTGTTCGTAACTAGCCCAAAAAAAAAAAAAAAAAAAAAAAAAAATAGGAGAGCATTGTAGAGTCACATACGTTATGGTCTGCAGCAAGGGGAAGGGGGGGAATGTAACTATTCCCTACCCCTAACCCCCAGCTACCCCGCTGTCCGTCTGTCATTTGGCGATGCGAACATGTCTCTAATATCCTAATTGATTGGCCAAACATACACAAATGTTGTTGCAACCATTCGGTGTTGCAAATGGCAAAGCGTTAGCAATTTTATGCGTTTCATTCTATTTTCTGTTTTGTGTTTTCTGTTTTCTGTTTTGTGTGCTAGCTTAAGCAACTGCGCCGACTGGGGAGGGGGTGTGAATTGAGGGTGAGAATATATGTACGTACACATATTTTATTATGCCAGAGGTAACAACAAGAAGATACTTATTTATGGTTGGATAAATGAGCACGGCAAACAGCAAGAGAAATCGAGACAGAAATAGAAATAGAAATAGAAACAGAAATTGAAATTGAAATACTAACTGATTTACTAGCCACGGTCATGTGTCGTTGGGCATGTGTGTGTGTGTGTGTGTTTGTTATTACGACGTACTTTGTTTAACGTGCAAAATTGTAATGGAATGCTAGTCAAATAATATACGCTATACTATAATATACAAAAAGTCAACGAACAAATTATAAAATTTGAAATAACAGTACAGCAGCAACGACAAACCAGTTGCCTCCCATCTAATAATACCCGTGTAACATACTTTGTGGTCCATTTGGATAATCCCCACTCATCAAACAAAAATGCAGGGCAAAATGAAAAACAAACATTCGCCACGACACGGAGAACTAAGGAAATAATTAGCAAAATAAAACATCACATAAAATGTACTTGTTGAAGGTTTTACATTTGCAGCATCGAACTTCGAACGAGAATAATATTTAAAATACATGCTGTAAATGCTAAACACAATTCAGAACATTTATATTATAAACAAAAAGAACACAGTAAGAGTATTTGTTTGAACTTTTGCAACTAAATGAATGAATTCGATTGAGCTTACTTAGAGTATATATAATTGAAGAAAAACAATGTAAATTAAATATTATATTGTATTACATACATACATACATATATGTACATATAAAATATTTCATGATTGCAATACAAATTCTATTAATCAATTGTAGTTTGCTTACAATATTTATAATTAAACAAAATGTATTATAATATATTATATGACTGCATTACAAATTATAAAATAAAAATAATTACGAAATATTGATGGTACTCCGAATTTGACTTTAAATAGATTCTTGTTTGTACATATACCTGCTTGGAAGCATTAAAAATAAAGCAATATAATTATTGGTAAACATTAAGCGAATGGCCGGTCAAATTATGAATTTTGAAATTGCCCTTGGGCGAACAGAAAGTTAATCCAGTTACGATTGTTAGTTGGCCTTTGGGCAGTGGCACGATCTGTTTTTAATTGCCGAACCTGAGATAGAGAAGTAAACTATTGGTAAGGCAACCCTTAGGCCAATCCGGCTAATACCTCAACTTTGATGGCCTTTTGCACAACCCTACTTATCGGCTAACAGATTTCTTGCAAGGAAATGGCGTCTAGCCAAAAAATAAAACTCACACACGAGGCAAAAATGAAAAGAAATGGGATGACGTTACATTTATCACGGCACACACACACACGGGCACAAATCGGACACAATACAACACTCAGCTGGGCAGACGCTGTTGCAGATCACGAACACGTCCGGCACTAAGTGAGCCATAGAGAGAGACACCAACAACAACAACAACGCCAACGACAACGACAACAATGAGTGTGAGCGGGAATATCATTAGTCGAGTATATCATTGGAATACGGTTAAGGAATCGGAACGGAACGAACGGAACGGAAGTCAAGGCTGTGGCCCTTATCCTGTTGCGGCTGAATGACCCGGGCACAGGACGAGGCCCAAGGCCTACAACTGATTGCCATCATCGTGGCAATCCTAATGAAAATGCCCCGAAATGTATGTAAGCAGCATTTTCTGATGAGTCATCGAAGATGAAATTCCAGCGAAAATGGCAACAACAAGCAGGACACGAATGCAGGCACCGCTCAAGCAGCGGGCAGCCACGACGGCTCAGATATCCTGTAAAACATTGAAAGAATTCGGCAACCAATCCGATGAACGTTAAAAGAATTTTCAAATTTTTTAATTCTAGTTCATTGCGATTATTCCTCAATTATTCATCTCATCTCCCAATAATCAAAATATTTATTATTAATATTTATTTAATTAATTTTATTTATTTTTTTTAGAGTCTACAAATTAATAGTTAAGATCATTACAAATATTCGTAATTCGTTTATTACATTTTTAAGCATTATAGTTTCATTTTTCAATAATAAAAATATTTAACATATATTTCATTAATTTTTAATGTAATTAAAATGTATTTTTATTACTTATTATTATCGTTGAATTGATTTCATTAAAAATATTAATGATTTATTCCGTAAATGCATAAAATATGTATTATTCATTTAAATAAACTTTAATTTAATTGTACTATATTTTGCTATATTTTTGAAAATCAAATGCTGTTTCATTTGCTTTTTAAATATACAATTTTAGAAATGCATTAAGCATAGCATACCCCTCGGGTGCCACTGCTGATTGCAGGGTATAACAAGGAATGAAAAAGGTTCAACGGAAATTTAAACTGCGAGTTTCATTCGAATGTCGACTACTTAACGGCGAATGCGAATCATTTTAAATTGTGATTCATGCAATTCCGCCCGAGCAAAGCAAAGCAAAGCAAGCCAAGCAACAGCACAACAAAAAGAAGCGACAAGAGAAATGTATAAAAAAGGGACAACAGCCGAATTCGGTAATCAAAACAAGAAAAGGTCACACATGGATCACGGGCCCACTCGAGCCTAATGATGAGCACAAACAGGCCAAGTCAGACAGACACAAGGACGGACTGCCAGCCAGTCAGCTAGTCAGACAGTTGGTGGGACAATCAAAGTCGAGTAAGAGAAATTGCGTACTTTGCTCTAATAAATGGGCCACTAGAATGGGTGAAAACAGAAGGGACCATGCCCCAAAAAAAAGAAAAAAAAAATCAAATAAAATAAGAGCCCCGACCGACCTCGCACAGAGAGTCGATTATTAATGGCGCTGTGAAGGCTTTTGCAATGGCAATTATAACCATTTGCCCAGCTTCAGCATTTGCTCAGCTTGCAAAAGCGTTGTTATAATTAAATGCTTTGGCCATGTCACACTCTCAGAAACGAAAAAAAAATATATCAAAAATACTAATACAAAAAACTGAGAGAAAAAAGGGGAAAAAACAACAAGTTGCAAGGCTCCAATCGAGAGGGGGATTCATATTTCTTATTGGCCCCAGGCGACGTGTTTCTTACAGGTTTTTCAAGCTACTCACTCGAGCTGGGTACCGGGTAACCGAGTACTTACAGATACAGATTCGCAAATGACCAGTGACCAAAGCCAGTGTTGCCACCGTTGTTGCAGCTGCAAAACGCATTTCATTTCAATCATTTAACGCTGACCACGACTCAAGTCAAGTCAAGTCAAGTCGAGTCGAGTCGACAACTGTGACTGACCTTTTGCATTAAATGCTCGCGCGTACTCCAAGTCAATGCCAATGGCTCAAAACTGACCCAGGAGCGATTTCATATTCCATTTGATACGAGTATGTAAATCGTTAAACAACGACTATATTCAGTTGTCCGTCTGCTGTTTCGTTTCGTTTCGTATCGTTGCGATTCGATTCGATTCGATTCGATTTGAATTTGTTTTTGTATTTACCATAAGTCGGAGTTTCAGTTTGAGTTGATTTCGTTACGTGTCTGTCATGTGGGCGTTGGGTTTTTCTTGCCTTGTTTTTCAGCTGCGCTGCAGATACGTAATTTTTCATTTGGCAAAACGATATTCGAAATGCCAGAGGCGTCGTTGCTGTTTTGCACATTCCCCTTTTGTGCTCAATGTTGCAAACAATGTTTTTTTTCCACAAATTAGCAAACATAAAACTGCTCTTCCGGAATGTGTTTTGGCCTTAGTATCTCCCTTTATTTTCTTACGAATATATGAACTATCTTATCTTAATATTTGTGTTACTTTTAATATTAAATAATATCGCTCAAAAGTTGTGAAAATACAAGACTTTATTTAAGTGTTGCTTTTAAAAATGTTTGATTGTAATGAGATTAATTTTATTTTATTACTTTTATTATTATTATTATTATTTTTATCAAATTATGTTCTCATTATGTTAAATATCAACACCCTTAATTTTTAAATAAGCCATAAATATATAAAATACATATTAAGAATTCAGAAATTTATCAAACAACTTTCATAATCGCAAACATTTTTATTTTGAAATAAATCATACAAATTTTATTCATTATGATTAGTATTATAAACATAGAATTTAATTGACATTATTTTTAATTTTTAAATTAACCGTAACAAATTATTTTTCTTGAAGTAGTGTCATGAATATTTAGTACTTTATTTTCATCCAATAATCACACAATAATCATTATATTAAAATTAACTTTATATTAGCTTTTAATTTAAAAGTAATACTTTAAATATGGTATGCTTTATTTTAATTTCTTATCACCAATAGTAATATGTTATTAAAAGGAATAATACAAATAATAATATCAAATGTCGTACAATCGAATTATATTTTTAGAATAATCACCGATAATTATAATGCTGTATAATGCAACCAACTTTTCTGTAATTGCGACTTTCTGCGACTTATCGCTCTTGCTTGTTGTTTCTCTAATTGCTCTTACTCCCTTTTTACTTTAAGCAACACTCATGCCGCACGCCACTGTGGCAAATGTGAAATATAATTGTGTTGATATGCATTTGCTGTCGCCGTCGCCGTCGTCGTCGTCGTCGCCTATTGGTATTACATACAGAGTGGTAGTGTGGCTATCTATTGGGCGACTGTCTCGACTGACTGGCATTTGTTTAGGCGTTTTGATTTTTATGTTAAACTAAAGTGAAAAATTAACATAAATTACGAGAAAACTTATGGCGCACGATTGAGTCGCGAGTCTTGAGTCGACAATCGACAATCGACTGACCAAATGCAAAATGAACGCGCCAACCGACGGCCAACAGGGAGGGGCAACAACAATAGGGGGGGGGGGGGGTCAACTGACGCCAGTGCACAGTGGTCGCTGCCATAGGACAAAAATACAAAAATTTATTTTGAGGTATTCTAGCGAAAACCGATTTTACTATCAGTTGATTGTCCAAAGTTTACGACGCACTATAGTCTGCATGGAATTTCTAACGGGACTTTCTAAAAATAGAATGACAAAAGCGAACTAATTTTGATGCACTTTCAATTTGTCCGCAGTGGAGTGTACACATAAAATTAAAAAATCTTAATTATATTATAAAACGCTATTAAATCAAAATCGATTGGTATGGATATTGTACATAATGGTATATACTTTATTTGTACATATAAATATATAAATAATTTGTGCTGTGTTTCGTCTAAATCTTTGTTAAAAATGTGCGCCTTTTTAGTTCGTATATGTTGTGCGTTACAATGTTTATGTAAAGTTTTAAGTATTTTCCCCCGGTTGCCCCCAAATGAAATGTATGTACCGTTATTTACTAATATTTAAAGATTATAAAAATGTTTATTTCAGCTGCGGAAGCCTGCAGATGCAAATTTGCCATTACAAAATTAAACCTAACCTCATTTTAGAGTAGCTCTATCTAGGAGGGACGCACTTGTTTGTTCTGTGTCTGTTATGTTGTTGTTGTCATTTTAGTTTCTAAGATTATTTTTTTCGTTTAATTAGTTAATTCTTTTCATAGGTACCCATAGTCAATGCGAGTATTCTCGAAAGCATATTTTTAACATTTGGCTTAAAGAATGCGGTACACTTGCCCAAAGAACTAAAAATGTGTTGGATGCCTTAATTAAGGACATAAAAAATAAGGGATACGAACCGGATTTCGAAGAATTGCAAAAACAAATAAACTATGTTTGTAAGAAGCTTGCATCATTTTGGCAAATCGTCAAGCGGAAACAAGCAATATTTTTTAAAAAATATTCTGATTGGCTTGAGTGCAAAGAAATTATTATTTTAAAATGCTGTTCGAAACCAAAAACTTCTAATTTGCATCGTGGACGTCCAAAGAAGGATTTCACTGAGGTTTCAAATAGGACGGGCTACAAAATAAATTCAGAAAAATTTGGTGACTATGCTCTAGAAACCGCAAAGCAGCTGATTGAAAACTATCCCTGGTTTTATCTCCCTCCATCGGTTCATAAAGTTATACTTCATGCTCCTGATATTATAAAATATTCTTTATTATCGATTGGAGAGCTTTCTGAAGAAGCTGCTGAGGCGAGAATTAAAGATATTAAAAAATTTCGATTGCAACATACGGGCAAAATTTCACGAGTCGCCTCAAATACAGATTTATTCAACAGATTGCTTTTAAGCTCTGACCCCCTTATTAGTGGGCAAAGAAAAATTACTTATATTCAAAAATCAACGCTACTAGAGACAACCATTTCATTAATAAATGAAACAATTTAACAATTATGTATTATATATGATTTTGTAATATTGTTCGTTTTCTACTTAAATATATTAAACTATTTCTTTGTTATCATAACTTTTTTGAGGAGGTTGGCGTGGGAGGGGAGTTAAGAAATCACTTCAATATTTTTGTATTATAGTTCTATGCTTGTAAATAACTTACAGTAGAAATATTAGCCTGATCTGACCATAAGAAGTGATTTTATGACAGCTCTCTCACGAAAGCTCCACCACTGATGCAATCGTTTCTATGGAAGCTATAGGATATAGTGGTACGATCCGGTAAATTTTTTTATTATATATTTATAATATTTTTCTAGATTTTTGGTGAAAGTTTCAAAGCGATAGCACATCTAGAAGTATTTATGGCCGCGGTTCCATACAAGCCCGACCACTGTGCAGTGGTCAGTGAGTGGACGGTGCGGTGTTAAGTGTTGGGGCTATTTGGGTGCCAGCTTGTTTTTGGGACGCCAACAAATCGCTGAATAATAATGGAACAGCTAAATGGTACCAATAAGCTTCTGATTTGTGTGAAGTTTTGCTCGCATTTTCAGCGCTTATGTAAATTGATATTAATAATAATAAATAATGATGTTGCCTTTGCTTGGCGCAGCCTCAACATCAACATCAACATCAGCTTTAAGTCTTTGTCAGCGCAACCTTCGCTGCGATTTGTTGGAGGAAAAGGGAGGCGATGAGGCGTTGGCTGGCCATTTAATATGTAATGATCTTTGCTTCATGGGGCAAGTTAATTTCACGTTCGTCTCATTCCCAAAGCATAGGCAACAAGTTCTCCCATTTTCTCTTTCTGCATCATCTACTGGATAAATCGACTTCAGTTTACTTTTGCAATTTCAAGTTGCTTCATTTAATTTGATGCCGCTGCCGCTGCCGCTGTTGTTGCTGTTGCTGTTGCTGTTGCACCCAAAGTTGCAGTGCCCGATTTTCATGCCACGTCGAGCTCTTGCTGCCCCACTGATTGTGTGTAGAATATCAATTACTTATGCTAAACACCTGCTGCATCGGAATGTCTGCTGGGCAACGAGCGCTGATTCTAAACCGGGCCTAAATAGTCACTCCAAGCACACGCACTCGCACAAACACCAACACACATGCAATTGCCTGTACACACACACACACACACACACACACGTAGTTATGCTAGTCGAGGTTTGTGCCTTAAGTCTTTCGTTTTATTCCCCTCTTCTTTTTTCGTTCGTACACTGCTTTGCCCAGCACAGCTTTGTTAATGACCTTGTCACAAAGTCCATCAACTTTTGAGTGCGGCGCGTAATATTAAATAATTTAGCTATATACATATTTGTTATTTAAATAAATTCAAGAATAAAGCTGCAATTAAATTAAGAAGTCTTAAGAATTTTCTTTATATTAACCCGCTCTGAATTTGTATATGTAAGTATAAAGCAATTGCTGAACTTTATACCAATTAATTATATAGAGTAATATAATAGAAAAATAAAATAACACAAAAACTTAATAATAAATAGTATTAAAATATATCTCAAAGTGCCAATTTTAAATTGTACAACTCTAATATTTCAACTCTACACATTGTAGTACTACAAATTGTTTGATTATGAGGATAAATAAAGCACAACTAAAAACAAATACATTTTTGCCATATTATATAAATAAAATACTTTTTTTTAATTTGTATTATTTTACAAGAACTATGATTTTAAAAAAATTTATAAATGAGTCAACGTAAGTTAAAATTGTGTCATTCGAAATTTGTGTCTTATGATAATAATCATTAAATAAAATATTAACCAGAATTTACATGTAACTATTTTACATATATATTGGATGTACAGAATGATTTAAATAAATCAGTCAAATATAATATATAATATTTTGCCTTATAACTTTTAATTTAATATCCGTAAATTTCCTATTTCAGCGCATTTGCTGGTCGTCTCGTTTCCAGAAATACTGTGAATGGGTCTCATCTGGCTTTTCTTAGGTTGGCATTGCCTCGTTTTATGTTTGCTCATTCAACTGGCATCAACACGCCGTTTCGTGTAACGCAGCTCAGCGCAGTCCAGTCGCAGCATTAAGGTCCCCATCACAGTCAGGTGTAAGTGGCGGGGCCAGAATCGGTTTTTGAGGTCCAGTTTTGAGTTTCCCCTGCTTAGGTCCAGATCTCGGCTCTGATCGCATTCAGGCTGCGGCTGCTGTCTGCAATTATTTCGTTTTTGTTGCTTTCTGTTTGACGATTCTGTTTTGCTGTTTCTGTCTTTTTTCTTATATTTTTTGTTTGTGGACACTGGCAGACAGTTAACGTAGCTGCCTGCGCTTATGAGGTCGATTTTTCATTGCGATGTCGTGGACGCTGTCTTAACTAAAACCCTTCACAATGAGCCAGAGCAGTTGCCATCTGCCATAAATGGCTCGTATCATTTGCGGTGTTTTGTACTGTGCAAGACTTGTTACAATTAATTAACTAGCGCATCAATTAAACGTTTGCTGCTGCAACTGCTGCATCTCGGCCAAGTTAGCAGGCGCCTCGCCGCTCACGTTGCCATTGCCAAATCCCTAGGGAAAACCCAACAGGAAACTGAGCCAGCCAATAAGCCAGTGAGCCATGCAAGTATTGGACATAATCCACAGCCGATAAAAACTCAATTAATGGGCTATCATAAAAGCGGCAGCCGCATTCACAACATTCACTCTGCCCCTCAACAAACACAGATGGGCGTGGCATTTGAGCCAGGTGTTGCTAGGCTTGCCAAATCGTGCCGGGTTTAAATACTTTTCGCTGGCATCTTTTAAAGAGTTTTCTGCCCCGATAAACAATTTGTTTTTACTACTACTTGATATCCGAGCAGCAAACAAAGTCGTTTGATGGGAATGCCAATTGCAGATGCTTAACAATAACATAAATACAGAAATAAACTTGGCTTAGTCTTTGCTGTCCTGAAGCGAGTACAAATGATTAAATCTTAAGCCAGACTCATATGTGTGATCTTCTGCATGAGCAGAACAGCTGAATACAAATATATACTATATAGTCGATATATTTATTTGCGTGTTATCTATTTATTTATTATTTTTTGTTCATTACTTAGATATCAGTGTAAAGTAGAAATGGATGGCATATGAACAAAATGTAGATTTCAATTGAAACAGAACAATTTGAATGACTGACTCAAAAATGGAGTAAACTATGGAGTAAAATATCCAAAGGTTTCCAATAAAATTAAATACAAATACAAATATTTAAATACAATTCAATGTAAGTAAACTATCGAAAATATACAAAGCTTACAGAAAAATCGAAAAAAAAATAAAAATTTATTTCGTTTTAAGATTAACGTTCAAAATAAAACGAAAAACTATATCTTAACTTACCGAAAAATAATAAGAAATACAAATGTATTTTGCTACGAAATGTAAATTAAATGCGAATTAAAAATACTAAGCTTAAGATAGCATTATTTTCAAGTACAAATCCATCTTCAATGGGCCACTGTCAATTGCAGCCAACTTTATCGTTATCTGTGTGAGTTGCATCTTTTTTTGTAAGTAATTCATCTTATTCTCATGGCCATTAGCATTAGGTTGAAGTAAGCTCTATAGAGAACTCATGTCTGGCCATTAAATAACAAAACTAACCAACTAATTGGAGAAAATGCCAAGTGAAAACACTCATCAAATGTAATTCCAACTAAATGACGACGTAATTGTGACTCCAAGAAGAAGCAGGCGAAGAAGGTGATGATGATGGAGAAGGAGACGAAAACTTTTTAGTAGAATCAAGTTGAAATTTTAATGTGATTCGGATTCGGATTGGGATTTTGTGTTTTTTGTTTTGCTTTTTGTTTTTTGTTTTTTGTTTTACTGTAGTTGACGAGTCGAGACAAACAAATGGAATAAAGTTCTCACAATTAAAATGAGCTTAAATTAAAAAGTACTTTTACAGTTTCACACTCGTGACACGCAGCAGGTGGGGGGCAGGCAGGGAGGGAGGGAGGTAGGTCTCTGAAACTGAACTGAACTGAAACTGTAACTGGGTGAGCGGAGCGAACAAAGTGCGGACGTGCTAGCCAAGTAAATGACTTATAATTGATATTCTAAAAACGGATAAGCATCGGGCCGAGCTGAGGCCAGGGCCCCAGTAGTCATTGCCCGATTGGCGATTGCCCCATCGCTGGATCGCTACATCGCCACCGCCATCATCATTATTATTATCATTACCATTATAATGAAATTGCCAAGTCGATGGCCAATGACGACGACGACGACGACGACGACGACGACTGTGTTGAGGCACATTCCGCGCGCCGTGTTGCAAATTGTTGTTATTGTTGCCGTATGCGGCATGCGGCAGCAGCTACCGTGTGCCAGGCGGTCTTTGTTGTTTGGTAATTGCCACACTGCCAAACCAGCAGCCAGAGCAGCAGAGCAGCAGAGCAGCAGTAGGCAAACAGCGCCACAGCAGTCGCCGCCTGTTGTTGCCACATCTTGTTGCTGTTAGCGGCAACGGCAACACGGTCTGCAATGCGCCCACGGAGCTGCCACCGCCAGTTGCCGCTGTGGCCAGTGAGCAATTGAAAATTAGCATGTCCAGCACGGGATGCCACGTTGTATGCAAACGAGCATTGCGTGCACATCGTCAGCTTGGAGGATCTGCGATGCGGTTGCTGTTGCACTGCTGCACTGTTGCAGGCAGCGTGACAGGTGCTGCACGCGCCACTGCCGTTGTTGTCGTCGCTGCAACTGCAACTGCAACAGCAACCTGCCGTCTTTATTGTTGTCAATTTGGTGCTGATTGTTGGCTGTGCTCGCGACTTGCAACGCAACTTGGCGGCAATTGACAGTGCTGTGGCGGACACTGGGCGGACTTGCAACAGTTTTGGTCGTGCCACAAGCATACGGCCAGCAGGGTGCGGGGCATTAGAATGAACCCCAATTGCCCCCTTTGAGCTTCGTGCGCCAGTGCAAATAACCAATTTACCTGCAGTCAGTCAGCATCCACAAGCCACTGAGCTGCATGTTGCAACCTAGTCGAAGTTGCCGCTGCAGCAGCTACTATTTCATTGCAGCACACTCGGCATTGACGGACAATGTTGTTTCAATGCTCGAATGTTATTCACCTCACTTGATGATTTTGCCGCCTCACCTCTCATGCAGATTTTCCAACAACTCCCAAGTCAGTGCCACAGGGAATATCAGAGGAATAAGCACTCAATATTTTACTGTTTAAAAGTTACTTACTTACGTATCTTTTTATATGTATATCGCTATGTACCCGCTACTCACAGAATAGAAGGGTATTGTAACTTAGTGCCAACTGAAAACGATGTTATAGGCAGAAGGAGGCATCTCGGACCCCATAAAATATGTATTTCTTGATCAGTATCAACAGTCAATAGAGTCGAAGGTGTTCAAGATACAGCAAACGGTGTGACCATGTAGGTGGATTATGGATTTTTTTTCGGTATATTATTATTATCATTTCGATTTTATTTTTAAGGAAAATAATTCTAATTAATTAAAAATGTATTAAATGCAATTAAGCATATATTAATTCAAAACATTATTTCAATTTTCATAAGAGCTTAATTTATTAAAAAAAAAAACAAAAATGTTATTTAAGTTAACACAAGTAGTGTTCACAACGTAATTTGTAAAAGATTTTATCATAATATTTATATTACAAAAATGTTAAAGTTTAAAAATAACTTAATTTATCAATTGCGTATATTTAATTTCAGTTTTAATTATATATTTTTCAATAGTAATTGCATTTTTAAAGTTATTTTAATTGCGATTTTTTTACTCTAGTCCAATTGCATATTAATATTAAATTAAAAATGTATACAATGTTAATTAAATTTTATATTTGCAATTTCGAATTGAAATTGATATATATTTAATTTGAAAAGTGTGGTTGAATACCGCCAAATTATCTTTAATTCGATTCAATGTATCTTATGCATATTTCAAGGGTACTGAATTAAATTTAAAGATTTATTGTAAGTTGATGTTTTAATTGTAACAACAAGTGATAATGTTTATTAAATACCATTTATATCTTCAGAGCGGGATAAAAATTGTCTATAATTATTTAACGTCGCACTGTAGAGAAGTTATACAAGTTGACACTTTTGTTAGCAGCACGATAATATCGCTACTGTAATTAGCCCAGTTTGTAGCTGGCCAAACAGAAGTTCCTCAATGTTCTGTGGAGACCTTGACTGGCTTACGCAATTTTCTCCCAGCGAGCGCATTGTTGTACAATGAAGTTAAGAGCTCCGAAAAGTTAGTTAAGTCGCTTTCAAATTGCAAATACTTAGTTCCCAGGCAAATAGCGAAGAACTCCCCTCATTTGTTTTCTTCGTCCACCTCGAAGTCGCTGTCTCCGCGTCTCTGTGACCGGCCTTTGTTTTAGTTTTTTAGTTTTTGGAATCTGGCGTTAATCTGATTGGAGTTGAGTCGCTGCCAACCAGCTGGGGGAGGTCAGTGGGGCAGACTGAGAGGTGCAGGTGGAGTCGGAGGTGCTTATTGGGGTCTAGGACGGAAGCGTCGAGTAGCTGAGCTGAGCTGAGCTCAACTACCTCGACTGCCGCTATAATTAATAATGATTTCAATTTGCATTTGCCCACCTGCAATTTTAGAGGTTTGCGCAAGCGCCAAGCGACGTCGACGTCGACGTCAACGTCAACGTTAACTTCTCCCGCTCTGTGCTGCAAGAGCGTTTCGCAAAGTGCGGCTAAAGATACAGCTCTATAATTTGCCACAAAAGCTGCAATGATGCCATGTGATGAGGCCAGCTCTCGACTTGGTTCCCGATCTCGAGCCTCGGTCTATTGGAAACTTTAAAGTTACGCAAGCGTTTAGGCCACTGTTAATCAGCTGTTGGCAAATCAACGCCAATCAAGCATGGCTCAAAAGCATTTGGCCCAGCAGCCAACGGCAGCACCAACAACAAACGGAAGGGCTGCAGGTGCACATTCGCCTGGTCTGAGAGACACTGTTTAATAAAATATTAATATTAATATTTTTTATTGATTAATGCAGAATAATAAATTTCGATTTATTTTATTAATTTGAATACCCCCAAAAACTTCTGTAAATAACTCCCCTATCATTTACTTTTTGTCTACGGACAGATTGTAAATAAATAAACTTAAAAAAAATGTATTTAATTTATTTAATTTATTTTATTTATTTTATTCATTTTATTTCTTCTTCTAGTATCTGAGATGTTGCCGCTTTAAATAGATGTCAGACAGACAGACGGATAAAGAAGCTGAGAGCGTAAACTAACGCTTGGACTCTATCAACTTCTTATGTTGTCGCCTACAGGGTATGCAGGGTAACAGAAAACTGGCGAAGAAAGCAGCTTGCAGATATTTAAATTGTTTGCCAACCAGCAGTGAATTGTATCAATCGACAGCAGTTGGCTGACTGCCTAACTGACAGCGACAGCGACAGCGACAGTCTGGCAAAAAGCACTAGAAAATAGTGCTGTAAAAGGCTGCTGACAAATGTGCGACAGTAAGAGAGACCGAGAGAGAGACGAGCTAAGAAATATGCTGCAATTATGTGCGATATTTTAGCTGGCAGGCATGCAACAGTTGTTTGGTCTCCCAACTCCCAACGTTGCCCACTGTTCATATTCATGAGTGTCGCCAGTCGAGTGAGTGCATGCGTGTGTGTGTGTGCATCTCACACACACATAACTTATGTTTAGCTACAAGAACAGCAACAACAGCAATTTATGTGCGTCCTCTCGGAATGAAATTGAAGCAGCCACACACATATGCTCTCCCTCTCTCTCTCTCTGTCGCTTGCGTTTGCTATCCGTCTCTTTTCGATATTTTTGGGGCTACGCATTTTGAGCGCCCATCAAGTTCACTCATGATAGATTCTACCACTACAACTGATTACTTTTCTATGCCCCCGCCCCTTCTTGCGCCTCCTCTCTCTCTCGCTCTCTCCGTTCGACTGCCAATGGAATTGGCATTTTCATTTTCCAAGTGACTGCCACCATGCCACTAGAAGCCCGAGTAGCTTTTCTTTCTCACAACTTGGACATTTTTCCGACATGCTTTTCACAAATATCCACTTCATATTTCACGTGCAAATACAGATTCCACAGCATATAAACTATATTTACTTTTCTAAGAACAAAGTAATACAATTCTTTGGCTTTATCCACTGCATTTGTTTTTTTTTTTCGCAATGCATTTTTGCCATTCCAACTGATTAGTTTCTTTGACTTTTTGTGCTTAGGTTGAGTTCAAATATTACCGCAAATTATGTGTAAAATATGCATTTGTATTCATATTTAAAGAAATATACGTGAGATCTCCTTAACACAATTTTGCAGGCACTTTGCTAGCCAACGACAATTGTGCAGTGGCTCAGCCGCCATATTACCACGATTTTGATGTGAAAACATTCTATTTGAAGTGGATTCTGTGCGGCTTTATTGTCAAAGTCTATTAAGCCATGGCTAATGAAAACATGTTGCCTTTTGCCGAGGCAACAAGCGACAGACAGGCGACAAGCGACAGGCGACAGCAACATAGCGAGAGTAAAGCAAAAGCTGGAGCACGCGGCGTATGCGCAACATGGCAAACAGCAAACATGACAAAGAACTTTGCAACAGGCAAACTAACAAATAGCAATGAAAAACTGACGCGGTGCGAGGGGACTGAGGGGAGGGGGAAGAGATGTTGAGGTCCAGCAATTTCTATTGTATTTAGCAAAAAACTAAGCAGCGAATGCTGCCTTGTAACCAGTGACAACGACAGCAGCGACAGAGAGAGAGAGAGAGAGAGAAGAGTGAGGTTAGGCTGGAGTTGCAAATGAGTTGAGCGGTCGCAAAGGGCGAGGAGGGAACTACTGCGTTGCTTAGTACCCAAAAATTGGCAAAATTTGCAAAACTTGCGCAACGAAATAAACAACAAAATGCAGCAAGAAGGTTGCCAAACTGGGGCAGAAGCGACAACAACAACGGGGCGGACGGGGGAGCGGTCAAAAAACTGATGTTAGACAAGAAACACAAAACTAAATGGAGCGCGCATTGGGCGCACTCGAGTGGCGAGTGGCGAGTGGCGAGTAGCGGAGTTGTGGGTGGCGCCATCTATCGCTTGATAGAAGCGGGGTAAATATGACAAATGCGTGCGGAACACAGCAAACGCAATAGGAGCGAAGTGTGGAGCAAACAAATATACTGCAAATGAATGCAGTCCGGGCGAAGAGGGGAACAGGAAAGTGGGAACGGGTAGAGCTTACAGCTGTTGCCACGCCCCCCTCCTACCACACGCCCGCGGGCGGCTGGACAATGGCACAAAGTAATTAATTTCAATTTGTAAAGTTCAGCAAAAGGCAAAGCGCCTCTTTGGCCGCACCACCGCCTGCAACACGCCACCACAGCACCACAGCAGAGCAGAGGAGACGTGTGACAAGCTGAAATAATTGCGCCGCATGCAGATAAGCGTCGACAGAGGCACAAGACAGACACAGACACAGACACAGACAGCACAACAAAGCAGCTGCCACAGCAGCGGCAGCTAGACAACTTAATTTGCAACAAGGGAGAACCTTGAAGACTCCCCTCGCCGCTTGCCACCCACATAGCCACGGAGACACATCTTTCAAGTTGATTTCAATTCTTCACCAAACATTTATAGTTGCAGTTTTTCTTCTCCTCTCTCACTCTCTCTCTCTCTCTCTCTCTCTCGCCCTCTCTGGATCTGTTGTTCTTCTCTTTCGCCTGCTTCGGTTTCAGTTTCGGTTTCGGTTTCGCTTCGAATTTGTTCTCGTTGCGACCCCGTTGAAAAAACAATGCAATAAATTAATGCAACATAAATTTACGGCCTACTGCAGTGCTGCACTGCAACAAAAACAACAGCAACAGCTGCAACAATAACAATTGCAACAACAGCAACATTTACATTGGCTAGAACTCCCAATAGGAATTCCGATTTTATATGACCTCCAATGTTTTACTAAGCTGCGCATAGTATCAAGCTATGCACAGCAGATTGTAGCAGACTAGTATATACCCTATACACATATGTACATGCATATAGTCATGCATAAATAATTGTCAATTGTTGATTGCACATTTATCACACAATTTTCTTCAGTTTATTGTCTACAAGATATTCGAAAAATATATTTCGCCTAAATTAACAAGTGTTCACATTGAAGGCCATCTGCATTTATTACTTTTTGTGATTCATTAAAGCTCAATACATATTTCACCGGTCAATTTGTTTATAATTAGTTAGGTGTAATCATTTGTTGGACAATATTTATTGCAACAATTGCTGTTAATGCACACGATTAAAGCTATAAACAACTTTATCTCGATAGCGATAATAATTTGTAATTTTGGTTAAATTATTTATTGATCTTGGTGGCGATTTGCTTCTGCAATATTAAAATCCAAATTGCTGGATTGGACAGTAGAATATTACATATTATTTACATATATACAATTTGAAGTTATTTTTTATTACTCACGCTTCTATATATATTATATTTTGTATTCCTGTTTAAATTGTTATCTGCCTAATTTTCGTAATCTTTAATTTATCAGTTTTTATTTTATTCTAAGTTTACCTGTAGGTAAAGTTAAACAAATTTTAAGTTAGGTATATTTAATACAAGGATTGAGAAGCTAATAAAAGGTATATAAGAAATTGATTGAAATGGATTTGGAATGTTTTCTTTTAGTTGGTGACAGCAAATCATATACTAGTCAAAGCAAATCTTTTAGTAGCCAAAGTTGATTAGATCGATATAAATTCGATCTAACTTTTCTCCCTTTCTCTCTCTCTCTCTCTCTCTCCATCACTCTCTGTCTCTGTCTTTCGGACAGCATCTCCATATTTTTTGGTGGCCTTTTCAATTGTATTTTTGGTGGAGAGCCCATAAAAATTTGTGAGACCCAATGCTGCAACAACAGCGACAACAACAATGACAGAGTGGAGCGCCTGTGAATTATGTGTAAGTGCTGTAGGCAATGTTTTATGAGGCATGCAACGCCCGCAACTTGCCTCTCTCTCTCTCCCGCTTGCTTGCAGCGCGTGTGTCATAATTTACAGCACAACAGTTGCAATCTGGTTGAGGCAAAAAGGATCTGTTTTTAAAGCAGATGTTGATTAGACTGTGTTGCTCTTAATGCCGTTGTCCTTCTTATGATAAGTCTTGATTGTTTTTCTTCGTTATTTCATTCGAGTTGCTGTCTAATTTGCAGGCTCAAGTGTATTTTCGGAAAACGGAAACTAAGCTGCAACTGTTGGCCGCAGATGGACAAGAAGTTTTCTCAGAAAATGAGGGGGCTGCAACCGCTAATTAAAAATGCATTCGTCTTGGGCCCAAAAGCAGAAAACCAGACAACAAATCGGTTCTTTTGGGCCCAACCGATAACTGGGCAACGTCTGCAGCTTCTGTTTTTTGATTTTCTGTCGTGGCTTAGGTCTCTCGTTCCATCTCTCTCGCACTTGCGCTGTGTCCGACGCATAAATCTTTATTATCACGAAACGACAAACGACAATGATATACCACAAAAGTGAAACAGCAACAGCACGAGAGCAACGAAGATAAATATGGGTCCACGAAATTAAGAAATAAATAAATATACAACCAATAAAGCTGTAGACATTAAGCAGCTCCCCAGCTCGTCTACAGCTATAACTATATGCTGTATGTGTGTTGCTTCAGCTTTGGATGAAGTGAAACTTAATTAGCTGCGGGTCTGGCGATGGAAAGGGGATGAGAAACGTAGCTTACATTTATGAGTTGATGGTCGCATCCTTCGCATTGTATCTAATGAAGTGCACACACGAGAGACAGAGACAGAGAGAGCAGTAGATAGAGATAGAGATTGAGATTGAGAGCAAACGTTGCTGTTTCCAGAGCCTTTCATTAGCATGCGGACTAATTGTAGCCCTGGCTGTTTGGCGTTACTTTTGCTAGTTGATGTGCATTTTCTTTTGCCAGCCACGCTGCTGATTTGATTTGATTTGATTGGATTTGGCCTCGCCCTGAGCCCAGTTGGGGCACAAAACAATCAGAATTTGCAACAGCAGTGGCGGCAACAGCAACAGCTAATGAAGTCATCTTATCAGCGTGCGTCATGCAAATGCGTCGACATCGACATCCACATCGACATCGTCATTGGCATCGTCATTGGCATCGTTCGTTACGTTTGCCAATTTCCGCTTTTGATTTATGCTCCGACCAAAAGCGGCCAACGACATGCGGCACGCAACATGCAACAAGCTTTATGCTGCGCTATAAACGGCAATGAGGACAACCGATTGCGAAACACTTGAAAAAAAACAAAAAATCTATTGCTGCAATCGATAAGCGATAGGCCTCAATTGCTCTTGATGATATGTGCTTTGCATTCATACTTCTTCACACGTTGCAATCATTTCATTTGGGCTTTATGCGAGGTGATTGGAATCAGCTGATGTGTGCAATTTTAGAATTGTCCGTTTGGAAGATTGCATCAATCGAGCTCAGGCAGATTGAATTGCCATGCGATTATTTCTAGCAATGAATTCGTAAAGTGCAAGCAATTGATGCACTGATTGAGCTACTTAAGGCCGTTTATTCAACCTCTAGTTAGCGCTTTGCAATCATTTAAAACAAGCGAAAAAAACTTAAATATGGGTCAGCATCAAGTTGAAAACAAATTATGGACTCGAAACGAAAATTGAGCAGAAGAGACACATATCAGTTGTAGTTGCACGATCGCAACGTGCATATTGAATAGGAGTATTTAAAAATTAAATATATTGCAAGATTTCCCAAACAAATCATAAAAAGCTGACACACGATTGTATTTTTAAAACAACATAAACATAAATCCAATTTACACACACATAACATACATATGTATGTAAAGTTACGAGAGAGATATCAGAAGATTATATCTGTCAGATGAATTGATTTGGTCGTTAAATAATAATCGATTCAGCTAGAGATCAATAAGCAGGTCCTAACGAATATGCCCAGGATTGGTAACTGATTGAGTACCTATTTAACAGGGTTGTTCAGTGCAAAAAGTAATTATTTCCTTTAATGCACCTGATTGATCGACCTTACTGATCGAAATGCGTGTTCGATATTTTAGTTGTAAGTTATTCAAAGTAATTAATAAGTTAACAATTATTCACGAATGTTCATCTATTTCTATAAGAACATATTTTTGATATGTAAATAAATAAAATAAAATTATTCATAAATGGATCAGCATTTGCTTCAGATTGGAAAAGTTTAGCGACAAAATAAACGCATGGTATTTGCAGCTGATTGATGAGTTCATATAATGTTCCATAGCTGATTGTTTGGCATGATCGACTTGATGAATGAGCTGTGTGCTTAAGCAAATGTTAAGCTGTTAAGTTGAAGATGTTTGGCCGAAAGAATGCCGGAAATGAATCCATTTACATGGAAACTGCAATCGGTACCATCATCACAATTACTCAACATTGCCAAATTTTTGGTATTTTCATGAGCAGTTTATCTTTTGTTTCATCTGTTTTGTTTTTGTTTCGTACTATTCGCATTGCAGCTTTATCAGATCTTTTGCTGGTCTTGCTGGCAGATGAAAAAAGCGAAGCAAAGACAACAATTAACACAGTGGAACACTTGGCTACCTTCATCAAAAGTGGCTCCGAACAGCAAAAGAAACAGAAACAGAAACAACAACGACATCAACAGCAGCCGAAAGAAGTGAACAACATGCGGGCAGCTATCGGCGAGAAGGGGTGAGGAAGGTAGAGGAGCAGAAAGAGGGAGCAAGAGGAAGAGAGCGACAGCGAGAGTCTGAGAGATGAAACCAAAGATTCGCAACAAAAATCTGCTCAATCACTTTTCACTTAACCCAAACACAAGAACTTCAAGTTGATGTACGAGCGGGGAGGGGGAAGGAGACACGAGTATAGACGATGGTCTGATAAGGGGTATGGAAAGAGGAGGGAGGAAAGAGGAGTGGGAAGCGGAGAGTGGAGAGCGGAGAGCGGAGAGCGGGGGCTTAGCACACAAAGACGTGGCATTTATTGGTCAGGGGTAAAAGCCAGAGTGTCCAGAGAGGCAGGGGGGGGGGGATGTGTAAAAGTGATGTGTGGGCTTTTGAACACCAAAAATACAAGAATACAAGAGAACAAACAACAACAACAACAACAACAGCTGCATGGTGGACTGCCGGGTGCGAGGCGGGAAGATGTGAGCGGGGTGAGCAAAAAGCAAAAGCAAACTTTACTTGGATGATGATGATATGCAAAAAGGCCAAGCCGGGAGCAAAGAGCACTAGCTGAAAGATTTAGGCAAAGGGAAAGCTGCTGCCAAAACAGCAACAACAACAGCAGCAGCAACACATATGCAGGCACACAAACACACATGTATGTATAGTATGTATATGTGAATGAACATATTGCTTGATATTTCATTCCTACTCAAAAAACGAATAAAAACGAAAACGTTGCTACGTCAGCAGCAGCAGCAGCAGCAAGAACAACACTTGACCCAAAAGAGAGTGAGACGTGGAGATAGTGAGCGGGGAGTGGAGAGTGGAGAGTGGAGAGTGGAGAACGGAGAGTAGAGGGCAAGAAGGAGTATTGCTTGAACCAAAATATATGTATTTTGCAGCCAACGAAGTCAACAAGGAGTATTGAGTAAATTTCTGGACTAAGCGAAAACTCGTGAAAAGTGATTGAGCCAAGCATAAACAAGCAAAGCCATATCGATGAACTATCGCACAACTATCGCTCAAGAACTATTGGAAGTCATTAGGAGGATGTTCTCATACCTACTAACCCATGTAAGCTATTTTCAAAAACCAACAATTTGTTGGAGTTGAGCTACTATTTATTAGTTGCTCTTTAGTTTGTAACTACACGAACTATTTGGTTGGTATTGTAAAATCAATGGTATAGCAAATTAAAAATAATGTTAAAGTGAACAAGCTAAGAAATTATTGACATATTTGAGCTTTAGACAAATCTATTTTATTTCATGTTTGCAACAACAAATATTTTAGTTCTAGTCCCAAATAAAAAAAAAAAAAATTATTATTAACTCGGCCTTCCTGCTCAATGATCCAATATTAATGTTTGATAAATTAATTTCTATACTACATATTTTACTTAAATAAGTTTTCATCGCTTATGAAAATGAGCTTAATGTAATATTACTATTTAGCAGTTTCTGCTTAAACAGACTAATGTTTTTAAAGCAATAAGATCCTTAAGCGTACACGAAATGTTAATTTATTTAATTTCCTTGCCTTAAGGAAAGTTGCATTTGTAATAACCAAAATTTATGTGACTGTTTCTCACCTCTGGTCACACTGCTGCGCCAGCTGTTGCCGCTGTGCTGAGACTTTGGCCAGCCTTAAATGTTCATTAAAGCTGTAACTGTAACTGGTAGCTGGAGTTGAAGCTGACGCCGAAGCCGAAGTTGGCAAGAGAAAGCATTGTCTGGAGAGTTGGGTCCAAATGACTTGGCAGCTTTTTTTGAGGGTGCGCTGCAATTTGTTATGTTGCTCCTCTACCTGTTTGCTAGCAGCCTGGCAGCCTGGCAGCCTGGCAGCCAGGAAGGCTGGCAGGCGCCTGCACTTGCTCCAAAGTACGTCTGCAGGTGTGGGCGGTGAATAGGCGTAGACTTATTGGCAGTTTCAATGTGTCAGCAGCAGGTGCTGCGCTGCCTGCCACCCACTCCTCGCACACCTCCCTCGCCCCTGCGAGGCGCCTGCTTTTGTTGATGATGAAAGTGCGTCAAATGGTTTTTTGATTTGCTGTTTACGTAACTGAGCCAACTTCAGACCGCTCTCTCGCTCCCTCTCTCTTTCACATACATATGTATGTACGTGCTCTTGCTCACTCTCGTTCAGTGGCTGCCCCTCCCTCTGGCGGCCTGCCTAATTGTGTATGCGTGTGCAGTACTCGAGCCTTGCGTAAATTTAACAAGTTGCCACTTGAGGCAAGCCATGCTGGGCTAGGTCGGGCCAGGCCAAGACAAACCTACAACAGCAGCAGCAGCAGCAGCAGCAGCAGCAAAAAACTACGCCTGGCAAAAGGCACAACAGGCGAAACAGAAAGTGGAGGGGAGGGAAGGGCAGGCGGCAGTCGAAAGTCTCTCTCGCAAGGATTAATTTGATTTAGATGTTGAATTGTTGCTTCTCTGTTGTGGACTTCACACTTGTCATACACTTTGCCGAGCTGTTTAGTGCCATTCGCCAGGTCATTTGCACTCTTTGCTCCCTTAGACGGCCTCAAAGTACGTGCAACGCAAACAGCAACTTCTCGAGAACTTTTAATGCCATTGCCACACACAAGTGTGACTGGTTTTCAATTTCAAACAGGGCTTTAATTGTTTACTTTCGTATATTTCATTCAGATTTTATAGTATAATGTGTTCTTAGATATTTGATCTTGAAATTTCGACCTAATACTAAAATATTTGTAATTGCAATGTAGCTTTTCATTTGCTTTAAATAATATATTGAATCCACATTGTTATTTACTTTTTCTAAATTATGAAATTTTGACTTTACATTTTACTTTAATGTAAACTATATATCATTTAATACCAGAATAATATTTATTTAATGAAAATAAAACTAAATAATAAGAAATAAGAAAGCTAATTATCTTAAAAATATCTCAAAATGTACATATTTATTTTCTTCACTTTTAAATACAAATTTTTGTTTTTTTTATTGGTTATTCCGCAACAAATTAATTATGTACTTAAATTATCTAATTCTTAATACCAAAGTATTTATTTCAATAATGCTGATGATGTTTTGTAATTCGACTCGACATTGTGATAAATTGAGAAATGTTTTGGCCATGTGTAGAGTATTGACATGTCGACTTCGATTTTCACAATAAATTTGGCAGCTTGATTTGTGTAGCTGTTGCTGGTTCATTTTTCTTCTTTTTTTGTAGGCAGGCTGCAAACAAAGTTGCCACGTTGCCGTTGACAGCTCAAAAAACACTTAAAACGCTGATTTACGTCACGTCTTAGACAGGCGCCCTTACCACCCGGAGGGTTAGTATGAAGTTTTCCCATCCCATCCCCTGCCTGATCATTACAACGCACAAATTTGGGCGCATTGGCAAATTGACTTGGCTGACTGCAGGCTGACTGACTGACTGACTGACTGACTGACTGGCTGACTGACTGACTGGCTGGTTGGCTGGAATGCCTGAATGCCTGCATGACGAGGCTACAAATCGATGAGGTGCCAACACCTCCCCCCAATTAGCACGGATGTGAAACCCTCAAGCCTTTCAATGCCAGCCAAACAGCAGCACAAGCAAGAGCTTGGAGCTGGAGCAGGAGCTGGAGCAATAGCTGCTCAGCTCATCCCATCTCAGTTTTTTCCGCTTCTTTTCTATTTCATTCGATTTAATTTTGTTGTTGTTGTTTCTTTCACTTTGACAGCTGCAAATTAATTAGATTTAATTATTTTCTGCCGCTGCTCGCTTCGTCCATTGATTGCGCCTAATTAACTGTACTTGAAGTTGGCGCACGCCTCAAAATTCAATCATCCATCAAGGCCATGGTGTTATGTGGGGCAGCCAGGCAGAAGGATCCTGCTCATTCCCCCCTCGCCTGTTACGCCCCTTCTGCCGCAACCATTTAGACAATGTGTTGCAATTATGTAAGGCATCGGCAACAGCATCAATCAATTAATTTCTTATCAGTGCATTGTTCAAAATACTGTATATATTTCAGCCTAGTTACAGCAGGTGTGAGGCAACTACATCAAAGATGAAATAGTATCTATTACAATTTAATTTAATGGTCTGTCAAACTGTGTCGCTCTCCCCCATAAAAAGAATTTAAAACAAGTACATTTTGTTGAAATTAGTAATTAAAGTTGTTCAAGCAAAAATTGTCCTACTTTAAATCAGAAAATTTATTATTATATTTGATAAATATAGAAAATGTTATTGCAAGTCCGTTAATAGTTCAAATTAAAATGCAAATGAATGAAATGTACTTTAAATTATACATTAAACAGTAAACATTTTTCCGACATAGCAAACAAAATTGTTGTACTTCAATGCAGAATATATTGTCTAAGTAAGTGTTAAAACAACTATATTTACAGCTTGCCAATCAATTTCGAATTAATTTACTAATGAAATAAATTTACTTTACTTTAGTACAAAATATAATTTATTTGTGTAAGTGGTAGTTAAACTAACGAAATGAAATGTTATTGCAATGTAACTTTTACTTTAAATGAAACATTGCAGGGTATACTTAATGCCTGCATATTACTATGAAATTATTAAAATAAAATTTGAAATATTTTGAAATACATGGATCATTGGGGAATATAAGCCAGGAGGCATGCAGCGTGTGAATGCTCCACATGAGAGTATAAATAAATGTGGGGTACATGCGTCTACTGTGTACATATATCTTGATTTTAGTAATTAACTTTAAAAGTCATTTATCAATCAATCAGCAAGAATGTGTCAAGCCAAAGAGTCGCAGCCAAAAAACCGAAAAACCAACAAACCAAAGAGGCAAAATCTGAATGGACGCTGCGGGTCGACAACAACAACAACAACAACAAAAACAGTAACAACAACCAAGAGCAATAGCGAAAACAGCAGCAATTGCAACAGCAACGTGTCTCCACAATTCGATTCAAGTCGAGTGAAGTCAAGTCGACAAGTGTGCTAAAAACAAAACAAAAAAAAAAACATTCATGACAAGGTCACAATCGCATTCGCATTCACATTCACATTCGCACTCACATTCACATTCACATTCACACTCTGCATTCGAATCGAAATAGGAATCGGAATCGGAATCGGAATCGGAATCGGAATCGAAGTCGGAGCCGCTGCGGAGAGCGCAAAGCTGAAAATTGGCTTACAATTGGCTTGTGAAGCGGCCAAGCGACGACTGAGTAAATCAAACGTCAAGTGACCAAAAGAACCAAATGAAAACAAGAAAAAAAAAAACGAGCGGCTGAGATAATCTGGTTGAAACACTAACAACATACCCTAGAATTATACTGGACATCTTCACATGGCATACTGAACTAATAGGTCGACAGGAGTCACCATTAATTTATTAAGAAACTATCAAAAAGAAATCAGTAATTTTTTATATGAGTCACAATTAACATATTAACGTAAATTTGTATGGCTTCTTTATTCTATATGGATAATCTAGATTATATTTATATTTAATACAATTATTTCATTATTTTATTATTTTTTTAAATGTGTTTGCTATTTGCAGTTTAAATAATATACAAAATATATATTTTGCGCAATAATTCAATTAACAAATGTTATTTGTTATTTTCATTATTGTCTATTTTCCTCTTAATTATGTGCATATATAATACTATAGAGTCTTCATAAGATCTGATTTTCGGAATATCTCTGCATGAAAGTAAATGGAAAATAAAAATGATTATTAAATAATTTTATTATAATAAACTAGAATACCGAAGCTTATTAAAAAGATAACTAATATTTAATATTAAATGAAAGGACAATGCTGAACAGTAGTAGAAATAGTTCCGAGTAAAATGCCATTTTCAAGTTAAAGCTCTTCTGCTACAAATTTCAAACCCGAGTTAAACATAGAGTCGTTTAGACGTGGCTTTAATAATGGCAGCAGTTCCCCTGCTGACCAATATGACCAAACTGGTAGCCAGCAAAACAAGCAAACCAAACTCGTCACGGTAATTAAAAGCAACGCTACCCCCGAACTCTAAACTTCAGCGAGAGTCCGAAATAAATAAATAACAAAATAATTGAAAAAACGCAGATAAAAAATGATCGAATAACGCAAAATGTTTTGCAGTTTTTGGCATGCCAATTGGACATTTCGAAATGTTGGCCCAGAAATGTTTCGTGCTTGCCTGATAAATGACAAAGGCGGTCATTTATTAAACTAAACTACAATTATGGTTTGCTGACCGCACGCTGACCACAGAGAGAAGGGGGAGAGGGCAAGCGGTATGCTTATGAGTTGGCATCCAGCATTCGGATTGGGGTTGGGGATGTGGAGTCTGGCTTTGGCATTCTGCATGCCAAATACGAGCATTAACTGCCATTAGTTGTGGATTCTCTCGATAGCAGAGCGAAGACGCCTGCTGAAGGCAGCTGATGATGCGGCATGATGGGGCATGCGGCTCAAACTTTTCCACTTTGCAACTATTTCAAAAGTAAAGCGAAACTTGACTCGCCGTCCGTCCCAGCTCCCAGTTCCCTCTCCCAATTGCCATCCCCATCTCCGTGTTCGTCTCCAGTGTAGGCCCGCACTGTCAACGTACGATATTTTGGTGCCAGCTTCTGACGTCGATTTCCAATGCGATTCATGTCTGCTGACCCACTGCCCCCCATCTATCCGATTCTTCTCCTCTCGTCTTCTCAGCCCCCACTAGCCTATCGCAGGCCTTGATGCTCGCTGCTCGCTGCTCGCTGCCTGCTGCATGATTTATGATTTTGCCAAAAGTATTTCTGTGGCTAAAAGCCTCGAGCGGGCCAGCGTTCAAAGTTGTCTGCTCAAATCATTTTAATTGAAAATTACACATGAGCGAAGTCGAAAAAACGTATGAAATATGAAAAGCACAGGTTCACAGCGACTACTAAATGCCCTACCATTATTTCAACAACTCCACAATTTATGTATATTGATCTCCAGAACCTGAGAAATGTATTAGGATGAGAATAAATAATGAGTAATAATTATAAATAATTTAAAGTAAATTATGATTATAAATATGACATCACGATAAAGTCGACAAAATTAAGATACGTAATGTTGGAAATATTGAAGCTGCAAAACCATATTGTAACTGGGAAATAAATTTATAGAAGAATTTTATTAAATAGACAAATACATTTTTTATATTTTGTTGAATTAAAAAATTCCATACCCATTTAACTTATGTTTTAAAATGATTCTTAATAATAACAACAATTTAAAAAAAAAAAAAAAAATAATATTAATTATAATAATAAAAATAAAAAGATAACAATACAAATAACAACAGCAATAATACTAGTAATAACAATAATAATACTTATATCAGCAGTTAATAGTCAAAAAGAATGCGATTGGCAAGCAGCCCGATCTAGGAAGCGACCACAGAAGATATTCAGTTCGTCGACGAAGAGTATCGGTGTGTGTGTGCGTCGGTGTATGTAAGTGTTTGTGTGGGAGTGTGTGTGTTTGTGGGCGAGTTATCCATGGGCCAAGCTTATGGCCTGCAGCTGGGCAAGTTTCGGTTGCTGGTCTTCGCATTGTCTAGGGTGTGAGTCGCTGCTCTCTCTGGTCGCTGGTCGCTGGTCTCTGGACTCTGGACTCTGGCATGCGCTGGCTGTGTCTGCGACTGGCCCTGGTTGTCAGCCTGGTCCTGGCCCTGGTTCTGGTGCTGGGCACGTTCGCTAGCTACCGGAAATGTCCATTCACTTGCATATTAACAAAGTTCCGCACAGGCAGCGACGCCGGCGCTGGACAGGCTCTGCTTGCATATACTTGGCAGTACTTAATAAACTCCCGGGACTTGTTCCACACACACACACACACACACGCACGCAAATAGAAAGCGAGAGAGAGAGAAAGATTGACAGAGTGGGAGGGAACACAAATACTCGTTTGGAACTTGCTCGTACATCATCATATGAAGACGGTGGTGCAAGTCACAGTGCGGGCTTTAGAGTGGCCTTTTCATAGCATACAACTGTGCGACCGCCCATGGCGCTGTGGCTATCCCCCCGACTCTGCCACTGCCACTGCCACTGCCACTGCCACTGCCACTGCCACTGCCACTGACTGTTGCTGACGCTGACGCTGACTCTAGCTCAACTTAACTGAAACAGGAAAGTATTTCGAAGGCACCGGATGCCGGAAGCAAGCAATAATTCAAATGAATTTCAAATCAAATCATTACAAAACATTTACAAAGTATGCGCAGCACGCTGCACAAAACCGCAGGAATCTACAGTCCATAGTTTGAGCTCCCTCCCCAAACAAGCTACACAGCCCAGCCCAGCCCAGCCCAGTCCAACCACCCACCCTCGACATACACCTGAACTTGAAGCCACAGCCTTGAGCTACAACTATAACTTTGAACTGCAGCAGTTGTCAGGCGGACAGACGGACAGACGGACAGGCGGACAGGCGAAGGGCAGGCGGTGGCCGGTGGCAGCTGGACGCCGAAGCACAGTCAGTGATTAATTTCTATTATTATGACACTGATTAGGGCCACTTACAGGCTCATTACAGTCATTGCCAGCATAATGCACACACACACACACACACACACACACACTCAGTACATTTATCAAGTCATTGGCGCACCACATGCAGTGGCCGTTTGTCTTGCACTTGACCAGCTCCAGCTCCAGCTCCAGCTCCAGCCCGAGTCCCAGTCCGAGTCGCAGCCCCTGCCAAGGCAAGTAAATCAACAGGCCAAGCGTGTGCCAGTTGCCAGTCTAGTCCAGTTCAGGGCTCCTGTAACTGCGGCACGTGCCCCAAAAGGTGTCAATGCCATTACATTCAACGAATTACAGCAAACACTGCGCAGGATTCGAGTCTTGGCCACGCAGCAGGCGAATGCTAAATGCTCTACCAGTCGAATATTCAATATTATATTCATATTGGAAAATATAATTGCTGAAATTGTTGGAACAAATAAAATGATAATTTACGTATTATTATAGTCAAATAAAACCAAATTTAATAATTAGTTTAAAAGTGTAAATTGCTTAAATTATCATCAATCTTTCAAACGTATTCAGGAAACAGTCAAGATTATTTCAATATTCATTTCTGGATTTAATATTTGCTCGTATATACAATTATTATACGAAAGAAATTACAAGTAAATTCAATAAATAATAACCTTTGTATTATATATAAATTCTATTTAATTGAAAATTATAATCAATTTTGTTAAAAATATATATAATGTATTTATACAAGTTTTCAATGAATGTAACATAATCCGAGAAACTAAACACAAATAAAGGGATTTCAAAAGCCTATTTATAGGATATTATTTGTGCTGTGCGAACAAACTATCAGCTTATCTGCTTTCAGCGTACAGTAGAGCAGCGTTTCTCAAAATTCCTACTCTAAATATTTTAAATTAGAGCTCAAAATTCGAGTGAGAGTGAAGTTTCAGGTCAAATTTGCAAACATAAAATGTATTCTAAAATTTCAACAGACTTCTTAAAACGATAAATCTTGTCACAGTTTTTTCATAGTTACTTTTGCGAATGCAATGCAAAATGAATATTTGCTGCGTTTAGTGTCATTTTTACAAAATAAGCAGCTAATGTTTTCAAAACAATTTCAAGTATTTTCAAACAAATTTTTAATATAAAGTTTAAATTTAGAAATTTTTGAAAAATAAATTGCACAAAAAAACTCTTCTAAAATAAGTTTATAGTTATTTTTAAAAGAAATACTTACCAAATCTGTTTTCAATGCTGTATCGAAAATTCTTAAAATGTTTAATAAAAAAACAGATATAGCTACTATATATAAAAAAATACTATATAAATAAAAAATAACAACAAATTGTGAGTGACTAGTGAATAAATAAAGTCCATGCACACATTATAAATTTTTCCTACTATTTTCTATTGCATTGACACATTTATTAATAAGAGTTCATTAGCTCAATAAATAAATACATTTTTTCATAGGTGCCTTTTTTATGTTGAAGAAAAATACATACCAAAATAGTTTCCAACATCCACAAAACATTAATTATTTGTATATTTTTTTATTGCATTTATTTACAAAGGTTCATTGAATACATAAATAAATTCATTTTCGCGTAGGGATACTTAAAGAAAAAGTGGGTTAAAGAAGAATGGCTTAAATTAAAGCCCGCCGTGGAATCGCATTTGTGAAATGGTTAAAACGAAAGATTTGACGAACTTTTGAAGACTCTGCTGCAAATAGCCTTTTTTTATATTGAAGAAAAATATAAAAACGGTTAAAAAAATAAATTTTTAAATTTTGAAATTAAAGCCCGCCGTGGAATCGCATTTGTGAAATGGTTAAAACGAAAGATTTGACGAACTTTCGAAGACTCTGCTGCAATTAGCCTTTTTTAATATTGAAGAAAAATACTTACCAAAACAGTTTTCAGCATCCAAAAATCACAAATTATTCGTTGTATTTTTCATTGCATTGTGACATTTATTAATAAAAGTTCATTGAATAAATAAATAAATTAATAAATTAATTTTCGCATAGGGGTACTCAAAAAAAAAGTGGTTTAAAAAAAAGTGGCTTAAATTAATGGCCGCCGGGGGGAAGCGGGCGTGTTGGGGTGTGTCGAGGACGCTCAACCGCGATTGGGACGGACGACAACCACCTGAGGACGCTTGTTGCCGTTCTTGCCCTTCTTGTTGCCCTTGCGGCGACGCCGTTGTCCGCCACTCTGGATGCGGCGACGACGCTGCACGACGCCGCGACGCGTGTTGCCGGCGTTGCCCTGGCGCTGAGCGATCGCCTGACCGACGATCTGGGGCAGCAGATTGTTGACCGGCGTCGAGCCATAGATCACCTGATTCAGGGCAGCCTGCGTATTGCTGTTGGTCGATCCGGTGCCAGTTGTGGTGGAGAGGCTGCCGGTGCCGGCGCCCGAGCCGCCCAGACTCACGTAGATGGCGTTGCTGTTGCCGGTGCCAGTGCCGGTGGCAGTGCCAGTGCCAGTGAAAGTGCCAGTCCCAGTGCCAGAGCCCGTGTTCGTGTTCGATGGACGCAGTTGCTCGAGCATGTCCTGTTTGTTGGTGATGTACTGATTGAGGGCCGCGTTGAGGCTGTTGCTGTTGCCGTTCGAGTTGCTGTTCAAGCCGGAGGCGAGGAACCGCAGCTGGCCGTTCTGGTTGCCCTCCTTCACATAGATGCCCGCCAAACGGGATCTGTCCGCATCACTGGCAGCAGCAGCAGCTCCTCCCGCTGCCAGCGTCGCCGCCGTCGCGGTGGAAATGGTGGCGAGCAGCAGACAAATGTTAACACCTCGAATCATTGTGGCGGATGATGGCTGGATGACTGGTGGCTTGGCCAAGCGACTGCGGGCTTTTATAGCTGCCCTGTGAATGCCTTGTGAATGCCTGGTGAATGATATGCAAAAGTTCAGCACGCATGTTCCCATTACACACAATTCACGCTTTCTTCTTTCGTTTTTATTGATTCTTTGGCGAATTATTGCACAAAATACTCAATATCATTGCCAGATTTTTCTTGATTTTGATTTTAGCATTAGAAAGCCGCACGCCCTCCAGCCAATTTCATTGAAAAGAGCAGCACAACCTTCTGCCAACCGTGTCAAGTACTTAATCTCCACGCATTGTTTGTCCAAGATCAACAGACGCGATCATCAACCCATAAGATCGAACTCAACTGAACTCGCATCGACTCTCAGTGCCGCAATCGGCGGTTCAAGTGCCGCTTTTATTTTACTTGTTACTCGCATTACAACATGAAAATGAAAATGATGATGATAATGATAATGATACTGATAATGACAACGAGAAAGAGGCGTTACAAGAGACTGGGCAGCACAAACTGGTATAACATATGGTATAAATAATATTCAGCAATGAGAGTTTGGCTTCGGGACTCACATTGTTTGCATTCTCACTCCAACTGAATATTGATCACTTTGAGGAAACCTTTTGCTCAAATATATGTATATATCAAATAAAATCTAAAGCTGACAGTCTATTTATTTATTTTACTTTTTTTTATTATAATAGATAATAAATGAAAGCTGTAAATTACAACAGCATCAAATAAAAT
Organism: Drosophila ustulata; assembly: GCA_035047365.1. Lineage (NCBI taxonomy): Eukaryota > Metazoa > Arthropoda > Insecta > Diptera > Drosophilidae > Drosophila > Drosophila ustulata. Next base: position 896,017 of record JAWNPT010000095.1, read on the forward strand.
ATAATGATTATAGAATATTTATTTATTTTACTTTTTTTTAAATTGTTTATATAAAGTTTTTATAATGCATAAATTATAGATAATTTATTGATTTTCATTTATTTATTGATCCCTATAGTATATTAATTTATTTAATTTTTATGTACATTTAAAAACAATTTGATCTAAAATTAATGAAATTTATTACATGCCGAAAAAAATCATTTGAGTGTAGTTTTTTGTATGCTCTGCAATTCTAAAAAGTAATAAATTACCTAACACTAAGTAATCTACTCAACAATAATTCCGAAATTTGTATAAATAATATAAAGTGCGTCCGTAAATAATAATATTACTGTAAATCACTTCGCTCTAAGACAATTTGAAGCGTGTGAGAAATTGTTTTTTATAAAGCACACAACAAAATGTATTATTGTCGGTGCCTGCTTTTCATTTTCAATATTTAATGTATTTTTTGAAGAACTCAAATAACTCTTTCGCGGCGCGAACTTATAGTAATTTTTGAATGGAATGCTCTAAGTTCGCTTAGAGTTTTCCGCTGCGAGAATGCTTGCTGGCGGCTAATAAAGTTTTTTCGCTGTCTGCAGCTTATGGGCGACCGGAGTGGGCACATTTAATGAAATTGCCCGCCTGTTAAAGACAACTACTTACAATTTTCAGCGGGCCTTGGCCCACTGTGCGTGTGAGTGTGTGTGTGAGTGTTCGTGTGTGCGTGTGTTTGGCCCGCGGGGGCGAGTGCGCCTAAGTTGGCGAAGAAGACAGTTGCCGACTGCCTGGCGGGGGCTGTTGAAATAAATTTCACTTACGCCAACGCAGCACACACACGCACACACTCGCACACACACACACACACTCGCACACTCGCACACGGATAGAGAGAAGCACACATGTGCGGTGCGTCGTTTACTTGGCAATGCAATTACAGCCGCTAACCGCGCGTGAAATAGCAACACAGCAATAACAACAACAACAACAACAACAACAACAACAGCACCAGGAGCAGCAACAACAACGAATGGTTGTAATTGTAATTGCAACAACAACAACAACAATCGCTGCTCGTTGCCGTCAACGTTGCTGCCGCTGAGCGGCTTAAAGCAACGCAATGACAATTAACAACAGGCGACGAAACAGCAGCAGCAACGATAGCGAGCAGCAGGCGAAGAGGAGGAGGAGGGGAGAAGAGCGAAGACGCCGCCCAGCGCCATATCAATGACAACGACAACGACAACGACAGCGACAACGACAACGGCAACGGCAACGTTGAGGAAAAGCGGAAAATGCGAGCACGCTCAGCAGGCAAACAGCCAGGATAGGGAAATCCAGCAGCAGCCTTCCGCCTTACGCATATTAACAGGCTGGAAATTTTTGCAGGCATTGCATGGACAGAGAGGGAGCGAGTGGGGGGCGGGGGAGGGGGAGTATGCTGTGAAAAACGTTAAACGAAAACCGCACGCACTTCATTTTCACGTGCACGATGCCAGCGGAAATGCGTTGGGCAATAGAATGCCAGTCAAAGTTTTTGCCACAGAGCTACCTCAACAGCGTAGCATCCCCTAGACTGCCCCTCCCCGTTCCCTAAACTTATGGCAACCGCACTTGATATTGCCCCAATGCCGGCTGCAGCAACGACAGCAACGACAGCAACGACAGCAGCGGCAACAGCGGCAGCGACAAAACAAAAAGCTGTTTGGCCAAATGGGAAAATTGCAAGGAATTTTAAGTGAAATTCCATGACATTTTAATGGGGTTGCGATTGGGCACACTCAAGTGCAGACACAAAATGGTTAAAGCCCATTGCACGGCAAGGCGGCGGGGTACGACGGGGCATGCGGCATGGGACATGGGGCATGGCCATGGGGCATGGCCATGGGCTGGGCCTTGGGCCTGTCACACGAGCACGTCAGTTGCCGATGCTCTTTATCTAGCTGCGTTGCTTGCACTCTCCGTCCGTCCGACTGTCTCTCAAATGGTCACACGTAGTAAATACTATACTATACTATACTATATACTATATAGTATGTATCAATACGCAATGCAAGGCACTTCATCAGCCGAATGAGACATTCATTGTTCACGGCAAATGAGTACAGTAAAGAGCACTTGACAGCAAAGTACGAGTAATGTGCGAGTCCTTCATCAACAGCACCTTAAAGCCCACTGTCTTTATAGCCAGCTCACATGAAATGCAAGAGAATGTTCAGCTAACTTAATGCAGTGAATGTGCCAAGCAAAAATCTAAAACGGACAAAATTGGATTAATTACTTAATATAATAACAACGTCTGTTCAAATAATTATTTCCGTAATGACACTAAATTGTTATATACAAAATGCTTAATTTTAGCACCGTCTAAATAATCACATTGAACGTGGTAATGATGATAATAATAATAATAATTTTATAAATAAATTTAAAATAATTAAACACCGTTTGTTATAACATTTTATTACAACTTAGTGTCATCAGAAAATGTATGTAACAGGCAAAAAGCCCAAAAAGTATATGTACATATATGTATAACATATCTTGATCAGTGTCAACAATCGAGACGATATAACCATGTCCGTCTGTCCCTCTGTCTGCATAAACACTTAGATCTCAGAGACTATAAGACCTAGAGGTATCAAATTTGGTGACAGTATTCGTGTATGCAGCTCAAGATTGTTTAAGATCTTTCCCACGCCCCTTTCCGTCCCCTCAAATTGAAAGTAAAAGCCGTAATAATAAAGCATGAGCTTTTGGTATGCATAATAATAGCAACACTCTTTTCGATTTCTGAAATTGGTTGAGATCGGATGAAAAGCATAAAAGTAATTCACAAAACAATTTTATTGGAGTTGCTTTGTTTTGTTGACATAACATTATTTTATTTTAGTGACTACCGTCCAAATTATAATTAATAAATCATCATCATAACACATATTTACATATTTAAAAACTACGATGCATTCTCTTGAAAAATTAAAATAATTGTTTTTTACAACTTCGTAAAATACTGGACATTGATTAAAAAATAGCTTGCTTCAAAATACTTTATATCTAGCAAATGTTTAAAAATAACAAATTCAATTATCGCAATTAAATTATGGCGATTCGAATTACTTTCAAGAATGAATAGTACAAAAATAAAATAAACGAGTTCCAGAAAATAAATAAAACAAATGCATATTTAATAGTTTTTAATTATTTACCAGCACATATATGTATGTATGTAACTCTTAAGGAAAACAAACAATTAATCTAACATATATTTAAAAATAGAAATAAATGTTGTTTAAATGAACTTTTGCTTTGATAACTACAACCCCATCGACATAAATTTCGTATTTATGTCATTTAATATTGTGGTTGGAATTAAAGAATAACTAAACGCAAACGGAGCATTTCCATTTGTAAAACGGAAACAAAATGTTTAGAGCACACTTCGCATTAAAACTTCCAAATGCCTTAAAAGTCTTGGCAGCTGCTTTAAATGTCTCAACAGTATCAATTCTAAAAGCAAGTACATTCTGATGAATAATGTAAAATTAAATAAATACGGCAAATAGACGAAAATTCCAATAATTCTGATGTCGGAAAATACCAACTGAAAATGTTCGGCCAAATTCCGAGAAAATCTTTCGGGGAAATTTAACAGTTTTTTAAAGAGCTCCAATTCGAATTCGAGTGTGCGTGTGTGTGTGTGTGTGTATCTTTGACAATAATTGTCAGCGTGGCACGTGATATCAATGCATTAACGGAAGTGTTTTTCTTCTGCTGGGGTGTGTGTGTGTGTGTGTGCCCAAAATAGTCACGGAAATGTTACAATCTATGCTTAGAGATCAATAATCGCTCCCGGCTGGGGCAGCGTCTCTCTTATTCACCCCCGCAGATGGGTAGGTGGGGTAGGTGGGGAAGGTGGGCAGGGGCAGGTAAGCCCCGGAACATTGAAAAATGTTGCAAGCCAAAGTCATAAAAAGGCCGCATTCCGGGAGGGGACAAAGCGAGGGGGCGCTCCGCCACTCACTCGACTCATCAAATGACAAACAGACGCACCAAATAAATAACGAGATGCGAAGGAGGGGCGGCGAAGGGGGGGCGGGGCGGTGGGTCTTAGCTTACCACTTAAGTCGCTGGCATTTGGCAGCCCTGCGGGCGACAAATTAACACACACTCGCACACACAGTCAGGGACAACAGGAAGCGGCGGCTAGCGAGAAGAGCAGAAGATGGCGATCTATTTAAAGCGCAGACACAGACATTTGGGATATACTCCCCGATATATAGTGTGTACATGGCCAAAGAGGGTGGGTAAGCGATCAGTTGCCCCCCTAGAAGCCATGTCGCACCTTTATTAATTGCAGTCGACGACGATGCAGACGCGCCTAGACGAGCATTTGACATGTTTAATGCGAAAAACGCAGCGCGACAACGAGGGAGACCAACAAAGCACAAAGCAGATCGGATCGCATCGGATCGGGAGGAGGGTGGCAGAATGATGGAGCAACAACGGGGAGCAACTAGCAACTGGGGGGCGAGAACTTATGGGGCTATTTTTGGTCTTTGCGAGCGTCGAGACGTTGACATAGGCTGGAAATTCTTTTCCATCAGCATCTATTTGGGGGCCTGGCAACAGATACCGCGTGCAGATTTGGATTCGGATGCAGATTCCAGACATCCAGACATTCAGACAGACTGGCAGGCAGGCAGGCAGACAGCTGACGCCACACAGGGCACAAGTCCACAGGTCCAAAGTCCCGGGACAAAGTCTTGCGAGCGAGCGTGTAATGAAAGCAAATAATGCCATGTACAAATGCAGCTATGAAGTTGCAGTTGCAGTTGCAGTTGCAGTTGCAGATACATGTACATGTATCCTAAAATGCATTCACAGTAAGTAGAAAATGTCTGGGGTGATCTCCGTCCTCGTCTGCATCTTTGTCTGGGTGATTGCACTCGGCTGCCGGCTGCCGGCGGATCAAAATGAACATTTCTTTCTCTGGTTGTCGGATTGTCGCGTTGTCGCATTAACAACAACTGCAACAACAACTGCAGCATTAGCAACAACATTTTCTGTCTAACAGTTGGCAGAAGTATGTTACATGCTTCTTTCTGCCTTTGAGAGATCTTTGAATGCTGGCAATATGTTCCTTGGCTTATTTTGCATGACGCATTGCAGAGCATTCAAGTTTTTTCTTGACGCAATAAATGTATACAACATTTAATATAAAATTTCGTACATTTATTTATTTATATACATTCAAATTTATACAAATCAACAAATCAAATAAAAATAAATTAACTGCAGGTTTTTGGTAATTCAGTTCAGAGTATTTTATATGTAGTAGAATTTATTGAATATTATGCAATAGTCATTACATTGAAAAGATCTGCATTTTTATATAATGTATGTGGGATTGGTTTTATGATAATGTTTATTTATTATTTCATAAGTTTAATCCTGAATTATTATTGTATTTAGTTTTGTTTAATTTTATTTAAAGTATGTGATTAATTAAATTATCTTGCTTTTTTCGACGCGGTCGCAAGGTGAAGTCTATCGACTTCTCTCACAATCAATACTCCTTTCTTCCCTTAATCGATAGGTGGATAGATTGGCCTTTATATCACAGACAATAAATTGAAAAGTTCTGCGTGTTAGATCAATCTGTTTAGATAACAGAAAAATGTACAAACATATTTGTGTTTTTGTTTTCTTACTGCTGATAATGCAAAGATACGCTGCTCATCAGGACCTTCATTTGTCGGTTATTAGTCAACACCTGATAAGGAAACAAGTCTGTGTGTGTCTGCGAGCACTTCACATGATTGTGGCCCATCCATTTGGGGCAGTGCGTGTGACAGCTGCAGCCGAGCTGCTTTGCCACTTGTGGCAAGTTGCAATTGAGATGACTTATGTTTCATTTTGTGACATTGTTGGACGCGCGCCCACCTAGAAAGGACCTCAACCGTTTCAAGTGGCATAATAATTTAGCCAAGTTTATGGGCGAAACCAAAACATCCAAAACATGAAAATCAAATTTCCAAATGCCAGACCAAGTTTCGTTCTTCAAGCGAAGCGCAAACACTTTTTGGCAATTAGTGGATGTGCGTGTGTCATCCATTTGTTGATTGATGCGGAGCGGGCGGGAGGGAGGGAAGCGATGCACTTGAGGGCGTGGCCCAGAGGCAACGGAGAACGGAGAACAGGCCAGACCGACCAGTGTCCACTTGAGGGTGCCGTAATTTAATGGGCGCCAAAGAAATGACAAAATGCGAGGGACAATGGGAAATGCGAGTTTTATGTAAATCGTTTGTTCGGCACACTCTCAAGTGGCAATCCCAGCCGGGTCCGGGACACTTATCCTTTAAGTTGCACGTTAAGTGTCCTGCCTGCACTTCTCGGTCTGCTTATCCCTCAGTCTCAGTCGCAAATGAGTCGCATTCGAGCTTGACTTTCCATTTAATTTTCAAAAATTTTCCAGTTTTTCGTCTGGTTGCTGGGAGCTCGCATTACAGAGGCGGTCAGGAAACAAACGGCACACAAAAAGGATAATGAAAGGCGTTACGTGCATGTCAGCAGTTAGTTGCTGGACTGGAGAGAGCGAGTCGGAGTTGAGTTCCAGATTTTTGTTCATTCAACGGCATCGATTTCAATGCTGCATATGATTTTCGGAATGACTCTTTGACTCTTCGCTTTTTTCTAGTTTTTTATTTTCTGGGTTTTTTTTTTTGTTTTTTTGGTGCTGTAATTTGAGTAGCAACTTTGCTAGAATCGCTTCGTCCTTCGCTGCTGCCCTTGGGCCTCGGATTTCCTTTGAATTCGGCGCCGTCCTCGTCGTCTCCTCTGTCAGACTGTCAGTCAGTCAGTCAGTTAGTCAGTCAGTCAGTTGGTCGACTGTTTATTTGTTTGTTTTGTCAACATTTGGTGGCGATTTTGTTTTGAAGTTGTCTACGGTTACGGCACAGTTTTCCATTGAAAGTTTCCGTTGTGTTTTTATATGGAAAGTCTCGTCTCTCGCTCTATTTATATCTGGCCTGGCATATAGGAAATGCAACTCAATCAAACACGCTTAAGCGAAGGCAACGGCAACGGCAACGGCAACGGCAACTTGGCAACTTCTTGTGTGGCTTTTCTCACACATTTTTCACGCTAAAATCAAGCGGCGTCCGAGACTTTGGCTCAACTCGACCTAGAGAGCGAGGCTCATTCGAGACAAGGGCAACTCTTGAGTCTCCGTCTCCGTCTCCATGTCCGTCTCCATCTCCGTCTCTAACTCCGACCGCGTTGTGTGTGGCTCGCTTTATTGGCTTAGCGCACCCGCTGGGCGGCCCTTCATTTGTCATGGGCTGCATCCGTTGCGCTGTGGCTGCCTCTTCGCTGCTCTTGCCCCGCCCCCCTCTTCACTCGCCCCTCCATTCACTATTTTTGTTGTTGCGTAATGAATTTGTTTTACCCAAGAAGAAAACAAAGAATCGAAACTACCGTGTCTCAGTTTTCATTTCATTTCATTTCGTTTTTGATATTTATTTTTCATTTAATTTTTGTATTTTTTTCATGTGGTTGTTGTTGTGGTTGTTGTTGTTGTTGTTGCTTTGTGTCTGCTAGCAGACGCTGCATGTGGCGGGCGTCGTTTTCTTTTTGGATTTTCATTAATGTGAGCCGTGGAAACTAAAGAGGGCGCGTAATTGATTTGCGTCTCATGCATCGCAAGTAAACAAATTGCGTCTGCTGCCATCGAGTATTATCTGTTGTGCGAAGAGACTTGGCCAGACTTTGCGAACACATTTCCATAGTCAATCAATTAAGACAATAGAAGCCAACATTATCCATTTACTTTGGCGATTTGCAAGCCACTGTACTATAGAGCTGTGTAGACTCGATTTTATGAACGCATATCAAATATCGATTAATATTAATTCAATGTAATGTTCAATGTGTTTCGGTTACTTATGCAAACAACAATTTATTTTACTATTTTAATAATAATATTTTCATTTATTAATTTTTTATTTTTAAGATATTTGGGACTAGTAAATAACTATTTAATCAGCATTAAAATTTATTTTAATTATATTTGTATATATTACTCAGCAAAATATCGATTAATGTTAATTGAATGTAATGTTGAATAAGATATTTGGGACTTGTGAATTGCTTCGCTGACTTGTGCAAATAACAATATATTCAGTATTCAAATATATTTTTTATATTTTAATTATAATATTTTATTTAATTTTGTATTCAGAAAAATATCAATTCAACTTAATTGAATGTAATGTTGAAACAGATATTTGCGACTAGTGAATTGACTTATGAAAATAATAATTTATTCAGTATTACAATTTATTTTAATATTTTTGTATTAATATTTTATTTAATATTTTACTCAGCAAAATATCGATTAATGTTAATTGAATGTAATGTTGAATAAGATATTTGGGACTCGTGAATTGCTTCGCTGACTTATGCAAATAACAATTTATTCAGTATTAACATTTATTTTATAAATTTATTAATAATATTTTATTTAATATTGTATTCAGTAAAATATCGATTTAACTTATTTGAATGGAATGTTGAATTAGATATTTGGAACTAGTGCACATAACAATTTATTCAGTACTATTGATTGTGGAGAGTGACTTCGACTAATGAAGCGCTTTGGAGACTTGCGTCTAATGTTGGTGAAAAACAGTTGAATCTCTATTGTTGTATATTTTAAAGTTGTGGAGGCAAATGACGAATTAACGGCAAGATGTGGAGACTTAAATCAAGCTGTGGAGACTTGCAATGAATTGTAAACTACAGCTGTGGAGGCGGAGGCTTATGACGAAGTCTAGCGAGCTGTCGAGACAAGTTGTGGAGACTTTCAAAAAATTATAGACGAGAGCGAAAAGCTTTAACTTTAAAAGGACGATTGTCTACACTATGTTCAGAATGTGGAGAACAATTGGAGACTGACGCGTAATGTTTACGCAAAAGTAATGGCGACCTGTGAAGAATATATGTACGTACATATATGTTTTTGTACAGCATGTGGAGAAACATGCTGGAAGCATATTTAATTAGCAGAACTAAATGGATGCCGAGTGTAGAGTAATAATCATCAATTAAAACTCTCCAATGATCGCCCAGGCATTAAGCAAAGTCATTCGCAAATGTGATTTTTGGCGCTGCTTTTGACACATTTGAAGAGCGTCAAATCGATCATTATCAGGGGCGAGTCGACGACATCGCCAACGACAACGACAACAACAACAACGACGACGACGACGCCATTAGCAATCGTCACAACTTGCGCCGCAAAACGCCCCCAAAAAAACTCGACAAAAACCAGAAGAAACAAAAGCCAACAAAAATTATGAAAATAAAACAAAAAGTAAATGGCTCGAAACGATGCTCAGAGTGGTGGGCAGCTAATTTGGAGCGCAGATTTTGGTCATTTGAGCATTCGAGCATTCGAGCATTCGAGCATTTGGTCTGTGGGTCTCCATTGTTTGATTTGATCGTTTTTGGGCCGACGACGCGACGGCCACAATTCTTTTGCCTTGCCTTGTGTGTGCAAATTAAGTTTTATTAATTTAATTTTTTAACGAGCTGTGATCGGAGCCAAGATTTATGCCGCAAACGCTAATGCCAAACGTTGCTGCTGCTGCTGTTGCGTCAGCGTCGGCGTCAGCGTCAATGTGGCGTCTTTTCGGTGTCTGCCCCAAATTTATTGAGACATTTTTCTTTCTGATTTGTACGGCTCGTCCGGCACCTATTTATTTCGAATTTCGTTCGTAGAAGGCATTGTAATGATCGCTGATGAGGTGTTTATGAGCATGGTCAGGCATTTTGCATTAGTCATGCCCATTGTGGCGTCGTCTCCATGGGGGCGTTCACTCGGCCGCTGCCGCTAGCTGCTGTCGATTGTCGGCATTTTCTTTGTCTTTTTCTATTTCACTGAAGATCTGTTTTTTGTTTTTGGCTCTGCCTATCTATGGCAGTCATTAGAGCCAGGGAAACCGCTTTGATTTGCTACGCCTCGGGCCAAATGAAATCGAAAACATGCAACCAAAAGTTAACCCATTGCCAACGGAACAACTAACTAACGCCTAACTAGCTGCCACAACTGCCGCATTTTGGGGCACTTCATTCGCCACGTTTGTTCGAGATGCACTTCAATTCTTCAAACTAATTGTGTCAAGCATATGTACATATGATGGAAACGACAAAATTCGCGTGAATCAGAAATGAAATGACGTCTTTGACATTTAAGCTCCGAAATTTGATTTGCCAGTTTAGCAAGAATAATGCCTTCAAGCACTAAAACTAAAAAGATAAAACGGTTAAGACACAAATTTATTGCACACCCGTGTGTTTTAACTGGAAACCAGACTTTATAGTTTTCGTAGAATTCTGATATTTATAGAAAATTCGAGAAATATTTATGTCATTTACATGCGCGAAATTGTTCTGCGAATGAAGTAATCTGCAACTATTATTGTGATAGTATTGTAGAATTTAATTTCAATGAATATAATAATAATTAATAAACCAGATTAAAAAGTTGATTTCATTTTACAATTAATTACAAAACAAGAAATTGTAGGACTTCAAGCCGCGGAACTAATTCCAAAGAGCTTGCTTCCGTTTTCAAATGATCAAGAATAAACACAAATGTATTTATCAAACCAAAGCAGTAGCCGAGTTATTAAACAATTATAAAATATCTTGAACTTATTCAGATTTGCAATAAATATATGTATGTATCTACTATGCTAGTAAGCTGATTATGAAATACCTTCAACTATGAATGGATCTTTGATCATTTGATGATTTAAATGATAATTGAATGCTTTTGCTGTGGATGGCAGTAATTGCAGAGTATCGGGAGGTTGGTGTGCCGAGGAAGGGCCTTCAACCTTTTTGCCAAGTGCAAATATGAAGCACTTATCACGGCTGGAATGGTTGGGAGGGGAGGGAGGGATGGGGCGTTGAGCACTCTTTATTCTGGCATTGCAGCCGCGGAGAGCGGAAATCAAACAATGCTATTAGGCTAATAATTGCTGGTCGTTATTGTTGTAATTGTGGCCATTGGGCCGCTCGCCCATTGCGGAGCACACAAAATGTATTAATTAAGCTATTTATCTAAACTAATGCGAGCATTTAGTGGCCAAGACAGAAGCAAATTGCACTCATTAGCCAACTGGCAACTGGCCACGGGCAACGGGCAACGGGCTCCGACAGTTTTCCCCTCTTTTTGATTCGATGAGCCAATCGCTTTTCTCCAGCCCTGCGGAGAGATAATTGCGTTGCTTAAGTAAATGCCTCAGCGACTGCCTCTCCGTCTATTTATCTGGCTGTCTGGGCCTCTTCTGGTCCAGCTATCTACTTCATCTTGTCCGTGGGTCTGTGTCTCTGCACTTGACTGTGTGACAGGCCATTGAGGAATGTTAGAACCAATTGAAGAAATCGTCACTTCAATGCGATCGGCTCCGACCCAACGCAGCTCAAGCGCTGCTACATCATCATTAAAAGCTTCCAGACACCGGAGGAACGGAGGAATGGAGGAATGGAGGAATGGTCAATGGGACTGGGTTTGGGACAGCGCAGAAGCAGCTTATCGTCTGCCGCATCATTAGCTTGATTATGATTATCAATGAGCACATCGACAACGCCGTCGCGCTGCCCCATTAACAAACAAAAAAACAAAACACACACAAACAAACGAACAACGATAGCCTTTTAGCAATGCTGGGTCCGTCTGCTTATGCGCCGATGACACTGGCTGAAATCGATACTTAATCGTATGCTCAAGTCTTGTAAGCCCATAGCACATATCAAATTAATTAATGAAATTTAAGGAAAGCCCGATAAAGACATTGGTTGACAAAGGTTTAATTATTTGAGAGGTTCATCGACTTGGCAATTTATTACTTCTGCTCCTCTGGTAATGGACATATCTTATGTTATATCATTTTTGGAGCACTTTTTTAGAGAATGAATATTACAAAATCATAGTACTGACAATATCGTATATATATATCTTTATTTAGAATCAACTAAAAATTCAATTGATACTGCTTCATTTAAAGAAGCTGCTTAAAATATATTTAAATGATTAACAATGAATATTAATTACTTTAGTATTTTTCAAATCAAAAGCTGCTCCTTTAAATCAAATTACAAAAAATTCAATTCAATTGGGAAAATGCTCCAAATGCTTTAAAAATATGTGAAGCAATAACAAAAGAGTAATTGTTAACAACATGAATATGCAACAAAGCTTTGATGGGCTTTCGGTGGCGTTAATAATTTATCCAACTGAATTTGAAACGCATTTCAGCCAGTGTCATTGGTGTTTGGATCGCCATTATACTGCATCCAATGATTCCAATTAGTTATTGCACCTTTTTTTTATTCATGCACTTTTCTACTGCCTTCAAAGTTCATTAAAAACAGCTTCGGTTGTTGTTGTTTCGTTTGATTTCCCTTTGATTTTGTTTTCGTTTCTTCGCTCTTTTGATTCCAAAGATCTGGTCGATCGATAAAGGGCAGCCTCGTCTCGTGGTCGCTCTGTCAGCGTGACAAATTGCTGCTGCCGCTGCTGTGATTGTTGCTGCGATTGTTGTTGTTGTGCGGATGCCCGCTAATGAATATGATTAGCATAATGAGTTGTGTGGGGCAAGGGCAATTGGATGCAAGTGGCAAGTGGCAAGTGGCAAGTGGCAAGTGGCAAGAGCTGTAGCGGCAGCTTTATACATACTATGTATGTTTGTGTCGCTTGTTGGTTTTGTTGCTTTCATTTTAATGCTGGGTCGCACTCCTGCACTTACACGTAATCATAATCGTAATAAAAGGCCGCATATGCTCGTGCGGCAGGCAGGCAGGTGGGGCATTAGGCTTGCCGCGGCATACTTCATGCGGCATGCGGCATGCGGCAGATACACAGCGAAATGTGCTCGTATATTAACATGCCGCCGAACCCCCACTGCCATCATGCCGTACTCAAAGCCAGAGCCAGAGCCAAAGCCAAAGCCAAAGCCAAACAACATTATCATCAAGAACCCCAAACCCAAAGCCCAACAACAAAAGCAGAAGCAAGAACAAGGACAACGACAACGACAACGACAACGACAAATAAAGAGTCACAAAAACTGTCAGCGGGCGCAATGTTTGACAGATGGTCTAGCCAGGACTCGTTCACTCACTTCCACTACAACTACAACTACAACTACAACATACATATGTATGTGCATAACTGAAGCGAACTGAGCTCATCTAATTTTCTGGTATTTGTTCTCGCTGCAGCACCAAGCGGGGGCGGGGGCCGAAGATAACAACTGGACCACGAGAACAGCACAGCGCAGTTTTCGAATCAGATTTAAGTGGGTGAGTGAGTTGGGTCCTCGCCTGTGCTGTGTCCTGTGCGGTGTCCTGTGCTGTCCTGCGACCACAATATGAATGAAGTTTTAATGCATGTCTGTGGTGACACATTAAAGAGATCCACCAAAGTGGATGGATGTGGCATCAGGATGAGCACTTGGACGTCGACGTGTTCAAGACACCTCGACAACAACAGCGGCAAACAAATGCACAGGAAGTGAACAGCATTTGAGTAGCGACTCATATTTGGTTCAGTAATTATTGGGCATTATGGCATGACTTCGTGATCCCCAGCAACCGGAAATGCCATTAAGTTTAGCCTCCACCCTAAAACAAAACACAAAACAACACACATCTTAAGATCAGATCATAAAATTTTGAATGCCCCGAACAAAAGGAAGTTGGAGTCATAAAAAACGGAGACGAAACTGAAACATTAAAACATTATCTGACAGCATAATTTATTCAGTTTTAATCAGGTAAGACACTTTTAATGGCTGCAGAACAATTAAAGTCAAATTATAATGCGAGTTTTCATATTAAATGCAGCAATTATCACCAATCGAGAGATCTACAAATTATTTATATAATTATAGCTTGCAATTGACATAGATATAAAATCACGATTGTTTATTAGATTTATGATGAATGATTTCAACTTCTATCAAACATTTTTTTGTTTGCCATCTGTTTTATGTAAATAATTATGTAGTTAATTAAATTATTATTAAATTAATATTTTATATGTCGAATATATTAAGTTAATGCAATTAACAACTAATATAAATTCTGCGATATGGTATTTAAAAATATATTCGTTATTTATCTGTAGCACGTATGAATGACGGTATTTTCAATATATTATTAATAAAGATTTTAATACTTAAAAAAAATAAATAAGCAAATTTTTGTTTCTTAAAAATGATAATTAAAAATATAATTCTATTTTCTATATGTTTTAGTTAAAGTTACCATATAAAATTACAATGTTGAATTATGTGACTTTTATTTATTTATATAAAGTACATATTAATTTATAATTACAAATATAAGAGTAATGCCTTATTGATTTTTTCTACGGTATATAGTTACAATATCATATAAATATTATTTAATCTCAATGCTTTTTGAACTGTTTTATTTTAATTTGATAAAATGAAATCAATATTTAAGCGTAACGCAATATTGATTTTTCTATCTAATTTTAAGAATATTTTTTTTTTATTGTATCACAATTTGTTGAATCATTAATTGAATATTTATGGCTGGAGCATTGCAACGCTGCAACATGGCAATAATGCGGCAAGTCAAATGAGGCACAAGTCTGATTGCCCCAACTATTGGTAACAGGTCATGGGCTGAGCCAGCTTGGAGATCAGCTCGAGTTGGCTGGAACGGATCGCTTAGAAGCGCCACATGTTGCTGCCACACGACGGTGGCTCAGCGAGGACGATGCAGCTTGGGCTGGCTGCATGTGGACAGGTCTTTGGGCCACAGACACGGACTGAATGTCACTAGTCACTGCAGAGCAGAGGGCAGCTGCCTCTTGTGGCAGTTGCAGTGGCAGTGCCACTAATAATGACACTAATAACATATGCCATATCGAAATTTGTAGCGACTTTTATCGCTGGGCAAACTTGGAAAGTTAGTCACTTGCCATTTGCCACTGTGGCATGTGGCGTGTGGCATGTGGCAGTGGCCCGTGCGACGCCCACAGTGCCTGGGCGCTTTCACGTAATTTTTCATAAACATAAAAGTTTGCCGCTGCTTTACGTGTAGCTGCCGCTGGCGGTGGCAGCTCCGGTGACTGCCACTGAGTGGGTGGATGGGTCGATGGGCGGTGCTTATGGGTTTGTAAGTAGCAGAGAAGCAACCACAGATTGTTGCCCTGCATATTGTATTTGTATTTTGTGATTTTAATGCGGCATTTTGTGGCAAGCTGCACATGTGTGCGTGCGACTCCCTCTGTGTGTGTGTGTGTGTGTGCTCTCGACATTAGCAGCCAACGCAACAACATTTTATGACATAATTTTGTTGTTGTTCCACAAAAGGTGAGCGGGTTTTTTTTACGCTCTCTCCCCACTGGCAAAAGACAATCTGCATATGTGTGTGAGTATTTGTGTGTGTGTGTGTGTGTGCCACGAACTCTGGCATCGATGACCCAGCCGCCTCCCCCACCCCAACTGCGAGCTTGCCACACGGATTTACATACTCGCACTTACAAGGTAAGAACCTGGCTCGGTCTCGCTTTTATTTTATTTTCTGTTGGCGGGCTTTTGGCTCATGCGCCAGCATATTGTGCGTTCCTCTGTGAATTGTAATTACAGGCATGTAACCTAATGACACGCCCCGTGCGCCCACGTAGCAGCGAAGCAACATGTTCCCATTCTCACTCCCCATTTCCACATTTCCCCATTTCCCCGTTTCCCCATTCCCGAAGTCGCGCTCTGCTTTGCTTTGGAGTAAGTGGCAAATGCTGTAAGAGAAAGCACACAAAACAACAACATCTTATGTTTTTTGTGGCATTATCACACATTTAATACGACGACGTTTTCATGCCCTAAAGCGTGGCTTTTTTTCTATTAGCACACTGATTAATAAATGAAAGTAAATCTTAACTTCACTTAACATAATCAGATTCGTGACGACGCCAATGCGGGAAAATAATTTGCCAAATAATTTCCGATATGCCGCATAATGACTTAGAATTTGCAAAACGAAATATTTACGTGAAAACCGTTGGTTAGTATATTTTGTGTCAGCAATAAATATTGCAAATATGTAACTATGTTTCGTAACTTGAATTGTTATATTGCTGTTTCGCCCTACAAAATAAATTATGTTATATTTTCATAAATCCGTTTCTATAAATTCATCAATATTTTAAAGTAAAATTCAAATGTAGTGCTCTTTAGATAAAAATGAAAACAAACGACATTGACAGTATTTAATGTATTAGTAATATTTGAAAAATTATAAACTATAAATCGTTTTGTTTTTTTTTTTTCAAATTATATGTCAATATACATACATATTTTTCGGTTTATTTGATGGTTAATAAATTCCAAATTTCATTTGAATAAATTTGTTAACTTATGAGTTGTTGTCTTTAAACATAATGAATAACGAATTTCTGTAGTAATAGTTTAGTTATATGCAATATATATTTGTAGTCACAAGTGCTTATTAAAATGAATAAATAAAATATAGAAATACAAAATTGACAGTCGTAATTGTTTATATTTAAAAGTAATTAATTTATTGTCCTCTGGGTTGTAGTTTAGAAACATATTAATAAGTAATACAATTCTGCAGTGATGTTAGATTGTGTTAAAGAAAAATAACATATTTTTTTGATAAAATTAAGAATTAAACGAAACTGTTATTAAGCCGAGGTTGGCATAAATGTAAAAAGTAATGGTTTTTAGTGTGTGTGTGTGTGTGTGTGTGTGTGTGTGTGTGTGTGTGTGTGTGTGTGTGTGTGTGTGTGTGTGTGCGACGGCGGATGTCACTAGGAATAAAAGGATGAAACTCAAGATGATGTTGGGATAATTAAAAAACCCGAAATTAGTTTAGATGGGCGTCTCATCTTGTTAATAAAGACTATGACTGGCATTAATAAACGCATCATTATATGCTCACGCACACACACACACGCACACACACACACGCACACACACAAGCGCAAGCTCATTAACACAGCTCGTGTGTGCTGAAGTGTCGGTGTGTGCGTGTGTTTATTTGTGTCATTGTGTGTGGGTGTGAAAAACGCCTCACTCACTCGTGCCAATTGCAGGTGTAATATTTCAATGGCGAGGTGCGTGTGTGTGCGCGTGTGTGTGTGTGCAAATTTATATTTGTGCTTAGCTTAGTGGCTGGCAAGAACAACAATAAGAGCAACAGCAACGAGCTGAAGTTGGCAACTGATGCCGCTTCGGCGCTGCAATAAATAGCCGAGTCGAGTTATGGCTGCTGCCGTTGCTGCTGCCGTTGAATGCGGCCTTACGCTGTGCACACAGTCAGTGGGTGTATTATCTTTGGAATTTATTACCAACAAATGTTATTTCTAGAACGTTAGACACACCGAGCCAGCCAGCTAGATTGCTTGCCGTTCGCCAGCTCTGCTCCCCCTTTTGCTTTCTCTCGTTGGCGTCTCATCAACGCCTTCATTAGGCAGGCGCCAAGTGGCTTACCTCGCCCCCCCCCCCCCCCCCTCCCCTTCCCCGACTAAGACGACGACGACGATACAGCCAGGAAAAAACATCATTAAATTTACGAGACTTTCGTAGAACATAATACAAGAGGAGCTGCTGGCTCAAGGAGCTGTAACAGGACCCAAGCAGATGGTAAAGGGCAGCGCGATTAGTTAGAAATGACGGTGGACGAGGTCTCAGCCAGATGCATCCACAAATCGTAAACAACAATCTCGGGATTATCGAGCTCAAGTTTAACACAATCTCAACACACTTTTCAACTTTACAACGATCCAAACTTGCATTAATTAGCCCCCTGGCGATAAAATGATCTGCGAAAGCACTAAAACAATACATACATACTATATATTTTCGCAGCAAATTAAATCAGTTACTTAGATAAGTTTCAACTTTTAGGTATTAGTCTCTAGCTCTATATAATTTCAATTTATTTCCAATTCGCTTTCCGTATCGAAATATGCAAAATAAATGTCAAAAATGAAACATATTCGCCTTGATTGAATCACGAAGATGGCCATTTTACATTTCCGTTTCCTCTGTGTATTTATTTGTTTTTCCCTCAGTTTTTTGTTCGTCTTGCTCGCTTTTAATGGTCTTCATAAAGTTTCTTTATTTGATTTCATGACAATTGTCTGGCAAAACGATCAAAATAAAATAATAAAATGCAAGTAAATGAATTGAAATGCAAATAAAATTTTATTAACTCGCCCAGCACTGCGGTTACCAGTTGCCATTTCCCATTTCCAAGAGCTGTCATGCTTTAGGCCCGCCTCTGCCTTCTCAAATGCTACTATATACACATATATATATATATATATATATATATATGGGGTATATGATGAGCGAGGGAGCCGCACTCCAAGTGCGAAGGGTGGAGATGAGGTTTAGGGTGCGTTAAATGTTAACACGAAACACGAAGCGAAGCGCAAAGTTTCGTGCCCAAACGGAAAGCCATTAGGGCGAAGGCGTCATAAAAAATGTTTAATTCATTTAATGAATTTTCATTAAGACAACAAAAGCAAATAAAGCGAGCAGATAAAATCAGATAACAGATATTTATGTATCCGCACATAAGTATATTATATTATGCCACATAATTAAACTGAAGCATCTGCGAGAGCAGGTGAGGCAATATACGATTTGGATACGATTTCAGACCCAGCTTTGTTGCCCCAATTAAATTCAACTGAAATTGTAAGAAATTATTAATTTATTTATTTTACTTCCTATACATATTAAATAACATACATATTTAACTATCATACAAGATATAATAAGACTTCATGGTTGATTTACATTTTATAATACTTAATTATTAATATAACAAAAGCTGAATTTAAAATTGCATACTATATATGAATAAATCATTAATTTAATATTAAATAGTGCAAAATTGAAATTGCATTAATACGCATCAATAGATGGTAAATAACATTGCAAATGAAATTGATCTTCCCATGATATAGCCGAATTGGAACCTTTGATAGCCTTGAAGATCGCGACGTTTGTTCAGAAGGTAAAACTCAATTTACACGCTTCATAGAGTCAACATATGGCGTCTACAGTCCGTGTCCATTGTATTCTATTTTTGCACATCGTGCAACATACGAGGAAATGGTAAATGCAGCTTGGCTTAAATCAACTCGTACTTAAACATAATCCATATAATTGGAGAACGCCAGATGTCTATAATATCCTGTGGGCGCTGTCGTCAGCGTTGTCGACGTCGTCGCTTTTATCGCTTCCACTTAACGTAAAACAAAAAAAAACGAAATAAAGTCGGGCTCTTCTCGGCGCTTCTCACTGCAGTTTCGCACCCTATCTCTCTCTTGCCATATTAATGGACACGTTCTGCTATAAATAGGTTCTCTCGGTGTGCTTGCAACAAGGGGGCAAGCCAGCGGTTGCATTTGAATTGCTGCAACATTTCGCCCCCAACGAGTTTCCGGCCTGTGCTGCGGATTGGCACGCGCCGTTTCTTCCCTTCGGCTTCCGCTGCGCAGCTTCAGTTACAGCTTTTGTTGTTGTTAGGTTTCCATAGTATTAAATTTATTCATCATTTTATTTTGCTGTAGTTCTTTTTTTAGTGGCGCATTTGCCAGTGGAATTCACTTGAAGTGCAGCTCGCTCAATTTCCTGGAACGATTTGCTGCCCGTTGCGCATTAAGCGGTAGCGCTTAGTCTCTCCCCTCCCCTCCTTCGTCACGCCCCTCCTAACCCGCTCAGCTGCCCGCGTTGGCTGGCAGCTTAAGACCTTATGGTGACGACTTTAAGGGCTGGCCCTGACAAATATTGACGCCGCAATTCAAATGCTTGACAAAACAAAAAAAAAAAGAAAAAAAAAACAGAAAATAGTGGAATGAAAATCAGGAAGAAAAGAAAAATAATAAAGGAAAAGCTAAATGCCAGGCCAAGGCAAATAGTCGCAGAGACGCAGCGCAAAGTGTGCAACGGCAAAGCGAGAAAGCTGGAATAACAAAACGGCAAAAAGGAAAGCAAAGTAGGAAATTATGATATCATCTTTATGACGCCATTATGGTTTTAGCTCGCATGTCTGTGTGTGTGTGTGTGTGTCTCCCTTCAGTTTACTTGCTGGAATGACTAAGAGCGCCGCTTGCTCGCCTCAACCCCAGCTCGCTGTCATGGCGAGCTGTTGTAAATGTCAAAGACCGGAAAAGGCAACACACTTTCAGACACACACCACACCACACCACACCACACATACATGTACACACACACACACACTGTCTGGAGATGACGAAGAATGCAACAGTTTTGAGCGGCGCCATGTCAACAACTGTCCTCAGAGTGTCCCAGTGAATGTCTGAGGTTCAGGCAGCTCGAATCCATCGCTTAAGCACTTTCTCCCGCTCTGGATTCGCTTTTCCGCTTTTCCTCTCCTTGTGGCTGGCATTTTTCTCAATTTCGGCAGAGGAAATCACTCGCATTGCGTTTTGTCCAACTGTCTCTTTCGGAAACTAATATAGTCTATAGATGGTCAACAATGTCCTTCGACCTGCCTCAACTAACAATTTAGACTGTACTTACATTTCTTTCAAAAGAATCCAGAATTTATTTATTGTGGGGTCAATCTTTAGTTCTATGTAATTAATGCTTCAAATAGAGTTTCCTTTTTGTAATAATATCGTTTGTTATTACAACAGTAAGCAGAATTTAGTCGCACTTGTATATTATGCATTTATTTCAACATAAACATACAGTAAAAAACGAATTACACCAATATCTATCTATCAGAATAAAATAAATTTTCGTAACAAAAATACAAAAAATGCAAAAAATTATATATGAATTTAATAAATGGGAAATGTAACTATTATATTTTTGATTGATGCTTTAAATAAACTCACAAATAATGGTCATGGTATGAAGAAACGTAACTAGATGTTTATGTTGATTTCCACTCAATTTAATATAGATATAAGATGTAGCACAAATATATATTCATTTTTTTTGTTTTTATTGATTTTTTATTGTTATAGGAATGTATTGTGATTCCTAAAACCATTCCGATGACCTGAAATGATTAATAAATAAAAATTTAAGCAATCCTTTTTTTGGCATTTTTACTATTTAGTTTTTAAGAGCATTTAACCAAATCTATAAAATATTAAGTTCTTTCTCAAATAAAGCATTTGTTTTAAAAGCTCTTAAATATGCTTCTCATAATTTGGCTCGCATTGTATTGGATAACAGATTAAATTTCAGTTAAAGGTAATCTTAAAAAAATCCTTGCCAGCCAGGCGCTGACAGCATAAGACTCAAGAATTTAAAAATCAACTTCATGATTATTAGAAATGACAGCATAACCACCATTAGGGCAATAAACCATTTGAATTTCTCCTCATAGTCGTAGAAGCCGACCAATGAACCCCACATGTCGACCACGAACTTAAAATCCAAGTCCGTCTGGGTTTCCTTTGTGAACTGAAGTATCTCCTTGTTACCCGTCCGATTCGGTTGCACATTATAGTGAGGCATTGTTGCACCTGGTTCCCCAACGAGCTCCCGTTGCAATATTGTTGACGAGTTGTAATCGACTGCAGAACTGTATGGAGGGCTGAAGTCACGTGCAACATGTTCCTGAGCAGCCAATGGGTGCGCGATGTAGCCACGAGCAGAGAGCGAGTCCTGTTGCTCACGTGGCGATCGCCGCCCTGTTGAACAGCCACTTAATCCTGCTGACCCCCTATAGCAGCCCCACGATGACATCGGCTCTGGGATGTAGCCACGAGCCGAACCTCGTGAGGATGACGAATCCTGCACATGTCCTCGTGGCGGAGTATATTCAGGCAGGCGTTGACGAGCGGAATGTGACTCCACTCGCTGGTAAACACGAGGATACGGTGGCAAGAATTCTCGATTGTGTCTGGGCTCCGTCGTTGGTTCGCGACTCCTCTCAAAATTGAGACTGTCAGCTGTATTTTGGCTATATTCGCGATGCGATAAAATTTCCCGCACAAACTCACGCTTGACCAAAGGGCCTCGATGCGAATATATACGATTCGGGTTTGATACTTCCCGGAAACTTTGACCTTCCAATGGTGGCTTGCGACTCGAATCCGACGACGATTCGCTGGATAAATCGCTCGACGCTCTCTCTTTGGGTTGACGTTGTTGCTGAACTGAACCGGAGGGAAATGTGGATCCCTGTTGGGTCTGTAGTGGGTGGCCATTCCTTGAGAACTCCATGTCCTTTCCCTCGAGATTGGTAAACTATATGTATCTTATTGTAAAAAAGTAATGACTGCGTATTCGATAGTTTTGTAGTGAGCTGTGGACTGAGTGGCAAATAAGTCTCTCCTCTTTTGAAAGCAATTTCAATGAATGCGAATTTAAAGAATATTTTCGGTTCATTGTGTTTAAAATTTGTTATTTTCTGTATATGTATTTAAAAGATATACTCCTACATTGCAAATTTGAGAACTCCAGCTCGTATTGTTCCTCAGTTCGAACAGTTCTGTTTATACCCGCTTCCCATAGGGTAGAAGGGTATTATAACTGAGTGCCAACAGAAAATGTATGTTACTGGCAGAAGGAGGCATCTCCGATCACATAAAGCATATATGTATATTCTTGATCAGTGTCAACAGCCGAGACGATATAGCCATGTCCGTCTGTCCGTCTGTCTGTCTGTATGAACACCTAGATCTCAGAGACTATAAGTCATAGAGACAGCAAATTTGGTACATAGGTTCCCGCATTCCTTACGCAGATCAAGTTTTCTTTAAAAGTTGGATGCCACGCCCCCTTCACCCACAATATGCATAAATCTAGAACAAGTTTGATTCCTGTGAATTTGGTTGAGATCGAATGAAAAACAACGAAGTTATCAATTTTATATGCAAAATTCAATTGCAGATGCTCGCACTTTGTTTGTTTAGTTGACAGTGTGACCATGTCGTTATGAATAATGTTTAAATATATACAAAAAAATACAAATTTCAGTATATTCTTTGGTGTATATTTTGTTAAAATATCACTTCATACGTATCATACGGTCGAGCACTCTCGACTGTAGCTTTCTTACTTGTTTTGTATTGTATGGACTCTCCACTTTAGTGAATAAATAAATACTAACTGAAAAAAAGTAAAGAGACATAAGCTACTGCAATATTTGTAATTGCAACAGCATTTAATTTCACAGCCAAGATAATTGTGTGCGCGCCACAAAATATTGTTTATTTTATCTAAATCTATTAAATTTAATGGATTGCATATAATGGCATTATTGAATACATTATAGTGTACGACTGTCGAGACTCGCATACATTTAAAAAACAAATTCACCTAACAATATTATTATTTTAATTGCATAATTTTTTGCTTAAAAGACGTAATACTTTCGTATAAAGCACATCTACCTCTGGGTTCTATATACTCAATAGTCAGTTGATCTACCGTCTACAAAAAGTTGCCTGTTTTGTAACTTGACTGTTTTAATGGGTGCACAACGATTCAGGCTGAAATGCATTTGAAATGAATCATTTATGTGCAAGAGGAAAATGGAATGCCGGTAAATTGATATGAATAAGCGATTACTTAGCTAGAAATAGATATTGTAAAGTATAAAATGTGTTTGCATACCATATATAGTATATGGTTTATGAGGAGAGTATAATTAAATCAGCAGATACACGACTACTAAATTTGTGACCCGCTTTTCCCTTCCCTCTGCTCTGCCACATGCTGCAGAGAAACTGAAGATGGCTGCAAATTTGGGGCAAGCAAAGCGACAACACATCCCAGCGCATTGAAATGCAATTGAAATATGGCAAATGTCATTTGCAACTCTGTTGCAGTTGCAGTTGCAAGTGTGGGCCAAGGGAGTGTGCAACTGTGACTCTCTCTCTCTTGTTTTGCGCGCTGTCCAGCTGTGATAAATACAATTAAAATTCCACTGAAAATTCGCAAATAATGCGATTTTCCAATTAACGAAAATACCAATGATGACAATAACAACAGCCAACACTTATGTCGCGTCATGTAGCACATTTGATTCAGTTATTTGTTGCAGTTGCATCAGCCAACTTCAATGCTCGGCATCATTTTCTCGATACACACAGTGCAATTTATCGAAAATATAATTGTTATCATTAAGAACAGTGCAATGATAAAGCTGTGATTTTATTCAACTCTTTCGAGACGTGTGGCACAAAGTGTCGCAGTGTGCTCGACTGTTAAACACCCTGAATACGCAGATTGCTGCTCAAATGTATTCATTTTGGATAAACTTCATTTTCTATGTGCAACAATTTCGATTTGTGTTAATTCCATCTTTTCGTACACGGTCGATAAATATTAGTCAATGTAAAGTAATAACAATAAGTAAGTAACCCATTTCGATAGAAAACAAAAAACTAAAATTATATTTTAACATAAGATACACCAATATACTGAAATTTGTTTGTATTTTATATATATTTGAAAATAGCGGGTAGAAAATTCCATAACATATCGACATGGTCACACTGTCAACTAAACAAACAAAGCGCGGGCAGCTGCCAGTGAATCTTGCATATTAAATTGATTCTTTAATAACTACCTTGTTTTTCATTCGATATCAACCAAATTCACAGGAATCATTGAGAATATAATATAGTTATGCATACCAAAATTCAATGCTTTAGATCTTTTATTACGGCTTTTACAGCTTTTGGGGGCGGAAAAAGGCGTGGCAAAGATCTAAAACAAACTCCATCTGCGTAGGACCTATAAGAGTACTGTCACCAAATTTGGTAGCTCTAGCTCTTATAGTCTCTGAGATCTAGGTGTTCATACAGACGGACAGACGGACATGACACTGATCAAGAATATATATACTTTATGGGGTCGGAGATGCCTCCTTCTGCCTGTTACATACATTTTCTGTTGGCACTAAGTTTTAATACCCTTCTACCCTATGGGTAGCGGGTATAAAAATGAACATAATAAAATGCCGACAAAAAATGTATAAATCATAGTCTAAATTACATTTAAAACATCAAATTAACTTTAAACATAAACAAAAATGTAATCAAAATTACATTTAAAATATGATTTTAAAAAACAAACAGCTTATGTCATAATCCAAAACTGGCAAAATATTATCCATCACAATATACATATATTATTATTATATATCTACCAGCATAATACCTTTTCTTTGTTATATGTTATTTTAAGTAAATGAACATTGGCAATAAATTAAGTGTTTGCACCTTCAAAAATGTCCATTACTCTTTTGATTTAGTCTGCTGCGATGAATATGATATATTTTATACCGTACTTCTCTTTTAAAGGTACTCAAGAATGTGCAAAAGGTTTAACAATTCGGCGTACAGCAGCAAAGAAAAGAAACTAAAACAATTTTAGAATTTATGCAAACATTTCTTGGAATTGCTTAGTCTATGTTACATCGCAACACTTTTATTTAGTCTGGGCTAGACAACTCAACTGGAGCAGTAGGCTGTGTTATTCAGTTCGTTCGTTTTGTTTTTTTGGTTTTCGCAGAGCACTTTTCATTTAATTTTCACTGTGGGAATTTGTGTGTAAGCCGAGTCGCGCCGTTGGCAGTGTTGAATGTCTAATTAAACGTGAAAAGCCTTGACCTTTGAGTTTGAACACGAGAAGCCGAGAGAGTGGGAGAGAGAGAGAGAGAGAGAGAAGCGAACGGAAGACAGGCAAATGGGTGTGAAAAGTGTTGTGGCGGAGGCGGTGGAGGGGAGGAGGGGAGGAGAAGAAGCGAGGGGGAGAGAAGATAAGTCAAGTGGCGCCGCAGCCATAAATATTCGGCAAGTGGCAAACGACAATGGCAACGGCAAATCGAAGACAGGAAGTGAAATATTTGCGTTGACAACGCTCGCAATATGTTTTTACATGTGTTCGCGAAAGGGAACGTGCAACGTGGTGTGGCAGAACATCAGTTGTGCTAGTGGCAGCCCCCTCGCAAGCAGCAGCAGCACAGTTGTTGTTTCAAATGGCGTTATTGTTGCGATGCGTCGAACGCAATTTCATTTGGCCTGATGTCTTAGCGATGCTCACAACAATGCCGATGACGATGACGATGACGATGACGATGACGATGACGATGATGATGATGTGACTGATGATGAAAATGAGGTTGACTCCCTCGTCGCTAGAATAGCAGGAGTCTTGAGTCTTTCAGCTGGAGTGTGAATCATTTCCGTTTGAATTTGGTTCATTGCATGATTTTCACATTAAACGTGAAACGAGAGACGCGGCATCGAGCGCGAATTGCGAATTTCGAATGGCGAATGGCGAATGGCGAGCTAAAGTTGAGTTGAGGGCTCCTCCCTCATCGGCATCGGCTCCTTTATCGAGCTGACTCCAGAGCTTCGCTTGGCTGCCCGTCCGTCTGTCTGTCTGTCCGTCTGCCTGTCTGTCTGACTCTCCTTCAGACGCTGGTCGCCTCTTCTGCTTGATTGTGTTTTCCTTAACTTATTTTCAAGCGCAATTATTGACGTGTGCCCCCTTCAGCAATAATAACAATGACAGCAGCAGCAACAACAATGAACTTGGACGATGATGATAATGATGTTAAAGCTGCTCGTTCGCTCGCTCGCTGTTCTCTGCGTATTTGTATTGATATTTTAGCCTTATTTCGTTTGCACTACTTTAGCAACATTTATTTGAAATGCTTTGCGCTCGAGCGGCTCGAACAGCTTTATAATTGGCCTCGCTCTGCGGAAACGGAAGCGCTCATCAAGCCTCTTGAACAACAACACACACACGCACAGCAACTCCCTCACACACAACATCATTTACTTACCGAGTATTATATACAAAACGAATCCGAAACTGTGCCGGGGTCGTGGGGTCGAATCGCATCGGATGGGATCGGATCGGATCGGGTCGGGGCCATGGCTAAATAAAAGTATCAACGCTGAAACTCAATTTGAAACAACAACAAAGCCAAATTGCTTTCAAATGCAAACACACACACACACATACATATGCACAAATGTGCATAAATACACGCATAAGCAGAACAATAAACAACACCATCGTGCAACAGCAACAACAACAACAACACCAACGACATCGACAACTATAATATTTAAAATTTTGTATTGAAATAAACAAAAACGAAAGCAAGCAGAACTCTTGAAAACAACAACAGCTACAACAAAAGGGAATAAGTTAAAAAAGAACAGAAAAAACGGAAGTGCAAAGCGTTTCCGATTTTTTCCTTTTTTTTCGGTTCTTTTCTGAAAAATTTAACTAACGATTTGACGTGCGGCACAGTGGGCAATAAAATATTGAGGGGAAACAATTGGACAAAAAATATAAATATTACACTAAAAATAATAAAATGATATCATTACAATACTTAATACAAATTAAATTAAAAATTTATTTAAATAAGAACGAATGGGAAAATTCATTCACTTAATGAATACATGATTTATCATGGTTATTATGAATATAACTTTAAATATCTTCCACAATAAATAGTTAAACAAAATGAATTTGGTTATTTTGTAGTCTTATGCCACTGTGGCGATGCTCTTCAGCGGCGCTTGCACCGTCAGCTGTCAACGATGCTTGGAAGCCGCAAACAGCAACACCGACAACAACAAGAGCAGCAACTGAGAACAACTGCAATCATAACACCACTAAAGAGGCAGAACATAAACAAAGACAACAACCAGCAACTGCAACTGCAACAACCCGAAGAAGTTGAAGAAGTCGATGCCGCAACAGCAGCGCCAGAAGCAGCGACGCCTCGTAAACTGCTCGTATGCCCCAAAAGGCAACAAGATGCTGTGCCACAAGAAACTAAGGCAAAACTCAATTGATCGACATTAAGATACCCTGCCCGAAAGTAAGCTTTCAGCACTGCTTTTAAGCGAAATTATTAAAATTTTAAAAACAATAATTTTTACTCAACTTTTAATTGAAATGGAAAAATTGAAGATTAGTTTGAAACATTTGCCAACAAACAATATTAAAATAATAAAATTATTAATTAAATAAAATGTTAACGAAAAATTTGTGTTCAGCCAAAAAAATATTTTGATGACTTTCAATAAATTATTACTTTTAAATGACGGACGTTCAGAATTCTACTTCACTTCAATACTTTTGGTAAGATCAAGTTCAATATTTTGTGTAGAATATTTAATTGAGGTGTTTTGCCAAAATAATTAAGTATACTAATATAATTCTTAAATATATATATTTGTAATGTAAAATATACATATATTAATTTTAAAAAATTGTATAATATAGTGTTTATACAATTTATTTTTTATTGTAATATAAATTAAATTATACAATAGGTTTTCTCTGTAAAATCGTTTGTTTGTTCTCTGTTTAATATGTGATTTTCTTTGCAGTTCTGTGCGAATGGCAAACAATTATCATACCCTACATACTCAGGCTATGAGGCAGGGTATCAATTGTTAAACTCCAAAATCGTGTGCTCGCAAACGCAACTATTTTTTCTACTTTTTTGAAGTGCGGCAATTAGAGCACACGCTAACGATCTGTCTCTCACTCACTCTCACTGTGAGTGCCATCTCCCTCGCACATGGCTGTGCTTATGGGCGGATCGGTAGCGCCCACCCAGCAATTTGGCGTGGCACGTTTCAATGGAAGCGGTGGCAAGGAGTCATGGGCCATGCCGTCGGCTTTGGCGCTTCCGTTTTGTGACAGCGTGCGGAAGCATCATCCAGGCGGCCCATCTTCAAAACTGTTGCTGTCTCTGTCCCACTCTCACTCTCACTGTCTCCTTCTCGCTCACACTGCTGCCGCTTGGCTGGCTTATCGTTTTGGCTCATTGGCATTTGAAGCGTCTCGTGTTTCCGCCGACAGCGTCAATGTTGCTACTAAGTAAGTAATCCCAATTCTCCCTGCCCCGCCCTTCGCGGGAAAACGCATTTAAATGCGTTTGAGGCGCTGGACCGATCACGTGTGTTGGCTGCATGCCCCATCCACCCCCTCGCATCCCTCACCTGGCTCCCCATCACACAGTTTGGTTGCATTCTTCTTAGAGTCTCATTCTCATTCTCAATCTGATTCTGATTCTCAGTCCCATTGCCATTCATTCGATGCTTCATTGCTGTGGTAATTGCTTCCAAATGCTTAAATGCTTTCATTGTTGTTGCTGCGCCTCCGTTTCAATCTGTGGCAGTTGCCTCGCCTGCCACTCAGTTTCAGTTTCTTTCAAGTTGTTGTTGTTGCATGTCCAACATGTGTCGTCGTCATTGATTTGTCGTTGATGGGCGGCTCTTGTTGCCTGCCTGCGAGAGGGGAGCAGAGACAGCCGCTGCAGCACGATGGCCAAGAAAACTATTGACATTTGTTTGTCACAACCGCCGCATCCACATTCTCCGGCTCATTCAAAAATCCCCATCCCATCCCCATCCACAGCAAGAGCAAGAGCGTCATCGGCATCGCATCGACATCTCTGGGGCGACCCTCGTGTTTTTAGGGGGCGTTGCTCGTAAATTTTGTTCTACATCCATATGGAGATGGACGGAGGGAGGGGGCATGCAGCACAATTTGGGCATGGAAACAATTTGCACATGGAAACCTGGCCCAGGTGGAGCGAATTGTGCTGAGCATTGAGGAGAACTTGCATTCTGGGCCACTCGAAGCGTTTTAATTATGAGGCGGCAACTGTTTGCCGTTGTTATTGTTATTGTTCCCCTCGTTGTTGCTATTCTTATTATTATTGTTATTGTTGGTGTGTTCGTTCTTTGTTCTCGCTCTCTCTGTCCCTCTCTCTCTCTCTTTGCCGCTGTGTTTTCATCATCTTCTTTGCTTTGCTTTTACCTTGCTTTCATCTTGTTCTCAACATGTTTGTGCCAATTTTTGCATGCGCATTTTATTCAAATTTTCAGCCTCATTCTCAATCGACAATAACAACACTATAAAGATGAAGATCAACAACAACAAAGCAGACGATCAACAACAGTGGCTGGAGTTGCATTGTCAATATTCGAGAGTTCCTCGAACCGATTCGAGGGCGTCACTTCACTTCATCTTCTGCTCTGTCACGGGCTATGTGAATTAGTCACGTCTTTAGAGCTGATCGTGAATGATCACTGTGAATCACGGTTTGGGGATCACTCTTCATCAGTGAAGTGCTATCTGATTAAATACGGCAAATACTCATCCTAAAAAGAAAGTGATCATTGATGAAATGCATTGTGATTTATTAAATTATTTGATAAACTATGGAAGATTGATCCTAATGAAATTATGAAAAAATAACAACACATTAACTGATTGAATCTTATTGATTTAATTTTAATAAAATAAAATAAGAGAAGCCTTACTTTTACAGAAAATAAATTGTTAACAATTATTGTTGTCATTAATCACAATTTTTTTCAATTTAAATATTATAATGAATAAATTTAATATAATTGAAATTTGTTGAACAATTTAAATATTTTTAGCCATATATATATATTTTTAATAATATTTTTTACTACTACTTTTGCATTATTGAATTATTATACAAAAATAAATTCGTATCATAAATTTCCAATTTGTTTTATGAATACTAGTTAATACGGAAAAAGCTTTCTATAATTTGGTAATTATCAATGAAAAAAACTAAAACTGCTTTTGCATTATTCTAAAATACGGAAATTTATTTTCAACAGTGTTCGATATAAAAATTTGTTTGTCATGTAAAAACAAATGGGTTGAATTAAGACGCCAAGGTCTGCAGGGTTTATACGATTTGCAGCAGCTTCGCTGGAACAGTTACTGCAATAACGGCTCATCACTTGACGCGAATCACGGGGAACGCTTTCATCTTCTGTCAGCATTAAATATTTGTTCTCTTCGAGTGTGCCAGTTGCATGCATTTGTATGCCGCAGAGTCCCCATTCCCATATAACACTTTCCCAGCGTGCGATCGGCCATCGATGCAGCTTGTCTTCCTCCCCTTCCCTCCCCCCCCGCGCTGTCTCGCAATTCCCTGGCTCCCCTCGCACTCAGCAACACCTTCGCAGCCGAAGGGGACGGAGGACGGGAGGGAGGGAGAACAAGTTAGCTGGCTGTCACTTTGGACGCTTCCGGCTGCCGATGTTGCTGTTGTTCGCTGTTGCTGCTGTTGCTGCTGTTGCTGTTGCATCTGCTGCCCACCAATCAAGAGCAAATGCGTGGGTGTGTCAAGGGAACGGTGTGTGCGTGCGTTTTGTGCGCAAGAGAGCGGGGGCGGGGGGAGGCAGGGAGCCAACGTCTGGCTAATTTATGCTTGTATATAATATCACTTAAGCTGACTCGCTGCTGCTGCTGCTGCTGCTGCTGCTGCTGCTTCATAAATATCAACAACAGCAGCAGCGTCTGTTAGGGGGACCTGAGCAGCGCATGGCTCTGTTAACATTTGCTGCTGCTGTTATCCTAGCAGCCACTGTTAGAGCAGGCACGACGATGTTACACGAGGCTGGCACGACGCAGCACGACGCGGCACGAGGGCACGAAGACAACGACCTGGTTTCCCAAGGAGTCGTCGCTGTCGCAGTCAATCGTTGTCTCTCGTCTCTCGTCTCCCGTCTTTCGTCGCTCGCAGCCTTCTGTGTTCGCTCGTTTCTCGTCGTGCGCCTCGTGTCGCCTGCCTTTTAGTACATGTTCTGAGAGCGACGATGCGACGGCGTCGCTATTTTTAGCAGCAGCAGCAACAGTCTTAGCAGCAGCAGCAGCAGCAGCAGCAGCGGCGCACGCGACGTTCGCCGCTGGGAACAGTTTTGCTGCGCGTGCCGTTTTGCTGTTAACGCTAGCGTCGCCGTCGCAGTCGCTGTCGGCGTCGCTAGACTCGAGTCGGGCGCTTCGCTCTTGGACACAGCGTAGCGCGTGAAACAAGTTTTAGTACGTGTTCCGCCGTGTTAGCAAACAGTCGTCGCCCCCAAAAAGCAAAGCGAGCCAAAACCGGAGCCACTGTGGCGCACTGCGATTGCTCTAGCTGCGATTACGATTGCGATTGCGATTGCGATAGCGGCCAAGTGAGTGGACGACAACGACAACGACACCAGAAACGACAACGCCAACGTCAACGTCAACGAGCGTTATAATAACTACGACTGCAGGAGACGCCACAGACAGAATTCGTCCCGTTCACAGTCTCCACAAAATACTTGATTAATCGCCAGTTATAAAGATCCTATATACACACGGCAAACGCGTTCAAAACACCAGCAACAACAACAACAACAACAACAACAACAGCAACAATTCTCGTTCGCTTTTTCTTTTTTTTGCAAGTGCTTTTTTTTTGGGTTGTTGTTGTGGCATTTGTTGTCGTAGGTTCAACTGACTGAGGCAACCTGCCACACGAATACAAATGCAAAACAACTCCATAATATCATACCAAGCAAAGAAGGATTTCGTTCAAGTGAATTTCGCGTCAATTTGCAACAAAGAAAATTGTGAAGGAAAATTGCAAGACAAATCTCATATTTTTTTTGTATGTTCTTTGTGTGTGCGCGTTTAAGTGTTTAGTGTACGTGTTCGTCTGTGTGTGTGTGTGCGTGTGTGTGTTGGTGTGTTGGTGTGCGTGCAGCTTCCTGTGCAACCGGTCCAAGGCTCAGGCGACAAGTAACAAGCTGCCAAAGCTGCCGCAAAAGAGGCAGCGTGCTGCGGCAAGCTGCACCTGCGAAACCAGCAACAACAAGAAATCTACACGAGAAATATTGCTTGAAGAAAAACCCGTTTTTTTTTTGGTTTCGGGAAGCTGCTAAACTCGAACGAGCGAAACCAACAACAGCAACAGCAACAACAACAACAGGCAGCCCAAGGCCGCCCAACAGCAACAACAGCAACTGCAACAACAAGAAGGCTTTTCCTCGAGCGGAGCTGTCGCCGCTGCTTTTCTTCTGCTCAACTGTGGACATTTCCTTTATGGTAAGTTGTTTATTTTGAAACCTGCCTCAAGCTCAACGTATTAGCAAGCCATGGTCAGCGGGTGGCAAGGTGGCAAGGTGCCAACACAGCTCAAATGCAGCTTTAAACAAATCATGCCGAGCTGCAAAAGTCTATGCGCTGAAAAGTATGCTTCGTTTTGTTTGCCTCAGCTCTGCTCTATACGTGTGTGTGTGTGTGTGTGTGTGTGTGTGAGTGTGTAGGTGTGTAGGTGTGTGTGTGTGTAGGTTTGTGTGTTTGCAAATCATTTAGAGTTTTGTTGATTGTCAATGAGCGAACATCAATCAGTCAATTAATCAATCAGTGGCAACATCTGCAGCAATTAAAGGAATTTCCAATTTCCACTTTCCACTTTCTCTCTCCCCCCCCCGCGTGCAAATTTAATGGGCTGCGCCGAAAATGCAACATTCAATTTTAATGATTTTATAATCAAGCACAGTGGGCATAAATCTATTAACTGCACAATTAGATTCGAGCCCATCAAAGGCAATGTAACAAGAACTTTGACAACCACTCAACGTATTATTCGATTAACTCAACTAATGTGTGTTTGTGTGTGTGTGTATGTGTGTTAGTGCTCTATTAATTGCGGTGCATAACCAATTGGTGTTAATCTCTGATGCATTCTAATTGCCCTTCAAGCCATATTTGATACGCTTATCAGCCAAACTAATTGGATAATCCCAAGGAATCTATTATTGCCAACTGGAATTTCAGCTGAGTTACAAGAAATGCTGCGAATTAATTAGCCGATTCTAAGTACACAATTTGTGTGAAAATTCACAGCAGTTTTTCACTTGAAGTTCATTGAAACAACGAGAATTCCCAAAGGAATATTTTTAAGGTTGATTTAAGAAAGTTTGCAAAGAATTTAAACGTTTAGAATTGATTATTTTTGACTTTTATTTAATGCAATTTAAATTCATTTTAATAACATTAATTCATTATTTCAAAAATGGAATGTACATCTTTTAAATATAATTCTTATTTACTTTTACATTAAAAAAGAGCTTTCTTAACGCATTGACTATGTTAATGTTGAGTGTCATTTATGTTCTTGCCTATGCATATATTTAGCAATTTTATTAAATATAATCTTCGTATTTGATTGCCGTTAACATTTATGAACAACTCTTAGTTGGTCCATGCAAAAATACTTAAATATTCTGTCCGGTCTTCGTTGCTGTTTTCTATTCTCTTTAACTTTGTCATGCAAGACAAATACGCCATTTACAGTACTAATAAAATAAGAGGTTTTGCCATCAAAGTAACTAATAAATAAGTTAGTAAATGTTGCGCATCAAAGTGCCAGTTACGAGTTTGCAGACTACCAAAATTCTGGCATTTAAATATTTGCAACAAAAATTACTTTAAAATTGAGTTTCGAACTGAAACATTTTACTTTCCTGCTGTCGTTGGCAGCCCGTTTTTTTGTTCTCCTAAATTTTTTAGTTTTTCTTGCGATTTTGATGCCCACATATTTCTTAAGAATATTTTGAATTGGCCAAGAGATCTATTTGTGTGTGTGTGTGTGTGTTCGCATCGACTGATACAATTTAAAAGCGAAGCAAATTGGCCCACTTCTGTATACGAGTGTTGGAGTGTCTGTGTGCGTGTGTGTGTGTGTGTCTGTCTGTGTGTGTGTGTGTGTGTTTGTGTTGGCCAATTGTCAATGACAAAGTTGTTTGTTGTTACTGTGTTGCTGTTGCTGTTGCTGTTGGCACACTAAAAACGTTGCCAATCAAATTTGCGTGTCTGATATGACTGCCTCCCCTCCCCCCTTCCCGTCTCTCTCTCCCCCGCTCTGCTCACGCTCACGCTCTCTCTCTCTGTCTCTCCTGCACTCTCAAAGCTGTTGGCTTTCAACTATCCGCGTGCAGAATGTGGCTTAGACCACAACAAAGCAGCGCTAGCGGATAAAGAGAGCATGGAGCATGTAGATTGTGATGTGGCGGGAGAGGAGCGTAGAGAGGGGAGGAGGGGCGGTGGGGCACTGCCAGGGCAACAGCCAAAGTGCAAACCTCAAAAAAGCAACAGCAACAGCAACAGCAGCAACAACGAGAACGATAACGAAACAGAAAACATTTTGTTTTGGGACGCAGGCTAAAAAGCACTGAAAATGCTTTTCAAGTGCGCCCTCAGCTAGCACACACTTGATAGACAGATACACACACACACACACACACACACGCACACACATAAATACATATGTATATATCTTAATATATATAAATCTCGTGTCACAATGTTTGTCCTCAATGGACTCCTAAACCACTTAACCGATTATATTAAAATTCGCACATCATGTGCAGTTCGATCTAACTTGAGAGATAGGATAGTTTAAATCTCAAATTATAGTCGCAATTTTAATTTATTGCTAATTATTTGTCTGTTATTATTTGACAAAGGTTGGCAGCACGCTCGATTGAAGCTTGCTATTAATCGATAAACTGCAATCGGAATATTAGCCCCCCCCACACACACACATACTGAAGAGATAGACACACTCACTCACACAAACACAGACACGGACGAGAGGAAAGCCGACATGGAAACACACGTATTGTTGTTGTGCTAACGTTATCTTAATATATATAAATCTCGTGTCACAATGTTTGTCCTCAATGGACTCCTAAACCACTTAACCGATTATATTAAAATTCGCACATCATGTGCAGTTCGATCTAACTTGAGAGATAGGATAGTTTAAATCTCAAATTATAGTCGCAATTTTAATTTATTGCTAATTATTTGTCTGTTATTATTTGACAAAGGTTGGCAGCACGCTCGATTGAAGCTTGCTATTAATCGATAAACTGCAATCGGAATATTAGCCCCCCCCACACACACACATACTGAAGAGATAGACACACTCACTCACACAAACACAGACACGGACGAGAGGAAAGCCGACATGGAAACACACGTATTGTTGTTGTGCTAACGTTATTTACTATATTTTAGTAAAAAAAAAGAAAAAACAAAAACAGTCACTTGATCGTTTTTTGTAGAACTGCAACCAAATACGCAATGCATTAAACTACCAGACAATTTTTGCACTGTTGTTCAGGATAAAAATGAATTGATTCAGAGTATTTTCCCGGATATACAGAATAATTATTTGAATCATGAATGGCTTAGTCAACGGGCGATTTTGGCAGCCAAAAACGTTGATGTTGACGAAATTAACTTCCAGATACAACAGTTTTTACCAGGCGATCTGATGTCTTTTAAATCAAAAAAATACTGTTGTTGATGAAAATGAAAGTGTAAATTTTCCGATTGAATTTTTAAATTCATTAGATATCCCTGGAATGCCACCACATAATCTTCGATTAAAGATTGGTTCCCCTATTATTCTCCTCCGTAATTTGAATCCACCTCAATTATGTAACGGTACGCGTTTGGTCATCAAAAAGATCACCGGAAACATTCTTGAAGCAACCATTTTGGCTGGGAAGTTTAAAGGAAAAGTGGTCCTGCTGCCACGTATTCCGATGATACCATCAGATTCTACCATACCCTTCAAAAGGCTACAGTTTCCAATTCGTTTAGCTTTCGGCATGTCTATAAATAAATCTCAAGGTCAAACAATGTCCATTTGTGGTTTAGATTTGGAAAATCCATGTTTTTCTCATGGGCAACTATATGTTGCGTGTTCACGTGTTGGGAAACCGTCGAATCTATTTGTGTTAGCTAAAGACAGGTTAACCAAAAACATTGTGCACCGATTGGTGTTAAATTAAATTGAAATTGAAAGTATTTATAATTCAAAAAAAAAATATTAATGTTTAAAAGTTTAAGACTGTCTGCCTAGCCTACCTCATTCATGAGTTTAAGCGTCACATGTTATTGACTGTATTATACTGTAATATACTTATATTTGTTATAAAATTAAATGGAAATAATAAATCTGATAAATTTTTATTTTGTATCTATTGATTTATGCTTAATATCAAGTGTAAGAACATTTTAATTAATTGTGTTCAACGTACTTCCCCTTCAAATCTCAATCCAGTGAATTTGTATACCAACATCAACATTTTCGTCTTTGTTCGTAAATAATTTCATTGTACTAAAGGGTTATAGTAGTAGAAAGTCAAATAAGGAGATCAATATATTTTTTTACAAATACCATCTGTGTGAAAAAGCATAGTGGACTCCGTGACTGATGTTCTCTTATTGTTCCTCTTAGATTGTTTACTATAATGTAATATAACAAAAACTTTAGCCACAGCAACGCGTGGCCGGGTCAGCTAGTTATATTATATATAGTATAACAAAGATTTATATGGCGTATAGAGAAGCTCAAAAAGCGTCCAATTGCCGTTGGGCTGATACCAAAAAACAACAAGCGCAAAAAGAAGCAAAGTTTCGAGTGCTTAAAAAATTTGGAACATTTGCGCTTCATAAACGCAGAAAGCAAGAAAAAAGGGAAAAGCGATGGCGCAGGGCGAAACGGAATGGAACGCAACGGAACGGAATGGGAAGGGAAGAAACGGAACGGAGCGGAGCGGAGCGTGGCACGCGAAAACTTTTCTAATCAAATTAACAAGAGAATTTGAATCTGTTGCGCTGCTGCTGCTGATGCTGCTGCTGCTTGGTAACTAGGCAACAACAAT
Source organism: Drosophila ustulata (assembly GCA_035047365.1). Classification (NCBI taxonomy): domain Eukaryota; kingdom Metazoa; phylum Arthropoda; class Insecta; order Diptera; family Drosophilidae; genus Drosophila; species Drosophila ustulata. Next base: position 933,605 of record JAWNPT010000095.1, read on the forward strand.
AAGTGAAAATTATCAAAGTCAATTATGTAGCCACATAAACCAAGTGCCTAAAGAAGCTCAGCCCACACACACAAACACACACACACACACACACACACAAACACACACACACGAGAGAGAAGCGCTAACAAAGTATAAATAATGCTCATCATTTGTTGGCTGTATTTGCGAACGCAACGCGAATGGCAAAACTTTTGCCATAGCCCAGGCGATTTAAAGTGCGCCTCACACACACACGCACGCTCACGCAGTCGAGACAGACACACAAACACAGATAGAGACGCACACACACACACACACACAGAGTGAACTGACCTTGGAGCTTGGCCAGGAATCGTGATCTGTATTTGTATTTGGGACTGAGGCGCGCTGAGCATCGCCATTTGCTGCTGGCATCATATTTATTTATAAATACAAACGCAAAAAGTTCCTGCATAAAACTGAATTACCGGAAATTGGCCAAAAAGCAGCAGCAACAGCAACAGCAACAACAACAAGAACACGAAAAGCGAACAGCGAAAAGTAGGTGGCCGAAAAGTTTTTACCTACTTTTCGCTCGTATTCCTCTCGTTTCGTCTCGTCTCCAACTCCTCTTTCATAGATATATGTATGTACATATATACAATATATGTATATATATACATATGTATTTTGTTTTTTTATTTAATGTTTTATTCGGCATTCAGAAAAACACAAACTAAAGGCGAAGCGTGTGAAGCAAATAAAAGGCAAGAAACTAGCGCAAAAAACTTTTGTCAAAGCGAGCAGCCAAGCAGACAGAGACAGCGTCATCGAGGGACCGGGAGAGGGAGCGAGTGAGAGACAGAGTACAGAGTAGAGAGTACAGAGAATAGAAATAGGAATAGGAATAGAATGGAGCAGCAGGCACAACAATGCAACCTTAACAAACGGCGCATTAAAGCAGCGGCCGAAGACTACACGTGAGTGGGAGAGAGAGCGGGACAGCGAGCATGCATGCTAGAGCGAGAGGCGAACAATGGGAATTGCAGAAGGCGGCAGGCGGCAGGCGGCAGGCAGAGCTCCATCCACTTGATGCCAGCCAGCCAGCTCCCAAAAAGGTAGCAATGACACAGTTCAGAACACAACGTGAGGTCTGAAGGGAAACAACAGCACAAAAATCGAGGACACAGCAACGAAGAAGCGGTGGGAGGAGGGGGAAGGGCAGAAGGGGGACGGTTATCTTACATGGATTTTCAATTCCATTAATTTGTGCTCCAAATGCCAGACAAACAGTTGAACGCTGTGGCATTTGAAAGTTACATTGCAAGCAAATAAATAAATCAATCGTGTGCAGAAAACCAGCAAAACAAATCTTATCCATTATTAATGAAACTGATTTTTGACACTCTCACCATTTAATAAAATCTATTTCTATTTTCAACTATTTTTGCGAAATGTCATACTTTAAATTATTCTTGTTGCGAAGGAAGTTTATAAAAGTTAAATTACACAGAAATACGTATTTATTAATACATACATGTTTTAAGAGCAACTATTTTAAAAGCTTTTATGCTTACTGCTTACTGAATATCATTATTAAAACATTTTTAAAATGAACAGAACAATATTTAGCTGAGTCTGTCTCTTCAATGATTCAATAGGAATAATAATTTGACTTACATAAATGCATATTGCACCATTTATATAAATATTTGTTCCATCTTGATTGTTTGATTTGTATTTGTTTTAAATGAAAAAGTTTAGCAAAGTAGTTTCGAAGGGAATAATTCGGAATATTTACAAGATTCATACAAAAATCTAAAACAAATGTTATTGCTCTCAAATAAAACAAAATTAAGATTGCATGTGATTCAAAATTAAGTGAAGTTTGTACTAATAAATACTCTAGTAAAGTAGTTTGTGTCATTTTCAAAACTTGCGGCATAATGAAAATATGGGTTGATAATTACATATATAAATAATGTGCTAAATGAAATGCCTTTATTTGTGTTGCAATTGAGCTCGTTAAGTCAGCTGCAAAACATGGCTAAAGTATTTAATTTCTTTAACAGTTTTGTGCGCAACTTCTCTTGCAGTCTCTCAGTTCCTCAGTCTCGCTTTCCCATTCTCGCCTTCTCTCCAGCTGTATTGAGTTGTCCATTCGGGCAAGTTGCGGCAAACTCAAATTGAAGTCTTAAGCTGCTCACTTGAGGGCCGAGTAACGGGACACAACGAAGCAAGAGCGGCAACTAAGTTGAGGCAGTTGCAAAGACTCAAATCTCAAGTTATAGCACGCAAGTGCACTTGCCCCATGCAGCTGCAACTCGAGCTGAGGTTTGAAGTTGCAGCTTTTGCCGGCCAGACAATGTCCCCGAAGCTGACCAAAAACTTTAGCCAGGACTTCACACACACACACACAGATACACACACACAGATACACACACAGCTTGTGGGTCAGGGGCTTCGAGTTGCTGGCAACTTTTGCTGCATAGGCGCGTTGGCCATATAAACAATGTCAAGCCAACCAAAGCAAAACAACAACAAGAACGACGTTGTGGACGACAAACTTTTCTAATCTAAAAAAGCACAAAGCCAAACACAGCTGAAAAAGTAGCTGAAGGAATAGTCGTCCCACTCGCTGTTCAAGAAACAACCAGGAAAACTACAAAAATGTTAAACCAACAAACAACAACAAATTGAAAATTATGCCATTACATTTTCACGTCAATTATAAACTGCGACAAGGCAAAAAAGTCACGAAGTGAACTGCAAACAACAACATTAAAAACTAAATGAAAAACCCTAGAAATGTGAGCAGCCCAATGAGCAGGCACAACAAAGGCGTCGACACGCCCACTGGCCACTTATGACCGGGCAGGTGTCAAAAGCAATTGCCATTGCAATTGCAATTGTAAGTAGTCGAGTCGGTTGGGAATCTTTCCAATACGAACACTCTAAAATGTTACTCCCAAAGGCAAAAAGACTCAAATATTTCAATCAATTTGTATAATTTAATGCAAGCAAAAGAAATATTAATAATAATATTCCCCAGCGAATTAATCTGAAAAATAACTTAATTGATTACAATATCACAAATAATTCAAAATATTAAAGAATTGGAATTGTATTTCCTCTGGAATTCTTGTGGTATTTTCTACTGTAATTTTAGTCGAACGAAACTGAGAATTTTTGCAGAATTGCTTTTAATCGATAAATATATAGTATAATATGTTATATGTGCGAGTATAAATAACTGCTCAATTCAATGGGGAATGCAAAACAAAAGCATAATTCTGGGATTTATCAAACATAACATATGTATGTGTGTACATATGAAGTGTGTTGTTGTTGTGCGTGTGTAAGAAAGTGTTTCCCAGAGTCATGTCCAAGCACTTGTGATTGATTATTCGGCTAAGTGTTCGTATATATAGCATAAATGTTCAGCTATAGTATATGATAGATGGCCATTAAGTGGCCGAGTGTTTAGATACTCACATGTGAGTTAATTGCAAGTGTGTATTCACTTTTGTTTGCTGGTCGAATGGTTAATGACGATGAATGAACCCGTAAAACGATTCAAATGCCATTAATTGTTTCATTCCAAGTATCCAAAAGCGATTTCGAGTCATTAACAACAAGAAAACTTGCTCAAGTTTTCTAGTTGAAGTTGCAATTTCGCTGGTGTTTCATCAATTAAGATTTTAAGCGTGCATTTCACCCAATGTCAGTGCTTCGTCACCCACTTCTTATCGTCCTATCGCGACAGCTTTAATCAATTAAATGCTTGCCACAATATTTCGCTTGCCACCAATTTTGCGCCCATTAAACTTTCGAGCGTTTAAAATCGCGTGCGAAACGCGCTCTCGCTCGATTTTGCACAAATTTTTGCATTTATGATTAAAGCGATTTGTGCTGTCGATGTTGCTGCTGCTACTTTTATGCTGCTTAAGCGGCTTAGGCATAAAGTGCCCCCTCCCCCTCCCCCTCTCTCCACTCCTCGCGGCTTGCTTCTTGCTCTGCTGCTTTATATGTCTGAGAGACATTACAAATACAATAGCCTAACTAAAGGCGCACTTTTCATTGTATGTCGCTGCCTTAGCTGGACACATTGTGAGCACAAGGAGGCCAGCCACGCCCCCTGCCTCCAGCCTCCCCCGCAGAGCATCGCTTTGGAAAGCATTCTTTTTGTGCTCAATTTGCCCCACACTCTGGTCGCCTCTACGCTGCGCATTCGAATGACCTGCTCAATGTGTCACGCCCCCACTCCCAGCCAGCCTCACACACACACACACACACACACACACACACGCACACACGTACACACACACTCACTCATACTACTTAATAATTCAATTCATAGGCTCAGTCAAGGGCTGAGCGTCGCATTCGCAGTCGCAGTCACGAATACCAAATTTGGACTGCTTTTCCGTCGCCTCCTTCTCCTCCTGCTCCTCCTCCTCCTGCTCCTCCTGCTCGCTGCCATTCGCTGCACAGACTCGCTTCGTTCGGCCATCTTCGAGTCGACTGTCCGCACAGCAGCAGCAACATCAGCAGCACAGGAAGTCGAGAGCAGCTCGCCTCGCGTTTTTGGCCATTTCACCTGGGGGGGGGGGGGGGCGTGGCGAGGGCAGGTGGCCTGGCTTGAGAGTGGGTCAGCGGCTAAGGAAACAAACAAAACGAGCGCAACAAAAAACCAAAAAAAAAACGAAGAAAATACCACAGCAAAAATTGAGCAAAATTTCTGTTGACTTTTATGTATTTTTTGTTGTGTTTTTGGTTTTATTTTTGTTGTTGCCGCTTGCCTTCATTTGCATATAAAATTTTTATGTTGCGCCCGAGAGCGTTTATTTGCTTTGGCTCTGACTCTGGCCGTGGCAAGCTGCACCCGCTATCAGACTGCCGCCTTCCCGCTCCCATTCCTCTCTGTTATTGCGCAACGCATTCGCTTGGTTTGACGGACTTGCCACATTCATTTTGCGGTCATGTCTAATACAAATAAACGTGCCACACACACACACAGAGACAGAGACTGGAGCTGGACAGCTGTAGATAGACATCGTTGTAGTTTAGTCAACGTTTGATGTATCTCTCTCTCTCTCTCGCAATCTCTTTTTCCTTTTTACTCTCTCAGCGAGTCTACTTTTCGAGCAGGCTCATGTTTTATTTTGCGCACATTATGGCAAATCATTTTATTTTATGGCAACAAACCAAAAACGAAGCGAAACGCAACGCATCAAAACAAAGCAAACGAAAAGCAAAACAACTGAAAAGAGAAGAGCAAATAAAAGAAAATCGTTAATGTCCCAAAATGTGCACACACTGTTTGTCTATCTGCCTGTCTGTCTGTCTGCCTGTCTGCCTGTCTGTTGGCCTGGCCAACAAAAACCTGATCCCAACTATTAGATCATTTTTTATTCACGCACACGTGTGCCGGCAAAATGAATGACAATTTTTGCACGAAGTCCGAAAGCCGCCCACAAGCTGTTGCATTATTAAACAATAATTTTATATAAATTACCAAAATCCAACGGAATGCAATGAAATGTGTTAAACATTGTTGAATGCGAAATCAATTGAAATATACATAAAGTATTTCTTTTAAGCAGCATTTAACTTGCAATTGCTACAAGCTATGAATATATTTGTATTAAATATTTAATAGTAATTTAAGGTACAACACTTAAGTCCAACGGCATGCCATGAAATGTGTAATAAATAAAAAACCGCATTCAAATGTTGTAGCAAGAATCTAAAATACTACAAGCGTTGAAAATATTCGTATATATGTGCATAAATAATTACTTGTTTCTTAGTTAACATATTTAATGCATTTATTTGCAATATTATAAAAATACCATGAGTATGTCTATTAATTATTGATATTCTTATCAAGTAAATTAGCTGTGTTATTTGTTGTATATCACTAAAATAACATATGCTTGCAATTAAGCAGGTCACGTGTGGAGTGGCCAGAGTATCGATACTTTTTTGCAGTTTGTCATCTGCCAAAAGCATCGCATGAAATATGATTTGCTTCGTGTGTGTCGAAAGTTTGCTGCAACTTTTCTTCGTCAACCGAGCACACACGGAGTATGGCATGAACTCTACATATAGCATACATATGGGTGTATATATTTATTTTAATGGATTGCAAACTCCAGCAGAATCTAATTACCCACACACACACACACACACACTTTAACACACTCTCGCATACACTTGCTGCGCCCACAACATTATATGTAGCCATTTAATTGGCTTATCAAAAAGTGCTGCATACTTTGCGGCGCACAGAATTTTCAGTCTGCTTTTCCGACTCGTTGTTGTTGTTGTTGTTGTTACTACGACTATGCGGCTCGACCGGCAAATCAAATTGCATGTGCACACAGCTTAGCTCAGCCACAACCAGCCACGCCCCCACCACCCACACACTCGCATACACTCGCACACACATGAAGGGTGTTAAAGGTCTTCGCGTCGCGGAGCCATCAAAAAGCGACGAATTGGTTTACAACGTTCAACAAATTAAATTTGCACAAAAATTGTTAAATGCCCGCCTCCAGCCTCTCCCGCCTTCTACACACACACATGCACGTACAGTCAGCCACACACACACGCATACTTAGGCATGTTAATTTAGTTATGCTTAAGTATTAAAAAGAGATTTTTGAGCTCATTGAGTCAAAAAACTTTGCAAGGCCGCAGCTTAAAAACTTTTACAGCCCCGCCAGCTAAAGAGTGCGAGAGCGAGAGCGAGAGCGAAAGAGAAAGACGGCAGCAGAGTGTGAGCGAGATGGCGAGAGTCTGTCAAGCTGCAGATAGCTGAAGAAAACTATTTGGGAAATTTGTTTTAAGTTTGATTAAAATTATAACAAGAGGACACGAGCAAAGGCAAAGGCAAAGGCAAAGGCAAAGGAAAGCTGCGAGCTTGTTTCGCTCATCCAAATTAGTTGGCCATGTGGCATTGAACGCCACGCCCCCTACGCCTGCATAGTTGAGCTGCCAGACAGAGATTTTAGCTGACCCAGCGCGCAATCTGTCTGTCTGTCTGTCTGTCCGTCTGGCACACATATTCACTCACTCATTCGCTCATTCACTCAGTCAGTCAGTCAGTCATTCATTTCATTCGTTCGTTCGTTCGTCCGTTCGCCAGACTTTGTGGTTCGAGTTGTCTGCATTTAAATCAATTTAAGCATTTACAGTCAGTTGAACCTTTTGTGCCCCACATAACAGCACACACACACACGCACACACACACACTCAGTCGCCCACATTCATTGAGGCTGAGCGCGTGAGAATATTTTGGATGCCACATTTAATCTATGCAGCATCCGTGTACCCTGTAAGCTAAGCCCAAGCTAAACGGTAGCTTAAATGGCTATGAATAGACGCATTGAGCGACTCCATTCAATCGATAAGCGAATCGATTAATCTGCGTGTATGTTTTATGGCTCCCATTGTAAAATGCTCACTTTAACGCAACACAATGTTATCGATGGCGATATCGCTATCGATATCGATATGAGGGTATATCGAAGTCCGATGAGCCCCGTTCCGGCAGTTCTCTCGTCTAAATAAATGGCAAAGGTTTGCTAAGCAATGTTTTTGGCATCCTCTTTGAATATTTTATAAGAATTTCTAGTGAGCACTGCAAGTAAAAGCACTTCTGGGTCGTGCCATGTTATTTGCTTTGCGATGCGATGCGATGCGATGCGATGCGATGAATATCGCGTGAGCAGCACGACCGACGTGTAGGCAAACAAATTATGCAGACATTTAAATATGCCATAAAATTATTTGAGTTCTGCATCAATTCTTCGGCATTTCATATTACACTCGCTCGCTTTTTATCTTCCTTTTTTTTTTTGTTGCTCTCTCTCTATATACTAAAAAGTTGGTCAGCTCTGAGTGTGTGTGTGTGTGTGTGTGTGTGTGTGTGTGTGTGTGGGGGTGTGAGTGTGAAAAGGGGCGTTGGTTTTGCTTGCTTGTTTGTTTGCTTGTGTTGTTAGTTTTGCCGCTTTTAGCAGTTGTTTATAATAAATTCATATTCATTCGCAATCAGCGTCTGCCTTTTAGTTTTCTCTTTTGCCATTTTGTTTTCAGCTTTTATTCCACTCCAGTCCTCCGCTGTCATTTTTTATTTATTTGTTGCTCACCCTAGAATATGTTGAATATGTCTTTCAAAATTAGCTCCATCTCCTCCGATATACCCTGCCAACACTTTCATAGAGAGTAAAGTTCGCGATCCCTCGACTTTGCTATGCTCCGGCTAATCCATTATGACCATTACAAAAGGTAAATGCAAAAGCTAATGAGTGCCAGTTGCAGCCACAAGGATTTCAAGACAATCCGATAATCCTTTAAAAGTTATTTCGCACTTCTGTAATTCCTTCCACATTCCCTTTAATGCTGCAACACATCAGCATTTATTTTCTCTTCGGGCTAATGTGATGCATTTGCGAAAGCGCATTAACAAATAGAACGAAAGTGCATTACAATTATTTAATGGAAAACTTTATTTATATTTTGAGAACTGTTGCTTTTAATGCTTGTAAATTCAGTATTATGGTATCTATGAAAATACGAAGCATATTCCTATTGTTAACACAATGTTTAATGCTTAATGTTAACTATCAAAATGCAGAGCATTTTCATAAGCTTGTCCTTAAGTAACATAGTTGTATTTATATTGTCAATATTCCTTCTTCTTTTTTTTTTTTTGAGAATAACATTAAATTTTTTAGCTCAGCTCTCGTCCTCTCTCACTCTCTATCTACTTAACATTCGCTTAGCTGCACATTTTTTTAATCTTAATAGACAAGTAGAAAACACAATTCTCTGGGCAATAACTCTGACAGCTGTTTCGGCCCCTTCGACGCCTCCCTGGAGCCGCTGTTTAGTCCCTGGCAGTTGATGATGTTGTTGACTCTTTTTGCGAGTTGCTGTTGCTGTTGCTGTTGCTGTGTGCCACAAAATATGTTGTACATAAAATATACAAATTCATTAAAACAAACCGACAACAACAACCACAACAGACAGTCAAGTTTATTTTCATCAAGCTGCAGCGCCAACAACAAACTACAGCAACAACAACAACAACTTCAACTATGGCAAATTAAAATTTTGTTGCGGGGCGTAAAACTCGATAGCAGCAGCAGCAGCAACAACAACACCAACAACAACGACGACGACGACGACGACGACGAATACGGCGATGTGTTGACACATTGTTGTTGCGGCTGCAAAAATAATGCGAAAAAACAATTGAAATGCAAATAAAGTTCACATTAAAAAAATACAAAAATATATAAATAATTGCAGCAACAACAACAACAGCAACAACAACAAAAGTGTCAAGCCGCAACAAGACAATAAAAAAAAATTATGCACACAAAAGGGAAACAAATGTAAAATTTCTAAAAATTAAAAAAAAAAATAGTTATAAATTTATTTAAAATAAAGACCAGAAAAATGTTGACGCATTTAAGCAAATAAATGTTTTTCAATTTGTTGCTGCATGCTGCATGGGCGTGGCTGCCGCCCACGCCGCCTGCATGCCTTTAACCGTAATAAGCAGCGGCAACAGCAACAGCAACAAAAGAAGCAACAGCCCCGGAAATGCGCCATTGTGCACGGCTGGCCGCCTGCGTCCTGCCACGCCGCTTGCCACTTGCCACATGCCACATCATGCCTCCGTGTGCCGCCTCCATTTTGAGCTGTCGCATAAGCGCGCTTAATATTTTACATGGCCACAGCAATAAAAACTCTATTATTATAAATATTTAACAATTGTGACAATTGTTGTTGGGAACGCGACACGCTTAACGCTCATTGTCCTTGTTATCCTCGCTGCCACACCGGCTGGCCTTCCGCCCGCCCTTGCCACCAGGCCCCTTATGTATGTGTGTGTGTGTGTGTGTGTGTGTGGAGCCTGCAACGCGAGCAGCAGCTGCAATTTTCACGCTGCACGCTCGTTGCGTTTTAAACGAGTTAATGTGACACTGTGCCACACACTGTTGCACACACACACGCACACACACACTCACACACACACACCTTAATTCTCGATTACATATTTTAACTAATTTAAACAATTTGTTAACGCTGCGCTCGAATGAAGCCAAAGCCAGCACAACTTTCATTTGACAACAATCGTTTTTTTTTTGTGCTTTACACTTTTTTCAATCACAGTTCGTTGAGAATCGTAATCATCCATTGATATAGCCGTATATATCACTATAATCCTTATGTATTCATTTTTAATATCATGTTAATGTGCTGGGTAAACCTTTAATAGCCATTACGCATTTTAATTGGACGCATTAAAGAATCACAACTCGGGGCCAAAGGCGCAGGAGACGCCTCAAAGTGGGGCAAATGGCAGCTGTTATCGATTGGACTGATGGGGCACTGTTAATAGATTTGCTGACTACTTAATTTAATTCAATAATGAGGCATTTAATTGTGCTTCATTAGAAGCGTTCCACTTAGCTTAAGCTACGATTAAATTTGTGTAAAAGACTTAATAAAATATTCAGTTATTTATTTATGGTAATAATACTCGTACTGTTTGCTTTTAAATTATTGTGATATTTGATAATAACATAAATTAAAATGTGTCCATTGTCCGTTTCTAAACTGTGATATTAGTTAGCGGGATATCGAAATATTTTTATCTAAATCAATATTTAATTGCGAAATATATTCGACACTAAAAACACACGTTATTTGTAACAATTATATGCATAAGGTACGATTATATATATTTAAAAGTCTTCACTGATAATGACTATGTTCGCTTGAAATTAATTCCAAGTTATAAATAAATAAAAAGCATATTTAAATAATCACACCAATAAATATTGAATTGCATTAGCGAAACTCGACACTAAGTCTATCAGATGCAAAAAAACACACTTTTCGCTTTGTAGTGAAAAACACAATTAATTAAATAATTGCATGCAAAAAGTTTAATTACGTGTGCAGTTGCATTTAAAAGCGGCCAACAAAAATTTGAATTTATTGCTTCAAATTCACCACTTTTGTTTTAGTTATTCTGCAGTTTCTTTTGTATATTCAGAGGAAAATCTTTTTTTTATTTATTTTAAAACGTAAAATTGGCAATATCAAATGCTTAGACCGCCAGGTCTATTTGAGCTGGCATGCTTTCCAGATAACTCCTCAACTGGGTCACACATGGGGCGTATACGCACTTTTATATTTCTCTCTCTTGTGCATCTCCATAAAGCCAAAATTGATTCGAAGGCTGAGCTGCAAAAGCAAAGCTGCATAAGTTGATGGGTCATACAACGAGTACTCACATCGCACTCACACTCACACTCACACTCACACTCACACTCACACTCACACTCACACTCACACTCACACTCACACTCACACTCACACTCACACTCACACTCACACTCACACTCACACTCACACTCACACTCACACTCACACTCACACTCACACTCACACTCACACTCTTAGGCCATTAGCTGCTTCAAAATTGACCACTGCCGAAATAAGATTTTCATTTTCATTATCGTTTTGATTTTCATTGGCGCTTCGTGCGTGTGTGTGGATAAAACGCAATGTGGCCCAAAATTGAATTTAATGTGCCTGCATTAATTGCATAGCCTGACCGACCCCCTCTCCACCCCCATCTCCACCCCTGACAGCTGGCACCTATCGCGTTTGGCCGGTCATGCAATATGCAAAATGACGGCTGATTATTTTCGTGCGGCTCATCGGAGTCCATTGCAATTTGGCAGCTCCAAAGAGGACAACTAACTGAATATTGCTATTGCTCTGGATGCCGATGATGATGATGATGATTAATATGCGTGGTGACGTCGTTGAAAAGCCTTGTGGGGCGCTCGTGGGGGGGCGTGGCAACGCATCAAATTGAAAACCCCATAAAACACTCAATTTATTTAAATTGCATGTGATTGACAATCGAACGCCATCCACATCGACATCGACATCGTCGTCGTCGTCGTCGTCGTCGTCGTCCTTTGCCCTATTCGCTCGCTCATTGTAACAATAACAAATTTCGCTGGCTCAGTTGCGTTTCGCTCACTTTTTTCGCTGGTTTTTTTCAATTGCTGGAGGGTGAGCGAGTGACTGTGGGGGAGTGAGATGCAGAGGGAGGAGGGGCTGATTAGCCAAGCAGGACACGTAACGCGTGGCAAAGCAAAAGGCGACAAAGGCGACAACAATAAAAAATTGAATATGAATGAGAATCTGAATCAGAATCAGCATCAACATCAGCGTCAGAATCAAAGCCAACCATCGCCTCACATCGCAACCGATTGATCGCCAATCGAACCGATTTGCTATATACACTTTCCACTATCAAAATCACATTCACATTTAACATTTCACATTCAACACTTAATCTAAATGTATCGTATTTCATCACTTTTAGCAGTGTCACACCTTTATATCCAGTTGAGTTCTAATTTATTGTAAACTGCATTCAACTCTTTTATTTTACGAATCGGTACAAGTCTCATTGGATATATTTCTTACAAATAATTATTATTATTTAGAGAACGCATCGTTTGACAAATATGGAAATTTCTCAAGTGATTTGGTATTACAACATATGTTATAAAGAAATTTAAGAAACATAACGAAATTCAATTTGGAAAGGAAATTCTTTTAAATAATAAACTTCATATTTAGACTTTTCATATATACAATTTTGTATATAATTTTCACTTATTATTTTTGTTGTATAAACTAAAGGATAATTTTGGTATTACAACATATGTTATAGAGAAACTTAAGGAACTGTAGGATAATAATTGTATATGTCTATTGCAATATTTTCTATGATTCACAATCGCAAGTTCCCAAATCGTATTGCCACTTACATATATCCTAAATACTAAAGTGCTTGGCATAGTGGAAGTGCTCTGGCGATTGCACATAGTGGTGGAATCATGAGATAGAGGGAGCAAAGTGCTGCAGACAGAGGGGGGTGGAAGGAGGCGTGTTTTCAGCATCATCATACGCCCCAACTGATGCCGCTGCCGATGCTGAGGCGCCTCGCACATTTGTCATAAACATAACTCAGCAATTGCCCACGCCCCAATGCGCCCACGTACGCCCATCAATTGTCGTTTTTATCAGCGTTCCATGTCGCGTTCGTAATTTTTTGGCTCCGCGTCGCGACGCGTGTTCCGGCGGACAAAGTACCCCCAAAAAGCGCGCATCTACAGCAGTCTGCCGTATTCCGTATTCCGTATTCCGTATCCCGTATACAATATTCTGTATTCCGTATTCCGTATTTCGTATTTCGTATTATTGACATCCCCCGATGCCCGCGCCATAAAGTCGAGAGTCCCATAGTCAGTGCTTAGTCAGCGTATCGCCGCTGCCGCTGCAGGCGTTGACAGCGCCGCTGTTGCCGTTGGCAGCGCCGCATTAAAATTTTAAAATGCGTACGCAATTTTTGTTGTTACATTTCTTTTTTTTGCCTCTCTCTCGTACTTTCATTTTGCTCTGTGTTATTTTTTATTTATTTTTTTCCTTTGCCGCTTCTTACGTATTACGCCTTCGCTTTGTTGTTGCCGTTTGCTTTTGTTATAACGGTTGACTTCGTTGTTGTTGCTTTTGCTGTTATTCTCGCTGCTGCTGCTGCTGTTGGCGCAACAATTGCCAGGCGAAAGGCATTGCATGCTGAGCAGCAACCCAACGACCGAGAGTCGCCTTAAACTTAAAGCTTAACATACAAAAAAAAAAGAAAATACGCAAGCTTGCGTGGGTAATTAAAGCTCTTCCGCTGATGCTGTTGCTGCGGTCGCTGCTGCTGCTGCTGCTGCTCTGCTCTCTTCTTGTTGACCATGAGGCGGCGACGCTGCAAAGCTTCAAGTTAAATACCAAACGCCGAACACTGTTGCTTTGTTTGTGTTGCCGCTGCTGCTGCTGCTGCTCGTGCAGCCCACTCTCATGCTCACTTAATCTCACTCTCTCCCGCTCTCCCGCTCTCTCCTACTATCCTCTGTCTGTATGTGTGTGTGTGTGTGTGTGTGTGTGTGTGTGTGTGCGCATAAGTTAAAGTCAAACGATTTCAACTTCAAAGCTTTTGCCGAGTTTTGTTTTTGTTTCATTTGTAGCATTTGCTTATGAACCCAAGACAAGAGATCAGACAGCAAATACGCACACATGTACATACATATGTATGTATTTGCGTGTGTGTATTTGTGTATTTGTGTATTTGTCTGCGGGTTCGCCTGTGCACTGCCTATAGTTAGTTGCCTGGTAGCAAATGTCAAAAGCAGACAATGATTATTTTCATTATTTTCGGAAGCACACATTTAAATCGGCAATAATCAAAGCAAAAGTTTACGGCGGTTCTCAATACCCAATATAACATAAATGTTTTTAACGGGCATGCCAAACTGTAATTCAGATTTAATATCTATTTCAAATTTAGACAAATTTTAAATTTAGACAAAAGTTATGACGAATTAAGTCAAGAATTAATTATAATTAATTAATTAATTAAAGATTTCATTGATATTAATTCATTAATTCATTGATATTTTATTACTTAAGTATTTGCATTCAACATTAATACTTTTATTTGATACAAAATATATTTAAAATTTATTCATTTATTCGCATTAATTTGATTTTATTACTGTATTAATTTAAAAACTGAGTAAAATACGTATAAAATGCATTAAATGTTTGACATTTGTGTATACTTTGCCATTTAATTGCTTACGAAACATTATTTTTAAATTTCAATTGATTTTCCACATAGTTCAAATTAATCCCCTTTCAAGAATTAATCCAAATGCATTCCATTATTATCCCATTTCAATAAATTAAAGAAAAACGATAATATTTACAAAAATTCATACATGTTTGTCTATAATTTATTTAATTTTGGATTTCTCGAGTGAAATTCAATTAGTTTGGTATTTGTATCAGGTATTTTTGTTTTAATACTTATATTCTGTTTAATGGAAGAATTAGACACGCTCTGCAATTCTCAATTCATGGAGCACGATTCACAGTTATAAAGTAGCAGGCCACACTTGGACCACATTAAATTGGTAAAAGCGGCCCACAAATTTCAGCTAACAAGCTTAAAGACTTTTCGCTCCACAGAGCCGTGACAAATTGTGTAACATTCTCCTGGATTTTCCAATTTGAAGTTCGTGTTGCACTTTTCCGGCATGCTTAATTCGCAAAAGTAATTGACAAATATACATATATATGTACATATCTATATATTTTTTGTATTCATGGGGTTTTTGTGGTTGGCTTCGAAGATGCTGAAGTGACTGCATTTGTCATCATCATCATAAGGCAGCAAAAGCTCGAAAGCATGTAGCAATATCTTGAAGTTAAGGAGGCGTCAAAAGTGCTCGGGGGAAAGTTGCATATTGCATATAGCATATTGTATATAACGGCAATATTGCCGTAATTCGTGTGTGCAACTGTTTGGTATCGAGTGCATTCATTGCTATTTATTTGCATTGCTTTATTGTATGTGTTTGTTGAGGGGAGGATTCCTTTGGCCAAAAACTGTCAACTGCAAAAATTGAGCGAGCATGAAAATTTCATTGCCTGCTTTTAGGCCGCCCTGCGCCGCCCCCTTTGCCAAGCACTTTTAAAACGAATAATGCACACAACATTTTGAGAAGATGGGGCAACCCTCAAAGGGTTGATAAAAGCCAGCAAGCAAGCAAACACACACAGCAGCAGCAGCAGCAGCAGCAAGCAAGCAAACAAGCAAGAGCCGAGCTAACCGGAGCCATTGCCCGGTTGCCCGTTCCGTTCCGGGGCAGCCAACGGAGGCGCATAAATTTGTCGAGCAATCCAAAAAGCATGTGCCCGCCGCCTGGCTACTTTTGTTGCCCCCAAAAACTCGCCGAGGCTGCGAGCGAAGCACACACACACGGACACAGAGAGAGAGAGGCAGAGAGAGAGAGAGAGAGAGAGAGCATGTTGCTCTATTTGTCAGCTCGTGAAACAATCATAACTTCCTCTGCCGCTTGGCTACTTTTTTTGGCAGTCATCCGACTGCCTGCCGCCTGCCGCCTCCCGGCTCCTCTACCGCCCGCCTCGCAGCCGTCGTAAACACGCATGTAACACGCCGAGGCAACGTATTGCGTGCTGCATACATTTGTTAGGCTATTTGGTCACGCCCACTCAGCTCAGCTCAGCTCAGCTCGAATGCTCCTCTGCAGCTGCAGCGCTGTGAAAAATTCATTGAATCATGCGAGCAGCATGAGCAGAGAGCAGAGCGCCTAGATACAACAGCAGCAGCATCGTCGTCAACGAGACAACAAACATTTTAGCTTACAGAATGCTAACCTACAGCCGCCATTCCTTCCCCCCCCCCATCCTCGTCCTGTTGGCTGTTTGGTGCGTGCCTTGTGCATTACTTTGTCTGCTGAAATATTGCGTATACGCAACGCATTTGCGTGCCTGGCCAGAATTCTCTGGGCGACAACACGACAGAAGCGACAACAAAACTAACGACACTGGCACGCCGCTGCCTTATCAGCAATGTGTGTGTGTGTGTGTGTGTGTGTGTGTGGGTGTGTGTGTGTGGGTGTGTGGGTGTGTTTGCAGTAGAAACGAGCGAAACACCACAAACAATTTTGATTTCCTTGGCATGGTCTCAATTATTAATGAGCCTCAGATACATAAAATTACTTTGCCAGCGCTCTGGACATTGCCACTGTTCTATGTGCTTGGGTTGGGTTGGGTTGTTGTGCCAAAAATTCAGCTACAAACGCGAACGCATGCCACAAAAACACTGCGGAAACTCCTCCAACAAAAAATGAATTCTATTTTTGGCATCGAAATATGTTGATGGCTTTAATGCTCGTATTTTTTGAGTGCATTTAAAGCTAACCAAAAATCTTTTCATTTTTTATATATAGTACATATAAATGAATCAAATGTGTCGAAAATGAGAGTAACTGTAACTTCAAACTTAACAACAATTAATCATTTTCTATTGTGTTAACCAATAATCTCAATCACGTGGAATGCATCAATATTTTAGACATTGCATTATGTATGTGAATATACAAAATTGATTGCAAACCACGCAGATGATGGGCAATAAACCATGTGTTAAATAAATTATCAATCTAAATAAACTATATTAACTAGATAGAGAGCACAAAAGAGTTTGTAATAGTACAACAGTTAAAATGTTGAACAATATATTGCACTGCGGGGCTCAATGTGGTCAAAATGTTATGAATTAAACAAAAGTCGCAGCGTGCAATAAAAAATAATTTGTAATGCAATTTGACTTCACAATGCGCGTAAATCAATCAACATATTTTTCCTTTGTTTTGTGAATGCCAATTTTGCTTCATTATTATATTTTTGATAGCGCTTTAAAGTATGCAACGCTTCGCGAGCTTGTCTATTAGGCAAAATGCGCGTTAAATGCGAAAATAAAAATTAATAATTCATTCGTCAGAAAACTTTGGTGACGCCCAACGGCCAACGGTTGGTTTTGGCATTTATATTCATTAAAATATTTTCATTGCCTTATTTCGGTTTTTTTTATTTGTTCTCGCTATCTCTCTCTCTCTCTCGCACTGATTCTGTCTTTTACTGGTAGCGACGTGACATAATTAGCTAGGCGTGGCTTGGTGGGCGTCAAATATTAATTTCCACTTAAATGAAAAATAATGTTCAATTTCAGTTAAATTTATGTGGTAACAGCAATAAAATGAAATGCAAAAATTGAGCATGCCCGACTCGCAGATGCCCTGTGCACCACATGTATTACCTATACCAATTAACACTTATTTATTCAAATAACTTCAATGAGATCATTGCGATCATTTTTTGAAAATGATGTTGATCTTCAAAGGTCTGAAACGATCCTGTAACCCATTTTGAATGAGTACAGGGTATCGTGAAAAAACTGCAAAAAATAACAAGAACAATAATGAATGTGGGAATATCAAGCGCCGTGAGCAAATAAATTTTTGCACATAAATCTCGAAGCGCTAATAACAATAACAATAACAATAATAATCATCAGCCGGAATGGCTAAGGGCGGCGACAAACATTTATGATATTAGCCAAGCCCACACAATCTACGAACTCGGCCCAGAGCCGACAGCGCCAATGGAATGCGTAGGGTGATGTGCGAGAGGCGGAATTTAGTAATGCACGGCTATCGTTGGGCGATTAAAATTTATTTATTAATTAGATGCACGACGGTGAAATATTTCACAGCTCTCGCAGCCAGCGTGTGCGTGAGCGTGAGCGTGTGTGCTTGAGCTGTTAATGTGTTTGGGATTTGTGCATTTAGAAATGCATTTAAATCACTTACGTTTGACATATAAACGATTGCGGATTGCGATTTGAATTTCAGAAAAAACAGCATAGGTTATTCCAAAAAAACAAACCGTTTTTATTAAAGTGCAGATAAATGAATTAAAATCTTAAATCTGAAAAGGATTAAAGTGCTGTGGAATCAAGTAATATCTTTAGGTTTTTAGTTTTAAAGTGTTCAACAGTGAAACACATTCATTTAGTTTTGTAATATGGTCACACTTAAGGATGTTCCATTTACTCTAAATTGTGTTCTTGCGTGACGATAAAAGAGTTTAATAAACAGAATATACATATGACTGTACTATAAATTGAGACTTCGATTTAACCATTGATACAACTTGCAATCCTTAAAATAATTGTAACAAAAGAAATTTTTACGAACAAGCAGTTTTGAGTAGGAATTAGAGCGAGAGAAAGATGGAACTAATTACACACAATTAAATCACATTAATGTGTCTCATGCCGCATTTCAGAATGCTGAACTTGCACTTGTGTTACAGACGCCTTCCCACTCTCCCTTCGCCTTGACGCACATCTTTGATTTGTTACCATGTGTGTGTAATTTACATTTGCCGCTGGCTGCTTTTGGCCTGTTTGCATTAACTTGTCGCCCCACTGACCAGGTCAAATAACACGCCCACAGTCCTCGCTCCTCGCTCCCTGCCACCATCATCATCGTCTTCTGCGCCGCACAGTGTCCTCGGCCAGCAAACGAATACTCGTAATTGCAACGTGCGAATCATTTCACACTTACACTCGTATTTTTTTACAACCACTTCAATTTGTGTACTCCGCTCACCCCCCGCTCCACATTTGCTTGTCATAATTATTTATTATACTTTTTGGTGAGAAAAGCACAAATTTTCGCTGTTTGTGCAGTTTTTGAATGCTGTTGTTCATTAGTTTTTTATACCCTGTACTCATAAAAAGGGAACTAAAGGAAATGCCAAAGTGGGCGGTAGGTTGTAAAGTTGCCACTTTGAAAAGTTTGGGTTAATTATTTAACACTCAATCCAAGTGTATGGGTTATTTATTAAACAAATAAATATAAAAATTCTGAATAGCTAAAAAAGGGTCTGAAAATTTCATAGCAATCGACAATGAAATAATACGACAAAAAAGTCACAGCATGTCTTGCTGTCGAGCACATTCATTGTTGTCACAGTTTTGTCTGTGTAGCGACTTTTTCTATTTTCATTTTGTATTTTCGCAATTGTCAATGGCAAATTAAATAAATTTTTGGTTAACTCATGTGTGAGTGTGTGTGTGTGTGTGTGTGTGTGCTCGTTTGTATTTTGTTCATTTTGTTGTAATTGCTTGGTTGTCAATTGCTTTACCAGTTATTTGAAGTTGGGTAGTTTTATTTTGTAATACTCGCATTTTGTGTGATGTTTTTCTCGGTTAGTACTTGTGTCACCATTCAACCAACTAAACCACATGCAACTACATTCATAAACATTGATTTTAACCTGATGATTTCTCTATTTTCTCCCCGTTTTGCAGGTGAGTTTTTACCGAGCTTGGTCACAGATAAGCACTGGCTGCATGTATGTATTATCTTTATCTCGAATTGAACAAAAATATATGCTAAAACTGAAAAATATGCTTGTGTATTTATGTGAAAAAAAAAGAAAAAAGCTGCAATTGCATTTAATTGTAATCTGATTTCTAAAATGGAACTGACATATGTATGTAAATGCAGAGGTAAAAAAAACCAATTGAAAAAATAATTGAAATGATAATTTATGGATTCAATTGATAATTAAAACTTGCCTAGTAACAATTTAGTTTTGATTCTGAAAATTGAAACTGCAGAATAACTTTTATTTTCAATCTCTATTACCATACAAAGGAATACAATCCTGTCTATTCCATTTAAATTCTCTTTCTTTTCGGGTTTTCTTTGTTGGTTGGACTAATTGCAAAGTAATTGAATTTTGGAGATAAATGATAGTTTTTGGAAGTTTTTGCTTCAACATCAAGCGAATTTTCTCTTAAACTAATTCAATTTCTCTGCATAGATTTCTCTTCCTTTTTCCGGTTCTTTGCGGGGCTCAGAGTAATAGCAAATCATATTTATTATTGTGAGTCAAATGCAGAGTAGGTGAAATTTTAATTAAAGTGCCACGCCCAGAGGCCACAAACTAATAGTGGGCGTGGCTGGCAAACCCAATTTCATGGAAAATGCTAACCATCATGCTTGGGGCAAGAAGAGGCTGGCTGAGGGGCGGGCTGGGTAAAAGCGTACTGTCAAATCCGCACCGAAATTCCATTCGAGTCATCAGCTTGCCACATTTTTTGTTGCACATTTCTTTTGCTGTTGCTTTTTAAAAATTTTTTTTTTGTGGCACGGCCCTTTCAAGAACATTCAGACCAGCAAAAAAGTTGAGAGAATAGGGGTGAGGGGAGCGGGAAGCGCGAAGGGGAGGGGAGGGGATAGGGTTTGCTCATTGAAGCACTTTCTGGCTTAATGCCTTCCTAATTGAAAGTTGCACAAAATTACAGGTGAAAATGCGGATTGAGCTGGGGCAGCAACTTTGCGCAGCAAACCGCAAATAATAAAGGGTACAAGAAAATGAACAAGAATGAAATGAAAGAAAAGGAAACGAAACGAACCGGAGATGAAGTAGAAGACGTGGCAGAAGAAGCGATAGCAAAAGCAACGCCATCGGCAAAGCACAAGAAAAAAGCTCGCGTTTGCTCGACTGTGAGATACCCGTACCTAAGAAAGTTTTCTTCTGACTGTTTCTTTGTAAAATTTATTTTTTTTTGCAAAATTTATATTCGTTATAAATGTTTAGAGTGTGCATTTTTGATCCCGTATGTTTTGTGATGTTTAAAAAAATACATTTTAAATCTAATTAAGAGAAATAATAAAAAAAAAGTCGAACAAGTAAAAGCACCGAAAGAGAATAATTAAATATAATGCAAAAATATCAATGTAAATTTGTTCGTTGTCTATTTCTACGACGTATTAATACCCTTCTTTTAGTTTGTGGGTAGCGGGTATAAACAGCAGTGGCTGCGGAAGGCGCATAAAACAAAGCAGACAAAAGCTGAACAGGCAAAGGCATTGAAAGCCTATGCTTCTGTCCACCATAGTCCGACGGTCGGCTCTATTGACTAGAAAAATGCCAAGGCAACAACAACAAAAACAACAACAAGTGCAACAAAAGAACACACGCTTTAACTCTCACACTCGTCTCGCTCTCTCTCTTTCTCTTATCCGTCTCTTCACACTCATGTGCCTGCTCTCTGACTACTTTTACACGTGCGTATTTGAGTGCTGGCATGTGCTCGTTAACAGAGCCGAGCCTTTGTCGTGCTGTCTGCTCGTCGTGTCACGAATGCATAGCATCGCAGCAGCTAGTCAAGTGTTTACTCGTGCTTTTGCTGGACACGAAAGCGGCACGCGCTCAGCTCTAGAGCTTACAGTGACATGCACAGAAGAAGAAGAAGGAGAGAAGACGATTTTGCTTTTTGCTTAGTTTTAGCTTCAGTTTTCTTTTTTTTGCGTTAGCTTCTTGGGCTTATCTACAGCAAATGCATTGGGCAGCAGCAACTCATTCAGGTCACTTTAGCAGGCGACCAGCTGCTGGCAGAGTTATAGAGAGACGGAGAGACAGAGAGAGAGAGAGAGAGAAAGAGCGAGAATAAGAGTGAAGCAGAAACGTTTTGTGGTTGGGCCTCATCTCAAGGTTAAGTACGAATTAGCCTGGGCATTTAATTAAGTGGGCGTGCCGCATTTGGGCTGGCAGGCAGACACACACACACAGACACACACACACGCACACACACACGCTGCGCTTGTTGCTCTACCTCCCCCCCCCCCAGTGAGCTCAGCTATCGCTGACTCGCCGGACAGGCGATGATAATCGAACAATGGCGCATAGCAAAACTATGGCAGCTACTAAATCGAAATTGATTGCGCCAGCCGACCCCAAAACAGACACACACACACAAACACACATATGTACACATGCAACGAAAAGTGTTTGTTTGTGTGTGTGTGTGTGACGTTGGAGGGGGGGCTAAAGCGGGTAGTTTAGCCACACGCATAGTCTTGTCAGCCATTTTGTTGGTTTAGTTGTTTCCGACTGTAGCTTCACATATTGCATGTATTTATTGCTTTTGGCAAGGCTAAAACAAAGCAAAGTGCCAGCAAAACATTCACATCAATTATTAAGCCGATTTTGCACGTGTAAATCGTGTTTGAGCATTCTCCAACTTTTATACACCAGCAACAAAACTAATTAGTTGTCAGCGACACGTCACTACACAAAGAGTGCCAGCGAAAGAGAGAGCGAGAGATAGAACAAGAGAGAGAGAGAGAGAGAGACAGTCGTGAGCTGTCCAAGCAGTGCGTTCAGTTTGTTTGCACAACTTTGAACTGTCAGCTTTTCGATTAGCGACAGAACAATCAGAACAATCATGAAATTAACTCGAACTCCGTATCCGTTTCTGTAACCGTAATCGTAGTCGTAGCAGGCAATGCCGTCAGCCCAGCGGCACTATGAACAGATCACAGAGCTGCCAACTGCACGCACTTATAGCCAATCCTCCAAATTGATTAAAGCCCTCGAGCATTCGGCTATGGCTAAGACACAGCTCATTTGCAAATTGCAACTCTTTGAAAGCTGGCTTTGCCCTGTATAGCAATTAAATGATTTCTACAAAGTTTATTAATTTCTGCAAATTTCAATATACGATTTTTACTATATTTCCCCATTCGATTGGAATGCTTATCAGAATACTAACTGGAATATTTAAAAATAGACATATGTACAAATATTTCAAATATATGTATTTGTTTAGATATTTACAACCTGGAAAAAAAACTGTATTACTTTGATTACTTCATTTATTAGCATATTGATTCTTAAATCCATAAGATGTAATGATTTGTAATTGAAAATGTCCACAAGTAATATAAGGTTTTTTCTTGGGTATACTAATGATTTTATCTTAAATAGAAATAGTGTAAATAGCTAAGATTATTATTTAAGTTCCTTGATAATTGCTCCAAATTTATACAATTTCCTTGATTTGCAATTTATTCAGATCATATTGGATTTTTAATGTCAATACTATATTTACAACTAAAAATCAGAAAATATTTAGAAGATTCTACAAGCCAAATTAATCTCCAATAAAATCTTGAGCAAGAAGCAGTAACAAAAGAGTAGCAACATGTTAATTAAGATTATTCCTTTGAATAGTCGATATACGCACGAGTCCTTTGAAGAGCAGCTATCACTAATTCCGTTTGCTTGCATTAAGTAATTGTACTTTAATCAGCTAAAACATTAAAGGTCCGCTCATCAGCAAATTGTCCATTGATTTTGGTTGACAATCAATGCTAGTGTCTAATGTATTCACCAGTCGAGCCTTCGTTCTCGTCGACCCAACTCACTTAACAAGCGAGCGACAGCCACAAAAGGCGACAGTTAGGGGAGTGGGGGAGAAAGAGGAAGATGTCTCGATATGCCATGAAGTTTCTTTTCGTTTAACCAGTGATTTTCCTACCTTATCATTGACTTTTCCGGGCACTTTCAACACTTTCCGTTCTACTTCTTCGACTGCTAATTAAGCAATTTATTGTTGACACATGCCACACAGTTGTTGTTGCTGTTGTTGTTATTGTTGTTATTATTGATGTTGTTGTGGTGGCAATCAGCTAAGCTAAGCTCATTATTGGGCCAGTCAGTCAGTTGACAGAAACTTTTCAATTGTCATAATTATTCAAAATGCCAACGAGATTTCCGGCAAAATGTGCGCTAATTGCGCACAGAGCAGGAAGGGAACTCTGTTGGAACGGTGAGGAAGGGGGATGGAAGATGGAGGAAGGGGGATACAAAGAGGTGTCTGTCTGTCGTTTAACCTTTGGCTGGGCCGGCGAGGGCCCTCGCCAGCCAGCAGCTGGCTTGCAACACGACGAGAGTCGCCACAGTCTCAAAATAGACCAACAAAAAAAAAAAAAAAAGAGTGTGTGTGACCAAAGTGCCTGAAGTGCGTCTGCCATTGATTAATGGGCTCCGACACGATGTCGCTCTGCGCCTGCCAATCGAGACTGGGGCCCAGCGACAGTCCCCACGCTGCGGCACTTATTCCCCACTCTCCCCTCCCCTCCCGTCTTTGTCACTATCTCTTTGGCTGGCGCTTTGTTGCCAAGAATTTCGCTGTGACTGCGACAATGAGACAAAAGCCAAAGCCTGTCGCAGATTTTCTTTGCCTTGCTCCAAATTATTTGCACTTGTTTTCCGTTCCAAGCATACCCTGTAAAGCAAGTGCTCAAGTAGCGTGTACTTTGCTGCGCATAAGTTGAATCCAGTATACGTCAAGTATTGTTTGTTTATTTGAGTATTTAAATGAAAGGCAACTATACAAAAATAAATCTTATTAAATTTAATAAACAAAATTCATATTCAATTGTAATAAAATTTAATATTAAGCTGCAAGTCGTAAACTGTAAAAGGTTTTCAAATAATACAAGTTTAATTTGAGAAAGCCTGTAAGCACTATGCATATTTGAACTATGAACTATGAATATTTTTATGAAAATCCTTGAATACAAATATAATTTGGCGACATGCTGCTCATTCATAATGAATATTATTGGCTTCATACGACTACAGGGTAGCCGGCAGTCCATCAGTGCAGCTCTTTGGCGTCCATTGCGCTGTGCTGCTGAAATATGCAACAGCAGACTATGTGGAATCTGCGAGGCGACTGCGAGCCGCTTTGCGGCTGCAGCCAAAGGTAGCTGCCAATTTATTTTGCATTTTCCTCGACGCTTTTTCCTTTTAGCCGGCATTTCCTCTGCAGCTCGCTTTTTATCGTGTGTGTGTGTGTGTGTGTGTGTGTGTGTGTGTGTGTGTGTGTCTTTGTCTTTGTGGTGCTCCATTTTGTCGCTGCATAAATCGCATTGATACGTTTAAAAGTTTAGCTTTGTTCCACGTTTTATGGCCAAAAGGCAGCTGCGACTCCAGAGTTTCCGTCTCCAACTGAGACGGCACGTGATGTGCCCAAAAATGCGCCAGCTGGGGCGTGGCCCAGCATCCACATGCCACATGCAGCCAAGACGTGCTCGCAGCAGCAGCAGCCTTAATGACATATTGAAGTCTCTCATCGCTCTGGTCTCTGGTCTCTCTTATGGCATATGCGATGCACATGCAAGCGCATAAGTGTGTGTGTGTGAGTGTGTGAGTTTAAGTAGCATAACACACACGGTACTTCGCCTAGGTGGAGTACGAGTTGCTCAAGCACATCCTGGCTGAGTGTCAAAGCAACGAGTTGGGTTTCAGCTTCATCGATGTTCAAAGACCCTTTTGCCTTGGCCTCCCCTCCCTTGCTGCCCCACCAAAATGCCGTTAACTACACACACACACACACACACACACACGTATGGACACACATGTGTAATCTGCACAACTTCCATCCGTGGTGGCAGACGAAGTGAACGCGAGTATTGAAGCGGCAAGAAGAGCGATAAATATTTGAGTCGGCACAGCACAGCGCGATAAGTGAAGCGCGAACTCAGGCGGGAGAAGAAGCTGAGCGAGAAGTTCAGGCAAAGGAAGTGGCAGCATAACGAGAAGTTTGCAGCGAAATGTTAAGTGAAAAGCGAGGCTGAAACAGAATATTTGATGGAGCGCCAGCAATCGAGGCGATATGCAATCAGAGAGAATCGCATCGAGCATTGAGAGAAGCACAAAGAGAAGCAACGAACGAGGATGGCGGAACATAGAGAGAAGAACTGGAAAATGCTGCAAAAGTAGTTCTAAAAGAAACCAACAAATTATCGAATAGAATAGAGTTGCGAAAGAGACATAACGGGTTAAACCCAAAAAAGGTTGTTGGAGAAGCAAACGGTGAAAGCAAAGTGCCGTTGGAGAGCCGTTGAGCTGTAATGCCGCACAAATCTTCTGCGTACATACTTTATCTGGTTAATGCAACATTTTGTGGCACTTTGCAACACTCTGGGCCACAACACTGGCGTAAAGCACAAAACCCATTGCCAAGTATTATTTATTTATTCGTTGTGTTGGCGTTATTAAAGCAATGCTCTTTTATCTTTATCTACTTCCTGTTTTCACATCTAGACATGCAGACAGACACACTACAGTTAACTGCTCTCTCGCTCTCGCTCTCGCTCTCGCTCTCGCTCTCTCTGTCGCGCACTAGCTGTCTGTCCTGCTCGCACTCGCACTCCCGAGTGTCTCAGTCAATCCGTATTACGATTGAGTGCCAAAATCGCATAATTCAACTTGCTGCGCTCAGCACTTGTTACATAAATGTATTTTGTGAATGTGTGTGTGTGTGTGTGTGTGTGTGTGTGCTTGTTGCTTAGTATTTACTGTTGTTGTTGGTGTTTTATTTTTATGACTCACGCACTTTTGCGGCTTCCGGCTGGCCATCAAAATGGAGCCATCAACACCTGCTTCGCAGTCGTCGCCAGCGCCATCGCCATCGCTCGGGTCCAGTGCTGTATAGCGCACAAAATATTTCCAAAGCTACTGCTGCTTCTTCTTCTTCTTGTTTGCGTTCCTTTTTTGGTGAATGTTGTTCGAAGTTCGCTTTGAGTTATGGCTGCAGTCGCAAACTCAATTTGAATAAATTGCTGCAAACAAAACAAAAAAAAAAAAAACACTCTCACACACACACACACTCACACAGCAAGTGGATAAAGGCACAGATGGAGATGGAAATGGAGATGGAGATGATGGAAATGGAGGGGAAGCGAAAGCAAAAGCGAAAGCGGAGCGTAGAAACAAAGAGCGGCCCATAAAGCCGAGCAGTCTATCGAGGCCGCCAAAAAACTTTATTCGCGCGCGCCTTTTAAACGAAATTTACAGCAGGCAATACAAAAAACTTTTCACAATTTTCAGCTTTTCCGCAGCAGTTGTCGGCAGGAAGGGTGCAGGGTAACGGGAACGGGGAAGGTGGAAGGGGGAGGCTTTTGGCATGGCAACCAACTGAAATCCTGCATGTGTGAAGAATCAAGACGCATAAATTGCCAGCTGGCCCAGCAGTTGCCTTCCTTACGGCTTTTAAGCTTATTTACTGCTTATATATTTTAACACCAAACTCGCCCACTCTCTTCCCCCTCTTCCCCCTCCTCCCCGAACAACCGTCAAGAACAACAACAATTGCGATTACATATTTATTTTTGTATATTTTTTTCGACAGCACTTCCGGCCCAACATGACAAATGGCTGCAAATCGTCTTCCTTTCGCGGCCAACGCGTTGACAACGAAATGACAACCTTCCTTCGATTCGATTCCGTGTTATTCCGTGCATTTCGACTAGAATGCGGGCCATGCCACGTTTTTTATCGACATTTTTCATTATTTATTTATTTGACACTTCATGGCAAAAGCGTTCATATCTGCAAAGTTATCCCAGAATAAGCAGCACGCTCGCAACATTGTGTTGGCCAAACAATAACAACTCGGCCGAGAGAGATTGATATAGAATTAATTGCCTAGATCAGATCCATCGGCGTTACAATCCAAAGTTACACCATTTGAGGAGACTTTGAGGGGCTCATAAATTATTGAAAAGAAAAACAGATGTTTGATTTTCTAATCTCACGCAAATCCCAGCAGACACAAGCTATTTTATTTATAATATATTGTTATTGTATCACGAATTTATGCGATCAATTTTTCAAATAGTTTCTGTTCGATCGATAGTTCTACTAATTGAAAGTAATGTGGCCTAAATGTTTAGTGCATGGCAATCAGCCTACGAATCGTCCTCAAAGTTGAAATAAAAAGTGGGCCAAGCAAACTTATCAACTGCCGCTGCCAAGGACTTCAAATTGATTTTTAAATATCTAAGCAGAAACAGAAATGCACGATGCCATGTCGACGACAGTCAAACATTCCCACACTCCAATTAAAATCTGTTTTCAATTGCTGGACGGAAAATACTTGAGGGGACATTTGATGACGCCGCATAGTTTCAGTTTCAGTTTAGCTTTTTATCACTGCCCCCCCGTAATAACTCCCGTGAAGTGCTCACTTATTTATGCAGCAGTTTCTCGAGTCGTTTTAAAACAGTGGGGAAAAAAAAAACATTTTCCATCGTCGCACGCCATCAACATTTTGATTTTTATTTCATTCAATTTTTTTTTATTACTTTTTATTTGGTGTGCTCGTTTTGTCGCTTTTATTATTTTGCCTTTTTTTGTGTTTTATTTGGACGCTCTGTTCGAAAACCGTTGAAAACTTTCGCTGGCCAAGTTGGAAAATTATTGTTGCCAACTTAATTGTCGCAATTAAGTTACGGGCCTCGCCTCGACGCGGACTTGGGCCTCCCTCGGCTTGACAGGACACTCTGTCGTAGATTGTTGAGCAAGGCGAATGCCAGGACCACTGGCGTCGTGTGCCTGGTCATTGTTTGGCACTTGACGTCTTGCGTTTGTTCTATAAATGTTTTAAACATTTTAATTAGTTTTAATAAACGCTTCGTCGTCGTCGACGTCATCAAAAAACAGCGTTTGAAGTGCCTGACAGTCGACAATTTTGTTTCATTACCCTGCCATCGTCCTCCCACTCACTCTCTCTCTCTCTCTCTCTCTGTGTCTCTGTGTCTCTTTGCACTTGCTGTCTCTTTCGGCACACTCAAGTCCAGGACAGCTCGGTCTGTCTGTCCCGGGCTTGACAATGAATTCATGAAAAGGTCGTCCTCGCGCCTTTGTGAGAGAGTTGCCAGCTGCTGTTGCCGTTGCTGTTGCCGTCTCTGTTGCTGTTGCCATATCAGACGATTGTGCACGCCGTCAAAACGCCACCGCATTGCCACATAATACACACAGTTGTGTGGCCAACCGGGCGTATGCGTAATGTTTAGTTGGCGGTCGCTTGTGGCTTGGGTCTCGCTGCCTGTGGGTCGCGGTCGCTCTGGGTCGCTGCGGTCGCGCAACTTTCCATCTGAACTTAGTGGTTCACTAACAAACCAACCAACCAACCAACCAACCAACCAACCTTCGTCCTCCGCCTTCCACTGCGGTGCTATCGCTTAACCCTCGCGGCGATTTGTCGACGCTTCGGCCTTTGGTCCGGTTTCCTTGTTGCTCGCTTGTTGGTCGCGTGTCGCCAGTGCATTGTTTTTATGTACTCGTGTCACATGTGTGCGTGCGTGTGTGTGTGTCTTGTGGCAAAGCGGCAACAACTACCTCGATGGGGCTTTAAACGAAACTGGCCACAAAAATATAGTATCTATGTGTGCGTTTAGACCACGTACTATACGAATTCCGAATGCCAATTAGAATATCTTGGTTGCCTTCGGCATCAGTTATTCGCCTTGATTTCATCAACCTTCGTGGAATCCTAGATATGATGTTAATGTCAGCCTTTACTACCTTTTTGCTTCAATCCTCCTTTTTTTCGGTTACATGCCCCACATGACCTTCATTATGCCGCAGTACCAAGGCACAAAGGGTAAAACTGATGGCGATAGACTCAAGTGCCACTTTAATGTACCTGTTTAAGATGTCTTCGAGAGCCATTTCGATGGCTTAGCTTAAGAAGAAGCTCACGTTATTGCTGGAACGTTGTCTGATTACGTTCAATGGCATTTAAAGCCAAAGAGACTTCTGCAATTTCATTGATACTCTTTTCTTATATATTGAATCGAAAAAGCATGCTTACATACATTTCGTTTAAAGGAATATTTTCATAATCATAATCATAAATTACCAGGGAAAGAAACTCATATTGTTAACATTAAAAGATTACATCTAGTTGGCACACATTTAATATTCTTTTCGAGTTATTTTCTCTGAGTTATTCCTCAAGTCAGCCTAATTAGAATTACATATTCAATTTTAATACTTTCATTTTAAAATCCTGTTGTTAACCTTTAGTAAATAAAGCAGTTATAACGAAATACATACAAAAATGTTTCTTGATATTGTTGCTTATTTAGTATGATTGCTTAATTGCATTGATTGGATTTGGCTCTCACACTTAATTCATTTAAAATATGGTCAACTCATTTAAAGTGATACCATCAATATGAAAATAATTGCGAATTAATTGCAATTCGAGGCCAAGTATTGCTCTTAATACAGACTTTAGCTATGTTAGCTTCAAACTTATTGGCAATTCGATAGTTGCCTTTGAATGTGCGTAAATTTCATTTTATGCACAAGCGATCATTTTTTATTGTTTTGCTTTAAGCGATTTTCCTATTGATTTCTTTTCATCGTTGCCCCTTTTCCGTTTTTGCTCCATTTTTTTTTTTTTTTTCATTTTTTTGCCATTTGCCGCTTGGCAAAATCATTTCGCTTCCTTTCCTTTTCGTTCGTTGATTTCGTTCTATCTTTCCTTTGGCATTTAATGTGCTGTTTGATGAAAGTTTTCCGGGCGGTGGCGAAAAAAGGCGAGTCGCATAATATTTCAATAATTTATTGATTAGTTATCTTTGGCGCGCGCCTTCAATCAATTTAAATGCATTTTGTCCTTGCGCATGAGTGGACGTCGCTGCAAGGACAACAGCAACAACAACAACAACGGAGGCATCGTCGATGGCGTTGTCGATGTTATTGGAAATTCAGTAAATAATAGAGAGTGCAGCGGCATGTACAATATATGTTATATGCATATACATATACATATATGTTCATGTGTATGTAGTATATAAGGCGCACACACACACTCGCACATCCATATTGCATATCGGATGAAAAATATAGACAAAGAGAGCGAGCGAGAGTGAGAGTGAGTGAGGGAGAGAGACAGAGAACCAGGTTCTGGGTCCTTTCGCTGATACTCTCTCGATACATGCGGCTCCATGCGGGCTTATGCAAATGTCGCGTCGCGATATGCAAACACCACGAAAAGAAAAACAACAAAGCGACAGCAACAGAAAAAAAAGGAAAAAATGGAAAATTCCATATAACAAAAAAAAAAGACAAGCTGAGAGCGAAAGAAATGCAAAGAAGAAGGAAAACTGTGTGCACTTGAAAAGCAGCCAAATCGATGGAATCCAGCGAACGCGGTTGCAACACAGAGACAAAAGTATAACGGATAAATTTCCCCACGCAGCCAATACAGAGACAGAGACAGAGAGAGCGAGAGAGAGAGAGCAGCTGTACTGTGTCAGCCTAAGGCAGATCGATTTATAGTATAGCCAGGCCATGCACTGGGCACGTACGCTGCTGCTGTTGTTGCTGGTGTTGCAAGTGCCACACGCAATGCGCCTGCAACAGGGGCAGATATTCTCCGAAGACTTGCAACTGTTTTGGCACAACAGGCTCAGGCAGCTGACTAGCGATAACGATAAGCGATAAAGTTATGCGATGTCGCTCGAGATCTGCAGATTTATTTAATCGAATCGATGAGAAAAATGTGTGTAAATTCATTTTAATTTCAAATAAACGGTATCAACAGCATGTGAACATAAATAAATATTTGCTTAAATTAGCTTTTCTAGTTATACATTTAGTCAGCAAATATCTAAATGGATTTATAATTCTTGTAAAATTAGTGTTTCTTTTACATATATGAGTTTTGTAACCATTTATTTGATATTACATTCTTAAAGTTTATTAAACATAATCGACTTCAACCAAACAAATACTTTGTATATTGCCAGTGGCTGTCAAATCGATGCAAAAGTAGAACGTAATAAATATATTTGTTTATCAATATTAATGCACTGATTTCAAGCACAACTTATTGCAACAGTTGCAAAAGCAATCGGCTCTATGAAACTATGAGTCACGAAATGAACATCGAAAGTAATTAGGAATTAGGAGCAACATTGAGTTATGCTTTTATTGAAACTCATTAGGCGGAAACTATGCGTATTTAGTTCGTGAAAAGCAATTGTGTATGAATGGCACTCAAATCTAATTGAATTAATAGAAAAGCCTACACACAATTGTTTTTGTTTGGACTTGAAACACCATTGCATAGTTTGAGGCGCTGTCGATGAACTGAATTAAACTGTAATGTTGATCTGTTCAAACACAAAAAGTGTTGCATGCAACTGCAATCTGCTAATTGCTGAGCAATGGCAAATAAATGACATATACAAGAAAAATAGTAAAACCTTCAGCAACAATTTGAGCAGCAACAACAGCAACATCAGCATTGGCTAAATAGTTGAAAGAGTTTCGCACAATTTAGTGCACATTGTTGCCACTTGTTACCGTTGTTGTTGTTGTCATTTTTAATCCGTGTTGTTGTTGTTGTTTCGCTCACTTGCTATTGCTGCAAAATTGACTTAACTGCAACAGCAAAAGCAACCACAACAAGCTCGCATGCATTAGAAATGCTTTCCGTGGCACCTAACAAAACCTGGCCACGCCCCCTCGCCCATCGCCCATCGCCCCTCGACCAAGTCTGCATTGTATCTGCTACCCACGGCAGTAAACGGACTTGGTAAACGTTTTGCTATACGACCCCCCAGCTGGCAACTTTGTGCCCGTTATTGATCCACACACCAGCAACACCAGCAACAGCAACAACATATGTGTTGCTTGTTGCCAGTTGTAGGCCGGGCTCGGCAGGCGTGGCACACCTTCGCTGTGAGTGTGTGTGTGTGTGAGTGTGCGAGTTGTAAGGGCATGCCTAATATGGGTCTTTATTTAATTTAATGCTATTTTGTGTTGCTTTTACAACAGCCAGCAAGCCAAAGGCAGACAACTCCAACTCCAACCACAGCAACATCAACAGCAACAGCAACAGCAACAGCAACAGCAAAACAAAATAAAAATGAAGTTTGAAAGCGAGACATCGCTTAAATTGCATGCCAAATTTAAGCTAATGCCTTTATTGCTGCCCTCCTGCTTCTATCTACCCAATTTATGACTTTTTTCTCCTAAATGCGATTGCGTTTTCAAGTTTTGCCTTTAGACCAGCTTTTTATCACATAATTTACACATGTGTCAATCTCGTCTCTTTGCCATTCTGCTTATTAAATTGAATTTATGTTGCATCGCTTTATCCTGCTCTGCTTTGCTGCAGCATTCGTAAACTTTAAGAACGATCGTTCCGTTTTGCTGCCACATCCGTTACGGTTGTGGCAGTGCATTCGCTAGTCGTCTGCAGGTGGCTGCAGCTCATGCATTATCGATGTGCCACACACAACGACAAGGTGCACAAATGAGTTTGAGAATTCCCCAAAAAGCGCCTAGCAGCAGAAATTGCTATGGCGAAGCGAGAGCGCCAACCCCAAAGAAAAAGAAAAAGGAACGAAACGGAACGGAACGGAACGGAACGATATGAAACGAAACGAAACAAGAAGAACAACAAAAATGTGCAGAAACTTTAAACGTTTTAAAAATGTGCAGCGAGGCGGGCAAAGCGATGGCTTCGAGTGGGGCTCAGTTGGGAGTTGGAGAGTTGGGAGAGTTGGGAGAGTTGCCTGTGTGTGTGTGTGTGTGTGTCTATTCATGTGCAACAAGGCGCCATCTGTCGAGCAGAAGCAGCAGCAGCAGGACGAAGGCGCCAAGGCGGACGGACTTGTGTTGCCAACGTTGTTGCAGCTGCATGTGAAAACCACACATGTGCAGGAGACGCCTCTGCCTGCTTGCCTCCTCGCTGCTGCTGCTGCATAATAAACAATTTATTTTTTAAACACAACTCACACAGCAGCAGCAGCAGCAGCGAGAGATACGAGTCGAGTACCCAACGAGAGCTGCGAGCATGAAACATGAATGAATGAGGACGCGCAGTCAGCGCTGAATGAATCATTCACGCAGAAATGAATACAAGGCAGGCAAACGCGACACATGAATGTGTGAGTGCGGCCTGGTTACAAATGAATGTTGGCACACTCTGCCATGTGAATCAATGAATGCCTCTGCGCACTCGTATTGCCATAATTAAGATCTCCAGCCAAGATGGAACACGCCAGCGAATCCATGTATTCGTAAAAAATACATCAATGAATACATCCGTGTACATGTTGTGCATTCAATAGCACATTCGATCAGTAAACCTAAGAAGGATTATTTCAATACCCTGCTACTCAACTCCGATTTCTGTTTTTGTTTTAATAAATATATTTTCGGCCTTACCGTGTTCTCATAAAATACAAAAAGACAACCACATATCTATATATATATTTATATTTATATTTATAGTATTTACCACTTTATATTATATTGAAAAATTCTTTACACTAATCATTGCTGTTTAAACTATTTTATTTTGATAGAAACTGAAACCAATTGCATTTTTCACTTTTGATTCGCAAAATCTGAAAGAAAAGGGATCATTTAATTGAATCATATGTTTAAAAAAATCAAATATTATGAGACTATGGCACTACATGAAATTTGTATTTGTATTAAATCGGTATGGCATTTAAGGGGCTTAAGTTTAGTATCTCAAGAACAGTTTAAATTTGGTTAAGTTAAAGGATGCATTTCTGTTCTTTTTCTTTGTTCGTGAGAGAAACAATCATGAATCGTTGTCTTGGCAAACTCACTTAATATATTATATATAAATATTTTTGTTTAGTAAATGTATTCACACATTTCCGCATCCCAGTTTTGAAGCCTAACTTGCCATGAATATCTTTGCTATTCAATAATAAAACTATTAGTGTTTGCTTAAAATTGTTCTTTAGCTAATTTAATGCAAAACTAACAATTAAATTACTCGGGAAAAACAATGAATGCACTCGCTCTGATATTCGTACAGAAAACTGCAACTCAAGCTAAGAATAAAACATAAAAAACAACTAGAAATTGCGTGTAATAAATGACTCCACACATCACGCCGAGTGAGTGTGTGTGTGTGTGTGTGTGTGTGTGTGTGTGAGTGTGTGAATGAGTTCACATGAGTGAGTTGTGAGTTGTTGTTGTTGGCGACTTGTTCTGCTGCGTTTCAACATTGTATTCAATTTTGCAGTGCTTCTCTCTCGCTCTCTGCCTCTCCCTTGCTCTTGCTCTCTGCTCTTTTTATTCGTTTTATGCTTTTGCATATGACGTTGCCGGCTAAATAACAACGGGCACCCCCAACTGACCCCTGCTCCCCTCGCTTCCCCGCCCCGCCCCGCACCGCTCCGCCTTTGTCATGTGTGGCACCTGAACTGGCTGCGCTGTGGCAGCTCGCAATTAAATCGATAATAACGCGACCGGCGGAGCCTCCGTCCGAAGCCTAAGCCTGAAGCCCCTGGAAGCTCAGCGAAGCGCCCCGCCCTCCTCCCTTCGTGCCACGCTGCGCAGCTCAAAGTCTGCCTAATTGCGGATGACATGAAATTGTTTGCGCTATAACAATAAACCAAAGCAACGTCGACTGCGACGTCAACTGCAACGGCGACTGCGACTGCGACTGCGACAGCGACTGCGACGTCGTTACAGGCACTATAGTATATGTTTATAGCCAGCAACAAGAACAAGAACAACAACAAGCTGAGCTCAGCTCTGCGGAGCCAAAGTGCGAGCTGACAAATATTTACCATAGATGGCGCTTAGGTGCAAGGTTTATGTTTGCGAATGCAACCGATAAGAATCATTCGAGGTGAGCTAATAACAATTGCGATGAACTCACCCGATATGGGCGCAACAACGCCATATCTTTCCCTCCCGCTCCCACTCACCCACTTTATTTGGCTTTAATAAACTGCAGCTGCATTTTGCACAGTTTATCAGGAACTTTGAGTAAAACAACGAGCGAATTCCTCAAAATATTCAATTAATTCTTTGCTGCAAGTAGTATATTTCTAGTACATGTCTAGTATATTTCTCTGCTATACAGTATTTTATTTTAGTTTTCTGGAATTTAGCATGAAAAAGTTTGGCATATCTGAACTCAAATTCGGCAAACTATTTGAGTTTATTCTTTATCCTGTTTCTGAAGGGTATTTGCTATCATCATAATAAAATCAACGTAAATATATACATACATATATATTACATACATACATATATAAAAAAATTGAATTTTCACTATTCCATATTTTAGCATAATATTCTTTTAGTATTTCGCTCCACTATTCGTTGAAATATTCCGCTGATCCTTTGATATATTATCTTAATATATCAGTTGCTTGTTAAGCGAATAATCAGTTTTCAACACACGTTCGACTAGCGGACACCCTGCAATAAACTATCACCTGGATAATGCTTAAGTTCTCTATGAAAGGTTTCGCTTTTAATATGTAGCCTATAACATATTGGCTAAGATAAATTATACAGAATAGTCTACTGGCATATACCCTGTACAACATGTACAATTGGTGATAAAAAATACCCTACATATAAAATCGTGCTCCCTTTTGTTGACCATTTACCCAAGTTTCTCGCCGATAACTGCATGCAATTAAGGCCATTCAGTTTGCTGCCATATTTATTATCAACACTGTGATATATGCACTCGAATACCCTGTAGTCGGCACATTTCGGTATTCGGTATCGTTTGCACTGATAATTGAATGTAATTAGTGGCATTTCTTTGCTCTGCCTGCGAGTGGGCAATGTTTGCCAGCTTCCCTTTTGCGCCCTTTTCTTCATTTCCTTCGCTTTCCATTTGCTTTTCCCCTCTCCCCTCTCCCGCCTTTCCGCCCATAGTGAGACGGAAGAGCCGTTAGCATTTGCTGCGTTTTGTTTTGTTTATTGTAATTGCAGGCATTGTCAACATTGTTGTTGTTGTTGTAACTAGAAGGTAAGCTTGTTGTTGTTGTTGTTGTTGTTGTTGTGGCAACGCACGTGCGGAAAATGCCGCCGCAAAAGGCAACTGCGGCAGCGGAAAAACTGAAACACATGGCACGAAAACGCTAATGACACACAAACACAAACAAACACGCACACTTCCCTACGACTCTGTGCGTGTGTGTGCGTGTGCGTGTGCGTGTGTGTGTGTGTGTGTGCTCTGACTGTCTGCTGGGGGCCTTTGCCGCTTGTCATGTGTTTATTATCCTTTGGCAGCGGAAGTTTACAACAAAAAGTTGAAGGCGAAACCGCAGCACGTTGAGCGACAAAAGATGCTGGCACACCCCCTTCTCCTACTCCTACTCCCCCGCCCCTTTCGCCTTGCCCCCTTTATGCACACATCTGTAGGGCGACTGCTTGTTGCACTGAATAAACAATTAGAAAATCGCATAAACGGCCCATTAAATGTTTTTCCACACTTTTCCCCCAAAACGAAATTCTAATCAAATTTTCAACGATTTTTGTTGTTCTTTTATGTGTGTGTGTGTGTGTGCCATAAATTAGAGGCACCCTGCCACATGACGCTGACAAGATGTTGGGCGTGGGGCAAGCAAAAGACGTTTGAGGGTTGGGGCGTGACCCAATAAATTCATCAAGCATTTTGCCGAGGCTGCCAAAGCGACAAACTCTTTTTATACCCGTCCCGGACATGCGAAGCCCGGGCATTATCACTGAGTGACAAGCCAAAAATTCAACTGCACAAATTACATGTTTCCTCTGAACAGCCACAAGAACGAAGACTCTAAAGTCTGTCTGAGGCTTTGAACACCTAGTTGGAGGATACTATTCTAGCTGAAGTTTTTCGAATAATAAATATATACCATATTTACCTAAAATTCAATTAGTTCAACAAGTATTTTGAAAATGTTAGAACTTGTATATTATAGTTAATCTATTGAACATCTAGTTCGTGGATATTCTTATAGCTGGCGTTGTCGAATTTATTACACATATACCTAATCTAATAATCAATTAATTCAACAAGGATTTTGAAAATGTCAGAACTTGTATTATTCAAGCATTCATTCAAATAATAATACAACTCGTTAGTTAGTATTTGTTTGTTTTCTGTTAAAAAACAAATGTTGTAAATAAATCAAAGATGCAAATACACATTTGGGATCTATCGGCACATGGTCAGCGGGTATCGCAGAGTCGAGCACGCTCGTCTAGCGACTTCTTATTTGAGTTTGCCTTAATATTGAAGGCGTTGCCCGCCTGCCCGACATCAGCATCACGACGGCCCTTTAATTGAATATTAATAACAAAATCCTGCATATTATAAGCAGCAGCGCCCGGCGCATAAAGAATAAAGAATAAAGAATAAAGTGGGAAGTATGAAGTATGAAGAAGAAAGGATCAGCTAACCAAAGGTTCTTTGCTTTTAATATATGCGCATATCCGTGTAACTGATTGCGATTGTGTTGGTGTGCCAGCAGCTGCCTTTGTATTTGTGCACACGCGCAGCACACAGTGGCAAGTGGCAAGTGGCAAGTGGCAAGTGGCGAGGTCCTGCCACTAAAGTTGTATGTCCTGACATGTCAAATGTTAATATCATTATACGCAACTCGATTCCCTGCAATTCAATTCGCCCCAATTCGCCTCAATTCGCTTCAACTCGCTGCGAGTTGCATACAACTAGCATGGTGTGTATGTGCCACAAACTGTGCAGCCTTTAACTCGATTTTCAAGTGGCACGCAGCTGTCCGGACTCCGGACTCGCGACTCGAAACTCGGAGCTCGGCTCACAAGCGGTAAAGTTCTGCGAAATATAAAGAAGACACGATGTTTTCACTTTCAGCATTGCCAGAAAAACGTCAATTAAATCAGTTACGATATATGATATCAAATAAATTATTTATAGCTGCAAGATATTCACAAGCCCCTCTATAAATATTTTATCAATCCGCACTCGTTATCATTATAAGCTACATTGAAAAAATACAATTTCGAACATGCTGATTAATTGTAAGCGATTTTTATTCAAATCCAGCGTAACAAAATACTACTCCAAAAAAATGATTAATTATACTATATGTTTTAATTTTCAGTGTACGTATTACGCAACTATTATTGCACTCCAAGGCACAAAACAAAATTAAATGAAATTATAGTTATAATTAATTGTGTTTGTAATTTAAAGGAGAAATACTTATAGACCTTGGCTAAAATATTTAATTGTAAGCTTGATTGAAGTAAAATGATTTCGGACAATAGTCCTTTTTAGCTTTATTATATGGGTATCCTTTTGTCCTTGTCGTAGGTAAACTAACATATAAGTGGCCTAATTGCTTTTTATGGTTTCAAGTAACAAAATTAAATAAAATTATTAATTGGCCATAACTATAGCAAAAAAAGCAGAAAACTACTGAAACTTGAAGCTAATGAAGGCGACGAAGAGACGCAACTGAGAAAATAAGAGGGAAGGAGGCGAATGCGTATTGCGATTGGGAATGGAATTGGGAATGGGAATGGGAACGGAAACCCATTGAGCCAGAGTAGTGGTTCAGTTAACTAACCAAAAGACCTAAAACAGCTAAAAGCAAAAGTTATGTGTGTGTGTGTGTGTGTCTGTGTGTGCATAAAATCATGTCGAGTCATTTCCTGTACAACTTTTCGCCACACAGGACCAGGGCTGAGAGGCCACTAAAAGCGGGCGAAACCAACAGAAGAAACCAGAAAAAAAATCAAATGAAATAAAACGCAACAAAACGAAGGGCAGGCAGAAGCCGAAGAAGGCGGTGAGAGAGGGGAAAAGAGAAAGACCAACAAGAGCGAACACAAGCAGAAGCAGAAGCAGAAGCAGAAAAATAAATATATATTTAAGTATATATTAAAATGGTATAAGCTCGAGTCAGACAAGCTCCTCTCTAAGCAAGGCCTTTAATGGTCATAAAAATTTTATTATAATTTTTAATAATTTAGACGCCAGAAGTGCAGAGGGGGTAAAGGGGGGGAGGGAGCTGTGTGTGGCTGGTCAAGGGCCACTGGCTAAACTATCACATGCTAGCAACGGCAACGGCAACGGCAACGCGATGGGAGTGCGGCACATCCGGACTGTGGCCTGGCAATAGACGAAGTCGGAGCCAGAGCGGCACGCACACACACACAGACACAGACACACACAGTCATACATACGCGAAAGTGCAAATGCCGTAAATCATGGCCCAGGTAAACAAGCAGCAGCAGCAGCAAGTGGAAGAAAAAGGCAACCCGAAACAGAAGCAGCAGCAAAAACGAGCAGAAACAAAAATGAAATGAAATGAAATGAAGGCAAGCGCCACACACTCTACTAACATATATACATATGTATATGTATATGTATGAGTGTGTGGTGAGCAGGCGGAGGGGGGGAGAGACAGTTTGCCCGGGTCAGCTGGTGCACAAGCTGGCGCGATGTCCTTCAGCGTTTTGTGCCGCGCGACTCGGCGATAACTTGATGAAATCGTTAGCATTACCGTTAGACGTGCCACGTTAACGCCACTGCAACAACAGTGCAACATATGTACATATGTCCTATACCTGAGTGTTGCAAACTGACTGCGTGTGTGTGTGTGTGTGTGTGGGAGGGACTGCTAACCAAATCAAGCCATGAAAAATGATAGCAGCCAGGGAAGCAGCAAACGAACCACTTCGCCAGAGTCCTCGAGCAGCACCTTGTGTTAATGGTGTTTAACCAATTTTACAACGTCACCTTGGCTAAGATAGTTGCGTTACCAGATCCACCTACTCTATTTATATGGCTGAAATATTATCGCTAATTGGAATATATAGTTTCCTCTCATAGCATTGCGAAGAAGTTGGCTTTATTTAGCCGTTTGTGAATAGGTAACTTGTTTAGGAGTGTGACCAACTCAACTCTGAATAGTTAACAACGCTGCATTTAAGTAATAAAATCGAATTTACTCATGAACAAAGAAATTAATTGCAAAATGAAATTTAAGCCAAGAAGTACGCTTCACTTAGTAGGTTGAGATGCAGTAATTTATTATCATATTAATTCTAAAAGGATTGCGAAAAAGCCAGTTTTGATGAATACAATATTTAAATAAGAAAGTTGAATTTTATTGATCTTCGGTATTTTGTAAATAATGCGCTTTCATAATTTGGCATTTAATTACACACTATTATTATCTTTAATTTCGATTTAAATGGTAATCGTTTATTTATTATTTTTATTTGTAATAAATTCCATTTTAATTGATCTTCACATTTTTTTTGTCATTTCAATGTAAGCCTCAAAAATTGCTTCTCTTTTGGCTAAACACAACTTGCTCGCTTTATTGTGTTGGTGTTTTAAGAACAACTTGCTGTTACTGTGCACAACTTGAATGAGTTTTTTGTTATATCCACGATCTGGCTGCCAAAAAATGCCGAATATACTATGGCCAAAATAACTACTTTAACCTTTGCGTTGCGTGCGCTGCAGAACGTTCGGCTCAAGTACTAATTGATTTCAAAGGCCAGCGCAAAAGTATGCTTTACTTTTTAATGAATCAACTGCTTTAATTGTAGGGTGCACTGCTTGGCTGCACTGCAGTGCACTGCAGACTTGTGGCTCTGGGTGTGTGTGCATTAAATATCTTTTGTGTTTTGATTGACATTAAAAATACATATGCTTACATATTAAAGAAAACAAAAACAAGTGCTGCAGCAGTGCGACTAATAGTTGCAAAAGCCACAAATGCCAAGGCCAACCACACACAGGGCGCGCATGCCATGCCTCGGTCTGGTCGAGGGGCGGGAGCGGTTTTGAGTGGGTGCAGCTGCAAATGCCCGTGTGGCATGTGACCATGTTGAACTGATGAATCGGACCAGTGCAGTATGTGTAAGACTGTGTGAGAGTGTAAGTGTGTGTGTGTGTGTGTGTGTGAGCTCGCGAATATGTTTCAATTTCACGGTGGAACCATTCACAGCTACAGCTACAGTTACAGTTGCAGTTGCAGCTGCACTTGCGACTTGCCTGCAGTTGATTGCTTGACTGACACACACACACACACACACACACACATTTGTAGCTTTGATTTGTTTGCTGTGGCTGGCGCTGCTTTTCACAATTTTCGCGCATTTTCCTTTCATTTGACTAAACTTGACCCACAAATCGCACACTGCATGCCAGCGCAATTTAACCAGAAGTATTCAACTGCTGCAGAATCTGACACGCCTAGCAATGCTAAAATAAACAGCAAAGGGTGATTAGTAAATGGTGCGAGCGAGACGGAGAATGCGACCGTTGGCCGTTAAGGCAATTTGAAATCTACTCGACGCGCACTGCATGTAGCAAGCAGTGCAATATACAAATGTGTGTACTGCTTGGAGTATAACAGCTAACAAAGCAGTACACTACTTGCTCACGTCCCAACTGTGTCCCAGCTAACCAAACTTAGACACGAACCTTGGGCAGCTGTTAAATTCAAATTGCAATTTACAACTTCACCACGTACAGTGAATATCGCTTATATAAGAGAGATGTCTGTAATTTATTTATCACATTTTCGATTTCTGATGATGTTTTGCATCTTATTTCCTTGCAGCACGAATAAATAATCACGATGTTGCCGTATCGTCAGCCCCTGCTGACACTGCTCCTGCTTGCCGCGCTGCTCGTCCTGCCAAATGCCACGCATGCGAAATCGAAGAAGGGCAACAAATCGAACCAGAACTCACATTACAGCGACTCCGCCTCAAGCGGCAGCGGCAGCAGCAGCAGCAGCAGCAGCAACAATGCCGGCAGCAACGACGAAACCACCAAAATCAAAGGCCATGGCGACGGGGGCCAACACTTTGCCATGGAGCCGCAGGATCAGACCGCCGTCGTCGGCTCTCGGGTCACGCTTCCCTGTCGCGTCATGCAGAAGGTCGGTGCCCTGCAGTGGACCAAGGACGACTTTGGCCTTGGCCAGCATCGCAATCTGAGCGGCTTCGAGCGCTACTCCATGGTCGGCAGCGACGAGGAGGGCGACTTCTCCCTGGACATTTATCCGCTGATGCTCGACGACGACGCCAAATACCAGTGCCAGGTGGGACCCGGTCCGCAGGGGGAGCAGGGCATCCGGTCGCGCTTCGCCAATCTGACGGTGCTGGTGCCGCCCGAGGCGCCCAAGATACTCCAAGGAGACTATCTGGTCACCACCGAGGACCGTGAAATCGAGCTCGAATGCGTGTCCGTCGGCGGCAAGCCCGCTGCGGAGATCACCTGGATCGATGGCCTGGGCAATGTGCTGACCGCCGAGAGCTTCTTTGAGCCGCTGGCCGATTCGCGACGCGTCACCACCAAATCCGTCCTCAAGCTGGCGCCCAAGAAGAAGTACCACAACACGACCATCACGTGCCAGGCCCAGAACACCGCCGATCGCACGTATCGCTCGGCCAAGGTGCTGCTCGAGGTGAAGTACGCGCCCAAGGTGTCCGTCTCTGTGGTCGGCGGTGCTCTGGCCGGGGGACGCATCCCGGAGGGCGCCGAGGTCATCCTCAGCTGCCAGGCGGATGCGAATCCGCGCGAGGTCAGCTATCGCTGGTTCATCAACGACGAGCTCATGACCGGCGACTTCACCACCAAGATGGTAAGTGCAACACGAAGTTCAATTTGAAAACAAAATTAAAGCGATTGAGTTAATATTTGAACTGCACTAATTATGATAATAATAATCTGTTTATATTTTAAAAACTTGTATTTTATTTTCTTATTTCAATAGACTCGAATTACAACATTTCGAGAAATCATTAGTTATTTTATTTTATTATTTTCTTTTTGTTCAAATTTAGTTTAATTTTGAATAATAGAATTGAAGTACGAATTAAGCATAAAATCGATTAAGTGCGTTTAATATTTCGGAAAACAAAGTAAAGTAACAAAGTAATCAAAGGAATTTAAAAATGAAAATGTAATTTATAATTATATATATTTAATATATTATTTATAAAAATATAATCGATGCGATTTTGAATTATTATTTCAATGACATTTGAATCGAACCCATACAAGTGTAATTACCTGATTAAATTAATAAGCAAATATCACTTTATTCATTGCTTACATTTCAAGTCAAATAACATATAATAAATAATTTGTACATATAATCGATAATGATGTCGACCCAAACTAATCCCTGACTTTCTCCACAGATCATACACAATGTGACGCGACAGTACCACGATGCGATCGTCAAGTGCGAGGTGGTCAATGCCGTGGGCAAGAGCGAGGAAAGCGAAACGCTCGACATCAGCTGTAAGTTCACAGCCAGATCCAGGAGTTTGAAGCCTTTGTTCATTATCTTTGCACTATATTTCTGCAGTTGGTCCCGTGTTCCGGCAACGCCCCGCCAGCAAAGAGGCGGACCTGGGCGCCACCGTCACCATGCGCTGCGAAGTGGCCGGCAATCCGACGCCCGAGATCGAGTGGATCAACGAGAACTCCGACCAGGTAAGGCCAATGAAACCCAGCGATCGACAAGACAACCGAGCTAAGCTCTTCTCTTGCCCACAGATTGTGGGACGCACCTCGGAGCTGAAGCTCAAGGTGAGCAGCGAGACGGCCGGACGCTACTTCTGCAAGGCGACGGTCAACGGTTTCCCCGAGATCGGGGCCGAGGCCACAGTCTACGTGAAGCGTGCCCCGATCATCACCTCGCAGAAGGTGCAGTTCGGGGCGGTGGGCAGTCGAGCGAAGATCGATTGCCTGGCGTTCAGCATACCCAAGGCGGAGCACATACTGTGGTCCTTCGAGGGCAAGCTGATCAACATGAGCAGCGCCGACCCGGACATCTACATCTTCGAGGAGCACCATCTGCCCGAGGGCGTGCGCGCCGCCCTCATCATCAAGGAGAGCCGATCGACGCATTACGGCAAGTACAA
Source organism: Drosophila ustulata (assembly GCA_035047365.1). Classification (NCBI taxonomy): domain Eukaryota; kingdom Metazoa; phylum Arthropoda; class Insecta; order Diptera; family Drosophilidae; genus Drosophila; species Drosophila ustulata. Next base: position 978,437 of record JAWNPT010000095.1, read on the forward strand.
CTGCACGGTCCTCAATTCGTATGGCGGCGACTCGTTGGTGATCACGCTGGTGCCCGAGCCGGGCAGCATACCCGTTGTCCTGGTCGTCCTGGGCTCCATATCGACGGTGGCCATCGTGCTGCTGATCGTCATGATTGTGTTCGTCTACGGCAAGCGACGCAGCCGCAAGAAGCCGATGCCCGCCGACGTCATACCCGAGGCATCGCGGGGCGGCGACAAGCTCAACGAGCTGAAGAGCGAGTTGCGCTCCAAGGCCTACGACGTGGAGTATTCCGAGGCTGGCAACGATGGTCTGGCCATCAACCTCACCCAGACACCCATGCCGGACGTGCAGATGAAGGGCGCCACCTTGGGCGTGCCGCTCGCGGGGCCCGTCAAGTTCGACGAGCGCTTCTCGGGCGACTATGGCGAGCGCTACAATCGCCAGTGCCACATCAAGAACCTGAAGAACCAGCAGGAACAGGCCTACAAGGAGAGCACCACCAACGGCTACGCTCCGTACTTCGAATACGCTCTCGACTACAGTCCGCCCGCCGACAACGCTGGCAAGGCCAAATCCGCTGGTGGCATCAACTCGGCCACCTTGCCACACTATGCGGCCAATGTCGCCACCTCGGCGGCGGCGGGTGCGGCTGCCACGTCGACTGCTTTGGGCGGCGGCGCCAGCTTGCCGCGCAACCAGCGCCATGAGCTGCACCAGCAGCAGCCACAGACCTCGCAGGCCAACGGATTTCTGGGTACGTAAGCTAATTATTGTGCCAGCAAACGAACTAGTTCATATGAACGTGCATTTTGATGATGGGAGTTTCTTAAATTCACAATTGGAAAACTAGTTCCGCCTAATATTTCAATACTTTGAGTTATTAAAAACGAACTAGTTCAAATGAACGTGCATCTTGCTGAAAAGAGTTTCTTGAATTTGCAATTGGAAAATATTGGGTTCGGTTAACTGCTTCAAACGAACTCTTTCATCATTATATTAATAATACTTCACATTACCGAAAACGAACTAGTTCATATGAACGTGCATTTAGTTCATGAGAGTTTCTTAAACTTGCAATTGGAAAATAGCTGGTACAGTTATCTGCTTCAAACGAACTAGTTCCGCCTAATATTGATAAGACTTCGAGTTATTGAAAACGAACTAGTTCAAATAAGCGAGCATTTAGTTGATAGGAGTTTCTTGAATTTGCAATTGGAAAATATTAGGTACGGGTAACTGCTTCAAACGAACTAGTTCGGCCTTCTTCGAGTACTGAAATCGAACTAGTTCATATGAACGTGCATCTTGATAATAACGAGTGTGTTAAATTTTGCAATTGGAAAATATTGGCTTCGGTTAACTGCATCAAACGAACTCTTTCATAATTATATTAATAATACTTCGCATTACTGAACACGAACAAGTTCATATGAGAGTTTCTTAAACTTGCAATTGGAAAATAGTTGGTACAGTTAACTGCTTCAAACGAACTAATTCCGCACATGTTCACATTTATGATAAAAGTGGCACAGCAAACGTAACAAGTCCAATATAATTTAATAATTTGTTGATGAAGTACACAATTATAAAATGTGCAGACAACTTTTCCTAAATAGTTTGACAAACTTTATTTATGTTGACAATTTAAAAAATACTGTTGAAAAAGCAAAGCAAAATAGATTTAAAGTAACAAGGAACAAGTTCAATACATGCGGAGTTAGTTAGCTCAATTCGAGAATATCCCAATCCCACATTATTTATATTGCATATTCGATTTGTATGAAGGATCTTGCTCATCGAAGAGTCGATTAATTTAATTAAAATTGTTAAGGCAACTAGTTCTGAGATGTGATCTGGCTTAGCCGAAACTAATTTCTGTAATTCACGATACGCAAATTGGGCGAACGAGAACTAGTTCACGAGCTGCGCAGCTTGGATAATCGCTTCAGTGGCTTCTATGTAACATATAGCGAATCAATTAATCATTCTCCTCTCTGTAACTCTCTCTGTTTTTCAGGTCAACCGCTGCTGCAGAACGGCATCGACAGTCGCTTCAGCGCCATCTACGGCAATCCGTATCTACGCACAAACTCATCCATTTTGCCACCGCTGCCGCCGCCGAGCACCGCCAATCCAGCGGCCACGCCCGCCCCACCGCCCTACCACGCCGCCCGCCACGCCAACAGCAACGGCGGCCTCAAGCACTTTGGCGGCATCGGCTACGGGGCGAGCGCCAGCCTCAGCATGGCATCTGCAACCGGAGTCGGATCCGGAGTCGGAGTTGGCGGCGGAGGCGGCGGCGTCGGAGCCGGAAGCAGTGCGAGTGGCGGTCCGGGCAGCGTCAGCGGCAGCAGCTCCAATTTGACGGCCAGCAGTAATACGCTGGCGGCCACACCTCTCACCCAGCCCTCGCTCTGCGGTGGGCCGCTGGGCGGCGTGGGCGTGGGCGTGGCCGGATCACAGCAGAGCGCACAAAGTCCCTCCGGGCAGTTCATACTGCCCACCAATGGCAAGGGCGTTACACAGAAGGGGCCGCTGGCCACGCACGTCTAAGCGAGCAGCGCAACCGAAACTGGAACCGGAACCGGAACTGGAACTGGAACTGGAACTGGAACTAGAACTGGAGTGTGGCGCATATTCATTCGATCTGTATTTGTATTTGTAATATCTAGACCCCTAGGAAACTAAGCGCAGTTCTAATGTGTGTGTAATATTTTTTTTGTTTTTTTTTTTTCGAACATAGTAATTCGATCATATATAAAAACCGTATTGTGATTTATAGCGTTAATTATTTTATGGCAAACTCAAGCAAACATTAAAACAAAAAATGCAACAAAAAAAAAACAAATCGAACGAGAACGAGAACGAGTCGAAAGTAATTGCAGTAAGGCAAATATATCTAGTGCAAATTTTAAGATCGAAGAGATTATCGATTGAACAAATGACATGAAATCTATATCAATTATCGAAAACGTATCGAAATGCGAAACTTGAAAAGTTCATTTTAACCGCGCGTTAAAGCAAAACCACAAAACATTGAAAACTATTCACAAAACATAATAAACGAAAAGAGAAACAAGTATAATATGAAAAGAAATGAACATAAATAATAATATTGCCTGTAGTTAGTTCCAAAGTAAAACGCAGCAGCATCCGCAACATTTTCTAAGCCAAAATTTATTACATTTTTAGACTTACAAACGGACTAAAATAAATGCTAGAAAATACTCAAGCCGACTGCGGCAAGAGCCGTTGTTACTATTTCAATTCGGTCAAGTTACCACACTGTGCGAAATAAACCAGTTCCATATCAAAAAATATCAGAAATTCATTTTGTAAGAATCTTTTGAAATTATTGGCTGTCCAAGACCCTTTTTATTTAATTGTTTTTGGTCGTCATTTATCCGATTGTTATATAATCCAGAAAGTGTATCACTCGAATGCATTACAGGGCATACAGTGTATCAGCTTGGCCAAATTGCGATAGCACAGCGTCAATGTGAAACCATTTCAATTTTAGCCTCTAAGACAGAAAACCTTAACTAAATTATGTATTTATATGTAAAATAAAATGGTATATTACATATCTATATACTATTATATATCATATGTATATGGATCGTATATATGTATTTAGCGCATTTGTGTATGTAAACCAGATGGTTTAACGCTTAACTTAATTTACTAAATAGTTGTAAACGAAAAGAAAAGAAATATTTAAACATAATTCGATATACATACGAGTATAAATAGTTCATAAAAACACAAAAATATACATATGCATATATCTACATAAAAGCATGTGTAATACACAGCAATTTTTTTTTCTGCATAGTAAAAATACACTTAACGTAAAAATAGCGTAAGAATTAAAACATTTTAAACATAATCTAGAAACCGAAATAAAAACAAAAAAGCTTAGCGAAATTTGTAAAACATATTTGAGAGATCTACCAAAAAACAAAAAAAAAACAACAAAAGAAACCAAAAAAAAAAACATTTATAAAAAAAACATCAACAACTGAAATGATTGTAAAATTTTAAAGCGTAAACATAAAAAAAAATATACATATATATGAAGAAAAAAAAACGAAATGCTGCCTTATGATTCCTTGTGAAATTTGTTGGGTTCTTAAATTACTTGTGTATTTAAGCCAATACTAATTAAATTTTTTTTTTAAATATATATTAATATATAGAAATGTATTAATACGAGTCTAGTGAATGAAAGTCGCTTTAAACGTTTTTTGTTTAAACTTTTTAACTAGATGATGATGCTATTTGATTTTTGTTGTGCTATTTGCAGAGCTTTTATGTGAGTTCATAAGGAGGTAACAAAACGAAAAATTTCTACAAAAAAAAAGAAAGTAAATTTAAAATAAAATTAACAAAAGTAAACGAAACTTTTGGGTAAAATGTCAAGCGATTCAATTAAAAGTTCAATTAAGCGCAGAGAATGAAATACAATTACAAAATAATAAACGTCAAATGAAAAAAAATGAAAAATATCGAAAAAAAAATCCTATTAAGCCAAGTAAATATGATAATTATACATTATGAATATGTATGTGAAATGCAAGTAAAGCTAAAGCAAATAGCAAATGATGAGAATGAGATGCAAAAAGTTTGTAGAACAAAACGCAGAAGAACTAAGCAAAGTGTGAAATTTCGTGTAATATGAAAATTAATTCAATTAAAACCTAAGTCAACAAACTCAAATTAGTTGAAATAAAAACCTAAAATGAAATAAAACTCAAACTACGCATTGTGTATTTTACGTCACACTACAGGGTATGTAACAGTCGACTACCAAGCTTCATAGCAGGGTATTTGCAAGTCGAGTTCGTTAGTCATCCACCAAAAAGGATTGCCAAATCAATTAATTGGGATTATCCGTTTCATTTGCGGCAGAGCGATCCCAACTAACTGAACCAGTTCAGTAGTTCAAGTGAACTTGTTCTGAACTAAACGACACAAGTTTAGCTGTCTTAGCCAGAGCGGATCGTCGCACCGTCGAGCGAGCGAGCAATGAAGAAAGAAAAAACAAGTATTTAATTTTTGCAGCCATTTTGAAATTGAAAAGAAATAACGACACATCCAAACATATCAAAAACAACAGCAACAACAAGAATGCAAGCAGCCCAGCGACGCAGGCGCAGTAGTTGAGAGCGGCCACATTAATGAGCACGCTCCGCGCTCTCCAAGGAGCACCACCAAAATGTATGGAGCGATCTTTGGAACTCTCAATCAAACAGGTTAATACGATGGTTTTGAGTGCTGAGTTTATGTCAATGGGTAACAAAATATGTTTTTAGAAAAATTTCTTAAATTTTGAAATGAAAATAAATATATTATACAAAAAATGTTCTATTAAATAATTCAAAAATTAATAGTTATATTGAACATTGCCAGCGACAGGGTAATGTTGCCCACAGTGTCTCAACGTCTCAACTTGGCATATTAATTTGAGCTAGCATATTCTCTCTTGCGCTCTCACTTATGAGTGAGCACTCGTTGAGCGTCCGGTTTGTAAATGGATCTCGGCTCACTGTGGCCTGTTCGGAGAGCACAAAAGAGAATGAGAGCGAGAGCGAGAGCGAGAGCATAACAGGGGAGAGAGCCGGTTATCATCGTTGTCGTTGTCTTTTTCTGGGGGTTCAGCCAAAGCGACGGTCGTGAGCGCGGCTCAAAGTGTTGCGAGTCGTGAAACGAAACGGATATCGAGGCGGACAGTCTGCAGTCAGCACAAATTGCAATTGCATGGGATTTTTTTTTTTGTTTGAGTGCCTCGCTTCAATTGTGTCTGTGCGTCTGCCTATGTGTATGTGAAGTGCAAAAGCAGCGCAAAATTTAACTTGCACACACCACAGGCCAAGAAACGAAAACAACAACATCGAGAGGCAACAACAATATGGCGTTTAATACCGCCGCATGCGAAAATGTGCAGCATGCGAATGCTTTGCGGCGACTAACATAATAATCGCTATCGTTATCGCGCTCGGTATCGTTATCGCTATCGCTAAATCGTCATCGACATCGAAATATTCTTTTTTTGCTTATTTTTTTGTTTCCCCTTGTGGTGTCCTCTGTGTGTTTGTGTTCTTCACCTTCTCTTCTGTGCATGTGCAAACAAATCAAGTATAAAGGAAATTTTGAGAGAGAAAAGCACAGAAAACAACGAGTGTGTGTGTGTTGTTAACGTGTGTAACGTTCGCGAGAGAGCGAGAAAGGAAATAACGCCTTTTATTTTTGTCTGCCTGCGGCCAAGTCGATTTCAAAGTTAGCTGCGGTTGCGCGTGGAAATGTCGCCGTCGCCAGCGTCGACGTCGGCGTCGCTGCTTACAACAAACGGCAACGGGCGGCCCTTAATAATTGTTCTATGCGCCAGGCTGCAAAATACATAGAAAAAAAGTGCATGGAATTACACAAAAAAAAGAAACAAAAATAAAAACGAAAAGTCAAAGTGAAACAGCAACAACAAACTACATACTTAAATTACAACACATACAACTACACAAAAACAACGACAAGCGCAAAAACTCAAAAGCATAAAACGCAAATCTTAAACTGGATTACAATGCAGTTGCAGCGCAGCAGACGTCGCTGTCGCGTCGTCGCACACACTATTTGGATTAACGAAATGCTTGCGGGCGTCGCGCTGCTGCTGCCGCTGCTGGCGTTAGCTAATTTCAGCTGCGCACAAGCGACGGGTGAGTTGAAAAATACAGAATCTAAATGCAAAACAAAGAATGAAGAAGAAAAATAAAACAAAAAGCGAATCAAATCAAATAAATATCTTTTGCTTTTCGCATGCATTTTTGAATTACATAGTCTGCATTTTCGTGCACTCGTTTTGTTCTGCTCGTGTGTTTCCCTTTCTATTTCGCCTCTCTCGTATTCCTTTTTCTCGTCGCTGTTCGTCGCTCCTGGCTGCCTGCTCTCTGAGCACAACGGACAGGTGGTCGCTCGATCACTCTCCTCTCCTCTCCGGCTGCGCACGCTCTCTCTCTCGCTATCTCTCCCGCTCGCATTGTGCATGCTCGCTCTCTGGCTACTCCCTCCCCCTATCTTTCTATCGTGCTCAGATTTCTGTGTGCGCAGCTTGAACTTTTTGTTGTTGCTGATGTTGTATTCGTATTTTACCGTCGGCAGCCTTTCGTTTCGATTCGTTTCATGCCATTTTGTCTCTCACACTGCTCTGTATGACAGTTGACACTGTTATACTTGCTAGCATACTATTTCTTCTGTCAACTTCCTGTCTCCTCTTGTCGCTTGTCGTTTGTCTTTGGGCTTTGTGCTTTGTGCTACCCCCAATAATAATTAGTCTTACTTGTCAACCTTTTGTACCTCTCTCGCTATTTGCCAGCAACTTCAGCTCCACGTTGGGGCCTCTCTGAAAAATATGCGGACATCATGCCAAGAAAATTCAATATTTGCATATGGGCCTCTTGTCTAATCATTGTGTTAACAAACGTCTCCTTGTATCCCCGTGTGTACTTAGGTGTAGGTGTGTTGTAGTTGCCCTTACAAAACTTGTTCAGCTTTCCAGGAATTTACGGATAGAAAAAAACACCTTATTTTTCACTGGAATACTTAAAAAAAAGGTAGTTTTATCGGTCTTTAGAAGTTTTATGGATGTGAATTAAGCAGAAATATATCTAATCTAAAATGGAGCTTTACGTTAGAAACAAAATTAATCACAACTTAAATATCACATACAACTCTGCTTATAGCTGTGGCAAGTCTAGTTTTTTTGTGCATCATATTTGTCGCTTTTAGCGATTTCCTTCATGGAACCGTTCACCTGATATTGACAGCACTCAACGTTTTGCCTATCAGATCCGCTCTGCATTAAGCTGTCATTAAATGCTGCAACAAAAGGAGCTCAAGTTGGCTTCAAAAAAAAGGTAGAAAAAAGCGACTTTCCCATTCACATTGACATTTAAGTTGTTTAATATTATGCTGCATAATCAACAACAACAACAATTTGGTGGTAGCATTTGCATGCATTTTAATAATTTACGCGCGGCATTGAAGCTGGCCACGCCCAGTTTGGAGGCAGCGTCTTGAGGCATCTTGAGAGCATTCAACTTTCGCTTGGCGTCTCTCAGATTGTTTTTCTGCATGTCGCAGCAAAGCAACTTCCCCCACTCAACGTGGAGCCTGGACCAGAGTGTAACGGTTTTTCTGTAGCGGCCACCACCGAAACAGCAAAAAAAATAAAGAAAAAACCACCGAGCGAAAAGCGACAGCTGCCAGAGTTAGAGGCAGCTCTCAACAGCGACAACACTGCTGCAACCCCTAAGCATATTGCACAGGCGCGTCCTTTTTACTGTTTGCGCTGCTGATCAAATTACGGATAAACAGCAGGGCGAGCGAGAAAGAGACAGCCAAACAGAGCGAGAGAGAGGGACAGCACATGTGTTACCTCTCTACCTAGGCATACCGAATGAACTGATACGATTCGAGTCGAGCCGAACCTCGCTGGCAGCCAAAACAAGTTCTCGAGATACTTTTGTATCGCTCGTTTCGTCGAGCGTCGGTCGTCGTTCGTTATTTTCAATGTCGCGCGTTCTCCCTGCGCCAGCACTGCAAAAGTATTTCCTGTCTGCTGCCTTCTCTCTCTACTCCTTCTCCTCCTTTTCGTTCACTATTCTTATCCTTACCGAGCTGAGCGCACCCTAAAAACATTAAACATTTCTTGACTCTGCCCCGAAATGTGCTCTTTCCGAAAATTATTGTAAGTCACGCACAAGCTGCCTGCTAGATCTTCTCCTTAATTATCCCGCTGTCGGGTTTCGGCATTTGGGAATTATGGACTCTACCATAAATAACGATAGTGTGTTTTGCCCATAAGAAAATCATGTACTCGTATTTCCAATGCGACCCGTAGAGTGCGAAATTGGCTCATGAATCGGAAACATATGGCCAAATCCTCGAAAATACATGGAAGCAACATAAGGGCTAAATAATAAATTGCACTGAAAATTATGCGGAATATTGAAAAGTAATTTTTGCAATTGGGCTGACTTTAATTTAAATTTGGGAAAAAATCGAGAAAAGGGTATACGGGGTTAGATGAAATCTAAAATATATAACATAGCTAAGGAATTGAAACATGATACCAACGTTTACTTAGATTAAATCTAAAATTAAATTTAAAATTTCAGCAAAGTAGCTGAATATATTTTGTCGTTATTTTTTAATGTAGATGGTATGATGGCTAACTAAATTATTGAAACAAGACACTTTACCAACGGCTGAGCTGAGAAAATCAATGATTCTGGTTGCTTAAAATGTATGCCGACTAAATACTTGCTGAAAAAATCTTAACATATGTCAACACATCAGTGTGGTTGAAAGCCAAAAAGGACAAAATTAAAAAGAAAGAAAGAAAGAAGACAGAAGTGTTTTAAGCCTTTCTTTTGATTCACACAATTAGTCTGGATATAATTAAGTGCCTTCCGGCGATAAGCGAGATACACACAGGAGCAATGTCAACTTGTGTGAAAGTTGTTGCCCAATTGAAGCATGTCCGTCTTCTGCTTGTTGCCTGCTTGAATATCATCAACAGCAGCAGCAGCAGCAGCAGCAGCAGCAGCGATGAAGTTGTCTCCTCTCTCACTTTGCTCGTCGTTTTGGGTGCCCGGTTTTATACGGGGCACTTATCGCCCATTTGCTGTCACATTTATTAATTAATCGATGCCGCCTTTTCGGTAACTTTCTCAGCACTTAACCAACTGGTAACTTAAGACTTAATTAAAAAAAATAAAATAAAAATACACATACATTGTATGTAAGCTTGCTAATTTTGTGAAGCGTTAAATCTGAAATAAATACCGAGATCCGAGCGAAAAGAACAGAAAACGTTGAAGAAGACGAAAGCAAAGTGAGGTAAAGTAAATGCAGCAGTTGGTCGAAATAAACCCGTTTAAAGGCCCGCTTGCATATTGATTATAATGCTCTGTTACTTGATACCACCTTAAGATGATGATCATCACCGTCATCATCATGCTGTTTGTTGATGTTGCAGAGCAGTTCCGTTTAGACGGGCGATCCTGTTTTTGTCGGAGTGAGAAAAATTTGGATTTTTCGGTTTGTTGGCAGGTAGAATTTTGCGACGCTTCGGAAATCTCAGACACCGTTGTTGTTGCTGTAAGCTGCAACGTTAGTTGCAAGACGCTATTTCCCATCACTCGATTGGACATATTGGACATTGCATAAACATGACTCGCTGTCAATTGTTCCCATCATCAACAACATCAGCATCAGCATCAACATCAGCATCAGCAACATCGCAGTTGGCATTGCCATAGCTGAGCTTGGCCCGAACAACTTTCCAAGGCGGCTGCTGGGAAAATGCCGCAAATGGTTAGACATCAGTTGGGGAAGCTGCGATGCATGTTGCCAGCTCAATTTGGCTTAAACTAATTATGAAAGCAGCTAAGCTAACCAATCGCTCAATCCTTCTCTTCCATTTGTGACTCGACTCAGTTCGGTTCGCTTTGCTTTGGTTTGGCTTAGCGTAATTAAATCTCGAAAAAATCATCGATTAGGCCAAGCAGAAGTTGCAGTCTGTTTATTGACTTTTAATGATGGTCAGGCGAATTAGTGCGCACACAACCACAAACACAACGCACACACACACACATACACACACACACCTCTTTTGTATTCGCCTCTCTGTCTCTCAGTTTTTTGTCTTACCCTTTGTTCTCTCCCATCAACTATTGCCTCGAACAACTTGGTCTTCTACTTCTTGCCTGACTTTGCTGCCTGTTTAATGAGTTTTCTTTATAGCCAGGGCGCAGCACACACACAAACACACACTCACACACATACACATACACAGATACACTCTCACGAAGCAAAGTATCTGCTGCCTGCTACGCACTGACCGAACAAGTTTTTAGTATTTCTTTTTTCCTTCGCTTCTCTTCTCTTCGGTTTGCTGTTCCTCGTTTGTTGTCGTCTTCTCATTTCTGCTTTGTGTGTCTTATTCTTATAACCACTTCATGGCCTGGGCCCGGCTTGGGCTTGGGTCCAAAAAGGCTGACAACCTCGGCTAAAGAAAACGACGGCGACGACGACGAGAACAAATGAACGGCGCAAAACAGCTCGCGATGTCTTCGGGCTCATGCCTCTCGGACTCAAAGTCGGACTCGGTCTCGATCTCGGTACAACAATTTTTATAGATATTACCCAAAGTGTCTTGTCTTGTCTTGTCTGGTGTTGTGTTGTGTTGTGTTGTGTTGTCTTTGCTGCTGTCTCTTGGCCAGGGCCAAGCCCGATGCCGATGCACGCGATGTTAGAGCGAGACAAGCAGCCCATATAGCGCTGCTGCTGCTATCTCACTCACACGCAGACAGACTGACAGACAGAGAGACAAACATACAGAGAAAACTCGCTTGCCAACTCATTCAGCTGCACATAGAAATTCTTTCTAAGTTTTCAACTTACAACAAAATGTGGCAAGTTCTCGAACTCTGAGAAATGACAATCATCATTATATACACTTGAACGCATCCCATATTGCCCTATGGAAGACGCGTCTTCGCCTCAAGTTAAAACCGATATCGACGCGTCTTCTGCACTCTTCACAGCTGCTGTAAGTAGATCAGCCCAAGATCAGCAACGCACACAGAGATAAAGAATGCCTGGAGCAGATAGATAAAATGTCAAAGACTACTTGCAGCTGAAACATACAGTCGATGTCGCTTTAATTACATCGATCTCCCGAGAGAGAGACTGCCAAACATGGAGGAATATTACAGCATAACATATTCACTGACAGCTGGATCCAGATAGAGACAGAGAGAGAGAGAGATCGACCAAGAGCAAGTATCACTCAAATGCCACATTATGGTCCCTAAACTTCTGGCTAGGTTTTCCCGCATTAGCTTGCATTGCATTTAGATATTTATAGATATGTACATATTTGTAATTGGTATCATTATGCTGTTTAGTATAAAATATGAAGCCAACTTCAATCGAAAAAAACAAAAAAAAACTTTTCATACTAGTGAAACCATCTATCTGCAATCTTTTAGGCTGTGCGTTGATGGATAGATAGATATCAGTCAAGACAAAAAGTGTTATGTACATTTATGCATTTTACAAAATTGAAATTAGTGTGACGGAAGTCAAAATAGTATTATTATTATTTGTTGGATTTTATTTTCGCTTTAAATGTTGCATTGAACTGAACATTTTGTAGGTTTTTAGTTATTTACAACTTTAATTTGATCTAAATAGCTGCATTACAAACTAAAGGAAGTCAAATGTTGCTAAAGATACAAAAGTATCTCAAGCTCATGGCATTCACAACGAATATTCATTTATAACAATCACTTTTGCAGCAGCTTCAAACTAATTAATGCAGCAGTTAATGATCTTTGAAGTATCTGTTTTCATTTTCGAATGCAAAAGATATTCGAAAATGCAGTTACATTTATGAGCGATCAACGAGTCTGAGCGAGGGCTTGAGTATGTCTTGTGTGTGGTGCATTTGCATTTGGAATGTCAAGTTAACGGCTGAAATGAGCTACCAGTTATAGCTGGCCTGAGATCACTTAGCAACCAGCAACCGCCAGCGACACAAGAAGACAGACAAACTCTCTCTATTTATCTGCGCTGCAAAGACAGGTGGCGCCGCATGGACTTTGGCTTTGGTGGCATCAATTAACAATGACTGTGGCTCTGGTTGCAAGAGTAAAAAGCCCTAAATCCCCTTTTAAACTTCAGCTAATCTAAACATTCACACGCTGTCGAATGTTTCTTATTGTTGTTGTTGTCTGCCGGAAGTGTTAAATGCTTCACTTTATTTAAAGTACACACAGCGACAGAGCAAGAGACAGAGACAGAGACAGAGAGAGAGAGAGGAGAGGAGAGAGAGCGACGCATAATATCGCTCATATGCCACATTATTATTATGGTCTTTAAACTTCATGCAACTTTATGTAGTGTAAAGCAACCCTTTCTGCCACACTGCGTGGCGTGTGTGTCTGTGTGTTTATATGTATGTATGTGTATTTGTGTGTAGTTTGTGCGTCTGCGCAGCCATCGTTGGCTTTGGCGCGCATTTGTCGACGACCTCATGAGGGTGTCTTCCTCTTCTTCTTCTTCTTCTCTCGGCACGCTGTTCCCACGTTCACAACGCCGCAACCTCACTCCCGCTCCCGCTCTCTCACTCTCGCTCTAGCGTTGTCCTTGCAGGGTAGCTGCTCTTGGGGTTGGGGGTGTTGATGATGCCACTGCCATGTAAAGTGTCGCATGTGTTTTCAAGTGCACTTCACAATTACCCAAAACGACGAACCTCCCGACTAGCGCTTTACCAAACTAGCGCGCCAGCTGGCCCATTTGATCCCGTTTACTTTATCATTGTGATATTGTGTTATTGTGGTTCTTCTTGTCCTTGCTCTTCTCGTTGTTGTTGCGGTTATCATGCGCTCAATTGCGCAGCGTTTTATTAAGGTCGCCTTAGGGTAGGTTGCATGCCAAGCATTCAACATACATACATACATATGTTATGTTGGGCCAAATGATTTGTGATCCAAATAAGATGCATAAATGCCACTGATCATTTTACAGACATCCAGGGGTTAGAATACATGCAGTTAAAAATAGATCAAAATAAAGAAAACCAGATGCATGACTATGAAAACCCGCTGTAGTTTTGAAAAAAGTTATAAAAATTAGTTTTATAGTATTGCAGACTCTAAAATAAATATTTTTTTTCATTGACCTGTGAAGATTATATTTACATTAAATTTGAAGCAAGTCCAGCAATAAACAAACTCATGTTTTCTAATATTCATAATTGGGATTCGATGAAGTATTTATTTTCTAAAATTAATAACACATCAATATGTAAACAAAAGTATACGTTTTATACAAAAACTAAATTAAACTGTAAATAATAAATATAACAAAAGTTAACCCAAGTTTTGTAGACCAAAAAAATATCTTTTATAACAATCTTGAATCTCATCAAATACAAGACACTATTTTAATTGACTAACTCAAGGAAATATAATTTATTTGTAGTAATAGTTAATACGATCGACGCAGATAATAAAAAATGTTTTTAATAGTTAGTTTTATAGCTTATTGTAATAGAGTTTCTGTATTTAATTGAAATTGAAGCTTAAATATATATCTGCTTCTTATCAATTGGCAACCGAAAAGAAAAAGCAAGAGGAAAATGTGGCGAAGCAGCAGCAACAGAAGAATGTAACCACAAAAACCACAACATCCTCCCCAATGGCTGCACCACCCAACCGTTGATCCAATTACGGAGTATTTCGAGTGCGCCGTCAACTGACAGATAGAGTCGAGTTGAGTCGAGACGAGTAGAGACGAGACCGATTACCGATTACCCGAGTTGGGTTCTTGAGTCTCGAGTCAAGTCGAGTCGAGTCGAGAGCGAGTTGGGAGCAGGGCAGCGTCTTGGGCGGCTCGGCTATCGCGCTGGCAGCAAGTTGACTGTGGCCTATTAATCTATCAGTGCCGAAGACAGCCGCATACAACAGAAGATACATTTGTTGTATCTGTATGCTAGAAGAGACCGCAAAAATGCCGAGAGATGCAACCTAAAATCTACTGAAATCAAATGAAAGAGGAACCGAACCAAAACCCAAACCCAAATCGAACTGAACTGAACCGAACCGTCGCGACGTTGATCGTTCAGCGGTTCCCACACTCGTTTTTCGCTTTACGACTTTCTGTGTTGTACACAGAAAGAGACGGAGATGGAGACAGAGAGCGAGCGAGAGAGAGAGAGATATATAGAGAGAGAGAGACACTTGGAGCTACTTTTTCATTAACACTTTACAATCTTTCCGCATTTTGTTGCCCCGACTGTTGTTATTACAACGTTCACGTTTGCTGGACTCGACGCCTCTGCAACGAAGTGTCTTTTGTTGTTGTTCGTATTATTCGTTGTTATTTCTTTCGTTTTCTATTTGCCATTACACATTATTTATGGGGCGACTATTTATTTTTATTTAGCTTTTCATTGTTGTAGATGCCACCGCCCCCGCAACTATTTGTCAGCTCTTGTGGCAATGCCTGTGAAACGGTTTGAAGCGTTCTCGGCGAATTATCACAAGACCGACAGACAGAGAGACACACAAAGTACAGAACAGATACGCCAGAGCAAGAAGAAGAATCATGCAACATATGCGTCGTAACATAATTCGCAAACCAAAGTTATTCCTTTTTATGAAATATTACATTATCAAACTTGCATAGTGCAGCGCAGCTAATCAGAAATTAGAGCTGGGCAGCAAATGAACTTTGAAGACAATTGATCTTGAGCTATCAACTCGCATTAAGTTAAGTGAGAAGACATTTGGATTACTTACCTCAAATTGCACATCTCAATGCATGGCTGATAAAATACATAGATCGGTTTCATCTCAAAGCAATATAATCTTTATTCGTGAAGAATCTCTTGTATTTTGTTTACAAAATATGATGAAATGTTGCTCCAGATAAAACGCTCGCCTGACAACTATCAACATGCTGAAACATGCACATTTCTGTCGCCTTAAGTTTTGTGGGTAATTTTTTGTATTTATTTATTTATTCATTCTCGCACGATTAAAGCCTGAGAACGAAGTTTTCGGTAGCAGAATTTGTGACGCGTTTTTCTTCTTCGTTCGCCGATAAGTCAGCAAGATAAAACACGCGAGTACTACGACTATATTCACATGTCGATGCGAGTGGCATATGCCACTTGCCACATGAGGCGAGTTCGCTATGCCATTCACACACACAGTGTTGTTCTTATTATTAACGTTGTTGTTGTTGGGGCAGATAAACACTTAATGGAAACGATGCATGACTTTAACGACTTAAATGCATTTTGTGATAGAAGAATTGGGTTTTTACTCAACAAAATTGCAAAGCGCATTAGATGTCCTCCGAGCACGCGAATCAATTTCCAAACAACTAGCGCACTTTAATTAATATCGTGTTAGCTAATTTATTTAATTAACAAATTGCACTTGTAATTAATTCCAAATTACATGAGTGCTTCCAATTTATTTGGCTAAAATAATTACAATAATATGGAAATACAATAAAAATAGTTGAATTGTTTTTGAATTGTAAATATTAAATAAACTGTCAAATATAAAAATGTTTAATTTTGGTAACTAGTGCACGATTTAATAGAGCTAGAAATTAATAAATATGTATGTGCATATAAACGTCCATATGTATGTATTTGTATTTAGGATATCAACAGCTGTCTGATTGTCCAGCATGTTGCTGCACTACTCCATCTTTCTCTCTGCCTTCACCGCTGCAAGTGGCTCTTTTTTGTGGCACTTATTGTTTTGTTTTTAATAGTTATTTTATGATCTGTTTTTTTGTTGCTGCTTTATATCTGCGCTATGGACAACTTTGCGGTTATTTTTTGATAGTTTTACAAATTTAAACACATTAAAACACACATATAAATACATAAAATATATCTATATACATACATACATATACTATATAGTTATGTATGTTTATATATATTTACTTATTTTGTGCGCTGTTGTGCGGTGGAGAAAAGCGTGAGAAATTTTTGGCCGTGGTTTGTTGTTTTTTTTTTATTTTAGCTTGTAGTTGTTGTTTTACTTGTCGCTGTCGACGTTGTTTTTTGTTGTTTTAGTTTTTGCCTTTGTTTTAGTTTCAGTTTCGTCGATGTTGTTGTTGCCGCTGTTGCTTATTATGCTGATAGCGTTTTTGGGTGGCTTTTGTTTGTTGTTCGCTCTGTCTGTATGTCTGTGTTTATGTGTGTGTAAGTAATGCGAAAAATTTAAATTCGATAAGCGCCATTTATAACGGCCAGTGACATTTGTCTGCACCTTCAACACGCCCCCTTCAACAGCTCGCCCTCACTTGAGGCAGTAGTTAAAAAATTACAGTTTATCGTAGAGCTCAGAAAACATAACGACACAAGCAAAAGTAAAAATATACAAAATTAAAAAATTACTGACGTTAAAATTTTTAAGATTTCAATTATTATTTTATTAATATTAATATTTATGTACATACATTTTCTTTTTGCTACCAAAATTATTAATTGAATAAATTTTCAACAGGCTACTCAATATATTTGATATCAATAGCCAACTAACTGTTCACACAATCGCCTGATATCACTACAAAATCTGTTGGCAATAATAGTTCCATAATGTGGCACAATAATTCACACGAAAAGAGACTCGAAAATGTTTGACTTGAATTCCACTTGCGACTTACGCCTAGTTAGCAACAGTTTAGCAGCGCATTAAACGACTTGGCTAATTAACAGCTCATTTGTCGGAGCAACACGGCGAAGCGCATGTAAAAGCAGCAGTCAGCAGAGGAAGACGGGAGGCAGGAGAGTAAGGGGGGAGGGAATTGCGAGGGTGATCTTCACGTTACACTTGCCTGCATCGGCAAGCGTCCGACTAAACGCCGTGTACCGAAATACCTCGAACAGATTTGTTGTACACCGTTTTTCATTGTGCGGTAAATCACACGCAATAAAAAAACAGCAAAAGGAAAATTGAAAACAAAAAAAAAACAGACACACCAAAATGAAAAACTGAAAACTAAAAGCGTTCACGCTCGGTTGGTGAAGCGTTGAAACGCCAAGCGCGCTATTAATTCATTTAAGTTAAGCAGCGGCCACGCCCCAAATATAAAGGTGGAATGGAGATAGAAATCCAACTAGACAAGTTGACAGTTTTACAAGTTGCCGCCGCCGAATTTTGGCCTCTGAAAATTAGCTGCAGCTCCCTCAAAATGCAGCAGCTGAGAAACTTAATGTTAACTGGATTAATTTAATGATATATGTATGTAAAAAGAATAGCATTTACATATGTATGTATGTATGTACATACATATATCAAAGGCTTGAGCTTCTTGTCGGCCATGATTTATGGAAATGATTAAAATTGAAATTGAAGTCACAAATTTAAGCTCGTGTCATTTGGCCATAAACCTCACTTCCAAACGCAGCTTAACAAATTATTATTGCTTACTTTTGAGAGATTGTTCTATAAAATGAACGATAATGTTGCCAACGCGCATCGCAGACTTTATTTTAATATTCGTAAGCGGAGTGTTTGTTCTTTCGGAGAATCGCTAAAACCGAATCGAACCGCACCTTAACAATGCGCATAAACATTTTTTAGTGCTCGCCTTTTTTATTGTTGTTGTTATTATTGCGTTTTTTTATTCTTGTTGCTTTATGCGCTGCACTAATTGAGGTCAATTAGTTTACAGAGAGCGAAAGAGAGAGAGGGCAAAGGCGCAAGCAGGCCGCAACTCGCAGCTGGCGACATAAAATGTTGCAAAAAATTAAGACAATCAACAAAATGTATAGCAACATGTTGCTCTTGTTATTGCTTTTATCGTTGTTGCTGTCGCTGTTGCTGTTACTGTTGCTGTGTCGCATGTTGCTTTTGCTTGGCTCGCATAAATTTCGCAATATTATGCATACGCCGTGTATGACTCAACTCCACTCGAACTGAATGCGACTCGCTTCGACTTGATTGTATAGTATGTTATGCTTGTATTTGGCATTTGTGTCTCCGTGTCTGTCGCCTGGCTCCATCTATATTTTTCGGGGAAAGATTTATGCCCATCGATCATTGAAATGCTGAATTTATGTTTGCGCATACGCGATAATTTCGCGCAGTTGCATTTGCTTATTCCGCACAATGAATGAATGCTCATTGAACAAGCAAGGGGTGGCCAAGAGTCAGCGTCAAAAGGGAGGAGGGGAAGATCAGCTGAAAGTGTCATAGCCATAGATATTACTTTTATATGGCAGACCGACTTCGAGCTCGAGTCGCTCGCTGCGAAGAAGACAAAGCTATTTATTTATTGTGCTGGGCAATCAAAACTTATTGTCGCCGTCTGTTGTCGTCTGCCCATCGCCCATCGCCCCTCAGCTCCTCCCCTCCTCCGCTGCACATACATACACAGGAAATCGCCACACGCCCAATTAGCAAACATTGGGGCGCTTTGGCTTTGGCGCGCGGCTCGTTTGTTTAATTTGTGTGCCATTTTTACAATGAAAAATAAGCATATTCAGAGTTTCTTTCTCCCTCTCTTTCTCCACATTTCGCTTTGCGCTCTTAGCAAATTGCACAAGTTTATTTTTTGTATTTTTGGCGCCCCTTTATCTGCAATTCTGGACAGTTCAAGTGCACTGAACTTTATTCGTTGTGGCGCTGACTGTTGTTGTTGTGCTGCTTGCTGCGCAGTCGCTTTAACTTGCCGCCAAGCGACCTTAAAATCAACACTCAATTTGTGCATAGACTATGTAACTGGATCTAGTTCTCTATCACAACTCTTCATGGCTTAAAGCCGCCATCAGATGAAGATGAAATCAAAGGCAGCTTAAAATGTTTGCATATTGCTAAGCTCAGCGTATAGCTTGCATATACATACATACCTATGTACATATGTATATTCATGAATATTAAATTACCAGTTGATCGAATTGAACTCATTCAATAATTGAATTAGATCCACGTCCACAAAATGTAAGCAATATATATATGTTAAGATTAAATCAATTTCAACTGTGGCACTAATGAAAATGAGATTTTGCATTCAAAATACTATATATGTCTATTGGAAATTCATGTTTAACGAATATTAATCACACATTCTCTCTTTCATTTACAGAAACAGGCCTCTCGTTAGCGGTCTCCTGCACCACAATTGGCTGCAAGAATGGAGGCACATGCATCACACAGTCCAATGGCAAATCCTACTGCTCGTAAGTACAACCAAAACTCAGACGTAGTCTGAAATTCAAATGCAAATGCAAACAAATACATGTGTAAACTAGTCCATATGGGAATGTGAGATTAGGAAACCAGTTTGTGGAGCGGAAGGAAGCATTCATTAATTGGGCCCCAGCTTACAACGTTTTGGGCTCTCATCAGCTTGTTGTTGGGCCTCTCTAGGGGCTTGTCAATTTATGCAAATTGATTCAACTTGCCGCCGTCGTGTGGAGCAGAGGGGTGGGCAAATATTTGCCATCAACTTGAATTGATTTACTCAATTATTAGCATAAGTTTTGGCTGCTGCCGAATATGACAGGCCAACAAATTTGCATATGTCAATCAATGCCCCGGTGGCAATATCATTTCCAAGGACACAGAGTTCTGCAAATGCCTTTGAATGCTCGATTCGGGTTAGCTTGAAATTTGTCTAGACAGTTGATGGAAGTGGACAGACAAAAACAGTCGCTGCCCGGCCAAAAAGGGAAAGATTCCAAAACGCAGTGTGCCTAAACTGAATTTCATTTGAGACAGGAGACAATAGCGCCCGCACAATTCTCCTTTTTCTTTTTTTGGAAGAACTCGTCTTGTTGTTTGTGTTGAATGCTGGCGAATCTTGTCGAACGTTGACGAACGACTTTAGTTCGTGCCTTTGCTTCGGTTTACTGATTTTTCAGATTTCCTACTGTTTTTTTTTTTTTTTTTTTTCGATTTTCCCGTGCGGCTTTTTCCTCTTTAGTTCGTCTTGTTGTCTATTTTGGGTTGTCGTCATTTTTTATTGCATTTGCGGTCTTCTGTTGTTGTTCTGTCGGTCCTAGTCTCTCTTTGTAATAAATCAAATGCGGCTCAAGCAAATCGCACGTACGCAACGCATAACTCTGACTGAGTTATGATATGGATGCGACGAGCATACGAGTACGAGTACTCGCACTCACATTCGTACTCGCTTTGCTTTATTTTTGACAGAGTCTGTCACAATTTTACGAGGCTGCGAATTGGCTTTTTTGAACGTGGCATAATTAAAACGTTTTGGGGCGTGCATTCGTTGAGCTTTTGAAAGCGGGGCAAGATCGTTAGAAGATCGCAATGCATACACTACCTCTACTAACTGTCTCTCTCACTCTCTTTGGCTCTCTTTTGAGCTGCTGCAGCCGTGATCAATGATCTACAGCACGATCGAGGACGCTTTCATTGAAAACTTAGCGCATCGCAATGATCTTTAGCCCGACATTGATGCTCTGCAGATCATTAAGAATTTCTGGAATTTTTTCATTACATTTTTAGCCTACATAGGGGATTTTTTTTTGGCCAAGCAATCGTGAGTGATCTATGGTAGCTTCAACTAGCAATCTACGGTAGCCAGTTGACACACACACACACACACACACACATTCACGTATTTCGCTCGTTCGCCTGCTCAGCTTAGTTTTAGTTGCTATCACTATCTTTAGCAGGCAATTACATAAAAGCGCTTTAGCTTTTAGCCTAAAAATGCGACCGCTTTTTTGTAGCTGTAGCTGTCGCTGCCGCTGTTGTTGCTTTTGCTGTGGTTTTTACGACATTTTCTCTGGACTAACTGCTGCGATCGTTTTGGCTGATGATCAAGCCATGTGGCAGCCTCGTCTCTGTGTCGAATGTGCACAACGATGGCTGCCCCCGTTGCCTCTGATCATCAACGGCACGATCAAGCTCTGCTCCATTGCAGTCTTTACATATGTAAGCAAGCATTGCGCTTCCTCTCTCTCTCTCTCGCACAATTGGCCTCTCTTTCGTTCCTCAATGTGCGATAACATCGCTTGAACTTTGTCAGCCGAAAAAGACTCGGAAATCGGTAACTGTAGCTAAAGAGTTGTGCTCGAGGCTGGAGTCTGAGGCGGAGACGGAGGCAAAGGCTGCGCTGAGCTATTTGGTGATCGCGCGTAGCTTTTCAAGAGATCCTCGCTCATTTTGTCTTGATTTCGAATTGGTGCAGAGCTCAGCGATTATTTTCCAAATTTGCAAAATTTCACGAGCGTTTTTTTTTTGTTTTTGTTGCCAAACTGTGTTTACCGATCGATTCGATGCGATCAGCGACCAACCGGCCACAGCGCAGCCTCTGTGCAGAGCCCTCTGCGATCTAGCGGCTTGTTGTTTGTTTAATTGACTTGATTGCCAAACTTGATGGCCTGTGCAGGACACGACGACTACGAGATCTCTCTCTCTCTCTTTCTCTGTCTCTCTCTCCCGCAGTCAATCAGGCCGTTTATGTCAGCAAAACTCGCTTCGCTTTGACTCGCTTGATCTGCTTTGATTGTCTACCTTTACATTCTCCTCCTCCTCATCCTCCTCCTTCGCCTCCGCCTCCGCCACCTCCCACTTCAATGGCCATGTCAAATGTCATGCTTGGAGTCCATTTTTGGTTCGCATGCATCGCCCACTGGCTGCTGCAATTATGCACTTGAACTGGCCCCAGAACAATGAGTTTGATTTACAATCAGGCTTGTGGATCAATAAAAGTCGAGATGGCTCCTAACTGTTAAGCGGTCTCGGTGTCTCAGTAAAAGCTTTTGCCATAAATTGTTTCTTCATTTTTATTATCGCATTTGGCTCTTTTTTATTGTGCTGTTTCAACAGCAACAAAAGCGCTTTTTACTTGCGGTTTATGACATGTTAATGAGCAGCTGAAACGTC
This sequence comes from Drosophila ustulata, assembly GCA_035047365.1. NCBI lineage: Eukaryota > Metazoa > Arthropoda > Insecta > Diptera > Drosophilidae > Drosophila > Drosophila ustulata. Next base: position 1,000,874 of record JAWNPT010000095.1, read on the forward strand.
TCCCACCACAAAAAGGCAACAACAAAACAAAAACCAAATCAACAGAAAAAAAGAGTAATACAAAATTGACATTGCCAGCAGATGCGGCACATTGAAAAGTTTGCTTTGAAGTGCGAGCGATCAGCAATCTCTCCGCAAAACAAAACTCTAAACTCGAACTCAAAACTGCGTGATGATGAGTTGATGATGAGTCATCTAACCGCCAATTCTCTGTACAAATATTTAGCAACAACAAAAATTTATGATTTTCGAAATGCGAGCGCACGTTCATCAAAGCCTCCAAAATAAATAAACAGCATCAAAAAACCGGGTGGGGAGGCTGTGAAACTAGCGTGCGGCAACGTTGCACATTTTTTGTGTTTTTGTCAATCCAGGCTTGGGAAAGAAAAATGACGAATGGTCGCAGTGGAGTCGTATTTCGATAGTTGCTTCCTATATTATATTTTTTTTTTTACAGTTTCAAAGGTTTTTTATTTGATCAAGGCTTTTAATTTGTGTGAACTACTTTTCATTACAAAGCCTAGTTAAAGTATTAGCTGAGTTTCTTGCACTTTTAGCGATTGCATTATTAAAGTAAATAAAAACCATTATTTAAAGAGCTTTTAATATTTAATTCAACTGGATTATTTTTTATAAAACTATGGACATTATATTTTAAGGGACAGTTTAACATTTCGAATTATGGATATTACATGCATTACTTTCTAATTGAATTTAAGTAGATTAATCAAATTAAATTACTTTGTCGATTGCCGTTTACAAAAATAATAAAGTTATGGGTATTGTTTAAAAAAAAAATGTACGCGAAATAAAAATCGCAAAGAACAGCAATGAATGGATAAATAAGCAAATAGATTTTGTGTGCATTTAATAAATGTGAATAAATTTAGTGCAGTCCTTAGGTATTTCATCATGTTTGAAAATGCGACTTTCCGCATTTAACAAGTGGCGATAAACAGTGACAGTTCACTGCAGAGTCACTGAATTGCTGACCCGAATCAAAAGATAAGGCGCAAAGAATTTTGTTGGTTTTTTTTCGTAGTTGTTCTTGTTGTTGTTGTTTTTAAGCCCTTGGCAAGTTCGTTGCCTAAGTCTTTTGTTTGTATATTGTCTGTGTTTGTGGGGACGTCAGTTCATTGTTTCACAGACAGCCAAACGAGCGTGTGTGTGTGTGTGTGTGTGTGTGTATGTGTATGTTGTTTAATACCCATGTTGTATATTTCCATTTAATTTCATTTCCCCACAAGACCCGGACGAAGAGAGCCAAGTCGAGAGACCAGAAGACAACTTTGGTTTTTATTTCAGCTCTCGGCTCACACGCTTTGCACTTGAAATGTTCTTTTTGGCTTTCCTTCTGCCTTTTGTATTGTGTTCAGTATTCAGTTTAGCTCTTTCGCTGCTTACCTGAGCTATGGCCCGGCGTCTTAGCCTTGCTGCTAGCTGCTTACCTGCTGCTGTTGTTGTTGCTGTTGTTGTTGTTGTTGTTGCCAGCAACAACGACGAAAAAGTGAAAAATTTCAAGCTCTCTGTGCAATTACTTTAATTAACTCATCATTAAGCACGACAGCAGCAAACAGTCGGGTGCCCACCACATGGGTGTATCTATCTGTTTGTGTGTGTGAGTGTGTGTATATGTGTGTCTAATACAGAGCTGGGGCAAAAGGAAATGACAATGAAAATGCCCAACAACAGCAGCAAGAAGAAAAACACATCACATCGTCAAAAGCAAATGCCGCGCTAATCTCTTAAGCGTCTCAAGACTGGCCAAGCAACAGCAGCTTTTTATGGTCCAGTTACAGTTAGCAGACACTGGGCACTGAGCTTGGCGATGATGACACATTTAACATAGTGAGCGTCGTCAGCTGGCGGCCATTTTGTGTGCGCATCCTTCGATTTGTATCTCGCCCAGGGCCCAGGCTGAGCTTCAGCTTCAGTTTCCCCCTCGACGAGATCCCAATCCGCAGTCAAACTTGTTTGCAACCTGCTTTGATTGCTTTTCTGTGTTGCTGCTGCTGCTGCTGCTGTGGCAGTGGCAGTGGAAGCAGCAGCACTGTCACCCCTCCCCGCTGCAACCCTCTTGGAGCTCAGCTGCCCATTGCCAAAGAGCTGCGATCAGTCGTCTCAGCGAGCGTAGCGAATGTTTATTGTGCATTCCGCTTGCATTTTACATTCTTGCCTTATACAGCCACAGCAATGGCCATAAATTGTTGCTACACACACATACACGCACACACACATATATATAAATATATATACATATATATATGAAGCTGAACCTGAATCGCAATCGCGAACCCTTCTGCTCTTCATTTTGCGCGCCCTTTTTTGCGGCCAAGGCGTTGGCGTACAAAATTCCTTTAACCAAGTTGTTTTTTCTGTGCCTTCCCTTTTCTGTGTTTTCATCTCGCAGTCGCCCGATTTCATTTCATTTTATTCCGTTGCGTCTCTCTCGTCAAAATTAAAACGTTTTATTGAAACTCAATTAAGTTGGGCATTCTCACGGCTCACGCGACGAGGACAACGACAAGAGACTGTAACTGCAACAACAACATCAGCAACGGCCACACCAAAATTTTAATTATGACTCTCAGTCCCAGTCAGACATGGAATCTGTATCTGTATCTGTCTCGGTTACTGTATCTGTATCTTGAACGGAGTCGAAGTTGAGGCGGCGCATCGCATTACATAAATCTAGCATTGTTTTGGGCCATGTCATAACTCCCTTCATCATACGAGACGATGATGACAGCTGCCATCTTTCCCATGCTCCATGCTGCGGTCTCGTGCTTTATTGCACTTCTTTCGGCATCTTAATGACGATGGCAACGACAATACTTCATTCTTCCCAATTAGTGTTGTTGTTACACCCTCCCCCCCCCCCAAAAAGACAAAACCCATTGATTTGCATAAAATATAGTACAATATATTTTGTGATGCAAGCAGCATCATGAAGTGCTCTAGTTTGCAACATAAGAGTTGCAATCGACTGCGAAAGAATGCAGCCTTATGGGAGTCGTTTGTAAGCCCTGTAATTAATTAGTTCTGCAAATTTGAATATGCCTTACACACGAAAATAAAGAAATGGATTAAAGTGTGGTTAATTAAATCAATATCAGTAGAAGTATTTTAATTTGTCAACTTGGATATAATGTATAAAATTAATACAGCTATTCAGGGTGTACTAGCAGCTAATTAGGATAGTTGACGGTATTTCCGTTAAATTATTAGGTTTCAATTTGTTAACGTATGTATGTATATATAGTTGAAAAATTAAAAAAAAAAATGCATGTTAATGTAATAAGTCTTACACACGAAAAAGTTTAAAACAGCATGGGAAATTAAATAAAGGGCAATTAACATATGCTTATACAATTTTCTAGAGGAAAATAGTTGTAGAGATCGTTTGCAGTATGCATATTATATGACCAATTAATAGAAATAGTCGCAAGTTAATTAAAGAGTTGATTGAAGCTGTTGTGTATAATTAACAAGAAGATATCGCTCGATATCAGTCATAAGACCAAAGCCCCTTGGCAACAACAATGTTGCGCAACATGTCAAGTGTTGACAACCGATCGCTGAATGAATGCGACGGATGGATCGATGGATGGATGGATGGGTGCATTGTAAATAAAGGTCGCTGCTCTGCTGCATATTTACCTGTGAAGCATTTGACGAGCCGGTGTCGATATATGGGATACACATGGGAGAGTAAAATATGCATTTTTCTGTTTTTGTTACCTGCTCAGACAACAAAAGCAAACGAAACGAAATGAAAACGCACAGCTGAAAATGCGGCATGACATGTAACTCATACGCTAGATGGATGAATAGATGGCTGACTGACTGACTATGGATGGCGGAGACAGCAAAATAAAAAAAAAACACAAAAAAAGCGGAAAGAAATTTGGTGTAAAATTTGTTGTTGAGCCGTGGGGTCACGCATTTGTCGGTCGCTGACGAAAAAACAAAAAATAGAAGAGAAAAATAATAAAAATAGAAATAAAACGGGTCTGAAGCTGAAACTGAAGTTGAAGTTGAAGCTGAGCTCAGCACTCGGTTCAGCTGCTAAACAAATACCAAGTACATAAATACATAAATGCCTGCGGTGAAATGCAGAGAGGCAAAGCCAAGCCAGTTAGCTGGCTAGCTAGAAAGATATATGTATGTATGTAGATACCGAGCGAGTGAGAGGCAGAGCAAAGAGACTTGGACTGACAAGCGTGTTGCGAAGGGAGGTGACTCAAAATGGCACATTGACATAGTACGACAGCAGCAAAGTCGTCGACAACTCTGTTTTCTGTTTTCTGTTCGCTGTTTAGCTGTTCAGCTGTTGCACCTGCCCAGCACAATGTCCGCTCGGCGTTTCACGTGAAAAACAAGAACAACAGCCAGGTTGCCACGTCGTTTGGTAATGCGAGAAGTGTGCGCTGTTTACTTACCAAAAACTGAAATGAAAACTGCATCTTAGAACTGCTGTGTCGAGGCTTTGATTAACTCAAGGCATGACATTCAATGGATCTTGGATCAGCGATAGCTGCCAAACAATTGCGTCTCATTCATTTCGGTTGATAAGCAACAAATGGGGGAATTTTGTTTGCTTATCAGAAAAATCGACCTATGACATATAATTTAGCAACTTTGTGCGAACCTAATTATCATTTACTGCCAGTGTGATCTTTGATCTGTATTCCGTGATATGAATAACACTGCATTGTACGCACTTGCCACTGCAAACTGTTATAACAACTGCACTGCACTGCAACACACAACTGCAGCGCATCAGTTGTATGCAGATCGTTATCAATTCCCTCGCGGCAACAACAGCATCAGAGCCAAATAAACGAAAATTATGCTTTAATTGGGCGCTTTTGTCAACGATCCTCGGTCCAAAGTCGTCTCCACTCGAGCTGAACGCTGAACCGAGCCTTTAATTGCAGCTTCAGACATTGACAGCGATGCTAACTGCGCGATAAACATTTTTTTTGGCACTGTTTTCCTTCCCCCCCCCCCCCAACTCTTTCTCTCTCTCGCTCTCTCTCTCTCTCTGTCTGAACGACAATCTTGATATTTGCCAGCTGCGCGACTAAAACTCGGGCTGTGGGGCCAGCGTGTGAATTGCATTGCTCTGCAGAAATTAGATATCCAGAGAGGCAGCTAGGCAGTTGTACCGCGAATATATGAAGGAAGCCATAGACGACAACATAGCGCAGACTAGAGTCGAGACATCGAGACATGACTGATCATCGGCTGAAGACATTAAATCATTCGCATGCTACCAATGCACATTTGATAGCCCCAAGTGGAAGAAGATGCTGCCAATGTTGCTGCTGCGGTTACGCTCGTGAGAAGAAGCCAAGTTAAAGTTTTATAAAGTTATGATTATGAGCATTTCTCTCGCTAGTCAACCGCAAATTGAAATCGCCAGCGACAGACAGATAGATGGACAGTCAGACAGATAGATAGATAGTCAGTCAGTCGGACTACTAGAAAGATAGATTGGGGCAAATAGTAGTTTTTTTTTTTCATTTTTTCTCACACAAGGCGACCTCGGCTAATTTTTGTATTAGCATAAACAGAGACAACGTCATATAGATCGTGAGATGATCGTTTGACTGCAACTCACCACAATGGGGGTACGGGGGAGTTTGCCAACTCACCACATTGCGCGTGCTTGAGCGTGACTCACGCTAACGCCGTTCTCACGCGGTCATCGCTAGCCAGCGGCCCAGGCATAAGGCTTAAACACACCCTGTCCAAGCTGCCGCTGGATACTTTGCTTTATTTGCCAATGCGAGTCACGTTTTCATTTATTTTTTTCTCCTGTTGTTTTTTGCCCCCCGATTTTTCTGTCTCTCTCTCGCGAGCGAGCGCGAGTTTCATTTGAAACACACACAACACGAAGAAGCAAGTTACAAAGCAGGCAAAACTCTCAGCTACCAAAGCTACCAGCTCAGCTTGGCTCAGTTCAGTTCAACTGGCTCGCGTATAATTTATATTACATTAATTTTTCAAGCTCTGCAACGATTGCTGCTGCATGCAGTGCCTGGAAAAATAAAACAAGTCTGCAGTCTGAGTGTACTCGACTGCCACACACCGAATGTCCGAACTTTTTTCTAACATTTTCATTGCTGCTAACGCATTTCACCAGCCAATAGCGTCGTGAATAATTTCCAAGTAATGAATTAGAAATATTTTACATAAAAATACAAAATATTTCTACTGTTGATCAGCAATATTGTTGGTGAGCTAGTTCGCTTGACATTCAATTATTATACCCCTGCAGGCTTTGCATGCCGGGTATACGAGAAAAACAACGCCTGACACCTCATTTGAATGGGGAGTTTGTTGTCTTATCAGCCGCATCGCCACTGGCCGTCCACTTGGTTTGTTTCAGTTTGTTGGGGCTCCTGCTTCTTTACCTCCCCCCGCTGCCCTCTGCTCCCAGGCCAGTCTTTAACAACAGCAGCCAAACATCGATTTCTCAAGCAACAACAGCAACAGCAACAAGATGTTGCTAACTGTTTTGCCTACCGCCATTTAATTTTCCCAATGGCTTCGATTACGATCAACAATCGGCAGCAGCAACACTGCCGCACACACACACACGCACACACACACACACACATGCATACGTTGAAAAGTGAGGTTAGGTTGGGCATTTAGTGAGGTTATGTGTGTTACAAATTAATGCTAAATCTAAAGCATTTTCACACACTTGTAACGGTAAGTGGCAAAGGCGCAGTCAAAGCCAAAGAAAAGCCGTTCCGATCAAGTCTTCTCCCTCTCTCTCTCTCTCTCTCGTCGCTCTCTCACTTTTTTTTGTCTCTATGGAGCTAGCCATTGGCCAAAGAAGTCGCGCCTTAATGATTATTCATTGCTTCTGCGTCTTCAACGCTCATCGCTGTTGCTGTTATTGTTGTTGTCGTTGTTGTTGTTGTTGTTGCTGTTGATGCTGCAGTTGCCTGTTGCTGTTGCTGTTGCAATGCGTGTAATTTTCTCATTGCTGGCTTTGACTTTGGCTTCGATGAAAATTTAATATGCAATCAAGATCGCGCACAAATTACCGTACATAAAAATTGTTTTCTCAAGGGAAAACAACAATGTGCAAGTTGTCGTTCGACTTTAACTCCAAGTCGGGAGTCATCGCCAACAGCAACAACTACAGCAAGCAGTCAACACCAACAAACTCGTCAAAACATCATCATCATTCCCCACAACTTCATCGTCATCGTCATCGGCGTCGTCATCGTCATCGGCAATCGAAGTGCGCCGACGTTGCATTCGATGGCTGCAATTACTTTGCTAATTTGTTGTTGCTGCTGCAGTATTATGTTTGCCGTTTGTTGTTGCTAGAGCCATCGTGTACTATGCTTATTGCTTTTTAATGAGTCAAAAAACGCATTAATTGATCGACTCGACTCGACTCTAGTCGCGTCGCGTCGAACCGCAAACAGCTTTGTTCGGCTTACCTGTGCCAAGGATATGAAACACTTTAAACTCATCGTTGCTTAGCTTTTTGAGAGGCTTTTTTGATTAATAATGTTTAATTAATTGCAAATACGAAAGGGTATTTTTATTATGATGTTGCTTAGCTTTTTGAGAGACTCTTTTGATTAATACTGCTAAATTGATTGCAAATATTGTAAGTGTTTCAATTATAAACTCATCAATGCTGCAACAACATTAAGAAGCTGAACGGCAATCGATTAAGATTGGCCGTTAATTGATTTATGTAAATAAAAATTATCCGGTCGGGCAGAGGAAGTTTATTTTAAATGTATTTCTTTATTATTGATCGATCTCTTGCTTCCAACTAATAAGGCCAAGAATAAGTTTTAATGATACATCTCTATATCACAACTTTAAAATTATTGTCGCTATCATAAGCGTAAATAATACATTGATTATTGACACGCTTTTCTGGGTTAAATACAGTTGTGATATGCAATCTACAAAATTTGCATAGAAGCAACTTTGTTGCTTTGGCTTTGCTGTAAAGTGGAATGATTTGCATCTGTGCGAACTGTGAAAGTCATTTTGGAAGCCGTTGCAAGCGGAAATGAGGCAAGTTTGTCAGTTTGTCAGGAGCTTTAACGCTTTGCCGCGCTTATCGATAGACACAAATCTGCCGCCGAATGCACTGCAGCAGCGGCAGCAGCAGCGTCCATAAACTAGATATTGCAATGCGTTCATTATCGGCAACGCGATCGCCAATCACACATATGTATCTCATATAGTTAAACCCGTATGAATGTATCTCATATCTGCATCTCTCTAACCAGATGTTTATTTTGTATTTGCTTGCAGTTGTTATACGCGTTATGTTGGCGACTACTGTGAACATCGGAATCCCTGCCTGACGGGCCATGGACGCTGCCAGAACGGCGGCACCTGTCAGGTGGCCTTTCGGAATGGTCGGCCGGGCATCTCGTGCCTCTGTCCCCTCGGCTTTGAGGAGTCGCTCTGCGAGATTGCGGTGCCCAATGCCTGTGATCAAGCGCGTTGCTTCAACGGCGGCACTTGCCAGCTGAAAACGCTGCAAGAATTCACCTGCAACTGCGCCAACGGCTATACGGGTAAGTCACACACACACACAAAAACACACGCACACATTTCGCACTTCAATCGATTGCTAATCGCATAACGATTGCTTCTCTATTTTCTCGATTCAGGCGATCACTGCCAGACACAGAATCTGTGCGCCAGTTCACCATGCCGCAACGGTGGCACCTGTTCCGCTTCGGCCGGCAGCAGCAGCTTCAGTTGCAACTGCCCGCCTGGCTTTACCGGTCACACATGCTCCGAGGATGTCGAGGAATGCCAATCGAATCCCTGCCAATACGGCGGCACCTGTGTGAACACGCATGGCTCCTATCAGTAAGTATTCAACTTGAATTCGATTTATCACACCAATTCAGCTAACAGACATAGCCTGATTGGCACCGGCAATTGAGCCACTGCAGATAACTGTCACTCTGCCTGGCTGAGAGATTGGCGCAAATTAAGATTTTTAGTTTAGAACTAAAAGGAAGCTATCCATTAAATGAAGAGCAAACGAAACATAAAATTGAAAATATGTTTAAGATGATTGTAGGTAGTTTGTTTTAGCAATATTCCGATATATTAAAGAATATGTACTTTGAGAAAAATTTGGTATGGGAAAGGATTAACATTGTATGGTCAATATATCCTCGACACAATTGCTTTTTCACCTTGACTCTCAGCTCAGTTGACTCATCATCATTTAGCTAGTGCCATTAACTGAATCTAGTTCATATTTCAACGAATGACAAGTGCAAATTTGGCCGCTTGTTCGACAAAAGATCAGACACATTCCGATTGATGAGCTCTAGACTCTTAAGTTGTCTTATGTCACGAGTTCGGAGGGGGGGCAACCGCAACGATCAGTAGAAAACAAATCGTTAGATTTGCATATTTATCAAATTTATCGAAAAACTGTTTGCGGCTGTGCGCCAAATTAATGACAATTTAAAACTAATAATTTATAAAATCGAATTCGGTATCCATTGTTGCGGGTTTCGAATGGATCGTTTTGTGGCTGACTACACACAAAGATACCACACGTTAGTATTTGCATATGAAATCGATTAAGATTGTTTATGGATTTTTTTGGGCCGAACACTGGTCAACAAATTGGCAATTGGCCAAGTTGACCAACTCACAAACGATCAACGACCAACGACAACGACGACGACGACGACGACGCAACGTTTCCACTCTAATTAAAATATACAAAACCGAAAATATAAATACAACAAAAAGAGAAGAAAACTATTGAAATAAATCACACACAACTGATCATTCAATAGACGAAACTCACTCCTTCTCTGCCTGCCCCCGCTTTTCCCATCAACTAACTGAAATTTCCGGCGCTTTGTTGATCTGGTCCGGCTTTGGCTTTGGTCTACGTAAATTAAATTATTTCGTTGGCATCATTTGCATTTTTAATTTGAAACACACAAATTACCGAAGGGGCTTGGCTACCAAGGGGAAGCAGAAGGGGAGGAGAAGGTATTTAACTCTTTTGTTAAGCTTAAACGGCAACTTCTAACACAAAAATAATGACTAAAATCCGAGCTAAAAAGTGCGAGGTGAACATGTGTTTTATTGTGATGTCTGCCGTCTCTTTCTCGCCATTTATATCACTGGACATGGATAATTAGCATATGTTTCGATCACTAATTGATAATTTGTTGAATTGTCGCGCGGTTAAATTACTGCGCTTTCGTTGCTTTTCAGCACCACGCATAAATTGCATGAAACACCTGAAAATCCTGAAATTGTTGATTATAATTTTTGTGCATTTCTTCATTAGCATAAAATGAAAACTAACATCCTGAATGTGTAGCTCTTTCTCTCCTTCTCTTATGCTTTATCGCGATAGAGCAAAATTATTGCAGTTACTTCCGTCGCTAGACTCATAAATTGCAATTAGAATTTGAATACGAATACGAACCAGACGAGTACTCGTAAAGTTGACGTTTTAATGCCTTATTTAGCGGAATCAGTATCGGTATCAATATCAGTATTCATTTTCAATTTTTTTTGTCAATGGGTGCACACACATTTAGATTTGGCTTTAATGGCTGCCACTGTTGGCGGCTTTCGATAAATTCGCATTAATTTCCCATTCAATATCTGATTTGGTTGTGTTTATGCGTAAATAAAACGTTATTTAAATTTTCGCCAAATAAAATGGTTAATTTAGTGGACTGGACAGCGCGATACATGGATATTATATATGTATGTTATGTACAACACCCGATATACCACTAGCTTAGTCATGCTCTATGCCAATATGAATATGAATGAGTGAATGCATATGAATAGCCGTCCCCGAATTACATGCATAAACATTTCGGCCATAAGGCATACGGCATAGATTCTAAGCCTGTCAGTTGCCAATATTTACGGCTGCAAACGAAATGAATAAATCGCTGAATGAATGAATACATTTTCAAATACTTCTTCACCGCCATTCAGTGAATACATTTCGTTTTCTTCTGCATACATTTCGCTTTACGCCAGACGACATTTTGTTGGACAATCGGCGACTGAGTCAATTCATTTGCTATGCTGTAAATGTGAGTGTATTCATAAATATCAAGTGAGAATATTCACATGAGTGAAAGTAAAAATAGTTTCCACTTTTGACCAAAAGTGAGTGTATTCATGAATGACTGTGAATATGTACTGAGTGTATTTATGATTACTTATGCGAGTGTATTCATGAATAGCAGCGAATCTGAAATGAGTACTCTTACAAAACTTGCTAATCATTTTAAGTTTGCCACTTTTTGTTGAACAGCCGTCTTTAAAGGGAACTCGCTCGTGAATAAATTAATACTTATGAATAGATTGAGTCACACGTTCGAGTATGCTGAATTGGCCGGACTCTAACGATTATCGCACACGCGATGAGTGCATTCACTACGTGAACTTAATGATCCAACGATCAGCTCAGCCCTTTACCTTAGCGGTGGGTCTCCGGGAGGAGCATTGATCTTCTTCTTTCTTCCGCCATCAAACACAACAACAACGATGAACAACACAACAAAAAAGTACCGGGTATAAAAATGCTCGGCCCGCGGCCATTTGCCCGCTGAGTTTCACATGTCAATCAAAAATCAATTTTGAATTTCATTCGTTAGTTTTGCCCAAAGCGAAGAAGGTGAAGCAATTTTCGATGTGTAATTTGGTCAGCAAAGCACCAGGAGAGGGGAGGAGATGGGGAGATCGAGAGATCGAGCGAGAGGGAAGTAAGGTAGCTCGGTTCATTGGCCAGTTACACAGGTCCCTAAAGACTATGTTATTGCGGCACTCGAGGCCTGTTGCCTATTTAAGCGTTTTTGTGCCATTTAATTGTTTAATTTAATTAAATGCGTTTAATGGTCTTAATTAGCGGCTGCCAAAGGGAGAAGGCGAGAGAGACAGAGAGATAGAGAAAAGGAAGTTAAAGAGCAGCTGCCTTTTATGGCCAAAGTGCACACTGTGCACAGTGGGCCAAAGCAAAGCAAACCAGTTTTTCAATTCCCAAGAATTTTCGTGTAGTTGCCAATGAATTAAGTTTTCATATAATAAACATAAACAATTAGAGGAATTGTATCCAAAAAATCAATGTACACACAGCAAAGAGTACAGAAAGAGAAAGAGAGAAAAATACTAATGAAAATAAAAAATAGAAAAAATGAAAAACTAGCTACCAACATTGTTATGGCCCTCTTTGTAGTTTACTCAGCCCCAAAGAACCGGTTAAATGCCTGCCAACGCTAAGCAATTGTAACAGGCAGCAAGCAAACAGAAATAGAGAGGGAAACACTTGGAGAGCGAGACAGGGAGAGTGACAGAGAGAGAGGAGGCCAAAGTATAGATCAGGCTCTTAACCAAGCATAGACGAACAGCAGCAGCAGAAACAGCAGCTGTGTCGGATGAGGCGCATGCCATGTCCATCCATCACCAGCATCCATCCAACAGGCACATTTTGCTTCAAAACGGAAGTTGCACGTTGCGCGTTGCACGTTGCAATTAACTTTTTCGTGTGATGCTGCTGCTGCCACCAAAATTCCCGTTGCCCATCGGTCGAACACTGCTAATATTGCAATTATTCACAACTCTTTGCAGATGCATGTGCCCCGCTGGCTACACTGGCAAGGATTGCGATACCAAGTACAAGCCCTGCTCCCCGTCGCCCTGCCAAAATGGTGGCACATGTCGCGCCAACGGACTCACCTACGACTGCAAGTGTCCACGTGGTAAGTGTGCATTTTTAACCCAATTTTAAACTATTGCAAATATCAATGAAAAGATATCCTTATATATGTACATATATTTCTGAGCAAGAAGTGTCAATTTAACATAGATTCCAAAGATTCCCATTTTTACGGATATTTTATATCTATCGATATCTGAGTTATTGCCACTTCAATTTCAATTCTTTTGACAAGCGTTACGCAACTGCAAACATCAGACAAGATATCCTTAAATCTCCATATATGATTGAAATACATATCGTAATTAAATAACATAAACTATAGAGTCTGAACGAGAAGAATCGATTCAGATTCTACCTTGATGTGATTGCCTATAGTGTGTTCCAGTTGCATGCGATCGATATATGTACGTAGAGTACACATAATATCCATTGTTATCGAAGTCAGTGTCAATGGTTAGTTAAAGTGACATCTGCCGCTGTTTAATAACAAATGCTGCCCCCGCAGCCGCTTGCTGCTCTCCACACATTTGATGTCAATTGTCGCCCCATTCAATTTGAGCATGTAAATTGCCTACATTTGCATACATATATTTATGACTGAGTGTGAGTGTGTGCGTGTGCGTGAGAGTGTTTGTGTGTGCAATTTAATTCGCTCAATTGAAGCAGCGACTCGCGTTGCATTTGCGGTGGGGCAGCGAAGGCGGTGGCGATGCAATGATGAGAATGGACAGGGTTAGTTAGTAAATTGCAATGGACGGACGACGGACGGTCAGTCTGAGCACAGTTTGAGAGCGATTGGCGCGAGGGGCGTTGGGGGTTGGTTGGAAAGGGAAGGGAAGGGAAGGCGGAAGGGTTTGTTGCTCATTTTAATTGCGCCCAATCAAAAATTCTAATGAGCCGAGCGTGTGAAAGTGTGACCAAAGGCGGCAGCCATTTTTGTTTTGCGGCTGAACTGAAGGAATTTGTTTTGCGGCAGACAAGGCAATGTTATAACGCCTTTTGTGTGCCCCAGTGTTGGGCAACACAAATTACAGATAGTGTATAACAAAAGCAAAAGCAGCAACAACAACAACAACAATAAACGAGTCGAAACTAACAACACGACACGAAGCGCCCTGTGGACATCACGATGGAAGTGGAAGAGCGAAGCGCGGGAGACGCCAATGGGAATTTTGTTGAAGAGCGAGGGGCGGAGTTGCACTCATTATGCAAAACGGGCGGCACAAACCGCAGTCGCAGTCGCAGTCGCAGTCGCAACGGCTACAACAAACAACAACAAAAAGAAACTGTTTGCAACTTGTTTCCCAGGTGCCGCCTTCAACCCGATTTCCTTCAACGACGGTCGACGATGACTTCAATCAGGACAGTCAAAGGCATCAAAATCGAGCTTAATTTGCTCTGCTGCCCAAGTAAATTACAAATAAATCAGCCACGGACCATGATGATGTACGATCGACGTTGCACGTTGCGATGCTTAAGCGCAGTTACGCCCTAAGGAGGTCATGCTCACAGTCCCCCTCCTCCCCAAAAACAGACTGTGAAAGAGACAGCAAGCGACTGAGAGAGAGCGAGAATGCCGTGGAAAATGGGATGCGTTGCTTTTGGGGTAAAAGTTGCAACTTGCAGCTGATGAATGATGTACAATGCAATTTGGTAGCAGTGCGAGTGGGGCGGAGAAGAGGGCAGGGGGGTTAGCTAGCAAACGAGTTTGCCTTCGCGTGGGCAGCAGCAGCAGCAGCAGCAACAAAAGTAAACTTGGGCCAGCGCTTGGCTCGTGGCGAGTCATGACTCAGAAGAACCACTTCACACACACACACACACACACACACACACACACACACACACACACATACAGAGACAGAGGCAGAGACAGACTCGATAAAACCGACATTGCATTAATCGATAACTGTTTCAGCTGGCAACATTGTTGCTAAGCTTTCGGAATATGCATTATGATGATGGGAAAGGAATTCGATTTGTTGTGCCTTAATTGCTGGGCAACATTGTTGCAACGTTTGTTTTTTTGTCACACAGGTCGTCGCTTGACCCAACGGACCAACAACTCATGCAAATTGTTGCAAGTAAATTGCACTTAAATGGGCACACATACACATGTACATATGTACATATGTATGTTGCATGCAACGCAACAAAAGAAGAAATAAGCAAATTACACATTGCAGGCTGGGCTGCATAATTTTAGCAGGCATTTAATTAAATGTTTGCTCTTTGGCGTAGTTTGAGAGTCACTGGAGCAACTGCTGAGAGAGTTCAAAGTGCCACTAAGTGACTGGGTAACCATCAACGAATGTGGCATGCATCGTGTATATACAAATGTACATACATATGTATGTATATATGTATATTTGTAGATAAAACACATGTGCAACAGATCAACAGATGCTGTTGTTGCCCTGCCTTGGTTTATTTTTAAAAAGTATGCATTGAAAATGCCACTCTCCAGTCAACAGGCAACAAGTTGCAGTCTCCCCAGCCAGACACACACACACACACAGTCACACACACAACATAATCATAATAATAACAAAAAAATGCCCACAAAAAACTGTGCACAGCAACAACAACAACAAAATCGATCAGCCCCAACAACAATGACAATAACTGGGCTGGCACAACAAACTATGGCTCTGTGTGTGTGTGTGTGTTTTGGGCCCTTCTTTTAAGACCAAAACGAAGCGAAGAAACCCGACCTAGCCAGGCAAAGCCATTAAAATAAGCTGTGGGCGAGCAGCAAGCACTGAGCGCACAGAGAGAGAGCGAGAGACCAGAAGTTAGAGAGAGTGAGGGCGCGCATGTATGTAAAAAGAAGGTGGTGCAGAAGGAGAGGGGAGGGGGAGCGAGCCGTTGAGTCGTTGAGTGGGGAGAGGTCGACATAAAGTGCGATTTAATTCCTCGAATGAAGCACAAAGTAAAGCGCAATGAACAAAGTCGAAGTCCGAACATAAAAGTAGAAAACTCGATCGAACCGAGTAGACCCGAGCGCAGTCGACACGAAGTGAGCCGAACGATGAGGCGTGCCGAGACAACAAACGAACGAAAGAAGCCAAGTCGCAGTCGCAGCATAAGCAACATTTGCTGTTGTTATGCTTCCACTAACGCGATCTCACTCACTCTATCTCTCGCACTCTCTCTCTCTCTCGTTGTGCTTGTGGATGACAAAGGAGGGGAAAACGAGCGCGCTCGTGGACGACGCTCGTTGCGCTCGTTTGCTTGGCGCGCATTCAGATAGAGCTGCCTGGCCAGATATGAGACCGTGGGAAAGAACAACCAAAGACGTGTTGTACACACACACACACACACAGCCGCTCATACTTATACACATGCGCATGCGAGCGTCTGTTTTATTTCTTCTTCTTTGCATTTTGTTTGCTCATTCGCTTCGCATGCGCAGCGGCGCGACGGCTTTATTGTTGTTGTTTGTTTGTCTGTATGTATGTATTTACGTGTGTGTGTGTGTGTGTGAATGTGTATATGTATGTATAAATGTATGTCTGTATGAATATAGATTGCCGCAGGCGCAACCTTTTGAGAGAGCAAAAGAGCGCCGGCTGTTGTTCTTGGTTTACCTGTCTGAGCGCACTCTCTCTCTCTTTCTCTCTCTCTATGCCTGTGTCTCCCTCTCTTGATTGCCTCCCTCATGCTGTGCTCTATTCGCTCACCAAACTCCATCTGGCTGCCAAAACATGTGCAACACAGCTGCATACGCCGCCTTACCCACACACACACGCACATTGTCAGGCTTGCTTTTGTATGTGTAGACATATTTTAAGCGTTGTCTGCGCTTTCTGCGCCTTCTTCGCATTGCCTGGCAACCACTTTTTATATCAGCCCTGGCCAGTGGTTGTTGTTGTTGTTATTGCTGGAAACGTTTTCGTTTATTGAAGTATTTTATGATGCTGTGTGTTGTTGTCCATAAATCTGTTTATGCACTTCATTGAGCACACACACATGTCTAACATACCCACACATGCACGCACACACACTCATGTGTTCAAAACTCCCACATCCCCACACAATAAAAAGTGTGACCCTTTTTAACTGGACACTAATCACTTTTTGCTAGTCCAATTACTTTTTTATGCAACTCCAAATTTCTATAGAATCCCACAACTTTCCCTAGTTTACTTCACAAAATCCTTTTGCGATTACATTATTGTACAGTCAATCTTCTCAAATCGAACGAAAACGAACATTTTCCCGATAAACTTATCTCATTGCAAATCAATGTTTACACTTGAACAAGTCTCCTAGCAGTTTAAGTCAACAGACATCTTCGTGGATCTGACATTGTTTATTTCATGGATTTGCGAGCATTTACTTTTCTTGAAATTAAAGTTGGTTTAAGTTAATATTTGGTTCAATCAGATTAGTTTTTGAATATATGTATGTACATATGTACATATGTATGTACATATGTATGTACATATGTACATACATATGAATGCATGGGTTGCCCAATTTGTATAATCGCATAGTATTTTTATTTGACCGGGATTCGACTATAAACAGTCGACATTAAAATCAAGCAACGTTGCCAAACTTCTCTTAGAAAATATGAGCAACAAAGCACAATCAGTTTCGCGAATAGTTTCATTTAACACCGATTTTTCATTAGATTTACTGGATCTATTAGTTGATTGATTTTGTCTTAGTTCGAACAACGTTGCCAAACTTCACTTGGATAATCGTTCTGTTCATATAGTATCATAAGATTGCATCTATTATATTGTTAGCTAATCGAAACTATCTCTTACTTGTCTTTGTAGGCTTCGAGGGCAAGAACTGCGAGCAGAATATCGACGACTGCCCCGGAAATCTGTGCCAGAACGGCGGCACCTGTGTGGACGGCATCAACGACTATCGCTGCAACTGTCCGCCGAACTTCACGGGGCGCTTCTGCGACGTGGATGTGGACGAGTGTGCGCTGCGTCCGTCCGTCTGCCAGAATGGCGCAACCTGCACGAATGCCCACGGCACCTTCAGCTGCATCTGTGTGAATGGCTGGAACGGCAGCGATTGCAGTGAGAACATCAACGACTGCTGGAATGCGGCCTGCTTCGACGGTGCCACTTGCATCGACGGCGTGGGCAGCTTCTACTGCCGCTGCTCGGCGGGCAAGACGGGTCTGTTGTGCCACCTGGACGATGCCTGCACCTCGAATCCCTGTCATGCCGATGCCATTTGCGACACCAGCCCCATCAACGGCTCCTACACATGCTCCTGTGCCACCGGCTACAAGGGCGTCGATTGCTCCGAGGATATCGATGAGTGCGATCAGGGATCACCGTGCGAGCACAACGGCATCTGTGTGAATACGCCGGGCTCGTTCATGTGCAACTGTTCGCAGGGCTTCACGGGTCCGCGCTGCGAGACGAACATCAACGAGTGCGAATCACATCCGTGCCAGAACGAGGGCAGCTGCCTCGATGATCCGGGCACCTTTCGTTGCGTCTGCATGCCCGGCTTCACGGGCACCCAGTGCGAGATCGATATCGACGAGTGCCAGTCGAGTCCGTGCCTCAACGACGGCACCTGCCACGACAAAATCAACGGCTTCAAGTGCAGCTGCGCCTTGGGATTTACGGGGGCTCGCTGCCAGATCAACATCGACGACTGCCAATCGCAGCCGTGCCGCAACATGGGCATCTGTCACGACTCCATCGCCGGGTACAGCTGCGAGTGTCCGCCGGGCTACACGGGCGCCAGCTGCGAGATCAACATCAACGACTGCGACTCGAGTCCGTGCCATCGGGGCAAGTGCATCGATGGGGACAACAGCTTCAAGTGCCTGTGTGATCGCGGCTTCACCGGCTACTTGTGCCAGAAGCAGATCAACGAGTGCGAGTCGAATCCCTGCCAGTTCGGCGGCCACTGCGTCGACCGCGTGGGCAGCTACATCTGCCAGTGCCAGCCGGGCACCAGTGGCAAGAACTGCGAGATCAATGTGAACGAGTGCCACAGCAATCCGTGCAACAACGGCGCCACCTGCGTGGACGGCATCAACAGCTACGACTGCAAGTGTGTGCCCGGCTTCACGGGCCAGCACTGTGAGCTCAATGTGAACGAGTGCGCGAGCAATCCGTGCGCCAACAACGGGGTCTGCATGGACCTGGTGAACGGCTTCAAGTGCGAGTGTCCGCGAGGCTTCTACGACGCGCGATGCTTGAGCGACGTGGACGAGTGTGCGTCGAGTCCGTGCGTGAACGACGGCCGCTGCGAGGACGGCATCAACGAGTTCATCTGCCACTGTCCGCCCGGGTATGCGGGCAAGCGGTGCGAGCAGGACATCGACGAGTGCGCCAGCAATCCGTGCCAGCACGGCGGCATCTGCTTCGACAAGCTGAACGCCTTCAGCTGCCAGTGCATGCCCGGCTACACCGGCCACAAGTGCGAGACGAACATCGACGACTGCCTGAGCAATCCGTGCGCGAACGGCGGCACCTGCATCGACAAGGTCAATGGCTACAAGTGCGTCTGCAAGGTGCCGTACACGGGCCTCAACTGCGAGAGCCAGCTGGACCCGTGTGCCAGCAATCGGTGTCGCAACGAGGCCAAGTGCACGCCCAGCCCCAACTTCCTGGACTTCTCGTGCACCTGCAAGCTGGGCTACACGGGACGCTACTGCGCCGAGGACATCGACGAGTGCGCGTTCAGCGCGCCGTGCCGCAACGGCGCCACCTGCGTCAATGTGCCCGGCTCGTACCGGTGCGTGTGCAACAAGGGCTACGAGGGTCGCGACTGCGCCATCAACACCGACGACTGCGCCTCGTTTCCCTGCCAGAACGGCGGCACCTGCCTGGACGGCATTGGGGACTACGACTGCCTGTGCGTGGACGGCTTCGAGGGCAAGCACTGCCAGACGGACATCAACGAGTGCCTGAGCATGCCCTGCCAGAACGGGGCGACGTGCCGGCAGTACGTGAACAGCTACACGTGCACCTGTCCGCTGGGCTTCAGCGGCATCAACTGCCAGACAAACGACGAGGACTGCACGGAGAGCTCGTGCCTGAATGGCGGCAGCTGTGTGGACGGCATCAACGGCTACAACTGCAGCTGTCTGGCCGGCTACAGCGGCGCCAACTGCCAGTACAAGCTGAACAAGTGCGACTCGGCGCCCTGCCTCAACGGGGGCACTTGCCACGAGCAGCGCGAGGAGTACACGTGCCACTGCCCCAGCGGCTTCACGGGCAAACAGTGCTCCGACTACGTGGACTGGTGCGCGCAGTCGCCGTGCGAGAACGGCGCCAGTTGCAGCCAGCTGAAGCATCAGTTCAACTGCAAGTGCGCCGCCGGCTGGACGGGCAAGCTGTGCGACGTGCAGATGATCAGCTGCCAGGACGCGGCGCAGCGCAAGGGCATCAGCGTGAAGCAGCTGTGCAACAACGGCACCTGCAAGAACCACGGCAACAGCCACGTCTGCTACTGCTCGCAGGGCTATGCGGGCAGCTACTGCCAGCAGGACATCGACGAGTGCGCCTCGCAGCCGTGCCAGAACGGCGGCAGTTGCCGGGATCTGGTTGGCGCCTACGAGTGCAGCTGTCGGCAGGGCTTCCAGGGCCAGAACTGCGAGCTGAACATCGACGATTGTGCGCCGAATCCGTGCCAGAACGGCGGCACCTGCCACGACCTGGTGCAGGGCTTCAGCTGCAGCTGTCCGCCCGGCACGCTGGGCATCATCTGCGAGCTGAATCAGGACGACTGCAAGCCGGATGCGTGCCACAACAACGGCAGCTGCATTGATCGCGTCGGCGGCTTCGAGTGCTCGTGTCCGCCGGGCTTTGTGGGCGCCCGCTGCGAGGGCGACATCAACGAGTGCCTGAGCAATCCGTGCTCCAATGCGGGCACCCTCGACTGCGTCCAGCTGGTGAACAACTATCACTGCAACTGCCGGCCGGGGCACATGGGACGCCACTGCGAGCACAAGGTCAACTTCTGTGCGCAGTCGCCGTGCCAGAACGGCGGCGTCTGCAGCACCAAGCAGAGCGGCCACCACTGCGTCTGTGCCGACGGCTACTACGGCAAGAACTGTGAGTTCAGCGGGCAGGACTGCGACTCGAATCCGTGTCGCGCGGGCAGCTGCATCATCGACGACGCCGGCGGCTATCGCTGCGAGTGCAGTCGCGGCACCGCCGGCCAGCACTGCGAGCTCGATACGCTGGACGAGTGCCAGCCGAATCCGTGCCTGCAGAACGCGGCCTGCGACAACCTGCTCGGCGACTACGACTGCCTGTGTCCCAGCAACTGGACGGGCAAGCGCTGCGAGATCTACGACAAGAACTACGCCGGCTGGGCGGGCGGCGGCAACAGCAATGCCGGCAACGGCGGCGGCGCGACGGGCGGCATCAACGGCGGCGCAGGCATCTACGATGCGGATCTGGAGCAGCAGCGGGCCATGTGCGAGAAGCGCGGCTGTCCGGAGAAGCAGAGCAACGGCGTCTGCAACAGCGAGTGCAACACGTATGCGTGCAACTTCGACGGCAACGACTGCTCGCTGGGCATCAATCCGTGGGCCAACTGCACGGCGCCGCAGTGCTGGCGCGTCTTCATGGACGGCCAGTGCAACGAGGAGTGCAACAACGCCGCCTGCCTCTACGACGGACGCGACTGCGAGCAGAAGCTGAAGCGCTGCGCCGCCATCTACGACGTGTACTGCCAGCAGCATTACGGCGACGGCAAGTGCGACTATGGCTGCAACAATGCCGAGTGCAGCTGGGACGGACTGGACTGCGAGAAGTCGGAGCAGTCGGCGCAGCTGGCCGAGGGCGCCATGTCCGTGGTGATGCTGATGGACATACGCGAGTTCCGCTCCAAGCAGGCCAAGTTCCTGCGCGAGATGAGCCACGTGCTGCGGACCACGGTGCGCGTGAAGAAGGACGCCGACGGCAGCGACATGATCTTCACGTGGAAGGGCAGCTCGCGCATGCCCGAGATCCAGGACACCGAGTTCGGACGCAAGCATAAGATACTCTACACGGAGCGCAACGAGCAGACGGGCATCCAGATCTATCTGGAGATCGACAATCGCAAGTGCACCGAGTGCTTCAATCGGGCCACCGAGGCGGCCGAGTTCCTCGCCGCCTCCGCCGCCAAGCACACGTTCGCCAACCGCTATCCCATCTACAGTGTGCGCGGCGTCCAGGACACCGCGGACGTGGACTACGAGTCGCCGGCGAACGTCAAGTACGTGATTGCCGGCATTATTCTGGTCATCATTGCGCTGGCCTTCTTCGGCATGGTGGTGAGCACGCAGCGCAAGCGGGCGCACGGCGTCACCTGGTTCCCCGAGGGCTTCCGTGCGCCCGCCGCGGCCGTGATGCAGCGCCGTCGTCGCGATCCCCACGGCCAGGAGATGCGCAACCTGAACAAGCAGGTGGGCCTCTCCCAGGCGCAGGCGCACCAGCTGCCCGGCGGCAGCAGCAGCCACTGGTCGGACGACGAGTCGGACATGCCGCAGCCGAAGCGACAGCGCGGCGATCAGCTCAACAGCGGCGCCCTCGTGGGTCTCGGCGGCCTGGGCGGGGGCAGTGTGGCGGGCCTGACCAGCGTCGGCTATGCCAGCGATCACACCATGGTCAGCGAGTACGAGGAGGCGGATCAGCGTGTCTGGTCGCAGGCGCACCTGGATGTGGCCGATGTGCGGGCGATTATGACGCCGCCGGCGCACCAGGATGGCGGCAAGCACGACGTGGATGCGCGCGGTCCGTGCGGTCTGACGCCCCTGATGATTGCGGCGGTGCGCGGCGGCGGCCTGGACAGCGGCGAGGATGTGGAGAACAACGAGGACAGCACGGCTCAGGTGATCTCGGATCTGTTGGCGCAGGGCGCCGAACTGAATGCCACCATGGACAAAACCGGCGAGACGTCGCTGCACCTGGCCGCTCGCTATGCACGCGCCGATGCCGCCAAGCGGCTGCTCGACGCCGGCGCCGACGCCAATTGCCAGGACAACACGGGCCGGACGCCGTTGCATGCGGCGGTCGCTGCCGACGCCATGGGCGTCTTTCAGATTCTGCTGCGCAACCGGGCCACCAATCTGAATGCACGCATGCATGACGGCACCACGCCGCTAATACTGGCCGCTCGACTTGCCATCGAGGGCATGGTGGAGGATCTGATAACGGCGGACGCGGACATCAATGCGGCGGACAACTCGGGCAAGACGGCGCTGCATTGGGCCGCGGCGGTCAACAACACGGAGGCGGTGAACATACTGCTGATGCATCATGCGAACCGCGATGCCCAGGACGACAAGGACGAGACGCCACTGTTTCTGGCGGCACGCGAGGGCAGCTACGAGGCCTGCAAGGCGCTGCTCGACAACTTCGCCAATCGCGAGATCACCGATCACATGGATCGCCTGCCCCGCGACGTGGCCAGCGAGCGGCTGCATCACGACATTGTCCGGCTGCTGGACGAGCATGTGCCGCGCTCGCCGCAAATGATCAGCATGACGCCGCAGGCGATGATCGGGTCGCCGCCGCCGGGCCAGCAGCCGCAGCTGATCACCCAGCCGACGGTGATTGCGGCCGGTGGCGCGGCCGGCAAGCAGAGCAGCCAGGCGGCCAAACAGAAGGCCGCCAAGAAGGCCAAGCTCATCGAGAGCAACAGTCCGGACAATGGTCTGGACAATGCGGCCGTTGGCGGCGGCAGCTTGCGTCGCAAGGCCAGCTCAAAAAAGGCCAACAACCACAACAACAACAACAACAACAATGGCAGCAGCGCGGCCTCAAAAAGGCCATGAACAGCCTAAATGCCGCCCAGCTGCTGAGCGCCGCGACGGGGCCGGCGACGTTGGGCAACTGCGGGGACCTGGACTCGTCGCCGCCACCGCCGCAAGTGCAGGCGGGCAACGGCAGCGCCAACGGCCAGCTGGTGAATCTGCCCAGTCCCTACGACACGACCTCCATGTACTCCAACGCCATGGCGGCGCCGCCGAACAACAACGGGACCAAGCAGCCGCCGAGCTATGAGGATTGCATCAAGGTAAGCGACCAGCAACTGCTAAATATGCATATATTAATTCCCTTACTTCCCGTAGAACGCACAGTCACTGCAATCGCTGCCAGCCAACAGCCTGGACATGATCAAGCTGGACACGTACGGCTACTCGATGGGCTCGCCATTTCAGCAGGAAATGCTGAACGGACAGGCGATGGGCCTGAACGGCGGACGCAGCACAAACACGCTGTGCGGCCTCGGCGGCGGCGTGCCCAACGGCGGTCACGAACAGGGCCTCAGTCCGCCCTACTCGAATCAGTCGCCGCCGCACTCGGTGCAGAGCAGTCTGGCGCTATCGCCGCATGCATATCTGGGTAAGTGTAGAGAGTGCATCGCGAGTACATTAACTGTTATAGTACTAACGCTTCATCTATCCACCTGTGTTTGTAGGCTCACCGTCGCCAGCCAAATCGCGGCCCAGTTTGCCAACATCGCCGACGCACATTCAGGCGATGCGGCATGCCACGCAACAGAAGCAATTCGGCAGCAATCTCAACAGTCTACTCGGTGGGGGCAACAACGGCTCGCTGGGACCGCAGAGCTCGCCGGTTAGCCTGGGCATCATCTCGCCCACGGGCAGCGACATGGGCATCATGCTGGCGCCTCAGTCCTCCAATAATGCGAAAGGCAGTGCAATAATGCAGACGTTGTCACCGCTGCAGCAGCAGCAACAGCAGCAACAACAGCAGCAGCAGCAGCAACAGCAGCAGCAGCAACAACAGCAGCAGCAGCAACAGCAGCAGCAGCAACAACAGCAGCAGCAACAACAGCAACAGCAGCAACAAGCTATTGGAGGCCTTGAGTTCGGTTCAGCCGGTTTGGACTTGAATGGATTTTGTGGATCTCCGGGTAAGTTGATTGATCATTCAATGATTCCATTGCGAAGACTAATCAAAACTCCTCTGTCCATTGCAGACTCATTTCACTCGGGTCAAATGAATCCGCCTTCAATACAAAGTTCAATGTCGGGATCCTCGCCATCGACCAACATGCTGTCGCCATCGTCGCAGCACAACCAGGCCTTCTATCAGTACCTAACGCCGCCCAGCCAGCATTCGGGCGGCCACACGCCGCAGCATCTGGTGCAGACGCTGGACAGCTATCCGACGCCGTCGCCTGAATCGCCCGGACACTGGTCCTCGTCGTCGCCGCGCAGCAATTCCGATTGGTCCGAGGGCGTGCAGTCGCCGGCGGCCAACAATTTGTACATCTCCGGCGGCCATCAGGCCAACAAGGGGTCCGAGGCCATTTACATTTGACAAAGAGAGGCCTAGGCGGTAATGGATAATGGATAATGGAAAATGGATAATGGTTGACGATGGTTCGATAGAATGAGAGATAGCTCCAAGAGCGCCAATGTTTTTGTGACGACTACAACTACAACGACAAGAATGACATCCCAACAACCCAAGCACCTCCCTCCCAAAACACAGACAAGAACTCAAACTTCTTTTTTTTTGCCTAGAACTTAAGCTTTAATTTAAAACGAAAGAAACGTAATAATTGTAGTAATTTAAATGATTAATATTAAAGTTTGTTGTACAGTGCGCGTTGAGATCGTATATCATAAATGGTATATATACTCCCCAGATATATACTTAAATCTTTTATTTGTAAGTAGTTAGTGAACTTTTCAGTTTCGTCTCCCCCCCCCCCCATCAACAATAACAATAACTAATATATTGTGCGCAAACACGTTTTAAACAGTTTCAATGAATTACATTGAAAACGAAACGAAATGATATCAGAGGGAAATTTTGTAATCCGTTTCACAGCTTCCAGTAAATGATAAAAGATAAACGAAAAGAAAACAATTATAATTAGCGCAAATTATTTTTATTATTATTATTAATTATTGTAATTGTATCGCATAAATGTCGGCCAACGTTTTTCTCTAGCGCCCTATATAAGTTTTAATTAAATTCAATTAATTATCAAATAGCAACTAGAGCATCGACTACGTTCGTTTAACCGTCTACTATTAAGTTTAAACAATAACAAGATAATTCAATTAACTAATTGCGTAATCTATTATATCATGTTTAGCTGTTAGTTTCGAAACTGAAGTGCTTATATAAACAAAATTGTTAGCTATACTATATATACGATTGCAAACTACGAAACACATTCTGCAAAACACAATATCAATTTTTTTTTTATTATTATTATACATTTACACTTACATTTTTTATGTAATTCTACATATAAATCTATTAAGTTAAGCATAAATTTGTAAAAAGATTCTCATAATTGTTTGAATTAAGTTGAAAAACAAAAGGCAAGAGCAAAAACATGAAAAAGACAACAAACTTTAACATTTTCCAACAATTTTTTAGTTAGGCACTAGGCAGACTACAATTTAAGTTTTTTAACTGAAACCGATAAATATAAATATATATATGTCTATTTTTATGTATTTTCAAAAAATATGCAACAGTTTTTTGTCATCGCGATTGATTTGGACATCTGTCAAATTTCGATTTTATTTTTATTATTATTTTGCATTTTTTTTTTTGTAGTTTTGCTGCGATTCTTTTTTAATTTTAATGTGTAAATTGTACAATTTTTTGTTGTCCTAAACTTAAAACAGCGAATGAAACATGCAAATGCAAATTTTTTTGACATAATAAATATAAAATAATTATTTTAAAAACAATGAAGGTTTTTTTTTATTCATATTATCATTATTACATGGTTCTTAATATGTAGCAAAAGTAGTAGCTGGAGTGGTGGTAGTCAGAAGGTAGGCCAATATCTTTGTTTACTGGGATTATCTGAAATTTCTCTGCATATTACAACGAAATTATTCCAGAATGAAAGGTACAAAAAAAACGGAAAAATTGGTATTTATTTTTTTATTTTTTTTTTTGGCAATATAAGTAATTCTAAAGAACTGATATTTAGAGATAATTCGTAACACAATCACAGTTCTTAATCGCAAATCAAATCAGCTTACTTTATTGTGCAAAAATGGGCGAGTCCCTCGATTACGTCGATAGCGATTTTTTGGCACTAGCCGCAGATAAATGTAACTTTAAAGCACGGGGCAATTCCCCATCCATGGTCTGTTTGGAGCATCATAAATAAAATTCTCTAATCGTGAGAAGCCCCTAATGCAATTGACAATCCACTCGGAACAACTAACTGACTAGCTGATAAGATATCAAATCGAATCCAATCAAATCGCATATAAAGGTGGCTCTACCCATCGATCAGACATCATTGACAATCTGCAAGTAACTTGGAATAATCCAAAAGCATTCAATATGTTGAAGACTCTTTTGATTGCCTGTTTGGCCATTAGCCTGGCCTCTGCTGCTCCTCATAGCCAGCTGGATGGACGCATTGTGGGCGGATTGGATGCCGCTGAAGGGCAGTTCCCTCATCAAGTGTCGTTGCGCCAGCTCACCTCGCACATTTGCGGCGGCAGCATTATTGCACCCCAGGTCATCCTGACCGCAGCTCATTGCGTCACCAGCGAAGCCTCCGACGGCTCACTGAAGGTGTAAGTACTCTGTGAGGAGTGAGTGAGGAAGTTCAGCAATTGATTCATCGATTCCAACATTCCAACTTGCAGCACCTCGGCCAAGCAGCTGAGCATTCGTGCCGGTTCCGTGGATCGCCTCAGCGGCGGCGTTGTCATCAGCGTATCCAAAGTCATTGTGCATGAGGGTTATGGCAACTTCCTGAACGATGTGGCATTGCTGGTATTGGAGCAGCCGCTCAGTTACTCGGCCGTCATCAAGGCCATTCCGCTGGCCAGCACCGATACCGCGGTTGGCAGCGAGGTGGTCATCTCTGGCTGGGGTCATCTCAGCACAAATGGTGCCACTCCCAAGCATTTGCAGTTCAACACGCTCAGCTCGCTGTCCAAGCAGCAGTGCATCAGCTCCACCTTCATGTTCACCAGCAGCCTGATCTGTCTGGCCCACACCGAGGGCAACGGCGCCTGCAACGGCGACTCTGGCGGCCCTGCCATCCAGAATGGACAGCTCGTTGGCATCGCTGGCTTCGTGATGGGCGGCTGTGGCACCACAAATCCCGATGGCTATGCCAAGGTCTTCTACCATCGCGATTGGATTCTAAAGAATGCCAGCTTGTAATCTGTAAGCTGTAAGCAAATATTAAATATCGAGCAATAGTCCAAGTGCTTAATTTATGAGGAAGTGGAAGGGGCGGGGCGGTATAGGTTCGGAGAAGAAATGCAAATATTATTTTTGCATCGTTTGCATGACAATGGCACACTAGTCATTGGAAGGCCTGATAATATTAATACGAATTACCACTCGTTGTATTTGCTCAAATCACGCTTTGTCTAAATATGTATATAAACTCAAGAGATCATTTAAATAAATTAGTGGGAAAACATAAATGTATGTAAATTGATTTCACGATATACAGACTATGGGATAAAGTGCTTCTGTCCAAAGCAATTGGAACTGTCACGTAATATTCACTACGTGAAAACACAATTTTCTAAACTTCCTCCTCTTGTGGTATTCTCAACGCTGCCTTCTGCTCCTTGGATTCTCCCCCTCCATAGCGGGCCGGAACGGCCCACTATTTCATTAGCACCTCCCCGATACCCGATGTTTGTATTGAGCCTTCGGATGCATCGGTTTCCATTACATTACGGTTTCTGGCCACATCGTTTGAACGTACATGAATTCACTACCACTACCACCTACCTAGTTTTGTAGGGCACCAAAATATTTTTGAGAGATTTAGGAAACTTGTTAAATTTACTAAAAATACAAAATAATTAAATGTCAACATTTTTACAATCAGGCTTTTAACTCAAGTACCGACGCATACAGCGACACCAAACGACAGAGTGTGAAGCGTTACAATGAGAATAGGGTTCCCAGTACTTATTGTTTAGGGTTTCTTTTAGAAATTGTCAGACTTGCAGCATACTTTGGGTGCATTTTTTTTTTTTTTTTTTCAAATTTTAACTTTTTTTTACTAGACAATTTAAAATCAGTGTTTAAAACTATTAAATCCATTATAATTAACATACATAATTTTAAAAAGTAAAAAAACCGTAACCGTAAAAAAAAGTAATCGAACCGCTGTTGTCTGCTTAGTTGTAAGTGTTTTCATATACATATGTACAATTAAAATGATATCTTTTATGGCTTATATCTTCCATGTTTTTCACGCGATTTTACTCAAATTTTCAGGAATTCATGTTCACATTGGTCTGCTTCATAAGTGTACCAAACATCGCAACTACAGCTATACGACAAATCTTTAAAAGTTTGTTTTTTTTTAAATCTGAAGGGGGCGTGGCAAAATTCTACAAGAAACTTGATATGCGTGCTGGCATAACTAGTGTTTAAAAAAAAATCGTAGCTCTAGCTCTTATAGTTTCTGAGATCTAGGTGTTCATAGAGACAGACGGACAGACAGCCAGACGGACATGGCTATAAGTGAACTGCAACATTGTCAGAGTTCAGTGGCATAAACAATTGAGCATCTTTGTATTCAAATTCAATAATCTAAACATCCGCCGATCGATCCTAAGAACACAACATAAAATGCTGAATCCACAAAATTGTCGCCGTCAGCAACAATGCATCCGCCTACGCCAACGCCCCTTCTAAATACGACGATGTCGCCGCTCAGTACGTCAGCGCCGCTGCCGCTATCCCACAGCCAGATTAGGTTATTCTTAAGACATGTAAAATCAGATCAATTTTGAAGTTTCAATGAAGAAGTTACTTCTATCAAACTTATTGGCATTTAACTGGAGCCCGAGCAGAGACCAGCACGAGGAAATCTTATTAAGTTACTTGTTACTTGTTGAAGTTACTTGCAACTTCAGAACGAGGAGAATTGATTAAGTTCAATCGTCAAGGCAAACGACTGTTCAACTCTGCTGGCCCACCAAACCGCTTTTCGGTAGAACTGAACTCTTCCTAACGGAAACCGAAAACACTCATCGGCGGATTACGCGCTTTGTCAGGCAAGTCCGAAGAGCATCCTTCATCCGTGTGTGCTGCAGGAGCCTTTTTAGAAAAGCAAACAGGAGAACATCCGGGACACCAGAAGGAGTAACCGAATCAACCCATACTGAAAATGTAAGCTAGTGAAAGAAAACATAAAGAAAATTAATATTTAAGTGAACAAACGAAAGAAAACACAGAGATAAATTAAAATTTAAGTGAACAAAACAAAAAGAAAAGATAAGGATAAATTAAAAATTAAGTGAACAAAATAAATTAAGTGAGTCAAGGTAACAAAATTAATTAAATTAAAATTAAGATTATCTTGAATGTGTAAATGATCAAGTTAAAAACCTTTTTGGAAAATCAACTGGATTATCACAAACCGTAAAACGATAACATATGTATGTAAACGACTGCTATGGCGAACTTAATGATTAATAAAATAAAATTCTTCGCGCAACAAGCAGTATAACAAAACCCAATTCTGCGAATCCTACAAGGACCCTCCAGGATAGAAGGGCAAAACCAGCTACTGGTTTTCACACAAATTAAAATAAAACAAAACAAGCAAAATTTAAATTTGAAAATAAATTAAAAAATAAATTTGATCATTCACAACTTTCAGTGAAAATTATTCGATATAAGTCTTTTCACATCAACACAATTCCCATTACACATAAACACACCTAATTAATTAATAAGTAAAAAACATAACAACTTGATATTTCTAAAATTCTCCTCAACAGAAATTCAATTGAAAACTTGTCAAAATGTTCAATCAAAACAATTTATTAAGACCTGCGATTCTTGTCCCTAACAATAGTGAACCAACACAACCTTCTCAACCGGTACTAGATGAATCATTGCCATCCTTTACACAACAATCCCAAAATCTCACTTTTGATTTTGCAAGTGCAGAAGCACACAAAATTAATCCAGAACATCAAGGAAATCTAGCCGATTTAGACAGAGTGCCAGATCCAGAGGAAATCCATCTGAGTTCGGTTCATGGGAAAAAAGTGTAGATAGAATATTAGAAGCATACGCAAATACAGTTGGTACACCAAAATATTTCGGCACATTAAAAACTATTCGTAACAAAATAATAGGACACCGCATTAGAATCATACACTGTTCCTCTAAATTGGAAGGCCATATTGAAGTGCCTTACACTGCATTACGCAGACAAGCGTGACATCAGAACATTAGAATATCAAATGACTACGATAGTTCAAGCCCCTAATCAGACAGTTGAAAAATTCCATCAAATGGTCTACAAACACCTGTCTTTGATCCTTAACAAGATAAATTGCATGAAATTAGGTACAGAAGCAGAACAACTCATGACTAAAATGTACAGAGATAAAGCTTTAGACACCTTTGTAAGAGGACTGCGTGGTGACCTATCACGTCTTCTTGGCATAAAAGAGCCAACCGACTTACCTTCCACTTTACATTTATGTTTAAAGTTAGATTACTAGGAATATGAGTTTGTCGGGGTGCTGTTACTAATTTCTGAGGTAGATTTCTAAAACCGTTTTGTTGGCCATTCGCATGATTGGAACGGAATGACTTTCCGACAAACTCATATTCCTAGTAATCTAGTTTTCCAAACTAGAACTCCATATCCACCAAGAAATAGCTTACAGCAATTTCCTCCCATGATTCACAGATTCAATAATTTTGGACAAACACCACAGAAACTTCAGCTAACCCAGCCATAACTAACTACCCTCTTTCAAACACTTAAAGAACTCAGATCATTTCTAGGACTGTCAGGATACTGCAGAAGATTTATAATGGGATATGACTCAATAGCCAAACCACTTACATCATTAGTCAGAGATGAAGACGGTCGAATATCAAAAGGAGCATCATCTAGAAAGTCGATACAGTTAAATGACGAAGCTAAGAAAGCTTTCGAGCAACTTAAAAATGCCCTAATCTCCGATGAAGTAATATTACAATATCCGGACTTCACTAAAGAATTCACTTTAACTACAGACGCTTCAGATTACGCAATAGGAGCAGTCCTTTTCCAAGCAGATAGACCAATATCATTCATATCTAGAACCCTTTCAAAAACCGAAGAAATTTACGAAGGCGCAAAAAAAAATGCTAGCAATATGTTGGGCCGTAAAATCTTTTAGAGGATATCTTTATGGTGGTTCTAAAGTAAAAATGTACACAGACCATGAACCGCTTACACACGATTGCAACTGGAAAGGCGGAATAGCAATAAGACGATGGAAATCGTACTTAGATGAATACAACAAAGAGTTACTTTACAAACCAGGAAAAGAAAATGTAGTAGCCCACCCTCTTTCTAGATCACCTAAACAGAACGAAGTTAACTCAATAACAGGAACTCAACATAGTGCCCAAAGTTCGTCACACAATCTGATATATAGTATGGAGGTACCGATCAATGTATTTAAAAATCAAATTTTTATCTTTAAAGACGAACCACCAGATTACAAATTCACTATTCCATTCCCTACATTCCATAGACATACCATTCCATCAGTAATAATCGGAGTACAAGCGACCGAAGACATTATGGGACAAATTCAACGACTATACCCAGACCATTATATACCTTACAAAGTTAGATTTACCCAATCAAAGGTACAAGATATAACGGTGGAGGCGCAACAAGAAGAAATAATACTTCAAACACATAATAGAGCTCATAGGAATGCCCAAGAAAAGAAGTTACAAATAGCAGAGGTAAAGCAATGTCTAATATGCAAAGAAAGAAAATACGGTAGGCATCCCCCAAACATAAATTATAGGAAATCAACAATTGCAAGATAGGATTAATAATTCAACATCAATAGCCAATATAGCCAATATGTTAAAAAATTCAATTTGAGACGATAACGGTTTTAGTAATGACATAGCCACGAGCCTTCAAAATCAGGTTAGACTAATTAAAGAGGAAGTAATCAATATTAAATACGCAATTCAATGGGCTAAGATGAACATAATAAATTCACTTATTTTAAATGAAAATGAACTACAAGAAGTTCATAAAATCTTCTAAAAAAAATAATATGTCATCTGTCATCACTAACGGTTGATGAAATGTTAGAACTTACGGACATTTCTGTACTACACAATAAAACTACAATCATTTACATTGTTAAAATACCTGAATCAGATTCAATAAATTACCAAAATCTCATCATAAAGCCTGTAATAAAAAACAATGCAATAGTCAACTTAGAAGCAAACGAAATATTCCTATCCGACAATACAATAGTAAAAGTACCAATGAATTGTAAAA
The DNA here is from genome assembly GCA_035047365.1 of Drosophila ustulata. Lineage (NCBI taxonomy): Eukaryota > Metazoa > Arthropoda > Insecta > Diptera > Drosophilidae > Drosophila > Drosophila ustulata. Next base: position 1,033,869 of record JAWNPT010000095.1, read on the forward strand.
CAACAAAATGATTGAAAATTTGCGATAAAACAAAAACTGTAAACCTTCAAAATTCAAAATATATTGCTAAGTTAGTTCAGGGAAAGGAGTCGCTGTGCGGGTTCACCAATCCTGATCACATCAGGACAATTGAGGAAATTGACAACAGTCTTCTTCTATTGAATAACTTTAACGGAAACATAATTCAAGCCAACAACACACATCAAATAAATGGAACATTAACATATCTGATACATTTTTGGATCGAATCAATCACAATAAATAATAAAGAATTCAACAACAAAGAGAAGACAATACTAAAACCCGGAACCCCACTCATCCAGATGACCCCGACAAAAATGGAAAGGCTACAAATCCTTTCACTTGAATCACTCCAAGCTGTAAACATAAACAGAATTAATCTGCTGGGAGTCCGGCATTGAATTTGTCGCCATTAAGACAGCGATTAGACAAGCTTCAGTCTTGTCCTCATAAAAATTCAAACTTTATATGATGATCACTGAAAACTCCGTTTTAAGCGAACTTAATGAAATGAAATCTGTAATTATGTCCAGTCCAGCTGGTATTCCAGGCTGTGGATTTTTTGGGAATTTTTGCATTTACTTTTACATAAATTATGGATTATGTCTAATGAATTTGGCACTGTCCCTGCTGTATGGAAATAATCATTTATTTTTCCCCTCAATAAAAATGGTTAAAAACATTACGTTAATAGTTATACAGGTACATATTTCCTAATTTTGCGCAATACCAAAACTTTGTAAGATCAATATATTTCAACTACGTTATCTTAGTACATCTAACGTCTCATCGATTTCGTTCTAAATCATATAAAATTTTCCCATGATTCTCAGTGTAGCAAAGGTAGTAGCTGAGAGGTGGTAGTCAGAAGATAGGCCAATATCTTTGGTCACTGGGATTATCGGTAGTTACTCTACTCTATAACAAATATGGTTTTTCTAAAAGGCTTAAAAAACCCCAAGAATTGGTCAATTATTAATAGAATTATCTCTTTCTTAGCAATACAATTAATTCTAAAGAACTGATATTTAGAGATAATTCGTAACACAATCACAGTTCTTAATCGCAAATCAAATCAGCTTACTTTATTGTGCAAAAATGGGCGAGTCCCGCGATTACGTCGATAGCGATTTTTTGGCACTAGCCGCAGATAAATGTAACTTTAAAGCACGGGGCAATTCCCCATCCATGGTCTGTTTGGAGCATCATAAATAAAATTCTCTAATCGTGAGAAGCCCCTAATGCAATTGACAATCCACTCGGAACAACTAACTGACCAGCTGATAAGATACCAAATCGAATCCAATCAAATCGCATATAAAGGTGGCTCTACCCATCGATCAGACATCATTGACAATCTGCAAGCATTCAATATGTTGAAGACTCTTTTGATTGCCTGTTTGGCCATTAGCCTGGCCTCTGCTGCTCCTCATAGCCAGCTGGATGGACGCATTGTGGGCGGATTGGATGCCGCTGAAGGGCAGTTCCCTCATCAGGTGTCGTTGCGCCAGCTCACCTCGCACATTTGCGGCGGCAGCATTATTGCACCCCAGGTCATCCTGACCGCAGCTCATTGCGTCACCAGCGAAGCCTCCGACGGCTCACTAAAGGTGTAAGTACTCTGTGAGGAGTGAGTGAGGAAGTTCAGCAATTGATTCATCGATTCCAACATTCCAACTTGCAGCACCTCGGCCAAGCAGCTGAGCATTCGTGCCGGTTCCGTGGATCGCCTCAGCGGCGGCGTTGTCATCAGTGTATCCAAGGTCATTGTGCATGAGGGTTATGGCAACTTCCTGAACGATGTGGCATTGCTGGTGTTGGAGCAGCCGCTCAGTTACTCGGCCGTCATCAAGGCCATTCCGCTGGCCAGCACCGATACCGCGGTTGGCAGCGAGGTGGTCATCTCTGGCTGGGGTCATCTCAGCACAAATGGTGCCACTCCCAAGCATTTGCAGTTCAACACGCTCAGCTCGCTGTCCAAGCAGCAGTGCATCAGCTCCACCTTCATGTTCACCAGCAGCCTGATCTGTCTGGCCCACACCGAGGGCAACGGCGCCTGCAACGGCGACTCTGGCGGCCCTGCCATCCAGAATGGACAGCTCGTTGGCATCGCTGGCTTCGTAATGGGCGGCTGTGGCACCACAAATCCCGATGGCTATGCCAAGGTCTTCTACCATCGCGATTGGATTCTAAAGAATGCCAGCTTGTAATCTGTAAGCTGTAAGCAAATATTAAATATCGATTAATAGTCCAAGTGCTTAATTTATGCGGTAGGGGGCCGGGGCGGGGCGGGATAGGTTTGCCATGAATGAGAGACCATTCGGAGAAGAAATGCAATGCAAGCCGAAACTGCAAAGCAGCTGGCAAATGCCCTGACCCAAAATGCCATAAAGCGATGACGCTGTCGAAGTTGATGCCGTCTAAACTTGAACTTCATGGAAGCCGAGCCGAGCCGCTGTCTTGGAGGTCAGAGCGTTGGCCGCAGTCACAGCAACAACAAAACAATGCTGACGGTGTCGCAAATCTTTTGCATAAAACGCGCGAAAACCAAGCGATTGGCAAGCAGAAGTGTATCGAGATTCCAGAACAGCACAGAGACAGAGAAAGATGGGTAAGTTGATGCTTCAACATTTGCAATGCAGCCAAAAACTGAACGCGCTTGTTAGCTTGCAACAGAAGTACGAGACTGATGGCAGTGCTGATGCTGCTGCTGGCTGCAATCGCCTGGGAGCAGCTAACAGCTGCGGCTGCCAGCAAGATTGCCTACAAAAAACCCATCTATGGCAAGACGGGCTACGTGAAGGACCGACGATATAAGCTGCGCACAACCAGCAGTCCGGACACCACCACAGAGGATGACTGGCCGGTGCCCGTGGAGTTCATCATCAATAGCACGCCCAGAACCAGCACAGCTGCAACCAAATCCACAACAGAGACGAGCAGCAGCAGCAGCACTCCGAGCCCTGCTACCCGCACAACGGACTTGCCAGGCAGTACCAGAGCTGTGGCGAGTTCCACAGACAGCAGTAGCAGCACAAGTACTACAGAGTCAGGATTGGACAACACATTGCCATCGCCACCAACGCCAGGTGCAGTTGTTGCGGCAGCTGTGCCACCGTCGAATCAGCCGGTGCCCTGTACCTGCGGCGTATTCCTCTCCTCACAGATCAAGAACGGACTGCCCGAAACACCGCTCATCCACAACGAGATGGATCGCATGTATCCCTGCAATGCCATTGGACGCAAACAGTGCCAGACCAAGTGCCTGGAGGCGGTGAGTGCCAGCTGCTGAAATGAACTCGCAAGCGAACCAAATGACAACTTTGCAATTTTAACAGATTGTGCAGCACTTGCCCAACTCGGCGAACATTGTGTGCGCCACACTGGGACACAATTGCCACAAGGAGCGCGCCTACCTCTTCATCAAGAACTGCCACAATCAATGGGTGAACACCAATCTGCAGGCTGGCCGCGAGTATTGCTGCAAGGAGGGCGTGCCCTACCGTTGTCCACTGCTTGGCTGAACGCCGTTTACCACATAATAGTTAATTACTAGTTAACGGACAAACAATAATAAATTAAAACAATATTATCAATGTTTGAAAATGTAAGCAATCGCATTTATCGATTTCGAGCTCTGCTGGTATTTTAATACTGTACAATTGTTTGGAACTATCGCAAGCAGTGCAGTTACTACTGACGTCACAATTGCTCGCATACACAAAATACTACAACTATTTATGGCCGACCCATTTGTAAGACCGTATTCATTCTTTAGCCTCCGTCCACAGCCACTACATATTTTCACATTTGAACAATACCGTTTTGCTGATCGTATGTAAACAAACTTCGGTGGCCAATTTAAAAATACACCACAAGCAAACAAATATTTGAACCGGATAAGGATGAAGTAGATAGTAAAATTTGAACACATAGGGCATTGTCGTCAAAATTAATTTAGTTGGCGGGGTTTCTTTTGTTTTTATTTTACCTCGATACACTATCGCATGACTAATATACGAAAACTGTTGGTCAATATTTTCACATATTTTACGCATGTGAAAATATGTTCCCTTTTTTTTATGGGATTTTGCACGGGACAATGCAACTTTCGATCCACAAGTTAATAGCTTGTTTACGTGCAAATCCCCGATAATCCCATATCAATTGTCAGCTCATCAGCGAGAATATACCAGCCTTTACTTCGAACGTGGGTACTGCCAACCCTTTGGCATTAACTGATTTTCCGATTATTTGTGCAACTTTTTTGGTTGGAATTGCCGCAATTTCAAAAGAGTTTTGAGGAGCAAAAATCAAGATGCGAATGAATACACGAATTAAAAAAAAGCAAGTAGCATGGCTGCAGTTGAGTATGCTCGACTGTAAAATACCCGCTGCCCATTTCTAGAGAATACAAAACACTTTCATAAAATTTTTACAAAAAACATACCAAACAAATAATCCCAAATTTGTATGATGTGAATATATTTGATAAAATCAATAGTATACTTACATGGTAACACTGTCAACTAAACAAACAAAGCGCGAGCAGCTGCATGTGAATTTTGCCCTCTAAAGTTTTTTCTTGAATAACTTCTATGGTTTTCAATCAATCACAACCAAATTCACAGGAATCAATTAGGTTCTAGCAATTTTATTTGGGTTGGTAATTTTTGAGGAGGCGGAAATGGGGCGTGGTAAATTTCTAAAACATACTTGGTATACGTGCAGGCATGACTAGCGTTTAAAAAAAAATTTCGTAGCTCTACCTCTTATAGTCTCTGAGATCCACATGTTCATACAGACAGACAGACGGACAGACTGATAGACGGACATGGCTATATCGTCTCGGCTGTTGACACTGATCAAGAATATATATACTTTATGGGGTTGGAGATGCTTTCTCCTGCCTGTTACATAAATTTTCTGCTGACACTAAGTTTTAATATTTGTATTCGAGAAATTTTGGTTTTTGGGACACACGTGTTTAACTTTCTGCTTTCAAGTATTTATTATTAATTTTTTCTTTATAATCTTTTAAAAAAACTAAAAGTTTTTGTAAAATACAGAAACCATCTTTTTTAATAACATGATGATTTCATGAAAGAACTTTGTTAAGATTTTTGATAAATTCAACTTGAAATTTGATGTTTGACGAGTTTCCAAAAAACGAGCCGCTTTGGGCAAAAAGTCCCGATTTTGTTTATAAATTAAAAAATACAAAATCTCATCCAAAATCTAAAACAATTCTGTCGCAAACTGAAAATATTGATTTGGACTACAGCAACGATTTAGATGATAATGAAGAATAAACATATCTGCAAACAATAATCGCCAATAAATTTCCATACAATACTTTGTAATTGCTTGGGTATGAGCGAAGTGGTTAAAAGTGCGATTTAATTAAAAATAAAAAATTCGATATTAAACTTTTACATACTTGTGCCAATAATTAAATTGTAAATGAAGACTTTAAAGTTAGACTTCATGCACAAATTCCGGACTTTTTGCCCATAGTAAACTGTGCGGCGCACTAAATTTCTACACAACAATTAAAATGGAATTTCAGTTGCACTCTTAAGCCTTTACATTGTATTGTTGTAGATGTTGTTGTAATTATTATTGGAGAAGTTGTTTTTTTTCCCGCTACTCATAGGGTAGAAGGATATTTTAACTTAGTGCCAAACAGAAAATGTATGTAACAGGCAGAAGGAGGCATCTCCGACCACATAAAGTATATATATTCTTGATCAGTGTCAACAGCCGAGACGATATAGCCATGTCCGTCTGTCCGTCTGTCTGTTCTGTATGAACACCTAGATCTCAGAGACTATAAGAGCTAGAGCTACCAAATCTGGTGACAGTACTCTTATGGGTCCTATGCATATCAAGTTTGTTTTAGATTTTTGCCTCGCCCCTTTCCGCCCCCAAAAGCTGTAAAAGCCGTAATAAAAGACCTAGAGAATTTTGGTATTGCATAATAATAATTATATTCTCAATGATTTCTGTGAATTTGGTTGAGATCGAATGAAAAGCAAGGAAGTTATTAACGAATCAATTTTATATGCAAAATTCACTTGCAGCTGCTCGTGCATTGATTGTTTAGTTGACAGTGTGACCATGTTATGTTATTTTTTTTTTCAAATTTTTCAAATATATAAAAAAAAACAAATTTCACTATATTCTTTAGCCCGGATAGCTAAAAAGATTTTAAATTACTAACCGGACATTAATCAGCAGCAAGCGACAATACAGGAAGACGCGTTCGCCACGAGCTTTTAGAATTAAGCAGAAATAATTATCTCCATCTTGTGGATCCAAGGAACAAGAGCAGCTGTACTAAGCGCTTCACATGCACACACACTGAGCCTTCAGTATAGATCGCAATCCACTTTTCAACGGTTGCCAATGTGGTTTAACACAGCCGATTTGTTGTGAGTGTGTGGCAGTGAGATCTGCCCGTCATCGTGTGTTGTCTTTTTTTCCATTTCCGACCACAGTCCTTTGTAAATGTTTTGTGACACAGTTTCTGCAATGTGCACATTTTTCTTATGGAAAATTATAATCGTTGCTAGTAAAACTAGTATATCCTTATCAAATACCATCCATGATGCAAAAAAACCAACAATATTTTTAATGAATTAATTTCGCATTTATTTTCATTTCGGTTTTGATTTCCATAAATAAAATTGTATGTAAGAAAATTACAAATTGCTGAAAAGAAAATTGAAGAAAGATTCTTCCAATTAAGCTAAATGAGAATTGCCAAAGAAGTTGCAGTTGCAAACCCAGTTAAATACACATATAGAAATTTGCATGAGGAGTTTACTATGCCGGGGCTGGCGTCTCGGGCGCCTGTTCCTGTAACACAGAACCAGAACCGTATCATTGGATCGATTGATCGATGAACCGATTCGTACAGCATTCGACAGTCGGCGTGGCCAGGTGCTCGGATTATTGATGCTGGTGCGGTGTGCTGCTAGAGTATCGCAAGTGCAGTGCAAAACGATAGCTAAAGGAAACTCGGCAAAGATACGAATGTGAGTGAGCATGCCCTGAATATTTAGTGTGCTCGACTATGGATTACCCGCTACCATAATTGCGATGCAAGTCTTATAAAATGTATGCGAATTCATATAGCAAAATAACAGTAATCATTCCGAAGAGAATATTGACTCCAAGTTTGGAAGACAAGGAGTGGAAAGAACGTATACGATGGGTGATTCTTTTTTTGTAATTTAGTTTAATTTACATTAAAAAATAGAATTTGTAATTAATGAAATATAATAAAAAATAATTCATCAAATCGTTCAGATGTTTGGCTGGTGTGTGAATCCTTGACTTGAATTATTTGTAGCTGGTGTTTTTTTTTGTAATGTTTTCTGATTAAGCTGTAGCGGATGTTTATTTCATATGGACACACAACTATATAGATATGTGAATAATATATGCCATATAGAAGCGTTGTACATAGTTCAGATATAGATATATATATAATGAGAATATATACACGTATATTTTGCTTCAGAGAATATTGTTGTGAATATTTTTAGTTGAATTATTATTTTGTTTAGGGCGGGAGTCACGGGTTCAGTGGACACTACTGGACGTGGACACTTAAGCTTCGGCCTCAACCTCCTCCTTTACCTTGGCATCGCCGGGCTTGCCCTTGGACCAGTCGGGTTTCTTCTGCAGAATCACAATCATCCAGACGCGGCACATAGATCGAAACGAGAGTAAAACGAGTGCATTAGTGAATGGAACTCGAAGAGAGCTTAACATTTAACCAGAACATTCCGGATTCAACAGATTGACTATGAAGAACTGTGCTGGGCACTACGACGACAACTACGACTACATTCTACAGATATACAACTATTCTAAGTGTGTGTGTGTGTGTGTGTGTGTGTGTGTGACAGATAAACAACATTTGTGTAGTGTTAAAATAAAAATACATTGATAGAGACAGAAAGAGAGAGATAGAGAGAGAGAGAGAGAGAGAGACAGAGAGTGACGAAGGAGGACACTTTGTGCTTAACATAAACACACATTACACATTCTTACACTTTTTGGCTGTTTTTAGAGTAGCGGCATCTTTTATCTTTTTCTATAGAGCGATTGCGCCGATTTATTGTTTAGCGATTGAAGATTGATTGAAGTATGGATATAGATATATAGCAGATCAATTATAAAGTTAAAGTTCACATTGGCTAATTTATAAACTAGCCTTCAATTTCTTATTGCAAATATTGCGTATACGTAATCGTAAACATAATTCTACTTCAGATCATCGCATCACTTACCTCCTTCTCTTCCTCCTCCAATGTGAACTCCTTCTTCTTGACCACCTTGAGTTGGTTGCGGAAGTTGAATTCAGCGGCCTTCTTCTGCAGCTTGGCGAATTTGTTTTCGTATTTGGAGACCTTCTTCAAGGCTGGCTTAACGCTGCACAAATAAAATTCAATAACATTAGATTGGAATTCACGAGTGAAATGACGAGAAGAAAACTTACAATTTGCCGCGAAGATCGTTAACTTGGGCATTGAGATCGTTGATCTATTGTTGATCACAGTCAGAGAGAGAGAGAGTGAGAGAGAGAGAGGGTGTGTGTTGAATGGGGAGAGAGAAATACATCAAGTTAATTATGTATTGAAAACAATTAAAAGTTTAACAGTATGGTTCAATTGACATTTACTCTAATATGGCAAACTACTTGAATATCAAAATCAAAATCAATATGCTAAATAGGAGAAGCATGCATAGCTTGGGTTTGCAATATAGTACAGTTTTAATTCATTTTTTTTTTTGGGAGAGGGCGGGGAAATCAAGATGCAAGCAGGCAGACGCAGGTTAAACTTACAGCTACCGCTAAAAGTAAACATACAGATGCAGTTACAGATCATATATTCTAAATTGCATTGCAGTTCTTTCTGTTGTTAGAGCATGCGAACAAACAAGAGCTAGATAGAATTACGAGCCACAATACGTAATTAGATTTTATTTGATTTCGTTTTTTGCTTGTTGGTATAACGGTTTAACGGTTGTTCAACGGGACATCGGAGGAGCGATGGTTCTAAGGTCGGTTTCTTTCTTTGACTGGTTGGTTTTCTTATTTTATTTATTGATTCGTTTTTTGTTTGTCGATTGAACAGCATAACATCCAAATGTCGATTTCTCTTCATAATTCTTAATTTTCTTTTTCTTTTTGTTTCGTTTTCGTTTGCTTTCTTATCATTCATTTGCTTTATTCAGCATTTCATTTATTTTATACACGATATTATGTTTTGACAGAGTTTTACCTAATTTTGAGATATTATTGATACCTAAGTAGTTCAAATACCTGAGCGTACGGATCTGGGGCCTGAGGTACTGCACAGCATGGCACATACATTACATAGATTAATTGATTGATTGACTGACTGACTGACTGAATTACAACTAAGAATATTGTACAAATTAATTATATACAAAATTGTCGATCAATATTTTCTGCATTTTGTGATGTGTTTCTTTTCATTTGCTTCTTCATGTCTTTCATTTGTTTGTTAAGCTTTATGGAGCAGCACTCGGGTTCGACATTACAGAACGTGTTATCGGTAGAACGGTGAATCGGTAATCGGTAAATCGGTAAATCGGTAAATCGGTAGAACGGTAACGGTAACATTTAGTGGGCAGCGGTGGCAATGACTAGCGATAGCTGGTTAAAGCGAACCGACACTTTTTTGGACACAAATCAGCCCCTAACGGTTCGTGGACCTCTTCTCATTATGATATCCATTATATTTTATTTTCATCGTTTTTGTTTTGGACTTTTTTTTGGTTTGGTTTGGTTGTGAAATCAAGTTAAGAACTTAAGAAAATCGACGCTTGGCTTTTATGCTCTTCAATTGCTTGGACTTTACGCATTTGCATTCAGGTTTTCTCATTCTTTTGCCAGAATTTCAAATGTTTTTCGCATTTATAATAATTATTGATGTTGCTTTGGTGTTGCTTGTTTAGTTAAGGCGAGCGTCAGATAGAAAGAGAGCGAGCTAGTTAAACGATACAATGAATTCGTTTTTACACACATTACATTATTTACAAGGAAGTGCGAGCGGTTGTGGTCGAGGTGGGTTTCAGATTTTCGTGGTACGGGTTGCGGCACAGGTTTATTTGGTACAGTTGAGTTGTACTTGCTTAGTTTGTTCATTGCTTTCATTGTTGCAAAGGGCAGGTTGAGTTCTTGTTATTATTGTCTGTGGTTTTGTTGCTGTTGTTTGTTGTAGTTTGTTGTGTGTGGGGCATTGCTGCTGTTTTTGACAAGTGCACATGCAAACTTCTAATGAAAAATAAATTTCCTACATTTGTGCGCGCGTGCTTGCTTTCATTTGTGCTTAAAATGTCTGTGGCTGTGGCTGTGTCTGTGTCTGTGTCTGTATTAGAGTGTCAACGTTTCTTTACTCTGTGTGGGTGTGTGCTGTGTGTGTGCGTGTGCATGTGTGTGTGCATGTGTGGTTGTGTAATCAACGGACGCACAGACAGAGGCAACAAAAGTAGGTGCAGATGACGCGACAGCGAAACAAACAAATTATCACAGAATGAAAAACACAATTACAAATAAATTTGATATATTATATATGTATGTATATATAATAAGAAGAAGTAGAGAAGAAGAAAACACAAAACAATGTCAGAATTTTGGTGTGCAACAATTTGAAAATATGTATCTAGTGATCAAGATCAAGAACAAACGATTTGCAGTGTTTGTCGTGTAATATGCAATGTGAGTGCTTCGATTGCCAAAAGGAATGTGCAGAAAATCGCAAAATCTCAAAATTTTAAAATCTCATAATCTCATAACGCGAAACAGCCTCAAAATGCAGTCGAAGTCGAAGTCGTGACGTAGACGGAAGAATCTATCCTCACTTTCGCCAATGATAACATATGTATATCTGATAAATCTGATACTGCAATATTGTACAAATTGTCATTTTGTGTTTTCACTGTGTGGCGTGAGGCGATAACTTGTCTTTCTGCTTATTAAAGTTGTGATTGTTATACTATAAGAATAATTAAGTCGACTGATTGATTGACTGATTGACCGATTGTTGGCGTCTGTTGCAGCAGTTCTCTATGGCAATTTTCAACTCACACTTATTTTTTGTTTCTTTTTTGGTTTGGTTGTTGATTGGATTGTGTTTCCGATAGTATTTTTTTTAAAGTAAAGGTAACATGAGATTAACAACGGCATTAAAAACTTGAAAATCGAACAAAGAGTAGTAAGAATAATAAAGAACCATTTTTATGTTGTACATTATATGTAAAGATACGTATTTGAGTTGTTGTTTGAATGTGAGCAATTAAGGAAACAGATACAAGAAAGAGACACAATAATTTAATTATAAAAAAAAATAATTAAAACTTTTTGTTGTTGAACAAGTTTGAACATGACATGAGCATACCGGAAAATTAAACATAGTATGGTACTAACAAAATTTTATGTTGCATTTGTCTGTTTGGTTTTTTTCTTTTGTATTTAGAGTTTGTTTGGTTCATATATATTGTAACATATATGGAAATTTGTTTAAATTGAATTGAAAATTGTTGCAGTACCTCCCAGTCTTTTTTCCTGACTTCGTATTCCAGATCCCATTTCTGGCCTTCACAAATATACATACGCTCGTAATACTCTTCGCAAATCTCTTGCAATTCGCCTGTAAAAACATATTTGGGGTATTTGTTTTTTTGTTTTTTTTTTTTTGTTTGTCGTTATTTCGACGTTTCGATAAATTGTTATTGGTACGGTTTACTTTGTCACTACGAATCTTAAAGAACTAGAAATAACTTTATGTGGTTTATATTGTTTTATATATTTATATATCTACTATATATGTATATGCAAATATCATAATCATATAATCAGAGTATTTCGTTTATCGTTTCGATTGCTTTTAGCATTTGATGCAGCTTCATTAGATGTTATGTGTTCGGTAAGTTTTCTTTCGTTTCGAGAATTGATTTGAATTTGAATTGAAATTGACTTGAATTGAGTTTTGGGTGAATTTACTTTTTTGGATGGGGGCGCAACGTTCGGGTCTGAGAAATGTCTTTACTGTTTTTGTTGGTTATGGTATTTGGTACATGTTATAATTGTGGTTCGAAAAGTCACTTGATGCCAGATACTTAATAGTCGGACCAAAAAGAGATAGAAATAAATAGATACAATAAAAAGAGTAAAATAGAGAGAGAGAGAGAGAGAGAGAAATAGACTCATTCGGCAGGTTTAGTTCAAAGTGACTATTAATTGAAGTATCTGCATTAACTCATGCTTCGAGACAAGGCCGAAGTCATCTGTACTGAGAGACAACCTCCACGAGTCCAGGATCTGTTAGCTCTCTTTCGTTTGATATCGAATTTGATTGGAAATCCTGATCAACGTTTCTCCGGAGGGGGTCTCCCTATGGCAGAGTTCAAAGCACGCGCCGATTCGCTTAGTATCGTGCGCCTTATATATTTATATATATGTATATATGCAAATATTAAATAGAAGTTGGCTTTTTGTTTTTTTTTTTTTTTTTTGGTTGGTTGAACTTTGTTTTTAAAGTTTAGAGCAGTTAAAAACAATATCAAAATTAGGTTTCAAAAGAAAAAAAGAAGAATTAACTAAAAATATGATTAAGAAATATCCAGATAAATATTAAATATCAAGGGCATAATTGAAAAAAAAATAATAGTTATTATTATTATTATAATTATGATTATTGTAGTGAATATTATTGCTGTAGTTGTTGTTGTTGTTGTTTGTTGTAGTTGCTGTTGTTGCTTTTTATATATTATAATAGTATAATAATTTTTGAATTCAATTGTAATAATAATAAAAAAAACATTCGCATTTTGGTTGCTCATTTGTTTTGGTATTTGCTTGTTGGTAATTCGGTATTTTGTGTGTAAATATTTGGTATTTTTTGGTTGGCATATTTGTATATTGTTTTCTTGTTTTTGTTTTTTGTTTTTTTTTTTTGGGTGCAAGGCAAAATTTGTTTGGAATTTACCTCTTGTGCTTTGACTTTCTGCACGTGCTCTAAATCAAATTTATCGCCCTCCAAATTGTAAACGCGTTGCCAATATTGTTTGCATATTGTTTGCAGTTCGGCTGTGGTATCGGTAAAGTAATCGGTATCGGTATCGGTATCGTTATCGTTAACGGTATGCGTAACGTTGAACGTCCGAGTTTGCGAAACCGCAAAACGATAATCAAGTTCGAGTGTTTGAGTATGTGTGTGTGTGTGTGAGAGAGAGAAAGAGAGAGAGAGTGTGTGTGTTTGTGTGTGTTGTCATTGTCGTTCCAGTGTAAATGTTCGAGTGTGTGTATGTATGTGCAAAAAGAGACGTAGATTGATGCGGATATAAGAAAAAGACAGATAGATATATATATATATATATATAAAGAGAAACGTGAAAAGTTGTGAAAGAGTGAGTTAGAGAAAGAGAGAGAGAAATAGTTGTTTATGTTTTATAATGAAAGTTGTTTTGTGCGTGATTTCAGGTGATAGCAAAAGAAGGATATATAGAGAGAGAGAGAGAGAGAGATAGGCAAAGAGAGAGAGAGAGACAGTAAGAGATCGATAGATATTGTGCAGGAGTGACAGAGACGACGCACATGTTACGCGCGTTGTTCGGCGCGTGTCAGAGAAAGAGAAGGAATACAAGATTAATATCAAAGTCAATTATTGAACTTTATCCTTAGCTCTATTCACCTACATACGAATTGCATATACATAAATACATAATAAAGTGCATTGCTTGCTTATCGTCGTTATCATTATCATTATCATTACATTGCCATTATCATTATCATTTTCATTGGCTTTATCATTTTCATTTTCATTGTCATTACGTTTCGATTTCGTTTTCTTTTTGTTTTCTTTTTTGTGTAGTGCGCTACATTTTGTTTCATGTATTTTAATGAGGTGTCTGTTGTGGTACTTGTTGTTGTTGTTGTTGCTATTGTTGTTTTGGTTGTGGTTGTTGTTGTTGTTGTGCTTGTGGTTGTGGTAGTGCTTGTGTCTGAGGTTGAGGTGGGTAAGTGAGAGAGGCCCTGCTTAACAACTACATGGTCATCGCGAGTCGAAACTCGTTAGCCCCTTTAACTCATAACTGGTTTATCAGTTACACGTTGCTCATTACTCGTTACTCGTTATTCGTTATTCGTTATTCGTTGTTCGTGGTAATTGAGTTTTAGTAAAAGCTGTATACAAAATACAAAAAACAACAGCCTCTACGTTTCTTCTACGACAAAAAAGACGCACACACTTAAAACAAGTTCTTGTTAATTTTCTTAATCTAAAAGGCACATCATTAAAAAACGAATGATGGCCAGCAAAAAGCGTAGCGAGTAGCCAAGCTCAAAAAGCAAAATATCTGGTCACATGACGAGTACTTCTGTCAGGATTGTCAGCATTTTAGATATGTTCTTCTGTTTTAGTAAAAGCAGCGAGTTATCTTCGGTCCACCCACAGATTATTATTATTTATGTGCGGGTCTTGAACTCAAGCGATTGGGTTAACGTGATTAATGCCAGATGGGATTCTCTTCTTTTTTTTTTGTTTTATATACTTGAATAGTTTTTGGCGCTTCGTTTGTGGGTTTTGTTCACCAAAATTCAAAAAAGGGTATCAAATTTTGAAAGTGCTCTCTTGATGGCATTTCGATTCAAAACTTGCATTGCTCTCATCCAAAATACAAAAATGGATACAAAATTATGATTCTATTGAGGGTTAACTACTATGCTCCAATAATTGTGATCTACAGCTACAGGATGCCCCAGACGAATACGCACACACGCCGAGTGAGAGACACAAACAGAGAGAGTGAGAGAGAGATTGAAAAAGGATGGCCGCCAGATGGCGTTTTGGTGCCGGCAACTTTGAAATATTTGCATATATCTTTTCAGGTGCAACGGGTGAATTTGTTCTAATATCCGAAATGTGTGTGGAGCATTTTCTGAGTGGTTATTAACAGTATTCAAAAACATATGCACGAGACTACGGCGAAAAAAATAGTACGACTCTGGTTCTCTGGTTTTGTTTCTGAGTTGTTTTTCGGTTTTGTTTTCTAGAAAACAAGAGAATTGCAATATTGTGTGAATGGGTGCAACGCTTGCCTCAAAGTCCTTTCTGGCTACCTCGTGCTCCACATCGTATTTCTCAGACTCCAATTTCAGTATCTTAGTGTTATAATCCTGACAAACTTTCTGTAGTGTATCTGTGAATGTTCAGAAACGAGTGAGTCGCGAGGTCTCGACAACGACGCCAGGTTGTGTTTGTGTGTGGGCGTTGTGTGTGCGTGTTTGTGTTCGTGTTTGTGATTTTTCTTGGGTGTAAATCGGGTGTAAATTGGCTGTATTTGTTTGTGTATTTTGTTGCATATGATAGACTTCCCACAGAGACAAAGACAAGGAGAGAGAGAGAGAGAGAGAGAGAGAGAGATAGAATGGTCGGGATTGAGAGCGCGCAGAGAGCTAGAATATTTGATAATTCTGAGATCATTAAGTTGGGTTAATGATACGATATATATATTCGCATATATTTGTGTATATACAAGGGACTTTTGTTGTTGTTGTTGTTGATCAGTTGTTGGTTAAATTTGCTTGAGAATTAAGTGTATTATACAAGAGTGAGTATTTTAGACAGCAAGTATACATATGTTGTAATAGAGATTTTAGAATTAGCTGCAGAGTAGACAGATAAATATAGCTATATATATATGTATATAGATAGACAGACAGAGAAAGAGAGAGAGAGAGAAGGTGTTTGTTGTTGGTTTGCTACTTTAGCTTTAGCCATTTGCTCTTATTACTCATATTATTGTAGTTGTAAGTAGTTAAGTAGTTTTGATTTTGATATGTATGTGAATCGAACGCTGGTCGCATTCTTAGATTGCTTGGCAGATAGAGAAATATATATATATAGATATATACGTATGTGGTAGTAGATATGTATGTTTGTGTGTACCTCAACATCCTTGCGCTTAACAACATACTCAAGATCATATTTCTGGTCCTCCAATTTATTAATCCTGTCATAGTGTTGCTTAATCAGGGTTTTCAGTGTATCTGCAGCCCAGACAGATACAGATACAGATACAGATACAGATACGGATACAAATGCAAATAGGTATGTGTATGTGTGTATAATATATATGTGTGGGTTGGATACATATATCAATGTGTGTTGAGTAACAATCATTATGGACATGGGCGTGATTGTATGTGTGTGTTTGGGAGAGCGGGACACAGGGAGATATAGACGGGAAAGAGAGAGAGAGAGAGAGAGAGAGAAATAGACATATTTAAATACATATCAAATGCTTTTGAGTACGAGTATCAATATGTGTGAGTGTGTGTGTGTGTATGTTTGTGTGTCTGTGTGGAGCGCAACTTGTTGTTCCTTTCCTTACAATTTTCATCGTTTGTTTCCAGTGTGCGTGTGGGTGTGTGTGTGTGTGTGTGTGTGTGTGTGTGTGTGATGATAGATGACACTTTGTAGAATTTAATGTTTATGAATCTTTTTCGTTGTTCGATTCTTTTTTCCATTGCTTTTCTTTTAGGTGGGATGAGGAAAACAGCAAAAAGGAATTTTGCTGCTCTCCCCACTTCTTTTCGCATTTATATTTATTTCTATGCTTTTGTTTCGATTATTATTTCATAGTTCTATAATCTTTGACGTCTATTTATTCGGCTTCACCTGTATTTGATTCGCTTGGACCGCGGACACTCACCTTCGCTGGCATCACTGAGATTCCTGGGGCTGCCGCAACGTTCTTCAATGATGCGTCTACGTTCAGCCGCTTTGCGTTCCTGTTCTTTCTTCAATTCCTCAGCGGCTTTCTTGCGCAGCAACAACTGCAAGGCAAACGGGTTGATAAGTCGGGCTGATAACTCTCAACACATTGGTGTTGTGCTTTTGCTTACCCGGAGTTTCTTCTTCCTTTCTGGGGTCATGAAACCCTTCTTGGCCTTCTTGGCCTTGGAGGCTTCCTCCATGCGCTTGCGCACCTCAGCACGCTTGCGCTCGATCTCAGCCTGTTTAGCCTTCTTAGCCTGCGAATCAGAACAACAACAACAACAACAAAGAGAGAGAGAGTCAATCAATCGTTTTCGAGGAGGGACAACATTCAGATGGCACACGCATTATGATGAGTGTTTTCTTTTCTTTTTTTTTCGTTTCGTGGGGTCGATCACAGTAGAACAGTCGGGAGACGGGGGGAGGCGAGAACAACTTGTTGGACGCTGAGGCGATTGCCGATTGCTTAAGGCACGGCTACACGTACACCAGTGTACCTCCTCGGCCTTCACTTTCGGATCGTTGGGATCCTTGGGGGGCCCGGCGGGCGCAGCCGCTTTGCCATTGGCCGCCGCTGCCGGCGCTGCCGCTTTGCCATTGGCCGCAGCTGGAGCTGCTGCTGGAGCGGCCGCTTTACCATTGGCAGCAGCTGGTGCTGCTGCTGCTGCTGGTGCTGGTGCTGGTGCAGCTGCAGCTGGCGCCGCTGCTGCTGCCTTTTTCTGCAATCAAAGTAGAGAGAAAACAAACAGATTAGACAGATATCTTGGTGGGCCAAAAAAAACAACATTAAGACGAAGACAGCACAACACACGAATCGACAAAATGACAAGGGACAAACGACAAACAATCGCTAGACACTGATCACTTGACGACTGCTGTCCCATTATCGCTGTGCTGTGCTCTTGTCTGCAAGCTGCAAATCTGTGAAAGCAAAAGTAAAAGTAGTTGAAAGCCTTATAGCTAAGTTAGTGACAAACTCGATGCGATTATGCGACTGTTACTCACCTCAACTCAGCGCAGTTGTTACTCCATTGTCACTTCCCCGCTCGTCAAATCTCGTCGAACTCTTCTCACACACACGCACTTGTCACACTGTTAACTGTGAAGCGAAAAAGTTGGATGAGTCTCTGAAGGAGCTGCAGATTAGCGTTTGCTGGCTAGCGATACTCACCTCACCTCATCATCAGCCATTTTGATTTGTGTTTTTAGTTACTGCAAGTAGAAAGAGTCGAGCACAACGGTTGAATGATAAGTGAATGCAACTAGCGAAAGCAGCTGCTGCTGCTGCTGATGCTGATGCTGATGCTGCATGACATCATCACGACACGCACACACTCACACACACACGCACGCACACGCTCCCAGAGGGAGTGAGAGAGAGAGAGAGAGAGGGGCGAGGTGCGTGGGTGGGCGGGTGAGTGTATTCATGTGGACGACAGGCTGTCGCTTAATTGGCTTGTAGCAAATGTTCCATAAATCCAAAATAATAGCCTGATTTCTGCTGCTTCTTCCCCGAATCCATACACACACACACAAGCACGCACGCACGCACACTTGCATATACGTTCGTGTGGCGGGGGCGAGCAGACCACAGTGCGTATGCGCAATGCATATAGAAAAACATATTACGTATACGCCAGCGTTGCCGCACCGTATATGGGGGCCGCCTGCTGATCGCGCTCTCGCTCTCACACTCTCTCGCTCGCTCGCTCCCGCTGGCAGGTGCGAGCGAGATGGCCTGCTTTTCGCCATACAATCGTACATTTGGACTATCGATATCCAATTACATAGGTGAGAATGAGAACGAGAACGAGAGCAAGCGCTGTGAGAGAAGCAAAAAGCTCACACACTGAAAGCTCGGTGAAAGCTAAGGCAACCACCGAGGCAAGTGGGAGATCGAGCCTATTGATTAGCCAGATACTATATGTTCTCGATCATGGCATTGCTGAACTTGTAGCTGCAGATGAACCGCCAAATGGGTCAGAATTGAAATTGAAGGACGTCCAACTTTGCCTTGGCGCAATAACAATAACAAAAGCTTCAGCAATTCAAATTGCTATATCAATATATATGTTTCAATAAACGTAGATAGATTGATATCTAGTATATTATATACAGTAAGGCACTTTTGTTGTATCCTGTATCCCGCTATATATACTTATCATGAATGAGCGATATATCTGAACTGACTGAAGTATCTTTTTGTAGATGAATATCTTTATGAAAGTATCTGCAGTAACTGAGGCAACTAGCGACATTATTGCGTAGCTTTTGCAGTTGGTTTCTGAAATTCCCAAGTTCAGCGAAGTCTGCCGATTCGATTTCGAATCGTTGCATATATATAATCATAGTATATATGCGTATATATATCTATGTCTATGTCTATGTCTATGTGTGTGTGTATACAATGGCACATTTCTATTTTGGGGCAGTTGCCGCTGTCGCGTTGCTGCTGTCGTTGTTGTTGCTGGCTTTTGGCTTATTCGCTGCTCGCTTGTATCTGTATCTGTATCTGTATCTGTCCTTTGTATCTGACAGCTACATTTTTAGCTTTTGCACGCACACACACACACACACATACACATACACATACACAGATACCCCACATCGATAGATGTATATGCATATATGTGCCAGACAGTTCACACTCCTTACATAATCGTTGCGAATTATGAATCAATTCGAAGATCAAATTCAAATCAAATTAATATTGAAGAGGAAATCAACTTGCCAAACGATTCGAAAATCGTCGCTTTTTAATAATCCTTTTGCTTGGCTGGTACTTTTGGCACTTGAAAAAAATATTGTAAAAAAAAATACGCAAACCAAAAAAATGAGTGGTAACTAGAAAAAAAATGTTGCTTCTATCCAAGTTGATATTTGGATATATACGATATATAGTATTGTCACACGCACGCGTTATTCATAGAGTTTTCGCCAGTTTATCTTGTTCTTTCGATTTTTGATCGATGCACACAAATTGTTGTTGGTTTTTCGTAAGTTTTTAAATTTCTTTTCTTTGCTCTCGTTTGTTGTTGAATGTCGATTGAAATTTGGGTTTTGCAGTCGATGCAGCTGCAGTTTGTTTTTCGTTTTATGTCGATCATGGTTATTATTTTGGATCAAGTATGGATTTGCTTAATGCTCTGCATTTGCATTGTGCTCCGTGGCAACCCACACTCACCTTCAAGGAATTAGAAAAAAAAGAAAAAAAATTGAGCGATGCTGTCGATCACACGAATCGGATGGTACTGAACGACACAAAAAGACTGAACGGTCCGACGATCCACGGCAGACTATATTCTAGTAGCGGCCAACCGATGGATACAGATACCGATTCGGATTCCGATTCCGATTCAGATTCGGAACGCACACACACACACACACACACACACACACACATCGACATATCTATCCGCCCACCTGCCCGTCCTTCGGCTGTTGACGCGCTCTCTTGCTCTCGCTGTCAAACCGCTCCCCAAGCACACACCGAGAGAGCGCGCGCGAGTGAGCGAGAGGGCGAGAGGGCGAGGGAGCGAGAGCGACAGAGATCGCACATGTATTTGTGGCTGTATCTGTATCTGGGCGCACTGCCTAAAAATAGACGGCGCTGGCAACCCAAATCGAAATGGATACCGAAAAATGTGTTGCCCGTTTCATGGTGTTGGTGTTGGTGTTGTTCTTGTTCTGGGTGTTGCTGTTGTTGCTGGCGCTGCGCTCAGCGCTCAGCGATCAGCCAGTGGCCTGCTGCAGGCTCTTGGAGAAACCGTCCAAAGCATAGCATACATACATAAGTATGTATACCTATATGTGTATATCTGTGTGTATGTGTGTGTGTGCGTGTGCTATGTAAGCGGAGCCGCTTGGAATTCAATGCATGTATAAAAATAAGTTTGCTCCAGTTGAGCGGTTCAGTTGAGTGGGCCAACGATACGATTCTCTCGACGTCGCCGTCGCCGTCGCCGTCGCCGTCGCCGTCGCCTTCACCATCGCCGTCTGCGTCTTTATCATTCTCGTCCTCCATATGCAGTTAACCAGGCATGCAAACAATAGAGGCCGACCATCATACTGACAGCTGATGTATTTGCAGCCCTGGTCAAAAAACCCCCTAAAAAGCAAAGCATGAAAAATGTTAGTTCCAAGAACTTTACTTTCATATATCCATGCTAACGAGTTGAAAATGTATCTTAGCAAACATTTAACTATTTTGAATTCAAGTGTAGCGATAATTCGACTACTTTTCTTGTAGGATCGCATTTTAATCGTATTTGTTTATTTTTACTCTCTTTCAAAATATGAACTTAATCTGCAGCCAAAGCACTTGCGTGCGCTATCCATAAGATACATCTTGTATGTATCTATGCGCACTATTTTCAGATTTTGTGATGATATGACCTATTTACTGGGACGCGAACTCAGTTCGCACCACATCAAAATCCCATCAAATACGCTGCAAATGAAATGATTTCAAGAGCAACAACTTCACACCAAAACGAGTTGGATTTATGTAATCAAAATAACATATAGCATAGCAATTGCTTTTGAAATATTTGAATATTTTGAAGTAATTACCAAATGCGATCACGATTTACTCAACAAATTGCTGAAACATTCGAATGTGGCAAACAATCAATTAAGTGCGGAAATCTTGCCCTAGACTAAAACTACGAAGCATACATAATATGTCTATAGAAAATAGTATATACATATACATACATATATATTCGCATTTAGTACATGTATTTGGGCCTATGTATAGATATGCTATGATTTGGCAAAGAGTGTGTGTCTCGATGACGCTGCAACGCGTCGTATGCGCAATCTGCCAAAGGCTAACAATCAGAAAAACAATTCACACAAACAGATAGTTGCACACGTCGATTCAGATTCAGATTGAGACTCACATTCAGATACAGATACAGATACATTTACAGATACAGATACAGACACCGATACACAGATACATTATCTGTAGGCAGCTGCCTTGCAGCCAGTGCTAATGTGCAAAAAATTTCCCAAAAATCCCAACACAAAATTGTTAATGTTGTTGTAGTTTTTTTTAGTTGTTGTTGTTGCTCTGTAGCCTGACAGCATCTTTGAAGCAACGCTAAAGGCAACAGCAATTTTCGTTTCAATCACGTCTGATTATGTGCGTGTGGGTGTGAGTGTAGGTGTTAGTGTGTGAGTGTGTGGGCGTGCATTACCATATAGCAAGCATTTAATTTGTAGATATGTACGTACACATAATATATACATACATTTCTATATGTATGTATGTACTTCGATCTCTGTAAACTTTGTGTTGAAAACAACAAAGAATTCTTTTGCTTCGTTTCTCAAAATTTCTACACATTGAAATTTCGAAATTATTGTTGGTGTTGTTGCTCTTGCTGTTTTTTTTTTTCTTTTTTCATTCTACTTTTTTGTGTTTTATTTTTCAATTTGAGAAAATTTTGAATTTTCTATTTCTTGGTCGGGTCGGGCGTGTTTTGTTTGTCTTGTATTTAAATAGAACATTTTGTAGGCAGCCATTTGTGTAGCGCAGCGGCATCCATGACATATCCACAAGATACTCGGTGCGTTTAAGATGCAGCTCCACATTTTTAATTAAATAAATATGCTTGGAAAATAACAAAATTCCCAATTTGAACTGTTGGATATTATTAAAATGCATTACAAATAACATGATAACAACATTTTTGTTATATTATTTAGATATTATTTTTGGTAATCCATTTCATTTTTAATCCTTAAATTTAATTATTTTATTTGCAATTAAAAACATTTTGTGTGTTTTTATTTTAAATTCTTTGTCGAATTTATATTTTGTAATATTAGTCTTTGAAAAATAAAAGCAAATAAATACCTTCCATTTACTTTATACCATTTGTTTTTATTTAACGAATGTCATTATGAGAAATAGAAAATACATTTTTTTAGAATCAAATTTATAATTTATACATTTATAGCTATAATTTATTTTTGTTACAAATAAAAATAATTTATTTTTTTTATAAATACAATATATCATGTGCATTTTTTAAGAATCAAATTAATAATATATACATTTATAGCTATAATTTATTTTTGTTACAAATAGAAATAATTTATTTTTTTTATAAATACAAATAATTTATTGATTGTATAAATAAAAATTAATTCAATGCAAAATTATTTTGTCCTATTGCTGTTCAATGTTAAATTTTGAAGCATGATCTTATGGAAAAATACATATTATGTTAAATTACATTTCAATTATAATTGAGTTTTTTATTCTTTGATATTAAATAAAAATGGGATTGAATGATTTGATGTCACGATATAGACACGTTCACTTAAGATAAATGCATATATTATACATATATCAAATTGTGATTGTAAAAATGTCGGAAAGTATCTTTCACAAAAGAATTACTTCTCGAGAACGAAATGTAGCTGATGGTGTAGTTCGTCTATACCTGCTTTTCACTTTTGGACAGATTCTTCTGCTTCAATTTGTTCTGCAACGTTTCTTCTGTTGCTGCTTCTTCTTGCGAATGCGTCTATTTTTATGCTGAAAGCCGTTTGAAACAGTTTTTAGCAGCTTTTCAGTAAATGGCCAACACAATTTATGATGCTCGATATTGTTTTCTCTGCGCCACAGTGTGTGTGTGAGTTGCTGTTTTGCTTTTGGTCAATTTTTTTTGTGTGCTATTTTGGGACTTTGGCAAACAGGAAACTGCGAGCGGGCAACGCAAGGTAAAAGTACTAAAGGTCCACACACACACACATACACACATACACACACAAACACAGACATGCAACATTGAGTGTTGTTGCACTTGGAATGCGTCAAAGCAACACGAGCGTCATAACGTCATAAGTGTAGCCGCACTTTGTTGTGTTGCCCTTAGCAGCTGCAACTGCCCCGCAAAAAAGGAAAAATAAACATTTCTAGCTGCAACCCCTTTGGCCTTGTGGCATGCGTCCTACCTGATAACAATTTGATGCCGCCATCTGTGTCTCCGACTCCCTTTGCCGCTTGTCTGACCCATATAAGGCTCGCAGACGCAGATAGAGATAGAGATTCAGTTGCAGATAGAGATGTATAGATACAGATACAAATGCAAATGTAGCGAGAGACACGCATAGAGCGGCAGATACAGATACAGCAGCAGTAGATACGGATACAGTTATAGATAGAGAATCACAGCTCTGACAACACATTCACACACACACACCCACGCACACACTCAGTTGCATGGCTAATAGCTGCGTGCAGCGGAAGGAGGCGCTTCAGGGAGGCTGCAACAACTTGCACTAGTTTCACGTTGCACGTCACTGACGACCGGCAATGACGTCATTAACCATGCTGCTGCCTGCTGCCTGGCAATGGTGGCATGCAACAGCCATGCGGCGCCTAATTGACGGATGCCCCAAACTCGCTTCAGCTCGTGCTAAGCTAGGCAAACCTGCAGCTGAGAGTTGCAAGTCTGCCGAATCCCGGTTAACAGTTAACCAGTTACCATTCCGCTGCTGCTGCTGCTGCTGCTTCTTCTTGGTTCTTCTGCTGGGTCAGCGTCATGCCACATCGAAGGTCGCTCGACTCCATGCGAATGCGGAATCGGTTTATTCGGCTGTCGGTCTGACGCTGACGCAGCTGCCGGCCTCTGCCTCCCCGCCCCTCGCCACCTCTTGCTTGCCAGCCTCCTTTTTCTGGGCTCGCCTTGAACAAATGCTCTTGCAGTTTTGTGAATGAAAACGCGTCATCAATGGCTGCTTTCGCACACACTCACACGCACACAGCAGCAACAACAATGCGCAGATTAGATTTTTGTATGGAGTGTTGAACGGACGAGCGTGCAACCGATTAGCTGCCCAGACATAGACCTAGATGAGGACCCACGACCAGAGCCAGCAACAGACGTCATCTGTTTTTATTGAGAATGCATCTGCCACCTTATTGTGCACTTTAATCATTCGCGAAATGTAATATGCCAGCTGAATGCTGGATTCTGGAATCTGGATTCATTGGCTCGCAAATAACAACATAATGCACTCGATATAATGCGTAGTTAATATACGAATATTGTACGAGCAACAACAACAACAGCATCAACAACATATTAATATTTTTATTTAAGTGACAGGTTGTTTACTTGCAGCTTATTAGGGCGAATGTCATCAGAAATTATATGTGCATCAATTGCACAAATATCCAATAACAATTTCAGTGGAGCATTATGGAGCAAACAGTTCAGTTCAATGATTCTGTAACTCATTAATTCCCATTTAGTGCTTGGGCTTTACACCTTTATTTATTCAAATGTTAATTGAACTCGGCCCACGATAGGTTGTAAACAATACATTTGTTTTCTTTCTTGTTTTGTGGACATATTCTAAAAATAGGTAAATATTTTTAAACAAATATAAAATAGCTGACCGATTTGTCTCTTTTTCAACACTGAAGGAAAACAAAATGGCATTTTTTTAAAATACTTCGAAAATCGGCACCATAATTTATGTAATTGAACGAGTTTTATAAATGTTAATACTTATGTTATTATATGTTCATATTAAATCATTTGGCTTTAAACAAATAATATAACATTTAATATGTTCAATAACCGAAACTGCTAAACTACAATTATTCAACCGATCATTTTTTTTAATTATTCGTGTGAATATCTTTCTTGGCAATTATAATAGCTACACTGTAATATTTTTATATTACAAAACTTTTCTTTACAAAAACAATTTACAATTTCATATAAATTTAACCAAAACTCCCAAATATCAAATATTTAATTTTTTTTTAAATCCATATGATCAGAGGCTAAACGTAGAAGGTTTTTAAGATGTCACTTCAGTTGCTGGGCTCGAAAATAATTTATTTGAACTTGGAAATAAACCATCCTAAAGTCGACTGTGCTTTACTCATTTAAGAAATAAGGTTGAAGCTAAGTGTCGATAAATATAAGACGAATGAAATGTGATATTGTGACTTTATTACAGTCAAGAAATAGAAAATAAAAAATACGTGTTAAATAGAAATAATGTGTTCAATTAAGGCTTAGCCTTTTCAGCCACACAGTTTAGACAAAAATTAAGAGATTGATCTGCTGTCAGCCTGGCTCCGCTACCCTTCACAGATATTACGTATACGCACTCAAATGCAGTATCGTAGCTTTTATTATGGTTTTCTTTATGAAAATAGTTTGTCGTTATATATGTTCAACAACCGAAAATTCAAAAATACAAATATTCAATTGTTACGACATTCTTTTGAATAATTCATTCGAACAGAGGCTCAACTTAAAGTTCAGTAGCTGGGGTCGCTTTAAATTTATTTTAACATCAAAAAGCGTCATCCTTAAGGGTATCCACTGCGGCGTAGTCTTTTCTAAAATAATGTCGCTTAAGCTAAATTCCAGTAAAAATAAGCCGTACTAAATGTGATATTATTGAAGTAATGTATAATGTAATAATAAAAAAGACAAAATACGTGCAAATAAAAAAAAATGTGTTCAGGCTAAATACAGTTAAACCTTTTCAGCCACACAGTTCAAACAACAATGAAGAGATTGCTCTGCTATCAACCTGGATGGACTTCACTTCACAGATATTACGTATACGCACTCCAATGTGAAACTAAATCCAACACAAACACATTACCAGCAGTTTGGCCAGCGCTAAGCTGAGTAGTCGTATTATCTGATGACTGTTACCTTGAGAGGATGTTAAAACCTTACACTGCCTAACGGCATCAAGGTTTGGGTGTCAAGATCAAAGCAGAGACCTCCGCTGGGCGTTGAGCTGGTGATATTTATGGTGGACATGGGAAATTGCTGGAAGCCTACTCCTATAATTGGTTTTCTAAACGTTTTCAGATGAAAATGGCGTTTGCTGTTGAGATATGAGCGTAAGCGTGGTGATAACATTAAAAACAAAAAATTAAAAATGATTTAATTAAAAAAAAATAAAATTTTAATTATAAAGATAAAAATAAATCAAATTGTATCTGAATACGTGTACATTATTGCGATTAAAAATATTTTTATTTTTGATCAGTTATGTGTTTATTTATTTTGTTTTGTTTGTAATTCTTTTTTAAATATTATTTGTAACTTTGACAAAACAGCACGATCGCAAAAACGTTGAAAAATACATATGTTTAGTATGTATGTATATACCGGAAAATATACTAATAATATACAATGGATATAGTATTATTAGTATACAAATATACCATTTCATTGGAATGACATACAATTTATTAATTTAAAGTCGACTATGAACAGTCCACATTGAAAAAATTATAATATAAAATTATGACTAGAAGATTAAAATTATGTTAAATAAGTATTTTTTTGTTTTTTTTATATTAAAAAAAAATAATTTAAAAAATAATTCAATTAACATTCAAATCCATAGAACCATAGAATAAATAACATGAAACGCGCCCAGGGATATTGGCAATTGATATTATGTAAAATACATAATCGAATATTTACTATGTGCACATTACCAAAAAACATAACCTCTATAGGGGTCCATAGGAACAAATTTCAACTCACCCTACCTATCATGGAATACTTGGATAAATAGCAGAAAACAGAATCTGGTGGCCAAAGGGGCCTTCTACATAAAATCATTGGTAGGAGCAGCATGCTGACTATGAAAGAAATGGTTCCTAGTTGCTAAATGCGATCAGCATTCTTTTTTACCGACTAACGACTTTTTTAATTTATGTTAAACGGGTATATGTATGAATGTGTAGCGTCTTGCTATGCTCAGAGGCTAATCGGAAAGTAGATATAAAACAGACACGAGCTTTTAAACTTATCCTTGCCTGGTATTTCACTTGCCGATTTGACACACATCAGCTTGAATTGTCTGCAATATCAACTAGAATAACCACAACTATTAATTTCTTGATGTAGATCAGATCTCTTGGAAGCTGCCACTATGAAAATAAAGTGGATAGGGGATTCGCACAACGAGTATCTGTAACTATCTGACGCTCTTAGGATCCACAAACGGCAGCTCATACGATCGACAACGCGCTAAGCTGCTCTTCTCCTGTAAATTTATATTATTGGAAAACAAACAAAAATATTATCATTCAAATTGGTGTATATCAGGTTTATATCTTTGGGTTTACTTAAAATGAGCATAGTGATACCAATATGGTAGCTTAACATCATTATATAAAATCATTATGCATATTTATAACATATAAACATAACATATATAATTATGAATTCGACACTTTATGCTGTGGGTAAAGACTTGTCAGGCGTTAAGGCGCCTTTTGCCTCATATGCATTGGGCAATTATATATAAAGTAGTTCTTGCCCTGCAGGTCCGCATCGGCTCCAACCCATATTTTCGGAATTATCGTTTGGCAGTTACGATAATATTCTGATATTCGATTTCGATGCAAGATTTTCCTGAGGTCTACTACTTGTCGTCTACTAAAATAATACATATTTTGTATTATACCCGTTACCCAAGGGTATTATACCTTAATGGCAAATGAAAATGTATGTAGCAGGCAGAAAGATGAAGCAAAAAGCAGACGCATCTGCGTGGAATTATTTTAAATATTATATAACACATCAAATATACTTTTGGGTATATTTTGTAAATTTTCAACAAACGGGTAGAGGGTATCTCACAGTGGAGCACTCTCGATTGTAGCTTTCTTACTTGTTTATTTATTGTTTTTCATTTTTAAAAAAATATATTTTATTAAAGCTAATGTTACCGAGATCTTTTATTCAGAGTTTATTATAGAGCTTATCACATTTTTCGTATTTCACATTAAAATACCACGAATAAATATGAATTTTTAATCAATGTAAGAAATTAGAATTTTCTAACATAACATAATTTTGCAAAAAGGTTTCAATATACTTTATAGGGTCGTGATGCTTCCTTCTATATGTTACAAACATTTTCTGCCAGCTTGAGTCTATGAGAATGAATTTTTGTTAATTAAATTTAAGACTCTGATTAACAGCTTTACTTGAAACGTTGCATTGGTTTTAATATTATGTATGATATATTAATTGATTGTTGAGTAGTCATAACTGCATGTAAAATTGCTGAAAATATAAATGCTTGGAGTTTATAAAACTACCTGTAAATGGTAAACACTTCAATTGCATTTTATAATGTCAACAAAACAGAGTCCAGTCAGGCGTCAATATAACCCATGGGACAAACTGAATATGGTTGAATCTTGTCACCTAACCATCTGAAACCCCGCAAACTTGATACTGGCCGCGTCCTGTGTGATACTTGAGCCGAGAAAATTAACTCGCTGAACTGCTGTTTAAATTTATTAACAGCTTTACGTAAACGAAAAATGGATTATTTATGGAAAACTTAAATAACAGTAAATATTTTTTCTGTTTATACCTTTCAGCTGTAAATGAAATAAAAGGATGCTGCGTTTGCTAAAAAATATGATTTCATTTGGGTTATCAACGTTTTTTTTTTAATTCTAGAATCATTAATTTTGTTTTCTTCAAATGATCCTATTTTATTCCAATTAAATTTCCCATCCAGTAATATTGTTATTTTGTTTTTTCTTAGGGGATAAATCAAAATTTCGTTTTCATTTTCGTTTATGGAATGTATTCAATAAATATTCTTTTAGCGCGCTGAGACAAAAACATCTGGTATAAATATTCATACGTATACCTTCGCAAATGCATATATGTATGTACATATGTATACATATATTTATATATATTTTTGTAGCCCCACATGCAATAACAACAATGTTCGCAGTCTATTTAGTAGAAGATAGTTTCGGGCTATACACTGCCTGAAGATTGTTTTATTTTGTGACCAACAGACGATTTTTTAGAATCAAGTTATTTAAGATATCGAAACATCTATCAGTGCAATGGTGTCCATTTTAACATAACATAATTCTACTTTTAATTAAGTACATAAATAAATCATTATTATTTTAATTTACTTAATCTAATGATTAACGTGTATAATTAGTATTAAAAAGATTTTAGCTATTGCCTTTCAACTGATTTTCCTCATTATTTGTATTATGTATTAGTAACAATAATCTATCATTATAGGGAATAAAGAATTAGAGTCAATAATATGTTATAATATAGAAAACGTATTTGAGTTTATACTTGAACTTTTATTTGTTTGTATACTTTATTAGAATAAGTTCTGTGTCTATTGAAGTCAATTGGTTCGATCGACGCAATTGTCACTTTCTGCCATTTCGGATCAGTTTCGATTAGTGCATTTGAAATTTATCAACTACCAGATGGTATAAAGATGAGGATATTGCCGTGATCGAGGGTATCAATTCTGCAGTGTTAATGATCGCAATCCATGCAACAATTCGTGGCGGTTGCGTATATAAGAGTCGCAGCTAAACGAGACCAACTGCTTATATATGTATGTATATTTAGCATGAGTATAGACACATCTTGATATATATAGAAAGACACGAACATATAACATAATATATGTATGTTATAGGAATATACAGAGAGAGCACAGCATCGACTGTTCTCTACAGTGCATATGCGGCATAATAAAAATACATTTCGCTGGCAGCCTGAAAGTGCCTCAGGCAGTTCGAGGCACGTTGCCGTCGCCCTCCGCCCTCCGCCCTCCGCCCCGCTAACCATCTGATCCCCTCTGACTGCATGCCATATTTTGGCTATTGGCTATGTCGGCCATATAAATAGTCCGACAATCGAATGCAAATGCAATTGAAATCGACAAACAATCAGCTGGCTGGGAGGGAGGGGGATGCCATGAGACGTGCAGGGGGAGGGCGAAGTTGCAGCATTGGCAAAGTTGTTGTGCTGCTCGACTGGCGCTGACCCCGTTTATATTTAGAAAGCGCACTAAAAATAAATGCGAAGGTCGTTGCAACGCCAGCGTCGTCGCCGTCGTCGTCGTCGTCGTCATCGTCGGGTATGCTGGACCCCATGCCAAGCACCCCAAACCCTGGCTCCGCCCCCAAAACTGCTGCTGCCGCTCTGTCGCGTCTTGAAGCAGCTGCATAAGGTCAAAGTGCCAAACACACTCAGAGTGCCCACCAAAAAACCTTCCACGGCTTCATTCATATGGCAGTGGAGGCACGTTCGGGGCGCCACACAGGCCAGGGGTGGCAAGGGGCGGCTGCTCCATGTATGACGTGAGGCGTTGCAATGCCAAACAGGTGTCGACGTCATTGCGGGCTGCAAGCTTCGCAGAGCAGCGGCCCCCTTCGTGCCCCTCTCGATGCTGCTCGACTCGTGCTTGCAGCCTGCTTGAGGCATTCGCAGTGCGTTCAACGAAATCATTCACAGCATCATCATTCAGGCTGCTGGTGTTGTTGCCTTTCACTGCTTTCGTCATCGACGTCGTCGGGCAGAGTGAGCGTGCCACAGAGTGTGTGTATGCGCGAGTATGTTGTGGCAAGCATCCAAGCAGCCGAGGCATCGATTGGCTGTCTGGCCGTCTGCTGATGCTGCTAACACAGTGACCTAGTGGCGAGGCCGAAGCCGAAGCCGAGGCTGAAGCCGAAACCGAAATCGAAACGATGAACGACATGCCGAGTGATGGCGAAAGCGAAAGTCTGGTGACGTCATAGCTGGCATTCATTCACAGGATATGAGGGCAGGCAGCAGGATTTCTGCAGCCAGCCAGCCAAAGGTGCGGCCCGACCATCGCGACACTGTGCGGCAAGACGTGCAGCACACGCACAGCAGCAGCAGCAGCAGCAGCAGCAGCAAGGACATGCAATTTCATTGAGAAAAAGAGGTAGCAGCGATAACGAACCTCGCACGAAACCCGAACACTGTGGACCGAGCAGCAAGGACCGCGCTTCAGCATCGCATGTTGCAAAGGACAATCTGTGCGACAGCAAACCATTCTGCCTCTGCCTCTGCCTCTGCCTCTGCCTCAGTCGCAGTCGCTGCCGCTGGCGCCGTCGCTGAGCGCGCTTCATGTTGCTCCTGGTCGGGGTTTACATTTTGAAGCTGGCACATTTGGTAACATCAGTCGGAAATTCATCTCCAAGCCAGCCAGTTCATCAATCCGAACATCCTGCGAACTTAAAATCCTCGACTCTCAAATGATATCAAAATCTGTACAATTTTTTTACAACTTTTTTTTACGTGTGGTGTTGGCGCTTTTTAAGCAACTGTTTTGCAAGTGTTTCCAGTGAACTCCAATCTCTAATCGCTGGGTAAGACTGCCCAGTTGCAATATTCTATAAATGTATTATTTGTTTTGCTCGTTTTTGGCGAACTTGTCATCCGTGCGAGTTCCACTAATCAAGTTTTGGGCGTATTTGAAATTCAAAAACTTGACACGTTGAGCTCGTATGTGTGGCAATAACAACAGT
This sequence comes from Drosophila ustulata, assembly GCA_035047365.1. NCBI lineage: Eukaryota > Metazoa > Arthropoda > Insecta > Diptera > Drosophilidae > Drosophila > Drosophila ustulata. The sequence goes on from JAWNPT010000095.1 coordinate 1,066,080, forward strand.
TGTCCAACTACATACAATGTAATAAAGCAGAACAAAGATATTCGAAACCACAAACCAAACAGAAATTGTATAATACAAATTTCAATTTTTAATAACAAAAAATGACAAACACTTTGCCTGCTTTCGGACTTATAGCTTTGGTTTTGTCTCAAACGAATTACCAAAAGCAAATTACATATTAATAATTATATATACTGACCATTATAAAACATAGTGAGCAGTCAGGATTTTCGCAAATTCACTATTTATACGACTTCACAAATGTTTAAAACAATTATAAATACTTTCAACTTAATTTTCCGAGAATTTATTTATTCTATATTTTAATAACCACATCAAATTCTCTTGCTGTCATATGGCATACTATATCACCGATTCATACCATGATATGCTATTAAGATAGCTCTGAATAAAGCATGATAATTTGTTCATGTTCTATGAATTTTAAATCATGACTTTATTGAAACAACTTCGGAAAATCTTCAAACAATTTTAAATATTTATCCCAAACTTGTTTATATTTTCTTATCGTTTTTTTTTATTTCTTATAACTTTGAGAAGCTGTCTTTAAATTAAACTGTTTTTTTCTCATTGTAATAATTTAATTTTAATTTTGAATAACATTACTTGTATTGGTCTGCAACGTTTGAAATGTTTTTTGTTTAATTCTGAGTGAAACAATTGCAATTCTTCTCGTACGATTTAAATTGAAATTCAACTATTTGAACTATTCAAATAATAGCTAATTCATAATTTTTAAAGGTAGCTATAATTTATATTTATGATATTGAGTTGCGATTTCCACAATCAAATTAATTTGTTACAAACTGATATATAACATATAAATTTGGTTAAACATAAAATGATAAAGGCTAAACTCTTACATGAGAGAAATTCATTGGGAATATTAGAAAATGCAGCGCTATTATCCACCTTGCTTTATACAAAACAGAAAATACAATTATGGCTTAACTTGTGGCATCATTTATATTTTTGTTACACATTGTACATAGATATTTTGTGTTTAAAGAAGTGTGATTGCCCTGACTGCATTTTATGAACTACGAGTATATTTTGAATTCCACACTTATTAAAGAAACAAGTTATGCATTAAGCAATTTAGAAATGAATATTTTTGCACATTAGATAATAATATAACAAGAACATGAAACTTAGTTTTCAACAAATATTTGTGTATATCTGAGATATTTGGGAATGAGAATCAGGCATTTTGGAGGCAAAAAAAAAAAAAAAACGCTGCCTGCTTTTAGGCACAACCAATAAATGTGAGTGCTGTGAATGCGTGAGAGTGAGAGTGTGTGTGTGTGTGTGTGTGTTGTGACTCCGTGTGGCAGCAACATGTGACTCGCTGGCAGAGGCCATTTACCCGCCAAGCTGCTGACGTCATTGCCATCATCTGCGGCAACGCACTGAGGCCAAGCCCAGGTCAGGAGCAACAACACAAGAAGCAGCGAAGCTGAGAAGCATCCGAGCAGAAGCAGCATCAGCAGCACAGTAACCTAGTGCCGAGACGAGCTGAAACGAAACGAAACGAGACGAGACGAGACGAGGCGAAGTGACGAAAGCAAAGGCGATACTAAAACCGAGGGCGACGCAAGCCTCAATGAACCAAATAGCCAAATAGCCGAGACCAAATTCCGAGCCTGCCACAACAGTCCGCAACGTCATCAACGATGCTGCTAATGTGCCAAGTGGCAAGTGGCAAGTGGCAAGGGGCAAGGGGCAAAAGCTCAGGCGGAGCTGTTGCCGAGCCCACAATGTTGGGTGTCCTAGATTTTGGTTAACATTTTATTTTATTTCTTTTTTCGTTGCGTTCCTTCAGATGCGAGCATATCATTACGTGCTCCTTCCTCCTCCTCATCCCCATCCTCATCCTCATCCGCTTCCCGTCCTGCTGCCAGGCGGTTGCGTGACGTTACAACAATGAAGGTTGCAAGCAGCGACTCGCTGTGTGTTCTTGTTGCCTCGCGTCGCGCACTGACGTCCATTTGGTTGCATTGGCATATGGCCTCGCAATTCTGCGGTCGCCTCCTGCAAAGGACACGTTTGACGTGCGCTTCCCACAACGAGCCAGCCCAGAACAGAGCCCAGGCCCAGGCCCTGCCCAAGTCAAGTAGAAGGCATTTATGCTGTCAGTAACCGATACTCAGGTGTGTGTGCAAGTGTCTATGTGTGTGTGTGTGTGTGTGTGTGTGTGTGGGTGCGTGTACATGTGCACATTTAATTACAATGTTATTTCGTGAATATTGATTGAAATTGAATGTGACAGTTGGATGGGAGGCGCAGGACGCCTTTCGTTCATGCACTGCAACGTATTGTGGTAACTCAATCTGCTCAATCTGCTGACTGAAGAACTACTTAATCACCCATCACGTTATCCTGTTTGATCCAAACAATTGCAATTTTACGAGACAAATTCAAAAATACTGGTTAAAAGTAAAATTCTATGTTCATGGTAGCTTGTTATTTGCTGTGCAAGTTTATTCAATTTTTTATTCTCTCTTATTAGCTGCCTAATTAAAAAATTACATATCTTTAAAAATTTGTATATATAGTATTAATATATTTTACAGCAATAACAATGAATTTATTTGGCGTTTGTAATTAATATCTATAAAATACACAAACAAGCTATTATTATTGTAAGTTTTGTAAGTTTGTTAATACTATATATAACATATTTGTACTATATACATTTGTTTATATTCCAATGAAGATATTTAACAAAAATCCTTCATTGCTTATGTGTTTAATCGAAAAACTGCAATTTCTAAAACCAGTTTTTGTTGATTAAAGAAATTGTGTTTTTTCTTGCTTTGACTTTATCACGTTTTCTTTACATTATCGTGTAAACGCATTGGCTTGTTACATCGCATTTATATTGATAATGATTGCAACCGTCGTGATTTGCCACATGCCACACAAAGTAAAGCAGAAGGCCAACTGACAGCCCCTACAAATAGTTAACGAACCCAACAAATTGGCATAACTCCCGACTCGGCCCACAAATTTCAAATTACACTTTACTTATTACATTTTAGTGACATTCAGATTCCAATGAATTCGAATTAAAATTCTGTTGTTTATGTAATGCAGCATCAAATGTCACTGCCTTGCCTATATGAAGACTGTTGCAAGTCCTTTTGTATGGACACCAGGTACAGCATGACGTTGCAACTTGCGCAGTTGAAGTCAATTATTGTGTGGCTTCTTGTCTAGCGTGTTGAATTGCACTGAAGTTGAGCAAAGGAAACGCATTAAGCACTTATTCAACTCATTTCTAATGGTGACCTAATCCAAGTTGCATTCACAGCTGATGATACCGAAAACGAAGACGTATTGAGCAAATATTTAAATGATTAAATCTGGGATCACAATCAAACTTGGATAAAACAACAAATCAAATCATTCATTTAAATACAATTTTGAAAGTATGTAGGGCCGACAGTAACCTATAATCCGAATCCATATTATATTCTTGGAGATAAACAGAAATAATATTTAATTGCGAAATTGAACACTTCAGACAATTCTCCTTTAAACACGAAATAATTTAGGTGACGAAAAATAAGCACTTCACAAACTTCAAGCTGATATTACAGTTGTCTGTTAAAAAAAACTGTTAAAATATATTGAGTTGTTTCTCGTATTTCATTGAATAAACAAATAAACAGAAAAGTAAACTACACCAAAAACTTTATTTTCCTACCCATAGGGTAGAAGAACATGTATGTAACAAGCAGGATAAGGCATCTCCGATATATATATTCTTGATCAGTGTCATCAGCCGAGACGATATCCGTCTGTCCGACCGTCCGACCGACCGTCTGTCTGTATGAACACCTAGATCTCAGAGACTATAGGACCTGGAGACATCAAACTTGGTGACAGTATTCGTGTATGTTTTTCGTAGAACAAGATTATTTTAGTTTTTTACCAGGCACCTTTCCGGGCCCGGAAATCGATAAAAAAAACTACAATCGTCGTAATAATAGAGCCAATGCATTGAGTTTTGGCTATTTCTGCTGCATTGGCTCAGTTGGTTTAGGTAACAGTGCAACCGTAAGCGGTATGGCTTTATTTTTTTTTAAATATCATATGTGTAGGTTATTTGATTTCTCTCAAAACGAGAAGCGGGCTCTCGACTGTCGCTTTCTTCGTTGTTCTATTTTCTTCTAATTTCGAAGTGGTAGCAAATGTTTAAACATTAATCTCTACAGCCTTAAGTGTGTGAAATATATTTAAGGCCATCTTCCATTGATAATAATATGAATTGGAACGCGCTTATACATATATGTATGTAAATTATCTATTACCAGATAAATTTCATACCACAAATGATGACTTTTGAATATATAGTATTGAATAGCCTTTATTGTTGGAAGAAGTTAGATTTAATCAAACCCGTTCGGCTATCTTGACGGATTTGAAGTCTGCAATTTTCGCTTAGACTTGGAACCGCATTTCGAAGCTAAAATTTCTTCATAATTTGAACAATTCAGTTTGTTGTCGGCTCTGTGATTCCCCGATTTGATGTGGGGAACTCAAAAACTGTGCGAAGAAGTAGAAATGCAAGTACAGCAAACGTACGTAAATAACAGAAAGAAGGTGTCAAAAAGCGTTGCAGCTAACAAACGTGCAACTGTGTGAGTGTACATATGTGTGTGTACGTATAGATGGGTGCGTGGGTGAGTGTGCGGATGTGTGCGGATGTGTTTGCGAATGTGTTTAGCTGCTGTCCGCTTTGAAAATTATGGTTTCGCAAGAGCAACAACAGCGCGACGCTGCTCGACAACCGTCGTCTTCGCTGTCTTGTGTGCTCGCTGTCCAATGTGGAGCTGTTGGCCTCTTTGCCGCAGACAATCTGTCACTTGATACGCGCCATTTTCGCTAAGCGCCGCCGCTCGCCACTCGCCGCCGCCGCCCTCTCACCTCTGCTTCTGCCTCTGCCTATGCCTCTGGCTTGTGTTGCCGCTTTAAGCTGCTGCCTTGTTACCTTGTTGAGATTCCCCACACGGACAGGCCCCGTTATACGGGCGCAGCGCAGCGAAGCATTCCAAACGGGGCGATGCCATACAAGTGATCGGTCAGCGGAGCGAGCACCGACCCTCTGCTCAGGGGGGGGTTGGGGGTGAAAGGTGTCACATGCATGCCGAGAACAATGCTATTTAATTTTCGTAACGCCCTCGCATGGAACACAGCACCGCATTTCCACTGATTGTGGCAGCAAAATAAAACAACCCTGGATGGAATCGGAATAGGAATCGGAATCGGAATAGGGAATTGCTATTGTTGCAAGTGAAGTTGCAATTGCATAGCTCGAGGCGGCATCATATTTCCTCACCTGCCTGTTACCCGCTCGCCGCCTGCCGCTTCCCCCCTTACGTTGGGCTTCCTCTTCTTTACACGGAGCGAAAAGCCTGCCTCAATGATTTTTTTTCTGCGCTCTCATTCAAATGTTGTTCTTGCTCTGTTCTTTTTTCTTAGTCCACTTTTTTGTTGCATTTTTTGCTGCTTTTTTGATTTGCCAGCTGCAAGTGTGCAATCGACTGGCAGCTAAAAGTAGGCAGCGACTTTTAGTTTAGCACTCACACACACACACACACATAGTCATGCAGCGCGCTGCGTCCGGTCAAGGCATATGGGGGCTGCCACACACTAATACCGTCTAATAATATTATAAAGTCACACACACACACACCCACACATGTGGGACTTCGCAACGATGCGTGCATCTATGTGTGTGTGTGTGTGTTGTGTGTGTGTGTGGAAGGCAGTTAAAAACTCGACTACAACTACATGCATACATACTATTTGTGTGTAGCTTGAGGGATGCGACGCCTACGGCAACGTTGACCGCGACGGCAGCGTCGTCTCCATCGTTGCCGTCGTTGGCGTCGACGTCGTTGTGGTTCACCTGCAACTATAAAAGCTGGCTGGCGGCCTGAACATTGTCTCAGTTAAACATTGTTAATTAAGCGACAACAGCAGCAACGAACAGCAGCAAACTCAACTAAATAAAATGCTCTGTAACTAACAAGAGCCAAAAGTAAAATATATTTTTTTGCAAGTGAATAAACAACATCAAACTACACGGATCGCAACGAAACAAGGATACCGAAATTGTCCCAATGTCTATCCAATTTTTTTTTTTAAATAATTTTTTTAGTGCGCTTTATGTTTTGAAAATGATGGAACAAGAATTCAAATACATGCAACGGTCAAAGTAAATTCATTGCCTGCCTTTAGGCGGCAGAGATTAATAAAAATTATCAGAGCGAAGTGCTGATGACATTCGTTTTGAGGCAAAATATTGATGTAACATTCATTATTTATGGAGCTTGATAATGACTTCAATTGGAAATCAATAAAGGATCGAACCAAACTCAGTCCAAAAACAAATTGTAAACAGCGACAGCGACAGCAAACAGTAAGAAATTAAATATTCAAAACAGTGCCAAGAGTCCAAAACACACTTGGAACTGTGAACCAGAACATATGTTGGTTCTGGAACTCATCATTAATTCAAAACTAACGAAATCGCATCAAATATGCCAATGAAGGAGTCCGAGCAGTCCTTCAATCTGTTAACACCCACAAATAAAAACCAAAATACAAAAGTTTGTCAGCCAGTCAAAAGTGTTTAGTGATACAGAACACAGTGCAAATGTGCAAATGTTATCAACAACTTGAAAATATGTATACTATAAATACAAGAGTAAATAATTTATCGGCGAATCTAGAGGTGCTTATTGCAGCTGCTGGCCACTGCACAAGATTAGACTCAAGACTCTTGTGCGTGTGACAGCGGCTATTGTAAGAGACCACAGACACATCACACATTCCACAATCTTCGAATCTCTGAATATAACTGTATAGACTGTAATGTTTTAATGTTTTATTAACAGCGCAACATGGAAAACATTTTAATTTTTCCCCTAAGAAATTTGAAAACGGCTCTTATTAATTAAACAAGCGTTCAAATTCAAATTAAAGGCGCCTTCCTGCGCATGCCCATTAAGTTGACTGCTCTCAGAATTGCGCAGAGACATGAAGTTGGCTGTGCGCAATTCTGACTCGCATGACACACGTTTGTTTTTTCAGAAATCGACTATCGAGTTTATTTGCAAAAGTTGTTTTGGCAAAGTTGGCAGGCCGGCGAAACAGAACAGCTGATAAGCATTTTGAAACAGGTAAACACATATATTAGGTTTGGTAAAATAATAAAAATGACACCGTCGCCAATGCCAACGCCACCGCCACCAACCGCGACACAGCCACTGCAGCCGCCACCCCCAATGGGACAGAACATTGCACCCACGGGCGCCTTTCCAGGTATACCCAAGAAGACGCACCACACCACGTATGATGACATTGAATTTCTAATTTCGATAGGTTCACTAACACCCGGCTGGAACGATCCGCCACCGATTTCTGGGGACGTGGCCAGCAATCCCAGCGCCAGAAGACCGCGACTGGATCTGCGGAAACGGGTTGCGTATCCCATGAATGAGCCACCGCCACAGCCACCTCTTTGATTTGAGACGATGACAACATTTTGATTTCTAGACATTTTCTTAAGCACCAGCAAAATATATTTACAACAAACACATATATATTGTATTGTATATATACTTAGACGCCCTACCATGGCAGCTGAGCACCATCGTATTGATAGAACCCACCGTTGTGAGTCTCGTTCAGCCTACAAATGGTTTCCACGATTTGGGTGGTGCTCGTGGATACATCCAACGGTGCGTTGCCTCCTCCCATATCGGTGCGCACCCAACCCGGATGCAGGCTAATGCAGAGTATTTTCTGTTCTCGCAGATCGATACTCATCGATTTGGTGGCCGCATTCAGGGCAGCCTTCGAAGTGCGATATGCATACATGCCGCCCTCCACATTCGACTGTATCGACCCCAGTATTGAGCTCATGTTGATGATAGCCGCCCGCTCCACACCCATGCTCTGGTTCTCGTTGGCCTGTGCGGCCTTTTTCAGTAGCGGTAAACAGGCCTTGGTTAGCATGATAGGCGCCACAGTGTTGGTCTGCAGCGTATCGAGCAGATCTTGCTGCTTGGTGGCACCAAGGCGCACAGACTTTGTGGCCATTCCCGCATTGTTGAAGAGCACATTGAGACCTGCGTCTTTGGTAATATCGGCAATTTTGCCCACCAGCTTGTCGTAGTCTTCAAAGTTCTTCAGGTCTTAAATAATATATGCATATATTAAAATTAATATTAACAGAAAACCGTCGCAGTTCAATCAATATGTGGGTTGTGGATTCGCTTACCAATCTCAAGCACATGAATGTTGGAATGCTTTTCGGCCAACTCATTCAGTTCCTAAAAATTAATAGTGTATTAATAATAATCGATATCGTAAAAATTTGTTGTCTTCACTGACTAACTGACTGAACTATCAACGCACAGCCGAAATGGTAAGAGTTGTAAGGCTGCAATTTGTACACAACACAGTTTGTACTCTTCGATCGGGCTAAAAAATTTTCAACATAACTATTAAAATTTCTAAAATAAAATGGTTTGATAAAACGTTTACGAAGTCTCGGAAAAGTAATTTACATTGTTATTAATACAAAGTAATTCAAAAATATTATAAATTTTTAAAATACGAGGAAATAGTTTACTAGCTTTTAATTAAAGAAACTGCATACAGCTAAAAATTAAAAAAAAAAAAAGTGTTTATATAAGAACAACGCGGGCAAAGCAGTGTTCCAAGTTCGCAATAATTTGAAAATTGTAAATCAAATGTGGCGCCACTTAAAAAAAAACATTATTATCGATAGCTCTTATAATCAGTGTTCCAGTGCGACCTTTTGTAGTATATTTTGAGCTTTTCCAAGCAGAATACCGAATAGTACATTTTTGGTATATTTTGGAATTAAATTTACGATCACTCATCAGTCTTCATTGTGCCTATTTTCGTATGACGAAATGCCGTTGTAAAGTTTCATGTTATTGTATATGCAAATAGCGTTAATGTGCTGAGATGCATTTGAAAAATAACCATTTAAAGTTGCAAAAAGTATAACGAAACTTGGGTAGTGTGCAACGCGTTTAGTATTTTTTGTACACTTAAACAGTATATTTTTGGAACTTAAAGTTGTGGTCACGCTGGCGTGCTTTCCATGACTGGAAAGCGAAGCAAAGGCCGAACGACGGCAGAAAACATAAAAGCAATTGCAAAAAGTTTACCGCTTATTTCGCATTTGCGTTCGCTGGCGAGAGTTGCGAGAGTGACGCGGAGTAGAAATTAACTGCTTACAGTTGTATATCTGTGTGTGTCTGCGTGTGTTCTATTGCATTTCTTCCGTATACCGAAGAAGAGCGGCTATAAAATAAATTAAACTTAAAATTTGGAAATTTCTGCTGATCCTGTTTGTCAGTCTAAAACACTTGCACCAACTGCAAAACATGGCGCCCGTTGATAAAGGTGAGTTTGCTACAATTCATTTTGTATTTTTAAGTCTTCTCTCTCGCTCACTCTTGACTCTTGTTTCGGATTCTGGTTCTGGACTTTTTAAATATTCGAGTAGTTTCTATAATTGTCTTTGACAACATGATGAGTCATCATCAGTTATTAGTTAGTTAATTGCGACATCACTTACGGTGGCCTGCTCCAAGTTGCGGCAGGTGGTAAAAAGATGCTGCGGCGGCTTCGGCAACGCGTTCAACGCCTTGACGAGTCCCAGACCCAGTCCTCGATTGCAGCCGGTTATCAGAATCGATTTCATCCTGCGCCTCACTGAATTGTTCTTGTGGTTGTTGTCACTTCACTTGTCAAGAAATCTAATCGTTGTGTGCTTGAGATTAAGCAACCAGCAAATAAAATAGTGTGTGGGAAGCTTTACAGCTGACGCTGGCTAACTGTAAACGAGGTGAGTGTTAAATGTGCGCTGCGTTTTCCTTTTATTGTTATTAGACAAGAAGCGACGGCAGCAGCAGCGGCCGGCAGCTGACAGAGTTGCCAGGGTGTCGTGGGTTGTGCACCTTCTTGAAACGCGCGCATATGGCAGCCCTGGAAGAGTAGCCAACCAACTGTTGCATCTGTTGTTGTTCCCGTCTTTTATTATGCTAATGTTGCTGATTATATTTGAAGCGAAACGTGTTTGAATTTCTTCGAAAGCGCTAAACTTGGCGACCCTGGGCTGTGTTCCGTTCTGTTCAGTCGACATCTTCATCGCGCATTCTCTTTTCAACTCGCATTCGCATTCAACAGCGCTGTCGCTGTTACGTAGCCGAGCGTCGAGCGTCGCTGCCGCCAGCACTTTCCAATCATCGTTCCAAGAGTCGCGTTGACGTCGCGTTTTTTTTTGCATCAAATATATTTTCAACGCGCAGCTCAGCGCGCAGTAAACAATTTAATTGTTGCAAAAAAATAAGAGTATTTCAAGTATCTTGTGGTAGAAAAGAACGTGCTGTTGAATTGCATACAACATGTCGCTAACACTTTGGAATTCAAGATTTTCCGTAACGTTAATGCGACAGCACTCGACGCTTTTTACGTCAGCTGCTCCAATAACAACAACAGCTGCGCATAGTTCACAACACTACAACTACAACACGTTGAACCCAAACGCACAACAGCAACGAAGACTTCTAACAATGAAATCAACAAATCACAGTGCCGAGAAGGGCAACAACAACAATCGCAACTCGAATACGAATCCAAATCGAAACGCTTCCCTTGAGAGTTCGACGAGCGACACTGGAGTGCCGCCCCTCAATCATCCCCACTGCGACAGGCAGGCGCAGTATCAGCAGCCGGTGCGCAAGGTTAAGCCGCTCAGAGGTAAGAAGTAAAGTTTCTTCTTGCAATTGCCATCGTTCCAGCCTGCTGTAAATCGATTAGTGATCAGTATTTCGCAAAGTCAGTTGGCAACGTGATAAACCACAATGGTGGATTTTGTTCTTGTTGGTTGATAGTTGTTACTTTATCACGTTGCTCAACACACCCACACACACACACACACACATTTGCATAGTATATGTGTGTGTGTGTGTTTGTTATGCAATAACTGTTGTTAAGCGGCTCGCGCTTCTACGCACGTACCTGCGAATCTTACTTATCGAATTTCGTTTGCCGTTTGTTTTTTGCCGGCTGGTGTTACAAATGTAGCCTATGGCCAACAATTTCGCACAGTCACGATCATAACAATGTGTGTGCTGATGGAGGGTCGAGGAAGGGTGAGATGGTGATTGGTAGCGCCCATTTTGTACTACTTTGAAAGCAACTTTCTAACTGTCTGTCTGCTGATTGGAACTCACTTGAGTTTTATTTTGGGAGAAAACCAAAAATTTAAACTATAAATAAACTTAATTTTGTATATTTAGTAAGTTCATTTATTCAAAAATTTATTCAAAATCGTATTATGCGATCATAAATAATAACTTTGTTGCAATTAGTATTTTAATATTTATTGTTTTTTTTATTTTTCGAAACTGCTTTACTACTGACATTTTTTGGTTGCATTTCATTTTGTTTCGAGTCTAAGCTAATGATTTTATTTTTAACCTACATATTTTAAAATCATTTGTTCTTTCACAAGATACGAGAAAGGTGCACTTACTAATTTCAGGAATTTTCGAGAATTTCTTGATATATTTCACAAGCACAAAAAAAGCGCATCCCACTGATTGCTTGCTTATCTAGTAGTAGTAGTAGTAAATGATTACGTCATCGTCATCATCATCATCATGATGATCTTCATTAACACATTATCATCGTGAATGGCAAACTGCCATAGTGATCGTGACTTGTTATGCCCTTGCCTAGGGATCAATCGTCTTATTGCTGAGTCATCTTTCTCACTAGTTATGGCTGATCCAATTATGCATATAATTGGACACATGTAGAAGCTATCCAACTGTTCGATATTGGTATAGACAGACACATATTACAGTTATATACATATATGTACATATGTATGTCTAACATGATCCACTCCCGAATTTATTTGCATTCATTTTGGTCGTAATAAGGTGATAAGGTCGTTTTTATTGTTTCCTTAATTAAGTTTTACGAATTGAGATTTGGGCTTATCGGCGTCAAACCTTCCGTGCCATGTGCGGACTTGTGGTTAAAAACAAACCGCGTTTATTTTGATTTATATTCACGGTACTCAAAGGGCATTATAAGGGTATAATGGCCAGCAAACATAATGTAGACATGCTTTTTGTTCAAGTTCAAGAACCAGTATTCTAACTAGTATTTCCAATAATAATTCCTTGCCTAAGATCGTATAGTGAGACTTGGTAGTTAAAATAATCTTTTTTATGGGGGCGAATCAATCTGATTGCTCTCTAGAAATTAACAGCGCGGGTAGCACAACGTCCATCACATTCTACTGCAGCCCTCTTGTACTGTAGTTGTGGTTGTGGTCCGTCGTAATAACGAACTATTGGCACTCGTATCGCAGGCAATTGGATGGCTTATCAATTGCCCTTTGATGCGTCACATCCTTAAATACTTCAATGCTGTGCCAATGACGCAACCAAATTTCTGCTTCGACTATGATGTGAAGCGCATTTGATTAGGTTTGCATGCTTCCCGAGAGAAGTTGCGCTGCTCTCGTCAGCAGGTGTTGCTCTGCTCTACGTGGCCCAGCCCTCCTCCCCTGTCGACCGACTCCACCACTTGCTTGTAATCCAACACCCCAACTTCGTATAATCGTCGTGCAATCGGCATAATCGTAACCATGGCAAGCGTATTGGGTCAAAGCAAACCACCAACCAAGGCGGGGCTCAGATGATTGCTCCAGTTTGATTTGCGACACAGCGACACATATGTTCAATTATTACCAACTACAACTCCGACAACAACATTGACAACGTCGCGTACTAGGACAACGGGAAGGCGTGCCGCGAGAAGCCTCATCAGTTGTGGCACAAGTTGTTGGCCAAATGCATCTGTTTGAATTTGTGCCCGCTTCGCTGGCGGATGAGCAGCCCTCGGAGGGTCGAAGCATTTATCGTTCCGCCTATTTGGATATACGACTGCGTCAAAGGCAGCCAACAATGGAGCAGGGTAGAACCTAGCAGATAGCACCACCAATAATTAAATTGAATTTGAATAGCATTTTAACTTGAATGTTCCGCACTCTTAATTCCATTTTGCAGGTAACTATGATTACGATTTGATTGTGATTGGTGGCGGCTCCGGTGGATTGGCCTGCGCCAAGGAGGCTGTGGCCCATGGCGCTCGTGTCGCCTGCCTGGACTTTGTGAAGCCAACGCCAACTGGCACGAAATGGGGCGTCGGCGGCACCTGTGTCAATGTCGGTTGCATACCAAAGAAGCTGATGCATCAGGCATCGCTGCTGGGCGAATCTGTTCACGAGGCAGCTGCCTACGGCTGGAATGTGGACGAGAAGATTAAGCCTGATTGGAACAAACTGGTCACCTCGGTGCAAAATCACATCAAGTCTGTCAACTGGGTGACTCGCGTCGACATGCGCGACAAGTAAGTAAAAAGTGCTGTCATTCAAATGCATCCCCACTAACCTCATTTTACTTCTCAGGAAGGTGGAGTACATCAATGGACTGGGCTCCTTTGTGGACTCACACACACTGTCCGCAAAGCTGAAGAGCGGCGATCGCACAATCACCGCCCAGACCTTTGTGATTGCCGTGGGCGGTCGTCCACGGTACCCGAACATACCCGGTGCTGTTGAGTATGGCATCACCAGCGATGACATCTTCAGTCTGGACCGCGAGCCCGGCAAGACACTTGTCGTGGGCGCTGGCTGTAAGTGCAATTAATATGCGATTAGACTTTTCAATTTATCATCGCAATGAAATATTTCAACCGACACTAAGTAAGGGCTTGATAGAAATAGAAGGTTTGTAATATGAACCTCTACCTGCTAAAACCTGGTTCATTTTCCTATCGATGGAGAGTATTTGAGTCCAGGTCCGCAGACACCGCCTCCGGCCCCCTATTAAATGGGACATTTGTGGGACCCCTCTTACTACTCAGTTAAGTTATAAACGACAAGTTGTACCCGATGTGCTTTTCATCTTGGGGGAAGTCTGACAAGAAACCCAGCGCATGAGTGTTCCAGTATACCGGCCATCTCATCTCGCACTTTTTACTACGACTCAAACGCAACCTGATTAATATAAATGTATATTGGTAGGAGACCCAGTTTTAATTCACTCACTGTACTGTAAACGCACAGTCCAAACGGTAAATGTTTTGATGGTGCAATTTGTACACAATGTAGATAGAAATTTGTTCACGCCCACTAAAAGTCCATTTCGCGATATAAAGAATCTAACTATCTTTAAAAACTGTGATTAAAAACATTGTAAAATGGATTAAGTATGTGTTTAGAATTCCTGCACTCATTGACGCCAATCAAATCCCGCAAGTGGCGATGGATCTTTAAAATTTTAAATTGACATTAAATATTAAAATATTTAAAAAGCTTGCAGAAAAGGTTCAATGGTGATAAATGGCCCATTTGTAATTCTTTCCTTCAGTAACGCTAAGAATGTAGGTTCGATACCTGATAGGGAAATATTCTTTTAATAAATGCATAAGAAAACAATTTTTATGTAAGAGAGAGGCTGCAGCTACCAACAACTACAAATAAAAATAAATAGAAATAGAGTGACTAGGAGAGTCAGTAGCTTTAGTCAATGTTTCAGATGCACAAAATTATCGATCATCAAATTGCTTAAATCCCAAAATATGCTTTGCTAACTGCTAATTTATTTGAACCCTGCAGATATCGGCCTGGAGTGCGCTGGCTTCTTGAAGGGTCTTGGCTATGAGCCTACTGTGATGGTGCGTTCCATTGTGCTGCGTGGCTTCGATCAGCAAATGGCTGGTCTGGTTGCCGCCTCCATGGAGGAGCGCGGCATTCCATTCCTGCGCAAAACTGTGCCGCTGTCCGTGGAGAAACAAGCCGACGGCCGCCTGCTGGTCAAGTACGAGAACACAGAGACTGGCGAGGTAGACAGCGACGTCTTCGATACAGTGCTGTGGGCTATTGGCCGCAAGGGACTCGTCGATGATCTGAATCTGCAGAATGCCGGCGTCCTGTCGCAAAAGGACAAGATTCCCGTTGATAGCGATGAGGCAACCAATGTGCCACACATCTATGCTGTCGGTGATATTATCTATGGCAAGCCAGAGCTGACGCCTGTCGCTGTGTTGGCCGGTCGCCTGTTGGCGCGTCGTCTGTACGCCGACTCTAATCTGCGCATGGACTATGCCGATGTGGCCACCACTGTGTTTACCCCACTCGAGTATGCCTGTGTCGGCCTGAGCGAGGAGGATGCCGTCAAAGCGTACGGTGCCGATGAGATCGAAGTGTTCCACGGCTATTACAAGCCGACGGAGTTCTTCATTCCCCAGAAGAGCGTGCGCTATTGCTATGTGAAGGCGGTGGCCCAACGCACTGGCGACCAACGGGTATATGGCCTGCATTATCTGGGTCCTGTGGCCGGTGAGGTTATCCAGGGCTTTGCCGCTGCAATCAAGTCCGGTTTGACCATTCCCACGCTGATGAACACTGTGGGCATTCATCCAACTACCGCAGAGGAGTTCACACGTCTGAGCATCACCAAGCGCTCTGGCTTGGATCCCACACCAGCCAGCTGTTGCAGCTAAACACTCACGACTGCTGCTCTCATCTATCTATCTATCCCCAAATACAAGCCACACACGCCCAACAAAAACAAACCAATCAACACAACAAAAACAACACAAACATTGCCCCCCAAAAATTGGCAATCACCACGAATTAGAGTTTGTTGCCGCTTCTTAGCGCTAAACGTTCAAGTTTTTATTTAGTTTCGATAGAACACACACTCTTTCCCCGCATATACTCACATTAACACACACCAAGACACACACACCCAATAGCTCAGTTATTGCACAGACACAGGCGAGTTAAAAGGGCAAGACTGTTGTGACGAATTCAGTTGAACTGGAGCACGCAAGTGGAACGACGTCTATGAGGAAGGAGGCCCTTTGAACACTACCACAATGTCGTCCGTTGATGTTGTTGTAGCCGTGACCATTGCTTCCTGCCTCTGTGCGGCATGCACTCAAAATTACGAAATTATCTTACATGTGAATACAAATATGAATGAATATGAATAAACTAAACCTGTATTTTTACGGTCGAAAAATTGAATTTTTCACCTGCATACAAAAACCGAAATGTGGACTTAATTCATGGGAGAAAAAGGCAAAACGTTTTTAATGCTTATTCAGTGGATCCTGTATAACTTCGATTGAATTTATTGCCGACTCCAAATACAAATATGTGAAATGATTGTTTTAACATTATTTTAAATATTTGCTGGGAATACTGTAACGTGAGTTTAGTATTCTAATTTTATCTTCACTTCCAGTCTTGTTTTGTTGGATTGGTAATTTGTTACAGACAGAGACATGTATTGGCATAGTTTAGTTCTTAGAATGCTTCCTAGCAATCCAAGGAGGTCGTCGCAGTCTCGACATATTGGAGCTGAAAGCTAAAGAAATAAACAGAAACCGTTCCCAAATAGAATATATAATTTTGAAAGCTTTGCTATAACTCATATAAGTTATAAGCGGATTGGGAAATTCTGTAAATCATAATTTTTATTATGATTTAAAATTAAAAAAATTACAAAAATTAATAGAACATTTTTTTTTCAAGATTATATTTTCAAATGAAAGAAAATGGATCGTTTCCGAGTCAAACGGCCGCTTCTGGTTTTTGAGCCAAGGATCGCACAATCCAGTCACCAAGTAATGTGCAGCAAAGCATCAAGCACAATGGTGGTTTAATTATTGTGTGGGGATGTATTTAGAAAAATAGAACTATCTATCTATGGAATAATGGGGAAGCAACAATATTTGAGTATTCTGCTATTCTTCTATTCCAGAAGTCATTGGGAATGTCGTGCTTTCGATAATTACCCTTAACAAACATTCTGTTGGATGTATAAATAAAAATTCCATTCGATGAATTTCCTGAAAATAATCCAATTGAACATTTATGGAGCCACGTAAGATCGCAGCTTGGGAGATATGCGACCCCTCTATGTGGAATGATGAAGCTGTAGGAAGCGAATAAGATACAGGATTGTCCATGCATTGGTGCGTTTCACTCACAAACAAATAGAAAGGGCTGTGGACGGGTTATTCCAAAAATTATAAGCAAAATATATTTGTTTATATTTTCCACTCTTTTATGACATATTTTTCTGAGTTAACAAATCTCTTTTAATTTTCAAAAAACCGATTATTGAATAAAGTGGAATGAGACTGTTAAGATATTACTGAGTTATAAGATTTGACTGATTGAGAGCTAGGAGGCTGGCATTTGTATAGAACATTGCTTAGGTAACTCTATAGGTTTGCTTGTTACTCTCTACTCTTATTGCGCATTAAAATGAATGTGAAGAACCTTTAGGGCTTCCTTTCGTTTTGGATTGAAGGCTTATACTTTACAAAAAATATACTCATTTCAATTTGTATATGAATAATGATAATCGACCGACGTAACAATGATTTTTTTTTCTTTTGCGAATAATATATACATATGTAAACCGTAGGATGTCGGCATAGGCTCGGGAAAATCTTACAGCAAAAGATAATCGAAGACCAACAACAAAATTGATAATTTTGGCAAAATGTAAAAATTCCATGCAGTTGAAAAAGATCTTCCGAATAAAAATATTTATTTTAAAATGCAACGCCAGCGAAACTGCGAGTCAAGCTGGTTAGTAAAATGAGGTGTTCTTCTCTACTACCAAACTAATCATATTACACAATTTTTTGTAGACAATTATTCCCTCCATAAGCCGAAGCAGTGGGCAACTGATGCATTGAATCCATCATCAATTAGAGTGCAGTCAATTCTGTGCACATGCGCATAATTTAGAGTGAGATAGAGATAACTCTAGTATATCAAGTATCTGCCATGTTGTACAACTCGTGATGTATGCAAGCAGGCGAGAAATACATTTCGGATATTTTCTATTTCACGTTTATTTGCGTTTTAAGATTTTTGTTTTTGTTTTTCTCCTAATTTCGTATTGTATAATTGTTTGTTTTGAACAAAAATCAATGACATTTACAAACTGCTCGGCGCCCGCTCAATATATTTATTTTTAATAGCATCTTCTGCATTCGCTTTCGCTTCACGTTCCTGCCGCCTCTGTTGACCGCTGGCTGCTGCTCGCTTGAATTGATTAAATAGCAATAATCGAAGAGCAAAATGACAAGATACAATAAAAAAAAAATCAACATTAATTATTTAATATTTATGTTATATCATCAGATCAGAGTGGAAGCGGCAATCGGTTTAAATCGCTGCGCTCTGCTTGGACTCCTCATCCTGTCGCTGTTGCTTGTTGACCGCAGATATGCACTTGGCCATAGTGGGCGAGGCGCGTGAAATGGCATCGGTCATGAAGTAGTCGCGCAGCTCCTTAAGCTTCACATCGATGGCGCCGCCGCCGATGGATTTGTTCTATACATTCAATAAAAATTGGGGAATTAGAGCTTGCAGCTATGCGCACACATTGTTCGCTGCAACTTACGGGTGTTGTCTGTGCACTCGCTTCGCTGTTGCTTGCCGGCACCAGCTCGCCGAGACGCGTTAAATGGGGCGCAATGTCGTCGAGGCGCGCACGCAGCTCGTCGAGTGTGTCATAGGCCAGGGGTTTGCCCATAATCTCCGACAGAGCACGCAATATCTTCCAGTCCTCACGCGCCATACCTGGCGGCGAAACGCCTGGCAAGGTCTGCTGTGCTCGGCCCTCTGTGTTGACATAGATCGCCTGCTTCTCGGTGTATGCAGCGCCCGGCAGAACGGCATCAGCAATGGATGCACCATTGTCACCATGCGAGCCAATGTACACAACAAAACAATCCTTGGGCAGCTGATCGCGGGTCAATTTGCCAGAATCGGCGTTCAACAGGAACAGCACTTTGGGCTGTCCTTGCAGCGCACGCTGCAGACCTGGCTGGTAACCCACATCGAAGGCGCCCACCTGGGCGGCGCTGTTATGCAACACGTTGAAAGCGTTCCAATCCTACAGAAAGCATAATTGTAAACCATAAATTAATTTGTACTACATGTTTCAGGTTAATTATTTAGATATAATTATTACTGTCGATGGTCTTGGTAGCCGCTTAGATCATAATCAATTTCTCGACCACTTTTTAAAAATGGTCAATATAGCTTCGTCTGTTGTTGGTTTCTATTAAGAGATGGGCAAAGGAATTTGATGTCCATAGTACTCATACTCTTTGTATTGTCCTTGACACTCCGATTTGGGGATAGTGCAACAACAGTATTCTATGCACCAAGACAGCATTAAATCCGTTAAGATCTTGTCTTTGCAATGCCATTGGAATATTGAAGTGAGACTGCCATAGATAAAGTAGTAAAATTCTCTTAATGAACCTCTCTTCTTTGCTTACCAATGCTTTGCTTGGTATTCCTATTTGATTATATTAACGGTTATATTGATTCTTCGGAATTAATGACGATTAAACTTTTCCGTTCCCTTTAAAACCTAGATATACTCCGCTTGGCATTCCTCTATATAGATCGAACGATGCCTTGCTTGACACTTTATGTTCTAACTATAATATATGTTTCGATCACTATGGGCTTGATAATCGCGCAACTCTGCAACTCTTCAATAAGAAGAATGATGACTGGGGACGGGCGGGATCCGTCCGTCTACTGAATTTGTATCTAGCCTGATA
The DNA here is from genome assembly GCA_035047365.1 of Drosophila ustulata. Taxonomy (NCBI): domain Eukaryota; kingdom Metazoa; phylum Arthropoda; class Insecta; order Diptera; family Drosophilidae; genus Drosophila; species Drosophila ustulata. The sequence goes on from JAWNPT010000095.1 coordinate 1,085,850, forward strand.
ACCTATGCGGATGACTTGGTTCTAATGGTAAATTAATGCCCACAATTAATGAACTTCTGGACGGCGCATTGAGCCTAACTCTACAATGGGCGCAGCGGAACCAAACTGGTTCCGTTCAGAAACTCAGAAGTCGATGAAAAATCCATTGCAAGCCTTCTTTTTATACAAAACGACCTTTGATAAATGGTAGAGACTGAAACCATTTTCCAGTGGAGTCATCCGACTTATGATCATCTACGGGGAGCGCTTGTTTGATGGGAGGTAAATCATATCGTTCGACCTAAGACGATGCCTTTCACTTAGTTTTTGTTTGTATCCGAGCGTAATAATATGCGAAATATATCGAGGTAGAATAAGAGACTCACGGGCTTCTTTAGCTTCTGGCAGTACTCCGAGATGGTGGCATGAATGGCAGCGCCATCGGGACGTTCCAGAAGATCGGCGCCAATAATAATTGCAGGCTTCTTGGCACCCTCCAGCACCTTGGAGAAGGCATGCGAACCGCTGCATACATCCTTGATGAGGCTGGCATCGGCACCCAAGTTTTCATGTTGATACGACAAATCAATGTTGGGACCAATCGAGGCAATCTGCAGCTCATTGTGAACATAAGACTTGCGAAGACGCGTATTGATCAGCGGAGCCTCATAACGTGGATTCGTGCCCACAAGCAGCACAGCATCAGCTGTCTCCAGACCTAAATAAGTACATGCAAGGATTAGAGTGTCATTCAGAAGTTACAGACGATCCGCGACTCACCAGCGATGGTGCTGTTGAGCAGATAACTGGAGCGCACATCGATGCCGCTGCCCTTGATGAAGTCCTTTTCGGTCACAAGGTTCTCGCCGCCCAGACGATTGACTAGATCCTTGAGAGCCACCATGGCCTCCACATCGGCCAGCTGGCCGGCAACGCCAGCAATCTGGCCATTGGCGCTCTTCAACGCCTTCGCGACCGCAATAAGAGCTCCCTCCCATTCCACAGCCTGCAGTTCACCGTTGGGCATGCGCACCATGGGGGCGACAAGACGCTGACGCTTAAGGCCGTCGCAGGCGAAACGCGACTTGTCCGCCAACCACTCCTCGTTGATGTCTTCGTTTTCGCGGGGCAGGATGCGCAGCACCTCGTTGGTGCGTGTGCTGATCACAATATTGCTGCCAACGGCATCGAGCACATCAATGCTGCTCACTTTGCGAATCTCCCAGGGGCGGGCGACAAAGCTATAGGGTTTGTTGGTCAGCGCACCGACGGGGCACAGATCAATCACATTGCCCGACAGCTCGGTGAGGAAGAGTTTCTCTACATAGGTGCCGATTTGCATGTCGTTGCCGCGTCCAGTAGTGCCCAAATCATCGACGCCGGCGATTTCGGATGCGAAGCGCACACAGCGTGTGCAGTGAATGCAGCGCGTCATCACGGTCTTGACCAGCGGTCCAATGTCCTTGTCCTCCACAGCACTAAAATGCCGCAGAATCATAATGGTTTCATTTGAAGGGAATGCTTGGCTGCCGCTTACCGCTTGCCCGTGTAGTTGATGTCGGTGAAGCGAGAGCGATCGGAGCCAAAGGCCATAGCCTGATCCTGCAGATCGCATTCGCCGCCCTGATCGCAAATGGGGCAATCCAGCGGATGATTCATGAGCAGAAACTCCATGACACCCTCGCGAGCCTTACGCGTCAAATCGGAGTTGGTCTTGATGCGCCAGCCCTTCATCACGGGCATGGCACAAGCGGCGACGGGCTTCGGTGACTTCTCCACTTCCACGAGGCACATGCGACAATTGCCGGCGACGGCCAAACGCTCGTGATAGCAGAAACGTGGAATCTCCACGCCAATCTCAGCAGCAGCCTGCAAAGGAATTAGCCAAGAGGTGACGGCGAGCCCAAGGAGAGGCAGAAGCTCTGTTACTTACCTGCAGCACTGTGGTGCCGGGCAACACCATTACGGGAATATCGTCGACAAACACTTCGATCTTCTCGGGCGCCTTGGCCGGTGTTTGGGCCAGAACGGCGCTGGTGCGCACTGCTCGGCTGGCGATCTGATGTGTGGGCGAGCCGAGTGCGCCCAGCACCTTCACTAGCGGTGCACGTATCATATTTTCTACAACGAATCCGAACCGTCAACATTAAACATTTAGCTGCCAATTACATAAGTTGGCCCCAAGCAGGCCAAGCACACACAACTATTATGTAGCTTTATCGCTAAAACGCTGTATCTGCAGCGCCAGCACAGCTTGTATGGACGCAATCCTTTCTGGACCTCAATATAAGCAAAACTTACCGATATGCTGGAAAATATTTTGCAGCGCTACAAAAAATTTTTAATGCCGAGAGCAGACAACTTTTTTTTATCGCTTTTGACAGTCGCACTGTATCAGTGTGCAGGGCTGCCAACTTGCTTCTTGACAGCTGGGCTGGCCAGCTGCGCGCCGCATTCAAATTTTTATTACGTTGCTGTTCGGCAATACAAAAATGCAAGCTTATATTTAAGTTTTAATTTTAGTATTCATTAAATGTAAATATTCTAAACAACTGTTACTTATACAAACGTATTGACAGGCAGCTCTGAATAATTGGTGACAACTGGCAACGCTGCATTCAACAGCTGTTCGTATTTTGTTTACTTCTTTTGCAGCATCGCTGCCATTCACATGTCGCCGTAAACTGCGTGCACAACTGGTTTGATGTTCAATCTTGAATTCAAATTGTAATTTCAAATCAGAATGAAATTGATCTGAAGCTGCAAGTTACTTACCATTGTTGGCGCCACGCACACATACACACACATATTCCTGAGACGGCGGCGCCACTAGTGAGATCTGTTGATTAGAGAGTCACGCGAAAACAAAAACAACAACTAAAATACAAATACACCAAAACAAGGATGATGATGATCGTGATGTGTGAGTGTATGTGTGTTCGAGTGTATCTGTGTATGTGCCTAGTCTGCGCTGTGTTATGTTGTCTGTTTGCCTGGTAATCAGATAAAAATATATTATGACGTACCAGACGCGACTTCTCATTGTTAATTGAGCAGCCGCATCACCGGCAAAACAAAATCAACAAAAAAATCTGGCAACGTCTGACCAACAAAACCCGGCCCTGAATGATTCCCCGAGATTGAGACGTGCTTGATATCTGTTGCCATCAGCAGCAGTCGCCAACTGCGACTGCGACTTTGAATCTGGCGTTGGCGGCGGCGGCGATGCTGCGTCGCCGTTTGCCTGGCGTCTGATTGCTTTGGCGTCGCGTCGCATCGCATCTTATCTTGTATCTTGTATCTCTTGCTTTTCGTAGTATATTTCTAGTATACCTGACAGACAGAGTGGAGAAAAGGTATTATCAAATTGTGGCAAACGGAAGAACTACATATCTACAAAAACAAAAGTTTTATAACCCCCAAAAAAATTCCTCTGATCATACTAAATTTAGTTTAGCGGACAAAACACGCTAAGCGGATATCGTGCAGTCGAGTACACTCAACATGTTGTTTGTATCTATTCTTATTGTTGTCGTTGCTGCCACGCTGCTAGCTTTAGACGTGTCGCCACAATTTGCCGCCGCCTCCATTGCCGTTTGGCGCCTAAAATCAAACGGGGCGCCACATTGTTTTTTCGCCATTCGTAGACCCTTCACTTTTAAAATATAGTAAAAAATGGGTATATTAAGGAGATCGAAATCGAAATGTGTGTAACAGCGATACAAAGGCCGAATCGATTTAGCCACGTATGCCAGAAAACCTTTTATATTGAAGAAAAAAATAAGAATCGCGTTACTATGCGTCCCAAATGCAAATGCTTTCCATTTTGGACTAGTTTCATAAAATGAACAATATTTTTAATCAATATTACATCGTTTTTTATAATTTTTAACTAAGGACTAATAGATTTTCTCACAATTTTGTCTTTTCTTCAGAAAACTAGAAAGTAAACAACGTTTATTAATCGATAATGAATTCGAGCAGGCGATATTTTTAGTTAGCCAATAAAAAGTGAAGGGTGTTTTAAAGTCAACATTTACTGTAGCTACTTACTTTTTAAGTGAATTCGACTGCACAATTTTAAGTAGACCAATAAAAAGTGAAGGGTCTACTATATTCAAAACTTGGCTGTAGCTTTCTTGCTTGTCTGTTTTTTTTTGAAAAGTAACGTGCAACAACGACTACGACGCTGAGCGGCAGCAGCGGCGACTTGGACTAATAATGTGATTTGTTCTCGTGGCTATTTTTGCGCATTGTTAACGATCTTCTGCTGCTCTCGGACTCGACTCGCTTCTCGATTGGCGTCTGGCGTCGCCGTCTGCGCTTTTTACAATGTGATAATTTTCAACAATTTACTCCCCTTTTTGCGCCGGCGGCGTTTGTCTTGTTGCTGTGCGTTCAACGGTGTCGTCCTTGATGTATCAACAACAACAACACGAACTGGGGAAGCGACGGCGCCGCCTCGTCGTTTGTTGACGATAACGCAGCAATTTCTGCATGATATGATCATAATTATATGGCAAACAGTCGCAGTCGCAGTCACACGCACAACAGCAGCAACAACAACAACAACTCGCAGACAGCGTCAAACGATGACAATGCTGATAATGGACCAGCGACAGGGTCACTGCCAACCGCGGCGCAGCAACAGCAGCAACATCGCTGTCGCTGTTGCATTTCCTTTCGCAGGCAATTCGCTGGGGGGTCACATGCAGCTGGCGCCGCGGCAGCAGCTCCATTGAGAGCGACGCTTCTCTACCGCCGTCAGCAATTTCATTGTAACAACAGCTGTGCTGTCGCTGTCTCTGTCGCCGTCGCCGCCGCACGATGCCGACAACAACAACAACAACGAACGGGTAGAACGCCGCGTCGTGATCGCGCTCGTTTATTCATTCGTGCTTTCAATTCGGCTCGCTTCGTGCAATCGTTTGCGCATCGCGTTCGTTCGCTTCATTCGGCCGGCACTTGTTCGGCTCTTTGGGCTCCGGCTTTGGCTCTGCTTCTATCTCTATCTCTGTCATTGTCTCTGGCTCTGTCTGTCGTCTGGGCTCCCCAATCTTTCCTTCAAATAAAACCAGTGCTCGCTTGCAATTTTCACTTAGTTTGAGTCTGAACGGCGACTGCGCCGGCGTGTCTGTCCGTGTGTATGTGCGTCAACGTGTACGTGTGTGTGTGTACGTGCGTGCGTGACTATTGTGTATGCACAATAAGATCGATACGATACAACAATTGCATAGAAATTGAAACTGCAACTGCAATCGATAAGCAACAATCGGCGAACGCGCGCCAAACTGATTGAATGTTATTTCGATTGTTCACTTGTGGCGGATAAGCGCGTAAGCTGCGCATGCGCATCAATAATAATAAGAATAACAAGTGAAAGAACGGAAACGGAAACTGAAACGTATTTGATCTAAATCAAAAATCTCTTAGTCACCGCCGGCGCATAGATTATTCGTGTTATTTTTTGTGTATGTTTTTTTTTTGTTTGGTGAGCTTTACTGTGCAACAACAAGAACAGACAACATTTACCTGATATCATCCCATCTTAACGTCTTAATGTCGTAATCATAAGCATCATTATTATCAGCGATTCCATAATTACATATAAGCAGCGACATCGTCGTCGCCATTTGCGGTTGACACCTTTACGGGCTTCATTCAGAGCAAAATAACCAAAAAAAAAAACACAAACAGAACCAGAGCAACAACAATCGCGGCATAATACTGGTGAGTGGCAAGTACGTATGAACATATGTATGTATGTACATACATATCTTAAGCATATGCCAAGAATCAAAATATATCGAGACATATTTTTAAAATTTTTGTTAACACCATTATGTTGACAATTACCAAAGGCATCTCCACCAGAGATTTCAAAAGCCAATTTATTATAATATATGGAATATCTGCCAAACAACATTGCCCATTGCCGCAAATCAGCATTGATGCAGTCTTTCAAAAAAATCCTTATCCAATAATAAGCAATATCAACAACAAAAGTTTTAAATTTTAAGCATCAACTATCAACTATCGACTATGAAGACTTTTCGTTATACTAAAATATTCACAGATTTAAAGAAATATTTTATATTTAGTATAATTAACAATTGCTTTGCTTGATCTGAAATGAATCCGCCTGATATTGAATTAGTTCGTTTTATATTATGATCATGCCGCGATGCTGAATGGGCTCGTGATTTGATCGTTGATCTGCGAATTGTGGCAAGCACTTTTTGAGTGAGCCTTAGGAGAGATAGAGAGAGGGCTGTTTATTTTTCTCAAGAAACTGGAGGAACAGCAAAAAAAAACATAAAAAACCAAAAAACTAGACAGTTGTTTTGTCTGGTATTTCAGAGCTCTGGCTATTTTCAGTTGTTTCTCTCATTTTTTTGGATTGTTTATTGTTGGCTTTCGGGCAAAACAGTAGCCATATATTAAGCTAATTTCCTGTGTGATCTCAGACAACGCGCACACACACAGAGCGGTTGAAACACACTTGCAGGTACACGGTACACGTTCGTATCTGAGAGATACACAAAGCCAGGCGAGCTAAATGAACGCCACAAGCAACTCCCAAAAATGGTCAAAATAAGCGCGGCGCATGTTTTGGCCAAAAAAGCAACAACAACAACTATGTATGCGGCACCAAAACAAATCAAATCAAATTAAATGATTTGTTTTAACATCTTTTGTGGGCTGCAGTGCGGTGCGTTCAACAGTCCATCCGTCCGATTGTCTCTTGACGATCCGTGGCCATCCCAAGAAACGCCTGTGCAAAATTTATGGCCTGCATTTGTTATACTACAACAAGAAGCTGGAGTCACAGCGCCAGAAAGATAGAGAGAGACAGAGGGAGCGGGAGCGGGAGCGGGAGAGGGAGAAACAAAAAGAAGAAAAAGAGAAAAAAATCAAAACGACGTCGCCATAAAAAATACATTTTCGGCCCACATGCGAGTGGAGCCGACGCGGAGACGCCCGCCACTAAAGAAATTAAAATATGCCTCGAGACGGCAACAAAAACAACAAAATCAACAACAACAGCTCTGCATGTGTGAGGGTATCTTTGGAGTTACGTGCGATCTGGACAGGCAACAGAGCAGACCTCGCTTCGCTCCCCTCCCCCTCCCCTCAAGAGCCCCCTCTCGCAGAGCGTTAGTCGTCGTTCCGCGTTTTACGTTAAAAGTTTCATTTCATTCATAAAAATAATAAGTGTGTGTGTGTGTGTCGACTTGGGTGTGTGTCGGTGTGTTTATGCCTGCGTGTGTGTGCGCGAGTGTGTGTGTGTGTGCCTCAATGAAACTACAACAACGCATGAATGAAAAATATATGTGAATGAATGAAGCTCCGACAATGGGAGTCTTTTGGCGGGTAGGCGTACAAATTGCTTTGGTTTCGTCTCCGGCTCGCTTGGAGTGAAATCTTTCAATGCCCTGCCCTGCACCGCACCGCCCCCTTAGTTTTTGCTAGCAGACTCAGTAGATCATTTTTCTCTCAGCGTTTTTGCCATTTTCTCGTTCACGTTATGGCCTGGCCATATGTTGGTTGTTGGTGGGCAGAAGATCCTCAGCCGTCCAAAATCGAAATACTCTGCAGAAATGATCAGCAATCAGATGGCGATAGGGAACTTAAGATTTAATTAGTTTTAGCTTGAAACGTTTAATAAAATATATATTTTTTTTGTAACTCCACAATCTAGTAAATAAATAAACCATAAATTCTATATAAGCTGATTATAATGTGTTAAGCAAGATGTAAGTTAAATAAAATAAATGAATTAATAATATTGTTTTAACGCATTTGACACCGGTACACCAATCTTTAGACTTTCTTATCAGAACTATCTAAATTCGGGTCGAAATAAAACAATTTTTTTTAAATTTGAAAATTGCACAAGTAAATTCATTAAAACAAAAGTACGGTTCACATTTTAAATTATATAAAATGTACAAGAAACATGTACAAAGCCCCAATCAATTAAACTTATGATCTAAGAATTAAACTAATCGAAGGTGGGACGGTCTTTTTATTGGATATATTATTATATTATAAAGTATAATTAAATCATCTCAATATTTTTATCAAGCCAATTGCGAAGATTATTTTAATGTTATTTTTTTTATTCTATTATAAGTTAATGTTGCTTACTAAAAAACACAAAGAGATCCATTATTAATAATTTATAATCTTTTATAATGAAAATATAAAAAACTCCAATAATTTATGAAATAACCATGTTAAACCAATATTTTATGTCAAACGTAATTGAAAATAATGATCAACCTTATATAGAGCATATATGTATGTACATATATCACAACGATTGTCAAAGTATAAATTGTGTATATTTATGATAATTTGTAGAACCTGCTGTGATTCATCTTGTGTACATTCAGACCTGTGCAGGGTATCAACATTTTCTGCTTATCGAAATTCCATTTCGCGGTTGCGTTTGCGTTCCTTCTTGGGCATGGCGTATTTTTCTCATTTTTCTGGGAATTTTTTTTTTTCGATTTTGTTTTTTCTTGAACGCGGATTTTTTTGATCGTTTTTTTGGTCTTGGGGTCGCATTATTTGCATACAAAGTCGAGATGATCTAACAGTGGAGCTCACTTTGTCGCCCATGTCGCAAATGATGACGATGTTGATGATCATTAGCGTGAGATGATGATGTGATCGACCAGCCGCAGCCGCAGCCGCAGCCGCAGCCCCAAATGTAAAGCGACAACAAAACGTGGCTAATAAATTAGGCAAAGCGTCAACAAAGCTGTTGACAAATGTCAATTTTTGAACACCAACGCCCAGCCAGCAAAAGCCAAATGCAAATACGAATACAAATTCCGAATACAAAATCAATATGGACGAGCAGATGATTATGAGTATCATCGTTGTTAAGAAGAGTGCAGTGAAATTTTGTATTTTTTACTTTTTGGCGATTGATGATTGAGGATAAGAGCCCAAGTAGGAGAGAGAAACTACGTGTGTAGTTTATGTTCACAGGTATGTGAGATCATATTCAGCACGTGGGCAGTTTGCCGTTTGCAGCTTAAATAAGCATTAGGCGATTAGATAAATCAGTTAGCCAAATGCTGGAATGACTTACGACCGAACATGTCTGAACAGACTGAACAGAATTGCAGAATGAATGCGCAGCAACAAAGCTACAATAGGAGTTCATCGATCAGCTCCGGCTGCAGTTGGAACTGCAATTGGCAGCCAGCGAAGCGTGGCCAACAACTGATCAGCAGACAACATCATTGATCAATGCTCTCTGCGGATGCGGATGCGACTGCGAATGGAAATGGAAGAGGGCAGAAGGAGGGGGTAAACGAGTATTTGCTGTCAGCCAAATGAAAATTCAATCAATTGCCTGACATTTAATGGAGGGAGCCGTCAAATGTGATTGATTGATAATTAAAAGTGGCGCCTGCCTGCCAGCCGACGCAGTGCAGCATAATGAACAGCGCCAATGGCCATTCAGTCAGCCAGTCTCTCTGGCAGAGACAGGAACACGAACTGGGTCTGGGACTGGGACTGGAAGTAGAAGTGAGACTGGAGTCGACTTCGACCCGACTTGAGACTGTGCACTACGTTTAACATATGATAATGTGGCGCTTGCTAATTTCGCGCGATTCTTTCAAGTTTTGCCGCAATTGCAAATGAGCTCAGGATGGGACAGCAGACGGCTGACAGCGATCGCGTCTGCGTCTGGACTCTGGAAGTCGAGCTAAATCATCATTTTATTATCAACATTATGCTCACGCTGGGTTTTTGCATTGCATTTGAATTTAAATTAAAACGGCGCCTGCTGAAGGCGCCAACAGAATCTGTGCCTTCGCATACGCTCTCTCCCTCAGAGTTTGCTACTGTCTTCGTCAGCTTTGGCTGCTCATTAAAATTAGAGCTAGCTCGAGTTAATTGTCTTTGAATTGCTTCCGAATTTAAAGTATTATTTAACCAGTAAGAAAGCTACAGTCGAGAGTGCTCGACCGTATGATACCCGCAACCCATTTCGAGAGAAAACAAAAAATTTAAATGATATATTAACAAAAAATATATCAAATATACTAAAATTAGTTTTTTGTATATATTTGAAAATAGCGGGTAAAAATCACAACACCGTTTTGGTCACACTGTCAACTAAACAAACAAAGCGCGGGCAGCTGCAAGTGAATTTTGCATAGAAAATTGATTCTTTAATAACTTCCTTGTTTTTCATTCGATCTCAACCAAATTCACAGGAATCATTGAGAATATAAATATTATTATGCATATCAAAATTCAATGCTCTAGGTCTATTATTACGGCTTTTACAGACTTTTGGGGGCGGAAAGGGGCGTGGCATCCAACTTGTGAAATAAACTTGACCTGCGTAGGACCTATAGGAGTACTGTCCCCAAATTTGGTAGCTCTAGCTTTTATAGTCTCTGAGATCCAGGTGTTCATACAGACGGACAGACGGACATGGCTATATCGTCTCGGCTGTTGACACTGATCAAGAATATATATACTTTGTGGGGTCGGAGATGCCTCCTTCTGCCTGTTACATACATTTTCTGTTGGCACTAAGTTATAATACCCTTCTACCCTATGGGTAGCGGGTATAAAAAGTGCACACTATTTATTTATGTTTACATACAATGTATCACAATTTTGTAGCTCAATCCAAAACCTCTATGGGCAGAATAAAATACTAGTATTCACCATGAATAAATAAACATTATTTAATTTTCCTTGTAAAATCTCGTTTACTATTGGAAATTGAAACAAACATAACATAGATTAATTAAAGTTGTTCTTCGATATAATATCTAATTGACAACTTGATATTTTATTTATTATATATAGCCACATTTACATAAATTAAATTTAACTTCACTACTTATAATCTACAGTTAATAGTTATTTTCCTATCCTACTTAATGATGAGTCTCGTCCCATTACCACAAAGTTATATCTGTTTTTTTTTTACATTTAAAGTAGTTATGACTTTTGGGCAAATTAGCTGTTCTTCTTTTTCGAAAAGAGTATTCAGATGGCTTTGTAGCTGCTTGACGCTGAACTCACTCATGTGATTTTTGTACATTTTTGGGCACGTTTCGCGCTTGGCGAATTTGAAAGAAAAGATTTTTAATTTGTTTTCAAGCTAATGAGCTTTGTTTAATTTTATTAATGGAATTGCCAACATTTATCATAAATTACAAATCGTGATCGTGATAACAGCGCCAGTGCCCCCTGAAGAACAACAACAACAAAAACAACAAGTTGCCCGACTCAGTTCCCAGCTTGGGCTTGAGCTTGAGCTTGAGCTTGAGCTTCAGTTCCCAGTTTCATTTGATCTCTGAGACTTTGTCATCTGCTCATCTGTTGAATAATTAAGTTGTCGTGTGTTGCTTTGATAATAACAACAATGCGGCTGCTGTTGCCGTTGCTGTTGCTCTTGTTGTTGTTGCTGCTGCTGCTGCTGCTGCTGTGTGGTTTCTGTGTTTGTCTTTCAAGCGCCGCATTCGAATTATTTGCTTAATTTTATTGCTCGTCTATCGGGCTACAAATATCGTTGGCCACTCGCTGTCTCTCTCACGCACACACGCACACGCACACGCCCACTTGCCTTCTCGCTCTGTCGCTCTTTGGGAACTGCCCAAAAAATCATTGACATCTTAATTTTCCCATTCGCAGTTAGTTTGCTAAAAAGCTAAAAGCAAATCAGCTTTTATTTATTGTCTGGCAATAGTTGTCGTTGTCGTTGCTGCATATTTTCGTAGAAATTGATGCCTTAATTGTTGTCTGGCGAAGTTGACACCTTAGATGGACTCCAAGTGTCCTTCCGTCCATTGACGATTGTGCAGCAGCAACAATTTGCCACTTCATCGGCAGCAGCAACAACTGTTGCACACAGCAACAGCAACAGCAACAACAGGCAATCATCTCGATGAAATGCGCACAATTGAAACTCAATCTCATTGCAGTGGCAACAATTTTAGTCTACCATAAAGAGACGCCAACACTGTTGTGGTTACTCGATTTCGCTATTGCTCTCGCTGCTCTGCTCTTGTTGTTGTTGTTGTTGTTGTGGCTTAAATGTGGCATTAATCTTGGATCAATCATACATACAATACAAATACAATACAAATGTACTATATGTATATATGGTAAATGAAGCATTTCATTCGAACTTAATTTGCTTTAATCCATTCATCTCGTGCAATTAAACTTGTTCCATCTTAATGGGCTTTCAAAACCTGTCAAAATATTACATTAATCTTGGATTAATCAGTATGCAAGTCACATGAACAAAACTGAATAGAACTTAATTGCTCTTAAGCACTGCAAATGAGTTCATCTCATTCTCTTCCTGTTGTTCGAATTCAAATATGTGTTACCTAATTATTGCAATGACAAATAACTGAACTCATTTTAAAGTATGCTAAGCTGTGATAAAACCGACTACATTTTTAAATAAGAAATATAGCTTAATAACTTCAGTCAATTTTAAAACAATTTACATATCATTTGATAGCTACATATTTGGGATCTGGGCTCTGCGTGATCTTCTGATAATGTGTTACAGCTGTGTTTTAATGCTATACTCATTTTACAAAAACATTTCCTGAGAATAAGCACATTTGACATCATAAAGATTTGCCATTTCAAATGGAGTTTCAATAATAAAATACTCTTTGTACCGAATGTTTAATGCTGAATGTGCAAAGTCAGGAATGCAAAATCGGGAAATAATAAAAATAATTTTATTGTGTCTTCAAACGAATTGTTTTTCGGTTTCAAATATTTAGTGGAAATTAAATAAAACAACTTCTAGTTTTATATATTTCAGTTCGTGCTAATTAAATCCAAATTGTTGTAAATTTTATTTATTTAATTCATTGTCATTGTTATTGTTTTAATATTTTAATGTTTACTATTTACATTTCTTTGTCTAATTCATTTGATTTAGTTTCAAGTTTAGATTTCAACATCTGGATAGTATTTATTATTTTTAAGGCGAGTGGTCAACTATCGCAAACGCGAATTTCACCTTTAAGTATTGGCGAGTGTAAAAGTTTAGTGTAGCGAATTAAGATCATATATTACACATCAAATCTGATTTACACTGATCTGAGCAGCTTTATTTTTTGCGGTTCTCGCATTTCGTATAATAGACTTTAAGTGTTATGCATTTAATTCGAACTGAAATCACCGCTCTTATCATATCAATCGCATTTGCCTTGCAGCTGTCGCCCAGTTGGGGATATAATGCCATCGCTGCCATGTGCCCGCTAATTGCCAAGCTGGTGAGACGCATCGACAACGGCTAAGACAGCCCAAGAGATTCCCCCAACAGGCAAGAGAACGAGAGAGAGAGAGAAAACGAGAGAAAGAAAGACAGCGAGAGAGAGAAATAAAAGTCGAGGAAAGGTTTGCAAACATGAAACGCTTCTATCTGACCACCCTGCTCTGCCTGTGGTTCAGCTCTGGCGGCAGCCTCCAGCTTTATGGCCTGCACACAGACGAGCTGCTGGAGGGCGAGGGGCAGCTGGTGGTGCCGCGGCGTGTGCACTCCGATGGTGCATTTATGACACACACACTCGACTATGCCCACGATCGGGATCATCGGCGGCATCGTCGCAGCACTGACCACCAACAACATGAGCAGCCGGAGCTGCATTTCGAGCTGCCGCTGGCGAACGAGACGTTGCATCTGGAGCTGACGTAAGTGCTTGTTGCGGTGTGCTGCATGTCCGAGAATGCTTCTAATCCATTGCCCACCACATTTCCAGGCCGCACAGCTACTTCCTGGCGCCACATCTGATTGTGGAGCGCCATCGTCGGGATTTGCGGACCCGTGCGCCTCCTGCGGCGCACCAGCTTAATTGCCATTTCCATGGCAAGGTGCGTGGCCAGCCGTCGGCCAATGTCGCCATATCCACCTGCTCCGGTCTGGTAAGTTCCAATTGCAATAATGTCAATATTAAGCCAGATTTTTAATTGTTTTTGATCGGACTTCAAATACGATTTAAATAAACTCTAGAGCGACACTTGAAATTATTCAGCACTTATTATAAAAGTATCTAAATACTATTAAATTGTATCAGTAGTATTAAAGTGTAACAAATGCAGTAATTAATTAAATTCAAATCTTTCAACTCACAAGTGACAAGCTTAATTTAGATTACAATTGATATGAGTTAAATAATAATGCAAAAAATGTTAAATTTTAAATACGTTTCATAGTACTGTAATGCCAATATCAATCTATATTAATAATACATTTACTTACTATTTTTCTAATACTATTTTTGTGTTTAATTAATTCAAAAGTGACACTCAAAATTATTGAGAAATTTATTGAAGGCTCAGAATAGATACAAGTAATTATGCAAATGTTTTTCTAGTTAATTGTATACCTTTTTCGTCATTGTGAAATTAACTGTGTTCAGGGAATTTTTCATACGATATCCAATTAATGAGGCTTTTCTATATTATACAATATTGCAATTAGTATTGCATCATTAAATTTTATCAGCAACTGCAAGTTTGTTGCCTAAGTCTTTTGTTTTGGATAACATTTTCGCATGTTCGTACAATATCAGGTGGGACACGTGAAGACGGCCAGCAATGAGTATTATATAGAGCCGTCCAAGCAGTATGCGGCGCATCCAATCAATGGCCATCCGCATGTGGTGTTCCAGCGCTCCTCGGTGAAGCCCAAGCAGAAGGTAAGTCAGAGATTTGTGACACAAGTACTTTGTTGCTCATTGTTGATACGCTTAGGCGACACAGCAGCGACGGCGCCACAAGCGGAAGCGCAAGGAGCAGCGCCAGAAAGGTCACATCAGCAATTGTGGGACACGTGAGCCGCGACGACGCATGGAGACGCGTCTGGAGTGGCAGCCGCGTGGCAAGTTCAAGATACAGGGTGGTCGCAAAGTGCGTCGCCATCATCAGCACAATCAGCAACAGCAGCAACAGCAGCAGCATACGCAACATCATCATCATGCCCATGCTCATGCTCATCATCATCATTACCATCAACAGCCGCACACGAAGTTCAAGTACGAAACGCAGCCCGAGGAGCCACAAACGGGGCCGCGTAGCAGACGCTCGATCAGCAGTCCACGGCACGTGGAGACGCTGATTGTGGCAGATGCCACAATGTCGGCATTCCACAAGGATGTCGTCAAATATCTGCTGACCATCATGAATATGGTGTCTGCCCTCTACAAGGATCCCAGCATTGGCAATGCCATTGAAATTGTTGTGGTGAAAATTATCGAGCTACAGGAGAACGATACGGCTCCCGAACTCAATCTAACGCAGAATGCGCAAAAGAATCTCGATCGATTCTGCAGGTAACCGACGCGTCACCAACATCCAGACAGTTGAATCCCCAAGTTAATCTCTCTGTTGCAGCTGGCAGCAAAAGCAGAACTCGGCGAATGAGAATGATCCGAATCACCATGATGTCGCCATACTGATCACGCGCAAAAACATTTGCGGCAACAATTGCATGTGAGTATTCAACAAAACTGTGTATAACACATTTGTTTATAGCCGCTACCCATTGCATAAATGAGTATTATAATTTAGTGTTTAGCCAGAATAGTTTAAAGCAGGGATGCCAAATAAGAGTTATATCTTTGATTTTTATTCTAAAAATGTGAATTAAAAGTTATTCACATTTTAATTTTTAGTAAAAAAATAATTAATTAATTTAATTTTTATAATAAAATTGATAATTCGTTTGGGAGTTTTTACACCCGCTACCCATAGGGTAGAAGGGCATTATAACATAGTGTCAACAGCAAATGTATGTAACAGGCAGAAGGAGGCATCTCCGACCCCACAAAGTATATATATTCTTGATCAGTGTCCGGAGCCGAGACGACATGTCTGTTTGTCTGTATGAACACCTAGATCTCAGAGACTATGAGACCAAGGGATATCAAACTTGGAGTCAGTACTCGTGTATGTCTTACGGAGATCAAGTTTGTTTTAGATTTGCTTTGCTGTCTTTTGTTGATTTCTTTCATATTATACACAAAAATTATTTTTCATTATATTGCTGGTATTTTTGTTGATCAAATAAGTGTTTTGTATTCTCTCGAAGTAGGTAGCGTGTATCTTACAGTCGAGCACACTCGACTGTAGCTTTCTTACTTGTTTTTTTAATATTTGACCTAAACAAAAACTTGCAAATGACTTGTATTTTGCATGTATGTTAATCGTTACAGTTATAAAGAAAAGTAAATAAATTTGAATGGTGGTTTTCAAAATCAAATTGTACCCTCAATATTATGTAAACTTCAGCTAAATATACAATAATATATTAACATATGACTAGGTATTTGATTAAAGGGTTATCTAATCCTTGTATTTGTGAACTATTTAAATTTGTTAAAATAACCTATTCTCCCTAAATCAAATATTAAATTATCTGAATACACACCTACGAATCTTCATCTTTAAGTAGTATTTCATTCAAATAAAAATTAATTTCAAAAAGTAATTTCAGTATTCATATTTAAATTTATTGAAGTAAGAGCAATGTATAGGTTAAAATTCATTTAAAAAAATTAAGCACTTAGATCAAAGCGATGATAAGAGCTAATAATATCAACATTAGGCATTTAAGTAGCTTCTATTTGAAATAAATGCATTCAAGATTTAATTAAACAATTAAAAGTATACATTATTCTGATTGGTTTCTGAGAATTCCATAACGACCGCCTGTTTATCAAGCAACAATCATATCTATTGATGTGTCATAAGAGCAGCTTTCTGATCTGTTTGATTTTGTTTGTCGTTGCAGGACTCTGGGACTGGCGAACGTGGGCGGCATGTGCAAGCCGAAGCAATCGTGCAGCGTCAACGAGGACAACGGCATCATGCTCTCCCACACGATCACGCACGAATTGGGGCACAAGTAAGTCAGCACTTCCGTCAGTTAGCGGCGGCGCCTCGCGGTTGCATTCGCATTGGCATTCGCATTTGCAACATGCAACCCATAGAGACACTTTGTGTATGTTATGCTAGTTGGCCAACATCGAAATGCACTTTCAGCCAGGCAGCCAGTCACTTGGCCTGCGGCAAGTGGCATGCAGCCAACGCATGCAAATGCATCAATTGATCGCAGCCAAAGATTTATGTGCAGCCCAATTCGTTTAATGAATGAATCAAAGCAACACCAGCAACAACAATTTCTACGACATCGCCAGCAGCAGCAGCAGCAGCAGCAGCAGCAGCAAAATGAATGAATGGCTGCCTCTAAGTGGACGCGACGGATGCTTTGACACCTGCGTGTGTTGTGTGACAATGATCGCCTGCGTTCCACGCCCACAGCTTCAGCAGCAAGCAAAACAGTTGCCACCTCTCGCACCACCTTGCTTGCCCCCAGCCACCTCCTCTGGCGCTCCTCTCATGCCACTTCCCCTTGGCGGCTGCCTCCTCCGCTATTCAAACTCAATTAGTCGCAGACTCAGCGACAAGCACACACACAAGTATTCATACTCATTACCAGGGCTGCACACAAATTTAACTGTCGAGTTGTACTTAGCAGTTACCGCTGAAGCTTTTTAAAGTCTACTTCTGTGATGTTCAGTCCGATTTCAAGCGTTTTGAATTTTTGCCATTGAGGATTGAGTTCCATTGAATTGACAAGCTTGTTTAAATTATATTTAGTAGGGACCGCAAGTTATTCCTAACTTGATATATGCCAATTATTTGTAATTCTTAAATTTCATTTATTATTTTCAATTGATAGGATCATATATTCAAAAGATAGTTGAGCTAAATGTATATATCACATCATTTAAATAAAATCTTTAAAATAATTTTTATTTTAAATTTTTAAAATTGCAGATTAAATTTTATTTTAATTTGTTGATTATTTAAATTAAATTAAACAATTTGAAATAATTGTTTTCATATAATTAGAACATTAATTTCGTTTCTAAATTGTTTTCAAACGATACAGCTTGTCTTGGCCATATATTTAATTTGATGTAGTTTTTGCTTCACGATTTTGCGTTGATATTAAGCTGACGATTTTCAAAAAATTAAAGGTCTAACATTTAATTCACACAATTGTTTTGCAACGTCAGCAGTTGTATCGATAAAATAATTGTTTATTTTCTAAATTCCGTTGATGCTAAAAATGTTAATTAAATTAGTTTGGATCTGACGCTAACTGCAAACTTTTCCAGTTTTTGCAGCCCTGGCGCAATCGCATTGCGGATAGAGAGATAGAGAGAGAAAGAGCGAGAGCGAGAGGGGGTAATGCAACAATTTGGTAGCCAGTGGTTGTCGTTGTTATTGTTATTGTTGTTGTTATTATTGTTGTTGTTGTTGTCACAGTTGCTGCAGTTGTCGGTTGTCCGGTTTCGTAGGCTTATCTCGATTCGTGTTCGTGCCAAGTGGATTTTTGTAAAACGCCTTATAAGCGCAGCCAAGTGCCCGTCAGTCTAGCGTGTTCCGATTGACTCAACCCAGCCAGCCAGCCAGCGGATCACCAGATCACCATCATCACAACACACACACACACACCTAGACGCTGCGACACCTGTTGTTGTCGGGCAATTTAGGTTTGATTGTCGCTGGGTCGTCCGGTCATCGTCAGGTGGCAGCTACCGTCTAACGATATGCTTATTCACACTCTCCTACTTATCGTTGTGTCAGTCTGTGTGTGTGTGTGTTTGTGTGTAGTTGTTGTTGTTAATTTAAGCACTATTCTAATAATCAGGTTTTTGACTCGCTTTTGGATAGTCGCACAGCGTGGCATAAATTGTTTGTCGCGTTTGTTGTTTTGCTTCACAGAGACAATACAAATAATAAATCTCGTCTCATTTTGCCACTGGCAACTGGCGGGCGGGGGAGAGAGAAGGGAAAAGTCTACCCTGTCGTGCAGTGGCAACAATGTTGATCGAGTTTAACCCTTGTGGCGCAACTGTGCGCAGTCTGACCAGTATAGAACAAAATGCATATTCGACCAGCAACAGCAGTCGAACTAATGTAAATGATGCAGTTACTAAATTTATCAACAATATTGTCGATATAAGCTATAGCTAGTTTTGTATTAAAATTTGCAACCCTCACAACACCCACGCATCATACAAGGAGTGCAGTTTTAATTTTATATGTACAATCTGCCTTTTCGATAATAGGTAAATTGTTTAAGAAAATAACATATTTAAAGAGGAATTTTCGTTTGTGGAAATATTATTTTATTTAATTACATGACAACTATTTTATATATTATATTTAACTTATTTACGTACAGGATTAGACTTGGGCTTGAAACTCTTAAATCTGCAGTTATCTGTGAAGATGCATAACATATATAGTTAGTTAAGGAACTTTTGGTACCAACAGGAAATGTAAATAAAAGGGGCAGAAGAAAGCATCTCTAATCCCATAATGTACATAAATTCATGATCAGTCTTAACCGCCAAGACGTGTCCATTTCGAAATGATCTGCTCTTAATTTATGGATTAATTATTGATGTTGATGTAGTTCATAAACCGTTGTAAACTACAACAACATAAGTCAGCAGTAGGCAGCAATACTGATACCCAGAAGTGAGCGCAGAGTATTATTTCCAGCTTATGGATCCTGCTGGAGACGGCTTTCTATCTTCTAAGCACCGAGCAGTTGAGCGTGGGAGGGTATTACACATCCACACACACTTTACTTCAGATCCCAATCGACTTGTCAACAATTTCTGTTCGGCTAATACTTGGTCTAAAAGCTTAAGCCTGCTGATAATTGCCGATAATGCCTCGTCATCAGCATTGTTGTGGTGAAGAGGTGGTGAAGGGTCATCAGTCATAGATGATGCCAAGTATTCCATGGTCGGTGAGGTGACTTTACATTTTTTTCTATAGCTGACTATTGTGTTTATGTGACACAGTTTCTGCAATTTGCACATTTTCCCCATACACAAATATATGCGAAATGTTAATTGTTATGCCAGTGTATGGCATGAAATGGTATATTATTATACCAAATATACTGCGTTGTGGATATATTGCTAGTATATTTCCCGGTATATTTTTGTTGATATATATTTTAGTGATCAAGCCGTTAGCACCAAAGTGTTTTGTATTTTTTAAAACGGGTGGCTGGTATCTCAGATTTGTCGTAAACAAATGTTGTTGAAGCGTTGGGATTGTCAAATGCTGTCGAGATTATACTTTATTAGGTCTTTTAGAGTTCATTCGTCTCGATTGACGTTCTTTTGTGATAACTATCGAATGTCCGTTGATATTTAGCTGACATTTCTTTAGTCACCTACGTGTAGGGTCTCTGAGAGTCGAGTAGACTGCATTGCAACCGTTCGCGCAAGTTTTAAGACGTCTCTAATCCAAATTTACGTTTGTGCCTTGCAGCTTTGGCATGTTCCACGACACGGCCAAGATCGGCTGCCACCCACGAGTGGGCTCCATAGTGCACATTATGACGCCGACCTTTGGAGCGGACACGTTGCAGGTTTGCTGGTCAAACTGCAGTCGCAAGTACATCACACACTTCCTGGAGTAAGTACACAAGCAACGCGCTGTACCGCAATCTGTGAACTCAACTCGACTTTTGCTCCACAGCCAGGGATTGGGCGAGTGCCTGGACGATTCGCCGACGACGCTCAAGGAATACAATTACCCGGAGACGCTGCCCGGCGAGGCGTACAACGCAAAGCGGCAGTGCCGCATGCAGTTCAACCTGACCACAGACAGCGATGTGGGCGCCTGTTCGGCTCCACACGAGTTCTGCTCGACGCTGTGGTGCCGCGTCAACGGCGAATGCGTGACCAACATGCGACCCACGGCGCCGGGCACCACGTGCGGCAAGAACAAATGGTGCCAGAATGGCAAGTGTGTGCGCATGGAGGAGCTGACGCCCATCCACGGCGGCTGGGGCAACTGGAGCGAGTGGAGCGAATGCTCGCGCAGCTGCGGCGGCGGCGTCTCCACGCAGCAGCGCGAATGCGACTCCCCGCTGCCCGCCAACGGCGGCGTCTTCTGCATTGGCGAGCGCAAGCGCTACAAGATCTGCCGCAAGCGGCCGTGTCCCGAGCACGAGCCCAGCTTCCGGGCGCAGCAGTGTGCGCGCTTCGACAACGTCAGCTATCAGGGTGCCACCTACAAGTGGCTGCCCTTCTTCGACAAGAGTAAGTCGAAGCTTCAGATGTCGACCGAAGCTGACGTAGGCGACAGAAGGTCTATTGTTAGCCTCCATTCGTAATGTTGTCTCTTGGCAACATAATTGTCTGCAGAATGTCGCTTACGTTAGGGCTCGATATATTCGCATTCTCGAAAACGCATTCTAATTAACTCTCCCCTCTCCCCGCAGACAATCCCTGTCGCCTGTTCTGCAGCGATGTGGACGACACCATCATTGCCAACTGGGGCGAGACTGTGTTGGACGGCACGCCCTGCACGTTGGGCACCAACAACATGTGCATCGACGGCATCTGCAAGGTAAGTTCGACAAAAAAAAAAACAACAGCACGCGCTCCTTGCCTCGACGAGATCAATTAAACGAGCATTTCATTCAGAAAGTTGGTTGCGATTGGATCGTTGACTCGGACATGCAGGACGATCGTTGCGGTGTCTGCGGCGGTGCTGGTGATCAATGCAAGCCCATAAAGGAGACCTTCACCGAGCCGTTCAATGTCAGCGATGGTGTCTACGTCGATATTGTCAACATTCCGGCGCGTGCTCGCCACATACTCATCCGGGAGCTGGGCAATTCACCGCATTTTCTCGCCATCGGACGGGGATCAGCAGCGGGATCGGGATCGGGCTCGGGCTCGGGAGCGTTCTATTTGAACGGTGACAGCTTGATCTCGATGCCGGGTGAATTCGAAATTGCAGGCGCCGAGAGTCTCTACGACCGCCAGGATGAGCAGGAGACTATCAAAATACCTCAGCCCATACAGCATTCCATAGTGCTATACGTAAGTCTGGATCAAGTCTAGCTAAGCTTCTTGTCTTCAAGTCCTTTTTAGTGTATTGTCCAGTATGGATCTACTCGACATTGTAGTTTTTTTCATTCGATAAGCTTATACCACAATTAATTTCGTTGTCTGTATAATTGTATGGTGACAGCTGATGCACAGTGGGATCAATGAAATAAATTAAGTCATTGTCTTACAAAAATACCCTTCAATTGAAAACCAAAATCGAACCTATGGCAAGAAATGTAAAATCTAGTCATACAAATTTTAATAAATTATTTGATGTAGTTAGAATGGGAGTTTTAAGAAACATTCATAATTTCGGTTATGCGTTGATAGTTTCGTCAGCCAATCAGCACAAATAACTTGATGTACATATATAAATTCCTCTAAGTTGCTAATAGTGGCCATATCTGTCCAGTTGCTTTGCGATACTCTCCTTGTCTCCCACTTTTTTTAACTCCTGGATCATTTGCAGGCGATCGTGCGCGGCAATGAGAGCAACCCGGGCATCTACTACGAGTTCACGTTGCCCGCCTTGAACGTCAGCGCCGGGCGACAGCATCAGTGGCGCCTCAGCAACTGGACAGCCTGCTCCGTCAGCTGTGGCGGCGGTGTCCAGCATCGGGAGCCCATTTGCCACGAGAATGGCAAAGGTAGGACTTGTGACACAACCTGAAAGTGCAGATTGCAGTATTATATCTTATATTCCTTACAACCTGCAGTGCTGGGCGACAAGTTGCCCTGCTGGACGCACGCGAAGAACAAGCGTCCTTTGCGGCAGACACGCGCCTGCGCCGAGCAACAGTGTCCAGCTCATTGGTGGCCAGGACCCTGGCAATTCTGCCCGCTCACCTGTCGGCAGCCGGGTGCTCCGATGCCGCAACGTCGGCGTTCCATTGTCTGTCTCGATCAGCACGATGTTGTGGTCGCCGATGCCCAATGCAGTCTGCTGCCTCGACTCTCCGAATCGGAGCCCTGCGAGGCCACGTTGCCCGAGTGCAGATCGAAGCGCTAAGGCAACAGGAGATGCCAACTATTTATTGCTAATAATAAATCTAAAGCTAATTTAAGTGAGCTGCAAATAAAAAATCCCAGTTAGACAGTCAAGCTACGTATTTATTCAACGACTCGGTTCAGTTTGTGCCGTGGCGCCATCTGGCGTTCAGGCATGTCAATTTCTAGCATGTAATCTACATATAATACGTATGTGAACTCAGTTCTTTCGACCTTGCCGAGACTTTTAGGCAAATTCCCGCAGGATAATTTTGCACTCTAAAAGTTTGTGTTTTGTTTAAGCAAGTTGAAAATACCAACAGCATTATAAAGTATTTTTACTGAACGTTTGCATAAAATGCTTTCGATCTTTCCATTCAGTTTATGTAAACTTGACTTCACATGTCTTAATCAGGCGGTGCCCAGAAAATATTCAGTAGATTAAGCTAGATAGTTCGATTAATCTGTAGCATATGCTTACCAAATTCATTTCTTTAACTACTTTGATGAAATAGAATCCGCTTAAGTTGATATATGTACACACAAATACATATGCTCTTAGATAAATTACTTTGGATTGCAAAAGTCTATCGAGTATCGAAAGATCTACAAAATCGGATATATTTAAAATATTGGAGTAAAAATGAATGAAAGTATTGTTTATCAACGTTTAATGTATTTTTGTATAATTTTCGAAAAGCTAACTATTTTACTAGATACATAGGTAACTTCGGGCACAGAGTGAGCATATCGATATATACATTTGATATATCTAACAATTCGATCCTAATGCATGCAGGGCATAACAAGATGTACTTAATTTAACAAATACAAAAAAAAAAAAAAAAAAAACGAAATTATATATTTAGACAATGCAATTAATAAGCATTACTTAATAAGAAAATCATGAGGACAACGATGAATGATGTATGTAGTATTATCTATGATCAAGTTATAAATCGAATTGTATTTTTGTAGAATAAGCAGATAAAAATAATAATAATAATACGCAGTTATATGTATGATGGCCTTGCTTAATTGACTGACTGCTCAGAAGCGCGTGTTGTCCGGCATTTTGCGGAAGTAGGCGATCTTATCCTTGGGCACTCGGTAGGCGTGCATCCAGCGGCTGCCCTTACGGAGTGATCCATCGATGCCGTCCTTCCACACGCCCTGCGGCAGATACACTGAAAAGTAATGGGAATGGATGAGTGGGCAGATAGGGATTGAGGTGGCTCGCTTACCCTCACGCTCTTCGCGACCCGCGTCCAGAATGGGCGCCACAATGAGCTCCTCGCCCACCGAGAACTCGTCGCTGACAATGAGGCAGGCGGGATCGTGGGGATCGAGCATCCAGAGGGGACGCACCAGCGGCAAACCCTCGTTCATCGATGGACTGAGATACTTCTTGAGCAGAGCTATCACCACCGTCTGACGCACCTCCTTCAGCTCCTGCGCCACACGCGTCACCAGCTCGCTGTGGTACTCGTCCGGCAGATGGCTGAACTGCATGGCGGGCAGAAACGTGGCGAGCTGCAGCCATCGGATGAAGAGCTCGGCATCCGGCAGCGGCGGCTGCGCCAGCGAATAGAACGACACCATTTTGGTGAGCGGTCGCTGCAGCAGATAGTCGCCCCCAATGGCGCCGGGCAGCACAAACGGATACCCGATGACTCCATAGTTGAGCACGGCGGCCAAAGTTTCTCTCAATCCCTCCCACGTCGCGTTCGCCGGCGGCGTGCTCACAAAGATTGGCGGCTTGGGCACCACACTGGACGTGGACACCGCCATCAAGCCAGCGCTCTCCAGGCTGGCGGTCAGCATGCGAGCGTACATGTCGGGATTGTCGAGTGGCTTGCGGCATTGATAGTAATGCGGCAGGTTGTAGCCGGTGCCCAGATCCAAGTAGAAGCTCTTGACGCCGTACTCGTCCTTCAGGCGCTGCAACTTCTCCAGCAGCCAGGGCACCGAGGCGTTGTTGGTGATGTCCAGCACACCGGCGCTGGAGCTGCTCTTGTAGCGTGTCAGGGCGGGAATGCTGCGCTCCGAGTAGCGCTCATAGATGAGCAGCTTGCGGGCGACGGCATCCTTGAAGTTGACGCTGTCCGTGCTGATGAATGGCTGTATGGTGAAGACCACCTTGAAGCCGCGTCGATGCAGCACATCGATGGTGTCGCGCAGCGTCGGAAACCTCGCACGATCCACAGTGAAATCGCCGATATTCTCCTGCCAGAACTCGTTGATCACAATGTGGCCCAAGCCGATGGCAATGGCATTCTCCGAGTAGTCGCAGATGATGGACTCGTTGAGGGAGTCGCGCTGCGCCTGATGCGGTATCTGCCACACCGGCTCCTCGAGCAGCGAGTGCAGCTCCCCGATGCCCTGCTCGGTGAGGCCATCCCACAGGCTCTGCTGGGTCATCAGCATGTGCAGGCTGCGCATGTCCTCGGTGGTGCAGATCTTGTAGTCCAGCTGGGGCAGCGGCGTCAGCCGATTGACGAAGGTGAAGTCGTCGTTGGCGGCACGCAGGCAAAACTGATTCTCGGTGCGATTGATGCCCAGCTGGAGCGGCGTCCGCTCGCTCACCTGCATCGCCACGCCAATGGAGTTGATGAAGTAACGCTTGACGGCATTGCCAAACTGATGCACCTTGTGGTCGCCACTCGCGTACGGCATGAAGTCAAAGTTGGCGTAGCTCAGCGACCACTCCTGGCCCTTGGTGATGCCGCCCCCGAACCACAGTCCGTTGTCCCGCTTCAGCTCGTAGCAATCGGTGGGCAGCAGGCCGGGCGTCAGCGCCTGCCACTGCAGCGTGTAGCAGCGGAAGACCTTCTTGTCCTCGAAGTTCATGTGGAGGCGGGCGATGCCGTTCCACTCGATGCACACGCTGCCGTCGCTGCGTCGCTGATCCTCGAGGCAGTGGAAGGGCGCCGAGTCGCTGCCGAGGGTTACGCCCAGATGGCCGTTGATCACCTCCTTGTCGTCGTGGCTCAGTATGCGAAAGATGCGATCCTTCGAGTTGAACTTGATCTTCTGGAAGTAGCTCTTCGTGAGCATCTGGTGGTGGTAGGCCACGTAGGCGTAGCCGATCTGTGAAGAACATGCATCATTCATCTGCTCGTCACAACTTAGCTCGACCACTCACCAGAAAGATGATGATGAAGAACATCATGATGACGAAGATCTTGATCTTGTAGTCCTTTGTCTCGCGCTTCTTCTTGCGTATCAGCTGTGGGAAGGCCTGTGAAAGCAACAAAGATTCGATTAGCATTTGTCTTTATTGTTCATCTTCTTTCGCTGTCCCATCCGATTCATTCCTCTCTATACCATTAATCCTTGTCAGTTGTCATATCTATATTGATTCCCTTCAGTTTTCGCTTCTACTTCCACCAGCTCTTCAATTTTCGTAATTATCAAAAATAAAGTGAAATTTACTAATAATTCCAATTGTTTAGTCCAAATTACTAGGTACACAATCAAATAAACTTATCCTGAGCTTCTTTTTTTTTTTAAATATTTTAGCCAGTTTCCATTGAATATGGGAAATAGCGGTATAATGGTTTTGTGCAAATGTCAAATATTTGGAACACGATCACCGATCCTTTAAAGTATATATATTCTTGATCAGCATCAACATCCTTCTGCCCGTGAAGAAACTATAATAGCTAGAGACACCTTTCTGCATTCATAATGCAGATGATGTTTATTTTCAATTTCGAAAGCCATGCCCTTTCGCCCTCAATTTACGAAAATCTAGAACTAGTCACATTTGTTTTTGATGTAAATTGTGTATAACTTGAGGAGTCTTTTGTGTAATGGTGTGTAATTCGGTAAACCTTCTATGCTCTAACTCTTAATATACCCTGTAATTTTGGTAATTTCGGAAGAACAGATCAAAACTATTTAAAATACAAGGAACTCCCAATGAAATATATACTTTTACAATGTAAGTGCGTATCAACACGTGTTATGATTACAATCTAATAGGAACCGGGTGTCTCGAAGTCGAGCACTCTCGACTTCAGCGTTCTCACTTGTTTTGAATACAAAAAATATTGTCTCTATGTTCCTCATGTATTCTTATGACTTTCCAGTATTGTTTGTTTTCTATACACCTATTTCCGCACTCTTTTTTCTCTCTACCATCCTATTCGTCCTACTCCTTTTAATGTTCATATATCAGTTATATCTTTGATTTTATTTATTTGGGTCTGTACGCACAAAAAGTACTATAACAACTTCTATTGGCTATATTAACTGGACACAAAACTCAGTTTAATTATCAATCCTTATCATAAATAGGGAATGCTTTTTTCATGAGCTTTCGTTACTTCTAGCTTCACATTCCCCACATCTCATCACTGTCTCTATTTTTTACTCCATCTTCCAGCTGTTCTCATCCTTATATTCCACCCACTTTCTTCTTGGTCCATTTTTCTATCTCTCTGCTCAACCGTTGGCCATTTTCTTCGCTCACCTGCATTTTCTCGCGTAGCAAACTGGCCAGGGAGTTGACACTGGTGATGGAGGCCTGGTTGCTTGCCACGCTGTGGGTGTCAAAGTCGCTGGCCAGCATCTCCTTGCTGTTGAGTCGGAGGGCGGGCAGCGGGGCGATGGAGGCGCGTCTTCGGCTGCGAAAGCGATCGCTGAAAAACAAAATCAATTTTTGTATGAAAATAAAAGATTCTCACTTGTCCCACCACCTCTGAGCTGGGAATGTTTATGATCATGATCGTACTGCTGATAAACGATATTCTCCGGTGATATTCACCTATCAAACTGCTGACAGGCGTATTATAAATAATGACATATGCGAGTCAGATATGAGTAGAATGACAAACGACTATAAGTATTATCAGATGCTCTTCAGAGAGAAGACTATTTTTTTTGTGACAGTTTTGACAGTCGCTTGTCTCTTCCCATATCTCAACTGTCGATTTCAGCGAATTAAAATGGTATATAGCTCCTAATATAGCTGATATATCTTTATTGTCGCTTAAGACAAATGACGAAAACAATTGGATTGTTAGTTACTCATTCAGTTTGTTTCCTATCACAAACAATAACTGGAATTTTCATATTTCTACATACTTAAACTATATTCAATCGGACGACAAATATTTTGTACTCTAAGAGTTATCTAAAAATGCTACAACCACAAAAATAAACAACAATTTCGGTTGTCTTCCAGCAAGTGCGATACTAAATTTGGCGAGGCGTCAGATTTGTTTAAATTTTTATTTAGCCTGCGATTAGGTGTAGTTAAGAGCTGTTCTTATCGTGCCCACTTATCTGACTGCACACGAAGAGAAGAGTCGCTATATTAGTCGACTGAAAGATACCCTGTTCTGGGTTGTTAGCAGTTGAGTATGCAGGGGTTAAAGCCTGTTTAATGATTATTACAACAGAGTATTTAAACAGTGGGTTGAATGGATCATCATTCATTCAAAAGCCAAGAGGCCAAGAGCCTTGGCTTTATCGTTAACGGCAGCGAAAGGCATTTGCCCAACTTGATGACCCATTTTGCGTATTTTTGTAGAGTGTGCATCGCTTGGGCTTATCTTTATGACGACTTTATGCAAATGCGAAAAGTTCGTGGCACAAAACAGAACCGTTAATGGGTCGTAATAAACTCGTAATTGATAAAGGCCTTTAAACGTCGATGTATAAGTCGAAGTATAAGTATTATTCGTATATAAACATATAAATATTTGTGTTCACTCGTATTTATTCTCACAGCCACAGATCTCTCAATGTGCAACGCGTTCGCGATAAGGCCGTAAATACATTTTTTGTTTGCCCCACGAAATTAGCACATTGACTAGCAATATTTAACTCAAAGACGAATGCAATTACAACAAATTCGAGTTTACTACCTGTGCAATAACTACTTAAACTATTTGTATATGGTAATACATATATCGAGAAATGTTTCTTTCTGCCCGTTGTTATCACGCCTAATCACAACTATCTACTGCGAGCTGCGGCTACTTTAAGATATTAAAGTCCCGACATCTCAGATACATGTGTACAATAATAAAACACGCCTCGCGTCAGTTCAGTGCTATCTCCATACAAGCACATACTTCCATTACATTCGTTGTTGCAATCAACAAAGTTTTCATGAACGCC
Source organism: Drosophila ustulata (assembly GCA_035047365.1). Classification (NCBI taxonomy): domain Eukaryota; kingdom Metazoa; phylum Arthropoda; class Insecta; order Diptera; family Drosophilidae; genus Drosophila; species Drosophila ustulata. Next base: position 1,114,910 of record JAWNPT010000095.1, read on the forward strand.
AACACAACAACATCGCCTGATTGAGACGGTGTGTGTGTGTGTGTGCGTCTCTCTGCCTTTCATTTACTTATCAACAACGAGCGAGATTTGCTTTTACCTTCATCTCCACCTCCACCTCCACCTCCGGCGCCATCGCCATCGCCATCGCTATGACATTAATTCGCTTAAACTGCAAAATTACTCACGCATACACACACACACACACACAAATCTGTGTACGAGATCAAAAAGCTGTCTGTCGTCGAAAGTTCTGCTGGCTTCCGCAGGGGTTGAAAGCGCAAGCGCAGCGTCTGTTAAAGCTCACTGTTATCTGCACAGCCACTGTTAGTTTACAGTTGTCTGTAATGCGCCAGTTGAATATGCATTTGCACTGTTAGTTAACAGTTGTCTGTAATGACGTATTTATGTAAATATGAATATGAATGCGCAATGTAAACCACTTTGACTGCTTGTTAATTTAAATATTCACTGGGTTTTTATTTTTATAAATTTATTTTCTTGCTGACTTTATAGATATCACAGCTCTTGGCATCACTTAATGGGAAATTCAAGCATAAACACGTTATTTCCATAGGGAATTAATGAGTAAATTTAGATCTTGCGCATATTACAGAGTAGAGTCACACACAAAAATCGCATAAATTTAATTCGATTTAAGCATGTATAATAAATAATAAATAATTTCTGACAATCGATGACTTTAATATTTCACTATGGTTTACAAATAATTTGGCACATTTCGCGGACTTTGACAATCATCGATTTGAAGCCAAAGATCTTTTCAATTTGTTGTCAAACTCGCGTATCCCGGTTTTTATGAAATTATTTGAGAACGAAAAGACCTCTAATCTTGTTTTTGACAAACCTAAATAATTTGACAACTTAAACACACTGAATTTAGCATCATTTCCTGATCAGCAGCAGACTGTAACTGCAGCTCCGTTTGACTGCATTTTAACCGTATATTCAACGTGGCAGAAGTTTGAGGTTGGAATGCAAAAAAAGACACGTTCATAAATATTCACATTCCCCCGCTTTTTGACTCCCTTGTACACAATTAAATTTGAAGCCAAATGGCGTGTCGTTAATGTAGTTTAAACAGAGTGAAAAAACAACAAAAGAGCAGCGGCTCTAAATTAATTAATTTAATTGCAAGCTGAACTTTGGCATGAGGCGAGCAATGATCACAGTCGGCCAGTATGAATAGTTACAACGGAATATGCAAAGAGCAGCTACAAAATACCCAACATTTAATAACAGGGTATGAAAAGCGTGTATTTCGTTAGCATGAATATTACTTTTATTTGCGTGATCGACATGAAGATGCCCTGTACAAATGGCTAAAACGTTGTTCGCATCAGATCTCAGACTGCAATTTTGTATTTTTTAAATAACAAAAATCATTGTCATAGAATTAAGTTACAAACATAACAAGTAACCCCATATAATTCTTTATTTTAATTTGTCCAATTAGTTATAATTGTATATAATAATGGAGACAAAAAACATGAATTGAATTCACTAAATTTAAAAAAGGATTATTTCTAAATATTTTTTTTAGGTCAAGATAAAACTCACTTCCAAACTTTGATTTATCTAATTTGCATTTCTTCTGGCTTGTATTGTGCGTCTGGACTCCAGCTATATTGTAACATGAACAATTCACACTATTAATTGTCCAATTCTATATAAAATTAATTTCATTACTTTCTTTGATTCATTTTATTTGACCGTATGGAGGGTATTTGACTGTCTATCAAGCACTGTGTTCTGGGCAAACTATATCCAATTAGCACTAGTATGTCAAGTGGTATTGAAAAATCATAACTGAAGCTCGAACTGAAGCAAAGGCGATGCAGCCGAAGGTCTCGAAAAAGAATTCCGTAACTGCCATTTGGGAATCGAATAGTATCGTTATCATTACTCACCGATAAACTGGCTTCTTGGCGTTGCCAAACTCATCGCTGCTGTCGTCGTCGTCATCCTTGCGATTGCCATTTGCATTGCCCGTATCCGGAGTAAGGTTGGCCGCTGTGGGCGTGCCCATGCTCGAGGCGGAGGCATCGTCAACAATCTGAATAAAATTCGATTAATTTCAGCATTGCATTCATTGGGTCAATATATTTCGAGGGGCGAGGCGAGGCGAGACGCGACAACTGGGCGTATGCGTAATGCATCAACCGCATGTCATATGATGCTTCCTGCCTTTGTTTGCGGTAATCAGTTGAGAAGCAAAACCAGTGCAATCCAGCTTTAAACCAATATTGATCAGATCGGATCAGCACAGATCGGATCGAATCGGATCGGATGGGATCGAAGAATTTAGTACCTGCCTTGACCGCAATCAATTGAGATGCCTCGTCCTGTGGCGCATTCCCATTGGCCACCGCGAGATCGGGCGAACTCATCGCCAGGAGCACAACTCACGCAGTCCCTCGACAAACAACAAAACCCGAATGGATCGCTGACTCCAGAGCGCAGTTTGTCGTCTGCTGCCTTTCCCGGCTGCTTGATAATTGCTCGAATATTGTATTAGACGTGTCGGCTTTGCTTGAATTCGCTATCTATGTGCATGAGTCTGTCTGCGTGCGAATGAGTGTTGGTTTAATCATTCGACGTCGAGCTTGCTTCACAGCTACTACGAATACATGTACAAACGAGCCTCTTTATGACGAACTCGAAGGGAAGCATATCGTAATCACGATCAAAGGAAATCAGATAGAACACCACAAATTTGAATGCCTTCAAATTAATTCCAAAGAGATGCAGTGAGAAGTTCTTGATAGGCAAGCTGAACTGTGCGCGTTCCTGAGTAGTTAATTACATCGCTTCGGCTTCGCATTTCTCACAATTTCATTGAGACTTTTGCCTACCGCTCGCTTGCCTATATTGCAACGGAGGGCCGTACAAAAAAAATAACTTAGCAATCGTTAGTTTAATTTAAAAATATTATATATTCCCAACACCGATCAGTTCTCATGCAGAATTTCATTAGCTCTGAATATCTTAGGGTATTCTATTAATTTTAATTGATCCATCAAAGCGCGACGTATATTTTTGTCCGTATATTAAATATGACATTATTATTATTTATTTCGACGCAAAACAAATAATTGCACAAATTGTGTTTTGTATTATTGGGGGCCAGTGGCTAAACATGTTAATTGGCTATGTGTTTATCCAGGAAAAACAAATACAAAACAAATATTTCTGTTGAACAAAAAAACAATGATTTGGCGAAAATGAGATGGCTTGAACTTGGCTGGGGGTTTACTATTTTAAAATAGCGATGCCCACTCTCAGATTGATATCACAAATTTCTTTCACGTTTTTAGCAATTTTTTGAGCTGCCCTCGCGGCAACCACACATCGACTCTCGCCATGGAATTTTGATTTTGATATGTGGCGAGAAATTGCCGTGGCAGACTCATAAATTACTCAGCTCAGTTGACTTTGGCGTGCTTTATAATTGCAGCCGACTAGATTTAGCTTTTAATCTAAACTACTTCCCATAAATTACAGTCTATCGGGTCTTGGACATTGTTCCCGTTGTCCCCGCCGCACGTTCTGAAGCAGGCGAAGGCCCGCCACAGGTGTAAAATATGCTATCAACTATCTGGTGTCAGTGACAATTTAATTTTCATTTATAAACCATCTTGCATTCGATAACATCAAAGGACGCTAAGTGATAAACTGCTCAATTTCTGAGTATTTCTTGTACTTTGAATTGTTTAACCAAGCAGACTTTTAAAATCTTTGGTCCAGTTAGTGAAGCAGCCGCCGCTTGATCTAAGGTTCAACTCCAGTTGATTTTGGGAAACAATTTCACAATTAATATATTAAAATATAATTAAATATTTACAAATCATAGGCAAAAAGAAGCATTTATGTTAAAATCGAAAGCAAAATATATTTTTCATATTTTTTCAATTATTTTAAGCAACTGCAGGATTCATTTGAAAATCAAACAGATCGCATTTTACAGGGAAACGTTTTTAATTAGGTTTTCAAAATGTCCATTTCAATTCATATGCCAAATTAATTTACTTGCTTTGTTTTAATTGTGAGACTGAGAATAGTTGCTTGTTAATTGTCTGGTTCTCTATTTGTGAAAATTCAATTGCCGCTCATGCAGGCGCCTAATGGAACTCCAATTTCGTTGCATACTTTTGGGCTGATGGACGTGACAACAATTTCAAACCATTTATAACGTGAGTTGACTCCCGAGAAGAGGCAAAACAAATAGGAACATGATTCTCCAACCAACATTGCTAGAACTAATAAATTATGAATTTAAAAATTCCAATATTTCCAATGTTAAAGCTTTGGTTTTTAAATTGTTATTTAAATAAATGCTCAAATGTGTTTTGCATATAATAAATTACAAATTAATTCATTAAGTATCATTAATAATATTCAAAAAAAATTAATACAAATTAAAATATTTTGAAATATGCAACTTATAATATGCACTATAGAATTCAAGCTTTCACTTTGTTGCATAGTGTAATTATCGTATATATTTTGTTGTGTACCGATACTCTACAATAAATACTGCAGACGGGAAGAAGAGATATGATCATATACATACGTATGTTTATACGACAAATCAATTGTATCGCATGAGATTTAATAACTTTCGAAAACGTTGGGGCGATTTTGTTTATTGAAATGAAGTAAGAAAATGAAGCAGCAAAATTATTCTCGGGTTAAGTACTTGGATTGCTTAAATGCTTGCAGATCAATCTGATATTCGAGGGTATAAAAAAGTCTTGCGCGATAAAAGCGAACAAATTTGCTGACTATTTGCAATTCACATTAATTACAGTCGAAGTGTAAACACAGGTGAAAAACAACAATAATGGCATCGGAATAGATCGAATGCGTTGTTGATGAGATGATGAGATGATGACATGATGAGAGGATGAGCTCTGATGCCCTGATGACATGATGAAATGATGCAATGATGATGATTTGAATATTGCTGAATTGGACATTATGGAAAAGCGATTCAATGGAATCATTTGCGTGTTGCTTGTAATCATGTTGAGTTGCCTATAAGTTGTTCCTAACTGAATTTAATTAGCGAGTGTATTTTTGGGTAATCACACACACACACACACACACACACACACACACACACACACACACACACACACACACACTGAGTCGCACACACTGTCGCACAGATAACACTTAATGAGCGTTTTATTATTACTTATTTTTACTTTTATATTTTTAATGATGCCAACGATTGTTCAACACTTTCGCGAGTGCACAAACCCGTTTCGATATATATGTTACATTTCAGTTCAGTTCAGTTTGAGTTGATTTGAGTTGACTTCAGAATAATTGACAGACAGACTGACAGCATTTCGAGTACTCACACTTTCCGTTTGGCTCTCCTCGTGCAGCGCCTCCTGCGCCTGCATCTGATGCCGTCGACGCATCGCCTCCAAGTCCAGCGAGTTGATGCCCGACGGCAGCGAGATGGAGTTGCGTCGCAATCCCGGACCGAAATGCTCCCGTTCCCGATCCTTTTCGATGGCCGGCGGCGACGGCGATGGCGATGGCGATGGCGATGGCGATCGCGATGGTGTCGACATCAATGTCAAAGTTGTTGGCTGTTCGTTGATCACCAGTAAATGGGGCAGCTCAATGTTGCGTCGCTGGCCCAGCGATGGCTTGCGAGAGAGGCGTGCCTCTTCTGCATTCGACTGCAGCAACTGGTGTTGCTCCCTCTGCTTCAGCTGGTCATCGTCCTCGTCCTCGTCGTCCTCGTCGTCCTGCTCGTCCGCGTAGGGCAACTCCAAGGCTAGCCCATGCTGACCGTTAAGCGCCTGCGCAGCCAGCAGCGACTGCGGCTTCGACTGAGGCATTCTTCGAACTAGGAGCACTCGATGCTTACACCACAAACGGGCACACTGGCGGGCTGACGGACAGACGTGCGCACGCGAACGCAAACCGAAACCAAATGAACCCAAAACCGTGAACAACGCCGAGAGCGCGACGTTGAGCTCAGCACCCAGCAGAACGACCGCAAGGGCAAGCTGGGGGTGGTGGGCAACTTGTAGAGGGTGGTAACAGGTAATAGGGCTATGAGCCATAAAGCCGCCGTCGATTTGCCTTTAATCATCATCGTTGTATTTATCATTATCATCCCATTCGCTGTGGACACGATTATCTCCGGCACTGATTACGTATGCGACGCGTTGTACGCATCGCTTTTAACTGGGCCGCCAGCTAGTTAATTTTTGCTTTTGTTTGCCAAACAACATTGTTTATTGTTTTTATTGATTTTGTTAATTAAATTCATTTTTAGCAGCACAAACAAGGTCTAATCGCTCTGTTTTGTCCACCTAATTACCCAATATCCCTATCGCTCTCTCTCTCTCACTCTCGCACTCGCACTCTCTCACTCTCTTATCCGCTCACGATCGCTTCACGTCTACGGTTTTAGGACGTTATCAGTAGACATAAAACGCTAAATCGCGCCAATTGATCAAATAATACGAACAACCAACAAGCGTCAAAGGTTGTCTCTACTCTAACGAATCGAATATTCACACTTCGATTTTTATTTGGACAATTGGATTAAGTTTCTAAAAACAAACCAACATGGTAAGAGGAACAGTAATGAAATATAATTTGAAATAAAAAATTCTCGCCACACAGTGGCTTACTTAACTGACGAATCTTTAAAGGCATCTGGAATTGACAAGTGGTAGAACTGACTGATGAGAGGAATAAGAGTATTCCTTTTTATTTCAAGGCGTAACGAACACAGACGTTTTAAAATTAGGAGATTATTAAGTTAAGAATATGAAAATGATGTGCAAAATTTTAAACATGTTTAAATCAGAGCAAATACGTCTAATCTATATACCCGCTACCCATAAGATAGAAGGGTATTATAACTTAATGCCAACAGAAAATGTATGTAACCTGTCTGTCCGTCTATATGAACACCTAGATCTCAGAGACTATAAGAGCTAGAGCTACGTATATTGCTTAAGTTTTCTTTAGAATTTAGCCACGCCCACTACCGCCTTCAAAAATCACAAAAAACTACTTTAAACTGTTGCCGTTGCTGTGTCTTTATGGCTGTATCGGCACACATATAAAATAGGCTAGCGCGGACGTATCATGAAATGTAACCAAATTCTGTGATACACATGGAAGATATAAGTGCAAAACTGGGAAATATTAATGTCATCATAATGGCTTTAAATGCAAATTTAAAAGATTTTCGATATATTTAAAAAATATTTCTCTTAATATATATCTTGCAAATAATTGTCAACCGAAATCGCTACTCAAAATTGGAAAAATATTAGAAGTGAATTAATTGCTACAATATATATTCCCTTTTTCAATTTAAAATAAATTCAATAATGCCTTTGAACAGTTTTGTTGTATGCAACTGAAGGGTATGCAAAGTGCGGCGCGCTGAAAGTGACAAATACGTTTCTTGTTAAATAATAACATGTGTTAGCGCTTGGCCAACAGTCGAACCACTAACCAAAGAACACATAGATGTGTCAAATGGCGAAAAAAGTGATTTCACTTGAAACAGCATTATTAGCACCCCAAGCGAATACAACAACCGCTGAGTGCACGGCTGATTTCGAATTTCGAACATCGGAAGCAGTGCACAGCGAACAGCATCGAATTTACTTCAGTCGCGGATCGACTGCGGAACGATGAGCACGGGTGTATTTCGTTGCGCTGTGCTATCGTTTCTATGTATGCGTGTGTGTATGTACACGTTGACGCATATGAGTATGCGTGTGCATATGAAGTTTTGCAACTGCGCGACAAGCGGCTAGCGCAAGTCGTTTTTGTTCTTCCGAGACGAAAGTCTTGAGAACGAAGATGACTTTTATTGCTCGTGTCATACTAGCTTGCCACTTAGCGAATTTTTTACAAGGATTGCGTTGGCTCTGATGATAGTGTTGCTCCGATTTGCATTTGATTGCGGGTACGATCCCCGGTGAAAATTGCCGTTAATTATTACTTTTTATTATTTATACTATTTTTTTTATATATTTATTAATATTATTTGAGCAGTAGCCTCTTTGAATTTATCTCTGAACAAATTTTAACTACAATTAGTTCAAAAGTGAATTGTGCTAAAAAAAATAATAATTAATAATAAATAATAGTTAATAACACCATTTATGAAATAATAATATTTGTTATTACAATGTATGTACATATAAGTATTTATCTGTATATTAGTATTAAGAATGTATTTTTTAATAAATTCTTTAGAATTTCTCTGATAAATAAATTGTAATAAGAATAGTTATTTAAAATGTATGCTAATATTTAGTTGCAAAATAACGATGTTTGAAAAGCAGTTAAGACACTATTAATTAAATTGAATTAAAAAAATATTATTTTTCAACATAATTAACTATTATATATTTCAAAATCTAAACTTTTTAATCACATCATAATTAAAATTTGTTCAGAGATAAATTCAAAGAGGCTACTGCTCAAATAATATTAATAAATATATAAAAAAAATAGTATAAATAATAAAAAGTAATAATTAACGGCAATTTTCACCGGGGATCGTACCCGCAATCAAATGCAAATCGGAGCAACACTATCATCAGAGCCAACGCAATCCTTGTAAAAAGTTCGCTTAGTGGCAAGCTTGTATGACACGAGCAACAAAAGTCATCTTCGTTCTCAAGACTTTCGTCTCGGAAGAACAAAAACGACTTGCGCTAGCCGCTTGTCGCGCAGTTGCAAAACTTCATACGTATACGCATACTCATATGAACCAACGTGTACATACACACACGCATACATAGAAACGATAGCACAGCGCAAAGAAATACACCCGTGCTCATCGTTCCGCAGTCGATCCGCGACTGAAGTAAATTCGATGCTGTTCGCTGTGCACTGCTTCCGATGTTCGAAATTCGAAATCAGCCGTGCACTCAGCGGTTGTTGTATTCGCTTGGGGTGCTAATAATGCTGTTTCAAGTGAAATCACTTTTTTGGCTATTTGACACATCTATGTGTTCTTTGGTTAGTGGTACGAGGCTTTCCCTCGCCCTGTTCGGCCCTGCCCCCCTGGCATACCCCACTTGGTCAGAGTCATTCAGCTGATAAGTTGATTAGCGTAGCTCTCTATAAGCCAATCGAGCGGGGCTATAAAACGAATTCGCAATATTGGACTAATAAATTCCTGACTAATAATTCTGCGCAGTGAATTTAATTGAATTGAAAATAGATTCCAATATGGATTATGGCTATCTCAAACCACATCAGATTCGCATTCATACATGCATAGCCACAGTGGGACAAACTCTCCTCTAATTGACATGCTTCAAGTGCACTCAACTTTCTCCCACTGTGGCGTGAGCTGTGTGAAATTTTAAGTTACACCCAGTTGGTAGCCATGGTCATAATTTTATGGCATTTTATTGTAAACGGTCAATTGTTTCGCATGTGTTAAAAATAAGTATTGCAGCTGTCGACCGCACATCGGCCTGCATTCCCTGCAACAAATTGAAAACACAATTAAAATCTATTTGTCTATTTCTATCTCACAAATGTCAGGCGCAAAGACAGAGTTGTCAACATGATTGTCGCATAGCTCTCTATTGAAAGGCACACTTTTGACCTAACTCCGTCAAGCAGTCGTGTAGCTCACAGTTTAAAGGGTTGGCACACTTTCCCGACGAGTTGTGTGTGGCCGAGGGTTCGAACTCCACAACACTCAAACTCACTTAAGGACATGAATTACACTTATAAAATTATACATAATTAGTAATTAAGTACAAAGTGTAAATTTAGGTTAAGCACAAAAACCTGTGAGGCTGTGAGGTGCGCCAAGGAGAGTGCTCCCTGGTTTCGTTAATCATCCCAGAGGTAATGATTGCGTTGTAACTTTTTTCGCAACATTATTTTCAAAATATTTTCAAGACTGATAAATAATAAATAATCATTTACGCCTTTGAAGCAGCATCAATATTCAAAGAAACTTATTCTATGCACCGACATCCTCATAATTTACAAAAAAAAATTGAAAGCCTCACCCATTTCAATGTTAGGGATATTATTTGTTGAAAACATAAAATATTTTCAAACATATTTTTTAACATTTTCTATATTGAACAAAGAATATTTAATTCGCTATCCCAATGAACCCAGTGAAAAGAGCGATTCGATTTTTTGAAAAGGGGAAAAATGCAATCTTTATTTTCAATAAATTGGTAATTTGTTTAGATTATTTTTTCTCCACCACTTCATTACGTTTCGTTTCGTCTCATTGTTATTTGTTATTCTTGTCTTCTACAATTTGTTGCTATCTTTTGTGTGTTTGCATTAGCTTGCATTAATTTGATTCGTTTCTATTTTCATAATTTACTTTACTTTACATTTTGACTCGCAGACTGCTGGCGGGAGGTTGTTTTTGTTTGTGTGTTGCTTAATGTGGATACTGCCTGTACAGTAGATGCTCGATATATGGCTCTTAAACGCAGTCCAGCGTTTGAGTTGAGCGTAACTTGTTAATTGTGAAATTAGGCGCATATAATGTTTTATTTGTATTTTTATGTTTATTTCATTATCCATTTATGTTTATTAAATATGTAAGAAAACATTTGATATTCAATTTTATATGATGCTTTGCGTTTGTTTCAATCGTTTTTTTAAGGAATGTTTTTTTTGTTTCTTTCGTTTTTTTGTTTAATGTGTGAATTTATTAAATTTTTATTTATTTATTTTGTTTTTTTTAGCATATTTCATGATTTTTGCTTTTCGATTTAATATTTAGAAATAAGAATATGCATATGTTGTTTCACTTCGCTTTCCGTTTTTGCTTTTGTTCAGCTGCAAATGCAGACACAATTTTGAAGCCTTGCTTAGATATTAATTAATGTGTTAACATTTTTGTTTCTTCTGGATTTTTCTTCAAATTTTTGTTCAATTGTTGCTGATCTACAAATCTTTTCTAACAAAACAAATACAAGTACAATTACAATTACGAAGAAAAAAAAAAGAACTTAGGAAGAAATACATAATAAACATATAATATATGGAATATACATAATTATTTAGTTGTACAACTAAAACGTAAAACGTTGCTATAATAAATGGCCAAAGAGCGTTGCGATGCGTTGCGTTTGTTTTTGCGTCTAATTGTGATTTCTCAATCGATTTGCTTTTGTTTTTATCGATCATCTAAAATGACGCACAGTTTAGTGACAAAATTTTGTTGTGGTTCGTTTGAGACACAGTTCATATTACACATTACATTACAATATGCCTTATGTTTGCTTAGATAATTCGAATAAATAACTTTGATACAGAATACAAAGTGTGTTGCACTACAAAGATTACAAATATAATTTTACAAAAAAAAAAAAAGACAATTAAACAAGTGAAAATCATATATAGAGAGAAACAATAGAAGACAGCCAAAGTGAATGATAGAATGAGAATATACTCGTACATACATAATAATCATATCATAGTGGTAAATATAATCATAATAATAATTGTGTAAATTGTAAATATCACAAGCAGACGTCACTTGCATCGTTGATAAATGTAAATATACATATTTTTATGCATATGTATCTATGTGTGTATGTGTGTGAGTGTATATATTTGTATATATAGGTGTGGGTGTGTGTGTGTGTATAAATATAATTATGTGTATGTGTATGCTTATGTAGCTGTCGCCGTGTGTGTGTTTGTGGGTTCTCTAAAGTGTTAAATTTTACCTTTTCTTTATTTCAGTTATAATTCAAATTTAGCCTGTGCCTAAATACTATGAATGACTGTGTGTGAGTGTGCTTGGTGCGTGTATGTGTGTGTGTGTGTGTGTGTGTGTGTGTGTGTATGGACACTAAACTAAATTGCCATTAGATTTAAGCGTCACTTCAATTGCAATCCGCTGACACACACACACCCGTATATTAACGACTCTTATTGGTTAATAACATTTTCTATTAGAAAATTAGAATGAGTACATCATGTCAACATGTTTATCGCTTTACAAATCATATGCCTATTCATATGTACTATATATATCAATGCTCATCTATATTAAGTTCTATTAAAATTGACTTTTTACATTTTCTTGCCTGTTTACGAGCACAAAAAAATAAAAAAAAAAACACATATTACTAACTTTCCATGATTTTCGCTAATTCCTTACAATTTACATATGTATATATATATATATATATGTATGTGTGTGTGTGTGAGTGTGTTAATGCATGGGTGTACATTTCTTTATTATAATTATAAATTGTGATTTTGCATTTGATTCACAATAGGTTTTTAATGAGAATCGTCACAGCATTTACTAGTGTGGTGCCATGCTGTATTGCTGTGTGTTGGTGTGAGTATCTGCGTATCTATGTAAATATGTGTGTGTGTGTAAGTGGGCGCATTACCGCTCGTTCTCTCTCGTTCTAACACTAACTGGCTATCTCTATTTGTATGTGCTAAAGTGCTGAATTATTTGAAACATTCGTGCTGCCGCTATTAACATTTGTTTTTCTTGATCTATGTGTTTTAAGTTGCTTTTTCTGTTGATTAGTCCATGCTTGGCCGACTATTTATTCAATAGCGCTTACTTAACAAGTATCGTAGTTAATATATTTTACAATATACATAAGACATTCTCTTAAATAATATTTCCTCTTGTGATTAGCCTTTCCAATTTGTTGCTATAAGACTAAGCTGCAACCGAAGCGAACAAACACACACACACACACCCCACGCACACTAATTTGTGATGCGAGAAAATTGTACATACAACAGAATTTCGATAAACCAAAATACAAAACACAAAATACAACTGAGAATTTTAAAGAGTGTGTGTGACTGTAAATATGAATGTATGAGTGTGAGTGTGTGTTTATGACTAAGACTGCCTTGGAGCCACTTTGCTGTGATGATGATGTTGATCTTGAAGTGATTGAGTTGTTTTATCGAATTGGTCAATGCACTTGATGAGCCCCCTCTTCGTCAATCTACTTCGCCTGCATCTTTTACTGCTCCCTCTCACATCGCCCACTTCAGTTGTCTCTTAGTCGCCACTATCCTCCCATTTGCGCTCCTCCATGATGCGATCAAAGCAGTCCGCAAGGAATGCGTGCTATATGTCAAGGAATACAAGAATTTTGAATAAATTTGCAAGTTGAACAATCAATCTAATATTACATATGGCGTGTAGACTTTGACCCAACGTGCTGGCTTATCTGGACGATTGTACTGAAAGCAGAATGACATGGACTCCTCGTCGCTCTCCGAACGCGTGATGCTGTCCCAAGTCAGCTCGACCATTTGCGCCTCCAGCGAGCCATCCTCGCGACAAGCGTGCAGTCGAAAGCTTTTCATTCCTGCAAAGCAAAAGAGTATATTAATAACAAGAGTCAAGCTATTTTCATACTAATTTTAATACACGATTGAAGATAGTAAGAATGAGAATTTTGAAAAACGCGACCTTACTACACTATAAAATGTCGGTAACTGTTTTATCATTGCTCATTATTAAGTATCAAATTACAAATAATAAATTGTAATGAAATTATATCCATTATTTTTAGTATAGTGGCATTTAATTTTAAATTCACGTAGCAAATTATGTATTATTTTAACAATTTTTGTTTGTTTCTTGAAATCTCCTCACGTTTTTTTTATCGGTCGTCTCTTTCATTTTTATTGAGTTCTTTAGATGCCTTCTTCTTATTCGTACATGCATGTAAGGTTTTAAAATTTGTTTAGATTAAAGGAAACGGAAAGCAGGATAGAATAGTAGAATAGAACAATAAATTAATGGAAACGAGATGTCAAGGAATAAGAGGATATTAAGGGGAAAACGAAAAGAAAGACGACAATGCGAAGAAAATCGACGAAAAGACTAGAAGTTGTATTTAATATAGAAAGGAAAGGATAGAAAAGGGAAAAATACATAATTAAAAAAGGAGATGACAAGGAAAGGGAAAAAAGAATAGAAAAGGGGAAATTAAGACAAGAAAAGAAATGGAATGCAAAGAAAACCAAAGCTTCATTTCCACTTTGCAACTCTTTTAGACCATTTTTTTATCTTGAGCTTTTCAACTACAGAGAATTCCGGTCTTATTGTCCTCTAATAACCGACGGTGCAGCACATGGAATGCAAGCACAGCGACATTCCCATTCTTTACTTACACAACCGAATATATGTAAACTTGCAACTACTCCATTTCGACTTTTTTGTCTCTTCAAACACCTTCTCAGATATAACAAGTTGATCACTTACCCACGGCGGGAACTACATGACCTTCCTTGCGGCTATCACAGGAGCAGTGTGGAAAGACGACATCACCATAGCCGGGCAGTGTGCGTGCCAAGGCCAGATAATCGTTGGCCTTCTTGGCATCCTGCAGAGCCTTTAGCTCGTACAGTCGACCGTCGGCGCGAATATTGCCGCGGTTCACTTCATCGACAGCCTGATAGAAGATGAAACGTGATGCCTGCTCGCCATCGGGCAGCGTCAGCTCCTTGGGCACGGAGAAGAGCCAGCGTCGCACACAGAGACATGTGGATGAGGCGGTGCTGTAGTTTTGCACATACAGCTGATGGGGAATCTCGTGTGGCTGCAGTTTACGCTCAAAATTGTATTCAACAATTTCGAACAGATAGAAATATTGTTGCGTATAGGCGGTGAGATTGGCGCGCTGCACCAGTATCTCCCATACGACCTGAGCATTTGATGATTTCTTCACCGAAACACTGGTCACCTCGTGATCGGGCAGCATCACCTTAATGTCCACCGGCGATGCTGATATATCGTCCTCGGTGTCAGTCAAAAAATCCTGTACAGCATCGCTCTCGGCAATCACACGCACAGCGCAAACCTTCTCCAAATACTGCTCGAGGCCGCGACGCCGTGTGTCCAGCTGCTGTTCGCTCAACTGAAATGGCCATTTGCCCGGCAGTTTGGGGAACGTGAATCCGCTGAACTCTTTGCGCAGCATCGAATGCAGATTGGCAAACTCACGATATCGCCGCGAGCACAACTGACGTCCGGCCATGTGTATGTTGAACACAATGTAGCGTTCGCCATTGCGGTTCACGATGCTGTAGTCGGGTATGCTGTACAATTGAAAGTGAGCAGCGATTAGTTGGGGATGCAGACAAGTCAGAAGAGAGAACTCACCTAATGGGCAAGGAACGCTTGTCGGAGTAGTCAATGTAGGAGTAGCCGCTTTGATCCTCCTGCGGCTCCAGTCTATCGGCCTCCTGCTGTGTTACTGATATAACGGTTAGAGTCAGGCAATCACCGCCAGATTTGATCAAATCCACCACCTGTTTGTGTGTGGCTCCCTCCACGCTGACGCCATTGCTGCAAAGAAAAAAACATACAGCAATTCAATAAGAATGGTTTCAACTTGGGAGAGATGCCCACGCACCGCAAACAGCGACGCTCCAAAGCGGTCAGTTGGGCAAAGTGCACGCCATGGAATGGCAGCATTGTCGTACAAAACAAGATCACGATCAGATCAGCGTTGCAGGCAACTCGATAGTCGGTTGTCAATTGTCGAGCTATTTGCACGCACCGATCATTTTAAGAATCAAAAAATAACAGCAAAGAGCAACAGTGACTAGAAGCGAGCGAAAGAGAGATCAACAACAACAGAGTTATTGTCGTCAATGCACTGATAAGCAGCGACGACGACGACGACGCCAGCTGCAACTCAAGTCCCAGACGAACGTGATTCGGGTCAAGTTGAATTGGTTTATGATAAACACACAAGTTGTTGAACTGTTCTATAGCGCAGCTACTTCTCAACAACTGTGTGACGAGCAATAACAACTCCGAGTGCCTCGACAACTCTGGCAAAAGCAACAAGAATCAACAACTACTGAAATCAGTTCCTACGATGAAATCGTAAAAAAAACCATGCAAATCCTGCGAGTGCAATCATTTTATGATGATATAGGCCTTTGCTTATTATCGTTTCATTTATCGGGGAACGTAACGATCACGATTATACCCGCTACCCATAGGGTAGAAGGGTATTATAACTTAGTGCCAACAGAAAATGTATGTAACAGGCAGAAGGAGACATCTCCGACCACATAAACTATATATATTCTTGATCAGTGTCAACAGCCGAGACGATATAGCCATGTCCGTCTGTATGAACACCTAGATCTCAGAGACTATAAGAGCTAGAGCTACCAAAGTTGGGGACAGTACTCCAATAGGTCCTACGCAGATCAAGTTTATTTCAAAAGTTGGATGCCACGCCCCTTTCTGCCCCCAAAAGTCTGTAAAAGCCTTAATAATAGACCTAGAGCATTGAATTTTGGTACGCAAAATAATAATTATATTCTCAACGATTCCTGTGTGTGGTTGAGATCCAATGAAAAACAAGGAAGTTATTAAAGAATCAATTTTATATGCAAAATTCACTTGCAGCTGCCCGCGCTTTGTTTGTTTAGTTGACAGTGTGACCATAACGGTGTTTTTGATTTTTATCCGCTATTTCCAAATATATACAAAAAAACTTGTTTTATATATTTTTTGTAAAAATATTTAAGTTTTTTGTTTTCTCTCGAAATGGGTTGCGGGTATCATACGGTCGAGCACTCTCGACTGTAGCTTTCTTACTTGTTTTTTTTTTTGAAAAAAGAAAGAAATAATCATGTTTAAACGTTGATCTAGAAGCATTCGTTCAAAAGATATTTGAGTTTCACATAACATTCTTATTATTAACATGGTATTTAAGTTTTAGTTCTTATTAATTAATTTAAAAAACAAAAACTAATATATGATTTTTTTTAATTTTATTTATTGAAAAAGATGTAATTCATCCTGAACTTCCCATTAGAAAAATAAACGTGATTTTTTCCCACTGTCCTCAAGGTTACTTTTGCATTTGACTTTTTGTAAATCATAATTATGCATTCATAAAAAATTATAACAACGATTTATCACTGTAGTATAGTTTGTATACCAGATACACTTAATTTAGCTGTGTCCACACCTTAGATATCAGATGCTACCTCACTATAAGTGCATTCCATATCAGAGTAAACAGATGAGTTTAGCCATGTTTGCCTCAGAGCTACAAACTACTAAGATTAGTACTTCTATAGATCGGTCTGTCAGTGGAACTCTCGAAACTATAAGAGCTTCGAGACACAGATAAATTATCTTAATAAAATATGATTATGTTTGAATATGCAACGTATTCCTAAAATTTGTTGACATAATTTGAAAGCTGAGATTCTTCAACTTTGGATTACGTTCGATTATTTTCATAATTTTTATAAAGAACATAATTTTGTAAATGAATAAATATTCAATTTTTATACCCGCTACCCATAGTTATTGTCTGAAATCCAGCTGCAGTACTGAATACGATTTATTATTCCTTGTGGTCCAGTTAACTGACTAGACACGTAACGAATCCAATTTTGGAACAAACAACCATTGCCTTCTTTTGTTGCAAACAGCATTCTTCAATGATGATAGCTGCATACTGCAAATGACGCAAGTTGCGTATTTACCATATCAAATGATCAGAAATCGTTTTGAAATTCAGTGAATAACCACAAAAACTGCGTTGATCTCTTCGATCGACAACCATATCGAGTGTGACGACTAGTGACGTAAGTGGTCATGCTAATTTCGCATTTCGCAGACCACAACATGGCAACGATGAATGCAACGATCGGCATTTGTAAAACAAAAGGTCGACAGCCGGACTAATGACGTTGTCTAACATATCATATGATTAATGTTTAATTAATTAAATGGGCAGAAAATCTATATATATATTCTTCCTAGTACCACCAGCTGAAGCTTGTTATTTATGGCACTGGTGACTAAAAATTTTCAGTTATACTAATTCAATAAGTTTACCTTTCTATATTCTTGTGCATTGAATAACTAAAAATATTAATAATTTTCCTAAAAATGCGTTTTCGGTATATTTTTGCAGTGTCGTTTTTAATACTTATGTTGGGATTTTCATACAACAAAGCAACAATTGTTGCAAATAACATGCGCCTAATGACGTAAACATTATTGCTTAGCATATCAAATTGTAAGCGCCTCATGGAACCCCCTAGAGTTAAGTGCGAGACCCTAAGGGGCAGCTGATAAGCAAATGGATGGCCTCTAATTTCATTACATTTTGTGCTTTATTTTTATGCCTCGCTTAACAGCCGCGCGCCCTAAACAATTTCCACTTAATGACCACAAGTTGCTTTACAGCATATTTTCGCAAAACTTTCTCTGCTCAAAAATAAGGTAAGCATAAAAATATTGTCGCTTCGCTTAGCGACCTATATTTTTAGTGTAAACTGAGGCCGTTAAGCGAGATAAACACAGGTGTATAAGTCGTCACAATTCTGTTTTAAATGCTCCAAATATCTGTTGCAGCTCCAACTATTCAGTTCCTTTAGTCATACTATATTTTATTGCAAACAACAAATAGTGGCTAGCACCTCACTGTCGATCACACTCGAATGTGTCTTTATTGTTAAAGTTGCATGGAAACCGGAAAATTCGACAGTGAACTTGCCAGTTGGTCGTTGTTGGCTGGCTTCTTGGCCTGCCCCATGTGGCCGCCACCGCCAGCTCATGCATAGGCGAGCTCCACATCTACAACATTGTCTGCTTCTTTTCTACCTCTTGTTATGCAGTCACTCTCTCGCTCTTTCTTTGTGCGTCTTTCCGGTTTGACTTTTGCCACCGCAGCACAAATAAATAAATCGCCGCTATCGTGTTTGTCGTGTTGCTGGTGACGCACAGGCCCAGGCACAACAACAACAACAAAAGCAATAACAAACAATAACAACATGACTCAGACCCAAACATACCTAGCATACATTCTACATAATAACTCCTCTCTGCCATGCTTCATCCTTATGCATAACAACAAATGCGCCGTGAACAACGTTATCGACGAACTTAATACTCTGCCACCAGAACGTCACATAGCTTTCGTCTTGTATTTTTATAATTGTTTTTAATTTCTTCTCACTGCTACGAGCTGAACAATTACTACCAATTACCAGTTATACTTAAAAAATTTATTCATTTTTCACTTTATAGTGACAAATACTTTTTATATAGCGATCCATTATATCTATGCACGAATCGAAAGCTCAGCGGCACGAACTAATTGAAACATGTTGCATTATTATGAATTTTTTAATACTATCAAGCCTAAAATATGCTCGACACCTTCACACATTAGCTACTTATAAGAACAAATAAATACAAATGAGACAACGTATTTAATGCTTATCAAATCACTCTTCAGTTAGATAATATCCATGATGCTTCTACATATTTGTTTACAAGACTTCATCCTAACTGCATGCAATTTTTGCACACGTCAAAACTCCAACTACCAGTTAGCCAAAGAAGGTGAGGAAAACTGGCAAGTTGTTTGCAGTAGACGGTCGCAAATTAGAACCATTTTGTATTTCAAGTTATTTCAATTTTAAAAAAAATTCACATTTCTGTAGAATATTTTTTTTCGAATATTAATAATAAAAAAGAAAAATTTACTCAATAAAATAAATAGATAAACTTCAATTTTTTACTTGGGGAGAGCAGATTGCTTCTGTGCTTAGTCTAATTTAATTTTTATTTTAAAACTTTTACTGTTTTTTAAACATACAATTTTAAAGTCAAACAGCAAAAAGCATTTCGCCTGAATATAATAATTATTCAACCTTTGAGAGTCGCTCGTGAATTAGTAAAGAAGAGAAATCAGAAAGCGATTAAAAATAAATATAAAACATTAAAGATATTCTAGCTTTATGACTAATAAATAAAATTCAAATTAAAATTAATTTGAAACTTTTTATATTTTGCCTAAAAATTCTTTATTACGCTACATTTGCACAGTTACGTTTCTGTGCTTACGTGTACAATTTCTTTGGACAGGTCAGACTGTAAATTTATTTTATTAAACACTCGAACATTTCCTTCGCCGAATTTTTAATTTAAATTTATCATTATTTGACAATAAAAGGTATAAATTGTATTATATTCACTAATTCCAAATATATTCCGTTCTCTTTGTTGCAGGGTATTCGACTTAATGAAAAATGCAAGAGACGAGCTTACACTGAGATGAAGATTTCGATTGCAATACAAAGACAGAGACAGAAGAAACCAGTTTCAAGAGCTTCGAAATAATTCTAGCATTTATTTATCAATCCAACAACTGTAATGTAAAACTGTAGAGGGCGCTGTTGCATTGTTGATCATTAAATATTATTAATTTCAGCATAAGAACAATGCCAACAATTCATTTTGTTTATGGATTTGCCAAATGCATAAATAAAAGAAAATAAATATTTATATAAGCAGACACATAAATAACAAGTAAGAAAGCAGCAGTCGACTGTAAAATACCCGCTACCTAGTTTTGTAGAGCACGAAAATATTTTTGAAATATTAAGAAGACTTGTTAAATTTGCTAAATTATAAAAAAGTTAAATGTCAAATATTTCAAAACCGCAATTCGAACTCAGGCACCGACGCATACGTGCGCTCTAACCACTGCGCCACCAAACGATTGTGTGTGAAGCGTTCTAATAAGAATAAAGTTCCCATTACTTATTGTTTGAGTTTTTCTTTAGAAATTGCAAGATTTGCAGCATACTTTGGGGGAATTTTTGTTTGTTATTGACTATTTTATTACTAGGCGAATTATAACTATTATATATATTATAAAGAACATACATAATTTAAAAAAGTAAAAAAAAAACAGTCTGGAGCGTCATTCGAACCGCTGTTGTCTGCTTAGCTATAAGCGTTTTCATACATGTAGGCGTAAGAAATTCGCAATTAAAATGGTATCTTTTATGACTTATATCTTCCATGTTTTTCACGCGATTTTACTCCATGTCCATGTTGGTCTATTTCATAAGTCTACCAAAAACCATAACTACAGCTATACGGCAACAACTTTAAAGTATGTTTTTTAAAAGCTGTAGTGGGCGTGGCAAAATTCAATTAAAAACTTAACCTGCCTGCAGTCATAACTAGTGTTTTAAAAAAAATTCGTAGCTCTAGCTCTTACAGTCTTTCAGATCTAGGTTTTCATACAGACAGAAAGACGGACATGGCTATATCGTCTCGGCTGTTGCCACTGATCAAGAACAATTATACTTTATGGGGTCGGTTCCTTCTGCCTGTTACATACATATTCCGTTGGCACTAAGTTATAATACCCTTTTACCCTATGAGTAGCGGGTATAAAAACAAATGAATTTAATGAAAAGTAATGATGATTTCTCAATACCCTGTGAACAGATTAAGCTTTTGGTAAAGTCTACAAAAATACAATACAAATATACAGGGTAAATGCGAGGCGAGCACTTTATCTGCGCTTTTAATCGCAATGCATTACAGTGTTTGCAAGTCAGCTTCACTCCATCTCTCTCACACGTACTCTGAATGCGCTGATAAAAACGCAACAGTTGTTTACACATACAAACCATGTTCACACACACTCACACACACATACCTAATGCACTGATCGCCAATGCTGTTTGTGAGTGCAAGAGAGAGCGAAAGCTGCGAAGGCGGATTAAAGTTTATCAATCAATACTGAGATAAAAAGAAGAGAGAGAGCGAAGGGAGAGTTGTAAGAGCTTTACTTGCTCTCCTTGCACTCATTTCTGCCGCTGACACGAATATGATAATAAAGGGGACACACCAGTTGTTGAAGTGTATCTAAGACACATGACCAAGAACGCAACATAAATCAATCAAATTAATTTATTTACGATAAAGCGGCTTTTAGATAGCTAGATAGCCTAAGCATGACAATAAAATATTTATACGCCTTGTTATGTCAGGGGAAATTTTACAAGATATCAAATAACTGCACATCAAATAAATTAATAGTAAACACAAATTATTTAATTTGTAGAATGAGCTGCCAGCTTAGCGATCTGAGTAAGAAAAATAATCGAAATATTTCGTCAACAAATTCTCAATGCATATTACAGAGTATCTAGTAGCACAGTCCATCTGTTTTCGTGTACATGACTAGATTTAGTAATTTCAATATATCTGAGTATTTACATAATTGCTGCGCTCATAACGTTTCTATTTTATTATGATGCATATAAGGTTTATTTTGGGTGTCTATTATACAGCTCATTGTCTGCGATGATTTAATACTTGGAAATAATCCAAAAGAAATTTGAATGAAAAAAAAAATAAAGAATTGCTATAAAATAAAATTCAAATTTCGAAAACTATTTTAAATATTTAAAAAGTATCTATTAATTTTCTTTGATTTATTTTTTTGCTTTTCTGATTTTTAAATCACAACAACATCGTACCGACTTTATTCGATCTCAACTGGGATTAACCAGCTGTTTCTGAACTGTCCATCAGCGCGCCTCATTCACACAAACAGCAATTGCAAATAAAAGAAATTGAGGGAAAGAAACTAACCGAGGCAAATTTATGGACACAACAATGGGGGTCAGGCAAATTTTCCATTGAATGGACTTGAGTAAACAATAATTTGATGAATATTTTGTATTCACATATACTTGTATGTATATTACTAATATTTGTATATTATAAACGGGAACTGGTTCAAGACTAGTTCATTAAATTAGTTCCCCTTTGGAGTCAGCTATTCTGTCGTCAAGGTCAGAACAAGTTTATATGCTAATGAAATTAATATGCTTCTGTCTCATTAATGACTGTGCAAGAAGGCATTCTAATTAGATTTCCTTTGATTAATGTGAGACTGCATTTCACTGATGAAAGTCACTGTGCAACACGGAAATTTATTGACGATAATTGATAAGACAGATGAAATACAGACTACAGACAATGATTCTCAACAGAATAAACTACGTTTCCGAAGGTATTAAAAGCTTCAACTTTGCTATATTATCTGTTTTTTGTTTTTTCGGTGTGCAGCGGTAGAGCTTGATGTTGTTGCGGCAAGTGTCTATTTCTGGATTATCCATAACAATGCCAAATAAATCTACATCCAAGGCACAGCCGAAACACACAACCGAAACCTCAACCTCAACCTTCTCGGCTCGCCCAGCCTAGTCGTCCATTGCTCGACCCAAACCAACCAACCCAACGCAACCTAAGCCCAAGCCCAAGTCCAAAACTCAACCCAGCCATTGAGTGACGCAAATCTATTGATTATTCTGGGGCATATGCCACAAAAGCAACAAACATAAACAACGAGAGCATTAATAACATGAACAAACAGGAGAACATGGCCACAAAACACAAAATTCGTGGCAGCATAAAATAAAATTAAAACATGCAATCGAAAAAAACCAACTTCAACGAATACCAAACACCCTTGGGAACACCCTTTTTATAGGATATATGTATATTTGATAAGTGAATTCTTTTAATAAAATAGCTGTTCATCGATCCACAAAAGAGAAGTACTTTAAAAGAATACAATTCTTAAATTATGCAAAATGAATCCAATATATATATATATTATATTTTTTGTTATAAAGTTTAAGATTATGTGTTTAATGTACAAATAACAAGTAAGAAAGCTACAGTCGAGAGTGCTCGACCGTATGATACCCGCAACCCATTTCGAGAGAACAAAAAAAATTTTAATGATATTTTAACAACAAATATACCAAAAATATACTGAAACTTGTGTTTTGTATATATTTGAAAATAGCGGCAAGAAATCCACAACACCGACATGGTCACACTGTCAACTAAACAAACAAAGCGCGAGCAGCTGCAAGTGAATTTTGCATATAAAATTGATTCATTAATAACTTCCTTGTTTTTAACTCGATCTCAACCAAATTCACAGGAATCATTGAGAATATAATTATTATTATGCATACCAACATTCAATGCTCTAGGTTCATTATTACGGCTTTTACAGTTTTCGGGGGCGGAAAGGGGCGTGGCAAAAATCTAAAATAAACTTGATCTGCGTAAGACCTACACGAATACTGTCACCAAATTTGATATCTCTAGGTCAATCACACACTTAAAACGTCCATATGCATTGGGAACAACAATTTTGATAAATAATTTCGCGAATAACTTTTGTTCCACTTATCCGATTTTTATCAAAATTACAGGGTATATTAAGAGTGTCAAGCGCAGATGGCGGACCAAATTACACATCATTACACAAAGAACTTTTGGAGTTATACGCGATTTACATAAAAAAAAACTTGACTTTTTCTAGATAAATGCTTAGTGTAGGCGAAGGGGGCGTGGCATCCAACTTTTGAAATAAACTTGATCTGCGTAGGGTATGAAGGAACATTTTTGCCAAATTTGGTGTCTCTATGTCTTATAGTCTCTGAGATCCAGGTGTTCATACAGACGGACAGACGGACAGACGGACATGGCTATATCGTCTCGGCTGTTAATGCTGATCAAGAATATATATACTTTATGGGGTCGGAGATGTCTCCTTCTGCCTGTTACATACATTTTCTGTTGGCACTAAGTCATAATACCCTTCTACCCTATGGGTAGCGGGTATAAAAATAAAAATATCATTAGTTAAAAATTTTGAAGAAACTCTTATTGCGTATGTGTATCAATTGAAGAGCTAATTAAATAATTATTATTTCTGATTCTGCAAAACACAACACAATGGTGAAATTATTTTCTTAAGATAAAAAGAATCCCCTTATCGCAAAATGTAATTTTTTGTATTTAAGCTTACTATCCCACTATATCCTATAATATAAAGCTAATTCAAAATGTTTTAAATTTACATTAGAATTTACAAAAAAAAATGTGTTCATTAAAATTAACTATTAACAATGTTATGTTTAAGACAGGATCTCGATCTGTTGCATACTTTGTAGCTGAGTTGCAGTATCCTTGCTTCATTCAGCAGAAAGAGTATTTTACGGGGTTTCCCCCAAGATCCAAAAATAAAAGTAGGTATGCATGTACATACCAATAAGGAACCAACTATTGGTTTTCATTGGAGTCATTGCTTCTGCTGTTTATACCCGCTACCCATAGGGTAGAAGGGTATTATAACTTAGTGGCAACAGAAAATGTATGTAACAGGCAGAAGGAGGCATCTCCGACCCCATAAAGTATATATATTCTTGATCAGTGTCAACAGCCGAGACGATATAGCCATGTCCATCTGTCCGTCTGTCTGTCCGTATGAACACCTAGATCTCAGAGACTATAAGACATAGAGACACCAAATTTGGTACGAAGGTTCCTGCATTCCTTACGCAGATCAAGTTTATTTCAAAAGTTTGAGCAACGCCCCCTTCGCGCACAATATGTATAAATCTAGAAAAAGTCAAGTTTTTTTTTTTATGTAAATCGCGTGTAACTCCAAAAGTTCTTTGTGTTAAAATGTGTAATTTGGTAAGCCATCTGTGCTTAGCTTAACACTCTTAATATACCCTGAAATTTTGGATCGGATAAGTAGAACAAAAGTTATTGGTTAAATTATTTATCAAAATAGTTGTGCACAATGCATATGGACGTTTTAAGTGTGTGATTGAGCTAGAGATATCAAATTTGGTGACAGTATTCGTGTAGGTCTTACGCAGATCAAGTTTGTTTTAGATTTCTGCCACGCCCCTTTCCGCCCCCAAAAACTGGAAAAGCCTTAATAATGGACCTAGAGCATTGAATTTTGGTATGCATAATAATAATGATAGTCTCAATGACTTCTGTCAATTTGGTTAAGATCGAATGAAAAACAAGAAAGTTATTAAAGAATCAATGTTATATGTAAAATTCACATGCAGATGTTCACGCTTTGTTTGTTTAGTTGACAGTGTGACCATGTCGGTATCTTATAGATTTATATACCCGATATTTTCAAATATATACAAATAACAAGTTTCAGTATATTCTTTGGTATATTTTTTGTTAAAATATCATTTAAATTTTTTGTTTTCTCTCGAAATGGGTTGCGGGTATCATTCGGTCGAGCAACCTCGACTGTATCTTTTTACTTGTTTTGTTGTTATTTTTACTGTTGCTCTTGAGGCGATGCGACAGCAAAATAGTTGTTGTTTTGAAGGTTTCTTCCTATTTGCCTGGGCATTGTTGTCGTAAATGTTTTAACGAGCAGCAGGTCGAGCAAAGAATTGAAAATAGTTCATAATCCTCATTGATTGCATCGCAACCTTCCCCCAGATTCCAAGAACAAGCAACAATGCAATGTTAAGTGGCAAGTGCAGCAACAATAAAATAACGTGCAATACGCAGACGACAACGACGACGACGACGCACTGCACGGCAACAACAACAAGTGAAAGCCTTATTGCAACACCCACACACACACACCGGTTTTCATATTCAAATTGTAGTTTTCCATTGTAGTTTTCCTCTCATTTCATTTCCACTTTTACGCTACTCACGAATTGACTGGGGGTCAAAGGGGGAGCGTTGATATGGACACACGCTGTTTGAAAGGGATTTCAGAATACGCAATGAACTAGCAAAATATTTAAAGCCCTGAGAGGTTTGCATTTGTGCATTAAATATGAAAAACCCAACTAAGGAAGCTACAAATAAAATAAAAATGAAAGAATATTAAAATAAAAATAAATACAAATAACATAATAAAACAAGTAAGAAAGCTATAGTCGAGAGTCCTCGACCGTATGATACCCGCAACCCATTTCGAGAAAAAAAAAATAATGTAAATGATATTTTAACAAAAAATATACCAAAGAATATACGGAAACTTTTTTTTTTGTATATATTTGAAAATAGCGTGTCAAAAATCGAAAACAAAGTTGATCTGCGTAGGACCTATAAGAGTACTGTCACCAAATTTGGTAGCTGTAGCTCTTATAGTCTCTGAGATCTAGGTGTTCATACAAACGGACAGACGGGCATGGCTATATCGTCTCGGCTGTTGACACTGATCAAGAATATATATACTTTATGTGGTCGGATATGTCTCCTTCGGCCTGTTACATACATTTTCTGTTGGCACTAAGTTATAATACCCTTCTACCCTATGGGTATCGGGAATAAAAAAAAAATGAAATTAGAATACAAATTATATAAATGAAAACATAATAAAGCTCTAAATATTATAACGAAATGTAGCAATAAATAAATATATTAACTGCAACGAAATCATTGCTAGTTGAAAATGAAAAAATGTATTTCAACTGCTTGTAGAGTATCTCGATGGCCAATGCAATTTCGGCCAACACTTCTCAATTGGCTTAACTGACGAGACAAGAGATATGTGAGTATCTCTGGCGAGGCAATCAAAGCCAAGTTAAACAAAGGAACTTGAACTATAGTTATCAATGCAACGCAACGACTGGTCAAATTTTCGAACAGGCCACTTGAGAAGGAAGTTAATCTAATCGACTAGCTGCTTGGCTTCTGTGGCTCTTTGTTGATGAGCCCCAAAAACACAATTGAAATGCCCCAAGCAGCAGGTGTTTGGCCAGTCCACAAGATGAAGGCCACAAAGCAACTGGTGGTCGGATTAATATTGTCCCAACTGTTGCAAGTTGGTTGCGGATTAGAGTGCTATGCTTGCGATTCGGCCGAGGATGCCGAGTGTGCCACACGTCCTGGCCAGCAGCTGGAGGTGGAAGAGTGTTCGGTGGCGAATGATGTGTGTGTCACCTCGATTACAGCGGGACTCACTCGACGCGGCTGCTTGAGGCGGCTCTATCCCAATGGCTACTGTGCCGAGCCCTGCGATCGCTGCAGCACAAGTCTGTGCAATCGCCACGTGTATCCCTTGGATCGTCTGCGTTGCTATCAGTGCAGCGGTGCCGAGTGCATCGATGTCAGCCAACGACCGCAGCTGCTGCTGCCGTGTCCGGTCTACAATGCCGACGATCGTTGCTACACCAATGTGCTGCATCTAAGCAATACGCAACGCGGTTGTGAGCACTCCAATCTGCCCGATGGCTGTCCCCACGTGTGCCTCAAGTGTAACTACAATGGCTGCAACGCCGAGCTGACGGTCAGCGAGAGTCGTTGCCTTCAGTGCACACACAATCGCCTCTCGCCCAATCCCGACTGTGAGCGGAACCAACAACCAGAGGAGGAGGCACCTCAGAAATGTGCCCTCAACAATGCCACCGTGTCGCAGTGCGTCAACAAGGTAATGTACGGACATCGGGAGCGCTGCTACACGCATCGCAACAATCAAACGGATGTCCTGCAACGCGGCTGCTCCACCACCATGGGCTTCTTTCCCACCGGCGAGCTGAGCGAGTGCTACGGCGACAACTGCAACTCCCACTGCCAGAACATCGCCTGCGCCACCTGCAACTCCACCAGCGATGCCAACTGCCGGCGTGGCCACGCCCTTAGCGGCAAACAGTGCGCCGTCGGCACTGTCGCCTGCTACTCCTGCGAGCAAGGTTAGGGTGAGTCGGGGTGAGCAACAAAAGGATGAAAAGTCAACGAAGGCAGTTTGAAATTGTTGGGGTACATTACGAAGAGCTTAATAAATAATCCTAGCTGTCCTTGATTCTGAAAATCATTTCGTTACAAAAAAAACATACAATATTATCCTCTACCGAATATTGCAAACATTTTTTTGAATATATTAACAGTTTAGATAGAAAAGGCTCAACAGTTGGTGGAGTAGACAAACAATGTACTCAAAAGCAATTTTTGTTTATATCTTATTAATAAATTAAATGTTTGAAAAGATTCAAGCCTCAAGAATAATTTATTTCCATTTACCCGCCCAATGAAAAGATTACAGATCCTAATAGCCATAGCAAAAAAAATTGAATTAACATCAAAATTAAAAGATTATTTCCACAAATTTCTTGCAATAATTTCTCAAATTAAAAACTTTTCAAATGTAAGTGGAATAAAAAATAATGTTTTATATCTTTGATTTTAACCCTATAACAAGCTTGGTACATTTTATATAGGCGCAACTGGGCGTATCAGTATCAATTAAAAGTATTTTCTTTGTGCCAGCGTGACCTGAAGTTCCACAACAATGTAAGCATAATTAATAAATGCAATTTGAGTTGACAGTTGTCGGAAAGTTGCCATATGCAACATACTATTTTTGTTTGAGGGTGGATTACATTAACCCTCTATACTATACAATAATTTCCAATCACGAAGATATTATTTTTGTTAATAGACAAATGTAAATATTAACAAAAACTAAAATAAAAAAACAAAATATGGGAGTAACTACTCAGATTATGACAACCTAATATTATATTATATATTATATAATAATACATTAAAAATCACCTTCGAAATCATTAAGGAATTGGATAGTTTTCACAATAGTAATAATTTTCGTTTAAAATGTGTGTTATTATAAAAAATAATTATTTTTAGTTCCTACTACATAAAATGAACGAGTATAAGAGAACTGCATGAAATACTTGTTTGGAATTTGTTTAATGCACATTGAAATAACATTGCGTTAAAACGTTAACATATGTTGAAGAAATGAGTTTAGACCGTTAAAAAAAATTAATTAAGTTAAATATATGTATAAACAAATATAAAAAAAACCAACCTACTTTACTATCTATCAATTATGAGAGTTTACACACCGAGTTATTAGCAGAAAGTAGCCAAAATTTCGCGGGAAATAGATTAGATTCAACGCTGTGTTCTACGGAAGTGAAAATCACTTTGCAACACACTTATCGTAGTATATATGTACATATGTATGTATTTTTTGTGATATCGAACGTTTTTTGTCTTGATTGCAGACACACTGCTACGACGGGGCTGTGCGGATGCGGACTTTGTGCCCGGGGCAGGCGAGGCATGCCAGCTGTGCCGCAGCGGCGACACCTGCAACCGTTGGTCCGTGCGCAGCTGCTACCGCTGCAATTCGCAAGACGAAGACGCGCACGATTGTGCCCAAATGCTTAATCCTGCCGCAATGAGCGTGAGCAACTGCAGCCAAGCCGGCGAGCTGTGCGTCAGCACCGTCATCAGTCGGTTGCAAATGGTGCATACGGTGCGTGGCTGTGCTGGCGAGGTGCCGGAGTGCACTCAAAACGATCCGTACTGTGTGCGTTGCAACGGCAGCCTGTGCAATCTGGCGCCCACACTGTGGGCTGAAACACAAACAGATCTCCGGCAGCTGCAGTCGCAGGCAACAACGCCCACCAGACGACGCTGGTCACAGCAACTGCTCGGCTATCTGTGGCCCAATCTGCTAAGCAATTAGAAAGCACTACAAAAGCAATTATTTGAAAGCATTTAGATGAATAAACAATAAGCGGCAACAACAGTAACAACAGTAAAATGTAACGCCAGCCCTCAGCTCGCCATCATACCGCCAAAAACAAAAACGAAAAAAAGAGAAATAATGTTGATAAGACAACGTCCGCCCTGACCGAGGATGTGGAACGCTGGAGCGATGTTTGTGGCATTTATTCGCAGTTGCCAACCGGGCTCTTGAAACGCCCCTCGACCAGTGGCGAGTGCGGGAGGAAGAGCAAGAAAGAGAGAACGACTAGCAGCAACAGGGCTGACTAAACTAGGGCTACAAGCGCAACTATCCGAAAAAATGTAATGTAATGTAATTTTAATTAATTATTTATTAAGCAATACGAATGATTTTAAATTGTACTGACTTACTGACTGAAATTTTTATCAACTTTGATTGAATCGTTAAACTAGTTCACAGTGCCCATATGGTTTCTTTTTTTTTTTTTATAAAATAAAGAGACTTGAAACCCTTTATCCATATCATCCGTGGTTAAGAAGTTTATGATTTTTAATTTGTTATTCAACAATAATGCCCAAGTTTGTGTAATTTGATAAAAAATAATAATTATTTGTATACAAAATAGCCCATTACAATTTAATCTATACAAAATATTTGGTCCTGACATCTGATTTAGCCCAAACTGAAGAGTTACGAGGCTAAAATTTGTGAAATCCCTGTTTCCTATTCGAACTATCTTAAATTGTGCAATAAAATTAGTATGAAAATCGTATTTTAATCGGACAGTCTTAAATATATTTGTTGCAACAAAACGCTCCGTTGACACTTTTTAACGAGGTATAATACATTGCGTTGCCCAAACAAATCACTGATATCAGCCCCATACAAATTAGTTAAACATTTGCTTGAAATACGAGTTTAATTTTGAAAATTTAATTCAGAATGCGCTCGCCTGTTTCATATTATTTATTATTGTTATTCTTATGTATATTTATGCAAACTGTGAATTCTTCGACTGGTTTAAAAAAACACCAAAAAATTATGCGAATAGATCCAGCGTGAAATAAGGCGTAAATATATTTTTGTCAGTTAAAATTTGAAATTTGTGCATTCATCAAAATGTATTCTAGCTCATTCACATGCGCACATAAATATGTATGTATGTATGTTTCTTGTTTATGTATGAGTTTGTTTGTTTTGTTATTGTTGTTATTTTAGTTGATAATCAAATGATGGGCGCTACAAAGCAATAACAGCTACAACAACAACAAACATACTAGCAGCTGGCCCCCAGCGAATGCACTCGACGAAAAAGTGCGAAAAATAAAAATGTGGAGAAAACAAAAATTCGAACGATTCTGGCGTGCACCGGGAGGTTGATTGACGAAGTGTGCTGTGTGTGAGGGGGGTGGGGCGTGTAGAGGACGAGGTTCGTTTGCTGCCGACGATAATTAAGTTGTTAGACGTAGGTCGCGCGATGCCGCGCAATGAAACTGTTGCTACATTTATTAATTGAATTTGTGCGCAGGTTTTCGTTTTTCATTTTGCATACATAGCAAGAGGAAAGGTTATCAACACAGCATTGGGCGCCCGCAAAACTCAATTATAATGCAACGTGTTTTGATTGATAGCATAAGCAAAGCACAGCATGACCATGATGGCAGTGCGAATGGGACAGCAAGACAAAAGCATTGCGAAGTTAAATGAGAGTGAAGTGTGGAGAATGGTGAGTGAAGAGACAGACGAGAGCGTAAGAAGCAAACGCGTAGGGAGAGTGTGGGGAGCGGCAGGCGGACCGGCGAGGTGGGTTGCTCTGCTAGGGGGCATTTTAATTAGCTCGGCTCTGTACATGTGTGTGTGTGTGTGTGTGAGTAATAGTAGTTGTAGGTGGCGATTGTGAGTGTGAGTGTGAGCAAACAATGGCATCAACATTACGCCATAAAAACAACAACAACAGTGACAAATATAAGCAGCTCGAAACTGTTACTGTTACACCAAAGTTCAGTAACAACCCTCTCATGCTCTCCCTCTCTCTCGCTTGTACACGTACACACAACATAACGTTATTGATTCGCAGCCAGGACGTCGCTTAAAGTGGAGTTATTTCAGTGGGTGGGCCGCTCTCTTTTACTCACGCTCTCTCGCTCTCTCTGTTTTCGTTGATTGTGACGGGGACAGGGACAGGGACAGGGCGGGGCATATGACGACGATTGCCGCGTAAAAAGGGAGCTTTACATTGTTATCGTATATCATTATAGTTGTCGTTTGCACTTACACCTCGAGTATGCGATCGCCCTTCTTGATGCCCGCCTTCTCGGCGGCGCCATTCTCCAACACTGCACTGACATGCTGCAGGGGGGCGTAAAGCTCGCCATTGATGGATCGCAGCTGGCCGCCCTCAGACACCTGTCCGCGCACATTGAAGCCGAAGCCCGTTTCCGTCTTGTAGATGGTAACGACACGCGGTCCATTGGCGGCTGTGATGGTGTTGGTGTTGTTACTGCTGCCGCTGCCGCTGCCGCCGCCGTTGTTCTCGCTCATTTCTCGCTGCCGGTTCACACACACACACAGACAGGCAGAGACGCAGACACAGACACGACTGTTGCTGTTATTGTTATTTTTTACACAATTTTGCTGTAGCTGTGAATTTGCGTAACTTTTGTATTTTTGCAACTTCTTTGCGCACTCAAACCACAACAACAACAACAACGTAAGCGAAACATGAATTTAAATACAACTACAAATACACATACACACATACACACACAGGGCTAAAGCAGCCACTTTTACTTTCCGCAAAACCAAAAAAAAACTCGAAACTCCAGCTCCGATATTGAATCACACTTGCTTTTGATAAGTTACTTTGTATGTGTGTGTGCGACGCGAATGTGCGAGCGTGTGTGTGTTGTGTGTGTTATGGATATGCGATTATAACGGAGGATATGCTTTTCATTGCGTACACACGACGACGACGTTTAACGTTAATGACAGACGACAAGCAAACAACGTGCGTTGCAGCGCACATTCAATTTTGCATATTGCTTGGCTTTAGCTTTGCTTAATTCACTTTTGCTTTTGATTTCGCATTTGCTCTCTTGCCACTCGCCCAACAACTGCTGCAAGGCGCTAGTGTTGGGTTTGTCCATTAGGTGAATGTGTTCAATGAACCGAACCGAACTGAACTGCTTCCTGGTCGTTCGCAGTGAACAACAACATAGTGTTGCCAACGATTATACGGCAACCCTGCAAGCGCTGTCTAATTGTTAAAAAGTCGGCAAGCAAAATCAGTTAATGTATTCACAAAATGCGTGAGAATATACTAATAACAAATATGACTTTATTTTATGCATACCATAATAATTGAAAATAATGGCAAATAAAATACCACACGTTTACCAACACTATTGAACCAGTTATCGATAGCACTCAGCTGTTCGGCGTGTGCATTTAATTGTGGCGGTTATATTTAAGCACGCCGATTTATAGTTTTGCCCAAATCAAGATTTGTGATACTCATCCAGAATCAATTAAAAACCCCAGCGAAAAATAATTTTTAAAATATAGTTTTATCAAAATTATTAACGCGTCTATAATCCTGTAGATTTAGAGAGTAATTTAACAATTTATGAAAATTAATGTGAACAATAATCGTACCCTTATATGAATTCAGAATATGTACTCTATGACTATGACCGAAGAACCCCAAAACCAATCAGATTAGTCAAAACCACCATCAATAATATTGTTATTATCACTATATATCCATGAATATACATATATTTGTTGTTTAATTTTTAAATTTTTCAATAGAAATTCAAACAAGATAAGAAAAACTATACTATTAAAAGCAACAGATAACCACAGCTAGGCTAACGACCTTTATTTTCTATATGTATTTTATGTAACTGAACCGCAGTTGAAATATGATTTATCCAACCTAAAAACTCTATATCAAAATAAAAAGTTCTGCTTTAGAAATGTACAGAAAAATAAAAGGCGGCGTCAAATAAATCTCTAAAGTTATACGCATATTTTAAATGAAAAACAAAATGTAACTTAAATCAAAAATAATTTGTAATTATATGGTGCTGCAAAAGTAGGAGAATCAGGAGGGAAAAAAATGGGGTCTGTGTGTACAACACAGGGGCACATTCATAGCATACATTGGGCGCCTCGGTTGCGGTGCCATTGCCTCAATTGGGGGCGTGGCAGCCGCGATGGGCGATGTCTGGAGAGGGAGGGCAACAAAAAAAAAAGAACTGTACAAAAGTGAACAAAACACAGCTAAAAACGTGGAAAATTTGTAAGCAATTCTGTTTGTTTTATTTAATTTGCAGCTAAACAAAAAACTGGAGCTGCTCTTTTTGCTCTTGTCGAAGATGTCTGGAGCTGAAGCTCATGAATGCATTAAATACGACATAATATAATTAAATTAAATTATGATTGTTCAGAAACGAGGCCACTACTAAGACACACACACACACCCACTCATTCGCACACCCACAGTCAAAATACAAAATGCACACATACACACAAGAAAAAAGTAAACTTCTTGATGGGAGACTTTTCGTTCAAACAGATTATTTTTCTTTATAGATATAAATGTGTATGTGATTGTGTGTGTGTAATGTTGCTGAAATTGTTACAAATGAGAGTATGCCTAGCAATTAGGAGGAAAATCATGTTTTAAAACTTAATCATATTAATTCTAATAATTACTCGAAAAAAAATATTACGATCAAAATATTTAAGGAGAAAACACAACTTTCGCCTACAACAATAATTTGTATACGTCTGCAAAGATCGTTTACTTAAAATCAATGCCAATATTATTGTTTTTATGTATGGTACATATATGTAATTGAAAACCTTATAAACAAAACATTAATTATAATTTTATGAATGTTTGTGCGAGTGTGGTTGTGTGTGTATGTGTGTGTGTGTGTGGGTGTGTGTGTATTGTAAGTGCGCGCTGCGGCATTAAAAATAATTCATTAGAATAGAAAAAAATTGGTTTAATTCAAAATAAGCATATGCGGTTGCATGTTAATTGTATGCTTA
Organism: Drosophila ustulata; assembly: GCA_035047365.1. Taxonomy (NCBI): domain Eukaryota; kingdom Metazoa; phylum Arthropoda; class Insecta; order Diptera; family Drosophilidae; genus Drosophila; species Drosophila ustulata. Next base: position 1,150,150 of record JAWNPT010000095.1, read on the forward strand.
ATAATTAATGCAATTAATCAATTAGTTATTATTTATAATAAAAGGCTTTTAAACAGAAGGTAAAGACAAATTTGTTGTTTGCATTCTCCTTACTTACTTGTCTAATGCAGTTTACAGTTACTTTTGGGGGAGTTGTTACACGCTAAATCTTCGCTTTTAAACTAACGACTAAAAAATGTGTTTAATGTGCTTTAACCTACAAATTGTTTATGCTTTTTGTTTCTTTTCAACTTAATGTTACTAGTATAACTAATTTCCACAATCTGGTACTTGTTGTTGTTGTGGTTGGTTGTTGCTGCTGCATTTACTGTTAATATTAGCATTATTATCATCATCATCATCATCAGTATGCTATTTAATGTTTAATTTAGCCTATAAACTACATAAATACATCCCCCCAAAAGTCGCAACGCTTTTTCCTACCCTTCACATAAATTTCATTATTTACAGCTGTACTACGTGTTGTTGTTGTTGTTGTGTGTGTGAGTGTGTGTGTGTGTTGTGTGGAATTTTGGAAAATCACTTTTCCTCTAAGTGCTAAACTCGGCTCTATATAAAATTAATGCTAACTCTTTTTAAGTTTAGTGTTGTTGTTGTTGTTGCTGTTGTTGTTGACATCACAGACATGTTGCGTGGTGTTGCTGCTGCTGCCGCTGCTGCTGCTGCCGCTGCTGTTGCTGCCGCTGCTGCTGCTAGTTGCACGCTCAATTCCAGAGCAGCCAACGTTAACTCTTCGTGATCTCATCGAGCTGCTGCTGCTTCTGATCCCACCATTCCTGTATGCTGGACACCATCTTATGGCGTCGGAATCGCATCGATTCACTGACGCACATGTCTACAAAATCCGATTTCATCTCCTGATCGCCCTTGATCAAATTCAAATGCTCCAACAGTTGACTGTAGTCGCGACCAGGTCGTCGTATATCACGAAAGATTTGCAGACGCAAGTCGACATTATGCTTGCGTGCCGCCTCCCGTTGCTCCTCCGTCAGGCCGCGTTCCGGCGTAGTTGCAACAACGTCTCCACCATTGTTGTTGCTATTGTGCGTTGGGGATGCTTTTGGCTCCAGCTTGGGGCTGCCATTGTTGTAGCTTCGATGGCAATTGTTGGTGCCAATATTATTGCTATTGCTATTGTTGCAGATATTATTGTTGTTGCTGCTATTGTTGTTGTTAGTAGTGCTGCTGTTGCTGTTGCTGCTGTGGTGATTAAGTCCGCTGGCCCAGTAGAAATGCGGCGTGCTGTTGGCTGCCAAAGCGCCGCCCGCTGTGCGCTTCAGCGCATCAAAGCTGTTGGCCAAGAGATCCACTTCCAAGTCGTTGCCGTTTCCTTCGCTGGCATTGCCATTCAGCGTGCTGTTGCTGCTGCTGTTGTTGCTGCTGCTGCTGCTGTTGCTGCCACTGTTGTTGCCACTGCTGCTGCTGTTGTTGCCATTGTTGTTGCTGCTGCTGCTGCCGCTGTTGCCGTTGTGACACGTCTGCAATATGCGCGATATCTCCGAGGCATCGTTGATGTCATTGTGACTGAAATACGTACTGGGTGTGCTCGATGTTGCTGGCGTACTGCTGCTGCTGTTGTTTGTTGGTGTCGCCGTCGCGGCTGCTGTTGTTGCTGTCGCGGCAGTTGCTGCCGTGTTGCTGGCTGCCGCCGCTGCGCCACCAGCTGCTGCTGCTGCGGCCAATGTTGCTGCTGCTGTTGTTGATGCTGCTGCCGCTGGCGGCGACAACATCGCGCCATGATGACTCGCATAACCATTGGGCAACAGCATCAAAGGCGGCATTGCGCCCGATACCGCTCCCGCTCCAACGCCAACTGGCACCTTGTTCATGCTCAGCATGGCGCTGTCGCTGGCATTGCTGCTGTACGCGGCATGCTGAATGGTCAAACCGTTGAGCGGCACATACAAAATGTCGTTCACATGGTTGTGGCAATTGCTGTGCATGCTGCTGCCGTAAGCGTCGTTGGTCCCATTGCTGGTGGCAACAGCTGCTGCTGCTGCTGCCGTTGCGGCAATTGTGCTGGGCGCCAACACATCGAGCTGCAGTCGGCCGGCGTTGCTCAGCGGCAATGTTGCCGCCGCCGTCGCAGCACCACTCGAAGACGCTGCGCTGCTGCTGGTAAGGCTGCTGCTGGTTAGGTTGCTGCTGGTGAGGTTGCTGCTGGTGGCAGCGTTGCTACTGCTGCTGCTGCTACTGGCGGCATTGCCAACTGTGCTGTTGTTGGCGCTGCCAATTGTGCTGCTGTTGGCGCTGCCAATCCCGCTGCTATTGCTGCTGCTGTCCGCCTCATGCGCGCTACTACCGGCCTCCTCGCTGATGCCGTTGATAAAGTTGTGCACATAACCATTGAGCGAGGTTTCCTGTTCGGGCGCCTCCTCCTCGCTAAAGTCAAAGCTGAGACGCTCCGACAGACCCGAATCGCTGTTGTTGCCGCTGTTGCTTACCACAATGCTTGATGCCTCAGACGCCGCAAAACTGCTGCTGCTGCTGCTGCTGTTGCTGTCCTCGTCGAGCATCAACTCAGACATGCTGCTGCTGCTGCTGATGCTATCGCCCCCTCCTCCGACTTCACACGTCGAGCTCGCCGGCGAGCTGGGCGCGCTGCTCAAGCTGCTGCCGCTGCTGCTGCGCATGGAGTCGGTGGAGATGCGTCGAAACTCAAAGGCACGCGGCAATGGCCCCGCCTTGCGTTTACGACCACGCGACGTGCCATCGAGCAGCTTCTTGGCATTGGGTCCACCACCCACCATCGGTCCACCCACATTGTTGCCCAACATGAGCACCGACATGCCGCCACCTACCGGGCCTCCCATGCCGCCCGGATTGACGCCGCCACCATTGCCGCTGGAGGAGGGCGAAACGTTACCGCCTCCATTGCCAGCATTGGGCGACTTCATGGGCGCCACATCGCTGAGATCCGCCTCGTCCACCATGACCATGTGCTTGTCCTTCTTGTAGGGATTGCCAAACATGTGCTGACGCACATTCGTTGGCTCGATCTCGCGCAACGGATTGTCCTTGTTCTTCAGATACTCCTGATAGTTGCCCATCTCGGCAATGGGCAGACAATGGCCCGAATCCTTGGCCACCAGACTCGTGGGACGCAGAAACGTTTCACGCATGCGCGCAATCTCATCCACCAGATCCCGTCGCGGTATATCGAAGGGGTTGCGATACGATTTCGCCGACGCCTGATGCTGCAGCTGCGGGACCACAATCGTATAATTCTCCACGGGCTCAATCTCCGCATGCAGCTTGGCGAACGTGTCGCGCAGCAGTGGATGCCGCACCAGATCACGGCGCAGTGCAGCGCCCGTGCAGAGTTTGGCCGTCTCGACCTGGCGGTACGGCGGTTTGGGTTGCTTCAGCTGCTTGTAGACCTTCAGGCAGAGATTCTCCTGATCCTGTTTGGCTGTGTTCTTGATGTGTTTCAGCTGATTTGCAATCGTGGGCGACAGATAGTTGTCCACGTTCTCGGGCAGCAGAAACTGCAGCAGCTGGTACGGCACATTGATATTGACCAGCGATTTGCGCAGAAACGGACAATAATACGGCGGTATCGAGCGCACATACGCATTAAACTTGTACATGAGATCGTTGGGCGGACTCATGTTGTACTTGTGGATGAGGTCGTGCAGCAGCGGCAACAGTGCCGGATAGTTGTAGGCGAGCACATAGAGATGCACCTGGCTGAAGTTGGGCGAGGCCTTCAGGTAGCCAAAGGGCAGCTCGAAGCCATGCATGCCATTCGTCACGATCACCTGCCAGCATTTGTTCATCTCGCGCTTGTTCAGGATCTGCAGCGTCAGGGGACAGCCCTCGATCTCGTACTTGTCGACGGGAAAGCTGCGCACCAGCTGCGGCTCATCGACGGCGGGCGTGAGAATCTTGAGCTTGGGATGGGCATCGCGAGGCGGCAATGTGATGGCCTTGGAGTCGGGCCAATATGGCTCCGGTAGCGGCCAGTAGCCGATGGGGAAGGTCTTTTGGGTGATGTGTTTCTGCACGTAGATCATCTTCTTGATGGGCTGGAAGACAATGTCGGGCGTGGGTTCGTTGGAGGCGGCAGCAGCTGCGGAGGACGCGGCGGAGGAAGCTGCTGATGAGGCTGATGCAGTTGTTGATCCTGTGGCCCCAGCAGCGGTGCCGCCACCAGCAGCTGTTGTTGTTGCTGCCGCTCCTGGTGCAACCCCGGTCTCCTTGGGCAGCATGGGCTCAAATTGCAGCACCACGCCGGGCTGCACCTTCTGCACCAAGCTCTCGATGCACTGGTTAAGCACATAGTGGCTGCGCACTCGGTACGACCGACCGCCCGTCACCTCGCACATGCGCTCGATGGGCGAATCATCGTGCGGCACTTTGCCCTCGACGCGCTCGTCGATCTTGTTGCCAGGCATGCGCAGCACGAGCGAGAACAGGCGCTGATCCCAGCGAAAGGGCTCTTTGGTGAACTTGGTGCCGGGTATTTGGTTACTCAGCGGCAGTATGATCTCCTGATGGACGCCATTGCGATACGAATAGCGACCGCCATCGGTGATGACAATAATCACAGAGGGCTCCAAATAGAAGGGGCAACGACCCTGGCCATATGTATCGATGCCCGATTGCATGCGATTCAGATTGAGCAAATCGAAAGCGTTGCGCAACGATTCGCCCATGGAGGTGAGGCCATGACTCTGCAGATTCTTCAGTTCGTTCATGAAGGTGGCATGATTCTCCTTCCAGCCAGCCTTCACATTCGCCGGCGGCTCCTCGAACGTCAGCAGCATATAGCGATCCCCGAGGCAATCCTGTGTGCGCTGCCGATACTTGAGAAAGGTTTCGACGGCTCCCTTGGCAATGTCCAGATATGTCTTTTGCACGCCATTCACATACGCCTTCTGGCACATGGACGACGAGGTGTCCACCAGAAAGAGTATGATTGTCATGGCTGCTTCTCCTGCTCTGTCTCTCCGCCAGCCAGCTGTCTCTCTCACTCCGTTGCACTGGCAAAGTCTACAAAAAACATAAAAAACAATACATATAAAACTCACACACACACACACATTCAAGACGCCGTGATTGCGAGAGCGAATTAAATTTACCGTTTGCTTGAGTGCTGCTGCTGCTGCTGGCAATGTAAGAGAACAAGTTAGAAAGAGAGACTGTTGTATAGTGAGTGAGTTTGTGTGTTTCGCTCTCCTTTCTGCTCTTGTTCTCTTCGGCTCCTTAATGTTAATTGTTTTTGTAGTGGTTTTTCTTTTCTTTTCTCTTTGTGGTTGAGTTGTGTTTTTCTTTTTTGCTCCTCTCTCTCTCTAGTTTTCAAATTTTTGATGCTGTTGCTCTTCGTGGCTACTGCTTCTGCTTCTTGCTAGCAGCGTGCTGCACTTTCTTGTTGTTGTCCTGATCGGCAGCAATTTGCTCTTTTTCTGCGTTTCACTGTGCCGCTTTTATAGTACATGTTGTTGCGTGAAACAGCTGACATTTGGATTTATCAACAAAAGCAATCAACTTAAATTCTGCAATGAAACAACAAACGAAAGCAAAGAGAAGACAAGAACAATTAATATAATCCACACACGATAACGATTTGCGCATGTTGCGCATACGCACTGCGTGCCAAGCCACACACACACACACAACACAATAAATACTGTAATACACACACACAGACACGCGCGAGAGAGCGTTCGCGTATGAGAGCGAGAGAAAATATGCACATGCATCCATCGCCTTCGTAATCACTGATAATGCGCAAGCAAACACAAACACACACATGCATACAAAATCAACACGCACAATTTTGACAATAAATGTGCTAATTTTGTATGCTTAGCTTCTAACTGCGACTACATCTCTCTTTCTCTCTCATTTATCATTCTTTCTCGCTTTTTTGATGTCGATGTCAGTATCTGCGTCTTGTCTTCATAATTTGCACATTCTCAACTCTTTTTGGTTGTGGGAACAAAATGGGTTTGACATCAATTCAAATGCCAAATGACTCCACTCCACAAAACCCATTCATTCACTCAGAAACACGAACATACGTTTTGCTCACCGTTGCCCATTAGAGATGAGCGTGCGTGATTAATATCGCAAGAACGAAAGACGATCGTCATGCTAATATCCTATATGCAGTTTGTTTCTTCGAAAACATATTTTACTTTCTCAATTTACCGAAAAATTTAGTAAACGCAAATTATAATAAAAAAAAAACGGCAACAATTTATTAGATTTTCGCTGCGATTTGTGTGTTTGCTGCACGTGTACGAATTTATTATTTGTTCACTAACATCGCTCACGATCGTCACGCACTCATCTCCAATTGGCAACAACAACTGACCAAAGCCGCAAAAAGCAAAATAAAAAAATTGTAACGTTGATATTAATTAATGCTGTGCGTTGGCAAAAAACTATTTGACAATAATTTAGTTACAGAAAACGTATATATTTAAAATGAATACGAAATGACGCGCGGGCTAACCAACAAAAATTCTTATCGAAGAGAAGCGCTTGCATTTGGCGTTGTCATCGCTGCCGCCGCCTTCTAGCGACTAATTGACTGAGTTTTGAGTACAAAGCACTCAATTTCTATTTGAATAGGAGCACACACACAGACACTCATTCGCACACGCACACACACAGGCATATGCATATGTGCGTGTGTTACATTCACGCTCAACAGTGCTGCGCAGCGTTACCAGATGTCACATAAAATGCACAATAAACAACCAAAAACGATGCTTCCAGCCAAATACGGCACGGATATAATGATGAACTTAAACACTATCCACAAATTAAATTGGCGAATCAATTGTGATTGTCAACTATCGAATAATTTGTTTAGTAAACAGTGTCGTTACTTTTTTAAAGTGGTGGCAACGCTGAAATAAGGTAACTGAACAAGGGATGGAGGGGAGGAGGAGGGCTGACCATACTACACGCCGCTGATGCTGTTTTATACATGTATTTCAAAGACAATAACATCTTGCGACTATTTTTCTGCATATGGAATATAAGTCAATTACTGGAAATCAGCTGAGTGTTTGACAGCACAGCCCACCAACAACATCGAGAAAAATGACCTTGCCACCCCACAGGATCAGCAATAAATTTGTTGTTTTGTGGGAGGAGTGCTCATTATTTGACAAACAGCACGATTAGAGTGACCTTAATTTGAAATGCGACATGAGCACGAACGAAAACTAATTTGCATGTGGCAGTGGTGGGTTGTATTGTGGGCTGGTTTATCGTTTTGTATAGGTGACAAATCGACTATCGAATATCGAACGATATACAATAGTTGCAGTGTCGCATTTGTTTAGAGCGAGCGCGCCAAATGTTCAAGTGTTATCGTGAATTGCAGCTGATTGCGGATGGCTGGTATTGTTGTTGTTATTTGTAGTTTTAGAATTACAAAGTTTATAATATTTCCACAAACTTGGACACTTACTCACTCACTCACGCACAGCATCATCATCCTCATCATCAGTGAGAGTTGTGTGTTAAAAAAACAACAAAAAAAATCACTGAACATAAGATGTGATATTTTACTACTACGGCAACTGCAACAATAAGAGAGAGACAGTGATAGAGACAGCGAGATAGAGGGAGAGCGAGAGCAGCGTGAGCCGTTTAATAATACGAGGATGGCAATTAACCAAAGAAATATTCATATTTATAATAATAAGAAATATTTTTTGTATTCTTCCTTCATTTTGGATTAGGCGGACGTACTCAATTTTTTTTTTTTTTGAGCGATTTTTTATTCTGTTATATTTTTACTTTGTGCCAACAAAAAATTTATCACCACCTCCGCCGCCGAGCGCGCACAAACCGACAACGACGACGTCGACCACAGCCACGCACTCACACAATTATAGGCACACACACACATGGACACGAATACGTCGTATGTGTGTAAGTGTATTAAGGTGCATAGCCCGTAAGCACACAAACAACAATCTTTATACGCGCTCGCTCTCACGCTCACTACACTCCTCTCTATAGCGTTCTCGCAAGCTCGCTCATCCAAGCAGCCGCCCCCGCCGCGCGCCAACCCCCACCAACCAACCATACAACCCAACCAATCCACTCGACTCGCCAACTGACTGACTGACTGGCTGTCGACTGCGACAAACGACCGACCGAGCGACCGTCGCGACGAACAGCCGAAGCGACACGACCACGATACGACGACGACGACCAGTGGTGGCATGTACGTATGTATGTGTGTATGTATGTAGTTATTTGTATGTTTACTTGTAGTATCTCTCAGCAGGCGGGTAAGTTTGTTTCACACACACACGCACGCCGTTGTTGTTGTTGTGCCCGTCACTCTCGTTGCGTCTCGAATTGTCACCACTGCCTTTTCGATGGCGATGGTTATTGCTTCTGCTTCTTCTTTTACTCTGGCGCCGCTGGCCAACCAACCTCTCTGTTCAAAAGTGAAAAACTAACTGAGACGCTGCGATTGTTGTGAATTTTGTTGGCTATCGATAGCTCGATAGCCAGACAGGGGTGTCGCGCCCCGTCACCGTTTCGATTACCGCACAGAGTTGGTTTGATTTTTGCGATATTTTAAGCGTTACATTTGATGTGCCAAAAAGCGACAAATGTGTCATTTAGAAATAATGCACTAATTTAATTATTTGAATACCATTGCAATGCATTGTAGGGCAAAAATTGTGCATTGCTAATTTAAATACGCTCTATCGTTATCGCGCATGCAAAGTTATCGCGTTATCGCACAGGGTCGTTTGTCAGCCCACACACATGTTGTTATTTCGGCTTTGGCGCGCGAACATCCAAGGAGCAACATTAGCACTTTCAGCTTTGATTGTGGAAAATATTGAAATACGAGTAGTACAATCGATCAGTGACAATGCCGGAGAGCATAATTGCCGGCATTCCGGTGCACTTCCCCTTCGAGCCCTACGATGTGCAGCGCGCCTACATGGAGAAAGTGATAACCTGTCTGCGCGACGGCACCAACGGAGTGCTGGAGTCACCGACGGGCACCGGCAAGACACTGAGTTTGCTGTGCTCCTCGCTCGCCTGGCTGCGCACCCGACAGTCCGAGGTGGCGCTGGACAAGCAGAAGCTGAAGCTGGAGCAGCAGGCAACGATACCGACAGCTGCGTCGGTGCTCAGCAATGAGATTGTCGCGGCCATGGGCAGGTCCAGTAATTGGGGTGTGCCCAAGGTGATCTATGCGTCGCGCACACATTCGCAGCTGAATCAGGCCATGCGTGAGTTGAAGCGGTCGGCATATGCGAATATGCGATCGGTGGTCTTGGGTTCTCGTGACCAGTTGTGCATCCACCCGGATGTGATGCGGGAACAGGGCAATTCCAATAAGGTGAACATGTGCAAGCTCAAGGTGCACTCGAAGACCTGCTCGTTTCAGTTGCGTGTCGAGTCGAAGAAGGATCATCCGGACTTTCGGGGTCCCACAATTATGGACATTGAGGATCTGGTGAAAGTGGGTCAGCGTCTCAAAATGTGCCCGTACTATGCGTCCAAGGAATTGGTCAAGGATGCCGATATCACATTTATGCCGTACAACTATTTGCTCGATCCCAAGGCGCGCAAAGCCAACAAAATTGAGCTCAACAACACGATTGTTATCTTGGATGAGGCGCACAACATTGAGAAGATTTGCGAGGAGTCCGCGTCGGTGCAGATACGCTCCTCGGATGTGGCCATGGCCATTGAGGACGTCACGCACATTATGAAAATCTTCACGAGCGGAGACAACATCGATGTGGGCGCCGATGAACCCAAAGATTTCACTTTGGACGATCTGACGTTGCTCAAGGAGATGCTACTGGAGCTGGAGAAGGCCGTCGATGGCGTTGTGGTGCAAAGCAAGGCCGATGGACAAACATATCCCGCTTCTTATATATACGAGCTGCTTGGCCATGCAAATGTAAGTGCAACAAGTGCCAGACGCGTCTGTAGTTAATCCCGAATTTGGTTTTGCAGTTCACGTATGGCAATTGTGCTACGATCGTCGGCTTGCTGGACAAGCTGGTGCAATATCTAATGGTCGCCTCACAGCATTCCATGCTGCGCAAGGGCGGCAGCTTTATGCTGCTCTCCGATTTGCTCAACATTGTGTTTGCCAACAAGGAGGATGTCATGACCAAGGTGCACGTTAGCTTCAAAGTTCATGTGGAGATCGAGGAGAGCAAGCAGACCAAGCAGACGGTCACAAGCAAAGCAAGCAACGGCGGCTGGTTGGGCAAGGGCAACAATACGACGACAACCACCAAGACTGCCAAAGTAATCAATTTTTGGTGCTTCAATCCCGGTTTTGGCATGGAGCAGCTGCTCAACACAAATGTGCGCAGCGTGATCCTAACCAGCGGCACTTTGGCACCCCTCAAGCCACTGATTGCTGAGCTGGCTATTCCTGTGGCTCACCATCTGGAGAATCCGCACATTGTTGATCACAGTCAGGTGTACGTAAAGATCATTGGCACGGGACCCGATCGCGAACAGCTCATATCCAACTACAAAAATCGGTAAGTCGTGAGCTGAGATCAGCTCAAAAAATTAATGGATATACTCGTATTGTGTTGGGAGAGACCGATGACATGAAGGAGAAGATTGCATAATTAGTGATTCACTGAATTTCTACGATGATGACGTGGTTATATTTCACCATGTTTCGAGGAAGCAACAGATGATATTTTTTGTTCCCATTATAGTAATTTTGTTAGGCTGATCACATTAAGAAGTATTATCAATCTTATCTTTTATCTGTTTGTCGGGACAGACTCACTGACTGAACTATCAATTCAAAGATCAAGCGGTAAGAGCTAGGAGGCTGTAATTAGGCTGTGTTTTAAAATGTATACTCTAACTATCTTAAATCGAACATTTATGTTTTTTTTTTAAATATCTACTCATATTTGGCATAATAATGACAAAACTACATGCAGTTAAAAAGCAACTTTATCAATATATAACATGGGGGGGGGGTAGCTGGCTAGTGATTCCTAGTAACATCTATCAATTCCTTCGTTAGTTCGATCCTGAAAACTAGCAGCGATCCATAGTTTATTTACCAATTTGAAATATGGAATTAGTGAGAGAAGTAATTTTATATTTCGAGTCCTGTTTGCAAAAAAAATCATAAGCTACATTTTGTCGCTTTTTTTTTAACATAACTGAGGCCCTTAGATTCTTATACATTGTCCTCAATATTAACATTGTACTTGTCCACAGCGATAATCCCAAGTACATCAGATCTCTGGGCCAGACCATACTTAATGTGTCGCGGATTGTGCCCGATGGTCTGTTAGTCTTCTTTCCGTCGTATCCCATGATGAATACATGCGTGGACGCTTGGCAGGCCAGCGGTCTGTGGGCGGACATTTCATGTCGCAAACCGATTTTCTTGGAGCCGCGTGGCAAGGATCAGTTCACCAGCACCATGGAAGAGTTCTATCAAGCGATACGTGACTCAAAGGGGGCCTGCTTTATGGCCGTCTGTCGCGGCAAAGTCTCCGAGGGTTTGGATTTTGCCGATCGCAATGGACGCGCCGTTATCATAACGGGTTTGCCTTTTCCACCGCTCAAAGATCCGAAGGTGATACTAAAGCGTCGTTATCTGGAATCGAATCGTACAAGGGAGAATCAACTGCTTAGCGGTCAGGAATGGTATAGTCTGGAGGCGACACGTGCCGTCAACCAGGCCATCGGTCGTGTCATCCGACATCGCAACGACTATGGTGCAATCCTGCTCTGTGATTCACGCTTTCAGGATGCCTCGCAGGTGGCGCAGCTATCCAAATGGGTGCGCGGTCATTTAGGAGCACGACCACAGAGCACTCCCTTTGGCCCCATTGTGCGTGAACTGCGGCAGTTCTTCAAGCATGCCGAGGAGACGGTGTGTTCAATTTGATTGTTCTAGCATAGAAGCATTTAATTTAGTTATATTACATCATTTTTTGTAGATGGTGAAGCCAGAGGAGCGTGCCGAGGAACCGTTGCTGCAAAGCGTTTTTAAGCAGGAGACGTCGCCCGACAGCAAGCCACAATTTGTGCCAGCGAGCAAGATTATCAGCAAATCTCGCATGGCCCTCGACATGGCAACGTAAGTGAGACTAAAAAATTGTTGTTCAGTTTGTTAATTTGCCACTTTAGGAAAGTTGAGCAGGTCTATTCGGTGGAGAAGTGGACGCCCGAAGAGTATGCCAAGGCTGCCGGCGACGGATCTCAAAGCTCAAAATCAACGCCTGGTGTTATGGATTTCATAAGTCGTCTCAACACGAATTCAACCGTAAATAGAATAGAATGATTTTCTTTTTGTATAGCTAAGTTGAAATTTTCTTTTTGTGCAGAGCATCGATTTTAATTCCGATAACAGCGGCCTAGTGAAGATTCATAAGCGGGAGCGCAGTTCGCCCACAACAAGCGAATCTTTGGGCACCCAACCAAACAATAAAAAGCGCTACAAGCTGGTGAATGCAGTTGACGTCAAAAGTGAAACCGTCGCCGCATCGAGCCAAAGTCAAAGTAATTTAACAAACCTGTCACAATCGCAGCCCAAGGATAAATGCGAAACCCGTGCGGATTTCTTGCGTGAGGTTTGTCATCTTGCCACATGACGTGCAGCATAAATTAACTTTGTTGTTCTTGCCACACAGGTGCGCAGCGTCATCAATAGCGATCAGTTTCGCAGCTTTGGCAGCGCTCTACTGGCCTACAAGGTCGGTGGTTACGATAGCTTCGACAGCTTAATGGTGATTCTTCTCGAGGTTCTGGGCACGCCAGAGTTGCGCCATTTGTTGGTTATGATGCGTCGCTATCTGAAGAACGAGCACAAGGAGGAGTTCGATGTGCGCATAGCCAGCTTGTAGAAGAATATCTTTAGAATATGTAGTCATAAACTTAATGTCGTTATGCCATACATTTTAAAGTCCTAAAATAAGGAGTTAATTCATACACTATCTTAGGTGCCTTAAAATAGGGTGTTCTAAAATTTATTACATAAAAAACATTAACTGTAAATAGTTTCGTTGCTGTAAATTAAAATTGTTTTCCATTCACTATAAAAACTTTTGCCTTGAAAGTTATATCAGTCTAACATTCCTGTGATTTTTATGATAATAAAGATATACGCATTTAAAAACACGAATCTAAATTAGTATTTGGACTTAATAAAAGTATTAGTTAAGTCCAATTCATCGATTTTATTTAACCTTATTAATGCTGAAATGGAATATTTGGCATTAATATGATGATTAAGCTGTATTATTCACTCTAGTCAAACTTATACATAGTTACGCTCCGATTGCCCTTCCTCTTCTCTATACTATGTTTTCATTTATTTCCTAAAGCTGACCCCATTTTCCACTTAAAGCCCTTGCTACTAATATACTAATTAATTTAAACTTGTTTTTAACTACGCGCTCAAAGTTTTGGTCTGATTCTGACAGTTTTTTTTGTATTGTATCTACGATTTTTTTTTTTTTGCTTGCTCAAATCTATCCCTTTCCTAGCCCGAATCGATCTGTTGGGTAAGAGGTGAGTTTTTGAGGAATCCGCGAATAGACTTGGTGTTGCTAGGACCACATGAATCTGCATACTATGTAAGTCAAAATCAACCAACAATAGAAAAATAGTTATCCTACACTGTGGAATAATTCAGTTCTTAAAATTAATTTTATATATTATCGTCTTTTTCTTCGCTTGACGCCATTCAAATATTAAAGCCGTCTCCCAATTTTCATACATTCTTTAAGTTTTATTAAAAAAAAAAATAAAAACACTTAAACTAACTGCTTAAAATAGATACCAAATTAAATGGATTTAATTATATAATTACTTGTATTGTATGTATATTTGTTGTATGCTTATGGGTTTTCCTTGCTCATTAGTTAATTTACACTTAATGATTACATTTAATTCGATTTAAGTTACAATTGTTGTTTAACGTAGTAAATTTACGTTTCGTCTCCGCTCATCGTCTGGTATTGCCCATTCATTTTGTTTCTGTTGGTTTTTCTTGAAAGTGTTTCTTGTAAGTTACGATATTTCATTTACATTTTTTTCGTTTTTTTTTTTTGGTTTATTAATGATTTAGTTAAGCAACAAAACGGGCGGTGGAGCACGGCGTCAAGCAGGGGCTGCAACGTCAATGTCATGACATTCGAAAGACGCCAAGAAACCGAACCAGCAGCCTCAACCGCAGTCCAAGCCAAGTCGCCGCAAGATGCATCTAGGTGCTCCACCACCACCAAACCGATTGTTGATTATTATCGTATTCAATTAACGTTTACCTGCTACAGTGCACTGCCGCAAATTAGAACTCTTGTTGCCCCATGCCTTCGAAATTAACAATGAGTTATAATCTTCATGTTTACTTTTCACAAGACGAACAAAGCTTTTTTTTCATTCAACTTTTATCATTATAGGATATTAGCTGTTTTTCTTAAATTCAAATTTTAATAATTTGCTAATTTAAGAAATTCGGATCTAAAAAATGATGCAAATTTATAACTTTGAAAAGCAATCAGATATCAATAGCAACAAACCTAATTTTTAAATCTTACAAAACATTCAGCCATTTTGTATATCCCAAAGAAGTTGAATAAACATGTTATGATTGTGGCATCTTGAAATCATTTTTCTAATTTAGGGCAATTAGTGGAACATTAGAGGTTCTAGCTAGCGATTTAGCAGAGTCACAGTCACAGTTATCAGCTATTTGCTATATATTGCATGTTATTATGTCTATGTATGTGCTCCAAGGATATGTGATACTATTTTGTTCAAAACATTGTAACTATTGCTAGAATTGATGGGGGAGATTATGAAGATGCTACGCCAGACCGATCGAAGACAATTTCAATGAGCCGCAGATATGCCCGCTCCACTCTCATTCACTCACTCTCGTTGTTTTTGTTTTTTCTCTTTTTTTCATTTGCTGTCTCACTCGAACTCGAGCTGGGTTGCCAATCTATGTATTTGTTGCTCTCGTTCGGTTTCTTTAATTCCTATTTTGTGGGTATAAAGCGCGCCTTGACCGTCTGGCCCATTGGCAGATGAAGATGTTGCTGCTGTTGTTGCTGATGCTGCTGCTGTTGTTGTTGCTGCTGTTGCATATGCTGATTGATCTGCTGCTGAATGGAGAGGCCGCTGGCACTGCTGATAATATGTTGACTGTGCAACGGCTCATTGATCTCGATCTTAATTGCCGTGGCTGCCAATGCGGCCTTCTTGTTTTTGGGCGGTCGGCCACCTGGAATGAAATGAAATCAAATTATGGTTACGAGCAGGCGTCTCTAATGAGGGATGTTCAGTGCTTACGCTGCCCTGTCGTATGTTGCAATGAAAGCGGCTGTCCAATCATGGCGAGCGGTTGCTGTGGCGATTGCAGTGTGATCGTCTTTTTTGAGCGCTTCGGTGGCGGCAGCTCGTGATGCGAGTGATTGGTGAGCAAATGCTTGGATAAATGCTGTCGCACCGCAAACGATTCAGCACAATTGGCCACCGGGCAGTTCAAGTAGCGACCCTCCACATGACGCTGCACATGCTTCTTGAGCAGCGACTCCTGATTAAAGCTACTGGGGCAAATATCGCATTTGAATTTGAACTCATCGTGCATCTTTAAATGCTGATCGAGATGCGATTGCTGCAGAAATTTCTCATCGCACTTGCTGCACTCATAGGGGAAAGCCAGCCCATGTGTCTTCATGTGCGTATGCAGCTGCGACTGTAGCTTAAAGTTCTTCTCCGGACACCGGGGACAATAATAGCCGGTGACACCGGCATGCGCCTGCAGATGTTGATTGAGTGAGGTGACCTGGGTGAACTTCTTGCTGCACACATTGCAGCAGTATTGCTGGACCTTGTGGTGCGACTTCATGTGATTGTTTAAATTGGTCACCTGGAAAATACAAATTCATGACATTCATTTTTATGTATTAAACGACGCCGCTGTGTTACCAATTTAATCGTATTTATGAATAATTTGTTCAGATATTTTTTACTTAAGTGCAGAATCTGTATAATTTATTTGTAGTACCCTAACAACACAAATTTATAGCTCAATTACATAACTCAACAACCCAGCCTTCAGGTACATTGAGAAGGCAAATCTATCTTACATTTCAAGCTGCTGGATAGAAATCAATCTATCATTTTGATTTTTAGTGTACTATATTTAAATCATTTAGAAATTTCACAGTTATGGATCACTTTAATTGAAGAGTACAGGCTTTATTTATAATTTTCTACTTATGCTATGTATGTGTATATGAAGATATTTATTAAAGGAAACGTTAACATAGAATTTACAATTCAGTATATAATTATAAATTGCAAATTGTAACTGTATTTAAATGTTGATAATACAATTAAATTATATCTAATATTATATCAAGAGAGCTTTAGAAAAATTCCGTTTACCCCATGAAAGCTTATCGTAAATACATAAAAGCCGAAAAAAAAACAATAAAATACAAAATGTTACGGGCTATATTGAGGAGCCACCAATCAGAAACGTTTATTCCTAAATTAAAATTTTTTAACAACATTTCATTTTAAATGTTTTACAAAAAATTACAAAAGTCTTAATGCTGAAGTGGAATTAATCTATATTTTCTTATAAATTTATCATTTTGGTTCAAGTTTAAATGAATATAAAATAAATTCCAATATTTACTTATGTATATTGTTCCTAGTCCTGCAAGCTAACTAATATTAACAATTCTTTGTTTTCCAAATTAAATTAAATTGTGTATATTGTTGTACTATATAGTCTAGGAAAATAGCTGTCCATTTAGTAATTAAAGGTAAAGAGCGTGTTGAGCGTGAGCCAAGTAATTTTAAGTTTTGCAATCGCACTTTTATTAAAAACAGTATTCAAAACATCGAACTATCATTAACTTCAAGTTGTTATCATGTGTTATCGATTGTTGAAGAATAGGCGTTTCAGAAAGAAGACGAGTCTAGCCAATTTGACTGGATCAGTGCAATACAATTAATTGATCTAGAACCTTATGGTCTAATAAATTGCTAATTTTGTACTATCCTTTTTGACAGTTGGCAGCACTGTTTGGCAAATCTGTTGGGCAATACTCACCTGGGCAAAGCTGCGTCCACACTCCGGTTCATTGCACACGAAAGGCCGCTCGCCCGTATGCAGTCGTCTATGATTGTTCAAATTTGTGATTTGGGTGAACGTTTTGCCGCAATCGACGCATTGATACGGCCGATCATTTGTGTGTATACGCTCGTGATTGCGCAAATTCGCTGCCTGCGTAAAGCCTGCAAGGAAGAGCATCCTATTAATTGCAAAATTCTCAAATAAATACAAAGCGCACGTTGAATGCTTTATTTAAACACTTTGATCGATAATAATCGATATCGATACAATTGTGCACTGCAAGTGTTCTGAGTTATCGAGCATCCTTTATTTCATACCTTTGTGGCAATAGCTACAGACAAACTTGCGCTCCGCTGAGTGATTTCGTATGTGCGTCATGAGCGAGGATTTGCGCGAGAAGGTTTTGTTGCACAGCGGGCAGGAGCCCTCCTCGTTGAATATCAAATCCACCTGCGTTCAGTTGAATGCCAGCAGCAGCGGGAGTGAGACAGAACAGAGTTAGAATTGCATTTTGTGAGAGCTTTACAGCTTTACTAATTGCTAGTGTCACACACACACACACGCAGGCACGCACAATCAACTTACGCTAAACAAGCTGGCGGTCAAAATTATTGCAAATTTCAATTATTCAGTGCGCAAATTCTTTGCAAACTTTTTAAGATTTGTTTAATGGAAATATATTTTTTTGTGTTAAGTTTTTTTTTTTTTTAATTGTGTATTGCTGTTTTTTTTTACGTGCCACGCACACCCACATAAAAGCGTCAACTGAAAATGAATTTTTTTCGCTTTACACAGCGTACAAAACGTCGTGCAGTCGACGTTGGCGTCGCTGTTGCTTCTGACGTTGCTATCGTTGTTGCTGTTGTTGTTTCTTCTGCTGCCGTCGTGAAAAGCAAAGCAAGAAAAAGGCAAGCAAACAACGCAGATATTAATGAAAAAAAAAAAAAAACAAAACAAAATAAAAATAAAGGAAAAAAGAAGAAAATGAAATGCGAATCATAGGCAAGGCGAAGTCTGAATACTCTGCATTTAGAAGCTGATTTTTGTTATTGATAAGTAATGCGAAATCTTCTTAATATATATAAATCTCGTGTCACAATGTTTGTCCTCAATGGACTCCTAAACCACTTAACCGATTATATTAAAATTCGCACATCATGTGCAGTTCGATCTAACTTGAGAGATAGGATAGTTTAAATTAAAAAAAATAGATAAAAAAAAAAAAACAAAAACTTTAGCCACAGCAACGCGTGGCCGGGTCAGCTAGTGTAATTTAAATTTCAAATTATTGTGTGTATAAATAAAATAAAAATAAAGGAAAAGGTAGATGATTTCTTGGTATAGTTATTCATATTTAAACATAGAATGAACAACACATTTAATAAGAAGTGAATAAATATAATTAGTGTTTTTTAATGTAAACACTGTGCTACATATTGCTTCAATAATTGTTGTGTTTAAATAGGCGTAGGGCATTGGTGTTGCTGATATTGCTGCTGCTGCTGTTGCCAATATTCTCAGTGCAGCGGTGTGAAAAAGAAAGGCATAGCAAGCTAAAGAAAAAGGAAACGAACTATGAATGTACACATATAAATATATACACACATACACGTGTACTAAATTTGTGTTAGTGTGTGCGAGTGAAATCTGCAGTTATGTATGTGTGTGTGAATATGCGCACAACAACAATAAACAAGACAGCAACGAACAAGTGCAGTTAATCCATTTGCGTGTGTGCGTTGCGTGAGTGCGTCGTTTACCAACACTATTCACACGCTCGTTCTCGCTCACTCTCACTTTTACTTACGTCTTCTGAATCGTCCTGCGATTGGAGATTCTCGGAAGAACTCGATGATTGCAACTGTTGTTGCTGTTGCTGCTGATGTTGTTGTTGCTGCTGCAATTGTAGAACGGCAGCAACAGCGCTGCCATTTGTCAACTGGGCGGCTACCGCGTCGGCATCGTTTGCCGCCGTCGAGGCAGCAGCGGCAGCGGCTACTGCAACAGCAGCCACTGAGGCAGCGGTGCCTGCATCCTGCACTCCTCGCACCGTCTGATGGAAGTTAGAGTTGCTCGTCAACTGTTCCGAGCAGCGAACGCACGTTGGTATGCTATAGCCGGGCACTTGGAATAACTGTAAAAACAGAGAGAAAGAGATAGAGAGAGAGAGATCAATACATGTATGACAGCAGATTGAATCAGTGATGAAACTTAAATTGACGGAAAACCAACAAAAATGAAAAGAAAGTGTGTTGTTAATCTTAAAACGAAGGAGAAAAAAGTGATACATAATAACTCTTGTTTTTCGGGGCAGACTTTACGCCACGCCCCCTCCACCATTACCTCCTAATAATAACAAACCAAGGAGCTCTTACACACACACACACACACACATACACGTGTGCCCGAAATGCCAGCACAGAACGATAACAACAATAAGCAAGAAAGGTTCACCAGAGTGGGCTCGACGTGCAAATACCCGCTAACAGCTGATTCTGTGTTGAACTTACTTATTGGGTCAGCAAGACCGATTTTCTCCTGCTAATGTATTAATCATATATCATCATAAAACTCTAAATCGTTGAGTACTCAATTCATTCTATTTGTGCGCTATTTTTTTCTTTCGTAATTGTCTGTTTATTGCAAAATTCAGCTTATTTCCTCGAAATCTTTTGTACGATCGACTTGCTTATTGATAAAAAGTAATTTTTGAAGGCTTTATTATCTGTTTATATATACCCTCTTTCCTTTTTGATAGTGCGGGTATAAAAACAACAACCACACACCGACCGAATACAGCGTTTGTTGGTTTGTTGTTTTCATTTCATGTTATTTTTTTCTCTCTACAACGTTGTTATTCTTTCGTTTTTGTTTTGTTTTGGTCGCACAGTGGCGTCGTTGCGTAGGGGACAGAGCAAAGATGTGCTTACAGTAATGTTTGTCTGCCATACATGTACATATGCATATTTGTGTGTGTATTAAAGCTCCGCTTATGTTGTGATCCCCCTCCCGCCTTCCCCTCACAGGGTTTGTTATGATGACCCCTTGCTGCGCACACCGCTGTTGTTGGTGCCGCCTTTGGCGGAATTTTTGTCATTTCGTTTTATTTGATTTTTTTGGTGCTCTTTTGTTGAAAAGGAGTAGAAATGAAATGTAAAAATATTATTTATTTTCATTTGTTTTTTTCTCGTATTTTTTCAAGTTAGCGGCTTGAGCAACTTTGGCTGAGTTGGCTAAAAATAAACGAAGGAGAGCGAGCAGGGGAATAGGAAGGGGGAACGCCACAAACACATTGTATTGAAATAAATGTGTATGTGTGTGAGTGGATCTGTGTGTGTGTGTGTGTATATACATACATATGTATGTGCGTGTGAGCGAGCCAAACTTTTGTGCGCGCGCTTTTCAACCCCCACCCAGCCGAAGTCGACGACGACGGCGGCGATGCAGCAGCAGCAAAGGCAGCGACAGCAGGCTCAGCAGCAGTGCAAAATCGGCGCACAAATTCAATTGTTGTGCCCCGTGAAGACGAGAGACAAAAATCAATAGAAATAATAAAGTACACAAACAATTGAAACATTTGCATTTAATACAAGATTTTGAGGGATTTTCACTCACCGTCGCTGTCTGAAAACACAGCCTACAAATGGTGTCCATGACGCTGCTCCAGCTCCACAATGATGATGATGCTGTTGGCGGGGGCGGAGAAGGGGGCGTGGGCAGGACAACGTGCTCACAGCGTCTTTGTTGTTGTTGTTGTTTACTGCTATTGTTTACAGTTGCACATGCATCAACGAGGGGGAAAGGGTGGAAGAACGTCTAACTTTTTACCGGTTCAAATTTACACATAAAAAAAAAAGCTTCAATTGCCTTGTTCTTTTTTTAACCAATGCAATAACAACACAGCACCACACACACACACATACACATGCAGTCACGCACACACACACACGGTCACACTGATCCGCGTTTGTTTAGTTGTAGTTGTTCTTGCTGCTGCTGTTGTTTATGTTTGCCACTTGCACTTGCTTTGCCTTGTTGTTTTTGTTGTTTAATTTCTTTGCATTTTTTTTTGTTTTTTGGCGTAGGGTTAAAACTGCACTTTATTTTTTTTCTTTTTTTTTCATTTACCATTCACGACGAAGTTTTTGGTCCGTCGTTGTCGGTCGCGAGCGAACGAGCGATTTTGGGGCCCCCGATGTTATTGTTTGGGTGTGTGTGTGTGTAGACGCGTATGTGCTGAAAAAAAACCAAGTGAAATGTGTATATATAGTCGCGCTGCTCGAACGCATGAATGCTGGTTGCGACGCGTTAAAAACCAGCTGTCTCGCTCACCAGAACGTACAAAACACACAGATAACGTTGTTCACCACTGGCTAGCAGTGCGGTAAACACTTGGCGCCAAATAAAATTTTTCAAATACCTACACGAAAACATATGAATACATTTAATTAAATGTTAACATACAATAAAAACAATTTAAAACGTACAAAATAAGATGACAGTTAATAAAATGATTCAAATACAATAGACGAATGTCCAAAAAAACATATTAAATACGAGAAATGCCAAGGGAAACATAAAACGAGCCCGTCTATCTATCCAAATGGCAATCTCTTGGGGCGTCAGCGTTGTCCAGCCATTGTTGGCAATCTCCTCCTCATGATCTATCTCCTCAGTTGTGTTATTGTTGAATACATTGTTAATGTCGGGCGCTTCAATTTTGGGCAAAGTCGATGCTGAAGCAGCAACCGGAGCAGGCAAGGCACTCTCCACAAAAGTGACGTCTAGCTTGCGATTGGTGCTGCTCAGCATATGGAGACTGGGCCGTCGACTGGGCACCGCTGGCCTGACCAACACTTGACCCTCTGGTATGGTTTGAATGGGCAAATTGACAGTTAGATAATTGTTAAAGGGCAGTGTACTGGTGTCCATCGGGCGGCCGCTACCCGAGAACGATCTTGATCTGGTGTGGCTGCGACGACGCAACAAATGCGGCGACAACGTGGACTTTAGGATGTGTTTGCTGTTGAGTTTTTTGATGGGCACATTGTGCTTGCGTCGCCAAATGCTGTTCACGAATGCAAACTCAACCATGCTGCCAAATATGAAAATGGTGCATCCCAGAAACCACACCTCCGACACCTTAATATAGCTGACCTTTGGCAACGTTTTGCCTACGGAGATATAGAAATCAGTAATAGAATTTTGTATAGATTAGCTTGCAACTCTCACCCTGGGCAGAGGCAAGCGTGATGAAGGTCAACAGGGTGCTGGTGCCAAGCGTGATGCGTGGCGGCGCCTGATCCGCCTGCAGCCAGAAGGACACCCATGAGATGGCCACAATCAGCATAGAGGGCAGAAAGTAGTCCATCAGATAGAAGCCAACCACGCGTGTCAAGTGCACCGTGAAACTCAACGAGCTGTAATTGCCGGCAAAAGCGCCATGGCGCAAATCGCTGAGATCAGCATTGATAACAGTCTCATTCGACCAGGATTTCTGCAGCAAAAACTCGGTAAGATGCACCTCCGGATCGTAGGTAATGGGACGCTTCTGTTCCCAGTGCAGCACCAGCTCCGAGGTGTTGTACATCCAGCTCTCCAGCACTGTGGAGCAGTGTTGCTCGTCAAAGGGAAATTTCTTCAGATTGAGCCAGCAATAGAGCGTGGCTTTGATGCGAGTTGAGACAATCACAGTGCCATCTGGCGATATGGAGGTAAGTATATCCTTCTCCGATGTACCTAGTGGATCATAAGTCACGCTTGGATTACCGATTACTTGGGCCTCTTATGTGAGATACCATATATATAGCAAAAAGTATATTTGGAATGCGATTGTTGAAAATATACAAATCAAAGCAAGGGTAAAATTGTTTCTTCAATAACTTGTACGTTTTTTAGGCCATCGCCAGCAAATTTTCAGGAATTATTTGGATAACAGTTATTGTAATTGTTTCATTATTTTGAGCGGAAAGAGAGAACTGTAGCTAAAATCTAAAGCAGAGACCTAGGTGTTAATACATACAGATTTAAGATATATGATTTCTCTGACGTCTTCTTCTGCTATATACCCTTGTAAAGGTGCTTACCCAAAATGCTAGAGTCGCGCTCATTGGCCAGAAAGATGTGCGGCATCCATAGAGAGTCGCGCAGCTGCTGCTCACCTAGAATCGGCTGCATTCGCTTGGGCGACACGTGGCGAAAGTTGAGGCGAGGATCCAAATAGCGCATCTGGAGCAAAGCAAAGATCTTGAACTGCAGATCGTGTGCCTCCAAGTTCTGCATGAAGTAGATGTAGGCACGCATATAAACGTCGACGGGCAGCCGCGACCCGTCCTCGGTGTAGGTCAGCGGTCGCTCCAGGCGATCGTAGCGACAGCCGTGGGTCAAGCGATCGATTAACTGCGTCTGTGACAGACTGTCGCCGTTGTCGAGGGTCGGGCAGTCATCGATTGGGGCGACACTCTGCGTGCGGTGGGCGCAGTTCAGTAATATCGCAATGATTAGCGACAGCAGCATTGTAAAATTTAATTAAGAAAAAATAAAATAATTAGTCGGCAAAATGCGCACTTTGGGCGGCCAGCCACTGTAACGGTTAAAGCTGGCGGTGCAACAACAGCGATGAAATTATCGAAATGGTTTTGCATGATATCGATACTATCGATATGTTCTCCCTCTGTTAAGTTGTTTAATTGTTGTTAATTTTTCTTTTAAAATACATTTTTTATGCATATAGTGGCCAATCAGCAGATATAATTGTAATTAATAATTTATTAATGAACCCCCCTCAATTGTAAATGCCGAACGTGTTAGAAGAGTGGCCATGTTTTGTAATAAACAGCCGATTGTTGCTGACTGGCGGAAACAACATTAAAGATATTTAATGTTTTTTTTTTCAAATAAAAATACTACATGCATACCATTTATTTAATTTAATTTCAATAAGTGCATATGCTTTTCATTATTGATTGCATTTTTAACAAGGTGGCAAGGCCAAAGTTGCCATTTTTCAAACAATTTGCTCAAGTTAATAAACTGGGCACTAGATGGCGTACGACTGCCTAATAAAATGCAAAATGTGGGTAGGTGGCGCTAATTAGCGACTTTTTGAATTTAGTGCGCTAAGAGTCCCGCATATAATAAAATTAAAATACAATCTTGGAGCATCTCGAACAAAATATATACATTATGTATAAATATCATTGAATATGATGTTCTGTCTGCCATAAGTGTATCAATTTCCGTTATTCTAAATTGAATATTTATTTAAAATCATGATCTGTCAATCATAAATAATATGTAACTGCTTGCTATGATTTGTAATTATCGGATAAGCAATATGGTTACAAATAAGCAATCTAGCAGTCCTTGACTTCTCGTCCGAGAACTAATTTTGTAACTAGTCTCTCGGAAACATATTTAGTCTCACTCCAGTCTCAATTCGATCAGCATCTAAATTGTAACAAACAAAAATTTTATCAAAAATAAGTTTCACATTTCTTAAAAAAAAAAAAACTTCTAGCCATATTTGTTAACTTTTTTTAATTTTTTTCGGAAACTAAAAATGTGTTCTCCTTGTGGACCGTGCAGCCCCTGCGATCCCTGCTGTGGGCCCTTCGAGTGCTCCCCCAAGTGCTACAATGCCGCGCAATTGGAGGCCTTGCCGCAATGTGCGCCTCGAATACCGCCTCCCTTCCCCAAGTGCATAACTGTGCAGCAGCCCCCGCGTCTGATTTGCAAGAAGCGGGTTGTCTTCACAGAGAAGATCGTGCCCGAGCCCATGGTTGTCAATCGCTGCAGACAGATCACTGTGCCGAAAGTTGTGGATGCCACGCGGGTCATCAAGGTGCCAAAGCTAATTTGGGTCTCACAGATGGTTCGGGAGCCCCGCGTCATTTACTATCCATCCATGATACCGGATCCCTATGTCGTCTGCTATCCGAAGCGAGTTTGCGAGCCCAGAGAAGTATGCCAATCCATATTGTGCCAACCCAAGCCGCAGACCATAGACATCCCGCCGCCGCGCGAGTATTGTTGCTATCCAAATGGGCCCATCAACTACAAGCCTAGTGCCGCTTGTCCACCATGTCCGATAGGACCATGTGCTCCAGGCGGGGCATGTTGTCCACTGCCCTGCTTCTCCACCAATCAGTATCCAGTGTGTGAGACACGTTGTGGTCCCTGTGGACCTTGTGGTCCATGTGGGCCTGGAGCATGTGGACCCTGTGGACCGGGACGCGGTGCTCCCTGTGGACCGGGACGCTGTGGGCCTTGCGGGCCCTGCGGTGGACCATGCGCAGTACCAAACTGTGGACCTTGTGGCTTGACGATGCCGTCTGGACCGTACATTCCCGCGCCTTGTGGACCATGTGGAACCGGCTGTGCTCCCTTAGGCAGTGGACCTTGCGGACCGTGTGGGCCATGTGGACCTTGTTCGCCGCCTTGTCCATATGAGTCGCCAGAGTGTGGACCCTGTTATCCTTGCGCACCAACGCCTTGGAATACACATTGTGGACCAGTCGGCCCCTGTGGCCCTCAAGTTCCATGTGGACCCTGTGGTCCCTGTTAAGCTTTTCAGTTTTGAATTCTAATGCGTCGGATAAATCTATTTATAATAAATTATTATTGTAAGAAATACTACCTCGTCTTTATATCTTAATAGTCAGGAATAATAATAACAGGAATGCTGTGGTCGATGATCGCGATGGTTTGTGAACAATTCTTATCGATAGCAATTGAATTGTGCAGGGAAGCTTTGATGTGATGTTATTTTCATGTTATCTATTATTACTATACCCATAGGGTAGAAGGGTTTTATACCTTAGTGCCGATAGGAAATGATTGTAACAGCCAGAAGGAGTCATCTCATGATCAGTGGATCTCAGAGACTATAGGACTTAGAGCTACCAATTTTTTGGTATACACAATAATATCTATAGTCGAAATAAATTCTGAAAAACAGTTATTCAAGAAACAAATAGGCCAACAGCCAATTACCAGTGGCACAGTGTTTTGTTTTGTAAAAACATTGCTAAAATCATAATCACTAAAAGCACTTTGCCAAGTTTCCCTCATTCAATAGTTTACTATTAAATCGTTCAACTCAAAGCTAACATTTCAATAAATAAGACTTTGATTTCTTGAGAAATTATTGTTTTTAATTATTAAAATAATATGTAGCTTGTGAAGTTTGAAACTATTTTTTAATAATTTTCTTGATTAAAAAAAATGTTTCTTAAGGCTACATGATATAACAAAAAACATTTTGGTTGCTTAAAATATATGTGTTTAAAATATAAAAATATTTAGTCTGCAAAGTGCTTCGCTGGCGATCGCACAGTGTCCTATTGCAAAAATCATAAGATACGAATATGTTCTTAATTTTTGTTTCAAATGATTCAGAAAAAATACAGAATTTAGTTGAGGCGAAATTTTTTTGTTCCCCCCACTAACAAGGTTTTAATCTTTATACATATTAACAAGTAAGAAAGCTACAGACGAGTGTGCTCGACTGTGAAATACTCGCAACCCAGTGTTTTAGAGCACGAAAATATTTTTGAAATATTTAGGAAACCTGTTAAGTTTGCTAACCAAAATAAAACAAGTAAGAAAGATACAGTCGAGAGTGCTCGACCGTAAAATACCCGCAACCCATTTCGAGAGAAAACAAAAAACTTGCATGATTTAAAAAAAAAAAAATATACCAAAGAAATATACTACAATCTGGTTTTTGTATATATTTGAAAAAAATATGGTCACACTGTCAACTAATCAAACAAAGCGTGAACGGCTGTATATGAATATTTCCTATGAAATTAATTCTTTAATAACTTCCTTGTTTTTCATTCGATCACAACCACAGGAATCATTGATACTATAATCATTATTATGCACACAAAAATTCAATGCTCTAGGTCCATTATTACGGCTTTTCCAGTTTTTGGGGGGCGGAAAGGGGCGTGGCAAAATTCTAAAACAAACTTGATATGCGTTTAAATAGTGATAGTGTTTAAAAAAAATCCTAGCTCTAGCTCTTATAATCTCTGAGATCTAGGTGTTCGTACAGACCGACGGACAGAAGTATAAGTATAAAAAACATTGCCAAAATCGTGCCCGATTGAAGATATGTATGTTGCATTTTGTGCGTCAAAACTAGAGATGAAAACGAATTTTCATTTCCCCGGAATGCCCAACTATAGTACCTACGGACTTCGGAAATCGAATAAAAAACAACATTTTTGGAGTCAACAAATATATTTGTTTTATTTGTAATGAATAAAACATTTTGCATTTATGGTTTTAAAAATTAAGCTTAACAAAATGTTTACGGGTAAAATAAATATTTTTTTAAATAAAACATGTACTGAATCTACATATGTACATACATACATATATGCACAACTTAATATTTTGTGTTTAAATCGAAAAAACAAAAAAAAGTGGGAAAAAAAAAAAAAAAACAATGGAATTCTGAATGTTTTCTAGTTAATTTAAATCCAAAATCAAGTAAATATCTTAAGTCATTAAAAAAAAATTATGAGAAAACGAGGGACTGCGCATCTGTCTCGTTTTGGTGATGGTGCTCTTATTGCCGTTTGACCTTAAGTCGGAATTAATCTGCTGGGAGTCCGGCATTGAATTTGTCCCCATTAAGACAGCGATTAGACAAGCTTCAGTCTTGTCCTCATAAAAATGCAAACTTTATATGATGATAACTGAAAACTCCGTTTTAAGCAAACTTAATTAAATTAAACGTGTAATTATGCCCAGTCCAGATGGTATTCCAGGCCGTGTATTTTGGGGAATTTTTGCATTTACTTTTACATAAATTATGGATTATGTCTATTGAATTTGGCACTGTACCTGCTGTATGGAAATAATCATTTATTTTTCCCCTCAATAAAAATGGTTAAAAACATTACGTTAATGGTTACATACATATTTCCAAATTTTGAGCAATACCAAAACTTTGTAAGATCAATATATTTCAACTACGTTATCTTAGTACATCTAACGTCTCATCGATTTCGTTCTAAATCATATAAAATTTTCCCATGATTCCCAGTGTATCAAAGGTAGTAGCTGAGTGGTAGTAGTAAAAAGGCTTGCCAATGTCTATCCGCTCGGATTATCGGTAGTTACTCTACAACATCGAAATGATTTCCCACAATAAAAGGTACTATAACAAATATGGTTTTTCTAAAAGGCTTAAAAAACCCCAAGAATTGGTCAATTATCAATAGAATTATCTCTATCTTACCAATACAATTAATTCTAAAGAACTGATATTTAGAGATAATTCGTAACACAATCACAGTTCTTAATCGCAAATCAAATCAGCTTACTTTATTGTGTTAAAAAAGAGCGAGTCCCTCGATAACGTCGATAGCGATTTTTGGCACTCGTAACTTTAAAGCACCGGGCAATTCCCCATCCATGGTCTGTTTGGAGCATCATAAATAAAATTCTCTAATCGTGAGAAGCCCCTAATGCCCCTAATGCAATTGACAATCCACTCGGAACAACTAACTGACTAGCTGATAAGATACCAAATCGAATCCAATCAAATCGCATATAAAGGTGGCTCTACCCATCGGTCAGACATCATTGACAATCTGCAAGTAACTTGGAATAATCCAAAAGCATTCAATATGTTGAAGACTCTTTTGATTGCCTGTTTGGCCATTAGCCTGGCCTCTGCTGCTCCTCATAGCCAGCTGGATGGACGCATTGTGGGCGGATTGGATGCCGCTGAAGGGCAGTTCCCTCATCAAGTGTCGTTGCGCCAGCTCACCTCGCACATTTGCGGCGGCAGCATTATTGCACCCCAGGTCATCCTGACCGCAGCTCATTGCGTCACCAGCGAAGCCTCCGACGGCTCACTGAAGGTGTAAGTACTCTGTGAGGAGTGAGTGAGGAAGTTCAGCAATTGATTCATCGATTCCAACATTCCAACTTGCAGCACCTCGGCCAAGCAGCTGAGCATTCGTGCCGGTTCCGTGGATCGCCTCAGCGGCGGCGTTGTCATCAGCGTATCCAAGGTCATTGTGCATGAGGGTTATGGCAACTTCCTGAACGATGTGGCATTGCTGGTGTTGGAGCAGCCGCTCAGTTACTCGGCCGTCATCAAGGCCATTCCGCTGGCCAGCACCGATACCGCGGTTGGCAGCGAGGTGGTCATCTCTGGCTGGGGTCATCTCAGCACGAATGGTGCCACTCCCAAGCATTTGCAGTTCAACACGCTCAGCTCGCTGTCCAAGCAGCAGTGCATCAGCTCCACCTTCATGTTCACCAGCAGCCTGATCTGTCTGGCCCACACCGAGGGCAACGGCGCCTGCAACGGCGACTCCGGCGGCCCTGCCATCCAGAATGGACAGCTCGTTGGCATCGCTGGCTTCGTGATGGGCGGCTGTGGCACCACGAATCCCGATGGCTATGCCAAGGTCTTCTACCATCGCGATTGGATCCTAAAGAATGCCAGCTTGTAGGCTGTAAGTGCTTAATTTATGTGGTGTGGCAGGTGCGGCTCATTAATGAAAGATTCGGAGAAGAAAAGCAAATATCATTTTTGCACAGTTTGCTGATAATATAAATAAGAATTACCACTTGTTGTATTTGCTCAAAATACGCTTTGTCTACATGTATATGTTAAATTCAAGAGATCATTAGAATAAATTAGTGGGAAAACATAAATTTATGTAAATTGATTTCTAACGAGGTATTCACTATATTCAGACTAGGGGATAAAGTGCATTTGTCCAAAGCAATTGGAATTGTCACGTATTATTCACTACGTGAAAACCCAATTTGCTTAACTTCGTATCTATCTAGTGATTTTGATACTACATAGTATTGAATTAATTGTTCAACATAAACCTCAAAATCTGATGGTCCTCCTCTTGTGGTATTCTCAACGCTGCCTTCTGGTCCTTGGATTCTCCCCCTCCATAGCGTCTAAAAACACTCCTTTATTTAGCGGTCCCACACGATCCCGGAACGGCCCACTATTTCCTTAGCACCTCCGATACCCGATGTCTGTATTGAGCCTTCGGAAGTATCGGTTTCCATTACAAAATTCAATTCTCATCTCCTCGGGAAATTGCTTCATTTAAATAAGCAGTTTCTTCTGACTCCTTCTTTTGTTGTGTGATCCAAGTTTTTGGCCACCTCATTTGGAGGTACATGAGTTCACTACCATTACCACCTACCCAGTTTTGTAGGGCACAAAAATATTTTTGAGAGATTTAGGAAATTTGTTAAACTTACTAAAAATAACGTTAAGTTACCTCTAACCACTGCGCCACCAAACGACTGAGTGTGAAGCGTTCTAGTGAGAATAAGGTTCCCAGTACTTATTGTTTGAGTTTTCCTTTAGAAATTGTCAGACTTGCAGCATACTTTGGGTGATTTGTTTATCAAATTTTAATTTTTTTTATTACTAGGCAATTTAAAAACAGTGTTTCCAACTATTGAATCCATTACAAATAGCATACAAAATTTTAAAAAGTAAATAAAAAGCAATCGAGCCGTTGTCGTCTGCTTAGCTGTAAGTTTTTTCGTACATGTAGGCGTAAGAAAGGCGCAATTAAAATAACATATTTTATGGCTTATATATTCCATGGTTTTCACGCGATTTCACTCGAATTTTCAGGAAACGTCCATGTTGGTCTACTTCATAAGTGTACCAAAAATGACAAATACAGCTATACGGCAAAGGGGGCGTGGCAAAATTCTAAAACAAACTTGATTTTCGTGCAGGCACAACTAGTGTTTAAAGCAAGTAAGAAAGCTACAGTCGAGAGTGCTCGATACCCGCAACCTATTTCTACTTGTCGCCCTATTTGTTTCTTGAATAACTGTTTTTCAGAATTTATTTCGACTATAGATATTATTGTGTATACAAAAAAATTGGTAGCTCTAAGTCCTATAGTGTCTGAGATCCACTGATCATGAGATGACTCCTTCTGGCTGTTACAATCATTTCCTATCGGCACTAAGGTATAAAACCCTTCTACCCTATGGGTATAGTAATAATAGATAACATGAAAATAACATCACATCAAAGCTTCCCTGCACAATTCAATTGCTATCGATAAGAATTGTTCACAAACCATCGCGATCATCGACCACAGCATTCCTGTTATTATTATTCCTGACTATAAAGATATAAAGACGAGGTAGTATTTCTTACAATAATAATTTATTATAAATAGATTTATCCGACGCATTAGAATTCAAAACTGAAAAGCTTAACAGGGACCACAGGGTCCACATGGAACTTGAGGGCCACAGGGGCCGACTGGTCCACAATGTGTATTCCAAGGCGTTGGTGCGCAAGGATAACAGGGTCCACACTCTGGCGACTCATATGGACAAGGCGGCGAACAAGGTCCACATGGCCCACACGGTCCGCAAGGTCCACTGCCTAAGGGAGCACAGCCGGTTCCACATGGTCCACAAGGCGCGGGAATGTACGGTCCAGACGGCATCGTCAAGCCACAAGGTCCACAGTTTGGTACTGCGCATGGTCCACCGCAGGGCCCGCAAGGCCCACAGCGTCCCGGTCCACAGGGAGCACCGCGTCCCGGTCCACAGGGTCCACATGCTCCAGGCCCACATGGACCACAAGGTCCACAGGGACCACAACGTGTCTCACACACTGGATACTGATTGGTGGAGAAGCAGGGCAGTGGACAACATGCCCCGCCTGGAGCACATGGTCCTATCGGACATGGTGGACAAGCGGCACTAGGCTTGTAGTTGATGGGCCCATTTGGATAGCAACAATACTCGCGCGGCGGCGGGATGTCTATGGTCTGCGGCTTGGGTTGGCACAATATGGATTGGCATACTTCTCTGGGCTCGCAAACTCGCTTCGGATAGCAGACGACATAGGGATCCGGTATCATGGATGGATAGTAAATGACGCGGGGCTCCCGAACCATCTGTGAGACCCAAATTAGCTTTGGCACCTTGATGACCCGCGTGGCATCCACAACTTTCGGCACAGTGATCTGTCTGCAGCGATTGACAACCATGGGCTCGGGCACGATCTTCTCTGTGAAGACAACCCGCTTCTTGCAAATCAGACGCGGGGGCTGCTGCACAGTTATGCACTTGGGGAAGGGAGGCGGTATTCGAGGCGCACACTGCGGCAAGGCCTCCAATTGCGCGGCATTGTAGCACTTGGGGGAGCACTCGAAGGGCCCACAGCAGGGATCGCAGGGGCTGCACGGTCCACAAGGAGAACACATTTTTAGTTTCCGAAAAAAATGAAAATAAGAAAACCAAAATAATTTGTAGAAAAATGTAGAAAGTTTTTTTTTTGTTAACTTTTTAGAACAATTTAGATGCTGTTCGAATGGAGACTGAAGTAAGACTGAACGTGCTTCAGGAGCTCCTCATAATGTTTGCTACCGGTAAAATTCGAAGCCTGCTATATTTTTTGGAGTTGTGACTTCCAGAGTAGGCAATCATTTAATAACAAGTATGAAAGCTTCAGTCGGGTGTGTTCGACTGTGAGATACAGGTACAGATACACGGTCACACTTAGTAATTTATTTTAAGAAGTAATGGAGTTATGATTGACGGTTCCTAAAATTAAAGCTCTACCTAACAAAATACTAGATATGCGATTTTTTTTCGATCTAAGGTGGCGTAGCGGAAAAACAAAAAAATTTATTTTCTGTTAATTATGTTGTAAAACTCTTGCACCCTATATAAAGTGGTTATATCAAAAAGAGTTTTGAATAAAGTGAATATAGTGAAAACTATGACTGCAGTGAAGATATTGTCCATCATGTGGATGTCGATACAATCACATGGGAATACATTTTATAATATATAATAAACATACTCTAAATGTATTTATTTAACAGGTGAGTATTTATATATATTTGATATTTTTTATGCTTTTATTGTAATTTCATAGAACCACCTCCTAAGCTTAATGCTGTAACTTACAGCAATTTAATATTTGCAAGGCTAAAGTCATTATTGAATTACTATCATATTTTTACGCGAACATTTGAAGATTCCGCTCAAGATGAATTGCTCTGCATGGGTTAAGCTGATTTTTGGATTTCGCTCCAATTTTATACACCCAATTATATAATGTTGAACTGTCCAAGCTTGGGCAATAACCAAATCGCCTTTATATATCACGCTGTCTCAATATTCCACCAATTCTTAGTAAACAGAAAACATGCTTTAAAAAAAAACCCGAATTTATTTAAATCTCTATTTTGGAAGATTAAAAAAAATACGCCACATACGACATTTAAATATAATTTTAATATAGAAAATAAGGTGTGCGTAGACCGTGTGTTTTACGATTACGTTAAGTAAACCGCTACAGTCGCGAATGCTCGACCGGAAGATACCCGCTACCCATTGCGGGTAGCCATTATTTTACCCGCTATGGCATATATAATCTAAATATCAAATTGGGGACGCGATCAAACACTCCCCGAGTTAAGACGTGCCTAAAATATTCGCCGAAGCTGCACTAGTGCTAAAGCCATAATTCACAGTTACTCTAATCAGAAAACAAAACAAATCAGTGGTTGCTGATAAGCATCAAGAAAGTGTTGCTGTTAACATGAACGGCGACGAAGACGACATAACGGTTTGGAGTTGGCAGAGAGTAAAACCGAAACCCAAGGCAATCTAGAGACCAAACCAAGTCTCTCCAATGGTGATAAGGAAAAAAATCACTCTGGACTCTGCACCCAGCACCAGCACCAATCACTTCTCCCTTCTAAGCGACAGCACGCCAAATAACGGAAACAAAGACGAAACTGAAGCACTGGATATGATAAGAGAAGACATCTCAGATGAATCTGCTAAGCCGCCACCTATATCCTTATCTGAAGTCAACGATATTAAAGGAATGATAGCTTATCTCGAGTCAAAAATTAAAAAAGAGCTCATCTTTTATAAAGTACAACGCGATGGTCATGTGAGAGTAATGGTAAAGTCGATTGAAGAATACAGGAAACTTGTTAAAACCCGTGCTACAGATTTTGTCAAATTCCACACATACCCAGCTTAAACAAGAAAGGGCATTCAGAGTTGTCATTAAAAATTTACACTTGTCTACGGATATAGTTAGATGGAAAGTTGAGACCTCTTCGTCTCAGCTATGAAATGTGTAGATCGATGCCTTCAGCCACGACTTCTTAGTCGGTTATAGGCTGATAGTGACGGTATTCGATGTAATACCTCTTTCGACTTCTTTGTCGAGTAAAAAAAGGTTTCACAAAAAAAGACTTCAGTTTAGTCTTACAATTAATTTATTTGTACATGCGTACTGTTCCAAGTCTGCTTAATCACTACTACATAAGCTAGGCTTCGAGCTTTTTAGTGAAAGCTTAGCTGCCGTGTACATACTGCACATACATAATGAGCTTAAAGTTAGGGTATGTGTGGGTGTACATGACTCCCCCAGCACAAGTTCCGACAATATTGTTGAAATTTTCAGTGGATTAAATATTGAATAGGTGTTTACAGAAAAAGTACTTAATTTGTATCATTTTCATTTTGGTATTTATATCTTCTTTTTACCTGATCTTTATAAATTTTTTTTTTTGTTTGGGTTTTCATTAGATACCATGTAGTTACCAGCTTGATTATGGTTACTTATTTCTTTATAAATTGGATTGGATTTTCCTACCAAGCCAATATTAGAACAATAGCCAATATTCTTAACGTATACATTTGCGAAGTTTGGCTCATTTAAATTGTTATGTTTCGCATTTAGATTCTGCTTATTTTTCAGACAACTTTACAATATCTTCATGACAAAGTATGTTATTAAATAAATCTATTGGTCTAGTATTCGTAATTGAATGTATTGTGTTATTGTAACAAATAATTGTTTTACGGACATTTTCTTGAACTGTGTCAGTATTGTTTGGATCCGCGTTATACAATCTTATATGTTCATTTAGCGTTAGATGTAATCGTTCCACGTCCGAGTTTATATATTAAGCTGTCGCATATTTAGACATTTTGTCAATTGACGTGCGATACTTTATATTTCTTTTAGGGTACCAAATGTCTATATGTATTTTATCGTTAACTTTGTCTGGCGTTTCTGTTATATTTATATTATATTTTATAGGTTGCCGATCGTATTTAGCTAAGTTACATATTTTACAATTATTAATATAACTTTGTATAACTTTTTGCATATTTGGGTAGTAGTATTTTTCTCTTATAGATACAAATATTTCGTTAATACCTCTGTGATTATTTTGTATGCGTTCTTTTTTTTTTTTATTTTTTTTTTTATTAATAATTATAATAACGAAATGTTAACAAGGATATGTGTACTGTTACCTAACTGGGCAACTTAATCAAATCAGAAATAATAAACAAACAAAATTAATTATGTAAACAGAACATCCCTGCAGTTCTGAGCGCTAGTTCGTTGCTGGTGAAATAAGCACTTACCAGCAGACCACCACTACTTACAAAGTTTTTAAAAAATCTCTTTTTTTGGAGCTGCAGGGCCTTTCTTAGTTGTTCCTCAGCTGGGCCAATACCGCCGACTGCAGTTATTGAATCTAGAAATAAAAAGGATAAAAAAAGGTTTAATAGATCGAAGTGGATAATGATTATTAAATAATTATCTTTTAAAATACTCACCGATCATAACGCCAAAGAAATTTTCTTCTTTTCTTAGGGCCGCTTTCCCCTGGACGCCATCTACATTATAAGCCAAGACCACATCATTGGCTAAAATATTTTTTAAGTTTTTTAATATCCCGCCATTTGATATTACATTTTGTATTGCATCGATCTGTGAACGAAATAGATCTTTAACTAAAAGAAAATTTTGTATGTGCTTATACATACATAGAGCTCTCGGTTAGCGATGTTTATGTTCCTATTAACCTCAATCAGACCATCTACGGTCTGAATGGGAAATTGGCATGCCAACTTCTGCCTCTGGCCATGGTCCTTGGTCATCCCTTTAATGGAGGCGGTTTGCTCCGAAGAAGCTTCAACCAGGATCTCTATTTTTTTTTCCATGACTTTTTGTTCAGCTGAATATAAATAAATAAATATAATATAATATAATAATGAATATAAAAATATAAAAATCAGTAATTATTCAAACAAACTCATACCTTTTAAGGTCCTTACTTCATCCACAACTTTTTCGAGAGCCTCTTTTGTTTCAAAATAAAAAACAAATTCAAATTGGCCGAATTTAAAAAATAACTTAAACACTCACCTCGGGAGGAGCTAACTTGTTCGGTGAGATCCGAAATAATCTTCTCAAGGCGCTCAATAGTCTCTCCACATTTGCACGATTTCTTATCTAAAAAACAACAGTTTTAATACATAATTTGCTACAGATGTCTTAAATATTTTTTTAAACTTATCAGTGTTAAGAAACTCCAATCGCTGAATTTTTCTGGCTGGGCTGTCCGACATCGTCTCGTTTGTTGATTCTTGGGCTTTTATATAATATATATGACATAATTTAGGGTTAAACAGATAAAAGTACGACAATATCCTCAATCATCAATATGGTGAAGTAACGGCATTATAATCATATCCTTTAAATATGGTGTTGCGACTGCTTTACAAATCAACTGGTTTAATTCAAAAATTTCTTCAGAAAATAAGGGCTCCGCATCTACTACGTAAATACCCAAGTCAGAGGATCTCATAGGCTCCTTATAAAAGTTCCGCACATTCTTGAATCGTCTTCCTCTAAATGTATCTTCCATAATTGATTCTATTCTAATGGGAATATCCCCTTCGATGTAACAATAATTGTTTGGTTCCTTCTGGATTTTAGATTTCTTGTCGTTCGTCAATTTATTATAAGTCTTATTTGTCATTAATCGAACAAGAAATTTACGCATGACTCCTAAGTCAAATAAATGCATGCAGTCTAGTGGAATTTGGGAAACCATTTTTACATTCAAGGTTTCAAAGGGTGTCAATTTTGTCAAATATTGTTTTAAGTGATGATCGGAATATTTCCTACTTTTGAAGTCCTCGTCGGTTATTAAGTCTTCACTCTTTGTTTTGTATGTTAAAACACTATTTCTTTTTTTTTTCGACGTGTATGCATTTTGAACATCCATGCGAAGATGTATGTCCGGGAGTCCCACTGATGTAAGCCCTAGCTGGGGCATCACAAACAATAGCCCTTAATTTTAATTGTATATTTCTTTCGTCTGTGTCAATTCCATTTTGAAGAAGATCTTTTAGCTCACAAGTAAATTGGCTTAGAAATTCGTCCAGACTATTGGGCTTAGATTTTCCCAAAAATATTTCAACAGGGACATCAGGAGAATTTTTAATATTTGTCAGTTTTATCAAAATTGGCCACAGTTGCGAATTTGAACTTTTGAATAGAGAAATTCCATCAATGTTTATGTCAATAGTTATGTCGTCAGTAAAATTAATTAAATTCAAAAGCTTAGCAATCTGAGTTTTAATGCCAATGTGCAAATAACGGCCACCACTCATTTGCATTATTTCAGTTTTTTTAGGCGCACTGTATTTGTAAAATGGTCCGACATCTAAACTTTTTTTTTTTAGTATTCGAACTAACTCAATTGCACAGTCACGTGTTGGCCTATGTTTTAGAAACCATTTTTTTAGATCGTAATTAATGTTATTGTTACCGTCGTTTCTTTTCGTCTTTAGTTCATAGTCAATATTTTCTTCATAAATTCTTTCCTCCAAAAAATTCGCAGCACTGTCATTATTTCCATAATGTAAATTTTCCATAATAATTTCCACTTCTTTGGGCACATTTTTGTTCTCCACTGTGGAATTTAACTTTTCTTTAAATTTTTCTTTTTGCTGCTGCTTTAGCCTTCTTTTATGACGTTCACTATACATTATTGTAACTGCTTGTCGTACTTTTATTGTTTACTTGTCGTACTTTAATTATTATTTACACATTTGTACACATATAATACAAACATAAATATATAATATTTTTAGTTACTCACCTACTAATGGATCGATCCGCTTTGCACTTCTCAACTCAAATGCTTGCAAAAATTTCGTCAGCTAGCAAACACAGCTGCGTTTAAGCGAAAGAGTAGCACAAAATAAAACTAACTGTTCTTTCTGGACAACTGTTTTTGTAAGCGGTGCACCGAAGACGCGTAAACAAACAGCGATGTAAAGCATAATCGAAGTTTTGTCTTTAATCTTGTGTATGCTCTTTCCACAAAATAACAAAAACAAAAGCGATGCTTCCCGTTATTTTGTACTTATACTTTAATGCGCATACATTTATTAACTAGGTGGTTCGACGTTCGATTACTATAGGGTTAATCTAGTAAGTACCCAAGTAGTGATCGGCGAGGTAAGCACTTACCCATGGCCAATCGACACCTTCAGTTCTGCAGGGATAATAAATTTAGACTATGGACAAATTCTTTAAATTAAGCCTAAAGATATGCTAGAGAATAAGTTTAGTATTGTTGATATTATTAAGTCAAGACCCGAGCCAGCAGGTCTTGAGGATGATGGCGTTTCAGTCTTCTCCTGACCGTAGTGCGATGACTCGTTGTAAGGCGCCTAGCTAGTCTGTTTAGGTGACCTCCGAGCCTCTCCGTATATTTTTGTGCAATCGCCTGAATTTTGTCGCCAATTTTAGGCACTTTGAAGTCGCGTTCAATGTCCGCCGTTCTCATATACCATGGAGATCCTGAGATCCTCCTCAGCGTCTTGGCTTGAATCACGCGTATTTTGTTAAGGTGCGTTTTAGCGTACACCTTTATTGCATAGAAAAGGCTCGGAGCTAAAATGCACTTATAGATACGAACCTTGTTGTCCAGCGAAAGCTTGTTTTTAGCTGAGAGTAGCCAGGACATGCGTTTTAGTTTAGTTCTGTAAGCATGCAGCTGCGACTTGATATGGCTTGCAAACTTAAGCCTTCTGTCTAGAACGACTCCAAGATATTTGTGTGATGGCGAGTGGGTTAACACTGTACCATTAAGCGTCACACACGGGCAGCTCCGCACTCGATTTGCGAACGTCATGTTGGCGCATTTATCTGCATTGATGCACACGTTCCAATTCCTAGCCCATTCCTGAAATGCATCTAGATACTCTTGAAGACCTATTTTTGCCAGGTCTATGGAGCTGTTTTTGGTGAGCACCGCAGTATCGTCAGCGTAGGTTGCAACCAGCGTATCCTTTCGTGCAAGTGATGTGATAGATGAGTGTGTTGGCATATCTGCAGAGAATAATGAATACAATGTAGGGCCAAGCACACTACCTTGTGGAACACCCGCTTCTATAGGCTTGATCGACGATTTGTAGCCATCAGTCGCCACATGAAAAGAGCGTCCTTCCAGGAAGCTTCTTATTAGCAAGAAAAGCTGTGATGTTAGCAATTTCTTGGCTTTGTGTAGAAGTCCAGGATGCCACACTCTGTCAAAAGCTTGCTGAATGTCTAAGAAAGCAGCTACTGCGTATTTCTTCTCCTCCAAGGCCTCCAGCGCAAAGTTGACAACTCTATGTAGTTGCTCTGGGGTGCCATGCTGTCTGCGAAAACCAAACTGGAACTTGGGAATCGCACGGATGACAGCCTCAACACTCAGCATTCTGTTTAAAATCAGCCTCTCCATTATTTTTCCTAGAGATGGAAGAAGTCTGATACGAATCCACATTTGATGGTTGCTTTCCTGGTTTAAGTATCATGATGATGCTCGCCGACTTCCAGGCTCTCGGAAAGTATCCCAAACGCAGGATGCTGTTGAAAATGAGGACCAGGAATAGCAAAGCTTGATCTGGAAGCAGTCTGATCGTCCTATTGTCCAGCAAGTCCTCGCCAGGTGCTTTCTTCACTTTAAGTTTCGAAATTAGATTCTTAACTTCGTCCAGAGTGACAGGATCTGCGGGCAAAGCCATTTGAAACGGGGTTTCAAGTGACTCCGCAATCATTCGGCGATGGCTCTCAGGGGCAAAGTCATGTGGCCTGAATCGTTGCTCTAAATTTTTCGCAAACACTTCTGCTTTGTCACGACTAGTGCGGCACCAGCCTCCTGTAGGGTCCCTAAAAGCGGACTTTGTTGTGGGCAGCGTCTTGTACCTTTTAGTTATTTGCCATAGGGAGTAGTTAGTAGAAGCCTCCGTCCCTAGGCTATCGAGCAAGTTGCCAATTTGAAATTGCTTCCTGCGGGCCAGCACTTTGTGAAGACGGTTGGCCAACCTACTGTGAATCTGCTGGAGTCGAGTATCACCGGTTCTGGCGTACCCTCTTCTGACTTTGCGCTTAATTCGAAGGAGTTCGATGATAGCAGGAGAAAGCTGAAGCTGTCGTTGTTCGTTCGCCTGTTGACGGTTCCTAGGAGCAGCTCTTGTTGCAGCTAGTGTTAGCTGGTTCATGAAGATATTGATGGCGTTGTCGATATCCTCCTCCTCTTGAATTTCTATGCTGGGATCCAACGCCTCCTCCAAGTGCGCCTTGAAAATCCTCGTATCTGCACCACTAGCGAGTATACGAACGCGTAGTGGCTTCCTTAACGGAGTAGCGTAGACTTCAGCCAATATAGGAGTGTGATCCGAAGAATCTCGTGGAGCGTTCGGACATGGATCCTGTTGTTGTTGAAGCCGTTGGTAACAAAAAAATCTATTGCTGATAGTGTTTTTTGTGGGTTGCAAGAGTAGAAAGTGGGCTCTCCCGTTGCAGCAATCTGGAATTGGCAATTCTCTACTACTTCTTGCTACAGTTTGCCTCTGGAGTAGGCACTCGGGTTGCCACACGCGGGGCCCCACCATGCATGTTTGGCATTGTAGTCACCTCCAGCAATAAATTTGCTTCCAAACTCGGCGAACAGGGATTCAAATCCCACTCTGGTCCATGGTTCGTTGGGTGGGAGATACACGGCCGAAATTTCAACTAGTTCCCCCGATGTTAGCAGGTTCACTCTAGCTATTTGCCTATCCACAGTTGAGATAGCAGGCAGTGGAGTGTAGCTCAATAGCGAGCGCACAATGACTGAGGCGCCACCTTTGGCATTGCCGCTGGGGTGAAAGGTGTGGAGAGAAGAATATCCTGGCAGAAATAAACGCTGTCCTTCTTTCATATGCGTTTCTGTGGCCAGCATGACATCTATATTATGAGCACTGAGGAATAGCCGGAGTTCTTCAGAATTCTTGGCTAGCCCCCGTGGATTCCACAATCCGATTTTTATAGTCGGTTGCATCATTTTGGCATACGATAAATCAGAACCGTGACCAATTCTCGAAATGCCTTATTTGCCTCCAACGTTTCTTGGACCAGCTTGAATAATTGATCCATTCTTACGTTGATATCCTTTATTGAGGAACGCCAGGAATTTACTATCAGACAGCACGTTTGGTTCTCGCTGGGCATGTTTGAGAGCGCTTGGCCCAAGTTGAGCCCGTTTGGGGCGAGCTACATCAGCGTAGGAAGTGTTGCAACTGACAGTGATGGCAGGGATGAAACTACGAGTGATATCCTGGTTATGTTTTGCTCTTGAAGTGTTGCTGGAGTCAGAAAGCCTTGGCTTTGGTTTTAGCATTCTGCTTTTTTCAGCTCTGACTTTACATTTCTTGTCTGTTGAAGGATGATCACCTCCACAGTTGACGCACAAATAGTCATCACTAGTGCATAGTACCAAACCAGTCGTGTGCGAGCCAGCACACTTGCCACAGATTGGCTCTTGGAAGCAGTAAATTTTGGAGTGACCAAACATATGACATTTCAGACATTGCAAAATTTCGTTTCTACGAGAAGCGCGCTCAACAGTGATCCTATACTTGCCAAGTATATTTAGTTTTAAGATTCCTGGCGCTTGTGGCCCTTGTTTAATATTGACGAAAAATAGATTCTGGCGAGTCTTGTAGTTGACAGTTGCTTCATCATCTTCTGCATTAATCTTAATTTTGCGCCAGTCTGCCTTTCTGGGACAGTAAATGTTGAGAACTTCGAAGCCAAGCTGATCCAGAGCATTCTTGATATTGATTGTGGGCACGCTGGCATTTATTCCTTTGATGACTACCCTGTACGGCTTATCCTCCTTGAGTTGATGATGCCACTACTGACAATTAAGAGAGTTTAAATGCTTAATCGTCGTTCGGAATGCATCCGAGTTGACAGTATATATTCTTGAGACACCGAACTTCGATGTACGAATACTATAGTTGTCGGCACCAACGCAAGAGTCCAAGGTCATTTCCAAATTTATGGGGTTGTCAACGTTAGGCACACAAATCGCGAGCGTTTTTTGGGGTTGTTCATTTTCATTGGCAACTACAGGTGTTTCTGGCTCGTCGTCGGAACCAATTTCTGCTAAGTCCATCTGGATGACATGGCTAGCTTCATCGTCCAGAGCTGCAAAACGGTTATTACTTATTGCCGCTGCCTTGGAGGTGGATGCCGAATGATCAAGTCTCTCCCTTGGACTTTTCGCGACCTTCGGCTTAACTTTAGTCATATTTCTGGGAGGGCTTGCATAAACTTTAAGCTTCTTGCTTACATGCTGCTCACGGGATTGAAACGAACATTTTTTCTTTCGAGCTATTGTTGAGAATATGTCGCTCAATGAATTAGCAGTCGATGTGGCCATAGCCGAAGAAACATTGGGGCCCACTGTAGAAGCCACTGTATATGTAGAAGCAGATATCAAACTGCTTTGTGATATGGATATTGTGCAGGTAACGCTGGTATCACTGCTGGTTGTAATTGTCAGAGACGATGTTGCTAATTTGCTTTGGTAATCAGCGTAAATTTGGGAACGTAAAGATCCAGGGCTTACGCCAACACTTTTCCTCATCTCTTCCAGTTTAGTTTCCCTATTGCTAGGCAACGACTGCGACGATGAGTCTCCATCCATAATTACTATTGATCTTATTT
Organism: Drosophila ustulata; assembly: GCA_035047365.1. Lineage (NCBI taxonomy): Eukaryota > Metazoa > Arthropoda > Insecta > Diptera > Drosophilidae > Drosophila > Drosophila ustulata. Next base: position 1,193,124 of record JAWNPT010000095.1, read on the forward strand.
GCAGGCAAATAAGTAATTGTAAACAAACTCCAGATTGTTTGGTGAAACTGTACCAACCTCTCGCTAGCGCAAGGCGCAGGGCGAGAGGCAAGCGAAGCACTGCTGAAGCCTAGCTTATCGCTGTGAAGTACCGCAATAAGCTACCGCCACCGTAAGCAGTGGCTATAAATAGAACGTGTAACGAAAGAAACACAACAAAATGCTTGTGAAGATCACTTGCGAAGATCTGATTAGCGCGAACGTCCGAATGCAACGAGCCGAGGGTTGAGACTGACAATTATCTTTAGAATTTTTTCTTTATCATTAATGTCTTCTAATAGTATACACGACTTGAGTATTCTTAAATTTCTATTATTTTAAAAAAACTGTCTATAAATTTCTTGAAATTTTACAAATAAACTAAAGTTTTCTGAGAATACAGCAAATAGGCCTTTTTCAGGCAACTTTTCGTGCATGAACATATTTTTTCTCATCGCCACTTGCTTTAAAAATGTGTCTTCTTTTTTTTTATACAAAATTTTGAATGTACTTGAATCACTTTCTGCCTCTTTAATTTTTATTTGGATTTTAAAGACGTTTAGACATTTTTCAGTAATACTTATAAAATTATGATCGTCTGAATCTGCACTGTAAACGGTTGCCAAATCGTCAGTTTCGTTAGTAAATAATTGAATCGAACTTTTAGAGAAATCTTTATCTTCTATGTTTGTGTTATGTGTAATGTCTGGTAAACTGTTATTGATCTTTAGCGTGAATATATCAGTGTTATGTATATCTACTTTTCTTTGTACGTTTTCGTCAAATTCCTCTGATGATGCTTCAACAATTCTGCTAAGTCCGTCTGCCAAAGCGTTTTCCTTGCCTTTTATATATGTTATGTCAAAATCGAACTCGTTTAATTGCACTTTCCAGCGTTGTAGTTTTAAGTTTGGTTCTTTTAGATTGTTAAGCCAAACTAGGGGCCTATGGTCGGTTTTAATTATGAACTTTCTTCCGTAAATGTAATATTTGAAGTATTTTGGTGACCAATAAATGGCAAGAAGCTCTTTCTCTATTGTGCTATAATTAAGTTCATGATTTTTAAGCGAACGGCTAGCATAAGAAATTACTTTATTTCCTTGCATGAGCACGGCGCCTAAAGCATAATTACTTGCGTCTGTTACTACAGTGAATTGTTTATTAAAATCTGGGTATACGACTATCGGGTCGCTTTTAGGATTTTTAGTTTTTAAAAAAGGTTCTGTGTATTCTTGATCATGTGTGTTTATTTTAGCATTTTTCTTTAAGTATTTTATCAAGGGCTATGCAATTTTTGAGTAGTCTTTTATGTACCGCCTTAAATAACCTGTGATTCCTAAGAAACTTTTAATTTGTTTCTGGTTTTTTGGCAATTTTATTTTAAAGATTGCGTCGGCTTTCTTCTGACTTGGCTAAAGACCTTCTGAATTTATAGTGTGGTCAAGAAATTCGATCTCCTCTCTGATAAATTCACATTTGTCTGATTGGAGCTTTAAATTTGCTTTAGATAGGCAGCTGAATACAGAGTTAAGATGATTGACGTGTTCTTCTATATTTTTTGAAAATATAAGGATGTCATCCATGTAGACGATGCAAAATTTCCCAATAAAGGGACTAAGAATGTTGTTCATTAGTCTTTGAAACGTCGAGGGAGCGTTCCGCAGTCCAAACGGCATACGAAGAAACTCGTAATGTCCACTTGTTGTTGAAAACGCTGTTTTGTGTATATCTTTAATTTCTATTTGATAAAAACCTTTCGCGAGATCTAGGCTTCAAAATATTTTGCACTCTCCTAAGTTGTCAAAAATCTCATCTATATTTGGGATCGGGAAGCAATCTTCGATAGGTTCCTTATTTAGTTTACGGTAGTCTACAACGAGCCGCCACTTTTGCTTATTAGACTGGTCCATTTTCTTTTGAACTACCCATAAAGGGCTATTGTATGGGCTTTTTGAATGTCTGATGATAACTTGACTTAACATTTCTTCTATTTGCCTATTGACTTCGTCTTTATGTATTTCGGGGCTATTTGTACGTCTTTGAATAAATTGCAAGATCATTCTTTGTAACTATTCTGTGGTTAATTTTGCTTGTGAAACTCAAGTCTTGGCTTTCTTTATAAAAAATATTTTCGAATTTTTCTATACGGTTATTTATTAAGAGTCTTGCCTGTGGGTCAGTTAGATTCATTTGAATTAAGCTGTTTATATTTATATTTACTGGATATTGTTGTATAAAAAGGTCCAGGTAAACGTCATTTACTTTAAGCTTTTTGTTTGCGTAATCGATGACTGTATTCATATCATTGAGTATATTACAGCCTATTAGTCCATCGAAAGCGCTGTGAAAATTACATTCTAAAAACTCGCAAATATAACTTTCAGCTTTAAATTCTTGAAAACAAGGGAACCTGCATAACTTGTGTATTTTAAGTTTGTAACCCATTGCTTTAACTTCTAGTTCAATATCTGTTTTCCACTTTAATTAATCTCATTAATAACACTGAATTCAGCTCCTGTGTCAATAATAAAGAGTAGTGTTCTCTTTTTACCTTGAATTTTTATATATGGTAATCGTCTTGCCCCTCTATCTGAAAATTTACGTTAGACTGATTCAGATCCATTGGTTCAAAAATACGTTTGCTTTTGCTCAGAAACTTGCATAACATATTTCTGTTGTTTGTCGACATTCGAGTAGAGTTGGATGTTGTGTTATTATTCGACTGATTGTGATACCCCTGCTTTCTATTATTTGCGCTAAATGCACCTTCAGATCTTCGATTTTCAGTTTTTATACCCGCTACCCATAGAGTAGAAGGGTATTATAACTTAGTGCCAACAGAAAATGTATGTAACAGGCAGAAGGAGACATCTCCGACCCCATAAAGTATATACATATATTCTTGATCAGCGTCAACAGCCGGGACGATATAGCCATGTTCGTCTGTCCGTCTGTCTGTCCGTATGAACACCTGGATCTCAGAGACTATAAGACATAGAGACACCAAATTTGGCCTTCATACCCTACGCAGATCAAGTTTATTTCAAAAGTTGGATGCCACGCCCCCTTCGCCCACAATAAGCATTAATCTAGAAAAAGTCAAGTTTTATTTTTATTTAAATCGCGTATAACTCCAAAAGTTCTTTGTGTAATGATGTGTAATTTGGTAACCCATCTGCGCTTGTAATTTTGGTACAAATCGGATAAGTAGAACAAAATTTATTCGTGAAATTATTTATCGAAATTGTTGTGCCCAATGCATATGGGCGTTTTAAGTGTGTGAATGAGCTAGAGATATCAAATTTGGTGACAGTATTCATGTATCTCTTACGCAGATCAAGTTTGTTTTAGATTTTTGCCACGCCCCTTTCCGCCCCCAAAACTGTAAAAGCCGTAATAATAGACCTAGAGCATTGAATTTTGGTATGCATAATAACAATGATAGTCCGCTGTCCGCGCTTTGTTTGTTTAGTTGACAGTGTGACCATAACGGTCACAACGGTCGCCAACGGTGTTGGGGATTTTTACCCGCTATTTTCAAACATATACCAAAAAAACAAGTTTTAGTATATTTGGTATATTTTTTGTTAAAATATCATTTAAGTTTTCTCTCGAAATGGGTTGCGGGTATCATACGGTCGAGCACTCTCGACTGTAGCTTATTTACTTGTTGTAGCACTTTCTTGTTGGTCACCGCTAGCTTCACCAGAACTACTTTGTGTTACTATCAATTCGTTTACATTTTTATTATCGTTACTAAAATTGGTTCTAAAGTTTGGTTTATTGCATTTATTATTCTTTCGGGTCGGCCCGTATAATGTGTAGCTTTGATGTCTAGCATCTTCAATGATTTTGTAAGCATCATCTAAGGACTGCGGATTTCTCGCGAATATCATTGTTTTAGTAGGTTCAGGTAAGGTGTCTCTAAAAACGCGGAGTGCAATTCGGTTTACTTCGGAAGTAGTGTATGTATCATCGTTATGGATTAGTATTCGATTATGAACTCTATTAGACACATAATTAATTTTACTATAATATTCATCTATGGTTGATTCAACTCGACACAATTTTAACATATCCATTAAAACGTCGTAGTTTCTTTTTCATCAAAATGTTTTAAAATGATCTTCTTCAACCGCTCCCAATCGGTTATATTTCCATGTCTATGAAGCACTGGTCTGCATAGTCCTATAAATTTGTTTTTTATAAAGCCAAATTAAATGCTTTTGGTAGGCGCGTCGAAAACATTAAATGTTGGGAGAACTGTTTCTATTTGTGCTATTAAATCTGGTAGTTTATTTGTATCAGTACCATCGAAATTTTGTATTAATTTTATGCAATTCATGGTTGAGTTAAACGTGGCTAAGCTATTCTCATTAACTTAAAATTTTTTTTTTTTTTGATTTGAATCTTATGAGTAATTGCCTGCTTCTTATTTTAACAGTGTTCTTTCATCAATGAAAGCTTTCTCAAAAAAAAAGGTTTATAAGCTCCTTTGTTTAGCTATCTGCTTTACCTTGAGCGTATTAAAGCTTTCCTGATTTGTGTTAATTTCTCCTTCGCTTAGTGTCGGCTTTCGTAGTATGTTATCGGTTCTTCTTTGAGCCCGTCTTCGTATGCACGTGCCGATGAAAGCTTTCCAGATATGTTTTATGTTAATCTTTACATTGGTCTACGCTTGTTGGACCATGTGTATTGCAGAGTCCAAAAAGTTATTACCACCAGGTGCGTTGTTGTATTGTAAATTCTTACGGATGGCTGGTTTTACTGCTTAGTATTTATCCAATCCTTGTCGCCAGTTAGATGGAAAGTTGAGACCTCTTCGTCTCAGCTATGAAATGTGTAGATCGATGCGTTCAGCCACGACTTCTTAGTCGGTTATAGGCTGATAGTGACGGTATTCGATGTAATACCTCTTTCGACTTCTTTCTCGTGTAAAAAAAGGTTTCACAAAAAAGACTTCAGTTTAGTCTTACTATTAATTTATTTGTACATGCGTACTGTTCCAAGTCTGCTTAATCACTACTTTCAGCATAAGCTAGGCTTCAAGATTTTTAGTGAAAGCTTAGCTGCCGTGTAGATACTGTACATACATAATGAACTTAAAGTTAGGGTATGTGAGGGTGTACATGACTATATCGATTTAAATAAACAAGATGTAGAGTCCGAAGGTCACACTGTAAGAAACATTAGCAATATTAGAAGTATAACGCAGTTGTTAACCTAGAACCTCCCCGTACAACTAAAGAGATCGTTCAGTGCTATCGATGCCAGGAATTTGGACACACAAAATCATATTGTGCTAAAACTCACAGGTGCGTGAAATGCTCTTCCAACCATCCCACCGCAACCACCTGAATAACACCAAAGATAACAATAATAAAAATTACTTTGGTACATCTCAATAATTTGCTCCGCTTAGCAATTCGACACAACAAGCCACAGACTTCAAATCATACGCTCAAGCTGCTGCAGGAAATAGTATCTCAAACACGTCTCTAGAAAGAATAGAACAGCTTCTAGAGAAACAATTCCAACTTACCAATAATTTACTTAACATGATAATGTTACTCGTAAATAAGCTATGCAAGTAAATCTAAACCAACCAACCATTAAAATTAAATAACGTTATTTTTTAAAAACAAATGCCATCGACGTCATGCTTATTTCAGAAATACATTTCACTAGCAAATGCTTTTATAGAATGATTGGTTACGACGCAGTAAGAGCTGACCATCCGTCAGATAGAGCTCATGGAGGTGCCGCAATTTTTGTCAAGCACGGCCTTAAAATGCTATACAGGCTGCGACAATTGAGATAAAATGTATACATGCTGATGTATCAGTAACAGCGATTTATCTCCAAGATTCTCAATAAAAGGACTTGGATTTTAAAAACTTTTTCGAAGGACTGGGAACAAAGTTCATTGTGGGAGGTGATTTCAATGCCAAACATCCATGGTGGGGATCCAGATTGACAAACCCGAAACAATAATATAACCACATTGTCAACTGGAAAGCGAAACAATAATATAACCACATTGTCAACTGGAAAGCCTACATACTGGCCAACAGATAGTCGAAAAATTCCAGATTTGATTAATTTCGTAATACTCTCTGGAATTCCACAATCACACATGCGTGTAATGAAAAGCTTCGACCTTAACTTAGATCATTCATTTAAAAGCTATTTAGACTCAGCTATAAGCCTGGACACTTCGTTAAAAACAGCAGAGGAGATAGACTATGCTGTGGAGCTTTTCACAAATACAATACATACAGCGAGCTACAGAAACATGAATCATGCTCCTAATCATCAACATCCAAATCAATTGTACCTTTCAACCGAACTTTGATAAAAAATACAAAACAAAAGGAATCTGCGAAAACGCTGGCAAGAAACTCACTACCCTGCTGACAAAAGATTATACAACAAGGCTGCATCTGAGCTTAGACAACTGCTGTCGAACTTACGTAATGAATCTCTAGCTGCTTATCTGAGAAACTTAGGCTCTAATTCCTGCAACAACGAATACAACCTGTGAAGGGCAACCAAATACCTAAAGAGACCATCTGCATTCTGTGTTTCAGCCAAACGATGTAAATAATCCAATAACAGAGACTGAAGAAGAAAACTTTCTTGTCAAATGAGCTTGCCTATTAAAAGCATCAAGTATGAAGAAGTTGTGACAGAAATCAAATGCTTGAACAACAAAAAAGCACCAGGCCCTGACAAAATAGACGCCATCACCCTAAAAACTTTACCACCAAAATGCATTCGATTTCTCACCCTCATATTTAACGCAATTCTCAGACTAGAACACTTCCCAAGTCAATGGAAATGCGCAGAGATCATTATGATGTTAAAGCCACACAAAACAGAAACAGAATTGACATCATACCGTCCCATTAGTCTGCTGACAATATTCTCGAAAGTATTTGAAAAAATACTATTGAAGAGAATGTTGCCAATTTTGGAAGAACTTTCCATCATTCCCGAATATCAATTTGGATTCAGAAGAGGACACGGGACACCTGAGCAATGTCAAAAAATACTGCACTGCTGCATTTCATGATGTACAACAAGCGTTCGATCGAGATAAAGAACTGGCTACCATACTATACTCCATACTATTTATTAATCAAATCATATCTGACTAAAATATGCTTTTACGTGCAGTAGAAAAATGTCTCATCAGCACTAAGTCGCATTAGCGCAGGCGTCCCACAAGGAAGCGTACTGGGGCCAATTCTGTACACCATATATACGGCTGACATGCCAGGTACAAACATATGTATGCTGATGATACAGCCGTTCTGGCTACCAGCTCATCCAAAAATGAAGCGTCCGAACTCCTGCAGCGTGAGCTAAACTTAATTGAAGACTGGAAAATTAGAATCAACTCCCTGAAATCCGTCCAAATCATTTTTTCATTAAGACCAAACAGCTGTCCAAATGTTGCACTTAACGGCTCACCAAATCCACAAACTGCATGTGTGAATTACCTCGGGTTGCATCTCGACCGCAGATTAACATGGAAAAATCATATAAAAGCAAAGTGTCAACAGCTGAGACTTAAAACATTAAAAATGTTCTGGCTGTTAAGTCGAAAATCAGAAACCACTCTGGAAAACAAAATCCCCCTCGACAAATCCATACTAAAACCTGTCTGGACCTACGCTATACAGCTATGGGGAACTGCTAGCAACTCGAATATTGAAATACTTTAGCGTTACCAATCCAAAACTTTGAGACAAATTGTCAATGCTCCCTTCTACGTATCTAATGCAAACATTCACAAAGATCTCAACATCCCAACCATTAAAGAAGAAATAAATAAAATCAGTAAGAAATACATCGACAGACTCCAAATTCACGAAAATAATTTAGCCTTAAGCCAGTAGACAATAGCTTAACAGTAATAAGACTGAAAAGATACCACATTATCAATCTCCCCGATAGATAAATTCAAAATACTGTAAATATGTATTATATAATAGCAGGGCTCATTGGAATACTGCTATTTCTGTTAACTTAACATTCCTCATAAAATTTACTTATTGTTTAAATAAACAGATTGTAAATAAATAAATATGTACAAGTACATATTTTATGTGTCAAAAGTCCGATTGTATTAAACCTAATTTACAATAGCGAGCTTTTAGCCACACATTTTAATACTTTAAGACGTCCTCTCTATTACCGTGTGTATAGTTCGGAACTAGCTACCAAGTGTAGAGTAATAAGAGAAATAAGAAACTGCAAAATTAGTTTCTCAGTTGAATGATTATTACCTTGGATCTTCTAGTATTCGGGGATTTTACAAATAAAGGGAACAAAATGATGAATTTTTTAAGTTATGTGAACGTATTAAGGTAAGTGGTGAAGAATGAATAAAAATATGGAATATAATATAATATAAGTTATTTCAGTTTTTTTTTCAAAAATATTAAAAATTGTTCCCAGAACGAGTATAGAATTTATTTCTTGTCATATTGGAAAAAAATCGATATGTAAAACAAATTTTTTTTTTATTTTTTAATTTTTAAAAGAATTTTTCACCACATTTTTTGCAGCTTCTTAGTTTTTGTGTTTTTAATTACTGCTTTTAAAAAGATGTCATCAAAAGTTGCGCGCTTGATTAGAAGAGTTTGTAAGTTTTCGGTGTGAATTAATATGTATTAATATTGAGTGCTAATTCTTATGGTAAATTGTTTGAACTTTAGTAGGCGTTTTATGTTACAAACATCTTGCTATACCCGTTATTCATAGGGAAGAAGGGTGATATAACTTTAAGCCTACCGAAAAAGTTTGTACGCGGCAGGCTGACGGCATCTCCGACTTCATTAAGTATATTCATATATTCTTGATCAGCGCCAACAGTGAAGACTGATTCTGAAATCAAAACTGCTGTCTTTGAAGATTATTAAATTATCTAAGCATTTGAAAAATTAAAAAAAATAAAAAAGTGCATAGGGTATTTTTAAATCGAGCCCGCTTAATGCGGAAGCGCTGACTTATTATGTTTCAGAGTCTCTTTCTCCCTCTGTCTTGTTCTTTCCCTTGCTCTTGAGAATTTATATAGCAATTTGCCAAGTTATATTGTAAAAGTAATAAATTGTCTCCTGCTAACATGAATTATTTGCCAGTGGCTCAAAGCGTGCCCCAATGTTTATATGTACTTATTTTTCTGTGTGGCTTTTGCGCCCGTTTGCATTTGGCGAGAAGTCGAGAAGGCGACACAATTATTATCCCGACGTCCGTGGCGGCGTTTACTGCCCACCAATGCAAAGCACAGCGACGCAACTTTTAAATAAACTTTCATATTTTTGCATACTTGAGATAACAAATTGCATGTTGTATGTCGTTTGCTATGCTCATTCCGCCCTCCCACTTATTCTCACGCTTACCGCATGGACGCCGACAAATGCAGTCAAGACTTCTGTGCATTTGTTGCACTCTCATAACAAGAAAACTTTAAATTAAATTGTTTTCTTGGACTCTCGCAGCAAGTCCTTTGTTATCGTTGCGAGTACTCGTAGCATGGGCTAGATTAATCAACTTATTTTAATAGTATAATATTTTATTGCGCGCAAAATATTGCAAGTTTGTAATTCGTATTTACGGAGACCTTTCAATTCCAGTGGAAGCGAACCATAAATATGAACGCTTTTCTCTGCTTCAGATTGTACTAAATAAAATTGTTGACACTGACAGAATTATGAAGGCCCGTCGATGGTTGCGAATTTAGTAAACTCAGATATACCTTTATTCAGTGTAAATGTAAATATTTATATGCGTCTGATTCAGGGATTAAAAATAGCCACATGTTTAAAAGCTGGAATGAATTCAATAGTGATTTTTTTGAGAAGCCCACAAATTATATTTTTGATAGCTTTGATAAATGTAATTAAATGATCAATTTAAATGCATTTCTACAGTGTCTTTATAAAGTGACTTGTAGCTATATAGCGTACGAGTTATATGATGAATTAAGTGTCCCAATTGTAATTCTATTTGTTCAACAGACACATCAATTTATTTATTATATACATACTATATACACAGAAAAGTCGACAGTGTTCTGTACAAAGATATTGAACAGTTTTAAATGCATACAAAAATAAATACTTTATTAATTTTATTTTTTTTTTTATGTTACTGTGGAAATCATTTTCCACACTTCAAGCACTTTTCTCTGATGTTTGCCATCCGCTGTTTTTACTTATATAGTGCTTTAATGACAAATTAAATACTCTCAGTGCTTATATCATTATATGCTAGCTTATCCGAGGTTTACGGTTTATTGAGATGCTGACAAATCGGATCTTTGAAAATTGTTAGATCTAAAAGCTCAATTTATATTATTTATTGCTGATAAATTTTTGACTCACACTTTAACTCTAAACGGTTTTAAATTGACCAATGTGGTAAAATGTTTTTGAGTCATTGGCAAAGGAGTTGTAAGAGACCCATTAAAGCACTACACGTACTGTAAACGTATGTACATATAAATTAAGTTATATGTGAATCCGAAAGCGGGTACGAATATAACATTTATTCCGCAGGATTTGCCAAATATACTCTTTGGAGCGTTGATTTGGCGCCTGGCATTTCCGTCTAAAATTTGTTGGCTTTGTCGGCAAAAGTTTCTGCAGCAGCTCCAGATACATGCATATGTTCCGGTTAAGTGGTTTTTGTGGCTAAAAAGCGGAAAACTCATTAAAGTTTATTTCAAACACCAACAACAAGAAAAGGCAGCAGAATGAAGATAGGCGGATGGGCATCCTTCTCCGAGCCGCTCCAGAATGTGCCCTCAAAAGTTTTGGTCAAAAATTGAGACATATGCACTTGCCATTTGTTTTACTTACACATGCATTCGCAAACACACACACACAAGTATGTACATACATATATATATTCATACATATATATATATATTTTTCAACCCATGTCCATATGGTAGTCAAGTATTTGCCTCTCTATTGACATTCAGTTCGATTATTTGCAGCAAACATTAAGGCCGCTGCCACTTTTGCTGCGGTTTTTTGCTAAGTTTCAGCATGCAAACTAAATGTGCCTGGAAATTTAATGTGGCTTCAATTAGATTCCAACAAGTAAGTAAGCTGGCATTTCTTGCAAACAACCATATCTGTAGATTGCGAAATCAACATGTCGATGCACGAAAGTATAACAAATATCGAATTTCATAGAAGTGCTTTTTTCTTTTATTTTCATTATGAATTAGGACATTGATTTCAAATCTTTTTGACAACCATTTTCTATACTATTTATTCTATCTGTCTATCGTTCACCCAATGATGGTTAATGTTTTTTTTTTTAATTCCTACTTTATCTAAAATTGCTCCATTAAAGTTATTACACAGAGAGAAAAATGATGTGCTAAAAACAAGAATGAAAATTATCATAAAAGAATTCGCTCTTAAAATCAGTGTTTAAACTAGATTTATTTAGTTAGTTTGCTTTTAATAATTAAAATTTAAATCATGAATATGATCAATTTTTCGAACCAAAAAATTCTTGAAATATTTTTCATATTCATGAATTAAATTTTTGGTTGTCTTAAAATGAAGCGTTTAGTTCTATTTAAGATAAAGTCAGGAGCTGTTCCGATTAATTGTTCATGTGGTTTGTCGCGGGGGTCCTGGTTTCCAACTCTCCGCGATTTGGATATAAAATGTTTACTTTGGAAATAATGAGTAGTAACATTTAAAAAAGGGAGTAACCAACTATATTAATAAAAATATAAAATGAAAATTAAAATACTTTTTTTTATAAGCAATCTAAATTCAAGTCTATATCCTCCAAACTATTAGATAGCGAATCTTTGTTTGTGCTTGGTGATTTTAATTTACCAAATATATCTTGGTCTGCTGAAAATAATACTCTAGTTCCTTCTTTTCCGCATGAATTTCTAAATGGCCTTCTTGATCTTTCTCTATCACAAATTAACCATATTTTTAACTGCAATAACCGTCTTCTTGACTTAGTATTTGTATCAGATCCTGTCTATGCCTCCGTACGTAGAATTGACCCTCTTGTAGTTCCTGAAGATTCTTATCATCCAACTTTAGAGTTGTCAATTGAACTACCGGTTTCTGAGCACATTGACATACCTAAGCCAGTAAATATACCACTGTGTTTTAAAAATGCAAATTTTTATAAATTAAATGATCTCATCTTAAATTATGATTGGTCTCTTTTTTATGATTCCATAAATTTAGAATGTGCTTTGACTATTTTTTATAATACTTTACAAAATTTTTTTGCCCAGTGTGTTCCTCGTAGACATCCATTGAAGTCTAATAGGCCACTTTGGTTTTCTCGGGAATTAAGTGGATTAAAAAACTTAAAGTCACGATATTTCAAAAAATATCAACGCACAGGAAATTCTTCTGATTTCGCGCGATATGCTATTGCTAAATCGAATTTCGTTTCACTTAACACCCAACTTTACAATATTTATCTGCGTCGGTGTCGGTTACAGTTTGCTCAGAATCCTAGACAGTTCTATAGTTTTGTTAACTCTAAACGAAAATGTTCTTCACTACCTTCCTCAATTTCATTTCAAAATAAGACTGCATGCAGTGATCAGGCCGCTGCCGATCTGTTTGCAGACTTCTTTCAATCTACTTACTCAATTGACAGCTATTCACCCCATATATCTTATCCCTATAACTTGCAAAAGTCTAACTTTATTCCTGAGCCGGTGATCACTGAATGCTCCGTTTTAAGCGAACTCAATCAAATAAAACCTGTATTTTCACCCGGTCCAGATGGTATTCCAGGCTGTGTCCTTAGGTATTGTGCGGAATCATTGCATTTACTTTTACATAAATTATTTATTATGTCTGTTGAGTCTGCCTCTTTCCCGGCTATATGGAAGGATTCATTCATAATCCCCTTGCATAAAAATGGTTCGAAACATAACGTTAATAATTATAGAGGTATTTCCAAATTGTCCGCTATACCGAAACTTTTTGAGAAAATTATTACATCTCAACTTAGTCATTTTTGTAGATCTATTGTCTCTCCCTTCCAGCATGGTTTTGTTAAACAGAGATCTACGACTACCAATCTATTAGAGTTTTCTTCTCTAGTGATCAAAGGTTTTCAGAATAAGTTGCAGACTGATGTTATTTATACTGACTTTAGTAAAGCTTTTGACTCTGTTAACCATTTCCTTTTAGTTAAAAAATTAAACTTGATTGGATTTCCATACAATTTCCTGTTATGGGTATCTGACTATCTTAATAATAGAACTCAAACAGTAATATTTAAATCCGCAACTTCTAAACCTGTCTTTGTAACCTCAGGTGTTCCTCAGGGTAGTCATCTCGGTCCTCTTCTTTTTAACCTTTTCATTAACGATCTTCCCAATGTTATTTTAAATTCTAATATCTTAATGTATGCTGATGATGTCAAGATTTGCCTAACTTATAATAATATAGCTTCTAACTCTCTATTGCAAGCTGATCTTGATCGTTTTTATTCCTGGTGTAAAAGTAATTATCTACTACTAAATTGTTCGAAATGTAAGGTTATGTCGTTTTACAGAAACTCTGCTAACATCTGTAATTATACTCTTAATATGGTACCTCTGATTAGAGTAGACGATGTGAATGATTTAGGAGTTCTTCTAGATCATAGGCTAAAGTTTGACAAACACATTTCAATTACTGTCAACAAAGCGACTCAAGTTCTTGGGTTCATCAAGCGATGGGCAAAGGAATTTGATGACCCTTATACGACAAAGCTTCTTTTTGTTTCGCTTGTCCGTCCCATTCTGGAATACGGTTCTTGTATTTGGTCACCACAATACTCAAATCATAAAAATCTTATCGAGTCTGTACAAAAGAAATTTCTACTTTTTGCGTTGAGAGGCTTTAACTGGGTTTCAGGTATTGACTTACCCTCTTATTATAGTAGACTTCTTTTACTTAATCTTCCCTCATTAACTAATCGTCGTAGCATGCTTGGGGTTATGTTTATAGTCAACCTACTAAAGGGTGAAATTGATTCTCCCTACCTGCTTAGGCATATAAACCTTTCTGTCCCAGTTAGACATACACGTAACTTCACACCTTTATCCCTTAACCTATGTACAACTAACTATTCTAAGCATGAACCTTTTCGAGTTCTCTGTGCTGACTACAACAGACTCTACTGTGTTTTCAACGCCGATGCATCTCTTATAAATATTAAAAATTGTATTCTATCATTCTTAACTAACAATAATTAATAACTAACATGGTGTTGGAAATTAAAACAAAAATGTAATACTAGCTAACTAACCTACCATCTGACCTGATTGGGTTTTTTTCTGGGTTTTCCCCAATCCATGCAGCGAATGCTGGGTTAGATTAATATTGCTTAAACACCCCCAGAGATTTCAAATTTTAATTTTAATTGAATTATTTTTTTTTCCTATTTTAAACTATACAAATATTTTTAATCATAATGTTACTCTTTTAGTCATAATTATATTAATTTCTTCAATGTCGACTGTTCATAGTCGACTTTAAATAAATAAATAAATTAAAATTGAAATCATGAATATGATACATTTTTCGAACCAAAAAATTCTTGAAATATTTTTCATATTCATGAATTAAATTTTTGGTTGTCTTAAAATGAAGCGTTTAGTTCTATTTAAGATAAAGTCAGGAGCTGTTCCGATTAATTGTTCATGTGGTTTGTCGCGGGGGTCCTGGTTTCCAACTCTCCGCGATTTGGATATAAAATGTTTACCTTGGAAATAATAAGTAGTAATATTTAAAAAAGGGAGTAACCAACTATATTAATAAAAATATAAAATGAAAATTAAAATACTTTTTTTATAAGCAATCTAAATTCAAGACTTTGGTTCTTGATTCCAGAATTTCCCTTTCTGGTGCAATTTTGAAATTTTTTCATTCTTGAATCAAGAATATATAGTATTTTTGAATTCATAATGTTTCTCATATTCTAAATAACTAAAAAAATCATGAATGTCCAATTTAGAGTTTTTGTAGAATTTCGATTTTGATTTAAGAATTTACTTTCCTGGTTCAATTTTGACATCATATGAGCATGATTGAAGAATATTTCCTTGATTTTAGCAGGTTTTTGTACCCGCTACCCATAGGGTAGAAGGGTATTAAACCTTAGTGCGAAGAGAGAATGTATGTAACAGGCAGAAGGAGCCAGCATTCTTGATCAGTGTCAACAGCCGAGACGATATAGCCATGTCCGTATGAACATCTAGATCTCAGAGACTATAAGACATAGAGACACCCAATTTGGTACAAAGGTTCCTGCATTCCTTACGCAGATCAAGTTTATTTCGAAAGTTAGATGCCTCTTCGCCCACAATATGCATAAATCTAGAACAAGTCAAGTTTTTTTTATGTAAATCGAGTATAACTCCAAAAGTTCTTTGTGTAATGATGTGTAATTTGGTAAGCCTTCGGTGCTTAATACTCTTAATATACCCTGTCATTTTGGTAATCGGATAGGTAGAACAAAAGTTATTTGTTAAATTATTTATCAAAATAGTTGTGCCCAATCCATATGGACGTTTTAAGTGTGTGAATGACCTAGAGATTTCAAATTTGGTGACAGTATTCGTGTAGGTCGTGTAGATTTTTGCCACGTCCCTTTCCGCGCCCAAAAACTGGAAAATAATAATGGACCTAGAGCATTGCATTTTGGATTTTTTTCAAATATATACTAAAAAAAATACAAATGTCACTTTATTCTTTGGTATATTTTTACTAAAATATCACTTAAGTTTTTTGTTTTCTCTCGAAATGGGTTGAGGGTATCATACGGTCGAGGACTCTGGACTGTAGCTTTCTTACTTGTTTTCTCTGTGTATGAGAAGCCTGTGGTTTTGGAATAAAGTAAATAAAGTTTTTCGATCGATCGAGGTTCGAACTTTGCCTTCGGGGGAAGTCCTGTCAATAATTTGCTTATATGTGATTTCTACCTTTCTTCATATGTATAGGGAGCTACAATTTTTACAACAATATACGGTTATGACGAACAACAAACTAATACATCAAATAAATAAGTATTTAAATTTAGGATTTTGGAATTGGTCTTAGGAATTTGTCGATGAGATATGGAAAAATTCTATAAATAACTTGAACAAAAAAATGTAATTATTTTAGTATTTCAGAAATAAAAAAGTAATAATTTAACTCATAGGAAATAAGTATATGTGAAAAAACCCAAATTTAAAAAATATGAATGATTTTTTTTTTTAATTTCAGTAATTTATTTGTTTTCCGCCATTGCTTAACACCTCTTTTATTCGCTTTGGGATTAAGCTTTTTCTGCCCATTCTGCGAGCAAAGTCCTCTAGAGGTCAGCCGTGACCCATTTCTATATACTTTCTTGGAAAATAACGTACATACATATATTAAAATGCAACGCGAGCCAAGGTACGAGGCAAACTGGCTAAATGAAAAAACTGAAAAATTAGTCTTTTAACCTGCATTTTCACTTTGAAAAGCGAACCGACTATCACATGAATGGTAGGTATTAAATAGTTCTGGTTCTTAATTTATCTGATATCAATTTGTGATAACTAAGACATTGGTCTATTAACTGAAATTATGAATTTATTTTTCGCGCATCTGACATAAATCAGCTTGGAGGTTTCTAGTTAAGCACAATTTTAATGGTTATTGGGGAATATAAATTTTTGTTTTGAATTACACAATTTGCATGCGGTCAGTTTAGCAAACGCACATATTAAATGTACCTTTGATTGCCTTGTGAATTGTACCCTTTTCCAAAAGCACGTGCTTATAAATTTATAATCACAAAGAGACCAAGAACTGTGCACCTATTGTACTATATATGTTATAGTACTCGTATAGTATGCACATATGAACACTTTAATTAACTGCAGCAACCTCACGTAGATGGCATTTTCAGTTTTTATGCTTAATGTCTCCGTCTGTGTGTGTTTGTGCAGTACGAGTATGTTGCAGCTTGTGCCCGCGAGCGATGCGAGGGCAGACCGGAAAATCACCAGCACTTAAATAAAGTTACACCTTTTAACTTAACTATAATCACCTAGATTCAATACGATAATTCACATTAAAAAAATACACATATGCTTAAATGTGCTCCAAGTTTTTATCGTATTTTATTGGTGATTAATCATGATTTTTCCCCGAAATTGTGAAGCATATAAAATTTATTAAAAAAAACCTTAATTTGAAGCGTCATGATTTCATAATATCTAATCAAGTCAGCTCGACTATCGTCAAAAAATTGAAATATTTATTAAATGTTTTACAACTAAACTAACTGGTCTTCAGCTGAAGAGGGAATTGTACTTCATTTTTAAATTATCAAACAATCAACAATGTTTGTCTTAGTCGAGCACACTCGACTGTAGTTCTTGTTCTTGTTTATATTACAAGTGTTCTGAGTATTGTGTTATTATACTCAGTTGAGGAAACAGACTGCAGCTTTCTCAATCGTTTGGAAATGCACATGAGATTTATTTAGTTTTAAGTTATTTTAAAAGATGATTTTTATTAATTTGCCTGCGCTAAAGGCTTGTGCAATAGTCGAGCTTCTCTTGTGTGCCATGTTCTTTTGTTGCCGCTTTTTTTCTGTTCTTGTTTTTTTTTTGGGAACAATCGTATTGCTCTCCTGCCCATTATGTGAACAGCAGACGGCGGCAGCTGTCGCCTTATGATTTAATAAAGTTGTAAGTGTGCGCATCCTCCTCGCATTTCAATGTAAGAGTCGTTTCATACGATATTATGAACGACCGCGTTTTCATCTTGGTCCTCATCATCGGTAGCAGCCTCCTATGCCATCCCATCCCATCCCATCCCTTCCTGCATCGCATCGCACGGCATCGCATCGCATCGCATCGCATCGTTTCCAGCCAGCCATATCATCTGGCTCCGTTGGATGTTATCGCAGAATGTTGTCGTTGCTGGGCCGTTGCCATTCTCGTTGTCCTCATCGTCGGCGGGTCATATAAAATTGTGTTAAAACACTTGCGCCATGCATGTCACCGTTCCCTCTTCCCGCTTCCCCTCCCCCTCCCAGCCCTTATTTCCTCTTCGCAATGACTCCTATTTGGCCACGTAACTCGTTTTTGGCTGTACCCTCTTTCTTCATTAAAGTTTCTATTTTTTAGGCATTTATCTGCTTAATACCCAATCTCTGTAGAGCCCCAGGACCTTAGACAATAAGAGTTGAGCTACCAAAAAGGCATTATGAACATATATGTTTTTTACTGCTCACATATTAAGATCAATGTTGTAGTCTTATATATAAACCTGGGACTGTAATAATTAAAAAAATGATTGTTATTACAGTTGTTTATATAAAACTCAAGTTGTTATTGTGCCTAAGGACACCAATCATATTAATTCATTGTCTCCGAGAAACGACGAGCTAATGACTGAAGAACTAAAAAATGTCGATGTTCTGAATTAATTTTAAAAAATATATTTAGTCGAAATTTATACTTCAGGTAAGTTAAGAAAAATCAATTGCAGTTTTTTTGCTTACCTATCAAAATTGGCCATATTTGCTCTATGTATAGTATAACATTTTTTTAAAAATGTGCATTACTAACTACAAGTTATTGGCTGTCAAAACAAATAAAAGGTTTTGTTTCTGCATGAGTTAGAAGCAAAATACAGTTCCTCTAATTAAAAGCTGCACTCTACAAATTTCAATAACACCCATAAATCAGGCATATTCGCATGGGGAGATTGCCATAAAAAAATGCATACGCAACATGTTCTCTTACATACATACATATATGAGAACAAATTCTCAGGTATTGGAAAATGGTTTTCATATTGTAAATGCTCTGTCCACAGCTTTGGCTCAAACATGAGCACGTAAAAACTTTTTCATCTAGACACTGGGATGCACAATAATATGTTACTTACTATATTTGTATGTATGTATGTACTCGTATGCTGAAATAATATTAGATACGTAGCCCTCACAAGTTGGGAAACTACAATAAAGTATTCTAACTTGTGGAAAAACAAAATAAAATATATCGTTGATAGACAATATGCTTCCTAAAATAGCTTATTTATCATGGGGTATTTCGATTTTTTTACGCCTGTTGACAAAATCCATGGTGGGCATAGGGTATATTTATTTGTTCTTCTTATAGTTTATAGTCAATAGAACGAATTTATATAACAATTATTTTCCTTCGAAATGCTGTTAACGAATTATTAATTCATTAAAGTCTGGTTGCTTTCCAAAATGAACAAAAAATAAGCTTTCAAGAAAATCAAAAAATGTATTTTTTGAATATCGAGTTGGAAATTAAAATATGATTTTTTTTAAATTATTTTGATGTTATTTATATTTATTATTTATATATATATATTTGTTATTTTTATATATATTATAAAAAAGTCAAAGTATTATTATTAATATCTATTTACAAATGAAAAAAATTATACATTTCTAACCAAAACCTTTAAAGTTATTTATAAAAAAACATAAAAAGTCAACGTACGATTCTCAAACATAAGTAATATTATTGAAATAAATAAAAATAAATAAATGATAAATATGAAATAATTGTCGGGGAGCATAATAAAGAAGCCAATCCTTTACTATTTGCGTTTTGTGTTTGGGATCATTGTCTTGTTGGAAGATCCAGCTCTCACCACGGCACAACTTGTCCACGGAGGTCTTCAAATTTTTTCCCAAAATGCTTTTATATTGGAAGCGATCCATATTTCCCTCAATAAAAATCAAGTTCCCCACTCCAGACGCTGCAACTGCTCCCCAAACCATAACACTGCCACCATCATGCTTTACTTGGGATCCATGGATTTGTTGGGTTTTCTCCAGACTTTGGCTTTCCCGTCATATCCAAATATGTTGTATCTGGACTCATCCGTAAATAGAACCGTGTTTTAAGGTTGGCTATTGACGTTAAATAATATTTAAAACAAAACAGTATCATTACTTTTTCTGTAAAAGCTTTTGAATGGTACAAATTTTAGAATATGGGCTCGTATGTAGAGTTTTGTCCGGGACTGTATATCTTTTGTCGAGATTTAATTCTAGATTGAGCGCTTCTCCTCTTATGGGAATTTATTTGTTTATACGCCAGTTTAAACAATTTTTCTATTATACATTAACTTCTTATTATTTTGATTGATTATTTGATTTATATTTCCGCATAAACGATTGAAACATTAACATATGGGCATTTCCAAAATCGCGAACGGGACATTCGTACGCGTTCAAAGTAAAAAAACGGTAAAAAGGAAACGATTTTATTTTCAAATCAAACGCTTAATGTATAGCATTTTATTAGTTCTTTCATTACTACAAAGATTGTTGTTGGGTATTTTTTCATTTAGATGATAATTGCAGAATTCAAGTGATTCGCACGGGACACAAAACGGAAGTTTGAGAGGTCAAGCAATTAAAACGCCAATTTCAGCGAATCCAGCGGCAATATTTTAATGCAACTAATTTTAAACTTTTGTGCATTGATGCCTATTCAAAAAGGTTAAAAAATTTTTCTAAGATAACTTGTATTTTTTTTTAAACTTAATTTGAAGTAAATTCGCACGGGACATCGTGCACGGGACATTTTTTACCGCCACTACTTGTATCTTATTGTCATTGCTCTTGTTGGGAAATATTTAATATGCACATCGAAAAAATATTTTTAAATTAACAAAAATAGTGAATTCATTTATTTTTACATAAGAGGAAACTTAATAAATACGTTTACAAATTTGTAAAAATTTGTTTTTAAAATCGACACTAATATTGTCGTTAATATAAAACTCCTTAATTTTGTAATCTAAACTCTCTGGTAGGCTCATTTCAGATGTAGATTGCAAAAAGCAATATTCTTTTGGGGAATTTCTTTAAATTTGTTTAAAAAAATTTTAAGTACTTTTACTTTCTTTTCTAAGTCTCTTGGCAGAGCATTTTCAGCTTTCCCTAAGGTTTGCTTGGGATCACTTTTCTTTTTTGTAGCATCTAGTTTTTCCGCATCTCTCTTTTCTGTAAGCTTTTGTCGATATTGGCGCTTACATATGCGCTCAAGCTGCATCTTCTTTTCCACCACTTCATTACTTTAATTTGTTACTTCCGCTTTGCAGTTTAGCCTAGTGTTCCGCATTCTTATCTTGTTTTTTAATTTATAGTTTTCCCATTTTATTGGGTCTTCCTTCAACTTATCTCTCCACCGTTTACAAATTTCTCTTTTTTTTTGGCAACTCTTTACGCTCATCTACATTTAAATAATTTAAAATGTTATATAGATAAAAAAAAAACAAAATTTATTTGTATCATTTTTTTATGTACTTACGGTCGCGCACGGGACAAACTTCAAATGATCACCAAAAATACACATTTTTTTTTTCTCAAAAATTTTTTTATATAGTTACTGCACACATAAACTCTGTTTGCAAAAAAATTTTGATGCAATTCGAGCAAGTGCTTTGGATCTAGTGATAAGAAATGTTGTTTTTCGGTCGCGCACGGGACATTAAAATAAGCGATAATGCAAACCTAAATTTTTACCGTTATTGGTGATCGCATGTTACTTTTTGCAAAAGCAAAAGACCAAGCATAATGCATATATTTTAGAAGTTATAATCAAAACAAAATACGCCCCTACAAACATCATAATGACAAAAGGTGAGTTTGCCCGACTTTGCATTCGAATATTTTGAAATCTGTAAAAGATAAAAGCAAAATTCTTTCAAGTTTAATAAACTTGAACATTTTTTATGCAACCATGATGAAAAAAATCATTTTCAAGAACTTTTAATTTTTTGGCCGCGGTGGACCTTTTTGTGGAATTGCCCATATGCTTAATTTAATTATGCATTTCCGACAATCGTTGCTGTAACATTACTTAAATTATGTGAACATTTTTTCTTTATTAATTTTATAAATAATATATAATGTAAGTAAATTTTAAAATATATACATTTTGTTCGTACTGATATTTGACGGTTGTTGTTGTTAAAAGTTTTTTCTTTTTTGTTGTTTTTAAAATGAGATACATTTAGAAGGCAGTATACAAAAGGAATCTTGTATTTGATTTTCTTGTGGATATTGTTTTCGATGAGTTACGTCATCAGCTGAATTGTAAGTAACCAAGGCGTGAACAAAAACGTCTTGTTTGATTGCCTTGCCGTTGTTTGTCACGCTGCAATTCAAAAATGCATTCAATTAAGTGGAAAAAATGGCGTTGAAAAGTTGACAAATGGAAGGGCGCGGGGGAGGGCGGAATAAGTGAGTGAATGGGTCGGAAGGAGTTGGAAAATGAGTGTCATAAATTAATAAGGGACACACGATGAATTGAATGACGCATTGTGATTGCATTGAATTTCACTGAATTGCATTCTCGATTCATTTACAACTCTGCCTTGGAAGCATATCAATTGACACAGTTCTTTTGGATGCTCCTTTTGCGGTGTTGTGACAGTCTTTTGTCCCTTTGTCGCTCCAATGAGTGTAAAAGTGCAATGTACTATGGTATATGTGCAACAACATCATCGATTTTATATCTACTTTTTATGACGAGAGACAGAGACAGAGACAGAGACAGAGAGAGAGAAAAAGAGAGAGTTTCAGGAGAACTTCCCTGAACATCGCATCGATTCAACCCAACTCCTTTGCCATCAAACAGCAAATCCCAATCTGAGCATAAACGTGACAATACTATAAATCGGCAGATTGTCGCCCTTCACGCGGAATTCTAGTTGACGCTTTCATAGTCATCATTAGCGTCGATAACACCTACGTTGTCATTTAGCTTAATGCCGAAAGCGACGACAGCATAAAACGTTTTGAGTCTTGGATTACAAATGCAGCAAAAAACAAGTAAGAAAGCTACAGTCGAGAGTGCTCGACCGTATGATACCCGCAACCCATTTCGCGAGAAAACAAAAAATTTAAATGATATATTAACAAAAAATATACCAAATATACTAAAATTAGTTTTTTGTATATATTTGAAAATAGCGGGTAAAAATCACAACACCGTTTTGGTCACACTGTCAACTAAACAAACAAAGCGCGGGTAGCTTCAAGTGAATTTTGCATATAAAATTGATTCTTTAATAACTTCCTTGTTTTTCAATCGATCTCAACCAAATTCACAGGAATCATTGAGAATATAATTATTATTATGCATACCAAAATTCAATGCTCTAGGTCTATTATTACGGCTTTTACAGACTTTTGGGGGGCGGAAAGGGGCGTGGCATCCAACTTTTGAAATAAACTTGATCTGCGTAGGACCTATAGGAGTACTGTCCCCAAATTTGGTAGCTCTAGCTCTTATAGTCTCTGAGATCCAGGTGTTCATACAGACGGACAGACGGACAGACGGACATGGCTATATCGTCTCGGCTGTTGACACTGATCAAGAATATATATACTTTGTGGGGTCGGAGATGCCTCCTTCTGCCTGTTACATACATTTTCTGTTGGCACTAAGTTATAATACCCTTCTACCCTATGGGTAGCGGGTATAACTACGGATCGATTTATTGGCTCCGGCACTACGAAGTTAGACGCACTGCGCTGATTAAACAAAGCTAAGCTTGCAACAATTAACGATATCGTATATAGCAGCTAAGTGCAGTCGATATATTTTAGAGCAAAAGTTGTGAAACAGCTCTTTGCGTAAATAATCGATGAATATATACATACATTTTCTATTACTTAGATATATTAAAATCAATATATTTATTAATTTCATTATGATTAATTGTAACATATTTAATATTTTTTCGCTTAAGCTGAATTTAATGTATGATTAATTAATGTAGTCTTGTAGGTAACGTTGAGATTTCAAATGCAACGGTGCAACTTTTCCGCTATTAAAAATTTTATATTTGATGCACTTCCAATTAATGACTTAAATTATAAAAATAATTTTAATTTGGGAATAAAATTACATTCAGAGTCAAAAATACTTGCTTTGAAGCCAATTACGTTGGAATACGGTCCACAGTGCAAGAAAGTACCAACTTCATAAAGTGCACAACTATAAAGAAAAGAATATGATTTGTGCCTTTAAATGTCATATTTAAACGGCAGCAAAAACACATTGAATATTTCCATTTAACATTTATGTAAATCAGCGTTGAAAGTGTAAACCAAAATAAAGAACAATAGACTGTGTTGGTTTGCAAGTTGGGTGCTGACTTTTTATACCCGCTACCCATAGGGTAGAAGGGTATTATAACTTAGTGCCAACAGAAAATGTATGTAACAGGCAGAAGGAGGCATCTCCGACCCCACAAAGTATATATATTCTTGATCAGTGTCAACAGCCGAGACGATATAGCCATGTCCGTCTGTCCGTCTGTCCGTCTGTCCGTCTGTCCGTCTGTCCGTCTGTATGAACACCTGGATCTCAGAGACTATAAGAGCTAGAGCTACCAAATTTGGGGACAGTACTCCTATAGGTCCTACGCAGATCAAGTTTGTTTCAAAAGTTGGATGCCACGCCCCTTTCCGCCCCCAAAAGTCTGTAAAAGCCGTAATAATAGACCTAGAGCATTGAATTTTGGTATGCATAATAATAATTATATTCTCAATGATTTCTGTGAATTTGGTTGAGATCGAATGAAAAACAAGGAAGTTATTAAAGAATCAATTTTATATGCAAAATTCACTTGCAGCTGCCCGCGCTTTGTTTGTTTAGTTGACAGTGTGACCAAAACGGTGTTGTGATTTTTACCCGCTATTTTCAAATATATACAAAAAACTAATTTTAGTATATTTGGTATATTTTTTGTTAATATATCATTTAAATTTTTTGTTTTCTCTCGAAATGGGTTGCGGGTATCATACGGTCGAGCACTCTCGACTGTAGCTTTCTTACTTGTTTACTATTTAATAGTCACTATTAACAACATTGCCAGAGTTTTCAATACCAAATGAAAACGTGGCGAAATTTAATTGAATTTGTTTTGCCAGCTTTTCTTGATAAATCACTTTTGAGAAGATAGATAGTGAAATGTTTTGTAAATCTTTGGAAATGGCAAGAAAATATTTTCTTATGCCGAAGTCACTAGACATTTGAACAACTTTGTGCGTTGGTAAAGAAAGGATTGCGAACGTGTATTTGTATTTACATACAAATATGTTACATATATCAAATTATACCAGTCAGTTGACTAATTAAATTATTTTTGGATTCTGTATACTTGCATAGAAAATTTAATTTTCATTTTAAGTTGGTCCACAAACTCGTATTCATTTGTACATAGGCACTATGTATTTGAGCAGACATGCAGTTACATACATACATATGTACATATGGACATCAAGTGCTCATATGTTTACACACAACCAAGTTCATAAATAAAATCTCGGAGGCATTACACTTTAATTAAGTGCAGCAACTTCCCGTCAATGAAGTTTTTAGTTTTTTTATACTTAGTGTCTCCGTCCGTATGTTGAGCTAATAAAACATGCAAAATATTTATTTCGGCATGTGCCTTGCAATGTTTAAACACGTGCAAACGTACATACACACATTCATACATACATCTGTACATACGAACATCCATACATATACTTAGACGAATACGTACATTTTGATATCTGTGTGTAATTTGGCACATTTCATATGAAAAGTTGTCTTGTTTTGGGCCACACGCAAAAGTTTTGCCCATCAGTGCAATACGATGCATTCACAAAGCACCGTGGTAAATTATATATTAAAATGTATAACAAATATATTTAAATATATGAAAATACACAGGCAATTCTTTGCCTCAATATTAAACATTTTTGCTTACACTACTCTGAAGTCATGAGATATTTCTTCTTACTGCTAATTTTGAGCCATCTTGCCATCGATAAAAATTAAAATAAATAAAGAACTAAAAGGATTGTATAAATATATTTTGTATATATGTTTTGTTGTCTTAAGTAACGATTAGCTACATTTCACGGAAAAAGGATAGACTTTTTAAAATGTCGATTCTTCGGCAGCTCTAAGGCCTTTAATAACTTGGTCCATGGCTCATCCAGCTTCATTGACCAAAATAGTAACATTTGGTCGAAGCAAAATTAAAATTAAATTTATGGCGCGACACAATTCAACTTGCCTTCATAATTGTTAACTTTTGCTGTTGTAGGCTGCTGATATGCCTTTCACTACAATTATTGTTTTGTAAATCGATAATAATAAACTAATGTTAGTTGTACCTTTGTGGTTTGATTATTAAACTTTTTATTTGCATTTTACTCTGATGCAATGTTGTCACAAATTTGGTCAATGGGTAAACGCTAAAAATGTTCCAGTTTTGGGGTCATGGATCGCACAACAAAGGGTCCCTTAAGTACCCAATAGATTTTTGTGCTATGACTTACACGAAGCTGAAGGACTGTGAAATGAAACTGTCTGTCGAATTCTGACCCAGTCAACCAATGTGTTCGCTGAATCAAAATCTCATATAAGTAATTTGGTAAAAAAAAACTAGCTGATATCGGAAAGAAAGAAACGGGAAAAGCAGCAGAAGCCTGTGTTTCCAGTCTGATTTTCTGCCAAAATTCAAAATCAATTGGTTTCAAGCATGGGCCATCGTCACATTCAGAATTGCAAGCAAATATTGCATAATAAAATATAAAAAATATTTTTTATTCATATGTTTATTTATCTTTTCAAAAAGGATGAACACCTCGACTAGTTTCTAAATGTAATAAAAGAGGATCGCACGCAAAGGAATAAAATTCTCAATATTCTAGATATGCACACATTCTCCCATACGAGTATACATGGAAAACATAAAAACTGAGATTATAACAAATTTTTACAAAAGAAGGCCCTAAGCAGAGGCTCTTTTTTATAACAGTCTGCAATTTAAATATAAAAAGGTATATTTATTAGTTTTGCAATAATATTTGTTCTCAGTTCTTAGTCCTGGAACGTGATGCATTGATTCTACACTAAGATCATCATTTTTAAATGTATTAATAAATTTCGGAAGAAAAGAAACGAAACGAAAATTTCCATATTTATTGCTATTAGCATTTGGAATAAATTCCCACTTGTTTAAAAAAAATAAAAAGCGTCCATATTTTTTATGATAAACTCAAATAAGCATCAACAAAATAAATATCACTTATGAATATAAAAGTGGACACAAAGTAAAACAAATTTGTTTAAATTATATGTTGATTATAAAATGTTCAAAATGTTTAACTAACATAGAAAAAATTTTACATTAAATATAATGTCATGTAGCAATAAATATAATATATATTAAACTACCAAATGTTGGTAATTAGCGCCATTATTTATAAGATTAAGCTTGTGGTGGAAAATGAATCAATAAATAAATAAATGTAGATATTAATTTATTATTTTCTTTTTTAACAAATATGACATATGTATGTATATTTCGATTTGTTCACACTTAAAATTATTGTTATACAGAAGGCTGTTGTCCAGTTTGCAATAAAATTTAGAATCGCTCGTTTGTCGTTTTCTCGCAGGATGCCGTTTCAGCGGTCAAATCAAGAATTTTCGACCTTCAGATGCAAACTTGTAGTTCTGAGAGCAAAATCGGGATTTTAGAACTTTAACAATATTCATCGGATTTTTCCATAAAATGCAATCACAATCCCAGTCTCGAAACTTATGCGCGAAACAGTAAGAAAGATTGTACATTAGAAAATGTTAATGAGTACCAGAGGAGTTGCAATGAGAATTGGGAGAGCACCACTGTGGCAAGAAAAGTTTCTTACGGTAAAGATTAACAACGCATAAGCATGGCCAAAGCGAGCGTGCATGCTCATGTAAATATGTACATACACACACACGCGGACACCCACACACACGCGCACACATGCGAGTGTGATTCAAGTGTGCGTACAACGGGTGTGCTCTGGGTGTATGTTTGGCAATGTGGTAAACCAAATTATGTGCTTAGGAACTTGCCTGTGCGCAGCTTTCCACATCCGCTTTCCCGCTTTCCCGCTCACCACGCCACCACGCCACCACTAGACGCATTTTGTTCGCCTTACAACTGCATTTACATAGCAACCGCCTATAGACCACACCGCAACACCGCCTCACCTCGTCCCTCTCGTGTCTTCACTCTGCTTGTGTGCTAACGCTTACCAATGCAGGTGTTTAATGTCTTATGTTCAATTTTTGATCTCGCCAGTATTCACCTTCTAATCAATAGCTAAGTACCTTATTTCGATCAGAGAACTAATGTTGGATCTGTACTTATCGTGGTTGTGTAACTGAATAATATTAATGTTGTTTTCTTTATATCGAACCAATTCCATCTCAGGCCAAATATGGACTCACAATGACTTTAATCTTCGAGCGTCTGTTCTCACTTTAACTGACTATTCCTCTCTCTATTTTCATCTCTCATCGAGGTCGTCGTCTCCTAGATTTATTGCTTTCGTCCTATAGGTCAAGGGATTCAAGTTGTGTGCAATCTACACTACTACAATAAAAACTAGATTTCAAATTTGGCAGCCTTCTAGCCTTACCGTTTGGGCTGTTAGCAAGTAAATCCTTAAATTTTATTAAAATATGTTGTGAGTGCACGTCTGTAAGTAGAATGTACTAAATAAATTTACTAATTTAATTGAAAATAACTTCATGATAAAGCACTGGCTATAAATATCCTCATTTATCAAATAAAGATGACATGCACATCCATATGTATGTATATTTCTGAAAAAAAAAACTCATGCTATGCTATTTTGTTTCACATGTTTTCAACAATGCTAATTTTCTCCAAATACGAGTGGCAAACATTTCATAATTTTTTTTTTCTAACAATTAAAAATTTTTTACGTTTCTTTTCAAGGTTTTGATATCATCAAATTATTACCCAACCATTAAAATAAAAAACGCTTTTTGATATTTTTGGTTTTTGTTCGGGTTTGCATCAAATCCCATGCGCGCATACAATTTGAACGACATGAAACAGGTTTTTTTTTATCGCTTTTTAGCAATAATCAACAAACGTATTGACACTAGTGCGTTGTGGAGGAGAGTTCTTTTTATTTACCATCCAAATTGAACAACAGTGAAAAAATGTACACCTGAAAATAACGATTTACCTGGAAAAACCCAAGCAAACCGTGAATGTTTTCCTTTATTTTCTATTTAATAAATTCATCAATCAATTTACATAGTTTTCGTGCATTCTACCAAAGTCGGCTAAGAGCTTTTCGAAACAAAATATCTTAAAATTATTTTTAAACTTATTGGCGAATATCACTTTTTTATTTTGTCAACGATTTTTGTTAACAGGGGCTTCTAATTTTGTTGTGTCGTAAATTTTATGACAAACAAGAAACAGAACGGATAGAAATAATGCTTTTGCACTTTGGTGAGAAATATTTAACAAAAAATACCCTCTATTACCTTTTTTCGTTGTGTTGTCACCGAATATCAAACTTAGAATTTTTTGTAAAAAACTTGGCCTCTGCTGCGATAGTTTCATATATTACGACTTCGGTTTGATATGTAGATGCGTCGCAGCTGCCGTTTGAATAAAGTAATAAAAAAGTTTTGCTCAGCACTCTTCGCATTCAGAAAGCCACATGTAGCACTAAAGCTCAATTAATATTTTGGAACATGCAGATGCTCAAATGGCCGGTTTACCAAACTGCTCTTGGTTTGGATTAAGTCAACAATTCTTGTTTCCCAATTATTTTCACAAACTAACTTGAAAATAGAAACGAAGGAAATTTTGTTGTTTAAAAGCAATTAATATTTTTTTCATTTTATAACAACTTCCAGTGTTTTGGATATCGAACCAACTTTTTTTTTGGCTTCTGACCCAATTGGATCGTCAACACATTTTGCTCCGCGAATCTGTCTGTCCATAGCTGACATTGAATCTGATTATATGCGAACCACAACTATGAGCGAGTAGTGGTCCGCTTATTCAAATATAATTCCATTTTGTATAGTCAGTTTTCTATTTTAATTAAAAACACCAAAAAGTGTTGATTTTTATTTTTTTTTATTCTGAGTATTTTACACTTTAACTTAAATTATTTTTTATGTTATTTGTACATTATTTTAAAAATCCAATTTTTATTTGAGTTTTTTTTACAATTTACGACATAACGAGTTTGGCAAATAGAGTGTACATCAAGTCCGAGAAAGCCAAAATCTGCGAAGCAGACTATCGTCAAGCGATACATCCAAGAATACGTTAATTTATTTTATTCCCAATAGATACATTCAATACACACACAAACTTATGGTCCTTTTTAAATTTACCGAACCTTCAGCTCAGTTGATCTTTCGAAATCCATTCACTTTATGCTAATGACAATATTAACGAACTTAAATTCTTTTTATAGCATAATATCGCTACACAGAAATGTTGTTTGTCGGAATTGTCGGTCCACATATCTATTGTCGTCATGCTACATATAATATTGCAAATCTCCTTGATTATTTTGAAATTGGCGGGGATTTGCACATTTCTGGAAATTGTTTGGGGTTAAAGTAGCAGGTCGTTAACATCAACATGTTCCCCATATATTGCGACAATCGTGATAAAGAATTTCGACGTTAATGTCGGGACGCGAATTTCTTAAAACAATTTTATGAATGTACTAGCCAGCGTGAATCGCAACTTCGCTTTGTTTTAATATTTCTAAAGTTTTGTTAATATCCATGAACATTTTTGCATTTGCATTTATTTAAAAAAAAATAATTGTACCCGGCAGGAATCGGTAAAAATAAAAAACATTGTCACAATAGAACGTACTTAAATTAAAACAAATGTAATGAACATTAAAACATAGAAAATACTTCCATGGCCCTTTTCGGGATTTGAGCCTGGACCTTTCGACTAGGAGTTTGCAACCCTGGCCTCAAGTCATTGCCGTCGTTGAATGTGGCTATTTCAAACAGAAATTTAATTTTTAAAATATAATTTAAGTTACTTAAAGATGTACTCTTAGTGCGTGATAATAAGTAAGTATATACATATGTATGTACATATGTACATATGAATGTACTTTGATTCAAAACTGCAGCATCGTATTAGTGAGTGAATGAAAGCGGACAACTTTGCATACATATACATATAACAATATTTGCAAGAAAGGGAAATTAGGAGCCAACAAAATGTTTGTACCAAAAACGTTATAAATTCACCGCCTCTACAAAATTTAATGAACCGGAAATTTTAAGTGTGTGTGAGGTTGGTCTCTCAAAGAGACAAAAAGTCGCAAAATTATAAGCATTTTGTTTATTCCCTTTTGCACGGGCGCTTTCACAACTGTTTGCTCTGCTCGTATCTTTACGAGTATGTTTGTCTAAAAAAACAAACAACTTTAGTGACAAATTAAAAAAATATTTGTTGGCCCCTCAGGATTCTGTCTCTATGCCATATCATACCTCGTCGCAGCTCCCATACGTATACAATTAAACTCCCAGAGACAGACAGCGACAGAACTATCACCGTAGTACCATAGCGATAAGGGGCAAGAGGGCACACATTATGCAGTATTCTCTCGTATGAAATACGTAAATAGGTTGAAAAAGTACTTGTACTTTTGCAAGTGGGTCGCTTCGGACCACGATTCTAACTTATATCGGTTGGCATGTATTGGGACATTATTTTATTAGACGACCAGCGGCGAGTTCCTATTTGTATCCCAAATATTTCTAAGCAACAATCAAAATTAAATTAATGATGTATTAAGCCACCAAAGATCGCACTGAAATTATTTTGCCAACCAGCAATTGTGATACTGATACTGATACTCCCTATTATATACTACATACATGTAAAGAGTGGCAATATTGTTCTGAATGCATCCCCATGTGGCAACGCTGGGTGAAGAATGAAAGAGTAAGAAAGAACTACACAATATTTTGCGAATTTGTAAAAGTTGTGAGTCTCGACTAGAAATTAAATTGCGAACTTAAGCAGAACAGATTGAAGAAAAAGGCAAGGAGCGACATTACCTTTAAATATACAAATTGAACTGTTAAATCGAACTATACCATATTGTAATTTCAATAAATATGAAAACACAAAACATGGATTCACAGCCCCATATTCGCCTGACACTAAGTTGTAATGCGCTTCTACTTAAATATAGTAGTAGCGGGTAAACAAACTTTAGCTGCACTCAACAGTATTAATCTTTGTGCGCCAAACTACAACACAAGTGAAACTCAAACATAACATATACCTTTATTAGTAGGTTCTACTTTTTAATATTATTCGCACGTAATTCTATGAAATTTTAATAATCTAGGTTCGTAAGTAATAAAGAACTTTTGGGTAGATGGCTGACTGCTGAGCATCTCGTGTGTTCATACTATGTACTCGAATGTGTTTGTGTATTCGTGTGTGTGTGTGTGTGTGTGTGTGTGTTGTGCGTGTGTGTGGGTGTGCAGGTGACTGTGGGCGATTGTTGAGTGTTGGATACGAGTCTGACACCTCAATGCCGGAGGATTCAGTTCTTTTGTAGCAATTGATTGTTTTCCACATTTTTTTTATTGTTGTTTTAATTTGTGAATTGATTTCGATTTGATTGCAAATGCACTTTTAGTCGCACCCTTCAGCAAATTAATTAAAATTACTTACTGCCTGGCTGTGGTACAAACAAAACCTACAGAGCCATCGACATTCTATGCCCCTAATGATTTTTGCAGTTTGTATGCAGTTGATTTGCATTTAATGGTGCCGCAGTAAGAAATGCTGAAAATTTAATTAAAATTGCGTCGAGGATACAGCAACAGCAACAGCAACAACCAAAACTAACATGCTCAGACCATGGGCTAGTCGACCATTAAAATAAAGGAGCTCGTTGCAAGTATATATCATTCCAAATATTTGATTCACTTTTTGCAATTGCTAATTGGCATCAACACGAGTGCAGTGCAAATATGTGACCCAGCTACTATGTTATATTCATTGCAAGTGCCCAAAACGAATTGCGTTCGGCAATATTGCGATGAAAGGTCAAGATGCCACATGTAGCATATAGGCGGAAATGCCTAGTTTCTAAAACAATTTAGTTAAAATGCACTTATGAGTGAATGCCTTCTGTTCAAGATGTTATGTGAAGTGAATTTTAGAAAAGAAGTTTAAACTATTGCTAATATATTGGGTAGTTCTTTTAGACCTGTTCACTAGGAAAATATAATGACCAAAAGCACAGTGGTCGGACATGTATGGAGGAACGCGTTAACAAAATTTAAACTTTACTTACAGGTCTAGAATTTTTAACATACTCTTATAAAAGTATCGATATACCATTTTGATAATAATGGAAGTCGGTACACGCCCATACTCATTTCACCAACCTTTTATAGAACATATTAAAATACTCGCGAAGAAAAATTTTATATGAAATTGTAAAAGAAATAGGTAAAGTAAGATTTATTGATGGTATAAATGAAAAACTGACTTATTTTGTAAAGATTTTTTCTTACATGGTAATTTTCTGAATCCACTATTAAGATGGTCTGAACTTAGAAACAATCCTTGCAAAGGTTTATTCCCAAAGCCGCATTTATCCTTTATTTAAAAAAAAACATAAATAACTTTGTAATTCATTAATATAAGCTGTTCCCGTTGAGAATGAAAATAAGGGTATGATGGCTTTGTCCATATGTATGTTATCTGCGACCTTATAAAGCATACACACTAGCATTGATGTCATTCAGTCCGTCTGTCCTTCTGTCTGTGCTTCTGTCCGTCTGTCTGTCTGTTTATGTAAGTGCATGGATATCATAAGCTATAACTATAACACAAATTAATGGAAACGGTGTAAAAGCTAAATAAGTCTGTCAGCATATAACGTTAAAAATACAAATGCCTCTCAATCAGCATCCTGAAACATTTCAATCATCCGTTTTAAATTTCTAATTTCCATTGAAGAAATGTCTAACCAGCTCATTAATGGTTTCGGCCACAATTCATGACATTACTTTAGATATTCGGGGAGATCAAGGACCTTTTATCCCATTTTATTTCGACGCCGATGCAATTATTGTTGCTTAACAGTTGACCGGTCATACATACATACATACATATGTACATTTGGTCTGGCTCTCGTATATCGTAGTAAACACGATGGAAATACATTCAGTACTCAAATCTTTTTATACCCGCTACCCATAGGGTAGAAGGGTATTATAACTTAGTGCCAACAGAAAATGTATGTAACAGGCAGAAGGAGGCATCTCCGACCCCACAAAGTATATATATTCTTGATCAGTGTCAACAGCCGAGACGATATAGCCATGTCCGTCTGTCCGTCTGTCCGTCTGTCCGTCTGTATGAACACCTGGATCTCAGAAACTATAAAAGCTAGAGCTACCAAATTTGGGGACAGTACTCCTATAGGTCCTACGCAGGTCAAGTTTATTTCAAAAGTTGGATGCCACGCCCCTTTCCGCCCCCAAAAGTCTGTAAAAGCCGTAATAATAGACCTAGAGCATTGAATTTTGATATGCATAATAATATTTATATTCTCAATGATTCCTGTGAATTTGGTTGAGATCGAATGAAAAACAAGGAAGTTATTAAAGAATCAATTTTCTATGCAAAATTCACTTGCAGCTGCCCGCGCTTTGTTTGTTTAGTTGACAGTGTGACCAAAACGGTGTTGTGATTTTTACCCGCTATTTTCAAATATATACAAAAAACTAATTTTAGTATATTTGGTATATTTTTTGTTAATATATCATTTAAATTTTTTGTTTTCTCTCGAAATGGGTTGCGGGTATCATACGGTCGAGCACTCTCGACTGTAGCTTTCTTACTTGTTTCATTCTAATCTTAAGCCAATATATTTTCGACAACGACAAAAAAATTATTTTTTTTAAAATATCTCAACAAAAGAACATTTGAAAAAGAGTTTTATGTTTGTAACCAGCTCTACCAAATTTGAAGAATAATTCGAAATTGTATTTCGGACGGGGAAAACCCTTTGAAGCGGTCGACTGATAAGTCAATTGTTCGGAATATGTTATAATTAGGGGGGACTCAGTTGAGAAGATAAGTGATATGAGCACTCTTATCAATTCCAGAGAATATTATAAGCTTTAACTTATCCACCTGTATGTCTTTTAGTTGCGGACTAATTGCGTCTGGAAAGCGGCTTTATCATATTATTTGTGTCCCTTCAGTGCGAGCTGCAGCAATTGTGGACATCATTAGACGCGGATTTGAAAAACTGTGCATTCTGAAGTGTTTTTTGCGCTTATGCTTTGCAACTCACAGCAGAAAAGCATGCAAATGGATACGTGGCTTCAGTCCTGTGAAGTTTTATTTTCAAATTAGCGAAAAGCTTACAAACGACCTTATATTAATTTGATGCCGACATTGTATTTGCTGTGTGAAAATATGTAAGATCGACTAGAGATTCGATTGCGTTATTTTCACATTGGCCATATTGAGCATTTGTGAACTTGTTGCGCTTACTTCCAGCATGACTGGAATGTAAACACAAATTGTAAACAAATCATGAACCGGCAACCCAACAAAACTCTCCACGTGGTGAAGAGCATGCCATGGCGAAGGGGAATAGCGAGGGGAAAGAGGAGTGTCACGCTTAACTTCGTCAGATTTGTTACTGCTTCCGACTGGTAGAAACTGTTACGTATAACGGCATGCCGACAACAATGTTTTGAAGCCGAACATTCGCAAGTGAAGCTCTCAAAATTGGAGCACAGCCAACGGCAGTCCATCGTGTGCGTACGAACGCTCGCTGTGCGCTCGGCCCGCGGACACGAAGGGCCCGACACGAAGTCGACGTTCACCCGAGGACTCACACTCGGAGACGGACACGCGAATTGCCTGTCTCGACTTGGTTGGCAGACTTACCAAGCAACAGTTTTGTTTAAAACGTTAACATATGCGGTCGTCATGACTCTGTTCGTTATAATCTTTTTGAGGCAAAATTTACGTCGCGGGTGAATTTCTACGTGAGTTTGACGCTACTGACGCAACTGTTGCAAGTGATATCCATATTCAAATACGAATTCTAAGCACTCTGTGCTAATTATTCCGTTTCTATTAATACAATGTCTTATTTTTTTTTTTTTTTTTTTTTGGTTTTTGTGATCCATAATTGCAATTGCCAACAGCAGCATACAAAGTTGTTATAAACAAACCGCAAACGCAGACTGCAGACGCACAAATAACGCAGCATATCATTTAGTCTAATTAAAAGGTAAATCCAATGCAATTTTAAACTGAAATCAAACAAATTAATGACTTGTAGAAATCGTAAATTGTCGCGTCGCGTTGAACGATAGTAATATGGAATTCTCGTCTTGTCTAATCGGAACGTCTGGAAATCAAAGAAAACTCAATAGCCTAAATTAGCGTAATTTGCGCTCATTACAATCAAAAAGGCAAAGCTCAAACACACACACACACACACACTCGAGACGTGACATACAAAAGAAATAACAATACATTTACACACTCACCCAGAGCCTTTAACGATTCCCTCAACAAGCACAACAAAATACAGTAACAATAACAATAACAATAACAACCAAAACAACAACAACAACAACAACAACAACAATAACAACAACAACAATAACAACAAACGTCAGCGTCAACGTCAACGAAAACGACAACAAATGAGAGGCGACGAGTTGAATTTTTGACTAATCGTTTCTCGATTGCATTTTAAATGCCAGCGTCAAACGCCGGAAACGGAAGTGCATTCAACGTGTTGCTATCCATTAAAAAACAGAAATAGTAGAAAAACAGACTGATGCATGTACAAATTAAATAATAGTTAAACATTTTGGGACAAATACAATTCGGAAAACTAAAAGTGCTTTCAATTTCATGCTTGTGATATTTAAAATAAAACTATAAGTACGGAGAAAAATGTAACTCTGCGACTTTTGTGGAAATTTGCTACTTACTTGATTCGTTGTTCAATTAAAACTTTCAGTTAAATAACAACAAGTAGAATTGCGACACAAGCGCCGAAATTTTTTATAATAATTTGTTTTTTTTTAAAGATATGTATAAACTAAAATCTGTTTGCAAATTGAAATTGCGAAAGGAAAAACCAATTACAAAACGGTCTTTATTTTCCATTTTCTTAGCTCTAGATCTAATAGTGTTTGAGATCTTGGTGTTCATACTAACAATCAGACAGACCGTCGGCTATGCCGCTGATGAAAAAAAGTGTTTATATTTTCGTTATAGGGTGAAGATCATTGCATCTGTGTATTACCTAATTTTTTGGTTGCCACTGACTTGTAATACCTTTCAATCCTATGGGTAGTAAGCAGTAATGATTTGTAACCAATGAACAAATTATAAAGCAAACTAGTCGCAATCCGACAGTAAGATGCATTCTATGAATAGCAAATAAGACAAACAAATGTTGGTCCAAGGTGGCTAT
Organism: Drosophila ustulata; assembly: GCA_035047365.1. Classification (NCBI taxonomy): domain Eukaryota; kingdom Metazoa; phylum Arthropoda; class Insecta; order Diptera; family Drosophilidae; genus Drosophila; species Drosophila ustulata. The sequence goes on from JAWNPT010000095.1 coordinate 1,230,561, forward strand.
GGTTGTAGTTAAATATTTTGTATTTAAACTGCTAATGTTTTTCAAGAATATTCATATTTACTTTATGCGGTCCCATTTAGAATAATTAAAATTCTTGATGACATAAAAACTAGTATACGAAAGATTTCATAGAAATGATTAGACTGATAGCTGTAGTATAAAATTGTCCCTTTATAGGATATACTCGTACTATATGGAGAAATGTACATCTGCATGGTTTGTAATTTTATTAATAGTCCCAGCTTTGCGTGTTCATGACGCAACATTTGCGGCTGTTTTTCTGATTATGAGGTCTCATATCGTGGTTAGCCAATTGTTATGCGCATTTTGTTTTATTGCATACCCGCACAGTTGAGTTTCAAGGGTTGGTTGTTGTTCTTGTATTGCTGCTGTTGATGTTGTTGTTGTTGTTGCTAGTTGCGGTGACATTTTACGTTTGTTTAGCCGTCGTCATAGCCATAGCCAACGCCATCGCCATTGCCACTGCCATCTCCAACACCATCGCCTTCGCCATCGCCATCGCCCATAGGTGTTAATATTTCAATTAGCAGTCGTTTATGTTTACGTAGTAAAAAATTCGTATGTAATGCTTCACGCAACTGTTACGTTAATGCCAAACCAAGCGATAATGGCTCAGTCTGTGCGTGTGTTGCCGAGTGTTACTATATGAGCTCAGTGTGTGTGTGTGCATGTTTAATGTTTGTCCCGGGTTGTTAAGAAATGAGTCTGATTGCGTCCCAACATGCTCAGATTTGAACGCGCTTTATGACCGATTTTGCCATCAGACTAGATTTAACTTTAAAGCGCCTTTCACCAAAAAGAAACCTCACTAAAGCTCAATTACCAAAATTCTTAGAGCCAATTTTAGTATTTTTATGTAGATAACAGTATCAAAGTATTAATTAATTACCTTTCAATACATTGTGTTTAAATTCAAATATGAAACTGTTGCCGTAAATATTAAAATAATTATTAGAATTACTGCTAAAGTAAGGCATCATTTTTGCTCCTACATTTTTATACTCTATCAATATCCATCCACTGACTTTCGCTGTTAAATGTTACTAAAATTGCATAAATAGCAGTTTAAAGAATGAAAATCCAATGGCGCTGTGACGCTGTCAAAGTACAAGATCCTTTCAAAGTTTGATCAGCATCATTTACAATAAATAAACAAATGAGTGAAATACGAATTTTATTTTACAGACTACAAAGCTCGAGTGTTGACTTGGTCAATTATATGTACAATTTATGAAAACAAAGATGTCTCCTATTTTCCTGTTCTGCACGTTTCACATTAAAAAATTGTTATATCAACGACATTTAGCCAAAAACCTATCCGATTTGATTGTTCTTTCACGTAGTGTCCTTAGTATTATTGTTTTTGACTTTGACTTGGTGTCTAAAAGTTTAATATACTTTTATTGCATATGTTTATTCATTTTAGCTAATAGCAAATGAACCTCATAATATCACAGAGCCACCAAAAAATTTATGCTCTTCAATCTTGTCGCATATCTCATTAAAATCTTTCAGAACTAGCAAGTATGCTGAAAGAAATTGTTTTTGTATATGACATTTTGTTATTCAAAATTTATATTTGTGTGGATTTCGACGGCAATAAGATCGTAATTTTGGTTTAAAACTAATTCTTTCGCTTAAACTAAATGGCTGTGTTGGTGTTAACCGATCGAATTATCTAAATCTTCTAAGTGTTCTTTTTGAATACTGAAAATCTGTTGTAAGCCCAAAAACATCATGAATAAAACATGTTTTTATTATTTCTTTTTTTAAGATGATTTTCTGTGAATTTCTTGGAATTTTTTTTTAGCATTTTAGGTATTGACGATCTAAATCTTAGATTTTGTGTTATTTTTAGCCGCCGCCCCAAAAAAAAAAAAAGAATTTATTGAATATATCAGTATATAGATATAATAAGACTTAATATTTGACTTTGTTGACTGTGTGTCTTAAGATAGTCACGGAAAAACGAAGAGTGTGTACGACAGGGAAAGCATTGCAAACAAATTTACTCTTGGCACGCGCCATCAGGTGCCAGAATTATTAAGTTACGGTAATAACTCTTGAACAGGCCACATAAAACTGTCCATAAAAGAATCAATATTCACTCAGGCCTATATGAGCCATCTTTAATGTCAGTTTGCATGACTTATAGGATTTTTGTTCTCACAAATCCATCTTCCATAAAAAGTTTAAGTTTCTGTTATTCCTATTCATAATCTCTATTAAGTTATCAATTAGTTTTTGAACCCATGAAAACTTTAAACAAATGTTTCAAAAATACATGAAACTTTCTAATTTAAATATAAATAGACATAAATAAAAATAAAACAAAAGTTGATCAATGCTTTCAGAATTCAACCTTTTATAGGCATTATTTATAGTGAATAATTAAAAATTGCTTTGTAACAGAAATTATTGTTGTTGATACTCATAAGTGAATAAGTTGAATTAGAATTACAAATATTACAATATACCAGCATACTATTTTCAGACATCATATAATTTTAATAGTTAGTATAAATAATACGCACTTTTTATAATTTTTAAATATGCACTGATTCTTTAAAGTAGAATTTGTATTTATACACTAGATCCATTGGGTAGAAGGGTATTAATATAATAACTTATGAAATTCTCTGTCCCGTCTCACTAAATTATCAACGCATAGCTCTTACTTGGTTGCTTGATTGATTTATCTTAAATTACACATAATTAAAAAAAAAACTTCTAGAGGTTTCGCTATTAACGCACTTTGTTAGAAGTACTTCCACAATTTTTTTGTGTTGGGTATGTTGTTCAGTCAATAAGCAACGAGAAAAAAATTACGTTCTAAAAATATTTTGAAGCTCTTCAAAAATTTCTTGGAAGAAGATTTTCATCAATAGAAATAAAATGTAATTCAAAATATCTGACAAAATTAAAAAAAGAAAAAAGCTTGAGCAAGGTGGAGTGTTGTTAAATAAATAAATAATCAATAAAGTCATAAAATATAAATTTAAAAATGTTTCGTCTCGATTTAAGATAGTGTGCTTTCTAAGATTTCATTTGAGAATTAATCTGTCGGGCAAATTTTTGAATAGTTTGGGGTTGATTTTTTTTCTAGATTTTGGAGAGTTTTTTCGCTCTGTGTGGAATAGTTTTCAGCCCAAAAGTTCAAGTTTTGATTACAACTTATTTCGTCCGATCGCACAAATATATACATAAGTATGATTGGATTCGTTTATAACCGCTAGAAAGAAAAATTTTATCTTCAAACATCTCTAGCTTGACAGACAGATTTTCTTGTTATTGATTGACGGAATTGTCATTTTATTTAAACAATAAGACAATCTACGTTCTCGGCGTTCGCGATCAGAAGCTCTAACCCCTAGACTACTGAGCCAAATTCAATGTCAATATTTAAAAATGAAAACTTTCGCGGCCCCTTGGAGGACTTGAACCTGGATACCTTCCGATTAAATCTGATCTCAGGGCCATTGAGTGCTGGGTTTCTAAGCACATCCTTATGAAATGTAATAGTATTTTTAAACTCTGATTCAAGATAGTTAGAGTAGGGATTATGCAAAAAGGCTCCTTAGTGGAAGTTGTGTCCACGTTGTGTAAAAATTGCAAAAACGTTGCATTTACCTGTGCGTTCACTCTAAAATCAGTAAGTGAATGAAAGGGAAGAACCCTATTTGTGTATATAAATTGTTTATAAATATGTTAGAATGTTATATAAAGATAGGGTAAATGGGCAGCAGATATATTCGCTTAACGAAAAAATATTCATACCAGCATTTATGAAAAAGGCAAATAGCTTCAATTGGCCATCGTTTTCTTAATTTGTTTTAAATAAATACTGTTGGTTTGCATCTGCAGCATCTTCCTCGTTTGTCGACCATTGCTCTGGCTGGCCCTTCGCATTCTCCTACATCTCGAAACTAAATGACAATTATTGTCAGTTTTTGGATCAGAACAATGCGGATGCAGCTGCAAAAATCTGTCGGTGGCAAAATGCCTTTCCATATTTTTCATGCGCAATTTCTGGATGAGAATGGGCAATGCGAATGGGATGGGGAACGAGGGTTACAGTATGAAAGGCAATGGAAATGGAAGCTCGTTTCCATCCATTGCATTGGTCGCGGTCTCTGTTCGCTTTATATGCATTTTACTTGTGTGTATTTATTTATTTACGTGGCCAGGGCTAGTCGATAGGCCAGGTCCAGTTCGTTGAAGTTGGCCGCCTGGGAAAAGAAGAATATTGCAATGGCTGACAAATTTATTTCGTTGCCGTTGGCGGTTTTTTCTTTTTGGCTGGCCTTTTTTGCAATGTGACAGTCCTGCCATGCATATTAAAATGTTAAAAATGCACATTTACTTTTGCATATTCATTATTGAAAACTTTTTCGGTACAATTTATAAATGTTGTAAGCAAAAATAAATACAATTTAAATTTTCGACGCTAGTTTAATCAGCAAATAGTATTAACTCATTCATTTGGCACCCAACTTCACGTTAATAAACAAACTGCAAAACAATTTGGCAATGTGCAATAAATAATAATGAAGAACTAGCTCTTAGCTGTTATTGTCGGTTTCAACTGACATATATTTTTACCCAGAGCATAAATATGTACGTCCTTAAAATGTATGAATAAATATAAAAGTATGCGATCCGCAATAGTTGTTTTTTATTTTTATATTATTGAATGATTTGTATTTTTTTTTTAAATTTCTTCCAGTATTTAATTTAATCGGTGATCTTTTTAATGTGGAAAACAATTGTGAGACTATAAGAAAATATCTTCTTAAAAATAGTATGAAATGAAATGCTTAAATCGAAATCACAAAACATAATGTTCCGAAAGAGTTTAATCTCATAAAGATTTTTGGATTTGTTTATTGGGAAAAGTCAATAGCAATTTGATGCTAACCAGAGCCCATTTGTCCAAAAACGAACTCTTTTAGCACGATAACTCACAAGTGCAGTCATCCGTAATTGCAGTTGCCAAATTGTATGAGCTATTATTGAAGGCCCACCCACGGTGCAAGTCAGGGTCGACATTTATTTTTGTTGGCTTCAATATTAAGCAAGAGCACTTTAGGCAATGGGGTCGACTGAAAAACACTAAACGTATGCCAACTACTTTATACTCTCAACAAAACTACTGATGATGTGTACAAACATCTTGTCATTCTATCTAAGCAAATTAATCTGCAATGCATTCGAAGAATTCATTCTCGTTTTTAGTAACTTGATTTATTTGTAATAGAAGCAACTTTATTAATTGAATTGCCAACTTATCATCTTTATGATCGTTTGCTACTGATTGTTTTTCAATTGGTGACAGTTTGTTGACTTAGTGACTATATCGTAATCGTATCAATACGATTTATAAATAAGTTAAGATATATTGGCTGTACGAAGTATAGTAATAGAATTATTCAATGAACGATATCTAATGATTACAATTTAATCATTTCGAGCACTCCTATGTTAGAATGCCATTCTCTTGGCTTTTGCATATTTGCCTTTCTTATGAGGCTGATTCCAACACACAAGCTATAGCTAGGAATAGTTTGGAGCTGATATAACGGCAGCTCATCACCAAAGTGGCAGCGAGGACATGTGCCTGTGCCTGTGCCTGTGCCTGCGCACATGTCCTTTAACAACTGTACGGTTACATATACAGGATAATAAGGCACTTAACATGCACTCTTCACCATCACCACCATCGTAACTGCTGCTTGCTGCTGTCCGGCACAATAACAATATCTAATAGGCCAGGACGAGGACAACAATCTACAAATAGTAGATGGCTGCGTTGGACTGCAGGGAAGTCAAGGGGAGTCGACCACGACTTCGACGATGGCGATGGCGATGACGATGTGGATGTGGATGGGGATGGGGATGGGGATGACGAAGACGTAACAAGGACAAAAGCCACAGAGGAGTGGAACAAAGTTACGTAAAGCCGCTACCACAGGCATGCCACAGTCACACTTGACAGAGACCCGATTTGTGGTTCAGAATTGTTGCTGCTCTGACTCCACTTAGCTTGAATGCCGCCTTGGAGCGTTATGACTCCCAGACACCTACCTTGAATAACGCTCAATGTCTTGCTATCAGCTTAATTCCAAACAACAAAGCAATAATACATCATTGCGATAAAATGTTCACACATCGAACACGACAAATGTTACAAGTTGAAATAAACCAAAGAAAATTTCAAGACCCAACATTTGATGACACAGGGTTGTACGACCTCCAAAATTTAAAATATTCTTGATCTGCGTAATGAATAAAGGAAACTTCATGCCAAATTTGGAGTGTATAGGACGGTCATACTAAACAAAGATAGCTAAATTACATTTTTTGATTTTTTTCCAGAATATATTTATATTGAATTTTAGTTTCGTGTGTCGTGTTGTCAGAGTTTCAAATACAAAATAAAATAAAATCAAACTGTGCTTTCGATTAAAATCATCAACTTTTTAACAGCATCGGGACAATTAAATTGTATTAAAACTGCTGTATACATCTGATTGGGAATGATATGTGTTGACAATTTTAGACGCCAAACTAAACATTAGTACGCCAATATGCAGTTTCATTTTTTTAAATAATTTGCTTTTTATTTTTGCTTTTTTGTTAGTTTATATGATATTTTTGAGAAGGGTTTTTCACATCTATGTACGAATTGGAGAGCTTTCGAATTAATGTGATTTGTCTATTGGAAACCGATATAAATTTAAGGCGCCAATCTCTTCTAGTCCTTATTGTCCTTAATCCAAGCACTTTAAAAATTTTGATACCCTCGGTCAAATATAACAACATTCAAAGAAACTAAATTTAAATTAATCACATCAAAAACAATTTCCCGAAAAAGAATTATTTTGACTTCTGTGTTATTGTGAAAATGATCACAAGTCCTTATCAAATTAACAGATTTTTGTTTACTTAACTAATGCCAATTATAATTCTTCCACTTACAGCTCTCCAAACATATCGAAATATGGAGTTGTTACAAATAATCTGCTACACTTTTATTTTTCTGCTGTCCAGGATGCTAGGTAAGTGACGTAATAACTCAAGTAGAATGACCAGATATTGTCAAGGTCAGTCTTTATTAGCAACTGCACGGAAAGAGCTTGTGTTTGTTTTAAAAGTAAAATTGATTTTCAGTTAGGTATTTGGATTATCGTAAAATTTAAAGTAAACAAAGTACTTAATCGTTATAGTACTATGCAGTTTCAAAATCTATTTATTCTCTAGAGTCTTCATGGTATTTATAATAAATTTCGAATTTCTAAATCATATATTATTTATCTATAGGCAAATTATGGCTTAGTTGAATATAAAACCAGACTGTAATTGATTTTTTTTTTACATTTTAAGCATTTTTTTTTTAAATAAATCTAGATAATGTATAAAGTCTAAATGATTCCCGACCATTTGGTTGTGTTCGGAAAAAAATACATGGAAATTATTCAAGGAATAATTTCATAGGGCAAGAATCAGAAGCAAGTTAACGCGATTAGTTCGATTTGTAGACAGTGTCATTTTGGTATATTCTTTATTTGTTATTATTTTTTAAAAGATTAGCTACATTTTTTGTATACATACATTAAGGTACAAAAGTAAGAAGCATATTTTTAAAATCGTTTAAAGAAATAGAGTAAAAGATAATGGTAAGTGAAATGTAGAATAAATCAATAAAGTGCATATGACAGGCATTGTGTTCAATACACTTACAAAAGTATACGCATCCAATCAAAATAAGCTCTTAGGTTCGCTATATAATCCATCCGGAATAAATTTCGCATCTACTGTAGTATTGTAAGTCGGGAAATCTGATTATCCGTATGAAAATATGCATAACAGTTGCTTTAGTGATTTTTAGCCACGGGGCTAAACCGGTGCAAATTAGCCTTAAATACAAGGTTACAAAACAACGTTTCCATCTACTAGAATTATCGCTAATTTAATTGGAGTGAATGGAATCATCCTTCGTGTTCACTCTATTTGGTAACGAGCACTGTAATTTTAAAGTAATTACTTATAGTTGTGGGATAACCACTTTGTTGTATTAAATAAATAAATTAAAACTAGCTATTTCCTCCTCTTCAAATAAAGAAAGTAACGATTCGTCGGGTGTACTTGACTTTTAGGTACGCGCTACTTATTTTTTCGGAAGCTATAAAAACGAAAATTACGAATATATTTAAACTTAAACAACTTCAGTGCAAAATTATGTCCCAAACAGTTTTTCATATTCTAGTTACCTACAATTTAGCTTGCACCATTATATCCTCTTGCGAAAGATGATTGAAAATATCATTTTGAGCAATGCACTTTACATTTATTGATTGCATACTTATATTAAAAGTTTATTTTGGAGATCAATTTATCATTAAATAGATATACCAATATTGGCAAGGACAAGAACAAAGCTTAGATTTTTTTTCGATGATCATTCAAATGCGTTTATGTGTAAATTGTACTTTATAGAGTGGATCTGTCACATTATCAATACTGAAACATGGGTAACATTTTCGCAGTCCATCTTTTGATGTTATAAAGTCGGGAATGCCTGCTTATTCGGTTCAAATACAGTTGCACAAAGCTATAATGCCTTTATTTCTTCCTTTTTTTGTGCTCATTTTTAATGTGCAAAGGGTATAAAAACTGCAATAAATTCACGTCAAAAATTGTGCAATAGTTGCGTCTCTGTCTGGATGTACGATTTGCCGTCGTAGAAGCGTCTGGATATAAAGCAAGCAACAACGACGAGGTCTGCAAGGTGCAAGCTATGTATATGTATGTATGTATATACTATAGTGGTGCAGTTGTAGTGCACGCTCATCACTTCACGCCCTCTGCACAATTCTGCATCTTTAATTCTACATTGGCTCCGGAAAAAGTTAACTTGGCGGCGTGGCGGCTCTTGGGTATAGCGACTTCTCTCGTCTTTGGTCCTTGTGAGCGACCCTTTATTCTCGCTGATAAGCAATGCCTCGCCCTTGTTTGTGGCCCACTTAAAGTGCGCCTTTCGATTAAACTAAACATAAATTTTATGGACGATAAATCAGTCGAAAGTGTCGAGAGCTGCCCAACAGCAGGTGCGAGTGCGAACTCCGGCAGCCCAATCTCTAAATGCAGCAGCATCCAACGCTTAAACAGAAGCTGCCTAAAACTGCAGTCATGGTCTACAAACATTCTAAAATCTTCTACTTTAGATAGAACAAAATATCAGACTCTTTAAATTCATATGTTGAATGTCCATTCAATACTATACATACAATTTAAATTAAAAGTCATATAGGGATTGGACAAAATCGCTTGGCTTCAAATCTGTTTTTTGTTGCCTTTTTTTGGATACGCGCCAAGTTGAATTTTGTTTCATTGTGACCAAAAGTGTTTGTTACTGTTGTACTTGTTGTTACTTCAACTCTTGACTTTGTTGCTTGGCCTGCAGGTCATCATCATCATCATTGGCCATTTGCCGTTAATTTGCGCTGAGCATTGACAAACAAGTCGATAAAAACCTTCTACCCTGACCCCTAGATACTCTAACAAGCATTCGCTCAAATTACAAAAATCAAGATCTCGGGATTGCGACTGAAGTACTTGGTATTTTGTTGTATTTGCTGATTTAATTTATTACACATTTCCAATTGAAGCACCTTTAACATTTTCAATTTGAGATCTATGATACTGCAATCGAACTGGGTTTCAGTATCGTAATCAGTAGCGTAATGCTTCTTTTTGTTACATTGCTTTGCAGAAAACTATTATGCTCCTTTTGTCCATTCTCAATGGGAGCAGTGTATATAAAACCAACAACGCTTAAGTTGCTCGACTCGCGCGCTAATTAAAAACGGCCGTAGAAATATTTCGCTACCCTGGCGACAGAATGTGAGGTATGTCAGGTATTCTACAGGCGAATATGGCGGAGTGCATTCGTAAATGTTATCATATATTTATATGCTCAAGCAATTAAATACAATTAAATAAGTGCACGAAAATGCTGTGCGAAGCTGAGTGAATACATTTTGATGAGGAAATTCGTAAAATGATATAATCGACTTTAAACGGAGATTCATATCATAAATGTTGTACATTGAAATACACACCCCCCTTAAACACGTTAACCTTGCTTGAAAAAGATTACAAAATTTGGAGTTCAGATTTTTTGATTAATATGTGTGTAATTTCGTTAAGATCTACACAGATTTGATTTCGTTAAGAATACACAGTACTAGTATAAAGTTGTAAAGGAAAAAAAAACGTATATTATGACGGACTCTAAAAATATAACTTAATTTTTCATTTAAAATTTTCAGTTTTGGAGTCAATACAATTTTAAAGGGTTAATTTAAATTTGATCATTTCTTTATAAAATAATATTTAAAACTTAATTTTTGGTTAATGTTTAAAATTCAAGCATGTTTCAGTTGGGTAATAGTCTATGAAACGCATTAAACATATTTATGTTATATGGCCAGGTATAGGGTATATTGCAGAAGCGCATTGCTTTGGAGCGTCATTAGTTGTTTTTTCTTCCATTTTTTTTTTGTACTTTTGGGTTCACTGGCACAATGAAAATTAGCCGCTCAAATCAGGAAGTGCAGTTTTCATTTGCACAATGCTCCCAGCAGTAACGGAAAACAAAAGATAGCACAAACAAAGACTTGGTGGGGGGGTAGGGGGATTTTTGGCATTCCCTGGTCCAAGTTTATCTTATTTGGACCTTTTCTTTTTGGAACAGTACTCCGATGTGGTCACAAATAATTGGCCAGGCGTTTGACGCTTACATTTTATTGAATGCCAGCTGCAATTGGCAGTTGAGTTCAATTCAGTTCTAAGCTGGCTCAATTGTTGGCTCCACACTGAAAATAATGGCCAAAACGTCGGTCAACTGGCAGATGAATGAAAGAGGCGGACTGACGCGGAGGAGGAGGAGGAGGTGATGGAGGGAGTGAACGTAATGGTTATACTGTGACTTGGCTTTTTTTGCGCAATGCATTTTGCCATTTGGAAACTTTGCTAATAAATGGCACTGGTCGGTCATAATATTTTATTTTCTACTCATATTTTACGCGGCCCTTCTACATGCATACATACATACAGTCGAAGTACGCAAATACATACATATTTATTTAAAGTTCAGATTAAAATGCGACGCTCTGAGAGGATAATTTTTGGACTTTGGCTATTGAGCTATCACATACGAGTATGTAACATATGTATGTATGTATGTATGTGGATGCGAGCATTACTTACAGATCATTTGTGGCAAGCAGTGGGCGTGCCTGAATTTGGTTTCTAAGTGTGGCAGCATTTTACGCTTAATTAAGCATTGATGATATTACGCATACGCCACCGATTCGCCATCGATAACGATGGGCTGCACACACATTGTACATAAGTATAATGCGGAGTGGTGGTCGAACATGAAAACCAATAGCAACACCTGTTGTGTGTGTTTCTCAGTTACGAGTAATGGTCGTCCCTAAAAGCAGGCACCACATTTTTTAGCTCACAATACAGCAATAAGCACTTCAGACGCACCCAACAACAACAACAACAACAACGATGGCGACAACAGCAACAGCAACAGCAAGAGGAGCGACAACAATAACACGAACGTCAATAATCATAACGAAATGTGAACGTCAAAAGGTGAGGCAGCACCAAAATGGCTCAAGAAGTCATAGTGGTTGGAAATGTGTGCAAACAGCCAGACACAGTGGAGCAATTGTGCGAATTCGTGCTCGACTTTAAATTAAGAATACCAGAGACTGCATAATTAACTATTTTATGTATTGTACTTAAAATACTTTTGCTCAAGGCAAGTTGTTGGCAAATTCTATTTTTCGATTTTTTTTACTTATTTATTATATTTGCAGCTTAGTATTAAATTCGATGGTACATTAATTAATTTGAATTGAACGCTGCAATAGCTGCAATACTTTGTATTTGAATTTCATTTCAGTTTTCGATGTCCAGGTAAAGATAGTAAAGTTTGTAATCGACACAATATTAATTATGTATTATAATAAAATACTCATATTACTTCCCTAATGTTAATTTGATATTTTATTAAATAAAATGCAAACGGTACGCTGCGCATTTGAATTTCTTAAATGGAATTTCACTTATTGCCATAGTATACACATATGCTAACCACTGTCCGGAGTATAGACAAAATCCAAAACTGTGTGTGCTACTAAAATTTTATGGTCATGGGCTCCAGAATCCATTTCCTTGCATCACTTGCTGAATGTGCCACACAGGTGACGGCAAATTGATGCTTTTATTGTCAGACGTCTCCATCCCCATCGCCATCGCCATCTCAGTTCGCATCTCTATCGCCTTCGCTCTGGTTCGCAGTCAGTGTCGGTGACCTGCTCTCTGCTCCCCTCCCTGCTGCCTTCCCCATTCCCAGATGCCTTTGGTTGATGTAGCCTTGTTGTTGTTGTTGTTGTTGCTTGGGTGCCAAAATGCCAAACGCTGTCAACTGTCATCACTTCAATTCTGTCGCCTTATTCCTCTGCGCCCTATACCCGAGCTCGTGCTTGCATTGAGTGGCTGCTGTCATGTCAGGCGGCTATAGACATTGCCGTTCATACATAATGGACTCATTGATATTCGCAGCAAGGCAACAAACAGCAACAGCAACAATAACAGCAACGGCAACGGCAACAAAAGCCAAGTGGCTTTGACTTTTTCGGTTGGCTGACGGTTGCCTCTTGTCCGACCGTCGACTCACATTTGACCCGACGACTCGGGCAGAGCTTCAACTGCTTATTGTCCTCGCCCTTATTTTGGGGTTATATCAGTAATTGCCAACAAAACGAGTGATTAACCTGACATCACACACACACTCACACACTCACACGCACACACAACAATTTACACTCACTGCAACAGTGACCACCATGGCGGCAACGCCCACATTCCATTGGCAATTTGACCTTGTCCATTGCAGTAGTCATGTGCGTGGGTCGAGTCGGGTCGGGTCGGGTCGGTCGGGTCAGATCGGACGGTGGGTGAGTCTGGGCCAGACCCAGTCGGCATGGTCGGCATGGTGTTACCATTGTTCAATTTGTCGGACATTAAGTGTATGGGCTCGGCTCCCTGCAGGGGTAATTGGCCAATATTCAGTGTCCATTTTCTAGCTAAATATAACTAAACCAAGTTTAATTGTATTATTCATTCGCTCAATTTCATTTAAATCCCACACCTAGTCGTGTGTAGCCTTAAATCACAAGCACTCGAAGAAAGCTGTCAAACTGTCAAACGCACGTCTTAGCAGTCTATATCCATAGGGAGTGTACTGAGTTGTAAACTAATTCCCGGATACAAAGATATACAGCAAGAAGTTGGCTTATGTTTCAAAAAAAGAAAAACAAGAATATGTTCTTTAAGAATATATAGAATAGAAGGCTTATTTTTAAAGATATAACTTAGATATCTGCATCAATAGCCGATATGAGTTAGATCATTATTACATTCAATTTTGGATGCAGTTTAAAGCTACTCATATTTTATAGTAAATTGGTGAATTGATTGGTAAACTGTAGAGTGACTTGTTCGATTCTGTTTGGGAAATAATGATAAATTTAAATATTAAACGTATATTTTTCGGTAGATTCGATTGTGTTGAAATAATATTAGTTCTACATATTACTTATACGAACTTTTTGGGATTTCCCCAAACCACGCAGCGAATGATTCATATTGCTTAAACACCCCCAGAATTTTTAATTTTTTAGCTATTTATTTATTGAAGTTCTTCATATTTTTAACTACATTTATTTGTAATTTTTTTTAAATTTATGTTTTTTAATTTTGCAAAATAAAATGTAGACATAAGTTTGCATTTATTTTTAAATTGCTGCATTCATGTCCGCAGTATCGCCCATGTCCTGTGCACAGACAAGAGCACGGTACATCGCAGAGTACACGGTCTAACTTGTGTTAAAACTTGCTCGTATAATTTAATTTTGAGGGTGCGGCATAAATTTCTGTTGTCTCACGTCTGCCTTGCAACATGGCCACCAACACATTATCGGGGCAACCTTCTCACCTTATTTATTTCCGGTACCCAAAGGATACAAGTGTGTAATAACTTAGTGGAAATGTGTGTAACAGACAAACGGAGTCGCCGCCAACCCCATAAAATATTCTTCATCAATGTCAGCGGTCGAATAAATACATCCGCCTGAAGTCTGCTGCATATTCCAAAACCTACAAGGATCGCGGACTCTTTGGAGCGCTAGCTTATTACGGTCGGATTAAAAACAGAAGAGTTTCCAATATACAATTTTTAAGTGCGCATTCTTTCGGAGCTTAAATCTAAAACACTCTTATACTCGCTGCTCAAACCATACTTCAGAATGGGGAGACACCATTAGAATCACATTATTAATCAAAATATGTATTTGGTTGACTGCAGATAGAAGACAAAGCAGCTTGTTCATTTATAATATATATGGTTTTAAGACAACCAATACCAGATCGAGAAAAGTGTATTTTAATCTTCTTTTCTTTCTCACGAAATATGCAATTTATTTAACAAACACAATAATATGTTCTTTACAAAAATATAAATTCTATATGTATTTGCCCGATAATTGTTTGCAAATATATTTTAAACAGTCATCCATGCTGTCTTGGCTTTTTTCTGTTCCGCTTAATCTTCTTAAGCTTTAAAGGATTTAAGAAACAAGTCTAAAATATTATAAATTGTGAAGTTCAAAAAGAGATACTAGATTCCTCTGGCAATTTTCTAAATTTCATGCAACTAAAGAAGAAGACTATGAATAAACAGTGTTATTTACTTAAACATCTTAATATTTTTTAGTCGAGGATTAATTAGTTTTAAGTTTATGTAAGGAGAATAATTTTTCATGTCTTTTTCTTTTCTTACTACCAATTTTCATAAAAGCAAAACAAATCCAATGAAGCAAATTTCATTTTTGACTTACAAAAACCAGCCAACAGGCAATTTTCAGTGTCCTTTTAACTGTTCTTTCACTTGTATCTTTGGGACGTGCAACTGTTCCCAAAAGGGTTCTCGTTTTAGCTTGGATAAGTTTTGCGGCATTTCTGCACCCTGAACTCGACAGAAGCTATATCCTGACCTTAGAATGCTGTTGGATGCTAAATTAAAATTGCAACTTTTGACTTTGTTACGTTGCAGTTCTTGTTTTCGACTTGCTTTGCGTGCGTTTAAAAAGTCACACACTTTTTAAGACCCTGGACTTTTAAAATACAAATTGTCGTTGCAATATCTTGAGTTTCACATAGTTTGGTGAGTTCTAAATATATACGGAGCATATTTTGAAGATTCCAAAAAAATAGGAGAAAATAGGATCTATTTCTGAAAACTACTTATGACAACTTTTTATTAGTCGTTATAATATTTAATTTTCTTGATGATGGTTGTTTAGAGGCGTTAAGTGGTTTGAGAAAATGTTCCGACATCCGTCACGAACAAGTCAAAACAACGCTCATCTTGTTTTTTCGTACCCCTTGAAAATCTTTGGAGTGTGTTGCATATTTACGAGTCGTGTTAAAACATGTGTCATTAAACTGCGTGTGTTGGGATACCAGGGTATCAAAGAACCTCGCATACCCCAGATGACAGAGCTGACTGTATTTAAACTTGGCAAACAGTAACTTTGGCATGCAAAACATGTGTAGACTTGAAGAAACGACATTAGCTGGCCAAAAGCTTTGCTAAAGTGTTTGATTATAGTATTTCTTATTCTGCCTTAACTCTGGCTAAACGTGCCGATGCAACTGGCCAAATGCTCAGCTCAAGTCTGCTACCCAACTGCACGTTCAGCCCAACCATCAACAGTCCGGTCTATAGTCCAGTCCTATCCAGTCGGTCATCGGCTACCTGGTTGGTCAGATATGCTTGGTTGCTCAATTTTAATAGCAATACAACCTTAGTTTGAATTTGTTTGGCTTTTGCGAGTGTAGTTTGATTTGCATGGATTTTGTCAAAATATTGCAGATTTTTTATATTGCTTATTTTGTATTGTTACTTGCGTGGACTAAAACAAAATTCAGCTTTAAGTTGTAAGAGACTAAGCATTTATTTACTTTTGTTAAAAATAACTATCAAATCACAGGAACTTTCTTAAAAATGTAAAAACTCTTCAAATTTATTATTTGATTAAAAAAATTCATTTGTGTTTTTCTCACAGGACTCTTTGCGACTCTCACTTGCAAGCATAATTAATCTTTTAATTTATTTTGAAAAATATTAAATATAATGCAAATTAGTTAATTACAAGTATCTCATATGCTCGAAACATTTATTTTTTAATTAAATCGAAATGCTTTTCCCATTGAATACTAAGTGGAAGCATTTTATTGTATTTGACAATAATTCTATACATTTCTAGCATATTGCTCAAGTATATTTGGTATTATATTTTCGGGGCCAAATGATTAAAGTTAATTATTAAAGTAACTTGAAAAATATTTGGATTAAAATATTGAATTGTTACTATGTGAATGGCAGCTCTTTAAATATATTCGCTTTTGGATTAAATACTCATAATTTACCAAAAGATTTTAAAATCAGCATCGATTTCTTTTTTGTCAATGAAACAAAATGAAAATAAATGGTGAAAGCTCATTTATCAAAGCTTCCAGCAAGCACACATACTTGCACTTGTGTGTGTGTGTGTGTGTGTGAGTGTGTGTGTGTGTTGTATTGATATCGATACTCGATACCCGACGCGTAAACCTTTGAATGTTCTGGGCTGTTGCCCCATTATTGTACTCGACGACAATGTGTGCACGTTTGGCCTCGTTTTATTGGATGGTAGTGAAATTCAAGAGCCTCCTTTGTATTTATTGAGTACGGCCCATTATATCCAAATGCATTTTGCATGTTTGCCTCCATTTATAAATCTGAATGAATTTTACAAAATCAAAGCTGTATTTCAATTAAATTTCAATTAAGAAGCTATTTCTAATGAACTGACTCTACGAATTCCAAGCAAATCAAATGTCTGACCTGAAAGAATTCAAAGTGCAACAAAACTTGACCCTAATTATGCCTCCTTATTAGTTTGTGTGATAAATAATAATTTGTACCTGGAGTTTTATTTTGCCAAACAAATAGCAAAAGTTGTCCAGTTGGCTTGGACCAAACTTGAGCTTTGGGTTGAGGTTGACTTAAAACTGGACTAATTCACAACTTGTACATGGCCAATGCTCTAGCAAAATGGCAACAGCATTTCAAAAGGTGCAGAGCAAGAGAGTGAAAGTAGCAATCGCAATCGCAATAGCAATAGCAATAGCAATAGCAATAGCGACGGCAGAGAAGGTAATAATACTTAAGGCTTGTGCACTATTTCCACTTAGACTAATTAACTGCCCCATCACTTGATGTTGTTATCCTTGCCGTGGACAGTCAGCACTGTCAAATGGCCACCAACTTCACAAACTGTAGTCTGCAGACAGCAAACTGTAAAGCCATTGTTGGGATGTTGCTGTTGCTGCTGTAGTGGCTCTTGTTGTTGCGGCCAAGCGATCAGCCGGTCAACCAGTCAACCAGTCTCTGGGTTGCAGCCACAGTGGCAACATGACCGCAGACAGACGGACAGACAGACATTACCCGTAGGTAACGTAACTAAATCTCTAAGCTATCACTGCTGGGGCACCGATGACGGTCAAAGAAGTGCAAGTGCAAGTGGGACAGGGTGCAAAAATAAGGCAATGCCTTTCCAACATGTCCTCGCTTAACTTTTCACTGTTTGTGATGTTGGTCATTTGACATCAACAGCTTCAGTGCAACAATCACATCAAGCACACACCAAGAAATTGTCGGACATGCGAGAGTGATGCCAAATGAATAGCGATGTGACTCCGGCTCCGACAATTGTCAAATGCTCCAACATCCAACATTAAGTGCCCAAAACACCTTCAACACGCAAACATGCGCACGCTGTTTGTGCCTCAACCGCAGTGAAATAAGCTTCATGGCTTTGGTGCTGTTAAAATGTAGGAACATGTTGCTGATAATATTTAAGGAAAGACAATCATTCTCGATTCTTACTTTAAACTCCTTTTGACAGTGATCTCAATGAGTTACATATAAATCGTAATCCTCTTTATCGGCTTTAATAGTTATCGCAAGGTACGAATCCAAAGGGAAAGATATTTAAATTGAGGATCGGTTTTTTTTATGTTTTTGTGCTTGCATTTAACGAGGAAATTAACTTTGTACAAAATACAGTGTGTATAGAAATGTCGAAAAGCGCTGTGACAGTTAAGGTTTATACTACTTGAAGGTAACAATATATTGTGAACACTTCAACCCCCATTGTCCACGGGTTCTGATATTGACAATTGTTTTTAGCACCGCTTAAAAAGACAATGCTTTTCAATTAGTTGCTTTATTATTTGATGGACATAGTTGACTTTATATTACGTGTATATATTGTGATTTGTTGTTCAATTTCAAATTAGTTAAACAAAAAATTCCATCACAACAAAAACAAAAGATGTTCAACATAATTTATTATTTTCACAAACAAATTAGCATGGGGTATCTCGTAGTTGAGCACGATTCACGCTTGACTATAACGTTTGCTCTCATGTTTTTTATTCACCCGTTTTTTATGCATTATATCTTCTCGATGCAGAGGCTTCGTCACTTTCCTACCTCTACCTCTACGTTGTATACCATTTATTCCATGTAGTATACATAATATTTTGACATGCTAATGTCAACTCTTCTTTCTTGCCTTCGTCTCATACGTATTTTCAAAGGACAAGAAAAATGCTTAAATTATATATTTTTTCTTCTTTTTATTTAACTTACACAAAATAATTGTTTTAAATTTTTTTTAAGGATCGCAAATATCAGTTGAAACAAATAATGCTTTTAAAAAATATGGGATCTAAACAATGTGCAAAAATTTGAAAAATCCGAGAAGATATATTTCAATGCATAAATGTATTAAGTTAAAAATTAGGTTAATGATGACAAATAAATGCAATGCAGCGTGACCGAATATGGTATTTTAAATACTGTAAATACTTTCTGGTATTTTATCAGCTCTGATTTTTCTCAAAAGTATTTTAATGGTATTTAGGTATTTTGTAGCATTTTTCTTAGATTTTATGGTATTACATGGTATTTTCGGTTTGGACACACTTTAACAAATGTGACGCTCCATTTTTATAGAATCGCATATTATCTCAAATTAATTTAATCAAAACGAAAAATCGAAACCGCTTCAAAAATGTAAATGAATCACATATATTACATGTAAAACAATCACTGCGCAAAAATGGGTGCAATAATTTTAAGCCCAATGGACAAATGTTAGGTAAAGATCTCAACAAATCGAATTTAAGCAGCTCTGACGAAGAAGGCTAGTAAATATAATTAAATGTAATATTCTGATCGTAAAAGGACCTTACAAGACTGGACAAAGAAGTTCCTCTATTATTTTATTTTAAGAACATGTTACAAAATGAATTTTAAGCATTTAATTAATTTTAAGACTTTAAATATATATTGGAATATTGGAACTGTTTTAGTTTTATGTTGTTATTTATCTTGTAAAATAAAATAAAAAACAAACTTCTTTGCAATGGGAAAAACCTTATATTTTCTATATATAATAAGTCAATTATTATTTTTACATATTACATATTAAAATTTGAATTTCCAGGCGATTTATTTGTTATGGTATTTATAGTGGTATTTTGTAAAATATGAAATAGTATTTTATAGTATTTTTGAGACCAATTTGGGATTTCTCGTTTGGTCCGGCGCGGTCACGCTGACCGCAAGCCAAGAATCAATTACTATTCATTGAAGATTGATAAAAAGTAAGTATTTTTGAGTGGATACGTAGATCGATCGCATGAACTCAATTAGAGTAATGAAGAATTTGTTCAAATTTTGTTAGCACTATGTTCGCGCTGTAGCAACTAGCAATTATAAAATGGCCATAAGAATTATGTATTCCAGATTATCAGCAATACTGGATCCAAGTTTTTTTTTTCAGTTTCTGTCTCTGATTGCGTGATTTTCGTGATTCTTGTGCAAATGGAAATTGAAAAAAAATTCCGACATGCCGTATAAATTTTAGTTCATTGTACGTAATTGAAATGACATTTACCATTAGCTAGTCATGGCTCAGACAGCAACAGAAACAGCAACAGCAACAGCAACAGCAACAGCGATGGTGGCTGATACTGTGACTCTTAACTCTAGCTGTAACTGTGACTGTGAATTGAACGCGGTCATTTGGGGAAACGTAAGGTGAGGTAAGGTGGCTTGGTGGACAATTGGTAGGTAGGAAGGTTGGCTCTGAGGGTACGAGTAGCTAAACAAAGGTGTGGCCCGGGTATGCAGCCACACGAAACCGAAACTGAATAAAATCAAAGAACAAGGTGTGGCAACGTCCTGGAGCGAGAAAATGGCTGCTGGTCACTTGAAAAAGAGTAGCAGAAAAAAGCGGAAAGTAAAAATAAAAAAAGAAAAGTTAAAAACCAAGCCAGCTGTGGGACTACTGGAGCGACTGGGGGGCGAACGAGGGGACGGGGGGGGGGCGAGGAGGGGAACTACAATTGCCAGTTTGATGGGGGAAAAGAGCTTGGCTGGTAACCAAGCGACATGATTGAAAGCTTTCACTTGTTTGTGTTTTAAGGCATGACACACTCACTTCGCGCTTATGTATGTGTGGGTGTGCGTGGGTGTGTGGGTGTGAGTGCGACTGTATGTGTGTGTATTTTTATTTGTTGAAGCGCGCGTTGGTCTGTGTGTGTGTGTGTGTGTATGAGAGCAAAATAGTCGGCTTCACTGGATACCCCTCGTTAATTTGCATATAGCCTCCAATAGTTCCAAGCTCCAAGCTCCAAGCTCCGAGCCAAGCCAGATTGAAGGTAAACTCGCGTTATGAAAACTATTACTCAGTTTATTACTGAACAAACGAATGACAAAATGAATTGTTGACCAATGTGTAATATGGAGCGTTACTTCTGCATGGTTTGACAAGAGTTCACCACAAACGCTCAGTTACTCGATTTTAAAAATATTGTACCCTGTACAAAGAAGCGAAGAATGGTCTATCGTTTTTTTTTTAACCACTGCCTTTCATAACATATTTTTACTTCAGAATCGCTGTTTGTCGTTACGAAACAAAGTGTGGCAAGTACGAAAAATATTAAGAAGAGTAGCAATTTTTCCCATTTCCCTAAAAATTTCACTATTAGCCCAGCTCTACTGCAATAGTATTACTTAAAATACACATGTGTGTATTACACTATTTTACAATTCCAACGATAATTTAATATTTAACATATTTTCAATTGTTTTATTATTATTATACATGAGGGCGCTTGTTATAACATTTTTCTGAGATTACCATTTGAGATTCTATTATTAATTTATTAAACTTTTTTTATCTTTAGGTCAATTTATTTATATATATTCGAGTAGCTAATTTGGGGCGATTGCTTTTTAAGTTAATTTTTTAAGTATGAACGCTACTTATTATTTTAAAGTCTTTGTCTAAGTTTCAAACAATTTCCATATTACAAAAAATTGAATATTGAAGTTCAGATGTGATTGAAATAAATTATATAAATTACATTATTATTTTATGTACGTAGTTGCACAAAAACTTTAAATATAGCAATGGACTTAAGAAAATGTTCTTTTCGAAAACAAGGATCCAATGTACTGACGAACAAAAAGTGTAGCATGCTGAAGAATTGATAGCCTCAAAATGTATGCTGATCCTTCATGTTATACTTATGTTATGTGGTAGGTGTATCGCTTAGTCGATACTTTTCGTATCAAAAGAAATTAGTCGAAATAAGCGCGACTTACACTTTAATGTTAAATGGAGTTACTTGTTATTTGACTTGTTAAATTTGTAATATTGTTGCAATACACATATCAAAGCCTACGTCTAAAAAACCATGGAGTAACTCGAAGTCGAGCATTCTTGTATTGAGCGGTGGTTTGCTGGTTCTCTTATTTGGTATTCTGCTATCGACGTCGTCATCGCATTTAAAAACACGTAAACATAGCGAAGTCGCATCCCGTGTTCCCTTCGTGTGTTCTGTTCTAAGTCTGAACGCCCTGACGCGCCCTTGTCTGCCACAACTACAACTACAACACCAACAACACCAACAACAACAACAAGAATAACAACAACAGCAAGAACAAGATGAAAAGCATTGACGTGCGCATTCTAGACACGCTGTCGTAAGTTTAGCCTTTTGCCATTTTAGCTGATTGTTTTTTCTGTCGTGGATAAGAATACACGTCATGTCACCAACGCCTTTTTGTGTGGGTAATATAATATTTTGTTTATGTTTACCCAATTTGATTATATCTATCACTATCACTAACTAAACCAGCTCAAGTTTTTATAGCACGGCTCGCAGTTTACTTTGGCGGAATATGCAAATTTATACTCTCCTCTTCTGCTGTTTCCTCGCTGAACGTCGTAATACCTTTCTTATATGTATGCTTGATGAGTAAGCCCTAAGTATACATACATATGTATATGCAGAAGTAATACATATGTATATTATGTGCTCCTTTACATACTTACTATTAGCACACTAAATTTACTTTACATCAGTAACTTGAAGGCGCATCGGTTAATAGTTCAATATTTATTGAATCAGAGTCATTAACTAAGATACTTTAAGGAAACACAAAACTTATTATTAAACAAGAAAGGGTAACAAAAAAAAACTCAATTTGCACAACTTTTCCGTTCGTCATCTAATACGCTTTTACATTTTGTTTTTCATTTAAAAATCACCATTAAAGTACTGTCATTGTCATCACACAAATATATTCAGAGAAAACATTAATTAGAAATACGCATGACTGAATTTAAAAACATGATTTTATTGTGTTTAACACTCAAGCTCTATTGGATCATGATGATTACACAAGCATCCTCATGATCATGACTCAAATATAAAGCACTTGGTGGTTATAAAAGTAATTATCGGTGGTGAAACAGCATTTAGCTGGCTTGAAATTTAGGTAATATTAAATATATAAATATCACTAATCGAAAATTATTTTGTCACATTTCATGCGTATATTCAGAAAATGATCACTACTACGAAAACAATATTTTACATTTATTTTAAACATATATTTGCGTGCTTCTATGTGTATGGGTAAAAACGACATTAAAAAAATAAAAATAAAGAGAGATTTTAACCTTTTCGTGGCTTTTATGCTGATGGAAGAGGTTATGGCTCTTCCGTATTCTATTATATTGCTTTTGACTCCTCTACAGAAAAGAAGGTAGCGAAAAAAACATTATAATAATGTAATGTCGTATTTTAATGTGGAATTCTTATCACCTTTTTAATTTTGTAAAATAAATCAACTCATTAAGTCTTGTTCTTTGGACTTTAAGACTAATAGAACCTTCGGTTCAGGGGCTCTAAAAATATTGTCTTTGGATTCGAGGCAACGATCAGCTATAGATATCTTCCTTATTTTGATAGATCTATTAGGAACATCAATCTATCCTTATCACAAAAAAAAAAAAAAAAATAGGAAATAAATCATAAATCACATACAATATATGTATCTTGATGATTGTTTCCTTGTTGGGATCATTTGCAACCAACCGCTCGGGCAAAATCCGTTTACAGTCAAATATTTGTGCCCATGGATAAAAAATTTCTGGGATGAGTTTAAATTTTTCTTCCTCCGGGATTCTCTAGAATACAATTACAATGTCTGTCCAATTTACATGAGTAGTTTAATTTAACTTCAGATATTCCAATATGTCATTATTATAGTAAGCGGAATATAATGATTGTTTCCTTCGTATGCTCGATCTCTTTTTATAAATTTGCCCATTTTTTAAAGTATTCGTATGCTTGGTAGATATTTTCTTCCGTTTGTTTCGTTCATATTCCATGTGCTTCAAATGGAAGTTCCTCCTTTGCACCACTACAAGTGCGCGGTAGTATAAATTAGTGTTAAATTCCGTATTTTTGCTGAATCAACTAAGAAGGACTGCATTGCACTTAGCATTGCACTTTGTGCAACGTTGAACTTACGAAATGAGCAGAGCTTTTTAATGACTCGACATTTCTTGACTTTGATTTGAATACCGGCAAGGGTTTGCTGTAAGCCAAAGGCGCTGGTTTTGACCCACTTTTTGTCGGTTACCAAAATAACAAAGTGCTTTGGAGACCTCAGGCAACTGAGACGGTGATTTTAGCAGTGCCAGCGACAACGCCAAAGTCAAAAACTGTCGATGAATGTTAAAGTTAACAAGTGACGGAAGTACAGCGCAGGCTGCACAGAAAAAAAACGAAAAAAATTATAAAAGCAGTAAGCAAAAATCATTTCAGCATTTAAGTGTACGCTTGTGTGGGTGTGTGTGCATCAAAATGGAATTGAAAGCACAAAAAGGAAGGACCATTCCTTAGAATAAAAGAAAAACTTAAGGGTTGTCTTACATCTTGCCGCAAAACACTTTGCCAAAAAAAGAAATAAAAAAAGAATGATTTGAGTTTAAACGTATTGCTTCTATGGGGTGTTTTCTATGTGAGTTGCATCGATGGATGAGCTTGGGTGAGAATCGGCTAATCATTATGTTATCCCTTACTCAAAAAGTACAACGGTCTATTAATGGTGTCGAAATGACATATGATATTAAATATTTCATAAGCAAAACAAACCGACCTGTAGGATATGGAAACCCAAATTTAAAATTAGTCAAAATAAGGGCCTTGCATAAACGAATAACAAATTTGCTTGACAATATTTTCTTCCGTCTCAATACAGAGGTGTTGAGCAGTCATTCACATTCAACATAGATTTCACTTTTGACTCACACTGTTCCCCGACTGAATTCATGAATACGCCTTCTGCCAATCACTTAATCTTATCTTTGCTTCGAGAGCAAAATTGGCACCACTTCCTTTCGTGACAATTTCTCTGCATTACAACTTAAACAGATTCCTTTTGCGAGCTCCAATTGTTGAAATGCCTCTGGCATTTATGTACTGTCGATTTCAATCTAATTTAACCTATTATCCATCAATGTATAGCCAATATTTTTCCAGACTTTCATAGACTCAATGTACTCCAATTGTTGCTGCTTAATTTAAGAGAATTAAAATATATTATGTTAAATGAAAATGATTATTTAACATTTTTAACATGTACCAATTAACATAAATTAGTGAAAAGTGTATTTTCAAACTTTTAAACAATTGCGCAGACAGTTTCGATTCCATTATTTATCATTAGATTGTGGCATATTCTGATTACTTTTAATTGCTAATTATTGTGCATGATTTTTTTTTCTTTTATAACCATTTCAATATGGAACAGCTGGATTTGTTTTCAATTATTTGTAGATAGTTTCTATCTACTATTATACTGCCCCAGGCAAATACTTCTACACGAAGGGATGTTACTCTGGCTAAATTTAAAGTCAGCTAATGATGAGTTGCAACAAAATGTAGTCCTACAGTTTTTGCGTTAAGTGACTAATGATGCGGCGTCTTTTGTTCATTTCATGCCCTATTTAGAACACAAAAAGTAGATGAAAGTTCGCTGAATATTTTTCATTTGGAAAGATTTGGTCTTACATAAAATGACATTAGCTTTCACTTCCTCAATCCTTTTTCTTTACAGTTCTGCATGCAGTGAGCTGGGAAGAGTGGTGGACCTATGATGGCATATCAGGTAAGCAATCACTTCTATCATAAACTCTCTATAGGGTACTCTAAATATTTCCACTTGCGAAGAGCCAAAAAAATGGCTGTTAAATTTACGTTTGTTGGCTTTGATGAAATTCGGTAAAACTTTATCTGCGGTAATTATATCCAATACCCAAAGGGTTCAAGGATGTGAAATAGCAGTGGCAGTGAATGTAAACAGAACGCAGTATCCCTAATCCCTAAGTTGATATATTTATTTATATTTGTATTGAGAAGAAACGAATTTAGCAATCTCAGGATAGCTATGTTAGAAGAGCTGGTTACTTTTACAATTGTTACTATGAAAAGATAATACTGTGAACAGTTATATATATTTTTATTTCTATTTATATACATTACAATATACATACATTCCATCTAGCATTTTCCTACATTTTATTAGACTCAAAGAAGAGGTGTCTCGTAGTCGAGCACGTTCGAGTGTTGTTGCCCTTCTTGGCGTTAACTGCACTCCCCGACGAACTGCGAGTTCATAAATGCTAACAACAAAGTAAATTTTAATTAAAACTCACGGCGACAACAAAAAGTGCAACAATAGCAACAAAAAAGCAAAAACCGAGCCAAAAACATGAACACAACCCGCTCTGGCTTCTCGCCTCATTCAGCACACCTCCAACATACACATACATACATATGTATGTATATATGTATATGTATGTGGATCTATGTGCAGGCACTGTACGTGTGTTTACTCCTACACACACATACAAACACACTTGTGTGAATACCCTTTTTATATCGCCCGTGTATAAGGTATGCGCAACAATGTTCGCATGAAATAACGTAGCATACTTTTAGGCATTAAAAGTGCCGGAACCTGCCGCAGCAGTTTTTATCGTGCCACCAGCTATTGCTGTATATGTTGTCACTGTTCTTGTTCTTGTTGTTCTTTTTGCTGCTGCTGTTGTTCTTGTTGGTGCGAAATACAGAATTAACCAGCAACAGAAACTGCACCCGTGAATTGTTCACCCAATTTGTAGGTGCGGGAAACCAGACACTGTGCAGAGGTAGAGGTGAGTGAAATAAAGGCGGAACCGATTTGCTGCTGTCAAGTAGAAGAACAAACAAAGTATGCCGCGTCGCGGTCGTAAGAAACTTTATTTTCTGCCCACTCTCTCCTCTGCAGCAGTCTGCAGTCTGCAGTCTGCAGCCAAGGCCCTTTTTGGTGTGTCCTGATACACCTTCGGATCTCTGCCAACCATCAGAGCAAAGGTTCACAAATAATTTCTATGAATCACAACTAGACCGGGCAGTGTGAATGTGTTCTTGGAGATTATGGCTACATAATAGCAAAGCATGCTGGACCATCTTCCACAGAAAAATCAAGGATTTTGCTTCAGCTGGATCATTCCGACGTTCGCTTTAATCGCATTAAACGGCACTTGCACAAAACAAATGCATTCAAAAATTCAAGTGCATTGAATTTGAAATTGAATTTAGAGTCTCATGCTCAAGCAAATAAAAACGCTCCGGGCGAGAATGGCAGTGGCAGACAAGGGCAGAAGATGCCATCTCCTTGCATAAATGTATTCCGAAATCAGCGCCAACAGTTGAGACTATATAGAGACCATGTCCGTAGGTATGAACAGTTAGCTACGTATGAGCAGAGAATCTGGTGACAATATTCCTGAATATCCTTCGTTTAAGTTTGTTTTATATTTTGCTCACTCACACTTTCGCCAGATCAAAGAGTAATTTTGAACAATCATAAATAGATTGCCCATATTTCATAGCCTTTATCTATTTATTTAATCGTAGTGTTTAAATGATACAAATCTAGCTTGCAACACACACCGAAGCTGCGCTACTATTATAAAAATAAGTGTAAATGAGGGCTATAAAAAACAACTAGATCGCGACATCTTTAACTTTATTGGACTCCAGAACAGCATTTGACACGGTACACCATAAGGTTTTATGTACTTTGTAATAGAAATTTGTTAAATTTACGAGCGCTGCTATAAAATTTGTAAAGTGACATCTACACAAGAGAAGTCAAGCTGTAATCACTGGCAGAGAAGATACCAGATGACGAGGACGCCCTGCCCTCTCAAAGGTTTTGGACTTTGGTCAATTTTTGTTTTCAATATATGCAAAGAAGGATCCAAGTAATTATGTGAATGCACGCATTTCGGCATTTTTATATCCGCTGCCCATTGGCTAATAGAACCTTGTGTCATGGGATATTTGCAACACGTAAGAGACTCCATAAACTATTTGTATCCTTGATAAGTGTCGATGTCTAACAGCTTTAATTAACAATGCGTTTTCATAAAGACAACATTACACTAAGCCACAATTTGGATGACCAAATTACATATTGCTATAGCATATTGAAAAAAAGCACAATAAAATATGGAGATAATAAAATTTCTGTCCAATATTCGATTATTCAATAAATATTTTAAATTTGTAATTGTATTCGATTAACCCTTCATATGGTTAACAAAATATTCTTAATTCCATTTTTGATTGATGGAAAATTATAGCAAATTAAAGACTTTTTCTATCTTTTTGTTTTACCGAGTTCACCAAAAACAATGAAAGTGAGCAGGAGAAATTGAAGATTTACTCAAATTATAACACCAGATACACACAAACTTCATAATATAATATATAATATAGTATATAATATAATTTTTATACTTCATAAATAAGAATTGCTTAAGCTACGTAAATAAAAATTAACTGCAACATGAGCTATAGAGCTACTATATTCATATGAACTGTGGGCAAAACTATAGGGCAAATTTTCAAGTTCACTTATGTTAATTTTAACATGTATTATGACTATGTCTACAAGCTTACTTACACACAAAAACAATATGCACTAATAGATACATATATCTAACTAAAATTAATCATAATTGCTATCAAAGAATATCGAACTGAATCTTATTTTGAGCTAAACGATAGAAGAAGATAGAAGAAAAATAAAGTTTGAACGAAATGGGAAATTAAAAAAGAAATAAATTATATTAAAAAATGTAAATGTTAACTGCAATTTGCAATTTTGCTATAATTCTTGAATAATAAATCTAATTTTATTAACAATCGCATAACCTTTGTGAGCATTAAATTACATTCATAGAAAATCTGAAAAAAAAAACCAAGTAAATATAAGGTAAACTAATTACTTTTTAGTATCCCCGATTTGTCCTTTCTCCACTTGATTGCCAAGCAACAGCTAAACACAGTCTCTGCAAACACAATTTTGTCGGCTGTCGAAATCAACTAGGAGCAGAAGCATTAAAATTCTCATTTCCTTTTCGTTGTTAGTTTTGCAATTTGGAGAATTTTGAGCGGACGGAACTATTAGCGGCGTCGTTAAATTTGTTCTTAATGCGCCGTTGAAAGAATATATATTTTACGGAACAAACATGCCAACATAGAAGAAAGAAGAGGAATTTTCGGCACACTAAATTGGGTATCCTTGCTGTGCTTGCTCAAAAATTAACAACATTTTGAATGATACCAAATTAAAGTGATTGTTTTGAAAATTAGGAGAATCGCAAATGATTCTCCAAACAGTATGATATTTTGCATGTGCTGTGAAATGTTGAAGAAAAATAAGAATTTTAGTTACATCTGCTCAAATGTGATAACTCTCATAAAAAGTATGATTTTTCATATTTTTTTACCAAATATTTGCATTCACCAGCTGATTAAATTTACTCCTGTACAGTTGTAAGTGGAGGCAACAGAACGTCGTAGATGAAAAATAGACATAGACGAATGGAAATGTGAACCAAAAAAAAAAAAAAACGAGAAAAAAGTCAAGCAATATTTGAGCATAGTCGAAAAACGATATAGACGCAGTCGCGGCGCTGCAACATGTGTTGTCGACAAATTGCAACCAAATCCGGCCAAACTTAGTGTGTCTTTGGCTTAAATAAATTTGCATAAGAATTGCATACATATGTAAGTGCTGGCAGGGCCAGCTACTACTCAAAGTACGAGTGTCTACCGGGTGCCGATACTCGAGTGCGTTTGCCATCGCATGACTGCGAGTATTTGCATTAGGTTTTAAATTTGATGCTTGGCTTCCCTCGGCTTGGTTTGGCTTCGCTGGCAACTGTGGCGGCATCAACCAAAATTAAAGAAGCTGCTTGGGCACGATTAAAGCCCATCTAATGCGATAGAAAGTCCGGTTAATTTCTGGAGTATGCGGCGGTGGCTTGATGGTGTTTTAACATGAGCAACCAGCCAAATAAAAACAAGGTAAAGCGCTGACGCTAGTAATGCTGAACGACAAGATGACCTTTGTGTAGTCGTTACTAATAATAAAATCGCTATGTACTATGATCATACCTAATAATACTTGCATTTATTGCTATAGCTTTAAGAGGCGTTTTCCACAATCATTTCGACAGACAGATATAAAAGTGTTTAATCGATTACGAAATTGCCCACATTAAATAGCACAGAATATACCTACCATATTTGGGTGTCAAGTGTCGAGTCAAAACCCTTTCTGTTCGAGGGTATAACGAGTCAAGTAAACGTGGCGAACTGAACGAAAACGAGCCAAGCGTGCTGCATACCTCAAGGCGCACAGACGTTGGCCCCATCCACTAATGTTGTTAATGGCTGCTAAAATTGTTTTTGCAATTGCCTCATTGACTAGACTGTTGCCTGCAGTTTAATGGACTCACGTTGCAGCCGCCTTCAGTTGCCCTCCTGCCTCCTGCCTCCGTCCCTTCCTGTATGATGGCCTCTGTTAGCCTGCTAGCCTGCGTTGGCCTCTGCTCCGTGCTTTAGGTCAACAATCGCTTAAAAGCGCGTACGTGGCATATTTATGATTGAAGATTTTGATTGTGGCTACGATATACCCGCTGAAACGTGTTGATTTTATCCTTGCCGTCTACCAATAAAGCATTCTTCCTTCCATGCAAATAAAAGATAGGCATCGAAGGATACCGCAAAAGTATATCATATTTTCTGCTTTAATACTTCAACTTAGCTTACTAATTTTAACCCATTCGATAAATTTATAACATTTCATTCAAATCAAATGCAAGCCCGAAAGCGTTTCTACATTCATGAAAGACACCCTCTGTGAATAAATTTCATAAGGAATCACGAGAATGCTACAATTTACATTAAATGTAGATCAACATAATGATTTATAGATTTCATTTTATTTTGTGTCTTTCTGTAGAACAACACATTTTATATTTAATACAAAATATTTGAAACAAAGTTACAGAACTTATGTTTTAGGTCATTCGTTGTTAAAATCCTCGCGCGCATAAATGGACCAAAATACAATAAAATAAAAATAATTAACACATATTAAATTATAGGTACCACGAACAGAAAAAGTAAGAGCAATCGATAGTGACTAAAATTTATCGATATTTTGAAAATTTGTAAACACATCGATAATATCGAGGGTGCCATCCATTGTTTTCCAGCTTTATTTAACCATTACAATTATTAAGTCATACAAAAAATATTTGTATGTTAAATTTTGTTTCACGACATTCTGTCAGATCTCGGGCTAGTTTGAAATAAGTGTTTGATTAAATAAAATTGTTGAAGAAATAAATTTGTAAGGGGAACACTACGTAAATAAATGAAGTGTTTACAATGGTAAGGTAGGCGAGGTGGTTTTTATTTGTTTATAACATCCGAAACATCGTTGCTTAATCGTTGGTTTATGCCAATAATATTGTTGCTCGCAAGTATCGAGTGTCGTATCGCCTCGGCTTGGATTTCAATTAGAAAATTCTGTCGTTAATTAAAACAAGAGGCGCAGTCCAGGTGTGGTCGAGGACCCCAGTAAACTGCGACTGAATTCTGTCATCGACCTCATCCGGATCGTCGCGTGTTCTTGATAGGCGCATTCACTGACTCTAATATATTTTGTTGTCATCGCCAAACAGTTCTCCGGCGAGCAGCAAGTCATCGTCGTTGTTTTTGCCAGCTTGCTTACTTTGCTTTGCTTGTCGACGACACATGCAGGTGTCAAAATGCTAAAAATAATGGGGTGCGCTTAGCGAGTCATTGTGTGCCCACCATTGATTTAGGATACAAGTATTTATATTGTCGTTCTCTGGGTGGGTGGGCGTGTGTGTGAGAGCGGATACAACACATGTGAAATCGGGTGACATCGAGTGGGAGTTAATTCAATTCCAGCGAATACACATTTTAAATAATAATTGTATTTCCATGTCAATTTGAATTGCATTATATGTGTACTCGCATTATAATGTACAAATTTGGATAGCACGTGTATCCTTCATACATGTTTACTCTCGACTCCCACAGGTCCAGCATTTTGGGGTCTCATCAATCCGGAATGGTCGCTCTGCAACAAAGGACGTCGCCAGTCGCCGGTGAATCTGGAGCCGCAGCGTTTGCTTTTTGATCCCAACCTGCGTCCCATGCACATTGACAAGCACAGGGTGAGCACAAATGTTTATTTTCATAGTAATACCATATTCGTATAGCACAAGCAAGAGCATGTGCAAAATCATTAAAGCTTTTTAAGTCATATACACAAATTTAAGGCTAAGTAGACCAATTATTTTGTTTAAAATGTTTCATCTTCTGTGGGCAATTAACTCTTTAGTTCCAAAAAAAAAAAGTATAAATAATTAATCCAAAATCAAATAAACATCCATAATATGTAAAACAATCAAATTAATAAAAAGCACTAATTTTGATTAAAAATAATAGATTTCAAACACTACCCAATTAAAGTTAATACTAAACCACAAATCATAGGTCAGGGAATGTTTTGATAGATCGATATTTTTATGTTTAATAATTCTTTATT
This sequence comes from Drosophila ustulata, assembly GCA_035047365.1. Classification (NCBI taxonomy): domain Eukaryota; kingdom Metazoa; phylum Arthropoda; class Insecta; order Diptera; family Drosophilidae; genus Drosophila; species Drosophila ustulata. The sequence goes on from JAWNPT010000095.1 coordinate 1,263,133, forward strand.
TGTGCAATTAAAATTCTGAAGTTTATACATTCTGAATATACAGCACAATTTAATTGTTTTTTAAAGTTGTTTATCGTGAACAATTTCTGTATTTATTCGTAACTTAGAATTACATTTTAGGGAATACATTTCAGGGCAGTGCAACTTATGTCTTCAGGATGAAAAAGCCTTAGACTAAATTAAAGAGTTCGACATAAAGTAAAATCCCAAAAATCATAAAAAGTTATAGACAAAAGTATTTGTTTATTACCTAAATTTTTGGTATTGTTTACTCAATTCAGATATTGAAGCCATACAATAAATATCACTGCAGCGAATATTACAACAACTCATGGCACACATTATTTAAGCCTTTCTAAATTTGAGCCTTAAACAAAATGTGTGCAGTGCAGAGTCTGGGTTCCCGACCTTTTTGGGTCGCAAGTCACGAGCCGCGTCAACCCCTACGGGAATTTTAATTGCAATTGTTGTAGTTGCGGATTTTGTTGTACTGCTAGCGAATAGAAATTTCATACCCAATCAATTAAATCAATTAAATTGGCAACTGTTTTCTCTCGTAAGTGATATTGGCCATGAAAAGTGTCATTCTTTGAGGTCGCTTTAAAGTTTAGGTAGCAAAGCTATCACAATCCATTTAATTTATGGCATACGGTAATTAGTAGTCCGACATTTAGACATTTAGGTACTCTACTCTATTCACTCCTTGTTTTCTATCTCTATTCTACTTAACTCTCTCATTGTATTCTATTGTTGACAGATAAGTGGAATCATCAGCAATACGGGCCACAGCGTTATCTTCACGGCTGGCAATGATACTGTGGCCAATTACGATGGCATGCAGACACCTGTGAATATATCGGGCGGCCCTTTGTCTTACCGTTATCGATTCCGGGAGATACACATCCACTATGGACTCAATGATCAATTCGGCTCAGAGCACAGCGTCGAGGGGTACACATTCCCAGCTGAGGTAAGTGAACCTGACTGACAGACATAGTAGACATGCTGATTGCTCAATGCCAAATGCTGTCTATTTAACTTAATAGTGGCATTTTGGGTTTGAATTGGGAGTATTGGGCGCATTGGGAGTGGAATGGAGTGGAGTGGAGTGAAGTGGAGTGGGGAGTCTCTATTGAACACTCGACCCGACCCTTTGACGTTTGGAATGCATATTGACGAATTTTTTGCGACTATTTCGAATATGTCTTAGGGCCTGTGCGTCCCTTTTTGATACCCTGCCTCTACAACATAAAAGAGGTATTTTGGTGTCAAGCTATGTAAAAGCACTATCAACTTTTAATTGGAATTTATTTTATTTGGCATATTGTATATTATCAAAGTATAAGGTGAGAGCAAAAAGAACAGAGCGGAAAAAAATCTGTATATTGAGTTTCAAAATAATTAATATAAACTGGCATTGAAATTTGATGACCTGATAAGAAGAATTAAAACGGATTATATCTTTGCGATAAGTGGCCATACAACGGGTAACTATAATTTTTTATTTTGGGTGTTTGATGCAAAATGCTTTTCACGTCACTGACTTATCAGGGAATTCTTTCAACGCCTGTGCCACGTGATTTTTTTGTACTATAAGTTTTTTTGCCAGCAGCTTAAAGATACAAAACGAAGAGTATTCAATAGATATTTATCTGATAAGAAAACTTATTAAGTTAATAAAATTTAAAGTTTAAGGGACTATGACAGAGATATATTGATTCTTTTGTCCTCCATTTTCAAAATTTGTCTAGGAATATTTCTCTCCAACTTAGAAGTACAAGTTTTCAGATGGAGATATAGCGAATTGGAATTATTTTGCAAGGAAGAGGGTATCTAATAGTCGATTGCAATCTGAGTTGAGTTTATTTGTTTATAATATTTATTATTAAAATTGTATTTTATTTTGTATAATTTATTTGATTGCGTTTGTTGTGATTCAATCGATTGGCTGCAAAGTCACGGACGGAGTCACGGGTTTTGATTTCGATAGCAAGTAACGAGTTCCTCAGAGTCGCACCTTGTTCAAATGTCTTGTCTCCTTCTGCTTGATTTTGTTTCGTTTCGCTTCTTTTCGTTTTGTTCCACGTTACGTATTACGCTTGAGTCCTATCCATTGTTGTACTTGGCGCAACTTGTTAGCTCCCCTGCTTAAATACTTACACAGACAAACGAGCAGAGAAGTGTATTTGATCAGCAGCGTATCAAATGTTGATTTGTCGCTGCCAGCACATGGAATGGAGGCGAGGGCGTGGGGTGAAAAATAAGATGCGCTTTTGCTTACTCCAGAGGCTGTTAAAGAGCACAGGGTCTGAGCGTCTGTCTGTCTGTCTGTCTGCCTCTTCAGGACCCCTGTGAGCTTAAGCAATAAGTTCAAGTTTGCCCTTTGTGCTGGCATTTTTTTTTTTTTGGTTCATTTTTATTTTTATCAAATATTATTCACACTGAGTGCGTTTCAAAAGTTGTTGAATAGAGACATCAGTGTGTTCACAGTGGTAAGGACATTCAAAAAACAATAATTGCTTAAATTGAATATCTGAAAGTGTTAATTCTGATTGCAATTAAGATACTATAAAAGTATACTACATATACATATGTAAATATGTAAGCCAGATGGAATCAAAAGTCACAACAGAAATCATTGTATTTTATTGCATTTCTCGGTTATCGCTCAATCAAATACATTCATCGTCCTATAAAATGCCCAAAATATTTTAATGCAATATTTTTACATTGTTTCAGCATCAGGCGAGCAAATTTCTGTGTCATGTGGCAGCCTGACAGCAGGCAGAACTTTCTCCATTCCCCATTCTCCATTCCCATTCCCAATTCCATTCCCATGCTCATTCCCATTGTCATTGCCATCTACTTGCACATTCAGACACGGCCTGAACGAGTGGGCTGGAAGAGAGCCAATTCAGTCAACTTCTGCCTTGGCTCTCTCTCTCGCTCGCCTCGTCTCCTGCCTTGTATCTGGCTGCCTGATTTATTTAGTCTGGCACAATGTACACATGTGAGATTTTTCTGCCTGCTTGACTGTCTGTTTGACTGCCTGGAGGGAGGCGCTGCTGCTGCTGCTGCTGCTGCTGCTGCTGCTTGTTGCTTGTTGCTCATTGCTTCTTGTTTGGCAAAAATATGATTTTGGCCCCTTTTTCATTTTGATGTCAAGTTCAGAGGCGTACAAACATACATGCGTGTATATTCGCTCAATTGCCTTGCTTCGCTCAGTTGATTTGCGAGCAGTTTATTAAAAATGTGTAAACAAACGAGACACATTGCGGCAAAAAGGGCAACGGCAACGGCAACGGCAATGGCAAGGGCGAAGAACAAACAGCAACAGAGCGTAAGGTTGAAGATTAAAATGTCCTGCCACTTGAGACGCGTTCTTCGTGGCCTGCTAATTTGTTGAAGCGTATGCCAGGGAGATGGGGAGCTGGTGGGAGGGTAAGGGGGTGAGACACGCCCACGCAACCCATCTGACATAAGACCATACGACGCTTTGTCAGTTGTGGCGATTTGTTCAAACAGATGCCACTGATTGCTTTGCCCCATCCGCGTCCCCATCCAGTATCCAGTATCCAGTATCCAGTATCCAGTCAGCGTTGTGTTAAATGATAATCATTGATTTTACTTTCCAGCCCATAACTGGCAATAGCTGTCAGCTGATTGCTACACAACTCCAAAAGCGGACATCCCAATAAATGGCAGCAAATTTCTCTCAGTCACTGTACTGCTTCCCTCTGTGCCACCCTGTTTATTTTTCACTCAGAGTGCCGACTGCTGCTCTGGACAGCCACCACAGCAAACCGAGCTGAGCTTAGAATTCTGGTCAAGTCTTTGCGGACATAATGTGCAGGTGTTGCCAATTCCTAAGTCGATGCATTCGCTCCAGCTTATGGGCATAATTGATAAATGCCAATGGTAATCAACTCATGCAAAGCACGGCACCACAGTTGCTATCACATCAACCTGCCCCCATCACACCCGAAAATAACAAATCCTTAGGAATTCATCAAATGAGTAATTCCAAAACTTGAACAGAATATTTTATTTTTCATCCATTGGAAGCTACAAATAAAAGATAACAGATGCAAGATTAAACTTGAGATTTTTGCTTGACTGCATATACAAATGTTTATTAAAGCAGCAGGAATTAAGATTTAAAGCAATTTTCGAAATAAATTAAACGGTCGGCACACTTTATGCAATATTCATTTAACAGCAATACAATTAAATGAAAGTTTGCATCTTCTAAAATTATCTTCGTCACAAGATCCAGGACTAATACAAGAATTTCATTTTAAAGAGTTTAAATTCTGTACTTTTCTTTTAAGAATAGATATTATTATCTACCATTAATATTGTTACTTATTTTTAAGGAAATCAAATTCTGAACTTTTCTTTTAAGAATAGAAATGTTATAAAGTCATTGAAATTTAAATCTACCCTCAATAATGGAATTTGAATTAATTAAAATACCTTCAATAACTAATATATAAATTTGTCATTATTTATTATATATGTTATTGGCTATGCTTTGGATACCATAAGCTTAATGACGTGTTTTAAAATTGCAACTTTGAGCAAGGAGACTTTAAATAATAAATAGATTATGTAATACTAAGTAGTAGTAGGTCATCTACTCGCTATATATACTTTTTAGCCATGTTTGAAAAGATACAGGGTATGATATTGAAACTGTACACAAGAAAACAAAGGCGCATTTGCGATGAGATGCGCTAATTGTTAGTCAAATGCAAACAAGGCAGAGCACAACATAATATCCCCACAAACAGCTGGAACAAATTGGGAAACGAGGAGTAGACTTTTCAGCTGCTTTTAAGACTAATTCCGTATGTATGTATGTATGGGTATCTGCGTATGTATGTGGGTGTGTGCATGTCTAGTATCTGTGTTAGATCATATGAGAAACAAAGCCACGCGAGAATACAATAGAACAACAAAGACTGAGGCACAGAAGAAGGCAAATTAGAACAGAAAGGAGTAAAAAACCCTTCAGTTGAGTGTGCTCGGCAACGAGATACTCAGCACCCATTGGATTGTAGACTTAACTCTTACATACACTTAATTAACTCGATTCATTTTCATATAAACATATCAGTCATGGGTCATAACAAATGTGTGTTGGTATAAAACACAAACCAAAGCACGGCGCATTGCATATACATACATGTATCCGTATAAATAAAGAAATCAGCATAAGCTTTAGCTGCTGAGAGAGTAGTTTACATAAATATAAATATATAGTATAGCTCAAATGCTGATTGTCGAAATGCATTGAAAAACATTATATATAGTACTTCCAACGCAACTGATTCCGATTTTCTCACAACAGAATTGCTTCAAATGCGATCAAATTGTTGAAGTATTATTCACTTCACTTATGAAATATTTTATATACCCGATAATCATAAGGTTAAAAGATTAGTTTTAGTAGTTAGCATCTTGAAAAATATTTATTCTTGATTTGTATCGATATAGGTACATATCCTCGTCATGTAAAAGACTACATAGATTTAATTTTAAAAGTTTCAATTTATTAAAAGTTTTAATTAAAAAGAAAGTTAGTAACCATAATTTTGATGCTGAAATGCCAATTAAGTGTGTAAATGACGTCCATATTCTTTCTTTTAAACTCAATAGCGAGAGGCTTAAAATCGTATAATTTGAATGCTTTTAAATTTGCTAGTAACCTTTAGCTGATGTGTAACGAGTTTTAGCATTCGAAATTTCAGCAGATAAATACACGAGAACGCACTTAGACCCACCATGATATTCGTTTTTGCAATATTGCTGAATTTTATTTAAATAATCAGTGGAGTCTGTTAATTTGACAATAATTTTTGAACCTTTATGTTCAATTCACAGTCATTTGGAGAGAAATGTTGTGTAAAACATTCATCTATTATATAATGCATGCCCATTTTGTGGTTTAAATTTCAAATGGTTTTGTACCCAAATAAATTATAAAAATATTATATTTCCTAACGATTAGACTCTAATTAGCAGCCAGAGCAACACATGAGCTAATAACTAACCAATAAATTTAAAATACATTATAAGCGGAAATAAATTGTAAAAATATTACAGTAATTAGACTCTAAACGAAGCTAATAGCACGTATAGGAAAAAAATGCAATTATTGTATTTATAGTCTATAGTAGGGAGAGGAATTCCTCGCTCTAAGGTAAACCGCTAATTAATCATGTGCCGATTGGGCAAATTGGGCAATTGGCTTCTTGATATGTGCGACACTGCAATCTGAACTAATGAATTCCTAATTGGCAATTTTAATTAATCTCAAGAAAATCCGCTCAAGATTTTGGTGGACATGTCTAAGATTAGCCAATATTATTGAATGCCTCCTGCTGTGTATTTCTATGTTTGGAACTTGGTTTGCTGGAATTATCTTATTAGACTTTGCTGCGGCCATTTAGTATTTGTATTTAATCAGTTGACACGCTTAAAACGATACACGAGCTGCCTCCTCAGCTCAATTGACTTTGCATCTCCTCCACTTGCCTCCGCAGAGGCAGCCTTCATCCATCTGCAAACTCATTTGCTTGTGGGTGGCAATGTGGCAACATTGCCAACATTGGCATCCCAAAGCGACCGACGTGACCGACGCGACGGTCTAACCATTAATTTACGCGCTAATCATGAGATACTTACATGTTTTCGGCTTTTTCAATTGTATCCGCATCCGTGTGAGCTGCATACAAACACACAAGCACACGTAAACACAAACGCAAACACAAACATAAGCGGGTGCCAACAATTTGATGGTAATGGGAACGTTTGTAAAGGCATGGAAGGATTATAGGGGCAAATGCAAAGCGGGTCACCATAAAAGTCAATGTTTCTGTTGGATTAAAAATTGTTTGCAAACACTTCGCTTTGGTCTGCGGTTAACAGAACTGAAATCAATCGCGTATCACTTTTTCGAATAACCGCAATGCTTAGAGCTATATGAATGGTTATTTTCTACTCACCGTAGATAATTCTCTAATTCTTTATTTTTAGGCATCACTTCAGAGTACCCTGTGCCAATAAAAAAAATATATTATTTGTTTCAAGTTTATAACTTTTAGAAGTTCTCAGCAGAATTTTAATTTGAGTTCCAAAAATAGAGCATGCAAAATTTTTGGTTTTTAGTTTAGGAAACGATGCTGCAAAACTTGCCTTTTTTGTGTCCATTTCAACTTGCTATTTTATAGGAAACTACGACAACAAAGAGTAGATTGAGAAGATATGTACTTCTACTATTTTTATTTACATACAAATTTTTTTTTTAGTTATAATAATATAATTTAAATTAAGAAAATATTTAAAAAATGGAAATAGTTATTCGCTTTGAGTAACTTTAGCTTTTCTTATCCTTTCCTGCGATATTCACTGAACAAATGCATTTCTCTTCTGAAAACATTTGAAAATTGAATTGCTAAAAATATATGTACTTGCCCCAAGAACCTATTTTACAAATTGTGTGTGTTTAGCTCTCATAGTATCTAAGATTCACGCAGACAAACTTTACATAATCAACTCCAGATCGGTCGTGTTTCTGGCCCTTATCTGCTATAGACATTCGCATAAATCCATAGCTCCCTCCTAGTGGCCATCAGTTTCTTGGCATCTCTTACGTCGCTCGATTTTAGAACGGCAGCAAAACTGATCATTTAGCGTCGGGGGTCTTTAACGTTGTTGTTTCAGTTCGAGTGGCTGTTTGTAGAGGGCATAATTAGTAGCAACTGCTAGTGCTACAAGTACTATACATATCGTAGGCATAGACACACACGCAAAAGGACACAGGACAAGCCGGGCTGTGGACATGGGGTAAAGGATAGAGGATGGGGGATGGGGGGAGTAGGCATCTGGGTTCACTAAAGTGCTGCAATCTCATGATGTTGCGTGTGTGTGTGTGTGTTGGTTTGTGGGCCTAGCTGGGCCGTGTGTTTATGCTCACATTAGACAATGTCCCTTGTGCGTTGTTAAACTAATTTGCTTCATTTGTCTAGAAAACTGACTGACAAATTTCTTATACACACCCATGGACAAACACGTCAACAGGACTTAGTACAGAACTATCGCAGTATTGGAGTATTGGAGTATCGGGGTAAGGAGTATTTGAGGCGGGACAGACTTCCACATCCTCCACACACCATTTGAGTGTAGTGTCTAGTCATTGGGAATTGACCAACTCGGGCCGGGCCCAATTTGAACTCGTTGCATGGATTAGCTTTGGGTAAACACAGTGGCGATTAAACAGCGCAAAGCAAATATGTATGTTGTGTGTGTTTTGGTTTTTACTTTTGTTTGCTAATATCTCTGTTGCATTTTAAAATAATTAAACTATTATTAGGCACAAACAAAAGGACAATCTGGCATGCAGCGCAGCACAGCGCAGCGCAAATGTCAATATTCAATGATCGCAGCAGATTGTTAATCGGTCCCAAACTCCATTCATGACAGTATGTGCTAGATTATTTGGCCTGGATTGTCTTTTGGCTTCCACTGTTGGATATTCTGGTGAAAGCAGCGGTTGCCTAAGCCACAGCAAAGTTTGCCGCTGACTCGAACGTCTAACGTTTGGTTGCTCTCTTGTTGGTTGCCACTGGTCGAATACTTCCGCCCCTCACTGTCCAATCCTGTCCTGTCCGGTCCTGTCTCGATTCACCAGTGGAGCCGGTGGAATCCATGCACTGAAAACATGTGTAATTGATCTGATTAAGTTGCCTTTTCACTGCGCCTCTTTGTCTACCATATACCACACATACATACATATAGTACATACAAACATGTATGTGTTTGGATTGTATTAGTGTCTGTTTGTGAGCGGGCAAGAGACATAGTGAGTGCTCCTCTCTCCTCCCAGTTCTTTTGCTCTGCCTTCTCCGTCTCCTTCTGGCTGCCTATTCTCTGCGAACAAACAAGCAAACAAACTGCTGTTTTCTGGCTTGTGCTTCTGCTGCCTGCTGGTGGCCTGTGGTCTGAGGAGCTTGTGGCTGTGGACACCCACTGGGAGTGGGGCGGGGCGGGGCAAGGCGGATGGGCCTCCGCACTTGTCCGGCTATTTGCCGTAGACCGTTGTAGCTGCCATTGTTGTTTCTGTCCGTGTTTATTCGCTACGGCCGCAGGTTTTGCTGTTTAATGAAACGGAAATCTAACATTTTAGTTTGTGGTAAATATTGCACAACTTTCACACGCACATACGAGTATTGTCATCAGCACAGCCAGGAAATAAGAAGGCCTGACTATTGCAATATATTTTAAATGGCATCAATTAAAAAATCGTTCACTTATATTGCAAACTATAATATTAGCCCACTCTAAATCGATGTGAATCTCATTTACAGCCCGAGTTATGTTCTGTAAAAAAGTTTTTAAATTCATTTGTATTATTTTTTTAAATACGTCGGAACCCAAAAGTGAACGGGTCTCTTTCAGCCTGATGGCTTTCTCATTTTATTTTAATTTTAATATAATCAATATATTTCAGTAAATAACTCAATACTACTTCTACCAATGCATTTAATTCAATTAAATAAATTGATTTTCGTCTGAATTCAAAAGTGAAAAGGTTTCTTACAGCCTGATGGCATTCTTACTTTACCTTGATTTTAATTTAATTTAACCAATACGTCTTGGTAAAAAACTCATCAGCTCAAAAAATTCCGTCAAATATATTTCATTGTATTAAATATAATATATAATTTAAATTGGAAAACAAAAGTGCATTGCTCTATTACAGTTCTTGTTTGGCATCTTAATTTACTTTGATTTACTGTACAATCAAAATAAAAGTCAAATAATTGATTTTCAGATTTAAATTTGTTTTTTAAATTAATATCCATTATAATATTACTATTTGCGTTATATTCTACAACCTATGGCATCAAACGTAAATCTCAAAGATATAAATATGTACATATGTAATTATATTTTCAATATTTTTTTTTTAGCATTCACATTTCTTAATCCTAAATCTATGATATGATAGTTGATTGACAACGAATGCACAGATGGCATGAACGGTCCTTAGCACTTAGTTTTGTGCTTTTTGAGGTATCAATAATGTATTTGTTTTGAATTTTTCGTTACATAACACTCAGGTGTAAATGCATATTTATTGCGAGTCTGAAGGCGATTAAATGAAACACCTTTTCGATCACTTTTGTGCTTGGACACCTGCTGCCTCAACCTGTTATAGTGCGGGTCACAACATCCCCTTTAAAATATGGAATATACATATATGTATGTATGTGTAGTATATGCATATGTTGGCTTAGGTAAAAATATTTGGCACTGTGGCACTAGATCTCACAGACGAGTATGTATCTGCCTAAGTTCATCTGGTCTTATGGAGATATTCGTGTAAACATTTGTATGTGAGTGCACGAATACATTTAAGTGTGCTTATGTACGAGATACAATATACCAAATGTATGTGTTCTTCTTGTACATACTCTTATTTGTTTGTCTGTGTTCTGTTGATAGTCGGGATTATATTGTGGCAATTTATGCGAAACAATATATGCTTTAGCCACGAACAGCTCCAGCTACAGCTCCAGCTCCAGCTCCAACCCCAGCCCGACGAGTGTCACCAAACTCAGGCCAAGACCAAGCACAATTCCCCCCTTGACACCTAACAGTTGTGCAAACAATACAAATACAAGTGCGTTGACTACGTTTTGTACACATTCAGACTTATACATACATATGTACACACAAATATATTTGGGCTTGAATTGAGCAACAATAAAGTTGACCATGAGAACAAATAGAATTCTGAAGAGGATATTATGCGAGTACCTTCGAATATCTTTATCGCCTCATCTTATCCTCTTTATTGCCTTGTCTCATTTTGCAGATACAAATATTCGGATATAATTCACAGTTATATGCAAACTTCTCCGATGCCTTGAATCGTGCCCAGGGCATCGTTGGCATCTCCATATTGCTACAGGTATGATTATCAGAATATGATATTCTCCAATAGCATCACGAGTATCGTCGCTTGTATCGCTTTCTGTCTTTTCAGTTGGGCGATCTATCCAATCCGGAACTGCGGATGCTAACCGATCAACTCGATCGCATTCGTTATGGTGGCGACGAGGCATTTGTGAAGCGGCTCTCGATACGCGGACTTCTTCCTGACACGGATCACTATATGACCTACGATGGCTCAACAACGGCCCCCGCCTGTCACGAAACCGTCACTTGGGTGGTCCTCAACAAACCAATCTACATAACAAAGCAACAGGTAAGTGTATTTTCTGCACTTCCCACGGTTACTTAATTATGAACGGAATTACATTAGTAATTAAAAATAAAATAATAATTATTAAATGAAATAAAACAGAGAGCTTCGGATATACGAATAATTCGTGACAGCTCTACCGTATGATACCCGCAACCCATTGCGGGAGAAAACAAAAAACTTAAATGATATTTTAACAAAAAATATACCAAATATACTAAAACATGTTTTTTTGTATATATTTGAAAATAGCGGGTAAAAATCCACAACACCGTTATGGTCACACTGTCAATTAAACAAAAAAAGCGCGGGCAGCTGCAAGTGAATTTTGCATATAAAATTGATTCTTTAATAACTTCCTCGTTTTTCATTCGATCTCAACCAAATTCACAGAAATCATTGAGAATATAATTATTATTATGCATACCAATTCAATGTTCTAGGTTTTTTTTTTTTACAGGCTTTTGGGGGCAGAAAGGGGCGTGGCATCCAACTTTTGAAATAAACTTGATCTGCGTAGGACCTATAGGAGTACTGTCCCCAACTTTGGTAGCTCTAGCTCTTATAGTCTCTGAGATCTAGGTGTTCATACAGACGGATAGACGGACATGGCTATATCGTCTCGGCTGTTGAAACTGATCAAGAATATATATAGTTTATGTGGTCGGAGATGCCTTCTTCTGCCTGTTACATACATTTCCTGTTGGCACTAAGTTATAATACCCTTCTACCCTATGGGTAGCGGGTATAATAAAACGTCAACACCAACATACGAGTAAATAAATTAGTTTACCCTGAGGGACAAACGCACTGTAGAACAGATCGGGCGTAAACAAAACTCAATTAAAAACAATTTTTAAAAGATGATAACTTTTTTGAATTGGCAATTCGATAAAAATTAAATTGAAATATAAATTTTTTTTATTTTATTTTTCTTTGTTTACTTTTACCGTTTTTTGAATGAGTTTTTTTCACTGAAGTTCGTCAAAGTCCAATTCAAATCACATTTTATCAGTGAGATACTGTTAAATAAAATGACAGATGCTAGCGACTCACTAGATTTTCATTAGCTTTGTGTTAAATATTATAAAAAATCAAATAAGGTTTGCTCTCCAATATTGTTAGTTACCAACATACTTTAATAATGAAATGCACATTTCATGTGATACGAGTGTGTACATATGTATGTATATTGCTTGTAGCTATACAAGGTATTTAAGCTTGAATGCAACCGAACATTTGTTTAAGTGGTTACCACGTCCAAAACCTATAACTACATTAAACATATTTCGTATGTACAGGATAAGCAGATTAACTGAATTTTAAATTGTAAGTGACAATCCTCCTTCTGCGTCAAAGTTTTGAAAGTTAATCGCGTAAAGCCGAGATAATAAAGACTACGAATGTTTCAGAAGAGTCTTGATAGTACCCTGTAAATTTAAAAAAATATATATTAATAAACAAACACTACTAGAAAATAGATAATCAGTGAAATCAGTGGATCAATAAATTGGATTCGCCATTATATGTTTATGTATTTGCATACAGGGTATTTGGTTGTCGACTACTTTTAGGGAGATCATTGTCCCTTGTGTGGGAAGTTTGTTAAAAATGGAGGATAACACGCACTCTAGGCCGTTAGATTATTACGCTGATGAGACTAAGTGCATTAAATTTGTGAAAGATGAGTGCAGAGAAGTGGCAGGGAAACAGGTTCTGAGAGATGTCTGGTAAATATAGTTTTACAATCATATAACGGATAATAACATTTCCTTGTGAAGCTAATTGTTTAGTGACATTGTTCCCATAGAATTTAAATGGGAAATGGCAAATGAAAACGGAGATATGCATCCAGCTGAATTGGCTGTTTCTGGGAGAGGTGATTACTGCTCGAAAGGTGATTACTGCCAGGGACAAATTTAATGAGTTAATTGCAATTTCTGATTAGTTCACCCTGGATGGTGGTGTCGCGGCTTCACGCTCCCTCCATCGATGGCGCTGTCTCCTTGAATGCTGGGCAACGTTTCGCACTTTTCCTTCCGGTGTTACTTTAATTTGGTAAATTATGTTTTGCTCGAAAGGTGCAGTGTGCGAGGAGTTTAGCCTCCGCCAATGCCATGCAGCCCTAAATTACATCGTCGTTGCAATGTCTGTCTAATCCTCGTGCTCATCCCCATCCCCATCCGTATCCGCATCCCAATCCTCTCCATCGCAATCGCTGTGCTCTCAGCTTCTGTGGCTGCCGCAAGTTACAGCCATGTACTCATGGGTGCCATTGCGCTCGTTGGTGTTTTTATGAGTCTGACTGGACCTGGACTGGCGTCTGTCTGTGGCGTCCTTGTGCTGCCTCCTCTGGAGTTTGCCTCGCTTATTGGAGTAACCATGTGCATGTGCATGTCCATGTTCATGTCCATGTTCATGTGTGTGTGTGTGTGGCAACGCCTCGCTCACTTTATCTCCACAGTTTACATTGTTTACTTGTATGCCGACGGCCTCCATCTTTATTCCTTTCAACCCGTCGTCTTCTTTTCCTGCTCCTCTCCAGCCAGCCAGCCAGCCAGCCAGCGCTCTAGCAGTCGGCCAAGCCCTTCTTCCAGAAAGACGTGCATGTTGGCGTCTTTATTACAGCTTTGTACTTAATAAACATTTGTATTACATTCGTGTTTTTAGCTCACTCTCCAAAAAACGAAAGAACAAAAAACGGCCATAGCTTATACTAGGACCACCACTTTGTTATTATTTCTCCTGTCGTTTTGCGCTTCTTTTTTTTTGTTTTTTCGCTCTCCTGCAGCTCGAGAAAAAAATTTAATTTAAAACTTTAATGAAATTAGTTAATAAAACAAACGACACACAAAGCAAGCAATGTGCAAACATTGTACGGCCGGTCATCTCATAATTTTTTGTTGTTTGGCCTGAAATTATGCGGTTTGAGTGTTTCCCTTGAAGATAATTGCGGAAATGTAATTATTAGAATGTAGCTAGGTGGACAACACAAGGTATATTCTGACACTGCTCGAATCGCAGTAACTCTGAGCTCTATAAAGCATGGACATATCAGCAGCAAATTTATTCAGATACTAAAAACTGTAAGGACTTTAGCTAGGCATTTTGGTAGCCATATAACCATTTTTTTAATACTTAAGAATTTAAAAAGTTAATGCAATATTTATAAGGATATATACATATATAAACATATATCTATTTTGTTAATCAATGATGATTAATACTTTTTGTTAGTATAATTTATTCGGTACTCTTCGTAGCACTACAAGATTAGAAATTTGGGTTCTAGTCACTAACATTTAGCATTTTAATATTAACATTTTTATACAAAGACCATTTCAATATATAATTCAAAAAGATTTTCATTGTGTCGCTTTTGGTCTTTTCTTTTTTTCAAATAAGATTATTTCCCCATCTTCAGTTTAGTCTTAAATTAGTTACAATAAAATAAATACAGTTTTATGAGACGAAAATTTGCTGCAACTGGCTCTGTTGATTAGTTCTATTTGCGTATACAGACCAAAAAATATTATATTAAGATTATGTAATAGTGCTGGTTATCAACAAAGAATCCAATTCATTTTTTACGAGCTGTCCTTTGCATTTTTGTATTCTTTTCAGTTGCATGCTCTGCGTCGTTTAATGCAGGGAAGTCCCGACCATCCAAAAGCACCATTAGGGAATAACTATCGACCACCACAGCCGCTTTTGCATCGACCTATTCGAACAAACATTGACTTCAAAGCGACGAAAACAAATGGCAAAACTGCCTGTCCCACCATGTACCGTGAGGTCTATTATAAAGGTAAGGTTATATTATATATATTCAACAGTTAATTATATGCTCCCATGCCTCGCTTTGCGGCCACTCCACTTACGTTATTGCCACTTAACGGTCAAAAACGAAATTCACTTATTGGCATATTTTCGTCATTTAACTATTACAAACAAACAAATTTTTGTAAACACACTAAAAATACGGGAAAAAATTGGTTAAACTCAAAGGCTTTTTACGGTTCCGGTTGAGTGCCACAAGTGTTTCATATTTTTTAACTGCCAAATAGTACAAAAAAATCCACAGTTATCTGGCATACGATACCATATACAATTTACATATGTATATGGTAAGTGAGAATTATACCAGATGCATGTTAGGGTATTTAGCAGGTCAATAGTGCATCTTGAAGCCAACGCTATCGAGCGGGAAACTCTCACACAATTTAATTAAGACACTAACCTAATTAACTCTTCTGGGTTTTTTCTCATTTTTCAATTTTCCACAGCGACCAGTTGGAAACAAAACTAGAGATCAATGACATACCGTGCAATAAATAATACGAGACGTGAGTAGCGTGTGGCGTGCAACAGGAGCTTCCACTAACCTTATATACAGTTATATTGACAATGATCGAAATTGTTGCAGAAATAGCAAAAAGAAAGACCCAGAAAAGGAGAGAACAAAAATTAAAAGTGGCGCAGCATAGAAAAATGGAAAATGAAATAAATATAGCTATACCCAGGCATATGGAAAACAAATACTCTACTAATAAACTAGCATTAAATGTGAATAATTTTTTTTTGTATCAAGTCAATATGGCTTGCGAAAGTGTTGTTATTATTATTATTACTTTTTTTTTGGTACTTATAATTCGACACAATTAAATGGAATTTGCATATTGTAAATGGAAGGTACTGTATAAAAAACACAACACAGGTCATGCGTTGCCGAGTTTTTTTTATAGTCATAACAATAAATTTGGAGTTAATCTAATGAAAGCCACCATTTTGCACAAATGACATTAAAACCCCTTTCCCACCAATCCAGGGGCGGATTTGGCGATATCGGTAAAGGATACATTTTACAATCACTTTCAGGAGTTGTCAAAATTAGTGTGTGATCAATCAAATAGACTCAAAGTTCTTGTTTAGAATAATGAGGTTTGAAATCAAAATATATTGAAAAATGTAATAAATAACAAAATCTCCTAAAAACTTAGTATTATTATAATGAATTGTTATCTTTTTTTTCATTGTTGTTATTGTGCATAATTTTGAGCAGCTTTTGACTCATAAAAGAATTCTCGATCGCTAGTAGTATTATATGTTACTACACAGGTCCTTCAAAAACTGTAACTTGCTATTAATCGATCGTCTGATTTTTAACAATATTAGTTTTTGGCGGTTACCCTTTTAGGTCATAGTCATATAATCAATGAATCGGTGAAGTTAAGATTTAAGAATTTAATAAAACGTAGTCAATATAAAAGAGCTGAAAAATAAGCAACGGTGTTTCTGTAAGTACTTATATTATGTAGAACTGACAAAAAAAAACCTTTTTTAACAGGGTGATCTCAGCACGATTATGCTCAACTGTAAGATACCTTCTATCCTTCTTAAAGAATAAAGTAAGTAAAACGGGTCACACCAATCTTCTTCAGGTTTACCGATAATGTTTTGCAATTAATTAATGTGCGATTTCCCAAGTGTGTTGCGAAAATGTCTTAAATGAAATTCAAGTACAAAACTAATATTAAAGAAAGAAAATTGACTTTAATTTCATTTCAATAAAGTTTAATTTACTAGAAAAAACGTATGTATATCCGTTATCCGTCAAGTAGAAGGATATGATATACAACTTATTGAAAACCTAAAATATATGTAACGATGGAATTTATATTGGGCTGGTCATATGAAACAAAGTATTTTGTAGTTAAATATGTGTATGACATTTTTAACAACCATTTTAAATATTTTCAAATTACTTTTTTATAATTTCAATGGTGGTGGAAGCGCTATAACAAACACGAAAATTGATTTCAATGTCCCTGCACCTCCGACAACATGACGCTCAGAATCTGAAGAGAGCGTTGAGAACTCTTCGTTATTAAGCGTGCTACGCTTTAAATCTACATTACACTTAACTTCAAAATTGACTTTAAAAACAAAAATAAATATAATTAACTTAAGGGGGCGTCCAAGTGTGCTAACACTCGCCCCCATGAATCTTTATTGGGTTTTATTGAATTCGCTACTATGGACGCCTCCACTAACGGCTTCCGAGAACGACGACACAGACGCTGCCAGGCTGCCAGACAGACGGACAGACGGACAGACAACGTCATCCCGTCCTTCTACGTGCTTTGCCGTCAATTTAAGTGCCAGACATAGCTGTGTCCTCAGTGACGACCATCAACATCAACTCTCCCCTCAGTTGTCCGTTGCTCAAAATCCAAATACATACACTTATGACTATCGATGGCGATAATGTCGATTCAATGATGTGGCATCAAACCATATCCTAGATTAGCCCAAGCATTGGATTAAGTTTAGGTAAGAATAGGGCTTGCTTGTAGTTTATTATTAAAATTCTTCTGTCAAAAGGGCTTGTTAACATTAAAGTTCGAAAAATTGTGGAGAATTTTGCAATAGTTGGAACGCCATTTTAAAAGAAAATATATCAAGATGTTTTGGCTATTATTGCAAAATATAAAACATAATATTTCTTGTATGTTTCTCTAACAATTCATTATTATTGTAGTACCCTCCTACCGCATGGTATCGGTTAACTTAGTACCAACAGGACGAAGGACGCATCTCCTAGCGTTAACACCCGAGGGGATATAATAAATATAAATTTTTTTTAAGAAAAAAAGTGCTGAAGGTTTAAAACTGAGCACATGTGTTTTCTTAATTCTTAATTTTCAATGTTCTTCAACTTCGTTAATTTGAAGTGAATGCATTATATCATTTGGTTAACTATTTTTATACCCGCTACCCATAGGGTAAAAGGGTATTATAAGTTAGTGCCATCAGAAAATGTATGTAACAGGCAGAAGGAGGCATCTCCGACCCCACAAAGTATATATGTATATTCTTCATCAGTTTCAACAGCCGAGACGATGATTTTTGTACACTTATCAAATAGACCAACATGGACGTTTTCTGAAAATGTGTGTGATATCGCGTGAAAAACATGGAAGATATAACCAAAAAAGATGATTTTTTTTTTTTTAGCAAATTTAACAAGTTTTTTAATATTTCAAAAATATTTTCGTGCTCTACAAAAATGGGGAGCGGGTATTTTACAGTCGACCACACTCGACTTTAGATTTCTTACTTCTTTATACAGCCTTAAGCATAGAGCTTCCAAACAGAAATATTTATATATATGTTTTTAAATATTTATTATTACAAACAAAGTAGGGCAGATTGCACCATATGCGTATCAATATCCATTTGAATAACTTACAACAGCATTATCGATAAACATTAAATATGGGATATGGAAGTCGCGCTCACTCCACTAAAGCGCTTTTTATTGTTTTGTTCTAATCCGGACGCCCATGGTCGGTGTTGCTATCGGCGGATGGATCTATCTAAATCGACTCTACATCTCTACTGTAACTTTCATCAGCAATATGTATGTACATATATTGCATGGGGGAGGAGATATCTCCTTATACTTTATACAACTATATCCCAAATAAACATATTTGAAATTAATGTTGTATATGCAAAGCTAATTAATTCATCATCAGTGATATTAAATGTAGACTTATAAATGGCCAGTTTAGAACTGTATTGACACGCTGCTATCTCATTCGTTCTGAATATCCAGTTAACGAATTTAAAATACATGAAACCACAAAACCTTTTGTGGCTATTTTAAATCACGATTTAATAGTATCGTCTGAAATATATTTTTATATCCAAAAATGAAACTATGGCGTTTTAGCACTGAGAGTTGCAGACAAGAATCCCACTAACAAATAACGTTTTTAATACCCGGCTCTTAAAAGGAACAAGCATATGGCTGCGTTGCAATTAATAAACATTTAAAAAATATAAGAAAATTAAGGGTTTACAGCATGAAGCGGATGAACCGTCGAGATCTGAGCAACCGAAAAAGCTTTAAAATTTGGTTTTAGAATTCTAATACTGTGACCAAGTTTTGTCTTCAAATTGATAAAATTCTTAAAACTCATTCCTCCAATAATTTTGTGGGTTAAAAATCAGGAGCTCATAAGCCGAGGAATTGAATTCACAAATGCCTTTTATACTCGTATATCAATTTTAAGTGCATTTAATTCTTATTACAATATATAGGGGAAAATATGACTACCGTGTACTCCGCAGTCGGACACACTCGTCTGTTTGTGACTTGTGTGTTTTTTATTCAATTGGCCGAATGGGCGAGAGTTGTTATGTTGCACTCATGAAATCATAAAATAATTTGTGTAAATATATGCATTATTTATGTTTTTCATATTTGTATGTGGAGAACAAAATTTTAACACACCGAGGGATTTGCCAATAAAAATGCTGACTCAAATTAATACATTTGAAATGGAATTTATTTATGTGCCCGCCGCGTAAATTGGTTTTAATTCCGTTATATGCATGTAGTATTAAATTCATAACAAAGCGAGCAAAACTGCTGCTGTCCAGATAATGTTCTAATACGTATTTCTGAATACATTTAATAATAAGTATCTCACACATTTTTTAATAGCCTGTTTAAAGCCCATCCGTTATTCAAAAGTTGTGTAAACTTATTCAATGATTTATTATTGGTCAGCAGAAATAGTCAAGCAATAAACCGTCGCTGTCTGACAAACACTTCGATTTCATTGACTCTAGAAGATAATACATCTTAAAGTTGTTTAACACTAAGTTGCTTTGGCCCCACATTCCAAGTTTCTGCTGAGAACCGTGCATAGAAAATACGGAGTGTAGTTTCCTATTTTCTGTTAGACTGCTGCTCTTACATATACTTATATTAAAGAAAAACATCGGCGCCCTGGGCTTATTCTAAACTTAAACAAATGTGTTGAACATTTTTTCTATTAAAAATAAAATACATATTAAATGATTCTTGCGCACATTATACGTTTATCTGGCAACCACGTAGTGTAATCTTAAAATTACGATTTTCGCAATATACAAATGTCACATCGAATTGCAATCCTGCGGGGGAGTCGAGGGCGGCTATTGATTTGCGGTAAGCTGTGCTCCCGACCACCGGATGAAGTAACCTGATGAATTGGCAGGTTGGTTGTTATGGCTGCTGTCCGAATAGGACTCGATTGACCTGACCATACCATCGTTTGGGGAGGCTATTCGTGTCAGGCCTGACATATTATATTTTTATGTGCAGTACTTGTATGTTTAACATGCCTTTAATTTATTTGGTATTTATGGGCACAGCTGAAACTCTGGTCCCCCCTATATTTGGGTTCTCTTCCAAATCCTCGCGATTGAAAACAATGTAACAATAAATGTATTTGAGCATACATATCAATCGTTGAAGCATAACTAACATGTCCCTTCTGTAGTACTACTATTCCCACGATATGTGAAATAAATGCATTGTTCTAGGGATAGACCCTAAACTGTTCAAATTTTTCAAATATACACTTGATAGTTATTAAAGCTAAAAAAGGAGAACATAAGTATCCAAAACAAAAAAAGTTTTTAAATCGAAAATTCTTGAATCATGTTCATATGATGTTTTAATTGCCCCTTGAAAGTGAGTTATTAAATCACGAACGAAATTCTACAGCAATTCTAGATTGGACATTCTTAATATAAGATTATTTTAAGCCTCTAAGAAGATGAGTTTCTCAATTCAAGGACATGTTCTAAATTGAAAAAAAATTGCACCCAGAAAGTTATTTCTTGAATCAAGAACTGTTAAAAAAAAATAATAAATACATGACTTCATCATCATTACTATCGAGTGAAATAATTTTGCGGTTCTGCTCCTCTAGATTTTCCCAAATATTATATGGCTTAATTAGTATCGACAATCATTGAAATAGTCGTATGTGAAATTCAATCAGAAGGTTGGAAAAATGCGGAATATATCTTAAAACTGAATAATAAAGTAATTAATGCAATACTATTTTTAGGTAAAGAGTAAAATAATAGATAAAGTACTGTTAGTTAAAACCACTCACTAGAAAAATACTGCTGCTTCATATGCAAGCAGCATCGATATTTTACAATAAAATGGCAAACTTAAAATATCAGATGGGCCTCTGGGTGTATTAATTATTGTAACTTTTCACTACTTTTCGTTCCCCATATTTTTTGCGCTGTTTCTACATAATGTATATATTAATTATGTGTGAAATAAATTGAATTAAACATATTTTGTGAAGCTCAGTTAATATATTTCATGAGTAAAGTGTCTGAATGCTTTTGATGAGTTTATGGGCGTGACATGTCCTAACCGTTGTTGTGGTCAGCTGTAAATCATATTACAATAAAATGCAAAGCACAGCAGCCAGAACAACGACAACGGCATCAGCAACATATTTAATAATGACAATTTTGTGACAATAAATCATTTAAATAATACAAGTGCGCGTGTTGTGCGCAGACAGAAAGACAGTCTGGCAAACGTTCGAGGGGTTAAATAAAACACCTCGACTGGCGAGACTTCACAGATGTGCCTCTCTATATGCAAGCATTGAGGCCTCTGCAAATGAGCAAAAAGGGTAACAAAGGTATGTACATATAAAGTATATTCGCATGTGAAAAGTATTGCGAACAGGAAAGCAACCGATTTGTCCCTGCTTTTGTGTCCACTACCCGTGGGGTAGAATAATATCATAACTTGGTGCGAACAGAAAATACCTACACCTACAGTAAGTACTATACAGCAGTAAGTTATTAGAATCTCAGAGACAATAAAAATGAGTGGTAACACAACATGTAGCTGTGATTTTTTGCACACATAATAAATTTCAAAGTGGAGTAGTTTTCTAAAAATGAGTTTGATCGCACACTAAGAAGAAAGATATAAGTAAAAAACGGTATAATTTCGAGTACACCCTGAAATGTATGCTATATAAAACGTTTCGAGTCCCGCCAATTTATTTTTAAACATTTTTTTTTTAACTTGAATAAAAAATATTTTCGATATTACATTTGGAACTGCTTACTTAAATTGAATGTTAATAAAACAAAAAATAAAATAAAAACACAATAAAATTAATTAAAAAAATGGTAATTTTTTTAACAAAACTTTTCGTTTTCTCAAAAAATGGGATTGTATGGGAAGTATTGGAAAGGTACGTTTTTTCTTATATTTTCACCAAAGGGTTTATGACACAGTTTTCCAATGTGCACATTTTTCCTAAGGAAATGTCCATAACAAGGCTAAAATAGGGAAAATTTCCATTAATTGGGTTTTAATTCATAACTTCAATAAAAATCGATCGAATTCATCGAATTCTGCGATTTGACTTGCCAAAATTCGAAATTAATTGAAATTTTTTTAATTTTCAAATTCTATATCAAACTTAAAAATAAATAATCATTTGGTTCTTAAAAGACTTTCTTTTTGGACTGTTCTCAAGTTCTCTATTTTGAGAACTGAAGACCAATGTGCCCTTGTTAGTAACATATTTTTTCTATTCATTATTTTTGTATATTTTTGCGATCAAGCTGTTTTGAAACTAACATATTAGTCACAATTGTGTTTTTACTTGTATTTCTCAAGTACGCTACCCGCGTATTTTAGTGTCAATCACACTCGACTAAATAAAGTGCCATATAATAAAACAGATCGGCTTCCTCGACAGAGAATTAGAAATGACTTCGCACTTAACAAAAGATGAATTCCTTATCAGTTGCCATACCAGGGCTACAAACACTGCTTTACCGTCCAGTGCAAATCATTGCACCTTGGGTAGAACAAAGTAAATCAAATTTCAATATCAATTTATCAACCAATAAGAAGCAAAATCAAGGCCCAACACCCGTTAACCATTTTTTGTCTTTTATTCTTCCAAAATTCAAATATTTACATATGTTATGTACAAATATGATAGATTGGTATGATTTGTAGTTTAGTAAGTTTAGTTGTAATGTAAGTTGACAGCAGGAACGATGAACGATAAGCTATATATCGAAATGGAATATCAAACGGAAGGGTTCGAAAAGCTAGAGAAGAAGATAACCAGATGATTGGGGATAGTTCATTGTGAGAGTCCGTCGAGTGAGATTGATACAGTCGCAAAGCGGCAGTCGTGTCAAGAAGTATTTCACGATTGATTAATTTTTAAGTTCATATCTTATATTATCACTATAACCGATACCATCAAATAAATAATTTAATTTGTAGTAGCAAAACCAACATACTTATATACGTAATCAGCCTGAAGGCCTTTGTTGCTCTGGCTATACTATTGCACCATACAAACTAATTCTAAGCTACAATGAATAAATAAATATATTTGTAAAATTCTAGAAAAAAAGGCAGCTATGTTTGCAGGCTATAAATGTTTGGTCGACCCTGCAAACACGATCCGAAGTTTGGCAGAGTGAACTTTGTGACGGGCTCAGCTGAGCTGAGCTCAATGACTGTAATTGAGTGTGAGTGGTGTGAGTGTCAAAGCACTAGATGTCGCTGGGTTGTTGATGAGCTAGTGCATAGATGAATTTATTATTCTGGCTGCCAGTTGCACACAATTGCAATTAAGTTGCAACACTCACATAATTACAGGCGACCTCATGTTCCGCTACTTAGCAGCATCAACATTGGCCAGTTGATAGAGCCAACAGCAACAGCAACAGCAACTGCCACAGCAACTGCCACAGCAATCGCACATGCGACAAGCTTTCCACTGACAGCATTTAGAATAAGTCATGATGAGCATGTGTGTGTGTGTGTGTGTGTGTGAGTGTGCACGTGTGTCGAGGTGCGTGACTGTGTGTGTGTGTGTGTGCGAGTTGTGGCTGGCTCATCGGTCATTTCGTTGCTACTCGGTTGGTGTCAGCGGTTGACGGTCACCGCAGTCGTCGTTGTTTTCAGTGTTGTTGTCGTTATGCTACATTGGCCGGCGACTAATTACAAATTTTGCCTGTGCTGCGGCAGAAAATGGACATCAGCCCGCCTAGGCTGCGATTATCACAATATAAAGCGCATCATGCATTAGCTTATAATCATTTACATCAAATGGTCTATGCAGGACTCGATATTGTTGGCATTTTTTTTTATGAATATTGATATTTTGCAACTACCCCGTTCTGAATCGAAGTTGAACAAAAATAACTCGAATTGGACATGGAGACAACTACATCAACTATAGCAATAAATACAAAATAATATCTCAAAATAAATATTGTTTAAATAATAACAATTTTATGTCGATTTTTTCAATATGTATTTGTCCAAGAACTTTTATAAATTCACCTAATACTTGAAAAATAATTTCAATTTATAAGCTAATTATATACCAATATAATTTTTTTTATTGATTTTTATTTTACTTTATGTCAGATCGGAATTTGATAGTTTATAACAATATTAATATATTTATTACAGACAAGAATCGAATCGATAGAGTGCGAAGATTATTTAAATGCTGATGCATAAAAAGAGATTTGAATCGTTGTTGCAACTTTACATGGTATAACATAGCTTATCATTGGAATTAGTCGATTGTATTAATTTCCGCACATCACAAAGCTCCGCCTTGTGGTTAAGCCACCTTGTATTGCCACCGCCACCGCCACCGCCTCTGCCTCCGCCACCGTCGCAGTCTCTGTTGGCATTACCGCCGAGGTTGCCGCGCTGCCTCTGCAAATTTACATATTGTAGCGCGTTTCGGTTTCCGCTCTGTTTTCATTTCACACTTTGACGCCAATGTGTTGTCGTATTGGCACAGCCCTTCTCAGCCTCAGCCTCTGCCTCTGCCTCAGCCAGTGGCAGACGGTATCAGTTGGCGTGCTACTGACGTGCATTTCAAATCAGCGGCAACGGCAGCGTGGAAGGCTTTAGTCCATGTGATACTATATATTGCTGTATTTGCGTTTGATTGCCAAATCAATTATATACCCATGCACAAGGACATGGACGATGGGTTCGACAACAAAAAAAAAAAAAATAAAATAAAATCAGAGCCGCGATTGACATTGACAGTCGCTCATTTGGTTTCCATTTTACATGCGAGTTTACCTCGTAAATAAATGCTCATAATAAAACGGCTCTGGGGATTTGCCAGTGGGATATTTACTTAAATTGTTTAAAACGGGCACAACAATTTGTTGCAAAAATAATATTTGAAATGAGTTGATGACATTTACGCTTCTGCCAAATGAATAGTGGTGATTTGCTGATGTGCATAAACCGATGGTCAAATAAATGATTGAGTGATTACACTTTTGCCACGAATTTTGTAACGAATATAAGGCGTGCTACACCATCAAGAGAATGTATACACACGAGCACAAGTATGAGTGTGTGTGTATATGTGGTTGTGCGGTCCTTTTCTGCACAAATTAATATCAATAGCCGCGTTCATTTGGCTTGCAGCTGTATCAGTGCAGTGACTAAAGGACTTCCATGTAAAGCGGAGGTCTGCAAATCCGGTTCTGAACCAGAAGCCTGGACCTGAAACTTAAAGAAATCTGCCCAAGATCTGTTAATGTCAGAGAGCCCTACACTGGAAAAAAGTACCAAAATCAAGAAAACATGCATAGTCATGCACTTTTCTTAAAAAAAGACAAAATGCCAGAAAAATTCTAAATTGGAGATTTTTAGTTTTGATGAGGATGGAAATCATTCAAAATATTCCCATATCCAAGAATTTATTTCCTGTTTTTGAACGTCATTTATTTGAATAAGTCCATAAGTTATCGAATTTATTGATTTGGTGTAACATGATTGAATTCAAAATTTATTCTGACCGCAAATAGTAATTGGAATTATTTGTAAGCCAGATATAACATACATAAGTGTCTTTGGTTCCTGCTTAAAATGAAGGAGGCGACGGTTCTGTCCAATAAACAAAGATTTACTGTAGCCGCGCAACTCGGAAATGAATGCAAAGACGAAACCAAAAATCGCGCCAAAAGTCAAAACACGCGGTTTTGTGTCTGCATATTTTAATTTCCTCTTTTGTGTCATTGTTTGGTCGCATCCTGAAACTTCTGCTGTTGACATCCGGCTGCCGAGTGACCAGCAGATTCAGTTGTCTGTGTATTGGCATTGCCTATTGCCAACACCACCTGGGTATCGGCCAAATGCATTGCAATTCTCTATTTCTCTTGTCCATTCAAATTATTGATTGATTTGAATATCTCGTGTCGATTGCAAATGTGCAAAGCAGTCATAAAGGATATCTGCAAATTTAATAAGATCGGCGTGCCAATTTTATAAATAAAATATTACCAACTATCGTCGATATTAAACTCATCTGAAATTAATTAATTTGCAATCAGTCAATAGCGTTTATATTTGAATCGCCCGAAGTCCATTAAAGAAACGACACTTTTTCATTTGTATCCTGTTAATCATGGTTGTTCATAGACTATTGTCATAACAGGGCAAACGTTATATTTCAGTGCCCAACTCACACAAATTGTAAACAGATAAATACTTATTAAAAAAATATTTATTGTTTGCCAAAATTGACAAATATTAAATAAATTAAATTCATATTAAAAATATGAATTATGTTATTATCTGAAGAATTTCAATTTTTTTCATTTAGAGACACATTTCAGTTTTAAAAATGTTAATTTTGATCAGAGTGGTTTTAACTGTTTATAATTATTTATTTTCAGCGATTTCTTCAACTTATTAATTTGGTTAGATTAATGATTTCAGAATATATTATTTAGACTGCAACGCTTGATGTCAATAATGACACATTCGGAACTGTTATTTCGTAGTGACTTTATAATATAATTAATTCTTAATTGATGATCTTGAGAAACTTAATGTTCTTGGTTTACTTTTAGATTTGTACCTTTCTTGAATAAGAAATCTGAAAGGCCAATTAAAAGAAATACTTACGACTGCTGGATGCTGGGTGTCATGTTGCACAGCGACTGTGGCAGGGGCAAATTGTTACATCGAATGCGCGTTGAGCTGCAGCTGAAACAACAATGTTCCTTCTAATGTGACACGTTCTCGGCCTGGCCAACCTAGGGCCAGAGGGGCAAGTGCAGTGCATTGTTATTGCGAGGTCTCTTGTTCATTGTCATAAGTGCAGTTAACATTCAATCTAAACATGGCCTCGATGGGGGGTCGAAGTTGAAGCAGCAGCAGCAGCGGCAGCGGCAGCAGAAGTCAGAATATTGCTGCACGAGCGAACGGATGCGGCGACTGGAGTTCAATCGATTTCTATCGGGCAGCGCATAAATCGCTTTTGCCGCATGCACAGAAGCGATCCGCTTCTGCTGTTGTTGCTGTTGCTGTTGTTGTTGTCGTTGTTTCCCCTATTACATACTTAACATACATGGCTACATACTATATAATGCCCTCTTCTGCTGTCGTTAATGCTGGTGGCGACCTCTGGCGTTTTGGATATGAATATAGAGAAGCGCAACAGCCGAATCTCGCTCGCTTCTCTGCGCTTCTCTTATGGGAGCTGGGGAGCATGGGCATAAGTATAAATTCCAGCAGCCAGCAGCCGGCGGCAATGACTTCGGACCCACGTCCAACAGCGTTCCACCCGACCATATTCCCAGGATCGTGTTTGTATTGCGCCCACCAGCGACTGACAGCGTTATTTACTGCTACTAATTTTATGGTATGAGCCATGCCCCACCAAGCTGACCCCCGCGCACACATGAGCACGAGCCACGGAGCACCACGGAGCGCCACGGAGCTTGCAGCACGGAGCACGGAGCACGGAGCACGGAGCACGGAGCACGGAGCGTGAGTTAACGTGGCCCGGTCAAAATTTGCATATTTTGATGATTCATGGGTCGGCTTGAGAGCGAGGAGCGCAGAAGCGGGTGGGGGGAACGTGGGCAGCGGGGCAGCGGGGCAGCGGGGCAGCTGTGTAGGCATGGGTCATTGTTGCCCCTTGGCACTCGGAAATGTATGCAAAGACGTAACCAAAAATCGCGCCAAAATTCAAAACGCGCGGTTTTGTGTCTGCATATTTTAATTTCCTCTTTTGTGCCACTGTCTGGTCGCATCCTGCAACTGCTGTCGTTAACATCCGGCTGCCGAGTGACCTGCAGGTAGTGCCCACGTTCCCTCCCAATAGCCGTTGCCAGATTCAGAGCCGCATAAGCCCGAGCAGGGTTTTGGCTATTGACCGGCTGCTGCTTGCACTAACCAGAAACACCTGGCCATCGAGTGCGCGTCGCCTTCTCCCACTCTTCCCCACCCCGAATTGAGTATTTTTGTTTTTGTTTCTTATTTCGTTATTTTAGTTTGCAATTTTCATATCTGAAATTTGCTTGTCTCATTTCTGACCGACAATCGGCCACTACCGTCAATCTGCAAAACCTTGAAAAGTTGTTTAAGCTACCTCTTAATGCATAATGCAGTTACTATATTCTAAATTTCGCATATACATTTTAATTAAGTTTGTGTTGTACATTTGACAAATTCTTGACAAAACTTCTGTGAATTTCGCATGCAAGACAAAATAAAAATAAATAAAATTCCATGAGTTTAACGTATTTGTATATCTTCATACTTCTTACATATTGTAGATGATTTATTCATAAGTATTCATAAGAATACAAAAAAAAACAAGAAAAGAACCTATTAGATTTTTTTAATTTGAATCCATATTTCATTATAACGTTTTCTTGAGTAAATAGAAGTGAATTTAAAAGTCGGTCAATGTTGGATGACATTTTTTGTCAATTTATTTTTTTGTGGGTTTTCATACCAATCACTTATCGACTAAATGGGTAGAATAACTGTCAAATGAATGAAATGAAAGAATGTTTTCAATACCTTCTCTACTTACAATTTAGTAAGCAAAAACTGCTGAGATGTCGACTCATCTATTACCTGGGAAACATTATTTAGAATTATACTAATTGGAAACAAATTAAATTAATCTCAAAATATTAGAATGTCAAAAGAACTGGTATATCCCAGTCGGGCATTGTGAACGGTCGATTCTTATTTGGTCACAAAATTGAACAGTAGTGGGTTATCCCTTTTCCGATGTTTTTTGCACTGTTTTTGCTTTAGTTTTTCGCTGCTTTTTTGATTCTTATTTTTTCGGCTACCGCGACATTTGCACAGCGATTGTAATCCGATTGGAGTTGGGAAAAAGGTTTGGGGTAAGCCAAAAAGCAAACGAGTCATATGCATGGTTCCAGAACGTCATCATCGTCGCCAGCATCTGCATCTGATGGAAGCAGATCATTTGAGTGCCGCACTCTGGGTCTGGGCAACAGAGTCTGTTTGACCATGAAATTAAAAACGCCAGCCAGCCTCGACAGCTGTCACAAATTAAGAGATAGTTTCAAAATCAATAAGCAACTACTTTTACTATAACATGACGGCAAACGTGATAGATAGAAATACTGGATGGATGGATGGGAAGCTAGTGAATACACAAATCTGGCAAATACGAGTGTGTTACGCGAATGTGTGTCAAAGCTGAGAGCGAGTCAGCTGGTAGATAGGTAATAACGCCGCACAAGATATTTGCCAAACAATATTGTTGCTTTTCCTGATGCTCTTATTGCTGTTGTCACTGTTAGTGTTGTTGTTGTCGTGTGCCTCTTAATACCGACACGTTCTTGCGGTCTGCGGCAGGCAGGAGGCAGGAGGCAGAGGCAGGATATCCGGCATTCATTTCGCAACAGCAGCATGCTTTTTATGTGTGTTTGGTTGGTGATAAGATGCATCCAGCTGGCGGTAGACGGCAGACGGCAGACGGCAGACGGTAGACAGTGGCATACGGTGGCCAATTCAAATGGGAAATGAAAGAGATTTTTATCGCCTAACGACGTCGAGGATAACGGAAAAACATAAAGAATACTCTCACGGAAATCCACTTTATCAACTTATTATAAGAACATCTGTCTGCCCGTCTTTGTGTGTTGCCAGTATTTTCTAGCCTGACTGGACAAAATACAAAAAAACCAAAGCAAAAATTAAATCTCAAAAGATTACAATTATTATCCGAAGAAGTCCGGTTTTCACTTTACTTTCCTAATCGCATAAGTAGGAGCTACCGTTTCTTCCACGTTTCGTAAGTTTCATCCGGCTTAATAAAAAGTAGAAAGCAAATTGGACGAAAAAGAAAAGAGAACTGCCGGAGGTCGTATGAACTTTTTGCTTTTTTGTTCAAGTTCAGAGCCTATCTCGTGATTCAATTATTTCACGATTTGCTGCACATTGCAGTTTAAGGTGTTGTAATAGTTCAACACCCAAAAGTAGGCAACAACTTGAAGCCAGGCCAATTTCATTTAGCGCCCATCACTCGCGACTCAAGTGTTTACCATAAAATTTAATTCTGGCCTCGTTCCTTAAGACTGCGAAGACAGGAAGACTGCGCACAATGGCCCGCAATCATACTAATCATCAGGCAGCGACAACTTGGCTCATAAACAGTTTGCTTTTGGGGGTAACAAATCGTCAAAGTCGCCGTCGAGGAAGGTGTGACAGTTTCAGTTGCATGTCAATTGTCATTGACGTTGGCGCCTTTTTTTTATGGCAGTCGAAAAAAAGATAAATAATAATAATAATACTGCGAAGGCGGAAAACATGCAAGTGTCGTATTCGCATTCGTATTAGCGGGACAGCAAAGAGATGATATTGAAGAAAGTGGGACTAATGGCGTTACTTTTTTTGTCACACCCCAAAATACAATAACAGCGACATTAATCGCTCATATGTGACATAGCCAAGGAGGGGAGCAAAGAAAACAAAACGAAACGAAATAAAACCGTCATGACAACGGTGTGCGCTTCTGCTTCTCCTTCTTCTTCTCCTTCTTGTTCCCCTTCTTGTTCTCCTGGCTCTTGAATGAAAGAAGAAGCAACGCCAGCCCAGGCTTCAGTTGTGTGTGTGTGTGTGTGTGTGTGTGTGTGCATGCTAAGCACTAAACACTAAGCACTTGATGAGTTTATTTGCCAGAAAGTATAAGACGAAATCGGCAACTTTGTAATAACAGCAACAACAACAACATCTGCAACAACTGAACAGATAATCAATGTGTGTGCCAATTAGCGTAACTTTAAAAAGTTGACGACTCCTGATTCATTTGCACATATGTACATACATATGTATGTGTGCGACATAGTGGAAAATTGGATTCATTGGGCAATCGAGCATAACACGGGCTCTCCCCGTCCTTATTTGAAATGCATCGTGAATTAAGTGTCACTTAAACCGATGAATGATAATTTATGACTGCGCATAATGTAAACTTAACCCATTATTGCCAATGTTCCCTGCGAATTTGCATGATCAACCCAAAAGGAAACTTTTCTATATATTTTTGTTTCATGAGCTATTATTTCGATAATCTATTTCGATATCTTCCCCAAAACTATAACTGGGTTTGTTGAAGATAACTTTTCAACTCAACCGTTGTGTAATATTAGAATTTTTACATTGGTGCCTTAAGCATTATAACGATTGCTCCATAATTTAAAAAAGATACTACGCAAAAAACGATTTATTGACATTTTGGCTCTGTATTTCAATTTTATAATAGTTTTTGTATTGTTCGTAAAATTAATTATTCAATTTATTGTTTATGTCCTTATGCCTGCCTTAGAAAAAATGAGTTATAGATTGGTGCGAAAGTAGGAAACAGACAGAAAAATAATTTTATTTAAGTGGTTTTTTAGTAATACACTTTTTTTTTCAATTTTCTCTATTTCTTTGAGTATTAAACTAACTATAGGTCGAGTTTTAATTCTCAAAAATAATTAAAATCCATTAAAAATAGCGACAATTTGAAATCGAAATTGCGTCAATAGGCGAGTTCATGTGGTTATGTCTGTCATAAAAACATCAACACAGTCAGTCGCATAAACATCAACACAGTACAGTCTCCTACACAGATCAAATCAACTAAAGTGAATGACAGATTAAATTGAAAAATTGTTGCACAAAATAATAACTAATAACTTTTTGGACCACTATCACGATCCGATCTGAATATAAAAATATTCCATACTTTAACAGTATATTATGCAAATATTCAATTCTTTTTATTGCGTCTTTTACTATTAGTATTTGCACTTGTATGTTTCTTGGACCTTTGAAAATCACATTATGATTTATTATGCTGATATGGAGGGATACTTTTTCAAGCTTTACGACAGTCCGTGGATTCGTTCACATAAAAGTATCACATGTGGGGACAATTTGGCCATTTTCCGGTCGCTAATATACGAGTAATCAAATTTTAGCCT
The DNA here is from genome assembly GCA_035047365.1 of Drosophila ustulata. Lineage (NCBI taxonomy): Eukaryota > Metazoa > Arthropoda > Insecta > Diptera > Drosophilidae > Drosophila > Drosophila ustulata. Next base: position 1,295,561 of record JAWNPT010000095.1, read on the forward strand.
AGGCGCAGTTGATGAAATGAAATTTAATTTTATGACTCATTATTTTTCACACGCGCACACACACCCAATGAAACGTCAACATCAACTCGTAGTGTGTTTGTCTGTGTGTGTGTGTGCAAGGGGGAACCTCGGAAAATACTCGTTGGAGGCACGTTAAATAAGCTTTGTCACACTCTTCGGGCTTCGTTTGTTTGACTTTTTGGACGATGTCAATATGCCGCCGTGGTGGCAACATCCTAAAGGCTCAAATGCCTTCTTCTGCCCCTAGCTCTAAACGCCAGAGAACACTTGAAACACTCATTCCACTGTTTACTTGGCTTATTTATTTCCCGTCGTTGCCGACGTCATTTTACTTTTACTTTCAATACAATTGCCGTTCGCCGTTTGCCGTTTGCCGTTTGCCGTGTGCCAAAGACACCCATGCGGCTTTTGACGCCACTATGCGCCACAACAACAACAACAATAGAAAGGTAGCGGTAAGGGTAAGTGTAAGGGTGAGGGCACATGACCCAGGGAGCATGTCTATTTAAATCGGAGAGAAATCAATTTTGGCATTCGAGTTTTATGCAGACAGAAAACATAAAATGTGCGCATGAAATGCGTTATCCTATTTAAAAAGCCGATTGGAGCAAAACGAATAAACACAAAACAACACAACACAACAAAAAAAAAAAGCAAAATAAGGAGCCACTGGCTTCATGCTGATGCAAACACATTAAGCACTGAACTCATATGGCAAAACATATTGTAGGGAATTGAACAGCGCTGAGTGTGCGCTCGTGTGTATTTCTCCCCAACAAAGGCGTATCTCGAGAGGGATTTAATGAACGTGACGAACCCTCCGTCGCTGGTACTAAGAACAATGATATGAATATTCGAACTTTACCCCAATACCTTATCTACCTGCTGCGAGCATCGAGTATCACTTTCACAAATCCTTACACGATATATTTCATTTGAAACACCCAGCACATTATCGACAGAACTCGAAATGGAATTCTACTTGTATATAAATCTAATTTGAGTATTGGGTATGGACTTTTATTCTTTTGTCTATCATAAATATAACTATTAATATTTGGGTTATGTTAAAAAACATTTTATATCATTTCTGTATACGTGTATGCGTCTATTTAAAAAAAGTTGTATTGCATTTTGATAGTAAAACGCTTAAGATTTTTTTTTAAATGAATAAATGTACTGCACTGTATTGTTTCGTTTGCTTATTTTTATCCAGCCTGAAGGCTTTCGTTGCTCTGGCCTTTATGACATCGAATTTACTTTTAAATTACAAATAAAAATGATAATACGCTTTTCTTATTAAACGAAATAAAGTATAAAAAAATATTTTGAATTTTATTAAAGCGTATTATATTCATTTCGTATTTAATGAAACTATACAGAAATTTGATTTTTTTCAGAAATTAGAATTACTTTAAGTGGTTCTATTTTATTTTGAGAACATCCAAACCAAACTATTTTTTACATCAATTTATTTGGTTCACTTGCCCTTTTGACTGTTCGGTCATTGACCTCATTCAATTGTACATATTCACCTAATAGATTCTTATATGGTACAAGCCATAGTCCTTAGATATGGCAGACATCTAAGTTGACAGAACCGTGTCAACTGAGCCTCTGACTTTTTGTTAAAAGTAACTGATGACATTGTATCTGTGTGTGTGCGTGTGCTTGTGTGTGTGTGTCAGTGTATGCATGTGTAAACAAAAATAATCACATTTCCGATATGTGATTAGCGTGCGATAAAATTGTTGCAGGTTGCTTAGTGGAGATTCTGTGATGCCTTTTGGTTCGCCCTGATGTCGTTATTGTGTTCCTCCTATAAAGGACCGCCATACTAACATACATACAGAATGCGTGTGTGCATTGTTCATGTGAGTGGTTGAGTGGTGGATTATCCAAAGAGTTTCTTGCCGCTGTGTACTCATGTATGAATACAGCAATTTTCATTCAACTGAATTGGAAACTTCTATATACAGTTATTTATTTAGCTTGAGCATTTTTCTCACCTTCGTGCACACGCGATGATAAAAAATGATTTCATTCCCTTTGTGCACTCGCATTCCAGTAAATAGTGCTTATGGAGCTTCTGAATTTTGATGTTCTCATTCCAGATATTTGGATGGGAATTTATTCGTTACAATTAAAAAGTTGTGCAGCAGCCACTTCTGCAGCAATAACTGCCTCGGCATTCCTGAATTATTATTCAAAAGCCTGAATAAATGCTAAGATTGCAAAGTCCAAGACCGATGACATACCCATTGTGCAAGAAATTGTACAATTGTCACGGTACATTTTATCAATGCTCGTTGTTGGTTTTTTTCATATTTATTTTATTTCTCCTCCTTTTTTTCGGAACGAGCCTTGGAAGCCAAGGAAGGACTGCAGCTGGTCTGTTCAAAGGCAATGGCCAGAGTCTGATGCTACTGACAGTGTCCCGGAGCCAAACAGGCGACAACATTATCGCCAGTAACATTATTCATTATCGCTGCCAACGCCGCTTTCCACCACCACCCCCCACGGCCCTCCCCACAAGTTGCAAGTTGGTGACATTGCAACAGATACTTCTGCTCGGACTCGAATGCTGCTGCTGCTGCTGCTGCTGCTGCTACTTCTGTTGCTGCTGGTGCTGCTTCAAGTTCTGCATTATCTTTTGGTAGGTGCCCCAAGAAATCAATGAATCTACACGGTGGCCAACGCAGCCCGCCCCTTTTTACCCCTCCGCTCGCCCCCCTGCATCAGCCCACTGTGCACTGCAAACGCCTTTGAGCCATATGAAAGTTAAACTCTGGACAAAGTTTTGCGGTGTAAAATAAAAAGGAAAGGCAACAGGAAAAGCAATGCAATCGTCGCACAGTGGACTGATTGCTTTAAACTAATTTCAGTTGCTTTAATTTGTGACAACATTTTGCACTATGTTAAGATCTGATTGGACTCGAGCGTTTGATCCGTCCTAATTGATATATCAACTCGCTAAAATTCGAAATAAATCATTGAAACTCAAAAACTCGAACTCTCTTCTACTTACTCAACTACGAGATACTCTCAGCCAATTGAAATATTAACGTCATTACAGAAGCATACAAGAACTAGTTCAATTATACTAAATATATAGTATGTAGATATATCTGAAATTGTTTTAATGTACCGCATCCGAAAATAGCTAGCTCAATAAGATTGTTATGAAATTAAATGTGCAGGCAAATTAAAACTCATAAATAAACTGTTTGATGTTTTATTTTATATTGAGTGCCACTTGAAAATCGATATCACTATATGGATGAAGAATTGCGAGATTGCACCACTGTGCGGCGACACCAGCAACGTCTAGTCGTCTGCCGGCTCAGAAACTTCCGCTTCAACTTGTGCGCCAGCAATTGCCACCTCCTGTTGTTATATCCTGCCAGCTGAGAAGCTGAGACAACCAAAATGGTCATTAGGCTGGCACTACCGCGCCCAATTTACGCCCAGTCTAATGGGAAATGCACGCATTTTCCCACAAATGTGATAAACTAAAGTTCACGTATTTTGTTGGGAACTTATCAAAATTCTATCACATCATCCATCTTATCGAATTATCTACATTTCTCAATTCAACTTTACCTCTTTCAGAGTTCAGCCAAGTCAAATATTAAAATTAATTGAATACATTTTAAAATAGACTTTTGCAGTTTCTAGCTAATTTTGAATTTTTTTAAATTTCTTAAAGTCTGTTGAAGAAGTTTCTTCTTTCTAATCGGGGCAAAATGATAACAGTTTCTATATGGTAAATAAATATTTTATTGATTTTTAAATCTTTTTGCTAAATTCATTTAAAAAATGTAAAACACTAATTATTTTCGACTAATGAAATAGAAAGCGAAGAATGTTTTACATTTGTTTAATTCAATTTAATAGAAATTATTTTCATGAAAAATCAAATTACCTTAAGTACAAATTTAAAGAATTCTGAGGCATTAGGTATATAAAAGAAATCTCGATTGAAAATTTAAATAATTAAAGCTGAAAAAAATCTGTTTTATAGAAAATATATCAAAAAGATTGATTCGTAGTTCCAATCATTTAAATACAAATACAGACCCTTATAATGAGAGTTAGGCCAGCTTACAGAATAAAATGAAACGTATTTTGATGACATTAAATTATGATAACTTGTTTCAAGAAAAAGTGACACTAAAGTCAGAAGTCATAAGAAACATGATTTTGCGTCTACGAAAGAACCTCGCACTCAATCACATGTAAGCACAATATATCTTATAGTCGTGCACGAGTTTAACTCTTGCATCGCTTGACCGCATCCATACGTATGCATATATATTTTTGATCAGTATCAGGAGCGAAGTCGATTTATCTCTGTCCGAACGTCATAGTCCCAACACTCACCTCAACATTTTATAGCACTGCTCTGCACATCTCTGCCACAGCGAAACACAAAGTGATGTAAGAGCGGGACGGCGTTATCCGGTACGGAAATTGAGTAAAGGGGAAAGAAGAAGTCCTCTGAAGATGTCCATCCACAATTCGCTTGCAGGCGAGCTGCCCTTGGCCATTGACCCAAATGCACTTTTCAACTGGCAGCAACACGTTGGGACGCTGGTAAACATGCGTCTATATATATGTATGTGTGTGTGTGAGTGTGTGCGCAAATTTCAGGGGATCATGTTGCCAGTAGAGTAAAAAAGATTTCTGGCAATGGCGGGCATTCACTTCTGGGAAATTTCGAAGCATGTATGTCCTTTAAGTATAGTATGTATGTACATACTTATCAATGGAGCGTGTATGGAGGCCATATTGCCAAGGCTTGATTACAATTCGGCGAATTAAATGTCTGAACTATCTGAAAGTCGAGCTGATATCACCAGGAAAGGGTCTTGATACATTCCCATGTAATAGAAATGTTATTAAGTTCTAAAGGTCAACATCTCGTAGAAAAGTTTACAAAAAGTTACAAATTTCCAACTTTTTGTTTTTATCATTTTAAATTTGACTATTAACAGTCGAGCAGAAAAATTACAATTTGTAAATTTAAAAACGGCAAAAAGCTTAAAGGTTTCTAAAATACATTCGCAATCTTTTTGTGTGCATGTTATATACCGTTTTTCAGGATCGGGCAATCATGGGAAAAGAACTCTAACAAATCAAAAATTAGAAGCATTTATCAACTATAATTTTAGAAATGTTTAAAATAAATACATGTAAATAAAACATTTGATTGTTTATATGTGGTTATTTATATTAGTTGTTGCATGTGGTAGATACCAAGCGCTCTTCTGTAGATCGATCCATTGAAGTCTGCCATCCAAACTCAGTACGGCGAGTAGCTAAAAGGCTGGCTGCTCTTTTTATTTTCAACTTTAAAACTTTTGCCATGCTCTCTAAATCATTTAATTATTAAACTTCATTATACGTATGAACGTGGAAGTTAACTCAGAACTTAGTATAAACGGGTTATCGGAATTTAACGCGATGCTAAAAAATACTAGTGTGAATACGGTATTTTAAATATATATATTAAATTAAAGAATGAATATAAAATATGAATTAATACATTTTTAATTTAAAATTCAACAAATTTATAATTAATAAAATCAAAAAATAAAAAAAAATCTTGAATTTTAAGGGTTTTTAACAATGTTTATGTAACCCAGTATTATCGGCAAATTCTGTAGTTATTGCTGTCAGAGAGAGAGAGAGAGAGAGAAAGTCAGGGGTATTTTTATTGGAATTGATTTATTGATAGTTGTCTCCAAATAATTTGGGCAGATTAATGAAGTCTGTAGGTTAAACTTTGGAAACTACATTTTTTCGCAACAAATAAATAAGCTCCGTGTACACTAATATTACTTTCATTCCAAGGAACATCTAAAAGTGCAATAAAAACTTTATATTTGATGCTTTTGCCCGATGTCTTGTTGCCAATTGTTGGCGTTGCCTTTGTTGCGCCCTTTGTTGTTGTTGCTATGGGAAGTAAGCAGAATTTAAAATCTCGAATCCTGCATATGGACATATGCCGGCACACGCCCACCGCCCACCGCCCACCGTCCACTGTCCACTATCCGCTGCCCAGCATATTCATTTCCCCTTTGTTCCCCGTCGACCATCGCCCTTCGTCCCTCTCTATTTCGCTTTCACTCGCTCTCCTCCCTCCGCTGACGACTCTAACAGACAGTTGCTTTCGGTTGGCTTCAGATTTTCATGGCTCGCATAGTTTGAGCCTTGCATATATTTTGCATTTATGCAAAGGCGCTGGCCTCTGCGTCCTGTTCCCTGTTGTCATACTCTATACAAAAAGCTAAATGGAGCGCAGCTTGCAGCACACAAAAAAGCCAAAAAAAATAAAAAAAAAAAAGGGGCGCAACTACCACACCCACTGAAAAAGTTCAAACTTTTGTGTTGAGTGCGGTTTTTTTGTGACATTTTCGTAGATTTTGCTTTGGTCCAATATCCCCCGGCCCCCTTTCCAATCCCCCTGTTCCCCTTCAAGCGCAACAGCATCCAGCTGGTCTCGTGTGTTCTTTGCCTGGCTTTATGAAATTCTTGGATGTCTGTCGCCTTTTTTGAGGTCGCTGCTCGCCAAGCATTTGTGGTTAATGAATATTTCTTGAAAGCCAAACGAAACTTGTATTTTTAATAGTCCAATTTATAAAGGCAGCCGAGTCGAGTCGAGTCGAGTCGAGTCGTGACGACGGCATAGTAACGAAAACGAACGGACTTCGCCAAAAGAAGATGTCTCTTCTCTATGGGCAATCTTGTGAGATTCAATATATCAAATGCTTTGACTGCTGACAAAAGTAAAGTAAGGGCTATACCAAGTTCAAAAGCATCAAATAAGCATTCAAAGTATCTACTAAAAAATAGTCTTTCGATTAACTAAATTAGTACATTTTTTTCTAGAAAATCGGCAAAGAATTATGAATTAAGTTGAATAAAATAATATTTGTTTGAAAGATCTGGCTAGCTTAACGTGACAATTGGAATGCAGTTAACAACACTAATTTGATTTTTGCTAAAATGAAGTTTTAACCACGAATTCAATTGGAGCAACAATTATGAGAACAATGCTGGAACCCTAACATAATATAGGTTCTTTAAGTACTTTGTCGGAATTTAAGCAGTTTGTGGAAAAGCCACATGTAATGTAAAAAATAAATAAATTAAAGCATTCTCGTGCAAAATTTCCCATAAGATATGTAATTTATAATGGAAATTCCTCCAATAAATAAATTCGTGATTTTTGGCTGCCTCGGTTGTTACGGATGTGAAAGTGCCTTTTTCTCGACAATAAAGAAATCACTTTATAAGTCGGGTTGTTTATCAAATATTTCACACAGTCAAGCGTTCACTCTGAAGGGTGTGCACAGAAATAATTAAAGTTACTGTACATAATATATAATATGTACTTTATGCACATTTGACGGGACGGTTTAAAATATATAACATAAGTACATTTTTTTTGATAATTTGCATTGATATCAGAATTGAGGCTGACAAGGTAAGACCAATAAACTAAGGATTGACGATCTCACTCGGTTGTAGCTTTTTTTGTTCACGTTTTCATTGCTAATAATATAAATTTACTTGGGCGGTAATCTTCCGCGTATTCTTCCGCGTTGTGAACGCTTCGACTGCGACTGAGCAGTGGCAATAGGCAAAAAGATTCAATTGTGATTGCAAGTGCAGCAGCGGCATCGGGTTTTTCCTGTAATCGAGCTATTGCAAATGCTAATCACAATGTGCGAGAGTCAGCAAACTTAAGGTCGAATTAATACAGATCGATTGAGCAGTCGAGAACAAGTTTTAGTTCGAATCGGATGTTTAGTTGCGTTGTCAATTACTCGGTGAATATTAGCAATTCAAGCGGCTATTGCAAAACGAGTTTCCATCAATGCCTTGCAAAATAACGCCACTAATCAATAAAATCAGCTACTGAAGATGACTTCCATCTCGTTGTTGTTCGTTGCCATTGTTTTTGTGCTGGGAACTCTGTTCCAAACACTGCTCCTGGCAGCCCCCAATCCAGATAAATTCGGTATGTTGCTACGATTATTCAACCAGCTGAGGTATCGCTCTATCCATTGTCGATTTCTCCCACAGTGGCAGAGACTCACTTTGGCAACTGTTTCACAGCTGACTTTGGTCCGGGTCGCTGTCTCTCCCGCAGCAGCTGTGACTTCTACAATGTGGATGCTCTGGATGCATCCAGCACGCGACCATGCAGCTCACAGCAGAGACCCAATTTGGTACGTTAGCTCCTATTTAAGCCTTGCGGAAAATACTCAAATTTAGTCAGCAAATGGAATAGGAAGAACAACGTATGAGATACTTACGAGTGAAAAGTGGCAATTTGAAATTGCAGAAAATCGACTCTCAGATCAAGAATAAATATATATGTTAATTGTATTTTTATATATCGAAAACTATTCGCACACCAAATACATGAGGTTATTTTTGTTTTCGATAGCTTGCATTGAAATTCCATGGCTAATCTGGTACATTTATTAGAAGTCGTCGTGAAATTTGTAGAATCCATAGAAGTTGTCTGATTCGAAACATATATTCATAAAATTTCTGATTTTATTTAGTATTCTTAAACTGGTGGAAGCTAAATCTATAGATCTATAGAAACACACACACCCATGCAGTTCAATAGGAGATAAACAAATATTTTACTAAAACATTTCACTTATATTAACATGATAACTCAAAATATTGACATATTTTTAGAATATGTATACCGCAAGTCTGATGCTATGAAGCCATGGCTATATTGACTCGACTGAGGCTGATTAAGCATAACATATATATATTTTATGGCTTGGGAAACTTTTCCGTCTATTTGTCGACTTATCGACTTTACACTGTTTCCACTTGGGTCGAACAATCAATTTTCAGAAATGGCCCACAAGAGTATTAAAATTAGTAATGCTTTAATTATAGGTCTGCTGTCCACGCGACAAGAATGCGTTGCCGCTGCTCGCACCGCGTATCGATAACAGCACAAAGCTGAGCACCATGGAAGCCACTTCGGTTGCCCCTCAAGGGGCAGCCGCTTTCGACGGCGATCGGCTGCCCAAGCATCCGAGCTGCGGCACATCGTTTGCCTTCAAGGTGTACGGCGGCAACCAGACTGGCCTTCTGGAATTCCCCTGGACCACGCTGCTGGAGTACACGGTAACGGCAACTGGTCAAAAGCAGCGTATTTGCGGTGCCTCCTTCATTGCCGGACGCTGGCTGCTCACGGCTGCCCATTGTGTGCACGAGAGTTTCGTGGGCACAGGCCGCAAGCTAACTGGTGCTCGGCTCGGGGAGTGGAACCAGACAAGCAATCCGGATTGCATCACGCAGTGGAATGGCAAGCGGGAATGCGCTCCGCCGTTTATTCAGTCCAGCTTTGATCGCACAATTATCCATCCACGGTTCGAGCTCGAGAACTGGACCAACGACATTGCGCTGTTGCGCCTCTCGAATGCCGTCGATTGGCGCCAGCTGCAGCATGTGGAGCCCATCTGCCTGCCACCCGGCAGTGCCTCTGCCGATCAGCTGGAGGGCAGCGCTGTGGACGTCTCCGGCTGGGGCCTCACCGAGAACAACAACGAGCCGAGCGCCGTCAAACGCAAGGCCATTCTGCACGTGCAGTCGCAAAGCGAGTGCCGGACCACGTACAGGAACCAGGGCTACGCCATAACGCACAGTCAGATTTGCGCCAGTGGCGGCCCCAAAGTCGACTCGTGTTCCGGCGATTCGGGCGGACCCCTCACCGTCGAGGCGTACACTCCCGATAGGGATCTTTATGCGTATTTGGCTGGCATTGTTTCGTACGGCAAAAAGCGTTGCGGTCTCGCTGATTTTCCCGGGGTCTACACCAGAGTCAGCAGCTTTACGGACTGGATTGAGCAGAGCATACGCAACAACAGTGATGGCCAGTGACGTAGTCCGTGCGCTGGACTAAACTGGCCTGGACTGGGACTTCCCATCGGAGTGGTGTCCACACACAGTTCGTCTCGTCGTAATCGTTGTGAGGTTTATTTTTTTTTTTTTTTTTGCCACTGTCCATTGACGTCACTACTGTGTCAGTGTCTTGTCTGTCTGTCTGTCTGTCTGTCTGTCTGTCTGTCCGGCTGTCGTCATGGTATCCGCTTTGTGTCAGGCGTTCTGCAATTAGGTAACCATGTCGCGGCTTACAAATCTAAGACACAATCAAACATGATTAAATGTAAATTCGAATTTATAGCTGGCATTTGTTATCGTATTCCAATGTGTGTTATTCCCTTTACACAGACAGATAGACAAAATGATCGTCGAAAATATTGTAGAGTACATTTTAGGTTTACTTGTACGAAGTGCTCTAGTGTGTTCTATATTTGGCTCTTGCATAATTTAACCGCATTAAAACAGATTTAATATCACTGTGCAAATGTAAAAGGCATGAGAAAACATTGTCTATAATTATTGATGGCGTAGCCACTTTTCAATTTTGTGACACTCTCAGCGTGTTATTTTTACATACTTTTACTTTTGCTCTCTGTACTATAATTTTTATTTTTACATACAGTACCATGTAACTTGTTTACCACATTTTTTTTCTATTTATGTATTTACTATATTATTTTTTTTCTATTATAAAAGTTAGTCGTCATAAATTATATTTTCATGTGCACACGATTTTTTTCCACTTTTGCATACTAGCTATAATTTTGCATTGACTTTCTTGCTTGCCTAGATCGTCATATTTATAGTACGTAGATTGCAGTCGCTAACATATTTTCAGAGGGCAACACCGACTGCAGAGATACACTGATTTGAGTAAGACAAACATTGATTTCAAATTTAAATATTTGATGTATTTAATGTACCCAATTATAAATAACAAATGTAATAAATATTAAATTACATGACTACAGCCAATGGCAATAAATTATCGCTTAGATCTATGAAAAAAAAACCCACCTCGCAGAAAAGGCGAAGTGGCTGTTTTTTATCTTATTTTCCCCACTCCTATGGGCTTCACTTGGGGCGCGCAAAGATGACGGCACGACGACAGCGATCCCGATGATCCCGCATCCTGCCGGGCGGACAGGGACGCTTCATGCGATGAGAGATGAGCAGCTGGCCGGTTAATGTTTTGCTCTGCGGGTTGTAGAAGATGAGGCGTCGCCCCTCTGTCGTTTGGCTGCACTGCGCCAGCAGCACTGTGAGAATGCAGCCCACCAGCAGAATTAATCGTTGCAGCTGCATCGTGATTTATGTGATCTGATGTGCTTTTTGCGTATTCAATTAATATTGATCGATCTCGTTCGCGTTGCCTCCGCACGCGTGTTCTTCGCTGGCCGATGGATTCGAATTGCGCTCGCTTTTATGACTGTGGCCGCTTTGCAATGTTGTTGCCATAGTCGTTGTCGTTGTCGATGGCGATGGCGATGGCGTCGCAGTCATCGTTTGGATGGAGGTGCCGTTGGCAAATATCACGGCGTGTTCCGATTAGATAAGGTCTACAGGCCTATGCATTCCAAAGCAAGCGAGCCATCGTAAGATAAGATAGGCGTCTTTTTATACCCGGCATCCAAAGGGAATGCGGAGGAGTACTTTAACAACATTAACGCCGCATAATTGCTTGATCAGCAATAACCGGGAAATCAATACCTAGAACTCCCACTATAGCAGAGCCAGATCAAGCAAATTTGGCGACAATAAACTTTTATACTGCCAACGAATTGATTTCTTGTCACGCCCATTTCTTTTACAAAAGCAATTAAACACTCGAAATTGCTTTTGGCACGCGGCTTGTCATTGCTGCTCCATGCCGGCAATTGGTAATAAAAATGCATATTTATAAACAGTTTATTTATTTATTAGTTCACTCTAGATACGACTTTTAAATTGAAAAAGCGCAATTAATTATTACGAACAGATAACTTTATCAGCATACTTATACTAGTTAAGTAACATCATTTCACTTTAAACGTGTATTTAAATTATATACTTTCATTGCTAATTAAATAAATATTTTGGAACTATTAATTATTTTAATCAAATACAACTGCCAGGTATCTTCTAGTGAACTACCTGGACTGTAGCTCTTCATTCTTGGGGATAGGGAGTGGCGGCATGGAAACGTGGGAAACCTAGATTAATGGCATTAGGTTGGAGGGGTTATGGATTCAATTTTGGTGCTTTACCAATGGTAGTGAGCGATCGAGGTCGAACCGGGTTCGTGACGAAAGCGAACTGGAATTTAACGAAAATTCCGTGACTATGCGTTGCCGACGCGACGCGACGGTGCCAATGACATCGTCATAAATAATAGATCACTCACCAATCCAGCCGCTAATCGGAGACGCTGCTTCCGGACTGACTTCCTCTGTGCCATGCTGAATTTCAGAAGTGCGCCTCAAATTATACTTCAAAACGATAACCGAAAGGTTCTGGCGCTACATATGCACATACATATGTATATTGAATAGTCAATTTTATTACCTTAGCATTGCCAACATTGAAATGAGTTGATGATAAAAATGAAGTCTACACAGTGTGCGGCTTAACGTAACTTATCGTGTTCTATTATCGAATCAGGAGACACACAAATCGATTTGGATTGTATTAAAAGTTCTAATTGACTGCTTTTATAGTTGGAGCCGAAGAAATTAAACAAAAAAAATAGCATAAATGCAAATCCAAGACATATTTATTTAAACTCCTCACAACGTTGAATATCAGATGTTTCCTTGTGATCATTTTCGAAATGGTGAAAGGGGTGTGTTATAAGTAACTGCCTGTCGAAAATGTATGCAAAGAAAGAGGAGGAAGTTTCATCAAGCAAAAGAGTTAAAGATCCGCTATTAATTTCCAACGAATACCATTTGAGTGAAGTATCTGAAGCTGTGAATTTTCACTCGGTTTTCGACGTTTGAAATGGTATCTTGAATAATTGTACCCGCTACCCATAGAAAATGTATGTAACAGGCAGAAGGAGGCATCTCCGACCACATAAAGTATATATATTCTTGATTAGTGTCAACAGCCGATGTCCGGCTGTCCGTCTGTATGATCACCTAGATCTCAGAGACTATAAGAGCTAGAGCTACCAAATTTAGTGATAGTACTCTTATAGGTCCTACGCAGATCAAGTTTGTTTTAGATTTTTGCCACGCCCTTTTCCGCCCCCAAAAGCTGTAAAAGCCGTTATAAAAGACCTAGAGCATTGAATTTTGGTATGCATAATTTGCATATTCGCAATGATTCCTGTCGATTTTTTTGTTGAGATCAAATGAAAAACAAGGAAGTTATTAATATATCAATTTTATATGCAAAATTCACTTGTAGCTGCTCGCGCTTTGTTTGTCTAGTTGACAGTGTGAACATGTCGGTGTTGTGGATTTTTACCCGCTATTTTCAAATATATAAAAAAAAAACAATTTTCAGTATATTATTTGGTATATTTTTTGTTGAAATATCATTTAAGTTTTTCGTTTTCTCTCGAAATGAGTTGCGGGTATCATACGGTCGAGCACTCTCGACTGTAGCTTTCTTACTTGTTTTTATATGGTCTGATCGTATGGAAATTCGTGTGCACTATTAAGAATGTAGTTACTTGATGTTTACCAATTGTAGTCATAATAATTGTATTATTTCAGTTGCTGAAAGTCGCAATGTAATTTGATAAAGAAATAAATGGAACTCTTTTGTATTTGTAAGATGACTGCAAAATACCCATAACAGTGGCATTACCTTTGATAAATAATATTACTTTGACAAAACAATTGTCTTTGTAAATTCAATAGAAGTATGCGGACAAAATGACATTTTTAAAATTATTGTAATAAGTTTTTGATTTCCAATCCAGTACGCGACAAATAATAGAAAACTTTAATCGTTTGGATTTATTGGCACATTAATTTGTAGTACACACATTTTCATTTTTTTACCTACAAATGACTGGTTAGACATATAAGCCAAATTATTTGAAACTGCCAATGAAATGGAATTGTCGAAAATGTCTGTTATAAAATAATAATCCTCGCCAGCTTGACTCACAACTTCGTGCGCCCCGTCAAAACAAAACAAACACATAATTATTACAGTCAATATAATAGTTTGTTGTTGTTTAACAATATACTTTTATTGTTGCGTTAAAAATGCCTTCTCCGACTTCACAGTTCACATTCTTGTGTGTATAATTTTAAAATTTAAGTATGTATATGTACATACATACATATGTATATGTGTGGTGGCAGCTGATGATTTGTGGTATCAATAGAAGTTAAATAAATTACGTCATTGTCTATCAAAAAATCACTTAAATGAAAAATCAAAAGCAGAAAAACAAAAGTGTATTGGTGTAGGTCAGGGTGAAAAAACAAAATGCACACAAATTTTGTTTATTGGTTTTTCTTATATATACATGTTTGTCCCAAATATTATGAATAGCATAACACAAAGTATGTGTGCGAAGAAAAGTTAGAAGCTACAACCCTACACTAATTTTCTGCTGAGTACAGGCTTGCTATACAAAAGGTTGGTAAGTGATTTAATATAGTTAGATTAGGAAATTGGAAAAAGCTGGACTTCCTGCACGATCAAATCACGTAAACTATGTTTTGTGAAAATTGCACCAGCCAAAAATAAAATATGTGATATATATATTAGCAAATCTGAACCGCAAATTCGGTAGCGATGAACTTTATTAAATTAATTTTTGTGAAGAATTCGAATTTCGCTCTTAATTCGGCTGAGATGTGTGGCTTTTAATACGACAGAGTTACGTATGGCGTCATGAATAGAGAAGTACAAAATTCTATTTTTCTCGCTGTGCCGCATTTCTCAGATCATCAATGTTCTTCTGTCGATATGTTTCGATATCGATGTTTTTTTGTTGATGTACAGGATGTTCATAGGTGCCTATGTGCAAACCCAAATTAAGCAAAAATTATCTTTATGAAATAAAGAAATTCCTTTTAAAAATTAAATGAATTGGAAATTACGGACTTACGTCAAATCATCAAAGTCTTAACCCATCAGAATCGATATTTTTTCTTAAACT
This sequence comes from Drosophila ustulata, assembly GCA_035047365.1. NCBI lineage: Eukaryota > Metazoa > Arthropoda > Insecta > Diptera > Drosophilidae > Drosophila > Drosophila ustulata. Next base: position 1,310,619 of record JAWNPT010000095.1, read on the forward strand.
AACTAACTCTATTCTAAAGACAAACAAATGAGCATTATTCTTGTTCTTATGAGTTGGTCTGGTTGATAGAATCAGAAACCCAGCACAGGAAACCTTTTTAAAATAATAATAAATTAATCATAACTACATAGTACATATTATATATTTGTAATTATATGACTCAGGCGCAACATGTGACTCAGCTTAGTTTCTTGTCATTTAACCTATGAACCAAGTTCCAATGACACATCGCGAATGCGACTAATTGCAATTTCCATTTAACTTTATTTAAATGACAGATAAATATTCCCCGAAATGGTAAATGGACGGACTCACCAACCAATTTTTAGCAGTGCAGAGATGATTTGCAGAGGTACCAACAGTTAAACAGTCAAAATATAACTGTAGCCTACTTTTAGGATTATCTAGCAATGTCTAAATCGCATGAATTTTCATCTGGTTGAACTTCACATCAACAAAAAAGACTCTTGTAAGAATGTTTTCCGATACAATTATTTTCTCCCGGCAAAATAAAAGTTAACTGCCTTGGCAAAATTGAGTTTAAACACGTCCAGAAATTAGAAAATTAATCTTATAACTTGTATAAATTCGATTTCGATGGCCACAAATATTACATTATTTAATAATAAGTTGATCTTAGTAAAATATATATATATTTCAATATTTATTGTCTTTAAATTATAATGTCAACTACAGAATAAAGGATAATTTTTCTGATAGTTCGGATCTTAGTAAAAAGATCAAAATAATTTTGAATTATGCTAACAGAGAATTAAATACGTAAATCGATAACAAAAAAAAAAGTTATGAAAATTTAAAGTTGAAACTGGCGTCTTGTTAGTTCGAAATAGTAATATTCATCTATTATATTTTTGATTCTCTTCATTTTAGGCACTTTTAGAGTGGGAGTGATGGTTAATAACATAGTTCCTAGCGGCAATCAATCTGAGTCGTGTATTGATCTTTGAAACTCGTACATTTCATGTCTTAATGAATACAAAACTTTATCATTGGAAACTAATCATCAAGTTATAACAAATCATTTAACAGAAGAAGGACAGCGTTAAATTAATGTATCTGTTGAACCAATTTTCTTGAGCCGGATACACAAACACTTCGAATTGTCAGGCACAATCACTTTCACAATCTTGAGCTGGCAGATAATACACTTTTGTCATATTTCGTGGACACAGTATTAAAAAAAAAAGTCTACAAATTTAGAAAACAGCGCGATTTAAAATGCTTGCAAAATGTGGTAATAATTTAATTGCGAGAGACAAAAAGAGTGTGATAATAATAATGTAATAAATAACGTATCGAAAGCGAATAAATAGGAGTAATGATGCGCTTTTGTTGTGGGTGGTTTCTGATAGAGATTCGGTTGATAGTCTCGAAATGTCCAGGTCAGGCCTTAACGTCAACACTTTGCGCCATCTAGAAAACAAAATACATATTCAAAAATTACAATGCAAATCACAAATCGAATATCAGCATGAGTTTGTACTTACCGGAACTATATGAAATAATGCGCCGACAGTTTCCACGATGATCTCTCATATGGCATTTCGGGCAGGGCTTCTCCACTCCATGGGTGGCCAGAATCTGACCACGATGAATACCCGGGGGAGCCATGAAGATCACTCGTCGTGATTCACTCGCTGCCGGGGCGCAGATCACGACGAGGGCCAGCAAACACATTGCGTACAAAAGTATCTGATGAATACGTTGCAGCATCAACATTTCTGTCCGTTTGTGGGCTGTGCTGTGCAATTTCGTGGCAACTTGAAATTGTGTAATCGGACTTCGCGCTTGCTTCGAATGAGGTCCAACTTCAACTGGATTCGTCTTCTAACTGGCGTGCTCAAAATCTGGCGTTTAACTGATTATATATGATTTGGACAAACAGTTCTAGTCGAGCATTGGCAACCTCTTTAAAATTGATAAACCATACAGGATGCATCGGCGATTTGAGTATCGAAATCGTCTGCTGCCTCCGCTTGAGGCGTTGGCTGCACCCTGTATTCACGAATCTTATCTAGGCCCCGCCACTATGTCACCCGCAATCTGTGTAATTGAATGTCTTGCTTTGGTTTTTGCCGCCCGCTCACTTTTTCCTCTGGATCCCATTGAAAAACAAACCCCATACGAGCACAATCAGCGGGCAAACCCGAATACATTTAAGATATTAATATAATTGATATTCAGGTAGCCGAAAGGGCTACCGTGGAGTGTTCTCGACTGCAATTAATCCTGTAAACTTTTCAAATGAATTAATCAGAATCAAATATAAACACATTTTAAATGTGGAGGATAAAAACAAAAACTTTCATTTATTCTATAAAAACAGAAGTTTCTTAACGTTGCCGTCCACATGGTAGGGAGTGATGGCGAACAAGCCGAGCAGGAATATTCGAAAGATATAGAATATCAATTAGTGTAAATATATTTGAAAAAGTATTTTATTTTAATTGCTGAATGCTTTGCTTTGCAAGTTGCAGGGGACCAAAGGTCGGTTGCATACCTATTGAAGAATGAAGTAGACCCGTTTTTCAAATGTGCAGAGTCTAAAAATATAATAACACTTGTCATGAATGGTAATGTGCTTTAATGAAACGTGGGACAACTCACATCTGACGTGTTTCACAATGCCATTAACATTAAAAAGCTTAATGAACGATTAAAAAATTAATTGATATACATATTTTTTCTTTTGGTTCTAAGAACTGTGTATCCAAAGCGTGTGAGCGAAACAATCTTGGAATTTCCACGATTATTAAACCATACTTCAATATAAAGGTAAGGAAAAAAGCTCCTTAAACTATTGGATTATTTAAAGTCTGCTATTTTACAGAAAAGTACAGCTTATATTCTTAATGCACAGTACAGCTTATATTTTAAATGAACATAACACCAAAAACAGGATTTCAGAGATTACAAGAGTAAGAATAATAACGTTTTGCTGACAAATTGTAGTTTTAATTTTAAATGGGAAATAATAATTTATTTCGATTAGGTAATATTAAGAAAATGTGATTTTGTAGGACAATAATATAATTCAATATAATACGTATAATGGAATTATAGTTGTCAGTGGTCAGGTGCAGGGTATCTCGTCATCGTGTATTCTTAGGTGTTGACAAATTAAAACGTATTCAAGTGCCGGAGCTGAGCCATAAATGTAGGATATTTTAAAACACTCGTAACTCCATAGTAACAAAAGTAAAGCATCTTATGTTGTGTTATTTGGGGAATTTATAACAGTTATTGAAATGCGATAGTCCAGGGGATGTCCATTGGCAGGTATAAGCTATTTATATTCTTTACCGCTTCCCATTAAAAAGACAATCGTAGCGTGAGTCGATGATCCAAATTCCATAGCAACAACAACGGCAACAACAGCACAGACAAAAACAAAAACATAATAGTAATCAGCTGGTTTTGCCATCTCATGGCTTTCCCATGAAACCTTTGGCTACGTCACATGCAGGCCACGAGCACCATGGCAGCTCGGCAGCTCGGCATATATATTACTAAATACAGCGATATCGAGGTGAAAATATAGGGGTTGAGTCAGCGCCTGATGACGTCTTTATCTTAGAAATTGGTGTAGTGTTGTCATGTTCAAATATTGAGTTGCGGTACATCTTGTATCTGAAACATTCTCGCAGTTGCTATTTGTTCAATTCGGTTGTATTTTTTATCTACTAATGATATTTAATGTTCTCAAAGTTTCAAATAATTTCATCATGACACACAATTCGAGTTCAGTAGTCGATTCTATTCTACGACACAGCCTTAATGATTATCGAGCACCCCAGTGTCATACAACCTGGAATTCAAATCAATTTCATTCATTTTAATTCACTTCTTTGGTATATGTTACATATAAAAATAGAAATCGAATTACTTACTCGGCGACATCGGTTGCGATGGTCGTGCATATAGCCGTGTCTGCAGTGAGTTCGATTCACAGCAAAAAGCATGCCCTTCTCCACAGAACTATTGGTCCCATTGCTGGCCGATGTCTGATTGTTATTTTGATCTTTATAGTATATAACGCGTGCACAGCTGCCCTGCATCACCAGCCCCAAGAGGAGACATAACACCAGCACTTTTAAGCCCCATCCTCTGCACGATTGCATAGTTATCCGGCCGATGTTAACCCGCTGCTGTTCTAATACCGATTGTCAATCGCGAGCGCGACAGAATTTATAATGAATCTAACATAAATGGCGTCGCAGTCGTTAGCTTAATCCGTCTGTCCGCTGCCCATCCGCCCCTTATTCGGACAACATCGACAGTTCGCCAGTCTCTTATCAGTGTGTTTACACTCAAGACTCGTTTCAATACCCTACATTTTGAAAGTCGCTTGTTCCATAAATATAATTATTTCGAGAAAATGCAGCCAACAACAAAAAAATGAAATCACATGTAAATTATAAGTTTTCAAAAGACAATTCGCAGTTGCAATGAAGAAATACTAATCGTTTTTAAAGATACTTGAATTTACTTTTTATGCTCACACCACTAAAAATCTGTTAGTATTTGCTGCCTTCAAATTAATGAATTTTGCTAGGTAATTATTTGTTGCAAATTGTTTTTTTTATTAATCCATATTTATTTGTTTTCATTTGTAATATTTGGCGAACGATGTGTCGGCAGCATCTTTTGATTACCCAAGATTGTTCAATGTGTGCAATCATTAATATTAAACATGTGTCTTAGTTCTAAAGCTATGCAAATGAATATTTGAAAAATATAGCATACTTTTTGGCTGTTCTGCGAAAATATGTAGAAATTGTTCTTAATAAAGCCTCCAAATCAACCACACAGAATAATTTGCTTAACAAACTGATCTTCAAATCTATGAAAAGATTGCATTATTTTCTGCAATTGCGGGTCAAGGGCTTTTGGTATTAATACACAAATCTTTTTCTTTTCTCGTTGGGAGGAATTTTGTTTATATTTGGTTTATACTTTTCAGAATCAATATATATTATGTGTTCACTCAATCATTTTTGATCACTTTTGCTCTTTGCCTTATGTGAGCCCAATATATCTCTTGTTAATCTTATTCTGAAACATTTCAAATTTAATTAGTCAGGTAGAATTCAGCCTTCCCAAAAAATAGAGCTTTTTTGACACCTACATCTTATTATTATATTATTATTCTACAACTCTATATTCGTTAGAAAGTGTTTAATCGAAAGAAGAACAAATGATTACAATAAAATAAAAACTTAATACTCATTTTTGTTTCTCATCAACAATATACATCTACATATATATATATACATATATAGTGCTGCACATTAACATTGGATACATTGACTTTTTACGATGTGCAAGTTGTAACAATTTGACTTGCACATAGTAACAAGTCAATGTATCCATTTGCAAAAAAAAAAAAACAATAATTATCAATTATTCCGTAATTACACTAAAAGCATAGAAAACGGATGTTCATTTTCTATACAAAAAATAACAAATGTGTGTAATTTAATATTATAGAACACAATGGACAAATTTTATCCGTTGTTTACACTCTGTTCTCTAATAAACTAGTGTTAATTGGCAATCAATTAATCTTTTGACACATCACACGAAGTGTAAGTTATTTGGTACTAATAAGAAAATGTCATAAAATAAATTGTAGATTGATCAGGTCGAACTATTATTGTTTGACTAATAATGGGAAACTAAAGAATAAGATAAAAACTTGAATGCAATTTTTATGGTAATTGATGGATTTGGTTCCCATTTGAAGTTAAATATATTAATTCCAAAGTTTTAATTAATTAGCTTATATATGGATTATTTTCACATTGAAATCAATTATTATGAATTAATAGTTATAAAATGAAAATGTCGATGTCATTGAACAGCCTAATTAAGACAATAAATAAAGAAAACATATGAATGTTAAGTCTGAATTATTTAAATCCGTATTGCATTAAAATAACGAACCGAACAAAATAAGTGATGGTCGGTTCAAAACCCGTTTGTAGCCCTGGTTTTAATTAAAAATCGAGATTTAGTCATAATAGTACATTTAATGGTTTATTCAGAAGTGGCGTTGCGACGCCGCAAGCACTGTCAACAATAAATCATTGTAGCAGATATATATTTACCATAAATATATATATATATATATATATATATATATATATACACTTGCAGTGACGTCATCATTAACTACGAGGTTCACATCTCTAGCGCGCTGTAGCGCCAGACGATGCTCGATATACACAATTGCCCGGATCGACAGTGATTAGTTCTGAACATGGGAGAATAGATAAATATGTGTCAATGACTTCTAAGAAGGCTAAGCATATCGACTCCTCTTTGAAGAACAAAATTATCGTACGTAGTAAAGGAGATATTTATTTTAAATGATAGACGTCTTTCGACGTACGTAATCCAATAAAATAGCTACTCTTTCTTAATCTCACAATGGATGTTTTTCGAATAAATAATCAAATGAATATATTTCGAATACTTAATCACTTAAATATAAGCTGATATAACTGATTTTAATTACTTTTTCCCCAAATACATATACAAGAAAGTTCGAACTAATGATGATGATTTTCAAATATATATATTTATAAGAATCTGAGAATTATCTTCGTAGTTATGTGACGAATTTAGAGTGCAGTAAATGAATCTACATACGATAATTTGGTGGGGGAGGAAGGAATCGATATGCAATTTGATTTGGTAGCTACCTGCCGCTGCCACATCCTTGCAGCCATTCCGCTGAGTGCGTCGACTGCGCGGCTGCCTCGTGGCCTGAACCCTCGACTGAGCCTCGTCCTCGGAAGTTGATAGCAGCGGCTCGCGACCGCGCTGCGGCTGAAGACGCTGCTGCGACGCGACCTGCACGACGCTTTCCGAGGGACTTGCCGCTGAGACTGCGTTGCCCTGTGGCTGCAACAGGTTGTCGCTGGAGGAGTGCTTGTGTCGACGACGGCGCTGCCGCACGCGACTGAAGCTCTCGTCCTTGATGACCAGCGTGCCCGCCTTGCTGGTGCGCAGAAAGTAGCGCGGCGCCTTCTCCAGCGTCTGTTCCTGGGCATACTCGGGCGAGGAGAGGCGGCCACGGGACATGCTAAACCGCTCCAGTATCGAGCGCTGTCCCGAGCTGTGCGAGCGTCGATAGCGACGCTTCTCGCGTGGTCCGCCCGACCACGAGTTCGCTGGCGTCGTCAACGTGGAAGTGGACGGCGGCGTCGGATACGTCAGCTCGGGTCTGCTCTCCTCCTCCTCCTGCGCCTTCACCTGATCCTCGAAGCGGATGCCGCGCACAGAGCTGGAACTGCTGGTCTCGGCGCGTGGCCGCCAATCAGGTAGCTCGTGTGTGCTGAAGTCGATGCAATGCTTGTTGGACATGCTGCTGGACTTGGACCTGCAGCTGGGAGTCGCCTCGCCGATGCGCAGGCCGTGCAGCTCATGGGGCAGCTGCGCCTGCTGCAAGCTCTGCGCCAAGTTGGCGGTCGCGGCTCGCTTCCGTCTGCGCTGTGGGTCTGGAACGCTGCTGGTGCGCGGCCGATATGTCTGCTCCCCGCTGCCGTCGGCGTCCAGCAACAGCGATCCCGTGTGATCGTACAGCAGAATGCGGGGCAAGGCGATGTTGCTGCAGCTGCGCGAAGTGCTCAGCTCCCAGTTCCAGTGGGCGGGCTTGTGCAGCTGCAGACTCAGCAGATTGGCCAGGGGATCAAAAGGTTCCTGGTCGCGGTCGCCATTGCGATCGCGGTCGGTTGTGGAATTCGAATGCTGCGAATGCTGCCAATGCTGATGCTTTGACATTGCTCTTGGCTGACTCGACGACAATCGTTGCTCATGGGTCGCTGCTGCTGCTGCTGCTGCTGCTGTTGATGCTTCCACCTGTTTGCTATATGTTGAATGCTCCCAGTTGCCTGCCTCCGTTATCTCCTGTTCGGTGTCTGCGCTCCTGGCCTCTTGCCAATTTATTGTTTATATCAACTATAGTACGCACACACACACACACACATGTGCGTCTATGTATAGCATTAATCTATGTATTTGGGCGTATATATGTATGTACATGTGTATTTACATATGTACACACTTTCTTTCCGGTGCTTTTGTGTTTTCAGTCTTTGCGTCTATTTATAGTTGTTTGTCTCTTCGTTGCTTTGCTTTGCTGCTCCTCCCGCCTCGCTCTCTTTCTCTCTCTGGCTCGCTCGCTGTCTTTCTCCCGCTACAATATTTTAGTGCGCCACTGTGCCAGTTTTCACATTCACCAATAACACAATTACAAGCAAAGCCAACGCCAAAACAAATGCAAACACAAAAGCAAAAGCACAAGCAAAGCAGCAGCAACAGTTGCATGTGCCGATTTCACAGCAGAGCAGCACAGCTGTTACAGTCTCCCACTCGCTCTCGCGCACGGTAATCGCGTATATTGCTTATGCGCTCACAAGTGCTGCCGTCCCGTTTCTTTCTGTGCGATCGATCAGCTGCTGCTCTGCTTTAACCATTTGCTTTCTTACGCGTCCGCCCGCCACCGAGCACCGTCGCCAACTGTTTTTCGGGACTTAAGAATTGTTGTGGCAGCACTTGCACACTCGCTGCTGCTGCTGCTGCTGCTGCCGCTGCTGCTGCCGATATTTTATGTCTACCTTGCCACACGAAATGTGGGCAGATACATCTCAAATGGGGTCTGGGGCTTTCAATTCAATAATGCCTCGACTTTGCATAATTTACGCTCTCGCAATGGCAAAAGCAAAAGCTGCACCAACAACAACAACAACAACAACACCAACACCAACAACATCGACAGCGGCTGCGGCAGCGACAACAAACGATTCCGTTCTCAACAAACAGATTTTCTGATTATTTATGTTTTGGGTTTGTTTATTTTGTTCCTACCACAATACGAGCTGAAGCTCTTGAAATCTATTTTGAATCGTGGTCGAAACATCCGACTGACAATTTCTCACTTCGCAAGGAGTTCAGTGGAAGAAAGTTCTCTCAGCTCAAGGCAAACGGAATATCCGATGTGTCCGACTTTTTGTTCCCATTATTTATACGCAAATAGTGTAAATTGGAACATTTAAATGCATGTGAAGGTTTAAGGAAACTATCTTCAACCTTATGAAGAATGTATATACTTACATTCTTGATCAGCATAATTAAAGAATGTAATTCAATGATGGTTTCTAAATTCATTACGCATCGACGACCATAAATTACAAATACCGACTGTAAGTAAATTGAAAAGTATAATTATAGTTTTTGTAACAACAGACATGTCGAGAGTGTTTGACTTTAAGCAACCATCTTTCCTCGATGGTATGTACATAATTGCCTATCAATTAGACTTTTCGATAATTTTATTTATCAAGAACGCTTTAAATGATTAGTGAAACTTCCGTAAAATGTTGAGAAATTTAAAATTTAGTTAAGAATGTTGAGTTTGTTACCATTACATTTTAAGATGATATTTTTCAAGACTTAAAGTTTGTGAAATCGAATTCTAAAAATCGAATCAATTCCGCACAAGTTACATATTTGAATAAATGAAACCATTTGTAGTCGGATAATGAAGGCCGAGAAAACATGATGTCTTGCAGTCGAGCACTCACAACCAAAGCGTTTTTAATTGTTTTTCTTAAAATTCGATAAAAGTTTGTGAAGTGTGAAATTAAATTATAATAAACACACGAATGCACCTACATATGTATGTACATGTATTTCCTATAAAACAGCTGTATCGTACAAAATGCTTAGCTTTTCGTGAAACGTTTTTCATAAATAGACCGGTCAACCTGCTCAAAATTCTCAAGTTAGCAGTCCCAAGATGTGGACACTAGGGCTGTCATTGCACATTGGAATTGGAGATAATGTTAATAGAAACAGTTAACTGGATCTAAATTGGGTTTATAATATTTACTTGTTTAATATAAAATATAATGATTTGGCAACTTTTTGCAGATTGACGTTGCTATTTAAAAATTTCTTCTTTTCCACAATATTAATCCCTGCAATACTCATCGATTATTTGCCGTTCAGTTGATCTTGGCAGTTGACCGCATCACCGCAAATAGATGCGTTTCTGTTCGACTGCGGGATACCCGATACACATGTTTACTTTTCTGTAGATCATTGAGTGCATATAACATATGAAAAGAAAAGTTATTATCACAATGTAAAATATAATGAGCTTGTAGCTTGACAAAATGTTTATTTTTACTTCTTTTTGCCAACTTCATCGATAGTTAAGCATCTAAAAGCGAAAATAGTAGTGAACATTTGTCGACTATATTTTTTTTGTTGAATCATTTATGAATTCTCATTTGTGCGCTTGACCAAACAATTAACGGCGGCCTGAAAGTATGCAACAATCGCAAATCCGCAACCGCTAATCAATCGATTAGTTAGGGTCAGCGGGTTATCGGTTTTTGGGCATGAGAATTGAAGCGCTGAGATTCATGCCGACTACCATTGGGCTCATTCGGCATACTTGGTTCGCTAAACCCAAACCTAATATCAGTCTCGCACACACCGCAAACGACAGTGATGCAAAAACTAACTACAGCTTTCAGCGTTGCACTGACCGTGCTGCTCTGTTGCGGCGAATTGCTGCAAGCCGCACCGTATTCCGCAGATGTGCCCAGTAATCCCGTGTACTTCAAGCGCTTCCATCGCACTCGCCCCTCAAAGCGCTATCCCGACCTGGATGTGTTCGAGGTCAGAGAGCTTTACTATGTCCGGCGTGCCACGCCAAAGCCAAAGCCTCCGCCACTTACAAACGAAGAAATCGATCAACTTATTCGATGTGACTTTGACCCAACGCTGCCCGAATGTAAGTGAGGTACTATCAACTTAGAACTACATATTTGACAACTTGTTTATTGTAGGTAAGCCCACACTAACGAACAGCAAACCATCAGCACCATCAACATCGACCACAACCACAACAACAAGAACAACAACAACGTCGACACCACAACCAACAACAACAATCCCAACTACAACAGAACCACCCATACAACCTTTCCTGCCAGCTCTGCCCATGGAACCGGAAGCCGTGTCCCAAGAGGTCGAGGCTACGACAGTCGAAGGGGAAGCCGAAGTGTTGGTGGATGATGACGATCTAAGCGAAGATCAGCAAGACAGGGATGATATGGAGGACGAAGATGCCGACGATTACATCGCGTCAGACGAGGTTTTGGGCAATGGCGGAAGCATTGGCGGCAACGATGTGACGCTTCTGAATTCCAATTTGGACAATAGTCTAAATAGGCTTAAGCATTAAGTCTGCATGTCCGCAACCAACCTCAAATATGAATCCGAATTATTAAAACAAATAATGCGACCTGGTTGATCATCTCGCGTATATAAAGGCGTCGAGGTCAAAGACACCAGATCCACAAGCTGCATATTTAACTTTATTTTTAACTTTATGTGCGAAGAGATTTAACATATGTTGAGGATACCTTTTGTCAACATATTGCACAATATATTCTACCTACTTCCAATGGGATACAAATTCACCCAACAAGACTCAACTTAAAGTGCGTAAATTGAATAGTTTTCTGTATGCTCTAGGCGGGTCTGATCAAATTGCCTTATCAGGTATTGTGAACAGCCTTGACCAGCACACATATGAGCACTGGCACATGCTGAGCGGTCTACGCAGCATCTGAGTATGCGCTATAAACTAGTACAGAGAGAAAAATTGGATACTGAAATGAAAACCCCAAAATGTAACTAGAATTGATAACAAAACAAAAACGTTGGTTGTTGTGCTGGGAATAATAATCAATAAATAAATAAAAACAATCATTGAGAAAAAAATGGAAAATAAATCAATAGTTCTAAAAATTTTAGAATTGTGTAATTTTAATATAATTCATATTTTAGTTCATAAAATATTATCATTTCAATGGATAACATTAATTTTCAGTACATTCGACGAAAGCGGAATCGATGACACAAAATAATCTTAAATTTATCACAAGTCAAATTTTTTGTGTCAATTTGGGATTGATACTATACTACTTGTTGACTTTTTTTTATTAAATAAATACATTTTGGTAAACTATTTCCGTTTCTTAAATGCAACTGTAAATTAACAAACTTAGAGGAGGTGTTTTTAGTCAAAATTTAGAAAGTTGCAAAAGTCTCCTTTAAATATGACCGTTTTGAATGCGAATTGAGTTTTCTCCCTGTGCAAAGTTTAAAGTGGATGTATCTGTATGTATTTAGAGAATTGAGATTAGCACAGCGCGGAATCAATTGGCATTTGTTCTTTGTTGATGTTGCTTTTGTTGTCGCTGTGATTGTTGTTGTTATGATGATCGTAAATTGAATTTGTGCTTACGAATAAAGAAAAGCAGGAAAAAACAAGTGCGTCACCGTCGACGCCGTTGACTTCGACTTGAGGAGGCAGCCGACAAATTGAATTAAGCGAAAAGCCAAAAGGCATTGAAGCAAAGTACAGCAGCGCGGAGCAACAACAAACAAACAAACAGCAAGTGACGACAATTTTTCACAAATAACGAAACGAGGCTGGTTTTTTGTGCGATCGTTGCATTGTTGTTGCTGCTTCCCGTTGTCGCTGCTGCTGTTGTGCCTTGGCTGCCCAGGGAGAGTGTAAAACTCTTGCGACATTTCTCGCCCAAAGTCAGTTAAGCGAAGGCAACGTGCAGGTGCAGTTTGGAAGCCAGTCACCGTCACCGTCACCGTCACCGTCAGGATTCGTATTCGATTCATATCCTTCGGCTCGGAATTACATTCAACATGCGACACTTGTGCAGCACTTTGATCCTGGTGGCGGCGATGCTGCTGCAGGCGTCCTGGAGTCGGGCAGATCTCTTGGACTGCGAGGCGAAGATTCCCGTCCTCTCGGAGATCGGCGACAAGATGTCTGAGATAACCGGGAGCAGCAGCAGCTCAGAGCATGAAGTGCGTGATTTTTTCAAAAACGTTGGCTGCCAAATCAAGAACGGCGCCAAGAAACTGAAGGAGAAGGCCAAGGATTTGGGCACCGAGATCAAAGAGGGCGCCAAAAAGCTGGGTGAACGTGCCAAGGACTTGGGCAGCGATATTAAGGATCGTTTCGATGACTTTCGCGATAAGCTCGCCAAGGAGTCGGCCGAGGAAATGAGCAAGGACCGAGGATTCTTGGCCAACGTGGAGATCATCAATCCGGACATCCTTAAGGGAGAGCACCAGTGTGGGCATGGTCACATCCTGGACGCATTGGGCAATTGCAGCCGATTGAGGAAATGAGACGGCTTCCAAAAGTGTATGTGTTTTTTTTTTCTATTTGTTAATTTTTACTACTATTTACGTGATTACTGTAATGACTCGATTTCCTTTTGCTATGTAAATTAATTTTACTGAAAAATAATGAAATAAAGTAGACTTTGAATTACAAGTGTCCAGATCAATCAATAGGAGTTTGGGAAATTATTTACTAATTCAAATGTGCCTGTCACATTGAATTATCAGATAATGCAATTATAATGTGACGAGCAAAAAATTAACTTTTGGAAATAATTTATTTGTCGTGATGCCAGACGTGATTATTGTCATTAAAGTCATCTAAACTAGACGATAACTAGTTCTATTTCAATTTACGAGCAATATATTTAAAATAATGAAAGTTGATGTCGATACTTTTCTTTGTAAATTGTATACATAACTACATATATACATATATATTTATGATTGGCTTGGATTTCCCCATGTTTATCTCTTAGATTTTACGTAGAAAGAGTTTTCTCCGGAATAATTAAGATCAAATGCGGAGTACAATTTATTTTCTTGAACATTGAGACCAAGCAACATTGATAATAATATCAAAAGTAAATTTAATTTGTACGAAACCTATTTTCACGCGAATAACATTACTTCTCACAATAACATAATATTACTTAATCCATGTGGCGTGCGTGCTTTGAATGTTTAGTTTGTTTGGTCTTTTATTTGTTGTGTTAATCCGTTTGTCAGGTCTCAGTCGAATTGTGTTTTCTTAGGTCATTTCGAGTGCAAAAACAGGTTATCATCTACCTGTCTAGTATTTGCTTAATTAAAAAAGTTTCAATGATTGAATAGCTGATACAAATCGCACTCGAACATACATAATACTGATTTATTCCCAAATACTTTATACAGTATGCTTAATCCAATTATAGTATTCAACGGAATTTGTGAACGTTTAAAGAACTCGAGTTGGTCAAAGTTCACTTCTTTACTACAGGTGTCAGTGGAATTAAGTTCACTGAACTTTGCATCTGGCTGAACCCACAGTCATAAGAATTTAAAAATGTTCTTTGTGTTGTTTGCTCGACATAAAACTAAAAGTTGATTTTGGAAAAACAAAACAACAAGATTTATTATGAAGAACTTCGTGTTCAGAAGAAGAAGGGATCAGAAGCGGGATTTTGAATTGAAAACTAAACTTTTTTTAAATCCTTTTTTTTTATTTATATATCATTAAGCTCTTAGATAAAATAGTAATCTCAATACTTTATTTGCTTAACGTACATCCAGAGTATACACTTTTAAGGCTTTATTATTTCTTTTAGTCAAATGCTTGGAAAATTATTATAATTATTTCTTTTCAATGTTCATTTTAATAGCAAAGGTAATACCTATTAAGATATTATTCTTATTTGAGTACTATTATGCAAATTTTCCTGAAAATACTCCCAAATTGCATGGGCGAGAGTAGACGACATTTAGAAGAAAATATTTACACTGATGCAGGGCAACGGCAATCGACTGTATGACTCAGTGAAAGTTGAAGTGGACAAATACACTTATTTCCGAGCTTTGGCCCCGTGTGAAATTGTCATGAAGCGGAGAGCGTTGAAACTATGTTCGTTTGCAACTAACGTCAATATCAACTCGATCAGAATTATTATTATCATTTATAGGGGAACGATTGTTGCTCCGACTCACTTAATAACCGGTTTCATTTTGTTGAGCACAGCTTCAGTTTCAGATTCAACTATAGCTTCAGCCTCAGCCTCAGCCTCAGGGACGCTCACGTTCTACGAGTGGACGCAAATTGAGGTTGCTCAGTCGTATTTGCAATCTCGAAGTGAATAGTCGTACTACAAAGCTCTCAATATGAAATCAATTGTCATTCTCTGCTCACTGCTGCTTGGCCTCATACTGCTGAGCTGCGAGACACACGCCGCCGACTGCGACGCTGCCAAGAACCCAGATGACAGCGACTTCACGAATTTCTTCAAGAACATTGGCTGCAAGGTTAGTGCGGGTGCCGAGCAGGTGGTTGTCGCAGCCAAGCCCTATGCCGAGGCCATTGGGGAGGGCGCCAAGGACTTGGGCAACACTGTGGCCCAGAAGTACGGCGAATTCAAGCATCGCTTGAGCACCGATGATGCCTCGACACCCAAGACCCCGGTCGCCTACGATGCGCCCACAGAGCGTGTTCCTCTGGCTCCAATTGCTCCCGCAATTCCGTCCGAGATCGCAAACCCGCAACCGATTGGTAAATATCAACAAACTGTACTCTCCATCTGATTTTCACAATTGTTATTGTTGTATTCGCAGCCGGCTAAGTTTTTGAATCGCACTTCCAGGACTTACGCGCAAATTCGAATTTTTTTTTTGTGTCTTGCATCTTTGTATTACTTGTTGCCCAATAAATTAAAGTGATCTGAAAGTTTTAAATTAATCCTCTGTGTGTTTTGTTTTTTATTTTTTATGGTGCCAAATGAAGTATAATCATATCAATTAGTGATAGAGCGTGATTCATCGATTCAATGGAAATGTAACAGGAAGAAGCCAACCGCTTGATCTTTGCTGCTCATATCACAGCAATTAAGTCAATTAAACATATTTATGTCAACATATTAGTCACATCCTCCTATTCGAAAGTAACACTTTCCGTTTTAGCCCGCGTTGAATTCTCATTCATTCGGCAGAATGCCAACCTGTTTTGCTTCGATCTTAAAACAACAATTAGAAATTCGATTAAACAGGTAATTTATTTCTATTTTAAAATAACAATATACGCAAAATAACTTCCTGTGTGAAAACCATAAAAATATGCATTTACCTTCGTTCATTTTACACAATCGTTTGAGATTCGAGTCGCACACTCGACTTTTAATGTTGAAGACGTGCAACTTCATTTAAAACTACGAGTATACGTAGAATTATTTATAAATAAGTTTTAACCTTACCATTGATGTTTACACAATCTTTTCGAATTTCAAGGGCCATACTACACTTTTTATGTTAAAGACGTGCAACTTCAATAATAAGTTTATTTACTATGACATCAGAAGTATATTCCGACTTAAATGCATTGTATATTATGTAAGATCTGTTAGTTAGTGTAAGAAATAATAGTAGTTACTTGTGGAGTAGATAATAACATCTGGATTCCAAGTACTAGAACAGTGAGAACAACGAAATTTGGTGATAAAACGATTTGGGTTTTTTTTCCACGATGCTACTTGAAACGGCAGCTGGAATTTTTTTGTATTCTCTGGAAGTGATTACCGGAGTACCCTCGACTTTTTGATATACCACTTTTCCATTCAAAATGGAAATGGGAACAGGCAGAATGATAGAGAGATTCAATGCTGATCCTATATGGTATCATCAGACTATTTGATTTAGCCATGCCGATTATCAGTTTGCGAGTCTAAGACTTATAAGAGTTGGAAAAACCCAATTTTGTTCATGCATTTAATACTCGGATCTAGATTAGTTTATTAAAATTTCGGATTCGCCCGCAAACTAAAATATCCGTATTGCAACTAATAGAAAAGCTATTGACGTAGAGTTGTATAATTTATCGCACGCTATATACTCATATATTATATTTGGATCTTCTTTTATACCCTGTGTTTGTCAATCGATTGGATGAGCTTTAATTGGATTTGTGTGTCTTCCAATATAATTATTCGGCCAATATACGCGCCCTTTGTGGCCTAGGGTATCTCGAAGTCGAGCGTGCGAGGGTAGGTCGGGATTATTTGTTCTAGTTAGCCATCAGATAGCATGACAAATATGCGGTATTGTGCGAACTACTTTTGTGTGTATGGTATTTATAATTGCTATAATCATTTCAAATATGTG
The DNA here is from genome assembly GCA_035047365.1 of Drosophila ustulata. Classification (NCBI taxonomy): domain Eukaryota; kingdom Metazoa; phylum Arthropoda; class Insecta; order Diptera; family Drosophilidae; genus Drosophila; species Drosophila ustulata. The sequence goes on from JAWNPT010000095.1 coordinate 1,327,716, forward strand.
TGCTTTTGTGTGTACGTGTGAGTTTGTACGATGTCGAAAAATACTAATTGAAGGCTGACAGCATCAAAAGCTGGAGCTAGACAATAACAACAATGAGAAAGTTCACAAAAACAATTAATGCAATCAAAAGCCTCAATCACAGCTTTAAACAAAATAGCAACAAAAGCATGAGCATTAGCATCAGCATCAGAATCAGCATCAACACATTTATGCAATCAACCTTTCAAATTAAAAGCACAAAAATAAACTAAATCCAATTTTCACAATTGCTTTCTGAATTTTGAATAGAATTGTGTTTTTATTGCTTTTTAGTTGCTAGTATTTTTAATTTTTTGCAGCTTAGCTGTTCACAGTTTTGGGATTGTTGGCCTCCGGCTAAGTTCAGAGGTTATCAGGCATAGATTAAATAAATATAAAAACACTTTAGTCAAGACTGTGCGTCAGCTTCTTACTACTGCTTATCCCACCACGTATTTCACAGATTATTTTCTAGACAGACTAAATAAATTATTAGCCCCCAGTCCAAGCTGCTATAAGAGCTATTAGGCTGCATTTATTACAACATGTTTCTCTCGCGTAAATTGGGGACATGTGACAGTTCGAAGACATTTTCGTGACCTTGTAGTTTAGTTTATTTTATTCCACTGCGGCATGAGAAAATGACTTCGATACACAAAAACACAGTAATCACGAATAATTACGTTCATATTTATATTAATTGTTTTGCAGCTTCCGTTGCGAGTGAATGAATAAATTTGAATAAAGTAATTGCGCACTTCAACTCTATTGAAATGATGTGAAAATAAAAACTTGGACTAGTCGAGAGCTCGACTCAGAGATACCCTGATTCTATTAACCCTAATCAAAGTTTAAAATATATACATATTTGGTTAGCATATTGCGTAAAACTGATTCGCAAATATCTTTTGTGTTTCCCATCCGATCGATATGTCTTTGTAGATATATATGATATTTACTTTGATTCACTTTCACTTAGATCAATATTGTATAATTTAAATTATTTGGAAGACATCAAAATATGATTTATATCTAAGCTAAAATAAAGCCAAATAGTGAACTTAATATATTTGAGGGAATTTGGAAGATTTCATCTATCGTTAGCTCAACTCTGCAGCTTCTAATTGTAGTGCTTGAGTATTCAGAGCCAATGAGCACCTTAAAAGAAAACATTCGCCTGGCCCTTGAAACAATTGCTTGTGGCAACTTTGAAGACTCTGCAACTTGCAGCTGCAGACTGCAGACTGCAGACATCTGACAGCAGACAGCAGACAGTAGACATTGGATAAAACCGGAAGGGAGATGACTGCGGTCTGGTGCAATGTCATACACATATACTCGTATAGTATTATGGATACTTGGTCGCAGTCGGGTTGGGCCGGTTTATTCTCATACGCGCTCGCACTGAAGTTGGAGTTGAAGTTGGAGTCGGAGTCGGAGTTGGAGTTGGAACAACAGCCACAGCCTGGCATTCATTACCGCCGCAAAAGTTTTTGGCCGACGTACTTTCGAGACAGGCATCTCATGGGCATCGAATTATGACACTTTTAGTGGTTTCTGCTATGTGTTTCTTGCGCTGGAGTTGCCACAAGGGCTGTCTTTGTGTTGTCACTTTGCTTTATGAATTTGTTTGCAACTTTACTTCGATTTCAGAAGTAACTTGCGAGAATGCGACAGAGTGTGTGTGTGTGTGTGTGTGTGCGTTTATCGCTGTTGTGTTTGTTTCCGTCAAGATATTTTGAAAAACAATTTTTATATTTCTTTACAACTTTCGCAGGACAGTTTTTCTATTGGCTGTCTGTTTGTTTCCTCTTTTCTCTTTTCACTTTTCCCTTTTCCCTTTTTTCTGTTTCTTGACATTTGTTTATTTTTTCATATTTTTGTTGTGTTGCCCGTGTTTTAAGACTTTTATTCTATTCTTCGTGACAGTGTGAGATGCTATTAAATGTATTTATAAGTTTATCAATAAAATTAAGTATTTCTGAAAACTTTTTAATATGACGCAAAATAGTGGCTTTCAAATCGAATGGAAATGTCAGCTTACGACACTGATAGCTTTCAATAACGTATTTTATTTGTTACCAAACAATTCAGTATGTACACATATAAAAAAATAAACTTATTTTAAACTACCGATATATGGGCAAAAGTAATGCAGTGTATCACAAAGCCTAAGGTAAGCTCAACATTCGGCCCTTCATCCCTTCAGACTCTTGAGCTTCTTTTTCTTGTCCACAGCCAAACTATTTGCGAACTGTTGATCGGCTTCCGCCTTGTACTCCTTTAAGTTATAGTGCGTGGCCTGCAATGCAAATTCAATTGAGTTCAATTAATTAACTGATCAAAAGACTGCAAAAATTTTGATAACTACATTGAGAGCCTCTTGAAACTCGGTCTGCGCCAAGCGTTGAATGCCTCTGAAGTTTCGACCCAGAATACGGCCCAGCTCGTAGCGGGAAATGCTGAAGGCCTCGGTGGTAGTTGAGGTCTGATCACTGCCCTCTTCGTCGCTGGAAGACTGCGAAATAATATTGGGGAAAATGAGATGAATACTTGAAACTTGGTACGCAAACGATCGATAAATTGACTTGAATCTGGAAAAGTGTCGTGCATTCGTAGAAGTGGTGTTTTCCTTATTTTATATAGTATTATATATACTTACCACTCTCTCTGTCGTCGATCTCGGTTGAGAGGTTGGCTTCATAGGCCCTGGATCGCTAAACTGTTCATTCACCGTATTGTAGATATCATTCAGAGTGTTTCGTGTGTCTGCATATTGCTGAAATGCATCGCGACTCATCGCTGAATATAGCTAGTATAATAAATATATTTCAAAACTCACATCCGTAATAAGGTTTTTGGTTATGGCGATCTTTTGAAAAAAATCCCAAAAAAAGCCTCTCTTTTGTCGTACATGTGGAACATCTGAATCCTTTACTTGCTCCCCAGCGTCATTAGCCACCACAACGCTTACTTGCAATATCGCAATGCCGATTATAAGCAGTCCCAACGATAGTTTTGATCTTAAAATGCGCATTCTTTTTGATTGGAATAGAACTACGAGTAAAAGAAAATTAAGTTATTTAATGACCTATTTTGTACTAATAATTAAATAAAATAAATATAAGGATAATGTTTTATAAAAATTGAATTCTAAATAATAATTAAATAAATCATATAAAAATATATGTTAGCATAGTTTGAGTTGTCATCTAAAGTGACGAGATCTTCATAAAAAAGGTGTTGGACTAAAAGTTTTGATTTTAATTTTGAACACATTGATGGGATCCCGAAAATCAAATTGCCAGTTGATTAATTCGTGGAATTAGTTAATGCAGTTCATTTAATATATTATCAAGGTATTACAAATTACAATTTTTTTTTTAAATCTATTAAACCAATTTTTAAAGTTAAACCATTTTTTGGCTTTAGCCGAATTAATAAAGAATATATAAAAGCAAAAAATACCAAATAAGACAAAAAATCAAAATTGTTTTACAAATTTTAAATTGAAAATTTGTGTAAAAACCAAAAGAAAACAAAATTTTTTTTATAATCGATTAAAAAAAACACTTTCCTTGCCACTGAATTTTGTTTCCTTTAAAGTTGGAAACAATACTCACAAAAAAAACGAAAAATAGGTCCATTGCACGATTGTGCCAGATTGGAAATACATATTTGCCATATTGTATACCAAAACTAGGAAAAAATCAAATTTTCGGGGCGTACTAAGCAAGATAATTGGACACTCCGAAATCGATGTTAAGCAAAATTGTAATTTAATAAAAAAAAATTAAAACAAAAATACATATTTCTTAATAATATTTTTCAACTGGAACAATTTTTTTTATTTTTATTTTGGAGTTTATTCATAAAATAAAACCCTTTATTTTAGGGGAACATACAAAATACAATGTTAACCAAATGCTGTATGTTATCAGATTCGTTGAAAAAATAATCATAAATATCTTAAGTAGTTCAAAAGTTTTGATTTTTGCAACGTGATGTGAGAAAACGAGCCAATGGGCGGCGGTCCATTTGCTGACCTGATACTGATCGAGACAGTATGTATATATTTGCATACATTTGAGAGCGTCCCACTTGAAGCTTCCCAACGGACATTTGCATACATAGATTGCACAACAACGCCAAATCAATTAGACTGCTGACTTAGATGAATAATAAATATATGTGTAACTAACATCACAAATATATGCATATGTACATCAGTAATATGGAATGTGGAATCTAGATTAGATTGTGTTTATTGCCTCAATTAAAATAAACAGCATGTAGGCTAGGTGAATACTATAGTTCCAGTCTGTTAACTCTCGAACTTGATATACGATAACAACAGGACTTTAGAGATTCAACAAATTACAGAAATTATTAAAACTGTCAACAACGATTCGTTTTTCGGTAGTAGGTAATTAATAATAATAAATGTTCCCGTATATTCAAAAAGATTTGAATGTGCATTTCGTTATATTTCCATTCGCGCTGTATATGTGAATGTTTGCATGTTTGCATATTAGGTGTAATACAGCTAAAGCTGCAGTCGAGATTGCCGAGATTCCCGAACCCCTAACCCATTAGTAGAGAATACGAAAAATGTATTCGCATCAAGCAAATTAGTGACGCCGTTAACATTTAAAGAACGAGTTAACATTAGACTGTTAATTTAACATAAGCTAAAGAACGGCTGGTGAATTAAGCATCTGAAACTAAAATAAGCCTTGCCAAATTGTTTGTCGAATAAATTTCGAATTCCCTATTCTATCGTAACTAATACTAATATTGACATTGTGTATAATGATAATATAAAAGGATTCATCCCAATGTTTTAACGAATTTTGTGAATTTCGCAAAGCACAATGCATTGTGCATATTCACATATTAACATTAAAAACTGTTCGATATACAGAATAATAAAGTAATTGTTTTTTTTTCGAATTGTTTTTAAACATATCCCAATTTGTATGCATTATTACATAACCTTATCTTTATGGGCGGCCGGGAAAGTAGTAGTCATATAAAAAAAATAATATGGTTTTTTTATTTTATATTATTTATTTATATGTAACTTAGAATGTAATTCTATAGTACAAAGGTTTAGCCAGAGCAACTGTGGGTTTTAGGCTTACTATAATACGAAAGTCATAAAATATACCAAGTTTCCGCATGATATCTGCAATAATCGAATTGAGGCCAACATTTTGGCTTCAGAGCCCACTGTGCAATATTAAAGCAAGAAGTAACTAAAGAGAACTTTGGCTTGCATTTAATTCATCAGGATTCCTTTAAAATGGATATGGAGTAGCATATAATGTCGATAATTCCACAAGAACTAACTAAATTGTTATTTTGACAAATAAGCAAATTAAGGAAAATGTGAAGGTACTTGAGGGGCAGTCGTCAATGGAAAAGTTTTCATTATTTAACTGCAATTTACTTAGACACATTGTTCCTCGAGTTTCGTCTAAATATAGACTACGTAATTGCATAGACAATGTTGTATTTAGAAAAGTTGTGCTTATGGGCCAGATATGTAAACATGGCCAAGACTCTTCGAGTTGCAGACTCTGTCTCTCAGTCCCGCTCTATGCAAGCAAGGTCCAGGTGTTTCAGTTTCCACGACAATGTGGGTACTGTTGACAACCGCAAGCTAAAGACTAAACCAAGTCCGCAAGTCTGGTCCACTCCCTCCCCCTCCCGTTCCCCTTAACAACATCCCTTGCTTCCAGTGTGCAATAGCAACTATGTTGTCGCTTTCGTATCTGTCGCATTCTTCTTCACTGCCGCTGCTGCTGCTGCTGCTGCTGCTGTTGGCGCTGTGCAACTTGAGCATTTTAATTATGCCCTAATGGCACATAATAGCTACCCCTGAATCAGCCTTCTGCCCCTCTCCCTCGGTCTCTCTGCAGTCTATTCGAAGCAAATCCCCGGCATGGACAGCGTCGAGGTCCTCATTACGACCCGGCGAACTTCATTTTGGTATTGGATTCCGGATTCCGCTGGCTCTCTCGCCAACTTTAGCCATTTTTCGATTATCTATCTGCTTGGCCATCTGTCCTGCTCATTGTCTTCAGGTAAATTTGCACTAGCGCTCTGTTTGCCGAACACTTTTTCGGCACTACTTTCCCATAGGGAGCTTTCCTATAAGCTATGCTGACAGATCCAAAATTCGTTCATTGAATGTTTTCAAAGATATGGTTATCATGTTATGATGCAGCTCATTGATTGCAATGGGGTATCTTGAAAGTAACGTTTAACTATAGAATACAATAGTTTGGATCAAAATTAAGTTAAATAAAATATAGAGAGAAAGAATATTGAAAGTAAATGATTTCGTTAAATTATATAAACAATTAAAATTCATTAAGATTTTAGGTTTATAGATTAACCAGTTTAAGTAACCGTAAGTAGTATTGTAGCTATGACTTCAATCCTATAAGATACATATTACTTTACAATCTACACTGCAAATAGATGCAATTTCTATTTTGCTTCAGTAAGAGCATTTGAGTTGCGAGCTTCGAACGGGGCTTTTTTCTGTTGCTGACTTTTGCTTTTTCTTTTTTCTCTTCTTTTTTTTAGTTGCCAGTTTTTCGGCAATTCTCGTTGCACTTTTGTGCACGCTTTGACTATTTTATTGCCACCCCCATCTAGAGAAGCCTTCTCCGAGCATTGAAACAAACTTCATTTTGAAATTAAAACTTTTTGGCCAAACGGCAAACGGAAAAGCGGCCATGGCAATCGCATTCTTGATTTTGTTTTCCAACTGGCTCATCAACTGGCCAACAAAACTTTGTAATTATATCAATGAGTGGCTGCTCCTGCTGCTTCAGCTACTACTAGAGCTGCTGCTGCTGCTGCTGCTGCTGGTGTCCAGACAACCGAGCACCGATGCCTGTCTGCAGGACAAGACTGGCTTTTCGAAGGGGTTTTTCATGCTCGTGTTCATTCCACGCCCGGCCAGTCGGCCATCCGGCCGGCAATGTGGCAATAGTCAAAAATCAATCAATTCTCCTATGGTGGCATAAATTTCTTCATGGCATTTCAATTAAATTTGATTTGATTGCGGCTAAGACAATGGCACACACACTCAAGTGGGAGCGAAGCCGTCTGTGGCCAGCGGACCAAATACCACGCCAAAAGCCCAAAGCCAACCAACAAAAACTAGCAGGAAAAAACCGAGGAATGCAAAATCAGTTGTTATTGATTTTAAGCAAATTATACTCAAATCAAGAGGCATCCCTAAAATATTATTATTAACATAGATCTCAGATATAAGTAGAATGATTTGACAACACATATGTATTCAATTCAAATTCATTTTAGAATTTACCCCCATCTGAGAGTATTAAAGTGGTCCTCACTACAAATTACAAGTGTGCTCTCTAAAGGTGCAGCTGCCATGCCACATTTTAAAACTCTTTTCGTTTTTGCATTCATCGATTATGCAGTTCATAACAGTCTAGACTTATCCTTAAGTGTATTGATGAATACAAAATTACAAATTTGAATAATAATAATAATAATAGGCATCGGCCATACCCACAGTAGAGGCATAAAACTAAAGGATCAGACATCATTTATAAAATTCAGTCTAAAAATAATGAGTACATATTAATAATGGTTTAAAAATATACAAATTGTCTAATGTGGGACAGGCCAGAAACTGGTAACTATCGCACAACACACTAAATTCACTGTTCATTGTTTAGCCACACACGCACACACACGCACACACACATGGGCGCGTTACCCAGACACAGCAGAGACATGAAAAGCGCTAGAAGAAGATAGCGCACGTCGCGACAATTGCCGTCTCAGATGCTCGCCTCATTTGGAATTTGCATGTTAAGTACCAATTAAACGAGACTTAAGAGCGCTTTAAATGTTGACGATATGTTGTGTTGCGACACCAACACAACGCTGACTGTGGACCGTATTCTTGGTATACAATACAGCTTAGACGTAGACAGGTAAGTGTGTGGCATGATGTGTGGCAATGCGGCAGATAGTTGGCCGTGCAACATACAACATACAACATACAACAATGGCCGAAAATCAAAAAAGGAGAAGACAGGTAAAGGCAGTTTCATAATCTGCAATAATGTAAATTACGCCTGGCAATTCCATTTTGAAACCCCGTGCATAAAAATACAATGGGTCCAACAAGTTTGTGCCAATATATGAAACAGGCATAAAGCAGCATCTGTGAGCACATAAACCACATGTAAGTGTAAGTACACACACACACACACACACCATGCCCATCTTCGTGTGTTTTATCTGTTGGCCGGACAGACTCAGATACTATCAAGGATAGGCCAAAAGGCGCCCAAGCCCAGCATTTTGGCTCGTTACGTCTCCGAGCTCCGCACGCACATCGCATCGAGTCTGCTGTAAATTCGCATGCAAATCAATAAATATAAATATAAATGTTTCGTGCAATTTTGAAGGTATGGCTTCGAGCCGTGCCACAAATTTGCTTTGGGCTGCTGGTAATATTGAATTTATGTCCAAAATGTTGCCGAACTGACTTCAAACTATGCTACAATTCATTTTGCTTGATTGCATGCAATTTGTAATTTCAAAAAAATACTATATTTTAATTCGTATTATGTTTGCGTTTTACAAATATTTGCCAAACACTTTTTGGCATACATAAAACGTGAACTTGTTTTTCATTAGACTTTACAGTTCGCGCGTTAAATGCATATACAAGAATCACCTTCAAATAAAACAGTTAAGAAGATAATAAAACTATGAAAGGCAGGCAAAAAGCTGGTGGGAATTTTTCAATTTTATAATTTGTTTTATGAATTCACACATCCAGTTCTTCATGCGTGGCCAATAATGCGTTATAGGGCAGCACACAACCAATTTAACGGCTTTTATTCAATTGCAGTGAACACCCGGAATTTATTTATTTATTTTTATTTTCGCAAGTTGCGATAATAACAAAAGCGTTTGATGATATGGCACTCGAACGCTGCAAGCCTTCTGCTCAATTTCAATAAGAATAAATAGGTGATATTGGTATTTATTTTTTGTTGTCACTCGAATACAATTGCAACGACGGTGCCTGCAGGATAGATGCGATAAACTACACACGAGTAGAGGTATTTGCGCTTTTGTTTGTTTAACGCAACGCAACGCAACGCTCAAAGGTGACCAGAGTATTTGATATGTCATTTATTTTCAAGGCAACGCGCGCCCTCCAACCGGAAAATTGACTTTCTCAGCGCGCAGTTATTGCCGCCACAAGCATCTTATCCTGCTCGCTTTGGCCTGTCTTAAGTCCGCAGCTTTAATGGTGGACAGGGCGCAGACAGCAGACAGCAGCATCTAACTAGTATATGTATATAGTAAATAGTATTTAGGTATAATGGTAAGCAACAACTGCGGACTGCTCGAATTGTCTGCTGCAATTCGAAACTGGTTGCAGCTCAACTCGACTCGAAGTTCGCCAAGCCATTTCGGGCTCGCCAGATAACGCAACGGACATTAACGTCAATTTGGGGGCGGTGTCTACAATTTAATCGTTACGAGCGGCATTAACATTATTTCATATATTGACAGTGTGCCAGTGCCAGCCGAAGATGGCCACGGCACGTGATCGGCGTGTCGCGCTAATAACTCATGCACACTATGATGGCGCTCTGCTCCGCTCTGCTCAGTATTACGTATACGCATGGGTCGCTGTTTTGTCCTTCACGTCGACCCAACCGTCCAGCTACGTGCCAACTGTCAGGAGCATCCAAGGAGCCAAAAAAAAAAAAAAAAACGAACTCAAGTGGCAAACTTAACCGTCAGCCAAGAGCAAAATCAACTCCATAAATAAAACATAGTGTCTATGGGAGTGTATTGATACGACCGTGCAGGAAGTATCTCAATGTCTGTGTTTGAGTGTGGCTTTATGAATAGCTGAGGAATAGTAAATATATAATTGTATCCCGCTCCCGCCATTAATTCGGCAAAAGTTGATCAGTAAATGACTCGCCCGTTATTGATGTGGTGTCGAAGGACTTTTCTCAGCAGCGTTCAGTTCTAATATTTTCATTTAATAACAAGTCGCTAACAATGCTCGACTGTACCCTGGAGGCATCAAAACCAAACTGATCAAATCAGTTGTCAGTTGTTATTGAAATAATTTCGTTTGATTTCTGATTTGATAAAAGCCTTCAAAAGTAGTCTTCGTGTTATCCAATTTTTGTGACAATGCTCTGAAAACTCTCTCTCAGTAAAAAGTATTTTTAAAGCTCAATAAACATGAAACAGCAACAGTTTTTTGCACACATGGAATATGGAATGTTTTTTTTTTTATTAAAGTCGGTTGCAAAACAAGTAAGATAAAGTGTTATGCCTTGTATGCAGTGTTTCAGTTGGTTAAACGGTTCGAGGTCTGGACTCTAGTCCAAGCACATGAAACTAATGAATTGTAAGCTATGATAATTCAGAAAGTTTATAGTCAGTTGTCAGGCGACTAGAGTTTCAATCCCAAGTCGATTTTCAAAACATCAACAATCACAGCAGACAATTTCATTAAGTAAATAATTAAACGGAAACATTCAAACAATTTAATCTAATACAGAATTTAATGGTATTTCTATATATATTTCTATATATATTTATATTTATATATTTAGCACTGCTAGAGAGGAAGTTTTCGAATCAAATTGAGTTTTGAGACTTTGAGACAATCAAGTAAATGCAAATTGTATTTAAGACTACCACAAATTCAAATTTACATTATGATTACACTGCATTGCGATATTACAAACATCCATATATGCTAGAGAAGCGCCGTCATGTGACATCTGATCAATGGGTTTATCATAGTCGGGCATCAACATAGGATTTGGGAGGTCGCGTAGTTAATACGTCCATCGCAGCACCATAAACAAGCACAGCTAATGGCCGAATCACCATCGCATGCCTGACCTTGGCTTAAACGTAGCCAGAGCCGAAACAACAACAGCTTCGGATAGTGTATGACTCGGACGGCGCTAAATATGTCAATGTCAATGGAATTTTGGGGACCGAGCAATAAAAACAAACAATAAAGAAAGCGCCTGGCAAGTGTGCTCAGCTGCGAGATACCCTGTACCCAAATATCGAGAAAGTTGAGCAACCGATAAACAACTTTGATTGATCATAAATCGATCGTGATAAACTGTTCAAAATATTGCTATTATTATCTCTATTTATTCGGTTTGATAATACCAATAGGTGATAATACCATTCTACACAATATTAGTTGTTAACTTTAGACCATGTTTGCACTTGCTTGATTGACGCTCCCCAAATTGATCAACGAGCAGCAGACACTTTATTCACAGATTCGGATAGTCCCAATACGTCACTGCAATTATGTAAATATGTTATTCATGTCCAGCATTGTATTGCTACTTGGCTGGGTTATTGTTGATTATTGTTTTTCTTTTTGGCTTTTTACACAAGAGGCGGCTGTAGAAGCTGCACCACCAGACTCTGAAGGCGAACACGTCAATTAAAGCTTGTTAAAGTGGGTCAGCATTGTTTACACGCTGTTGCGCATGCTCTGAAGTCGAAGTTTACGTTGCAAATAAGATTAAACGCTAAGGCAAACGAATTTAAAATTCGGATTTCACATACGTATCTATAACCGATTGAAGGCCACTCCGACATGAAGCGCACTCGACACAGTCAACAAACTAGAAAGAGTATTATAACATTGTAGACACCCAAATTACAGATTTGTTCATGCACATGACCAACACTTTTTGGATCATATTTCGTATGTGCTCATTAATAGAAGAGGTGCCATGAGGGCATGACTGCGCCCAGCTCTTAAATGTCTAAGGTCATTAAAGTCCATTAAAACACACGTGAAGTCATTAAGGCAGGCAATCTCAGAAATAAGCACAACGAAACTGTATACTCTTCAGATCGTGATCAGGGCTATTTCAGCAAGTCTTGACAGAGACATTAAGTCTGACTCAATTGTATCTGCACTGAAAGCTGCATTTGTCAGATATTTACATCTGAATGGGATGCAAATTTTGTCTGTGAAAGATTCACTTTTTGATTCTATGCGTTTGAGTAGATAATTTTCACTTAAGATTAACACCATTTACAAATATTATTTATTGGTTGGAAGCACAATTAAACAGACGAGTATTTTGCAACGAATTTGATTTGTACTTGTGCGAATGTTTATTGCACAAATGATTACACCTGTGATTTCAAATATGAAAACAATCACGCACAAAAATTGAACACAAAGCAACAAACAAAAAAACTCACTTTGTTTCAAGTGGCTCGCTTATAAAACAATTCAATTGGAGCACAACAAAAATTAAACAAAAAAAAAAACAAACGTTCGAAGCCGAAAACCAATTCGAAACTGCACTGAACAAAACAATTTTTGGTTACTTGATTTAGGCGCACGCTAAAGAGAACTAAACGGCGATGACGGACAAATTATTCAAGCCAAATAAATATAAGCCAAAAACTAGCCGACAAATGCGTCCGAACCGGCTGATACAGTGGCATCATGCCCATGAGTGCGCGCCCAAAAATTGTGAACACCAATTGACCAGCAAAAAAAATATAACAGTGTTGAACGGGTTAAACTCGAAGGCAGAAATTTGAATAGAAATTCAATGACATGAAAAGAGAGTTCGATATTTATTCTTGGTTTCATGAATTGCGGATTAGACAAAAGAGTTTCTGTAGGCACTTTTTCACTTATTCCCAATTAATGCGCTTGCAAATATGATAAAAACAAACTGAACAAATATACAGCGCTATTGAATGAACTGAACTCATAGAGTTATGAATTAAAATGCGATCATAGATTAGATTTGATACAGATTCTAATGGAACAATAAGTACCATAATAACTAGATTTTGAAACTCAACCACAAGCCCTTCAAAAGTAATTATGAGTTATGAGGAATAGCGAACGTAAATGTACAATTGATATATCCTAGACGGATAAGTATAAATGATCTACTTTCAAAACAACAACTGTCCTGCGTCCTTCAGGACTGTTCCCACAAATACTATATATTGCAGCCTTCAACAATTTTCCAAAAAAATTAAAATTTAAAACAATTATCTAAGCTATTCGCTAGTTAATCTTAAACATATGTAATGGTAATAAGAAACAAGCATAATCAACAACTCTTAAATTACGTTTGTATATTTTTGCGAAATATAATTTTGTAAATAAAAAAAAAGCGCTTGACATTTTCACTTTTACTTCCCACTGTGCAGTAGTAATGCCAACGTCGACGACGACGACGACAACGCTGCGTTGGCTGGCAGCAGCGTCGCGTCGCTTGAAGCCACGCAAAGTGCAGCTTCGCAAACAGCTGATCGAGCGGCCGCAGCAGTTGACTGCGCAGTTACAACGAAGCGCTTCGTCCCCCCCCCCCCCCCCTCCCCATTCCCTCCATTCGACGCTCCACTGCCGTGAAGCATTCGCTTTAAGCGGCACTTGCTGCAAATGCTGCGACTGCGACTGCGACTGCGACTGCGCGACGGCAAAAATCTGGTTTTTGTTTATTTTGTGCTCTTACACAAGCGCTGTCGGCGAGCATTACATTATTGCTGCAGTCCAGCGATATGTACATACATATATGTATATTTATGAATATTTGTATGTAAATCATAAAATACACATGTGCATTGTGAGGTAATAATTTGCCATTGCGTACATCTGTAATTACAATGTATGTTTATGTTCGTACAAATGCCAATTTCCTGGGGTGTATGTTAGGTACATTTTTAAAGCCGAAGCTAAAAAATGGATAGAATACTCGAAGATTGAAATAGTTTGAATATTTTGCTTATAGAAATCAGTTTGTGTGATCGAACTTTGCTTAAGATGTTGATTTAATATTTTCTGAGATTTATTTGTATGTAAATCATAAAATACACATGTGCATTGTGAGGTAATAATTTGCCATTGCGTACATCTGTAATTACAATGTATGTTTATGTTCGTACAAATGCCAATTTCCTGGGGTGTATGTTAGATACATTTTTAAAGCCGAAGCTAAAAAATGGATAGAATACTCGAAGATTGAAAAATAACAAAAATCTACAATTACATTTACAATTACATCACTTGAATATTTCGCTTATAGAAATGATGTTAATTTAATATTTCTGAACTTTATTTTCAAAATATGCAAGAATAGCATCCATTTGCATAAATCTTTTTCGTTGAAAACAGCAATAAAATAAAGTAGTTGACTACGACAAACATTTTTAACTTGTGGATCATGATGTTAAGACATTTATTGAGTAAAAATAATAACAAATACTTGCAGGTCTAATTAGGATAGAGATATCAAGCTGACGCTTATTACGAGTGTAAATTGTCAACTATTTTTGTACAAGTTAATGCAGTCACAATAGCGAAATCCCTCAAAACAACGTGGCTTTAAAAACCAAATGGTCAAGCGAAATGTTTGCCAATAAATGAGAATATTGTTGAATACATTTGTATATACTATATAGTAGTGTAAGTATGTGTGTTTATTGCTGTGAACTGGACATGTTAATTATAATTATTTTCGCAACATTTTAATTGGCTTAAGCGACGGGTTCAACGTGCTAATTAAGAGTTAGTTTCAATTTTGTTTTCGTTTGTGGCAGACAATAGCTCCAATTATGGCAATTATTGCACAACACCGTAACAGCAGAAACAGTTACTGCAATATTCCTGTGAAATTGTTTTCAGCTGCAGCGAGCACTCCAATGTTTAGAACAGTCCTCGTTATGGTTTCATACATCCACTCCCCAAGCTGGGGCAGCTCCATCCAAGGGCACAAGTATAGTATGTGCTCCAATAGATCTGCTCAAATAAATGCACTTCACTCTAGGGTAAGAGTAAACACAGCTCTGTGATTTCAGGATGAAAACAATCTATTTCTATCAATTTGTATGCGAGTTGAATTTCTCCCATTCTGTAGACGACTTCAAGAACTAACTTGAATTCAAAATAGGTTACTTAAACTCGAATTTTAATACTTTTTCATCGGGTGATCGAAGACGAATCTAGTATGCAGGGTAACTTGTAGTCCGAAGTGCTTAAATGTGTAAAAATACTGAAAAAGCTGAAGCCGGCAAAATTCTTTCACAAATACCAAAAACCGAAAATTTTGCCAACTGCAAATTCAATATGCATACTGCAGTTGTGTCCAAAACAAATGCTGTGTGCCAAGAGGGAGTAAAAACAGGGCTGCCTCAAACTGAATTCCGGCTTTGCTCGCGCACTTTGGACAGGAAGAATTTCAAAAAATAATTATTGAAATTTGTACATGTACAATATATAGTTACTTTTTCATCACTTACTATCACTAAAATCGTTTGATTGTCTAGTTAGAACATACGAACCGCGCTTTCATTATTTTCGGACGGCGAACAGATTATGTTGACATTTTTGCACCGCTAAAGTTGTTCAACAAATGACTCGCCCCTTTTTGATAAATAGTAATAAATAGTTGGATGCTGGCTTGCCACGTTCTTGTGAATATGACACGTTTGTTTTACACAACGTTTTTGTACGAATTTTTATATAAAAACAAGCAAGAAAGCTACAGTCGAGAATGCTCGACCGTGAGACACTCGCAATCCATATTAAAATATTACAACCAATTTGTTCGCCTCATTTAAGCGAATGAATTGATGTGTCAACATCTCAACACCATATGAAACTGTGTTAACAGAACTTGGTTCTTGAATTAGCGATAATAACTATATCGACATCAATGTAGATGCGTTTTTGTAAACAAATATCTTCAAATGGGATACATAAAATATGATGTTGTCTCTGAGATTTGGGTCTGTTTGTGTTATCAACATATAAAAAAATATCTTATTTTTATCGATAACTTTATTTTTACAACTCACTATTTAATTAAACCTACATTGCAATCAGTTCTGAACTCCTTATTTGCTGAAAAGTTATATCGAATGAGATTAAACAAAATTTAAGAATATTATATTATAAATTAATGAATAAAATTATTAAGTCATACCAGTCATGATCATAGCTTATTGTATTTTATCGCATTTGCATATATTGGAATACATATAGACTACACTTTAATGTGTATGAAAATTATCTGTATGGAATCAAACATTTGCTTGCTCCCTCTTGTTGGACACAGTTCACACCTGTGGTAATTTCTAATCCTAATGACACTCGAAAATACGCAGGAACTTAATTACAATAGGAATTATCACTTTACATACATTCATTTGTACCATGTATTGCACTCTATGTATAGTTTTAGTGTGCATGTTGTCATAAGTAAAGTCGATGGATATGTTATTCCAATGCAAATGAACGAAATCTACCATAATGAGTATATTTATTAATTTGTGACAAGTGTGGTCCAGGTATTCCATAAATGCGAATAGTTATGTAATAAAACAGCAATGGATGCTTTAAAACTTTACAAACTCCGAATGCTCTTTTCCTTAGTCCTATTTCGATCAATTTTCGAAACATAGATTTTAACAACATAGATTTTTTACACTTCTAGAAATAATTTAATTAATACATTTTATACTATAAAACGTACAATTTCTCGTAAATCCTTTTTATAACCTTAAAAGATTAAGGTGTAATAAGTTTTATTTGTACACCGTTTTAAAAACATATATGAAATTATTAAAATTAGGCGAGATCATGCAGAGTGAATAGAAATCAAAAATAAATCTGAATAAACAAATAAAGTTGATGTTCAAGTAACTAAAGCGTCTGTTTTTAAATCATTTCACAATTTTCACTACTAACAGATTCACATATGATGGGTTTCGTTTTGTTTAGACATTCAATGTTATTTCATATTTCAAGGCACATTTTAAACATTTATTCAAAATGACTTAGTAATTATATTACTAGTTTGGTGGTAATTTCGATTTATTATTGTATGTTACTACATGAAATTTTACGATTGAAATGTTTTTAAAGATAAAAGAATATATGTACATATATACATATTTATTCTATATATTATGTGTTCTACATATATTAACTGACTAACTAGAATTCGGTTATACATAAGTTTGGTCATCTCGATGCACAGAAGAATGGGAATTGAAGGAAGGAATGGTTTTAATTTAAAACATACTGCCATTAGATAATTCCGTTTTCATAATTTTTTATGAAAGCGTTAACTTAGTCAGGAGGCTAAAACGGATTTGCGTGCAATTAAATTATAACTAATTGTGAGTATTGGAAAAGGAAAGAATTATTCCTCTGTCTGTTAAAGAACTGGACGCATTCATGTGTATTTTCTCACATGCATTTATGGATTTATGCTGCTTTCTCGACCATTTGCCTCTCACATGCATAAATTCTGTAGTGAAATTTAAATTGGCGAAGGAAAACTCATATTTTAACAAAATTCGTTATTAGAAGTGACAGGGCAAAATGTGCATCGACAACAGCGAACAGCTGAGAAACGTCAACCAATCAGCACATTTACTCAGGCATGCTTTAGCCTGGCTTCCAATGCTTCCAGTAACCAACTGTTGCTTCACTCGTGCTCGTTCGCGCGCGCTCTCTCTCGCTCACCCACTGTGGAAACTCAACACAGCCACGGCATCCGAACTCAACTTCAACACTTGCCATTGACTTCGCCATGCCTAATGCCATGTGTTTTGTTTCAGTCTGTCTGAGCTGCTCCGTACGGGATATACATGCCAGCGAATGCGCTCGCTGAGCCCATATGCATGTATCATGACTTTTCCTTTTTCCTTGCCTCATTTTCTATTGAGCCGGCTTCATTTACATGGCGACAAGAGTAGCCACTTGCTTACACACGCAACCCTACACACCCATATACACACACACACACACACATACATTCAAGCGCGCTTAGAGATAACAATGAAAATATAATTTTAGTGCCTAGTAAAAATCCTCGACGGTGGACATCACTTTTGTTACGCTACGCTTTGCTTTGCGTGCATCCAAAGGGAGCATAAAAATTTGTTAAAAAAAAAAATAAATAACAATAATAAATAGTTGGGTGTATGCGCTGGTCTATGGGCGTTGAGCAAACTGTTTGCTATGCGAAACCGTTACCGTTACAGTAAGGAGCGCACAACTATGAAATACTCTGCTCTAGACTGGTCATCCTCAATAAAAATTTTTAATAATATTCATTTTAGCACATACTAATATGAAATCTATTATGCTTTATTTTTTGGGATATTTGCATTTTAAAAGTTTTTTTATATTACTTATCACAAACTTTTTTACTTATCTATTTTATTTATTTCTCTGTGTTTTGTATTCTAATAGTTCACATAAATAATATAATATATTACGTTTTTTTTGAGATACTTTTTTTTTCAAAAGTAAATTACTTAACTATTTTATTTATTCATCAAAATTTTGTATTTCAATAGTTCATATGAATGAACGTTCCTGGTACCAGCTGAACCCAACTATTACACTCCTCTATGAAGGGTATCCAAGTGTTGCCAAGAACAAAAGGAAAACTATAAAAATTGTATTGACATGCGCGCAAGTCAAATTTAATTTCACGCTTTACAAGTTTTTTCCGTTAGACCTCGTAAAAATAATAATAAAATCTGAATTTTTAATAAATAACATCGCCTGGCAAACTAGTCGCACCATTGACTGAACTAACACCCAACTCTTTTGAGTGCTCCCGAAATTCATAATGACGTTTCCCTCATTTTTGTAACGGCGAACGATTTCCCAATAATTTAGGGTATAAAATATTTCAGAAATCATTTTCAACTTAACCATACATATTTAGTTTATTTAGTACTTCGAAAGTCTTGTAATTTTAGAGAAATGTTGTCAACAAATATTGCATACTTATAGGGATCTCACCATTAGTAACCATTTTGATTACTTTACAAATACAATTTACTCAAAAACTTATTTCATTTGATACAAGTGAATAGGTTATTTATGGAATTTCTGTGACTGTTTTGACAACTTCATATAGTTGTATATACAAATGGGGATTACAAAACAATGTAGACTAAACATATACAACTCTAACAAGATAATTATTAAAGTACCATTTATGTATATACAGTTTAACTAAATTAAACTGTTATTTAATTTGGGAACAATGCTAAGAGTTATGTGGAGTAAAAGCAAATATTCATTTGATCTATTATTTTGTAAAATTGAAATTATAATCTTTATGGCTTATTTGTCAGTTTGTTGCACACATCAACAAAGTGGCAATACCTGATTGCAAACTAAAGACACTTGTAAGTGCACATTGCAATTAAATGCAGCACCTGCAACAGATAATTTGAAAGCTTATTAAGTGATTTTGACAGTTAATTCGTTGTAGGGTATGCGAGAGGGTATATACTGTAAAAGGCATATTGTGAGTGGAGAGTACACGATGTGAGTGGAAATTCGAGGAGGCTCTTGTTAATAATAATTAATGGCTATCAGATGAGCTATTACCACTTTAATTTGTATTCTCATTTTGCAGAAGCAATTCGAGTATATTAGGAATATTTCCCCAATGCGCTCAGTGCAATGGCACGTGCAACGGCACGTGGCGGCGGTGCAGGGGATTACAGTGGATGGTAACTGCTGTTGGGACTGGTAATGGCTATGGCTACTGGCTGGCCTTTCTATGCACAAACACATACGTATGTTACATATGTATGTGTCTGCGTGTGTGTGTGTGTGTGTGGTCATGCATGCAGCTTGCAGCTTTTGGCTGATTTTCGTTTTGTTCGCCTTTGTTGTTGTCGTTGTGTGCATCATTGACTTTCTGTTGCCTGTCGTCTCGCCAGCTCTTCAACTCTCGAACTCTCCGAACTCTTCAACTCTCCAGCTCTCCAGCTCTGCAGCATGTGTATGCAATGCAATGATCCCAAAACGTTATGCAAAGAAACAATAAAAAGAAGTTGGGCAACATGTCCTGCCTGCCATCCACATCTCGCTGTCTCACTCTCTCACTCTCTCACTCTCACTCTCTCTCTCTCTCTGTATACCCACTGTTCTCTGACGCCTTCTGCTGATGTTGTTGCTGTGCAACAAATATTTTTACTGCTCGTAGCATTGCCATGACGCGACGTCTACGTTTGCTTCACGTAGTCGTTGTGTAGCCTGTACGCTGTACCCATAAAATGCACAGACCTCCAAATACTTTAATAAATATTTGAAGTCTATAGGAACGTCAGAAACTCAACTGAATCGGGCCAGCACGGGCTCAAAAAATATAAGCAAAGCATTGCAATTGTTGAGATATATTTGCTATTCCAAATTATAATAAAAATGAAGAATTCTAATTGCTGAATATTAGGAAAGTGAATAGAGAATTCTAGGCAGCTTGCAAACACGCTGTGTTTTTGGGTCAACCCCATAGGGCAATTTATCAGAACCGCTCATTGAACAAATTCAATTTAATTATTGACTTATTGAACTTGTTAGATAAATGCCTACTGCATACTGAGTAAATGTACTATATTTAATTGCGCTGTGTTAGTCGTTAAAGGGTATCTCGTCACCAATTTATTCTCGGCATGATTTTCTCATTTTGTTGCTCTTTTTTGTTCAGTTTATGTTATTTCTCTGGCATTTTTGTCGCGCGTGCAGTTCTGTAGTAACAATAACAATTTCAAGTCGATATCTTTTTCAACTTTTGTTGCAGTCCTTCAGGCGTTTGGAGTCCGTGGATGGGGCACATGAGAAGTGCCAGGGAAAAAGCGATTAACGATTTATTTTCATGCCGGATATTTATTTCCTGCGCCCACTGAAAATGTTTAAGAAAGAGTATTATAGCTATGGGCGGATGTGTGCCGTAGTCATAAAGATCCTATCAAAAATAGGACCTATTATTACGTATTTAGCTCTATATTTAAGCATACTCAACAATTGATTTGATGTGATTGGGAATTCAAATTCAATTAATGTGCTTTATTAATGTTTTCGTTGTCCATTTTTGTGCAGTAAGCTAAAGTTGTACTGGCGTTACATTACGAGACAAAACTCTTTAAAGTTATTAAGGCCTCGAGTCAGGGTATCTGTTAGTCTTTTTAGATTCGTAATATTAAAATCAAGATTGTTCAATATTAAAGAAGCAAACAAAAATGTTCTTTTTGATTTTATGTTTATTGATAGGTTAATTTTTTAATCAACTTTTAACTTTTTTTGACTAAGCAATTATTTTCGATTTATTCCTAATTAAAAATTCAAGAATTTGAACTTAAGTTTAACCTTTTTTTAAAGATCCAAATACTTGGTCACGAAAGTTTATTTGCGAACGAAAATATCGCCCCCGCAAACATATATATATTCTATATACATACGGACGTTCTCGGACTAAGTCTCGATTTATACTATCAGCATCTATGTTCTATGCTTCCGGACCGCATGGTAACAAGATTGAGGGCATCTGCGGTATTATTGATACTTATCAAGAATTTATATACCATAGTTTACTGGAATGCAAATGCGGGCCTCTGTTGTTGTTCTAGGCTGTTCAGTTTTAATAGGCGGAGTTCATATTAATTAATTTACTCACTATGCACATTTGCACTCACATCACTAAGAATTGCGAGAGGCGGAATTCCAAAGCATGAGTTATTTTTTTGTTGATGCCAATTTTAATTGAGAGAGGGTTATTAGGAAGTCTAGGAGTACAACACGGCGTTGCATTATTTTGTGCAAATGCTTAATTGGATTAAAATTGTGAGGGGAGAAGATTAATCGAATGTGGGAGTGGGAAGAGGAAGATGAAGAGGTAGAGTATTGCAAATCGCACACTTTCTGTAAAATGAATGAACATATATTATTTCCAGTCGTTGCTGTGGGTTGCAGCGTCGTTATTGTCACGGTTGGCTGTTCATTTGGTGAGTGTTTAATTGGTTTCAATTACGCACATCTGGTGTGAGTTTGTTCGTTTAAACGCTACATATGTCAAATCAACATTTTTAAAATTATTCATTTGCACCAACTGCACGTTGAATACTAAACAATTCGGAGCGTTGAAGACCAAAGTTCATTCGATGGTTGCAATTTTGGAAATAATACGATTATTTTGCAATTTCACAACAAAATATTAGATTAAGATATATTTGAAAAAATGCAATACAATTTTTGTTTCTTTTAATTCATTCGAATAACTCTAGGGAATAGAATTTTTTTGTTTAAAAATGATGCAAATAAAATCATTCTTTATAATACCTTAGAATTTATGTGCTTTACTAAGAAAACAAATTTGGGAATATCTTTTAATCAAAAAATAGATAATATTTAAAAATAAACTTTGATAACAATTTTCATTAACTTCCGTTGATTTTTGCTTCTCGATAATTGTCCCTGAGATTCACTGACACTTTTGATCACGTTCGGATCGCTAAAAATAGAGCTCCAAAAATGTTATATTATCTTTTAACTTAGAGCTAAAAATTAGAGGTACATTTCGACGCTTATCACACTTTAAAGGCACGCGATGGACAAATGCAAATGCCCGCTGCCCATTTAAGCCAGCTAGATAAAAGGCTGCGATGCTCTATTTTCCCCATTTGTAGTGGCCGAAGTGTATTAAAATCGATACCCGTATATTTACAGCCATTCGATTGAGTCATATAACTGATAAAATATATGAAAGCAAAAATGCATTTGTTTGGCTTTAATATTTGCAATGAATGAATTCTAGTTTTTTGAAATCAGACTACGAAATGTCCTATTCACAGCAGAAATCATTCTGTTAATTTCAGTATCGTTGGGAAATAGCAAAAACAACTTAATAAAGACAACTTTAATTTTTCTTTTTTTTAATTTAATTTAATTTTTTTTTTAAATAAATACACTCCGCTCACATTTGTACAAAATAGGTGCGTACATTTAACGACTTTGATAAAGAGAACTAGATACCCGTATCTTTACTGCCATTCAGTGGAATTGCAGCAAAAAAAATAAAATAAATAAATCGAACGTTTTAAACATTAAACTTTATTTTTTAATCCAGTGTCCAGTGCAGATGGCAAATAGGCAAAACAGTTTTATATTGTTGTGAACATTTTGGTAAAAAGCACATCGAAATCTTCCTCCTCTATGCGTGATCGACATTAAAAGCCACATCGATATGGCTAGTCGAAGGTGTGATTCAACAGCCCAACCGTATATCACTTTTCCTCAAGAAGATAGGCTCAGTTTTAGTGTTCAGATTTGCTCAGCAGAGAGCAAATAAGATGAAGATGTAGTCCCAGGTTCAATTCATAGATAAGTCGCGTTATCAACAAAAGGCGCAGTACTTTAAAACCGAGCAGTGTGCACGAGCTGTGGAAACAAAAACTCTTGATGACCTTACAATGACATAAATTGATAAGGTCGCTCTTCAGTTCCATCAAATGCTCGCCTCGCCTTCGCGTCTAATGCACAAAATTAAGAATTTTTGTCAGAGATAACTTTTAAGCACCACATAAAATATAAAATATACATTTGTCTGATTTGTTTTTTGTTCATTATTTTTTATTTTTGCAAATTAACGGGTATATCAAATTGACAAATCGATTCGTGTTCATCCGCGAATTCGTGGAAAAAATCCAACAAATATATTATCGCAAGCAACAATATTCAATTTAGTTTACCGAGACGTGTTTTCCATATAAATCGTATACAGAAATAATTAGCACACTCTAAAAGCCAGCTTTGAATGTATAATTGAGTATCAATTGTAATCGTAATGCTAAACTATAAAATACTCTGTGCGTAGTTTTTCCATTATGCTACATGTTTACAATGCATGGTGCTTCTTTCTATCAACGAGTTGAGCTTTCAGAACGTTTCTTAGATCAACCTTCTTCAAGTTTTTGCCGGTATATATACATCACTAGGAGGATTCTTCGTACTGCAAATGATTTTTGATGAATGAATTGAAAAAAAACGCACCGAGCATTAAGATAAGAAAATATGAGAACTTCTGATATAAGCCGATGGTATGTTTTTGCAACATATTTTAATTGTTTAGTCGTTATACCTTTGACAAACTTATTTACCGATTTTAAATCACTGTCAAACTTTACAGTACGAATTCCACGAATAGATTAAAAATGACATAAATAGTAATCGAAATTACAACTATGGAAATTTAATTTGTATAGGCCAGTTTCTTTGATTTATATCGATTTAGTAGTATTTCAACTTTAAGCTGACGAAAGATATATGTTTCATATTTTACTATTACTACTTCTTCTCTATTTCCCTTTCAGCAACGGTATACTCACGGTGTTTATGGAAAAAATTCAATCTATTTGTATGCGTATAAAAGCAGTTCAGTTGTGTATTAAAAACAAGGTTGGATGATAAATAGGTAAAATACTCGAATGCATGTAAAAATATGCAAATTACACTTATACATACTTTATATTCGACTACGAAATACCCTGAGTCGGAAAGATGCCCTTGTATGCAAATACGTCATACATAGTATTTATTTAGTGAAAAATTGTAATTTATCGATGTTGAATCCACATTTTGTTCAAGAGTTTTATGCACATTGCTATATGTGCATACAATTTTAATGTTGACGAAAAATACAATTGATTCAACATTTTCTAAGCGAAATTGCTCACATTGTCTATGAGTACAGGGTATAAAAAAAAATGATTACTCGGATTGTGTTTGATGATAAGAATATGTAACAATATATTGTATGAGTGCGAATTGGGGGTATTTGTAAACCAGTTCATGACA
Source organism: Drosophila ustulata (assembly GCA_035047365.1). NCBI lineage: Eukaryota > Metazoa > Arthropoda > Insecta > Diptera > Drosophilidae > Drosophila > Drosophila ustulata. The sequence goes on from JAWNPT010000095.1 coordinate 1,352,464, forward strand.
AATGCATACGTGTCTATATAATATATATGTATATGTACATACATATATATTTTCGCAACTACCATTATATGATAGTGTTTATGGGTCATATTTACAATACTTTCTAATGAGATAGATTAAAACCACAATAATATGTATAATGGACTATACTATAAATGGAATACATGTACTTTCAATTTCCATTATAATGCGTTCGAATATGTATGTGTGTGTGTGTGTGAATTCTGGCGAACATATATATACAAATATGTACAGACATACATACATACGTACGTATAAGTATTGATATCGAACGTCGCTTTGAAGATCATTTTTGTTGTCTTTCATTGCTCGCTTTTCGATTTAATTTTCAAGCCGCGTTTCATTCTCATTGTGTTCGTTGTGTGTGTGTGTGTGTGTGTGTGCGTTTTTGTTTTTGTTTTTTTGAGTGCTTGTCACTGTTTTCGTCGTTGCTTTTGCTGTTTGCTGTCTGCCGTTGCCATCGGTTTTACCTCAGTGTAGTTCCAGTCCCAGTCTCTCAGTCTCAGTCTCAGTCTCAGTCTTAGCCTCGGTCTCCGTCTCAGTCTCAGTCTCAGCTTCGTCTTTTTCCTACGAGTATTCTCAACGAGCTCACATAAAGTTTGTCTTGTTTCGAACTGCGCACAGTTCAAGTTGTACATTTACTGCGAACAGAGCAAGTTAGTTGTGAACCGATCTCTCTTAAATATATCAATATATTGTCGTATATGTATATTTCTAAATAACAAATTTTTTTTTTTATTTCTATTTTTTTGATGTGATGTGTTCTTGTGATTTTGATTCAAATAATGATTTCAAATTATATAATTGATCGTTGGGGTTTCATTAACATATTTGGCTTGTTTTCGTCTATATCTAAAAACAAATTCGGCTTATTGTTAGTGTGCAATTAAATCACCCGATTTATTCCTACTCTCTCTATATTCCTATAGCAAACATGAAGTTCTTTGCTCTGCCCCTCCTCTTAGTGGGCTTCATGGCACTTGGCCAAAGCAACGCCGCTGCCGGGTCGGCTCATCTGCTTTGCTATTATGATGGTTCCAGTTTCGCTAGGGAAGGTAAGAGACTCGAAAAATATGTGCAGTATAATATGTTATAGAGCTGATAACTACGTGGCTACTATCTTCCGTATATTTTAAGAGTTCAAAACCACGAACTATTTCTGGGGTTTTTTTTTTTATTAATATACAGTAAGTTTGCATAAATATAATCGCGGGTACCGTAGAATAAATACATTATCGAGTATAGAGAGAAGAACTGCAACGAGAAGATCTGCTACATTGACTAATTAACGTAATTGCAATATCTTGCACTTGCAAAATGGAATAATTAAATGTCAGAAATACCAATTTGAAGACAATAATTCTGAGGGTCTTAAATACGAGTGATTAAATTTAGCCGCTCTATTATCACAAAACAATTCCAACTGTAGGTTCAAAGATTAAGATTTGAAACACATAATCACAATCTCATTTTTAATGTCTACTTTCACTAAGCTCGAAAAAAACCTTTCACATTTATGCTCCAGAAAAGAAATTTGTTTTTTTTTACTTAGTTTGTAAGTAAGCAATAATTGTAAATTCATATATTAAATTGATCAGATAATTCGTCTCTAGCGGTCTGTTGATCTATTTTAAATGCGTTTATACTCAAGGTATTCTTAGCTCATTTTTCCCAAGTTAATTTTGTTAAGGAGAAAATAAAATATTAAAAATTTGTAAATTGTTCGCCTGTATTATTAGTTACAAATCATAAGCTTTAAGTAAATGCACCATTATTAGGAAAAAATGTGAATATTGATAAATATAGTACTTCAAAAATCGTAAACATAATTAGAAAAGCAGTCGTACGCAAGTGTTATCATTAGGTTCGACAAAATAAACACCACCATTGTTCATTGTTCAATAAACATTCACAGGTACTCGTAGATCACACTCATATGTCTGTAAGAAGTCTCGTTTAAAGCGTTCTTAATTGTACGGTCGACTGAAAGTGGCAAGTCTGGGTAATGACACGAGAGTGATTTACTTAGGAGATCACAAGATCAGATCGCACTCAGCTGCGGCGAGAATTGTAAATTAAGTTGTACATATATTGAAGTGAATAATTGGAAGGAAGCTGAAGTGTACATCCCACACCAGTTAGCGATAATGTTGTATTGTATGTGCTTGTTGATGCGAGTGTTTGTCATTGAAAGTGTTGAATCATTTGAGGTGATGACGACACTGACGCTTTTTAAAAGCGTTTTGTGTTGTTTTGTTAATTGGATGTTATATAATATTGTTATTGCTTTGGGTTGGGCTCTGTTCACAGTTCGGGCGAATCGAGACTTGAAGTTTATTTTTGTTTTTCACACTCAGGCCTCTCGAAGCTGACGCTCGGCGACTTGGAGCCCGCACTTCAGTTTTGCACGCACCTGATCTACGGCTATGCTGGCATCAATCCCAGCAGCAACAAGCTGGTCAGCACCAACGAGAAACTGGATCTGGACCTCGGCAGCAGTTTGTTCCGCTCCGTCACGGGCCTCAAGAAGAAATACCCGGCCCTGAAGGTGCTGCTCGGCGTTGGCCACGACAAGGACGTCACCGAGGAGGAGAACTCCAAGTATCTGACTCTGCTGGAGAGCAGCAATGCTCGCATTCCGTTCATCAACAGCGCCCACTCGCTGGTCAAGACCTACGGCTTCGACGGCCTCGATCTCGGCTGGCAGTTCCCCAAGAACAAGCCCAAGAAGGTGCACAGCGGCATCGGGTCGTTCTGGAAGGGATTCAAGAAGATCTTCACCGGCGACCACATCGTCGACGAGAAGTCCGAGGAGCACAAGGAGGAGTTCACCGCTCTGGTGCGTGAGCTGAGAAACGCCTTCCGTCCCGACGGCTATCTGCTGGGAGTCAGTGTTCTGCCCAATGTCAACTCCTCACGTACGTATGCGCTCATTATACTATATAATATACATATATAACATTTACGGTCCTTCTGTAACTGCTGCAGTGTTCTACGATGTGCCCGCTCTTATCAACAACCTGGACTTTGTCAATCTGCACGCCTACGATTTCCAGACGCCAGTGCGTAATCCCGAGGTCGCCGACTTCCCCAATCCCATCTATGAGCTGAACGAGCGCAATCCCGAGTTCAACATCAACTACCAGGTGCAATACTGGCTGAACAATCATGCTCCCGCTGCCAAGATCAATGTGGGCATTCCCACCTTCGGACGCGTCTGGAAGCTGACCAAGGACTCGGGCCTGACCGGGCTGCCGCCAGTTTCCGATGCCGACAACGTGGGCCCAGCCGGCCTCCAGACCCAAACCGCTGGCTTCTTCAGCTGGCCCGAGGTCTGCGCCAAGCTGCCCAACCAGGCCAACCAGCACCTCAAGGGTGCCGACGGACCGCTGCGCAAGGTGGGCGATCCCACCAAGCGTTTCGGCAGCTACGCCTACCGCTCGGCCGACGACAAGGGCGACAATGGTCTGTGGGTGGGCTACGAGGATCCCGACACAGCTGCCATCAAGGCCGCCTTTGTGAAGAGCCGCGGCCTTGGCGGCGTCGCCTTGGTCGATCTGAGCTACGATGATTTCCGTGGCAGCTGCACCGGCAACGAAAAATATCCCATTCTGCGTGCCATCAAGTACGGCTTGTGAGCGGAGGCAGCATCATCGGTGTACACTGTACACACTGTCTTCCACAAGTATACGCACACCTATTTTCACTTTGAGTAACGCCTAATAAACTCCAACTTTTATTCGTATTTTGAAAATGTTAAAACATCGAAGCTCTTTTTTTACTCTTTATCACAGCACGATTGTGAATTGTTGCTCTACTTATTTGCGGCTGACTCGAGTAAAAAGTCATATCGCTAGGCGGCAGGAAGCTCAGGAAACTAAATGTTGTTGGTCGACATTCAAAAGCGTATTTTTAGACCCGTTCGTTGTTGAGCACAGCGCAAGAAGAGTTTGCTAGCTTACTCGGAACTTGAATGTGCTGAAGTAATATTATCAAATCGGATTCATGCATATTTTCAACCCACATTTTGTACATTTTCCTTGCACATATTTGAAACACAATTTTTGACGGGTAAACAGTGAATCGGCTTTTATGGAAGTAAGTAAGAAATATATTTGTAATTGCCCTACAAGTTGTTGCTTGTACACACCCATACACCTTTTTCCATTCATTAAGATAATATATAAACTAAAGTCAGACCGTTCAACCCCAAACAAACTTTACTTTACCAATTGATTTTAGGGATAAATTAAGTGTTTGAGCAGGCTGCCTCTGAGATTATTTATTATTATTATTACTATTAATTTTTTCGGGACCATGAATTAATTGGTTATGCCCTGAAGCAGACACATAAGATAGGGATGCATTTCCTCTATTTGTCCTGGAGTATCCAGAATTTAAGGTCGTCATCTATCAACTTAGACGTGTAATCATTGCCTTTTAAAATTAATTATTAATATATTGGAGATATATGTAATTTTGAAATTAAAAATTTAAAAAAATTTTTACAATTTTCCCAGTGTTCACTATTTATGCGACATTCATATAATCTCGGATATAGACGATGTAAGGAAATTAAAGATTATAATTGCTCTCATAAGATAATTCAAGGCACGTAACGGGTCTATTACAGTTCATAATTGGAAGTAGCTGCTCTTAATTGTTGCATCGGGAGGAGATGTTTCCTAGCCGGCTATTTGAGTGTCAATCATGACTAAAATGCACTTTGCATTGAATGAATAGTTGCAAGCTAACAGGGTCAAGTGAGGAGCCGTTCACAGCCATATAAATACATTCGAGTAATGAAAGTGACCCTCGTACCGGGTTCCATTACCCATTGCCCATTACTCGTTGCCTGTTGCCTGTTGCCTGTTGTCCTGTCTGTGACTTCATTTCAGTATTTCTTCCACCATTTTTGTCAGCCCATGGTTGCCGTTGATTGTTTTATGTGCGGTGTTTGTGCTGCTCCTGATGCTGCCCCTGATGTCCTGGTTGTGCTGATTGTCCTGGTCCTGTCCCTGCTGCCGTTGCCGTTGCCAATGCTGTTCCTGTTCCTGTTGCTGTTGCTCCCGCACACTTGCTCTTGCTCTTTTGGGGAGGAAAGCGGCAGGCAGCGTTCAGCAGTGGCATCAACATCCTACAATATCTCATTCATCTTTTGTGCAGCGGTCACGCTGTGACCATTTGAATCTCTGCCGTTTCTGACACCCACTGCACCCTGACACCCGTCCGCACTCTCTTCGGTTCTGCTCTGCTCTGTTCTGTTCCGTTGTGAATCACTTTATCATTTGCGAAATTGCAAAATGCAACCACAAAACCATAACACAGACGCAGACGCAGACGCATACAAAGTATATTTTAGAGCCTGGCATAGCATCACACATACGTAATGATGCCTGCAAATCTGTCCGTCTGAATATGAACTAAGCCCCTTTGCCCCCCTCCCTTTCTAACACATGACTGGGTGGCGTTAATTTAGTTTTCGATTCGAAAAGCGTTTTGCATTTCGGGGCGATGCTGCGATTCTCGTATCACTCGCAAAGCCATCAACAGCAGCACCATCTAACACCAGCAACAGCAACAGCAACAGCAACAGCAACAGTCTCTATCTTGTGAGCACGAAACTTTGCCAGGCATCTCACGCCATCATCCGACTCCTATAACATCTCCTTCTCCAAATGGTGTTGCAGCTGCTGCTGATGGTGCAGCTGATGGTGCCCAGGACTGTTCATGTTGCCCCAACATGCTGACCAGACTGACAGTGGCAGGCGATGTTGTAGTTGCCATTGTTATTGCCGCTGTCGCTGTTCCAGTTGCTGTTGCTGTTGCTGTTCGCTGTTCGCCGTCTCTCTCGTCTTGCACACATGCAATTAGTCAGCTACAAAATAGCAAGTTGCCGTGCAAAATGCCACGCCCACCATTATGCGGCGATGCATTGCACTGTGGGCACTTGCAGTCGAATAATCGAACAAAAACCAATATCATTTTAATTGATCATTTGATTTGTCCACAAATTGATTGCGACATCACGGAAAGGCTACAAAACAAACTCTCAAAATGGACTACCGAAATTTTAAACTATTTCAATTGACCATAACATATGTGGGAATGGGTCTGGCAACGCCAATTTATCCACCTATCGATTAAGGGAAGAAAGGAGTATCGATTGGGAGGGAAGTCGATTGACTACAGTTTGTGACGACGACGAGAAAAAGCAAGACGTGCTAACGACGACCGCGACGAATATATCTAAATAATTTAATTAATCACATACTTAACTAAATAAAGTTAAACAAACCTAAATACAATAATAATTAAGGATTAAACTTATGAAATAATAAATAAACATTATCATAAAACCAATCCCACACATATATATATTTTTTTTTTTTTGTTGTATTAAATCAATGAAATAAGAAAGCTGCAATCGAGTGAACACGACTTTGAGATACCTGCTACCCATATTTAGAGAGTACTGAAAACGTTTCGAGGACAATGAATTTTTGCAGTCAACATTTTAAGAATTCACTTAAGTTCATTACATTTTACATTCACTAAATAACGCCAATAAATGCAGTGTTTGCAGAGCAACTCCAATTGGTTTATGTTTTTACCGAATAGCAGATCGAACCACATCTGATCTCTCCGATTTCATACTTATTCTAAGTATTGCACAGAGATCACTTTTACTTTAGGATCTTTTTTTTTGAGGTTTCCAATTTCAATCTTACTAATTGTTGAAGTTGTCATTACACAACGCTGTAGCTCTTTTATTTGTAGGCGCGTTGAAGATGATTTTTGTTTTTTAATCTACTTTTTGAATAAAGTAATAAAATTAAATAAAAATGTTCTTATACAAAAAGTGTTTGAATGAAATGAAAGCACACATGAAGATGGAAACAGCAATCAGGGACTTTAGCTTGGATCACTAGATTAAATGTATGCTAACAAAATTCGAACTGAACCGGATTTTTGAAAAATCGGAAGCAAGCAAAATAGAATATTTTGACACTTGTCCTGAGTATTATATTTGTGCAAACAAAAATATGCTTGCAACTCTAAGCCTGGGAAATGAGCAGCGATTTTAGCTTGACATTTTGAAGATGGGTTATTGGATGCTGGATGGTCCTTGTGCACCTCCATTTTGAGCTCTCTCTTAACGTTGAGTGTCATTCAAATTTTGTGCATTCGTAGCACGCACATTGATGATAATATCCAATCCCCAACGAGTTCATAACAATTACATTGAACGCAAATAGGCATAGACAGATAGCATATCGACACTTACACTAATGCTCGTCCTCCTCAGACACAGATACATTTGCAATTGGCGAAAAGGACTGCAAATGACTCACTAAGGTGACTCCATTTGGCCCGAAGGGTAAGTTGGTCACTGCCACTGCCACTGCCACTGCCACTGCTGCTTGCTACTGTGCTGTGTCAGCACCTGAGGCACAAACAAACAAACAAACAGACAACAAAAAACAAATGGTCGAAAAAAGGATGAGTGCAGACCCAAAAGCCGATACCAAAACAGGGGACACAATTTTATGGCCAGGACAGGACACGTGTAAAGGATCAAAGCAATTTAGCCAAAGCATGTCAGCATGCAAGTTTAACTCAGCCTTGAAAGCGAACGAAACGACTCTGAATGGCCAATAGGTGAACTATGAGCATGCACTCATAAAACTACCGAATAACATTCGAATAGTATTCAAACGAATGGCATTCTCGACGCCAAATGACTGTTGGTAGTATGTAATTGTCTCACTGCTGATCAGACTTTTCTCTGTGCTATATTGCCAGTGTGGAAGCAGTTATCGGACACATTAGTTTTCTACAAGTATAATCATTGAGATGACAACTTTACGACCATGCTGTTTGGACCACGTGCAACGAAGACAATCAATTAACAAAACTTCGACTGCGAGATACCCTCTTCGTGTTTTTGTGAGCACTTAAGATTTAAGTGTGACGGCAGGAAAAAATCAACCACAACTGATATTCACTACATTCATATTTTACATATCAAATCATTCTTGGCTATATTAAACTGAAATCGAACCCCAACAAAAATTGTTTGATGAACATTTTCACAATAATGGCATTTTTGGGAGACATTCAAAATGTCCCTCATGGGTCTTAAATATTTTAGTTTATTGAATGTGTGTTTCTATCTCGATATACACACGCTACCCAACAGATAGGAAGTGTCGATGGAAAATGATTTACATTTTAAAAAATATTTTTATCATGTGCGTCAACGTGTTTATCCACGATCATGACGATATCAGGGTCTATAAAAGCTAAAGCTACCAATTTTGGTAACATCACTTCCTACTGCTGAAAGCAGATCAACATTGTTGTATTTCATAGTCACGTTTTTTTCTTCCCTAAAAGCACGTGAAATTAAAAAAATATACCTCGATTATTTCTAAGAACCTTTATAAAAAATGGAAGCAAAATAAAAATCAAATCTATTTGGAATTTGAAATTATTATTTATTATTTAAATACATTTAATTAAGGTTACTTAAACTGCAACTTGAAAGAATTTTGATGCTCCTTTAGGTTTACAATATTTTGTGCGTATTGAAGAGTAATAAAAGATACTTTCGAATTTCTCAATTTGCCATGTGTTTATGACAATATAGTAATACTTTCGCTATAGGAATCTAAAATACAAAATTGGAAAATAGACTTATCTGATAAAAATGCATTACAATTGAGAAAAAGTGTAGGGATAGCAAACTACCGAATTCAAAGGCATTTGAGTTACAATGTCAACTAATTTTATTTAAGTAATTGTCAGCAGACTGAAACGTATTTCTAAATCAGTTGAAACTAACTTAATATCAATTGTAAGTTGTCAATAAGCCTCACCTCTTAACTGGTTTAGCGAGTTTGGAAAACTTTAACCATAAAGACTGTACATATGTGAGATACCCGTTCCCATTTTAGAGATAATATTGATAACTTATTTATTTTTCGACTGTGAGTAAATACAGTAAGAATACAGTCAGATTGTATATATTTATATTTATTATTATTTTATCCAAGTACATTTAATATTTTCTATTTGATGAATTCCAAAGTCAGCAAATATTTTTTTACACACTGTCATAATTATATTGCCTGTTGAAAAAGTGTTAACTCACGTTATGTGAAAATTTTCGAGTAAACAAAATTTCGGCAGTGTAAATGAAGTTTACAACCAGATCAAGGAGGGAAAACAAATTTACACGATCCGCGAGTAATACACTCGCTTCACACTTGATGCGATTGCATTTTATCTTGTTAGCATTTATAAGATACACGTAGCAGAGCCTCACATACTCCGAGACATACAGGCAGACAGCTAGGAAAAATAAGAAAGAATGAATGCAGCCAAGTTTTGACAGCAGTAGACCCGTTCAAAATCCATTGTTGTAATCAGTTGTGGTTTAATTTATAATTAAGCTAGTTTGATTATCATTTACTTTTCTCCATTTACATAATTTGGCTAGACTCGTTGCATTTTGCTGATATATGTTACACATTTTTATTTTATGAAATTGAAAAGTGTGTTGTAATAATTGCGTTCTCTGCCAGCGAAAAAAGTTTGAATAAAGTAAAATACCTCAACTCATTATCCAGAGAGAGAAATAAATTACAAAGGGAATCGATAGTTATCTCAGCCAGAATATTGGCTTTGCTGTTGCATTTCGCATAGATCGCACATTCTGAATATCATCCGTGCAGAAAATTCATGTGATTTGAATTCCATTAAACATTCTAACAATCAAAGTAAATGTGTCCAATATTTTTCCGTTTCGCATTTTTTTTTTTTAGGTTAATGACAGTAAAATCTAAATTTAAAAATATATTTTTTTTCCTTCATTAGCATTTTATATTCACTTCAATGCGCGGTTTAAGATGGTAAGAGAATGACTTTTGATAAACCTTTCTATATTGCTCGAACTACTTTCGACACCTATAGTTGCATAAATTCATCCCCCGTTTGAAGATTTGACACAAACTTTAAGGCGAGAGTTAAGATGGTTAGAGTAGGAATTTTCGAATTGCATCTTTATTGCACGATACAATTGTTCAACCTTAAAAAACAACAGCAATATACAAATTACATATGTTGAATATGTTATTGTATGCTGTCTAACGTCCATGTACGCATGTCTAACGAAATGGTATATTTACATTAATTCATTTGCTTTGCAAATTTGGAGATTAAATGGTAAATATATTTTCAATTCTTAAGAAATACGATATTTTATATATTTATCAAGTATGTTTTTGAATGTTAAATCTTTTGCTGTAATCGTGGACCATTGATGTCAATTCACAATAATTGGTTCGGTGATTCCTTGTCTTTTCGTAACATATGACGCACATTTAAATTTTGATACAGTTAAATAGACTTGGTTTGCTGTTGTGAAAATTGAACGGGTCTAATAATACTACGTTTCGGCTTAGCTGACTCAAAAATGGGTGACACTGCACATGTTTGAGTGTGATTGTGTCAATGTTCGAGTGTGACCGTGTGTGACCGAGTGTGTGTGTGAGTGTGTTTGTGTGTGTGTGTTGGTAGTTTGTGACAACGAACTACGTGCATATGGAGTCCGTTGCCATGTTTATGACTCCTCGGGGGCTACTTGATCAGAAAAGTTGCTTGGGAGTTGTAGGACCGTTTGTACGAGTGCCTCGTGAGTGCACGAATACTACTACATATATGAGTATTTTTTGTGTTCTTCTCTTTTTAACCGTTATACGAGTGTGTTGTCTGTGGATGTTGCTGCCGCTGCCGCTGCTGCTGTTCGCTGTCAGCTGTTTTCTGTTGAATGTAATGACTGCAGCAGTTTGTTGAGCATGCAACTTTTCAGCTCTCTGCTATATGTACATATGTATGTACATATGTATGTATGTACGACCATATATACGGATATACTCGTGTGTATTTGCTGCTGGTTGGCGACCTTTAGTAAGTTGTTCGCTGCCTGCCTGCTCGATTAATTAATTAAAAAGCATCTTAATCTATCGGTGGCCGGGCTGGGGGTCAGAACGGGGTCCATAATTCGGTAGCGTCGCGCTTATCGCTAAACACAAATCACTCGAGGCATAAAGAAAATGTCAAGCAGAAGTCGCGGATCCTTGTGACAAGGGCGCATGTTAATTAGCCAAATGCGATGACTGCTTCTTTAATGCTGTTTAGTCAACATGTGAGCAAGCAAGCAGGCATACTCGTAGTCCTGGCTGGACTTTATCAATTCATTAATCAGGCAATGCTTTTGGCCCCAAAAATGCTGGGCACATCACAGCACAGCACAGCACAGCACAGCACAGCACAGCGCAGCAAAACAAAAGCACTGAACGAACACACCTACAAAAATAACTTGAGAATATGACTACAACACGGCAATATCAATGGGAGGGGTCATTGAATGGAATTGGGGCTGGACAGAAGATGGGGATGGGGATGGGGATGGGGATGGGAATGTCAATGGGAATGGGCAAGACGAAAGGAAAAGGTTTTGGCAATTGACCAAAGAGTTGGGAGGCGTGTCTGAATTGTCTGCGTAAATCATAAAAACCAGCTTACGAAAACGAAAGCAACGGTCAAAGTCTCTCGAGTGCGAGTTCGAGCTCTTTGGCAGTGGGCGGTGGGTGGTGGGCGGTGGTGCGGTGGTGTTGCTTCATGAGAATAGGCTTAGTATGACGTCCGTGTATATAGAATTATGAAGCAAAAACAACAACACAGGCAACAACAGCAGCAACAACACTGAAATTATTTATCGCTCTCGGTTCAGAGCAATTGTCTGTTCTTGTAGTTTATGCTCAGGCCACTCTGAGTCACGCCTCCTCGCCCTCTGCACTGAAAGGCGCTTATGGGTCGAGATGGCTTCAAGAGCAGCAGCAGCAGAAGCGGGAGTTGCCAGTTCCCGGTTCCCACCCAGCTCATCAGAAATGCGGCAGTCTCTCACGGCCGCGGCTTTTGTCTGCATGCCGAGCAAATAAATCAAAACTCGTCAGGCGGAGGCAGAGGCCGAGGCTGGAGCAGAGGCAGAGGCAGCCAATATGGCGTGGAAATAGTAGAAAGGGGCGTGCTGCGGCCGTAACTGATACTTGAGTAGTATCCCGATGCTGCCCCTAATGTGCTAAAAGCGGAACAAGCAAAACGAATGAGAGAAGCGAGGGAAAGGGGAACTCAGAAAGGGCATTTACTACAGAAGACTGTTAATGGTGCAACCATGTGGTACTAAACAATTAAACAGAATACTTATCAGCATCACACACAGAGCAAGCCAAGCACAACGGTTATTGAATAACCGAGAAAGAATGAAGCACTCGCCTCTCTGCCTCTGCCATACTAATTCGTTCTTCCAATTAGGCAATGAGTTAAGCCGAATCAATGCTTTCTATTGCAGACCAGACCAGACCAGCACTCTAGCATTCATACATACAGACTAATTGCCCAGTTAACCCGAGTGATGCTCAACTACCCAATATCCTGGCAGACATTAGACGAGAGCATCAATTGTGCCACGTTGCCTCTGCCAGCATAAACAATAGCTGAGCATAATGACTTTGTTGCAATGTTGCCTTTGCTGCTTTTCTACTTGATACCTATTGAATTGTCGAGAAGGATAATTCAAGCATATGGCCAAATTGTGTACGCTCAATATTCAATTTTTGGAATAATAAATAATGGAAATACTATACACCATTTTAACAAATGTTCACCTGAAAAGCTCATCTTGAAAACAAATAAAATAATTATAACATATTTGGAAATTTTTCAATAGGAAGTAATTTAGAAATAATTTAGATTAAAATATTTGACATACTGTTAACTTTTCTGTTACCAATTATTTAATTTATCAAGTCTTTAAAATTCATTTCTATTCTATTCAATTGGGTTTACTACATTGCTTAGCTTTCAATAGATAATAAAGTGTTTGAATATTGTCCTATCAAATTGATTGTGTTTTATTTTGGTTGCTTCTTTTTTAAGTTAATCAATTTAATTTTTATGTGATAAGAGTTTAGATGAAATTGCTTATAATTACAATAAGAACTTGTCAAGTTATACGCAATTTACTTAAATAATAAATGTGAGTTGTTCTAGATTTCTAAATATTGTGGGCGAAAGGAGTGTGATATCCAAAATTTCAAATAAAACAGATCTGCGTAATTAATGCAGGAACCTACGTATCAAATTTGGTGCCTCTACGTCTTATAGTCTCTGAGATCTAGAAGTTCATACAGACAGATAGACGGGTAGCGGGTATAAACATATCATAACATATCAAAGAATATACCAAATAGTATATTTTGTCTTGAAACATCTATATACTTTGAAAAAATTCAGAATATTCTAAACACGGTGACACTGTCAATAAAACAATGTACAAAATTGATTCATTGTTTTTTATCCGAGCACAATCAAATTTTCAAGAATCATTTAGACACTATATATTACTATGCTATATAAAACCAGTGACTTTCTCTTTCTCGTTTTTTTTTTCGATTTGATCTAAAATGAACGTGAACTGCGTGGAACAATAACAAAACAAGTAAGAAAGCTACAGTCGAGAGTGCTCGACCGTAAGATACCCGCAACTCATTTCGAGAGAAAACAAAAAACTGAAATGATATTTTTACAAAAAATATACCAAAGAATATACTGAAATTGGTCCACAACATCCCAACATGGTCACACTGTCAATTAAACAAACAAAGCGAGAGCAGCTGCAAGTGAATTTCAAGGTCTATTTTTACGGCTTTTCCAGTTTTTGGGGGCGGAAAGGGTCGTGCCAAAAATTTAAAACAATCTTTATCTGCGTAGGACCTATAAGAGTAATGTCACCAAATTTGGTAGCTCTAGCTCGTATAGTCTCTGAGATCTAGGTGTTAATACAGACAGACAGACGGACATGGCTATATCGTCTCGGCTGTTCACAATGATCAATAATATATATACTTTATGGGGTCGGAGATGCCTCCTTCTGCCTGTTACATACATTTTCTGTTGGCACTAAGTTATTATTCCCTTCTACTCTATTGGTAGCGGTTTTAAAAAGCGAGCTAAAATAAATACAAATTTTTAAATCGAGGATGAGAAACATTTTAAATTAAAAAATATTTTGTAATTAAAAAATGGAAACATTTTTAAATTGAACTCAAATAGCAAACACTCCAATCAAGAAACTATTGAATGGAATCTCGTTTTGAATTTTTAATTGAAATATTCTCAAATCTAAGAATGTTTTTCCTGTTTTTTGGAGCTAATTTTCTCTGAGCTCGATATACTTATTTAAGTATTATAACATTGTATTACACTTTTACTTTACAATATGATTTTGCCGATGGAATTAGGTGAATTAGGAATGTCTACATTCTGAATAATTCTTTCAAATTGCATAACGAATCAGTCATTAGAATGAAATTCAAGAAAAGTTTTTTTTCGAATGAAAACCAAATACAGCTTCACTGATTTGATTGCATGATTTTAATCGAATTATTTTTGAAATAACTTTTTAAAATTTTAAATTAAACATATATTTATTTTACATCATTTTATTTGTTAATTATTTAAGTCATCATTTAATATTATAATTTCTGCAATGTCGACTGTTTATAGCCAACTTTAAATAAATAAATAAATATTTTCGACATAATTAAAATTGAATTTTTACAAATTGAAACCAATTAAAAGAGTAACTTAAAAAAATCTTATAAAGTACTTTGTCACAGAAATGCATAATGTTCTTGCTCCTTAAATTTTGTCATGATCTTCGTTGTCTCTTTGCTCTATGCAAACACATCAGGCATTCGCCTGAAAACACAATTCTCATAAATTAAATCAGAGTTAAAAAAAATCGGGGGAATGCGATCGTGCCGAAGACAAGTGAAAGTCAAGGTCGGGCTGCAGGTCACAATTTCAAGCATACTCATCATTTATGTAAGTATTCTGGAATGTCGAGGGCAAAACCCGACAATCTTCAAGCTTGATAAATTTGTTTTTTATGTTTAAATTAATTTAATGCCGATCACAATTGGATCGTGCAATGTGTCATGCGGAATATTCCCAAAAGTTAATTTCAAAGAGCAGGAAATAAAACTCGAAATAAATAGAATTTTTGTGATCCCAAAAACGGCAACTCAACTGTAGCTTTCCTACTTGGATGGACGTTCCTCCGAGTATGAAAGTTACAAGACCGTGCCACAAATTGCAAGCTAATTTGAATCTATTAGGTTGCCGGCATGTGCGCTGCGCAGCAGTGGGGAGAAAGCATCTCGGAGAGAGGCAACAGCCACTTGGGCTACTCTCAGATTACAGAACTCCTCAGACTCATTAAACGGAAACTTGTGCGATGCCAGCAGAGATGCCAGGAACGTGTCGCATCAATTGGCACTTGGTCGATGTTTAACAAGCGCACTTTCGACTGCTTAACTACCAATAACTCTGGGTATCGACTTGAACAGCTGTGATTACAGTGAGTAAGTAAGAATTTTATTTATTTAATTAAATGCCAACTATGAATCCAATTCATTTGGGTTATAGAACTTGAACTTTAAAGTGTTGAAATACTTGATTTTGAGCTGTTGTGGAATGTCTTTGATTTGAAGGCGGCTTTGTTGACATTAAATAAATAATGAAATCGCTGCAGACGCCTTCATCCTTTCACACGCCGTTAGTTAGTTGCTTAATTTTGCTTTAAGCTCATGTATAGTCAATGTTTGAACTACACCTTGTAATATCCGTTTAAGCTCTGCTCGCTGACTGACAACTGGACAGCTGTGTGGCATGCTGCATGAGGGGGCAGGCGGCGACTGCTGGACGAGGGCGAGGGCGAGGGCCACTCTAAGGCAGCCAATTTAGCTACAGTTCATTTGAGTTCGAAACGCTTAGAACGATGTGGGGGGACTGCGAATGGCGGTGCTAAAAGAAAGCGAGAGGCAGAGGCGGCGAGGGGGAGGTAACAAGACCGAGACTGAGATGGAGACGGAGACGGAGACGGAGACGGAGAAAGAAATAGCAATACCAGCAGCAGTCAGTGCTCTAAACATGACTTATGACCGCTACGTGATGCAACATAAAAATGCCATTACATTGTGCGTGTTGCCGACGGAGGCCCCGTACAACATGACGTATGAGTGTTGCACGTTTCGCTTGCTTTGAACGTCGCGTCGTTCGTCGTTCGTCCGTCGTTCGTTGGTTGTTCCGTCACAACGTTTGCCACTGACAGAATAGCAGCTAGCAGCCAGCAACCAGTCTCCGTAGTGCCTCCCTCCCTCTGGTCGCTTCTTTTTAATGCTCTGCACAATTTCTCATCTGTCTGTGTGTGCTTGTTGTTTACCTTGACGCTTTGCTCCGTTTGCCGTTGCCGTTGCCGTTTGTCGTTGAGCCCCCAACTCGCCCTGTCTCCCATCTCCCATCTCCCATCTCCCGTCTCCCGTCTCCCGTCTCCGCACTCTCAACGCACACAACACAACAGGAACTTAACGGAACTGAACAGTCGATGTGTCTGGGGCGTGGATGCCACGCATTGTTTGCTTTATTAGTGAAATTTAATGTGCTGCCTATTGAAAGATTCTGTTGCTCGTCTATGGAATTCATTGGTTTCTTTATTTATTTTTTTTGTTTTCGTTTTTGTTTTTGTTTTTTTTCCCTGCTCTGCTCGGTTCTTCTTATTTTTATTAAAAAACTTTTACGCCACTATTTCTGTTTGTAGTTGGTGTTGTTGGTTTATTTTTTCGTCGATTGGTTGTCGAAGTTGTTGAGTTGTGGAGCACCCACTCGTACTTCTAGTCGCACTCGTTCACCTCAGAAAATTGCGCAAAAACTTTAACATAGATAGGTGCAAATTACAAAACAAAGCCAGTCATTGTGCCAGAGATTGGGAGGGTCAGTGTTGTTGTTGTTGCTGTTGTTTTTGCTGCTGCCAGTGTGTTTATCGTTGTTGCTGTTGACGGAAAGTTAACTTAATTCTCTCTGTCGAGTTGCCGCCTGCTGCTCCTGCTGCTCCTGCTGCTGATGATGAAGCGAAGGGGGAACAACAGCTTAGACCGGAAACGGCAAATGCAGCCCCAACTTTTCGGTTGATTTCGCAGGCATCGTTTGTTGTTGAGTTCTGAACCAGAGAGAGAGAGAGAGCGGGAGCGAGAGTGGAAATAAAAACAGAGGGCTGTAATAAGACTTGGTTGCTGTTCACTCGCATCATCAACATGCAGTCGAGCCCCAATCTGTGCTCGACATGCAATGAAATGTAATTCCTTCTGCTTACTCCTGAAATTATTGTTATTCATACAATTTATATGAATCAATTTAAGCAGCAGTTTGATGAATTGCCGTTGAACCCTAACCAATTCAGTGACGGTCCTCGCTGCCGTCGATTGACGTTAGTGCACAGTCAACGCCTAATGAGTTACAATTGCTTATTTGGGGTTGTTCCACCAACCCTTCCGTGAAAACTTCACCTACGCTAAAAGTTGTTATGTGCTTAAAGATACACGCAGTGAGGCACACAAACGAAACGCTCACACAGACACAGTCCAACTATGATTGGATAGAGGGTATCAGATTTGGATTCGGTTTATGGAGCTAATTTGCTGCCGCCAAACTAAATTGCCAATAAATCATCCAGTCAATCAATCAATCACAGCGAAGACGAGTGCCACACTGTCGAACTGCTGAACTGCTGAACTGTTGAACTGCCAAACTCCCGAATTGCCGAACTGCCGAACTGCCGAACAGACGAGCTGCCGAATCCAGAAGTGTCCCGTACCGTTTAAAATGCCACTTAACATAGTGCCAATGTGTGTATGCAGTGCATATGTGTATGTGTGTGTGTGTGTGAGGCACACATAGCTTGTGGCAGGCTGTGTGGCACTGGCAGTGGTCCAATTACGTCCGGGCTTCCGAACCGCTTGTTGAGTAAATGTTTAAAAATGCACTGCAATTTTGAAGCTTTCATCATTTTTAAAATTTCATTGTTGCTTACATGGGCAGCTGGGCAGTTGGCAATTTGTTTATTTTCGGCCCTTCCGCCTTAATAACCAATCAACAATCATTTTTTATACCCGCTACCCAAAGGGTAGAAGGGTATTATAACTTAGTGCCAACAGAAAATGTATGTAATAGGCAGAAGGAGGCATCTCCGACCCCATAAAGTATATATATTCTTGATCAGTGTCAACAGCCAAAAGTTCTTTGTGTAATGATGTGTAATTTGGTAAGCCATCTGAGCTTAGCACTCTTAATATACCCTGTAATTTTGGTAAAAATCGGATGAGTAGAACAAATGTTATTTGTTAAATTATTTATGAAAATAAATGAGCCCAATGCATATGAACGTTTTTAGTGTGTGACTGACCTAGAGATATCAAATTTGGTGACAGTAATCGTGTAGGTCCTACGGAGATCAAGTTTGTTTTAGATGTTTGCCACGCCCCTTTCCGCCCCCAAAAAGTGGAAAAGCCTTAATAATGGACCTAGAGCATTGAATTTTGGTATGATAATAATAATAATAATGATAGTTTCAATGACTCCTGTGAATTTGCTTGAGATGGAATGAAAAACAAGGAAGTTATTAAAGAATCAATTTTATATGCAAAATTCACATGCAGCTGTTCACGTTTTGTTTGTTTAGTTGACAGTGTGACCATGACGGTATATTCTGGATTTTTATACCCGATATTTTCAAATATATAAAAAAAAACCAATTTCAGTATATTCTTTGGTATATTTTTTGTTAAAATATCATTTATGTTTTTTGCTTTCTCTCGAAATGGGTTGCGGGTATCTTACGGTCGAGCACTCGCGGCTGTAGCTTTCTTACTTGTTTGTATAATATTAATTATTTAGAATGAAATTCGCCATAATTAGCCTGAACGCCTCGTGTGCTTTCTAACCTAGAATGTAATTCTGAATTACGAAAAATAGTAATAATAAAATTGGGTTTTCAAATTTCAAATTAGTTTTTATAATAATACAAAATTTATAAGAAAAGTTAGTAATTGTTAAAATAAAATAAGTGAATATAAAACACAATTTGTCAAACAATTTTTGAGATAATTTGTGTGAGTAGATCGAAGATATTGAACCGCAGATCAGCTAGTTCTCAATTAAACATATGTATTTGATAGTCAAACCAGTCTTGGACTTTATCCCTCTTTCTATTCTTACATCGATTCGGTCCTTGCTGCAAGCATAAAGCGGATTCAGAAGCAGTCACGTCTTCATCAAGCATTTGACATGCCAGCACGAGCTCAATCTGTTCTTGATTTCTTGTTTCTAGAATGGGTTGGGAAATTGTGCTTTAACAAGCAAGCAATGCAACAACAGCAATAAAGCGTTTCTCCATTCAAAATTGTGTAAGAAAATATGCTTAACATTATTGCATAAGTAGCCAATGTCGTGCCAAAATTTAACATTCCAGAGTTTAATTGATTCGATTGTGCGGTGATAGTTCTGTGAATCATTCAGTAAATCAGTGCCACAAATCGATAAATTGATGAATAGTCTGAAGTGCTGCAAGTGAATTTTGCATTTGAAGGCACAGAATGCAAAACTGCGAACAATAAATAATCAAATGCCCATATTTACACTGTCGTCGTGCAGCAAGTGCTCGGCATTTGCCTAACAAAATGCGGCAGGCAACATAAATGCTTGGCAAACAATAAAAACAATCGCACTGCATAAATTTGAATGCAAGATTCCCCAAAATGGATATTTTTTTGGAATGCGTTCTCATCAAATAATATTATTTTGGTTTAGTTATGCGAATGGAATTTGATGCAAGGAGCACAGCACAGAGTCACTTCAAGGCTTGCATATTTTTCGGATTGTGTTTGACACGTCGCTTTCGTTGTTCGTTGTTGTCGTCTCTGTTGTCTCTTTTGGGCGCCAAATATGAGCGCGGGGAGGGGGAGGGCAAGGCAACACAATTTACACAATTGCTAAATATTTTGTTAAGCGGGCGATGTCCACGTACGCACACACTCACTACACTATACTACACTGAACTGTACCTACCATGTGTGTGTGCTTGGATCTCGTGAAATGCTCGGCAAACAAAAACAAAACTAACAAATGAGATCCTGTAGTAAATTCTGGTGTCGCCTTTTTATACCCTGTCCGCATTAGAGCTGAGAAAAAGGGTAGTATCAGCAGGTCATTTCAAATGATCTCAGTGGGGTTAACTCTCCCTGAGTATAAATACTTATATATACATACTATATGTGCATATTGCAAATCTCTCCACTTTTTTTTATGTTCCAGATGCTGATAAACAATTTGGACGAACATTTATAACTTACATTGGTATTGATGAAACAAAAAACCCAAGTGTCGTAGCTTCAAATATTCATGTATTTACAAAGCAAATCAATTTGTATAAAAATATGTATTCAATACAAATTCATACAAATCATATACAAATGAAGTTCATGTTATGTCTTAATAAAAATGTATTTGTGCTATTGCCAAATTGAAGTACAAATAAATTTGGAAACACATATGGGAAAACAGTAATTTATTCTTTTTCAAACAATCAAATAATAACAAGATCTCTCATCTCAAGTAGTTGAAGTATTATGGAAAGTAAATCTTAGTGACTATGTCATTGAATTTTTGTTTATATAATTTGATTAATCTATTTATTTATTAATTTGTTGTACAATAAGATGGCTGCTTCTAGCTAAGATCGCACAGTATATGATTCAATTGGATTAGTTTTCGATGCTATTCAAATACATTAAATTCTTGAATGGAACTGTAAAAAACACCAAAATAGGATGCAGTGTTAGCTATCGAGTAACAAGCGATTTTACGACGAGCTTAGCGCTTAGTGCTGTTCAGAGTGGTGAACAGAGGATATCTGGGTGCTGTGCCATTCGGGCTCGAATTAAGGGGAGTTACTTGTTGTTGGGGCCTCGGGGTCGGGCGTTGGGGTTGGGGTGGTTGTTGCTTGTCGGGAAAATCCCGTATGGCAAAATCCTTGCGTATGCAGTAATCAGCACGTAGCGTTTAGTTCATTTCTGTGTGCCTGTTCTGTGTGTGTGTGTGTGTGTGTATGTGTGTGTGTGCGTGTGCGTGTCTGTGCATGTGTGTGTAAGTGCGAAGTTTGCTTAAACACTAGCGCACACAGGGCAAGGGCGGTTACAATTTTTGTGTCCGGCAGCTACTTTTACATAAACACCAACTAACGTTGTAACTTTTAAATGACGTTTGTTTTGGGGGCGTGGCACGCACGCCTTAGCGTGTGAACTTTGTGGCGTGCTTCGTTATTTGTTGTTGTCGCTGTTGCTTGTTGTTGTTGTTGTTGTTGTTGTTGCTGTTCATGCACAACCACATCTACAACTTCTTGCTCACTTTATTTTAAACTTTATTTATGCGACATGAAACACCCGTGAATTTATTTCACAGCTTACGTAAGACCCTCAATAAGTGCATGTGTGTGCGTGTGTGTGTGTGTGTTGGTGTGTGTGTGTAACTGTAAATGCGGCGACAATGCTCTGAGAGTTCGCCCATTGTTAACGTGATACCATTGTAATCTATTTTTAAGAATGTTTTCAATATATGTACAGAACGATGTACATTGTACAAAGATAAGTACAAATATATATTGTACTTATACTTGTATTTATACTTATGTATGTTTTTCTTGGCGCGACCTTGGTTGCGTTCTATTGTGCTTGGTATTTTCTCAAAATTATTTGAGCTTAGCTCTCGTGAGATGCTTAAATTCTTATCTTTGTTGCTTAAGTTGTTAGGCGACCGCCGTTGTTTATTAATTCGCAAACTAAGCGAATTTACTCCCAAAATGCTACTTTAAATCCGTATTGGAAGCGATGACAATTTTTCCCCAATTTCGCCCAAATGCTTTGCATTTTTCTTGCTTTATGCCATCATTTCTTTATTTGCCTCTCCAAGCGTTCGCGTAAAAACAAATTACTGCCGAAACGTATGCAACATTTCTTTAGCTGACTTGAATGCAACAGCATAAATTGGCTATAGTGGAAAATTGTGCAGCATAAAATGACTATATACATAGATCAAAATAATTATTCTTTATGAGTGTGTCAAATGGTGTGCTAGAAATTGTTATTGTTAACCCAATGATAGACAAATAAATCAATTCTTGGATGGTATTTTTAATATATTTTGATTTGATATTCCGTTAAGTTTGCCATAAGAACGTTGAGATATATTCATACATACAAATGCACTGATTTTTCATCAATCCGTAGAAGGTTTCTTGTATATTTGATTCAAATTTTGTTAATGAAGTTCAAACAAATAGTTTCCTGAATTTAAAGATTAAGACTTTTAGTAAAACTAAGGCAATTTATAAACACAAAATTACCAAACAAAATTAAGTTAAACAAAGTATCTATTTACATATGTATGTAACCATATGGTCGCGACAATTGATTGAACACTGTCAATTTTTAATTATCGATATGGTAATATTGTTTAGAACGGAATTTCGTGATTTCAAGATATTATTTTGAAGTTGAGTAATATTCCAATGCGCCTTTCTGCTGATACTACAAATTCAGGCTGCCATCCAAATAGGTGCATTTGGAATAACTTTGAGTTGTAAAAATTTAAGATAAAGTTCCCGAAATACATCATCATTTACTGAAAATCCAAAACACCCATCAAGAGTGATAAAGGATTGGTTTTAAGATAAATATTTGGACGTTATCAAGTGGCCAAGTCAATCCCCCGACCTCAATCCCATTCAGAACCTATAGGGAGAGCTTGAAAGAGAAGTCAGGAAAACCGTTTGCTATGTTACAATAAAACCCAATTTTGGGAATATATCCAAAAATCTTGGTCCAATAAATAAGTGCAGGAAATTAATATCGTCTATACATACCAGAATGACTAAAGTTTTGCAAAATAATGGCGAATATACCGGGGTTTATACCGGCGATATAATGAATTTAACAACAAAGAAGGCCAAAAATAGCGAAATCTTAATATTATTAACTAAGTTAAATGGGTACACCTATTTTGATTGCCAGCCGAAATTGAAGATTTCAGAGACATAATTCCATTTCTTATTTATTTCTGGGCAATATTTTTATATTTTAATTATGAATACAATATGTTTGAAACCCTTTTAGTTTTTTTTTGGTAATTATGGAAAAATTGATGAAAAATAAGATGTTTAAAAAAAAATAAATTCGCACCTATTACCGCGACCATATGTGTATATATGTACATATGCTTAAGGTTATGTTTACAGTAAAATTACTAAGGGGTGATATTGATTCTTCACACCTACTTAGTCACATTAACTTTTCTATACCAGTTAAATATACACGTAACTTCACACCTTCATTCCTCAACCTTCGACTCTAATTCTGTTTTCAACACCGAGGCATCTCTTCTGAATATTAAAAATGGTATATTATCATTCTTGGCAACAATAATTAGCAATCAACATTGTGTGCTGGGGTTTTCCCGATCCGTGCAGCGAATGCTAGATTAGATCAATATTGCTTAAATAACCCTAGAGATTTTAATTTATTAATTTTCAAATTTGTTTTTCAATTTTAAATTAATAATTAAATTATATGTTTATCAATCTGTAATCGTCATCTAATAATTTCTTTAATGTCTTTAAATACATAAATAAAATAAATAAATGAATAAGAGCTAAACGATCGATTGACAACCTAATTTGGACAAGAATTAGTCTTAAAAGTATTGAATTCCAATGTAGATATGTATGTTATAACTATAATAAATTTATGTTAATAAATACTTCTGATATCTTGAATTTATAAAATTATTTCACTTGAGTAAAAAATAATAACACTAATTCAGTAATGTGCACTTTATCATAGGTTCACATGGGGCGTATACTTTTTATATTCATTCATCAAACTGATAAAAATAAAAATTGCTAGGCATCATTATTTAATTTTACTGAATTCAATTTTAATTTGTAGTTGACTTAAAGCTGACTACATTTTGTAGTGATCAGCAAAGTGTGCGACTCTTCTGTTGGTGTTGTCGCTCCATATTGTGAGTATAACTGAAGCTGTGATCGCTGCTGTGACTGCGACTTTAACTGCTACTGCTACTGCGGCTGCAACATTGATGTTGCTTGCTTCCAAACATTAAAAAGTGACGCGAGAACAAAAGATGAGCACGACACCATGAACATGTGCACGTCGATGATGACGACGTGTCTCAAGTGAATTCCGAAGTCAGCAGAGTCAGTCGGGGAGTCTGTTCCGTCTGGGAGGAGTTTCTCTGCACTGTACTCCATACTCTGTACTCTGTACTCCGGACTGTTTCTTTGTGCATGTTTATGTCTCTTGTAATTCTCCAAATTACCAGCAATCGATATAAACATCAACTCTCAATGCGTTGCTGTTGCTCCTCAGCTGCTCGCAGCCATCATCCACTTGTATGTGACACGGGGACTCGGTGTCTCGGTGTCTCGATGCGAGTGTCTGGCCAACTGTGACAATAAAACAACTCACGGCTCCAGCTTCTGCTTCTGCTCCTGGTTCGTGTTTTGTTTGTCGTAGTTGCTGTCAATACCGCCAATGATCCTGTTGACGTTGTTACTTTTCTGCTGCTGTTATTTCGAGTACAGTTAGTGTTGTTGTTGTTGTTGTTGTTATCCAGTTGCCGTTGCTATTGTTATTTTATTTTAGTGCAAGCGAAACTGACATTGATGATGATTATTGGGAGTAAATAGAATTGAAAACGCTGCCGCCATTGGCAAGTGCTCGTTTTTGGCCAGGACACGTGTGCTTCCGCCTCCTGCCTGCTCTCCCTGTAACGCGCGAGGATTCCCTGTCTATGAGCGCGAGTACGAATTCGAGTTCGAGTTCTCAGTGTTTATGTGCAAGTTCGCATAATGCGCGCAAATAAATTGCAAAATCAATTGAGCGATAAAATAGTTTCCTTTCAATGATAACAACCCACTGCTACTGCTACTGCTGCTGATGCTGATGCTGATGCTGATGCTGCCTCAACTGCCACGCCTATCCTGAACGCCTCCATCGGAAAATTGAAGACAGCAACAGCAGCAGCCAAAAGGAAGAAGAGCCGTAGAGTAAACTACAAGGCAGCCGTTACTGTTATTGCCACACACAGCGCACACTTAATTTCGTCTCGCTGGTAACTCGAGCGCAATGCCATCAAATGCTTCTCATATACGAGACGACTACACTCATACATTCATACTCATACTCATACTCGCACTCATACTCGCACTCATACGTTAGAAAAGTGAAACTGGCTGTGGGACCGAGTCCTCGAACGTTCAAGACGAACAACAAAAATGTGGGAAAAAACGTAGATAAAAACAAATAACAATTTTTTGCCGAGGATTGGACTTCCAAATACCCTGGCACTAAAATCTAAATACTTTCTTCCTTTTTGGAAACACGGCTTCATGTTAGCGCAGCATAATTTCGCATAGCTTTCAAGTCGTTTAAATATGATTTAAAAAAGAAATAAATAGGTAATCAATCAAAACCTCTTTTAGTAAATAAATTATAAATAAAAATTCAATGCTTTCCATTGTTGCGAGCATTTACAATTTAAATATACCACTATTAGTGCATCCAGACAAATTTGTTCTCCCATTTTTGTTTGCTCTTTAAACACCAAACTATTTCCACTTCAAGCCAATAATTGATACGTCGTAAAAACCGACAACAATAAATAAAACATCATAAATACGTTAGTTTCAATGGATACTTCATTTTACACAGATCAAATGCTCAATACAATAGCCTTCCAGGAAACAATTTTATAATAAACAACGTCGAAGTCGTAGTTATGCTAAAAGTACACTTTTGCTTGTGAATGAGTCTATTTTTATACATCCTCGTTTGTGTGTTTGCATGTGATGTAGTTATTTAAGGTATTGCGTAGTCAAGCACTCTCGGCAATGGGCGAAGTCTTATTTGCTATTTTTTTTGCGGTTCAATTGATTTCAATTTGATTTTCTATCATCCATGCAACATACAAAGCGATTTGCATTTTAAAAATGCTGCAAATTTCATATTCTGAGCGAAATTGTCGAGTCTAGTGTGTACGAGCAAAAGTCTTTTTTATTCGATCAGCCTTAAACTCACTTTCGAATCTCTATTCAGAAACGCAATCGATATTTCTTCTAGAGAGCCACTTGCTATACAACCAAGTATTTAGTTTGTTTTCGTTGATAAATACAAATCAAAATGTTTTGTTGCCTAAAAGCTTGGCTTGCCACTTGAAGGAATCCTGAATAAAAAATTAAGTTTTCAAAACAAATTCTATTTAATGATTCTCTCAAATTGCAATGCAGGATAACAAAGTTGCACTTACTTTACGACATTTCATTGCTATGAATTTTTAAAGACAAACATTCTCAAAAACCAATATTTCAGGAAACCAAGTCATGCAAATTTAGCTTATTACAATTTGTGCGGAAAACACTGATCCATCAGAAAATAATCTTTATTTCTTTATACATGTTCATTGATAATAATTAACTAATTACTTATAATTTCAACACCGACTGAAGTTATTGAAAATATTGCGCTGAATGAAAATTCAGGTTCTTTAATAATTTGTAATATCTTTATGTGTTCTCCCTTGATGGCTGCTACTGTGGGCAAAACAACATCTCGAGAGACAAATATGAAAGCCATGGAATTATTCCTATTAGTTAAACCATTTATTTTGCTCTTAATTTTATACTTGTTAATTGCTTTGATATTAAAATGAATTATGTGTTATATAAATATCATAAAATAAGTAAATCACAAAATTTCATTTATCGATACAAAGTTGGTCATCAGCTTTGAAGATATGTCAAAATTTTTTAAGTAATTTTATTAACTAACTACGAAACACCCGAAATTGTATTTATCGAGCAACAGAATTATGATTCAATATATGATAATATACATAGATCGATAAGCACCAACAGAAGAATTGGTCTATTTGCAATCAAGTATGAGTTCTTTGATTTTTCAGAAATATAAATTTGAATTTTTGGTCGATATTATAAAATTTAAGCCTAATCATTATATTTGAGCAAAAAAATACAACTCGACAATTATGATTATTTGTTAGTTTAATTTTATTTCTCACAACATAAAACTCACTATTTATTGCGACTTTCTTGAGGATTGTTTGCCAACTAATTTTGCAATTCTTTCCACAGTTATTCCAAGTACACAAGACCGAAAAAAACATGAGTTTTATTTATAATAATTAAATCAGAGAATAAATGTATTTTAAAATAACGATTATTTACCATTATTTTCAAATTATCTGTTTTTTGCTCAAATACAATGATTACGGAATAATATTGTCGATATTGTCGATCATTTGTTTTTCAACTTGAAAAACTCTTTGTCGGTGTCGGAGACTTGTTGCATACTTAAAGGCGCTCCTCCTTAAAGCACTTTTATTGTTCCGACGCGTCGCATTTTCGCATTTTCGCATTGTGCGGCAGCATTCATTAAATGATATAAACTCATTACGAGTATCTATGTAACTATGGTGAGGGAGCGCGAACGTATGGGATACTCATTTCCATGTATGCGTGTAAGGCTTGCTATTATAACCACAGAACATCTGCAAGTACCGCATCAAATCTAACAAACACAGCAGTACACGATCCAGAGAAAATTCGCACACACACACGCAAACAAATATAGATATATGTATGTAAATATACATATATACATATATTCATGGAGACATCTGTACGTATGTATGTGCAGCGCACTCGTAAATGAAAATCTTTGTGCAAAATTAATTAAGTAAACAATACGAAAATTGTGGAAATTGCTTTGAATGCGTCCCCAAACGAAGCAACACATATAAACACACACAGACACAGACACACGCACACTCGCACACTCGCACACACAAATAGAATAGCATCCACAACGTGCCGCCCACTCGCCCACACGCCTGCCGCAAACATGTAAACTTATTGCGCGCAGCTGTTGTTGTTGTTATTACACATTATTATTATGATGCTGCTTAATAGGAACAAGTAAGAATGCTCAAGAAAACAGAACGCTGGGATATGAGAAACCCTGTAATATCTATTCGATCTTAATGCAATTTTCAAGCATTGAAGCGTTTTTGTTCGCATATTGTATTTGTATTTTCTTCATTTTAAATGTTGAATCAATTTGGTTTTTGGTTTTTTTAATTTACTTGTCGCTTTGAATTTTGGATGACTGTCAATAGTTGAGGTTAAATAAATAAATGTTAAAATATGCAAATGATAAAAAATCAATAAATAAATAAATAAATATACAAAAATTAAATGAATAAATTAACAAAACACAAATGAAAATATATTAAAGTAACACATGTGTGCTCCTTGCTGCAAATTCTTATAAAGCTGCAATCATGACACCCTTTTTGGGCAATGCTCAATGGCCATAGGGTATAAAATCGATGTCGGTTGGGGGATGTGTAGCTGTAGGCTGCTGGGGAAGTGGGTAAGCCATGCATCAGGCTGGTTAAAAGGGAATACAAAGCAGAGCCGCCTGCCGTTCACTGTGCATCAACAATTAAGCCGTACTTTGTGTTAATAATAAGACACAGAAAATGGCGCGCACTTGGGAATACTCATATTTTTTCACAAATTCGGACTAAAGCGAACCCCAAACCCCACTGCATTGGGGTTTTCCTACATTTCGGTGCTCAAAGGGTGGAAGAGTGTAATAACTTTGAGACCGAGACAATGTGTACAATGCGCAGAAGGCGCCATCTCTCAGCTATATAAAGCATATTTATTTTTGATCAACATAAGAAGTTTAGACAAAGGTTTGAATCTGAAAATGTTGACGATGGAATTTCTTATAATATGCGGTACAATATGTGGCTTAGTACGTCATCAATTTGGGAAAACGATCCAATTTGTACTCGAGTGAGGCCCATCAGGGACCTTCCGATTACGATTCCGTCATTTGGCTGCCGTCGCAGTCTGAGCCTACTGAGGCCCAAGATTGTTTAAATCTTCTTCAATAATATAAATCCAAATAGAATAGGCGATGACCATGTTACATACACAAATTTCAATTAAAAATTGAAAGGTGGAGATAGCACTTCGACAGACGTCGAAGTACTTACAATAAAGTTTAAATTAAAATAATTAAATTTGAATTAATTTAATGCTTTCAAGTTTGGGGCAAAAACATCGATAGCACTATCGATATTATCAATGTTTGGGTGACCACACGATAGATATATCGATGTTTTTTGTCAACATCCATATTTAATTTCATTATGTAACATGAAGTATTGGAAATTAAATAACTTGTTTACATTTAAATTCAGATTAGAAACAGCCATTTGGGATCACTCGTGTATTGCGCGAATACATATTCATATGTATATATATATATTCAATGCACATACTAACATACAGTGGCTCACACCTTATTTCAACCAGTGCTCAATCAAAAGTTTATAGCGCTGTGTGTTCCAAACTAAAACAGATATTTAAATATTTGAAACGCAGATTTATAGGTATGTATCTTAACTTTTATTTCATAAGTTATCACATTTTTAGAATTTTTTTTAATATTTTTTTTGATTTAAAAACTAAAATAACTAAGAAAATTAATCCCACAGCTTATTTCAACCAGCTATTAAAATAATATTTTTTTTTAAAGTGTATGAACTAAAAATTATATATTAATATTTTGTGTGGCCACCCTTCTGGTCAGCAATCATTTTAAGTCTTTTTGGGACTGAGTCGACCAATTTTGGAGTCTCTGGGGGACTAATATTGGCCATTCTTCGACTAATGCCGTTTTCAGGTCCGTCTTATTCGAAATTTTGCGCTTCCGAACTTCATGGTCCAATATCGCCCACAAATTTTCGATAACATTTATATCTGGAGACTGTGCAGGTGGTTTTGCGCCATGCGGGCCATTCCATATGGGCCATGACCGCAAGAATCCCAATGTGTGCCTGATATCATTGTCCTGATAAAATCTAAAGTTGTCACGAATCACCAGATTTTCTGTACTTTGGAGCAAGATTGGCTTCAAAACGTTTGAGCAATGTGTTTGGTCCATAGTTGTCTCCACAAACTCCAAGCCCCCAACTCCAGCTGCCGACATACAGGCCCAAACCATGACGCTCCCACCACCATGCTTGACCGTTAATTTTAATTTTTTTGTTTCCAGCTCAGTTTTGGGTTTTCTCCAAACATAAGAAGCCCCATCAGATCCAAAAATGTTAAATTTGGACTCTTCGCAAAATATAACAGTTCCAGAAGCTTCTTATGTTACTTACAATATTTTTATTGTTAAGAAAAGCTGAGAAACTGAATGAAAATGTTTCAAAACAATTTAATGTTAATTAAATGGGAAACAATCATAATTTGATTTACTTAATTTAAACAAATTAATGTGAAACATTGGCATAAAAAAAAAGAATCCTTTTATGCATATGTATGGTGAGTTATGTATTAATATTTGAAGCAATTCTTTGCGTTTTTGTTGCTGCTCGGGTTGTTGGAATGGCGGTTTTTTAAATAGCATTTCTATGCTGTCTAATAAATTAATGAATATTTGCTCGGCTTCTTATCTTTTTCTAACAACCAATTGCATACTGATCTCAATATGTTATTGAATTCATCTTTAATATTATCTCAACCGTTTTTTATTACGTCTGACTGCAGTTGAACTGCAAGAAATCGTTTTTTATCTAATAATTTTCGTGCTCCTAAACAGATCACCTTAAACCACTTCGATAACAACTTCTGTGCAGAGCTATGAATAATGGGCACGTTACCATAAAAATACTGCACAAAGTAACGTAATAATACTACACAAATATCATACGTTGCAAATTAAAAACTCACTAATAGAATAATTTGTATTACAATAGCACAATCTCGGAGATGTTGCTGTACGTGGCAGAATGTACTGAATGATTAATATCAAATCAGATTGCGATCAATTTGGAGCAAGTGGGCAATCTACATTCCTGCCTATAAACAAAATATTATTCTAATAAATATAGAGTCAAAGGCCATAGTTGTTAGTTTATGTAGTTAGTAGTCCCTTAAGTGTATTATTGTATAATATATTTAACTTAATTAAATAAATAAATAAAACTTTCTAGTGTTCCCGACTGTGAAGTATCCGCTTGCTACTTTGAATAAAAACAAAGCACTTGTGTGAAAGCAACTTGATGACTGAAATATACCACACATACCAAACGTTTACTAAATTACATGCATTTAGAATATTCGGGGAAATTACAAAAATACCATAGAGTATAAATTATTTTTATATAATAATTTCAGTTTTAAAATTACGTAATGGTAAGTAACAAACAAAAAACAAAATGTTTAACTATATCTCTAATATATTGATCCAGACAGTAACATGGCTCTATCAATCCGTCTGTTCACGCTGACCAAGAATAAATACCGTACATAAGACATGGCCCTGTTGGCCCTTCTACGCTATGGTAGCGTAGCGGTATTAAAGTACTCTGGAAAAAAAAGTATATTTTGCGGAAAATGCTAAAATCAAATTATAAACCGCAAATGATTAATTATTGAAATATGCTTATTTCGTGCCAAGATGGAGCCGCCTCCAATAATGTTATATATTGCTAGATCTATGGCTGGACTAAACTATTGCTCCAAGATGGAAATCATCCATGGAAGCTCGCAGTAGTTCGCATTATCATGTCTCTCGACGTCGATGGTTATCAATATGTCATTTGGATTACGATAACCGTATTTTTGCATGCTGCCGAGCATCACATTCTCCGGACGCTGTTCAATCTACCAACAGGGAGGGAGATTAATCGCATTTATTATGTAAGCAACTGAGGCAATATTAAGGGTTAAAAACTTGTCCGATATGAGGCAACAGATTTCATATCTATATCTACAACATAATGTACGTTCCATGGCGAGTTTTAATGGTGTTCTTGCCAATGATTCGGTGAGAGCGACTTTCAGTTGCTCGATTTGTTCGGGAGTTCCATTGAATAAAATTATCAGCTTGCTTTCCCACCACTCTCAACATCCAGATCGAGTTTTTGGAATTTTCTAATAGTTATTTCAGGCTCCTCCGACTGCTCTGTTGTTTCTATTGCATTTCGCAAATTTTTCTCCCTCACCATCAGCATATCATATATAACCATTATTTTTGAGTTATTTAGTTTATATATATGTATATTTTTTGCATACCTTTAAGATTTATAAACTTAAACATAAGTTTATTTAAGAGTATGTATGTACATATATTTTTGAATGCATAATTTATTTATTTGGGAGTGTATCTGTAATATATATTATATATATATGTAAACTGTTTAAGAACAAAAGGCGTCGTCAAATTAAATATGTATGTTCGCTTATGCGCCCTGTTTATTCACTTATTCGATCAAAACTGCCTCGCTTTACATCTTCACAAGTACTTTGTACAAATTATCGAACTAAAGTACTCGAATATCGATTTGGTCAATATGATACAAAATTATATTGGCAGATTAACTAATATCGAAAGAACTGTCGATAGAAATACCGAGAGAGCGTAATGTGTGTATCTACATAAGCATCCTACTACAATACTTTTCAGATAACTGAAAAATGCAATTGATAATATTGCAAGAGTTTAAACAAGAACATAATATGCATTACATTTCTAGTAAATTAGGGTAATCCAAAAATAAGAATAGGTAAATGCATACTGCAAATGAAGCTCTGGACATGTAAAATTATGTCCGTATGATGGTTGCACTGATTGTTCATCCTTAACGGTTTAACCATCGTCCAATTCACCTCCAGACACCAACGATAATTTCAAACAGCTAAAGAAACTAAAAGGGGTTGCGAGGACTGCGTGTTTGTTGGACATGATGGATATCCATCACCCAGGAATACATGTGGGGTCATTTAAAGCGCTTACCTTGGAAAATTAAGTTAAACGATTGCTGTCGGATGGTACTCAGAGATTGTTGCCGGATTTAATATTGATTTGAGGTGCGAACAATGGCTTCGTATATGTTTTGTAACTATTTATTAGGGCCTGCGTTTAAATATGTGTTGTCATTGCATTCTCATCCATCATATTCTCCTCATTTACTTGTATGAGATTCACCTGTGACTGTATTCTGTCTAAGCAGAGTTGAGTTTGTTAAAGCGCCAAACCCAGACAGATATATTTAGCACTTACTTAAATTGCTATCTGAATAATACTTAAATTATAATACGATGTATATAAAAATTAAACTGTTATTTTGTTTATTCTCAGAGATTTTGACTTTTGAAACAGCTCTTGTGTATTTGGTATAATAATAATATTTACTGTTTTTTAAGTTTATACGTAGATAAGACAAATGGAATAAATTCAACATGTTCATGATTTGTACAGAACGTAATTATTACCAGATTTTTTAAAATAGTGTACAAAATACATTTTACTATAGTTAACAATATTTGGTGTATCATGCTATGGTATTGGTGAGAGTAATTCTAAATAACAGTGGATTTAATGCCAGTTTGTAAATTGTATGTATTTCCGTGAATTTCATTAGCAACAACTTTGATTTCCTAACTATTCCTATTATCTTTTTCTTTATTGATTGAAATAAAAATGACTTCTTTTATTTTATTTTGTATACACAAAACTCTATTACTTGAAACGAGGAAGAAGACTCGGATAAATGTAAACACTACCATTTTTAATTTAATTAGCAAGCTGAAAACTTAGAGATATAGAAGACAGAATTATCTCATCACTATTGTTAATTCCCAATGCTACTTTCGATTCGTTCTATATATGCAACGATGTGGAATTGTATCGCCATCGTTCTGAAAGTGCGCTAAATAGGAACATTACTTAAGCGTAAAATTATTTCTGTAAAATAAACAAGCTGTCAATATATAGTAGATAAACCATTTTTACTTTTATTCTAAATGTAAAAATTCTAGTATCATGTTATCGATTTTCGCTTGCCTTGAACTTTGTAGTCCAATTCACCTTTTGCAGATTGTAACAGAATTCAAAGAAACTTGCAAATTTATTAGTTGCTTTGATATAACATAAATGTTAAAATTAGTGAATAACACCATAATTGAATTGATGAGAGTTGTTCACGAATGCGTGCAATGTAATAATATAAACCTGAGCAATCGGATCCGATGTGGAGCATAATTTGGCCGAGTATCTGTCTTTCGGAATTTCGAAGAGACCCATTGGCCTGTCATCATTAGCGTGAGGTGTGCTTTGTCTTCGGATTCGTTGCTCGGTTTAATAGATTTTTTGTTTACTACCTTGCCATAAAACGTTGCTTGCATTGAGAAAGAAAGAAAGTAAAAAAAAAAAAGAGAGAGAAAGAGAGAGAGAGAGAGGGAGAGAGACAGAAGCAGAGACAAAGAGAGAGGGAGTGAGAGAGAGTGAGAAGGAAATAGAGTGAGAAGGCGGGAGAGGGTAAATGGATGACAGAAGAGATTAATCGTGCAGAGCAGAGAAACTTTTAAATAAACTTTAAACAAAGGTCCATTCGGTCTCACTCTTATCCGTCAAATGTTCATGACTGACCCATTAAGGGAAGACCATCAAAACTTTGTGTTAATTGGGCTTTGGACATAAAGCTGTGTGAATTTCTTCAAATCGAACTGAATTTGATGTGATAATTTGGTTGATTGGAACGCACAGATGAACTCAAAGAAAACAAAACCAATGCTCTGACCACAAAATTTGTAGATAAGAAAGTATCAAGTTACTTGTGAACCCAAATTTGGAGAATTTCCTAAAATGAAGAAGAGTTTCGGCTGGTTTATGTGGCCAGGAAATTCAATTTATTTAAAATGAAAAGCAATGCAAGGTCAAGTTTAGTTTATCTTTATTCAATAGTTAACTCCTTTTAATCACATAAATTTTTGGAAAGTCATTCAAGTCATTCATTCCTAGAAATATGATCATTTAAACAAACTATCAAATTAAACAAATAGTCAAAATGGAAATTTTATCAATCATATTATTAGTACGAATACAATGAAAGCTAAAATATTATTGATCATTCTGTTGAACCGAAGCATGATGATCGATTTCAAAATCATTATAAGATTCCGTATTGAAAATAAATGTAATGTTTTCATTTTTGTGACAAGCAATTTATAAATGTATTTTGGAGTTGGAGTTGGACTTTTCAGATGATTACTCAGCTGATTGTCATTGTCTAAGCTCAACTTCTATGTCAAGATCAGTGAAGTGGGGCCAAAGTAACAGCGACCGGCAAAGACACATAGCTCAGCACCGCACACAAAGAGACGGAGACGGAGACGGAGACGGAGACGGAGACGGAGACAGAGACAAAAAACACACAGATACGCAGAGATGGAGCTACTGATTGAGACAGAGACAGAGACAGAGTCACAAGTCAAAGCTGTTACAAGCTTTACTTTCACTTGTGCAAACACAACACAAAGTAAGTTGGATCCAAGAACACGAGTTTGTCATGCCATCAAGCTCATTTGACAGTAGCCTCTGCAGCAGCGAGGGTCATCATCGGCCCAGATGTGGATGTTGTTGTGGCTGTGGCTGTTGCTGTTGCTGTGGTGTGAATGTGCTGTGGATGTGGAGCCGGCTAGTGGCGATGAGAAGCGACGTTTGGACTTCTGTTACGAGCGATGCTCCGGTGCTGCCATCAGTAGCATGTCAGGGGGCAAGCCAAGCGGTCCAAGATATTCAACATAATTCTCGTTTCGGTGCTCGTGCTTATCGGTCTCTCTCCCTTTTCGAATGCTCTCTTTGTCTCTCTGCTTGGATTGATTGACTTTACTTTTGTTATTTTTGTTTTCATTCTGTTTATCAACTTGCCGCTTTCGCGCTTCGGCATTTCAAATTCTCCTACCGTATCCAAGCGATCATTTAGAACATCTTCAAGTTTTTCGGTTTGTTATTCTTCTTTTTTTCGTTGTTCTAATTGTGTTAAATATTTGCATGCCAAGGCACGTGAATTGGCGGCAAAGCAGCCAGCAAAGACAAAGTCCAAATTCTAATGCATTTGCCTGGATCTATGGCTGCCTGCTGCTGCTGGCCAGCATTTGTGGCTCGGGAGCCCATTTGCATAAATGGAATATCCTGCAAAAGGGCTTTCGACTCATGCAGGAGAGAATGCTGAGGAGCAGCCTTGAACGTGCTCATCTCAACTACGGCATTGTCTTCAAATGCAGCACAATGTGAGTATGCCATCGAACTGCATTTGCTATTTTGCTGAATTATTGCCACAAACCCAAACTCAGCTCCGATGTGGATCATGTGTATGAGGGGAATTTCAACTTGCAGCTGGGAGACCTCAGTGGATTCCGACGTCTAAACGCCAAAAAGAAACTCGCCCTCTTCTTGCACGGTTGGAACGATCAGGGTAGTAAGGATTGGGTCCAAGAGTTGTTATTGAGTAAGTAATACGAAACACGACGTCTAGGGGAAATTTCTTTGTTTTCCATTGGTTATTGATTTATGTAACTAAATTCAGATCTCACATACATAGTATTTATTTTAAACATTTCTTACTTCACATATCTAAATTCTGGGCTCATATATTTTACAATTAATTTGCAAAATTCATCCAATTATATCAGGCCGACTTCTCAATGTTTAAAAGTTCCATCATTTATATTTTACGTCGAAAAGGAAATAATTTAAATTGTTATTCAAATAACTGATTTTGTTAAATTACCGATGTATAGCCAAGCATAAGAACATTTATTTTTCATTTCAATTAAATAAATTCATAAGAGGTCATGCTTATTTATTTCACTGAGT
The DNA here is from genome assembly GCA_035047365.1 of Drosophila ustulata. Taxonomy (NCBI): domain Eukaryota; kingdom Metazoa; phylum Arthropoda; class Insecta; order Diptera; family Drosophilidae; genus Drosophila; species Drosophila ustulata. Next base: position 1,389,282 of record JAWNPT010000095.1, read on the forward strand.
AAGCGACTGATTAAGTGATTCGAATAAAACTCGTGTCTTTACCGTTAAAGTTGCAAGCGTTTTACGAAAAACAACAGTCATGATCATCACTATTTTATGGATTTTATTATACAATAAATGTCATTTTTTATTTATGGATATATTCTTTGCAGCAGTCGATCGGGTTCTTTTCTTTTGTTCCCTCCGCAATGACTTCTGTTTCCGAGCAACATTTGCATAAATATTCATAAATCGACCAAAAGGGCGCCAGCTATTAAAACTCATAGTTGATATCATGGCCATTAGAACTATGTTCAACTGGTCATGCAAGTCTGGCTGAGAACTTCAAGTTGAGTTTACCAGAGAGAGCGAGCCCTAAATATACACGAAAAGAGAAAGAGTGGAAGAGAGTTTAAAAATAATTCAAGAGCCAAATACCAGACTTCAATGTATTGGGCGAGATTATTTGGGGTTCCATATACAGCGCTATTAAAAACTATTATTTATTAAGTAGCAATTATTGCATACATGTTGAACAATGCTGAATTAAATGTCGGCAAACTCTTTGCAAAATCTGAAAAAGGAAATATTATTCACTTGGAATTTTTCGACTTGTTGTATCGGAAAATAATTCACATCACCTTCTTTTAAATGTATTGCATTGAACAGCATAGCAGTTACGAGTATGTAAGGAATTAATCCATTTGCGCAATAAACTCTTAACATTTCGTTCACAGGCAGTATTTTCTGTGGCAGAATTTGCTTTTCAACAGCCGACTTTAAAAGTATTTTTTTACAAATTATTTTATGGGCAGAGTAAGATCTTAATACTCGAAGCCCTACCCTTCAAAAAGGTAGCGGATATTTTACAGCTTGCGAGAGTTTCACATCCATTTAACGGAATTTAGTATTTTCCCATTAAAATTGCAATTCAAAAGAAAAAATTGTAAATGTTGTTAGAGTCGAAGATCTTTAATTTGAAATCAACTTCCCCTCTTCGACAGACTGGACAGTGTTCGGCGAGGGTTACAATGTTTGTGTCGTGGATTGGGGAAACCTATCGCAAAACGACTACAAGAGCGCCTCGATGTCTATATTCGATGTTGGTCTGACGGTGGCGGGCATTATCATAGCCCTGGAGGAGATGCGTCCAAAGCACTTCGATCGTCGCAACGTCACCCTGGCAGGCTACAGCCTGGGAGCCCACGCAGCGGGATATGCGGGAGCTGTGCTGCTTGGCAAGGTGGAGCAGATTATCGGACTCGATCCAGCCGGTCCTCTGTTCACGCTGCCAGCGGCTGTGGCGCCCAAGTATCGACTGGACCAAACAGATGCACAGTTCGTCCAAGTGTTGCACACCTCTGGCGGCACTTTGGGGACGAGTTTGAAGTGCGGCCATGCGGACTTCTACCCGAATGGAGGCAAGGCTCCACAGCGCAACTGCTTGATGTTCGTCAATCTGCGAGAAATGCAGAACACAAGTAAGCTGACATGCACCATTGGTTGGTACTGAGCTAATTTGTCTTCTCACTGTCCGACAGATCCGATTGCTTGCAGTCATTCCGCAGCTGCCATCTTTTTCAAGCAGTCGATGGATCCCCAGTATCCCTTTGTGGGCTATCAGTGCGATAGCTATAGAGACTTTGCTGCAGGTCGCTGCAATAACAATAGACGTGCTCGCTTCGGGATTCACTCGCAGCGTCGGACGCAAGGTAGTTTTTATTTCGACACCATGTCAAGCCATCCATATGTGCAGCGACAGCGCTGGGAGCGACGACAACGCTTGAATAGAAAGAAGGTTCGCAATACTCTTGGCAGAGCAGAGAAAATTCCACAGACTACAGAAATTGCCTTGCCAAAGTCCGCTGCAGGAGGTGACCAACTACGCCGACGTTATTGGAATCGCAGCTGGATGCGAAAGCTGCAGCGCAGAAACAATCGTTGTCACTTTAAATAGAAATAAGCGAACACCTTAAATATTGTCGCTAGTGATATTAAATACCAGCGAATTAAATACTAACAGGTTTCAACCAAAATGCATAATATAAAAACTGTAACTTATTATTTTAAATTAAGTTCTTCAATTCATTGTCGCGAGTCGCAAAAACCTTAAACTCTGCGAATTACTTGACAAATTTAAACGAACTCAACTTAAATTTGTATTTGAAAATAATAATGAATAACCTAAATACAAAGCTATTGATATAAGAGTTTTTTTTTAAACCACATGTAATACTTCTAAGCTATTTTTTTTATTATATAATAATTTTTAAAGTACATTACAAATAAGTGTTTAACATATTTGTACGTATTTGTTACTGAAAAATCAGATTCCATCGTTTTTATTTTTAAATATTTATATACATACAAGTATTTAGGAGGATCAGCAGACCAGTCGATTTTACAACTTTCGTCCTACTCAAATTGTGTTTCTAAAATCATATTTAGAAATCTAACGTTTTTTGATAGTAAGAAGCTAAAATTGTTCTCTTGTTGCTAAACAATTTTAGTTGAACACAAAATCAGGCCTGTTGCTTTTGAGCGGGCTCAAACTAAGCAAATACTTTATATATATTTTCTTAATACTTAAGAATAATTCGCTTTATCTCGATCTAGAGTTAGTTCGAGTTTTTAATTTTTCGGAAATATTATTCTTAATTTAATAGTTTTTTCGTTTTGGATTTATGAATATTTTTGCCTATTTTTAGTATTTATATTTCACTTAAAGATTAAGTTTAGGTTGTTTTCTTCAAATTAGAATGACTGGCATAGGAGTAAAGCAACAATTATGGATCAATGTCATTAAGTATTTAGAACGGAACCGTATTGTTCCACTGTGCTTTGTTTTCCGAAATCTCGACACTATGCTGCGAACAATTTCGTGGTCAATGGCGCCAATTGTGTCGCCACTGTTGACAACAACCTAGCCAATGTCGTTAATTGTGTTGTCCATGTGGTTACTGGGAGAGAGCCTACGGATTTTGGTTAGTCATGTAATCTGAAGTGAATATTGATTTTTATCAGCAGATTCAAAAATCGGCATTGCAAAACATGTGTATTTAACGTTACTTTACTTTAATACCTTTCATATTGGGAAGAGTGCAAAAGTGAGTGGAAATCAATTCTTTAAATTCTTGCAACATGCATCTTAAATCCAATAATTAATTACAATTTTTGTAGAGAATATACAGTCATGTAAACACTTTTCCTGAAAATACTTTCCTTTTTCATTTAGAAACTTGTCAGACCTTCACTTATTTTTATGAGAATCTTCTTTTGAAGTATATATTGTTTTTTATTTTATATATTAACTCAATAACTACAAATTATTTCACTACCGTTTACATCACAAAATGTGTGCTATACAATTACTTTCAATGAGTTACTCGCCATAATGTACGTTCTCATTACTCATTTCAGTGGGTTCTTGTTTTATGTAAGGTTCGATTTGACTCTGTTTGATGTCGAATCAACACCGCACAGTATGTCGTACACCTGCAATTGACGGTGATACACTCGTATTCTAAGTAATTAAACCCCACTGTACCTCTTTTGGCCTGTTATTCTTATACGAATGTGCATGCACACATATGTACATAGCGTACATAGTAGAAGTGAGCGTTCATAATTAAAAGACAGTGTTGTCTAGTGGCAAAGGGGTGTGCCAGCGGTGCAGCGCTGCTCGGGCTCACAATCCGTATTCCATGGACATAACAGTGGCGGGGACTGCACCCAGAACTGGGCACTGGGCAGTGGGAAGTGGGAAGTGGGAAGTGGGCACTAGGCCCTAGACCGGTTGGTATCAGGATCAATAGAAATGAAACTCGCATAAGTCATTTGAAGTCGACGGCAGCAACAGCGACGACTGCGCCATAAATTCGAAAACAGGAAGTAGCTCACAACTCGCAGCTCGAGTGAAGAGTGGAGAGCGGAGAGTGGAGAGTGAAGAATGGGGTACGAATATGCAGTAAAAGCAAAAACAAAAACAAAAACAGCAATAGCAACAGCAGCAGCAACAAAAACATCTGAGAAAGCCATAGTTCAGAGAGCTCGCTCTGAGATACCCGGTTGTCAATTTTAGACGATACAAAATATGTTTCACATCTTAAGAACATTAAGAACTGTTATTAGAACAACTTGAAAAGTTTATAAACTGAACGATTTATGACCTACTTATATATTAATATTAGCCTCCAAGTATATCATCGAGGGACCATTACGACCTCGATTATTAAAAAAAATTAAAAAAATAAAAAATTAAATGTAAGAATCGATTAGAATAATATGATTCCTATGATACATGTTTCTATAATTGTTTAATTGCCAACCAAAATACCAAAAAAAAATAATAATCAATTTTTCTGTAATTTTCATTATTATTATTAACACACCAACTGCTTCAAAATATATTGAGCTTATTGCAAAATTGTAAAAAAATTATTAAATCAGTTTTATTATTAATTTTGTGTAAACAATAAGCTTATAAATGCATGCTGTGTGTTTGGGTTGCCAAAAAATAACAATCTATATACATTTTTCGATCTGCTTTTTAAACTGATTACTCTGATTTGCAGTCCCTGATATTATCCGAATAGAGAGATAGACAGATGCACATGGCTATGTTGTCCCGTCCCATTGCATCAAGAATACTTCAATAATTAATACCTAAAAAGGGCGCAGAAGCCTTCTTCTGCCTGATGGCACCAAGCTATAATACCCAAATAGCTTATAGGTAACGGGTATAACAAGAAGCAGAAATATAAGTAGTGCAAGTCTCATGTAGACTTCAAAAATTAACTACTCCAAGTAGCGCTGGAGCGGAGGGGGAGGGCCAAGCTGACGTCAAGTTGTAGAAAATTATGTTTTACAATGCGAAAATTGAATTTCAGGTTTTGTTTTCGCTTTTCATGTTGTTTTACGATTAACTGTAAACTGCAGAGCTACAACAGAGGAGAAACAAGGATAACATGCTCCAACTTTGTTGCAACTCTCTGTGTGTGTGTGTGTGTGTGTGTGTGTGTGTCCGCCAAGCAACGGTAGCGGTAACGGCATATGATTGTCAGAGTCCTGTTTTCAGCTTTCATTTTGGGCAAGCTTTTGTCGTTGCTATGGGCCAACAATACTATAGGGAAGTCATTCCCACACTCGAATTCGTAGTTGTATTCGTATTCGTACTCGATGTCTGACTAAGTCGGCACAGAAATATTTACAAATTGCACAACGGCAACGGTTTTTTTGATATTTTTGAATGAATTCCAATTTCGCATGTTTTTTACTCGAAGTGCATTGAATGGAAACCATGATGTTGTCCGATTCCATTTAGAGACTGCTAATTCGACGCTATAACATATTGGACCACAATATCGGCAGTTCGCTTTATGGATTAATGTACTAAAAATCAGTCTAAATCTATATTTGTTTATATAACGGATTAGTATTGCATAGACTTCCTTTCTGTCTCTGTACTGAAGATAGTTGTGTACCTGGTGGAAGGATATTTTAACTTAGTGCCAATAGAAAATGTATGTAACAGGCATATCCGACCCCATAAAGTATATACTATATATTCTTGATCAGTATCAACTGCCGACACGGTATAGATATGCCCGTCTGTGTGAGCTGCCAAATTGCATTAAAACACTTGCTATTGCCAAGTTTGGTCTAGGTTTTGGCCACGCCCCTTTCTGCCTCTTTTCTAACGAGCGTAAATATTGGGCTAGAAATCAGAAAAGGTATTCAAGAAACAAAAATCAGATGCTGTTCGCTCTCAGTTGATTTTGTTCATTATGTTTTTTAAAGTATATTCGCATACAAAAAATACATTTTGGTATACCTTAATGGTATATTTTAAAAAGTGATAAGTGTTTTGCATTCTCTCAAAATGGATTAGGTCATCTTACTATCGAGCACACTCGATTGTAGCTTTCTTACTTGTTTTAAGTTAATTTTTAATAAAAACAGTTTCAAATCAAACACATACCAGATTCGAAGTGATGGTAATAAAAACTATAAATCAAACATGGGTCCTTCTTTTTGTCCCACATATTCATAACAAACTATAATGCGTGCTAATTTACAATAAGTAAGGAATAATTATGGATAGATATGGCAGTCAGGGTTATGCCATAGTTTGGTTTATACTTCATGAACTCTATTTTATTCAAAGACCTTTAGAATTACAATAACAAATGCACCGACTGCCTTTTTTATTTACAAAATTGCAAGTTGGTGGGTGGCAAGAAAATTTTTTAATTCGCCAGTCGAAAAAGTTTATTACTAAAAGGAACATTGCGAAAATGTTATTTGACAATTGCCAAAAAAAAGTGTGAAAGTCCACATGCACATTAATATTTATTACCTAAATCACAAACTGTTTTAAAGTCCTAGAAAGTTTTCCTTTTTTGCCATAAGAAGCAGTTGGCCTAGCCTCATTAATAAATATGTAGTTTGCTGGAATTACTTAGTTGCAATTACATATAGTATTCCAGTTTATATATCCAATGTCTGATGAGGTGAATCAACTATTTTTATGAATGCTTGTCCCAGAGACTGAATTGCAGTTTTCTACGCGAGCATTCATCAATTCATTTTACATTTCCTCTCTGAATTGCTTTGCCATTTTCAGAAGCAACGCATTAACGCTGGCTTAGCACTCGCCAATTTAACCACCGTGCACCTGGTGCTATCCGTGTCGTAGTTGTGACGTGATCCTGGCAAAGTTAAGTGTTTCTTTAGCTTAATAACGGAAACATTTTAGTTGCTGGTTGCTGCCTGGGCGATAGACGCCAACACATAAACACATTCAAATGCTTCCGACCATGTGTAATAGCTGTACAGCGCACAAGGACGAAGCCAGGACGAAGCCAGGACGAAGCTTCGGGCTTGAGGCAACCAACCGGCTCCTCCTGGCGCCTTTTGCTCGCTCCTGGTGGCTTCTGGATTCTGTCATGTGCTTGTGCGCAAAAAAGCCCTCTAGTGGCTGTAAATAACTCACAGCAGGTGCCGTCGTCGTCGTCGTCGTCGTCGTCGACTCTGAAGACGTCCCCAATGCAGGCGAACGCTTAAGAACAAGAAGGCAAAGTTGCAGGACGATGTGCAGCCTGCGGCAACGTTTTCTTTTGATTACATGCCGAGCGGTCTGGCCATTGTTCTGCTGCCCTTCAACAAAAACCACACCATACCACATCGCAGCGCACCTCCTCGCACTGTGGCTCAAAGAGTGGGTGTAAGTGCAAATGAGCATGAAAGATGAAATATTAATCGCCGGGCTGTAGGTTCCCTAGACGCTGTTCTTCGACCAGTGTCCTGCGACTGCGATGGCGATGGCGATGGCGATGGCGACGGCGATGGCGACCTGCAGTCATTTTCAAAATGCAATTTTCACTAAAAGCGTTCATTTGGCAGTCAGGCCGCTGTTGAGGCAGGCAGCCAACTGGACAAGTCCACCCTTGGGGGGAAACTGTTGCAAAAGAAAAACTAAATGTTCTAGTCGAGAGTGCTCCACTGCGATAAACCGTGTGCCTATCCCTACCATAACATATATATGTAAGAGTATGCATAAATTCTTGACGCTGACTGACTTTCCGACTGAACAATCAACGAGCTGAAATAAGAGGCGAGAAGAAAGGCAAGCAACGTGCCTCAAATTTGCTTATAACTTCATTTTTATGGTGCAGACGACGTTTTTGCCAATTTCTAGCTGCAAGAGCAACAAATTCGGGATCAAAGTTTGGGTGAAGAAGCGTCCTTGCTTTCTCATCCATATGTCAACACTTTGCTAAGATGCCAGATGCCAGATGCCAGATGCTAGAAGCGAATATGCCACATTTTGAAGGTAAGAACACCATCGTTCTCTTTTATAGTATTCTTATTTTTTAAAATGTGCAACAAAGGCAAAAAAAAATAAAAAAATAAATGTATGTGTATATCAAGATCAAACCAAACCAAGATTTTAATCTTTACTTTCTTTTAAGACTACTCAAATTTTATTCAAGATTGAAATCTTGTTTTAAGATTTTATTAAGAACGGAAACTTCTCAAATTCAATAATTGTACTCTGTTGTGTTGTAATTACCTCATTCTACTAATAGACCTTTTTAATTTTAACTCTGCGGTTGTCGCTGTTAGCTCAATAAGTAGAGATGTCGCGAATTATTTTTCAAGTGATCGAAAGTCGTTCTCCTCGATTCGGATATAAAATGAATATTTTAAAAATATGTAGTTATTAATTTAAAAAAATTATAGTAAAAAAGTTGAATATTTATTAAAGATTTTTCTGTTGTTATCTTTAAATAGTTTTGCTGCATTTTCTGATTTATGACTACATTTTTCTGCTCGCATCCCATTGGAACGCTGTCCAAACTGCTGTTCAAGTTCAAGTTGGCTAGTACTGAATATTTTTATTACTAGCTTGGGAATCAAAACATAATTATTGTTATCATAGTTTCAGAATTGTTGCTTCGAAACATTATAACCGCTTCTCAACAGGCGCCTACTAAATTCACTTAAAGTTATTGTTATGGATTCAATACTCTAGTTGCTACTCTCAGGGACCTCATTTGATGATCAGGCACTTTTTGCAAATAATCCACATCCCCCTCCACAAAGGCAGACCTTTTATTCAACAAGCGATACAGTGCACTATAGTGCACTACAGTGCGATGTTCATCATCGACATTCTGCAGTATAACACAGTTGAAATTGAATTGACTCTTCTAAGAAGTGGAGGTCCGTTAGAAAATAAGAACCAAATGTTAGCTATATTTTGTAAGATATTAGCTCGGTGTAGTTGTGTTTTCGAACTCGCCGGGATCATTCTGTTCAGTGTAAAATTTGTATTCACCCGAGTCGTTGAGTCCATTCATACATTAAATTTGCTTTAACGCACTTTATATTCGAAATTATTGATCTTTACATTTGAATTTGGTCTGAGGATGCAAAATCTGAATGGTGAGTGGCGTCGGAAAAGGGAGACGGACGTCATCTGCAGAAAGTGCATAATCATCTGATCATCATCTGAGGTCGCTGGCAGTGTAAGTCATTGTGAGACACCAGTCCCCCTATAGAGGTTTTGTGGCTTGTTTGTTGAAATGTGCTAATTTTTCGTATGCAACCACATTATTTTGTTTTTCATATTTTTGTTATTTTAATTTGTTTTCTTTTAATTTTAAATAAACCAGTTTTCCACGGAGCTTCACCACCGCTTTAAAGCACTTATTATTATTAATTTGTTGTTTTGCCTCCTGTCGCTGAATTAAGAGGAGGTATGGATCCTCTCAGGGATCGAACCAACGACCTGAACATCTACATTCAGACGCTCTAACCCTGGACCACAACCTTAGATGAAAGACATTAAAAAAAAAAACATCTTGTAAAAATAAATAATTTAGATTGTTCCATACACAACATTACATATTTGCTATATTATTAGCAACTTTTTTTTTCATTTTCTGCAATGTTCTAAAATTATAACATATGTCATGTCAATATTTAAAATTAAAGCTTCATCGTCCAATACAGCCTTCACACATATTTTTGTTTTCGTTTATATAAAATAAATGGATCAATTCAATTTATTTGGCTTTACATCAAAATAACTCGGTGAGATAATTTTGTTTCTGAAATTGATTTCATTCAAGTCTGTGGTGCAGGGTTAGAGCGTCTGAATGCGGTCCAAGATAGGATCTATAATTCTTTTCAATTCAGCGACGGATAAATTTTATGCTACTACTAGTATATAAAATATGTGTTTTTGTTGAAATTATTACAAAACCGGAGAGAGATATCCAAACTATTACAACAAAATCGGCAAATCGGCTTGACTCATTGATTTTATACCACCTACTTCCAATTAATTAGTTGGATGAGTAATTACGTTAACGGATTGTAATAATAGCCAAACATTAAATTTCATAATCTCACTTTCTCCGACTCCACTTACCATATTCAAACAATTTTACAGACACATAGAATAATTTCGACCTTTTCGGGTATATTTGTAGTACATTTTAAAAACACTTAATTTCCAATAAACTGATCGATGGTGTAGTAGCTTGATATCAATCTTCAAGAGTGTTGATTTGAAACTTGGCACTCAGCATTCTAAGATTGACCAGTTGACTCAATAAACTGGCTGAGTGGATGGCTGACATACGACCTATGGGAGACCTTAGGTAATATAAATGATGTTGGTTGTGGAAAAACAAAAGCTCGACGAACTTGGTCATGAATTATGGCAGCTGAAATGAGAAAAACTTTGTGCTTAGATTGCCTAGAAATTGGACGATAATGCTACGCATAGATAAGCACAGATGTCGAAAGTTTTGATTGAAATTAATAATTTCCAATTGCTGTATCAAGCGGAGAGACTGAGAGTGAGCGTCTTGGTGCCAGTGTGTCTATGTCCTGTGTCCTGTGTCCTGCTCTCCTTGTCCCGCTCTCCTTGAACTTCCCCTGGTGGAAAGTTGTCAATTTGTGCAAGCTGCTTTGACAGCACCTCCTCTTTCTGCCGCTCTCACTTTCTGCTGGTATCCCGGCTGCTTGTTGGCTCAACCGACCCCACATCAAGTCCAAGTCCCCTGCCACCTTGACTGTCTTACACTATCTAACTAAAGCCTAAATATCCTGGCAAGCCTGAATGGATGTCAGTTTGTTGTTGCCAGAAGTTTTATTGCAGGCACTCTCATCAACACGACTCTGGCCAGAGCTGGAGTCAAAGAACCAAACCCGAGCCGGATATCGAGTCAACAGTTTGCAAAGCAACCATCTCCCCCCCCATCTCCGCTTGCCACACTTGCCCCGCTTTTGACCCCATGCCGAGACTGATACAGCCGCTGTTGTTATTGTTATTCCTGTTGTTGTTTATCGTGACATATTTGCAGATCCCAACAGTACAGTACAAATGCGGAAGTATGCTCTCTTTAGCTTGTTTCCTGCTCCCGACAACGAGGCGAAGCTGTTGCCATCGCCGTTGCCGTTGCTGTTGCTGCTGCCGCTGCAGCCTGCAGCTTCATTCTGTTGTATATACCCCTGCCATTCTCTTTAGGCCACCCGTCTCCTCCATATCCACTTACCATTCTATTCTGCCGACATCGCAGCAGACCCACTACACTTAAAAAAATGGTCAAGTCCAGAGAAAAACTACAGCATCGGGACTGCGAAAATTTCAAAAGTGAATAGAGCGCAATAATTTCGTTAATTAAAAACAAAGTTCTTAAAACATTTTTGATCGGTCATTCGTGAATCAAGATGGCTCTCGAATTTTAAATAAAGTCAATAAAATATACAGAAATAAAGTAAGAAAAAAAAGTAGATTATGGAGAATTTATTGTTCCCAAATTCAAGATTGAATTTTTTTTTTAATTTAAAGTCTTCTTTCAAAGTTGAAATTCTCGCTGTGCACTGCTATTCACAACTGCTGCTTAGAGCACAGCGCACGAAAATTTTCAATCAAAATCAGACAGCGTGAAACCAGAAATTCACAACAACTCTTTGCTGCAGTCGTCATAGCCGCATTCCGCCTTTGGCCGATACCCTTTTCAATACAGGCTTCGCTTCGCCAACGACTTGCCAACGACCGGCGGCCGTTCGATGCTGCAACTTGAAAAGTTTTAAGTGCAACAGAGCAAGCAGAACTGTATTCAAATGAGAACGCTTTAGTCGAGCATGCTCGCCACCAAATACCCTGTGACACCGTCTAGCACTCTTTATCTGCGTATTCTTCTGTTGTTCATCCAATAAATGCGAGCTTTATCACTATTCGATTTCTGTAAAAAACTGGTCTCTTTATTAGTCTTGCTCGGGGTTTCCCTGAAGGAATGATATACATTTCGTATTTTAATTCAGTCGCACTGTTGGCCTTTGTAGAAATTCGCTTAACAGTATAAATACTGATGACTTGAGATCGTAATATTGCTTGGCCGAAAAACATTTCATTGCCAATAGCAATAAGCAATATTTAAAGATTAGGATTATTCTAGAAAAACGTATTATTACTTCAAAAGAACAATTCATTTACCTAAACTGGCATTAATAGAAGCTGTACGAAGTGTACTTACGTACGAATTAGCTAATTTACTGGAAAATATGTGTTGAAATCAATACGAAATTGAAGAGTTCTTGTGGAGATTCTTCACACAGTTGGACTATAGCCAAAAAAAAACGTTTTTTTGACATCATTACCAATTTTAAAGATAGAAACATGAAACTTTGTACATATACTTAAAAAATAAAGGTAGAATTTCGGATTTATTTGATTATTCAGTTGGACCACGCCTTCCATCCCGCCCACCTTACCATCCGGTTAAAATTTTCGAATTTTTGTCTACAATTATGTTTTTAAATATTTTAATGTAATATATTTTGGAAATATGTAATTTATGTATTTTAGTAAATGCATTTTTAGCAATTTACATTTTAAAGTTGATTTGGATCCCTGCAAAATTAAATCAAACATTAGTTAGAGCACAATATTAAGTTTTGTGACACCATACCTTGATACCCAGTTAATAATTTATTCGTCCCAAAACTCTTCCTCCAACTCCAGGGTATGCAGCCCGAAAATTTCGATTTCATCATCTCGGCCTTCCTCCGCCTGATTATTATTATTGTGTTCCCATGCCCCTGTTCATGAAAGCTCAATATCCGGAGATTCCAAAAGAGCTATAACTTCTGTCGGTATCCGTTTTTTATGGCTTAATCCTTGGCGTTCCTTCAGATTTATAGTAGAAAGCAGTGGGTCAGAAGAATCTAATGCTCTGTTAATCACGTCTGACATAGTATTTAGGCGGCTGCTAGGATAGCCTATCGCGTTTGTATAATTTATTGCGCGCTTCTGACGCATTTTCTTTGAGAGCTCCTAGAGGAAGAACGGATGTTTCCATAATTTGGTGCCCATGTACCAATACCTTGTGCACAGTTGGAGACATTGGATACCACTCATAAGTTTAACGTATAAGTTAAACGTTTTTGTACATAGGTCTTTAAATTTTCCTGGGCATACCTTATACTCACAAGATATGGCAATTACAATGATATACAAATTTTTCAAAATGGTCTCGTTAAAATTAAAAATTGTTGATAAAGTTTTGGCATCTGAAAAGGCTCTTCTGGCGGTATTTCCATCGTTGCTATTGCCACATCCATTTTGCTTGGGATTGTCTACGTTCAGACCCATTTCATCCCACAATCTCCGTTGAATAGTTTGTTTCCGTAATGAAACCTCACTTTTGTCAGAACCTGTGACTCGCCATTTTTTTAGGTCAATTCTGTACGATACTTTTAACACAAACTCGAAGAATCGTATCCATGCATGCAGAGGGCTTACTCCATATTTAATACTATCAGTATAGATCTGAAAGTTTATTGAATCAATATTTTTTGTCTTCAAAAGTTGATTTGGCCTAGCACCACATAATGGGCAGGATTGGCACGAATTGGTACCAGTTATCACATTTAAAACTTTGCCATCGATTAAAGTCAAATGTGCTTCATATTTCACTACTATTTTTTGGTTTCTGCAATTGTACGTGTGCTCTTCGAGTTTTTTTATTTGCTCATCCAAGTTCCTTTTTTCATTTTTTATGAGTTCAGTAAATTCCCTAATAAATTCCATTTTGAGGGGCCGCAGAATCTGACTGATTGTGGGGAAGGATTTAACCAAATAATTTGATTTTGGCAATCTATTAATTTTAAGGGAATTATTGTTGTTACAAATAGTGATTGATCCAATCCAACAGGCTTCTCCGTGTGAAATCGCTGTTTGTATACTTTGTCCTGTTGACCCATCGAACCCATAGCTGACAATTAAATTGCAATGCGTTGCATGCGAATGAGCAATTACATCTTTCTGCATTTCAAATATGCGGTCAGCAGAATGGTTTAATAAAGTCTGCAGCGATACTTCAACCTTCGTTTCAGAATAAGTTATTTTGTCTTGTTCCGGTCTGCATTTCAATTTCATCTTTGTAAGTTCCAAATACGGCGGATAAATATCGCATCCATGCAGCTTATTCATGGCTTTCATATTAATGTATTGTTGTTTTGTAAGATTATTTTCTATCGAAAATGCTAAAGCCTTTTCAGGACTTATTTTGATGATCTCATTCTGCTCAAATTGGTTCGCTATGCCAGCTATGTTTTCGCTCTTCAATGCTTTCTGCAGTAAAAGAGAAGTGTCGTCCTTTTTTATTTTTTTTGCAGATACAGAAGCCGACTGCAACAAGAGTGTCATTGAATTTTCTGTTTCATTGGCCAGTTCAGAAGCTAATTTTCGCTGTAACCTTGGTCCTGCCTCAGTATACGTCAAGCGTTTGCGACCAGGCTTTTCGCGTGGAATATCATCTTTAAGAAACTCAATTTTTAATGAGGATTCAAGCCATTGCGCATGCTTTTCTTTAAAGCGGTCCAGCATTCTGTTGCATTTTGGCATGTTAGTGTTAATGAATCCAAAAAACTGCTTAAGCTTATTTTTTATTAAGTTTTGCTGAACATCACTTAATTCAGTTTCATCGATATTTTGCAAAACAAACTGCTTCACAGCAGCTTGTTGGCGGTTGTTGTCGCTCCAAACATCAAGTAACGTTGAATGGCAAAACGTACATGCAACTAAATCGGACAAAAACGTTATCCACTATTTGATTGTTAACAGTTTAATTAGTAACATTCAGTTTTTAAATTGCCTCAACTCACAAGTTACACTCCACAGAAACACAAAGACATTTGTTAGCAGCGACCTAAAAACATACCGACAACACATTGAACAATTGGACAATATATCACATGTACTAAACATTTAGAGTTTATAATTTATTTTACATACCTTGACGATTGAATTCCATAAAAAAGCTTTTTTGTTTTGTTTACAATTTCAACATAAATCTCACAGCAAAAATCACAAGCTTTCGCGCCTTTTTTTTTTTAGTGTAGCCAGATCATAGTCTGTTAATTTTGACAAATAACATAATACCACAAAATTCCAAAAAATAATTAATACATGTTTTACTGTTCTTAAAGTATACTAATTCAGAAAATAAGGTAAATTTGATAATACGGAACAAACAAAAAAATGTAAAAATGCCAAAAAAACAGACTTTTTGCCTATTGTGAGTTGGCCAAAAAAATGAAAAAAATATATAATATAATAAAATAATGTTAATCGCTTAAATACAACAATAATTCGATATTTACATATATTTGTAATTTGTCGTTGTGTTTTGATCGACTTAAACACAATTATTGCAATGCAATTATTTGCACAATTTTTAATTGGCAAATTACGTATACGCAATTTTACAGACTGTCAACGTTTGGCAAAGCAAAACAGAAGAATCAAACGCTTCACGTTCTAGCAATGGTTGTCACTTGAAAGAATTTTATTGTACTGGTATTTTAAAACAAATGTGTGATTCTGCATCAGAGTTTGATTAGCGGTAATACATATAAACAAATAAACCTATTCGCCAAATTATCGTATATTTATTGCACATGAATTTTCGAAATCTAATTGTGATCGGTTGACAAATTATTAATGATATTAAAACAATTTCGTAATTTTTTAAATTATTTTTGTTTGTTTTTTAAGAATATATAAGTTATTTTGCATTCTCTTAAAATGAGAAGCGAGTATTTCGCAGTCGGGCACTGTCGACTGTGGCTTTCTTTCTTCTTGCCGAATTGGGACATTTATCCTAAATTTATATGAACAATAATATTTAATTATCGTTACACCCATATACATATATTATTGTAGTTGTCCTAGTTAGATAATGATATTAAAAAGTACCCATTCTGTAAAAACAATGCATTGTATCGACAATCAAAGAAATGTACCGAGTGCGCCTTTGAAGATGGCCTTTAATTCGAAAGTAATTCAAAGGATGATTCATTATTTTGAGAATATGGATATGATAATACATTGCATGTACAATGTGTACATACCACATCCTGGGTGGCGAACTTATGCTATTTGTATGCTCAATCAAGTTGAAAAACTTAGGCAATGACCATTTATTTTCCGTTGTCGCATTGGGCATGAAGCCCGATTCCCAGCAGATGCACCACACGTTGCATTTTTCGTTTTTGGCAAATGCGCCATTACTTTTGCTTTAACTTGCACTTAGCCGCTGACAAAGCATGAGCTCAGCATGTACGAGCATACGAACGGAATGAGAAACGCAAGAGGGGCAAAGGTGAGGTGCGGAGAAGGAGCTGGCAGGAAGGGAGGAGAGTGAGAGAGTGAAAGCGCAGCGAGCGTAGAAAAGTCGAAGTCACAGGCATCATTACTCTTGGCAGGCAGTCGAGCACAGTAGTTGACAACTCTGTGTATTGGCTGCCATTTTAGAGAAAGACAAATATAGCACATGTCATTGACTGCGGTGCAAGAAGCAGAGAAGAGAGGGAGGAGCAGAGAGCAGAGAGCAGAGAGTTGACTTGCTTGACGTTGAGGTTGAGTCGGAGCAAGAACAGTTGCCTGAACTGCCGCCGCCTGCTGTCTATGACTTATTCATGTCAACCGCTGACAAACGGCTCGCTCGACTCGGCTCGGCTCGGCTCGGCTGGGATCATCTGGCAGCGAGCGTGGAGGAGAGCGTGTCTGGAGCAGAGAACTCAGCTCAACTGAACTGAACTCAACTGAAGTTAAAAATCTCAATCAGAGAACAGCACTAAGAATCACTTTGCCAATGCCAATGCCATTTGCCATCGCATCGCATCGCATCGCATCGCCATTTGGCGTTTGGCGTTTGGCAAACTTTTGCACTGTCTGACACACGCACCCACGTAAGATACAACACAACCATACATACATAACATACATACTATATGTATGTGTATTCGTTTACTAAGCAAAGCAAAAGGGACAGAGGAAGTACTCGTACTCCCCACTTCCCCACTTCCACTTCCTCTGCTGGCCTGAAGTCTGAAGTGCCCATATATCTTTTCCAGCAGTGCGCTCAAATTACACTAAATCACAGCCAAACAAATTGAATTTTAATTCACCGTCCACAGGTAAGGCAAGGCCGCAATGCAGCGAGCGCACCAAAGAAAATCACTTGAAAATCTTGCTACAGTCGAGCGTTGCCAAAATGACGAAGCAGCATTCAGTCTAGGATGCTTCAAAGTCACATCAACTTACATTCTCTCTCTCGTTCCTTCTGTCTCTCTGTCTGACCGCCCATCGGGCCACCTCTTTTTTCACTTAGGCGCCGTTCATCTCCATCTTATTGCCACTCGGGCGGCACCCACAGAGATCCGAGTAGAAGTACATATAAAGGCTGACAAACAATGCAGCCTCTGCGGCCAAATCGGTCCAGCATTAAATTATACATGTTTGTGTGTGCTTGGAGCCGCCTTGAAATTGCACTTAGACCTGCTTGCAGCTGTGCGAAAAAAATATGCAACGTTCGCTATAAATGGTCAACAGAATTTCTGAGTGCGAAATGATGACTTTATTCACATTGATGAGATTGTTTGATATCTTATGTAATATAGTATTATATTATTTTGAATACCTTTTCCGACAGTAATATATCTGAAAATTACATTATCGTGATGATTCAAAAATATCCAGATGCATTACGATTGGGCTATGAGCATTAAGATTATTTGTTTTTTGAGCTTATTATCGTGTTTTTCGTCAACTACAAAGTTGTTCGTTTAAGTACGTTTGTAATCTATTGGAAGCACCCTTGAGAGATAAATGGAAATAGGAGAAACCTAGAAATATACGAGCACATTTGCGAGTGGCTATATGTCTAATTTCTAACAAGTGGGATGAAATATTCCACTTCGTTGCAAAATATGTATGTAGAAGCTTGCTCGAACCTCACATTCGCACACATTGTAAATACACAGAGAAAAAAACTTTCTAAATTTCCGAAAATCTTGAACTAGTAGAAAAACGACTTCCAATAAAATATAAAGCGCATTTTTTTTATAATATTAAAATTCATATATTATATATTATATATTATTTATTGTTCGAGTGGAGTTTTAACATTTCAACATCAATCAACAATCAAATTATATCATCATTTTATTGCACATATTGAAGTACACAAAAAACCAAGTCTGTCCATCAAAAATATTTGCGGAAATTGTTTTTCTTTTGTTGGACTTTTTTATAAGGTGCTAAATTTTATTTAATTTTTTACACGACTTAAGTTCTTAGATAAAGTTGATAAATATATTTTAGAATTCAAAATCTGGTTTAGAGAATAAAATTTCAAGAACATATATTTAAAAGCGTTATGCTTGTGACATAATAATTTTGTTCTTGTTTTTAGAACTTCCTCTTTCTCCAAGTGTATCTACTCGCATATTGACACACATTGACAGCCTATGTTGATAGGGTACTTAAAGTGTTTGTCATACAGTCACGCTGCGTTTGCCAGAATTTTCCCAGTGGCAACATCGCCATAGCCACAACCCTCATTCAATAGCCGTGTTGCGAGTTCAAAATGACTGATGGCGGTATACTGCAGCATCGGAGACGGAGATGGCGATGGAGATGGAGATGGAGACCAGCACATCGTAGAAGAAGAGCTCCATCGATTTTTAGATGGAAGAACGAAAGACTAATGAGGCGAACAGCCTAAAAGCTGCAGAACGAGAGGTTATCCGCTTTGCAAAAGAAAATGATTTAGTATGTCAGCTAAGGCTAGAAATTCCTTTGTGTAGGAGTTGGTTTTAAATAAAATGACTTATTTTGTTAGCACTCCTACACTTATATTGGATACGTTATTTACGTTATTTGTGGTACCATAAGTATAGAACAAAAACCCACTTGAGCAACACAAAATAAAGTGGAAAATCGTTTTGATTTGGATAGACAAATATTAAGTTTTCATATTTATATACTAATATTACTATATAGCTTTGTATTTTAATGAATTTGGTATTTGAAAAACATCCGTCTCAATAATACAAATTATATAGAAAATATTGCAATTCTCCGATGCATATTTTCCCATTCGATAATATTTATATTGCCTAATCAGAATTTATTAAATTACATTTCTCATCAAATAAGTCAGCCTAGAATTTGCAAGTCCAATCTAGAATATCTTGAAACAGCGGAACATCAAAATAAAGTATAACTCAAAGATGTACGATACATATTACGTTGCAGTATTTTAGACAGTAAATATTTGCGATCAAATGTCTTGATTTTCAGCAACTTCAAATCTTTATTGTGCTCGCAGAAGCTCTGCACTCCATTTGACAGCACTAGTTCTGAGCTGGTTCACAAATGCGAGTGACATGCGATCCCAGCACATTAAACACCTGGCCAACAACAAACACTCTAACAAATACTATAAAGCAGACGTCTCATCTTTCGCCGCCAACACTCAAAAGTGCAGTGGTCGGTTTAAGAGGCATTAATGTTAATGTTCAAGTGCGAAGTCAAACACTCACAGAGTTCTCCAGCAAAAGACTTGTCAACAAAAGGTGCTTGAGCCTCGACCTCTTCGAGGTGGATGGGAGGAGGCTTGTCACTGGCTTTTATTTGTATTTCATCTGCCATATGCTGGTGTAAATACGTTGCACTCCATAATTGCAATAAATTGGCAAATCAAACAAATTAAATAAATTGCTAAGTTTTCGATTTGTCCGTCAGACAATCCCGAGACGAGCAGTTGGCTCCGAGTGTGCAAATCCCAAAACACCAGAACGGGTATTAGTAAATTCTTAAATTGCCTTGGCTGGCGTTCAACATTGCTCCGCTGGCTGGTTGCCTTTGGCGTTGGCGTTGGCGTTGGCGGTGGCGTTGACATGAAAACATGCACACCTTGCCCTGGCTGGGCTGGGCTCGGGCTGGGCTGACACGACAGACAACCAAGGCTGGACACCATTTAGCCACCTGTCTAAGAGTTGGCCATACACAATGATTTGCGGCGAAGTGGAATGGTGTGGCGTGGAGGCATCATCACACCAAACCAACTTATTTTCAGTTGCACGCCATTCAATGTGAGGCGCCTCCTCGGCATCCTCCACCCGGCATCGGCTCGGCGTCGTTCCTTTATCCGCAGCCGCAGTCCTGGTTTATTCTTCTTGGTCTGCTGCCGCTCCATTTTGCTCACCTTTTTACACAATTTTCATTTCATTTTGGTTCGTTTTTTAACTGTTCACCGCAGATGCTATCAATATTTATCTTCTTCTTATGCTTTGCCCCAGGCTTTGTTCGCTTTTGTCCTTTCACCAGCGTGGCGGAAAAATATTTTTGCAACAATATTTTTTTCTTCTTTTTTTTAGATTTCATATCATTTATCAGGCTTGACGCCAAATTTGTCATTCTGAATCTGTCAATTTCTGCTTTATTAATATTATATGGGACACTCCAGTCTGGCCCACCGCCTTCTTCTTCCTCCCTGCCTTATCTCCACTCACAGTGCAACCAAATATCTACAATTCTGGCTAAGTTTTTCACTTACATAAATTTGATGAACCCGTCGCATGACAGGCTAACCACAAAACGCCTTCAGCTCGGCCATTGCCTGCAAACACACACTCTGAACGTGAGCGTGGACGTGACTGTGTGTGATTTACCGTTGAGAGTGATGTGCGAGTATTGTACACACATATTTTGTGTGTGTGCGACATCAACATATCAGTTTGTAGTTAAGGCGCAAGACGAGCTAACATATTGCCTGCTTCAATTTATTTATTTATTTATTATTGGCCCTACATCCGAGTGTTCTTTTTAATTAAGGCACTATTCGCCCGATAAAAGAATAATTCAATAAGCAAATAGTTTATATAAGTTATTGCAATGGAACCATTTTGAATTAAAAACTCCTGGCTTCGACACAGACAAAAAAAAGAGATAATCTAAAGAACAAATTGTTAAATTATGCTCATTAGAGGTCAACCCAGAAGATAAATTCTAAATCACGACCAAACAATCCTAGATTGAACATGAAGTCAGATACTTTTTAGTTTTTATGAGGTTGAGAAGCATTCTCACTTTAAGAATATATTCTTAAACAACAAGTATTTGAGCTTAGATAAAAACATATTTTTATAAATTTAGTAATTCTTAAATTATTATTTTTAGTTCCAATAATTCTTATAACATTTCCTTGTATTTCCGTAGCAACCATTTTATAACTATCCTAATTGAGTTGAGTTCAAACCCAGTATCTCCGACAACATTAAAGCCAAATGTGGTCTACATGTAGTAGAAAAGAATTAAACATTCTCTCTGCCTTGCTCTGTCAAAACTAATGTTTTTTAATAATAAGTGACATATATGTTATTATTAAGTACAACATTTTTAACTTGAGTCTTTGGTCTTTGCGGCCGTCGCGTGACTAAATTGAGAATGCAGATCAATATCAAATCAGACGCAAAAAGTTTTAAATTTAATGTAATTAACAGCTACTATTTGATCGCCAGCTTAATTTTAACAAGTTAAAAAAATGCCAATTTATCTTACATAACATATCAATTAAATTTTGGAGAACAATTTCTAATGTCGAGTACTCGACTGTTAGATAATCGGTGCCCGTTTTGTGAGAGTACAAAAGTTTTATACGACTAGTTAGTTGTAAATAAACCATAAGTTGTTTATTAAATAATTTCGAATTGTAAATGAAGCTCGTTAGTAGTTTTTTTTAGCGAAAAGGAACTTGCGAAAATCTAAAATAATCTTGATCTGCGTGCAACAATAACACATGATTCAAAATGAAAAATGGTAGCTCTACCTCTTATAGTCTCTGAGATCAAGATGTTCAGACAGACGGACATGTCTATATCGTACCGGTTGTTTACACTGATCAAGAATATATATACTTTATAGGGTCGGAAATGCCTCTTTATGGCTGTTACATACATTTTCTGTTGGCCCTAAGTTTTAATACCCTTCTACCCTATGGGTAGCGGGTATATTTAACCATTTGGATATTTGTCGCCACGTCTTGAACATTATGATACAAATTATAATCAGATAAAAAATATTTTTATTCACTGAAATTTAAAAAATAAATTATATTTCGTGAAAAAATTAAAGTTATATGTAATGTATTGTAGATAAATGTGATACAACAATAATTTTATTAGATTATTGTTTCATGTGGGCTTGTATAATAATATAATAGTTATTTAACAAGAATTTTTTATTTAAAATAACAAATGATGGATGCATTAAACGGAGGGAAAATTGAAAGAAGGGAATTGACGTTGGTAGAAATTCTAACCGGTTATAACATACTAAATAAATACTGTCATGTTACATACATTTTCAGGCAGTCAAAACACCCGATTTTGGACTCTTTTAATCCATCCCCATTTGGCCTTCGTCCTTCGCATATCAATGGCGCGACCCAAGTTGTTAAAAGGACATTTCGTTTGGCTAATAACAAATGTAATAGTCGTTGCCGAGCATGGAACGCACATTACAGATGGTGATAGCAATAGAGATGACAGTATAGAAGATATAGCGTGCGACGCGTCGGGCGGTTACAGTTACATTTACAGTTACAGTTACAGATGCCGTTGCCGTTGCCGCTGCCGCTGCCGCTTAGGACGTTCTTGCATCCCCCATTTGTTCAATCCCGAACAGAACTGCCTGTAAACCAATCAAAATATAATTCAATGAATTTTTATTGGCAAATTATGTTAAAGTGATTTGTATGTGCAAAATACAAATGATGTCAACGACAGAAGACAGCTATCATAATGATGCTAACAACGATGGGATGACACTTAAGAGTTGCCAACAGCTATTATTAGAAGAACATCACATTAGAGTTTCTGAAAGAACTGTCAGAGAACCTGATACACTCGTTTTGAACCTGAATCGCTCGTTTGTTTTGAGGAAGTACTCGTTGAGCGAAACATTAATTTATATAATTTGCAGAAAAATACGTTGCATGATCCCATCCACAACTATTCAAAACGTTTTCTCTAATAACTTTAGGAATTCAATATTACACAGAGAAAACAAAAAGTTAATCAGGTTCGAAAGCTTATGTTTTTCCGTTGTCTGCTTTCCTTTTGACCAATTGTAGAATTAACTATGTGAAGCAAGAAATTAACCCAAAACTGTCCATAAAAGGAACGCGAACATTTCAAAAATAAAAGCAATAATAATAATAATAATAGGTTGACTTTTTGATCCATTTTTGACAATAATGACGCTTAACATTGTAAGGTTTCTATGACTAACCTTGGAATACATAGGAAGAAAGGTGCGACAAGAATTACTGAATTAATAATATCTTATAACTATAAGTTCTTGATCACATTCAACTAATAGCCTACTTAATGATTTACCACTCTGAATGAGTTATTTTTACTTTCCACTGCACTTATGTATATATACTCATTATCAATTTCCTATTACAGTAAAAAATAATAATTCTAAAATAAACTAAAAGTCACTATTTTAGGTGTTATTTGATTGATTTTACATCAGGAGTTTTTTTTTTCAATTTCCTTAATTATAAATTAATCAATCGCAAAACATAATTTTAGGCAGAAAAGCGAATGTAAATGCAATGTAAAACATTTCAGTATAATAGTCAAGACTTCAATGTGGAAGTGCTTTAACGCTCACGGCCTCAGCACTTCATTTGTGGCCAAAATAAGCCCACACCAATTTCATACTTCAGTCTGGTTGAACGAATTACCTCAAACCAGAAAACCGAAAAACCGAAAAACCGAAAACACGGAGCAGGAGAAAAAATATAATAGGAATGAGTAAGTAGTTGGCTTTGTGATGTGACGAGAAATGCAGCTGAAATTGAAACTAATATTTAAGGCTTTCTCTATTAGCAAAAGAGTTGTCTTTCTAAGAAATTCCCTTTGCCATTAAAAAATACGCATGGGGGTCAAATGGAGTGGCAAGAGATGGGTAGAAAGTAAATCAAAAGCAAAACACTCAACAATCATTGACGAAAAAGAAAGTCAACCAACCGCAAATCTCTTAACACATTTGTCAACACTTTGTCATTGTCAGCACACAGGATGCTGGGAATATCTTGTTGTTGTTGTTGTTGTTGTTGTTGGAGGAGCTCATGTTGTTGTATAGATTCATGAAATGTGTGTGCGAGCCAAGCCAGGGTTTTGACCAACATTTAATACACTTGACTGGCCTGTGTTCAGTTCTGTTCAGTTCTGTTTGGCTCTGTTCTATTTGGCTGCTCGTTTCGTTTCGTGTCGTTTTGTGTGGCCCCCTCACTGGGCAACCCCAAGGGTTTTGGCCAGCTGACCCACAGCAATGTGTTTGACAACATCAAAATCAACAACAACAGCAACAATAATAACAAAAATGTGAGCAGCATGAGAGAAAACAAATCAACAGCGATGAACACAAATGGTAGCAGCTATAACAACTCTATCAAGCTTATTTCGATGGGCAAACAAGAAATCGGGGACACTCGCAGAGGGATAGCAAGGGACAGGGACGGGAATGGGGATGGGGATGGAGAGGGAGACACGGACAATGTGAGGGCCGGGGGGAGGGGGCATAAAAGGATGCTGCCATGAAGTTTGAGAACGCTTTGACAAACTGTGTCAATGGCATTTTTATTTGTGTCCAATTTATTTGTTGCTGGTGGGAACGATTGGATGCCTGGCAGTTTTCTAAGCCATTTACAGCGTTTAAACTTAACAAGCGAGCAAATAACAAAAAGTCAACATCCACACAGACAATCATAAGTGTTGTTATACATGAACGAATGTGTGTGTGTGTGTGTGTGTCCACAAGTGTCAAAACTGTCCCGACGCCTTTGACTTGAAACATCCCAAAAGGACCAGCGAATCAATTTGTAAAGGTTCTTTGTGGATACAACTTGTTCTCCTGCTTGATTTGAATTATCCGGCAATTGTGTGCTTGCCCAACAATAAATGGGGACAATGATTATAAGGAGAATCTTTGACTGCGCCAACCATTATAAAGAAAATGAGAATCCTGGAAGCTATCGCACTAGACTATGCTTCAACTTTTCTTTGACTAAACAAACAATTGTAGGAGATCGACAAGGGAAATTCAAAAATATTTTTCTTACCATCTTATCCATGTCTCCTTCTGTGACCCTGAAAAGTGAACGAACATATAATGATAAATTTGATTCACAGCCGAAATGATCTGTCCATGTCCTGAGGTTATTATGAATTAACACTAACATAATTAAAATTGGATCAAGTTAGTTTATATAAACACTTGTTTTGACTAAAATGTTACAACGTACCTAACAGCCCCATTCTTTATTAGTTTATATTACACACGGAAGATAACAATAAAGCACATTTGAATACATTTCAATTAAATATCGAAACTACTACCTTAGTAACAATCCGGTTCTTGTCATAATGAAAGAATTCGCTTATTTCAGAGAATTTTACCAAACTTTGTTTAAAAGTTGTGAAATAATTCTTCACGTTTACGCATACGTAATATATTTAAATAATACTTTATTACAATAATTTTACAAAACTTAGAATATAGGTAAGATATAGAATACGATGAGAAGCAAAACATAAACAATGGAATGCAACTTTGTCTGAAGGAATTTTATGTGGAAGGTCAGGGATCGCGACTTTCTGAGCATTAAACCCCATCGTAATAGCTCGTCGTTTTTAATGCCTGCTACTTATAGAGCAAATAAACCAATTGTAAACATAATTTTAATTTAACTTTTTTAAAATATCTGTACTCTAAAAGATTTTTCAAAAGACTTAGCAAACGGATTAAAAGTGATGCAATGAACAATTTTATTGTTTGAATATTAAGTGCACCAGATCAGATGTTGTCTATCCTTAAAATATGCTGCAGGCATCTCACATTATGACTATAATTATTCATTAATATTGTTGTATTATACCTGAATATCAAATGCATCCCGTAGATCTTCGATCGCATTCTAGGTAAGCGGGAGATTGGCATTAGTTCTTATCAGTCTTGCTGAACGAGGACACGAATGAAATTATCTTCTAAGGTGCGAAGTTGATTTTAACATTTCTGGAGGTCAGAATCTTTTCGTGTTTCATGAATGCCACATCCCATAACCACAATCTACTGCGGACTCTGGCGGTAATCAAAGTGTAACTCGCTAACACTACGGGTGAGTGTGATTCTGTTTAAGTGCGCTGCCATATCATATAGTCAGAGACCAGCGACCAGCGACCAGCGACACTCGTTGACCTGCCATCGACCTTCGCTTGCAGATGGAAAGAACACTCGGAAAACTCGCACTCCAATCGAGCATCAATAAAATCAAATACACTGCCAGATACAACATACACATCAACTGCATTAGCAATGGAAATAGAGAGAAACTAAAATACGAGCAGTGGAACGAGAGAGAGAGAGAGAGCGAGAAAGAGTGAGAGACTGAAAGCAAACACGCACTGTCCACATTCTGTTTAATGTTCATTTCTTACGGTTTGTTAACTTCTTCAATGTGTCAACAGTCGCCAAGGATGTCCCTTGGAATCGCAGGCTCTTTTCCCTCTTTTCTGTCAACTCCAGCTCTAAACATTGCCGTTCAAGGGTACCACGAAGTACATATCTAGACTTTGAAATGGTAAACAATGAACGAGCTTTATTTGCAGTGTGCAGCCAAGTCAGGTTAAAGCTCGAAAAGAATGCAATGGTTAAAAATAATTTAAAAATATTAAAAAAACGATTTGAGTCATTTAACTATATATACTATATTCAACGTCAGTAAGTCAGTCAAGATAAAGAATTTAATATAGTATGTATGCTAATAGGCACTGATCGAGTATATATTTTAAAGGCGGCTTTAATGTTATTATATAAAGATGAAAACTAAAAAACTTTAAAGTGTCTCATAGTGATAAATGCAAAATTGGGATGTGAATAAATTACTAATTACAACTTTACAACATTTTAAAATTGAAATTAAGATAAATTCTGAAAGTACCTAAACAATATTAATCTTGCCCAGCGTTTTCTGCATGTGTTTGTATACGCGTGTGTTTCTGATCATCTGCTGATGTTATAATCAAATGAATCATCAAAACAAATAACTTGCACATTTTTACTTTGGACATCGAAATATTAAGAGAGAGAAATTTCGAGAGAAGCCGTTTCATTGACCGATTAAATATGCTTAACTGTGTCATTTGCGAATTGCCGCCTATAATTTGGGCTGTGCGTTGATAATTGAGACAGTCAATAAAAATAACTTTATTTACATAGATAATTGTAGGATACGGTGAATAACGGTCATATATAGTATTATTCATTTATTACTTACTTACTTAATGTGCTAAAACGGTTTGTTGAATTCACAACAACTAAAATAAAAAACAAAAATACTTTCAATTGTCTGTGCATAGCTTTATTATTTATTAATTACTTTATTATTTATAAATTAGAATTAGTATAGTGTTCTTACGAAGAGTAATATTTACTGAGCATCTGAGGGCTTCAGGCTGTTTTAGTTTATACGATTGCCTAACTCCTCATTTTGTAGTTATTTTTATAAATTGTTTAGATTATTTGGACTGACTTCTGTAATCCTTTAGGGGTGCTTAACTTTAAGGGAGGGGTACATTTGATTGATAAAGTGTGTTAGCATTTGTTCTTAACAGTGTTGTGGTATATTGTTTATTTCTTGAAATGTATTAATAAATAGTTTTCTTTGTTGAAGTAAGCACATAGCGAACTGCAAGCGAATGTGGGTTATCAAGGACCTTTAGAAATGGGAACACTCGGTGACCAAAAAGTGTGAGGTGTGAGGTGTGACGAGTGTCGCACAGTCTGGCACGCTCAAATATAGTTTACTTACTTGCTCTTATCCCAAACTGTTTGTGTCGGACAAACGGCGCATTAACTTGCAGAAAAAAGCAAAACAAAAAAACAGAAAAACCAAAAAAAACATGTAAAGCATAATACATTTGGCAATGGGAAACGCGGGAGGGTGGGCCACTAAGTTGCCAGCATAAAATTGCATTTAATGCATGGCCCAACATAATTTTAATGAGTTTTTACTCTTAATCCGTTTGCAAGATGTTTTCAATGAGCTCTCGAGGTGGCCTTTTCTCCAATGTGTCCTGCATGTTTTATAACTTGTTGTTGTTGTCGTTGTTGTTGTCCTTTTTGTCGCTGGCGCCTCGCGGCTGCGCTGGCGGTTTCTGTGAATTCTTTCATAATGCGATGCAGTCGCGTCTCTGCCACCGGTGCCGCTGCCGCTGCCGCTGCAACATGCCGCCAGTCTGTCATCGTTTTACGCTTCACATTTCCCAAAGCGTGTGTGTGTGTGTGTGTTTTGTTTCTGTTGCTGCTGCTACAATTTCCCTTATGCCTTCAGCATTTTGCGCTGCCAGTTTATTTTTGCCAGTTGCTGTTTGTTATAATTTTCCGCTCCTTGCAGCATTTTAATTTCATTCTACGAACGTTCTTTTAGACGATTCTGATTCTTGTGCCGTCTTTATTCCCCCATATGTATACAGACCCTTCCTTCTTCAGCCTTTCGCTGCAATAATCGTTTACACAAATGACGTTTGTAAAGCAATACACTCCCAATATTACAACAGCTTACCGCCCTTGCAGATTTCGGAGAAGATTATTCTAATTAAGAACTATATCTTCCAAGCAAACTCTTTGTGTTTTTTCCCTGACTGATTGTATGTCAACGAAAATGCCCAGATGACCAAATTCGAAATGTGGAATACTACATCTAGTAATACTACAACATAAGTAGATCCCCACAGGTAAAGCTACAGCTGTAGACTGTGGGATACCGGCAGAATACAAATGAAAAATAAAAATGTTAAATACACTTTTAAGTTTCTAAATTATCTACAATAAACTCATTAAGCACAATCTAAATGGGCCTGACAATTCTAATGCGATCGGATAATAATATAGAAAATGATTCAAGAAACAATGTAAACATTCAACTATTCCTTCAGCTTGCTTAATCTTATGCCCCGGTATTTTATTGTCGAGAGACCTGTCAATTATTCCTGGCAATATGTTCTTGTTTTCAGCGGCATTACAATATAAATGTATTTAACTGGAGGTTATACATCAATGGAGCCGCGTCTGAAGATGCCACGGGCAGATCTGAGAGAGGCTGAGTCCTTCGAATGCCTCAACTGGCAATCCGAATTCAGAAACCAAACTCAAATCAAATGTCTGAAATGCCAATTAACCAATAAATGTGTCTGACCAAAGGCCCATAAAGGTTTAAAGCAGCCTGCTGGCCTGTAAATTCATTGGCAGCCTGGAATTCAAACTGCTCCAAGCTCATGCTTCTGCTCCTGCTCCTGCTCCTGCTGCTGTTCTGTCCGCTAAGACCCGCAACTCGCAATCAAATCGCAATGCTAAGAATTTTCTAGAAAATCAACACACAGCCTGTTAGCTTGCGGTTGTCCAAATCATCAAATTGAAGTCAGCATTGAAATCAAAGCGTGTTAAACAACAAACGAATATTTTGGAAGAAGTGGAAGAAATGGTTACAAAAAAAAACCAGTGAAATACGCACACACAAAAAAGATCGTAGCATGCTTTGGCGGGCACTGGCCGCAGAAAATGTAAAATATTTTCAATTAATTTGATGCCGACCTTCATTTCAATTTCTAATATTAGAAAATTTGACAGTGCTGCTCACTGTCGGTCAGACGGAGGGCAGACGGACAACAGCAGCACACTTTCATTTTGATTGCCCGTCTAAGTCCCCAACATCTTCCACTTCAACGGGCTTCCACGCGACCCACCAATATTTTCAACCTGTGCCCAGCCCTTTTCTGGCTTTCATTTAATTTGTCTGCGTTGTTTGTGCAACACTTCAGTACGACGAACTGAAGCTGGAGCTGGACTGGAGCAGGAGCAGCAGCAGGAGCCGCCTGGACGACGGCGACGATGACGACGATGACGACGACGACGACGACGACGTCGAGTAAGAAACTAATATTACTTTCCTTGCTTTTTCGGGTTTTGTTTATTCATGAGTTTGATTTTTTTACCTCAATGCCTGTGAGGATGGAACGAGAAAGAGTTTTGTAACTTTTTGAGCCGCTCAGGTACGGAAGTGCTTACTGATGTGCTTATTTGTTTGACTTGGCAACCCAAGCATGATTGTATTTTCAATACTTTTTTCGAATTCCACCGCATTTATTCATGCCAGTAAAACGCATAATTGTAATGCCCATTAAAAATGGCATTCTGCCCGACGCAACCAAAAATGAGACCCAACAAAATAGATATACTACACAGTACAAACAATCATTCTAAGATCAAGAAAAAATCTTAATACAAATTCTAAAATCTATAGTACTTTGGTCATTCTTAAAATAGTTTTAATTTTAATAAGGATGAGAAATATTCTCTACTCAAGAATACATTCCTTATTCATGAATTGGAGGACTTTGAATTTTGAAAATTCTTCAAGAAATATTTCTCTGATGTCATGTATGAAAATTCTTAAATGAAATCTACTTTCAAGAATTTATTATTTTTTTTACTATATACAGGGTGGCCGCTAAGTTCAAGTAGCATAAAGCGACAATCTACGAGCAATTTTAATGAGATACGACGTAACACCAATAGATGCACAAAATACGAGTACATGGCAAAGCGCAAGGAGCAGGAGCAGAGAGGCTTAGGAATGCCGTCTCTTGTTTCAAGAGATTGCCAATCTCTGTCAACGCAATAGGTCCATTCAACGAGTGCGAATACTCGAATGAGTGCAAGTATGAGTATGTAAATGGATTCAGCGCGTAGAACGAAGTGCGAGCATTGCATTGGGATTATGCACATTGACATAGACAACTGCATGCAAGTATATACTTACATGCATACGTATGTACTCACATATTTATGTGTGTGCATACAATGAGAAAATGCACATTAAAATTATCTATGTGTGTAGGTGTGTGAGTATTATTTGCGAATATGCATGCACATGTGACGGCAGCTTATCAACACTGAACATGGGTCTAGATGCATCGTCAGTGCTGCGAATTCCGCTCTTTTGAACCAAGTCACGACTTTCTTTTTGGCTGAATTTGTGGGTATTTCAGATACATTGAAACATAAATATCTTGTTAATATTATTTGTTGTATTATTTTAACCTGTTAGAGTTATTCCAGCCCCAACTAAGTTACAATTGACTTACAACTCACCAAAATCCAGTATTTTTGTTGCTGTAATATAGAATTATAATAAATGATTTTAAATACATTTGCAATCCATTTAATCAATAGTATGTACTTTTCTTCAACTAGAAATGCACATTTAAAATAAATATCTTTCTTGCTAGCCTATTTTAGGTTTTTTCCGAATTCCTCCCAAGGCTGACAACACTGGTCATCGATGAGAGCGATGCGTCGCAAATGTGCGAAAGTGAGCGACCTATGTACATATGTATGTAAGTATGTATGTACATACATATGTAGTCGAAAGTGAAATTTTTCCACATACGAACATACAGATGTATGTAAATTGTACATACATTTGCATATGCATATGTCAAAATTGTATAATGGGATGCATAAATTCACTTCATTGCCAGGCGCCGAAGTTGGAGGAATGCGTTGACAAGGGCTCTGATATCATTGACATTCATTGGATTTGACGGCCGTTTGCACCTGATGCCAGCAGAGATACCCCGAAATGCTTTGGACATATTCAAATGCAGCAAGTCTAGCGAACTCAAAGCCATTTAACGAATTGAGGAGCCAAGAAACCATACTTTATTCAAGCGCCTTTCAATTTAAATATGAATGACAATAGGAGTGGCGGCTGAACGGGTCTAGATTTCCCATTGAAACAAACTCCCTACGCTGAGTTGTTAATAAGGTGAATGAATTTTAATATTTTTGGGATATGTTTTGTCTGCAACGGACAATTACATTGAGCGTGATGCTAAAGACTCTGCAACGTAAAATGTTTTCCAGCAATGTCAATGCCTACTATACTTTTCCTTCGAAATAGTTATTCAACAGCGCACTGGCTTTTAGATATTGTACAATAGTTTTTAATTCTTGGCTAGATTTATAAATAAATATCTACATTGAATCCTTAAAATAATATACTCTCAGCAGCGAAAACTGAAAAGTGGCAAGTTTTCGTTAGGGTGTGATGAAAACTTCGAAAAATGTGTCCATCTTAAAGCGATATAAAAAAACAAATTGTTTTCCTTCAAATTGTTTTCATGAGTTTGGCGTGGTCACCCTGAAGCTGAAGTCGGCAGTTCAGGACTTGGTAACGTGCACAGCACGTATGTATGTGACTTTTGTTCGGAAGGGAAGTTTTCCAATTCGTATCGGCAATCATTAGTGTCAGGTTTGGTGATTTAAAAAACATTTAACATTGTCAGGTCAAGCAAATATATTAAAAGTCAATTTGTACACTTGTTGCTTGGCCCCAATAATATTATTACGACCCCGGGAGTCGAGAATAATAGCGCTTGAATATTGGGGCAATCGATATCAATAAATTTGTTTCAGATTAAGCGACAAACAGACGCAAAGAGGGTCAAGTTGTGTGTTGGTTTTAGGATATTCAAAGGGTCACTTAATAATATCGAATGGACATACAAATTTGGTAATTAAGTGTTATAAATAAATAAGACAAATTTATGAAAAGGAGACGAATTAATCACTTACTAATAATGCAATATTCTTGTGTTATCTGGTAGTATTCATTTAAAAATGACAACTCAAATGTCAAATGAGTTGGCTAAAAACTGTGAAGGCCAACGCACACTCACTGCTCTAATTAAGACTTCGTGGGGCATTGTGTTGATGCCACATTTATTCGCCGCTTGCGACAAGCAGACCAGATTCTAGCAGCTGTCGTGCCCTTCTTTACCGCACAGTCTCTGCTAAGTTTGTGTGTGTGTGTGTGTGTACGTGTGTGCGTAATTAATGTGAATGCTTTTGTTGTTGTTGTTGTTGTTGTTGCTGCTGCTGCTGACTGCTTATCCCAGTGTGGCTTTGGCTGCCTTACTATCTGTCTGGCCTTCGCCATTGGTTACACTTTATTTCAAATCATTTGCACATTTGCCACCTTAGAGCGTCCGTCCCCCTCTTCTCTTCCTGCTGCCCCGATAGACAAAACAAAACACCAACATTATTTTCACATCATTTAATTTAATGTGGAGCGGGAGGCGTTTGCTTATAAAAAAGCCCACCTTCTTGTTTACTTTGTTATACATTTTATTTCACTTCTTGTTGACATCAGCAGCACCTCCGCCACCGCCTTCGCCACCGCCGACAACAACAGTAACTACACCACTTA
Source organism: Drosophila ustulata (assembly GCA_035047365.1). Lineage (NCBI taxonomy): Eukaryota > Metazoa > Arthropoda > Insecta > Diptera > Drosophilidae > Drosophila > Drosophila ustulata. Next base: position 1,422,476 of record JAWNPT010000095.1, read on the forward strand.
GCCCTCAGCAGGAGCAGTGGCTAATAAATGCCAAAGCGACGCGACGACCGCATTAAAAATTTGTATTTATAAAAAAAAAACAATTAAGGGCGCCAAAGTTGGGCATAGCCGACTACGAGATACACTGCATGAGCAATATAATTATTACCCTGCAAGCACTTATTTAATTTGGGCGATTTAAATATATTCATTTAAAACTATGCAAATGCTAAATGTAATTTAGACATAAATAAATATACTTGCGGGCATCGGTGCATACGTTGTCACAAATCGGAAGTACTCTTTCCAATGGCGGCCAGTGTAAAAAACACGCCAGGCGAAAGCCCTGTTTTGAAAACTGTAATTATTTTAAGGGATTCTTTATGCTAAATAGGAATGTCTGACACATAAACACACACACACACACACACAGAGACATACACACGCACACTTGGCAAAACTGCAACATCAGGCCACAGACACGCCGAAATTAAAACGACGGAACATTGAGTTGAGCCGCAAAGGGCATTTTGGGTGAGTGGCTACAACACCGCGGTGCTGCTGTTGGTGGCAACGTGGGGGACGAAGATTTTTGTGTGGTGTTGAACCTGGCTGTCAGGTGCAAAGTGGCAACGGCCTAGCATTGAATAATTACATTTTAATAGAGTGTCCGTCGAAGTGCTTTAAAAACATTTTTCAACAGCATTGCACATACACATTTATGCCAAGACTATGTATCAAGCATTGAGTTGTGGCAGTTACAGCGCGGGGCAAAGAGAATGGAACAATGGACAATTTAAACTTTATGAGTGCTCTAGCACATAACATGCAGATACTTTATGACAACGAACCCAGGCGAACCTAGAAACACACTCGCCATCATCGAGCGCGTAAACTTTTAGAAAACCCTATCGATATAACATGTATTGAGCCTAGACTTCTATACAGCACTTTTTCGTTACGAGGCAGCGATGTTGGCAAGCTCAAATATTATAATCGCAGCTTCTTTTCAAAGCAGACTGAACGAACGACGGCTTCACAGTATTTAAAGCACGTGCGAATTGCCATTAACATGGGCCGTTGCAAACAGGCCCGACACATTTTATATTATGCTCGTACTTATAATCGCGGCTGCTACTTTTGGCATCCTTTTTTAATTCTGGATATTATAACAATTTTCTTCAATTTCTCAACTCACAACGATGTCTCTGATCATGGAGTCAGGCTGCTATCTGCTGACGCAACACATCTGGAGTATCCCAAGTATTATACCATCTCCAGGGTGCTGTCCCGAGATGCACCTTGGGAGGAGGCTGTCAATGCTCGGTTCTGCGCATGCTTAACGATGGCCTATTCCACAAATGGATACTGGACCAGAAGTATTGGGTCACAGTCAAAATACGCACGTCTCTGAATCAGGCTGAGGGAGGAGGCAGCCTCATTCGTGTCCTGACCATCGGCGACCTTCAGCTCCCCTTCTACGTGGTCATCGGAGGCACCTTGCTGGCCTGGCTGGGATTCGCCGGGGACCATCTTTGGCGATGGCACGGCTTGCATCGATTCCGCAAGAGCCTCCAAAAACTAGTGAATGTGCAGCGAATGTTATATATATAAAGTATTCATACATATGTATATGTAGAGTATTTTTCAAGCAACCTAGATATGAACATCTAGGCGCCTACTTCGGATCAACTTGGCAATAGAAAATTACTTTAACTATATTTATTCTCTGTTTTAAAATTAAGTAAATTGCCTTTTTATAGTTTTTGGGATTGACATATAATATTTTAGTAAAAATATCGATATTAAATTACTTTCGATAGAAAATTACTTTAACTATGTTTATTCTCTGTTTTAAAATTAAGTAAATTGCCTTTTTATAGTTTTTTGGGTAGAAATATAATATTTTAGTAAAAATATCGATATCGATGTTGTTTAATGGTTTTGAAATAAAATACTGGTATTGGGTTAAACCATTGATTGATTGATTATCCGTAAGGTCCAAGGTTTTAAACTTAAATTTTTTTTTTTTTTAATTAATTTTTTTAATGTTTGTTTCACAAAAGATTGATTCATTCCTGAACAGCAATATCTACAATAAAATAGGAAACATCAATATCGTCTCAACGTCAAACGACGCTTTTATGTTGTGCACACCACAACATGCAATTATATTGGATCTCCTTATTCTTAAACTAATCTGAAAACTAATTGGCATTTATTTTGGGAAAGCGTTGGGCTGCAGCGTCAGGTAACAACAACAAATACAAATTATTTTTTCATATATTTTTGCTGGCAAAACAGTGGCGCCAGCTGGCTATTATTTTATACATATACGGATCAAACCCAAGCGTCTGCAGTCGGAGGCTGTAGTTGGAGGATGAGGTTGTAATTTATAAATATGTATGTACATTAAATATGTGTCGATCAAAGAACGTTGCAGAAAATTTATAAATGTTATCAACAACAAAATCAAATATGTGTAATGTTGTGTAAGAAACAATTCTAATGTTGTGGTCGTAGGTTTGATCCCTGAGACGATAAATTTTACTCTGTAATTCAGCGACTGCCAAATTTTTGTTTAATTTTAAATGGAAATAAAATAATTTTCATGAAAACACCGAGGAGTTCAGCGAACAACAGGAAAAAATTAAGCGCCGTCAAAGCAGCGAGGAAAACTGGCCAGTAGTAAAAGAATATGTATAGTACACAGTACAGTGGAGTACATAGTACTATACAGTGGAGCACATAGTAAAGTGGATCCTTGTCGTTGAATGTAGATCAAGTTTGTTTTAAAAGTTGACGGAGACGGGAATTATGAGAGCTGCCGTTTCACAACCATTTTTGTAATACTGCATGCATAATTTCCCAAATATAATAAGCCTGGATATTATAGAAGTAATGATGTTATAAGCTGCAGCTGCTTAGCTTTGTTAATCATATTTAATATGCACTTTTTTCATGATCGATTTGGCAGAAATGGTGTGGAAATACCTACGTACGAAACACGTTTTGCATTTTGATTTTTTTATCAAGCCAAGAAAAATTTATTTTTTTACAATAAAAAGCGTTACATTGGCTCACATTGACAAATAGCGTTTTTAATTAAATGAAATATGTACATTTGTTTTATTAAACATACTTATCAAACAAATTACAGGACAATTTAATTTCTTTTCATATAAAAATTAAAAACATAGGCAAATTAAGAGTAAACAATAAGAAGAATTAACCACTTCTGCGAATACATACAGCTTTTTTAAACAGTATTCGAAGAGTTGTTCACACTTTTATTAGCCAATAACAAAAGCTGAGTTACTACAGCTTTTATTGAACTTGTCATAGTTCCCATAATTATATAAATATGTCATACTACTAAATAATAACAGTCGTATGTATTAATGTATTTGAAACTTCATTTGAGCATTGAAATGGATTTTCTTCATAATATTTTGATTCAATAAATTACTTCACTAATCAACAACAAAATTGCCCCTTAAGATTTAGTTGAACACTTTCCGAATTCACAACGCATCAACGAACAATAGCAATTAGTACTTCAATATGAATTGCTCTGCGTCCAAGTCCATCCTTTACTCAAACAATGCATTTGTAAATATATAAATACGTATTTAAGTGCAATTAGATGCTAGATGACGCACATAAATCTCTCGCTCTTGCTCTTGCACTTGCACTTGCTATCGCGCATCTTGCTCCGTCGCCCTAATCCCTCCTTAATTTGCCTTTTGCATTTCCCCCAATTGTTTGCTCAGAAAAGGATTGAGGCAAGTGTGTATTATGAGTATCAATTTGACAAGCTGGGAGCTTTATCATTGTTACGATAGTTGCCACAATATTTGTCTTTTATAATCCGAGGACCTTGTTTATAAATTTCTTACAATTTATTTTGTATTTCCATTATTTAGACTTTATAATTTACATATTATTGCTTTGAAAACATTAAAAATGTTCATAATTTGCTTTCGATAAGCAATATTGTAACGATTGTAATCACAAATATTAATATATATAGAATAGTTCTTTATGCATGTAATTAAACATAAAAAACAAATATGTAAGCTACTTTAAATGCCTTACAATCAGAGATTATTGTGAATTTTGGTACGGAATAAACTAAATAACTATGGATAAATCTGTTCACTTGACCGGTATCCCGTACGAACAAAATCGAATTTGATTTGTGCTGAACCTTTGGTTACCAATTAAATTAATTATTGTTTCTAGGTACGCATATAAAATTGTAGCCACACTTACGCAATTATATATGTCGAGGAGTTTACCGGGACGACTAGAGTTTTTGCTTGCATTTAATCCTTATTAAATTCTAGCTGGCTTCATGTGAGTCTAATTGGTTGTTTTTATTGGCCATAAAGTAGCTGGCCAAAAGAGTTGCTGTAAGAGTCGTAAGCTGAGCATAAAGTTTGTACATTGGGTGGGTTTGGAGGAGGCTTTCCTTAAAGCCGCTGGTCAAGGCGAGCGTATATATACTATATACGATGCGCTACGATACGATATACATATGTATGTGTATAGTCTGTACGAGTGAAATAATAAATTTTATCAAGTCACCAAGTTTCGCAATATGCCACACGTACGTCATTAATCTTCACTTTTGAGCTAAATTTGATGAATTAGTGGCCAATGCATTGCCCGAACAATAACAACCAAACAAACAAACAAACACACACACGCACACACACACACACACACACAAGTGAGCGGACGGATGAATCAACGGACATATTGTTAGACAGACGAAGGCATTAAGTTTGCCAGAGAAGGCTCTCTGGCTGTGGAAGTCGCAGAAGCTGGCAGTAGCTGACAAACTTGGCAGCTGCCGACAGCGACGCTCTGGCAGGATATCAATAAAGCCAAGGCAGGCAGGCAGGCAGGCCGAAAGCCACATATACACATAAATATTTACTTATACACAGGAAGGACTTACCGTACACGTCATACGTTTGATTTGGGTTTAGATGTTAGATGTTGGGGCTTCCCCACAAGCCCAAGAAAGTTTAACTAAAATAATAAAAGTCAAACAGTGTACAAACAGCTTTGGCCTTAACGACATGCACACATATGTATGTACAGTTAGTTTTCTCCCTCTCCCTCTCTCTCGCTCTCTCTCTCTCTCTCTCTCTCTGTCTCTCTCCATGTACGTGTCCACGTGTGTGTGCGCTTGTATCCGTGTCTTTGTCCCAGTGTGATGGCGAAGTTTCATCCAACAGTTGAGGAAACTTAGCTAAATCTTGGAGACATTTGCGTGTTGTTGTAATAAGTAAACCAATTTCGCAATTTCACTTTTACCTCCATTTCGACCAACATTTTGTGCTCACTTGGAATTCGCCAATTAGTTGTGAGAGTGAGGTTTGAATTATTGTATGGCTAAAGTGCGTCATATATTTTATTCTGCGATTCGCACATTAGTTTAAAAATAGTGTCAGAAGGATTGCAACATCAACTTATGCAGAAGGTATCTAAAGTCGAAATTTTGAGACACAAAAATAAATCAAAAAACTCCGCCTTTTCATTATACTCCACACCTTATTTTTTGGAAGACTCGCTCGCGATCTGTGTGTTTGTGCGACTTTAAAGACCAATTTTCAAACCAGTGCAATGGTTGAAGACCCCTCAAGCAAACTGATTAACAAGCGAACTTTAGATAAAGATAAATTATCAGCATCCTTGCATAGAAAACGCAACAAACCTTCAAGAGATATTTTGTAACGCATACTGCAACATAAAAGTTCACGCGCTATATTTAATATTCACCTTAAATAATCTTGCAACGGCAGTTTTCTTCACTAAGTATGGAAAATTGGTTCTTATTTAGGTTCCTCAAGGCAATAAGCAGCCTGGTTACATATGAATGCGTAGTGATGAACAAAATAATAATAATTGACGAATTTCTGTTTTATATAACTATTTGTATTAACCAGTTGATTTTTTGCACAACTAATAATAATTATTATTTTTTTTTGCAAGTGCAAAAACATCTTATAACGACTAAGACCCTGGAAGCAGGATGCCTCGAAGTCGAGCACTCTCCCCTAGTGCGTTCTTACTTGCATTTAATTAATTTTTATGCAAGTAATTAAAAATGCCAACGGCTCGCATTGTCGTGGCTATTTTTTGTTTAATTGCTTCTGTTGCGCGTCAAAGAATATGCAGCGAGGAATTAATTACGCTCCCTCGACGCCGAATGTAAACCACTAAAACATTTAAATTGTAGCAAGTGGAACACCCTGTAATTTCAATCTACAATTACATATGTATTTATAATAATTTGAGCAAATAAATTATTCAAAAAAATAACATTTAAATTTCAAATAAAATATATTTTACTTGTTGCCCAAAATTATTTTCTCAGGTTGTATACCCCTCTTGAACAACATTCTAGTACAGCGCATATGAATATGAATGGTTCCTTACGATTCTTTATTTATATGAGTATAGTACTTATCTATGTTTGTGTTTTTGTTGTTGCTGTAGCACTTAAAACAGCTCATTAGGATAACTTTCAGATAGTTTGAGCTTATACGAATGCAACGATGGCATCTTGGATGCTCTTATATGTTATTTGAATTTGTTAATAATGCGCTCATACTTTCACACAGCATTTAATTAAAGCATAGGCCATTATTTAAATGTGTTGAAACACTTAATAGTCTTCAGATTTTAATGCAAATCAAATACTATATACAATAAAATTAAACCCCACTTTTGGTCTTATGAGTTTAAAATTTTTCATAATTAAAGTAGTTCAAAAAGTACATTAGTTGTGATTAAGAGACATATCGGTTCAAAGTTAAAGTATGCAGACGATTATTTAAGGCTGTGATTATATGGTTGCTGAAACAAAACAAGAATTTTTATAAAATAAACAATGAAATGCCCTTTTTAATCTGTTACAACTTATTACAAGTATCGATTACCTTGTAGATAATTGAGACAATTCTGAATTGTTAAAACAATGCGGTGAGTTCAAAATATTAAGTGCCAATTGCGGATCGATGAGGATCAACAATGTTGTCACACTTTGCAATAAGTCACTGATCGCAAACTTTCCAACTATTTGAAACGCTAGCCTTTAGAATCCGCGACGTGACCACAGATAATTGATAATTTGTCATCTGGCAATAGTTTGCAGTGCCCATGTTGTAGGGTTTTATATGTAGTGTATATATACTACATTCTTTCTGAAGTATTCTCAACTTTACAAGTAACATACAATGTTGTAATCTTGATTTTAAACAATTATAATAGCTTGCTTACTTATACCAAAAACCAAACATTAATATCCCCCTTAAAGAGGAGAGAAACTAAAGGCATTGGTGGATCGCATTAATATGAGTGCGTTGAATGGAAATAAATTTTTGATCTGAAAAAATGGTAATTAAATAGCTTAAATAGTTTCTGTGAAAGATGTATTTGACATTTTATGGGTAGCTGTGGAAAACCACAATAATATCGTTATTTATTTTATTAACCTTTATCGATATTATTGCTATGGAAAAACACCACATGGTAATTAGTATACTTGCGTGCCTAAATATTTGCATGCGAAAATATGTAAATATGTTTTTCACTTCAATCCTTCCTTTCCTCCAAATCCACAAAGCCGTATGATTGTGTTTTTTTTATCAAAGTGAATTCAACAAGAGAAATGCAAATAAATTAAAGAAATAAAATAAAATATTTGAACAAAGAAATAAAATACTGGTGCTCAATTGATTTGAAAGAAGGAGTAAAGGAGGATTATAAATATTGCAAACATCCTTAATTTGCAATTTGGATAACTTTCAACGGTAGCTTATTTTAAATTTTTCCATAACAGAAAAATAGTCAAACTTGAAAATTCTGTTTTTTTTCGGACCGACTAGTACAGTTAAAATAATATGATCTTACTCTCCCTCCCCTAGCTATTCCCTCAATGAATTTTAGAATATTTCGGTCCCATGTACCGAACGGTCACTGGATGCTCTCGAGCAGTCTGAACAACCTAACCTGGCAAAAGCGACAACGCGATATTTGATTTTCAGAAAGAGTTTTCGAAAAGGAGCTTCTGCGCGACTTTTAAAGTTAGGAACTATCGTCACATCACCCTCCTTCCTCTTCGAAAATAAAGCCTTAAGAATATTGATATTATTGCAAAACAAAAAAGTTCGAAATATCTGATTCTTTAATTGTCAAGTAACCCGTTACCAAAAGGTAGAAGGGTATTGTTACCTTGTGCCAATATCATAAAGTCAGAAGCAAATATTTAAATTGTTTTCTATTTTTTTCCGATTGAGAGATTGTGAGATTTACGGATCGGATGAAGACTTGGTTGGAATAATCGCGTGTATTGATGGTCTTGTGGATAGTCTTTTAAAACATTATATACATATGTACATCATAGAAATTGTGTGAAAATTATTGTTAAAAAATTGTTAAAAAGTTGCCAAAAATGCGCAATGCGAACACGCATCCAAAAATCAAAAACAATTTTTAAATGGATTATCAAAAACTCATAGCTCAAAACTCGCTGTCAAATTTTAACATATGGCCAGATAACATATTTCCCTATCAAACATCTATTAACTTCAAATTGTTGCTTTTGGTTGAATTTATGTGAATTTTATTTTTTGTGTGCTATACTTGTTTCATTTATTTTCATCGGGTGATCTTTTGCTTAACGGGAATTAAGCTGATGAAAATGTAATGCGAATACAATGAGGAAAAAATGGCAATGTTCAATTATTTATGCTGTGCACGAAAGCTGAAGCTTGAAGCTAAATTTGGTCTCTTAATCTTGACTCTTGTGACATTCTGAAAATCAGCAACCAGCATAGGCTATAGTTTTTGTTATTCCACAAGTATTCTGGGCCATCGTTCAGTCGCCATATGCTGCAGTTGGGCATCCTGTTTTTATGGTTTCAATGTCTACGAGCATCCGTCCGTTCTACGAGTACTCGCATGTAGCTGCCCTTATGTTTTGCTTATAACTTTTATTAGCACAATGTTTTTCTGTTTTTTTTGGACTCATTTCAACCATTTGAGTCGCGCAAAAAACGTAACGGAAATGTTGGCCATTAACATCTGTTGGCAACCGTTCTACGTTCTGAACGTCATGGTAAACATTTTAATTATGAGCCCAGTTTGCGCTACTCTCCCGTTGTGGTTATTGTAAAGCAAACCAAATGAAGAAAGTCTTGCACACATACGAGTCCGAGGACCCACGATATATGACTGTGTGGGTGTACGAGTGTGTGAGAAATGTGGGGCTAAAGACGTGCAGTGATCGTCGGAGTGAAATGAAAAACAAATGGACATGTGGCCGCGCATTCTGTGGTTGCCTGACAACGACGCGACGTCGGCGGCGTCCACGAGGCCATCGAGGAGGTTGGATGTGGGACTGGGTTGGAAGCGACTAAGCCAAGGAAACGGCAACGGCAACGGCAACGGCAGTTGGAGTCATGCTGGTTGCATTATTTCCAACCCAAATGTTAAACGCTCAATTTCGCGAGTGTGTGTGTATGACATGTTAACGACGGCGCTCAAATGACTTTTGTGCGGTTTAAAACCAAACCTCAAAGCGGAGAAACCAACGTTCTATGCACATATGTATGTATGTATGTATGTATGTATGTATGTACAAACGTCCATGCGAGTATGTATTTTGCTCGTGCTTCTCGTTTGCTGCAGTGTTTTTCAATTTTATGGTTTACAGATGAAGTGCGTTCGACCGTAAGTAAATGCCGCGCTAACGCCCCAGTCTCAGTCCCAGTCCCAGTTCCAGTCAAAGTTCCAATCCCAATCCCAATCCCAGTCTCAGTCTCTCCGTCCGAGTCCTAACCCGCCACTGTTCAGAAATGTGGCAACCGCGTCAGCTGCAGCTGTCATTGCTTAGCTTTTTGCAACAGCCCAAACAAAAACAAGTAGAAACGTTCCGAGTCAAGCGTGCTCGAGAACGCGATACCCTGTTATCAATTTGTACTTGCTGTTTGTATTTCCTATTTTCATTGGTTAAAGCATCGAAATTTCGATGACTATCAATTACCTTTTGTTTGTCGATGCTTGCTTCCTGACCTCGAGCTAAAATGCTAAACGATTTGCTCGGAGGCAGCAATGGAAAAACACTGTTAGATGCATACACGTGAAAACAAATACTATTTTACTTGCGAACAAATTCGCCACAAGCTCTGGACGTCTTTTGCTTGAGTAAACCTTCTGTGCCGAATTGTTCCCGATTAACCTTTATGTTGCTTATACAATCGATACAACCGCTACAGGGTATTTCGAGAGTATGATGTCTATACTACTAGTATGCGCCAATTTATGCAACTATGCCGCAATGTTTCTCTAGCTATGACATATTTAGTTTTTAATGTTAACTAGTAGACCAACGTGATTTCTAAGCGATGCACAAGTTTCCTCGACTCGTGCGATATCACTGTCGAAAGGCTTTTCAACTTGCTCGACTCTCACAGCTAGAGTCAAATCTTTACACCCAAATAAACAATTACCGGAATGAATCAACTTTTCATAAAAATTGTAAATGACAAATAAATGATTACGAAAATTATAGAAATCGACCAAATCAAAGCTGAAACAGTTTTTTTGCTTACTATTAGGTTTATTGACTTGATGTTACATTGGTCATTAGACGTATTTTAAGTATTTTGTATATTTAAAAAAAATGGGTATAACACATGAGGGACCTATTAAAATAAGAAGTAGAAGCAATAGACAGAAATATTAAATAAATATGCCAGGGCAATTATTATTGTCAGTTACACTGTCCATTTTATAGTTTTCTTAAATGATAATGAAATCATTGATAAAATATGTACTTTAGTTGGAAAAATGATTTTCTTTTTAGTGTATTTGGTTTCACAAAAAATTGTCAGCCAGATCAAAAAGAGCACTATAAGTTTTATTTTGAGATACAAATTTATATAACATATATATTTACTTTTATTTATTTTCAATATTTTTTTGTTAGTACTTGAAATTAATAATTGTTTTTAAGATACCTTAAGAGTCAAGACAGATACACAAGAATGGTCGAATGATATATAGATTTAAAAAATATCTTTTATTTTCTGTACGATATTGATATGTCTAAGTACACATTCTGATGTACGCACTGTTATTATTAATATTCAATAAAACTTATACAATTTTAAGTTTAATTTCAAGGAACTTAGGGTATAATAATAATAATAGACAATATAAACTTCGCCACTATTAACTGCCTCAGCAATATTATTGGCGAGGGGAGACAAACGGATAAACATACCTACATACGAATATAAAGCCAAAATGGGAAAAACCAATTTACGCTTACAACAAACGACGAACCTGACACAAGTTACGAGTACCGAGTACTTTTTATCTTTCACAGGTCCAAGAATCAAAGGACCTCTGACATCGCCTGCTGGCACACGTTGACATTTCACGGCTGTGTCCTGTGTCCTGTGTTCCGTGTTCCGTGTTCTGTGCTGTGTGCTATGTGCTCAGACTACGTCTGCATCTACGTCTGTGTCGACATCGCAATGGGTTGACTGTCAGTTTGCTTCTTGTTATTTGTTGCAATTTAAGTGACTTGGAATTGCAATTTACCGTTGCCTGTCGGAAGCTGTAATGTCCTGTGTTACAAAATGTCCCCCATTGTAAGAGTATTGCCTGTTCGTCAGCAGATGAAAATGCTAACATGACACTGGTGTGCACTGTTTGCTAAGGTCGCTTCTACCTTGCTGGATAATGCTTCGAATATGTATTTAATTAATGCAGTGTTGGCAGATTAATCCTAAAGTCTGGAAAGCTGAAACATTTCGTAGACAATGGCAATTATATTAATATTTTATGTGTTATTCGGGGAATTTTTTGTTTTTAATTGAAGTTTTATTTTATTTTACTTATTTTGTTTAATAATTATTATATTTAAATAGGTGGAGTTGTGGGCCAACTTTTTTATCCCCAGTTCAAAAAGAACAATACGATTTATGGCCTAATATTCATATTAATTAAAAAAAAGTGCAATAAAAAATAAACAAATTTTAGCTAAAATTATGACCCACCCATAGTCTTTTTTGGACTATGAAAATAAACCATAAGATTTCTGGCCTTACATTTATATAAATTTAAAAAAAAATTTAAATAAAAAACAAGTAAGAAATCTACAGTCGAGAGTGCTCGACCGTATGATACCAACCCATTTCGAGAGAAAACAAAATACTTAAATGATATTCTAAAAAAAAATATACCAAATATACTGAAACTATTTTTATTTTGTATATATTTGAAAATAGCGGGTATAAAAATCCATAGCATACCGACATAGTCACACTGTCAACTAAACAAACAAAGCGCGAGCATCTGCAAGTGAATTTTTGATTCTTTAATAAGTTCCTTGTTTTTCATTCGATCTCAACCAAATTCACAGAAATCATTGAGAATATAATTATTATTATGCATACCAAAATTCAATGCTCTCTTTTATTATGGATTTTCCAAGCTTTTGGGGGCGGAAAGGGGCATGGCATCCAACTTTTGAAATAAACTTGATCTGCGTAGGACCTATAAGAGTACTGTCCCCAAATTTGGTAGCTCTAACTCTTATAGTCTCTGAGATCTTAATGTTCATACAGAAGGACAGACGGACAGACGGGCATGGCTATATCGTCTCGGCTGTTGACACTGATCAAGAATATATATAGTTTATGTGGTCGGAGATGCCTTCTTCTGCCTGTTACATATATTTTCTGTTGACACTAAGTTATAATACTTCTACCCTATGGGTAGCTGGTATAAAAAGTTAACTAAATATGTTTTCAATTATTGATTGCAAGTCTGGATGTCTGGATCCACAAAATAATATATGACAATTCCTTGTAAAACTTCTATAAGAATATATAAGTCCACACAACATTTGCAAATCACTGATGTAATATAAAACTTTAAGGCGAGTTTTGACTTAAGTAAAAGTTAGAGTAACGTACACAAAAATAAAATACAACTATTCTAGATGAATAAAGCTCAACAGAATACTTACAGTTGATTACTTTATCAATTGGAATTGATATTTGTGTTAATGCAATTACAGTGTTTTCATAATTTTTGTCACATTTTTTTCATTGGGTGACTTGACCTTTGCCTTCTCATTGGGATTCGATTCGATTCGATTTCGATCGCCTATTGTAAGCTACGCTCTAGTATTTGTGAAGCCAATTGGAAAGTTGGCAAAATGCTGTATTGATTTAAGACTCGCGTACGAAGGGCAGAGGTACAAAGCGAGCCCAGGACTATCATTGGCCCTTGGTTTACTCGACAGATTCAGTTCTATTCCCCCGAGCTATTCGGCCGAAAAGTTAGCAGTATAAGTGCAGAGCGATGAGGGCCCAGGGCTGGAAAGTCAGAAGAGCTTGTTGCTTGGACGGCACACATAAATAAAGATTTTTTTTGTAAATGGCCACTAACAACGACCCAAAGAAGAAGAAAAAAGTTGAAAAATTATTTAAAAAGAAGTGAAACAATAAACAGCATTGGCAGCCAGAAAGCAGCGAAGAGCAAGGCGCAAGGACACCAAGGACGTCAGGGGAAGACAAGACAGCAGCAGGAGCAGCACGAGCAGAAGTAGCCGGATACCAATCCCCAATCCAATGGAGAACACCATGTGACCGCACTGTGATTTACGCTCATGAAATTGAGTTGTGGTGCAAATTATTTATGAACAAAGCGCACACACAGGAATAACAAACACCAAGGAGGAAAACAAAGAGGCGCAAACGAGCGTTGTAATAGTCCTGCAGTTATTGTAAGGGCCATGTACTACAACTTGGAGTAATCTGCAGTCACAATGGTAGTTTGAGTCCAGTTCTCTTCAATGTGGGAGTCGGAGTTAGAACTGAGCACCATTCGGTGGACAGCTCTGTGGCCAACGTATCGCAGTGTCGCCTTCGGCGTAAACTTTGCACAAAATAATTTATTAGCGAGCAACGAGCAAAAGTTTTATGAAAATTCAAAAAGAAGCATCAACAAAGCAACAGAGCGACAAACCAACAAACCAACGAACTCACAGACATACCAAATAGCAATTCATTGTCCGTCTTCTGTGCGCTATATTTAGTGTGTTCGTTCTGTCTCTCTGTTAAAAAAAGTTCAACCAAAAAATGAAATGACTGCAAATTTATTTACTTTCAACTATTGCAAAGTTGAATAATTCTGTGGAAACACTCAAAGCCGATAGGCTATAGCTGCGACAATGCACTCAGGGCTCAAAAACTTGTTATGAACACTCAGATTTATAGCAGTCAAAAGCGAAGTAATAACAATGCCAATCCAGTCTGCTCAACGTCAAGCTGTCTCATGGCTAGCCTTGAGCAGCCCAAGCACATGAGATCAGATAAGGTATTTTGAAAAAGCTGTTAATGCTTCAAACTGTAACGGAAATTCTGAAAAATCATCCGCATGTGACTTGATTTCCACAAGCACAAGCAGCTTGGAGTAACTTCGTATGAGTGATCGCAATTCTAAACCTTTTTATCTGCTGAGCACAACACAGATTATACATAATCGTCAGAGAAATCAAATATTAATGTAGATTCGTCAGCAAACAAGAGTTCATTTTTATATTTTTATTGATTTAATGACTTGGTTTGTACATTTTGTTATAAATTTAAAAATAATATATCGAACATTGCTACAAAATTTACTGATTAACCCTATTAGGGTTGCCTTCAAATAAAGTTTCTATTGGAATCTGATCTTCGATTTTGTATTATCATTTTGTATATTATTGTGAGGCGACAACAGTATTATAGTTCAAGACTTATTTATTTCTTCACCAACCCACTAAGTATATAAAGCATGTTTATGTAAGATGAGATCTGGGTATTCATAGCGACCAATCTGAATACGCATTATTATAAGAGGGACCAGAGAGGCGTGTTATATTAAATACTACTTTGTATGCATTATTAGAATAGGGATCAGAGAGTTGTATTATATTAAATACTACTTATTATATTCCGTATGGTTGTGGACACACAAGGATGTTTTTATATAAATTAAATAAGTTCAACTTTTCGATTCGACAAATTTCTTTTTAATACCTATTAACTAATGATCATCATCGATCACTTAGGCTGCTTGTGGGGTCTAATCAGCATGCGAACATATCGCAGAGAGCCTGTAGGACCAGGCACAAAAGTTTTCCATAGAATTCCTTTAAAATATCCAATCTCCTGGCCATACTTGAACTGAAAGGTTCCAAAAAGATTGCTGCAAATGAACAAAGAAAATGCGCATTTAATTAAAAAGTGTAAATATAGTATAAAGCTTAAAATTAATTAAAAATATAGTATTTCGAGTCGTATCTTCCAATTTTCACGATACAAAATATGAACATCGATTAGCAGTGATTTATTTGTAAGTTGAGGGCTTATCCCAAGAGTATTCAAGTAGTTACTCTCTAATTCTTAGTCAAATTATGACAGTTAACAGTTTGGTCGAGCATACTTGACCAAAATAATATACGCTTTTATCGTAAAGAAGTTGCTATCGAGAGCTGTGTGCTATATGTATTCTTAAAAGACTATAGCAGTAATCCACTTATTAGAGATTGCAATAGATTGCAGTTGTCAATAAATAATAGTGAGCTCGAAAAAATATAGTCAGAGAAAAGAGAATTACCTTTCAAAGCATTCACGCCCATACCACCAGGCTCCGGCATGCGTCCTGGCGCAGTTCTGTCCATTGTCGTCGTTGTCCTGGTCGAATGTCGTGAACTTCCTGCCGGAATGATAGCGCAAAGAGTCGCCTGCATCGCCCCTGTAGGCTCCCAATACATTCATCAGATACTTCTCGGCTTCGCTGCCGATGCTGAATAGATCGTAGACCGCAAAGCGTTCCTCTCCCGTTTTGCTGCGCATTATGATCAGCAGTTCGTGATCGGCACTGAGTGTCAGACGATGCAGTTTGTCCAGACCGATAAAGAACTCAGCATTAAGGGCCCCGAAGCCGGACTTGTATGAGAGCCAGTCTCGATTGAAGTCCTCGCTGCCATCATACCGATATGCGATCACAGTCCAGCCTCCATCCCGCACCTTTTGATCGCAATTCACATAGAATGGCTCTGCATGAGCCTCGATTTTGATGCGGAGCTCTCCATGCTTTTGGTCTAGGCAATTCCGTGGCATTTGATCAGCTTCTGGGACGGAGGTCATCGCAAAAGATTCCACAGGCTGAAATCTATACAACCAAAGTGCAACTTAAAGCATTTCATTTATTTCTTACGATTCCAAAAACGACATTAAATCGCATTGCGATGCAACTCCAACAGATGAAATCGGTTCCTAAACTCATCATTTTTATTTAACGTATTGCAATTATCCTTCAGCATTTATTTTAAAACAAAGACGTATAAATAAGACGATTACATCCAGGGGAGATGCAAGAAATTATGTATTTCTCTTTTTACAATGCGGGAGGTGTAAATGCTGTTCTATTTTATTTGATTTCTTATTTGTGAGTTCTCTTATATGTTTTCAACATCGGCTTATAGGCTCCCGAATTGGAATATACCAAAAATGATTATATTAGCTTTACATATGTTACATATGACAAATTACATATTTCTACATATGATTATAAAAATAATGATGTACCTAATTGGTAGTTGCGAATTGTTATATCAGCTTTACTATTTTCCTGTATCATCGTCACTTATCACTGTTTATTATTTATTGTAAAATCTACATTCGATATGCAAAAATATGTGTCAATATAATTTGACTATTAATCTTCATATACTATGATTGATTTTTGTTTTTATAGTCGTAGAGCGCTCTTCTTAATTAAATCGAAATTTTTAGCAAGACGCTATTTGAATACTTAACTAGAATCAATTTCACACTCATATATAGTATATGTATTTCTCCGTCTATGTGAAGAAAACTTGACGATAACAGTCAACGGATTTACCCATGGGATCATCAATTGTTTTATATTTCAGTGAAATATTCATATCAATATCAATAGCGAATGTACATAGCTTCGAACCTGTTTGTAGGAGGGTGTATGGACGTGTGTGCGTGTTTCTTGTGTTAGTAGCTCCAAGTACAGCACTTTTTTGCAGTGAATATATCAAAAGGCATGTACTTACATTCTGGATTCTATTGGATATATTGGCTCCTGATTCCTATACTCCGTGATGAGTTCTTCAAGTTCATTCAGATCCATTTTGAGCGATTTCAGCTGATCAGTCATATATTGAATGCTGCGCATAAGAAACTATCATATGAGTTGAGCGTACAACAAATCTGTATTTATATTCTTTCACTTACCGGGTCATTAGGCCTCCCAGCGCACCGACTGGACAATTGCCCGTTGTCTGTAATGTGACTAGGAAGACTTTAGTGTCTGTGTCGCAGCTGAAGCGTCAATAATGGATTGCTGCCATTGATTGTACTCACATTGTCCACTTGGAAGGGTTCGATCGAGTTCCTCATGATGACTGGCACGTGGTGCTCGGTCACGGTCGGCGAAGTTGTGCTTAGGCAAGCCAGTGCAGTAACCAGTGCCTCCAACGCCATGACTGCCTCCAACTCAGGTTGCTCAGCTCGCAGTGACAGTCGAAGATAAAGTAGACTCGTTGTTGCGTTTGCTTGTAACTCGGAATAACGACTGCGACGCCATTCAGCTGCTGTCCGGCTTGTTGGCGAAACTACACTTATTAATGCCTACTCAACTATGCGACTAAGCAGCTAAGCATCTGTGCAACTACAGTGAATGCTCTCTGGGGTGGACACGCACAGTCGCAAGGAGCAAAGGAACGGGATTAAGAGAAAACTTTATACTATTATTATTTTATTACTTTTTCTCATATGTTTAGTTATTAATTTATCTATTTTTTTACCTTTATTTATTAATTAATTGCCATTCATACCGCTACAAGCTAACGCTGATTGATGAGCTAGTCATTAACAAATTAAATACTAATATTTTTAAAATCAACTATGAACAGTCGACATTAAAAAATTAATCAAAAAACTTTGAGGTATATTTAAAAATAAAATTGGTAAAATAAATAAACTATTAAAGCAAAATTAAAGAAATTTAATATAAATTTAAACAATGCACCAACTTGAATATTGGAATTTTGTAATATGACATTAATAATACAGATAACAACAACATTATTGTAACAGTCAGTGTGTATAAATCCTTTTATTCCGACCATATATGCATGCATACCTACTTTTTGAATAATTGTAGGCTTCAATCGATCGAAAATCTTATAAACTAATTTAACATTTTAAAAATGCGTATTGGACATACATATAAAGAGTGTGCATTATTTGTATTTTATGTATAATTGTATGTGTCAGATTTTAAAGGCTAAAAGCAGTGACCATTAAGAGAGTGTTCACTGTCTCGACTGAGAGCTGCCAACTGCTAAAGCTACTGCAACTGCTTAGCATACCCGTTTGCAATGCATGCGCTTGAATGATCGTGCACAGTAGATGTGACCTTTGACGCTAATGGCCAATCGAGCAGCAACTAGAAAAACAACTGAACTAGAGAAATGTGGACTACGCTCACTTGTGCTCAGTATAGTTGCGAATCGGAACCTGGAGATGTCGCAGATGCTGCAGCTGGACGCTCTGGTCACCATGTTGGCCTGTCTTACCACAACGTCGAACGATCTGGGCAGTCACATGATTCCCCTTGGTAATTCGGTGAGTCAATTTAAATACGGTGATAATTACTTTTGTGGAAATTCACAAAACAGTGAAACGATTGTGACTCTTGTTTATAATTTTTAGAAATTTGATAATGTAGAATTTTATCGGAAACAATTACAAGTAAAATAGTTACAATTAAAGAGTGTGTAGAATTCAAAAAATGTAAATGATATTAAAATTTTTCTAATATTTTTTTTTATGTTCAACTTTTGAGATTAACAAAGGGAAATTTAAATATTCGTATTGGAATTCTCAAATTTCTTAAGTAAGTTTTCAAATATCATTCGAGCGCTGCTTTTAATATTGATATATACATATTTGTTCAATGCGGAATTTATTAAATACATATGTCAAGTGACACGGGGAGTAGAACAATATAAAGTAATTTTCCAAACATCCGTCACAATTAAACACGTCGATTAGATAGGATTAAAGGGTAACTGAACTTTAATGATAGCTTTTCAATTCATACTCTAATCAGTTTGAAATTATTATTTATGGGTTCAACATATAGGAACGATTTCTTTAGTTGAACGCTGTCTACAAAGGTGCGTTTTATCAAAAGTCCTAGGTCAAAACAATTACTTTAAACATAATTTATAAAGTTACGTATCATATGAATCCAATGTATTTATTGTAAATTTTTGTTCTTCAGACAATGGAGAATTGTCCACTGTCAACGTTTAGTGGACTGACAACACGCATCCAGGCATTATCTACAGATATAGCGAGCTTTAAGGAAAAGATCAGTGACTTGCAGGAGCAACTTGTGGATCTTCGTCGCTCTGGTTCTCCCAGAATTATTAGTACACCAGCTGCGCCCAGAGGTTTCAGTTCACGGGTGTGAGTAACTTACTACATTCGGTATTTTTGGATCCTAAAGATTTGTCCACAAGTATATCAACAGATATAACATTATAAACTCCTGCGTCATCATAAACTAAATCATCCAATATTGTGTTTCTGATTTAATTTAATACGTGCAAAATGCAATTCAAAGTGTTAACTAGTTAGAAAACTACAGATATTATATTCCAGATATTAGGTGTGACCAATCCAAACTAAATCAGTTTAAATAACTGGCAAATTTATCATCGCAATTCAATTTAAATGTTGCTAAATTTATAACTGCATTTCTATTTTAAAATCTTTTTTTGCACGTTCGGTTCACCGCTTGTGAATTAACATGAACTTTTGCAATTATTGCAAGCAACGCCTTTTAGATAGATATCTTTCAAAATGACGATTATAATTTGTGATGTTAAAGAGTTTTACCTAAATGAAACTCAGAAGTAAGCTTCAGTGGAGAATACTCGTTCATATGATAATAATCCCACATATAATTAGGAAAATATGCCGAAAAGTATATTTGGTGATGAAAATAGACCAGAAACGGCCACACTGTCAACCAAACCAGCTGCGTCGAATGTGTTGCCCTATAAAATTGTTGCTTGAATACCAGCGGAAAGGGAAGTGGCCCATAACTAAAACAAACCAGATCTGCAAAGGATATACAAAGGATATGTACATGAGTACTGTCACCTAGTTTGACGTCTTATAGTCTTCGACACCTAGGTATTCACAGAAACAGACATACTGACTGAAGGACATGGCTATATTGTCTCCGCTGTAGACAATGATTAAGAATATATATATTTTATGGTGATGAAGATGTCTCCTGGTATTTATTTATAGATCGATATGGTCAGAAAGAGAACTGCTTAAGTAAATACAGACATTTCAAAATCTCTCAACAATCAATTGCAGTTTTGAAGCGGCGCCTCGGACCCTGACGGCTGCAGTCTCGCCATCAGCCTCGAATATTCCAGGCAAGGTGGGATTAGAAGTGCTTGCCAGCGAGCCGAGCACGCCACACAACTGCCTGAAGCAACGGCACGGCGTAGTGCGAATCCGGCCACGGGGCAATATCGATCCATTCTTTGTGTTCTGCGATCAGAAGACACGCGGCGGAGGCTGGACTGTGGTGGTGAATCGCTACGATGGGAGCGAGGACTTTAATCGCAAATGGGCGGACTACAAAATTGGATTCGGCCCGCTGACGGCAGAGTTCTTTATAGGGCTGGAGAAGCTGCATCAGATCAGCAACAGCGAAGACTACGAGTTGCTGGTGCAACTTGAGAACCGCAAACAGGAGCCGCGATATGCATTATACGACCATTTCAGCATCGGGGCACAGTCCGAGCAGTATCGCCTTAATGTACTGGGCAAATACCAAGGCGACGCCTCCGATGCACTGCGCCAACATACCGGCAAAAAATTTACTACCTTTGACAAGGATAACGATGAGAGTGAGGCAAACTGCGCGGTTGCCCAATCGGCAGCCTTTTGGTATGGCAGCTTGTGTACTTTGAGGTAAGTACAATCGTGCAGCCAGTTGCCCAATTCCAATTACATATTTATGTATCTCATTCCATAGTAATCCATTCGGACTTTATCAGCGACTGCTTGAGCGCGATGTGGACGGCTTTAAGGGCATCTTGTGGCGTGGTTTTCTCGATGGGCCCAAGGGATCCTTAAAGCGAGTGCGTATGCTATTAAGGCCACGCAGCAGCGGCAGCGGAAGCAGCTAAGTTTGAGGTGTCATTTTGTTTCACATGGGAAGCTAATCGAAATCTATACTCGTTTTGTATCTTTATATATTGTAAAACCGAACAGGCTAAAAACGTAAGAAATGCTGCAGTTTGTTCTCCTTTTTTTTGGTAGATGATGAGAATGCGCTATTCATTACGTCAATCTTTCGATATATCACTCAATTCTGCTTAACGTGTTTACAAATAATTCTAATTTAAATATTAATACAAGATTTTGTTGCGAATCATCGAAATTATTCGGCAACATTTAAAAATTAAAAAACACAGACAGCCGACACTTGCAAAACATCAATTGTAACCTTTAAATGGAATTATTCTGAATCATTTTTTTAACAGATACCCAATTTTAAATAAGTGCCATAGTAAAATGTGTGTATCAGACAGAAAGAGGCATCATTGAACCCATAAAGTATATATATTCTTGATCATCTTCAGCCGAGACGATGTAGCCATATCCGTCGGTGATTCTGAACACTTAGATCTCAAGGACTATAGAATGCTATTTTCACATAATCTTATTAGAAGGAAGTTATAACGCAATTTTCAAGAATTCTCTAGCCGGTATTTATTAAATATTAAATTATCAAATATATTCGAAAAAATTTGAGTAAAACATTTTTAAATTGTAATTCACTTTTTCCTGTGTCAATCCATCGATTAAACAATTATATTTTGAGTGAATTGGAGT
Source organism: Drosophila ustulata (assembly GCA_035047365.1). Lineage (NCBI taxonomy): Eukaryota > Metazoa > Arthropoda > Insecta > Diptera > Drosophilidae > Drosophila > Drosophila ustulata. The sequence goes on from JAWNPT010000095.1 coordinate 1,444,507, forward strand.
AGATAAATGCATGAGGACTAAAGTGATTTTTTTCTTCTTAAATTTAATTAAAAAAAAATTATTAAGCAGTTTTTCTAGTTTTTTCATTGATATGATAAGGATTATCTGATTTTCCGGATCTGATAAGGCTAAAAAGGTTTTTTGATATAATGTATTAAACTGTTTAAGAATTTCTGCACCAAACTTAATATAATACCAAATTATATGTCAATTAATATTCGTTTAAAAAAATAAATATAAATTATGCTGTTCAAGTTTTTAAAGGTAAATTTAAATAAATAAAATGTATACGTTCCTAAAAGGAATAATTAATTAGACACGCGATGCTCCCTGTCTTTCTCGATATAGTATTTATTATTATCGAAGACGATTCATTGTCTAGACTTCATTTAGTTTATCAGATTCCTCAGTAGTTGTCCGCATTGTAGTTGTAGTTGTTGGATCCTCAGAGCCCTTAACTACCAAAGCATCACCAAGTAATGGCTTGAAGAAGAGGGCGAACCGGGAGTAACGACGCGCAGAATTCTTAAAAGAACATAAAATCAATTAAACTATATATTACAAATTTTGAATTTAACTTAACATCAATACATAAAGGGAACTACTTAAAACAGAGCCACACTCGAGTGTGCTTGACAGTGAGATTATCGTTAAAAATGTTTAAGAAATTCAAAATATTTATATGAATTTGTATATTGTTATGATGCAATTCGTACATCATATATTACAGGAAATAAATGTGAAGTGGTTAAAATACATTTCAAATATTTAATTAAGAATCTGGAAAATCCTCTCTGTGTGTTAATTAAGTGATAATTGTTAATTGATGAAAATACACGACAAAGACAAAAATGTAAAAATCGTATTATATCAGATTACGCGAGGGAGACAAACACAACAAGCACCATTCAAATATTGCTCATTACAACAAAATGCTAGCGCGTGACTTGAAAAGTTTCACAAAAATTAGAGAGCGAAGAAAACAAAAACTCTGCATTGGATGCATCCAAAGTTTGTTTATTTCATTTAACAATAATAATGAATAGGCCACGCAAATATTGCTCATCACAACAACATTACTAAAGCGCGACTTTTGAGTTAGACGAATACAAGAAAGTAAAGGAAAAACTTATTTCATTAAAGTTTTTTTTATTTATTTAATCTTAATTTCATTATTTCAATATTAAGCATTGTTTTCTAACCATTAGCAGTAGTTAAATACTGTAATAATCTTAATTATATATGTATGTCCATAAAAGAAACAAAACTGACGAGTATCGCTTAAATTTTAAACATCTAAAAACTTTATAAAATTCAGCTTAGTATTGGAAGAAACAGTTGAGAAATCTACTGAAAAGTGCAAACGATAAAGAAATTCCTTCCTGTATTTTGTTGTAGTTCCCTTGTGTGGGATTTAAAACGAAAAATATTCTGGGAAATTGTTTTGCAATCAAATAGACGGAACGAATTGCAAATATTCATAGGAAATTCTCCTTAAGTTCACTTTAAATGAATTTCATTAAATATTCACGAAGGGTGTACAAACAAAATTTGCATATTATTAAAACACTTAACACTCGTATTAGTTAATTTTTTGCAGTGTAAGTAATTTGTTGAAATGCAATGGACTCAATAGAAGTGCAACAAGTATTAAATCGTGGCTTTGCTAATCGGATGGTTCTTACAAATATTTAACGGATTTAACACTTACCATAATTAGATTGGAAAACGATTTCGAAACTTGTGTGACGGTTTTAATGGTTTTATTAAACAATTCGCTGGGTAGATCAAAAGAGACATTGCTGCGATCCAGTTCCGTGGCATCACTGAGATCTTTGCCCGTGGCACGTCCCCGACGCTTCGTCTGCTTCAGCCGGGGCAGAAAGCGAAAAAAGAAAGAAGAAAGAGTATTGTGAGAAAGCAAGTCAATCGCAGCGATCGCAGCACATAATAATAATAAGGAAGCCCAACAATGTACATAACATATTTCGTCAGAGCATAGACTTTTGCATTTCAATAAAAGATTAATTATGAGTGGTTTTATTTCATAATGATTTATTGATGTACATAAAAAAATTCCTTGGGTTTTGATCGTTTTAAAGTCGTAGGTTTTTTTTTACATATACATACATGTGCCAATATTTACAAAACATGAATACAACGCGTAGCATAATATATAACTTAACTTTTTTGCCCTGGCGACAAAGGAAGTGGAAGTCTGGTACAGAGTTTTTGTTTTTTTTTTTTTTTACTTATTTCTAAACTACAACAACAAAAAAATCATGCACAGTTGTAACAGTTGAAAATGAACCGTGCGAGCATCAGATGGAATCAAATATCTGTTCGTCCATTTATCAGGAGAGGTGGTGAGTGTGAAGTACATAAATTATGGAACCAAATTGTAGAATGAACGATCCAGAAGTAGCAATGAAGCATTAAAACAGCCTAATTGCTTTAATAGCCCGCCTCGTCAGAGTCTGGCGATGGCGTCGTTACACCAGCAATACCGTTGGTACCCGACGAGCCCTGCAGGATGGGTCCCGAGAAGCCGAGGAACTTGGAGACCACATTGCCCAGGCCGGCATTGGCGTTGCCGTTGCCCGAAGAGGAGCCACTGAATGCTGTGATTGTGGTCAGTACACCAGTGGTGAGATCATTGGCAATGTTGCCAATCGATCGGATCTTGGGAGAGACGACAGCAGTGATCAGAGTCTGGAAGTCCTTAATTGGCACCGGTGCCTTAATATCCCACTGCTTATTCTTCTCAATATTTGAGCGATCCAGCTGCTCAATCACGCGTGTCTTTGTGTCCAGAAAGTTGTCGATCTTCTGCAAGTCGAATATTGAGTTAATCATGTAGTTACTTGTTCGGGAATTCACTTCACTACTTACACCAAACACAAAGCCTAGAACAGCATTTTTTGCCTCAAATGTCGCATCGGGTAGTTTTCTTTTGTTGCGTTCAAGATCAGCGCCTAACACCTCCTAGAATTAAAGATCGAAATCAAAAAAACAAACACGCATATGAGAATACGCGACGGTGGATTCGCGCGATTCTCCAAATTTCAGACTCCCTCAAAAGTTGAATTTTCCTTTGTAACCACAATCAAATATTTTATTGCCCTGAACTTCTGCCAAATCTGATTAGCTCCGAATGCAAATTGCTCAATAAGCACTACAGTAATATGAAACAACGAAAACCAAAGTACAAAAAGTGGCGAGAAACAAAAATTTAATTTGAAGCTCAAAATTCGAGGCTGGTTATACTTGACCCAATTACGAGTTCGTTGGTGCAAGAAAATCAATTTAAATACGTTTAAATAATTACACACACACACACACATAAGCAGATACAAGCAGACAACAAGACACTTGAATTCCCGTTCCTCCCAAGGCGATCAAACTACTTATGCTTATTCTAAGGCTCAAAGTGTCTATTGGCATAAATCGTCAAACCAGCCATACAACATTCGAGAGACTTGTGCCGAGTACGACTACGAATACGAATACGAAAACGAATATGAGTACTCATACTTGTATTTGAATTAATGCTTGATCACGTTTAAAATTCACAACGTCATTACCAACGAAAACAAAAAACAAAAGCCATTCCATGTATATGCATTTCTCCAATGTCACCTAACTTGCGACTGAAATTGTTATTTTCGTCGTCATTTTAAAAACAAAATTTATTGGAGCATTTTGGCTGTGATTATGAAATAACGACACCTCGTTTTTATGATGATGATTAAAGCGCTCTTTTAATGGATGCCCAACAATTAAAGATGCATTTCGGATTAGCAGCGATTTCCTTTGGGATTTCTTAAAAGCATGCCATTAAGAATAGTTTAAGCTTAATATCGGAGTACTTGAAATTTGTGAAATAATTATATAATATCATATACCGAAGTACAAAATAATGGAAACTCTTTGTTCGAGCAATCCAAACAAATTGCCCAATTTTGTTGGGGAATAAAATGTTGATTACTGTTAAAAACGAGACCTACTAAGGACGATTAATCATGCAAGATTCTAGTCGAGATAGCTAATTCACGTCTTAACTAATCATGTCTTTCGCTTAATGACCGGCATTAGATCCAATTACAACAACAATATTTTTTTTCTCAACACTGACGACATTCAAAATGTATTAATAGCTGAAGAAATGCCGTCACACATAGGTACAATCTTAGTAATATCTTCTGAGTTTATCCGATCGTCATCAATGTAAAGATTTAACCTTTAACATTCGCATGAGATCCTATAGTTAAAACAATTTTGATACACATTTCAATATGAAGGCTTTACATCTAGAGTATTATTAAAATTAGAGCGTCTAGCTCCGAGATTAACGAACAAAATGAATTGGACTATTGCAATTAATGGATATAAATTTACGTTGCTGACAGCTGGTGGAGTTTTCAATACATAATATTTGAACTTTGGTATAACGTGGGGTACGAAAATGTTGCCAAACATGTTGCACACAGCAACAACAGCAATTTGGCAAAATTACTATCGGTTTTACGATTTTCGAATACTAGAAGGTGCAAAATCGTTTGCCCAATTTTCAAGCACTAAACAAAAATTTGCACAGCGCTGTAAATCAAATACAAATGAAAAAGCCCATTAGTGAAACATAAAACAATGTATAAAAAAAACATACGCTCATCTGCAAAGAAAAAGGAAAATTTCATAACAAACGACTCTAATGGGAGATTGTGCGAGCTTCCTCGTTAGTTGTTGGTCAACTGAGTACTAGTAATATGCATATATGTATAGTATGTGCATATGTATGTAATATGGGTAACTCCCCTTTTCACCACAATTCGCTTCACGCCCCATCACCACAGCAAGAGCACTGCGAGTGTGTGTGTGTGTGTGTGTGTGTTTGCGAGTTGGCGCCTTTGCTTTTGAATGTTGAAATGTTAGCGCACATGTGCATGTATGTGTATGTATGTGTGTGGTGAATAAGTGTTTGCCCAAGCATTCAGCGTTTTCACCTCAAGGTCGCTAGATGGTTTGTTGAATGATAATTGAATTATGCATTTCATATGCAACTGTGCCGATTTGTGCTCGATTTGATTGCAGAAGACAATCTCGCAGAGGCGGAAAGCAGTGCGACAACAGCAGTAGTTGTAGTTGTAGTTGTTGTTGTAGTGGTAAGTGGTAAGTGGTAAGTGGCAGTAGCGTCAGTCGACCACAAAATTACCAAGAGCTGAGCTACCGCTTACACAATAACAACAAAAAGCCAAAAGAAAACAAATGGGCTGCCAGGCATTTCGCGAAAGATTATTGCGCCTCACGCCTTGCGATGCGGACAGGCAAATGCAGCGACGGCAACGGCAACAAGTTTGTGCATCTAATGACACAGTGGGCGAGTTACCACTCGTTACTACTCGTTACCACTCGTTACAACTCGCAGTATCCGTGAGCAGTTTCTTTGTATAGCGTTTTTCTGGTTGTTGTTGTTGTTGTTGTACTTTACCTCTGCATTAATGGGATTCAGTTCGGCGAGCTCGCTGCTGTCCTGCAGTGCAACCACGGGCTCCACTGGGGCCGAGAGCGTCAATTGTGTTGTGGCCAATACCAACAATGCCGTTATGCAAGCTGTTGTGAACTGCATCTTTGTGTTCGTTTCTTGGTTTTCCTTCGATCTGTGGATGTGAATGAAAAGACAGAGGAGACGCAATGCGCGATTAGATTGCTTTCATCGTTCGCTCATCACACTTAAATTCTAGCAGGAGTCTAGCACACACACAGACACACACACGCACACGCAAGCTCACACACACGCACACACACTAAGGCGCATGCGCATGCGTATTGTGTCATTCGACCTTCGTTCGTCGCAGGCTGCCCATCAGACTTTTAACGTGCGTATGCGTAATTCGTATTCGTGTTTGTCTGTGCCTGTGCCTGTGTCTATGGGCACGCACCAATTAGATATGCTTGTTTCTATGTGTATGTATGTAATGTAAGGTTCACAGCGACGCTCTTGGCATGCAGAAAAGCAAAAAAAAATAAATAAAACAAAAAAACGACAAAAAAAAAACAGCAACACAAAATGTCTACAACGTGTATCACATTTACCAAAAGCTATGTACAGGCAAAAAAAACTTTTGGAGCAGCCGCCACAGATATGCGATACTAGCACGTTCACTAACTTTAAGCAAATGACTGCAGACGAAAGTTACTTCAATGATTTAGCAGTGGCCAAAAATTGGTTACACAGCCAAAGCGCAGTCGTCGAGCTTTTGCAGTCAGCGTCGGCGTCCGCATAGCGCTCGTTTGGCCACCGCCAACGATCAGCCACCAACAACAACAACGCTGAACAGCAAATCTACAATCATACGATTGCATGTGTCTGTGTGTGTGTGTGTGTGTGTGTGTGTGTGAGTATACAAAATGGAAGACTGACAACACCGAATTGAATTTTATTACGCGCGCGCGCGCGCGCTCACATTGCCACCAATGGCTCCAACAACTGAAACAGCAACAGCGACAGCAACATCGATATCAGTATGCAAGACGGCGTCGACGTCGACGTCAGCGGCAACGCCAGCGGCAGCGTCAACGTCGACGGCAGCAGCGCCTACGTCAGAGTTAATGTTAACTGCGACGGTCGACTAAAGCTGGCAGAGCAGCGCAGCGCAGCGCATTGAGACTGTGAACACGTTTTGAGCGAAAACTTCAACGAAAACCGCTCAATAAAGTGCAAAAGTTGTAACGGCCCCAACGAAACACGAACCAAAGCAACAGCAACAGCAACAACAACAGCAACATTACCATCAACAGCAGCAATAGTGCCAACTCTTGTTGTTATTGTTTTTGTTGCTGTAAGTGCGATTATTCATTACTGATGTTTTTGCAATGCTCTTTTGGACTTTTGGTTTTCAATTAAAACACAGGTTGGTCATAGCTAGATTGCGTACAATATTATTATTATTATGATAGTAGTGCCATTCTGTTTGTTGTCCAGCATTCACGGTACTCAAATCTTTTTATGAATGTGTCCACATAAGCATATAATATTATTTAATGGCACGCCAGTCTTCAGCTAACTCGCCCAACACTCGCCCTTCTCAGTTACGCACCAACATAATTAAAATACGTTAAAATAAAAAAGGGGAAAATATTTTTTCAAAATTTCAATTAGTACGAGCTGCCTGTAAAAGACTTTCAACGAGTTAACACATCTATGCAGCTATAACTATATAGTAGGGAACTACCCGAAATGTTGCCAAATTAAAGGGAAAATTACTTATTCTGCCTGTAATAACTTACAATCTGTATACTTGAAATTATTCGTTCTGACTGAAATATCAACGCACAGCCCAAAAAAACAAGAGCTTGATTCAAAATTCCCACTCTAGCTATTTTAAATCACTGTTTAAAGTTCGTATGAAAACAAAGTTACAGAACAACTCGCTAGCATATTCATAACTCGAATGAGAATTCTAGAATGTCTAGGACAAATAACAATATCTTCGTGAAAAACTCCATTTGCGCAGCAGCATTTGATCCTACTCTGTCAATGACTTTAGGTTCTGCATATCTTAAATATAGAGCACAAAATTAGTTTTCCCTCACAAGATAGTGAAACTATCAACGCGGAATCATGAGAGACATAGGAAACTGAAATTTGTGCACTGCAATTATGCATAATTTTTAATCGAGTCTTAAGGAGGCAAAGTTCTGATACAGCGGACAAAAGTGCTCGTTAAACACAAAAATAACAAATAAATATGCTCTGTGAGGATGTTTTCAACTATGTTACAAATAATGTTAGCAAATACAAGCTTGCTGAAGCTTACTACCAGTCAAGAAAGGTTTCAACCCAAAAGACACAGAGAAGATCGGCAATGCTTGCCTTAATTATATCCAGTCATTAAAGTCCAGGGTCTAAAACGTATAAAACAACGACAATTATAAGCGCTTGGATAATGAACACTAAAGTTACTTTAGAAACAATTTTACTTCGAAAAAGTTGTATTGTTATTTGTGCCTACGTGGGAGGAAATGTTAAATGTAAATATCTCACTTAACTGAAGCTTTTTAATTGGTCGCCACTAATGTATTAAGCAATTTAAGTCACATTGTTCAAAATATGAACGTTTGTGTATCGTATTGGTACTCGAAACAAGTGTTGCATATATAAAGCCTTACTATAACATTAAACATTATTTTGAGTGCATATGATTAGGCTATTGAAGGGGATTAATTCTGTTAATTGATGAGGCATTTGGTATAGAGTTAAACTTTGCCTACATGTTATTCATGTACATGTATGTATTTCATGTATTTACATACTAAAAGTGTTTTAAAAGAGCGCGGATTAAACTCTAAGTTGATCGTGTGTTTTGTATTTATAAATAAATCAATAAAAATTTGTTTTTCATTTCACAAATATTAAAGAATCATGTATTCAGATCATTTAATAAATTTGTAATTTATTTGACAATATTTCAATGATCTTATTTATGAATAAAATGGCAATAAATTCAAGTGCAGGCGACCGTCAGATACGCGTTACCCAAACCACAGGAAAATCAACTATTTCGAAAGCAACTGAACCGGAGCCACTACACAATATTACATGTTTTCATAAGTGACTGATAAATACATTTATTTTTCGATAAGAAAGTGATTACAACTTTTCCCCTTCATGGTCGTCAAGAAATTTTGAATATCTATTGCAAATAAGTTATTGTAATCGTATTTATTTTCGTAATGGTATTTTAAAAAAATTGAGCACACCTTTTAGTGACTGGTCCAATAATCCAAATACATAACCTCTGATATCACTTATGAATGACTATAAAATTTGATTGCAACATATGCATGGATGGCACACAAATGATGATACAACTAAGAATATTGCAATATGCTGTTGTCATTCGGAGGTCAGGAGATCGAAGCAGTTAACTGGGCAACCAGTTAATGCCTTCAAAAATACATATTTGCATTTCGATACTGAGTTCGAAGAACCTGTCGAACAGCTGTTGTGTCCTAAAGTTCGGTCTTGTTGCAACTCAATTGGTTACCTTTTACTTTTGGCCTGCTTCGCGTTGGCTTAAATGACTCGACGTTTTTTTGCTTTTTTTTGCCACCTCTTTAATATTTTTGAGGCCAATAATTATAGCAATTAACAGCATGCACACATATGTAAAATAGCAAGCTTGAATTCCTAAACTGAATCAGGAACAGTCCTTTCGATTCTACAATAAGCTTTTATCATTGCCAATTACAGTAAACTTTCAGTGAATATCTCCAAGGCTACAGCGATCTTCCCTCGAGCAACATGGCAAATTGAACAGGTCTCAAAAATCATTCATCCATTTACAAGATTCTTTGCGAGCAAACATTAATTCGAAATACAGCGTAACAGGCTTTTAAACTTGTGACTTTGGATGAATGTTGTTAATCTTAGAAAAAAAATATACTATTAAAACAAGAGCAACTGCATTATTAAGAGAAACTAGACCGTAAGTTATCACAACTTTTTACCCTTAGGCACGAGCTGTTTGAAGGCAGTCTGTTGCAATAAAATGCATATTAAACACACGCGAGTTCTCGTTGTATTTAGTACGTCACCCAAAGTACATTTGGATGCATGTGAGTTCACGAACAATTACCAAAAGATTGCTAACGTACGACACTACAAATTGGCTATGAAAATTCAATTATTATGTCTCAGCCGCCGCAATTATGTGGAGCTCATAACTTGCAAAGCCAGTTGGCTGCATTGGCCAATCAGTTATTTTACTGGCACTGGGTGTCTGGTCTCCCCAAGTGGCTCATAAACTTGACGACTGCGGCTGACATGCAAATGAGGCCTGGTACAAGTACTACTGCCACATTGTGTTGTTCAGTTTTTGTGTGTAGCAATTTTAACTAATCTGCTCACTTGTCATATGGTATATAGCTCGTACTCGCATTTGATATGGCCGAGACCCCAACGCCTGTTCACATTTATAACTACCAAAGCGTCGCGACGACATTTGTGCTTCTTGACTCATCGCCGTTGTTAAGCACTAAGCCCAGCAAACTTGCAAGAGTGTTGGGCTAACACATAAGCAATTGACGTTGGCTGGGACTGCGTGTCCTTCTCACTCAGTGACCCGGCTCGGCTCGACTCGGCTCGGCTCTTAAGTCTTGGCCGGCATAAACAAGTTAACGCGGCGCCGTTTCGATTGCGTTACTATTTATGTTAATGCGAAAATTGTATCCCATTAATATACTTGCTATGCTCATTTATCCTTTCCACTCCTGAAGTCGCCGAAATGTTAAAACAGATAACAAGGTCATCTCACTTCAGAAATCAAAATAATTTATTTTTTATGTTCGAATAATTGGGTGTATTTGTTATATACATACATCATTTTATATATCTATTAAAATTTCAATAATTAAAATAATATTACCAAGTTACAAAGATAGATTAAGAATATGTTATATACTCATACATAGAAACGTATGTATTTCTAATTACTATTGTGAAAAACACTCCGTCAAATGTGCTGCGATCTTACTTTATTTATGTGTACACACATGCTGCATAATATATTTAAACTGGTTTATATCTCGACCCTTTGAACCGACCCTTCTCCAACAATTTTGCATGCATGCAGCCTTGGTAACAACTAAGTATAATTTTGCAGTTTAGTATTGCTTAATATTGTTGTTGCTACCTACTGCTGCTGCAGATTTATAAAATGATTGTCATTATGCATTATTCAGTTTTTCTTTTATTTTTTTAAAGCGGCGTTTATGTCATATGCTCTCAAGTTCTTTAAAGTATTGCAGAACGAATTGTTGAGGCGCCCCACAATGCAATTTGATGATGACTATCTTAAAACAGGTCCATTAACTAACGAATGGCCCATGGCAACCGAAAAATACATATACTTATATGCATGTATGTATTTATCAGCATGACCGGCCAAGACCTGAAGTGACTTTAAAACTACGAATGGCTTAAACTACATTTGCTGTGATCAGTGATCAAGCAAGGCTGTAAACTAGTGTTACAAGTTGCTGAACTTTTCAAATCTATAATCACACTCTCAGCAAGCACACATTAATGACGAAAATCTGTATGCACAATATGTGTATGTATTTGTAATCGTTGTGTCCCATAAAAAGGGTTCAGAAAGGCTATTTTAGTGGATCAAAATCGAGTTAAAAATTACTCAATAACTAACTGATTTTTTATATTTTGCTGGGATATTGAAAGTACTTATTCTATAATCTTTCAGATAAGTGCAAAGACCCACTTCTGAAAATATAAGTAAGATCTTGAATCGGCTTATAAACTTTTGTGAAGCTCATAAAATAATAAGTAAAGGAGTACCACAATATATTTCATATTTAAAAGATTTAAACTGATTTACCTTAAAATTGAATGCATTCAAAAATACATAATTTGAGCACATGTGCTTAAGTAATCTGAAGTATTGTATAGTTATATTTAGAACTAAAGAATTTGAGGTTTATTTACGAGATCACCACATATGCTATTGTCCAGCTGTATTTTGTTAATTAAAGCCCAATTATCATTTGATTCACTTTTAATACTTGTCTGTAAAAGCAAAAAAAATCGAACTCAACTTTTAGCAAGATTTATTTACGAGCACTTAAATTGTTATGTTGAGCTTAATTGTTCACTAATTATTATTTGCTTTATTGGGTCTTTATGCAACAAAAATACCGAGGAATTATGAAAGAGGTCACTTATCGATTAACGACTAAGCCGACTTATTGATTATTAAATCCAATGTATCTGGAGCTTATTGGTTCATTAATGTTTTTTTTTTTTTTGAATTAAATATTGTTGATGGGGATTTTTTTGTTTGATTTTAAACGTTGGGAATGTTTTGCAAACATATTCTGAAAAGTGCAAAACAAGCGATGCAGTAAGACTATTTTCCCTATTTATAAGATAAAATATTTTTTTTTAGAAAATTAAACAGTATTTGAGGTTATTTTTCGTTCTTTAAAATACAAAAGAGACGACTCAGTAAAATTGTTTGATCTATCTATGAGATGAAGTTCAAATACTACGAGTAAAAAATCGTTTTAAACTTCATGAGTGGTCACTTAGACTTAATATTACGAATGTCCTTCAACTTTTCTTTAGCTTTGTAGCAAATTCAGTTAAATCTGAGACCTCGACAAAGTTTTATTTTATATACTTGCTCCCAATCACCATGTCGAATTTAATTAAAATAGGCGTTGCCAGTTGGCAGTGGACAATTACCAGAGCTCGTTGCATATACAATTGGACATATCTCTAAGCACTTACTATAAAGTGTTCTGTTGTGTTGTGCTGTGCTGTGCTCCATTGCGTTCAATACAAAGGTTAAAACTGAATTCAGGTGGCTAATGCAGAATGTTGATTAGTCTGGTGTATTTAGAAGTATACAACTCGATGCCTTCAACTAGTTGCTAAGATCACTTATAAAATGTATATTTATGTTATCTATATTATATACTCGAATAAACACGCAATAGGTTCGGCAAGAGGCGTAAATCTGTGTTGCCCGATTTGCGGTGGGGGGATGACAGTGCTATCCGTGTTTGGCTACTAAATGGAGTATAAATAGCTTAAAAATAACTAGTTGAAGGTTGACTAGAAACAAGAAGTTTATGTATATGACTTCATGAATAAAAGCACATAAAAAAATAGTTTCAGTGCATCGAGACATGCATTTAACATCCATTAATAGATATAGAGAGAACAAGACTAAATAAAGCTTGATTAGCCAATTTCAATATACTCTCTGAAAATCGTTGTGTAAATAATTTCTGAAAATTGCGATCGATTAAAATTCAGTTAAGCCACCTACCAGAAAATTGACTCGCGTATAGATATTTATCTATCTTTATGTATTTACTTAATTAGGGTAGAGCATCTCGTAGTTTAGTGCACTCCAATAGAACGTTGTCGAAGAACGACTTGTTGTGCACATTTAATTGTTTTTAATTTCATTTTAAAATTCTAATTACTGCACAGCAGGCACTTGGCTTATCTAGCGATTTTCAATAAAACTAATCCAATAAAAATGAAATGAATTCATTTTAATGACACAACTAACGATATGATAAAGATCTTACAAATTTATTTTACTGAATATGCGATATGGAGTTCAATCCATATTTCCTTCTGCGGAAAATTCCATCAAGGAGATAATATAATCCGAAGACTATTCTCTAAGTCCACGGGCCTCAAACTATAATTTTGAGTTTGAAAATCAAACCATTATGAAACATTTTTGAGAATTTCAATAAACATAGTTTTTAAATTGTTGTATAGTAAAATATTTTTCATTTTAAAATTGAATTTGAATAATAATATTATAACATTATTATGATGAAAATAATTTATTTTTGTTTTGAATATCTTACTTGGAGAAGAAGTGTTTAATGTTTTTTCAACAATTTTTAGGGGAATTTAGAACTGTCAATTAATAATTGCTGCACACGACAAGTGATTACGGGGAATAATGAAGAGCGAGCTGTCTTTATCAATTTAATCACGCTTTATTTAGTAGACAATAAATTGTATTGAGTTCTAGGATTAGGATTATTTTTGTGAGTTTGTAAAGTGGCGTTTTCGAGAAATGTAAACTTAGGAAAGCTGCCCAGAAAAAAGCATCATATTGAGGCTTTGTTAATAAAACCTACAAAATGTGTTTACGTAATACGCATGGAAAACAATCACAATAAATAAGAGACGAATGCATATAAGTAAAAACCAAACCAAAAAGGCATTGTTTTATTGCCAATTTCATAAGTTTGCAGTTACTCAAACATTGATTTGCATAATAAATTTCGGGCCATAGGAAAAAACTTGAAAAAAATAATATTATTTATTACGAAAATAAAGGCATCAAATGTGTTAAAACGGTCAATAAACTTATTGACCGACTTTTGCCGATGCACGAAAACACGCACACACACGCAAAAAAGTAAACAACACAGCATGTGTGAGAGGCAAGCTCACATTCACACACACGCACACACACTCATATCAATATCAAAATACATGCCTGTACGTGTATGTGTGTGTGTGTGTGTATGTACAAACGCCCCCTCGCTGGTTTACCTTCAACGCGGGCAGATTGTGCTCCACTTTCATGGCATTTACAATACTTTCTCTTTTTCTACACCTGCATTCGGCAGTGTGTGTTTGCGTATGCGAGTGTGTGTTTGCGTGTGTGTGTGTGTGCTCATCTGTGAGTACTCATCGCCATCAACACAAGGTATTGTTGATATACTCTTGCGCCGGCTATCACTCATCAGTCAAGCAATTGGTGCTCGATCGGAATGTTAAGCTCAGTCCATATAAAAATAGATCCACCGACATGCGTCTATTAACAAGATAGAATTTGTAGCATTAACTTGCAATATTACAATTTAATATAATTTATAATATATAGACTGTAGATTCTTGTGAGAGGAAATGAAATCAATAAAATCCAAATATTAGAATACAAATCATAAATATTTACATGGGGTCCGCAGTAAAATAAACCCAAACCTCGCTTAATGATCTCTCCAATTTACGGAATTTGCACTTAACGACCAAACTTCATTCAGTATTCCACATAGTGGCATTTTGGCTCACTTAGCAGTTATCCAATGCATGCAATAAAGTGCAGCCAAAAAGGTAAAATTTCAAGCTGCCGACGAGGCCAATAAACAATGTATAAGTTTAGCGTATTTTCTATATTTTCTTCAAACTCTGTTTTCATTATCCAAGCATATCGAATAGTCGGCGTGCTGAAGGCAATTGTTCAAATTGTGTGGCTGTTGGCATGAGACTTATCTTGATTAAAACCGTCGCAATCGGCCCAAGCGAAGCCAAGCCAAGCCAACAACCCAAAGCCAAACACACAGAGTTTCTTAACGACCTTGAGACCATTACCGGTTTCATTCGTATTGCTTTAATTTTATTTTAAATATGTGGCTAGCTATAAGCTTTGGCTGTCTCTAGCAGCTTTGACTTTCATTTATGTTCATCTTCACCATTAACACTCTTGCAATAATTTATTACATAGCCAGATCACTTCAATACTATTTTTTTTAAATTTAATTCAGCAAATCGAAATGCATTATGCGTGTATTATATTTGTGTGCTAAAACTTAATGATATGTTATGTTTAAAAAACAAAAAGCGCTCCAAATTTACGGATTTCAACTAATCAACCACGTGATATCTAAAATTAGAATAAACCTGTCAAACCAATAGGACATTAAGATAAACGTTTTCGATTAAAATATAAATTTATGTTTCGACCTTGACACTCCCATTTTCTGCCCTAGAAAAGCTTCAAGAAATGTGGGGCATAGAAAATGTATTTGAAAGTATTTATACTTTTTATCAATATCATATTTTATAAGAGAAATTTAATTAATAATTTATTTCTTTTTGACATATTAAATTAACCCGTAATCACTTATACAATTGGTTTACATCGCTATAACTAAAGTTTAACAATATTAAGTCAAAATTTTTAAATATAGCCAAAGCTATAAATGTCAAAGCGACAACAACAAATAATTGGTTTGTAAAGCAATTATAGCAAATTATTAATATGATTACATTTTATTAATACTATCAGTAAATTGAAAAAAAATCGATTGTCGGGAAATGTCAAAATCTCAGCTCGTTATTCCGACAGAGTAAAAAAAAACAACTGTTTTCCAAGTAGCTTAAGCTGTATCTAATATGACAATCATCCAACTACATTTTTAAATTTGTTTGAAAAATCATATCTCTGCTAATTATCGAAGTAAGCTCAATTTCAATCGGATTCAACTTTCCTTGGATCCATTTGCTATAGCTTAAAAGTTATACCAAAATTCACAGCTAATTTCTGAATCGTATGTAGATATACATATAACGTAATTTTCAAATACACTAAAATGACCCAAAAGTATCGTTTTAACTTTCGCACAGTTAACCTTGACACGCACATTTTTCGCCCTGACAAATGAAATTCCCCAAAGTTAAAAGACATGTGTCGATTTTTTTTGTGGCATAGAAACGGAAATGAGTTATAAACGAATCGCAGCATAATGAAAAATATTTCAACCTACGGGTTTTTTCCTCAATTAAAGTATAATTGCCGAGAAGAGTTTACGACGGCTAAACGAACTGTTGGACGGGGTCAAATCGACTTGAAGTTTTTGATTGTTTAATCAGTCCATCACGACTGAATAGTCAAATACATTGTATATGTACCATATTTATATACTCATATTATATAAGGTGGGCATATTATGGGTCCTTACACATCGAAGTGCCGATTAACAACTACTCTTATTAGGCGAAAACTTGTTGTTAATTGACGCCCACACATATGACTTCATCTATATTTTTACGAATATAAACATTTAAATTGATAATCCGAATATAAGGCAGCGGCAATGAACGTCTTTTTTGTATGGTTTTATTCGGTGTTGACTTGGCCTAACTGGATGTTTAAACAGTTGCATGAGTTGTTAATAAATGTATGCTAATCAAAGTCCGTTTGTCCTATATTCCCCAAATGTATATATACATCAATAAATACTATACACAAGCTACACTTGTATAATTAAATGCCCAACATCGATGTCAATGTGTGTGTGTGCTGCATTTTGCAATGCGTCGAAAGCGTCATTTGTTGTGGTAGGTGCTGTGCTATGGTGGTGATCGATGCAAACTTTGCACATATATTAACCTTGTGCCGCGGCTTTGCCATTTAGCAGGTTTGTTGCCTAAGTCTTTTGTTTCTGTCGTTGCCACTTTTTGGATGATTTGACATATAATCAAACTATCTTATATGCATGCATGCCGGTGTGTATGTATTTGTATATCATAAATGTGTATGGAAATGTGTTCGCATACTCACGGAAATTGTCAAACTAATTGCGAAGAAAACTGTTAACGGTAACCACCCAAAAAAAAAGGTACACAATAAAACAAAAATTAGCTGGTATTCACGAATAACTTTGCACTGAAAATGGTCTTTACATATTAACAAATTAGGTGGTCGGACGAAGAAAAAAAAAACAGATGACATTAACACATACGAAATGAAAATAAACAACGATACACTGTCCCGAAGTGTCACTTGGTCTTGTGAAAGACTCACGCATAACTGAAACAGCTTTCAAAGCAGTGCGCAACTGACAGAAAATCCAAAAATAAATAAGTACATGTGTATGTACTCGAATAAAGCACAAAATGAAAATAACAATAAAAATAAAAAGTAAAAAGCATGGTGATAAAGTTACCAGCCCCGCCCCACAGCTACCTTAGCCAGCGCATACATACAGACTATGTAACTTGCAATGAGTAGAAAGTGACAAAATATGCGCTCCGCTAAACAAAACAAAGCAAATGAAACGAAGAGCGAAGCAGACCATGTAAGAGTGTGTGTGTGTGTGTGTGTGTGTGTGTGTGTGGGACAAATGCGAATGGCAGTGGAAAACGAATGAAACGGAACAATGACGTCGGCAATCGGACATCGCCATCGGGCAATATCAGACAATATAACTGCGACAGCAGATGAAATTTGACTTTTGGCTGATTTATGAGGAGGCTGCGCTACTGGCGCCATACACACAACAACAAGACCTGAGTATTACGATCCCATAAATCACAGTTGCGCCTGCAACAGCCTGTTGTTGGTTATGACCCAAATTTACGCAATCTCTCGTATACACGTGATAGCCGCGATGAGGCCAAAAGCGACACCTTCTAGCTTAAAATAGGCAGTTTGATGACCACAATATAATCATGAAGTGAGTGCTAAATTTTGGCATATGTTGTAGAATTTTCTTACAACATTTCTTCAAAACTTCACTTTCTTTCAATACCAAAAACGTGAGATTCACAATCGCAATTCATTCACACTTTACATATATATAGATATATATATATTTTGCAGTTTAATGTTGTTAATTTCTCCTAATTAAACTTAATTTCGCAGGTGAAACCAACGAAATCTTATAAAAACAGATACATATATAGTAAAGCAAATATTCGTAATTTGAGCATCTATTTTACTTAGTATAGCAACTCAATATTAATTTTCATTTTTCCAAAAACAATTTCGAGTACCCAAGAAATCGTTGGTTTTGCAAGCAAAAACTTTACATAAGCATTTCAAAAATATGAGTGAAAACTCCAGCTGTATCGCCGAAAGTGAATCCACTCATACTCACACTTGTATCGCACTCATTAACTCACTTTGACTTTGACCTGACATTTTGGCATTGGCATTTTCATCTCTTTCTTAATTACTCCGTTTAAATAATGAATCTTACTTCTTCCCACTGTCTGTTTACTTGAGCGTAGCTCAGCAGTTATTGTGAGGGGCACAAAGGGGTCTTGCATCATCCGCTCGCTATTCGCTCAACTGGTTAACTGCCTACCTACTACATAGCTTCCGATTTTCACTGCTTACGCACTGCCATGCCAGATATGGCCATAAAGCGCCCAAGTCGGGTCAAAAACTATTACGAACTCTGCTTTACGCTTTCTTTACGCACTCAAATGAGCAACTGACCAACAGTACAAATAGAAATAAAATATGAACACTCATCAAAATGAAAGCAATTTTCTACCAATACTAGCACTTTATTATTTTTATACTTATTAACTTATTAAAAAAAAATGAAAAAAAAATCGGGTATTACAGATATTTCAATATGCATAAGTCTGCTGTGGTTCCGTCCAAGACCTGCCCGTGGCTGATTTCATGTGATGGCTGCTGCTCGAGAACAATCCAGCAGATGCATGGGAAGCACCTCCAGATGCACCCAGCGATGCATTCAGCAATAGACCCAAAGCGCTGCTCACCAAGTGCGATGCAATCTGCTTTACGAATCCACCCGAATCGAAGGAAGCGCCTCCTCCGTCCTTCTTCTTCTTTTGATACGATATTTCCGTACTCCCGTGTCGCTCCTCCGTCGTCTCGGCTGAGTTGGGCCTAAATTTTGACTCGGTGAAACCACTCAGAAAGCTCTTGGCAAATGTGAATGGCTGCGGCGGACCCTCATCTTCTGGGTCCTGTAAACACACAAAAATAAAAAGTCAAAATTTGTATTAGTCACGCAGAGAAACGAAGAGTCGGAGAAAGATGGTTAGTAACACAGTTAGCATAAGTTTGGACAACGGAAAAGGTAATGTATGCAATATAAAAATATAAGTACAGCGCTTAAAGCGGCTAGCACAGTGCCGAGGAAGTGACCAAGAAACTGTCCGTTGTTCACCTGCCAGAAGTATAGAAATATATTAATACCAATAACAAATGAATCAAATGAGAATGTGAGACTCCTACCGCTCCGCCGCCTCCAGACAATCCGTCAAAGGCGGTGCCCACGTATTGGCCAAGAACGACACCAAAGTTCTTGTCACCCGACAACAAACCAGCTAGCAACGATGTGGCTGTGCTAATCAATGCCTCAATGTCCAGACCTCCAGGCTACGCAGTATGAGTGCATATGATAAAATTAAATAAATTAGTAAAACGCATATATCGCATATAACATATTGACGCCAACTTACGCCAAACAGCGATGAGATAAGGCCGGTAAGTGCACCAATTAATGCGCCAACATCCGAGCCGCCTTCGCCCTGTAAGCTGAATCACTTAATATTCCATATTTATTCGGTATGGAGTGTCTATTTTGACTCACGCCACTTAAGCTCCCAATGATGCCGACAAGACCGCCACCTCCTCCCCCACCAGCGGCTCCAGCATCGGCATCGTCATCGTCGGAGAAACCATCTCCATCCTCCTGCTTCTCATTGGTTTTTGTTGTCGGTTTAGCTGTAATGTTTTGCGACTTTTATGGCGCATTAATGAAAGCTTTCTTAACTCTTTCCAATACGAATGGAAAATCGGAAAATACATATTGGTCAACTGACACCAAAGCAATTTCCAGTGTGAGTCTTTTGTATTGAACCAATACTAATTCAAATAGTTTGATTAATTTTAAAATGTAATTTAAGCTGATGGGCATACGAACTGTTTGTTAAATCGAAAACTCTCTTCTAAAAAATAAGACCACTTTATATCCAAATTACTAAAACTAAGTTATTAAATATTCAAATATTTAATGATAAAAACTAGTATTATACCAAAAATCTACAAAACTAGACTCTATAAAAATATGCAAATATTAATATTTTTTAATATAATATTTTTATATCTTAAAAATTTTTGATTGTTTGTATTATTAATATGAATTTGTCGATATAATCAAATATTTTTATTTCAACATTTGGAATGTCTCGACTGACTTTTTATACCCGATACCCATAAGGTAGAAGGGTATTATAAATTACTGACAACAGAAAATGTATGTAGCAGGCAGAAGGAGGCATCTCCGACCATATAAAGTACATATATTCTTGTCTACAGACGAAACGATATAGCCATGTCCGTCTGCCAGTCTGTCCGTCTGTCCGTCTGCCTGTCTGTATGAACACCTAGATCTCAGAGACTATAAGACAAAGAGACACCAAATTTAGTACATAGGTTCCTTACGCAGATAAAGTTTATTGACACACCCCCTTCGCCCACAATATGCATAAATCTAGAACAATTCAAGTTTTTTTTTATGTAAATCGCGTATAACTCCAAAAGTTCTTTGTGTAATGATGTGTTATTTGGTAAGCCATCTGTGCTTAATACTCTTAATATACCCTGTAATTTTGGTATAAGTAGAACAAAAGTTATTGCTTAAATTATTTATCAAAATAGTTGTGCCCAATGCATATAGACGTTTTCAGTGTGTGAATGACATAGAGATATCAAATTTGGTGACAGTAATCGTGTAGGTCTTACGCAGATCAAATTTGTTTTAGATTTTTGTCACGCCCCTTTTCGCCCCCCAAAACTGGAAAAGCCCTAATAACCTAGACCTAGGACCTAGAGCATTGAATTTTGGTATGCATAATAATAATGATAGTCTCAATGACTGCTGTGAATTTAATTGAGATCGAATGAAAAACAAGGAAGTTATCAATCAATCAATTTTATATGCAAAATTCACTTGCAGTGTGACCATGTCGTTAGATTATTGATTTTTTTTAAATATATAAAAAACAAATTTCAGTATGGGTTGAGGGTATCATACGGTCGAACACTCTCGACTGTAGCTTTCTTCCTTGTTAAATAAAAATTCTTAGTTCCAATACCAAAATCCAAAATAACCCTTATCTTATCAGTGTAGTATCTTATTTAAGTAATAACTAACACTATAAATAATTTTAAGCACATTATTTTTTCTAAAATTTGCCTGTCAACCTGCTCTATTGAAACTAATATTTGAGGATGATCCCATTTGAATAAAATACTCCTAAGCTTTTCTAATTTTATAATTACATATATTTTCTATATATTCTTAATAAATATATTTTTTCTTAATTTGATAAGGACACTCAATAGCTAATTTTACTCAACGGCATATTTCGTAAAGCTCACACAAAAACTATACAAATCAAGCACAGAAAATCTCGCTTCTTAGCTTGTTACTTTGCCTTTCCGCTTAACAGCCTGTGAAAATCAGAGATGCAGCAACAAACTTTTGTGATCGTAATGTAATGGCATGAGATAATCGAGTTGAAAATGAATTTTGAAGAAATCATTTATAACTGATTCTACGCTAAGTATACGAAAACTAAGTACGTGTTACCCAATGTGCAGTTATATTCAGTTTATATTCACACAGACGTTGAACAAAAGGTTAGTCACACTACGGAGAAATGGATTATTCAATCTTATACTCACGTCCACATCCAGGGCTGCCTCATCAATTTCATCTTTCAACTGTATCTGTTTATTGCTATTCTCACTTCCCTCAAGCTGTTGTTCCACAAGATTTTCCCGAAAGTCATCCTGTTTATTTAATTCGGTAACTTGAAGTCTTTAAACTGGCGCACTTCAATTATCGCTTACCTCCGACAAAATGGATTTGATCACATGCATTTCCTTAGGCTTTTCCTCAGGCGTATCTTTCGTTTGCTGTGGCTCCGCAGCCCGTTTGTGCAGAACCTTTAAGCTGGCCTTGGCTAAGGGTCCGTCGACTGTGGCTTGCTTCAGGATGTGCTCCAGGGCCAACTCAATTTTCGATTCCAAATTGTTCTTCATTCGTGGTATCTGGTCGAGGATATGCAGTCGCAGCTGACCCAATCGATCGCCTAGTTGCAACTGATCCAGCGACTGATGAGGTTGCATCTGGAACTCGGTGCGTTCTTGCTCCAAAATGCTGCGAAGGTCCTGGCGAAACTGCTGTTCATTCTTGGTGCTGCCCAGGACATCGACCGCACTGCTGAGAATGTTGAGAGCACGCTTATCCCGCATTAACTCCTGCTCGATTTCATCAATCTTCTGAATGACTTGATTGCCCTGCTGTAGGTCGGTCTCTTGCAGAAGCTCTCTGATTTCCTGCACCAGATGCTGCTCCATTTCTTCCTCTGCCTGACGAGCGCCATTCAATAGTCCCAGGGCAGTCAAAGCTCGCAATTCCTGGGGCGGTAAGCTGCGTTCCAGTCGTCGATATGTGGCGATAGCTCGAAGATATTGGGACTGCATTTTAATTCCACTTGGTCGAGCGTTGGCGCTCCATATACAGGAGCAGGCACATAGTGTGATGAGGAGCACTGCAGGAGGTCGCATATTATTATTAATGTCTCCGACGTTACACTAAAATTGTGACCAGAAGTCAACTCACTTTTATATGCATCCAATTGTGCGATCCAATTAAATCCCATCGATCCATTTCAATTGTCAATTTGTTTTCCGCTTAGTCGCGTGTGGGCGTATTGGACACGCCTCCTTTGCTCCACCAGCCCTCGCTTCAATGCACCTTTCATTGCATTGAGTAACAGTTCGCAAATCATATGTCTCTATGTGTACTTTATTCATCAGTCCATGTCACAAATTGTCCACTTAACTGGTGTACGTGTACTAAGTATTATATATGCTAATTTCCTCGATCGCATTTATTGATCCAATTAAAAAATGAAAAATAATTAGAAGAAAAGAAATATATAATAATGCGACACAAATAAGATTCATAACAATCATTCTTATAAAATTAATTATTTAACAAGAAGTTATACTTTTAGCTCTAGCAAATTCCTTAAATAAAAGGAGTACGTCTGCATAAATCGGCGAACTCATTTTGATCCAGAACTTTCTAACTAAATACTCTGTAATACATTCAAATGATATCACCCTCTGCAAGAGCAAGAGAGTTTTTTTTACAATTTAATGAGCTTCATTTATTTGAACTGCTTGTAAAGATACATTTTTCGTTCTCATAGTTCAAGCCTTACAATCTCCAAATACTAATCGCATTCATTTACCACAAACATGCAATCTGGAATTGGGAATCATTTTGGTACTTACCAACAAATTATTTAAGACGGAAGCGGAAATAGTGAATCCAAGTCATGCTAATGCCATATCAACGGCAACATCTGAGTTTGTCATTGCCATCCTAATCAAATCATAACAATATAAGAAACATCACTGTTGACACTATGGACAAGACAATACTCTACTTCTTGTGCACGGCTTAGACTTCATAGTGTTTATAAACACAATTGCAATTTTAAGAGCCTTATGATTATAGCATACGTTGATAAATAGAATATACTTTTATAACTATAATTTACTATTATTTCTATAAATTTAGCTGAATTTTTTCAGATGAGATGAATTTTATACTCTACCGACTTAGATAATTTAAACAACTCGGTTGTACTTACATTTTAACGAGTAATTCATTTAGTAACTCGACTTACAATTGCAGAAGGCAATTAGGGACTGAAAATTGCGACCTCGAGCTGAACTATCAGATTAATCAGAAACATACATATGTACTCGTATCGTGTAGTATGCGAGCACATAAATGGATACACAAAGTGTGCAAGAGGCTAATAGTTTGAGTCAAAGAAGTCAACCCAGATAAAAGATATACATTTGTGATCAGCATCAATAGCCAAGTCAATATACCCAATGTCATCTGGCTGTCCGTCTCTCTGTCTGTGCATTTAAGCACTTGACTTCATCCGCCTAATTGTTTGCTGGTTGCGTGTAGAATTTGGACCCATTCGTTATGGGGGTCCATGACTTCGATTGTTCACTAATTGGACTACTTGAGAATATCACATGTGTCGAGGTAACTTGACAATTGTGATTTGTCTTCTAATTTGTGTTTAAAATAAATGCGATATTCACATGCCATTTGGGCGTTTAATTTTGATACTTCTAATGGGATCAGAAAGGCTTCCTTCGGATTTTGATTTGCATGGAAATGAAGCTATCACACATTTGGGTAGCAAAAAGTTTTAGTCGCGTTAACAAGAGGAATGGTCAATGCGAACCCAATGAAAGATTGCGAATAAATCAAAGGCGAGACTGAAGCTGAAACTGAAACTAAAGCTGATAAATCATCGACCTTTCCTTTGCCACTTTGTCATACTGACTGTAAGTCAACGGCGAAGTTTTTGTTAGTTTGCACTTTGTCGGTTTTTTGTTTTTTACTACCACTACTCAGACATTGTGGACTCTTGGCCTCTCGGACCAGGTTCGAAACTGGTACGTGGATCGGCCAATCAACAAAATGACGGGTCAACCCTAGGTAAAGGCCACGATACATATGCTATGCTATGTGGAGAAGCTAATTTTAATACATTATTAATTTGTGATAGTCTGTGTTCCCTCCATTTCTGTAAATTCAAAACTCAAGGCCACAGCCAGCCAAATTGTAAATTTTATTAGCCGCATTATACCAACCGAACCACAAAACCCTTGCTGCAAAAAAAAAATAAATAAAGAAAACAGCAATGTCATCATGATTATTTTCTGATTTGTTGTCGATCCAATTCCCAGAGGAATATACAATTTCATTTTGCCAAGTGATTTAATTTATGCTGCACTCAAACCTGTAATACCAGCTACCTCTCACCAAAATAGGATAATCGACCTCGACAAATTAGAGAAAAATGAAAAGGCGAACTTTAAATAAACTTAAGCAATACCCTTTACTAAATGTTAATTTATTTCAATAATTTTATTTTGCAGACACAGTAACGAATGCTTCGATTTGTCAGAAATGCAATAAATTAAGTAAGTCAGTCGAGATAATTAGTTTTCGATATAAAAATTATGCATATACCAATGAAACACTTAAAAATAAAATGTCGCATGCTAAAGTCGACTGCAAGTAACCTTGTTATGGTATATGGTCTGTCGTTAAACTTTAACAACCAATAGCAACAATAGCAAAAGCATCATTTGACAAACTGTGCTCACACTTAATTGCCTCATCGAACTATTCGAGTGAGCTTGCTAATATATTTAGGTATTGTGCACTTGAAAGATACAATCGCAAATTTTAACAGAAGTTGTGTCACAGTGTCAACCGCAGATTAGAGATGTAATTAATACTCATAGTTTTCAATGCACAATACGTGCAATATATGGACTCAACTTTAAAATGCCTATTAAGCATTGTCGAAAACCAATTGCTAGACATTTCAGTATACCTCAATTTCGCCAAATTTGCCTTGAAAGCATATATTGACTAAAGTAATGTGGGTACTTAATAATTGGTTGTCAAATAATCTAACATTTGGGGAATTAAAACCACTTAAAAAAAGACTTGTTAAATGTGTATTCCTTGACTAGTCACCATTTAATTTAATTAGTATAACTAGAAGATGTTAGTGATTAGTTGCACAAAATGTTCAAATTGCAAAAGATTTTTCGGAACACTTGGATTTTTCAGCTGGATAATGCGCCCATTCAGACTGCACGAATACTGCCTGTTGAATTGTAGTATTCAACAAAATTATAATTTATTACAGAAATTACGAGTACCATCATACCTTGGCCGATGACTTATCCGCCCATCCTCGTCGTCTTCGCATAACCCGATTTTGGGTTGGTCAGCACGAATCCATGACTTAAATCCTAAGATGAATGAGAAAAAATTGACATCAAAATGCACCAAAATCTTATCGATTCGATGCCAAGAAGAGTTTTAAAAGTTAAAAAAAAGGAAAAAGAAAATTCAGCATATACATTTTTGTATATAGTTTTGAAAACAATAACATAAGTTTTTTTTTTTTATTTATACGCTAAATATCGGAGCAGGTCCTATTTATTTATTTAGTTTGAAGGAAATTTGTTTAATCTATTGGAATCGATTATTAAGTTTAGTTTGTTTAATTTTCATTAATAGTTATTAAGAATAGAATTAAGATTAATTGACACAAATTTGATTTCAGAAAAAAATTTCAAGAAATTAAATTTCAAATGAAAATGAAAATGAAAAAGTGTCCTATTTACATACATACAGTGGCTCACACCTTATTTCGTGCAGAGTAAATGCCAACTTTCAAAGTCGAATATCTTTTGAACCAGGAGGAATTTGATAAAAATTTAAATGCAGTTTTTTTAAGCAGATATTTATTATATATGTAGGTACTTCATTGTTTTTCCATTTTTCTAAATAACACTTAAAACTAAAAATAACATAAAATATTTCCATATTAAAAGTCACAGCTTATTTCGTGCAAGGAACTTGCTATTAAAATGTTATACTAAAACTAAAAAATTAAAACCTAGTGTGACCTCCTTTCTGTTTAATGACGTCTATTAAACGTGATTCCATCGATGAAACTAATTTTTTACTTGTCTCAATAGGGATTTTGTTCCATTCTTCTATAAGCTCTTTTTTAAGGTAATTTTTATTAGATATGGACCTCTTGCGAATGGCATGATCGAGAATGGCCCATAAATTCTCAATAACATTGAGGTCAGGTGACTGGGCTGGAGGAATAATAACGTGCGGACAATTCCAGATCAACCAGGACTGCACAATAGCCGATTTGTGTTTTGGGTCATTATCGTGGTAATATCTAAACCGCCCTTCCAAGCCCAGATGGCCCGCACTTTGAATAAGATTAACTTTCAATATTTGAAGATACATCATTTTGTCCATGATCCTATCGATGAAAACTAAATTTCCAACTCCTGAAGCCGCCATGAAGCCCAAACCATCACACTCCCACCTCTGTGTTTTACCGTTGGTCGTAAATGTTTATTTTGGAGCTCTGTATTCGGTTGTCTCCAAACATACTGCATCCCATCCGACCCAAATATATTAAGTTTGGACTCATCTGCAAAAATAACTTCGTTCCAGTAGTTCATAGGACGAGTTACGTAATCCTTGGCGAATTTAAATCTGCATAGCTGGTTTTTCTTATTTATAAATGGCTTCTTTCGAGTTACTCGACCATTAAAGTTCTGATCCCGAAGTATACGGCGGACAGTTTCTACAGAACATTTCTTCCCCATTTTATTCTCCACCAAGGATGCTAATTTTGGAGCCGATGATTTGGGGTTGACTTTAGTTTTGCGGACGATTCGTCTCTCCTCGGCCTCATTAAAGATTTTGTTCGGAGCGTTTCGGCCCTTTTCTGCCACCCGATTTTCCCGGACAAAGCGTTGAATGATATACTGCACTGTACTGGGGCTTAATTCAACCATCCTAGCTATTTCCCGCTGAGTGCTCCCATTTTTAAAATGATTTTGGACTAATTCCCGCTTTTCAATTGTGGTTCTTGGTTCAACTTGCAAAATTTCAAATATTATATATTTGTAGTGTGACCAATTATAATTAAATATCAGAAAATATTGATAAACAATATAACCAATATAATTCATTAAGAAATTTCCATTTTTAAACCCCAATTCCAAAAATAAAGTGCATCCAAAAATCTTGCACGAAATAAGCTGTGACTTTAAATATGGAAATATTTTATGTTTTTTATAGTTTTAAGTGTTATTTAGAAAAAAGGAAAAACAATGAAGTACCTACATATATAATAAATATCTGCTTAACAAAACTGCATTTAAATTTTTATCAAATTCCTCCTGGCTCAAAAGATATTCGACTTTAAAAATTGACATTTCCTCTGCACGAAATAAGGTGTGAGCCACTGTGCATATGTCGCGCACCTTTTTTATGAGTAGCAGCTTAAAGCACTGGGAAGCAGATAAATACAAATACACTCCACATTTATTCCAGATTTATACTGCTAATGTTTTCTTATATGATTAAATGATTTAATTTTTCCATTTAATTACAATTTTAAATTGAGATTTTTTTATTTTATCTTGAAGAATGAAAAAAAAATGCTATTGTTGATATTAATTTTACTTTATTTCGAAAATCATGAGTATCTTACTAAAAAATAAAAATTATAAGAAAAATAAAAAATATTAAATAATAATTTAAGCTGATTACTCACAATCACTACTCGGGGCGCTGACAGGATCACAGCTTAGCTTGGAGCGACCTTTCACCGAACTAATTAATTATATATGGTATTTGTAGCCTCAACTTGAACGCTGGGCCATAAATCTCCATTATAGGCTAGTGTCTAAGAAAACACAAAAACCAAATCAATTAACATGTTCGGATTAGTTTGCATAACCGCGACAGGCAGTCCGGAAGTTGGTGGCATCTAATATACATTGTGATGTCGATGTCGATGTCGATGTCGAAATGCGAGAAACCGAAACCAAACTGAAAAGCAGCATTGAGATCAATTATTGGTGGATTCTGCATAATAACGATTGCAGCTCAGCATCGCGTCGCGTCGGCAACAGATCAAAATGCGAGCTCTTTACCTTCGGCATAAGCTTGTGTACGTGCGTGTGTGTGAGAGGGTGTGTGTATCTGTATCTGTGAGATCTGAAGGATAACCTGTTGGCTGGCTGGCTGGCTGGCTGGTCGGTCGGTTGGTCGGTTAGTTGGTTAGTTGGTGACTGCGCCTGCAATTCGTGAATTTGCTCAAGTCGCTGGCTTTGGTTAACGACACAGAACACAGCGAGTTGTTTTCAAGACATGCATGGAAAACTACAAATTACGCATACGCCTCGTTGTTCGGCAATAGCAGCAATAGCAGCGAAAAGCAACAAATAAAAATAAAAAACAGTTCATAGATAAAGTATCTGGCGGTTTGCGATTACAAAACGAGACCAGGCGAGCAAATCAACGCAACTCAAGACACGTCGAGGTCTGAGTCGACTCACTAATGTTGCATGCGTTCGAAATCAGTTTAAGGTGAATTAGATTTGTTTCAATCGCAGACACACACACACACACACACACACACACACAAGCATACTATACAGGCTTTGTATATCGATCAAAAGTATATGAAATTAAGCAGTTTTAGTCGCTCGTTTGCTTATTAAAGCTGCCAAATCGAAAATGACATCAAAGTTGGCTTTAATGGCCAGTTGTTGGCCAGTTAGTTTGTTTGCCCGCATACTCAATTCAATTTGCATACGAACAAAAGGCGCAGCCTTCAACTTTCATCTCGAGATCTTTCATATGAATTTTCGCCGCTTCGACAAGGCACCACCATTGAAGAGCTCTATCATATTACAACTACATATACAGCAGCGAACTTTAAAGGTGTTGAAACATTTTTGCGAAAAAGTAAAGCACATTTTTATTTGGACCCACTGAATAGATGTGTAGACATTATGCTTCGGCATTATTGATTAGTATCAGCAAATTTGACGACATCGGGAGAAACCGGGCTTTCAAACGGCTGTGACTCATAAACTTATTTTTTTATTTATTTATTAATCAATTCAATAGTGCAACAAGGGTGTCCCATTTAAAGTAGCCCACAATTCAAAAAAATGAATAATTACAGTAAACAAAATAAAATGAGTAGGCATGCCTTTTTAGTAACAGTTTAGTACAAGTATTTATTGAATTTTATTAAACAGACGGATAAAAATGTCATTAATTATTTTATTATTATATGTTTGGAAATAAATCTTTCAATTAATATAGTACCATAAATTATTTGCATTTATTGTTTTTTGTTTTAATTACAGAGTTTGGATTTTCTCCGATATATATATTTGATTTTAGTTTATTTTATATTGTTTTCAAAGGTGTAATTTGTCTTTAAATAATTATATTAAATTATTATTTTTCAATGTAATTTCTTTTGTTTTTATTCCAAGCACATACAGACATATGTAAATTCAAAATATAGAAAAAATATATTTTAGTTTAGTAACTTTCATATTATTTTGCCTACTTTAAACATTATTTCAAAATCAGTTTCAGAGAATTCCAAAACTGTATCCTTCCACGAACTCAACAGCAACTCCAGGCTAACACATTTTTCATACCCTCTGAAGTTCCAAATTTTGCAAACACTCCCAATTTTTTATCTATGCCACAATTGCTACCACTAAAGTCTCGCGTTATTTTATGCTGGTTGGAAATTATTAGATATCCGGATGTGCATTCATTGGGTCAAACAGTGAAGTCTCCGAACTGACAGATTCAATATACTGGTAACGCAATACTATGTTAGTTATAATACTGGCTGCCAAAAATGATTTCAACATGCTTTAGACAGCGACTGAAGACTTTTGACACAAATATCTTTTATAATTTTGTCTACATTATTAATAGCATAATTTGAAAACTTTTATTATTTACATTAAATTATACAACATCAATTCCATAAACTAATGTACCTCCAGGAGTCTATTTCTGTTCCTGTTACAAACATACTTTATATACATTTTCTGTTGACAGGTCCAATCTAAAATGGAGATTCCAGAAACCTTTATTCCCGATATCAATCGCAGTCAGGTACACTCGACTCGAGGAGTACATTTCTGCCTGTAACACCCTTCCTCCAATCGGGTGGCGATTATTACTTCCTCTTTACGGTCCAGCTCGTTCTTTAAATAGAATCTTCGACTTGACTCAGAAAAATAGAAATGTTTATCACAGTTCAAGGCTTTTAATCAAGGCGTATCGTTATAATTAAATAAAAAAAAAGATTAAAGGTATTTTAAACATGATGCCTGTGTGAAACCAAACAAACACGAACTTTAATCAGTGAGAACATGTCGTGTTTGTTTTGTATATGTGCTTACTTTGTTTGTATTTTCAATTAACAAACATCACTCAACAGACCATCCCCCTCCATTTTATAAGATTATCATCACACTATTATGCTCAAGTGGATACACATAAACAAAAATTTCAAGATTTCATGCCACAAATCAAGAGACACGGGCCCACGCAGTCTGATTTCGAGTTTAAGAGGTTAATTACAAGATGTTAACCTTTAGCATCATTCACCTTGCTGTTGACGATGCATATGAATGTATGTACATAGTATTAGTAGTATATACCCTTATATGTGCATACATACGACTAGATGTATGTAAGCGAAGCAATGAGCAAACAGATTTGTCACGTCTTCTCAGTTCTTTGTTCACTGCACAAGAGCGGGTGAAAACAAAAAATACCTAAAATATAAACTCAAGTAAAAGAAACACGAAATATGGAATACCTCAAAAATATGCTCAGCAATTAAATTTACTCTATTGATAATTTAATTTAATTTATTAACTTGTATTACGTTAATATATTGTATTATTATTTAGAATTGCTGTCAGAATTTTGTTTCTTTTTAAAATACGATATATTCGGGGAAATGTCTCAATATATACAAAATTCAAGTCATATAATTTATGTTTAAAGCCTTGCTTTTATGATTTAATTTTGTGTGAAACACTGCTGCCAATACAGTATATTATTTGCACCTACACTTAATTGCACATAATTGCATAAACTTATCTAGGTCCCCTAAGTATTTAAACTTAAATGCATTGCAAAATTGCACATTTCAATGAGGAAATTTAGTTAAACATACATACACATTTATTAAACAGCGCCTAAAGCCCCTCATAAATATTTAAAATTAAAATACACCTAAAAATATTTGAATGTTAATTGCACATTGCACCATTATTTGTGTAACAGGTGGGTGTGCGCCTATTGTTTATATTTATTAGGTTGATTAATTGTGTTAAATATATCGCAAATAAAAATATGCATACGCAAAATGTTGTTTTTTATTTATTATTCGATTGCAATAATTTATGCAATCATCGCAGTGACAATCGTTTTATTGCCGGTCTCATGAATGTCAAAGATCATCAAATCGCCGGCATTTCGTTTGTTCTCAAAACATATTGAGGTTAATAGGACTCGACTTATATTCAGTAATTAACTCTCAAGTCAGCGCATGCAATCTGTGAACTTTAATTGTTGCTGGTGTTTTGTTAGTTATTGTAATTAACAAATAATTTAAACATTTATTACAAAACCAGTGCAGTAATAAGTGAACAAATGGGGATAGTTTTGTGTGTTCAATCAAATTGCTGTCATGAAGATCCGATACGAAAAACATATGTATATTTGTTGGGGTAGGAAGCGTCTCCTGTGCGCAACCATTATGTCCATTGAAGAGCTGGGTACAGGGTAATAGTACAGGAAGAAGCTATGTAAGTGCAGCTGGAATGCGGAATGCATCCATTGAGAAAATGCTCAACTCGAACGGATTAAGCAACTACTTCGTTGAGGACTCTGAGCGTCACTTCAGACGGCCTGAGAGCAATTCGAACCTAACTGTTATTATCACTTAAAGCACAAGTTGAAGAAGCGCTGGTCAGTAATTAAATAAGCGACTACTAAATGTAAAGTTGCATTACACATTCATGAGATGGGCACAGCTGCACAGCACGGCACAGCACAGCGGGCTGGTTGTGTAAGCCTAATCCTGCCTACGGCCCACTGTCAGTCTGAGAGAGACTGACAAAGTGCTGCAGCGACTCGGCTGCAGTCACAAAGTGGAAATTTTCCGTGAGTGGCAAATAGTCACAAAACAACAACAACAACAACAACAAAGAAGCAAAATCAAGACAACCAAACATAGAAATACGAAACAAAACAAAACAAAACAAAAAAAGTTCGCGTATATTCCACAGACAAAAGGCTTTTCTGTAGTTCCACTCAAGAGGCAGGCAGGCAGGCAGTTAGGGTCTCACTCACACTCATGTCTATGACTCAAAGGCGGCTTTGACTCACTTTCGTTTTTGAATTATTTTGAGCGCAACTTCAGCGTCCCGTCCCATAGCCGTTAAGCGTCTGGCGCCAACAGCAACAGCAGCAGATCCAACTGCTGCTAGGCATCCGCTGCTGCTGCTGCCGCCGTCGCCGCCGTCGCCGCTGCTGCTGCCAAAGCGTCCGCTGCTGCTTAATGCTCGCTGTCGGCGTCGCTGCCAGCCACTTGTACGCTTCGTCGCTTTGTTCGAGCTTTAGTCGCTAGTGTATGATAAAATGACGTTAGTAATCAATTGCAAGCCCACCAGCCAAGACCGCAAAGACAGCGCCAGTCGCAGAAAGAGCTAAACGCTCAAAAGTATTAAAACTATTACCACAAAATCACACAAAAACAAACCGAAATATCTCTAAAGCCAAGCGTGTACGTATTCGCCGTCGTAGCTACCCGTCGTCGTCGCCTTAAACGTGAGGATATATATACATATTCATATATCGTACATAATACACAATACACTCACTCATACATAAGCTTGTGAATGTGTGTACCATATATACTTGTAAACATAAACAACATTACATATATGTAAGGGACGGAAAGTCAGCAATAAATTTGCTAATAATGTAAAAACATCAAGATCAGCCGCTGCTTATTACGAATGCAACTCCAACAATAGCAACATTAACAAATGAAATCGGACAAGCCGAAAAATAGTCGCAGTAAGCGCAAATTCCTAGAGTCGTTGCGCAAAAACAATAACAATACCTGCGAAAAAACAACGCAAAAGCAACTTCAGTAGAGCTCCATAAACACCCAAAAATACTTCAACTATACTGAAGCTGTTGCTTTTTTTTGTTTTCTAGTTTTCTTTACAACGTTATGACATTTTTTGCATTTGAACTTTGTTTTTTGTTTTTATTTACCTTTTTTTTCTGTGATTTAAATAATCTGTAGTGAACCGAGAAAAAAACTAACGCGTGTGCCGAGTTGTTGTCAGTAAACTGCATCATAAATATGCTAAATCATAAAGTGCGAAAATCTATATATACTATATTATACTATATAGATAAAGGCCAACAAACACAAAAACAACAAACTGTGCTGAACAAGTGCGAATATACTACGATCGTCTCTGTCTGTAAAGTCTGTAAAGATGATTGGTCAATGATATTTCAGAACATCTTAGAACGTTCTGCGAGAGAGTGAAATACCAAAACCGATAACGCCGATAACTCTTGGTGAACTTAGCTTAAATCTTCGATTCTGAGTCTCTCTAACTAAGAGTTTTGCCACCCAGATTAACCAACTCCAGCATTATATTTGATCACTATTGTTCAAAGGTTATTCGTCTTAGCAACACTGTATTTTCCTTGAGTTTGGTACTTATGTAAACAACCACAACGCTTCCGCAACAGCCGGCCAACGAGTAACGAGCAACGAGTGACTAGTAACGTGCTTCGTGCCACGATTGTACAATTAGAAGAATTAAATAATAGTATAGGACAACAACAAAACACGACAAATTGTTAATGTTAATGTTAATGCAATGCAAGGCTGATGCTGTGTTCAGTTGCATTTATGAGAGAACAGACAATTTACAAATCTTAAAAGGCCTTTTGTCAGACAATGACAGCAAAGCACACAAAGACTTAAGCCGACCTTGATTGGAGATTGTGGCCAAAGACTTCCCACTTACTACTAAACACCAAAGACCAAACACCAAATACCAAATAATAGTACAACACTCTGTACCGATTTAAGACACGCCCGATTGCAGAATTGCCTTCACTTCAAAACACTACTCAAATGTGCACTTAGGGATTACTGCTTCTTTTTGCTTACTTATACATAGTATGACTTGTAGTTCATTTTGGCCGATCCATTATTGGTTCGCCTTATTTAAATTACGACATTTGGGGTACAATCAATATCGCAGGGGCCATAAAAACATTTAAGTAGTAAGCGCTGTCATGCAGCAAAAACACAAATACTAGCATGTTAAATGTCCAACTGCTGCCCACCAAATTGAAGGTGACCATATTTCAGTTTCAGTTGATAATGAGGCAAGCGGTCAGCGGCAAAAGTCACTCTGCTGTAGGAGAGCAGCAGCCAGCAGGCAGCAGCCAGCAGGCTGAAGCAGAAGCAAAAGCAAAAGCAGCTAAACAAAAAGTAAAAGCAGACACGTAAAATTCAGTTGCGCGCGCGCTTGAGCCACTTGCGGATGACATAACCATGTCAGCCGTCAATTGGGCTCTGTTGTCTGTCCGCCTGTCCGCCTCTCTGTCTCTCTGTCTCTGTCTCCGTCTCTTCGTCTGTATGTTATTGCCGGTTTGTGGCTGCGAGCGCTCCAAGTCATTGATGGCAATCTTCACTCTCCCTTTCTACATCGCCCAGTTTATTTCACGTTTGGCCTCTCTGCCTTTCCATCTTGTGTGTGTCTGATCTTCGCTCAATATACCCTGTACCCACACAAAAATTAAATCGGGTATTTCGATACTAAGGATTACAAGATACAATCGATTTATCAATCCAAACTTATATATTTTTTGTTATAAGCAAATTAATGTACAAATATTTAAAGGCCTCACATAGAGTGTCTCATGGTCGAGCAGACTCGACCAGTGCATTCTGCATTGATTCCATTTGTTTTTATCTCTACGCCCTACTTAATTGCGAATGATAGTTATTACACGATACCACGCACCAGTTTTAATTATATTCGTTAGATTATAATCGAGCAACAAAAGTGTTTCGTGTTTTTCCTGCGGTTACCAAATTGGCAACAACTCAAAATATTAACAGATTTATGTACACACGTGCCTTACGCTTACACAAAATATTATGCCATGGATTAATTCACTAACTGAAGATCGAATCAGATTTGCTTGCCGCTTTAGCAACAATCCTCGTTCATTTCTCAATTGAGTTTCTCAAGCATTACTTAAACAATGCATCAAACAAATTACTTTAATAATGCTCAATTAACAGGAATATCTTGCCAAATATGTTTGCACTGCAATAACTGAAGTTGATTTCAGACAGAACACTTTCATCGGGAGGCCCTTTCATTTTGCATAGTATTTTCGTTTCTCTGTAAAATAATCTTGCAAAACGATCAAGGATTTTTGATTCTACCTTGATCCAGTCCAAATACTGAACAGGTTTTTGTTAATTCACCTTCCCCTCGAATGCTGAAAATACTTTGTGAAGTTCTTTGGGCGCAAGTAGGCTACAAGTCTAATAACAGTTTAAGCTCCAGCAGAAAAAAACCCCCATTGAGAGCTTGTAGATTTTATAATCTGTGGGTTCAAAGTTCATTCAAATCTACAGACGGACGGACGGACGGACGGACAGACCACGCTAAATAGAGTCGACTGATCACAACTATTAATACCTTTTATGGTCTGTCTGTCTATCTGTGTGTCGTACGATATTTGTTTACCTATTGCCAGTGGGCGCAGCGCAATAAAAGATATAAAGATGTCTGAAAAAGAGATAAAACCGTAGACAACTGAACAACACAAAACTCTCAAAATCTCGAATTGGACTTTGTGATGCTCATTGACGAATTTAACTACAGATAAATAAAAAATAAACACACACAAAAAAAAGGAAAAAACAAGTTCGTACATAAAACCGCCGCATAATCTTAAGACGACAAGGTCAACAAACGACCTTTCGCCGATTGACGCTCAATAACTAATAAGCGGCTACACATTTGACCTACTCTCCATCGTTTTATTTTTTAACGAGTCTGCATATGCTTATAAAGACATATCTATTTCTCTTCTTCACATCGATCTTGCAGAAATCCCCTTAGCCAACGGACGAAAATAATACCAACATAGTAATCATGAGGAGAATAAGCACACATCAAATCGCCGCCATCGTCTTCTGCAGCGCCGTTTGCCTGATAAACGCGTCTCCCCTGCCACAGCCTGCAGGCAACCAAGAACTAGATGTGTTGCAAATACCGCTGGCCAATGGAAAGGTGAGTGAATACAGTCCAAATACAGTCCTAATAAGTTGGTCAAAGCCTTTCAGTTAGCACTTGAAAACTGGCCGCATTGTGGCTTTCAACTCAAGGCTATAAAGTTTGTAGTATGTATGTTATAGAGAAGATGCAGCCTCAATGCTATACGAAAATAGACCCCAAGTCCGATTCGCGCACAAATATCAAGTATTTCGTAATCCAAAATCACACGAATAATTAAATTATCACTTGAAAATCGTTGCTTATGTTTCTAATTTGTCCATTTATACTGTCATACTTATTTAGTTCCAATCAAATAAGCACTTTTATCATTAGTTTTTCATTTTTTAATGACACCTTAAGTGCAAAATTGAATTGATTAGCGGAATCAATCATAAAAATGCAAAATGCAAATGCAAATGCAAATTCAAATGCAAATTTGAAGTGGCGCAAATTGTGAGAATGGAAATTCGAAATTGAACTTTGGGTGCCACCCTCGTAATATCGCACGGCAAATCGCTTTCAGGCCCCAGAGTAGCTCGTGCTGCCGTTATGTGTTACTTCTGTTTGCTTGACAAATTTGCAGTTGGATGAGTAAGCGAGTAAGCGAGTCAGCGGAGCTTTGGCCGATCTACAAGTTTTTCGAGCTGGCCAAAAACTTCCCTTTACTTTTGCAACTGCAACAGCAGCTGGCTGGGTAAGAAAATGCAGGTCTTGGGGTCTGTAAGCCGCTGACAATTGAAACCTGCTTGACCAGATCCCATGCAGTAACAGAGACCAGTTGCAAGGAAGTTGGCACACTTGTTACATGTTTCCTTGGCCCGCTCCAACCAGACAAGCTGGTCTTGGGTGTTGCCTCAATCCACAATCCACAATCCACACAGCTCACAGTCCCCACTCGAAACCAATTTAATCTGAACCGGCTGCACTGCGGCCAAAGTGTCTGTGTTTATCTGTCCAAATGTCTGAATGTCCAAGTATTGAGCAAGTTTATTATTTAATAACCACTAAATCCATTTCCAATTTTAAGTCTGTTTCAGATTTTATTTTCCATGGCACTAGACAATTTGCTTAATTGCGTCTTGAAGACACTTTCAAAAGCTTTATAATTAAAAATAAGCAAAAAGCCGTCTGTCGGCCGCTCGATCATGTCTGTTTTTTTTTTTTGTTGTGCAGCTATCATAGCGAATTTCAACTTGCGACATTGTGTATAGTAATTATCACCTGGGTCAGACTTTAAGTCGCTTGTTTTGCGTGTTTTGCATGTGGACACCATAGACAATATACCATAATACCATAATACCATATTGGGCAATGGCAAACGAACTGTCTGTCACCTTTTTGTCAGCACCTGCATGGTTCCCTGGAATGATTGATTTGAGCGCTTTGTACTCGTTGTGCAACCGCGAAGGAACTCGACAAATAAACATGATTTCTTTTCATTTATCAGCCACCAACAATCCCTTGCAGCCGTCTCCCAGTTCTCCTTCATTGCATTCCACAAGAGGTCTTCAATTACCAAATCTCGACAGCTTAATGTAGTCACTTTAGCGGCTCGACTCCTCTGTTTTGCCCGTCACATTCGGTTCTTCTACGACGCTACGTCCATGGCCGCCTTCTCCTCATCACATCACATCACACATGTCAGTCGCATCGCTTGACCTTGATGGTTTCGTAATGGCCAAGGTATGAACTAGCCAGCTTTTAAGCTGCAGCCGAGTGGTGTCTTGCTGTATGGCAACCAGATCGCCTAACTTGTCTTCGCTGTCAGCTGCGAGTATTGTTGTCGGTTATAGCTATAACTATAGCTATAGCGCGATCTGCTCTCTTTCGAACTGGCCATTCATTGTCTCTTGCGACACCTGCTGCGGCATTCCGCAAAACCAATAGCCGTGAATCTCGCTGTCACGTCATTGCATCTTGACTTGGTTAGTTAATCATGAAGCAAACTCCGAGAAGAGAACTTATAAAGCATCGCTAATTGCATGCACAGCTTGAGTATGATTAATATGCGGCCAACTTTACGCAATTACTTAGTTACTTTGGTCAAAAGAACTGCAACTGGCCGTGCGAATCGTATTTTAAATATCAAAGATATTTCAAGTAATTAACTCAGCACAGCCTATGTTATAACCTTTTGCGATACAACTTTGAATCAGAAACTTCATTTTGGCTAGACTTAAATCACTCTGCATGGGGCGAATAAATTAAATCATGATG
Source organism: Drosophila ustulata (assembly GCA_035047365.1). NCBI lineage: Eukaryota > Metazoa > Arthropoda > Insecta > Diptera > Drosophilidae > Drosophila > Drosophila ustulata. The sequence continues at coordinate 1,483,686 of JAWNPT010000095.1, forward strand.
ACCACAATACAACAGATAATATTTAAAGCAAAGCAATTTTGTCTTTGGTCAGAATGTGCATTGAGCTGTGATTGGGCAACCTACTGACTAGTCCAATAATTAATAAGCTTTAGCGTAGCACGAGTTTGAATAAAAATAAATAAATAATACAACAAAATAAATACAAATATTTGCGCATACATTAACATTAGAATTGGTATTCATTTGGTATTTGCGCGTGGAGGCAATGAAATAAAGAGATCGGACTGTTTGCTCAGCAGCTTGTTGCAGTTCTTGACACAGACTTGGCTAATTTATTGCACTGGCCAGCGATTAAAATATTTGATTGCGATTTGAATTATTTAAGAGTAGCTTAAAATGATTAAATTATGTTTTGTTCATCCGTCCGTCTCTATCTAGACATTTGCATTTGTTTAAAATAATTGCTTTCAATTAATCCACGTCAACTTAGTCCCTGACTCTGAATGAATTGGGCGGAATCGGAAGAACAATGCTAGGGTATCGAACCGTTCATCAAATGCTGAGAACTGAAGCTGTCATTCATTTTATTCCTGGGGCATGTCATTTTAATTTGTGGCACATTCATTGGCCTGATGCCGCATAGTGTGGCGCGATGCAGATTTCTCGCCAGCTGCTCGTGGCTGTTGCCACAACTGCGACTGCGTTATGTAACAGCGAGTGTAAGCACATTACGCATACGCCACGTTGTACACGGTACACGGTACATGGTACACAGTACACGGTAGACGGCTATAGAAACGTCAATTGCAATTTGATGGAACATGGCAGCAGCAGCACGCAGTGATTTTATTGTTGCTGTTGTTGCTCTTTATGCTGGTGCTATTATTGCCAGCAATTTGTTGGTAGCTGCACTTTTAAGTGGCAACGAGACTCGCTCGCTACTCAGCAGTCATTAAGTCAAAACTACTTGCAGTTACTACTGTTGCCAAAAGAAAAAGTACACAACGAAAATAACGAAATCCACAAGATTTTTACACTCTACTTATACTCTATAAAAACGCCAGCTAAACGTGATCTCAAAATAAGGAGCTGCGTATATCAAATTCAATATCGCCAAATACCTTAGGAATATAATGAATATTGTAAATTTCATTTTGCCATTTTTTAAATTGATTTTTCGTATAACACTTTGGACTTGGGTACGTGGATACAGACTTGCTATACTGAGTATTTGAGTTGGTATTTGAGCTTAATGGGAGTCCATGTCAGTATGAGCAAATATGTGTCTAAGTCTTTGGGCAATTATGTTTAATTTATAAAAGCAAGTTTTTGTTTTAATTCAATATGAATTAAGTAAGTCGCGTATACTACATAATGCTGCTGCTACTATATATTGTAACATATTGTTATTCAAAGGTATGCCGAGCTTGTTAAGCAAGGTCTACGTTGGCCAACCAATGGGTTTTGGACAAGTCACAAATCGAACAGCTGCGTGATAAGCATAAATCATCGACTCGCAATGAAATTAATCACAATGACAATTTATTGTTCAAATTTGTTAAGACAAGCCAAGTCGGTTGAACAAATTTATAAGGTATCTTCGAGTAAAGCACTCTTCAAAAGACTAGTTTCTTTTACACAGCGAATTAAAACGCGATTCCGTTAACTGATTTTTGGATTTGATTTTGACTTGCAGTACACGCGGTTCTGCTCTGGTTATTGTCAGATTTCGCGATTTGCATTTCAACAATTTTAAACGACTCGAAGATGGCGTGCTCCAATTTTCATAGCACTTTTCATACCTTCGAAATGCGTTTTGTTCTCTTGCCAGCTTGATTTGATTTAAGAACACTGATCAAATCTTCAAAGATGCATGAGTATTGTGTGTGTTAATAAGTCTGTAATTAGCATTTAATAGCGGCAATTAAATTGTTTCTCATAAAAGTCACAAGTTACCTAGGAAGATGATCACTAAAAATTTGAATAATGGCAGAATTGTTTTAAATAGCGTTAAGTTTTGTTGCATTATTTACGTCATCAGTTAAGATATGTCAACGATAGAGAATTTACATAAAGCCCAGAACATGTGAATTATCAATAAATAAATAATTACTTTGAGACCTTCAGATCTAGCTGTAAGGTGATATTTTGTGATAGAGCAGTAAGCATATAAAATAAATTGTCAATAATCGATTCCGTATAGCGACTCATAATAATCATAATTTGCTGCGAGATAATTGACATTTTGGGATATTACTCTTGTCTGCGAAATAATAAAATATCAAGAATTTTGCTCATCCCTCAAAATATTGTAAGTGGAAAAAGTTGACAATAATTACACATTATTATTTTCACTCGACACGTGTTGACGTAATTTAGTGGAGGTTGAAGTAATTCCCAGGAACAATTTAAAACATTCGAGATCTGGATAAGCAGATGAGTTGAAAAACACCGGCAGAATTTCAACAAATCGTAAAGGTTGTTCAGACCATGGGTGACAAAACTCTTGTACCTATGCCCTATGTCATAGATACTTTAGAGGTTATTTAACTCTCGCGTTAACAAAAGACAATTAAAACGAGACACATAAAGTTGCTGGCGGAACTAAGTCCAAAACGTGTAGGGACAGAATCGACACTTTGATAAACCAGATTTGAAACAGACTGAAAAAAAACACTTAATGCCAATCAGATTGAAAGATTGATTCTCAAAGTTCATTAAGATGTATTCAAGATTGACAAAAGCAAAGAACTGCTTACATTATATGTTGTCCATGTGCACAAATAAAAATGGGTTTCGAAGTGCGAGGACCACTTTGCTGGGAGTGCTCTCAGCAGCAGCATTTCGCTTATTGTTGATAGCCTGTTGCTATTGTCATTGGCATTAACTTCCGGCCAATCACGAGCTGGCTTCCGCGCTGACTAATCAGACAATTGATCCCTAAGCAAAGACGACTCCGTCGAGAGCAGCACAAAGCAACACCTTTGCCTGTAACCAGCTATGCGAAGCGATCGTTTGGCAGGCCAAGTAGTAAAGCGTAGTTAATTTCAACAATTTCCAAGCCATTTTCAAGGCGTATTGACTCGTGAAATTGAAAGCACATCTGCTGCATAATCGCCTGAATATATGTGCATTTAGAACACCAAAAGCAACGAGCTCTTCTAGTTAACTTGTTATTAATGCCATCATTATGCGATGCAAATTGCGGCGATATTGTGCGCTAAACTTCAATAGCTCGTGCTGCTGATTGTCTATATTACGAGTAAGTCGACTCTTCTGGATGCCGTGCACTTTAAATGCAATTTACAAATTTTTTGTGCAATATTTTCTTCGACTTGGTTTCGTCGCAATCGCCATTAAAGTTAACAACTTTAGAGTAATCATTTGCGCAGTGTCTCTTTCTGTCTACTCTCTCTCTCTTATTTACTATCTCATTTTGTGTGTGAGCAGTTGGACGGAGCCATCTGAATGGACTTCGTGTGGAAGCCTTGTAAATTATGAGCAATTTATGTTGCAAAACGGCAACGGACTACGAGTATATAGCATGGGAGGGGCCCTGAAAAGTGCTGACTGAAATGAGGGCTAGATTAAAATAAAGTTCATTAGCAGACAACGAAGGTGGCGGGAAATACAATATGATGACTTCAGGCAAGATTTATTATGGTCTCTTTCCATAATTTCTTCTTCTTTTTTCGGTGCTTCTCCACTTTTAAATGTACATTTGTTTGAAATTGCAAATTCCTTTAGGGCCAAACAACGTTACATACTCTATTCTGTGGTCCAACATTCGCAACAAGTTCTTGGTTTTCAAGAATTTATACTGAAGACCCCATAGTTAGTATTAATTATTGTGGCTGCTATAATAGTTATTTAATTTACTATTTACATTTGTTTTCGCCAAATTAATATTAATTTTTTGAGAACACCTAATCACTCAACAGAGATAAAGTTTAAAAAAATAAATGTATATTTTTAAATATGTGACAGTGACAGAGTCTATTGTAATTTAACGATCAAATTAGCATAGCGTGCATTCAAAGGAAGATGAAATTAGTGCCGACTGCTGCGTGTTGACTAATTTGAATGTGTTTAATGAGTTTATATAACAATCTAAATATGAGCGTGTCAGAATAGCTGTTGTTTATTTATTTATTTTCACCCTAGTGCTTATTAATTATGAAGCTTATTACTTGAAATTTGTAATTATATGTAATAACATTATTAACTGGACTATCTGTCTCAATTGCAGGAAATCGATGTTTTGACAATCGGGACTAAAGATCAAGAACAATTGATTGCCGATCGTAATAAAAGAACCATTGGACTACTGCGAGAACTCTTCCCTGACATAACCAAGGTAAGTACAACGCCAACAACAGCTTCCATCCTCTCAATCAGTAGATGTATCTGAAGATAGGGTCTATTGTATTCTATGTGATAGATAGAGCTAGAAAGTCAGTCTCCCCGAAAACAAAAACAAAAACAAAAAGAAAAGAAAAACATAACCATTTTACCCAGCTACTTTCTGTATACGTCGGAGCCTTGTGTGGCTCTCTGTTATTGTTAATTGTTGTATTGCCTGAACATTTCGTAGGAAATCAATGTACAAATTAATCGTCTATTCAATAATATCGCACAACGTGTTGGGCCCGTCATCTTGGGCACAGTTCTGAATCCGGAACTAGAGCGTAGTTCTCCCCGGAAGCCATCTGATGATAATGATGTAGCACTGCCGGTTAACATGGACTATGAGATGCTACCAGAGGAGCTAACCAAATTTGAGCCCGTCAAGGATTTTGACAGCATGGCCTAAGAAGCATCTATTGGCATCTATCTATCATTAAACATAATTCCGACAATTAGTTGATTATCCTCCCACGCCTGTTCACACCCCGTCCCAAAAATTAAGCTGCATGCCCCAAATGTAGAAGACAATCCGTCACTCTACTTGCCAGTAGTTAGAGCATGTACGTAAAAGTATCTCCCCAGCACTTTAGGTACTTTAGTAATGCACTTAATCACGCCATGCAACCAACAACCTGTAGACAGCTTGACCTCTACCCAACAACACCAACACCAACACCAACAGCAACACCAACAGCAACAGCAACATCATCATCGGCCCGAACACAACACACACACACAATCCTCAAGGCTTGTGGATTTTAATAGCCCAACAAACAATAAAACAAACAAAGAAACACATACAACCACAAGTACAGACACACACACAGACACAGAGAGAAAAGCCTAAAGCACACCGAATTTGAAGCATCAAACAAATCAAACGAAACATCAAACAATTGGCTAATCATCGAGTTGAGAGTGGAGCACAAAATTCTTAAAGCGCCACAGAAAATCAGCCGCAACAAAAGCAACCGCAACCGCAGCCGCAAACACAACCACAGCCATTACCAAAAAGCAAATTCAAATTCAAATTCAAATTCCAAATCCAAATCGAAAACAAAAACAAACCAAAAATATTTATAATCATCATCTCAATAAATATCATGGACGTGTCACCACCATCAACATCGACATCAACATCAACATCAACATCGACATCAACATCAAATTAAAGACTCGAAAAACAGCAAGAACAACACCAATCAATGGCAACAAATGAACATGAACAACAAGAACAACAAGATGCTGATAATGGCGATAACAAGGCGAATGTACATTTTTTCTGCATACTCGTATCTCTCTATGTCTTCCTCCTAGGAAATCGACTCAATTGTTAATCGCATTATAGCTCAAGTAATTCGCGTGGCCGGTCCAGGTCTCTTAAATAGCATTCTCTCTGGTAATCGAGGAGCGGCAGGTGGCGCCAGCACAACGCCATCTAGCGGGTTTGATGCTGACTTCGATGACGACAGTTTCGACGATGATGATAGTAGTAGTAATGGCGGCGATTCGAATGCTGTTTCCGGCTCCGGTTCCCCGTCGGCCACGTCTAGTTCGACGGCTGATAGCAGCTCGCAGGTTAAAATTGATTTACCCACTTTTGCACCCGAGACGGACCCCTCACCATCATCATCATCATCATCGTCTTCGGGAGCGGCAGCGAACAAAGTGAGTGCGCGTAAGATCGAAACAAATGTAAAAGCATCAACATCAACCTCTACTACATCATCAACCACCACAACCAGTCCTAGTCCTCCCAGCCCCAGCCCAACAGCAACGACAACCACGACAAGCACAACAACCACGACTACAACAGCAGCAACTACAACTACGGAGTTGACAACCACAAGGCCAGAGTTGCCATCGGAGTTGTTGCCACGTTTTCTGGGCATTGAGCCAACAACAGCAGCAGCAGCAGCTCCAACCGAAAGCACATCCGAAGATCCAACGAAGAGCAACGAAATATCCCAATTAGCACCCATCACCACAACCTCCACCTCAACCTCAACCTCCACCCAGAATCCCAACAACAACAACAACAATAATGACAACAGCAACAACAATATTATCGATGAACCACAATTGATTACAATTATTTCCGATATCAATCGTTTATTAAACTCTACCAATTATTTTATTACAACCAGAGATAATTTAACAACAACAACAACACTTGAACCGCCAACAACCACAACAACAACAACAGTCGCAGCCGTGTCCACAATTGTCGACAACGACAACGCCAACAGCAACATCACGAAACTATTGCCGGTCTTTAATTAATTGCACTGAAATGCAATCCAACGAAATACTAAGAATATTATGAACAAGAAGAACAACAACATTAACAACAACAACTACTACAGACAGGAAAACCATTAACAACAACAACAACAACAACAAATCTAATAAATCAGCTCGTTCAGTCTCATTTAGTTCAAGAATTTTAACTTCACTTAGATGTTCACTCATCGTTATCGTAATATAGTTATCGAGTTATCGTTTAACGGGAATTGGGGGCTATCGGGTTTAGTTCAATGTTTTAAGAGTGATTCCATTCCCGAAAGCCGCACTGAATCGCTGGTGAATGGAATTAGTTTTCGACTAACTGAACATACATTTATCGATTAAGTTTAAGCGAATATATTGCTTTCCAAAATGCATGAACCTAGGCAGTTTGATAACTGTTGTATCCCCACCCAAATTATTTGAATGTAGAGTTATCCCCTAATTAGAGACCCAAACAAAACGACCCATTGACAACCCTTACGTTTGTTAACCGTTGACAAACACAAGGCAACCAAAATCTACTACTTAACATTCCTCCCCATATACATATGTACTTATTGTATCCATTGCACACGCACCACAACCAAAAAATATACACCATATATGTTATGTATTTGACAATCACACACCCCGAATTCGGCCTCATATCGAAACCTGGTTGTTGTAGCAAATTGATGAGCAAGCGAATAGCGTCATCTCCAAGCTGTTGCGCGCCTTGGGCCCCACAGTGTTGCGCACCGCAATTCAGGGCAATTCCGCAAACGCAGCTCGGCAGTCTTTCGATGCCGACTTCGACGACGACGATGATGCCAGCTCTAAGAGCAGCGGCTCCAGCAGTGGATCGAGCAGCGGCAGTGGCACTCGGGTGACCATCGAACTGCCCACCTTTGAGCCCTCCGATGATGACAATGAGATTGACTCGGACAGCAGCAGCACCACCGCAACCACAACCACCGCCGCAGCGAAAAGTCGCCGTAAATAAACAACGAGAACGAGAACGACAACGACAACGACATCGACATCGACGACTAAAAGAAAATGTGCGTGTAATTTGCTGCAAAAACCATGATAAATGCATTATCGAATTAATTTGGCATCATTTTGTTTTAATAATTTCCAACCTTTTGTTCCGTGTTTTTAAAGCAGCTGCACGAATTGGCCTAACTACAAAAACAAAAGAACAACGAGAACTACATCAATAGCAACAAATTCGTCAAAAACAAAATTCTATTAAAAGAAAACACACAAAACAAAAAGATATCAAACTGCACTTTGAAAATGTATATATGCAACAAATAATGCATTTTTGTACTTTAATACTGGTATTGTTTGGAATGCAATTAGTTAATTGTTATTAATTGTAAACTGGGTTTCGATACATTTAAATCTAAATAATGCACAATACAACTACATACAATCTTTCTCTACTACAGTCATTTCCTTCCGATGTTTTAGAAGAATTGTCTCTGTCAGTCTCTTTCTACCTTTCCTCTGTCTCTCCACTTTTCTCTCTTTCTCTCTCTCTCTCTCTCTATTTCTGAATCTTTCCCCATGCCTTTCTCTATTATTTTGAATCGGTTTTTTAAATGTTATATTTCCATCAATGCGTATTTTTCGAGAATTTGCTTTAAATTGTTTGCAATTATTCCCCAATTTTTTGATTTATAAAATATAATGATTTTTGTATTAGTTTTTTAAGTTGTTGTTTATGATAATTAAATATATACCAAAATACTTATAACATTAAATTGAACGAGTTTTGTGCATCACACGGCATTAATATACAATGCACACATCAGAGATAGAGATTCAATCAATTGCATCTCCCCGCTGCAAGTGCTTGGAGTGTGTTCTTTAGTGTTATCACGACGCTCAGTGTATTACGAGTGTATTCATAGTTTGCATAACACTCATCAATTATATTATACTATATTCCTTGATGGCTCCACATATCCATTTGCATTTCATACGTACGTTTTGCACAAATTATACAACATCCACCAACATTCTCGATTTGATGACAGCTTCGAATATTATTATATGGCTTCAATCATTCGCTTGTGCTCTCTGCTTCCTTCCACTGAAGAAGCCTCAACAACATTTCTGACTCATCTTCTTCATTTTTATATAAAAGAGAAAAACTCAATGTTTAAATACTTCTCCTCTATTATATAAAATCTCAATATTTCCATACTTATATTCTGTCCGTTGATATTTGTTCAAAAAAGGTGTTTGCACAAATGCATTCGTTTTAATGTAACTTTCAATTTGGAATTCTTTCTTTTGCAACCAGATTAGGATGGTTATTTAAAGGTAATTGGAAATATCGAATTTTTTTTAAAGAAAATCAGCTTGATGATTCAGTGCGAACAAATGGATGTATAAATTAAAACGTGAGAAAAAAAATAGAATTCAATCTTAATAAGCTGTGATCAAAAATAAAATGAAAATACTACGTTTTTTGGTTGTATCAATGAGGTTGAATTGAATGCTTTCTGAGTTTTTTGTTTTTTTTTTTTTTGTTTAATTTTTGACAATTTATTGACAGTCTCTAGATGTTTCAACTTTTCCAACGCCCTTTTTCGCTCAGTGCAAAACAAATATTCTACTTGATCGTATTGAGCGCCCCTGCTTTATTCAATAGTTTTTTTTATTGCTTGCTCATTTGTCTTGTCTATCTGCTTTTGTTTTCTCTCTTGTTTATTTTGAAACTTTTTCTCTTTATTTTCATGTTCCATTAAACCGATTCGATTTGTGCAAATGACTAAAATTATAATATGAAATTAAATATATAACAAACAATACGAAAATATTATAAAAATCCGTTTTTTTCAAAATCGAACAATTTTTCGCAATCAAATCAAACGCCAAACTCCAATTAAAACGAAATAATCGAAATAATCTAATAAATCGAAAAAATTGTGAAAATGTATACATAAATACATCAATTGCATTTGTGCACGAGCATTATTTCATCACCAATGAATTAATACAATTATTAAACGTCAATATCATCTAAAAATTAAACTGGCTAAAATCTTAACACATTGCCAACACAAATACTAACACACCCAATACAAATACAAACATAAACACCAACACCAACACACATACACATACACATTGATCGAGTTGTCTTTTCTACACACTCAATTCAACTCAACTCTACACACCGCACTCAACTCACCACACACCAAACTGACCACTCCGCCTTTATCCAACGCTGCGTAAAAACTACGCCATGTTAACCTAAAACCCCAAATCCCCCACCAACAAATCACAACGCCACACTCCAAAACATTTAAAACGCATTAAATCAACTGCAAAATTCGAAATTGTTACAATGCATCAATGTGTAAAAAACGCAAAAACAAAAACCTTTCAACAAACCTGCGAACAATCCTGCGGACAAACGAAAACTGTTAATGATCACAGAACGGCGCCAGCGATACAAAAATCGATCTCTCGGCCATTAACAAACAACTCGAGGAAACCATCAGAGTAGCTCGCCAGGTGAAGGAAGCAGAAGCCGCTGCAGCGGCCCAGACAATCAGCCTGCCCGTCTCCCAAGCACCCATCCCAATTAAACCCAATGAGCCCATCCAGCTGAGTTTTAACAATGAGCTCAACACTGTGAGCGCTAGCAGCGGATCGAGCGATGTCAAGACCCTTAGCACCAACGATTTGCAGCTGTCGGAATCGAAGTCGCCAGCCATCGATGAACTGTCACTTGACTCCACGGAGGATACTGCCGATCTTGATGATCGTAACAAGAGGTAAGCGACATTCCCAAGCGATCTGAGTCCCCTTCATACAAATACATAAGCCACTTACAAATCCAAATTGGCCAATATATTATATATTATATAATCTTTTTCAACAACTACATATCTAACAACTATTTTTGGAACCTTCAGGTAGAATTTGATAATCAGTAATTGTATTTGTAGTAAAATGTTCATTCAATTCGCTTTTTGATATACATACATATATCAAATATTTAAATAACGCTTTATCTAATCCGATCAGGTTTTCAACCGTGCAGTATATACATTTGTTTCACTCGAATACTGCGCTATAAAATGGGCTTCTTTTAGTATTCATTTCGTTTATCGATGAATATATAAATATACATATTTACTGTACAAGGTCGATAAGTCTGAGAACTTCAAAACAAAGTTTTTCGCAAATCTATTCTAAATTTGTCATCTAGTTGACCGTTGCTCATGTATACTACATTCCAACATAAAGTGAGAAAGTAAATTAATCTATCTCTTGAAATTATTTTGATGAACTTATTTTAAAGTCAATTAAATGTTAGAGATCAACATGAAATTTAACTAACCAGACACTATACTAATTACACACTTTCATCCACGTTTCCACTCCCACAACAAATGCAATCGAACACCCAAAAGTAATCTATTCAAAAGGTTCCTGAGCTTCGGAGGCGCTGGTCTCGCTGGAGGTTCAAGTGGCGGTGCCGGTGCCGGCGGCGCCGGCGGCAACAGCTTGGGCGGCGGATCTGGCAACTTCTTGCTGGATATAGTGCGCGTAAGTGAACTTCGATATAAGCATTAACTGTGCACCTTAGCTAACTATTTTGGCCTTGTCGCTTCAGCTCTTCTCGGGCAGCGTACAAACACAGCAGGGCGATGAGGCGGCCAATAGCGTCAGTGGAGGAGCCAGCAGCAGTAGTGCTGATGAAACCGATGCCGGCGGCGACAGCACGCGTGCCTCTGATGGCTACACCGAAGGTATTCCCGGTCCAGTCACGCGTCTCGTGGTGCTCGCCAATCGTGGACTGGCCAATCTCGTGCAAGACCTGATTCTGGTAAGGGCAGACGACAAAAATGGGAAATCAATTATATATGTATGTTTATCTTTATTTAATTCACAGCGCGTTGCCGCCACCAGCGAGAAGTTTGTGAACTTCAAGGCAAAATTGATTACGGCACTAATCTAAGCACATCTTGGCCACGTCCTCAGCGTTCCGTCTTAGTCTGGTCAACGCAATTGTACAGAGTCAACGCAACAAATTACATACTCACATATACACCAGCACAATCCAACTACTCGATACTCTCCCATACACAACAACATTTAAACCTTTGTTGTGCATTGTTTTTTGACAATAAAGATAATGACCATTTTTAGCAGAATTATTTGTCTTGAAAGAAGAAACGCGAAATTCCAACTAGTAAGAATAGTTTACGAATTGTAATCAAAATTTACCTTACATGAAAGAAAACTAAAGAAATTTATTTATTGTTTTTTTTGACGCGAAAACAAAATTAAAGAAAGAAAAAAACGAAAAAATACACGATGATGCAAATGAAATGACAAGTCTATCCACTATATGTATCTCTTCTCTCATCCCATACTGTTTCACACTGCCACTTTTCTCCAACTTTTGTAAATATTTTGCTACAACCTTAGTATGGATGAACTCATTATGCGTACGCAATTTTCCTAAACCTTCCATTAATTTCCTTAATATTTTGTTTGTTTTTTTTTTTGTAAATCATGACTGTGGTGTCTTACTATTATGTTTAAAAGAAAATTTAATTTTATGTATGTAGACGAAAACACAATGAGCTATCAAAACATGTTTTTGCTTAACCTTTTTGCCTGCGATCAACGCAATAACTCATAAAAATCGATGTACATGTATGAGATATACTTATGCATATATCTAATATATCTTATGTGTATCTGACGAAAGCAATTAAATGAATTAAGCCAAACAATGCCTATTTTGACATTATTCAACAACTGTCGAATGTGAACAAGTTCATTATTGATTGACAATGTTATAACTGAAATTCTTGAAAATTATTATTAAGCGAAATGTGTTTTAATGAATAAGTAATATTATACATGTGTAAAAAATTAATAAAAATTTATTGTTGAGAAACGGTTTATACCCTATTCAAACTATGACATTTGTTTGCCTCACCTATCGATAAATGACGTCAAAGGAATGTAAAATATAAATGTTAAACACATTTAGGACTCGACTTGAATAACAGGAGCACTTAATTGCATGTTTAGAGTTTAACAAAAACGATGATAATGATATAATGTCATTAAATACATAATTTTAAAAAGTATACTGATCAAGAATACATACACTTCATGGCGTCGGAGATGCCTCTTTCTGCCTGTTACATTCATTTCCTGTTGCCACTAAGTTATACTACCCTTCATCCCTGTAGGTAGCGGGTATAATTACGGACTCCCAACTCTGAAAGCAATTAAATTCATTTGGCTTGCGAGCAGAAAAAACAAACATTTTGTTTTTGTTTGGTTGCCTGAAGTCTTACCTAATTAGTCGTAGGCTGTAATTCACATAGATCCAAAACAAACAGAGGCTCAAGTGAATTGCACTGTTCACGTTCCACTTGACGCATGCGCACGTTCCACTTGAGGCATGCACCACACATACTTTTTAGCCACTTCCGTTTTGGAATCCCAAGATGTAGTAAAAACAACAAGCATAGTCATCGAAGCAGTCAAAGAAATGTTCTACGCATTATATACATACATATGTACATATTCTTGCCAGGGCTACAAGCCACAAAAAACATATAGTTGGGTTCGGCTTGAACCAGAATTCGTTTTGTGTATTGGGTGCAATGCCCTGTATTGAATGTTGTTTTCAACAGTTTTCCATTAAACAAAAATGCTATTATTTTATTGTAGTTTTATAATCAATAAATTTTTATAAAAACTGATTAGATTTCTGTTCGAGACAAAATAAAATTCGAATCGTTTTGTGAAGCGGATTCGATGCCATTATACCTAAGGTCCAATAAGGTCCAAAATCTAGCACTTTAAAATATTTAAAATCATTAATACAATAAATAAGTTTCAATAATATCTGAAACGGTTCGACTCATGCATGGTTCGGTTGTGAACCGGTTTGCAGCCCTGCTCAGAACGATCAATATGATAAGATGAAATTTAAATGAAATGCCACAAATTAGCGTCCGATTATCCTGCTACGCACAATTTAAAGCAGGCGAACGGGCAATTAACACTATACAATTGAATCGGCTATGCAGCTGTTCTTGGGCTGCCTTACCAAGCCAAGTGTGGACTACTTGTGCGGTAAGGGCAGAAGATTGTGTTCTGTTTTGACAAGTGCGCACAAGAAGCATGGGAGATTTGTAGTTTTTGGTATCGTTGCCTGTTCTCTGCCTGTAATGTGCTCAATGCTGTGTTTATGCACAAATTGTCGTCACTTGCGAGTGACGATGAGTTAATTGCTTTAGCAGCAGACGATCATCACCATCATCGTTATGGAGAAGCTGTTGAGCTACAATACAGAGCACTTCAAACTGACCACAAAGGTTGCCAGTCGGTCGCAGACGCAGTCGGAGACGGTCGCGATATGGATATTAACATTGAGATGCCATCATTTTACTTCTCGTCTTCAGCCTTTGGTAGTGTGGAATATACGGATAATGTGAGCGGACTCAGCGGAGATTCTGAGGATTCGCTCACCGGTAATCCTCGGAAGACAGCAGCGCCCAGACAAAAGATTAATGCCCGCGAACGTTATCGCACCTTTAAGTAAGTACTTTGAATAATAAAGTATATCAACTACTATTACTAAGAACTCTTTTTAAATTGTGCAGTGTTAATGCAGCTTACGAAGCGTTGCGTGGCTTGATTCCCACGGAGCCCGTGAATCGCAAATTGTCGAAAATCGAAATCATCCGCTTGGCCAGCAGCTATATCACGCATCTGCGCAACATTCTACATGCTGGTAAAGTACTCACAAAAATTCCTCGATATACCATGCAATTTGCTAATACAATTTGCAATTTACAGGCACAGATCGGCAGCCTTGTTTGCCACACAAATGGGAAAAGAATGCGGAATATTTTGCCGAGGACAGCCGACTGGTGGAGCGCGTTAGCATATGCACATTTTGCTTAAAGCCACGACTGCCACAAACCATGTAACAGATATATGTAGATACATTTCAAATTCCGAACGAGTGGCGCCATCTGTGTGTCATTTGCGTAACATATGCGCGCAACTGTTGTGGAACTGTGGTGGTGCGCGTACACCGCCCAGCTGTTGTGCAATTTAACGATGTAAACTTAACAAATTAATATTTTTATTAAAAATGTTAGAAAATATATTTTCTTTCGAAATAGCATCATGGTATTTTACTTCATAAATATTGCGTTAGTTGCGATTAACAACAGTAGTGTTTGGGCAGCAGTGTGTACACACTTGTAAAACTCAAGTGCTGCTCTGAATCTCTGTAAACATGGCAACTCTATTGCTTGGTATTGTGGACGCGGGTTTATTTTAACTTTGTGTGCGTAACTCTTACAATTTATATTAAAATTCTTCAAGTATGGGCGATTTATTGAACGTATGTATATGTATATTTATATGTATACATATGACAACTAAATGTTGCACTTTTTCCAGAATTTGGAGATGCTCAAAAAGCTAGGCTTTGACAACTCAAATACATGGATGTTGTACGACGAACAATTCGAAAAGTTCTTCAGCTTCTTGTCCGAGAATATCACCGAACACAACATAGTCAGCGAGCGAGAACTACTGGAGCGCAATGAAATGCAGCAGAGTGGGCAATGGTTGCATGACCCAGCTGAGCGCCAATTGAGATTGCAGCAGATCGAGTCTGAGAATCCGGGTCTCTTGAAATTCGCGTCTCCGGATGTGGAAGCGCTGCTGGTCGAGATTGCTGAGGCTGAGGAAGCCTCCTCTGACTACAGAGCATTGGTGGCCGACATGCAGTAAGCAGTAAAAGGTAGTAAGCAGTAAGCGACGTAGAAATATTCACACTCTTGTCGTTAAAGGGACTCTAAACTGGATGTTAACAATAATATGCTGGACTTGGAGTGCATCCATCAGGCCAGGCAGAATAAATACGAGAATACGCTCAAACATTGTCTGGCCAAGGCGCGACAGCTCGAAGAGATTCAGCATGAAAATGCTCAGCTCAGCGAAGAGGCAAACAAAGATTTCACCACTCATCAGGCTCCTCCGCTGTTCATGCACCAGCTGGCCTTGGAGCAGTACTTCCTCAAGTGCAGCACATTCCAGCAGTATTTTACCCTCTATATGAAGGATAATTTCAAAGTACATGACTTTTATACGGAGTCCCAAAATAGCGAGACTAACATGCAGCAGATCATCTGCAAGCTAGAAAATCTACAGAACTCGTAAGTACTTTGGGCCTCCGTTCACAAATATTAGACACTATTTGGCTTTTCATATACATAACCCATTTATTAGACCATAGTTTAGCTTACATGTCTATTATCTTGTCTAGCTTATTACTCGAAATTTATGTATGCGTTCGCAACATTCATTTTCCACACGCTATGGTCTTGGGCCACTTGATGTTGCTGTTTCCTAGCACATCAAACCCCAAATATGACACATTTCCAGTTTTGGCTCTGACACACTTCCGAAGCGAGTAGCTCAAAATCCGTGATATTCTTAAATCTACTATATAATTAATGATTTCTGCCTACCCATAGGGTAGAACGTTATTATAACGTAGTCCCAACAAAAAATATAACAGGCATAAAGACAAGAAACAACAGAAACAACAACCATGTCTGTCCGTCCGTCTGCCTGTGTAAACATCTAGATCTTAGAGACTATAAAAGTTAAGAGCTACCACTAACGCAAACATAAGTTCGGAATAATCTTTTATTCTGGTTTCGTCGTCACCTAAATCCTGTACCAATATTTGACGAGTGCCAAAATGCTTATGGAAGATGCACCATCTATAAAGACTATTTCAAAATTGTTCCAAACATTCCAGATAGAACATTTTTCGGTATAGGACAAATCCAGATCTGCGCGATGGGTTTCACAGATTCTGAATGAGGCTCAAACAATATCTAGAATGCATTTTGTCCGATATTTCTAAAAAAAAATGTAAAAATGGAAAGTCTAGCAAAATCGTTACAGGTGACTGTACTTCACTAAATTAAAACTGGTAGCTGCTACTCACCTGAAAAATTGTCAAACCGTAACTGCTAAATGGTGAACAGAAGTCTTTTTCCCAATAGTCTTTGTGATTTCTGCTTATTTCCAAAAATAAAAAAAAATTGGGGTATATGGTCTTTGACAGCAATGTTGAGATCATTGATACGGTTAATGAAGAACTTGGAGAGCATCAAAAAAATGATTTTGAAAAGTGGTAGGCTGAAGAAATCAATTGAAATCAGTGGCGACTATGTAGATATGATAAAAAGAGCTGAAGATAGGAAACAATATCAAGCAAATAATTTAGATTCATCGTTCCGATCAACTGACTGAAATTTTGCCCCTCCTTATGGGACTACCTAGATCGTCAGCAGCAGTAATTCCTTCCGAAATTTTACCTTTAAGGTTAGATAACGTTAGACCGGTTACAAGTATAGACCTAACCATACCGGTGATAAATAGCTAACTCAGTAAGAAGTCTTTTTCTTTCATCGCATCAAAAGTTGCGTATCCTGGATTAGGACACTCAAAGATGAGGTGTTCTTGTGGCTCTTTAATTCTGATTCTAGTACCGTTGCATTCCTGCACTGATTACTATTGGTTATGCCCACCTTTACACTATATACAGCAAACAACAGCGACCAATGTTTAGCATAAGTCTGCAATCCTTCCTACGAAAATACACGACAAATTCAGTTAGGTATTTATTCGGCTTTGTGCACATCGTGCTGGCCATTTTGTATATGTTATAGCACCATCTCAGTTCGATTAGGATTGTGTCTCCAATAGGTAGAGGATTTATGGACGAAATGAAAAGTAAAGAACCGAGATGACTACCTTAGCTACAGAAGTAACTTGGAATGCATTACAAAGATGATGGCTTAGTTGGCATAGATAGCATGAAATTAAGCAAATCAAATTATTAAGAACTCAAATTGGATCAAGCTTAAAAAAAAAACATGTAACGAGTCAAAGGTTTTACGACTCGCTATTAAGCAAACATTGGAGAAGATTGGTAATTATGAATGTATATTTCATAAAACCACGTAGGTAGAGCGTCATAATAGAACTACACAAATGTTGTTTTACTTTCGATATATCAGACAATTTACATAAACTAAGTTCCCGTTTTATGAATGTGAATAATACAAGACTACAAATGGAGGGAACATAAGATAAGACAAATCACACAACTCATTGTTACGTCAGAAAACTAAGAGCAATCCTCGTATTGGTATTTTTAAACATAAAATTGACATTTTTAACATATTTTTGCAGAATTCGGCATTTCGAACTGGCATACATCAAAGAAAAAGCCAAAGCAAAAGCCACCCAAGGAATGATTGATCACATCGACTTACAAAGAATTCATTGCATCAGCTTGGCTGATATGGCCCAAAATGCGCATGATCTGCAAATGCTAAATGAGCATCATCTGCAGAACACTAATGAAACGCTGCTAACATCTCTCAATTCCCATGTTCATCAGCACAGCCAGCATCGTATCGAACTGGTTCTCTATGAAAACACAAAACTGAAACGAGAGCGAGCGTTGCGTCGTCGTGAAAATGACAAGCAGCTTACAGATGCCATCTCGGATGCGCTTTCTATTGCCGAACTCTTTTGGATAGCCATACAATTGGACTTGGAGAAGAAGAGGAACTGCATCGACTGCTCCATTCCACTTGGTGCCCAGGCGCAGGCGTACTGTCAACGTGTGCAAACAATGCGCACTATAAATACCATTTTTAAAGGTACCGCGACTCCATTTTTGTTCCAACTCTCCATGAAATTGTCGGCACACCTTGGACAAAATGTTCGCTTCAGTGAGGCGAAAAGTTGCCTGTACGACTACGAGAAGTTCGGCCGCCTTTTGGCTTATGCACTGCAAAGTTCGTTGGTCAAAAAGTCACAATTGTGTATACACGAAAAAATAGGCGACCTGTAAGTAAACTCCCTCTCAAGTATTTCAAATTTCAAGTAGTTACAATTGATAAAACATTTGATATTGAAGTACACGTTTGGATCAATCACTTTGGCCTTTTGTCTTCAATTCGCCAATAGAGCAGCCCATGTATGAGAATGTTGAGCATGTATGCATCATGTTTAATACCATTCGGGAGAAGCATAATTTTGAAGAGTTCATAAATCGTTTGAGAACTCAATTCAAGGAATTAATTGTGGAGCGTCAGGTAAGCAATTAAATTGGCATAATTTAATCATTATTTAAGTAATTAATGATTAATTATTTAATCATAGGATAAAGAGAAGCTTTGGCGATACAGTCAACTTTTGTGGATATGGTTCCTCACAGAGCCACAACGCATGGTACATGCAATTGATGAGGTAAAAAAGAGCTCCGCGAATGTTTCTGTGCTAACATGCAATATGTTTCGTCCTGGAGCCGGTCTGCAGCGCAAATGAGTTTATTTTTATTTACGCAAAGATTATCCATTATTAGTATACAAATGTATTGTGATCCTTAAGTGAATGTAATTGAAGTAATACACTATTTTTTTTTTTTTAATTTGTAATAAATAGTTTATGAATGAAAATTGACTAAAAATATAGTTTTTCTTGGACAATAACAAATATGTTTATCTTTATTCTTCAATTTCTCTTTTTCCCTTATATATATTTGATTGCGCAGTTTATTTTATATTTAAGAATCTTACCAGGTCTTCATCAAAACGAATTGTAAAAATAATTTAAATAATATTACTAAGATTAAGAAAATGGTAAAGCTTTTTAAATTTTAGACTTTATAGGGTCGGAGATTCCCAATTATGCAGATCATCAATATATACTAAATATTTTTGATTGGCTTTAATTATTCTACCCAACTGGATATTAAATTCAAAGGTGAAGTTGATGAATATACTAAATCGATAGAAAAATGCAAAATAATAATTAATGGTTTATGTATATATGTATGTATATTTATATGATAAATTTTCATGAACGCATTCCAGGGGAGAACTGATTGCGTTATTTTCACGATGCTTGTATTTGGATTGCAAGCCAATTGTTTTCGCAAGCACGACCTCAAATGACCATGAGCAAATTAAAGGCGCAATTGCAAAAAAAATACAAACAAATCTCCATCGGACAACAAAAGACTTTCGTGCCTTTGACATTTTAAACGATCACATTTGTTTGGCTAAACAACGTCAAACAACTAAGCCCAAAATTATAATATCGGCGGATTGAACTTTGTGTCAAAAGTTGCTCAATTGAATATTTTATATACCTATTCAGTTAGGTATTATTAATATAATAATTTGTAATAATATAATGGAATAAAATAATAAGAGTCTCT
The DNA here is from genome assembly GCA_035047365.1 of Drosophila ustulata. Taxonomy (NCBI): domain Eukaryota; kingdom Metazoa; phylum Arthropoda; class Insecta; order Diptera; family Drosophilidae; genus Drosophila; species Drosophila ustulata. The sequence goes on from JAWNPT010000095.1 coordinate 1,503,655, forward strand.
TAACTCATAAAGAAGATCTATGTTAATTAATGATAGTAAAGTTTTGTACACCTAATTATATCTACAATCCAAATGTTTTCTGAGAAGTTTATCATTATGTCTGTAACTAAATCGTATGCCCCATTCTGCTGGAACTCAGGACAGAGGACTCGAGCAAGTTAAAGTTAAATCATTGCAGACAACTAAATCCACTTTAGGGGAAAGTACCTTAGGTTTAAATATGTTTGCTTAGGTCATAAATATAATAGATTACATTTCGTAGTTCACGATTTCAACTGGGATGAGGGAAGCTACAACGATACACGTAAGTTGTTAATTTCCCGCTGCACGAAGTCATTTTCAAGTTGAACTTTTCATTTGTGGTATACTTAAACAATATGCGACATATCCAAATCATTAGAGTCAATAGTGAAAACACTTAGGATTACGCACTCGCACGATCGTGCCTCAAAATTGTCCACACCGCCCTTGCTCTTCAAATCGGGCATTGACCCAAACTGCACTCGTCAGCCGACGCGTCGGTAACGGTTTAAGGCAAGCTTGTATGCACATACTATAATATATAGGTAGGTACGTGACTGTCGGTGAAGTTAGAAAAGGGTTTCGCCGCACGTGGGCTTTTTGGCGGTAAGCTATAGGAAATTCGAAGACTGCTTATATTAATTATCCTGGAAATTATATTTATTAATTTTCATTGGCTTTCTATTGTCTGTCGAACGAACAATAACTACTAATTTTTGTGTTTTATTATAATCTGAAACATTTTATTTCAAAGTTCCAACACAATTTGTAAAAGTACAAGCAAATAATGAAAGATTAGTATTATTATTATAAAATAATATTTAATGTATTAAATAATAATTTGGTTGCACTGATTTTCCATGAATCACTACCGAGTATACCACAGCCGAGCCTACTCGACTGCAGTTGTTTTACTTGTTTTATTTACTAATTTTGGCAAGAATTGGTAAAACGATTATTAACCGAGTTAAATGATTAGACACATTCAATTTATTTTGTAAAGAAGCCAATTAACCGATTTTATTCGACATCAGATAACAGTTTGGAAAACAATTTATGCATAACGGTTCTTACTATAATGAGCATCCATCTTCAGTCTTTAAACATGTTCATGTATTTTGTATTTGCCCGACTTTATTTTTAATCTCATCATGTTCGAAGTAATTAAGTATCTTCTTAAAAAAATTTACTTAACAAAACAGGGAATAGTGAAAATAAATTAATTACTTAACTCCAACATGATTCAAATATAATTATCGACTTCATGGTGTGTATTGATGTGGACGTCTTTTTGAAATTAGAAAAAAATGTCTTCTTATTTAAAAGGTGTAGGAAAAAATTTAAATTTATTGCTGCACTGAAAAAAAATAAATAGCTTTATATAGACCAAAATAAAACCGGTATTTAGATACAAAACCATTTAAAAAAAACCGGGTATTGTCATGCAACAGATATAAAAAGATTTTGTGTAACCGGTAACCCAAAACCAAAAGTTTAACGTAACCGAAACAAATACTGAAACTGATACAAAGTTTCAGTTGGATTCCCTACTCGACAGGCCTTGTTTATGTATTTACAGAATAAGTACAGGGTCTCTATAATCGACCTAGCCATGTTGGTTATCAAGTTGGAATAACCACAATTGCACTATACAATTATGATAATTATATTCAAGAAACAACCGCTAAAATGCGGTATTTTTATGGCATGCATAAAATTGATTCCAATAAAAATTGTGGAGGATAACATTAATGAATCTAAAAATAAACAAAATTCTACAGTATGAATATTACAATTAACGAATCATTTCATTTTATTGACTCCTCAAAAAGTAATAATTATAGTTATTATAATCTTTTTGAAAAACACTGCGAAATATCGAAAATGGATATAAAAGAAAGCATAGGTGAAAAAAAGAAAGATTGGAAGCTCAATGTGTAGTTGTTTAAGTAACTACAAACAAACAAGCAAATGGCTTGACAAAATATTTGAAATTCACTTCGCGCCGCAGTTTGGCAGCCGTTGATTTTTCGATGACAGCATTTAATGGTTATTATGTAAGCGTTTCTCTGTTGTCGTCTATATGTTGGGCGGCCCTCAGCTGCAGTGCGTTGCGGTGCCATAACAAAGGTCAAACACAACAAGCAACCTACAGCGGCGTCCTAAAACCGGCAGTATTACAAGCCATAAGACTTCATTGAGTTGAGTTCCGGCCGATCCCAAAAATGTACAAACACATACAAACACATACATACATACATATATGATTATATTAAATACCCATTTCGTTTTGCTCTTTCTTTTTGCTGTGTATTTCGCCCTCAAACACTCTGTGAAACTCTTTTGGTGCAATTTGTAAGGCTACCATCTTTAATAAAATATTACCCATTGCAATTCCCGAAATAAATGAATGGGAAACATAACTAGATTTCCTTTTCGCGAGACAATTGCCAAGCCCCCAAAATAATATTTTATGAATGTATTGCAAAACTTGAACATATTTTATTAAAGTAGCGAATTGTTATCAATGTTCTTACTGTGTGATTGTGTTATTGCTGGAACAATCATCAAAATATCAGCAGTGTAAAATATTGATTTAAAATTCAAAATGAAGATTATATCTCATAAAAATTGCTGAAGTGGCTGGTATGATATCACCAATCAACTGCCTTGTCAATCTTGTTCAGCTAAGCGGAATTAACATAGAAACACTTTCGCTTCTAGTATAAACAGCAGGTTGATACATGCGCTTAATCTTTCAGCAATGAAATCAAAGTAATCAGGTGTACTTTTAAAAGCATTCCCACAGAACACTCTCACCTAACAGCGAATCACTCGAAATGTGACTAATGCCTCTGTTATTAACAGCGCCGTCGTCGTCGTCGTCGTCGTCGTCGTCGATGTTGCTGCTTTGCGGCTGCGCAACGTGAAGAAAACTTGTAGTTGCCTTATTGGTGTATTGGTGTTGGTGATGGTGATGGTGATGGTGTTGGTGATGGTGGCCCCTCTCAGCAACTGGGCAAATTGTTGGCTGGCTGGTTGACTGTTCATGCCTGGCCTGGCTACGCTTGTTGGCCATAAGTCGAATTTAGTGCAACGGCAACTCTTGAACGGTACTGTTGGCTTGCGGAGTTTGGTTTTTGACGCTGATGTTAGTTTTTGTTAGCGATTTTTATCACGAAGCTTCATCGTAAATAAATATGCTGTTTGCCATACACAAACTCTTTTCGGATACTTAATTAAATTTATTTGTTTAGTTTTGTTTTTTTTTGTTTGCAATTCCGATGATTTTTTTTTAAATTTTTTTTGCTTGTTGCGTGTAAATAAGATCATAAGAAAATATCAAATTGCGAAAATGTGTTTGGAAAATTGAATGTGAAGAATAGTGGTAAAAGCCCAAGCTCCCAGCTTGCTGAAAGTGAAAAGCTAAATGCGCAGACGTGTAACAGTTTTTATTTTGGATCTGGTTTTTGGTCTTGGTCTTGGTTTTGGTTTTGCTAGCTGCTGTTTCAGTTGTTGTTCATGCTGTTTTCTGGCCTGCCGAGCATAAAGCCAAGCAGTTTTGCAAAGGCGCCGTGGATTGCATAAACTTTCTGCAGCAGCCAAAAAATATCTCAAATGTACAAACAAAATCAACAACTCGACAGCAACAACAAAATCAACAAAGTGTCTGCCCCACTTTTAACATCAATTTTTCAAATATTTTCCAAATCACACAAACACAAAATAAATACATAACACATACAAAATAATACAAAAAAAAAATAAAAAAAATTAAACATAAATAAAAATATAAATAACAATACAACTATATATTGTAGCCGCCAAAAACGAAGGTAACCCGTTAGATACGTTTAACTGAATTACCAGCAGCGCCAACAATAATTACAACAAACAAAAATACCGAAAACAAGCGACGACAAATTAAACTGCATACCTCAAGTACGACAACAACAAGTAGCCCCTAAAAGCATTGCCGCCAAAATGCTTCCGGTAAGTTGGAAAAGTGTTCGCCACCAAAATGATTTGGTGTATTTTTTTTGCTTTGTTGGATAATTGGCACAGATCATTCGACCAGTCGTAAACTGAAGGCATTTTGCCAACTTAACGCGGCGTTAACGCGTTGTGACCCTCTTTCGTTTCCTGAGCATTGATGCTGATTATATAAGCTGACAGGATTTCGCAGCAATCAGCCTTGAATTCAGTTGTTCAGTTGAGGCGAAAGTTGTCGCGACAACGCATCAGCATCAACCTGCCCAGCGGCTGGCAGTCTCAAGGGCAGTGCAGAAAATTTGACCAGCTCTCAAGGAAGTCAATATCTCTACTTGAAATATTCGCTTGCTATTTTCATATCGCATTTTGTAGATCTCAGGGCAAAAAAAACAGACGAAAACGAAAAGCAACAGAAACAATTTAAATGTTCTACAACCGGTTTGAATAAACCTGCATCTTCAGACGGCAGAGGCACACAAGTCTGATCATTTCGTTTTCATTTTGCATTAATTTGTCTGGTTTAACTTGCAGTTATAAAAAAAATTCCGCTTCTTAGTGATGTCAATTTTATTGCATAATAAATACTAAGAACCGCCGAGCAGAGCATCCAAATTGTATTAATATTTAACCGAAATTAGCTAATCGAGCTACCACACATCTCTCAAATATAATAATTATGAAATTGATTTTCTTAGCTCGGTCTAAATTATAATAACAAATAACTTTTGCTTTTTTTGACAACTGTATTTGCCATCTTATATAACAGCGAACAAATTTTCTCGCCAATAGATAGATTTGCCCATTAACACCTGTTGAAAACTTTCAAACACGATTCCTCATAAAATTTAATTCGAAATTCGATTTTGTGTATATGTATTTGTCTTGTGTGGCGCATTCGAACGATGGAACATCTCACAAGCATTGGAGATGAAATGGCCAACAAAAGAAAATGTAAATAAATAATTGCCTGGCCATGTAGTAGAATACTACACTCGCATGGGAGATGTGCAAAATCACTTAAACACAGAGTAATAGTATTTTCGTATTTGAAACATGCAATGCATACGATCAAATAAATAAGCTATACTTTCATTCGCTGTCTTTTTTCGGTTTTTTTTTTTTTTTTTTTGTTATTGATGTCTAGTGCCCAGCTGGGCAATTGGAGTTTTATTTTGATAATTTTCGTTGACGATTGGTTTCCCCTTTTATGTAGTTTCTTTTACATCCGCTTTGTGCCCAAGCTGCTAGTAATACCTGCCTCTGCCTCTGCCTCTGCCTCACCAGATGCTATTGACGTTCCCAACTATTCACGCAATTTTAGCTGTCATGCAAATTTTCGGTTGAGCATTCACAACAACAAAGCGATCATCACCGATCACCGTTGGGCATAAAATAAAAAAAGAAGCACAAAAACTTGTTTGCCTTTTTGTACATACATATGTATGTATATTTATTTTTATTTTTGGTATAGATTCACTTTCAGGTCTCTTTTCGATAATATGCGCTAGTTCGACAAATATTTTCAACTGTATTCCGGCTTTTAGGGGCGGGGGCGAAACAAGTTTATTGCGACAAGTGTAAAAGGCTGGGATAACTGCTCATCATAACTTTGGCTTTTAAATACACAATGTATGCGTATGCGTGTTACGTGTTTTACCTTTTGTCTGGTGACCATACATAATAATAACATTATCATTCCCATTGAATACACAGCTATGCCATACGCATCGTGTATCTTTCTTCAGTTTGCTTGTTGTTTGCTTGTTGGAATTGAAATGCTGGCGGTGGCGGTGGCGGCGGCGGTGGCGGAAGTGATGCACCCTCAACGCGGTAGCGAGCTTCGAGTCTTTGCATCTCTTCTCCTGCCTGAGGGCGTAAAACTGCAAATGTAAAGCCAACAAACTTGACAACCACGCCAACGCCAACGCCAACGACAACGACAACGGCAACGGTAAATATCAGCATTCCTCATTTCATAATTTTATAACTCTTATTGTATTTGCGGGACCCGCCTGCAATTTTTGCTGAATTCACCAGCCAGATTAGAGTGAAAAACCGGTCAATAAGAGTTGAACGCTGTGAAGATTACAACAACAGCATATTTAAATTTAAGCACACGCGCTTCTGCTTTGCAGGTCATTTGGCGAATTTTGTGTTGTTGGCTTTAAGCTCTGGGGCACTTTAACTTACCGGTTTGCAACACTTAAGCAACATTCCAGCAAAACAAAACAGTTTGCAAGCGTCAGCAAATCTATCAGAGCATCCATACTTAGCTTGTAATGAATCTGCAAGATACTTACCTGTACACGGTCTCATTGAAAAAAAAGATACATTGTTACATTACGTAGTAGAGGGAAGCAATACGCCACTCGTAATTGCAGCTTTTGATGTTGATACTGAGTATGAGTGTATACTATATGTACATGTATATACACATAGAGGGCCAAAAGGCGCATAGTTCACTTATACACTCACACACACACACACACACACACACACACACATGCTGCTTGAATGATTCAATCCCAGTATTATTTGTGTTCCGCTTTGATTTTTCCATACAAATCATTAGCTCGCTTGCAAGCTAATGATGCTACTACAATACAGGTGTTGTTGCGAACTTGTTTCTCTTTTTTTTTTGGCATTCATCTACTTTGCAAAAAAGTCTGATCGTGTTGCAAAAAATGTTATTTAAGGAGAAATTACATTGTTACACCTCAGCACAAAGCATACTAAACATAGAAGAAGCAACCTAATCTCTGCTACTATGAATATTATGAATGACTTAATTCATATATAGTGTAATCATTTTGATTATCATTAATTTGATGCAATCAAAATACAATCTTAACTATACCATATATACCATATACATATATTGAGGATCAGTATTTTTCACTTGCTCCATATTTCATTAGAATACTCGTAATTATAAAACACTTCTTGCTTAAGAAATATTTTACTTTTGACATTATCTAATGATCCTAAAAGTTTCATAAGTATCTCGCTCGTGAAAAGAGAAATTCACTGAAAGCTTTTTGCATGCGAGTCTTGCGTTCACTCGAAAGTTTTAGTCAAGGCACGCACTTGCTTATCAAGATGGTCTATGCATAGAGAGGGGCACACATTGATATGCCCTAACAGATTCACATGTACAATACATACCGATACATGTACATACTATATATGTATATTTGAGCGAGTATGAGCTGAATTTCGCTAATTCGCGAATGCATCATTATCTATGCGAATAATACTTGGCGTCGTATAAAAAACAAAGACTCTGCTCCAACGACCTTAGTCGATAGTGACGTTGAAGCAAAGATGTTTGTGAACACTGTTCTTCAATATTGCCAACTTCAAACACAAATTAAAATTATGATTATACATTAAATTATCTCTTATTATACATTCAAATGCCTAATTTAATCGCCTTCTTGGGTCTTTTTTTTAATTTTTCTCTAATGTTAATATATTGACATTTTAGCTGCGTTTATTAAGTGTCACAATCTAAACTAGGAAATTCATTATTTTTGAACTAACAAACTAGGGAAATTATTTGTGCTAATTGCAAATTGAATGTGCTTAAAGTCTTTATTTGAAATATTTAATTTCACATTTTTATGATTCAATTCTTGTCGTCTGGGTCCCTCACAACAATTCCTAAATTTCCTATGTATGTATTAAAACCCTTCAAATTAAGTCATTATATTAGTATATATATGCAGGTACATATGTTTATGTTTGTCACTTGCAGATCGAATTAAGACCATGTGTATTATTGAATCGAATTGTTGCACTTGTATTGCTTTCGGAATGGGGTAGTAATGAATGATCATTGAATTTCTCAGCTGTGCGCATTCAATTCTGATTAAAGACAGTGTATCACAACATTGGTAACTGTAAACGTGACGCATGCCCCGGCCTGAAGGTCGACTTGTTTCGCAGCTCAAAGCCACTCAAAACAAAAACAAAATTCTAGATTTTTAAATACCTGGTACCGCAATGATAAGAGAGAGTGATCGTCTTCTGCCAATGCCTGGGTATGAAAACGGTCCTACAGAAGTCTATTCTGTCTGTCAATCAAATCGACTAAATCACTGAAACGTACATTGGGAATGTTATAATTTAATCGTTACACCAAACAAATTGTATTGCATAAATCGAAAATGGAAATTCGCAGTATTTCGCAGTCGAGCACATTCGAGTGAAGCTGTCTTACTTGCATAAAGTTAATCAAAGTCAAGAGAAAACAAATTAAATTCCAGCTCAACTCACTCGCTCTTGTTGGCATTTAAACATGTCACTAAGTATGTTATATGGTCTGGCTGTCTGTTATAGAAAAACTAACAGCAGCAGCACTTGCAAAAAAATTCAAAAACTCGAACCGACAAATGTCGGGGAGACAAAATGAGACTATGGGGATATTTAATTAAAAGAATGAGCTGGGTAATGATTGCGGTGATTTATGTATCGGCAATGACACAAATAATTAAAAAGAAAGATCCCAAACGGATGTTAATGTCAAATGTTGTCTGACTTTGGACACTAAATGGCCATGGTAAATGATAGAATTGGGAGTAAGCGAGTAAGATGCAATTTTATATGAAATTACCTCTTTACTCATTTATATGTATGTATATATTCATGTTCTTTAATTCTTCGTTCAATTAAATTCTGAGCATATTAAAGTTTATTAAATCATTTTAGATTACTGTGAATGTGATAAAAAAGAAAACATTGGAGTATTCTGGAAATATGATTCGAGTGCGCTGTGGAATTCACACATTATTCAATAAACAAGTTAGCACTCCAAAAGTTCAAGCAAAACCAGTAACAATGGCTGCAGGCTGTTTTGAACTGTATTAGACCCGTAAGCTCTGCACAATTTGCACTGGAATGCCAGCATACCTTGCAATACTTAATGGAATTTAATGCAAACTGTCATTCCTATATATCTTGTATATTTATGAGCCAGCTGATCGGTATGAAATGCCTCCCGCACATTAAAGATTTGTCAAAGCCAATAGACCCTGTTTACTTCTTTCAAATGTGAATGGGTTTGAAAGAGCAGCACGTATGGAGATACATTAAAAGAGCGAAGTGCGTGCGTTTTTATGTGTTCGTCTATCTCCATACATATGTATGTGAAGATCTTTGCCCTGACTGACTCACTTGACTATCTCAGTGAACGATCAGAGCCACGCTAGGAAGCTGAATCTTTTCAACCGCAGAGACGTTAACTTGTGGGTGTGCATGAAGGCGGCAATTCGCAAAGCTGTAGTTAAAAGAGTATCAAATAAAAAGACTTCTGTATACATTTTGAAAACCCCGACACGATTTCTTGCTTCCGAGACTGAAATACACACTTATACTCGTGTATGTATCTTTGTTTTCTACAAAATACAGCAAACTGTCTGTGCTGTGCAAATATCTCAAACTTATATTTATAGCACTTGCCGAAATGTTAGCTCTTTGAACCCATTACAAGCCCACATACATAAACAATCCCTTTTCAGCTCTTTTTTATTTGCAAAACAAGGTACAAAGATGTTGCAAAATTATAAACTTATTGTTTAGCTCTATAGACCAAGAGAATGTTTATTGATACTTGTTTACACTTTATTAAAGGCCATCAAATAATGTTCGTCTCATTCTCTTTTGCTTTAATCGACTTTTGTTGGCGGTCGGTTTTAAGTTTTTAACGAAATTAGTTGGAAAAATACAATAAAACAGATAGATACAAATATAAACGAGACACCTACGAAATCATGCTAAAAATTAAAATGTATTACAACCTACACCAAAAAAATGCAGAAAAATAATTGCATTATATTCCCAATTAGTGAATGAGCTAAAATTAAAATATTTATAATATTCCATTCAAGCAATTAAAAACAACAACAAAATATGAAACTTAACAAACAAAGATTGCTTTTCCAAATGAGGGGAAATTTAACGCCGGAAGTAAAATAGATTAGTTTTGTTTTGATTATTCACTTTTACCCACTTAAAGCTAAATATTGTGCAACGTTTTCATTCGCTGAACGCCAAATGAATTCTAAAATGTTAATGTCTAACATCCCAAGTCCTTTTAACGTTTTCTACCTTTTAACTGTAACTTCGACACATAAATTCCCCCAAATGCAAATAAATGACGGATAATAGATGTAAATTGTGGTTAATTGAGATATAACAGCAACCAATCAGCATCCCGCTGCTGCCGGTGAGAGTGTTATTTTAATTTAACTAAACGAAAGCATCGTCTTCAGACATCATCATGTTCAATTTCACAACATGTTAATAGATACATTTCGATGGCACATTTGACGACTTTGAAGTCAAGTCAAATTGTGTTGAAAATCCGCTTTATTAGCCGATCGTGGCTCGACTTTTCTTTTCGCTTTTTTCACTTGATTTTTGTATGCATCAATCCATTGCCCATCCCACTAGCAAAAGCTGCCCATTTGCCCGATCTGCTAGAATGTCTGTGCTGTTCATTCACATTGGGGAGATCAATGATGATGACGACTTTCACTATTTTCGGCGAACTGTCACTCAAATGAGCGATTAAAAAAATACAAATAAAAGAGAAGACTCGAACTGGAACTGGTTGGATCTCTCAGTCAATGCACTGCACTGCACTGACACTTCTTCTTCATGTTGGCTTAGACGATCAGGTTAGCTGCTGCTTTGCTGATATCTTTTAATTGGCATTTCAGCCGGTGCAGCTGTTTCCATTTGGTGCATCGCATGGCGACAGTTGCAGGAGCGACTGCGACTGCATTTCACCAGACAACCAGACAACACCAATATATACCGATATGGCAAACCGGTGGACGAGTCTGGCTACTGTGATGAAAGTTCACGCATCTGACCAGGTTCCCATGGCTCTCGATAGCCCGACTTTGACTCTGGTCATGACTTGATACCGTCGCAGTCATTGACGTTGCTGTTGCTGTTGCTGTTGCTTTTGCTGTAGCTAAAAGTTAAAGTTTGTTGGTGGTTTCGGCTCTTTTGTTCATCCGCTGACCATGATTCATTTTCATAGTTACTTAATTGAAAATGCCTTGGGTCATAATTCAGCTTGGCCTAGCGAATTTCGCACGATAATCTCACATCTTGTTAGCTCGCTTTGTTGGCCAACAATGCGACTTCGCACGGCATAAATCCCGGCTAAAAACGAAACAAAATGCAACAGCTTACATTCCAAATTCTTGAACTAAATGTGGACACCCAAAGTTAAGTCCTGTGATCAATGATGCATAAATTCAACATACACTCAACTGCTGTTATCAATTTCTATAATAATCTTAAGAATTCAACAAATATCACGTGATTGTCGCAGCAACTTTTTGCAACGAGTCAAAATGAACTATCTATTTTTGGAGATATTCATATAATTAGAATAACACACTTTTAGTAGCCACACCTTTCTAATTCCATTTCTTTTTATTTTTGCAATTGGAACGTTTTATTAGTCCAAAATGCAATTCAGTGTCCAAGTAGTTTTTTGAGCGATATTTAAATGTACATCGACATTTTTGTCATAAGTTGTGAGGTCGGTTACTTTTGTTCCGCCTTTATTATAGAACTGAATTATTGACAGCGATCAGCAAAAAATGTTGTTCCAATGCAAGTGTTAATACACATTTGCATACTATAAAATCTCGCGCTAATTAGAAGAAGCATCGTGTTTTCAGCCAAATTCCAATTATAAATTAATTATATACATAAATACACTGTACAAAAAGGTGATCGACACTTCACAATTGAGCACACTGGACTGCAACTTTTTTAATTTTCTTTCAATACCATCGAATGGATAGAAAGCAAAATGATATTGTGATTTTTGGAAATTTTAGATGGTAAAATCAATATAATTTTAAAAGAACACACATCTATAGTGAATTGTTTGCAACGATATTTTTTTATTTAATTTATTTTATAATTTATTTAATTATTTCTAGAAAATACTTTTAATTTAAAGCAATAGTCACAAAGATATTTCATGAAAGCATAATCAAATGGTCTACAGTTAAAATGTGATTTTATTTTATTAGAAAGTTACCGTGCATTTAAAAAAGTCTTTAGCCCATGCACGATCTTATTCCGAAATCGAACAGCATTTTAGAAAAATTGTCTATCACATCTTGCGAGGTTTGATCTTACCATGAAAATATTATTCCTTCTTTGAGAGGAAATAAAACTCATCTAGTTGCATGTATAAGTATAGTGAAGAATCCAGGATTCTATACTGAAATCAATGATAACATGTGTTTCCTCACGAATTCTTGAAAGTGCAGTCAGTTGGGGGACAGTGTACTAAGCTGATTTGCTAAATGTCGCTCTAGCTAAAAGAAAACTTGTTTTAAGTTTTTACTATCAATTCTAACGCAAATTCGCGATTCTCAGGGCAATCACAAGTCTTTTGTCAACCACTGGCTTTAACAATGACGTAAAGCAGCAATTCTTGAATTTGGAGCACAACAAAAGCAATGGCCAAATAAATATACATATGTATAGTATGTAGTGTGCATGCATGAGTGTGTGTGAGCACTTTTTAATAGCCGGTTACGTTTTCAAGGCTAACTTGACGGGGCATTGCGAGTATGCAAAGCGAAAAGTCGAAACAGCAGCCTTAGCAACAGCAACAGCAACAGCAGCAGCTGCGACAGTAACAGTAACAGTAACAGTAGCAGCGACTGCAGCAGCGGTAATTGTAGCAATAACAGTGACAACTTTAGATGAGAAATTGCAAATATGTGCAGTATGTACATACATACATACTATACATATGTATGTACATTGTGTGCAATCATTTTTCAGGCGTAACGCAAACATGCGGCCATCTCGCCGTTTTGGCTTACATAAGCCACAGACTCCGACTCCGACTCAGACTCAGACTCCGAGTCAGACTCCCCAGCTGCAGCAGTTGCCTCTTTGGGCAGACTCCCGGCAAAAACAAAGTATGCCACAGTTGTCCGTCAGTGGCGCAGTGTTGCAACTTGTCGTCATCATCAGCTCAAACTTGCTGGCCATAAATTGTGTCCGTCCTGCCGTCGCCTCATCAATTGAAGTGATCTCGAAGTTGGCAAGTCTCTGGCGTTAAATTACAACTGACACAGTTTATGATGCCCGTTGTCCCCTTTTGCACCCTTTCGCTTTGAAATCGCTAAGCAATTAGTGCTCTCAATTGAAATCTATTTGGCATGAGCATAAGCGTTATTTTGGACGCAACTGTAGCTGTGCTAATTTGGACCTGTCTACTCTATGCACAAGCACACAAGGCACCAACTCGATTAAGTAAAAGAGACCTAAGTAAATGCAACATTAGATGTTTTAGTTGGCATCAGATTGACAAATTTGTCAACAGTCAAACCAATCAATGCGCATGCGCATTATGCAACCCAAATAGTTAATATTATATTTGGATATTTGTTGTCTCTTTTATGTTTTTGCTGAATGCAAGACTCGTTTGGAAGCAACTGGCTGCAGTTGCTTTTCATTTCGATATCGGCAATAAAGAAATGTTAAGCAATGCGTGCGACAACAACAACAACAACAACAACATCAACGTCAACGAATCGAGCAACCGCAACAAGCAATGTAAACTATGGTATGACTATATATGTATACATGTAAATAGCCACCACTGTTGTTTTACTCGTTGCTATTTTATCGACCATATTCAATGATCCAATGACCCAATCAATTGCATTTTTTTTGGTCCACACTCCGCCACCAGGTTAATAAGACAAAATAAAAAAATAAAAATATATACACACATAGTACATATACATACATATGTATATGTATGTATATATGCACTTTCCCCGTCAAATCCCCGACAGTCGAGAGAATGCTTTCGTGAAGGGTCGGTGCAAATGGCACACTCCAAGTGGATACTCCAAATGGCACAAGTACTTGCCCGGATATGGATACGACTTGCTATAAGGGGAAAGCTTTGTGTTTGTTTTTGTTGGATGTATGCATCGAGGATGGTACGAGTTTGATTGTTCGATTTGAAGTGGAAAAGCATTACAACAAAGTTGATAGAACTCAAAGTCGCTGATACACGCAAGAAAAGCAGAAGAAAAAAAAACAAATATTGTGCATGACTCGGTCATATTTGATCAAAAACAATTAAAACTTTCACCTTGCTTGAGTTTGGCAATTAATTCAGATCCCAGGGCTTTACATAGTTCAAAGCATGCATTAATCCCCCCTCCAAATAGATTTATCGTCTTGATCTCCATTCAATAAAAGTGTTCGCTTCAACAATGATAATGCATGCATTTCTATACCAATTCTCTTAACTACGAGGAGTATATTAATTTAATAAAAAAGAAAATGAAAAAAAAAACGCATCAGTTCGATGATAATGATGATGGCCAATTGGCGTTTTTCTCAGATACTGTTAGATGGTAATCATTCATGTTTTTTCAGGGGACGCGTAAAAATCATTTTAACTTGGACAAAATGAAAGACATGTTTTGCTTGCATATGTGTGTGCATCGTGTGCGTGTGAGTGTGCGTGCGCGCCCGTGTGTGTGTGTGTGTGTGCAGATCATTGTGTGAGCTAAAAACCCGCATGCCTCGCATTCACACACACACACAAACACACACGCATACACGTTGTTGTTGCTGTTGCTGTTTGCCTTTGCTTATGTAACTTTGTTGTTCGCCGTTGTTCAATATCCGAATATGTGTAAGGGAGATGGTTGTAGTTTGGGCCACTTACGTTGTTGTTTTTATAATGTTACCAAACGTTTGGCATTTTAATTCCAAAATCCGTTGTTTTTTCATATACATACATATGTATGCATAATATTTGTTTGTGTTTTTGTATTTTTATGAACGTTTGGCTAAAAAAGTGTTTTTTTTTTGACACTGACTCAGCCGAAGCGGCTTTTGTTGTTTTGCTTACATTTGCTCTAATTACCACGATTATAGCCTTATGTCACAGCGTATTATACGCATCTCCGGCTCAAATAAATTTAAGATGTGATCAATGAACCACTAGAAATTATCGAGCGTATTCAATTTTACATTAATTTTACGACTATTTTAACATAACATATAAAGGGTCTGTTAGCAGCGGCCTATGTTAACAGCTTGTTACTCTTACATGCTTATGTTACGGTTCATTTGTACCGAACCGACATTGTTGCCTAGCTTTTTTGGTAGATCTCTACAATGATTTGTCTCTGTGAATTTATTCTTACTTTTTTGTGTCTCTTCTGACTTAGCGTGTTTTAGAATTATGAAATCTTAAAGAATAGAAAGACGTCAGACTAAAATTCCAACATTCCTATCTAAATTCAATGTATACATTTCTGGCGAAAAATCGAAAGCTGAAACATGACGATTTCTGATCTTGATATTGCTATGATTACTTATGTATGCTTGGCATTACCTTGCCACATTCTTTGAGTTTGAGGTAATACCTGTATTTTCGACACAAGCGCACCATAAAACTTGCCACTGTGCAGGTTGAAGAATGAAATACAAAATACAAAAAATAGATAGAGAAAAAAAACACACTTATCTATCATACAGATGTTGAATAAAATTAAGTGGAATGAATTTGCATACAAAATTCATGAGATTGTGTAACATTTTTGATACAAAGTCGACCTTCATGGGAATTCACTGTGAATGAATTGGCTTTGCATTTTTAAATGTTGATAAATATACTATACGAGTATGTAAAGGTTTTTAATCGATTCCATCAAAATCAGTGTCAATGATTGTCAAACGAATGCTTCATAAAATATGCACCACCAAATACTTCCGTCTGTTCGTCATTTCTATTAATCGTATTATCATCTTTCAGTTCCGGCATGGAACGGCCTGGCGGGCGCTCTTTTTACTTTGTGTGCTCTCCTATTGGATAAATGGTAAGTTTTCGATTGCCCAATCCATCCATTCATGCACATGCGATTATTCAAGAAATACCTATTCACTTATGAAATGGCATTGCAGTCGCGAGCTCCGAAGGCCGAGTTGTTTGTTATTACACGAATTGGAGTGTTTACCGACCGGGCACTGCAAAATTTAATCCGCAAAATATAAATCCATATCTATGCACACATTTGATCTACGCATTCGGTGGATTCACGAAGGACAATCAAATGAAGCCATTTGACAAGTACCAGGACATAGAACAGGGTAAGCCAGGCATGCGCCATTTATTCGAGTAGACAAACAAATATTCAATTGATGCTTTGCTTTATTATCAATCAATTATAATTAAATTTATATTTAAAAAAAAGGAAAGAAAATGACTATGAAATCCTTGACTTAAAGTTATAAGAAATGGTAATTTTTAAAATAGTTATAACAATTTTAAAATAATTCACTAGTCATTATAATGTTCTTTCTTGACAAATTTTTATTTAAAAAATGTAGTAATTTTTGCTTTACTCATTATTTGAAATTATTTTCAAGTTTTTGGGGAAAATAATAAGTAGCTCTTGTTTGTTCTGGTTGATGGTTTTCGATTTGTTGGTGCACTTATTATGTCGCATTCACCTTTACTCTAGGGGGCTATGCGAAATTTACCGGCCTCAAAACATACAACAAGCAATTGAAAACGATGATTGCGATTGGCGGCTGGAACGAAGCCTCTTCACGATTCTCGCCATTGGTGGCCAATCCAGAGCGACGTCAGCAATTCATTAAGAACATCCTGAAGTTTTTGCGACAAAATCATTTTGATGGCATTGACTTGGATTGGGAGTATCCAGCTCATCGTGAAGGCGGAAAGTCACGCGATCGCGATAATTACGCTGAGTTTGTGCGGGAATTGAGGGCGGAATTTGAGCGTGAATCGGAGAAAACTGGTCGATCGAGGCTTCTACTGACGATGGCAGTGCCAGCGGGTATTGAGTACATTGACAAAGGATACGATGTGCCCAAATTGAACAAATATCTGGATTGGTTCAACTTGCTGACCTACGATTTCCATTCGTCGCACGAACCATCGGTGAACCATCATGCGCCGCTCTATTCCTTGGAGGATGATTCCGAGTATAACTATGATGCTGAATTGAATATTGTAAGCAGCAGGATTTAATTCCATGGCAACTTTGATATTTACCCTTGGTTTCTTCTGCTCTCAGGACTACTCCATCAAGTATTATTTGAAGGCTGGCGCTGATCGCGACAAGTTGGTGTTGGGCATCCCCACCTACGGTCGATCCTACACGCTCATCAACGAGGAAAGCACAGAGCTTGGAGCACCCTCTGAGGGACCCGGCGAACAAGGCGATGCGACCCGCGAGAAGGGATATTTAGCTTACTACGAGGTATGCTCTCTCGGTCAATAACCATCAATCGCCGCTGCCATTAACAATTTCTCTGCTCTTCTAGATTTGTCAAACACTCAAGGACGATCCAGACTGGACTGTGGTACAACCTAATGAAAATGTGATGGGTCCCTATGCGTATAGACGCAACCAGTGGGTTGGCTACGATGACGAAGCCATTGTGCGCAAGAAGGCCGAGTACGTTGTTGCCCATGGACTGGGAGGCATAATGTTCTGGGCTATAGACAACGACGATTTCCGAGGCGCGTGTAGCGGCAAACCGTATCCGCTAATTGAGGCTGCCAAGGAGGCGATGTTCGAGGCATTTGGGTAAGTTCAAAAAGCTGACTTGAATATTACTTAGGTACTTAGGGCTGCAGACTTTCGAAATTTTGGGTTGAACCTCCTTGGTTTCCTTTTAGAGATATATTCTTTTCACATTTATGTGTGTTGAAGAAAAAAATGGATTTCGATTACATATTTAAGCCTCTGCATCACTTGTTAATGTCAGTTGAATTGTTTAAAATTTCATAGAACCTTATATGTTATTGACAGCATAGTCATCGATGACTCTATCGATAGAAGTAATTATATATTGTACTTTATATGGTGCATATAAACTGATGAAGATCATATTCAGTTCTTATTGCGAAATTGACGTAAAGGACATTTTGTCGATATTTGCAACTTATTTATATTGACAATTACCAAATAACAATATTGACAATTGCTATCGCTCAACATTGAAGTAAACTAAACTAACCGCTTAAAAATTTACTGTTTTTTGTTACATTATTAAGATTTTTCTTAATTTTTCTCTTCCTTCAACCTGGAAATTCTCACTCTGACGTTATCTAACATCATATATGTATGTATATTTGTTCTCTTCGGCAGACTGGGCATCAATGAAGTTGGCAAGCCAAGCAGTCCACAGAAACCATCGCGTTCAAGGAACCGCGACAGAAATCAGCTCACCTCTAAGTCAGAGTCTGGGGCAACTAGACAAACTGCCACACGACGACCAGCCGTTGCCAGTACGACGACTGTGGCACCGCGCAGCACAGCCGCAATTCGACTGACTGAAGCCGAGGGATCTTCACTGTACATTGGTGGACGTGGCTCCACGACTCCGGCGCCACCAACGACTCCAGATCCGGGATCTGATTTCAAGTGCGAGGAAGAGGGCTTCTTCCAGCATCCTCGTGACTGCAAGAAGTACTATTGGTGCTTGGACAGCGGTCCATCTGGCTTGGGCATTGTGGGTCATCAGTTCACTTGCCCATCCGGACTGTATTTTAATCCTGCTGCCGATTCCTGCGATTTTGCCCGAAACGTGCCCTGCAAAACAAAGAAGTGAGTGTGAAAGAATGTATTTCGATTTGATTATTGCATAGTGATTCATGAGAGTTTAGTTTATTTACAAATATTTATATGTGGAATTTGTTTTTCTTAGCAGTAGTAGCAATAGCTAAATATCTAAGAATATATATTTACTATAAATCTAAAAACATATCAAAGTAATCAGCATGACTGTTTATGGTGCATATTAAAATTTGCAAATCCACATCAATTCAGCTTTAAACCTCATTCTGTTGATAATGCACACGCATCTGTAAAATTACTGAATTACTTGTAATGTGGAATTAAATGTTTTAGGGTTCACTATCTTTCATTTGACTGTTTTGCGGTTAATAAAAACAGTGTTCAAACGAGTTTTCTGATGTCTCGAAAAATTTGCAATAGTTCGAAATGTGCAATTATTATAATATTTATAATTTATATTTATATTCCAACAAAAAATATAAATTGATATACATATAATATTAAGGGAGTGTGTTCACTATAGCTGCCTACAAACGGCACTGTTACTGTTAATGGAAATTCTCGTACTGATTTAGCATAAATTGCCGACTCGTTCACAGGTCGACAACGTCGCCTCCGATAACCACGACAACCAGAGCGACGACGACGACGACCCGACGTACAGCCAGCAACCAGAATCGCGTGACGGCAGCGCCTGTGGCACGTCCGATTTATCCCCGCGTCAGCAGCACAACAAGTACAACAACGACGACGAGCACGACGTCAACGACCACAGCTGCTCCAGAGGTTGAGTACGAGGAGGAGGAGGCCAACGAGGAGCAGTCGGCAAACAAGTTCAACGACGCCGAAGAGGATCCACAAGTCATAAAGGAGCTCATCGATCTGATTCGCAAGGTTGGCGGCGTCGAGAAGTTGGAGAAGCATTTGCTGCAAAACAAGGATGGCTCTATCACGCTCAAGGATCACTCTGCCTCTGCTGCTGCCGCTGCCTCTGGCAATGGGGCACCAACAACGCCCTCAACGATCAGCAAGTCGCTGTACGATCGTGTCCTGAAACGTCCCGGCACTTTGAACTCGTTCACACGCAATCGCCTCAATGTGGCGAATCTCCAGGTCACCGAGACGACGGAGACAGAAAGCAGGCACAGTCAGGCAGCTGGCGTGAGCAGCGTGGAGGGCAGCAATCCATCGCAATCGAGCTATTCCAAGTACTCGTCGGTGGTGCGCGGTGGCAACAGTCGCCAAGGACCACAGAACGAGGGAATCGACAAGATTGCCGAGTCCGAGGGCTTCCTCAAGGAGCGCAAACAGTATGTGACCATCAATCGCAATCGTGGCTCCAATCGCGAGGAGCAGGAGACTGACGAGAACGTGAACAATGAGACTGACGACGAGCTGGATGTGGCACAGCCTGAGACCACCACACGACGTCCCTTGGGCGCTGTCACGCCCTCGTACACTAGCTTGAGGCGGGCACGTCCGAGCACAACAACGAAGCCAGCCGAATCCGAATCCGAAGAGGAGGAGCAGGAGCAGGAGCAAGAGCACGAACAGCGCCGCACTGTCGTCAAGGAGACGCAGCAGACGCAGACCAAGCATTATGCCACATTGAGTCGCACTCGTGGACGCACCACGGAACGCTCGGAGATCGGGGACGCGGAAGGATCTGGTGTGTCAGTTAGTTCAACAACAAACAGGTAAAATTCATTTGCATTTACAGTACATATACTATATATAATATGCTCCATATCGTGAAGTTATATGGCAAAAATTAGATTATCCCTGCATGAACTATTATTATTATTTGTAATGTTTTCATTTTAATTTGTACTGTTTTTCTATTAAAGTAATATTTTAATTTGAGTAATTTAATGTGTAATCACATAGGAATTATTGCATTACTCAATTATTATTATTATTGTTAAAGAGAAACATAAAAATTCCTCAAAAAATAATGATTATTTGTGCATGTAACGGGCAGAAGGCGGCATCTCCGAGTATACACTAAAGTAGAGAGTAGAGTAAAGTAGAGACTATAAAAACCAATAGTTGCACCCAGATGAAGTTTCTTCTAGCACATGAATAACCATGACTATGATATATTGTTTGATTAGATTAGAAACATAGATGTTATTTAGAAACAATTTTACAGGGCGAAAATCGAATGCGAGTGACCGTGCATGATATTATGTCTTATTTTCAAAGTTCCTCAATGCTTTAATAGTTTGTTACATTCTCTAGCGAGTAGCGGGTATCTCAAAGTCGAGCACTCTCAGCTGTAGCGTTCTAACTTGTTGTGATGTAGTTTTACTCTAAGTCTATTATCAGTATGCTATTCAATTGTTTTCGTCGGCTTTCGGTTCCTGGAACTAAATATTTTAGTTCTCATAGTTATACAAATGAATTAACTTATTTTTTGATAGTGCTGTCTTTCTTTTTCGCGATAAAAGATGAGTTCAAAAACCTGCCTGACTAAAAGGCAAAATACAAATTTGATTAAAACTTAAATTTTTTAAATTAAATCAAAAACTTGTGAGTCTTTAATTTGGGCTATAATGTATTATACTTGTTCAAAATAGAATTCAATTTAATTTAGATTAAAGCAGAATGTTAATTTCAAATTCATTTATAAAATTTGAATAAATATAAGAATAACAAAAGTTTGCAATATTTAATCGGTGTGTACTTTAAATTGGATTTATTGCAGATACAAATACGTTGAAAGGACGCGGCCAACAAAGAGCAGCGGCTCAAGGAATACGGTCTCCGATGCCATTGACGATGACGCTGACAACGATGATGAGGACGAGGAGGAGGAATACGAAGATGATGCGCAACAGAAAAACGTAAAGTTACAAAGAAGTGAAATTACCACAAGCACAACACCCGCAACAACAAATACACGTAAATACGCGAGCATCGGCCGCAGAACCACAACAACAACAACACCAGAAACCACCACAACAACCGGCACTGAGACTGCCAAGGCGAGCACCGACACCGACACCAACAACAACACCAACAACAGCAGCAACAATGTGAAAACTAACAACCAAGCCGATGCAACAACAACAACAACAACCACAATCACTAACGAAACCACTGAACCAATTGATAAACCAAACACTAGAATAACGCTCCCAACGAGCGCCACTAACATTGAAACCACAACCACTTCACCCACCTCACCCACCACCACACCTACACCCACACCCACACCCACACCCACACCCACACCCACACCCACACCCACAATTATATCCACTATCCAAACACCAACCACCAGCATCAATTCAGTGGAGCTGGTCGATGGCATTAACGATTTATTAGAGCCACAATCGACGACTCTGTCGCCAGCGACTGATGACGATGATGATTCCCCTAACACTGATAACAGACTTAATAACAACCCAGCACAAATTGCTGCTACAACGACGACAACAGCAACAACCGAATCGACATCGACATCGACGGAGGCAGCAAGGACAACAACAGACAAGAGCGACGGCAACAACAACCACGATGACGATAACGATGACGACAAGACATCGAACAATATTGATAGTGAGGTAACAACAATTAAAACGCCATATAAATATGCAAACAGTCGCCGAACGAACATCAACAGAAAAACAAATAACAATAACAATAACAATAATAATGCAGAAGCAGAAGCAGTCAACAACGAAGCTAGTCCCGATGTTGGTAACTCGAAAGGTTTGAGTAGCGTTAATCCTAGTGTAAATATCATAAGAACCAACTACTCCGGTAGAAGGCAACCACAACAACCACAACAACCACAAAGAACCCGAACCCAACCCGAACTGACAACAACTGAGCTGCCAAGCATTTCTAGTCCACGACCTTTCGGTTATCCCAGACGTCGAACGCGTCCAGTAGCAACTAGAACCCAAACCGCACAATCCACAACCACAAACAGCACTAAGGACGTGAACGATAACGATAACGATAACAACGAGAACAAGACTCAAACTCAAACTCAAACTCAAACACGTTTATCACAAGTGGATAGGCCCAAGGTGAGTGACATTATTGGTCAAAAGTTGTTGGACCCTAGCACAAACACCCAACAACCAACAACAACCACAACCACAGCCACAAGCAACTCCAAATCCAAAACAACCACAACAACAACAATCACAGCACCTAAAACAACAACAACCACCCATCAAACTAGCACCCACAATGAAGTAGTCGTTAATCTAGCTGGTAATGGTAATGACAATAAATTAAGGCATGACGTAGCTAGTACCACTATATCTAATTTAAGAAAATCTCAAACCGATAACGATAACTATAACAATGATGACGATGACGACGACGACAGCAAACATATTAAGTATTCGTGGCGTGATGCACGCGTACCCACAAAGCCAACTAAATCCTCTAGACCCACCAAGATCAGCATCGACCTACCCAACGCCCTCGACAGCAACGATAAGGACTCTCGCCGCTTTGCAGGCAAGCGACTGGCGAGCGACATCGAGAACGAGAACGAGTCTCGCACTCGTCACTTGAACTCGGGCGAGACAACTGCAACGGACGAGTCGGCGACAACAACGCGTGCCGGCAGCAGTCGCGTCTATCAAAACATTGAACGCACTTCGAGTCAGACTGAGGAGGAAGGCGTCAAGACCCAGTCTACACACGAGCATAGCAGAAGAATCTACAAAACTAGAGACGAGTCTTCGACAAGTACTTCGACGAGTGATTCGACAACAACTGAGGAAGAAAGCGGAACAGGCTCAAGAACTATTCAATCGACTGACAAGACTCAATCTGCAATCGAGCATGGCAGAAGAATCTACACAAATATAGATCACTCGTCGCGACAAAGAGGCGAGCATAACGACGAGTCTTCGACGAGTCAAACTGAGGATAAAAACGGATCAGGCTCAACAACTGTGCAATCTGCACACGAGCATAGCAGAAAAATCTACAAAACTAGTGAACAGGCGACGAGACAAAAGGACGACGAGTCCTCGACAAGTACTTTAAATCACACCGAGAGCGAAAGCGGAACAGGCTCAGGCACCAAGTCTCAAGCTGGTCACGAGCACAGCAGAAGAATCTACCAAAATATCGATCAGTCCTCTCGACAAAAGGGCGAAAGCAACGACGAGCAAATACACTACAATGCCATAACTCGCACCAGTAGCGGAGTTCAGCTGAGCGACAGCGGCAGCTCGAGCTTTGTGCGTCACTTAAACGGATCACACAATGCCACGCAGTCCAAGAATGCTGAAGAAGAGACTACTGAGAAAGAGTTGCAGAAAACAACAACGGAAAGAGATTTGGTAGAGACAACAACTGAGCACGGCTTAGAGCAACCAACAACCGTGAAAGAATTAGAGAAAGCAACAACTGAAGCAGTGCAAGAAATTAGCGATGAGCTGACAGCTGAGCTGCCCGCTGACAATGACGATGGCGACAGCGACAGCGATAGCGATGCTATTCTAACCACCACAGAAGCAACAGTTAAAACAACTACTAGACAAACAACAACATCAACATCAACAACAACTACTAGGACAACAACTGCAGCTCCTGCGACCACCGCTGAGCCAGCCAAGAAACAAGTCAAGCAATTTATACGAAGGCCGCTGGCCAAAGCTGAAAACCAAGTGAAGGTTTCTGAGACGCAGACAGCAGAGAAAGATGCTGACGAGGCTAAGGAGACGACAACAGCGTTGCCAAGACGACGCGTCCTGGTTCGAGGCACTTATCGACCCCGCAAGGAAGGCGATCTTTCCTCCCTGCTGGCAGCTGATGCCAATAAACGTGGAAGCAACAACAACCAGCAACAACTGACGACAGCAACAACAGGCAAGGAGGGCGATCTCTCCTCCCTGCTGGCAGCTGATGCCAATAAACGTGGAAGCAACAACAGCCAGCAACAACTGACGACAGCAACAACAGGCAAGGAAGGCGATCTCACCTCACATGGCAGCAACAACAACCAGCAACAACAGCAACGCTCAAGACTGACAACATTTAGCAAAACTTCAGCAGCAACAGCAAAACGCAAGGAGGAGGATCTGTCACAACAACATTCACAGCTGACGACAGCAGCAAACAGCAGCAGCATTGAGAGCAGCAGCGTCGAAGACACAAACTCTGCTCAGGAGAGCACGGGCAGCAGGCGCAAGGATGCGCGAGTCCTGCACGGTCCTGTGCGCAATCGCACCACCAGCCAGACTGAATCCTTGGGCGGCGGCGTCACGCGAACTCGCACCACGTACGTCAGAACCATCGACACCGGCAAGGTGGTGAAGCGAGTGCACACGAAGACGGTGCAGGAGAAGCCGGCCGAGTACGAATATGTGTACGATGAGGTCGTTGAACCGGCGGCCACGACCACGCCACGCGTTGTGACCCGCAATCGTGGTGCAGCCAGGTTCCAGAGCAACGATCTGTCCTCTCTGCTGGCCTTGGACTTTGCGTCGCGGGGACAGCGCACGAAGTCGGCGCAGCCGACGGTGAAGAAGACGCGCAGACGGCTGCTGAAGAGGCCCAAGGAGACGGTTGAGCAGGAGCAGGTCGAGGAGTTTGAGTACGACAATCTGCAGGCCGAGAGCGAGGAGGAGGAGAGGGAAGCTGCCATCAGACCGTCAACCAGAAGACCGTCGACAAGCAGACCAGCGACCAGCAGACCGGCGACAATCCGCAGACGCACTCGACCCACAACAACCACCACCGAGCAGCCGACGACAGTTGAAGCTGCTGTTGAGGCGAGCACGCGTCGCTCTCACTTTAAATTGCAGCAGCCCACGGTGAGGTTAAAGACAACCAACTCCGCAGCAACAACAACCATGGAGCCAACAACAACAACAACAACTACAACGACAACTACAGTTAAGGCGCCAACACGACGAGTGTTCAAGTTCAAGCGACCACTGACAACCACAGCGAGTCCAACGAGCGAGGAAACAACAACATTGGAAGTGATCAGCGATCAAACAGAAGCCACAACGGCTAGAAACTTCTTGAAGTTTAGAGCCAGCAGCAGCACCACAACAACAACAGCAGCAACAACTCCGTCAACAACAACAGCAGCAACAACTCCGTCAACAACAACAACGGCAACAACTTCCACTCCAGCAACTACCTCAAGCGATCCCAGTGAGGACTTGACTGAGGTTCAACGCCAGTTAGCGAATGCCTTGAACAACTTTCAACTTGACAACGATATTGCCAGCAAGGAGGCCCGCTTGAAGGACGAATCGAACAGCAACGACCATCTGTCGCTGCCCATCTATCACCGTCGCAAGTACTATCAGTACACCAAGGACTCGCCCATCACATATATTGCCAAGACGGAGACGAAGGTGCCGCCTGAGGGCGACACGAGCGAGGTGAGCATTCGCCAAAAGATTCACGATGTGTTTAACGTGAGCGACAATGCCACACCGAACAATTCGTTGGAGAATCAAGAGGATAACGACCATTATTTGGCCATGGAACAAGCTCAGGAAATCAACTCTGAACTGAGTCATTTTTTATTGCAAACCCCCGGGTCATTGTAGGTCACCTGGGGGCTAACGCAGAAGTAACAGCGGAGAAGATTGACGATCACGAACTACAAAAGGAGGAAGAATCTCGTGTAATAGCCGATATATCGCAACGCCAAGGCAAAACTCTGATAACCAAGCTGGAAGTGGTAAAGGAAACAAACGCAACACAAAGAACTGGCAAAAAGCTTGAAAACGACTCGGCAATAAGCCCACCCAAAACTATCTTTAATACAGCTCGACGTTTTCAGAGTAGAGCCACAACGACAACGACAACCACAGAGAATCCAACCGAACTCGAGAGCAATGACGAGCTTGAAGCTCAGATCGATGATGAATTGGAAGATCCAGTCACTCCCAAGCCCAGAATCGATCTAACCAGATCTTTTTCACGACCTACCGAGCAACGGACAACACGACAACCGCTTTCAAGTCGTCGTCGGCCTTTGACGGCTTCAACAACAGCCTCCAGTTTAAATGCTAATGAGGAGGAGAATGCCAATGCGCAGGATGAGGATCACTTAAGCGATACTACCACTACAACCAAAGCAACAACCAGGGAAAGACCCACAAGACGTCGTCCACTTTTTGAAGGTCGGAATCGTTTCACATCTAGTCAAAGTGATCGCATTAAAGCTAACGAGGATGAAGACGAGACAATTGTCGATGACAAAGATGGGGATCACTTGAGCAATACCACAAGTCCTCGATCGAGGATTTCTAGCTCAACAACGACTGAACAACCCAAAAGACGACGGCCATTTTTTGAAAGTCGGAATCGTTTGACATCTAGTCAAAAAGAAATCATAAGAGTCAACGAAAATGAGGATGAATATGAGACAAATGACAATGATCAGGAAGAGGATATCACGAGTCCTCGAAACAGATTTTCCACCATAACAACCAAAGCAACAATCAGGGAAAGACCCACAAGACGCCGGCCACTTTTTGAAGGACGGAATCGTTTGAAATCTAGTCAAACCATTAAAGTAGATGAAAATGAGGACGACAGTCAGGATAATTCCCTTGAGCAGGGTGAGGATCGCTTGGGCGGATTATCTACCACAACAACCAGACCTACAAGTCGACGTCCGCTTTTTGGGAATCGGAATCGCTTGGCATCTAGTCAAACTACGAGCATTAAGGCCACCGAAAATGAGGACGAAGATAGGACAAATGACAATGAGCAGGAAGAGGATCACTTGGGCGATACCACGAGTCCTCGACCTGGAGTTTCTAGCACAACATCCAGTCAAAGACCCACAAGACGACGTCCATTCTTTGAAAGCCGGAATCGTTTGAAATCTAGTCAAAGTGAAACCATTAAATTAGACGAAAATGAGGACGAGAGTGTGGATAATGCCCATGAGCAGGATGAGGATCACTTGGGCGGATTTTCTACCACAACAACCAGACCTACAAGTCGACGTCCGCTTTTTGGGAATCGGAATCGCTTGACATCTAGTCAAACTACGAGCATTAAGGCCACCGAAAATGAGGACGAAGATAGGACAAATGACAATGAGCAGGATGAGGATAACTTGGGCGATACCACGAGTCCTCGACCTGGAGTTTCTAGCACAACATCCAGTGAAAGACCCACAAGACGACGTCCATTTTTTGAAAGTCGGAATCGCTTGAGTGGGACAAGCGTTGAGAAAAGTCAAAGCATTAACATCGACGAAAATGAAGCTGAAGATGAAGACGAAGATAAGACAAGTGACACTGAGTCGGATGAGGATCACTTGGGCGATACCACAAGTCCTCGTACAACAACCACAGAAAAACCAACAAGACGACGACCACTTTTTGAAGGTCGGAATCGTTTGACTGCGAATAAGGTTCAAAATACCACGGAGGAAATTAAGCAAATTGAAGATGAGACAACATCTAGTCAAAGTGAAAACATTAAAGTCGACGAGGAAAACAATATTTCGAGCACAACAATTAGCCCAGAGGAAACCGAAGAAGATATCGAATCGACATCCACTCGTCGATTATTGATTCGTAAACGAATTCATACAACGACAGCGAGCTCCACAACCGTGACCGGTATCGGCGAGGACGAGGAAAGCAAGGAACAGGAAGCAACCAAGTCGCCAATTGCTGCCAGTGAAAGTCCTTTGCCACGACGAAAGATTGTGATACGGCGTCGCTTGAATGCCACACTAGTCAATAATAACACATCAGTCAAGAATGATATTAACACAACAATTGAAATCAGCGAAATTAAGCAAGAAGAGGAGAATGCCAAAGAAAGTGAATCAACTGAAGACCTCAGTAAAAGGGTAACTCTTAACAAAGTGATCGAGGAAAACTCCGATGGCAGCGAAGCAAGCGTTGCTGCAAACGAAACCTCAACAGAGAATCCCACCAAAAGCGTTTTTCCAAGTCGTAGGCTTCCGATACGAGGCAGCTTGAATGCCTCGACGACAACGTCAACAACGACAACAACTGCAAAGCCCGAAGATGGAGCTGCGAATAGTTCAGACGACGTAACGTCAGGCTCAACCAGTAAACCCACCAACCTCCGACGTGGCTTCGGAACCCGATCTAGACTGGTCACAAGTACTGCTACTCCAGCTATTGGTTCCAGTACAACGGCTGAGGATTTGACAACACGACGGCCATATGCTGCTCTGAATCGATCTCGCAGTCGCTTCGCCTCTACAACAACAGCAGCAACAAAGATTGATAAAGATAATGAGGCAAGCAGCGAAAACGAAGAAGAAGATCAAGAGCAAGAGCTGGAGACTCCAACGAGTCCAAGGAAATTCCAGCCAAGCCCACAGCGCCAAAGGGGATTGTTTGGCCAACAGAACAGAAAACTGCCCACGCTTGAAGCCTATGCAACAGCTGCGCCACGAAGATTGAGCTCGACAACCAGACGCAATCTGGTGGCACTCAACAGAAATCTGTACGGTCGAAATAAACCAAGTGAGGAGCATGAAAATGAAGAGGGAGACGGCGTAGACGAGTACGAAAACGACAACGAACAGCAGGAGGAAAATGAGGAAGACGAGGAGGAGCAGGTGGACGAAGACGAGGTGGAAGAGGGCAAGAAGAACTTGTCAAACAGCAGAAGACCCGATCCGATTCTCAGCCAGTTGCTTGCCAAAAGGCCTGGGACAGCACAGACTCGAACCCAATTGGGTACAGACACAGCAAGGACTCGAACCCAGTTTGGAGGCCAGACAGCAAAGACATTTAACCAATTGAGAACAGAAACAGCGAAGACTCGAACCCAAGTTAGGTTTGAACCAACAAAAATACGAACCCGAACACAGACTGAAAGCCAATTTGGCGAAAATAAAGACGAAGATAACGACGACGACGACAATAACGAGGACGATAACGATGGAAATGATGAGGATGATGATGATGATGATGATGATGATGATGGTGGCACCATAGTCGAGGTATCCCTTAATAATAGCACACCAATTAGCATTAACCGTAACAACAATAGTGATAAGAACAATACTAATACTAATACTGTAGATATACGTAACAATTTGAGTTCACAACGTAGTACGAGTAACAACAGCACCGTAGCCAATTATTTCAATAATCGTTTTAAGTTGTCCAATGTAAATGCTAACAAAACCAACAACAACAACGACGGCAACAAACAAAACATTTACACAAGAAACAACAACAACAAACTAGTCACAATCACTACAGTTAATGCTAACGATACAGAGGCAGAGAACGGTACCGATAACGATAACGATAACGATAATGATGAAAATGATAGTAGTGATAAGGAGAAAAGCGTGGTGTCAAGTGGTGCAGCGGAGCGAGGCTCCGAAATCAATGACATAGGTAATGACGTTAATTCTAAACGACGCTTTCAGAATCGATATCAATTGAGCCGCACTCGAGGCAGCACGACAACAACAACAACAACAACAACAGCTCCAACAGCAACAGCAACATCGAGAACAACGATATCAGCGCGTCGCTTTGCATTCGGTTCACGCAGCCGCCCCACACAGGTAACTAAACAATTCGCACGTGACGAAGAGTCCGCTGAGGAGGAAGATGAAAATGATGAAGAGGGAGAGGTAGAGGGAGAAGATCAAGAAGACGCGGCGACTGAAACAACAACCGCTAAAGCAATACTCACGACAACAACAACAACAGCAGCAACAACAAAACCAACGCTGAAGCGCGTACGCGTCATCAAATATCGACGACCGCTGCAGTCGATCGATAACGATAACGATAGAAATAGCAATAACGATAGTACAAATAGCACCACCACTAATAGCGTCACAGAACACACAAACACCACAACAACAACCACCACCACCACCACAACTATCATAAATGAAGAGGGCAACAACAACAACAACGGCACCACGCGAAAA
The DNA here is from genome assembly GCA_035047365.1 of Drosophila ustulata. Lineage (NCBI taxonomy): Eukaryota > Metazoa > Arthropoda > Insecta > Diptera > Drosophilidae > Drosophila > Drosophila ustulata. Next base: position 1,534,210 of record JAWNPT010000095.1, read on the forward strand.
CGTTTCCGCAAAATCGTGCGCAAATTGCGACCTGTTGAAGTCACAACTCTTAAATCCGATGAGGAAACCACAACAACGACACGCAAACCTTTCCAGCCAAGTCGCTCCCAGAAACAGGAGCAGGAGGAGGAGGGGGTGACTGAAGACGTGCAGTTGCCGCAACGACGGCCTGCAACAGATTTGTTGAGTCTGCGCAACCGCCTCAAGGCGCAGCAAGCGCAGGGCGAAGCTCAGGATGGCGTCATCAGCACCAGGTTGACGACGGGCAGCGGCAAAGTAGCCGAGTCCGAGGAGTCGGAATTGCAGAAGCTGCGCGATAAGGTGAAGGCGGAGCAGGCGCGTGGCAATGGGGACCAGGGTGTGATCAATGATCGGCTGAAGAAGGTATTGGCCGAGAAGAATGCCACCACGACTGCGACTGGAAACGGAACCGGAACTACCAGGCTGCGCATCGCTCCAGGAGCTCCGTCCTCACCACGTCCCTTCTTCCGGCGCAAGCTGGTGGCAAAGCGACCAGTTGCCGCCCTCAACATCAACAGCACGCGATCGACGCCAGCCACCCCCACTTATAAGCGCCGCAAGAACGGACGCTTCGATCCGTTCAACTCGAGCGTGCAGCACAAGGGCGAAGGCTTTGTGCGCACCGATCCACGAGGCAGACTTGATGCCAATCGCTTTAAGCAGCAGCGAGGGGAGGAGGAAGATAACGAAGATAACGATGATGGTGAGGAAGACGAGGAGGAATACGAAGCTCAGCAGGAGCTGCCGCAGACACCTGTGAATATTCGACCAGCCACTCAGGAGATTGTGCGACGACCATTTGTGCCATTCAAGCCGCAGAAGCAGCCGACTCGTGAGCCCGCCCACAGCGAGGAAGATGATGACGAGGACGAGGATGAGGACGAGGATGAAGACGAAGGCGAAGGCGAAAACGAAGCTGAGGAAGCGGAGAAACCACACGGCAGCCAGGAGCTAGACAGCACCACCAATCACCCGAAATCATTGAATTCCCCCTATCGCCCCAATCGCGTGCTTCCCGGCAGTCGACCCAACCTGGCGCCAACTGCCGGCGGCAATGCCGTCAATGTTCCCTTCAATTCCCGCAATCGCAACTCCTCCGCCTCCTCCAGCAGCAGCAGCGGCAGCTCGACGACGCCAGCGAACCGCTTCGGTAGTAGCAATCGACCGCGTGTCGTCAATCGTCCGCTGGGCGTCGCTACTCCGAATCTGACGTTGCGTCCGGTAGCCAACAACTATGAGCGCACGACGCCGCTGACACCGCTGAAGCCGGCTCCATTTATTCCGAGCAACACTCGTAGTTATGAGCGGAAGTATACGGGTCCTTCGACGGAGACGCCGGAAGTGTCGTTGGAGAACTCTCTGATCGAGGACTTGAACATTGATGCGTTGAATGCGCGCAACAAGAAGATCTTCGATATACACAGCAAGAAGCACACGACTCTAAAGCCGAAGGTAGCGACAAAAGAGGCAGAGTCAGAGGGAGAGGGAGAAGCAGAGAGAGAGCGAGAGCGAGAGCGAGAGGTGTTGGAAGAGAATCAGGGATATGTGACAACCACACCAAGCACACCAACAACTACAACATCAACATCAAAAACAAGCATAACACAGTCAACAGACACCACAAACACTGAAACTGAAACAACTGTCGATAGTATCGATAACGATAACGCACAGCCACCAAACGTGTTCAATGCCAATGCTAATGCAGCCACAAACATCTCTTCACTCTCCACACAGCAAAACAGCAACAGATTATCCTCAACCACCTCACCGCCGCCCCCGGCCACGACTTTGTTGCACGTCTTCACACTGCTCGACGGCGATCACGATCACGATAACGATAACGATGACCACCAGCAGGCAACCAAGCGTCCTGTGAGCAAAATCACCGCCACCGTTGAGCCAAAGCACAAACTGATCGAAATCAATCGCATCGTTGAGATCAACTCGAAGCAGGCGCGCCTCGCGCAGCGCAAATCGAAGGCGAATCAGGACTTTGCTCGGGGAGTTCTGCGTGTCGAATCCCTTCCGCATGTGGAGCAGCTGGGCGAGATCAGTGTGGTGAAATACGTGCATCTGGTCGATGGCAGTGACATTCAGGTGAACGATGGTCACAGCACCGTTGCCGATTACACGCCCACCGAATCCATCATACCCAAAAGCTCCACCTCATCGCCGCCAGTCCGCAATAGTTTGCCGGAGACGGATGCGAATGCAGAGGCGGAGACGGAGGCGGAGCGTAATGGTAAATCGCTGCTACCGGAGGTGATACGTGAGGCCTTCGAGACATCGACGATCTCGTTGGAAGGTCTGTTCGATTCGGCGCGCAAAGCGAAGCTGCTGAACGTCAACGAGGTTGGGGAGGATGATGTGAAAAGCAGCACGGATCAAGAGCAAGAGCAACAGCAGGACAGCACAGAGAGTGCGGTGCCAGCGACATACGTAAGACCCATTGTACCCCTATTTCGCCCCGAATCCAATGAATCCTCACCCCTGATCATCTCGATAGCCAATCTCGACAAGGTCATACTAAGCAAGGTGCCAGCGTCCGATGACGATAGCGATAGCGGTATCGATAGCGATAGCCATAGCCATCTGGCGGAGAGCAGCACAAGCAGCAGCGGTAGCGGCGAGAGCAGCACACTGTTGCCAAACATCGACACGATCCCTCCTCCCGACTCAAACTCCGCCTACTCAGTGCGTCATGCGACTGTGCTGCAGTCGTTTGACAGCAACAACAACAATATCAACAACAACAACAACAACAACTTGAATAATTCAACGCGAACGCTAGATGGCGCTATTAGTGGGAACAATAACCAAAACAGTCAAATACAAACAGCTACAACCACAACAACAACAACAACAGCAGGCACACTCACTGACGTCAGCAGCGCAAGCAGCGACGCCAACAAACAACAACTACAAACACAAACAACAACCACAAGCACTGTAAACAGCATTGTCAGCTACAGCAGCGAAATGCGTGTGGAGCGACGCAAGAAACCTCGTCGAGGACGCGCTCGACGACTGCGTCAACGTCAACGTCAAGGCAAAAACAATACCACAGCAACAGCAACCACAACAACAACAACAGCAACTGAAATGCCAATCACAAGCACAACAACGACAGCAACAACAATAACCACAGTGCTGCCATGAAAGGCGACACCACACACACACAAACACACACACACACAAGCCAACACCAATACCAACGTAGTTAGTTATTTCTAGTCTTAGTTTTGTACAGAGACAAAAGCACATAAGTTGATCAAACTGCCGCCCTGTAAATAATTGACTGCGTTGCTTTGTCCTCAAAAAAAAAAAACAAAAACAATTAATTATTTAACAAACAAAATCGTACAATTTTCCAAATTGTATAACCAACATACATATATATCCATATATAATTTAAAAGCAAAACCATATAAAAACAGCTGCCTCATTGTGCGGTCTCTTAATTATTTTTCGTATGTACATTTTCAAAATTCGTATTCTTCAAGCTGCCATGCATAATTACAACAAACACTATACAACACACATCTTAACACCACCACCACCACACATACACATCATACACACACACACACACTCCCACAATCATACACACATATACACAATAAAATCTCACATTATCACAAGCAGTAACGAATTGCAAAAAAAAAAAATCTCCAATTGGTTCAATCAAATCCTTTAACGACTCTCAGCGGAACAGCTGTAAAAACCATTTTTGTTTTATTTAATTCCCTTTAATATATTTTTTTTAATTTACGAATAATTTGCTTTTAACAATGCGCAGTTCTAAATATTTTTTTCTCCAAATCTTTTCAACTATTTTAAGTTTATTGCAATTAGTTTTAGTTGTAAAATATTTATGCACATAAATAAACTAAAAAAAATACAACAAAACAAATATATAGTTATTTTGTATACAGTTCCTTCTACTATAGATCCCCGATATCACCACATGAACACAAGAAAAACACGAACAAATCTATAAGGGAAATTTATTTATTACACACCAAATAATACTCTTTTTTCCAACATGTAAATACAATTTAAAAAAAAACCGTAATATGTATATCCACAGAAATGAAACAATCTATATCTGTAATGGTTAACAAGTTTAATTTGGAGACTAACCCTTACCGTCCCTGAGATTAATCGGATTTTATAGTCAAACTGACAGAAAAACCAAAAAAAAATAAGAAATCATTTCCAAAATTACAGATCTTTTGACTGCGACTTCTAAGATAGGTCAAAATTGCAACATGCAGAATACAATATAATTATTATACTAAAAAATAGATATTTGAAAAAGGTTTAATCAAAGTTCCGATCAACATCTTCAGAAATACGAGACTTTATTATTTGGATATTGAATGTACATATATTTGCATACGAGCTTCATTTAATCTTGTAATTTGATATTCCCCTTTGTTGTCGTGGTCATCCAAAACTGCTGTGTCGTTTAAAGTTGTTAAATTTGCTTTATTTGTTTATTTAATGCTGAAATCAAAATATTTCCCACGAAAGAGCTGCTCTATTCCGGTAGAGAGCTATTACGCGTTAAATCAATTGAATTCGATACGCCGACATTTACTTTTATATACATGTAGATAAATTTAAATTAGTTGTTTGCGCCGACTACATTTGAAAAATATTTGTATTTAATCGGGTACAAACAACCGTAAAAGTTAATGGCATTCGATCTTCAATGATGAGCATCGCAGGAAATTGAAATCCATATTTCTCAATCAGAGCGCTGAAATTAAAATTAAAAATCGTATTTCGCAAGCAAATTCCAAGCAATTTGAATGTTTCTCTCGTTATCACTAAGGCGATTATTATTTTGAAATGCAGAAATCAATTCACAATTTACAATATTACATATTTTTGTATCTCAAGAAATCGAAATATGTTTCTCGTTTCACTATTAACACTCAAGCGATAAATGATTAGGATAAGTAAAATCGTTTTACATAATTTTTGCATTGATAGGCATTTTTTATTCGTGGCCTAATCTTGCACAATAACCGAGTAAAGAGTAAACATTAAACTTGCTGCAAGTTTTATAAGACGTAAATCGACATATGGAATAGAGATGGACCCAGGTTTATTTGTGAGTCAAACCACTTTACTGGTAGTTTACATTACGTAAGGGAAACAACTTTCTCATCTGCCGAAGATGACGCCCAGTTCCTTGTGTTTTATAGTAGTAATATTATACCAATCGCTGGGTTTGCTCGATCAGTTGTTCAATATTTAATTAAAGCCAACCAGTTTGTTGACATGCAAGCCACAGTAAGCTCGTTAGCTTTTATTTTTGCGGACACTCGTAAAACGACAAACGGTGCGCGCATCTTTTTAAAAGCAAGGCAAACCCAGGCTGCATATGTTAACTATTAGCTACATATGATGTAATCGCCAAGCTATGTATGAAGTCGTCACTAAATCCACATCTCCAGTGATTACGCAACCGTCTGTGGCTGCGGCTCCGACTGAGCAGGGTTTATATATGTATGTACATACATATATACGAGCACGCATGTCGCGCGATATTGACATTTAAGAAGTCCATTGCTGGCCGCAGGCATTACGATCTCGATTTCCATTTCCATTGCGATTTCGATTTCGATCTCGAGTACCGCGAAGCTTTCGTGTGACTTTTGCAACCTTCTCTCGTTTGCGGTCAATGCCAACAGCATGCATGTCTGAAGTATACTCACCTCCAATGGTTTCAACATAAGTGCCACCAATTTCCCCCCCAATAATTCACCAATAAAAAAGAAAAAGATACAAGCCTTGTCGTTGTTGCCTGTAATGCTTTTGAGACTGAGATCTTTTTGCAATGCTTGCTTTTATTTCGTTTATTTAATGCAGTTTCGTCTATTACTTAGTTGACTTTTGGCTCTGGTGACGGCATTTTGTTTCCATTATGCATACACATATACTCTCTATATATACACATATATATTCTCGTTCGGCATTAGCATTTAGTTCAAATCAGTTTTTAGCTTTGGCCCACATTCCGTTTCGGCTTAAAAACTACAACATTTGATTCACGAGTACTGTGTGTGCAATGGGACTACACCGAAGTCATTCACTCTTGACTTTTGTGGCAGTCGCTGTTGTTTTTCTTCATTTTTTACCGGTTCTCAGTTCCCATTAACGAGTTGGCTGCAAATCGTTTTTCGTCAACTTGTTCGCCAGCGCTGTAAAAAATGTTAGTTGTTGCACTTAACCATGGTTAATCGCATGGGCAACTTTATTTTAATGGATTGACGGAAAGCCAATTTAGTTGAACATGTAATTTAATTAAATAATCGCCACTAGTCTATGTTTAAATTAACTATGCAGAGAGAGAAACGAAACTATCTTGTACCATTTTACCTAAGGTTAACAGTAAAAGAAAACTGACTGTCTGTTCGTCTATATAAATTCCAGATGTCAGAGACTATAAGCTAATTACTCCAAATTCTGTGACAATACTTATTTGAATTGTGTATTAGGAAAAAAAAACAAAAAACGATACCTGAAAGAGATTCTGATTTACTAAAAACAAAATCAATTATGGAATGAACTTTGTATTCTATTAATGTGGATAGCTGGTATCTCGACTATTCTAAAATCTAAAACTCCTCAAAGTAGTTCACTAATTACACACACATTCATACACACACAAATTGATTAGAGAGCATTAAATGTAAGTATTTATTAATGTAGATGTTGAATTCAGAAATTGTATCCTGTTGTCGTCACTAATGCTTCTTACACGTATTTGAAATTGATTAAAACACATGGTATGGTAAAGTTTAGTTGGCGATATCGAATTGTTCGTATCGTATTTCACCGAGCAACTTTAGAGCTTCAGAGCTATTTGTTGACTGCAACTGCACATCGCGCATATCGAACTGTATGTCGCACCACACACACACACACACACACAAACACACACACACACACAGACTCACAGGCTGATGAAAAGCACAACACACATATATGTAGATACAGATGAGAAAACTCTGATGAGAGTCGCGATCGCCGATCAATGCATAATTAAGTGACTAAGTCAAAAATAACTATACATTTGTGCACACTCAATAGCATGAATACTAAATGGCATTTGTTTCAATTCATTTCATAAACGAAACAAATAAACTCGGAATCAACTTTCAACTGGCAGCTCCGCACTCCGACTGTAACATCCACAACGACGACAGCAGCGCTGACTTCAACTGCCGCAGCAACAGTGTCGCGACGTCCGGTGTTGAGCGTGCGCAGGCGCATAATAAACACGCCAGTTGCAAAGTCGGAGGCGACCACGCAGCAAGCAGCCGAGCTGCCAGCGACGACAACGACGACGGCGACGACGGTGACGACCTCCAATAAATATATTCGGCGCGGTAGTAAGCAATCGACGGCAGCGGCAACAACAACGACGACGACACCAGCAGCAGCAACAGCAACATTAACGACAGCAACAGCGACGAGCAAACCGGGCAACATTCATCTGAGCAAACTGAAGACACAACAATCGTCGTCAGCATCCGTTAAAGCAGCCGCCTTAGCAACAAGCAGCAGCAACAACAACAATAGTAGTAGTGTTAGCAACATCAATGTTGATAAACAAAACAAATTCCAGGCGGCGAGCTATGCGCTGCGTCGTCAGTTTCAAACGCGGCGATTGACAACAACAGCTTCCCCAGCGAACAGCGATGAGAGCTGTGAGTAAACGAACACACACACACACACACACACACACATAGATATACATACATATATGTCATCGACAATTTTTGCAATTAAACGGCAATGCGGTATTTGTTGATTGACGACATTCAAAGCATGCAGCTTCAGCTTTAGCTAATGCAGCCATTATGCGTCAACCAGCAACAGTTTGAATTCTTCTCTTCAAGGCTGAAGTGTCGCATTCCATAGATATCGCCGATTTCGAAAAACTCGCAGGTGTTAACGTCATGTTATGATAGTACACACTTCGTTAAAATACACAACAACCTCGCTGATCGGTGCAAAACTATTGCAATAACTAAATTAACCAAAAATATTAACAGGAAATTTCAATGATTTTGTGAAAACATTTAAATTAAATTCAGAAATAACAACCAGAGACTAAGTTTGTAACTCTTCACATGGCATAATCTCCGAATTTTACACTTATTTTCTTCTTACAAAAATTATTATACGAGTATGAAAATCAGAGCTGTTTCCATGTTTTCATAATTCCTTTTGTTTGGTAGACAAATAAAACACACATTTTTTTACTATAGCTACTTTACCTTATTGCAAAAGGATTGTCAAACAAAAAATGTACTAAATGTGATAACCAGGATAAGACACATTTTCCCACAATAAAAAAACCCCTAATGTTTGGATATTTGTCTACCTAGCAAGAAACCTAATTTTTATTTTTGCCCTATGCACCCCCATAATTACAACTTTGAATTACCTTCTTTCTATCGTAAAATTTTGTATTTAGTGATATTACAAATCGAACCAAGAATCAACAGGACTGTAACTTGTAGTGGAACACTGTCGCCTAGAAGCTCTCCAATTGTTAAAATTGACAAAGTAGTAATTTAAAATTGTTTTCCGTAACAGCCACGGAGGTGCCGCGAACGCAGAATCCGCTTTTCAAGCGAAGACTCACTCTGACATCGACGGCGCAACCACCGCGCACAACAACGACAGCAGCTGAGATGACAACCGATTTTGGAATTGAGAATGATGGCGATCAGGTGGCCAAGTCGAGCATACAATCCAGTCACATTAATCAGATCCCGGAGCAGGTGCGTCCTGCAAGCATCAGCACAGCAGCACCGCACTTTAAGGTCAACAACAGTACGCGTAAGTTGCGCAATGTTTTCTCATCGTATTTCATGGGCACATATTTTCGCACATGGAATGTGGGTTGTTCTAATGGTATCATTGAAAATCATTGAATCATTGAACCTTTTTGTCCCTCACTCACAAATATTGCAAAGAGCCAGTAAAAAAATATTGATTGTTGAAAGGATATATCAAGATTTATTTAGAGCCATTAGATGATCCTCTTTAGAACCATTTGCTTTGTAGCTTCTGTTAAATTCAAATTTCTTTTCAATTTTTCTATTCAATGAATTCGGAAAATTCGAATACAATTACGTTTCATTATTTTGTTTAGTAGAAAGTATTAAACGAAACTTAACACTTTTATTCACTTTACTTCAATTTTAATTTCCGGAATATTCGATCTTCAGGGAATTCTAATTTGGGAGCTGCTACTGTATAAAATAAAGCAAATTTGTGATAAACTGTGGAAATTTACTAAAGCAATTACAAAATCATTTCGAAGCGAAAGTTTTTTATGAAATGTACAAATTGGGGAATTACTTGCTGAAAATATGTGCCAGTGAAAGTTAGCTATTAAATCTCATCAATACATGTACTACATATATACGATATATCATTTAACTGGCTTTGCAGGTCGTCAGCTAGTAGCGCGACCTCGTAGGCCACAAGCTGCCACACCGCTGCCCAGCACAACAGCTGCCTCACCAGAATCCTCGCCACCTGCCTCCCGTCGCCAGCAGAGTCGTCGTCGTCCGCACAAATACATTGAAGTCTACAATCGACCGCCAACCACGCCAACTCCAGCTCCAGCCCCAGCTCCGGCTCCGACCCTTTCCGCAGCCAGTCGTCGATCGAGTGCCGTTGCCTACGACTACAATGATGATGGCCAATCAGCCGTTACTCCGCAACTGAGGCACACCAGTCAAGTGAAGCAACAGCAACAGCAACAGCAACAGCAACAGCCCCAGGTGATTTTACACGGGCGAGGCATTATCGAGTGCTTGGATGAGGGCAACTTCGCGCATCCAGTCAGCTGTCGCAAGTTCATATCCTGTGCCAAGTTTGTGGAGACGGGCGGAATTGTGGGCTGGGAGTACACTTGTCCCAAGGGGCTGGGCTATGATAGCTTGACCGGCATGTGCACATGGGTGACGACTGGCGACGGCAAAGTCTGTCGAGACTAAGCATAAATTGAATAGCATCAATTGGAGTGTTTTTTTTTCGTATCGTGTTGCGCTGATGCCCATGAAGATTTTGTGATTAGTTAAGTAAAATTTGCTAAAATTATTGTAGCTTAATGAAATTCTATAAAAAAAAGATTAATGCAAAATTAAATAGAACATCGATTTGAGAGTGGAAAACCGAAAATCATTGATTTTGGTTAACTATTTGCATGATATAATTTACAAAATGTTGATCAAATTACTGTCCACATTGCACTCTTAAAATACAATTTAGAAAAATATAATATATAGCAGCCGTACTTGCAGATATTAAATGTGTACGTCGCATCTACAAAATTATTCCAAGTAGTCGTTTTATCGGAAATCAATCGAACTGTTCCGAAGCCTATAAAAATGGTCTTGCCAACAATTGATCGCAGCACCATTCTCGATCATCAGCAAAATCAAGCTATGTTCGTCGATGTGGAAATATATATAAGAAGGAACGTAGTGCAAAGAATAAATAGTCTTGATCATTTGATTTAATTGAACATTGATTTAATTATCGATCGTCGGAATACATAAGAGTTCGGCACTTGTAATTTGATATAAGTGTCCCTGAATATTGTATGCAAATCAAATTTATTTTAGACTTGACCCCTTCACTATTTAATCTTTTTTTTTAAGCAACTAAATAATGTTTTTTTTCTTCACTTCTTAAAGAAAACTATAATAAGTCTCAAGTACTGCAACCCATTTAATAGCATATATTTCATTATATACTTATCTATAAGTTTATATACTGACTTAGAGCTTATTATAAAATTTCTTATCAATAAATATAAACTCAAAATATTATAATTGTTTACTATATCCACATCAAAATCAAAGTAATGAGAAGATAAAAAATTCGGAGGGGACACTGGCAAGGCAAAATTGTTATTCAAATTTAAATTTAATTTTTATAAACAACATATTAAAAGGATCCCAAATTTGCCAGATGTAAGAATATTTTTGGAGATAAAGTATTTGTAATATGTATTTTTATTATTTTATTTTAATTTTTTGGAGCACAGCTTACCAAGCCGTTTTTCCAAGTCCTAATCAAAATTAAACCCACCAACTTTCGTCAGTATAGACAAAAATTATATATATCATACATATATTCTTCATTCAATGATGCAAAGAACTTTGTCGCTATTAAACTTTTTGCTGCTATTCGTTATAATTATAATTGTAAAAATAAAATAAATATTTTAGGCTTCATAAGTTTATGAATTTCTGCATAAGCAAATAATATTGTTAGTATTCTGTGTTAGTGCCTCAAACATAAAATCCTCCTGAATTTCGTAACACGGATTTTGATCCAATTTTACCTAGGCTTGTTCGCTACAAATACAATAATTACTAAGTTAAGTTTAAGTTAAATGATAACACTAAAGTTGTTATGAGTGTATTTAAGTTATTTCAGTATATAACATATATTAGTTTGTCCATGATGCTTGAACTAAGATGAGATCCACTGCACATAATATTCGCAAAAGAATGTGGGATAACAACAAGAAGTCATGATTTTTTAAAAAATGCAAATTTTATTACAAAACAAAGCGTAGTCTAGTCATTCGATATAGATATAGATAGAAACGTCTTTACGGATGTCGATTGTTCGTTCGTTTTGTGGCACTGTCCTTTGACTTAGGCGGAGTTCTTCTTCTCCTGCTGCTGCTGCTGCTGCCTCCAGGCCTCGTGGGCAGAGTGGTAGCCGTTCTGGGTCTGGGCGGGGGTGTTGCGGCCGAAGGGGGCCTTGGAGTTCACCTGCAGCATGTAGTCGCCACGGATGTCGTAGCTGGTGGCAATGCCCATGTAGGCGCGCTTGCCATAGCCATTGTTCTGCTTGTACTCCTTGTAGGAGCTGGCGGCGACGGCGGGGAAGTTGCGCTCGTTGCCGGGACGCACAGACTCGGCGAAGTAGCGGGTGGCGCGCAGAGAAGCCTCCACAACGTTGTCGGCACCGGGAACTCCCTCGGACGGGCCATTGGGGTAGAAGTCGACGTCAGCAAGACGCTCCTGGGTGCCCATGCCGTAGGCCGAGGTGTGGATGGCATCGACAAAGTCGGCATCACCGCGAGCCAAGCCGCTCAGCTTGTTGTCGGGCTCAGCGTACAGTTTGGAGGGGTCCAGACCGGTGATGCGGCGCAGCTTGTGGCCAGTGAGGCGGGTGTACTGACGGCCAGCGATGCCGGCGACATGAGCAGCGGGTCCCTGACCAATCAGATGGATGGTCTCCTGGGGCACGTTGACCTCGTTGGTCAGCTGAACCAGACGGTCGCCAATGATCTCACCAATACGCTCCACATTCAGCGTGGCGAACTGCTCAAAGTCGTTGATCTGATCGCCCAAATTGATCACAATCAAGTCGCCGGTGGTGGTGTCGTCTTGGTCCTGGTTCTGCTTGCGACGCTGCTGCTGCTGCTCCTCGCTGCTGCTCTTCTGCTCGTCGCTGTCCTGCTGGCCGGCGTAGGGCTGGAGGTTGTAGCGCTGCTCGTAGGCCTGGACCAGCTTGCGGCTGGCCTTGTTCACCTGACCCCAGGTCTGGGGCAGGCCCTGGATGAAGATGGTCACCTCGTCATCGCCAAAGTTCTGCTGACGCTTCACCGTCTGGACAAAGGTGTTCAGATTGAAGTCGATCTTCTCGCCGCGTGCGCCAACAATGTATCCCTTAATCTTGTTGGCCTCTGGCGCATAGTCGGGCTTGAACACGCGATTGAACTGCGACAAGTGATCTGTAACAAACACAGAAGATTAGCATTTAAAGGAAACAACTAACACTTGACTTAAACAATTACGCATTCTTAGTCGAATTTTTCATTACGAATTATCTCCTAAACTGAAGTAAAGAAACGAATTGTACTTACACAACTTGCCCAACATGGAGGCGCCCTCATCGACGGTCATCTCCTCGAGGCGACGCAGCGTCACTTCCTTGAGCATGGGCAGCTGCTCAATCTGGTTGGGGCTCACCCAGTTGCTGGGATCCTCGTAGTTGTTCAAGGAGTTCGAGCGCTGCTGCTGATTGCCGCTGTTGGGCGTGGCCAAAGTGGCTGCCAGCAGGCAAGCCAGAACACACAGAGTGCGCAGAGGATTCATTGTATATGTATTATTGACCAGAGCCTTCTTTCCAAATTGCCGACACGCCTCAACAAGCTGTACTGCATGTGTCGAGCAGATTGAGCAGCGGTTTTATAGTCTCCGCCTGGCATTCATGATACGTAACGTTCATTGACCGCGAGCGCACGTGTCGCCAGCTAAATGGATGATGCACTGCATCTTGGTCAGCACTTTTGGGTGGAAATGAAACTGAAACTCGTCGACTACAGTGCAATTGGCAAATCAATCGACGCCGATTGCAATATTGATATTTTTCGCTTTATCAGTCGTTGGTGATTAGCAATTGTTTGTTAAATGTTAAATACTGAGTTCCATGTGCCGACGAGCGCAGTCAGCAAGCAACGTTGCAGATTCAGCGACGACATTTTTGTTGCAACACCAAGCATCAAGTGAATATCAAAGCGCAAGTTCAGTCGGGACAATGTTCGCTTTATGCAACCGCAATTACATAATCTAAATGATATGCGACGATGCTTTGCTTGCGAACATTCCAAATAGCTACTTTCATTTTTCCTTGGCAAACAGAAACAATTCATAAATACAATATCTTGTGCTCCCCTTTATATTCTTGAACAAATGTTTATCAATCAAATCTTTATTCACGATCACATCGCACAAGTACGAAAACGTCTCAAAATTGCAATGCACAAGTTGTCAATGGCAGCGATAGCGAAAACTAACCCGCTGTCGACATACATACTTTAAGATACTTTATTACCCCAGTTTCCACATTCGGTACATTTTCGTAATAGGTACATTTTCATGAACATCGGTACATTGTTTTTCTTGAGTACAGTTGTTTATGCTTAGCTATTTCATAGTGCATTCTATTTAAGATTTATTTATAATTATTCATTTCGTTTCAGCGATGAAACACATTGATACATTTCTATTTTATAATATTTTGTGATGATGAACTGCAAGAATTGATATGAACAATATTTGGTTCGCCTCTTAATGTTATTGTCCAAATGTTTATCAATCAAATCTTTAGTCACGATCACATCGCACAAGTACGAAAACGTCTCAAAATTGCAATGCACAAGTTGTCAATGGCAGCGATAGCGAAAACTAACCCGCTGTCGACATACATACTTTAAGATACTTTATTACCCCAGTTTCCACGTTCGGTACATTTTCGTAATAGGTACATTTTCATGAACATCGGTACTTTGTTTTTCTTGAGTACAGTTGTTTATGCTTAGCTATTTCATAGTGCATTCTATTTAAGATTTATTTATAATTATTCATTTCGTTTCAGCGATGAAACACATTGATACATTTCTATTTTATAATATTTTGTGATGATGAACTGCAAGAATTGATATGAACAATATTTTGTTCGCCTCTTAATGTTATTGTTCAAATGTTTATCAATCAAATCTTTATGTACGATCACATCGCACAAATACGAAAACGTCTCGAAATTGCAATGCACAAGTTGTCAATGGCAGCGGTAGCGATAGCTAAATCGCTCTCGATATACATATGTATGTATTTACTTTAAAGTACTTTTTTACCACAGTCTCCACATTTGGTACATTTCCAGAATAAATGGTAAATTTTCATGTTTATCGGTGCTTAGTTTTGCTTTTCAGGATACAGTTGTTTATGCTTAGCTATTTCATACTGCATGCTTTTAAATATTTACATACATATATTTATTTATTTATATCGCTGCGGCGATGAAATACATTCATATGGGTATGCATATTTTATACATTATGATAAATTTTACACATAATTGGTGCAATTTCATCAATATCGCAACATTGTTTTTCTTTCAGGGTACACTTGCTTATGCTAGTGTATTTCACACTGGGAATGAAACACAATTGTGTTCATATTTCACATATGCGATGATGTCAGGCGGCTAAAATCAAATGGGAATCAATGAATTTCACTGTTCATGGTACTCGAATTTCCAAATATCGAAACCCTTCTCATGTGGCAATCGGAGGAAGAGGTGCTGAGTATACGAATTTCAAGACCACACTTCCGACAGTAGCGTCTTCTTTAAATGTCGGTAAAGACACCTTATATATATATGTAAAGAAAATAAGATATTTATGCTTATTATAATGTTTATGCTAACAAAAATTCAAGTGCACTTGAATGTTATTCACAAGTAAAGTGCTTTGCAAGTTTTGCTTAAATTTGCAACCCAAATATTGATCGAATCGTCATTTGATCTGATATCACGTTTCTCGACCGTCTGTTTTACTACAACGTATATTTAACGACGAATCGTCTTACTATTTTATAAACATTCAAATGATAAATTATTACCAATATTATTATTATATATAGATTATTGTTAACATTATTACAGCTGTATCATCTATATATGTAAAGTAGTTCGTAGACTCTGACAGAGCTATAGTCTATCAACGCACAACTCAAACGGTAAAAGCTACGATACTGCAATTTTCACACAACCTAGATATGGACATCTTGGCGCCCACTAAGAAGTGATATCTACAAAAACCTCGGAAACATCTACATATATCTGCACATATGGACGCATTTATATTTTGCACATTCCTACTTGCAACTCTATTTTCATTTTAATTGACAAATTTGAATGAAAGCAAAGACCATTTATTTTTGGAAAGTGGAGAATAATAATGAAAATAATTTTTACAAATCTTTCAGAAAATGAAGAAATGTTGCTAACAAAAGAGCAATTATGTATGTTGTTGTATAAACAATAATTCAATTAATTAGTTTATCATGAAAATAACTCAGTGAGATAATTTTGTTTTTGGAATCTATTTCATCCAAGTTTGTGGTGCAGGGGTTTAAAGTTTAAAGTTCTTCGCAGGCGAAGCTGCGTGTAAATCTGGCTGGTATTCAATATATATGTTCTTACATTGTAATGCAATCTAAGGTAATACCTTGTAAAACAAATCACAATCAAATTAAATCAATTCACAACTAAAGGTTTTGTTATCAGTCGATTTACTTTGTTGTCGGTGCTTTGTACCCATTATCATTTGATTATGAACATCAGCTTATATTCGAGAGTTTGCAAGTATCAAAAGTAATAGTCTCCGTCTGCTCGACTATGAGATACCCACTACCCCCTACCCGCTTTTAATGCATGCAAGAAACTTTAGTGTAAAGCCATATTACATTCATTCAACTTCAAAAGGTTTTGTTAACTGATGTACATATTTTCTCAGTTCACTCATATTTTATACTAATTTAATTAATTAATTTACAAAAAAAATACCTCAATAGGTAACTAAGGAAATAATTGACATCTTAGTATAAATTAAATTACTTAATTGTTATATATAATATTATATATCTGCAATTATGTTATTGTAAGTAAACTCATTGATAAGTGATTGTATATGAAATATAAATAAAATAATATACAATATAATTGTCACCATACCATTTGTCTGGAGGTGTCGTAGTCGCTAAATAGACCCTTCTATTAAGTGGACACAGGGTATAGCAAGTAGACGGATGTCGTGTAAGGTATACAGCTATATGTAAGCAGAAAAGTTGCTGAAATGTGTGCTGGCAAACTGCAACGCTGCAGAAATCGAGCAAGTGATGTGCTGAATGGTCTGACAGTGCAAAAAATCTGGATGCGATGGGGGCATATAAAAAGTGAACCGTCGAGCAGTGGAAGGCAGTTCAACTCACAGCGACACAAAGCAGTAGTTGAAGTCCTTCTTGTGCCTAGCTGAGATCGTCATAATGAACCCAATGAGAGTGCTTAGCCTTCTGGCTTGTCTGGCCGTGGCAGCCATGGGCAGCCCAACCAGCCGGATGAATGAGAACTCAGTCAACCAGGCGCTGAAGCCATCCCAATGGCTGTCCGCCCAGGAGCTGGAGGCTATTCCATCCGTTGATGATCTGACGCTGGAGCGTTTGGAGCGCATGTCCTTGGAGAAGGGCGCTGAGCTGTTGCAGCAAGTGTGTAAGTAATCCAAGATAAGCCAAGTGAATATAGATTTATTTTGATCGCTAATCTCTCCACTGTCATTGTGACTCAGTCCATTTGTCGCAAATCAACCACGACGTTGAGCCCAACTATGTGCCCAGCAATGTGCAGGTTTATGTGCCCCAGCCCAACGGCGAGAAGATCGTCGCCCCCATCAACGAGATCACCCAGCGCTTGAAGCAGAAGGAGAACTTTGGCCAGGATGAGGTCACCATCATTGTCACCGGTCTGCCCCAGACCAGCGAAACCGTCAAGAAGGCCACCCGCAAGCTTGTCCAGGCCTACATGCAGCGTTACAATCTCCAGCAGCAGCAGCAGGAGGGTCAGAAGTACAGCCGCAACTCGGAGGAGGACTACAAGAAGACTTCCAGCGAGGAGGACTACAGTGAGCTGGCCAAGAATGCCAACACCAACACAGGCGACATCATCGTGAGTACCTGAATAGTCTAGCTCGTCCTGTTCAGTTGTTTAACTCAATACTTTGCGATCAGGTTGTTGACTTGGGCTCCACCTTGACCAACTACAAGCGTTATGCCATGCTCGACATCGAGAAGACCGGCGCCAAGCTCGGCAAGTGGATCGTTCAGCTGACCAGCGAACTGGAGCTGCCCTATGAGACCATTCACATGATCGGCCAGAATGTCGGTGCCCACGTCGCCGGCGCTGCTGCCAACGAATTCACCCGTCTCACCGGCCACAAGCTGCGCCGCGTCACCGGTCTGGACCCCAGCAACATCATCGCCAAGAACCGCAACTCCCTCGCCGGCCTGGCCCGCGGCGATGCCGAGTTCGTCGATGCCATCCACACCTCTGTCTACGGCATGGGCACTCCTCTGCGCAGCGGCGATGTTGACTTCTACCCCAATGGTCTGTCCGCTGGTGTTCCCGGCTCCGACAACGTTGTCGAGGCCTCGATGCGCGCCACCCGCTACTTCGCCGAGTCTGTGCGTCCCGGCAACGAGCGCAGCTTCCCCGCTGTGCCCGCCAACTCTCTGAAGCAGTACAAGCAGAACGATGGCTTCGGCAAGCGCGCCTACATGGGCATCGATGCCGCCTACGACATCGAGGGCGACTACATGCTGCAGGTGAACCCCAAGAGTCCTTTCGGTCGCAACGCACCCGCCAAGAAGCAGAACAGCTACCACGGCATCCACAACGGCTGGCAGAGCGAGAAGGATTTCTAGATGAGAATCAGGGAATCCGCAACCCTATGGACAACAGCAACAACAACATTGAATGCAACATCGAATGTCGCACTTAGAGTTAAGAACCCCCAACAATTGGATATTTTTCTTATTACGAGTAGTCATTTTCAAACTATTACAAATTCGTGACAAATAAAAGCATATATTCTTTGTGAATAACATACCCAGCGTATCATGATTTCACAATCTAATCTGCATCTGCAATACTGCATTGCAGTAGTCAGTTACATATGTACATATGGACAAAAGAGAAATGGAATTTTCATCCAACATTTGTTTTAAAATCGAAAATTAATGAAAGAGGCTACAGGAAATACAAATTTAATTTGAATAATTATTTGACAATTCCTAGTCAAAATGAAAAACTTAGAAATACTTTACAATAAAAAGAACATTAACTATTTTTTATTTTTATAACCAACAAAGAATCTTTGGCATAAATCACTTCCACACCTTTTGTGTTACTTTAACTTGTTGTCATATATAATATTTAAACTGTGAACCATTTAAATCTATGTATGTATATTCGCTTCTGCCCTCAATCGAAAAATTACGTATACGCAATTGGGAGCATTCCGAATTGCGTCAAATATGTTATTTTTATGAAAAGCTTGGCTGTATTTACGTCCAGAAGAAAATCGATAGATTGTTTTAAAAATAGCTTTCTAAGCTCGCTGTAAGCTTTTGTCAGCTGTAAGGGTTGTCCCTTGGCAGAGGGTAAGAAAGCTTATCAGCAGGCGAGAAACGTGAACTACCTTGACAAGCCTGTCGCTGTTTCCGACTTTTGGTAATTTTTGCAGCCATTTTCAGTTGTTGCTGTGGGCGTTCCACGCTCGACTTTCGACTGTCGACACTTGGAGCCACAAATACAAGTTTATATTGAGAGTTGACTCCAAATTGTGTTTAAAAGAAACTCTGTCTTTGTGCTCGCTCTCGCTCGCTCCAGTTCATATAACAATTATTGTCGTGGTCTCTGTATTCGCATTTGTAGTCGTATTTCTATGTGACCCGCTCCCCCGCCCCCCTCACTCTTGCCAGGATTTCGTATGCCTTCAAGGTGAGGCAACATTATTTTTGTATTCTTTTTTTTGGTATTTCGCAAACGAGTCTGAAACAAAAAAGAAAAGTATTGTGAAAAAATGTGCAACGAAGATAGCAAGCAAGGCGATTACACGAAGAAAGCCACAATTAAATATTCCTCGTTTTTTTCTCTTTGTGACGCTGTGTGTGTGCGTGTGTATCTGCGAAATATTTGAGAAATATAAGGAGTTTGTTATTGTTAAGCACAGTGTAAGAGTGCAAGCTGTGTACATATGTACGTTTGTGTGTATGTATGTACATACATGCGCACACATGTGTGTGATGTAGCTGTGTGACTCGTTATGTTGTCATTTACTCCTCTTCAAAGTAGTTGCTGTGCAGAAAAAGAAAATAATATTGCAACAACTATTTAGCTTAGCCATTAACATCAAACGAACAGCAACAGCAACAGCAACAGCAGCAGCAGCAGCAGTTGCCACTGTGATAACAGGAAAACGCGAAAAACAACAACAACAACAACAAAGGCGATTCGCCCGACGACGATGACACACGGAAAGAATGCAGAGAATAAAAATGGCATTGTCTGTCAAGGACAACACGAAACACCCTGTACATACATACATATGTAGCAGCGTGCGTGTGTGTCCCACTATGATTGTGTGTGTGTAACGACAACAACAACAACAGCAACAAATAAACTAGCACAAACAAATTTGCAGCTCAAAATATTGTACACACAAGACAGACACGAACACAGACAAACAAATCACATTACATTCCAAACCAAGGAGGCTGCATCATCACATCATCTCTTACTCTGACTACACAACAACCCCAAACCAAACCAAACCAAACCCACGCAACAAAGCAACCCCGAAAGAATATTTGGCGCCAGTTGGACAACATTTTTGCTGCCTGGGCCACCATGTGGCTTCTTGCTTCTGTGATGATCCATTTGCTTCCGCTGCTGCTTCATCTGCTACTCTTGATGCCAGTTCATGTGAGTACATTTCCTCCTATTTGTATTAGGGTACATGAAATGTACACAATCTGTACACAATGAATCTGGTACATTTGCAATAAAACTGGTACATTTGCTTATCGTTGGCTTCGTTTCCTCCATTAAATTGAGTTATTTTTCCAGTATTATTTAAAAAATTACCTTTAGAAATATAAAGCTTATTTTTATTTATTTTTTGTTTTGTTCTAGAGATGTATGTATATAAATACATTGAGAAGTAAATATTATTGTGAATATATTAATTCATTTTACACATTTCTAGTGATACCACTTATTAAATACAATATTAAATGGTTTTACTCTAAGAGTATATATGTACATTCATAAAAACCATCGTTCAGTCGTATATTGAATATTTTTGAATCAATGTAAAAGGTACGAAAAATTTCTAACAAACCACAGGCAAAATACATTTTATATTTGCAGCCTTAAGCTTTGTCGTATAACTCATAAAATGTATGTGCGGAGTATATGCATATACATACAGAAAACTATTGAAGTTTCAATCTCCCAATGCCATGGATGGGTACAAATCTCGAAATTTATTTATTGACCTGATCAGTTCGATCAAGTCTTTATTTCTTTCTTAAAAGTTAGTGCTGACTAGAAATTGTCCAAGCAACTAATTTTTGAGTACATAAAAAGTTGACTTGGCTGGCAATTGAGTCTGAAAAAGAACTCTTAAATGACAGAGATAAAAGATTTCTCGTATAATTTTTGGCTTGACATTGGCATAAAGGCATTGGCTTGGTTGTTGACTTTGATCAATAATATGAATACAATTTATAGTCTACATTATTATAATAAATTTACTCTATATAGTATATAACTGGATTTTCATTTTTCCACAGGTGACGGCGCGTTTTTGTGAAGGTGGACACATCTGTTCCTTGCCACGTGAATGCTGCACCCAGGGCTGCTGTCCGCCATATCAAGGTGGACCGCGTCAGTTGCCCCCTCCGTCTGAGCATGTTCTGAACTTATTCTTCATCAGCCACTGGTTCTTTTGGTAAGTGTGGCAGGACAGACTTTTGAGGGCAGCGATTCTCTCAGTGTCAACATCGAGGCTCAGCTCTCAGTTCTCAGGGTCCCCGATGACGATGGGGCTCTGCTGCATTGCATTCAAGGTCGCACAGCCGGAGCTAATTGGCATTGTGGGGCATACATAGTATGCGGAGGAAAAAAATCAATCCGTTTCAAATTGAAGCATCAAGATACGTTCACACTGTTCTGAGACTAAAATGCATTTCTTCCCCGATATCAAATATTATTTTGATCGAAATTCGGTTAAATAATCTAGATTTTATTAGTTTATTTTTAAATTAAAAATTATAAATAAAATATATTATCCAACCGAAGTTTGAGGAGAGAGGGTAGGAAGAAAGTTAAATGATGCGACACGCTTCGATATATCCCGACATACCGGAAATTGTTATAGTAATTTCTCAGAGATAATAATTGAAAGCAGCGTCGTACCTAAAAATATGATGTACAATCGCAATTTCTCTCTGTGTGGTAGATGCACCAGTGTGAGAACTAGTATGAAAATGAATATTATTATTGACAGCAAAGGTGCCCCTGACTTGACTGAGTTACGTCAAGTCAAGACCTTATGCAAGTCCCCAAAGAGACCAGACCCGACCCGACCCGACCCGACCAGACCAGACACAGAGAACGCAAAAAGCTATTGGCAACTAATGAGGTACTGTCCATTGTGTTACCCCACTGCCTTTCTCCTTTCTTCATATGTATGTGCATATGTTGTTGGGGGTACATAATCAAATCTCAAGTCACTACTCGTATACAAAAAGGCATTTTAGTTGGCATTCGATGACGAACGCAGCAAGCAGCAAACTGCAACGACCATAGACCATAGAACACAATACTCATAAGTGCGACTTTCGATGGGATTTTTCATACATTCCCGACAACTACAAACAGAGCAGTAAACTTTATTATAGACTCTCATCTGATCGCTCGACTGCATCACTAATCTTTGCTCTGTATTTGCTTACTTAATAGGTGTGTTGTGGTTGCCATCATCCTAGCCATTCTTTGTGCCTACTCTCTTTGGAAGAAGCGGCGCACACTTTGTGGATGGGGCTTTAACGACCATCACCACACACAATCCGAGGGAGATTCAGCCGGCTCCTGCTATGCACCTCCTCAATACAGTCGCTGCAATTCGTTTCATCATCCGCCACCGCCGTACACGGAGGTAAGTTCAATCTTCTGCATCCCAGATCTGATGCCAGCATATACATATAAAGCGTAGGACAAAATTAGTTTGCATGATAGAATTTAGAAATGAAACATCTTTTAATAAGAATTTTCATTTAAAGAACATTTGATAACAAGACCAAGTTTTTATTAAGGAGAGAAAATAATACGATAATTAAGGCCACAGATTTTATAATATGATTCAAAATTATGCTGCACGTTTTAAAAACAAAGTGTCGTTGCGTTTGCTTGTTAATAGGCAATTTTGTGAATTCTATTCAAGATTTCGCACTTATATCATTAATTATTATTATATTAATATTCTTTTTTTAAATAAATGTTCTCGATTTCTAGAAACTATTTCAATAAAATACTCAATTAAATCGAGTATATGAAATATTTGAACAACAAAATACTAAATCGGTTATATTATATATTACAAGAACAAAATGTAGCTATTGTAGTATAGTATGAAAGACAAACCGATCAACTAATGAATTTTGATTCTTCCCGCATACAGGTCACATCGAAACCAGATCTATATCCCCTCGTCTTCACGTGCAACAGCGACAATAGCAAAGGCAACGCCGGCTCCAGCTATCTGATGGTGCAATACTTTCGCAACTATATTGTGCGGCCTGCGGGATCTCTGAGTGCGGCCAGCACCGAGGAGTCCCTCAGCTCCAGCTTCATTTGCAATGCCAACGAGGCCAACACGCTGGTGCCGCCGCCATATTCGCGTGCTGCCAGCCCCGAGCTGAGCCTCCAGTATGGCGGCGCCTCGCACCAGGAGGCAGCGCGTAATTCGCACCTGGCGGCGCCGCTATACGGACTGCCACGGTCCGCATCGCAGCTGGTGGAGTTGGAGTACCAGCCACGTCAGGTGATGCCGGCTCATTATGCGACCGTGGCACTGGGCGACGGTGTGGAGACAACGCATTACGGTACTCGCTTTAATGCCTCCTCACTAAACAATGGACACTTTTCGCCCGACGATTCTGTTGGCGGCGAGTCGGCGAACCAAATGCGCCAATTGAGCGGCGGATTTCTGCAGTCGCGCAGCGACCAACACTTTCGCTACATGGCGAACAGCATCAACAGCCTCAGTGAGATATTTGTGAACAACAGCTGTGCCGCAGGCTTGGGCGGCACAGCGCCAGCGGACGTGGGCGAAGCGGTGGCAAGTGGAGCTGCCACACAGGCGACATCGTTGTGCAGCTTGGCGCTGGCTGCCGGCTGCACACCGGTCATCTACAGCAACGGCTGTGTGCAGCCGAATCCGTTGAACAGCCTGGAGAACTGTTGCCAGTTGATGGAGACGGCGGCAGCAACTGTGACGGCTCCGACCACGGCCAGCACAGTGTCGGTGTCGGGCGTGAGCAGCTTGTCCAACATCGGCACTCCCGGCTCGCCGCCCCAGGCAACGAGTCCGACCGACGAGGTGCGTGAAATACTCGACCAGATACGGCATCTGCAGGCGGGCGTCAGTTACGAGCAGCTGCTGCTGGCCAATGGTGGCCACAAGCCGCGGCTGCAGCACACGCTGTCCACGCCCATGGCACGACCTTCGACACTGCAGCAGCAACATCAGTTGCAGCATCAGCATTCCGCTTCAGCCTCAGTTTCAGCTTCAGCTTCAGCTTCAGTTTCAGCTTCAGCTGCGGGAGCATCGCCAATGCCAATGACCGCCACATGCAGCAAAAGTAAAAGCAAATTGAACGCGTCAAAGCCGCCAAACAAAGCGCTGTACATACCGATGGCTGCGATTATTGCGCCCTCTTCCTCCTCCTCCTCATCCGCCCAGCGATGTGTGCTCAAGAGTCCCGTCAGCGGTGCCACCAGCTTCCTGGTGAACCGCGGACGCGTGGTGCGCAAGGGATGGATTTCACGCTCGGCTCCGACAACGCCGGCCAGCGGGTTGCCGCCCAACAGGTTTGGCGACGACAGCCCATTGCTGAATGAGCACGACGAGGACGAGGCCATCGATGAGGGACATGGTGAGCAGTACGAATGAGGCTACGGCGGCTCAACAGAAACAGTCAGCGATAACTGGAAAACTCCATAAAATATATAAGCTTAAATACGATATTTAGTTGTAGAACACTCGGTAAAAGGATGGCCTGTTTTTGAGGCTATTGCTATTGCTATTGATAGATCATCGTTGAAGTCCCCCTTATGATGAGAGAGAAACAAATTCAAATGTAAGCTTGGGCTCGAACCTGGTTCATGTCACAGAATTTTTGGAGCCCTCAATCACTCAATGGTTTTGGTTTGAATCTCGGTTTCTTCAATACTGCGGTTTTTTATTTCGCCTTTCGTAAAGCTTATTTTATGAATTTTAAGTGTATTTCTAAATAGAACCATATCGATAGTAGGTCAGCATCTATCGATAGCACCGAATAAAGGCATCAAATTTCAAACCAGTTTTTATTTCCAATGCAAACATTAATTTTAAAAAATATGTACATTATTTGAAAAAGATACTTTATTTAAATTAAATTTGCCAACAACACATTTGAAGATGATTCGATTAACTTTAGCGTGCAAACTTATATTTCGCAAACTTATTTTTGCCTTAAATCAGCTGTAAAATGGTGCCTTGTCTTGCGAAAAACATCCCGTTTTATATGATTTGTTGTCAATCCTACATCAACTAACCAGTTTGAAAAATAATTTAGTTTTTCAATTATTTGAACATCGAAACGACAATTGAAAACAGCTTACTATCCAAATATGAGAGAACTATATATAATATTGATATTTCGGTCATAGAATACCATGATCCCGATTAACCTAATGAAAAATAATTAATAGTCTGAATAATTAAATATGATTTAGCCACTATATATTCGCACAATTACCATACGCAACACAACATTATCTTATCCGGTAGCTAATGTTCAGCCCGATGATATTCACACACAAATGCATCACATATTATGTATGTGAATGTTGAATATTAAAATGAAGGAATGTGAATGCTGAAAGCTTCAATGTAAGAAGTCCTACTGTCGATATTTTCTTGATATTCTGAGTTGAGGATTTCAAATAAATAGAACACATATAGGAAAAATTAATAATACGTAGCAATACAATCATTATAAAAGTTGCGTTCTAAAACACGGATAAAAAAGCGCTTAAACATGTGAAATTGAAAGAATAAATAACTCATTTGAAAACAAGTCATGACCAAGTATTGAGCATTGCCAACAATCAAAGGGCAAATACAGATACTGACTGTTTGATTCAAGGATTGCTTCATGCTTTATACTATATGTATATATATACGCATGTATGTATATATGTATGTACATATGTATGTATATGTGTGTTTACGGTTGTCAATTTAGCACAGCTTAAACAAAATTATTACAATTGTGTTGAGGGAATACGAACGGAAGAATAAAGAATTTAAGCCAAATGTGAGACCTCCTTTTGAAGAATTTCATATGTGTGTGTAAATTAAATGGCTCTTTATCTCATTATTAGTACGTAATTATTTTATATTTTATTGGCTACATTGACTTATGCAAACCGCACTTATGTACATACATATATATGTACATTTGTACATACATATGTAGATAGATGTTAATTCATTCAATATAATTAACACTTGTATTTGGCGGTCTTGACAAGATTGAACGACTACTAGATACTCTACGCTCATAATGATGATACTCTAACATAAAGTTGCAGACTATAATATTTATATTAAAAACGCATAGGACTAAACTCAAAAGGCACAGTCGAAAAATAAAATAATTTGTTATACAACTTCGAATTCAATATTCAGTTCCAAGTTTATATTTATTTTATTCAAACATTTTTAAGTCTGGCATAATCACAAACCACAAATGCGAAATGATTTTCTTAGAGTGATTTCTAACTATGTAGCCAATTTGTTGATTGCTCTTAAGTTGAGGCAATTGCATTTTTGAGGCTTTCTAAAATATGATTTTTGAATAAATTTAACAGACAGAAGCGAGCATTTCCCAATTTTAGATAGTGACTTAAAGATACGCTTCAGTTGTGAAGACGAAGTTTGTTCTAAATATAGATAGTGTATAACCAGTGTAATTGCAACTTAATGAGCATAGGGTATCTCGTATTCGAGCACACTCCACTAGTAGGATATATTTTTTGCATGCTTTTTTGAGAAATGAATAATGTTTAATCTAATGACTTGAAGCATAGATCATGAATAACATCTAATTTAAGCAGAACGAGACAGGGTGACCACAAAATTTACATGAAAACAAGTAAGAAAGTTGCGACTCAATTGCAACTCGACCTGTTAGTCATTTTTCGAAAATACAAAAACAAAACTAAGTCTGACCAACAAAACCGGTGCCAGCTGCATCCTATATTCACTCTATACAATTGTTTCTTGCAAATCTTAAAAGTTCAATCACCATATTAGAACGATCCATACTAAATGTAGGGTGTGTAAGGGAAGAAGCTTGGTCAATTTGTGGAGTAAACTTGACCCACGTGCAACGCAGAGGAGTTTTGTCACCAAATTTAGTAGTAGTAGTGAGGTCTTATAGTCTCCGAGATCTTGGTGTTCATACTGACAGACAGCCAGACTACTCAAAATATATGTACGTGTTACATAGATTTGCGGTTGTCACAAAGTAAAAATACACTTGTACCCTATGGGTAGCGGGTATTATGATGAAAATGCAATAGAGTTTTTGGGAACGCGGTGCTCTCAAAACACTCCAAATTGTTGCTAGAACATTTTTATTACATTTATGTAGGGTATTGGATAATTACATTAGATCTACCATATGTTAATATGAACAGTTTTAATACACATTCACTGTTGCACATTCGATGGTGATAGAGCAGAAAAGCCGCCTAAACTATGGAGAGAAACGGAAACAATTTTAAGTATAGTGGAAAGTATTATATACAAATAAATAAGATCTGAAGAGAATATAATAAATCCTGCATAAAATATACGAGAAATAAAGGGAAAATGGAGAAAGTAATTGAGATACAAAAATGATGAATTACAATGCAGCAGTGCCTTTCAAAAATACCAATAAAAATAAACGCGATAAAAATATGTAAACAATCAGTAAAGATATTGTGCAACAGAAGATTTAAAAGACGTCATAAAATTTGGAAACAAAAGCTTAAGAATTATGATGAGAGCATAGCTATAAATAATTGATGTATGTACATATATATTTTTAATTTCAAAGACAAAATATCGTTTGTACTTGAGTATCACACTTTATATGTGCTATAGAAATACTTGAACGTCAGTCAGTCCAACAATTATTCCCATCACTCACAATGCGAACAATCCAATGCTTGGATTGGATAAGTTTGTCGATACCTTGATAAACCATTACATATATTGATGTTAAAAAACTGACACTTTAAGATATGAACAATAATATATTTGCACATTGTCATTTTCGTGAATTTAATGTGAATTGCGTATTCTGAACGAATAATTTAAGTGCACATTTTTTGTATTATTTTATAAGATGCTTTACTGGTAAAAAAATATTTTTTTGTATTAATATTATACATATATATGATATGAATTAATAAAAAAAAAAAACATTATGATAATAATATTACGTCAGAAGTGTATAAATCGTTTTTCGGCTGACTGTATATTCCTGAAATTGATTGTAGCTTATCTAATTCTTAGCTAAATAACTAAAACAAGTTGTGCAATAAATGGTCATTCAAGATATACATTTTAAAATGCAAAAATGAATTGATGTAAAAACAACTTAACAACAATAACGAATCAAAAAAAAAAATAATATAAGAATAATATAAAATACACAAATAAAGAAACAATAAAATGGAGGTTCTTGTTTCAATTAATATTCACACACATACTTATTTTGAATACACGAAAAAATACAAGTTTAATCATGGAGACCGATATTAAAACAATAAAGTGTTCAGAATGACGATTGAAAAACAATTAATATTTCTTGGAATTATTTATATAGTATGAATATGAGAGTATTTACGTGAATAAGTGTATCGAACAGCCAGAATTAAAAACAAAAATTACGTAGACGTTTCATAATAATTTCAATGTATGTACTCAATTAATTGTGCATTAATATTTCAAATTATCATCGCTTTGGATATTGCAACCGATTAAGATTAAAGATACTGCTAAATGTAGATAATAGTAAATAACAACTTATAACCATTTCACTGCTTCAAAGCATGAGCTTGCACTTCCCCCTGCCGCTGCTCTCGTTGATTGCTTTGCTTGAGCGCAGCATCGAACTGATCGTGAACATTCTTGTAATAAGGTCCCAACTCGTCCCGAACAAGATTGTACCAGCGTGAAAGCTTGTGGCGATTTTTAAATGCGCTGAAGCCAACGCTTTCTGCAAGGAATATATGGCAATTAATTTAGAGTGCGCGATTTTAACGGTAAATACTCACTGGTTTGATCAATTTCACAGATTGCACTTAGATCCGCAAAAGAGATGTTTTCTCCCAGAATAAAATTATGCGAACTCAGGAATAATTGTTCAAAGTCGTTGAGTGCACCTTCCAGATGCTTACCAGCCGAATTAATCTGCAAAAGATTGTACGATTGTTACACATAATCATGGATTAGTCGACATTAACTTTTATATCGAAAATAAAGACAAAAAATCGGATGAATGTATGATCTGCAACATGACTGCAACATCTTACCGCAGTGTCGGACGCACGCGTTTTCTGCAGGTGCGGGATTAGCCACTTTTGCTGGAAGTAATCGGTACTGGCCACATCTATATTGGTCTGCTGCCAAGCCAGATATTCATCAGTTCGGCTGCGTCCTAATTGGCGTCGGGGATACCAATGTTCCGGTACGAGTTTCTCGCGCGACAGATGACGAAATATGGCGACACTTTCCGACAACTGATAGCCATGATCAGTAATTGCGGGAAGTTTGCGGAATCGATTGACTTTGTCACGAAATTCGCCCGTTAAATGCTCACCTAAAAGACGATAAATTTAAACATTATGTTATGTATAAAATACAAATTGTAACACGAAGTCGAGTGAGTTGGACCGTGAAATACTCGCCATGAACTATGAGAGAACTAAGAAATAATTCAACTTATAATAAGAACTATCCAATAACTTTCAATTTCATAATTCGAGCCGAATACCAATGACAACAATTCTGAAACTTGGCCTGCTTCATCTCAATTAATCAACAGTGTTTTTCACTTGATTTACTTAATATGACCATCGATACAGTCCGCTGCGTAGATTGGTACAAAACTATTTTAGTCTTTCTGACCACTTTCAAGGTATGCATAGTAAATAAATAGTAATATTACGACTGTCAGTTGCTTGATTCGCACTGTACACAAGTAGTAGTGTTTTATGTGTTTTTTCAAGGCTTCCATCGTTCTCGAGAGCCGAGACTGTTTTGAGGCTTGTAACGTTTGAGTTATGCGACTGGGGGCTCAATGCACTAACTCAGGGTCGTTTGATGGCGTCAGTTGGCGCTTGCAAGCGGTACAGCTACTTAACTAAAATCGTAGCTATTAAATTTATTTATATTTAAAGTCCAACTGCAACGGCGCTTCAAGGAAGCTGCAATCGTACGTTTGATTTGCATACGATAGATACATTTGTATGTATATATGTTAGGTGTGGGCTGCTTTATATTTCAGTATCTATAAAATCTGCAAAGTACGCAGATATACAAAATACTTACACACATTCAATATACCTATCTGCGTATATATACAATTATATTCCTCTTTCTCACATACGACTTCTTTGTTTACAGTCAGACAGAATACATACTTAGCCATATTTCACCTGGCATTAATGGCATTTGCGCACGCGCAGCTCGACAAACACAACAGTTCTCGTTTAGTTATTGTTGTTATTGTGTCCGTCTTATTATTCCCCTTACTATGGGCATATTATTTCTGTTTTGAGTTTAGTTACACATTACAAAAGAGGCGACAGAACAAAAGCTGTCAATCTGAACGTTTTTTGATGCACACTCAATACAAACTTTGTTAAATTGGATAAATTATACTTGTATTGTATCTTATATGCATATGAAAGGCTGCAACGTATTTTATACTCAGTCACCAAAGGTTCAAGGAATAACATAATATGATATCTAACATTTTCAACGTTCTGCAGTCCTTAAATTCTATCAACGTGATAGAATTTGAGTTAAATTGAATTAGATCACGTTCATTGAGAATAGGCAAGATACCAGAACTTATACAAATGTTATGAAGCCAGCAAAATACACTACACTGTGCTTAGTAAATGATATACTCGTATTTGTTTGTAAATGTCTTCTATATGTACATATATGATTGCACAGAAGAGTATGTATATATCTGTATACAAAACCTGCATTTGCAAATGTACGAAATCGACAATAAGCAATTCTCACACTTGTACGAATACGAGGGTTGGCAATTTTAATAATGGATAATATGCATTTGCATTTGTGTTTAAATTTTGCGAGATGTCATGCGAGTACTTTTTTGTGCCATATGTCGATCCTGACAAAATCTGATAAAATTATGGATGACATTTGTCAATGAATAAGTAAGAATAAGCACAATGAGATATTTGTTTAGCTTCTTCGAGGTTAATGTTGCAAGCTACTGTTAGGAACTCAAATAGATACAAATCAACACTCAATATATAAATAGCAGCCCTCGTATATAACCGGACCATACATACAAATATATTTGTTGACTGAAATCTATTCAGGCAAATGAATGTGTGCATTTATAGATAAACAATTTCGCTTGGCGCTTGCTTTTAATTAACAGCTCTGAAGCCGCTCTTTTTCATATTCATATGATAATAGGAATCACCAACGTGCAATGAGTTCAATACAATTGATAGTGAATTGAACACTTGCTGGATCACAAGAAAGAAACAAAGAGGTGAATGAGGGGCATTGGATTAGATTGAAACTATGTACTTATGTATGTATATGAGATCGTCAATATCTTCTTGTATCAGTTATGAATTTTAATATTATACAGACTTATAAGTCCGTTACTAATTAAATTCGTTCAACATATTTGTCCATCGGAATTAGGAAACATGCAAAAAACCGGTAGCCATTATGCAATCGATATACAACGATTTTTGTGTGTAACCGAAATGTAATCGAAAGTGTCGTTTATTTCGATTTGATTTCCTGCAATATTATTGAAATTAGGTCGTCGACATCGGCTCAACCAAAACATACAGGTTGTATGGGTGCGAGTATAAGAAACACGCACACATAATTCACTTTCCCTTTGAAAACTTGATAAGCGGAATATAAAACAAGTGGAAAATTTTGTCGAACCACCAAACAATTTCCGATTGTGCATTTGCATTTGTATTTTGTTTGTCTTGCATGCATTCAGCATTCACAGATACTCGTGTATTCACCATTCAGCTGGGCGACCTTTCGACTTGTAACGTGCGGTTGGGCACGTATTCAACTTACCTTTGACCATGGAAATGGGAATCGCTTCAAATGGAATTTTCGATGCCTCCAAAAAGATGTACAGAGCCCGACTGGATTGATTCAAGAAATCAAAATAGAACTTCAATGACTGCGTCATTTTGTTGCTTCAAGTCAAGTTTCAATTGCGCCTTGGGTTCACTGAATTTGTTTCCTTGCGAATTGACGACTTATCTGCGG
Source organism: Drosophila ustulata (assembly GCA_035047365.1). NCBI lineage: Eukaryota > Metazoa > Arthropoda > Insecta > Diptera > Drosophilidae > Drosophila > Drosophila ustulata. Next base: position 1,566,545 of record JAWNPT010000095.1, read on the forward strand.
CACAATTCACGACACACTAGAGCGTATTTATGCAAATCAAAGACAAATGTCTAATCCAAAAAGTTCAATTGGAAATCAAAGAAATTCCTGCGACTAGTTTCAGCACCCTGCTGCGCACTGCTTGATCCGAATACACGAGTATCTATGACTGCTATTTTCAGACTGAGCCCCGTTCATCGACGAATGCGGCATTTTAAAAGCGACGCTCCGCGACACGAAGCGACGCAACTCAACCCAATGGCAACGCAACGCAAAGCAACGCAATGCATAGACAGAGCGCATTTTTTGTTGATCTGCTCGATGGCTGCGCTTGCGTTAGACATTTGTGTTGGAAGTTTGTTTACATGTTGACATGCATTTTCTATGGGCAGCGGCAGTGAATTCGGTTGGTCGTATCGTCCAATCCTATGCGGCATTGCATGTGTAAAACAGTACAACTTCATAGCAGCCAATGCTGCTTGCTGTTTTCTTTATACCCTGACAGCTAAAGTCATTCGCATGGCCCGTAAAAAGCTGGTGCATTTCAAGCAAAGGTTTGAGTACAAAGGGCAACACCAAATATAGTGCAGTGAAATAATTCACTGAGTAAAATATTTAAATATCATTTTTATTGATGTAAGACCAAAAAATCTTTCGGGAAGAGCATGTAAGTTTTTATTTTATTATAAATAGAATATGAGTATTACATGTGCATATGTATCCATTCGTACGTACATACATACATACATACATACAGCAGTAAATGAGATACTAAATATTACTTATTAAAATATAATTCTCTACAAAACTGCTTTTCACAATGAGATAACCCCTACTATTTTATTGATAAAAAAAGATCTGACCGAATAACTAAGCCAGCGCACAGAAGTTTAAGCAAATACTCAAATTTAATGGCTTATTGTGAATTTGTATTAGTTAACACCTTCCTGAAACTTGAAAATGATCAATATGTACATAGTTGCATTGCTTGGCAAATACATCAACAAGTAAGAAAGCTACTACTCCGTATGCAAATATCAGAAAGCCGTAGTTAATATTCCCCTTTTAATATTGTGTTTTGAATAGATTTAAAGTTTATTATCCGATTGTAATGAAAACATGCATGAATATGCGCAAATATGCAAACAACTTTACTTTGGTATCTTACTAAGTACAAAAAAGTATATTAAATTCCCGTTTAGACTTCCCACCTTTATTTTATTTGTAAGCAATGCCTTCGACTCAAACTTGTATTTTCACTTGTCTGTGGTAAATTAATTTAGAGATAAAATGAGATAATGCAAAATTCGCATGCTTCACGCGAATACCAACAACAAGGAGACGAATAGGTTTTTGGCCATGCACAATTTAGGAAGTTGCTTTCATTCAATGATATCGTATCGTATCGTTTAAAACTGTTTTTCTCATTGGGTCATTGTAACAGTAAAATTTTGTTTACTAAAGTTAAATTATAATCACATTTAACTTCATACTTGCATACATATTGAGTCATTAATATGGTTTGAGTTTGCTATCTACAGAAATTAATGCTGTGTTTAATACCCTTTCCGAATACACCGTGCTGTAGTAGGTTGCATATTAATGGAAAATTGTAGCTCAGGTATTCAAATTATAATGCAGTCTTCTCAGATTGTCACAAGTGAGAAGGAGAGTGTCAAAATAAAACATAGAACCAATACTATATAATAATGGCAAATAGATTTTAAAGAAATCCTTGAAAAATTTAAAATGAATTCGATTTGCCGAATATCGAAATATTTTAATTCATATATCGATAGTTACCAAAACATTGGCCAGCACTTCAAACAACATGCAAATAACATTCGATAGCATGTTTTGTCGATTCTGTGAGAGTACAAAATCGAATGGGTTCTGGAGATTTACAGATCCCAAAATTCGGAAGATAATTGTGGAAAATGTTATCAATGAAAATTATGATCATAAATAATGTTCCATAATTATCTTCCGTCTATCTTCATGCCACTAGTTTTTGTACTTTCACAGAATCGAGTAAATATGCTATCGTAATGCAGTCGTAACAGTGGTACTTTGTTTGGGATACTATTCAGTGTGACCGTTCATTATAGACAACTTTTCAGTATTAAAATACTGGAAATACTGGCTATTCCTCTAAGTATATTTTGAACTTTAAAATGCTAGACATTTTTAAACGGCATTTATTTAAAATAAAATGAATTTTTACGTAGATTCTAATAAATTTGATAAAGCTGTTGAACAAAATTGTTAATTTTGCACTCGTTTTTTTTTGGAATTGTCGTCATATTGAATAAAAACTTTGCAATTAATGAATTAGTATATTTGGTATATTTTTTTCGTCATTAAATGCTACATTTTAGAAGCCCACTTTCGGTCACCCTTGTGCTGCTCTTTTTCTACAAGACAAAACGAATCCCATGGTCAATTTTGCGTTTGGTTTGCTTTGCAAATAAATTATTGATATAAATGAAAACCAACGTGCCTATTATCGAATCGAAATTGTGTTGCCCAAAAAATGTGCGGAAAGTGATTTGAGCAGTGATTCAAAATGCTTTAAGATGTTAACGCTGACCAGTTGTAGGTTAACATAACTATCAATCACAGTGCAAATACGAAGGTGCCATGAAATGATAATAAAAATGTAGAAAGTAAACAGAGGCACCCAAAGTGAAATTAAAGCAATATATTTTCATTTTCTTGTGTACTCATTTCATTATTTGATATTGATAAAAAGGCGCCGCCGCCACAACATCGTCGAGGCTGCCCTGCGATATGGCCTCCCTACATTCCAGTTGGCGTTTTGGTAAAAAGAGAAGCAAATTTCAATTACGCATTAAAGGTACATATGAGTGTTGTTGCTGTTGCTGTTGATGTTGTTGTGACAAATGTTAATTAACATATGCATGCCTGCATCGAATATAATAAGAGATATTTATTAGCATAGCTTATTGCATGCAGTGTGTGTTTTGATGCGTTTCTCGAATTCCGCTTCATAATTTTATTTATATATCAATAGATGTGCATATGTCTATATAGCTGAGTATATACATTTATTTATTTGTGGCCATTGCTTGGTTGCGCCACACAATGCAGCCAACATCAGCAGCTGTTTTGAATGTTGCTGCTGCACATTTAGTTGTTTTCTTTAATGACATTTACTTTCGTCAAATTGGTGTTCACAACACTGGCTAGTTATGGTTATGCTTGGATTTGTGTGTTTTGTTTGTTCAGCATTGCATTTCGATTTCGCTCGCATAACATAAACACAGTCAGTTGCAGCTAACGGACCACCACAAATGTGTTCCGATCTCTCTATATCTGTTCTCTACATACATATGTACATATGTATGTATGTATGTATGTACATATATGAACTACGTTACATATGTACATGCGTTGCTCTGGCTAGAAAATATGTCTGCATGTTTAGTGTTTATTTATAGAAGACATCGCTTTTATAGACCCCAAAACGATGACGCAGCAGGCGAAACAAAAATAAAAAACATTAAATACAACAAAATATTTGTTGATCATTTCTTTTCCAAGTACATCATTATTAACTCTGCGTTGACGCTCAACCATTTTTTACCCGCGTCAGCAAAGTAGGCGACTGCGACTGATAAGTTTCACTTGTTGTAGAACCTTTTCTCACCTACATAGATAGCTTTCTTACCCGTTCCAATTCACACTTGACTGCAGTATGTCAGTGGAATGTTTATAACACTTGCTATAGTGATGCAACAACATCTATGATTTTGTACATCGGCGCTAATCGATAGTTCCGATATATCAATCTTGTGTCAAAGATTTCAGTGGAATGACTGACATCAACGTCATCAACAATAAGTCTTATGTCTCATAGAATTCCCAATATTGGCTACTGCGGGTTGTTCGTCTCAGAAAGATGATACTATTAACTATGACCATCTCGAATAATGTTCTTGCAACACAACTTAATTATTGATCGCTGATGGTTTGAATTATTCTTGTCCTTACTCGTGAATTCTTGAGTCATCTAAGACTGCCACAGCTGAAGTTAGGTATATGGTAATTAGTTATTTCTAATGATTATGAAACATACAACTACAATTATCCGATAATATTTGGTTTATTAAATGTAGTTTCCCAAGATCCGGAGGATTTTTATCGCTTGGATCCAAAGAAATCAGCGGCCGAAAATGCATATGACATCTACAATATGCTGTGCATGGAGGAGACGCGTGACACAAAGCGTCTTTTTTTGCTCAATGCATTGGCCTCACTATGTCTGGCGGCCTCCACTGGCTCGCCGAACAACAACCTGCGATTCACGACTGAGGAGCTGCTCTTTTGGTAAGGAACTAATTTCTATTGATTCAAGGAATGTAATTGTTTAATTGCTGATCATAATTTCTTGCAGTCTGAGTGCGTCCTTGGTCCACACATTCACACAGGTGAGAGCTGCTGCTCTGCGCACCATTCGTTATACGCTGCGATCATCGAAGGACATCAAGACATTTAATTCGCTGCAACTTCAGCATCTGTTATGTCGCTCCATCGATCTGATGCTTAAGAATGACGATGAACGCGTCCAGGCGTTAAAACTGGTACGCAAGATGCTGTCGATAGCACCAGAAGACATCAGTCCTGTTGTAGTTAGATGCCTAGTTTCTCTGGCTGACAGCGGTATTGAGGAAAGCGATAATCTGCTGCGTGCCTGTTTGGCGACACTTGCTGAGTTCGCTGTTCTCAATCCGGCGTTGCTTATTGTGTGCGGTGGCGTCACTTCGATTACGCGCAATGTTCTTGAATGTCACAATCCAAGGATTGCTGAAAGTCTTTGTGGTGTGCTGCTTTATCTGCTCGAATGGCCGCAAACTCGCAACATCTGCGGTGTTCGGCTCGACTGCCTAGCGGCACCATATTGTGACTTTACCTACAGACTGGGCATAATGGATAAAAACAAGTACGTATTAATATTCTTGACGTCAATATCCATGAAAAATATTCGAATCTTCAATTTCTTGCAGAGATGCTCGGGAACTACGTTATACCAGTTGCCGCCTGGCGCTATTATCTGTTCTGCGTAGTTGGACAGGCACCCTCGAATTCTGTGATCCAAGCAAACCTTCGGGTTTGAAAGCAATTGTCGATGTTTTATATTTAAATCAGATTGAAGTTAGAGTAAGTAGTGAATATATTTCCTCTCTATTATTTATCTATATTGAGGCTGTAACAGCAGTTTCCCGAAAAACTTTTTAAAAGTTTATTGAACCCAACCTCGCTCGTATATATATTCCGAATTTCCTTGACAACAAGCTTAAAAGGTGTTTATTATAAACGCGACTCTTAATCAATTTGATAAATGCTTGGTTATTGTAATTTTCATAAAGCTTCTGTGAATGCCTTTTTATTCCTGTATCGAGCATTTTTAGATTGAGAACGGACTTAAGTTAAAGATTACTTTGCATTTAACCCGATTAAAAGCAAAGAATAACTCAATTATTTACATTTTGGTTGCATTGAACTTTAAGGATAAAAACCAAAGCATACATCAGTATGTATATGTATAAAACAAGGCATAATACCTACATAGTTAAATTGATTACTGGCATCAATATCCGAACTGATTTAGTCATGTACTTCAGTCGGTCCATTCATCTCTTCGTTTAAAGACTTGCAGCTCAGAGACTATAAGGGGTGGACAAGAAAAATTAGGTATTTAGGTTTCTGTATTCAATACACTTATACCATACTTAGTACTAGTCAAATCCGTAAAATAGATTGTTTATAGGAAAATATGCTGATTTATTATAATATATAAATGTGACTGAATATGTTTGATATGTGTACTAGATATATTTCAGCTATATTATATATTTAATAAAAACTTCTCTCATTTCTTTCTTGGTACAACAATAGAAAGCAATATTGGATTTGCTTTATGAATTGCTGGCGGTGCCCCAACCCAGTTGGACTGATGATTATGTGGTTGCATTGCAAACGGTTGATCCGTCCGATTTTCAGGACACATGGTTGCTGAGCAACGGCTTTGTGTCGGCCGAGGGTCGTTCGATATTGCCTAGTCTAGCAGCACGGGCTCCCAATGTGGTTGAGCAGCATTTGGCTTTGCTGCTCTATTGTTTCCTAGAGACAGGTCTGCTCAACGCACTAGTCGAAGTCGCTGTCAGCAGCGATCAGTTCGTCTCGGTGCGCACTACAATATTGATTGGGAAAATCGTCCAGTTGATGCATACACATTTACCAGCGGACATCTGCAGCACGAGTCCAGCATTGCCAACACTTGTCGGCCATGCAACGCAAGGCAATCAGCAGGCAAATGCTGCGGTTGCTGCCTTACAGAATTACCAAAATATGTTGCGGCAACGGCCAGCATCTTGTAGTTTATTTCTCGATGGTATTATACAGGGCGGTGCGCTCATCCAAACTCGCCTGTTTCGGCGCAACATCAATGCACAGGATCAAACCAGTGCCCTGGAGTTGGAAGATACAGCTGGTGCAGCAGCAGCTGCCGTTGCTATGGCTTCCTCATCAACATCATTGCTTGTCCGGCCGTTTAGAGGCACGCTAGACCGACCTCGCTTGGATTCCGTTTCCTCCAGTGACGAATCCAATTCGCAAACGTCAAGTTCACTGCGCTCCAGTTTTCGACTGAAACGCAAATTTCTGCCCGTCTTTAATTTGGACAGTTTTCGTGCTTTCAATCGGCTGCTGGGTGGTTCTCACGTGTTAACCCAGTCAGATGCCAATGCATGGGATTGGGAAGTAGTCAGTTCTATACTCAGGGTGAGTTGTTACAAATTAACAGGAATGATGTTGCTTAATTTTAATTTGCATTTTCTTGTCATCTCTTTGCAGTCGAATTTTATACGAAAGCAGGACTTTTCGGCGGGCAAATTCCTGAACAAGTTCCTAAAACGTCTGGTTGATTTCTTTAAGCCAAGCAATAATCGCTTCTCGCATCAGGATCTAGTTCCTGGCCAGCCACTACCTGCGTACGTTAACGCTGGACTTGACCTCATTGATGTTTTGCTTAGCAGCACCGAGGTAATTATTGAACAATCAAAACGAGTTACCATCAGAACTCACTTCGCGGACAGCTCAATTAATATCATTTCTCAATAAAAATTGATCTAAACCCTCTCTTGACCGAACGGGAATTATAAATATGTAAGCATGAAAATGTCTATTGAGGGAATGTTAAAATCCACGTCGTGAAATAAAGAGCATAGAAGAATTTTAGGGAGATAAATAGATAATTTTTTGTGAAGTTCATTTTTTAAACCAGATACTTTTCTTATGAAGAATAAAATTAATTGGAATTACTTTTCATATACAAAAATTTAAAGGTTTTGGGGCTCAACAAATTATTAACCATTGCACCAACCCGAACCGAAGCATTTCCCTGTGATTGCTTTATTATTTTAGTAATATTGTATTTTGTTGATTATATGTTTCAGCTTGAATGCATGCGCTACATAACGGACTACTTTTCGGATATAAGCCAGCATCTGCTGGCAGTGACAACATCGAGTCGAGCGCACGATTGTCTCTTCAGTCCGCAGCATATGAACAACACAATGTGTCAGCAGTATTTCCTTTATATCGGCCGAATGTGTCGCACTAACAAGGGTATCGAGGTGCTTAAAAACACCACAGTCTTTGAATAGTAAGTACTCCATGTCATATTGCAACATTGAAGTATATTAAAAATGCACTTTGTTTATTAGTCTTATTACGCTCGTACGGCACACAGATCACGTGTGTTATGTGAAACTGATTGTTTCTGGCCTGAACTACAGCTATGAGAAGATGCCGCGACAGGTACTCGAGAAGGCGTTAACATTGTCGAAAACTCGCAGTGGTCGTTTATATGCAACGCAGTTTCTGACCGTATTGTTGCGCGCTCGATTGCCAAACTTTGAGGTGTGGGGACTGCCTTTGATTATACAACAAACCAAAGATACCGATCGCAGTGTTGTGCTGGCCGCCATGGATGTGCTCGAGGAGGCGTGTCATGATAAATACTATCTGGAGGAGATTGTCAGTCTTTGGCCCAATTTGCGGCAACTGGGCGATGTGGGTCGGCTTCTGATGTCGCGATTTTACTCCGTATCACGCGGCTTGAACAGCAGCAAGGCGCACATCGAAGAGGAGATCAAGTATTGGCGCAATGGCTATAATAAGCGATATGTGCTCCTCGTCGAGGCCGACACACATGCCAGCCTAACGCTTCACGTGCGCAACGAGGATGGCTATTACTCCAGGCGCAATTGCAACCAAAGAACGCAAACAGTTCCGCCCAACATAGCGCCGCATCTCTATGGCCAAATGGTGCAGACTACTCAGGGCATGACGGCACTGAGTAAGCATGCCGATTTGTCACAACTTGTCGACACAATCACGCGTGCCAAGTGCTCAGATGATGCCGAATGTCTTGAGCTCAAAGCGGCTATTTGGGCCATCTGTCATGCTTCCACACACTCCAACGGCATCACTTACTTTGTCGAGCTATGTGCAAGGTGATTTTACTGATTACATATAGATTTATCGTTCTATCTAACATCTGCCCTCTCACATACTCTTCTTTTATAGGCTCTACGAGAAGCTTATACTGCTGGTGACACTGTGCGAAGTGTATTCTGTGCGTGCCACTTGCTTCAGTGGCCTTGGTTTAATAGCTGGCACACAGGCGGGCGCTAACCTACTATTCAAGCTGAGTAAGTTATGTTAACTACTATGTACTATTTCAAGTGCTGCCAATTTAGATTTTTCTTACATAAATCTGTCTGTACTAACACCAGGGACTGTCATTATAAGCAATATTACAACAAGTTAGAAAGTTACAGATGAGAGTGATCCACTCGGTTCCCATTTTGAATGAATACAGAACGTTATTTGATATACCCAAATGTACTAAAAGCTGTAGTTGGTATACCTTTATGCTCAAAATATGTATATGTAGGCAATACATTGTCAACAAAATATTTGCACTCCAAAATAATTTATTGCATAACTGGTTAGATTTTCATCCGATCCATTTGGACTATGGCTATTATTATGTTTACCAAATATCGACAACATATGTACTTTATGGAGTTGGAGATGCCTTCTTCTAAACAACAACTAATTATAGTGATTTTTTATTAAGTACATTCTTATTTACGGCCACTGATTTAAACAGCTTTCTTAGTTTTAAGACAGTTTGGTAACATACAATACCTTTCTTAAAAATAATCATTTCTTTGTCTATCGATGTCGGTATTTACTATACAATTCATGCGTCCTTCTTGTTGAGGCAATCAGTTGACAACACTCACCACATTTGGTATAAACATGTTAAATCTGATAAACATCTGATAAATAAAACACGGAAAAGAGTGAAAAAGTAGATAAGAGTGAAACAAAATGATAACGATAAATACGGCAATAGCAGACAAGAAAGAGAGGGAGATACAAACAAAAACACAGTTCCAGTTAGTTCCATAAATAAGATATTTTAATTATTATAGATTGGCTCAGTGTGAGGCACGATCGAAATACAATGTGGCCGGTGCATCAGCCAGAGGATTGGATGTCAAGCCAATTTACGCCTGCTCGTCATCACTACGAGGAGGTGCCGCCGTATAACTACATGAGCATCGATGACCAAATCAATGTTTCCTATTACACCGGCAGCTGCTGGAACTTGGACTATGGCGCCGGAGTCAACAGCCAGCAAACGCAGGATGTCAACACCACCACCACAACCACAACAACGACCACTACAGACATCGTCCGATCGGCTGTCGACGAAGTGAGTATTAAATATTCACTTATGCATGCATACATTTTACATTATACTAATGCGTCTCCTCATTCCATTCATTAGCTAATACAGTTTACCCGACCGCAGACTATTGGCATAAGTGGTGTGGCAGCCAAATCGAAGACGCTGCCAGAAGGCACCACTGGTCGCCAAGGAAAACATCAGCGCTCGCTGTCTGAATCGAAAACAACGGACGTCATTAGTCTGCTGGGTGGAGGAGGAGGTGGCACAAGTGCTCCAGGCGTTGCTTTCTGTCCCATGCACTATCAACATAGAATACGCTACAATTCGTGCACGGACTCAAACACATCGGGTGTTAGCAGTTGTGAGTCGGTGACTGGCCGAACAGCTGCAGCCGCCGCTGCTGCTGCCAATCTGAGTGACTTTCAGCAGTTTGCATTAAGTCCGATACCAAGCATGTCGAACTTATTGGAGCCACCTGCCCTGCAAGCTGAAAAACTGTTGCGTCGCACCTCCTTGCTGGGTATAAGCTTTTTAACACCCTCCCTAAGTCCGCTAGCCATGAAGGGATATGCTCAGCTGCGCTCCTTGCGTGCTCACAGTCGTCCGGTGTTTTCCGAATCGGCTGCAGAACTATACGACTTCATCGACATTGTTGATCGTGGTGAGGCTCAACCACGTAAATACTCCTGGGGAGAGTCAAGTCGTCGCATCAAGGTGCGCAGTTTGGATCGTCAAACTATGCTCAATGTATTCTCGTAAGTTGAAACAAACTTTTAATAATTAACTAACCGTGTTTTCTTCTAAAACTTAGAAGTGAAAACGCTTGTGGCTATTCAAACCGCAAACAAGTTTTTTTGTACATATTTTTAATGTATTTGTTTAACGAATTACATATGAAAAAGCTTTTATAAAAAGACCGACTATCAAAAGGATTACAATTTAGAAACAAATTAAATTGACTCAAAAAATGCTTTAAATGTTTAACAACTAATTTTGTGTTATCCAAAATGGGTAGCTGATATCTTTTTCACTTACGTTCCATGGTCAAATACCTAAAACTACTAACATTTAAAAGAATGCTGACAAAAAAACAATATTTTAAATTTAGGGGTTGTCTTCGATAAGTTTTTATTGTTGTGCAAAAATCCTCTCTATGCTCCGGTTATTGCCTCCCTCTGCAGTATTGCCACAACACATTTGTAGCTGACACGAAACCCACGATCTTAGTTGAAAAACTTAAACTTAATTTGAACGAACATTTTCATTAATTCCTTTGATATTTTGTTACTCATTTACAGACGGCTCTCTTCTGAGGAGTTGCAGGTACCGTTACCATCGCTCAATGCACCCAAATTTCTGCCAACAAACGATCTGAAGGGTCCGTGCTATGCCGGAATATGTTTGCCCAAGAATGCTCTTGACTTGTTTCCCACACGCAACTTGAGCCGTACTTATGTATCATGTGATATCATCGATCAGGATCTGACGACTCTCAATCTGATGAATACGCGTGCACAGTTTTCAACTTTTCTAAACGACTCGATTAACAATGAAGCGGGTGACGAGTCCTCGGTAATTTCCTCACTGTCCGACGTATCAACATCCACGAGTCGCAAGCTGACGAAACAAGGCGCTGCCTCGAAGCATGCGCGTAGTCATTGTCTGCATTGTACGCGCTCGCGTCGCCAGCAACAACTGCAGACACAAACGCACTCTCAGGACGTGAACAGCAGCAGTGATGGTGGCACGATGGCTCCTTGTGAACTGTATAGCAGCGCTGCTGCGGCACTGGTGGCTGCTGGCATGCAAGCAGGTCCAGCGCTGTCGCGCAAGAGTTCTGGCAAACAGCACCTGGCGGCGGACATGAGCTTCCACTCGCCGGAGAGTATTTTGAGCGAGGATAGCCTCCCGGATAAGCTGACTGCCTCCATATTGTACAATGTGCAACGACTGGCGAATCCAGTCAGCGCCAAACAATCGAAGATGGCATTGCTCGAGCTGAAGCAGAAGCATCCGCATGCCTTCCAGGACATTTGCCTGTATTCGGAGGCTTGCAAGACGCTTGGACGCAGCAGTTATCGCATGAGTGCTCGTCGCTTTTTGCAAGAACTGTTTCTGGACCTCAACTTTGATACGTTTTACGCTGAGCCGCAGCTGATTATACGATCACGCAAGCAGCCCACAGATGATCAACAAGAATGCATTGCCCCATCATTACAAAAGCCACCGGCAACATCACCATTAGTAGCCTCAACACCTGCCACAGTATCAGCAACATTATTAACCCCAGCAACAGCAGCGAATGCGCCGTCGAGCGGAACATCATTGCTGTCTCACAAGGCACAGCAGAAGCCAAAGCCCACGGCGCAGCTGGCAAGCGTTTATGAGACTAGCTGGGAAAATCTTTTGATGGAGCAATCGCCTAGCTTGAGCTGCAATAAGACGCGTGGTGAACTCTTTACAGCGAGGACGCACAATGAGCTGCACATCGACGACACGCCCGATGATGTCTTATACAGTGATGATGATGGTAAAGATGAAAGTATTGTCGCTTCCGCTCCCCACAGTGATCGAAACAGCACAAGGTTCGACAGTCCGCAATTGACAACACAGCTAAATACTTCAGCACCAGAAACTAGCAACAGTACAGCGTGTCCCAATCCCGAGAACGACAATCGACAATATACCCGTGGACGTTTTTATACGTTGGAGCTGGATTTGAGTTGTACAAAGAATAAGTTTCCCATAACTGATCGCAACCGAACTGCCACAATGCCCCTCAATAAGTATCACAACCTTGCCAATGCGTTGGGTGTGCTATGTGTTGAGAGCGGTGGCAATGGAACGGCCGAACGCTACATGAATGTGACAAAAAGCTTGTCGGCATCAATGGCAAAGCCTGTTGGCAGTCTCTTTTGCGAGAAGCGTCTGCAAACATCCAAATCAGAGGCAGTACTAGGTGATGACAGCGGCAGCGGCAATGGTATTAACAATGGCAATGGTATCAAGTGGACAGCGACATCATCGAAGCAACCATAAGCCCTTATCAGGAGTATGGCAATTTACGATTTCAGAAGTTGGTGAAATGATTCCATTCCCAATGTGTGCCAAATGTAAAAGACTGGCATTAAAGAATGATACTTCCAATGCTTCTTTCCAACAAATACAATAAAAAAGGCAATATAGAGCCTTCACGGTCCGCTAGATTAGAATTTGAAAATATCTTTGTTTGAGGGATCGATTTTATTTCTACTTTCTAAGAAACAACTCGATTAGGATCGATTAAATTCGGATTTTGCTCACATGCCTGTTGAATTAGTATCTACTAAGTTTATGATCAATTCAAACCAAATACATTTTCATTTTTACATTTTATTTCTATTGTAACTTAATGTTAATATGAATAGTTACTTAATATTATTTATTGAAATTCAGAAATTAAGCAAACCTTCGAATAATTTAAAAAGCAATCGGCTGGCTTCTTAGGCGTATTGTGCTTTTCAAAATTTCGATTTAAATCGATTCGTAAAACGAAATGTTTCTACAAAATGTAAGGCCCTAGGCTCGATAGCAATTACTCGCCTATATTTGAGTATGTCAATAAAACGAAAACTCAGGACATCGAATAAAGACGGACAAAAGCATTGCTTTGTGGTGTACGAGCATAGAGTGATTAACGCATCTGGATTTGCAACAAAATGTCGAACGGTCGCAATCACATCATTGAAACATGAATATTGGGATATAGCATTCCTATTACATATTTGATTTTTTCCAAGTTTAATTTTTTCCTGTAGTATACAAAGATTCTTATAAAAAAAATTAAAAATATAAACGCAAATATATTTAAGTATGTATAATTAGATCTATCATATTTAAAATTAGTTACTTTCAGTAGTTTATTATTACAAATAGTGTTGATTTTTTAACGAAATTTAATTATAAGGCGACAAACATAATCCAAAAATATTGTATAATTTTATATGTATAATAATCAAGAAAAGAAAACATAAACACATAATGAATACCCAAAAGTAACAACAACAAACCACCGCAATTTATTTATTCAACTGTACTTAATATAAGTTTAACAAATTACAACAACAGGTACATTTAAACCAAGATTGTAAGAGCCTTTAAACTGCCTTTCAAAAAAAGAGCAACAAAAATGTAATAAATACAACCTTAACAAAATGAAATATCCGTAAATATTTTTTAATTGCAAAAAAGAAAAGCATCAATTTCTAAAAAAGGTTGTTAGCTAACAGAAACAAAATAAAACAACGAAACGAAACAGCAAATATGTCAAATTATTAATGGGCAGCGGTTGCCAATTCTGAACTCATCGCTCTCCACTGCGATGCCATTTGACAAACATAGCTACAGATTAGTCAGCAGCAATTAAGAACAACTCACCTGCTCACGAAGTCGATATACATACATACATATGTATGTATATGCGCCTTTGTAATACCGCTTAAATTGGCCTGGTGCGTTCAATAAATTTACATAAACTTTTAGTCATAAATGGAAGAATGTTCTGTTCTTACACGCAAATTTGTTGGAGAAATCGTGTATCTGGTGACGTAAAGGTTAAGCAAGCTTTACTCAATAGAGTCTGCTTTCAGAGCGCTACTCTTACCTCCGACTGTTGAAGTTCTTGGGAAGAGCGCTGACTTTGCTCAATGTTTTTTTAACAAATCACTTACGGTATGCGATATTTCTCAACATATTACCTTGCAGAAATTTTGTAATTCATAAAATGATGAATTATTGATTTGCCAATGAAAGGCTAGGATTTCGTATTACTGATAATCCGGGATACCATTGCAGTGTTATTAAAATCCTTCTGATAGTGCAGTACTACATTTAATATGGGTCCCATGATACTATATAAGTTTAAAATATGTATGATTATCTGATATCGATGATGAAGCGCACGTAAGTCACGTAAGAGGAATGAACGACGGCGGACGTGTGCATCTAAGAAAGAGAGAGTTTCAACTTATTTTGGGTTACTGCTATATGTCAATTAAAATCGAAAGTACAGAATTGAACAACCTGACATATATGTCAACATATATGTACTTATGGAGCGAGTGTCACCTTCTGTTTATTAAATACATTGGCATTCTTATTATCGTCGTCTCTTATGGGAAGCATGCATAACAAGCGATTTCCTTTAATACCATGGCCTCAAAAGTATCCCCAAGTTCAGTGATCCCGGTTTCAACCAATTAAACACCATGTTTCTTATTTGGGATCTCAATTGTGCAGTTGTGTATTTTATGTATGCATTGAGAGATAAAGTGTATTAAATAGAAGTGTTGAAGTGTTTTCGACTGCTACGATAACAGCAAATGTATATCATAATATACAAAAAGGTTGCAACTATGCCCGCTGTATTAAGAGCCATTGAGCATCCTAGAATATATTTCCACTCTCCACGAATCGCCGTACAGTTTACGCTTTCGCTATCATTGGGGCTGGAAATGCAATTAGAACAAAGTTATTTACATATATGTACATATACGTATACTCTGCTTTTTTTACTTACGTTGACTGACTGACATTATCTGTAGGCATCTCTGTTGATTTTTCAGTTTGGATTTCCGTCAAACAGGTGCAGTTGCGGTAATTCAATAGAGAACTTGTGGCAGGCCCGCAGGCTCCATCAACGGACGCAAGTGAGGATGTAACCTCAGCAAACTCAATTGCCGCACAGACCAGAGCCAAGCTGCAAAAGATTAGCGCCAGAGTACAGAATACATAGCATTCGGTAAGTAACACTTTGTAACAGTTGTGGTAGGATCTCTGATATTCAGACCGTCGATTCCGTCCTAAAAGTATTAAACCAGCAATACTGGCCAGCAGAAGCTGCACAATGAATTAAAATCTTGAGTTTCAGTGTGTGTAAATCGAGTGAAGTATCCTACCGATAGGCCACTAAGGTACGGATTGATCAGTATCGATGCATTTGGTGCCAGGATGAGTATCCAAACAGAGAGACCCACGATTAGCAGACCAATCGCTAGTTGAAATATAAGGAGCTGGCGTGACAAGTTCAAATTACGTATATGTGAGGAATATGATTCCTGTATACCTGGAAAAACCAAACTCAGTTGAGTGCATAAAGACAATACGACAAAATGTAAAACTTACTCTGCCGTGTTTTATTATTTACAACAATCATGCGACTGTGTCGTAGACTATTGCGGGTTGGCGTGTGTCGTCCAGCAATCTTCATGCCCTTAATGTTCTGTGGCACTGTCGTACTCATGTAGACAGCCTATGTAAGCAAGAAAACGCGAATTGTAAGATACTTTTATAAATTTCGAATAAACGTTATCTAATATTATCGATAGCTGGGTAGGGACTGTACAAAAATACTACATACAACAAAAATTGTTAAATAATAGTTTAATAAAATCTCAAATAAATAAAATCATCGTTTGAATGTTGAGTAGAAATAATAATTACAAATTAATTAAAGTAAAAATTTAAATTTAATAATTATTTCAAAATTGTTTACTGAAATCATAGTTTCAAGAAATCTAACAAATATTTATTTTTTCGAAACAGTCCCTGATAATGTCATGGTAGTGCTTTGTAATGCGCATATTATTAATATATGGTGCTTGTTCACCATATTTATATAATTTATATATGAACTTGTCCCTGAAGGGGCAAAGAAGCTTGAACTGTTTCTTGTATATTTAAATTTAAATTTAAATATTTAATTTCTGTGAAATGTACCTGTGATGGCTGCGGAATATCAAGATCACTTAATGGAATTTGTTCATATGTGGTTCCAAAGGGGAGCGCTCTATCAGGTGAGAATGTGGAAGTCGTTGTTGTTGTTTTCATCGGCAGCAAGCCGCTTGCTTCAGGTAAAACGGAAACGGATATCGGACCGGAATCTGTTTCATTTGAATATTTCGAAGTCGGTTTAGTTCCTGTTGCCTGGGAGCTACAACTATTTGCATCTGAAGGAAGCGGCCCATTAGCTGGATGCAATGCATCATACTCGTAATTGTTAATGCCGAAAAACTTGCACTTGGCATCACTCAATGCTGCTCTTACTGCTGCAATGCTGTTGTTGGCTCTCGACTCATTCAGATCCGAACCTGGTTCGATCGTGAGATGAGTTGAGGGATTTGTTCCATTTAATGATGCATGAATGTGATGTGTATTGGGCGCAATTGATTCACTTGCATTCTGAAAGCTGGTTTCATTGCGTAAAATTGAGATTGCATTGTCGTTAGTGGCAGCAGGTTGTGCTACACTTTTACTACTGTATAATTGTTGTACTTTCGGTTGGGATGCATTGCTGTTGGTATTGCTGTGGCTATTGCTATTAGAATTAGAATTAGTATTAGTATTGGGGCTGGCTGCTGTAGTCGCAGACCTTGCACTCAAATTGTCATAGGTGCTTATTGGACGAATGTTTTCTTGATTCATTGCTTTTGCTTTCTCGATTCTCGTTTGTTTATTATTATTATTGCTGCTGTTGTTTTTTTTTTTTTTGATGTCGTTTTCGTTTTAACTTTGTACCTTATTGGCTCATAGCGCGTTCTCGATCACGGTTATCTTCTGTGTGCGCCTTGAAATCGATTGGCAACAACTTGACATGAGCTTTTATCTAAGAACTCAACTGCTCCTCTATTCATACTCATTTTGTGGCATTACCTGCAAATAAATAGATAAATAATTTGAATTTGTAGTCTTTTTACACGCACTATATAGCAGAGCTTGTAGACTGTAAGAAATCTATAATTCTCAACACTTGAGTGAATATAACAAAAATAAAGAATATAAACTTTGAATTGAACTAGTTTTTATTTTAATTTATTTAGACGAAAACGAAATAAGATATGTACAGAAAATGTACTTTTATGTACCAAAGAACATAAAATATGCAAATGTCGGTAGAAATTTTACCATAAATTACAAGATCTTTTTTTGTTTATTTGGCCCCGCTACATACATATGTATGT
The DNA here is from genome assembly GCA_035047365.1 of Drosophila ustulata. NCBI lineage: Eukaryota > Metazoa > Arthropoda > Insecta > Diptera > Drosophilidae > Drosophila > Drosophila ustulata. Next base: position 1,584,311 of record JAWNPT010000095.1, read on the forward strand.
ATATTTCACTATATGGGGCAGACTGAAATCAGTTTTAAAGTCGGTTTGTATCAGCATCCAATAGGAATGAGAAATGAAAATGAATATTTGTCGTGTATCATGTGATTTGTGGAATTCACGTTGCAAAGGTATTTAATATTCGGCAAGCTCAAAACTTTGGCTATGTGGTCACTCATTTGAGCCATGTCCAAAATTGGGAGTTGCTGACCAACAACTGAATGATTATATTCGCTATCAATTATTCACTCAATTAATTTGATTACAAAATGGTTCTTTCGGTCTATTTCAAGTCTGTTTTGTATCTTTGAACTGTATACATATGTATGTGCATATGTACATATGTTGTATGTACACAAATAAATGTGTATTTCAAGAAGCTTAACCTATAAATACATATTCAAATTGTGTAAAAACTTTGCACTTTAAAGACCATAGAAATTCACAGCAAACCCGTATATGAACATATGTACATCTGTACATTTAGAGACACCTGAACGAGCATACATCTGTATGTAGGTATGTATGCATATTTGTATGTACGTTACTTTAGAGCCAGAAAATATACGGTTTAGAAAATAACAAAATATAACACAACAACAGAGAGCAAAAGAGTAATATCGCTTATGGCGGAGAGAGCGAGAGAGAGTGAGAGCGAGGGAGAGTGAGAGAATAAACAGATCACGCTAAGAAGATGCCGCTACAACTGTACGCACCAAAAGGTGAAAACAAACTAAAAATAATTCTCACGAACACACTTCGATCGAGCGCTTTAAACAACTATTTTCCACACTCACCGCTCCCGGCCGAAACAGAGAAACAGAAGCAACATCAACAACACCAACAACACCAACAGTAACAGAAAATAAATTCGCTCAGTTACCTGACAGCGCTTGAAAAGAGCAATAACGAAAGGCAAGAGACAAGAGCGGCCAACTGCCGAGCCGCTCTAAGTTTTAACCCGAGGCCAATGACGTTCAACTAGTACACGTCTGTATGTATTTATGAATGTACCCAAAGATGTATGAATGTATGTACATGGGTGCGGATAGTTTCCATTGTTCAGAGAATGACGAAGTTGGCTTGCTGGCTTGTTGCATACACTCGTATAGAGTCTGAGTCTGAGTCGGAGTCTAAGTCGGAGTCAGAGCCAGAGCCAGAATCGGAGCGTTAACAAATGTATTGTGGACATGGCAAGCCTCAATATTTTCAATATTTTCATGAGAGCCAGCAATGTGAGAGAGAGAATGAGAGTCAGCTGGTGAGACCGAAAGTGATAGCTGTGGATCAAACCAAGTCGCCAGATTGGGAATTTACTCATTTCTCTTCGCGCTCTGACATGAGTATTCCCATGTGCAAAATTCATACTACAAACGATTTCATTTAACATTTCCGATGAGCCGATGTCCTTTTTCCTTTTTTTCTCTCATACCAAAGCAGTTAGAACAGTTATTCATTTAATTTTACATTTGTACATACATAATTCACTCGTATTTACTATGCATTCAACGAATACATAAAATATTTACCACCTTGTAAGATTTTTTAAACCTGAAACTAGCTTGGGGAGAAATAAGTCGACCAGAACACATTAAATCTCTCTCATTCAAACAGAGGTAGAATTCTAGCTGAGACAGGTACGAAAAATTAACAAAAACTATTAAAAAGTATTTGTGTGCAAATTTAAACTGTGGCGGGTTCGCTTATTCAAGACGTAATATAATAGGGCACACATCAGGTGCAGCTGCATTGTACTCACCACACTGGTCTTAACAGCCACTTTTTTAATATTTGACTGTTATGTTAAATTTTCTCAATTTTTTTCATTCTGAAGTTGATGGGATTTTTCAAAAATTACTTTTTTAAATAATTTTTAACATTACCTTTTCCTGTCGAGCTAAATAAATGACAACAGTTGCAAGATATAAATAAATGCAACATGTTAAAATTTTGATTAAATTGTGAAGACGGAAGCTTTTTAACTGTTTGGAATCTGAAATTGTTGACAAATTTAAGACAGTTTGTGTATGGCATAACATCAATAAAATTTGCGATGCCGCTTTGCATTGTGTTTTCCACTGTATCACTCACGTTGAATAAATAAATGGTTGGATTAAAATTAAAAGTACGTGTTTAGTTTCACTATTAGATTCAGCTACCATGGAAGACTAATACGATACTTTTATAGCATCGCGCAGAAAGAAAGAAAAAGATTGAAAGTTTAACGGAACACGTTTAGTAAAAAACTTGCGTTTTGCCTTAATGCCAAATAGAAATTAATATTATCAATATTGTTGATGCTAAACATTATTTTCACCATCGATTTAATTACAGTGCACGCTTAAGAATAAAAATACTTTTATATTGGAATGACTAAAATGATGTGTAACTGAAACATATATTAAATGAAAAGTTTTAGGTTTAATGATTCTGTTATGATTTATGAGTTATAATTAAGTTACTATTAAAAAATTAATGGAATTACGGTTATAGAATACTTATTATTATTATTATTTCGTCACTACGTAAATACATTTGTATGTATATCTAAATCGGAGCAAATGTAGCTGTATCTTACCATGGTAAATACTTTCTTGAATTTTTTAACCAAGCATAATGATACTTAAAGTGCCATACTTTAATATAAACACATGAAAATCAAATTTTTGTAACGATAACTACCCAGCTTAATACGGTTGTAGTGCCCATGTAGAATGTATTTATATACATATGTATGTATATCCGCTTCCTAACTTTTTAATTGAAGTCATTCGATATTTGAATTATCAGAAACAAAGGTTGTCTAAAATATATAGACCAAATCAAATTGTTAAAAAATTTGCCATTAAAGGGATAACGAAATTAATTAATTGATGAGGTAAATAAGGTAGAATAACGAATATCCGGTAAATGGATTGATTATACCCGCTACCCATTGGGTAGAAGGGTATTATAACTTAGTGCCAACAGAAAATGAATGTAACAGGCAGAAGGAGGCATCTCCGACCCCATAAAGTATATACATATATTGTTGATCAGTGTCAACAGCCCAGACGATATAGCCATGTCCGTCTGTCAGTCTGATCTATAAGACAAAGAGACACCAAATTTGGTACATAGGTTCCTGCATTCCTTACGTAGATCAAGTTTATTTCGAAAGTTGTATGCCACACCCCCTTCGCCCACAATATGCATAAATCTAGAATAAGTCAAATTTTTTTTATGTAAATTGCGTATAACTCCAAAAGTTATTTGTGGAATGATGTGTGGTGAGCTATCTGTGCTTAATACTATTAATATACCCTGTAAATTTGGTAAAAATCGGATAAGTAGAACATAAGTTATTTGTTAAATTATTCATCAAAATAAATGTGCCCAATGCATATGGACGTTTTAAGAGTGTGAATGACCTAGAGATATCAAATTTGGTGACAGTAATCGTGTAGGTCTTACGGAGATCGAGTTTGTTTTAGATTCGACTGTAGCTTTCTTAATTGTTTTTAGATTTTATTTGTAAAAAATCGACAGACTAGATGTAAAAATAAATAAATCACAATGATTTTGTGGGTCGCATGAATGAAATATAAACTAATTTAATCTAGTGGTGATAAACGAAATGCACAAATACTTGTATTATCGGCAAAACCATGCATTTTAAATTGTTTCGACATGAATAGGCGTTTATTCTAACGTAGACTCTATTATTTAGATATTTTAATTGTATCATAGACAAGTTGTTAAATAATAATAATGCACAACTGAATTATTAATTACAAATTGAAAATAAAACTATAAATGACAACAGTTGCAATAACGATACACAGTGTAACGGGCCATTGCGTTTGCATTGCAAAATTGATTGCTATGCTATGAGTACTACTAATCGTATAATAATCTATTGTTGGGCAAGTATTTATGACCGCGACTTTTTATACCCGTTACCCATATGGTTGAACGGGGGTTTGTGTATAAATGAGTTAGTATTGGTTTGAAAATTACATTTTGGGACTCACTATTTATATTGTATTATTATTATATTATATTTTCCTATCTTTATGTCGAGATGGACTCCTAAATCTCATAATCCTTTCATAGTTGTCAATCCACGTTCTTCTAGTGCGATTTTGGATTGTGATTGTATAGCTTGTAATAGTTCGAAAAGTTCGTTGAACACATATTTCGTAAATTCGAAAGCTGATTAATAGGTGGAAAGAACCCATCCCAAAGTTTGTTAACATTCGCAACGGCACTTGAAAGAAATTATACAATAAAACCTATGTTAGACAAGTACTAATGTCCATATGTATATACAAAAAAAAAAGTCATAGTAGGACTTAATTTTGTACTTAAGGCAGTATTACTTGGTCTTAATTTTTCCCTCATATGTAAGTAGTTTGTGTATTATACTCTGTATGTATGTTATACGAATTTACTACAGTGAACGGCTTACGTATATTAACCATGCCAATAAGTACAATTAAATAGAACACAGCTTTTACTGTACTCCAGTTTTAGTACAGGTTTTTTTATTCTTGCGCTCTTTTTGACAGTGGAAACATAAGAACAACAACAACAGCAAAACAACAGTAATAGTAACAAAAAAAAAAACAAGTTAGTCCGTTGCAATCAAAAGGTTGCGACTATGAAGATACCCAGTGGCTATCCACTAGACATCTTTGCTCTGACTTTTGCCTTGCTTTATGAAATTGCACTTTGGATGCAGTGTTTATTTGTATTATTATTACTATATTATTTTTTTGTAAATGTTCTTGTTATTGGAGGAGTTTTCATAATATGCATATATTGTTAAGCAAGACATGGCTGTATCAACATTTATGAATGCTTAGAGTGGTAGGTTCAAAATGGCTAGAAAGACACCCAATTTTATACAATTATTCTTCGAGGTGTCCTTGATCTTTCCTTGTGGCTAATATTGGGCTGTAATACCCATTGTTGTCTTTTTCAGGGTATAAACAGCCACTTTGTGCTATCCACAATGGGGCAGCACAGCCGTCGCATGGACGCGTGGGTCGTGTAAAAAGTTTCTACGTTAAGCAATTGAAATACAATTATATTTTGTATTTTTATAAAGGATATATATTTTATGTGCATTTACATAATAACAATAACACACATTTTCCAATTTTATTTATGATTACACAAAGTATCATGCATTTTTCTTCGCCCTATTTTGTTGCTCGTGTTGTTGTAAAATTTGTTGAATTTCGTACCCAGCCAGCAATTTATGTTATATTCATTATCAGTACCAATCGCCATTTCATCATTTCGCTCGATAAGTACCAAATAAAAAACGGAATGTTATTGAAAATATTAAGCTTTAATTTTTAATAGTTTGCCACATACTTATAAGACTTATGAATTGTTTTTCACTTATCAAATTTTATAGATATGTAAATATGTCAAGATTGCAAACAAATTTAGAAGCATTAATTCGTAAAAGGATCTATGATTGATTTTTCGGGTACAAAGAAATATATTCGCTTCGTTAAGAATAAAAAAGAGGTATATAAAATGAAGAAGTAAAAAGTAAATTCCATAGAATATCTTAATTGTAAGGAATTGATGAATTGAATTGGTGAGAAATACTAGTCTTGGGGAATTAAATACTTGATTCCACCACAACATATTTGTTGCGTTTTGAACGAGGTATTCACGAATCAGCCCTCGCGTAAATTGTGTAAAGCTCTACGATTGCGCAGCTTGCTTGTATTTCACGTCGCCAACAATGCCACAACAATGACAAACAGCCACAGCCACAAGCACAGCCACAGACCGACCAGCCGCCCGAGCGACCAGCCAACAAAACGAGCGACCAGCAAAGCAGGCAACCAATCAACAATATGGTGACGGCGACGGTGGTCGAGTCTTCGGCTTTCGGCATTCGGCATTCGGTCTATGGTTGTCGGTCTTCGGTCGTCGTTGCACACGCGCAGTGCTGCGAACTTCTGTAACTTAAACGCCAGCTAACAAAACCAGTTATAAGTCAACTTTCATTCCAAGCAGACGTGTCAGAAGTACGGATTGTATCGCATAGGATCGTGTTTTTGTGTTTTTGTGCGTTGTGTTTGGCAACAGCGAACTCCGTTAAAAATATACATATTGTATGTATGTATGTAGATATGTATGGACAACATACATCTGTTTGTGTGAACCCTCTCGTCTGCATAGTGTGTATATAGGAGCTACATATCTATGATTGCTATACAATTGCATATATACTGCATTGGGATACATATGTATATCTAAATATGTTGCTGCGAGTATTCGCGTTCAATGATAATGGTCGATTTTAAAAGTTGCTTTCCAAGCTCAAAACGTAGCTTTTTGTTTCAAACTCTTTTCGAATGTTTTTTTGTGTGTTTTTTTGTTGTGCACTGTTCCATGAGTGAATTAAGTAACAATAAACAACAACTTGAATTCCCACTCTCAAAGTTGTGACTGGAAAAAACAGAAAATGTCCAGAAAGCGAAATCAATAGTTCTGACCATATTCATAACTCTACATATAGTACATACATACATTTGTATATCTATGTACTATGTATTTATGTGTAAGCGTGTGAATTTGTTTGTGTGTGTAGCTTGTGTCTATGCAAATAATTGAAATCGAGATCAGCTATCAGAAGCTATTGTGCGTTTGGTCGCCCCAAAAAACTTTTAAATTGTTTCGAGCGAATTGGACTTCATTTGGAGTCAATTAACACTTTATAAAATTTCTCGACCACGGCTTAGTCCAGCGACTATCGCGTTCGTCGTTGTCGTAGTCGAGTCGTTCATACCTAGATACATACATACATATGTATGTATGTACATCTGAAACCGCAGTTGAGCCACTAGCCACTCTCCGATAATAAGTGAAATTTACACACTGTGATTCCAGTCTCCGAATTAAGTCTGCTATTGTAAATCACGAAAGCTGCAGTTGATCATTTTCGAGTATTTTGAAATTCTAAGTGGATGTCACAGGGCAAGTTGGGCAACGAACTAAAATTATACTAGCACGTAGCCTTGAAGCTGTCGCTGGAAATGCGAATATTGTTCAGATAATAATGCATCATGTGCATATTCTTGTGACTAAAACAAAAGTCTATTCAAACCGAAACTCAACATGAGAAAACATTGTACATTGTCCGTTTACTTAATTATTTTTATTTATTTTTTTTTAGTTGTGCGCTTATTTTCAGTTTAAAGTCATTGTACGGGCATAGTGCATTTTTAAGCTTACAGTATTTAATTTATGCAATATTATTCACATGTATGTACACTCATTAATATACAAACATAAGTACACACTCAGACACTCGGTTCGTACTCATGAACACATGCATGCATGAGATTATGTGGTGAAAATTCAATGTGAATGCCAAGTGAAAATCAAGTGATCGCCAGAGACGGAGGCTCCATGCAATGTACATGTATTTAATTGAAATTTCATATACAGCTCATAGTAATACAATATACACACATAACTAAATTAGAGAAGTGTTTGCATAAGCCTAAATAGTGGTGATGCTACAGCCATAATTGCAGCGAGTAATAATCAAAGGCCAATATAACATCAGCAACAACAACAACAACAAAAACACAAGGCGATCGACAGCAATGTTTTGCTTTGGCCACAAGTTATTGTTCATCTCGGCAGCACCTCGACTACTGGACAACAACATATGGCAGAGAGCCATGGCCTTTTCAAAGCGTATGCATATTCAATTCATAATGCTTATTATGATGATGATGTCGCTGATTACAGCCGGAAATTGCCACAGTAAGTTCCTCCTTGCCACGCAGCTTTATCGATAGCATTGATATTCGATACTATTCATAATCGCATCGCTCCGGAAAATGTCTGAAGTGTAGCCGGTAAAGCGATGATATGATTATGATTGTTGCGGATTTCCACTGACGACTTGTTTTTGTTTTCTTTTTTACTTACGACAATTGTATAATTGCCTTAGACCCATTAACAAATAAACGTTTTGTTTGATTTTGATTTGCAGCTAATTTTGCCGGCAAAACACCGTTAATAATGCAAGCAATCTTTTTTACAAAAATAACCTGCTAAGGAAATCCAAAACATTAAATCGCAATAAATGTGCTGAAAGCCAAACAACTACACAAAAACGCAGTCAAATATAAAATATAAAGGTGTTCTAATTTTCAACAGATTATGTACATATATAGTATGTGCTCAAGCTTACTAACAAATTAAGCTGCGTTTGATTAATTTTAGTTGTCAAATAAAATACTGAACAATTTTGAACGTGTATTAAAAGAACCGTTATGAATGTCCACGATCAAGAGAAGCACATCTTATCGCATACAATTCCTATTCTGAACAGAAGTTCAAGGTTATACGCTTTGACCATTTGTAATAAAGTAGACAACTTAAAATCCAGGCGGCTGTTTTGTTTGTGTATCGATGTGATTGGGTTTGTTTGTTTATAGGTTGTATAGGTATAGAAAGTTTCAATGTTAAACAAATATATATATATATACATATGTATATTTACCTTTCAATTCTTCCCTTATTCGTGAGTTAAATAATTTCGAGACAACCACATATATTTTGCTTCCAATTCGAAAGTAAACTTCGCATTTGCTGCTAAAGACATTAAGTAATTTAATTTAATTTAATAGTTACCTGAAATCGTCGAGCACTGATCAAGAATAGAAGCTAATAGTAACTGACTCCCGGATATGTTTATAGTATTCTTACATTAATATTAGTTTCACCTGGGGCCACTGGCTATCGAGCTGGGCTTGAATAAAGCTTTTACATTTTATTGTTGTTAGCAACTTTCAAGATTGCGTCCACCTACGTGAAGTGTTTTCAAATGCTGTTGCTGTTACTGTCGCCCGACGTTGTCATAACGGAATTTGAATTCAAGCCACCTTCCAATCGGGCAATACGATCGCTTAACCGCCCCACTTACCCATATTTGAAGTTAGTTCCTCGAACTTTGCATTCTGCATGTTGTCGGTTGTTGGTTGTTGGTTATTGGTTGGGTCTGGCCCCTAATCATAAATATGCACATATGTATGTACATAGCCTTATGAGTGCTGTCAGTGATAATTGTCGCAGCTGACTTTAATGATATTAAAAAATAGAAAATAACAAGCAGAATACACTTTCGTTTTTCTGCCCTCCCAACGAGTCTTGCGTATTGAATCCTTTCTCCACTTTTGGTATCGCTTGCCAAAATCAGTTAACAGAAATCTGATGCTCGAATTCAGTTACATTGGAATGAAACATTTTGGCGCAACTTGGAGTTTGCAGGCAGTTACAATACGATTTCGCCACTCCCCGATTGACTTTGTTCTCAAACAAACAAGTGACATATGCACTGGAACTTGTACGAATCTGTGCCTACCACTACTACTACTACTACTACTACTATATGTATATCATAAACACTGGTTAAACCGGATGAATGTTATTTAAGTGCCATACGAATAACTGCTTTTTATTTGACTCTTGGGCATAAATAACATCATCGAAACAGGCAACACATTTTGCATGGGCTAAAATAAGAAGAAAGAGAGAAACCTGACATCAACCAGCTGCAACAGCAACAGTCACAAAACATCATGAATATTGCGAAATATCACGAAAATGAATAAAGTCACAGATCAGAATAAATTAAAAATATCTGCACATAACATACTCGTTCATATATGTATGTATACAATAAATATATAAATACGTTGACCCAAACACCTTTCAGATCGATCAACGCGAAAATCAAACAAAGAAGAAAATCGAAAGTATAAGATGTAAGGGGTTTGTCTCTCCGTCCGTCCGTCTGCTCTGCTGACCAATTTATTCTATTCGGAAGTGATTGGCTAAGATAAACCTGGTTCCCAACTCCCAGCTGACGAATTTATGTGCATAATTATCTTCATATACGAGTCTGCCAACTCTAATGCCGAACCGGTTAATAATTCTATGCGCAAGCATGGAAAAAAAGGAATGCCAGATGCCAGTTTCATATGGGCGAAAGTGATATAAATAGATAAATGATTTTGCGCAACTGACAAAAAAAGCAGTACCTTCTTCGGGCTATTCGGGCTCTCTGCTGCGCTTCCTCTATATAAGGCTTTAAAAGCCCTTTACGAAAGAAAGCTAAAGACAGAGCAGAGCGTGCTTGACCTATATTCGGTGTAGACGGTTTTTACATCGATTAACAGTTCACACTGATCATGAATATATAGTATATGCTTCTGCCGGTTACATACATTATCTGTTTGCACTAAGTTGTAAGAGGTTTCTACTCGAGACTTGAGTTTTTGTACATTTCATAAGCATATTCTAAATGGTTTCTGAGAATTTCATTACGCTCGAATTAAAAACTTGTTATTCAAGAAACAATGGTATGAAATCGAACGCAGCTGCAACGTCTCAGCTGGTGTGTTCACACTAAATTGTTTTGAATTCTCTAAAGGTAGGTAGCGGGTATCGCACAGTCAACTGTGCTGAAAATGCTTGTAGGGCTTAAAATCTCTATGTTGTGGATATGAGTTGTTCAATTGGAATTCAAAATTATAGCTTAAGATTTGTTATTTAAAATGACATTCACAAATTGTTCATATTGTGTTCATAAATTAACTTACTCCCTAGGATAGTTGAATTTTATTTGCTTCAGTTGTTGTGTTTTTCTAAGCAAGATTTTATTGTTTTCATACTGCATCTCATGACATCGAACATAGACGTCCATAGCTTTCATTCCGGTTTTTTGCCCTAAGGTGCCAGAATTATCTAGCGGATCAAACGTTTAAGCAAATTACTGCAATTTGCTAAAGAGAGAATGAATCGTCTCTTCGATTTACCCAATATTGTATATTGAATATTTGCATCTTTTAAATACAATACTCCTTATGTCTCTTACACACATTTGGGTGTTCATTAAGTGAATGGATTTAGCCAGGTTCAGGTTATTGGGTTTCAAATAAAATCCACATACTTGAACTTACTAAAAATGGGCATAATTATAAAAACAGAGATTCGAAAGAGATCAAAATAAGTAAAAGTTGATATATGTATATTTGTTTCTCGTTTCAGTCTGTGGTCCACCGGCGGTGCCTCTTAATGCCAAAGTACGCACCGTGAGCGGAGAAACTGGAATATCAGAGGCGCATTACACATGCGATGCTGGCTATGAGCTGTTTGGCTCGCCAACGGTCAAGTGTGACTCTCGCACCGGCTGGGAACGGGATCTGCCGTTCTGTGGCGTCAATGTGGCTTACCGTAAGCCGGTCAATCAGAGCTCCTACACTCGCAGCGGTCCTGCCAGCTATGCGAACGACGGCAAGCCTGGCAATAAGGTAACCATTGAAATACAGTTAATGTGGCATGTGGGTGTGATAACCCTTTCTGTTTATTATACCCGCTACCCATAGGGTAGAAGGGTATTACATATAACTAAGTGCCAACAGAAAATTTATGTAACAGGCAGAAGGAGGCATCTCCGACCCCATAAAGTATATATATTCTTGATCAGCGCCAACAGCCGAGACGATATAGCCATGTCCGTCTGTCTGTCTGTCTGTCCGTATAAACACCTAGATCTCAAAGACTATAAGACATAGAGACACCAAATTTGGTACATAGGTTCCTGCATTCCTCACGCAGATCAAGTTTTTAAAAGTTGGATGCCACGTCCCCTTTGCCCACAATATGCATAAATCTAGAATAAGTCAAGTTGTTTTTTTTTTTTGGAAATCGCATATAACTCCAAAAGTTATTTGTGCAATGATGTGTAATTTGGTAAGCCATCTGTGCTTAATACTCTTAATATAATTTTGGTAAAAGAAGAACAAAAGTTATTTGTTAAATTATTTATCAAAATAGTTGTGCCCAATGCATATGGACGTTTTAAGTGTGTGAATGACCTAGAGATATCAAATTTGGTGACAGTATTCGTGTAGGTCTTACGGAGATCATGTTTGTTTTAGAATTTAGCCACGCCCCTTTCCGCCTCCAAAAACTGGAAAAGCCGTTATAATAGACCTAGAGCATATTTTTGTATATGCATAATAATAATTATAGTCTCAATGATTCCAGTGAATTTGGTTGAGATCGAATGAAAAACAAGGAAGTTATTACAGAATCAATGTTATATGCAAAATTCCCTTGCAGCTGCTCGCGTTTTGTTTGTGTGACAGTGTGACAAATTTCAGTATATTATTTGGTATATTTTTTGTTAAAATATGTTAAAAAGGGTTGCGGGTATCATTCGGTCGAGCCCTCTCGACTGTAGCTTTCTTACTTGTCTTTTCATTGGCTTTGATTGATTTTGATGTTTGCTGTTTTATTTCAATTGTGCAAAACCCGTTGAGACTATTGACTTAATTAATTCTTATATAATCCATTTCACTGAATTCGATTTCCATTTATCGTCTATTCTTAGCCAAAGAAATTAAGGAAGTTTTAAATTTCTTGACAGCATTAATTGAGTTTCTGTAAACACAATAATCTTAAATCTATAACTTTTGGGATTTGACACGGCATCCCTGTACTGTTAACATTAGTTTTCTTACCGTGAAAACTCTATACAAACTAAAAAGATTGCACCAAGGAAAAAAAGTTCTCATAAAAAATAGGCACCCACTATGGAGTTTTGGCGGTTTGCTTATCGAAGAAAATGTGCATTAATGCAATTAAATCGAAGTAATTTTATAATGGCAATTAAAACTGAAATTTTGAGGTTTATAAAGGCAACTTTGGCATAAATGTTGCTAATAAGCTTAATATATATATGTAGAGGACAGAGCTACAATCGTTACGCGAATTGGTTTTAATTTTATGACAAAGAACAGTTCAATTTAGTAGATAGACAATATTTAAATATATCTTCTTTATTATCTGAATCCGAGTTTGTATTGACCTTATAATGCCAACTAAAAGTTAAGTTTATTGGTAAAGAATATTAAAAGTATCTAATTTGTATTAATTTAAAAGTACCAACATTTTAATTATAAATTCAAATTTGTATTAATTTTACATTGCCAACTGAAAGATAAGCCGTATTAGTCATAAATATTATTTCTTCTTTACTATTCCCCTACAGAACCCCGATGGCCAGGAGTGCTCGGAAACACAGAAGGAACCCTCTCCATGGTGGCGAGTGGACCTTTTAACACCACAAACGGTTCACGTAGTCCGCATCACCACTCGCGGCTGTTGTGGCCATCAACCCCTGCAGGACCTGGAGATTCGGGTTGGCAACAGCAGTGCGGATCTGCAACGGAATCCGCTGTGTGCCTGGTACCCGGGTACTTTGGACGAGGGTGTCGTGAAGACGTTCACGTGTGCGAGGCCATTGGTGGGTCAGTACGTAGCCATTCAATTGGTTGGTGTTGAGGGAAGTCTGAGTCTCTGTGAGGTGGAGACGTTTACCAACGATGAGTTTTCCGTTGACCGTTGTCTGAGTCCCAAAATCGGAGTCGACACCGTGGTGACCACATTCTCCAAGACATGTTACGACTTTCATATCACGAAAGGAGAAAGCTTCGAAAAAGCTCAAGCGATTTGCAAGCAAACAGGTAATTGCTTGTTAGAAAATAAATAAATACATATTCAACAAATCTTAATGGTGTTCATCTCCATCTCTCTGCTACAGGCGGTAACTTGGTTCATGAGTTTCGGGGCGCCACCAGCCAGTACATACTGTCTGAGTTAGAACGCCGAAAATCTGAACTCAAACCCCAATTGGTTTGGATTGGAGCACAAAAAGAGCCCGGCATCACATCGCGCACATGGAAGTGGGTGAATGGTAAGAAATGTCTTTTTATATTAGTCAACGTCAACCAACTCTTTATGGTGACTGTCGCAGCAACGCAAAGTCTTACAGCTTCATTTACTGCCCATGCCTCATTTATGACGTAAGCATCCGCGCAAGTGATCTGAATAGGCAAACTACATTAGTTTGCTCGCCATAACTTGGCTTCAAAAGCAAATTGCGAGTTCAACTTTACGAATCGGAGCACAGCTCGTTTCTGTCCAAGGCTGTGGCGGAAAATTGCCAATATCTGAATGAATGAACTTAAACAGTTGGCAACTATGTATTTCATTGAAGGGATCTGTTAATGCCGAAATGTTATACGATAGCTTCACGGTATTGTTTAAGTTCCTTCCTGGTAGATTTGTAATTTGAATTTTACGAACGAACAATTTGTTATTGTGAATTACCAACTCAACAATGCGATTTGATCATTAGAAATAGAAGTTCAACATTGACATTGGTAATTATGATCGATGAGTAACCACGTTATTCCGTTTCTAGGTGAACTTGTGCAGAAGCCAGCCTGGGGAAAGGATCAGCCGAACAACTATAATGGCGAGCAGAACTGTGTTGTCTTCGATGGCGGTCGTAATTGGCTCTGGAATGATGTGGGCTGCAATCTGGACTATCTTCATTTTATTTGCCAGCACTGTATGTACTTGGCATGGATCCGATCCGATTGTGTCAACTTATCATGAGGTGTTTCTCTAATTTTCTAGCGCCCTTGTCCTGTGGCTCACCGGATGCCCACCAAAACACAACAGTATTGCACAAGAAGTTCACGTTGGGAGAGAAAATCCAATACGAGTGTCCAAAGGGTCATTCGCTGATAGGCTTCGCAGAACGCGAATGCAAGCCAGATGGAGTTTGGAGCGGATCAGCCCCCACCTGTAAATGTAAGTTGCTGCTAATGCAAATAAAAATAAGATATATAAATGCATTAATATAAATCTCGATCTATCAATTGGTGTGAAATGTCACAAAAGTTTCCACGTCCAAATGTTGGTGCCCTGAATATTACAAAAGACTAAATAGTTCAAAGTTTGTCCAGAGTTTTCAAATGATTATTAATCCCGGATTTAAGATAGAGGTGGAAATTTGGATCGTGATCAAATATGATTTACAAATTGCAGTCAGGACAAAGAATTTTTATAACAATTGTGAAGAGCTGCTTCAATTTTACTCTATAGTCTTTTACCATATTATCATATATAGTCTTCATATTATCAAAATGATTTACAGACGTCGACTGTGGAAATTTACCCGATCTGAAGTTCGGATCGATTCATTTGTCAGAGGAACGAACCAGCTACAGCGTTGTGGCGACTTACAGTTGTCACGAGAACTACACGTTGATTGGCAACGAGAACCGAACATGTCAGCTGGAGGGATGGAGTGGAAAGCAGCCGGAATGTTTGGTGGACTGGTGTCCGGATCCCCAGCAAATTACCGGTGGTATTGTGCGGTTCACGGATAAGCGAGCGGGTTCGACAGCAACGTATGTCTGCGAGCCTGGCTATGTCCTTGTAGGCGAGGCGGTGAGTAAATCCATATTCACACTTTGTTTGATTATTTACTTAAATTATTGTTTGATCATATCGATTTGAAGATCATTTCATGCGGACTGGGCGGTGAGTGGTCCAGCAAAACGCCGTCTTGTAGATTTGTGGACTGCGGGGCACCAGCTCGACCTGATCGTGGCATATCTATTCTGGTAAACGGCACCACAACTGTCGACTCAATTGTCAAGTATGAATGCGACGACGATCATTGGCTGGACGGGCCATCGGAGTTGTATTGCACCAGAGATGGCAAGTGGTCGGGCGAAGCGCCCATTTGTGAGCTGGTCACGTGTGAGACTCCTCAAGTGCCGGCCGGTTCCTTTGTCATTGGGTACGACTATAATGTGCACTCGAAAATCCAATATAACTGCGATCCTGGCCATATAATGCACGGCACCCCAGTCCTTGAGTGCTTGGACTCCGGCGATTGGAGTTCCGATGCGCCTTTCTGTGAATGTAAGTTATAATCATGATACTGATCTTTATAAAATAAAACTCAGAGATTATCCCAGTTTTCGAGTTCCATTTTTTGCTTAAATAAATATAATGATTAGGTTGATGAAAATACAAAACACTAAATTATGCTTAAGAAACAGCATTAAACTCACAATATGAATTTTAATAACGTTCCAAAATCAAATATTAGTTTAAAATTGTTGTAGTTTTTACAAAAACCTTAATTTTTTAATATCCCAATATTCATAAATTGCGTTACATTTAAATGAATCTTTTTCAGATATCGACTGTGGCCCCACATTGCCCATACCATATGGTAGTATTAAGTACGTGTCAAACACAACCTACGTT
The DNA here is from genome assembly GCA_035047365.1 of Drosophila ustulata. Lineage (NCBI taxonomy): Eukaryota > Metazoa > Arthropoda > Insecta > Diptera > Drosophilidae > Drosophila > Drosophila ustulata. The sequence goes on from JAWNPT010000095.1 coordinate 1,600,478, forward strand.
GGATCCGAGGTTGTATTTAGCTGCACACAATCTCACAAACTGAGCGGAGTTGTCAAACGCAAATGCCTGGAATCGGGCACTTGGAGCGATGCCCCGCCCAAATGTGAAGGTATGGCTGTAAATCTCTCTTGGGCTCATTTGATTTCAATTCACTTAATGGGCACAATGAAATAATCCTTTAGAAATTCGCTGTCATGAGCCATTGCTGCCATCCCATAGCCTTCTGTCGGTCACTGGCAACGATCGCATGTATGGACGCACTCTGATACGCACCGCAGAATCCATTCAGAATCCGGCACAAACATACAAGTAAGTTGGCTTTTAAAAATATATACTATTGTATTATTTGTATCATACAACAAGCAACAGTATATCATACATTTTAAAACAATTCTCATTCTTATTATCATAATATATCGGACATTTTTAATTTACTTAAAATGTATGTATGTAATTCCTGTTAGTATATTGAAAGTAAATCGATAAAATTAGTATTTATATTTAAGGCAAGTAAGAAAGCTACAGTCGAGAGTGCTCGACCGTATGATACCCGCAACCTATTTGAACAAAAAATATACCAAAGAAACATACTGCAATTTGATATGAAGTGAATTTTGACTATAAAATTGATTCTTTAATAACTTCCATGTTTTTCATTCGATCTCAACCAAATTCACAGAAATCATTGAGCCTATAATTATTATTTTGCATACCAGAATGTTCTTGGTCCATTATTACTGCTTTTCCAGTTTTCGGGGGCGGATGTACACCTAGATCTCAGAGACTATAAGATCTAAAGATGCCAAATTTGGTACATAGGTTCCTGTATTTATTACGCCGATCAAGTTTATTTCGAATCGTGGAAAAGTTCTTAGTGTAATTATGGCCAATTTATACTCTTAATATACCCTGTAATTTTGGTAAAACACTGAGTAGTAGAACAAAAGTTATTTGGTAAATGATTTATCAAAAATGATTTATCAAATGCAAGTGGACGTTTTTAGTGTGTGAATGAGCTAGAGATATCAAACTTGGTGACTACTCGTGGAGGTATTACGCATATCAAGTTTGTTTTAGATTTTGTTGTACAAATCTCATTTAAGTATTTTGTATTCCTTCGAAATGGGTATCTGGTATCTTGCCTCTCGACTGTAGCTTTCTTACTTATTTTTAATTGATTTACGCTCGTCATTGAAAAGATGTACTGTTGTCAAATCAATGCTAAACTCAAGAATGGAAATGCGAATAAATTATGAATTACAAATTTCAAAACATAAATTGTGCATTACAGAATTGGAGCCTTGGCGAAGTATCGCTGCGAGCGTGGCTACAAAATGGTAGGCGAGGCGCTGGCCACGTGCACGGACAACGGACAGTGGAGCGGCGTGATTCCGGAATGTGTTTGTGAGTACATAAATAGTGGTGCTGAAAATCTTGAATTTGACACGCTTTATTTCCTGTGCGATTAGATGTGGAGTGTGGAACGCCTGAGAACATAGTCGACGGCAAAGTGACGCTGGCCACAAACGCCACCTACTATGGAGCCGCAGTGCTCTATGAATGCAACGTCAACTTCAAGCTCAACGGCGTCTCGCGCCGCCTGTGCACGGAGCACGGCAACTGGAGCCATGAGGCTCCAAAGTGCACCGAGGTCGTGTGCGATACGCCAACTTTGAGTGACAGTCTGCTGGTGGAGGCGGGAACTCGGGCAGTTGGTTCGATGGCTACTTTCAGCTGTGCCAAGGGACGGATTTTGGTTGGCAACGACACGCGCATCTGCCAGAAGAGCGGCAAGTGGACGGGCAAAAGCCCGAGCTGCAGACGTAGGTGTTGAATGTTATAAATATCCAGTTGGTATATTCATTTTGTCGTTTCGTTGCGTTAGCCGTTGACTGCGGACGACCCTTGGCCATTGACAACGGTCGCGTTATTGTGGTCAATGATTCAACTCTGTACGGTGGCTCTGCCGAATACCATTGCATTCCCAACTACAATCGCATTGGGCAATATCTGCGGAAGTGCACAGAGGACGGTGCCTGGAGTGGCAAACAGCCGCACTGTGAACTGGCCACCGTGGAGGGGCAGGAGAGTTCCGAGTTGGGCACTGGCGTGGGCATTGGTGCCACAATCATTATAATGCTGCTTGTGGTCGTGGGTCTCATTTTCCTGTATCGCAACAAGGCACGACCGGTTAAGAACACCGAAAACATTCAGGCAGCTGAGACGAAGGATGAGCGCAATGCTGCCGTCATGTCGTACTCCACCCTCGAGGCGAACAATCGCATGAATACGTACAACAACAATTCAACGGCGACTTTCAACACATTCCAAGGAGGCTCGGCGGGAGGACGAAGTGCCAGCAATAACAATAATAATACCGATAGTGAACAAATCAATAACCGTTCCGGTAAGCCATTTGAATTGGTAGTTCGTACTACATATGTATGTGCAATAATACATAAAATACATACTTTCAGAAAACATTTACGACCAAATACCAAATGAACAGTTTTACGATGCACCCTACGAGATGCGAACGAACGATGAGGTCTATGAACCCGAACCAGTATCCAGCAATGTGATCACAATAAATGGCATCTCTGTGCGATGAAAAGTTGCAAGAAGAATTGCAAGCACACGTGTCTTAGCGTATAAAGAGAACATGAATACCTGACGATGTGTCCAGTTAATTGATTAAGCGATCAATGTTAATTTGTGTTTATAAATGTGTATAGTAATTTTAGAATGGACATAAGTAATTCGTAGTTAAAGCAACAAATTATCGCCAGCTGTCCACGCTTCATACTCCCATACGATGTGTATTCACATGTGTACATAGGTGCATTCATTTACAACACACATACATATGTACATATATAGAGAATTTCGACTACATATTCATATGCCAAAATACTAATCGTAGATAAATATGTATGTACATATGTACACGTATGCATACACACGCGTATAATGATTGAGTGTGCACTAGTATGATCACGTACTGATTTCTTACAAAAAACAAAAACCAACTCCTTTTTTAAATGTTTAACATGGAAATTAAGTCACGCGGCCACTAAATTAAAACAGAAATTAGAGCACGATTTCCGTTCCATGTTTTCTTCCTTTTTTTTTTCTTAATTATTATGTATTATATAAAATGTGTATGTATGTATAATCAGAATGTAATATTTTGTTATGCAATGTGTAAGTACTCGTTAATTTTTAAGTAAAAACAACATGTTCTACTTAAATAAATATGTGGTTAACTAATTTATTATGATTAACATAAACTGAGAGTATTTATTCATTCACATATGAAATGTTTGTTTTTCCTATGATTTTGGAATTCGCTCGCGAATGATCAAAATGTGCTGATTATTCCCACTACCCATAGGCCGGAATTCAAATACCGGGAAGAAAGAGGCATCTTCGACCCCAAAAAGTATGTGTCTTCTTGATCAGTGTCAACAGCCGAGAATATATACATATCCATATGTATAACCTTGTCTGCTTGTCGGTGTGAATATCCGGATCTCAGAGACTTTGAGAGCTAGAGAACAGAACTCGTTTATGTCTTCGCAGACCCCATACATATATGTGCATATATAATTCTTATCAGCGTCAACAGCCGAGAGGATATAGCCATGTCTGTCTGTCTGTATGAAATCCCAGATCTCAGGGACTATGAGGCCAAGGGATATCAAGCATTGCTCTTGCATGTCTTAAGCAGAGCAAGTTTTGTTTTGGATTTTTACTACTTTCCTTTCCGCCCCCTCAAATCGAATACAAGCCGAATTTTGTTAGGCATAATAATAACTACAGTCTCAACGATTCCTGATACATTATTAGGGAGTTATTCAAGAAACAACTTTGTAGTGTAAAAATCCGATGCAGCTGCGTGGACGTTGTTTTGTTTTGTAGACAGGGAGACCATGTCCGCTATTTTATGGATTTCTTTCAAATATATACTTGTTTTAATTACAATTCAGATATTATGATAGCTTATCAAGCCCAGAGTACTTATTTTAAACGGTACACAACATTTCATTGGCAACTCTTTTTCGTATTCTTAAAGAATGTGTGGCGAGTATCAACTGTACCCGACTGCAAGTAAATAAATTACTTACAGGAACCATTGCCTCATATACTCACAATCTTTAATATCAACTAACCCTGTAATTTATAATGCGAAATAAAGGGCATCAGTGAGTCGAGCATTCTTCTTTCATTAATTCCCCGAAGTAATGTGGGTCGAATGCCAACTGTTTGATCAATAGTTCCTTGAAAAATGTGTTGCCTAGCATAAGCAGAAGTGGATTGTACAAATTCAGTTTTTAAATTACATTATGCAACAATTTGTACAAATTTTGGTCATTCTATCAAAATTTTAATATCAAAGATTTGGATTTTAAATTGCAAACTGATGAGTCGAATTATAAACTAAACAAAACAATGGCCAGGGAGAGGAGGAGCCCAACAATTACAGACTGATATCAGGACCGACGAAGAATTTGAAAAATTCTTAGCTCGCCCTGGATTGTTACGTAATATTAATAATTTTATCCGAAATACGATTGCAGTAGGTAACTTAACTTGCAATAATATTTGCAGTTTTGGAAGTGTATTCTGAATGGTGTGGCCCATGTCTTGGACTACTTGGCACTTTGCGACGAGTCAAACTTGAAATGGGTGGCGACAGCTTGCATTTAGCAACAGTATGTAGTAACGAATTGATAATTTTCATCGACTTCCTAATGGCATTCGCAACTTTAGTGCAGAGCAGATACTATAACGCCTTTACGACGTTTCTACAAAAAGAGTGAACCAACATGGCTGTTTGCTACAGTAAGGCCATAATATCGAATTTATATTTTATACCCGGTATCAAAGAGTAGATCATTCATATGAGTATAATTAACATAAACCCAGACAGATGCTTAGCTAGAATTTTTGTTGTTTAGCCTTAAAAACAGTTATTTTCTCTAAGCAATCGAGAGTTTACTATATCACATGGAATATATCATATTGTGAACGTAAGTTTATTTTGTTGGACGTTGACGTATGTACATTGTATGTATGTACAAAAAAAAAAACGCGGATAGCATAAAATAGAATACAGGATAGGACATAAGAAATACATAAATTTTTTTAATTTATTACTATAAGCTAAATTAGGTCTAATTATTAATTAAATAGGTTAGTAGTAAAGTTTTAAGATTAAAAGCAGTGTTAGCGCTAGAAAATACATGAAAAAATCTATTATAGTTATAACATAATACTCTAAAAGGGTCATGCAATGCAAAATTAGATCTACATAGGGGGAGAGCAAGCGGGATGTAACTACGGGTTAGTCTAGATGGAACGGAAAAGGTTAGTCGCGATATTAATTCTGAAGAGTCAATATCACCATTAATAAGATTAAAACTAAATAAAATACCAAGCATTATTCTACGGTTAGTTAGAGAAGGAAGGTTAATTAAAAGAAGTCTACTACTATATGACGGCAAAAATCAGTGAGGTTCACACAAAGTCTCTTTGCACGGGATTAACGACTTTGGTCCTTCATCATAATATTTTACTTTGTTGGTACCGGGTATCTCAAAGTTGGGCTCAGCCAACTATACCTCTTACAGCTCGTAGGCCGAGCTTTTAAAAAAAATAAAACTACCTCGGATGCTAATTGTTGAGCGTGCATTTAGCAATCTTAAGTGTATCCTCATAACATTTTTATCGATTTAGAATGGTAGGGCTGTTAATCTGTTTTTTGGAACTGACGCCCCAAAGTTAGTCGACCTAATTGTAAAGGAACTGGAAAAGGCGTCGTCAAACGCGCCACGAACAACCTATCAGATTGGAGAGCTTCAGCCCATCGAAGCAGAAAGTTTACGCATCAAAACGGAGGCAATTCAAAAAGCTGAACGAATTGAGTCTGAAAAGCAACAGAAGAAGAGAGTCGATTATTTGAATCATTGTACCGATATCATAATGGAGAACTTGCCGGATATAGGTGTGACTGTGTTTGGGCCGCAAGTATCTCGGGACATGTTTAAAAAGCTTTCGGAACCGGCCGAGCATCTCAAAATGCAATGCAAAGATCGAAAGTATCTTGAAGTGTCTACAGCAGACTTCGAGATTGCTAACTATGCTTGCAAGAATCCATTATCTCCCGATGTTATCGAGATATTGAATGGCAAAGAGTTACTTATGTGCTTCTGGAAGATAGACGAGGCTTCTGGGACAATAACTAATGTGCTATCCCAATATGCCCACGAACTCACAAAGGAGAGAGTTGCACCACCCGATGACGAGATTAACGTACCGCATCCTATTCCTCCCATTTTAACGCCAATAAAGGTTAAATTCGAAGTAGAAGTGGAAGGTATGTACATATATAAACATATCTTGTTTGCCCGATTCCAAAGGGTACTCGCATTTCGATTCAATATGTGAGATAAGTACATATTTTTTGTACAATATTTTTATAATTTATTTGCATAGTTAATGTTGGAAAGGTTTTTGGCTGCCAATTAAAATGCATTATTATGAAATATTTAAAATCGCATATATATTTATGTATATTTGTTTTTTCTCTGTTCTAATCGTTCTGTTTTCCTCTAGATGGTGAAGTATGGGTAGATGAAATTAGTTCCGAAGAGGAGGCCAGAAAAGCGGCCGAGAGAAAGCTTGCTGAAAAGAAGTCCGCTACTCGAATGCACGACGAGACTCGTAAGGATCATGAGGGCGCTGAAGACGACGACGAGGAAGAGGGCAGCGAAGAAGAGGAGGCCGTGCATGCCACACTGCCAGCAATGCCCAGCATGGCATTCGACCTTGACTTGGGTCTGGACGATGTTGTTGTTAGCGAGGAAGAAATGGTGGAGGAGGAAGAGGAGGCACCGAAACCATTAACACGCACAAAGCGTGTGAAGATTCCGCCAATTTGGGTGGCCAACAACCGTCGCACCCACGCTGCCTTGATCTATGTGTTCTTCCGCGGCCAAACTAGTGGATTCTTGCCACCTGATCCCCCACCGGAGCCACCTCACATTGTCATGGCATTTGAAGCATATAAACGGGACGATATCATGGAAGTTGTCGAGGGTGTCAAGGAGGATGTGCCTCTATATGGATTCTTCACCAACGATTCTCCTGCTGAAGCTAAGCTGATCACAAACTCCATTTACAAATATGATGAGCTAAAGGAGCCAACAATGTAGGTTACAACTTGTGGGTTTTCCCGTCTAATTGCAATACTAACTTCAATATTGGTATTATTATATTTCAGAACCGATCGATTTGTGCTTAAGGTCAACAAAGTGCAATCCTACACAATGCTATCGTTGGTACAATTCGAGCCAACATATTGCAGTAACGATGTTAAGATCGGTCGCTTGGACGCACTCAAATTCTTCCCAGAGGATTATAGGACCGACGAAGAAATTCCGGTTAATGAGCCCACAAAGCCAAAGAAGGTAAAAGCAACAAAGTATGCACAATTTCTAAATATAATCCAATGTTCCTTATTGATCCACAGAAGAAGAAGGCGGCGGCCGCTGCCGGGGCAGACGAACGAGGATCTCGAAAGGGGTCTGCGTTACAACGCAAGATAACAGAGGCCCCAGCTGAGCCAGCCACCGAGGAAGTGCCCAAGCAGGCAGAAGGTGTAGCGCCACCGGGCGAGGCGCCAACGACGACCGAAGCTCCACCTGCAGCCGATGCAGCTGCTGCAGAAGCACCCGCGGAAGCAGCTCCAGCAGCTGGCGAAGCTGCCCCAACAGAGCCACCGAAAGAGCAAGCTGCCCCAGCTGAGCAAGTGGAAGCGCCTGCTGCTCCTGCTCCGGCTGAGGAAGCCGCCGCTCCTGCGGCACCTGAACCGGCTCCAGTGGAATAGTAATTCCAGTAATTTATCTCCTTTTCTTTTAGTATAACTAAATTGGAATTGAAATAGATTAAATTATGTTTGTGAACATACAATGTAGAAATAAAATTAAATGTACTTCCTTATTACACCAATTGAAATCAGAAGAGAAATGTAAGTAAAAAAACAGCTGATTGCGTAGAGTTGCAACGCTGCCAAAATGTTAGTTTGCAAATGCCAGGGTTTCGGGAAACTTTAATTATTCAATATAAATTGAAATTAAATATAGCAAACCCCTTGAACAAGGGACATTTAAGAGTAATTAACTATTTGTTAACAAAAATGAATAAGGTTTATGCTCTCCAAACGAAGAAGCAAAAATAATATTTGCTATATTATAACAATATTAATGCATATTAGATTGCAACCATAAGTTCTGTATCCTGGAATAAATATGACATGCTTAATGAAATATTTATTGTATTAATTTATTAAATTTATTTGGACGTCCCTCATTGTTATCAGCTGTTGCATTGACACGGATGTACTTCACATAAAAACGCTTTAAAAAGAAATTCGGAAATAATCAGAGGGAAAAACTGCACTCTAAAACGTAAACAAAAACACATTTTTCATTATTCAAATGTTTTTTTTATATGTACATATTATATGGATAAATCGTAATAAACTGCAAGCGACTGGCAAGTGAATGTGGAACCAAAGCAGAGCAATTCGCATAGATGACGTGATGATGAAATTGTATTTTACAACCATAATACTTATATGCTGTGAGCAATTTGCTAAAACCATTGCCCAAGGTATGCCAATCAGTCCGTGCCCAAAAATGTTTCAGTATAGATTCGATGGTGTTGAGTGGTTTGGCCTAATTGCCGTACGGAATCCCGAAGTACACGGTCTCCAGCTTCGGGTGATTCTCTCAATGCGCGGCAAGCCAACGACTGTGAGTAGAAGGCGATTCCATTGATTTTCCTCTTTCAAGAATAACAAGTCTATTTGCAGAATTATCTTGGCGAAATTGAACTGCTTTCTCGTGGCCAGTTCACAAGTAATGCACCAGTTTTTTACAAAATTCGATTTCCCAAACATCATTTTCCTCCAAAACTGGTCCTCATATCAACAAACAATCGAGTTATTTGTTTTGGATCAGCCGGTATGTAAAAATTATGACGTGAACAATAAACAATATACCATAAGGGTACATATGTACTTTATTTTTTCAGATCACAGCATTTTTATGACTCAAATTCAACTGGAGCATACACGAAAACTTTCATTCATACCCGATAAGAAATCATCAAGTCTGATTGTTCCTGCAGGGGGGAATTTGGAATCCGTAATGGCAGTTGGTAAGGAGATGCCAGCAAATCATGAGTTTGGCTCTAAGCAACTGCCGCACATCCAGTTTAAGAAGTATGCATCTGGATTGTGGTCGGTTTTCAGTACAATTTTAGTTCTTAGACAATATGCCAAAGAAATGCAAATTTCTTTAAGCGATCAAATAATCAGCAATTTAGATAAAACCATTTGAAAAAAAGGAGAGATAATAGTAGATAGATAGATACCTTAACATAATGTGAGAGGCGGAAGAAGGTGGGCTAAATTATAAAACAAACGTGATTAGGATGCAACACTATGAAGTACTTCTCTCTTACTCTCTGAGATTTAGGGGTCTATACGGATAAACGCACAGACACTATCACCTGAACTGATGACGCTAATTTACAATTTACATAAGTACTTTATGCCGTCGAGTGTGTACTTTGGCGGAATACATAAATATTGGGTACACATAAAATTATAAAAACCGTCTGTTGTTTAAATTAAATCAGTCAAATCGTAATGCAAAATATTGGTCTTGAGTATTTAAATAACCGAAGAATTACTAAGTAAAACAATCCCGATTTTTCAATCACCAATACAATGTTTATTCGTGCTGTAAATATCGCAATGCTCTATCTATTGCAGAAAGCCATTTCACGCGCCAGGAGAAACTTGCGGCAAGATTGATAAAAGTCTTGACTTTCGATTACCCAAAAGTGATTTGAATGATGAGACTAGATTCAGCTCAGCAAGCGCTGGTGATGCAAATCCGTCTCCAATTTTCGTCTCGCCCGGCGATTACGACAACTATGATGGTGTAAGCGTTTTGGATGAGGTCGAGGTGGATGAGGACGACTCGGTAATATTTATTGATGGCCAAACCACGATGACAACTAGCAACACTCTGCCATCGCTAACACGTGGCGCTTGGCCCTGGTTAGCGGCAATATATGTGAATAATATTACATCGCTAGATTTTCAATGTTGTGGCACGCTTGTTTCGTCACGTGTTGTTATCAGCTCGGCACATTGCTTTCAAATGTTCAAGCATCGTTTGACGGCCAATGAGGTGCTTGTATTTCTGGGGAGACATAATCTAAAAAACTGGAACGAGGATGGCTCTTTGGCAGCTCCCGTCGATAGCATCTACATACACTCCGACTACAATCAACAGATCAGTGACTACGACGCGGATATTGCTGTCCTCATACTCAAGGATGAAGTGCGGTAATTCTATTTATGCCAAGTGTTGATAGTACTTATGCCATGCTTTTATTGATATATTTTCCCCATTTTTTAACCAGATTCAACGCATTCATACAACCAGTCTGTCTATGGTCGGGCTCCAGCAAGACAGAATATATTGTGGGCGAGCATGGTATTGTGATAGGCTGGAGTTTTGACAGAACAACAAAAAATGCAACAAAACAGAATTCCAAATTGACAGAATCATCAAGCGATGCTGATGCTAACAATAGCAAACCAAAGGTTCTAAAAGCACCCATCGTTTCTAATGAGGTCTGCGTCAAGGCGAACGCCGACTTCAAAAGCCTTTTGTCCAGCCGGACTTTCTGCGCCGGCATCCTGGTGGACACCAGTACTCAGAGGCAAGGTGGACGTGCCATACATACTGGCATATCGGGAGCCGGGTTGATGATCATGAAGAACAATCGCTGGATGCTGCGCGGTACTGTTTCAGCCGCATTAGCATCATCCGGACCGAGTGGCAACAACAACGGCGACGACTCTGGGCGTTGTTGTGGTGGTCAATATCTGATTTATGCAGACGTTGCAAAGTTCATAGATTGGATAATGGCCTTTATTATTTAGTGTCAAGTTATCTCGTATTCAAATGTGAATTGAATTTTAATTATATACTACGTATGTGCTGTGATAACTTACGATAGGTACGCTACTCTATTTGAATAATTTTTTTGCTGAAATAATTCTAAGCTACCTACCTACGATTACAAAGTTGCGGATTTATGTGTATTTTTATTGCAGTGCCTACCATAAACTAATGCTTAACTTATTTTAAATTGCTTTTATGACAGACCCATGATCATGGCTCTAGCCCAATACAGTCGACTACCTAACGAGATTAGTTTGTAGTTTGGTTGGGATTTATCCTTTTGCGGTTTACCTGACTTACCCGACGTTACTGCTTCCTTTTCCTATAAAGATCAGATGCGTTTGGGCGCATTGCATCATTATCGAGTGAGTCTTCGTTCAGAATGCTGCATTTTGCTGTGCTGCTGCTAATCACTGTTGCGCTTGCAACCGCCAACGATGATGGATGCAACGAGATGGTCTGCGGTTCGGTGGTCTCAAAGTGCTTACTCACGCAGAGCTGTCAATGTAGGCTCAATGATTGCCACTGCTGCAAGGACTGTCACAATTGCCTGGGCGAGCTATACACGGAGTGCTGTGGTTGTCTCGATATGTGCCCCAAGCACAAGGATGTTCAGAGCGCGATGACACCCAGATCGGAGATAGGCGATGTCGATGGCGTACCCGAATTGTTCGACACCCTGACTGCTGAGGACGACGATCAATGGTCCACCATTCGCATGCCCATGCGAGCGGGCGTTAAGCATCGTCTGGAAGGCGGTTCTGACGCTTTCAATGAACCCGAAGGTAACGAGGGCGGCAACTGCACCGTCATTTATGTCAACACCTGTGTGCGGTCCAACAAGTGCAAGGAGCAATGCGAGAGCATGGGGGCCAATAGCTATCGCTGGTTCCACGACGGTTGCTGCGAATGTGTGGGCGCCCTGTGTATCAACTATGGCATCAATGAGAGCCGCTGCACCGAGTGCCCGGAGGATCAGGATGATCTACTTACTGATGATACTGGTCATATGGATGCTGAGCAGGATCTGGAGCGCCTGTTTGGCTTTGAGGACGACGTGCCAAATGATATGTGGGACTATGGAGAGACCGATGATATGATCTAGATCTAGATAGCAAATGACTAAAGTAGTAAACTGTAAATATTTATGTAAGTTAATTTGTTTGTATAAAGTGCTTGTGAATAAAAAACTGGATTAGTTAAATTGGTAAAGTATCAAGTGCGTCTAAACTTTGGGATATTATTAATCCAATTTTCGCCAGCCCACCTGTTTACCACTTGCTTAGAAAACAAATATGGTTCATGAGTTCTATAAATGGTCAAAAATAAATGATTATTGGTTTTGCAACTTGACCAATAATCATTATTTTATGTAGCAGAAAAGCAATATCAAGGAAGAATGACAATTATTTGCGACTTTTTATACCCGCTACCCATAGGGTAGAAGGGTATTACATATAACTTAGTGCCAACAGAAAAGGTATGTAACAGGCAGAAGGAGGCATCTCCGACCCCATAAAGTATATATATTCTTGATCAGTGTCAACAGCCGAGACGATATAGCCACGCCCGTCTGTCTGTCTGTATGAACACCTAGATCTCAGAGACTATAAGAGCTAGAGCTACGAAATTTGGTAACAGTACTCCTATAGGTCCTACGCAGATCAAGTTTGTTTTAGATTTTTGCCACGTCCCTTTCCGCCCCCAAAATATCATTTAAGTTACAAGAAATATTCAAAATATATTTATTCTACCATAAGTTAATGAATAATTTCGTTATTTGCGCACCATGTTTGTTTATACGTGATACCATAAGAAAGCCGTAACTCCATTTCGAACATAACGGTCAAACATATTTCATACATAGTGTGGCAGTATTTTATTATCGAGTGCTATCGAGCTTTCGCAAGCTTTATCTTAAATACCAGAAACTCAATAAGTATTGAAATGTGATCTGGGTAAATTGAAGGCAAGGACATTAAAAAAAAGAGAATTATTTTCGTTCCCCATGTTAATACTTTTCAAACATTAGATTTTTACATTTATAAAGCATTTGGGATTATCGCAAAATTCACAGTTTAAAGAAATTTTTTAATTATCATCAAACGCCTTCTCTGCTTTGTTTGAAATATGTATGTATATATTTATTACTATCAACTTTTTGTTTTAAATATTATTTTTGTGGGCAGAGCCCAAATTTTATATGGGTACTTGATAATTCAATTTATGTCTCCTTATTGTGGCGGAAAGTATAAATAGCTGATTTAACAATTCGAACATAATGCTATGTACAGGTATAGCATCACGACATAGAAAAAATTTAGTCTTTAACTGGTTTACGGGTATCTAAATGATATATCTTAACATATCTCCAGACCATACAATAATATTTATGAAAATTACAAGCAAAAATAAAATAAGACGATGATAATAAATGGTATAGAAGATTGTTAATTTTGCCCTAGAATTATAGAATACTGGTTAGAATTGCGAGTTTTAGAATGTTGATTAAAAAAGGAAAAAAATTGAGGGCAACCTACAGGTAAAAGGGTATTATAACTTTAATATGTATAATCCAAATTATCCTTGAAATTTTGGTTGTGTTCGAATAGAAATAGAAGTTATTCAAGAAAAACTTTCATTGGCCAAAAAAAAAGATGCCAATGCTCGCGCTTTGTTCGTTTTTTAACAGTTTGAATATATGTGGAATATTCTGCATTGTGTCACGTAAATATATTTATAAAAAATATTATATGATCATAAAAGTTTTGTATTCTTTCAAAACTGGTAACTTGCTAACTTTATTTTGATTATATTTGTATTTTGATAGATATGTCTTTTAATTGAAGGAAGTTTTTCATTAGACCATTGACAATTTCAGTTAACTGTAACATAACAAAAAATTAATTAAGAAAGTTCAATATTCTATTCAGGAGGAGCTTAACCCCATCCAGATCCTGATCAGGATCCTACTTGTGATAGTTAAATCTTATAGAAAAATTTGCAAAATTCAAGAGTAAAACAAAGTGCATAAAAAATATATAATTACGGGAATTAATAATAGTGAATACCGGCTAAGAGCTGCAAATTATAATTTGTATTAAAATTTCTGCATGAATTAAAAACAGAGCAAGTTTAAATGTAAAATACATTGTCCTGTTAGCAATGTGGCCGCTTTATCAGATGACGTAGGGAAGGATAAATTCCGGTTGGGTTGTCCTTTTTCTAACAGCCACAAAAAAAATTGGTTTATTATTTTTTTAACTTTAACACTGGCCAATATTAATTTTTTTTAAATGTCCCATTCTCAAAACAACAACATTTTCATTGATCTCATTTTTGTTTTTTTTATTTTAAGTCATTATGTTTTTGTTTTTTTCCTTATTGTATTGTAGCAAATTAGAATTACTGTATTCCTTCATTTTTAATAGAAGGATTTTAAAAAACCCAGCCTTATTGCATAACCGAATTTTGTAAACGTTATTGAGTATATCTTAGATTTCACCGCCTCGGCTTTGCTTTGATGGATCAATTTGTCATGACAAACACTTTTATATGTATAGTTTGAGTTTCGAAAACACCCTTTCTACGTTTGATCTACGATTGTAGCTTACATTTCCATATTAATTCGTTTTGTCTGAAAATTAAATTAAATTAATTAATTAATTAAATTCCTTATTGTTTTGGCTTGGTTGCTTTCTCTAAAATATTCAATAATAATCTTAAGTATATGGAATTTTAAAGGTTCATTTTTTCGATTTGTTTTTAAGTGAGCTGTAGTTAATTTGTACATTGCTAATGCATGCACAATCCTGTTCACCTTAAAGGTGCATGCTTTGCGCATATGCTGGATACTATCAAGCACGTCATCATCATCAGCTATCGCTGCTAGCGCAATTAGCCACGTACTTAAAAGTCTATGTACATGCGCATATCTGGCATCTATCTACTCGTGGCTAGCTGAGGCACAGCAGAGCAGCGTTTGTAAAGTTGGCAAGTTGCTTTCTAGCATACTCGTATCAGTTTTGGTCAAAAGGTGTCTGCGAGTGTAACAGCAACAGCAGCAGCAGCCACATGCTTCTGAGTAAACACCTTCAAAAGGCTTCATATATGAGTTGCAAGTCGGAAGTTGAAGTTAAATCTAATGGACTCCAATTATTCTACAATCGAATTCGAGTTGTGCGTGTTTAACGAAAAGTGATAGGGAACAAGTTTTGTCGGAAAAAAATGTGCGTAGCAGTCAGATATATCTCGATATTGCCCTATTTGGCTGTATGTCTGTCAGAACCTGGATTTCAACAAATATAAGCGATGGAGACACTTTAGATTTTTTATGTGTCGCTTCAATTGTATAATTCCAGCAACCACAATCCTTTTTGGTTCCAAGCCCATACCGTATATGTTATATGTTCAAAATGAAATTATTCCATTCGATTAACCATTTCAAGGCTTGCGTGGTTTTCCTAAAAATAAAATAGTTAATCTAGGACTTTAATGAAATAATATAGACATTCAATTGGCAATTATTTTTTGTTTGTTTTTTGCAACTACATAGTTTAGCGTCATTTTAATATGATTGATCATTAACAAGTTATTTAAGAACAGTTGCCCAAAGTAATGTATCCCATACTTAATGGCTTTCAATATTGCAACAAAATTGACTTGAACACATTTTTGTACAATTTTTTTTTAAATGTGTACTTATTTCGATAAAAGTGTACCGAATAATTAAAACAATATGGAATTATGCCGTTATCTATATCTTATAAAATAAACATATATAATTAAATGCTTTATAGTGCGACATCACAACAAAAAGTTTCGAATAACGATAATATAAATCACAAATATGCATCAAAAATGTACTTTTTGGGAAAAAACAGCTGCAATATACCAACGAAGCAAAAATGAATCGCATTTTGTATAAATGTACCGAAGGCGGCAATTACGACTGCAAATATAACATGGTAGATGTAACGCGAAATTTTATGAAGGTGGACGAACCCATCAAGTTTGGTACGTCAAAATATTGTGACCGATCTCGGAAAAAGCTCCTGAAATAACGGTAACAATAAGCAGTACGTTAAAACTATTTTTGTTCGCACAGTTGGATAATACAAAATGTGTATTCTATTCTATTATCAGGATGCTGCGTGGAGTGGGAGTTCGACGCAGAAGAGGCTCGTCACCGATGACGCGCTTAACAAATTCGAATATATTTAGCTTGGATGACAACATTGCTATCATTGGAGATGGCATCACCAGATGCAGAGCACCCTCCTCCGACCCGCCACCGACTGCCAAGCTTAAATACGTAGCTGCAAGCAAAGGCAATGAGATATTTCCATTAGTTCAAACACGTCTTAACTTGGGTGATATAATGTAAGTATTCGAAAATATTTCTGGTTACACA
Source organism: Drosophila ustulata (assembly GCA_035047365.1). Taxonomy (NCBI): domain Eukaryota; kingdom Metazoa; phylum Arthropoda; class Insecta; order Diptera; family Drosophilidae; genus Drosophila; species Drosophila ustulata. The sequence goes on from JAWNPT010000095.1 coordinate 1,616,942, forward strand.
TAACCACATTCTTGTTTCGAATTAAAAGAGAGATTAAGTTGGAGATTGGTCATATCAAACAAATTGAAGATAAATATGGTTCAGTGCTTTTTGATAAAGTAGTCTTGAACTCAAAAATAACATTTTGTGTTCAAAAACAATTTTGTCAACCAAACGGTACTACATGTTTTGAATTTGTTTTTAATTCATTTGGTCTAAATCTCAGCTTCGGTTCGGTTTTGATTTCATCTCGATAAAAAATGTTTGGGCAAGTATAAATATATCCGGGGCAAGTTGATAAAAGTTGGTATATTTGGATTCCCATTTATAAATATGTGCTGTACAAATTATCTCCAACGCAAGTTGACCAAAGTTGGCATAATTGGCAAACATATACATATAAGCATGCTATGCATTTTGATACTTGACGAATATTAAAACTTAATATTATTTGATGCGATGACTGTAATTCAATGTACATACATAAATACTAAATATGCAGTTTGCAATATTCAATTATAACCTTATTTAAATTAAACCTTCTTGCTGAAGTTTTACGCCACTCGCACCCAGATGGCGCTTCGAAAAATGCAGCCCTGACTGAATACGATGAATACATCGATAAGAGTTGTCAAACTTTTTTTTTCTACATATTATCGTGTAGTGCTAAGACAGCCAAAAGCTCGTATATGGGGGATGAAAGCATTGCATAAAGCTCTCAGCTTTATCGTAAGTCAAGAGTGCAATAAAAACGAGTGCGTCGAACATCACAGAAAGTTGGGCAGGACACACAGCAATAATTAGAGTTAAATATAAATATATCGCATATTTTGATTTGATTAGCAATGTCTCTACAGTGTTCCGATTAAAAGTGTGCATTATATTGAAAAGACTCGGTGCCCCAGTGTGCCAGCAAAGCAAAGCAAGTTCTCAGCTCGAGCTTTTTGTTTTCGATCCAAAGCGCAGGACTGTTTGGTTAGCTGGTTGTGCGTGTAGTTGTGATGTGATGTAGTGTGTAATGTGTAAAGTGTAATGCAAAGTCTTTCATCGACTGACGACTTGCGTTTGTTAAGTTTTTTTCGCCCAACTAGTGAGACAAATTCGGTGGTCGCATAGAGCGGTTTTTGTTTTTTATTTTTACAGAGGGCGATAAAATGAAATGTTAGCAAATTTCGATTGGCATTTTGCAGTGACGAGCCGTATGAGAATGTGAATGTGAATGCGAATGTATAAAGATTTTGTCGCAATTTTGTTGGGCCCAGAGACTCGACACTTCGAAGTCAATATGGTGGCATGTGTATGTAGCTAAAAATCGGGTCGAGTGGTGAAAATAAAGTTACAAACAGTTACAAGCCAAGAATAATTGCAAAATTGTGTGTGAGAGAAAGCCAAGGAATATCATGGAAGTGAAACGAAGACCGTGAAAAGTGAATTTAATCAGAAAACGAAAACGAATACGAATACGAAAAAGGAAAAAGAAAATGGATACAAGATATAAATACTCGATTCGTTCGCCGCTTGTTAAATGTACTCACACCTCTGCATTTACATTTACATTCCCAATCAGAATCACATCACTTGCTACCCCCTTCCCTTCCACCACAGCCACCTCAGCCACCCAATCCACCACTCAGGACCGTCTTCTTCCTTCCACATGCTTGTTCTGCTCTCTGCTGTTGTCTGTCGTCTGTCGCCTGTCTCCAGCGCCTGTAATTGTTTAAAGTTGTGCCCCACACTGGCTGACAGCAGCTAAATAGCCCCAATATACGCACTTTACATTTGTACATGTTCATGTTCATGTTCATGTACACGCATTCGACATACATGTAGATGTATGTATGTACATACGCTCGTGCATGGATACATACATTGTATGTACTTCTACTTACAAATGCGACCAACCGACCGACCGACCAACCGACCGACCGACCGACCGACTATGACTGCCACAGTGTAAACGCAAGTGTGTCAGAGTATGCGTGTGTGCCAGTTGGGTCAGCGGGTTAGAAACACAACACAACGTCGCTTGGAATGTTGCGAGGGGCGGGAGGGGGAGTGAAGGCGTCAGCGTCAACGTCAGCGTCAGCGTCAGAGCCAGCGTCAGCGATAGCTTTGACAATGGGCAAGTGAATTTCGGCTTCGGCTACTGCGGCAATCTTGTAGTGACGTGTATGCTACAGAAGGTGAATGAATTGTACTAATTGTACCTACATATGTACATATGTATGTATGTTTGTAGGGCCTAAAGAGAGCCAAGCAGCATCCGCAGTGGGCAGCAGTTCATACTTTTTGCATAGCTCTGACAAAAAATTCATTTTCAAAATATTGACCTCAAATGCACATGCATATGTACATGCTATACATGTGCATGTATGTCACTAGGTCTTCAAATTGTAATACTTGCCAATACTTTATTTTTCTTCGGGAATACAAATTATATGTGTGTGTGTGTGTGCTCACATACAGAGAGATAGAGATGAATATCAATGAATACATTTCGATTGGCAAATATGTGGTGTGTATGTACATATGTATGTATGTCATTCTACATACTAGATATACATCGGCATATAAATGTGAACAAATGTACGTAGATGCATATGAATATAAACACAGTTCCCATGCTTAAACAAATTAAGTTGAGTCGCCGAAATGTCAAAAGCTTTATTCGGATTCATAAAGCATAAGAATAGAATGTAGCGCATAAAAATAGGCAACGTTACATCTCGTGTATGCTTCAAGCGCACACACACACTTGTGCCATGAAAACTTCGACATATGTTTACATTCAGGCATACATATGTATATATTTGTTTGCAAATACAAATCATGAATATGTACATTTGATATCTATGTACTATATTCTCGAATTTAAAATGTAAACCGTATGCCTATTGGGTCGTTTTAAACTTGTCCATCAAATATATGAATAAGAGACATATACAGAATATAACCTATAAAGTAAAAAAAAAAATACCGTATATAACTAAAAGTTCAAGATAGTCTTCAATAAAAGAGCAAGTACTTTTTCCGAGAACTTGTAGGGTTTTATATCATTGAACTTATAGAGTTTACAATAATAATTTTTCCAATTTGTATCTTATATTGAGAAATATTTTCAGAGTCTCTATCCTCTTACAACAATCCAAAACTCCTGCATTTTACTCAAGCCGAATCATTCACGCAATTGAAGGGTCTAAAATGGCATATTTTAGGGCAAGAACAGTAGTTAGCAGCAGCGGATAAAATGTCCCAAATTTCAAATGCTACATTTGTTAGATTTTTATTGAAAATTAAAAATATTTGACTGATGAGCAATATGATGGATGACCCAAAAGATTTAAGTACAATTACAAAACTAGCATAGAGCTAAATTAAAAATAAACAAAATTTTGAGAAAAATTGTTCTAAATTCAGTTAACATCTTAAAACAATTGAATTGAATTGAACAAATGTATAGCCTCACTGATTACACACTATTTGACCGATTTGCATTTATTTTGATGATTTCTTTATGCGAGTGATATATTTAAGCTTTGTGAATCCAAATGAAAATATTCAAATTTCAATAGGACATACATATGTACATATGTAATTACAACCCAACAATATAATCGAGTTAAATAATTATACCTAGCAGTCAAACCGACACTAAAAAAACAAGAGAAAATGTGTGGCAGCTTAAGTTGGTATTATAATTGTTTATGTAGTGGAACACAAAGACCGGTCCTAGTTAACAGTAACGGGAATTCCGATGCATAAACAATGTATTTCTTACACCATGCGCATACATACATATGTACGTGTATGTATGTATGTATGTGTATATGTGTTCTGGAGAAACAGCAGTATCCCAAATTCCTACAGTAAAACGTAAACACGAAGGGTTGCTGCAGTGCGGTTTCATCCTTATCTGTGGAGAGTTGGCCGACTACGCGAGTATGCGAGTATGCTGCTGCCGTCAGTCAGGCTTTCCATTTCCAGTCAAGCCGAAATTTCTGTTTAGCGTTCCACAATTCACCACAGCGTGTTGAATTTTTTCATGACCATTCCTATGTACATACGTATGTATGTTGTGAATGCATTGTACAGACCGTCCGTTTCATCCCCTAATTTTTCATTCATAGCGTGTTCCAGTAATGGAATGTTATACTGATATTTAAAATGTACATATGTGTGTATTCGTATACGTATGCATAATATATAATGTATTAAGGCAAAAACAGACGAAATGTTTATACATCTGTTCGGTTGTGAAGGCTTCATCTACTAAAATGCGATTCACTCATATTTCCTCGTATTTATGTGTCATTGTTAATATAAATATATGTACATGTATAGACGCATGTGTGTCTATATTTATACACATACATACGTATGATTGGTTCGCGTGAATGTGTATGCGTATGCGTTTGTGTGTGTTTATGTTTGTGTGTGCATTTCGATAGGTCATGAACTGAATTGACCCGAACCAAAACGAAGCCACTTTCAAAGCTCCAAAAGACAACATTCACCATCAAATGCAATAAAAACAAACAAATATATAAATAAACTAATGTAAAATCCTATACATAATTAAATGTTACAACTAATTATCTAAGTGATGTGAATAATGCTATGTGATTTACCATATAAAAAACAAAAAATAATATTAGACAAATCAACGGAATTAATTTACTCCGATCCGATCCGATCCATCGCACAACAAATATTAATAAAGTGTATAATAAATTTAATCATAGAATTTGGTGTTCGAATAGCATTTTGTGCAATACTTGTAAGTTAATATAAAACGCACGACTTCATCAAGTAAAAGAAAAAATAAAAAAGTAGAATAAATTGAACGAAAAAAACCCAGTGAATAGATAAACAAATCGGTAAATGAAATAAACACAAAACTTGAACAGCAAAGCGAGAGACGAATATCACCCCAGAGAGGAATTTGCAGTGGTATTTCATAGTCCTCGGACCTCCAGCACGTCGTACACTGTTGCCCCGACTGTTGCCAAAATACAGTGGCTTCCCAATTAAATGTGCAGTTGCCACTATTGTGCCATGCGGACGGCGTGTCACTCCCGACAAATGCGTATTGTGGTTCACCTTGTGTAATATAATTATGGCCGAGCGGTCGTTACAAAAGTATCAGAAATTGGATATAGTGACGGTATGTTATTTATTGCAAATAAGAAATAGGCTTCCTTTAATTGTAGAATTTGTGGTGAAAATCATATGTACATAGTTTATGTATGTACATTCGTAAATCATACCTAACCATATGTACATATCTATATTATTATGTCCGCAGTTCAATCCTTAAATTGTAGCATCCGTCTGATATAAATTATATCTCTACAACTTATCCTTTTCATCAATATTCCATTAAATAAAAAGGGGGATAAGGGAAAATTATACTTTTTACGAAATATAAATCGTTTATATACCGATACCAATATTAGCTTGAAATTTCACCATAATCCAATATCCCAAACCATGTTTTGCCCATGTACATATTTGTATTAGGGGTGGGGCGAAAACTATCTTCAAATCGATGTTGTTTAAAATATATAGGGCACAAATCGATCACGATCGATCAAAATTGAATTGAAATCAAATTTGTTACCATTCATTCATGTCAATCAATAGATACTAAATATAAATGTATTTTCAAATTAAATATTGAAGCAAAGTTTCTTGTACTTTAAAATGCAAGCCGTTTGGGTGCGTATGGCCATTCAAAATTTCCATTTGTGCCGATTCTTACGTATAAAATCGATACTCCTGAAAAATTAAGTACATCGAAAAAATATTGATTTTATTTCCAAATCCAATATGTACATGTAAATGCAACATTTCGACAATGCTATGTTTGCTTATAATATGCTTTGAAGGAATAAAGCATATGTTTCGAATATTAGCCTCAGATGAGATGGCGTCAATTATCCATGCTAATTCGCAATCTGTTTAATTTCATATTTCATTTTTCATCCCATTCTTGTGATTAGGTTGGAAGCAGCTCAGGAAGCAGTGCTAGCAGGGCATCAACAGGACTCCTTAGGCGGGGGGCACTTGGGTCGAAAGGGAGCCCATCGCTTAGCTGATAGAATGGGTGGCCCAAAAAAAGAGGAAAACCCACCAGGTGGTGGTCCGACGTCATTGTTTATCCTAACCGAGGATAACCCAATTCGAAAGTACACACGATTCATCATTGAATGGCCGCCCTTTGAGTACGCTGTGTTATTGACAATCATCGCCAACTGTGTTGTGTTGGCACTAGAGGAACACTTGCCAGAAAGCGACAAGACAGTATTGGCTCAAAAACTGGTAAGTAAATGGAGCAAAGTTGCGAGAACTTAATGATGAGTTTGCATTTTTATTTACTGATGACAGGAAAAAACGGAGGCCTATTTTATATGCATTTTCTGTGTAGAAGCATCGCTCAAGATCATTGCCTTAGGGCTTGTTCTGCATAAACACTCCTATCTCAGGAATATTTGGAACATCATGGATTTTTTCGTTGTAGTGACGGGGTAAATATGTATTTCGATAGTTTTTGTATTATACTACATTTTTTGTTAGTACGAATATTTTTTTTTTGTCATCCATGCCCCAAAACAAAGCCTATTTCAAGCTTTTTGTTTACAATCTCTGTTTTTGGATTAATATTTATTTTTAACAAATAATGAGATTATGAGATTATTACAGTTTCAGTGGCAAAAAAGACAAGACTTTCCAGGATTATTTATTTTATTTTATAAACAATTAAAGAAAATGCTTATAAAAAGAAAGATTAATATCAATAATTCAAAAGCAAAATACAAATAAATTAATAGTAGTTTATTCAGTTTTTATATTTTAAAAGTAAACCAAAACATCTTAAATGAATATACATCAATAGGCCTTATCTGAATAACATATTTACTTTTTTCATTATTTATATTAAACGGGAGTTTTTATTTTAGTTCGTAAGATTCGTTTTAATTTTATAACAACAATTACGATTCTTACAATGGGGTCGTGATTAAATTTGGATATAAAAATTAGTACGATTAGTCGAGGATTAGTTGTTGGTCTTTAATTGTTATTGCCATATTTTTAATATGCAATTTGAAGAATCATTATATTCACAATTTACCTATGTGTACACCGACTTTTATATGGCAAAACCAAATGCCAAACAGTGTCATGACGATATTTGCTGAGGCCAATATAGACGTTGACCTACGCATGTTGAGATCTTTTCGTGTATTACGGCCGTTGAAGCTTGTATCCCGAATTCCAAGTAAGATTCCGTTATTGATGACATCATATTCAAATAATTACCGAATTCTTAGGCCAGATATCTACATATTTCGTTTAAAACAATAATTATGTAAAATTATTTTAGATCAATAGAACTTAGGAGCTAGCTCAACTAATAAGTTTAAAACATTCAAATACTTGCTCATTTTACCTAGGAGCATTATTCTAGATAGATCTTTAAACATTCACACTACCAACTAAATTTACATAGTGTTTCAGTGTGCATTTTAGCACATTAGTTCATAACATAAAAGTATCTGTGCGATATTGGTGTTTAAAATACTCGTGATACAGTGTTCTCAAAAGGTAAAAAGATAGATGATAAAATATTTATTTATATGTCTAAGGCTAGTAGTGGATGCAGAATTCAAATTTCATCATAATAAAAAAGGGTTTTCAATTCAAGCTGAATTTGTCATAGGCACCATAAATTTTATCCAAGCTTTTTAACGTTAACATAAAGTAACGTAAATTTACAAATTGGTATATTTCTATACGCATATAAAAAGAGTTTTTTAACCTTTCACCAGACAGACTAAGATATTAAAGTTCAGTTCAAATGGACTGAGTACACATTTATCTTATATAATCAAATATATATGAGATTTATAGATAGATTTCTCAACATCTTTCGGAGATTATTTTTCTTATTATCTAGCCCAAGACGAAATAGTCCAATCATCAGATTATAGAGACAAAATGACTCACATTGTGGAAAGCATTTGTCGCTTTACTATTCATAATGAATTATTTCTTCTGTTTCGTTCAATCATAGATAGGTGAAACAAATATTTAGACGCAAAGTCATAGACTACTATACAAAGAACATTACAATAATTAGATGTTTTTAGACACACTTATTATTATTATATGAATACAAAAAAAAAAAGGGTTTCTTTTGTACAGTAATTTTGATTATTTTTTTTTCGCAATTTAGACTTAAAACTATTTAATGTGAAAAACTAATAAAACAATTGTCTATACATACAAATAAATATATAGCAGCAGATATTGTGGACAGTTGAAAAAAATTTAGACAAATAATCCTTTATCAGTTATTTATTTAAAAATCATGAGCACAAATCTTAACGGAGAATTATTCTGTGGTCATTACTAACTTTACAACATTCAACGTTTTATTTTTCAATAAGAACAAATATTAAAATCTAATACATAGAAAAGTATCTGACATGAACAGAACTACACTCTTTTACCGTATTTGGTGAAATGAATATCTATTATTCGATACTATGACTATTGGACAGTGCATTGTTAAAAAAATATTTAATGAAGCACAGATCTTGCTATTACTAACAGATAATTAAAGAAATTTGTTATTGCAAGCGATCTTCATACACTTTTGTTTTACTTATAATTGACAACAATCAAGTCCATAATTTAACCGAATTGATCGTAAGCAACGCAAAAACAAATAAAATATAGTTCATGAGATTTAGTTAGTATTTATAATATTTTTTGAATGTTATAGTTTTAATTAAATTCATACAATTGATTAGTTTCATTAGTCCTATAGCAATTTAACGCCGAAAATATATTAATGTTTAGTTTTAGCTTTTGAACCTCCTACTATTATTATTATTCATAACATTTTTATTGTGTCAATAACAATAGGTGATTGATGGATTTATTAAGCAGTATTAATTTGACGAACATCATTTCATTGAGTTAATGTGGTGCTATTATTTTCTTACTATGTTGCATTTTAGAAGTAATTTTAATATATATTTTTGTTTAATTAGTAATTGTAGAATAATAAATTTAAACTCTTGTATATTGCTAATAAATTGCTCGTTTCGATCGCTTAACGTCTGCAAACAGATTCGTGACACTGTACCCAAATTTGGGGCCCGAGGTAGACCTAAGAACACTTAGAGCCATTCGTGTGCTACGGCCCTTAAAATTAGTGTCTGGAATTCCTAGTGAGTAGTACTTTAGTTTAAGTTATACTTGTTTTTTTTTTTATAAATCTCAAAAAATGCTAACATAAATACTTATGTGTGTCAATAAACTTACAAAATACGGATTAGCGTATTCTCATAGATACGTACTACAATAGATACAAACTCATTTATTTACGCATGTTATAACAATCGTATGGTTTATGTATCTATATATAACTGATCATTTGTGTATTCATATATGGATATATCCATGCATACTTATTTCATTAATTAACTTAAAGCCATACATACATATATACTGCGTACAATCTGTATTAATGATATAGTTTATGCATAAATTATGCTATTAATATGTGATCAACTAGACGTATATGTGTATACTTAAAAATGAATGTACTGTATTTAAGTAGATGTATGTAACTACGAGTATGTACATAGATCCCAAGAAATGATATGAAATTTTACTAATTCAACTTGTGTTTTGTATATTTCGCATAACTCTTACCAACCTGCCATCGGAACTACTATATGATGAACATAGGTTTACAAGTAGTTTTAAAATCTATAATCAAGGCGATGGCACCTTTACTGCAAATCGGTCTCTTGGTGTTGTTTGCAATCGTAATATTCGCAATCATTGGACTCGAGTTTTATTCGGGCACACTGCATAAGACTTGTTATAGCTTAGAAGATCCAAGTATATATATAAACACATATTGCATATGTTCTCAACATCTTGATACTAACAGTACCATTCTCCCACTCATCGCAGACAAACTAGTGAAGGAAGGTGAATCAGAGACACCCTGCAACACAGATAACACCACGGAAAAGGCGGGAGGCTCCTTTGTATGTAACAGTACGACGAGTATGTGTCTGGACAAATGGGATGGACCAAATTCAGGCATAACAAGCTTTGATAATATTGGATTTGCCATGCTGACGGTATTCCAGTGTATTACAATGGAAGGCTGGACTTCAATACTATATTGGGTAAAATATGGGACTGATCACTAACCAAATTTGAATATTGAATGTCCGGACTCCACTCACATGACTCTCTAGTTATGTACATGAATTACGAAAACAAAAAATATTAATAAATCATTAATTACTTTGCTTACAATTTGTAAGTAATAAGTCAAAGCTGTCTATTTTGGGGTGACTTGTTCGATATATGAGAGGACAGCATTGCGGCAATACTCATTATCAAACTATGTACAGTATGTATCTATTATCTCATTATACTATATGCCTGTGGAGTCCGGCTTTAAGTTTCTCTTTTTTGGTATATATAGCTGTGATACATATAATAACACGTATTTTCATTTCCTTTCACAGACCAACGATGCATTGGGTTCAACATTTAATTGGATATATTTCGTGCCTCTTATAGTTATAGGCTCATTTTTTATGCTCAACTTAGTTCTTGGTGTTTTGAGTGGGTAAGTTGCTCTTAACGATCTTATGTTCATACATTCTGTCATATAATGTATTTTACATTTGTAATTACAATTGGGTGGAAACCTTCAAGTATTTCAGGGAAATTATTAACAGAAAAACAACGTTTCCAGCAAGTAAACTAAAATTCCATGGAAGCTTTAAGGGTTGTACATATAATAGTGACAGTTCAGTTGATAATTTAGTACGATACCCTTTCATTAAAACTTTATTTTAGATCATCAAATAGTTGATCTTCCTTTTAATTCACTGACAAATTTTCTGGATGAAGTTCATCCTACATAACTTCAAGTAATTCCTCAGTTCAACAGCTGAAGCCAATTCCAACTTGTTATCTTCATTGAGGTACCACGAGACACGTGGTAATGATTATAATAGCTCAAGTAATCAGCTGATAAATAACATAAACTTATTGTGGCCGATTGCCAAAATGGTCGCTTGAAAAGAACCATTTCTATTCGATGTGTCCTGTTCCTTCAAATCATTGAATATATGTAAATTCCTCAATAACACTATAATTGCATATTTTAATGTACAAAGCCCAACATGGACATTTTATTTAACACTTTCTTTTTTATTCTATTTACAAAATATATACATATGTATACCATGTCTGAACTATTTATATTCCATCATATATTTGAAATACTGTGAAAATAATGTATATGATATGGCACATGTAAAGTTGTTCCGTTTCATTACTCAAATTAAATATCACATTACTCCACAAACAAAATAATTCAAGGCTGCAGAGTCTGTCAGTAGCTCTCTTTCGGTTTGGACCACACAAATTTTGCAACATTACTAGCAAACCTTGGTAACAATAAATACAGCAAATCACTTAAAAAATAAACAAAAGTATTTTTATGGTTCCTTCAACAATTTTGAGAAAGTCTACTTCAAGTTCATACATTACTCAAGATAAGATATTCACTTATATGTACTTACCTTTGGTATTTGTATTTTCACAATAGTTGGACGATTTACCTTTCAAATAGAGAAAAGTCAGTGTTTCGAATATTTGTATGATTCGCAGTTTCACATAATTTATGTGCGACCCGCAAAATGTGTCCCTATTGTTTTGGAACCGAGTTTCTTTCAAATTCTTCAACTCTGTTATACGTTTGCAGCCTTGAAGTTAACAAACACATCAGCCACTTAAGCTCTGGCCGGCTATTTGCCGTTATTATCACACTTCTACATGTAATTTTGTATCTTATGTTTTTTTTGATTAAAATGTTATTATATTCTTGAAAATTCAGAGAGTTTTCAAACGAGCGAAACCGCGTCGAGCGTCGCATGGAATTTCAGAAATGTCGATTTCGTGCCATGTTTCAAACAGCAATGGTCTCATATCTTGATTGGATAACGCAAGCAGGTTCTTAAATATGAACAATATCAAATGAAACCATTCCCAATAAATTGGCATTATATTCGTTTTGATCACGTATTGGCAAACTTTCCCTATCATTAGAGATCTCCTTTGTTGATCTAAGAGCAAGGAAATACCAAACATATTCTTCCCAATGTAGATGAATATAAATAACATAATTTATTTAACTACTCGAACCAATCCAAGAAACTAATAAATATAGCAAATAGCTTTTCTAAAAACACAAGTTCATACCCCTCCTAACTCACATGCGTACATACATAAATAAACAGATTACGCAAATACAAATACATATTATCATATGTGTATGCATAATTATTGTATGTACAATGCCCCCAAATATAAATATTCAGTTTAATTGCATACAACTTATAAGCGAACGTGTTCGAATTAATGCAAGTTAACATATTTACAATATTATAAAATAGAACGCAAGCTATTCCAAAACTCCCGACAAATGAAAGTGTTTACATATAATTAATGTTATATCGTATAATCTTACATACGAAACACTGTTTTGGACCCGCCACTTTTAACCAATAATCAATCATTTAAAACGTACTCCTAGAAACAACCTAGTACGTATGTTACATGCTAAAACAAATTTCCATAACATATTTCTATGCATTATGCTACAACCTCCTCAAATTTAGCCACCGTTAATCCCCCAATTAACTTTCTAGAGTATTTTCCTCTTCGTTCTTCCACACTTATTAACATTGTCTATAATCGTGTGCTTGTCTATAAAAAATAATATTTGTAACCGTATATCAATAAAATATTATTATCAGCCATGTTCCGGTTATTGCCATTGTGCCAATTGCGAATTATAAAAGTTAGTGCAATTTTTTCAATGTTTCTGTTGTTATTATTCTATTTGTTATGTGTATGTTTAACTTTTCGTATGGGTTTTCATCGACTAATTCATCATTTCATAATAGTAAAATACAATTTTAACTAAAGAAATGCTTGATTATTTCAGCTTTTATTTTTTTTATTCATTAACACTTTCCAATTTCAAAAAACATTTTTCATTTGAAGTATTTTTACATTAATTAACTTCTAAGTTTTCATTTATTATGATAATCGAAGCATGGCTGTATGTTATGGTTGGAAAACAATTTAAATGCAGAAGTGGACAAAAAAAGATTTTTATAACAATTCTTTCAAGAGCATATTTCCATCCACATTTGCGGTAGAAAGCAATATGGAGCTTTTTAAAATGCCAAAAAAGTGATCAGTGGTCACATTTAAAAAAAAAACGTAACCTATACGGGTTAAAGCATTTATCTATCCTGGAATATGTGGCAAGGTACTTGTTGACCCTACCCCCAGACCACCATGGCATTTGACTAAAGTGAAGCGACTAATTCATTGTAACTCAAAGAGAGTTATCACTTGGCTACTAATCTATTTGTATTACGTAATGGCTCGGCGTATTGTGATTTCTCTTGATTTTCATTGAATTTATTGTAATATTATTTATTTATTTGTTGTTTATACAAGTGTATTTAAAATTGTACACTCGCATACGCATATAATTTATGATAAATACATATATGTTAATTTATGATAAATACATATATGTTAATTACAATATTCCTAACATCACTCAAACCCCACACATATCTATACAAAAATATCCACAAAGGTAACAAAATTGGGCATTGCATTTTGCTAAATATGCAATATATACTTGTTCATTTGATTGTTGATGTTTTTGGTTTATCATATTCTATTTGATTATTTTTTGTAGTGAATTCGCAAAAGAACGAGAAAAAGTAGAAAATAGACAAGAGTTTCTTAAACTTAGAAGGCAGCAGCAACTAGAAAGAGAGTTAAACGGCTATGTTGAATGGATTTGTAAAGCTGGTATAGTATTTACCCCTTTCTTTTTTGTAATTTATATACATTTAATATTTGCAACTTAATAATTCTTACTCTTACATATATACATGCATACATACATCCAAACAAACAATCATAATGTGATATATACTCTCAAACCTACTCTTACGTATTCAGTATAAAAACATACCAATGTGTGTACACATTAGTACATACATACATAAATCGTACAAACACATTATTCTTAAAATATGTTACTGTATAATCCTCATACAATATACATACTTCCAGTGCGAACATGAATTGCTATCAATGTACATAAATAAATTAAAAAGTCCAGGCAACAAAACTCATTTTAAATATCTAGGAACTTACACAATTAAATGCAGTATTTGGGCCAGTTTCCCATTTACGTGTTCTCATTATGTATGAATCGTATGTATAAATTATCTCTGAAATGTGTATATATACATTGTATGTATGTATATACTCTGTGGGTGTTACATACAAAAATACATAATGAATAAAATTATAAATTAGTTTGGATGCTAACGATGCCACTTCGTGCCTTTGGAGCATTACGCTACTATAGATCACCCTCAAAATAATATAAGGAGCTTGTATACATATACATAAATGCTTATATATATATATATTTACTGTTTAACAGCACTTATGGCACTTTTCTAGTTCCCTTTAGAGCATTATTTTACGACCCCAAACAAGACACAACAGAAATACATATTCACATTCATTTAAATAAAACAAATCCTATCGTAAACAAATGAATATATAAAAATCTTTCATAAAATCCTATATATTCCACATTCTATTTCATTAACCTGCTTATCACTTTTTATTATTATTGATCATCTTAAAAAATTAAATGATATCATTTTGAACATTTAACAATCGTTTTTTCTACTAATAATATTGCAGAGGAGGTTATATTAGCCGAAGAAAGAACAACTGAGGAAGAGAAAATGCATATTATGGAAGGTATGTTTTTTTTCAAATTTATTCATATTCAATTTTGGCATTTAACTTGTTTTATTTACAACTTTAAGCACGAAGGCGAAATGCAGCCAAAAGAAAAAAGCTGAAAAGTTTGGGTAAATCAAAGTCGACTGACACAGAAGAAGAGGAAGCTGAGGAAGATTATGGTGATGACGGTAAGCTATTCTTCATAAACAACAAATATTTAATTGCATTGGTTTATTATCATTGAGATACTGAGATCACTAAAAATAATAATGGGACCAATTATAATATATAATAAGACTGCCATTTTAATACTAGGAAACAAATACACATCTTATTTCTGATACTTGTGATTTGCCATTGTTAATTGTTAAAAGGTTTTACTCAGTCTTCTACGCCAAACAACGTAATGCCATTTACATGAGAACATATCTTGTTCACTTGAATTCGTGTGTATTGCCCGACTACAAATATTAAGATTATACATTTAATGTTTATAAATAAGTTTCTAAAAATACCAGTCATTATTACAGATCTTAGTTCGGGCATTTTCTAGTGGAATGTGGCCAATAATTATCGACAGATAATTAACATTCATGTGAAAACGCTTCTAGAAACGTCTGATATGTTTGAATAGTTTTTGCTCAATCCTTTTTTGTTAAAAGGAAATGAGAGAAAATTAAGGTCTAATAATAAAGTGTGAATTTCACCGGCCACTAAATGTAATTGTCAACATAAAAATGAAATGCAAATGCTAAAAAGAGTCATTGAAAAGTATTTATTTTTTTCAATTTGGTTTGCGAAAAACGTTGCTATTGTTTTATTATGTTTCATGAGCAATGTTAAAATTAAAGCGAACATCCATGTTTTATTATAACTAAAATATCTAAACGATTTTTGCATAGGTGCTTTTGAAATAATTTTTGTTTTTATGTCTAACTAATCATATATTTTATACACATTAATTTTGTGAATTTTACGAAAACTAAATTCTTTTTCTTACATTCAACATATTGTAAATGTGTAAGTAAATTATAATTCGACTAATTATTTGATTAAAATAAGAAATATTTGCACAAAATCGTGCTGTATACATGCACTGCATACAATATGTTAACTAATTTATTTAAGTAACTATCATCTAATGAAGCTCAAAGCTCAAATTCACAAATAATTGCTAGACACTAGTACTTACGGTCCTATATTACGCAAATGAATATTGTTTGCAAACGATAAACATATGTATGTTTGTTTTGTGCAGTGTAACAGACATCTTTCACCATATTTTACATTTAAGCCATTTTACATTAAAAGCAGATACAGCAAAATTATTTGTTTGCTATTCATTTTTAATTGAACATAATAATTTGCACTTGTTTCTCATGTTTTTATTTATCTACGTAATAAGTAGTTAAGAAACAACAAATATTCAATGACAATTCAAGTGACAATCAATGTGTTCGTCTTTTATATTTAAACAACTCATACGTATATGATATAATACATCTGTAGTAATATTGAGGAAAGGCATTGACAAGTACAAGTATTTCGAAAGTAACAATCATTTCTATTCACGAAATAATGTATAGTCGACTGTCCTCGAATGTTGTTATTTCGCAACCCATTTATAAGTAATACCACAAAGTAAGGGTGACTTCTTACCTACATTACCAGAACGATTCACACTAAGGTTATTATATTGTATGGTCTATATCTATTATTAAAGAAAGATTTTCACATTTGCTTACAGCATTCTTTGTAAAATGTCATAGGTACATATAATAAACATATATACATATATGTACATTTTTGTATTCACTTCCAATCAGAATATTTATCGATTTCATTGGTCATTCCATGGAGGGAGTTGTGATGTCTAGATTCGAATGCTTAATTTCTCGCACAAATCAATAAAGAGTTTTAAGCTTAGTAACCAATTCCAAATTGCAATTCTTCTGTGTATACCTGTTAACTCTTAGATGTGTGTTAGAAAGTCGAAATTAAATACTAATTATTAGCAACCATGACCATGACGTTATCGCTACAAATGAACACAAGCACTCATCTGCGGTATAGCTAAAAATAATATAAATGTGTCTATACATTTTTGTGAATATAGAATTAATAATGATATTTATTAATTAACAAAACATCACATTATTCTATTGCTCAAAACAGGTTATCTAAAAACTCGTTCAAAACCCCAAGGCAGCTGCACAGGATTCTGGCGAGCTGAAAAAAGATTTCGCTTTTGGATACGACACACAGTAAAAACACAATGGTTCTATTGGTTCGTAATAGTTCTGGTGTTCCTGAACACAGTTTGCGTTGCTGTGGAACACTATGGCCAGCCAACATTTCTCACAGAGTTTTTGTGTAAGTTATATTGTCGATATAAGTTATTGGGGACTGAATGATGATCAGTGCATCGTAATGGATTCTACAGCTGTCTACATATGTATTTGATACACTCATATTGCATTTTATTCTATTGTAGATTACGCGGAATTCATTTTCCTTGGCCTGTTCATGTCGGAAATGTTCATTAAGATGTACGCACTGGGACCCCGCATTTACTTCGAATCGTCGTTTAATCGATTTGATTGTGTCGTCATTAGTGGTTCGATATTCGAGGTGATCTGGTCCGAAGTTAAAGGTGGCTCCTTCGGGTTATCTGTGTTGCGAGCACTTCGACTGTTGCGCATTTTCAAAGTCACCAAATATTGGTCATCACTGCGCAATCTAGTAATTTCCTTGCTGAACTCAATGAGATCAATTATCTCGTTGCTGTTCCTGCTCTTCTTGTTCATACTAATATTTGCACTGCTCGGCATGCAGTTGTTCGGTGGTCAATTCAATTTGCCAGGAGGCACGCCCGAAACCAATTTTAACACCTTTCCAATAGCACTTTTAACCGTATTTCAAATCCTAACTGGCGAAGATTGGAATGAAGTTATGTATCAGGGTATTATATCGCAAGGTGGTGCAAAGAAAGGAATGATTTACTCTATGTAAGTTTTATTTTATACTTTATTTCCTTTATTTGTATTATATATAATATTTTATACGAGTATGTAGAATATACATTATAAGAGTACATCTTTCGCAAAAATAATCAACAAAAAATATATCCCAAAATGTCGACATCTTCTGGTGGAATCATTCTACAGAATTTAACTCTGTTTTACTCTTCCGCTTAATGTTCTAGAAACATCTAGTCTTTTAATATAATTTGAATATATTTTTTCGTTTTCTCTATCCTTTGGGTGTTAAGAATTTAAGTTGTATTTATTAAAATATCAGCTAGACACATACAAAATTGATGATTCAAAGAATGTATACATAATTAGTATAAATTATGCTCTTTGTAGAACAGTTTGTATAATAAGAACATCAAAATTCATTGAACGTCGAACCATTAATATGTGCAATCGACCCTGAAAATCAAAAGCACTTACGTTTTGGTTTCATAATGTATGTGTAGGATAGGACTTTAGAGCTTGAAGAATTTAGATTTATCTGATTCTGAAATTCTACAAGCCAAGCCCATCCATTTTAAAAAAGTCCCGCAAACCCCCTCGTATCGTATATAATAACGTAAGTGCAAACATATAGCTATCGCTAACAATTTTCGCATTTCCCAGCTTACCTATGTACTTTCTTATTGTATATGTTATTTTTTGCAGCAATTTATTAGCTTTCTTCTCTGTTGGATTCATTGTGACCTTATGTCACAGGTTCTTTTTATTTTTTCGTTTTTTGTTTGTTTACGTTCTACGCATGGAGGTGTAATTAATTATAGCTATTGCCACTCTATGCTCTGCCGCGCTCCAGTATTATTATTATTTACCGAATCTTAAGAGTTTTTATATACAAATTATAACATGTCTGAAGTAGAAAAAAAACAAAAAACAAAACATGAGATCAAAACCAAATTAAATCCGGAGCTCGGCAGTTAAGATTATTTTTTAGTACCAAAATTAAGTGTTTAGTAGATAGTTTTTACCATTTTTGTTCAGGTCTAGACTAGCATTAGTTTTTCGCCCAACAGATACAAATCTCCACAACATTTTCATTTTGTGCTAAATATTAATATATAGTTCATTATAATTATGTGACCTAAATTGTTGACTAACTATTGAAAGAAAGCTCGACATTATTTATTCTGCATCTTCACAAACTTTCGAGTCGGTATTCAAATGCCCCAAAATATAAATGTGCCCTGTTGTAAGATACCCTTTTCACAAACACTTTAAACGTGAACTAAGTTCCGCTGGGAATGAATTTAAAATTATTTTATGTATAAATTCGATTAACTGAAAGGGTTGTAATTTGGAAGAGAGGATGCAGGATATTAATAAAGTCGAAGCAATTATACATTTTACTTAGCGATAAGATTTAAGTCGGCTTTTGAGCTGAACTAATGGCTTGATAATTCCTTTCGCAGATACTTTATCGTTTTGGTACTCTTCGGTAATTATACACTTTTAAATGTGTTCTTGGCTATCGCCGTCGATAACTTGGCGAATGCCCAAGAACTTACAGCAGCCGAAGAGGAACAAGTCGAAGAGGATAAAGAGAAACAACTTCAGGAGCTAGAAAAAGAAATGGAAGCACTTCAAGGTGACGGGGTGCACTTGGAGAACGGTGAAGGCACTGTTGCCACTAGCAAAGGAAAAGGCAAAAAGAAGGTGGAAGAGAAAAAGGAAGAGGAAGAAGTTACGGAAGGGCCGAAGCCAATGTTGCCATACTCATCGATGTTTATACTTTCACCAACAAATCCGTAAATATATTGCTCACTTATGACCTCCTTAATATTCTACCTAACATAACATTTTATAATTAAGAGGGGATTTTAAGAGCAGCGAGATCTATTATTTTTAATTAATTCTCCAAAGTGTAGTTCTATATTTATGTGGTAGAAGGAAGATATTTTGCAACATGTATTTAAGTTTCTTTCCAGCAAAAGATGACGTTTGAGCTCTGCAATCCTGTAGAGAATGTAGGGATAACATGAGACTTGCATAGGTTTTTTTTTTGTTTAATGAGGACAGGTATTTATCGTCTGGGATTAATTACGAATGTTTTTTAAAATATTAATGTCTTTAATTGCAAATAATACTGCTGATTGATATCTTATAAAAATGTAACATAATACCAATTTCACTAACTCTTTTCAATTTGCTCTTTTATTTTTCTTTTTGGATTCTTTACAATTACAATTACGAATTAATTGATTGATTTATTCGATGAATCATATGTTTGTAAATATTTGCATTACAAATATCAACGACTACAAAAATTTGATTACTCAACCAATCACCCTCACCACGAAAACTGCAATTTATCATATCGATTTCATCATCACCTTCAACAACAAAAACAACAACAACAACAACAATAACAACAACAACAACAAAATCCATAACAATGACTACGACGAACATCGAATTAAACAAAACCAAAAAAAAAATCGGTCTATTATCACTTCAAAATTTTAAAACAAAAATGACCACAAATGATGTTTAATGATCTAAATAATAATTGGACAAAACAAATTTACTTAACTAAATGAACCGGGTGATTAAATAAAATACAAATCGCAATCGACAATACAAAAACCAAATTAATTTACAAATTCAAAATCATGAACAACTTCTATAAACAACTTGAATCGTATATCTTAATTGTAACTGTGGAATAATCTGAATCTGGATGAAATTATTTACGTACTTATGAAAAATTCGTATAACTACCAATGACATATACAGCATACGACGTGGTGCCCATTGGGTCGTTAATTTACCATATTTTGATTTCTTCATTATGGTCGTCATATCAATGTCATCAATAGCATTAGCAGCCGAAGATCCCGTTCGTGAGAATTCGAGGCGAAACGAAATCTTGAATTACTTTGATTATGCATTTACCGGCGTATTCACGATAGAAATGTTGCTGAAAATTGTAGACTTGGGTGTAATACTACATCCTGGCAGCTATTTAAGAGAATTCTGGAATATTATGGATGCTGTGGTCGTTATATGCGCTGCTGTTAGTTTCGGTTTCGATATGAGCGGTAGCAGCGCTGGACAAAATTTGTCAACCATAAAATCGCTTCGTGTATTGCGTGTACTACGTCCACTGAAGACCATTAAACGTGTTCCAAAATTGAAAGCCGTCTTCGATTGCGTCGTGAACTCATTGAAAAATGTTGTTAACATTCTAATCGTGTACATATTGTTTCAATTTATATTTTCTGTTATTGGTGTACAATTGTTCAATGGAAAATTTTTTTATTGTACGGACGAAAGTAAACATACTTCCGAAGAGTGCCAGTAAGTAACGTTTTTTTCCGAAGATTACCAATTACTTAATTCGCTTTCGTCTGAATCATTTTTCCTTACTATCATTTTGTTAGTTTTTCGTTTTCCTTTCGTATTTTGATTATTTATGATGATCTGTAATTAATTTTTCGGTGTTATTATTTCGTAGATCTTTTTCCCAAATGCTAATTAAGACGCGTTACACTAAATCATATTCTGTCTGGTCTTACATACATATATGTATATAGCTCTCCCATCTATCACTCTCGCTCTTTCTATTTCTCTCAGTCGATGTTTGTCAATGTCTATCCCTCTCCCTATCTCTCTCTCTCTCTCTCTCTCTCTCTCTCTCTTTCCATTTTTCTCTCTGTCTCTTTCTTTTTTCATATGTATGTGTGCCTTACACATACATATAACTAGGCTTGAATGTATTGTATGTGTATACTCAGCGGACAAATTAGAGAGCCAAAATGACCAATTTCGCTAATAACTCGTTGTTAATTGACAAAAAACAAATTATAAACGTAGTGCATTTAGTGTGTAGTGAATACTCAATTGATTCGTTTGAGTGCTATCGGTAACGGATAGCTGCCTTAATAGTTGTGATGCAGTTGATGCGTTTTAGGATTTTCTTCGTCCGCTGGGTACAACAAATTTGTATTCATTTGTCCAATACTACAATACTTAATTTGTTAAAATGTGCCAACCAAAAGTTGTTATATGTATAGACTCATATCTACATTAATACATAAGTAGTTTTTAGTGTACTAATACGAAATCATAGGACACAGCTATCTAGAAGCTTACTAAACAGTAAACAAACAGGGCTGTCATCATCAAAACCTAAACTTGTTTACTTACTCGTACTATATTCGGTGTGCGTATATATGTTTTCTAAAAATGGAGGTGTGCTTTCCATTTCGAAATAATAAATACAACAATTACTACCTACTTTTCCTTGTTAATTCAACTACACAAAATCATCGCTATGGTTGGTTACTATATATTTTTGTGTGATAAATAAGTTATTTATCATTTGCAACCCCAACTACCTCTAAATCTTTGCTGATGCTCGTCATTAGCAAATACATATCACGCTTTACTTTTCCCTGCATATGTATGTATTATGAACTCGTAACTGAGTCCTTTAATGATATACATGATTTATGTACATACGTACACTTAACACAGTGTCTAGGATTTATTTTTGTTTATAAACGTGCAGATCTCTTGAGAGCTTTGACTAGGCCACATCCACATCGTTCGAATTACATACATTTTTTTATTAAGATGGAATATTTACTACTTATATTAGTGAATATACTATATAGTGAATTATTCCAGCAAAATTGCGCCAGTATATCATGGGATGTTTAATTTGTGTCCTTTTTATGCTGAATATTTCGTTTATCCTTTAATTATTTACATTGTTTTATTAACTATATTTTTTTGGTTGTATCTTTTTTCTTTTCTAAGAAAACAAAAAAGGTGCACTGATTTAACAGAATGTAAGAGTAGCATTTTAAAGTTTCTGCCTAGTTTTTCTTGCTTGATTTGTGTCAAGCAATCAAGCAAGTAAACGGGCCAAAAACAAAAAAAAAATTAACAAAAAAAAAACGAAAATCAAAATCCAAACATAAACAACCTATTTCAAATTAATAACTTAAAGAAAAACCAAAAATAGTAAACAATGCGTATTAACCAACAACAACAGTGACAACATAGTATAAAAAACATAGAATAGAACTGAAATGCGGAAATCCGATAACCACCTTTACCATTTCTAGTTTTCTTCTATTTCGGTTATACAATAGTCAATTCATTCAGTCAAATCAATGTATAAATGTATGTGTTACCTTCTACACCAAAAATCACTTATTTTCTTAAATCAAATTATATACATATAAGAGCCAACCTTCGTTCGCGTTTAGCATGTACATAACCGTTATATTTATGTATCTATAATTGGGTATTTTGCAATACCAAAGAGTCCATATTACTACCAGAAGATTTCTTAATAAGTCTGTATACGCGTACATACTCGTACTTACAGTGGTATCAGGGATTGTATTTATAATAATACTTATTCAAATTCGTGCAGAAATACTCGTATTGAGCATTATATCTTCTGATAAAATTCTCAAAAACTTCATTTGCTTCATTAGCAAATTATCAATCAACTCTTTTTAATGCTCAAGTGGTCTTTATGATTTTTTTTAAGCAAAGAGTCCATTCTTTCATAAATAATTATCTCAGACGCAATTTTAATTACAAATGTAAAAGAGTTCTAACCTAGGACATTCACGTGATTTAACGATGATTAGTAGTGTCACTTAATTAGATGTCTAGAGTTTCGTTCAAATTTGTGCATTGCTAGGAATTGAGAAATACAACGCAGACTTTTTGCACTCGACATTAGTTTACCGCAACAATGTCGAGTGCATCAACATTAAATATAGACACGTGTCTTACACTCATCGAGCTGAGAAGTACATAAACAAAATTAGATACTTCACTGAGTATCTTTTTGTTTTAACTGTTTGACCTTCGTATGCAATAATTACTTTGACTGCTTAAGTATAATTGATTTTATTTGAAATTTACCAAAATACTTTCATATGTACACGTACATCGATTACACACATCGGTCTTCGCAAAATGTGACGATTAGTGAATTCTTGAAAACATAAAACACAGGATATGCAGGTTAAAGAGTCTTGAGAGTTCAATCGGACGGACCGACAAAAAGACGAATATGTTATACTGACTAGGCTATTGGAAAGGCTATTTAGATTTACAAGTTGATTATACATAATTTCAGAAATGATTTCCATAAGAATTATGGGTTTTTCTTTGCATGGTTTTATATAACTTTTTCAATATTTATGAATGTTGATTATACATTTTCCTTTCTGAGAAAAATCAACTATTCGTAGGCAAAGAAATATTTGTTCTTTTATTTGTCTATTAAAAGTGTGATCAATTGGCATTCGAATTGGAAATAATATTTTCCTATATGCAACCCAAAAAGCTTTAAAGCTGAATACAAAAGATTGACAAACAGAATTGAATATTTTAATAGGACATATTTTGTTTTATCACTGATACCATTTAACAGGAGGATTCAATAGTCTTTCCAATTTTGATAATGTAACAAGACATTGAGCTCATAAAAGTTACAGCTAGTTGAAGGACATAAAAAAACCAAACCAAAAAAACAAACGCTCGTAGTGGTTGAGAATGAAAATAAAAATGCAATTATTATTTTGACTAAATATTTTGGATCAATGAAGACATACGATGCTGCTCGGAGGGAAATGTAGCGGCGAGTTTTATTCATTCTTAAGGGCAGCGCTGCCTTGTTACACATCGCCGAACAAACAACCAGCCAAATAATTTTGAACTTTGTGTGACACACTCGAATACGCTCAGCTATACTCATTGCTCGTGCATTCACATTCACATTCGCATTGATACACACTCGAATGAACTGAAGAATGTAATACAGGTTGTGTTCATGGCTTAAATAATACATACATATGTATGCAAGTACTTACATACTTATTTCAGCTCTGCTCTGAGTTCACCGCAGACACTATATGTGTTTGATTCTAATTGTATTATGTTGGTATTTTTTGTACTCCCTTTAATTGTACAGTATTTATTTGCGTTAATGTGGACTTAAAACTACAACTACTATATGGTATAACATCGAATTCCCTTACCAAAACAAATACTATTGTAGACACACAAAACTTCACATTCTTCACAAACATCGATACTAAAAGTAATGTTGATATGTTTTATGTGTGCAATACTAACTCTCTTACCTAAACTGAAAAGGTTTTACATCTTTTATGATATGTATGTATGTCCTATCATATACATATACAAGTACATCTTACATAGTCACATACACATTTACATACGCTTGTGTTCATCAATAATTCTTGTATTTCCATATTTACCTTTCTCACTTATAAGAATATGATCAAATTTAATAAATTAAAACAAAATTATTATTTGAATTATTTTGAATTTGCTTTTGTATGATTGCTGTTTTCATTTTGTTTTCGTTTTGCCAGACTTGCTTCTTAGATTTTATAATCTATTTACAAATTTAATTACTAATAATTCCAAATGAATAACCATAAACATAAAAATAACTAAATACAAAAATCAACAAAATCATTGCACATAAAACAAATAAATAATATAAATGCGACGATCATCACAACCATCTGAAGGGGCTCGTATTTTAAATACGAGGAAGACGAACTGCTGCCCAAGCAAGAGAGGCGGGTGTGGAAGCCAAGAAGCTTCCATTACGATAACGTCGCCGCTGCCATGCTGACGCTATTCGCTGTACAGACCGGCGAAGGATGGCCACAGTAAGCTATCAATTGTTTTTGTAGTCCGTAACCTCTTGTTTTCCATGAACCAATCTACAACATTCATTTTTACACGCAATTGTGCAATAAATATCCGACACAACACACCATGGAAATATAATGTATGGTAAATAACGAAATTGTGCTTTGTTTTTTATTTATTTTGTCTCGTGCTCTCTTCACTTGAATACTTGAATCATACTTCTTCATGGTAATCAACAAATAGGGTCTTGCAACACTCAATGGCTGCCACTTACGAAGATAGGGGTCCAATCCAAAATTTCCGGATCGAAATGTCCATCTTTTATATAGTATATTTTATTGTATTTCCATTCTTCTTCGTCAACATATTCGTGGCCTTGATTATCATTACATTTCAAGAGCAAGGCGAAGCTGAATTGCAAGATGGCGAAATTGACAAAAATCAGGTGAGCTAGCCAAAAAAATTGTATTCGTGTTTATGAAAATCAAACAATTGAAAATACATAATTCTTTTATATGTGTGTGTAAAACCGGTAGTAGTCGTAAAGCAAAAACAATTTTCTATATGCACGTTAATGTACACACATAGTACAACGACACCTACTAACAAATCATTCCCGTACTACTTAACCCTCTACTGCCCACTATCGCCTTTAGACGGCCTTATTTATTTGCCCGATTTTCCAAATTGCGTTTTGCCTTTTGTTTACATTATGCCTTATATCGGAAAGTCCAAAAATTATGTTTTGCTAATGCTGGTTAAGCTTGGAAATGTGAAAAACTATTTTAAAAATTCAAACATCATTAGTGGTCAATTTGAAAAGAAATTCAAAATTATTAGCTTTTTTTTATTCAACCTAAAGCGAGAAATTAAATTAGGCCATCTAAAGTCGGTCTTGAGCATTAAAAGGTTAACTACTATGTACTTACTTACGTATGCGCCAGTCACAAAATACTACAAATAAACACAGTATGACAAATGCATTAGCGCAGACGTCATTTATTCAGACAAAATATACATACTCCAATATGTACACAAGGTACAGTTAACCTGTACCTTTGCTGTACCTGTATTAGTGCCTGTGATCGTTCCTATAAATGCCTTAAACACACAAATTATATGGTAGAGTGTATGCCAACTGCGAGTAGCTACATACTTAATACACTATCATGTGCGATATACATAGATACCATTAATATTTGTCTTTACTTTTAATAACTCGACTAGTTATGGTATTTTCTGTTCAAATGCATAATAATTAGAAACTTCTAAAATACATGAGTTATATTTGTGTATATATTGCTTTTCTTGCGGATTGCTTCTATGTATTATCCCAGAATATCGTAGAAGCTCTATTAAATAGTATACTTCTTCTGATGTATATATGTACATCGGCTACTTAGCAAATAACATTTTATATGCCTTATGATATGAGATGTTTATCGAGGAAATACCCCAGACAAATTAGTATAGTGCTCCTTAAATATAAAGACTGAACATTTACCGGAAAATAGAGATTATTCATTAAACTTCACGATAGTCCTTAAATATTCAGAGTTGAATATTTAATGATTGCTATCGTTAAATCATCGTTGTTGCTAAAACGACTCAAAGTACGCTTCAAAAGTTACTGTAAGTATGTACTGCAATGAATCCAAAGTTGTAATATCTTAAGTCGAACTAATTCATTTTAAATCATCTCAATTTTAACCTAGTTCGATTCAAATTCTTGATTTAAAAAACTGAAAAATTTTATTTGAATTGTATTGGGTCTGGCACTGACTTCCGAGTAATACTATTGCACTAAAATAATATATTTGATTATTTTATTTTGTTTAGTTATCTCAAAGTGCCAAACAATAAGTTTTATAAAAAGGACGTAAAGATCTAATTAAATGTTGGTACCCTGAGCCCAATGCATTTTCTGCCCCATAATGTATGTATATTCTTCTTCACTATACATACTTAGTCCAATAAGCAATGTGCATCTTCCACTTCAATACTAATTGTTATTAATTGTGGATAGTTATTTTCCCCAATAATAATCAATTGCGATTTTTTCAAGACACCAAAATTCAGAACTCCGCATATTCCTTAGTCCTGAAATAGCTTGAACATTTATCACCAGATTTAGAAAAACAAATGTTAACATAGAACGCTATGCTGCCGTTAGTTCGTGTATCTGTATATGTATTTCAATTTGATTATTCTAGCGTAGTGCTGGGCTCAGGGTATATCATAGTCTAGCACACTCGACTAAAGCGATTCAACTTTTAACATTATGTACTTCAATTTATATTGTGAACCTTTAAATAATCGCTCTTCTAGATACTAAATAAACAAGATTTTTCATTTCTGTATTTTAAAAATAATATTTCGTTTTGTTGTTTTTTTTTTAAATATTTCAAATTACGAAATCGTCATCGATTTTTCAAAAACTCTTAATGTTAGTTTGAATGTGTTTCCAAAAATTTAACAAACCCTAATTAAAACTTACTATGGTAGTTGTTGATTTGTCACTCGCGGCTCGAGATTGGATTGTTAAATAATATTAAACAATTGTATGATACTTTTTTCTTTAGAAATCGTGTATTGATTTTACTATCGGAGCTCGACCACTTGAACGCTATATGCCCAAAAATCGTAACACTTTTAAGTACAAAGTGTGGCGCATTGTTGTGTCTACACCATTCGAATACTTTATCATGATGCTTATTGTGTTCAATACTCTGCTATTGATGATGAAGGTAAAGTAATGTACTTGTTTTCGATATTACGTATTTTATATATAACATATTTTAAAAATAAACATTTATTGTTTAAGTTTTTGTTTGTAATGCATTTTACTATACTAACTAATCATAAATACAAATTTTAACAGTACCATAATCAAGGTGAGATGTATGAAAAATCACTCAAGTACATCAACATGGGATTTACGGGCATGTTTAGCGTTGAAACTGTACTGAAAATAATTGGATTCGGAGTCAAAGTAAGTAAAAAGTAAATAGTTATATTAACTTATCATATTTCAGTTTTACAAAATAAATTTATGGCTTTTGATATCCTGGATAATATGATAAATTAACGGGATAATTTATGAAATTAAATAAGGGTGTCATGGCGTGAAGCGTTAAAAAATATCATTTGGATTCCTTGCCGCAAGATTTCATTTGCAATTTTAAATGAATAACGAAAGCTCAATTTATTTTCGGTATAAAACAAAAACATAGAAAACATAGAAAATCAATATAAGCCAATTATTTCGTCACAAGATTTTATAGATATTTTGTAAAATAAAATACATTACATTATCGAACATTTTGTGTAAATAGTTAAAACTTCGAATGGAAATTATTGCCAAGCCCGACATACATAGATGATGAACGTTTTTATTTGATTGTCTGCTTACATTTTATAGGTTAAAAGTGTTAAAATACATGGTACAATAAATAATATTAAACTATTTATTTTATAGAATTTTTTCAAGGATCCATGGAATATTTTCGATCTGATTACGGTATTAGGCAGTATTGTGGATGCTCTCTGGATGGAATTCGGGGTAATTATCTGCTGCTTGCAATACAAATAATTCAGAGCATACATATTGTTGTGATCCACTTATGTAGGCCGTTTTGCAAAAGAAACAAAAAAAAAAAAAACAATACAAAATAAGTATCAAGTTTTTATTTTGTCTGATTTGTTGTACCCGTGCAATTACACATTCATATCAATACAATTCAGAGATACACGTACGCATATTCATATTTACAGATATGTACAATTATTTACGTGTTTATACATGTTTTCTTATGCAATATACAGATGATATCAAAGCAATAACAGATACATGGTTTTTTAGAATTATGTGTACGGACGAAAATTATGGTTGACCTTTTGTAGACCCAATCTTTTAATCGCTGTCACTTGGTTACGGCCGTAACTGTATCATATATTTTTAATAATTCTTTAACTTGCAACATATGCGTGTTTCGAATATAATCAGAAACATTTCGGAAGATCTTGGGTTATTGTAGAATATGCAATGTATATTGTCGACAGGGGATTGTTGAAATAATAGAAACCCACGTCTGTCTTGAAGTCTACTTTATTTTTATTGATAATGTTATGGAAATTCTGCTGCTTTGGTACGCAAGCAAACTTTATGTTATAATCCTTCGTGACACATGTGTGTATATAATGTTTGAGTGTGTGTGGGTGGGTTTAAAGTGTCAAGATAACTGAACACTCAGCAAATCACATATAAAATTAAAGGTTTATATGTTAGGGAATTAAGAATGCAGAAATAATATTCTACAATAAGCTACACATTGTTTAACTTACACTTTGAATATTCATTTAAAAATCTTTTACAGCCACACAAGACAATGTTTTAAATTCTTAATAAATTTACATTTAATTTTTACGCAATTTTATATATACACAAAATGTTTCTTTTCGAAAGCCTCAAAAAATACAGAAATTAATAATCATATTTCTTTTTGATTTCCTTTTTCATATTTATTTGTGTACGAAAATGAATACCAAATACGAAATGTGGTCACAAAATCGGGAAAATCCAATCCGAATCAAACCAAAAAAACGATGAATGCAAAAATATAATAATAATTAAATAAACACCCACGTAATTGAACATTCACACCCTTCACATATGTTAACGTATAAATTTTGTAACACATTCAAATATTCTCATGTTCACGCATATGCATATACATATGTAAATGTACAAAATGCGTTTATATATTTGTATATATTCCTTCGATTGACTCAATATACTCCCGAAATTGGCCGTCGGGAAACAAAATTCATCACGCAATCACTATCTGACATGAAATTAATATTAAAAAACAAACAATAACAAATCATTGTTCTTTGTAATTTAAAATCCAACACCAATGCCAATACTAAATGCAATGAAAATTCAATCATCACAATCACAACTTGAATTCAAAAATATCCAAAAATAAATAAATCAACCGATTTCACCGAACAAACAAAAATAACACCAAATTCAAATGAATTATGAAAACAACCAAAATCAACAAATTAAATTGTATTACGAACATGTTGTCATTCAACAATTATGCATGTGTATGTGCTGTATATTATGTGTTGTACAAACACACACATTGCACATACATATGCATATTATATATCTCATCTACAACTACATCGACATGTACAACAATATCAACACCAACAGCACGATGTAAGTACGAAACACAATTACACAAAATTGCATTATAAAATTCTTATGTGTCCAACTAAATGATTTTAGATTACGCTTTTATTGCTAATCACACTTTCCACTTCCACTTTATAAGCTTATTAAAACATAATACTTATTATTGCATTATTTTCTGGTTAACTTCAAATTATTGCGTAACCTGCATTTTTTCCATTTTCATTTATGGGCCCCAGCAGATACATGTTTCAAAATGTTCATTTATAACTAACGGATGTTCTTTTACTGGTATTTTTACCACTGTCTGCTCAGAATATATTTTTTGACGTCGTCAAAACCATATTGATTTATACAACAATAATAATATAATAACATATTAAAATAGTTATGTAGATACATTTAAAAGTCAAAGCTGAAATATAATTTATTTTTTCTTGCAATGCAAGAATAGAATTTCTGATATTATTTTGAATTTACAAACAATGTCTGCTTGGGTATTGAAATTTTCGGATCTCGAAAATGGTGAATTGAATTTTAATTCTATAAATTTTGTTTTTATTGCGAGTAAGTATCTGTAAGTTTCAGTTTCGTGTTACATGGCACACTACGAACGTACTTTCTTCCCTAATCAAAAGTTACGTGTGTAAGCTTGTAGTCAACTTGGTAGATACATATATACAGCGGTTGGCTGAATTGCCAATTTGCAAGAAATATATTCATTTGATAAGAACAATTTTAACGAAGATATGTGACAGTTTGCATTAAGTTCATTATAAATTAATTGCTTTTTGTAACAGATATTAACAGTGCTAAGATCTTCCAATTTTAGTACATACGATATATACTAATACATATATATTACGTGAATCGCGGAATTAAATGTAAAACAAGTAAAAAATACATGTGACAAACAATTATCACATACATATGTATGTATGTATCACAGCATCGTATAAGTTTTTAAAAATCCTCTTGTTGTATGACATAAAATTGTATTAAACAATATTTATGGTCAATTATATATTCAAAAAGTTTAACTTATGCAATATGTTTATATACTTTCCGTTAATTTTGTTCAATATTTTCGCATGGCTTTAATTTTATGGGTCTAACCACTTGTATTTATATATGAATTGAAAAATGAATTGAAATATTGCCTTATGATTGACGTCGTTTCAAAACAAAAAAGACACAAGGAATGAAGAATCGTTTAAAATGAAGCAGCTGTAGCCCTGGTATACAGTTCTGTACAGCAATCTCTGTTGCTTATCTTTTTGTCGAGTATTGATTTTGATTTAGTTGGTTGAGTGAAATTTAACCTCGTCAGTAAGTAATTTACTCTCACTTTTAATTAGAACGAATCAAAGCGAAAATATTACAAATGAGCTCCTAAGCATGATTTAAGTTCCATTTGAACTATTTCGCTATGACAATGTTTATACATATGTATGTATATCTGACGATATGTCAAAACTTCTTCTATTTTACTACTTGGGTAATCTACATGCACTCATAGTATATTAGATATCCTTGTAACCAGTCGTCTATGGCTGGCTACTTCTGGTCTTATCTTAGCTACGTACGAATTTAAACCTATGTATTTTCTCTCAGAAATAACCTGAAAATATATATTAACGAAGCAAGCAATCTGCATAATGTTTAACAGCCTATAGACTTATAATTTAAATTTATATAACTAAATTAACTGATATGTAAATGTTGGTTTGCATATTACTATAGTAGTGCTTATTTCCGATATGTATGTATGTATGTATGTATGCTATATAATTATATACGAATACATATAAATACATATCGTATTGCGTGGAACTCACAATTGGCTTTTTGAGCTGCATGACGTAAATAATTAAGCTTCAACTTCGACTAAAAGAGATTCGATAAAGTTTAGCAAACGGTGTCTTCTGGATATACTTACTTATATGATCTCCTGTAAGATGTTTTTAAATTTCTACAGGTATGTAAGATTTGGTCAAATAGTAATTCTCATCACTTTTGGTCTCATCGATAATTATAAATTATTTCAACTAATCAATCTGACGATTGGAATCGATTTATACAAACCGTTGAAGAGTTATAATAATTTATAGTATATGAACATGCCTGATAAATATGTATATTTAACTGAAACTTTCAATTTATTTATATTCTATATATGGTATAGGAACTGTCTTGAACTATTTATAGAACATATTTTCAAACACATTTACTTGCTGTCAATGCCTATCAGTCAATGAAAATCTTTTATACTTACAACATCTATAAATACTAAGTTTCTCTATTCTACATTAAAGTTACTTTTAGGAAGCTAAGCTAAAGCATTGTAGAGCAGTGAAAATCCTGTGTGAAAACTCCCTTATCCATTTTTCCTTGATTCACCAAAACATGAAACAACTCATGTATACTCTTATATAAACACATTCTGCTAACTAATGCGCAATTATCTTTGGATACTGGAAGAAAGATGTACAAAATTAATTATTACTACTAATTTTCAACTCTTTTTATTCATTTCTTTATTTTTCTAAAATATACGAAATCGACTATTTGTAACGCCGCCAACGTCGCATGAATCGTAACCGTAATTCGTTTAAACTAACTGATATGTTCTCGTAACCGCAAATTATCAATTAATTAATAACAAAATAAAAAATATGCATAAAACAATAAAATCTACAAAACTATGTATATAAATTGCTTATAAACGTCCAAATGCACTGCAAAAAAAAAAAAAAATCACAAACATTTCATTTTCGTTGAAAATTTGTTAATACTTCTTTTGGCTGCTGTCGATTCCAATTGAATGCAACTGAATTTGCCACCTTCGCGTTTGAAAACCATTTAATGAATATGCTATTTGATATCTATGAATACCAACAACAACAATTGTGTCATCAAAATGCGGTGATAATGCGGTATATGAGTTATGTAAACATTGATTTCTTTAAATCGAACCACAAATTTCAATTGAACATGGTTTCTGATTATCCTACAGGATGTAAGTAAACAAATTAAAACGAGTATAGTTTTCAACTACAAAATACCAAAAAATAAAAAACAAAACAAAAAAAAACATATCTATTATTATTTTAGCTAAACGTTTACAACTTATGTACTTTATTCTGTATTCAGATCGCATTGATCATGTCTAATCTTTTTCCGTAGTAGATTCCATTACTATGATTTCGAAAAATACATATTTACATATATGTATTTAGCTAATTTTTAAGCACTTTTTCTAGTTAAAATTAAACGTGTCTTTGTTAATTTTTCATAGTAATCGTACCCCATTTCCACGTTGATATAATTTTTTGGCTGAAAATGCAATGTTCTATTAAATCGAAATACTCGTATTTATGATTAGAAATTTCAGTACATAACAAATTAATCATGACCGCTTATATCCCATACTTTTAGTGAACAATACAATCCCTCTAATTCTTCCAAAACTAGGCATACCAAGTGGGATAACTGCAAGATACTCACAAACATACATGCTACGTGTAGTACTTACGTTCACCGATGTTAAGTTAAAATACCAACGTGATATTCGATACCCGAATCTCACAGAATAGCACTACTACCCATAGATGCTTCATAATATCAATAGAAACAGTGCGTAGTTGGAATCTACTTACATCTGTACATATTTAATCAACGATACTTGTATTTTTATGATGTGTATCTATCAATTTTGTAATCTACTTAACATTTATGTACGTAGAGGCCACGGCGAGGGCAGTATGCGTCCTTAAGTCAGTGGTTGCCCCAGCATATATGTATATTTACCTATGTACTGTCGTACGTACTTGTACATACATATGTATCACAAGGGTGTCACAGCCACGATCCCTGAGATCGTTACTGTAATACGTTGCTGCATGTGTCTGTATGTACGTTGGTACATTGGTGTGCATAATATTTACATTAAATTGTATTTATGCAATATGCAACAATGCAACGGCTGATGTGTAAAATATTTTGGTCAAAGTTATCCTCGAGTTGGTTACGAAACCAATGACGACTTAAACGCGTACAAACTATTTCTCTACAAACGAATCTCTTTCTCAATTTATCTCTCTGACTGTCATACTTACAACACAATAACCATAAGTAATTGAAAGAAAATGTAATAACATGTAAATAAAACAAAAACAAAAAGGAAAAGAAAAGAAAAGAAAAAAACGAAACGAATACAAAATGTACAAATGTACTGACAGATGTACACATATATTATTTTAATTATATACTTTTCTATTAATTTTATATCGTATTATTATCATTTCTTATGATTGCAACAAATTCACTCAAATAGTTTAGTGCAGTACAAGACGAAACATCAAAATTTTGATTAGCTTTCAAATACTCTTATAATCGTATATTAACATCCTAAGGTCTCTAACAATTGACGCATTTTCGAACTGTTTTGTAATTAGTATCAGTACCTGAAAAATGAAACAATCGCACATATTACGCTGTATTGGTGTGGTAGTCAACACACACAGACACACAGACACAAACACAATCAGACCTTTCCACAATTGTATACGAAGCAAATTTACTATTACAATAATAATTATCTAATTAGATTTTTTAATAAATTCATAAATACTGATGTTTATTGCATTTATTGTATTTAATTAAGATACAAACCGTTCGACAACATTTTTATTTAGCATTTTGTATATTAACTTACTTATATTTATACTTCTATCATTATCATCTTCAAATAACTGAGTAAATACTGTGCAAATTTGACTGTAATTATTTTGTATATATATATAGAACAAAAAGTCCAAAATTTACATTTCTTTAATAAATTGATCGTTACTAACCTAAAACATAATCATACAACCTAATACCGATTTATGTATAAATTTGTATGTACCTTTTTATGTACAACTAGTACTATAACTTATTACCACTACCACTGCACTACTGTTAGTATAACAACTCTACTACTACTACTACTACTTCTACTGCCAGTACTCTTACTATGTACTACTACTTCTAGTATAACAACTCTACTTCTACTACTACTACTACTTATACTGCCAGTACTCTTACTATGTACTACTACTTCTAGTATAACAACTCTACTACTGCTTCTTCAACCAGTTATCTTACAACTACTACTACTACTAATAGTAATTTTATTACTATTACTTCTACTACCACTACCTCTACTTCAAGTACGTGCACTACTACGATCCTACATAACATCTCTACCATGCCATCTACGGCCAGTACTTTTACTACAACCGACGCTAGATTACAGCTGTACAACTCTTACTTACTCTTACTTCTGCAACTACTTATATTACGACTACTACTTATACTAATACTTCTTATAGTACGACTACTACTTATACTACTACTACTTATATTACGACAACCACTTATACTACTACTACTTATATTACGACTACTACTAATACTACCATTACTTATACGGCTATTACCTATACTTATACTTCTTAGACTGCTACTACTTATACTAATACTATTTATACTACTACTACTCATACTACTACTACTTATACTACGAGAACTACTTATACTACTAGAACTACTACTTCCTTTACTACTAATACTACTGTTTATACTACAACTATAATAACTACCACTGCTACCAATACTAATACTTATACTAATACTACTACTACTACTACTTTTTCAAATACCAGTACTCTTGCAACCACGCATCTACTACAATTACTTTAATACTACTACTAAGCCACTACTACTATTCTACTACTACTTCTACTACTATTACTAACGAACTTAAAAAAAAAAAGAGAAACAACCTGAGATCATATTCGAAATAACTTCGAATACATCTGAATTCGTTTGTAGAAACGGGACACCACAGCTCTAATACTACTTTCCTTACTTTCTGTTTCTCTCTTTTTCTTCCTTTGACCAATAATATTTTACAGTCGAACTCAATCAACGTTGGCTTCCTGCGTTTGTTTCGTGCGGCGCGTCTTATTAAATTACTTCGTCAAGGATACACAATTCGCATTCTACTTTGGACATTTGTACAATCATTTAAAGCACTTCCATACGTCTGTTTGCTTATAGCAATGCTATTTTTTATATACGCCATTATTGGCATGCAGGTAAGTTTTATTTGAAGCTCAAAACAATATTGTGAGTGTGACGCAAAAAATAAATATATAAATACAATTTATGAACTATGGATCGCAAATATAACACACATGTAACACATAAGGCTATATATCCTTCATGATCGAGTTAGCCTTCTTAATATTTGGGATCTTTAAACCTATTTCAATTTGTAGCAAATGGAAAAGAAGACGATTTAAATTAGAATTTTTACATGTTTCTTATTTGAATATTTTTTGTTCGTTACATATATGTTTAGTTTTAGTGATGACGGTCAGTGCCCATCACAATCAAAGCATCATTTAATTTTTAATTGAGGTCAACTTCCAAGACTGATGCATAGATAATACTCCAATTTGAAAATTACTTTTATTCACCTGACCTTTTTATGTTTTGTGTTTAATACGAGTCTAAAAATAGGTAATTTTGCATATACATAAGTACACCCCTCTTATTGTAGTGATAAATAGCAAACATTTATAGACATAATTCAGTGTACTTAGCGATAGCAATCTTTTTACTTATATTCTAGAGATGTAATGAGATGTACAATACGTACGAATACATTTATAGTGATATTACTCTAAGTTGAGTTTAAGTTCATAAAGCTGAAAACTCATTATTCATAGGTAGTTTTTATAGCATTAACAATAACGAAATTAGATGTCCCGGTAAACAATCGAAAACTAATATAATGCGAAATGCAACCAATAGCCTATTTCCACATGAACTCAATATTTTCACATATGACCGAGTCCCGTTTTCCTGCTTCCACATGAGTATATGGGCAACGGTAAAATTTGAGTGTTGCCGCTCCCACGTAAATCTGCTGATCGTATGTAAACCAAATTCGGCGGACAGTTCAGAAATACACCAAGAGCAAATAAATAATTCAAATCGATAACAAAAAAAACATAGGCCAAAGTAAAGTTTGAATATTTTGATTACCTTTTGGACTATGTACATGACAAAATTTTTGCATTGCAGTCACATCTGTGGTGGTGTGGGGAGCTCAGTTTTGGTATAACCTCGATATAGATATATAAATATACTAATTACGGTGGCCGATATATTCACAAATATTTTTAACGTAGAAATATGTTCAGTTTTTTCTTATGGCATTTTACATGTGGCGAATGTTGCGTTAAAAATAATTGAAAATATATGGAGAAAAACGTAGTTTTTGGACACGTGGAAATAGGCTTTAATAGTTTATTGAAGAGAATAGGCTATACAAATTTGTAGTAAACGATACTGATAAAAAATACATTGACTTAAGCAACTTATAGCTTAAAGCATTTACTCTTGAGTTAGAATGAGACAACAAATTTAGTATTCGGAATTTTGAATAAACTCATTTAATACAAAATTATTAAACAGTTTATATAGTTCTGACTTCTGCTTACCAATTTATAAAATAATTGACAAATATCTCAAAAGACAACTTTGAATATTTAAATATATTTCGAATTTTTGAGCTTAGCTAAAATTTGAAACGTTGCTTTTATTGAAATACGAGTAAGCATTGTGAATATTTACTGAAAAGTTTGGCATTGAGTGCAAAAACATTTTATTCGACAATATAACTATAGAAGTTTTAAAGTACATTTGATAAGGATAATAACACAAATCAATTATAATATCTCACAAACTAAAAGGTTTTCGGCAACATAAAATATGACCCGGATACGCAACTCAATCGTCACAATAACTTTCAATCTTTCTCTGGAGGAATCATGCTGCTTTTTCGGTAATCGAAGATCTAAGTTACATAGTGTTGTATCCTTAGTGATTATAAATGATGGCACTACAGACAAGCATACCTACATAAATACTACATTCATACTAGTGAAACTGTATGTAACTTCCTTACTTTAGAAACTCCAGTGTCCTCACACGACACGAAAGTATATTGGCGTGTTAAGACATCATTATACTTATAAATAATCAACGTCGCACTATGGGGCCTTGGACATAAAAGACAAGCGAGAACGTCAAAATATTTACTGATATGAGACTAGCATTTTTTATCATTTTCATATATAAGCAACAATATGTAAGATCACATCTTATATAAGTTCCTATTTATAGTTACATTACTAAAAAATATCCAAAATTTCGATTTAATGTTGACTGACACTTTGACACCATTCAAATAGTTTTCTATTAAATTTCCATTAGTTCAAACGATGCAAAGTGTGCAATAGATATGCCAAAAGGCCCCACTGTGCGTCAGTTTGTCATGAAAAAGTTAAAAATGTAAACGATTATACATAAATGTCGACTTTTCAATCAGCGTCGTTTGTGACTTGAACAGTTTCGCACCAATATTTAGTTAACAAGCGTACATACCTATTTAAGTAATAGAATTCGTTAACCGTGTTAGTAATTACATATAGATAAATCAGCTGTTTCTACTGAACTGCCGATATATAATATTGTATGCAGTAGATATAGCAGTTCACAAAGTTTTCCTATGAAACGCTTAGTACTTTAGTACTTACATACTTAACATATGTATTGAACTGTTCAAGTATTAGTTGGAGCTACAGTTACGAAGTTAATATTGTAAATGTGCGCTAGATATATACTATACTATACATCAATTGTAAATGTAATTTTTCTTAGTGTTACGAAAATTTGCTTACAAGCATTTGTTTGAAATTCAATCAAAACAAATGTATTATACACTTGAATATATCTTCAGTTGTAATAACAGTCACTACTAAGTAAGACAGCTCGGTTTGCGTCCATTAAATATTTAATATGGTTTACATAATATTATCAGCTTTTACACTGATAACTACTTATATGACAGTGTCAAATTTTATTGTTGAGTTAGAGTTTGCCTTTAATATATTACTCATTTATAACATTTTAATTTCTTTATTTTATTATTCAGTTTGTCAAGTCGACAACGCTTGTCTCAAAAATTTAAATATGTCGTTTGTCTGTGTTCTTGATCAGCAACATGAGCTCAGATTTATTAATTATTCATATTTACCCGTCTGTCATTCTTCATCATCAAATAACCGGTACCGACTTATTTGGAATACAAACAAACATTCAAAGAATGAAACCGCTGCCTTTCAAAATGGCTTCTTCAATACTTTCAGCGTGCAAACTCATAGAAATCATTGAAAATGTAGAATTATAATTATTACAAAAATTCAAATTTCTTCCCCTTAATTCATGTTATTCAATCGATTTGAGAGAGCGAAATGGGGCGTATCTTAGTTTTATATAAAAACTTATCTACTCAAGATCTAGATGAGTAGTAACAATAAATGTAGTGTACGTAGTTATTGTTGATTCTTAGTTGTAGATGATCTCGCAAATGATGAAGAAACGGAAAAACGGACATTGTTTTATTGTGTCGGCTGTTGGTGCTGATCAGGAACATGTATTTGTTATG
The DNA here is from genome assembly GCA_035047365.1 of Drosophila ustulata. NCBI lineage: Eukaryota > Metazoa > Arthropoda > Insecta > Diptera > Drosophilidae > Drosophila > Drosophila ustulata. The sequence goes on from JAWNPT010000095.1 coordinate 1,657,290, forward strand.
GGGTTAGAGATGCCTTCCTCTGCCTGTCACATATATTTTCAGTTAGTTAGCTATCATCTAATTGATTTATATATTTCACAAATAGTCCGGGTTTTTTTTTTTTTTTGCTTTTTCAATAATTTTATATAGTTAGTAAATTCATAGTTAAACATTGATTAATACACATTACATTATGATCAGTTCGTATTATTTTATTAGTCGCAGTTAAAAAGATCCCTTATCCACACGATAAAACTAATTTATCATAGACAATATTCATATTCCCGTATTGCTTTTCAAAAAGTGCATATATGAAATTAAATCAAAGCCCGAACATATGATCATGAGTTGTTGGTAACATAATCTGAAATTGTAGCATCTGTGTTCCGTGGGTCTTATAGTTGTTTTACCAAAATAAAAAGGGACAAGCGAATGGAGCTCACATACTACTTCTGAAGGATACATGGGTGGAAAATGTTGTGTTTATCTTCCTCATTTTATAGCTGTTATGTAACAATACAAATTAATTACTATATATTATTTACCGATATCTAAATCGTGCATAGGTATTTGGAAATATCAAACTAGGTACAGTGGAAAATTCTATTACTAGGCACAACAACTTCCAGTCATTTATACAAGGCGTCATGTTGCTCTTCAGGTATGTAAATTTTAGCTGATCCATCGTCTAGAGTTACTATATACAAAATACAATTGTTTTTTAAACAATGTTTCGATTTTCAATAATTAAGATTATTATTAATAGATACATGCATATATGTATACATAAATAAATAGTTATATTTCCACATTTACAAGCTACCTTAACACTACTAAATATATAATGTTATAATAGATCAAAGTTTTCGTATTATACGAGTCGTATATCATTTATATGCCCTTTAACGGGAGTGGAGGTGATAGCCACCAATCACAACTGTAGTGTATTTTTATATTTCTGAAATTTATAAGTGGGAAATATCTAATATTTTATTAGAAACAACATAGATATGAGCAATTATTTTAGGTTAGGTGATCAATAAATTTAGATTCGTAGACAGAATATATAATCAGCTGAACACAAAAATATCTTATATTAAGTGATAAGCGAAAAAAGAAACTACTCGAACAACAATAATAATAATAACAATAATAATAACCAAATACGAAAGTCGTTATTTTCTTTATTACTAAGTTCAATGAACAATAATCCCAAAACTCATTTATACGGACATTTAGTAATTTTTTTTAGAGATAATACATTCATACTTTTATGCGCAAGTGCATAAAGTATACAGTCATCTTTAGTACATAAATGTTTATTGTTTGTGATATTCAATGTACGTAGAGGATTCCCTCACAGCAAATATAATGTACATACATCCATATATATAAACATATCTAGAATTGAAATCCGATTATTGTTTTGTAATTGTAGTTGTCATTTTTGTAACCCCACAGTGTCTTGATTTGATTAGAGATTAGTTGATTTAAGTCTGTGAAACCATAAATTATGACAGGCCAGATTTGTTGCCAAAGCTTTACATAGTGCATTCAAGCTTTCTAACTAATTTATATACTATTCTAGGTGTATACGTATTTAAATACATTAATGTACATGCATATGTATGAATATAAAGATTGGCAATTCTCTGTAAATCCCTTGTGCATACTATAGTTAGTATGTGTGTGTATACATATAGTACATATACTATACATACCTACCGTTCTTCACGAAAGGACTCCACAAGTACTTCATTATATTAAATCCAATTCAATTATAATTCTTGCATACATATAATACTCGTAATAATTAACATAATACTACAAGATTAGTTCGCAATTATCTAATAAATACTGTATATTTGTAGACATAAGATTATTTTAAGCTATATACACATATATAATAACTGTATGAGTAAGAAGATTATTGGTGAAGTTGAATAGCATTCAAAATAAAAATGACATAAGTTCGTTATTATGTATGTATGTGTGACTTACTGTAAAATATAATTGGAGACAGAACTTGGTTTCAAGAAGTTTGCACCGTTTACCGTTGCAGATGTACTCTTAGTTGCTCTTAATACTAACATACTACTTACATATACATAGATTAGAGTAAGAACCTTATTTAATTTTCACATAATTCTGGCAGTACATGGGCTTTGCACTTAAACGCATAAATAGCTGCTGACTACATACAAACATAGTACATGTATTTGATCGGGTGTTAATGACTGCATAAGTACAACATTAATCAACTTTTTAGAAGTATATATCCATTTTCAAATTTATAAACTATACATCAACAATAATGATCGCAGTAGTCGACTTTGTCCACTTCTGGGCATAAGCCCTTACATACTCAACATATATACACACCTCAAAACATATGTAAACACACAAACACTCATGCGTCAAGCTATATGTATCTGTACGTTTCGGTTCGGTCGGTAGTCTTAAAATATAATTAAATTGTATTATTACCTACGAAAATAACAAGTTAGTTTCTTTATAAATTATACCCATGGGTCGGTTCAAGATTTTAATGTCAAGAAACACACCAATTAATGCAGAGCGAGCCGTACCCCAATTGTTCAATGATTCAATGGTTCGTTCACCGTTCGGACTCGAGCCCATAAACCGAACCCAATCTATTTTTATAAATAATTTTCGAGGTTTACATCCCTGTTAGGGACGAAATTATATTCCTATAAAGTCAATCTATGACAAACATACATATGGATGTATGTATGTACATACATAGCTTGCTTGCCGCTGTTTAGCGGGTTTGTTATGATGTGTTTGTGTTACTATATTTATGTTCAGCTACTGTTTAGGCACTTAAACTATACATATTATTTCATATATACATATATGTATGTATAATTCTGATGTTAGAAAGTTATAGCATATGAAATTCAGTATACAACATAATGTATGCATGAGCGCTATACTATATTTTCAAAAAAACGATGCATCGACAGAATATACTTTGTCAATATATATAGTAAATGTATACTCAAATCTAGTTGGTATAATGTATGCATGTAAGTATGTATGTTGATACCACCTTTATATGAATAAAGTGTTTTGGAGCTCAGTTTATAAACAAAGCTAGCTAAAGATTATAATTTAAAAGGACATATATACATAAGTACATGTATACATATCTAAGTATGTACGTAGACCTATATAGTAATTGTCATTGTCACCCATACAAAAGTACTTAACCGTAGTCCATAAATACGTAACATATGTATTATGTACATTGTAGATAAACCATAAAAGAAATTGTGTTGAAACATGCACATTGTTAATTCTCTTCAATTGTTATTATTTTCGTCCATTATCCGCGATCTTCTTGACCATGATGCGAACCTTATGCCTAAAGATGTGCGACGGGCGAGGCGTGGCCTAACATAATGCTCGCCTGTCTGAAGGGCAAGGCTTGTGACGACGATGCCGAAAAGGGTGCCGGGGAATACTGTGGTTCGACGTTGGCCTACGCATATTTCGTATCGTTTATATTCTTTTGTTCTTTTCTAATGTTGAATCTGTTCGTGGCCGTCATCATGGATAATTTTGATTATCTCACAAGGGACTCCAGTATATTGGGTGCTCATCACTTAGACGAATTTGTGCGCATATGGGCGGAATATGATCCAAATGCGACGTAATTAATAGTTTGATATATATGAATAATTATATATAATTAGTTATGTTATTGCATTTCATTATATTTGCCAATCTGTGCTCGATCCCAAAGTTTTCATTTTTATTTACATAATTTCTACAAACAAACTTCTATGAAATGAAGACAGCGTATGCTATGGTACAGGATGATCAATTCTTACTAGTTGGAAAATCAACTGAATGCGCCACTTGCACTTCTTCAGAGTTTTTCTTTCCCCGGTTTTCTTTCATAAACACTTTAATGTCGAACACTGTTAGACTTTTCGATTTGTTTTCAGATTCTACTATTCTTCCACATATTTTATTGAATACAACATTAATTGTTACTGTTTTTATTATTTATAAGTTTTTAGAATAGTTGGAAAACTTCTTAAACGCCTCACAAGTTAATTCAATCAAAGTAAAGAATTAATGTAAAACTGTACAAGTAACAATTTTGTTTAAATTAAAACATTTTTTTAAATTCAAAATCTGTAGATAAATTACTTCTAATTTCCTTGTAAATTTAATTAAAACAGAACGGCGATGGCAGAAATTATCTTGTGATTGGTGTCTATAGCTTCGGTTTTTTTTCGAAGATAATGTTTGTTTTATTAGGATTAGGAGATTAAAAACTTATTCAATTATCTTTCTGATTATGTTTGGAAAACAAAAAATAACAGTGGTAGGATACATTACACCGAAATGTATGACATGCTGAAAAATATGGATCCTCCATTGGGATTCGGCAACAAGTGTCCCAACCGCCTTGCCTACAAGAAACTGATACGAATGAATATGCCACTTGATGATGAACTACGAGTTCAATTCACTACAACGTTGTTTGCACTGATTCGGGAGAATCTAAGCATTAAAATGCGAGCTCGTAAGTCTCAAAATGTTATCGATCCTTGCACATAATGAAACACTTTTCCTTATATCATTACTCGTATTTAATAGCTGAGGAAATGGATCAGGCGGATATGGAGCTTAGGGAAACGATCACAAACATTTGGCCATTGCAGGCCAAGAAAATGTTGAACTTGCTGGTCCCACCCATTGATCAGTTGAATAAAGGAAAACTTTCAGTTGGTAAAATCTATGCAGGTTTCCTGATATTGGAATCCTGGCGAAATACGAGATTTGGTCAGATTGATTCAGGCATGCCGGTAAGTTTCGAAAATATCGTTAAGCATAAACAACCAAATATTCATTATACACGTACTCCAGTTACGAAGTAGGTTAACATAGGCTACGACTCATTTATGATAAGTCTGTTTTTAATGAAAAAATGACCTTACATTTTCACCGTAGTATTCGAATAATACTATAAAACATGCTAAATGGTTAAGTATGTTTGATATGAAGGGATTTTAATCAGAATAGTATTAAGTTATTTTTTTGCAATTAGTGGTTGGGAACTTTAATATAGGAACTCAAGTTAATTGATATACTTTAAAATGCCAATCTTATGACTTATGACACCAAAAACAAAAACACATTTTGCTTATTTTGCTTCAAATTTTGGACTACTGCACCACTATCTCTTATTAAAGAGGTCATCTTCTTTATGTTAGATGTAACATGAAAAAGAAATGCACCGTTCACTAGGAAACTATTTAAAACCTATTCAAAAATGTAAAACATTCCAGAATTACATATGTATGTGTGTTTCGTGGTCTGTCCAACAGACACCGGTGTCAGGATTTATAAAATATATTAGATGGCGTTTGCCAAATACTTCCACTACACAATCTCTTAAGAAGTTGAAAGATCTTATCAATTCCAAATTGTATAGTTAAACATAAGCAAACATTAATAAAATATGTTAAGAAGTTAAAATAAATGAGTAATTAATATTATGATTTTTCTTCTCAAATGTTTGAACACTCAATAATAATTATAACAAATAATTAAATGTACCACAACAAAACGTATTAATTATGAACTTAAAATGCAGAATTGGAAGGAGGTATATAATGAATTTATATGCAACCTCACGTTTTATATATTTGTTTATATGTTGGTCACATATGTATCTATGTGAATCAAATATATAGCAAGTTTTTCACATATACTTACTCAACTAATTAACGTTTATAAGCTTCAGAAATTAAACTTTTTCCATCATATGTGCAGTTGTATATATATTAAATTATGTGTATTATTTATTTTAAACGAAATTGACGCACACAAAGTTGATGTATATATAGGAAACAAGTTTTGCTTGGCCAATGATAGCACTGGTTGAAGGACCAATAATATTATTATCTGTGTTCATCTATTGAGCCCATACTTCTGCTACCCAATTACAGCTTCCTTATATTCGTGTTCTTACTTCATGCTCTTTGAAAAGTAAAAAAAAAACCCAAAGCGCTTAAGATTCCTTTCTGTATTTATAAATATAGGATAAACATATATAACATATGTGTATCTAATCTGTATCAAGAGCCAAGTTCCAACATGTCGGTCTGTCCGCCTCAAAAACTAAAAGAGTTAGACGTGATTAACATTTATTTATTGGGAAAGATACAATAGAATTGTTTTTGTTTTTAAATGATGGAAAAAGTTTTGATGGCTTTTTAAAATTCTCAACAAATTCTTGTGTTCTTCCCAATTGATGCACAATAGCTCTAATTAAAGGGCAGACCCATCAGATAGTACAGATACGACAAAAAAAAAAAAGGTGCATTATTCGGGAACAACGCACTATATTATATCGATTATATGATATCAGTTGGTTACACCATTAGTAAAGTATATTGGTAGCCTTAAAGATGTTTTGTACTTTTACTATCAAGTTTGTGATTGTACTTGTATTTGTTGCGTTTATTTTAGGACGTAGTTTCGGTAAACAAAATAACAAAATATACAAACAGAATGTATCACATACAACACATTTATTTTCAAGTTTTAATTCCTAGAATACAGGTATTTTGAAGGAATTTTCACACTTCTCATTTAAAAATTTTTTAAATTAAAAAAAAAAATATTTTTCCTTTTTTTTTGTCGTTACAAGTTGGCAGGGCTCTCAGAACACTCTGAGATTCTCAGACAATAGAAAGTACAATATAAATGACAAAGTCATTCATTATACTAAAAATTCGCCTAGTCTTATAAAAAGTAATTAAATGACACATTGTTTTATTCTTGTTAATGCACAAACGATTAAATAACACTGACAAAAATCTGATAAAATTGAAATTGTCGTACAATACTTGTAATTGGATAATCGGGCGATAATAGCGGAAGAAACCTGAAGATGATGATGATCGTAAATATAGCCCAACGGCAGTCGAGGAGCCGGTATATAATATATTTTACAAAATATCTTTCGCTTGATTTTACTTTGCCTTTTATAAGCTCCTCTTTCACATGTTTGCCATTACAAAATGTCTGCAAATATTTACCAATTTTGGCTAGAGGCATGTGTACATAATCGCATAGGAACGTGCATATATAGGAACCAAATATACACTAGTATAATGCCAACTTAATTCACCATAGCCATCCAACCAATCTCTAAAATATTTAGTTAAACAACCACCTAAGTATGTAAAAATCTTTGCAATGCTATGGTTATATTTTCGCTTATCACATTCACACCACAATATCTCTTTCCCTATCACATGGATGCAAGTTAAAGTGATAACAAAAGGCTTCAAGATGATGATATGTAAATGTATATGTAAATTATATATGTATGCATATTAATCAAATTATGACTCTTGAAAATAATATTAATGGATTACTAAGAATAAATAGGTAGACAACAGATTCACCAGACGTTTAAGCTAATAATATCTGATTTGCAGCATTTCTCAAGATCCGATTCAACAAAATTGAAATTATATCCAACATTTTTTAGAGTAACTCAAGACCGTGCTTTTCAACAATTATGTCCAATTTACAATTCTAGGTCAATTAACTTCTTGTGCCTTCAAAATGCACATTTATTATGCTTATCATGAACGAAATTAGTGCAACTTTTTTATGTTTATCTTTGCTGATTCTGATTGCATTGAGCATTTTTAATACCGCACATAATAAAAAATCGATTTTGCACCATTACACTCGCTTTTTTAAAGAGGCCTTGTAATGAATTATGATAAATAAACATATTAGTGAAATATATAAATATACATAGATACATATACATATATATATTTATATATATATATATGAAAAACAATATATTAGTATGAAAATTATCGTAGTGATTTTATAATGCATCACTAACAGCAGTACACACACATATATGCCAATAATGGTCATGATATTATTATTCCTTATACCCACATATGTAATAATAAATATCAATAATAAACGAATAAACGTATAGAAAAATAACTAACTAAAAAATTAAAAAAAAAAAGAAACAAAAAACAAATCAGATAGTGCGATAGTGGTGAAAAAGCCATGGCAAATGTCCTATATTTAATATTTTTATTTAATTTGAAAGTTTTGCCATTGAGTTTCCTATACTAATTTAAAGCTGATAGGCATGCAACAGATTGTATTAGTCATAACTTGGGTAAAACTTAAAATGTTTTGCATATTTTATCTAATCACAGACCTTAAGCTTAAACGTTAGCATGCAAACAATACTATCGGATTTAAACGTGTCATTAAGATGCAATTTTTTTAAGTTGTACACTTAGCATATTGTTAAAAGACACACACCTCCTCTCTTTCTCTCTCTCAAAAACAAAATATAAATAAAAATCACAAAGAGACAAACAAATTAAATTAAAATAATATCATTAAAAATATTCAATTTCAATTCACTGTACCGTCCACTTTTTCTTCAATTGGCACACACTTCTATTATAATAATAATAACAATAATAATAATAGTAATAATAATATTAACAATATAATAAATAGACAACTTCTTAGATTTTCTTGAAACCTAGTGATTTGTAAAAATGTTTGCGCATGTTTTTACCATATCAAAACCAAAATTCAAATCTCTTCTAAACAATTTTTAGTGCATACTATATAAAGCGAAAGCATCAATCGATTCATATATACAGACACATTTTAAAATCGCATAGTGCTTTCAACATTTCTAAATGGTATACACATCATACTATACTTACATATAATTGAAGTCAACCAACAGAATATACCGCTACTTGCCCTTTCTAAATTACGTATGGCATAAACATATTTATGTATATGTAAACATATATTAAACATTTATAGCAATTGAAACTTAAATCATATGTGTATATATATAAATACACATATGCCTATACATACTACAATATATAAATTGTAATATTTTTTATTTATTTATTTGTTCTTGTGACCTACTTATTATATTTTCAATTATTCTATAATAATTCTTACATTCCATTTAACGTTTAACTACAAAAAAAAATGAAAATAAAAAAACAAATCAAACAAATATAAAAAAAAACAATCCTAATGCGTTGCAATGAAACCATAACTTTCGACACTCATCACTCACCCAACTTCAACTAATCTACAACAACAAACAACAACAAACAAAATGAAAACAACGTTTCCAATGAACATAACAAAAACTACAACAACAACAACAACAATTAAATCAAATAAATTTGTGATATATGATCACATTGAATCCCAAATGATTGAAACACGCTGAATCAAAACACTAACTACTAACTCAATGAATATCTAATGGCACCCAAAATGATTTAAACGTTTAAAACTGGCATCGGCAAATTGAAACTGCATCCCCTGCACTGCAAACTGCAACTGCAAAACTGCAAACTGTAAACAATTCCCAAATAGAAACAATCATTCTTTAACTGTTTGCTCGATATGGCCGCCCTTGACAAAGGAGGATCGCGACAGGGCTCCATAAGTTTCGAGCAGAACGGGGAAGGAGCCGCCAACTCACAGACACATTTATTAACGAGCACTCATCACGCTAACGGTGATGTCGAACACAACAGTTTGGCAACACTAGCACGACGGACTACGATCAGAAAGCGATCTGTTAGGTAATTTTAAAACTAACTTCACTTTAACTTTTACTCGTCAAGTGCAAAGTAATTCCAACGCCATCACAATAACAATCATTGAAACATCATCATCATTATTACTAATACAAGCTTAAGAACACTCAGTTTGTGAATGTTTAACAAAATTAACGATATTTGTGCTCTGTGAAGTGATCCTTAAAACGTATTTACCTCATCTCATGTCTTATTTATTAGTAAAATTAACACACATTTATTTATTACATGTCGAATCATTAATATGGCTTGTGGTAGTAACCGGCTAAAAGAAGATTAAAATATTATAATTTGTTTGGATTAGATCATGCCATGATTGGATATGATCTACTGATTCACTGTACCTATAAAGGTTCTCATTAATGTTATGTATGGTATTCAAGTGGTTTGCTCAAATTAATTCTTACCCTACTTTCTTTTAATTTGTCAATAATAAACCACATACTATATCAGCTTTTTTATCCCATTGCGGAATTCCGACTCAAATAGATTTTATAAATATACTATATGTGAATAATCAGTAATTTTTCTTGACAGCTAAATAAAATTTTCAATCCCCTTCTTTTAAATTGACAAAACTTGTCCACATAATTGTACATTGCGTGCATATTTTCACAATTTTGAAATACATACATATGTTATGTATGTATATTAAAAAACATACAACATGGAAAATCGATGCGCGATTCGTATAAAAAAAAGGAATTCTAAAAAGCACATCAATCTTTAATTCATTCATAATCACTCATTCATAATTTACTATGTGTTTTTAACAGCACATACATGCGTACATACTTTGAGAATTCGCTAAATATTATGTATGGGTCTGCAAAGTTCAAGCAATACGTGCTAATTATGGTTTTTAATCTTTTTTTGATTTACAAACTCACAAAACAATAACACAACAACAAAAAAACAACCACTTAACAAATTTGTGCTTTGTACATTTACATAAGTAAATTCTTTTTTCTAATTTTTAAATAATTTCAGAAACAAAAAGGTGAATAAGTTTGATAAACTCCAAGCGGTAAACCAAATTATCGAATTATCGAAAATTTACTAAAACAAGAATAAATAATTGTATATTATATGAATATATGTGAATAATTTTTGTGTCAATAATCCGTTTCCGATATAAATGTTGTTCACAACCAATTAATTAAGTCGAAGTAAAACACTAGTACCTTTGAATATACGTTCACTCATTTACGTAATATGTATATCTTATATACTTATTTATATAATATGTATATTTAAATATGTATATATATATACATATATATATGTATGTGTGTACAATATTATGTATATGTATATGTATGTATGTATGTGTAGGTATGAAATATATGTATGTACATACATGTACTTGCAGGTGATGCTCAGGCATCAAGTCTTGAACAAATTGCATTTTGTCAATAGTAACATACTTACAATACATACATACATATATGCCGCATAGCCTTTTTTAAACAGTTAGAGAAGCTAGTACCCGTACTCAATGTTGTAATTTGATCGTTGATCGTATGTATAAGTACTTACATGTACGTAGGCAATTCATCAGCAAGTCTTGCAAGTTAATAGCAGCAGCATCGTTTAAGAAGACTCACAGAGCCGCCCACGGGAGCTCAAACTATTATTCAATACGTGTATTTTCGACATACGAATCATATGAATGTTGAAATCAGAGCAACATATGTAAAACTGAAGCTGACTTGCAGAACGCTTGTTGATAAACGATTTCTCAATTCGTGTGCCTTTCACCAATTAATTAGAAAGCAAAGATATAGGTTGAAATTACATATAGTGCTAATGCAGCCACAGTCACGTGTATAAGTAGCCTCTTTCCGCATTGCTCACATTTTTCTGAATTTGTTTTATTTTAATTCAATTAAATTCAATCAGATAATTCTTGAATTTTGTTTTTAATTTGTAATTCGGTTTAATTTTGTAATGTTATCCAATGCAAATTATGTTTTCAAAAAAGAAACCTATCTCAAAATGTGTTCACTTCATATACATATATCTCTGACGTAAAAGACGCTCTTCTCTATGTTGTTGCACTTCAAAACTAAGTCTGGCTGGGCATACATATGTATGCCACTACTAACTAGTCAAATTATAACTACTTATTTAAATATAGAAAACTTTGTATTTAATTTACGTAGACTTACACATACATACATATTTACACATGGAATGTGTACATCTGTATCTATATGCAAACCTAGGCATTGTATTATTTTGCTTAGCCATATGTGTAAGTGGTTAGCGATAATTTCTCAAGGTGAAAAAATAAGATCAAGACATATTTGAGATAGTATTTATTTATTACCAAGTGGTAAGTACATACATCGAGCACATCGCCTAATCATGGACAAAATCACACAGCCGAATCCACACCACAGCACTTGTACCAAAGACTATATGGAATCATCCAACTACTATTTGTATATATGTACAAAAAAAAAAAAAAAAAAAAAAAAAAAACAGCCTTCATTTATGCATATTTAAAATTAATTGTTGCATGTATATGATTAGCATAATTAGAATGTAAATAAGGATGTGAACTCCGATTCTAGATGCACCCCACACTTTGAATATATGTACATACTTGTAGCAACTAGTTGATGTACTTATGCATACGCTTAATTTTTGGTTTAGGTTCGCTGACTATCTATCTTTCCTATACACTATAAACTAAAACAATTTAGTATACTGATCCTATATATTAGAGTAATAAACTAGCATCTTATTAATACATATATAGTTATAATGGTACAAATGTAATGGCATTAAGTTTTGAAATCATTTCCTTATTATTACACTTGATTAATTTTGATAAAAGAATGTCACTTGGTTTTTCATAAATATAGGACAACATTTAACTACAATTACATAGAAAAATCTGGGTATCAATTGGCATATAAAAAAAAAAAACAACATGAAAAAAGTCAAACAAATAAAACAATAGTCTACCTGATAATAAAAAAAAGATATGTATATATATACATTTATGTGTGTATATACATATATATGATAGAAACAAAGCCATATAATGAAAATCGAAAATAATTTAAAAGTGTTCAAGTATATATACATAAATGTATTCTCCTAAGTAGTGTATGAACTTGTTTAAATGTTACACGCCTTAAATAAGGTTATCCTGCATTTAAGAACCTTTCGATACTTCAACCTAGTGCAATTTAATCCGCATTTGGAAATGTATTTTGTTGCAGTGAAGTAATATTTGTTTTTAATTTACTATATACATACATATAATATATATATAATCCATTAATATCTTCGCAAGTATATGTATGTGTATATATACAATATATAAATTTGTATGCATATATACATATACGTATATTTTTTGTCGCTTTTATATATACGTATGTATTCCCTTCACTCCAATATGGAGCTTAGCAGAGTGGGCGAAATGATCAATCTAACGACATTTAAATAAAATATTAGTGAGATGAAATGATTGATATATTTTTTGATATTTCTCTGTTCATTGTTAATTAAATATAAGCAATTGAGATACGTTTGTGTTTTTTAATCATAAAAATTCAATTCCAAAATAAAGTTTATTTTCAAGAAATACGAATTAGACGGTATCGATCGATCATTTCACCCACGGAGCATAGGAAAAATTAGTAGCTTTTATTGTACACATAATATACAAACAAATTTCGAAATGAATGAATCCATAAGAAATCGAGCCAATGTCTAATTGACTGTTGAATGTCAATTGAATGCATACGAACGCAAAAACTAAAGTAGTCAATATTGTGGCTGATTTCAAATGGCATCGTTCATTATTTTGTCGTTTCAAATGAGTATTTCAACCACTAACTTTCTTGATAGATGCTGGAACTGCAAGATGCGTCAAGGCATCCATCACAAGAATCGTTGACTGGTGCCGATGCGGGCCATTTACATCCTGGACATTCGTACATGAATGGCCATCGGCATTCGCCTAGTTTGCGGTAAGTTTTGAGTATCCGAAATTGATAATTACCTTCCGCTTAAATTGTGTTTCTATCATCACAGACACAACGGCTCTCCAATAGCTAGGTCTCCGAGTCCTAGACGACGTGGCCATCAATACATACATCATGATATCGGGTTCTCCGATACCGTATCTAATGTTGTAGAGATGGTCAAGGAGACTCGCCATCCGACTAGGCATGGCAACAGCCATCCACGGTATCCAAGAGGTATGAAATAATTTTTCTGCTTTTGTCTTTTTATTATTACATATAGTTAACTCATATGTATGTATGAACTATTATGTATGTATTTAATGCACTATTGAATGTATGTGTGAGTCGGTCGCTAATCTAAACATAAATAGTAATATTCTAAAGCGTCCTTTGCTACTTATTACTTACGGGTACATTGATAGCAATGTGTCGACTAAGTTTACATTATTTCAAAGGCGTTTCTATAGTTTGCTTGAATTTCGTATTCTGTTTTTTATTTTTTGTTTTGATTATTTTTTTTTTTTAATTCTTATTTCTTTTTTTTTTTTTGTAAGCGCCACTAAAAGTTTTGTTATGGAAATACTTCGAAATTTCCAGAGGAGAACAATTAAATATGTGAAAAAATATCAGTCATATTGTACAAACGCTATTGTTAATATAATATATATAAAGTGCATACATTTTGATTCGGTGAAGCCGAATTTTTTATCCAAAATATTTAGTAGTTCATAGTCATATACACATGATATGATATGTCTACAGCTTACTATCTTTAAATTGAAACTTGTATTTCATTTCCGTTTTCCATTTATTACCGATTATTTAATTAATTATTGATTTCGATTTTGTTTGATATGTCGATAAATCGATTACCAGCCATAACATAAGATGTTTGTTTTTACTAAAACATTTATATTAATGCAATTCTTACAATACGTAAACTGTTGTGCCCCGACATCCTTAATTATTGTCGTTTTCTTTATTATTGTTGTTATATGTACAATATAGGTTCATGGTCAGCATCGACAAGTCCGGCCCGTTCGCCTTCGCCTTCTCGTTACGGTGGTCATTTGTCTCGCAGTAAACGCACTCAACTGCCTTATCCCACATATGGGACAACAAGTTTATGTCAAAGATCACGATCGCCGAGTCCCGCTCGACTTCAGGAGATGCGTGAACGAGACAGACTTGGTTATGGGATTGATATGGGTACATCTTTAGCACATGCTATCTAAAGCTGATAACTCAATCAAAATCAAAAACACAATCAATACAAAATCAAAAAGCAAATAAGCAAATCTAAAACCAAAAACCAAAACCAAAAAAAAAACATAAACTACATGTTTTCTCTATATATGCTAGTACTTTCTTCTACACAAATTTCTTCAAACATTTCGACTTATACAAAACAAACATCAGATATCAAAATCAGATCAGACATGCTTACTCGTACATAGCTGCCATATAGCTAAACAAGTACATGTATTATCATGTCATGCCGTGAGATGTTGTTTCATTCCAAAATAACAAAAGCTTTCAAATAATCAAAACAGTTTTCTACTCTACTACTACCTTAATAAACTACACATCTCTCAGTTCTCTGAGCATTTTCACATTGAACATTACTTATGTATATGTATGTATGTACTTGTACTCGTACTCAAATACTCGTAATAGCAGCTTTCATACTTCATATCTCTTGTGCCCATACACTTATACATTATGTATACTATGTACAAACATTCATCCTCATCAAACTACACAATCAAATTTGGCAACAAGAAATTTTCACTAAACAGTTGTGAGATATATGCATACAGCACAACTTTAAAGACTATAAATACTCGTACTCAATATTAATTAGTTCTGCAGACCCACCACATATATGAGAAATTAGTGATTTATAATTGAAACAGTACGGACAGTAGACATGCAATTGCATATTCGATTAGACGACGAATTCTCCAACGACAAACAACAAAAATAAATCAATAAAAATACAATTGAATTGTATGACCATTTTGACAGTGCTTTAATTCAATAAGTATACCTATCAGTCATTCTCCGCCAAATTTACTGACCAAGAATCTATGTGCTCGTCCTTTTTCATAATTTTACTTCGCTAAAAAAACAAACAAAAAAAAACACCCATTATTATGGTACTTATGCAAAACCTTCTTAAACAATCAAGCTCAGCAGCAATGTGGGACTCGATTTCTTATTGTCTTTGTCACTCTCATTTGGAGTGGAAACGGGTGTAATTTGTTTATAACTTGCAGCAGCAAAAACAAAGCAGCAATTATGATCAATTAGGTCGCAGTTGATGACAAAAGTTGTAATATGTATATATTTCGTATTTGGCACTGTTACGTTTATCCTAGTTTCATTCTCTCTCTCTCTCTCTCTCTCTATCTCTCTCTGTCTCTAAGCCGTTTGTACTATATATAGTCCTTATACTTGTATGTATTCCATAGTTGACAGTCATGCATGCCACCACAAATAGTTACTGACCACCCTGAATCATCTTATCCAACTGTGCATTTTGATGCATCAATTATATGACCATAGTTCTGTTTTATATATGGACATTCAATAAATTCGATAAATGTTTGTTTTAAATTTATGGATATTCAATGGAAATTAAGACATTGCAAAGAAAAAACATTTTAAATGTCTATTTAATGTTCATGTATAGTTCGTATGCTTATTATATGCGAGGTTTTTTTGTTGAATAGAAGACTGTACGTTGCACGGTCCATATATCGAAATGTTTGGATTTTGTAAAGATATTTATGTTTTGAACATACAATGGCTTAAGACAATAATTTGCAGAAAAGGTTTTACCGACAGTTTGTAATTACATATGTATTTATGAATGCCCAAGAATGAGAGCATATGTACCTAACAAAATCTGAACATTGCTATAAAACTGTAAAAACATTGCATTATATTACTCAATTTTAATTATAATTCAATTTATAGGCACATACTATTGTTTTGTTTTGATCATAACTAGATTTATTGTATTCATTTGCCCAAAGTATTGCGCTTTTACATAACACTAATCGCATTCCTTTCGTCAAATATTTGTTGCAACAGGTGGCACACATGTGCAGCATAGCTACCCGACGCTGGCCTCTCGGAGGGCTGGCATTGGGCGACGCCTACCACCGACTCCAAGCAAACCGTCGACATTGCAGCTAAAGCCAACCAATATTAATTTTCCCAAACTGAATGCGAGTCCTACACACGTAAGTGGAAAACCCTTTTACTGCCGACGTATGTATGTATCTGTAAATTGATCGTATGTGCAATAGCAATAATATCAAATACAAGCATATCCGAAAGATATCAAATTCGTTTTGGAATAACAGTGAACATTTTCTTTGATAAGAGAAATATTGCTAGCCCAATTAGAAATATGTATTCCGAAAAGACGTTGTTTCAAAATATATTCAAATTACAGACGCATCACTCAACACCTCACAGTGTTCACTCGCTGCCACATCACCGCGACCTACTGCGGGACCCAAGAGACGTGTATTATAGTAGAAGGGAGCGCGAATGTGATCGCGAACGCTTTAGAGATCGAGATCGATTACATGAGTACGATCTACGATACGAGTATCGAGACCGAGAACGAGAGTTATACGAGCGTGAATGCGATCGTGAACGGGAAGTGGAAAGAGAAAGGTAAATCATTGGATATCACAGTGTAAATTCAAGAAGTACTTACTCAATAAATGAATAAATATTTATTTATAGACTGGAATACATAGCACCGTTATCGTTTGAACAAGCGCTAGCTATGGGCCGAACGGGTCGTGTACTGCCATCTCCGGTTCTCAATGGTTTTAAGCCAAAGAGCGGACTAAATACTCGACACTCCGATTCGGATGAGGAGGATTGGTGCTAGCAAAGGCTTTGATTGCGATCGCGTAATCGAAACGAACAGATCTGGGTATAGCATCACGCCATTTGCTCATCGCTATCAGCACCAAACTTAGATCACAATTTTGATACGATACGACAAAATGAGAATCGTTATTATAATACCACCATGGCAACAAGAAGAACCACAACAAGAACAACACCAACACCAACACCAACAGCAACAGCAACAGCAACATCATCACTAACAGCAACAGGCGCAACATCCACTATCAAATTGTCTCTAGAAAGTTCAGATCCAAATCGTAAGCCGCAATCGCAAAAGCAAAACCTAACGATACAACATCCAGTCACATCCAGTCCCGAGTATTACTCGTATAGCGACGCTTCTCCGTTAAAACTGACTGTTCCAAGGACAGTGTCATCATTACCAGTAACAAGGACGGCTTCGTCTCAATCGGACATATTAGTAAACAAACACAACAGAAGAATAGCAACAACTGCAACGGCAACTGCAACAAGAGCAACAACAGCAACAACAACACCAATGACACCTACAAATCAAACAATGATATTACCAAATACAATAACAACATCAGTAGATATTAAAAGGGTTTATTCGGATAACAATATTAATTATAACAGCATCGCTGCTAACGATAGATTTACCTTATCTGCCGATTTAAAAGATCATCATTATCACGAACATTACCAAAATCAGGATCATTACAATCTAATGCATCAAGAGCAAGAAGCAGAACACCAACAACCGGAACATCACATGGATTGGTATCACACACTTTAATAGCAAAACCAGAACCAGAACGCGCTGAAATGTATAAAAACAAAACATGAGAGAACGAAACGAAAGAACACAAAAAACAAATAAACAAAAAACAAAAAAACAATGAAACCAAATGGAAAAGGAACATAGAAAAGTGAATAACTAGTGAAAATGTCAGAAAAGATGTGAAAACGTATTGTATGTAGGTAACACCTAAAAATCTTTTGAACATATTTAGAATATAGTTGTAAGTAGGTAGTATCTATGTATATGTACAATATGTAGGTACTTGCATACATTATACATAAGTCTAGTAGTCATCTAGTACATATTTACATGCATAAACTTGATGAATCTGTAATCCATTTACAAGCGTTTTTGTCTTGTTTATATTTAAAGTTAATAATTCAATTATGTACATTCAACAATGCAGAACTATGTATATTTATTATTATACGATTGTGTATATTAACAAATATTATTATTGTAGGTATCAAATTTTTGTATTATGTATTATGTATTTATGTACGACTACGAGTATACTAAATGGCAGCAAATAAGTGAGCGCGTTTTAATCACCTAAAGATGCATTCGATTCGAGCCGTTTCGACTACAAACATGTGTAGAGAGGGGACATTCTTTTGATTACATGAAATAATGTTAAGAGTAAATTGTTTGTGAATTTGCCGAGTGTTATACGTACATATGTGGTTGGGTGTCTGAGTCCGTTTTATGAATGATTGCGATTGTGAATGAATGAGTGAGTGTGTTATCTGTGTGTGTGCATGTGTGTAAATGTTATGCAATGTATGAATAATCAACTATCAATTGATTGTTATTATTTTATTTTCATTCGAACTAATATATTAAGTTTTCAAATATTGCGAAATCAGCAACTATAAATTCCATACACATACGAGTAATATAGAGATTTTTCTGTTGCTGATTCCGATTCCACAAATTGAAGTGCATTATGTTGTTGAATTTTTCGTCTTCCTTTAAATGAAATACTAAACAAATTATAGAAAAAAGGGACTACTCTCATAACTGAACATAATTAGTTATGTACAATATGTTGTTGTAGGATGTTATTTATGTTACTGTTAACCTCTAGAATATGCAAATATATCTTTTCTCAGTCATTGTTTCGTGTTTGCAGACCTCTTTCTATCTTTGCATATGCACACAACATATTCTTGCGTACACACATAGACAATGTACATGCATGCATACTTGTATGCCCATATATACATATAAGTATGTATTTAAGTACAAAATTGTACGATAATATGTATAGATACATTTTTCAGCGAATCTTGCAATAGAAAGGCAGCTAAGTGACAAAGCTTGAACATAACTTTAACAGATATACATATACATTTACATATACATATAGACACACTAGTGACATTCTAAATCAAAACCAATTAGCGTATATATAGTTGAATCTATAAATCAACATCTGGATGTTGAACGCCGGAATATTAAAGAGCGCACAAATATTGTACTTTAAACAGATGAATCCATAACTTAAGTAAATAAATAAAATCGCGAAGCAGCCATGCGAAATTACACAATATGTATTCTTAGTTCATGTGTACGAAAGCAAACACCAAATGAGAAAACAAAAACAAATAAGGACTCACTTCTCTGATAGTGCATACGATAAATTTGTATGTAGGTTAGTCAAATTACAAATTATTTACTACTACATTATCAAAACCAAAAAAAAAAAAAAAAAGAATTTAAATAATTAACAACAACAGAAATCAAACATAAATCTTTAAAGTGCACTGTATACTTCACCGACATGCAGGATTAGTATGCATACATATTTACATACATACACACATATATATATTACATATAAAATATAAAAGTGGATAAGTGTGTCAAAAGCCATGGTTAAGTGATTAAAGAAACCATTTATGTAAAACATAGAGAAAATGTCATATTTGCTGGCCATCGCTTGCAGCCTTCTCCACGATAACCATATTTATGAATACATTTTTGGTAATTATTTGTTATTCATTGCTAGAGAAAAATTCCCCAAAATTTAGAAAGTGTTTTATTTTTTTTGTTATTGGATAAATCCGTAAATTATTTCGCAAGTTGATTGAAACAGGTCAAATACACTCATGCATAAATATAAATGTGGAATATCCGTTGAATACACATTTTTAGCTTTATAGAAGAAGACTTCTACAATTCATTTCACATGTAACAACTTATTTGGATCCAACCATTAGGTTTAAATTATGCCGTCTAGGCTAGAAAAGTTAACTTTTATTGAGCTTGTTGCCAAACTGCGTAAATTGGAGCTATGTAAAAATGTTCTTAGGCATTGCTTTGGGTTCAAATTGCAGATTTGTTTTCTTATATTTTTCATACAAAAAACCAATTTTGCAAACGATCGTTTTGTAAACCATAATATAGCATATATTGAATTTGTGTTCAATTGATGATTGTACTTACAAAAGCCACAAATTTTTGTATACAATCTTTTATTTTTCGACCAATTGTTCCTTTAATGGCTATATATTATGTAATATTGATCCGATCCAGCTCGTTTGGACTTATATGTATATCCGAGTGTATGAAATAATTACTGGTTTTAAGTTTCCTCATAGTAGCTTCAAGACTGAGGACTAGTTTGCTTAGAAAACATACAGACAACCGACACTCCAACATGGCTAAGGCGATTCAGATAATTCCAGCAAAATATGATTGCTAGCAAAAATAGTGCAATACACATTTGTACATAGAACAGATATATGAAATCATTTTCGACCCCAGCAAAAATAATATATATACACTTGATCAGCATATGAAGAGCCGACTATTGTCCGAATGTGTAAGTGTCTCAAACTACAAATTCCAATTGGGTGGCGAATCATATGGATAAGAAGGAAGGAAGAATCATTGCTGACGCTACTTAGACGTACATAACTGCGTGTTTGTTAATGTGTGTATGTGTCTTATATGTTTATATGTGTGTGCGAATACTTGTTAAGGCATCTGAGGACTGGTCACATGGTATCTTTTAGTCGAGCACTCTCGACTATAGAGTTTGTTTTAATTATCTGATTTTCGTAATTGTCGACTTTAATGCCGCTTACAATGACAGCAGTGAACTCCTTTGAATGTATTATATAATATAATAAGCGCGATTTGTAGGGATCAACTTTGACATCACTGCGGCAACTCAGTGAATAAAGCTACTTCTATTTAGCATAATATATTTCTCTTTTCACAGATATCATTATACTTATTTAAAAACAAAATCTTATATATATATATATATATATATATATATATATCCTGCATACAAACAACGTTAAGGCATCTACTTGTCACGAGAACTATAACTTAAATTACAGCTTCAAGTTCAGTTCAATTCTTCCAACCCCCCCTGTAATTTCTTCTGACATTTTGTACATTCATAAGTAAAAACGGTTTCGTATTGAATGTGAATCAATACGTGTGCACTGTACAAAATACAGATTTTTGCAAATTCATTTAACTTAAACTCAACCTGGGGTGCGAAAGATTTACGACTGTAGATTTGTAAAATATACTTGCATATACTATACATATAGTCTATGTAGTCATGATATAGTGAAGAGAATGGCCATATGTTGCTTTACTTGTGCCAGAGTGGTATGAAGCTTATTCTGTTTTTTATTTTTTTGTACATTTTTTCTTGTTTAATAACTGTCTGGTGCATAAGTCACATGAGAAATCGAAATCTAAATAGCTCTTAATTTTGTACCAAAAAAAAAAGAAAAAAAAAACAAAAAACAAAGCTAAGTAAAAAGTAAAAAAAAAGTACTAACAATATAATAATTTAAATGGTAAACGCAAAAATTTAATTATAATACTTATACATACATAAAGATTTCTTAACTGAATACACTAAGTAATAATGCAGTTTAAATATATAAGGAATAATGATAACTGAACTAAATTTAATAATTAATACATAATTATAAAAAGGACTTGTAATTTATATACAAGATATACATAAGCAAACATATAATAACATAAATACCTGCCTTCAACAAATTTGTTAATAAAACCTATTAATACTTTCTTATTTTACACAGAGTAAAGGAATTACATAATAATAAAAACCAAATGAATGCCAGAAAATTACAAATTTAAAATAAGTCTTTCAAAAGGGTTTCAGGATTATATAGGCTACCTATCTTTTGGCTGAAAACATTATTGGACAGCGATTCCACAC
Organism: Drosophila ustulata; assembly: GCA_035047365.1. Taxonomy (NCBI): domain Eukaryota; kingdom Metazoa; phylum Arthropoda; class Insecta; order Diptera; family Drosophilidae; genus Drosophila; species Drosophila ustulata. The sequence goes on from JAWNPT010000095.1 coordinate 1,679,865, forward strand.
TTCAAATTAATGACTGTTGTTAGCATTATGCATATCTAAAAAAAAAACATTTCCAATGAAAAACTACAGAGCGCAAGGACCAGAGAAGTCGCCAACAGTGGAATGTATATTTAATTTAAGTTTTTCAGAATCTGGGATGTAATTTTTTTATATTATTTGCCGAAATAAAATCTATCCGTAAGACAGTAGCATGAAAAATTAATTGGTGGTTATGATTACGTCCACTGGGTATCAAAATTTCCGAAATTAATTATGAGACATGGCCGTATTGATTATCATAATTCAAAAGACTTGAGTTAAGAGTCGTATTAAATTGTATTGAATTTCCTTGCAATTTGGAGCCAGTTGTATTGATATTTATCATTACAAGTTTCATCCTGGTGTCTAAGTCATTATTAATTTCCTTTATCAACTATGAAAAGGCAATTGTTTTTGATCTTTTATTTTAACTTGTATCAACTCTTTTCCTCATCCACCATTTGAACTATATTTGTGAAATAATTCATTTTTAAGGTTGCTGAAAATTAAAAAAAAAAAAAAAAAAAAAAGACTATATAAATATCAATATAAAATATCGTTTGAGTTTGATTCTAATCGCTGCTGCAAATATCAATGGGTCAATAAAATATTTTTCTGCTGTTAGAAGTTTACGCAAATAAGTATAAGAATGATTTGTAACTAGTATAAACAATCCAGAAGTTTACATTTTTAAAATAATACAATCCTCAGCTGGATTTCGAACTCTATTTAAACACAAATTTTTATTGCAAATGACTCTTCAAAACAAACGCAATCAGCTGTTGGGATGAACAACAAAACACCCAGATGAAAATAATATAAATAGAATAAATCAAAATAAAATCGCAAGCTACTCCTAACGTAATCATTCGTTTTTTGAGAAACCGTAAAACTTTTTTAGTAAATGCAAATAACAGCATGTCCCTTTCTATGCAACTCTCAACAACTTCTAGAAATGCAATTTTGTGTTTTTGTATATGGTCACTCTCTTACGCAATAGCTCACAGCTGACAAAGTGACATGCGCAGATGAAGGGAGCAGTATTGATTTTAAGTCGTCATTTGTTGTAGAATATTTAAGCAATCGTTGGTGGAAATAACGATTCAATAATACGAAATTGTGATGAATAACAATATACAAATGGACTGGGTGATTAGCTAGCACTTAAAGTCCAGTTGTCAATCCTGATGGACATTGACGATGATTGATAGAAATTGTGAAATGTACTCATAAATCTAATCCGTATTTGAAAAGACTGAAGCCGATTTGACGCATGCAATTAAAAGAGGAAGGCAAAGCAGAGAATCTTAAGCTAAAAGTTTCACGCAACGTGCGAATCGAAGGATTCGAAAGCCGCAAGCAAAATGGAGATTCCCATATCAAATATATTGTTGCTCTGTTTAATATTCCTGCTAATCGGTGGCGTAGTTATGATATTACTTCAGTATTTGCTCTTTATCAAATTCTCAAATCTACCAGACGAAAGCGAGGAACAGAAACAAATGAGTGCTATGTATACCTTACCCACGGTAAGTTACTTAAAATGAGTGCCAAACATATGTTTAATGTACATATATTTTACCATTTTTATGTATTTACCATAGAATATTAAGCAAACAGCCCGACATCTAAATACAGGCCAAAGCGACGCCAACAACTTCGAAATTCATCACAATAATGTGCAAAACTCGTCAACGTTGGGCTCCTTCAATTTCGTTATGCAGTTCCTGTTTCACGAATTCAAAAACTCTAACCGTGTACGTAAATGGTTCTATCGCAAGCTTACTATTGAGCTTGACGAGCTAATTACCAAAACAACTACTGGTAAATTACTGGATAAATTAACGGTATGTTTTTTTAGATGCATAGACGCAACAACATAACTAAATGAACATAACTATGTTTCAGATCAGGGAGCTTGAGTTAGAGACCAGTTCCCAGACATCAGATCGCTTTCAGTGCATAACGTACAACTTGATGAGGCAGAGCAACGCATCGAAAATTTAGACTTGTTACTCGACATTAACTATATCGGCAATTTCTCTACTTCCATCGATGCGGACATGGTTCTTGGCAAGAAAGGCTCCATTATGCTGAAAGGTAACTATTAAGTAAGAGTGTTATAGTCGAAAGTGCTCGATTGTGATATACCTGCTACCCATTTTTTTAAATCAGATAGACTACATTAAACTAAAAAAGATATGTTTATATAACATCCGACTTTTACAAAACAGCTGATTCTTTGCGCCATATTGTTTCCTTCTTAAATATCATGCAAGCTTAATACATTTATAAATATCAAATTTTATATTTGCAATCTTCTATTAAAAATTAATAACTATACTATAGTTTATTTCCTGATCCTAATTTTAAAATAGTCGATTTTAAAATAAAATAAAATGAAAATTACCAAGTTTTCGTTGACAATTTTGACTATCTTAAATACAGTGTGCACAACTGTTAAATTGTTTCTTTTATCAATTTGCGCAAGGATTTTAAACAACTTTAATTGGTGGCCATTGATATTTTGGTGTGCATACGGTCAAGTCTATCTGTATACCATAATTGGGTCGGCTGGGAAGCATAACCAAAAATACTTTATAAATAATTCTAACATTTGTTATTGAATTTTCAGTAAAACAGCTATCTGGGTTGGTACGCCTGCAGTTCACACGCAAACCGTACACGCACTGGTCGCTGAGCTTTTTGGGAGATCCGGAACTCAACTTGGTGGTTGAATCCAAGTATCAAGGGCGACAAATGCAATCAAATATTACGAACCTTATATCGAATCAAATACGCAAAGCGGTGCGTCGAAAACACACCCTACCCAACTACAAGTTGCGCTACAAACCCTTCTTCCACTGGACGGCCGAGACGGACGAGGCGGGTGGCGAGTGCGATATCCAGCCCAATGGAGGTCTGACTGTGCGTGTGGCCGAGTTGTCCCGTCTAATGGCATGTCCGGGCACTAGCCACATCTATTGCACCATAACTTTGGCGCCAGTGCCTTTTATTGAGGCGCAACAGAAGGATAATCGCAATGTGCTCATCTCACTGGACGTCGTCATTCATAAGGCGAAGAATCAGCAGATTGGCATTGTGTTTAAGCAGAGCACCAGTCAGGTGGTCAAAATCGAATCCATTCTGCCAAACACACCGGCCTGCAAGTCGAATCTATTGTCGGGCGATGTCCTTGTGGCCATCGAGGGCAAGCAAGTGACAACGATTCAACAGATCGCCAAGGTGGTAAAGAATCTGCAGTCGACGGTCTGCTGCCTACGCATCGAACGAATTATTCCTGGCATCATACGCAACGATGCCATACTAGAGGATCTGGAGAAGTACGATGATTTATGCGACATTCCAGCCACGGCAAAATCGGATACTGACGACCCGGAAATTAACACCAAACTTTTGGCAGTCCAAAAAACGCCGCATAGTCGTAACTCGAGCGAGTTGAGTCTGAGCGCTACGCCAACGAGTTCACCTAAAAAATCGAATATAATTGCCAAGGCCATAAAAAAGACAATGAGCCGCGAAAGCGGCGACGGCCACAAAACTGACGAGGCACCTATAAAGCCAGTTTCAACGTCAACAGCCGAGGAAAAGTCTGCCCCAGCGACAGCAAGCGAAAAGCCCCTTGACGAAGTCAACTACTTCTACCAACATTCTACCATCGACTGTCCCTTCAGTCCCCTTATCCACATGGGCGATCTGTCCAACTTTCAACTGGATGCCAACAGTCGTTATATCAATGTGTGTGTCTTTGGCAAGTGTGCAGGCGAGAGTGTGCTGCTCGGCTACAATAACATCCAGATTGGTCAGATATTGATCGAGTGCTGTGAAACTACCCTGAGTCAATGTCTCAAGCAGATAATCCTGAATCCGGCAAACCTGTTGCCTGTGTGAGTACAGAATAGTGAATACGGAATGCCATTTATTAATGCACTTTGTCCACAGTAAATCACATCCATTGTCCAATCAGTCTGGGTTTAATCCGAACCTATGCTTTGGAGATATTTTATTTGGATTTTCATGGAATGGCAATCCAAGTGGTGCCTCTAATGAGAGCACACTAAGATCCCCAGGAAAGAGTCTGTCTCCTGTTAGGTGAATATATTCAACTAAATAATTCTGGCTTATTTTATTTATGTTCTACCTTGACCAAATATAAATAGAAGTCAATCAACTACCAGCGATAAAAATACTGAAGATGGCAGTGCGGAAACGCCATCTCCGAAATCCACAAGTTCTACTCTCGATGGCTCCTCGAACACATCGAGTGCAACAGCGACTAAAGCGCATAACTTTATACGAACCCATTTCCACCGTGCCACACAGTGCGATTTTTGTGGCAAGAAAATTTGGCTAAAGGATGCGATGCAGTGCAAGGACTGCACCATGTGCTGCCACAAAAAATGCATTGCCAAGTGTCAAAATGCCACCGTGTGTGGACCCGTCGAATGCTATGCCCCCTTACAACCACCCACCACAAGCGTTGTCAACAAACCAGAGTTCACAATTACCCAAGCAGAGTTCATAGACCTCGTGGAGCCGAAGTGTTCAAGTGCTTTGCAGCCAGAGGAGGCGTCCCTCGAAGGAGCTCTTGAGCATGGCAACCTCGATGTGCATCGAGCAAGTTTAACAGAAATGCTGGCACAGGGAATAAAGCGGCAAGCCAGCAATCTGGATATACCTGGAATAGTGTCCTCATTATCTGGCAATAACTCGCCAATTAACTCAAAAAGCCTACCTCCGAGTCCTCAGCAGTCACTATCGCGGTAAGTTCGACAAACTCTCCTCTATCTCTATCGCTCTCCCTATCTGACCTGAGATACAATTGCAGAAAGACGTCGATGTCCGAAGAAGTATTGAAGCAACAACTTCCAAATCCAAATTCAAATCCTTTTGTGAGAGTCACTCAGCATTTAGAGGCCTTGCCATTGGAATGTTCTACGTTCAGCTTTGAGCAAGTCGTTCTTATAACTGAGCCAATTGTAAAACATTCCCGTTGCGAGGACCTTATGAACCTTGCCAAAAGTTACAGCAAGGATCTGTACACGGAAATTCCACCCAATGAGCGTGTGGCTAAAATCAATGAACTGGTTTGTGTTTTATTTGGAGCTCTTGTAAAACACGCAATTTACAACAATTAAATATTTACAGCTGACGAAACTCAAGATCGCACTAGATGCAGAAACCGAGGGTTACATAATGCCAAGTGATTCGCAAAAGGGAAACTCCAGCAAGTTGAAAACAGACTCACCATGGAAGTCAATGGCTAGCACAAAGAATAAGTCCGAGGAGCGAGTCCAAGCCCTGAGCATTATAATGCTCTATTTGTGCACAGGGCTACAGCATGCACAGGGCGTAGTTACGCAGTAGAGAGAATATAATATTAAGTATGAACCCAGTTTTATATTTGACTGTATATGTGTTAGTGAGAGAACCTATGGGCATTTTTAATCCGTGTTGTGTTACCAGAATAATCCTATCATTTAGGACGTTTTGTTTTTAAAAACTATGTGTGTATGTACTTATTTCTAATCAAAAATTGTCGAATTACCAAATCATTGATATATCATAGACGTAGACTTTGATCAGCAAATTCAAAATAAATTACAAGCAAAAATAAAATACTTGTGCATATGTCCATACATATAGTATGTATGTCTTGACGAGTCTCTCGACTAGGATATGCTGGGTAGGTACATATATGTTAACGTATTTTAGAATTTCTAGCATTGTATTACATTATTGTAAACACCAAGTATTATAATATAGTATCTTTATCAAATCGTAATATAGTGAAATCGTTGATCTATCGTTTTCTTACGTGTTTAAATTAGAAAATGTGTTTAATAAATCTCAGAACTATGGAGAAGGATGCAGGTACATAGCTTAAAGAAGTGCTTTATTATTTTGTTCTATCATATACACACAAGTGTAAGCAATAATCAATTGTTATTCCTGTTTATCATGTACATGACTAAAGCACAGAACCGAATAAGAAAGCTTTAATTGTTTGACATTCTAACGGACGCTTTTGTCCACTTTTAAATAAAAATCAAAACAAAGCTTTTAAAAGTTAATTTAAGAACTTTCTGCGTAATGCATTCCAAATTGCCGAGCTACAAAAGCTGTCTTATCATATGTACGTATGTATGTATGCATGTATGTATATGGAGACATTGTATGGAAATCGTAATTTTCTCGGTCTGTCCTCGTATTTAAATACCCAAACACTTTCATTCATTGACATCTGATGGTACATTTATACATATGTACATATTACACATATGCATTTCGTTCATTTTTCCAGGAATTAATTAATTAGTATGTATTGCTAAAATTGACATACATCTAGCAAGTGTGCGGAAAATATTTACAATAGTTCCGGTATCTGAACAACGCCATATTTCAGATGCGCAATAGTCGGATCTGCGTATATGCTTATGTAGTAGTAGTATCTGCATTGTGTGTGTATGAATGTATGTATGTATGTTTATAAGTACGATTTTTTATTTTGTATATTTTGAGCTTGTACGCATTACATTCTCACTTAACGATATGCTCTCTCTCTCTCTCACTTTCAACGTGATGAACTTTTACACTTTTCCGTGGTCAGAACTGAGCGGGCCAAGAGAAAAAGTGTTTATAACAGAGGCTATTGCTCTTATGATGACAAGACGCTTTTGTAGAATGCAACAATACCCTTTTCGTGATTTAATTCTGTTCTCAAGTCATTACCTTTGTAACAGACATAATTAAACATTTAATCAATGAAATTAAAAAAAATAATAATAATTCAAGAGTAATTTTTACTCTAATCGAAGATTCGAAAGTATTAAACAAGTATAAATGCTTAATAATAATTATGCAAATTCAACAATTTATTTTATATTTACATCAGTATTTTTAACACTTTATTAGACAATAATAATATACAAAAAATTAACCAACAAGAAACATATTGAATAATAATTTAGAACATGGTTTCGTTCTAAGTTTATTAATATTTAAGATTTTTGTATTTAATTTTCCGAGTTTCTATTGTTGGAATTCATTACCATCAAATATAGCTAGCATTCGGTCACATTAAATATCTTCAATGTCTTTAAACAAAAAAATTAAAATTAAAAACATTAGGAAAGGGTATATGAAAAATTTCTAGCCGGTTGTAATGTCGATTTCTGGCCAATTATTTGTTTTTCTTGGCATTTTATTTTTCATTTATTTTGTTATGCGCAGTTTTTCTTTCTTCTTCCGTGCTATAAAAACCGAAAGTAAAAAGCATTTTCAATATTTCAATGCGCAAGAGAGTCACGATCAGTTGGTTGTGGAAAAGTTAACGTTTTTTTTTTGAAAACAATTTTTTTTGATACTTTAAATTGATTCAGTGGAATTGAACGCGTAACAGAAAAAATACCTTAATTTATTGAGTGACAAATATTTTTTAAAGTGTAGTTTGTGAGCAGAAAGATAAGCATTGCATTTGCATTGCGTTTTAAAAGCAAATAAGTACTAACATATTTATCGGAAGTGCACAACTACGAAATACTTCGCGTCTAGCCCTGAATTATTCGACCATATACTGGAAACATTGATTCACATAAAACGTAAGAACGAAGTTACGGCTTAAAAGCGCAACAAGCCTTGTATTTCCATTAACCATCGAACAAGAAATCGAAGGAAAGCTACATATCTAGTAAAATTCGAACGATGTTATAATACACTTTTTTTTTGGCTCATTCTCAATGGGCGCAGGAAAAAACACATTGAAGGATGCGTCCTTTCGGCAATGACATTACAAACATCGCAAATAATAGCGGATCGGGAAGTGGCGACGACAATGGAAGTGACAACAACAGAGACAGAGACAACGACAGAGGCAACTCAGACTCATCGGGCAATGAGGCAACGTCTGAGACAGAAGCAGATCCCCGCATACCGCCACATATAGCCAGAATCGGCGGCATAGTGACATTTTCTCCAATCGCCGGTCGTGGAGTAATCCGTGTGGTTCAACGCTGTGAGGATGCTAAAGAAAATCGCAAGTTAGGTATGTAAATACTTACATATGTATATGTGCGTGATTTGGTAGTTTCGGTGGAAATTCGGCGTAGTTTATGTCGTTGCTTGTTATTCAACACAAAATTAATGTTCATAACAAAAGATATTTTGGACACCAGCCAATTTCAGTAATAGCGCGTTAAGTATCTCGTGAACCTCTTGTTAATCAGCCAAATACAATTGTGCAGCGCGTTTTATTGGATCGCAATAAAAGATAATTGAATCAAAATAAGAAAAAAACATTCAATAACCCTTGCGATTACGTAGAAAACATGATAACCCCAGACTGGATGACTACAAATTGCCTGATATATGAACATACATATATAGATGCATTTAAAACAAAAATCAGCTCAACACCGCAACAATCGCGATAAGTCATCAACACAAATTTTCGAGTAACAAACCGCAATTACATAGATACATGCGAGTATATAGGCTTCAGGGTTGATAGAAAGACTTCATCACATCAACATTGCAATCGAATCATAGTATTTGCTCTTTTATTTCTGCAGCCAAAGATTGGTACTCTTCCCAAGCCGAATAGAGAAAGCTAAATAAAGACGCATTATCAATCTCTTTCGTTTTGAGCAAAACTGATTCACAAAAACCCCCGCGAAACAATACGTCAAACAAATATGCATTACAAATGCATTACTTTCTTCCCAGACAAGCAGTGCAAACAATTTAATTTCAAGTTGCAGAAATACTTTACCTTCAGAATGGAATGTGCGATCAGTTAGCTATTTACTTTATAATCGAAGAATTCTGTGTTCGATTTCCACTTTGTAATTGAATAAAAACTGAAGTAGGCTAAAAACTTTTTCCGAATTGTAATGCAAAATTTATTCAGTCTGAATTCGTCGTCAAACTTAAGAATCGTGTATGCATTGGTAATGTGCGTACTTTTACGTATAAAATCCATTTTAAAACGATTCCAAGCTAGTAAAACTGTTTTACAACAATGTTGTGATACATATTTTATTTGGTAATGAGAGGTTTTATTATCATGTTTGTCGTTTTAAAGTGCAATGTGATCACATTTAATTTGTATAGTTAAGAAAACACTTTCATAGCACTTGTGTTTTTATCCATAGGGTAGAAAGAAGCCGATTCTGACCCTTTAAATATATGTATATTACTTTTTGGTTGATTAAGTAACCAATTAGTTAGCTTAAATTATATAGAAAAATATTTCCTGACAAGCAAGACAATATTTAAAAACGCGAAAGACGCATTTTAAAACAAGTAAGAAAGCTACAGTCGAGAGTGCTCGACCGTATGATACCCGCAACCCATTTCGAGAGAAAACAAAAAATTTAAATTATATATTAACAAAAAATATACCAAATATACTAAAATTAGTTTTTTGTATATATTTGAAAGTAGCGGGTAAAAATCACAACACCGTTTTGGTCACACTGTCAACTAAACAAACAAAGCGCGGGCAGCTGCAAGTGAATTATGCATATAAAATTGATTCTTTAATAACTTTCTTGTTTTTCATTCGATCTCAACCAAATTCACAGGAATCATTTAGAATATAATTATTATTATGCATACCAAAATTCAATGCTCTAGGTCTATTATTACGGCTTTTACAGACTTTTGGGGGCGGAAAGGGGCGTGGCATCCAACTTTTGAAATAAACTTGACCTGCGTAGGACCTATAGGAGTACTGTCCCCAAATTTGGTAGCTCTAGCTCTTATAGTCTCTGAGATCCAGGTGTTCATACAGACGGACAGACGGACAGACGGACAGACGGACAGACGGACAGACGGACAGACGGACAGACGGACATGGCTATATCGTCTCGGCTGTTGACACTGATAAAGAATATATATACTTTGTGGGGTCGGAGATGCCTCCTTCTGCCTGTTACATACATTTTCTGTTGGCACTAAGTTATAATACCCTTCTACCCTATGGGTAGCGGGTATAAAAATAAACAGAGAATTTGAACATCAAGTTCCGATCCTCAAAACATGTTCAATTTGACGGGAAAGTGGCTATTTCGACAACACTGCTGAGAGGCCGGGCAGTGAGAGAGCAAACTAAATTAAAAATTGTATTTGTATAGAGGTCTTCGACTGCTCTCTCCGGCGGTTGTGAGAATAAGAGAATCGAGTCGGTGGTGGAGGGTTCCACATAACATTTGCTTTTTAGTATTGCCCCATTCGTTTAGTGCGTTAGGTCATGCTTACATATCTTTGGAACGCCAGCAACAGACGACACATGTGAGCACATTGCTAACTCACTTAAGGCTGCCCAACTTTTTTTTGATGGTACGATAATGGCGCACTTGGTAGTTAAAGTGGTTGAGCGTTGTGAAAATGCTGCAGAAGACGCTCATTTAGGTAAGGGATTTTCTGGCCAGAACTATATTTAAGCTAACGTGCAGAGATATAATTCTTACATATATGTATGTACATATTTACTTATACATATAGGAATGTTTGATATTGCCCATATGTTTTATAGCGCCATCTATTGTAAGCTTTCGCCCGCACAAACATTGCTCTATTGCTGATACAGCGAACTTATTATATATATTATGTTCATATCCACATGTCAGCTCTGAAAACTTATTAAAAAATAAAATATTTTTTAAGAATTTTGGGGGATTTTAATATTTATATTTTGTAAATTGTAGCTTCAAACCCAGCTGTCTCTTTTTGTATGCGCAGTCTTAGCGAAGGAATTTAAAATATAATCGAAATTGACCATCGCATACCTTAAACCTATTTTGGTGGAAAATTCACGACAATCACCTCAAAATCCATTACTTTTAAAAATGATCATAATTGCAGATTGTTTTAATTGGTGTAATTGTTTGATACAAATCGTACATTGATGCATTTCTTCACGCCCCTCGAATATAATCTACCTCTTGATCTCGATGATTTCTGACTTTCTATCGTCAATGACTTTTTGTTTCTCTTTGGTGCATTTTTCATTCGCCCAACTGCATGATGTCTTTTTAAAGTAATATTTCATCGTCTGCGTTTTTTTGGAACGACAACCCAACATCTGGTTGATACGATAGCTTTTAGTTAGTCCTCAGCTAATAATATTCATACATAAGGATTTTCCCACCCGATGATAAGTTTTACTTGGTCTCCAAGATGTCCAATCTCATAAAAATCTATTCGGACGCTATCTTAAGAGCGTCAAATCAGTCACTTATTAAAATATTCATATAAACGCATAATTAGCTTAAAGGAGTTTGCGACAGGTTACTGATATAAACATCTGCTTCCTTCCAGATCTGTCACAATGCGAACTGATGCAAATACCAGATGCAGTTTATCACCTTATGCGCAATACAGAGCTAAAGACATGCAACTTTAGCGGCAATGTACTCAAAAGGGTGACACCAAAGTTTGCGCTGAAATTTAGCGCAATTACAGGCAAGTATTTGGGAAACATTCAACTTGATGTAATATTTTTTAACCAATGGCAATATTACTTGCAGATCTCAATCTCTCACACAACCAGCTATCAAGGCTGCCTGATGAATTCTCTAGTCTTAGTGAATTAACCACGCTCAACATTTCGCACAATTCATTTATTGTTCTACCTCAAGTCGTTTTCAAGTTGAAGAAGCTTGCCACTTTAGATGCTCAGCACAATGCTATTTTGGGTGAGCTAAATCTAGTAAATGCAATGCAGACAAATATTGTAATCACTCTTCTTGATTGACAATTTCAGAGATCGATACTGAAGAAGCAATTAGCAGTGATTGCTTGGCTGTGGTGGATCTGCGCAACAATCCTTTAAGCAGAAACTGTCGTAGCAAATTGCAGGATTTCCAAACTAGTTTTCGCCTAGAGATTTCTGAAGAAGTCGAAGATGATTGGTAGCCGTGGAATGTTGGAAAAACAAATGCGTCGCTATTATAAAATAACTTTTGATGTAGCTCGAAATGTTTTTTTATCATTTAATTTATTGCGTTTTTAAAATTACACATATTTTTATATAAACAATACCATGGCATGTTGTATATATGTATGTACTTTTATTCTTTGTATGGGGTCCATCGAGTAGTTCTCAAAATAATTATTATTGCAGTTTCGTTTTTGTTCATCTGCATTTACATATATTTTTCTGACTCCATCTGTCTTGAACAAAAACTCAAACTCGTCAATATTTTTTTATATTATTTACACACGCTGTTAGATGCCTCGCGGACTACATACATATATTATTTTAATTCTTGTTCAGCCTTAAACGTTGAGGCAATGGAGAGATATCCTCAATCTCAAAATTATTGAAGTTGAGATATTGTTCGCCCAATCTTCATCCTTTGAGTATATTCAGAATTAAGGAACTTAGTAAGCACTCATGCTGTTTCTTTTGTATAGATTTTGTAATTAAAATGGATATTTACAATTGTAATAAGATTTGTTACAATCGTTACTTAGTTTTCTAGGAATTACATTGGGTATACTGGCATAGCATAGCATTTCTCAGTTCAGAAAGATAGATGATTCATCGATGAACCGAGAATATGTAGACTCTACTCTCGATTAGTCACTCATCCTCAATTCACGACTTAAGAATGCGAATTTTGTATGTAATTCAAATAGAAAGTGTAGTATATTGACTACTCCCTAAAAAACATAGTCTATTCTATCCGAGATCAAAAACATTAAATTCCCCTCGATAAATATCTTCAAGTATAATTGACTTGTAAATGCGGAAAAAACTTGTCAATTTCATGCATAAATAAGAGAGCTATGGAGTGAGTTCCTGTATATTATTTTCTCACACAGTCATGATCAGGTGTGAGTGTGTAATAAGCACAGATGATGCTTAAAAGCGTCAAGACGTTATTCTACATCATTGCGTGCGTTACCCGAAAAGCTTTCAAGCTATTTAAGCTCCGTCAGGTATTTAATGTGCTGCGTGGGATATTTGACGCCTATACTGTAGATTTTATAACAACTTTTTTACAAAGTCAAGTACCGTTGACAACAGCTGAATTGTTGGTTTTTTTTAAATATGAATGTTAAAGTTCAATGCATTACCTAAGGTTTTTTAACATTTCAAATTTAATTTGAATACAAATGAATCTGCTCTTCTAATTAAGAACTCTGGTGTATCTGGTTCACAAAGAATTTCTTGGCTAACAAGATTGTTGGCAAATAGATGCATAGATAAACCAAATTACTAAAAATATTTTAAATGAAGTAACATAGAAATTGTTTCATTTTATCCAGATTTCAAAATATTTTGTGAAGTCAAATATTTTTTCTTTGGGATATTATTTATTCATTTTTTGATAAGTAAACGGTTACAAACATTAAATATCGTATCAAACAACTAAAAATACTTATGCACGTATACATATGTATGTATGTATAAGGGCAAATCTCCAGAAAAGTCAACGACAGCCAAAAAAAAAAATTTATGTATGTAGGGAGTCTATCAAATTTAACTAATATAAGGGAATTTAAATTATTTCCATGCTAAGCTGAACGAAAGTTCCGCTTTGAACATACATATGTACATACATATATAGTGCGAAAGTTTATCACTGATAAAGAACATGTGTTGTCCATGGTTTTTGCCCAATGTGAATCAAATAATGGGTGCAAACACATAATCTGACACCAAAAAAATTTAAAAAAATGTTGGTTAAAAATAAGCAGTGTTTTTTTTTTTTAAATTTTTAAAAATTTGTCGCGTGCGACACGGTAAATTTAAAATGAAAACCTTTTTTATTGTATACATTTTTTAATGTATGTATATCAATGAAGGCAACTATAAAAACAAACTCCACGACACATTAAAAAAAATCGGGTTTGACATTAATGATACCATTTAAGTTAAGAAGGTTAGTTTATTATGTAAGATGAATACATTTGTTTTTGATTAATTTTATGGAAGATTTTTTGTGAAATGTAGAAAATAAAATATATTGAATTTATTAAAATTATTATAATTTAACTACATCTTATGTACGTCTAATTACTTATAATGTAGAAAAACAGCAAACAAAAACAAAAAAAAAATACTTTATAATTGTATTTAAAATCAATACATAAGATTATTTAATTAATTGCATCACAATTTTTGACCAAGTGTCGCTCAAATCTGTGCTTGAACTGGTTTTCGAAAAAGTGACCAAACTCAACCTTAGTATCAATTGTAGCGCTTATCATGAGCTTTAAGTTTCGATTTTTGTAAAATTAAAATAATTTTTCAGCACAACATTTTTTTTTCTCTAGAAAATTGCCTATGTGTATGGATTTTTAAATGTAGTGGTAAATTTTATGATGAAATAACATATGACAAATAAATTATTGTAGACATATGTGCATGTAGCTGTTTTAATGCGAAACAAAACCAATTTTCGGAGCTGCGTTGAGCCCACTGACTCTTACCATAATACGAGTTCGAGTACGAGTATCTAACTCACTCGTAAGTAGTATTTGCGAGAGACTTTGGCTCAGCGCAACAGGTTTGACATCATGCCGAGAAATACTCGTACTTGCCGAAGTCTCGATGGCGATGACGATGCCGATGCCGAATGTTGATATGGCCCTCCACTCGCAGCTCAGTCGCGTAGTCGCGCTTAGTTGATCATGGCCCGAAAGGGTGGGAGGGGGTAGATGTGGAGGCCGAAAGTGGCTCTGGCTAAGTAAATTCGTTGTGCATCGTTGACCGGGTGAATGAAAATGAGAAATGAGAAGTGCAGCGCTGAGCGAGTGGAGTGTTAAAATCGCGTCAGTGGGCAGAGAGTAAGAGAGAGAGAGAGAGAGAGAGAGAGAGAGACTCGCACACAGGTACAGCAACAATGCAAAGGCAAAGCTCGGCCTGACTGAGTTGGTAAACCAAATGCGGGAGCCAACGTCTCGTCTCGTCTCGTCGCGAGAGCGCGAGTGTGAGTGCGAGCGAGAGCGAGAGCGAGAGCGGAGCGGAAGTCGCTGATGTTAGGAGCAGCTCCAAGCAGTGAGCTCCAAGTTTCAAGCACTGCCAAATAGCAAACTGGCTCAACAGTCGTTAGCTGGTAATCTTTTCGAGCACGTACGGGAACGGATCAGTTTTGCGTGATTCAAGAGAAAAAAGAATCGATTTGAAATATACAGAAAAAAAGAACAACGAAGTCAAAAAACATAATAACACACATAACGGTCGATCTAACGAACGCGGTAAGCAAAACGTGAAAAACAAAAACGACAAGCGACCAACGACCAACGACCAACGACAAAAATTGCAAAACACGAATCCAAAAGAAATAATTAAAAAAAACGTTGATAGAGTGGTAGAAAACCAAATTCCCACAACATCGTTGCAAAATTCTGTTATTAATAGCTGGAAGCTTACACATCTATGTGCATAGTTGTATTATGTAAATAATACATAAGTACATAGCAACAATAGTGAGCTTTTGGCCTAAAGTGGAGTTTGTCAATTGGTTGTTAAAACAAACAAATACAAATACGAGTACATTCAATTTATGTACAATGCCTATGCTTACGCATGTACATATGTATGTATGTAATAACATGCATACATCATCGTATGTAGACATGCACGCAGTAATCGTAATCGGCTTATAATTATTTTTTTTGTGTTCATTTTTTTCCTGTGTTCAAAAGGTTGATATATGTATGTATGTATACATACAATTTGTATATGCTTTGAAAAGATGTTGGCAGTAATTAATTGTTGACCATTAGTTCGGAATACGAAGTGAAGTCTTGAAGAATCTCTAAGCACTCAAGAATGTATGTAATTAGCTGCATTAACCATATGTACATATGTAACCACTTAATATTCATACTGACTGGAATTTAAAAACGCTCTAAACTCATTTATGCATTATTGTTGGCATCTTCGATATACATATGTATGTATGTATGTACAAGTGATGTCACTGCAATATTGCATGAACTCATCGCGAATATATTTAATAAAAGCGTTACAAATGAACTGTTAAGGATCCGTAGGTATAGGATTTACTTTATGTGCACATGCTCAGGCTATTCCATACAATAACACTGTCTGTATATTTTGGTTCATATACTGCCCAGCTGCTCTTAAACATTTCGTCAAGTTGGAAGCAGCCTAGCCAAAGTAGCATCCGCGTCACGTAATCATTAAGTTGGTATGTAGCAGAGGTGAGCGCCACTGCTTCGAGCCAAGGCAAGTTGAGTCAAGGGACAGAGGAGACAGAGAGCAAGAGCGAGAGCGAGAGCGAGAGCGCGATCGAGATTGAGATTGAGATCGGGAAAGAGGGGCCCAAATGAGAGTAGCGAACGAGCGAGCGAGCAAGAGAGACCGAAGACATCAACAAGGCAAAATACCAGTTTTGCTCGAAATCGCCGTCATCTGGGCTGTTTCGCTAAAGCTAAAGCTTTTCAGCCAGGTAAAGCATTATGTGACTCTAGCTTTGAGTGCCAGCCAAGAGTCTGTATGTTCCAGTACCCTAATGTACAGGTACTCACATGCAATCGCTCTGATATACTATATACATATGTAAATATACATATATGTACATATACTATATACATGTAGGTATGTGCATATACAAGTAAAGTCGTTCTTTGTATGAAGGTGCGTGTTCGTGCATTCTAAGTATCTTGCTGCTTGAAGCCTTTTCAGTTGCACAAATGTTCATAAGCTTTATTGTTTATTGATCACTTGTTCGTGGCTTAGAGTCAATAAAAATACATTGCAGTTTTCCAGGCATTCAAATGTGACGTTAAATATTTTACATATTGTACCATACAATATCGTAACAGGATCTCATCAGAATTCGCGTCTCTTACACATATCCTCTCTGGCTTTTGAAACTAATTGGATTCATAAAAAGATTCTTAAATTATATTAAAATTTCCGCAAAAACTTTCTTTTCTTTAGAACTACTTAAATTTAAAAATTTAGATTCCGAAGAAATGTTTAAATTTCCACACAAAGAATTTTTTCAAAAATACTCGTAGTTATTTAATCCAAAAATGTTTATTTAAAAATAGAATAATATTTACAAATATTCATGTTTAATGACAGTTAATTACAACACTATAGTTTAAAAAAAAGGACAAAGATAATACCGTCACAGCACAGGAACTGTGAATTCGTTAAGAGTATCTAGAGAGTATCTCGCAGTTGAGCACTTTCCAATTGTAGCATTTTGTTTTCTTGTTTTCATTTCAAACTCGCTAAACATGTTCAAATAACCTTCAAAATATTTTTTCAAATGAAGTCATGACTAAACTAAAACTGAACTCTGCGAAGCGAGCCGAAGAAAAGGCAACGCGATCTGTTGAATCTTCGCCAATACTATATAAGTAGCACAACATATGCATGCAGTTCGTACTTTGTACAGTACCAGCCAAAGCCAAGTACACTCGACTGTATTATATTGCAATGTACACGTACTCCGTTAAGAATTCTCTGAGCCTAAGCTGAGCCGGTCCCAGCAGCAGGGGCTCAGCTTGAAGTCCATACCTTACTCAGGTCGATCTCCAGTACCAGCAACAGCGACAGCGACAGCATTTACTATACAGCCCATGTATTCCATGTCTGTGTGGGAGAATGTGTGTGGTTGTGTGTGTTGATCACTTGGCCAAAACTTGTTTGGACACAAATGCTCAAATGAAGTAGAATTTAAGCCACAAACCCAAGTCTGCCTCTAAGATTTTGCTTTCGACGCATTTGCAGCTGTCTGATGTCTGCTGTCTGCTGTCGGCTGTGTCTGTTGGTTACCCAAGGCGACAAGCTGACAAATATGGCAAAATTGTCGTAGGAGTTGTTTCATTGATTTGCTTTTTATTATACAGACATACATACATATGTATCCATACTTGTGTATACATATATTGTACATATCTGTATGATACTTGCATAAGTATACTATAGATTGATATGAGGTCTGCTTGTTGCATAATACTGCTTTCCCCATAAGCAATTGCCTCATAAAAATATGTATTTTGGTCTCAAGTTTGCTGATGATGATGTCGAAGACACACTTAACTTTGACCCTGATTTGTGAAGAATGTACGTATGCAACACACAAAAAAAACAGAAATGCGATCCAATCAAACAATAGATCAATCCCATTTGGCCATTGTTTGCATTTCTCTGCCGCTCTCCATAGAAATTTGTATCTGTAACAATTTGATGGCCAAAGAAAGCTAAGAATGTGCTTAATCTCTTCACAATGTTCTCGCTTATTGCTGCTGACGATGAGCGAAGAAGACGATGGTGAAGACTATGTTTTTCTCATAGTTGTGCCACTGTCTTTTTTGAATAAAGAGAAACGATGTACCAGTATTTGTGTTCTTCGTTTTCTTCCCTGTTATGGGCATAGTCTTGCAACGACAGAACAGTGCTGAACCCAAAAACTATACGTACATATGTACATATATATTCTTGCGAATTATGAATATACGACCCCACATTTGATATTTATTTCCCTAACCAGCATATTCCTCATCGGCTTACCAGTGTCTCCTTTAGGTGAAGTGGTATACAGCTCTGTGGTATAAAGCTCCGACCGCAGGGTATCTATTAGTCACGCTCTCGCGTGTCGCGCGTTCTTATTTGTTGTGCAGATCGGTGAGTGTGGCAACTATTTGGGCCGAAGGTCGTTGACAGTGGGCCTCTGGCCTCTGGCAATACCATCTAACGGTCTCCATGTCCGCAATTCCAATTCCAATTCCAATTCTTATTTCAATTCAAATTCAAAAGGGCGTTCTCAAAGCTGTTCTTAGAGCTGGTCAAACGACAATTGCAAATTGTTTTTGTTGAGGTCCAAGCATCAATGTCAAAGCCTACTTGCTGTTGTTAATCTGTCGATCAACTTAGTAAGGTAGTTGGGAAAGGCTTTCGTACTGCAGAATTCGTTTAATTAAATTTGAACTTATATTTTGAATGTATTCATATTTGCAGTCGTCAATTTGAATATACATATAACTATAAGATACCTTACAGTTTAAATATTTTCTAATTTAAATGTAATTTCTTCAATGTCCACTGTTCATCCAGTTTAAAATAAAAATGAAAACTATAATATAAATAAATCCATTAATGCATAAAAGCTACCCATACAAAACGGGTACTTAAGTAAATTAAGGAATTAATACTTATGTATGTATGTATGTATATACAAATTTAGAAAATTACAAACCAATGCTAGACAAAATATTTATTTAATTATTACATATGTATAATGGTACGCCTAAAGTTGCAAAATTACTAAGCAATACTTGACAATTTTAGAGAATTAATTAATATACTTGTAAGATATACTGAAAGTAACAAACCTACAAAGCAACGCAATTCAACAGTTTTGTGGTGCGCATATTGGTCTTATTGGCTATCGTATGATATACTCGATATCTGCAACGTATGGCATTGCATTATGTAAAGCGGCTGTTTGGATTGGTCCATAATGTAGATACATATGTATGTAGCAACGTACCTACCTAGGTTTTAGGTACTTTGTTTTGCATTAAAATAGTAACCCCAATTTGGCAACTTGTTTGCAATTGCTGTCAGTTTAACTTATGCAGCTGTGCAGCTGTGATGACCGAACAAAAGAAAACAACAATGCAAGGCAATGCAATGCAAGTACTGCAGCTGCAAGTTGCTCTCCCCATTTGCGTCACGGTTGCAACTCCACGATTGCAGTCGAGCAACTGCCCAACTGGGAGCTCGCAGATCGCAGCTCGCAGCTTATTGCCTCTCAGGTCGAGTCGGATATGTGGGATTTTCGTGGGCCTTCGCCGCCATTGCTGTCCACTCTGTTTCGCTAGATTTCGGTGCAGTTGTTCTGAGGTAGCAATGGAGCAAATGCAATATAGCTTTGGCAGTCGACAATATATTCTTGATCAGCCTCAACACCGGTCTTGAGCCCACACAGCAACAGCATTTCATACTTATAACTGGGCTATGTGCAACAGTGATAAACAGGAATTATTTTATCAGTTAAGTGAAATTTATGTGCATATTATTCTACAATGAGATGCATTTCTATTCAAATGATTCGTGACTGATTCAATAACATTATGGAATATGTTATAAGCTGACGAACCGTTTAAAAATACCTAGGATCAAATTATTTGAGTTTTACCGATATTTACTGCAACTTGGATTTCCTATATACTTCAACCAGATAAATTCGAGCAAAATGAAGTTGGTCCCGTGGCCGATGTTGGTCAGCGGTTTGCGTTGCATATCCCTCACTGCCCTCCTCCTGCTCTTGTGCAGCGGACAAACAGCAGCGCAATCGAATTACGTACAACATGGCGAAAGCGGCAACTACTCCACGAACGGTCTGCCCGAGGAGGCCACCCTGGATGGAAAGGTAAGTGTTGCACATTCTAAACTTAAATACCCGAATGAATTCTTTGGCTAGCCAACAACTTTGAAAGATCGATTCTGGGAGCAATTTTCATTTCGTGAAATAAAATTGTTCCAAAGTTGTTGCGTACTCTAACTTACTCTCTTCATCGCTCTATTTCACTGTGACTTAAAGATAAATCTTCTTTTTCATAGTATTGGTGTATTTATTTACAATAGAAGTGCTTTAAAAAACATAGCTATAGAGTCTTCGGCTGCAGTGATCAAGGCAGAACTAATACCTATTGTTGGGGGCTTTTAGACACATCCTCCTGATTAGCGAAAATAAATTAAATTATATCAATATTCAATTTCTATATTTATTCGGTTAGTTATTGATAGAAATTATTTTATTAAATATGCGAAAAGTTTAGGACGTGGGAAATATTTGTTGTTTATTTGAAAGCGAAAACTTCAAATCGAGAAGACACATATTTGAAGGATTTCTGATGTCAAATTACAAAGCCAAGTACAAAATATTTGAAACAATTATCAAAAAATAAATACCAAAGAGTCTAGTTATAACAGATCCAGGAAAATATGAATCTATTTGTAAATGCACAAGCGTGTGTATAGAAAAGTAACAATTCAATGCAAGTCTATGGGAAGCAGTGCTGGAATTTTAGCTGAAACTGAGCCAACTTACTTACTACCTAGTGCTCAACGACGGGTATCGGAGTGATGTGGTGTGAGTATCGGGGACAAGACAGCAAAGTCATATGATGGGAGCCCACACTGCTAGCTTATATTATATAATAAACAATATCAACAAAATTAGCCTATTGAATAATGAATTTACTTTACGAGTGAGCCAGAGCTTCTTCTTCCCACACATGATGAGCACACGCGATTGCGATTATAATTACGATAGTGTTGTTTTCATTTTTCCTTTTCTTCATTCATTTTATTTTATATATATACTTTTTTGCAGGTGACCAAGCTCGATGACATTAGCCCCTTGATCTTTCTGAATCGCACCAAGGCCGCTCTAAACTGCGCTGCCGGCTCAATGCAAGTATGTAACCGATCGCTAAAGACGCTGTGAAGTGAATATGATTGTACATATATCCAATCCCAAACCAGGTCGATATGAAATTCAACGACCCGTTCCACGGTATCATCCAAGCTGACTATGATCGCGGCAGTGCTTGTCGTGTCAGCGGGAAAGGAGCCCTCAACTATCGTCTCGAGCTGCCCCTCAAGGGATGCGGTACTATTCAAGTAGGTTTCTTTATTATCGACCTCTAACTCGTTTCCCTCCCTGGACTCAACACTTAATCGACCATGGACTTTGATGGAAAGTCATGTTCAAAGTCTTATGTTCAAATCACGCTAGACACGCAATTTTGGAGTTTTCAACACTTGACTTTAAGCTGTTCTTACCAGGGACCTTTATCATTATAGGCCATATTAATGAATTGCGTACTAACAAATTAAATTTTAGTGATTTTATAAAAATCAGGACTGATCAACATACAGCTGACTTTCAAATTACAGCGTTTATATAAATTGTTTGGCAACATTATTGCATGTCTTTATTTAGTTTATTCAGACGAACGAAGACGGAACAAATAAATATATATATGTTATATATTTTTGCTTTATTAAGAAAGAGATGTACATATTCATATGAACATAATAACCCGTTATGGAGAGAACTGAACCTCAGGACTTTAATTTAATTTAATTCTTAGCTAAAAAAAGTAAAACTCATATATATTAATTATTTATGAAAATTGCGAGTTAATTATATCGATGAAAAGGCTTTAATCACATTTAAATTGTTTGAAGAAAATGCATACAACTTAGTGTTAGTGAAGCATTGTCCAAAAAGGATTACAACTATGAACTCGGTGTCAGTGATTCAAATACTATATGATAATTATCTTTGCTGCCTGCTTTCTGCACATATTGAGAATAGTTCTGATTTTGTTCCCTAGAACTTAATTCAAAGTTGCTAATCGCAAATCGAAAATGTTTTGGCCTTCACAGAATCCCACACGTGTGTTCACCAACAACATCATCGTTCGCTTCCATGCCAACCTGGAGATGGATGGCGACGAGATCATCACAATTGTGTGCCGCTATCCGCCGCCCATCCCCTCACTGCCCCCAGCACTGCCAGCGCCCATGTGAGTGACATCCACTATATGCATATATAATATATATTCCCGATCTTACAACGTCTCCATTGCAGTCTGAATCCGATTGCGACCAGTGCGATTATTCAGCCGCCGCTGAAGAGCATCCAGATCCTGATGATCATCTGTGCCATCATGTTCCTGACCCTGATGCTGCTGGGACTCGCCGTCTCCTACTATTGCCTGCGCAGTCGCCCCATTCCCGTGGTGCGTCGCCTGCCCATGAGCATGGGCAGCGGCTCGGAGATAACCAAGCTGAGCGGCAGCAGCAACATTAGCGCCTTCGAGGGCGTCAAGATACCGCGAGCCCATGCGGCGCTGCAGGCCGTCTACAGTTCGTCGGGCAGCGAGGGAGCGCTGATCCCCTCGGACTATCCCAGCGAGTCGCACTCGGAGATCGAGGAGATCGACACACGTTCGCTGCCCTTCAGCTCGGCCGGCAGCTTCGAGAACCGCGCCTTTGTGCAGGAGACCTCGAGCATCTACAGCGATCACTATGCGCCCGCCCAGGAGTTGCCGGTGAACAATGCGGTGGTGATGACCAACGTGCTGCAGGAGGTCATCGCGGCGGGCGGCGGCGGTTCGCCCAAATTCGATGTGCAGGTGCGCGTGAAGAAGTCGCCGCCGTTGCCCAACTCCTCGCCCGTCACCTCGGACACGGAGAGCGTGGCCACGCTGCGCCCCGACCGCAACAACCTCTCGACCATCATGGAGGCGTACGAGGACCGCGAGAGTGTGCTCACCATGGACACGCTGCCCACCCACGTCGAGGAGACGATGCAGTCGCAGTTCACGTACGTTCCCGAGCTGCATCCGGCCCCGCAGCCCCAGCCGCTGCCCCACGTTGCCGAGCCCATGTTCTCCGTCTACACGCGCACCCACCACGAGGTCGT
Organism: Drosophila ustulata; assembly: GCA_035047365.1. NCBI lineage: Eukaryota > Metazoa > Arthropoda > Insecta > Diptera > Drosophilidae > Drosophila > Drosophila ustulata. The sequence goes on from JAWNPT010000095.1 coordinate 1,703,348, forward strand.
CGACGGACGTCCCGAGACCTGGTCGGATTACACGGACGGCCCGGCGCCCAGCGAGATAACCGATCTGTCCTCGGAGGCGCCCGACAATCTGCACGTGCACGACCTGAACAGCTCGACGGCGCTGCATTACTACGAGGACGAGTACGTGCCCGTGGAGCCCATGGCCCATGGGCCGCCCCAGGCACTGCCAGTGACCTCGCACACCGTCGACGACGTCTATCTGCGCACCGTGACCGAGAAGAAGACCATCGAGGACATCGAGAGCCACAAGCGACGCGTCACCGAGTACAAGAGCAAGCCGAAGGCGCCACTGCCGCCCCTTCCGCCCCCAGTTGTGGCTGTGCCCGACCCCAAGTTCGATGTGCGCGTGCGCAAGTATCCCAGCGAGCGGGAGCAGCAGCAGTGGGAGAACTTCTCGGACATTTCCAGCGCCTCGGGCCTGACGCTGACGCCCAAGATGGAGCGGTCGGAGCTGAGCCTGGCGCCCAATGCGGAGCCGCCGGCGCAGATACACGACAACAAGCTGAAGCTGACCAGCCCCGAACTGGTGGGCAACATGAAGCCGATCGAGGTGCCGCCCCAGGACAAGGATGTGCCCAACTGGGACGTGCTCATACGCATCCTGGAGGAGCCCGAGATGTCGGAGTTCGGCGCCGACGACGCCAGCTCGGTGCACAACATCAGCAGCCACAACATCAGCTACGACGATCGCGCCAAGTGGAAGGAGATCATCACCACGCAGTCCTCGCTGCGCACCATGCTCACCGAGGCGGTGGTGCGCGAGGACTTCGAGCGCATCCGCCAGGACACGCGCTACGAGCGCATGTTCGAGCCGCAGACCTGGGACGTCATCATACGCATCCTGGCGCCGCCCCGCGACGATGACCCCGACGTCGAGCTGCGCGCCCCGAAGCGCGGCAAGAAGGCGGCGCCCCAGCCCTGGGACACTCGCTCCCGCCGCAGCTCGTTGCCCACCCTCTACGAGTACGACAGCGACGGCGGCTCCAGCGTCCGCACCATCCGCAACGATCCCTCGATGCCCCTGAACGGCGGCGCGGTGGGAGCAGGGCTGCCCGGCGGACCCGGCGCCTTCAACATGCAGCAGCGGTCGCAGCGCAGCTCACGCGCCTCCTACCAGACGGATCACAATGATTTCCGCTCCATGTCCGAGGTGACCGTTGACTTCGGCCGTCCGCAGCCGGACCATTTGGACAACTTCAGCGACGCCAGCTCGTACTACCGCATGCAGTATGACGACGACGAGGACAGACGCTCCTCCTTCCATCGCTCGATCAGTCACCCGTCGTTGGCCCGCTCGGCCAGCGAGTTCACCGAGCACTGGACCGCCCCCGATGACATTGAGATCTCTTCGCCGGAAGGCACGCCCCGGGCACACCGTGCTCGCCAGGTAACGTCCATCCTTCCATTTCCCTTCACTTCCGCATTACCTTCCCCTTGAAGGATACCTTTGCTTAGCAGAGTTATTATTATATAATGTATATATACATATATATTGTATATACTTTCATTAATATAAATAATCTGTGATTTCTGTTTGCGAAATAATTGAATGTTGCAAACACCAAATTTTTCAGCAGATTGTTTTTCTGTTTCTTATTTTTTGAATTTGAATTCTTTTTAGTGCGATTTTGTTAGGTACAATAATTTGTTATCAAGATATATAAAACAATACATTTCTGTACATGCAATTAATACTAAATATCTAATTTCAAAATTATTGAAATGTGAATTTTTTTCAATTTTACAATAGCTTTGAATGACCATATATGTATGTACATATATATATTTTTCATTGACAATACCTTTTATTCGGTTTTAGCCATTTTTATATTTTCCCAAACTACAAATTCTGAATAACATAATTAGAATGTATGAAATTTTCTTTTCTCGAATTTTAAAATTTTTTAAATTGTTTTAAACTTATGAGTCATGGTTCTAAGCCAGACTTGAATTCAACCTATTGTTGTTGTTGTTGTTAGCATCACTTCAATAAAGCCCCACGCTAAATTTTCCACCCTCTTACAGCCTCTGCAGCTGCTGCCTGGCCAGTCCGGAGAACGCATCGTGGCCCAATCGCAGAGCGAGTACGTGGAGAGGCATCGTAGCATCTACCAGGCTGAGAAGCAGCTTCCACAGCCACCACAGAAGTGGTAGGCGCACGATCCTTAAAACGATTCAATTCAATTCAATTTAACATATATTTTAACTAAACATCAGCAAACAATGCCCCTTCGGAGAGGGGTATATATAATGCATATACATATACTTACACATGATATTAAAAACTCGTAGTAAATTGCTTAATCAGTTGAATCGCTTTATGGAATAATCCGAACAAAAACAAAATAAAACAATACATCTAAATATAATAATAATAATCTAACAAAAGTGCCAATTACAATTGCCTGACGATATGTTCACACAAAACATAGTTAGCAACATTAACGAACTATCACATATGTCTCCCATGCATTTACCTTATATACAAAATTACCGATCGATCGAAAGCCCAATCAGACAACGCCACTTGTCCAGATGTTTTCGCATATCGAACTTGTTTAATGCATATTCACTTAAACACACATAATTGTAGTGCATAAGCGAGAGTGAGATGCAAGTTTCAAGCTGATTGAATTTATTTTTAGTACATAAAGGTTACAAACATATACTCACATTAGAGCTGGACACATTTATCCTTAATTTTAATTTACACACACTACTATATAAATATAAACTAAATAATGCTGCCTTAAATCATCTTTTAATAGAAAATATTCTGCAGTCACAAGTCGAGCATGCCTTTTAATTTAATCGTATTGATTTTATTATTACATAGTATGTAATACATACATACATATAGACAATTTATGTACCACAAAATATTGCATGACATTCCTAATTGTTGCATTGTAACACAAGAGACAAGTTAGCCATACGATTATGGAAACTTCACAATTTCACAAGTATTATTACAAGCATTATTTAAATGCAAAATATTGAAAGAAGGCATTATACAATTATTTATTAGGCATGTGCACAATGTTCGTTGGTCCCGAACTCGTTCTTTTGAAATAAATTAATTATGTATATTATGTATGTCAAATAAATGATTTTGGGTCCAACGACAAGTTTTCTATTCAACTATTTGAGAAACTCAGCAAACTCAATGGCGAAATTACTTAATAACATATGTATATCTATTTTTGTATGATGAAGACGAAGAAGAAGATTTTTAGTTTAGGGCTACAAAAACATCGCTGCTTCAAAATTTTGTGCAAACACAGGCGTATTTGTATCTTACATTTTGATCAACCCACCAGTAAGATAGAGAATGTCTATTAAAAAATATGAAACGTGAAATTTTCGAATAATAGTATAATTTTATGTTTTGATAATGGAACACATTTAAATAAATTATTTAAAATCTACCTAGTTGCAAACATCGATGTTTTTTAAGCTCTATTTTAAGTGTATAACGTTCACTAATCCGTCCAATATAAATATTTAAGCTTACGTGAATAACAAAAAACAAAACAAACAAAAAAGAGAAGAAACTAATAATATGAAACGAGTATGTAATACCGTTTGATTGGATTTATGTACAATGTTTTTTTGTATTTCAGTTTAAAAAACTCATTAAGAATAAACAAAATATATATGTATGTATAGAGACAGTGCTTTAGTGACTCAATACGGCCAGCGCCGACCTTAATACTTATGTATGTACTCGTGTACATACATATGTAAACCGCTTAAAAACGACGAAACTATAAAACTCACTTAATATACTGCCTGCAGAAAGCAATATTAATATTAATATAATTACGTAAAAGTATTCAATGTTTTTGCATAAATAAAAAAGAATACTACATACGAGCAACATACAATACTAGTTTATTTTGTATCGTTATAGAAATGCCTGTAATTGAAATACTTTAAAGACAATAAATAAATAAATCTACTAACAAACCGACTATTGTTTTATTTCCAAATATTCCACATTTACACCCAATACCCGAGAAGAAGCTGTAGAATTTGTAGTGCCTCATAACAAACAAATTTGTTCGCTTCACCGCTCGCACACACTTGCTTGTTTGTCTAATCCATGTTCCCAATTCAGATATTTCATGGAGATGTTTTTTACCAAGCACAGAAGTATGCAACAAAAATGTTGCAAAATGTTTATATTTAATAAGTTATTTGTAAGTTTTACGACTAACCAAAGTGGTTATTGGTCTTACACTTTATTGTCATACGATTTAATTAAGTGATTTGTAATCACTTCTTCTGCATGTCTTTATCTAAAATACTTATCAAAAATATGTTAAAAAGTAAATGAGCTTCTTCTGCAAAGAAATGCCAAGAAGTTCATCAGCAGAATGGTTTGTGTCTCAGTTAACATTCAATCGTTTGAAAGATGGCGCCACGATTTCCAATGAGGCTGCCTAAAGCGCCATCTTTTGTAAAACTCAAGTAACAGCTCTAAACAAATTTGAATTTAATACCCAACACACAATTCACGTTCGCTCGTTAAAATAAATCAACAAACAGACCATTCAAAACTTTTAATTCGAAATATAAACGATTCATAAATTGTTCTAACACACATTGTTGAGTTACTTTTTAAGTAGGGCAGTAAATATTATAAGATATTATTTTGTTTACAATAAAAAATCAATAAATGCGATATAAAATCAAATTCACTAAATAATGCTGAAGGTATCAACATAATTATTATATTCGAAACTTTAAGAAAATATTAAATATAACATATAACATATATGTATATTAGTTGTATATAATTTTTCCAGAATCTAGATAGTCGACTATGAAAAGGAAAGAAAGAAATTGAGTTTTTGCGTTGAGTTTAGCAATTGTAAAATGTATAAATAAGAGCGTATAAAATTCGTGGTACTATGAATACCAACAACATGTTTTTTCACTGCTTTGTTTGTTGAAAATAAAGTATATTAAATATACATATATGGAAATTATTTAATTAAATAATTACTACATAATGAAAAACTCAGACAATTATGTTGAATGAAAATGAACTTAAGCGATGCCCCATTCATGATCTTCAATTTGTCGTATTTTAAATAGGCTGGTTAGCAGATATGACTTAATGAAACCTTACATACAGTAAGTTAAGTTTTTAAAGCCTTTAAAATAAAGAAAAACATTTCTAAAAAAATTTTTTGTAACAATTTATTTCTATTTTTTGAAGTCAAAGAAAACACATTATTTCCACGGCGTTCCGATATCCAGCTCACTGGAACATCTAAATTTAAAAATTCTAACTGGATATACATACATACATACATATGTAGGTATAACGTGACTGAAAATGAAAAAAGTAGGGTTTTGTGTATATTTCTGTGCCTTTATCCGTCTGTCCGTGTAAGTGGGTGAGACTATAAAAGAAAGGATCACTAAATTTGGTATGGAGGTTCCTGCATTATTACACAGGTCAAGTTTATTTTGGATGCCACACCCCCTTCACCCACAATACACGATTGAACTGTGAGTGTCTGAGCAATGTTTATATTTTATATATTATTGTGTCAACTTTCAAAAGTTAGGTACCATGAAAATATCCTAAAAATAGTGTGAACAATTTTATATTTTATTTAACATTTGTGTAGGTATTTATTATTTATTGTAAATTGATTGGTGTGCTCTAGTTTTAAATATACATATGTATGTTAAAAATAACTATATGCGATAACTAGAGATTTGAATTTTTGAAAAAAAAATCTTAAAAAGTTAAATAATGGTAAAATTCTTTCTCGACAAGAGTGTTCTAACTTGTTGTCAAATTAAATCAGGTTAAAATCTATAGAATATCGCAGCCGATTTAATATATAAATTCATAATGGCTAAGGGATATCCAAAGACTAACATATAACAATTTGCTGGATAAAGAACCCTGTTTTTAAAAACGCGCTGAAGGTTTTGTTTAGTCTACTCTGAATCGACTAAATTATTTGAAATCTTGGAGAATATTCTTGGACTGTTAAAACTAGGAACAACAAGTAAGACAGCTACAGTCGAGTGTGCTCGACTGTAAATTACCGAAAATATGGTTGAAATATTTAGCAAACCCTTTAATAAAAAAACCTTTTTCGTAAATGTCAAAAAATTCACAAGCTGGAATCGAACTCAGGCAATGAAGCACGTGCGCCCGACTACTTAGTGAATGAAGTTCCAATAAAAATAATGTACATACATTCACATATGGTCGCGACAATATGTGTTAGATTGTCAATTTTTAAATATCGATACAAAAATATGTAAACTGCGTTTTCTTCGCAAAGATTTATGATTTTATTTTGAAGCTGTGTAATATTGCAAATCGCTTTTTTGCTGATACTACAAATTCGGGCTGCCATCCAAATAGATGCATTTAGAATAACTTTAGGTTGTTTAAATTTAAGATTAAATATTTGTTTGCAGAAGATAAGGTATAAAGAAAATACAATTTTTGTATGGAATTGTTTATAAATAAATTTACATATGATGGGACTTGGACTTCACTGCAATGCGGAGGAGAGTAGACTCGTTAGAAGTCTTGAAATGAGGGTAAAGCTTATAAATATATTGCTGAGGTCATACGACGTTCACATAACTTTGTCACAAATGCATTAAAGCCTGAAAGAGGTTTAAGAAAACAGCCAACTCCCCGAAAAACATCATCATGTACTGACAATACTGGTAAAACGCGACCAGTTCATGTCTTCCAGGTCAATTGATAATGAAATTGATAATGTTCTATCTACACGAACCGTCAGACATCGTTTACAAACTGCAAATCTACCAGGAATAATAGCTCGTAAGGTTCCTACATATGCTTCGATCTGCAAATTTACAGATGAGGAAAATATTTGCATTGGATCGTAAAACCTGGTGCGGCCCGGAGTGAAAAATTTCCAAATATCTTGGTACAGCGTTCCAATAAATAAATGCAGGAAATTAATATCGTCTATGCATACCAGAATGACTAAAGTTTTGCAAAAAAAATGGCGGATATACCGGGTATTAGCTGCGATATAATGAATTTATTACTAAACAAGGCCAAAAATAGCGAAATCTTGATATTATTAACTAAATAAAATGGGTATACCTATTTGGATAGCCGACCGAAATTAAAGTTTTCAGAGAAATAATTCCTTTTCTTTTTTATGTTTGGGCTTTCGAAGCCAATCTATTTATATTTTAATTATGAATACAATACGAGTATGTTTTGAAACCTTGTTTGTTTTTTTTGTTAATTATGGAAAAATAAGATGTTATAAAATAATAATAATTTTCACCTTTTACCGCAACCATATGTGTATAATCCAAACTTAAACTTATATGCGTTTTTCTTAGCATTTTCTGCAAAATTTGCACCTTACTTTAGGTAAATTTTTATACCCGCTACCCATAGGGTAGAAGGGTATTATAAGTTAGTGCCAACAGAAAATGTATGTAACAGGCAGAAGGAGGCATCTCCGACCCCATAAAGTATATATATTCTTGATCAGTGTCAACAGCCGAGACGATATAGCCATGTCCGTCTCTCCGTCTGTCCGTCTGTATGAACACCTAAATGTCAGAGCTATAGCTACCAAATTTGGGGACAGTAATCTTATAGGTCCTACGCAGGTCAAGTTCATTTTAGATTTTTGCCACGCCCCTTTCCGCCTCCAAAAGCCTGTAAAAGCCGTAATAAAAGACCTAGAGCATTAAATTTTGGTATGCATAACGATATAATAATTATATTCTCAATGATTCCTGTGAATTTGGTTGAGATCGAATGAAAAACAAGGAAGTTATTAAAGAATCAATTTTATATGCAAAATTCACTTGCAGCTGCTCGCGCTTTGTTTGTTTAGTTGACAGTGTGACCATTTCGGTATGTTTTGGATTTTTATACCCGCTATTTTCAAATATTTAAAACAAAAAAAGAAGTTTCAGTATATTTGATATATTTTTTGTTGAAATATCATTTAATTTTTATACCCGCTACCCATAGGGTAGAAGGGTATTATAACTTAGTGCGAACAGAAAATGTATGTAACAGGCAGAAGGAGGCATCTCCGACCCCACAAAGTATATATATTCTTTATCAGTGTCAACAGCCGAGACGATATAGCCATGTCCGTCTGTCCGTCTGTCCGTCTGTCCGTCTGTCCGTCTGTCCGTCTGTATGAACACCTGGATCTCAGAGACTATAAGAGCTAGAGCTACCAAATTTGGGGACAGTACTCCTATAGGTCCTACGCAGGTCAAGTTTATTTCAAAAGTTGGATGCCACGCCCCTTTCCGCCCCCAAAAGTCTGTAAAAGCCGTAATAATAGACCTAGAGCATTGAATTTTGGTTTGCATAATAATAATTATATTCTAAATGATTCCTGTGAATTTGGTTGAGATCGAATGAAAAACAAGAAAGTTATTAAAGAATCAATTTTATATGCATAATTCACTTGCAGCTGCCCGCGCTTTGTTTGTTTAGTTGACAGTGTGACCAAAACGGTGTTGTGATATTTACCCGCTATTTTCAAATATATACAAAAAACTAATTTTAGTATATTTGGTATATTTTTTGTTAATATATCATTTAAATTTTTTGTTTTCTCTCGAAATGGGTTGCGGGTATCATACGGTCGAGCACTCTCGACTGTAGCTTTCTTACTTGTTTTGTTTTCTCTCGAAATGGGTTGCGGGTATCATACGGTCGAGCACTCTCGACTGTAGCTTTCTTACTTGTTTTTTTACAAATATTAAATTTTTTTTAATATTTGGGTATTCCATCTTAAAAATTTAGCTCTTATAGTCTCTGAGATATGTACATTTTCTGTGTGCACTTAGTTATAATACCAGCTACCCATAGGGTAGAAGAAAAATGTTTTTTTGTAAATCGTTAAAGTAGAAAATTTGGACTTGATTATTTTGATGAAAATAATTAATTTAAACAAAATCAACAAATTAAAATCCTTTTTACTTAAGTAAATACAATTTCAAGTTTTTTATGTCTTTTAAAGCCAAAACACACAATAATGATTAGAATATATGTATTTGTGTTCTTGTATCGCATAGTAAAACATTAGTTCACATGTTCACATGCTCACAAATGTTTATCTAAGGCATGGGAAAATATTTAAGTAGTATGCTTGACCTTCAATATACATATACACACACACACACATTCAGGCACACAGCGAGTAGAGCGATATGAGCATTTTTGCACATATCGTGTATTAAACATATGTTTACTATTGTTGTTATTATTTGCGCCTGATAAGCGCAAGTTTCCCACAGAAGCGAAACGAAATAAGCCAATGAGAATATACAAATGTAAGTACAATATGAATGAATGTCCCATGGGAGAGTCTAAAAGACTGATAAACAAAACTTCTTCAGGAATTAGTAAATATGTTAATTATTCAGTGGTGAAACTAGAGTTTAATACGATCCAATCGTCACACAAGAAATTCGCACCATGCCACTAGGACTTGCAACATGCAACATACGACACACGACTGGTCTAGACTCTAGACTCAGCAGACTTTAAAAATGTGTTGAGACCACAAAAGAGGTTGCGTTGCAACCGCAGCTCAATCGGTATTATGATAACTTTTTATCACAATGCTATCAACACTTGTACACAAAAATAAAGTAGAATTCTTTTTGGCATTTGGCAGTTGAACCATTTATTTATTTATTTATTCAGCATAGAAAACAACTCAACAATTGATAATGAACTTGAGGGCGCAACGAGAAAATCAAAGTCGAACACATGTGTGGAAAAGCCGCACAGCTGAAGATGCAGAAAGAGTCTGAGCCAAAGCCAAAGAGAGCGAACCAAAGAGCGCACTCTGGCCAATTGGTTGGGGCAAAGACAACGTGGCGCAGGCTCCTCCCAATGGTAGACAGCAAATTGCTGTCTCCCCAGAAACCCAAGCGAAAGCCTAAGCATGAACCACCATGACCTACAATGCACACTCACAGATGAACGGACTACATACACACAAGCGTCACACACTGATGCACACATTGAAACGTTGGCCAATCAGGCACCGTTTGTATGCGCATAATGCACAGGCAACTTAAAGCCGATTGGCTGCCGGCGACGCCGACGCACTGCCGAGCGTAGGCAGGAGCAAAGCAGAGAGCAAAACGCAACTTCAGCTGTGCAACGGTCAATTGCTGAATACAAGCGAAGAGCGCAACCAAAGGGAGACAGACACAGTGAGAGCGAGAACGAGAGCGCAGCTTATCATGAGCACTATGTTTGTTGTTGCCATTGGCGTCGCGGCGACGACTGAGTGTTGTTGAGCTCGGCTCGGCTCGACTCGACTTGCCTCGGCTCGGCTCAACTCGGCTCCGCTGGTTGACTTGTTGGCTGGCCCGCGGCTGCTGGCGCTGCTGCTGCTCTGTTGTTCTATGGGTTAAGTCGCCGCTGGTGGCCACGTTAGGTGTCAGTAACAATTTACTTCGACACGCGGACGCACCTGTTTTTTTACATATTTTGTTTGTTGCCAAAATACTCAAAAATAAATAAATAAATACAAAAAATCCCCAATGTATGTGTGTGCGTGTGTGTGTGTGTTCGATATTAATTAATTACAATTGGGTAAACACAACAAATATTCGCAACTCAAATGAAAGATGCATTTTTGCGATCGACTCGCGAGTTAGAAAAATCCCCAAAATATGCAAATAAAAAAAACGGTTAAACAAACCCATAAACAAATAGTACAAATACATGTCAACTTTTCTACAAACGTTTTTGGTACTTAATCACAATGATGTTGTTGATGTTGATGACGATGTTCTTGCCACTGTTGTTGTCGATGCTGTTGTTGTTGTGCCTTTCTGTGAAACCTTTAAAAACAAATACGCGAAAACCAACAAAATGATTGCATTGGCTTCGTTTATTGCAATTGTTGCTCGCTGATCCTAAGAGCTGTTAATGTTGATGTTGCTGTTGCTGCTGCTGTTGCCGTTGTTGCTGCTGACGCATTGCTTGATGAGGGCGCCAAAATGAGGGCGCTTCTGAAATAATTCCACGCAAAGCGATTTACATGAAATATATACTATATATAGCATACTCCTATTTCGATAATCACAAAGTAAAAGCGAAAGTGAACCGCACAACAACGATAGCAACAGCAACAACAGTTGCCGACACAAATTGTTATAAAAAAGTGTTAATTAGCGAGCGATTGATAAGCAACCTCAGCAACAATTTCAATAAAAGAAATCAGCAGTTTCAGCGCCTGAAAATAGGCATCAACAACACACCAGCATCACAGCATCATACGGCAATGTTTATGTTTTTTGCATCTTTTTTTAATGTTTATGTGTGTTTTGAACAGCATGATGTGGTAGTCTGTGTGCGTGTGTGTGTATGTGGTTGTCAAACGTTAAACATAAAAGAATCGTGATAACAGCACAACGCATTACAATTACAATTTTCAAATTATTGAGACAGAACAGAGAACTGAGCGTTGAGAAAATAAATCAGACTTGCAACACACCCGCACAATCGAGGAGTCGCTTCAACTGCGTCAAATTGGCGCCGCTTTCGACTTTCAGTTCCATGCGGTTCAACATCTCCAGCGACGGCAGCAACGGCGACATGACCGACAGCATCAGCGACATCAGCTGTTGTCGCCATCTCTACTAAGCGCAACTCTACATACGGGCTCGTCGTCTGCAGCAAGTGTAACTGTGACGCCAACAGCAGCGGCAGCATTAGCGGCGCATCAACAGCAGCAACTGTAAAAGAAGCAACCGCATCGATAGCAGGATCATCGCCACTAACAGCAACTCTAAACGAACTGCATTAACAGCAACCTACATAGCAGCGACTGTAAAAGCGGCAGGATCTGCAACAGCAGCATCAACTGCACTAACAGCGACTGTAAAAGCAAATGTTAAAGACGCAACTGCATCGACAGTAGGATCAACGCCATTAACAGCAGCGACTGTAACAGCGACTGTCATTGCAACTGTAAAAGAAGCAACTGCATTAACAGCAAGCCTTGTAGCAGCATCATCTGCATTAACAGCAACTGTAATTGCAGTTGCAGTATTACCAGCAGCAGCCTCAACTGCATTAGCAGGATCTGCAACTGTAACAGCAGCATCAACTGCAACAGCGACGGCAGCAGCAACAGCGACTGTAACAGCGACTGCAACTGGCACTGGCAGTGGCGCAACTGCGTCGGCGGAGGGAAACGCAGAAGAATGGTCACATCGTCGGCATCGCCAACAGGAACGGGAACGGGCTGGTCGGCACCTGGAGATTACAAGAGCGCCAACACCGCTGTCACAGCAGCTGCTGCCACTGGGGTCATGTGCGAGGTGCTGCCGTCGAGCAGCGCCAGCGTTGGCAGCAGTTCGCCAACGGGCGGCGCCAGCAATGGCACCGCAAACAGCGCGCACAGTGGCAGCAATAAGAATAGCAACAGCAACAGTGCGAACAACAATAACAACAGCAACAGCAACAATAACAACGCAGTGCATCAGGATCTGCTTTGGATGGAAAGATTTGTGCTGGAGAGACAACAGGAATACCCAGGAGAGTTGGGTGAGTCTTTGTTGTTGATTACAATTGTTGTGTAATCGAAATACAGTGCGTTGTGGATACAGTGACCTGCAGTGCACAGTGTTGACACCAGCCAGTTGAATTTTAGTTAAGCTAAAATGTGGCGCCATTATACTTCATTCAGAACATAAAAAATATGATGCAATAACCCAAAATGCAAAATGCAAAAAAATTAACCCAAATTAAAGTTACACGAGTTAGAGCAAATAAGCTGAATTTTGTGATTTACATACAATTTATTGGTTGTGGAATTTAATGTACATGGGACTATGAACGGTTACGGCAGTTGTACCTAATATGCCTGATGAACTTATCACTTTTGAGAGTTACAATTGTTTACTTTGTAGGTATAGCAAGAGTTTGTATTCAAAATCAGTAATTCTTTTTATCGAAATACTTTGATAAAATGTGACAAGCATTGCAAGCTGAGATCTTTGAGATACAGTGAATATCGGTTATACGCTTCTCAGCTTTAATGCAAATGCTGCTTCTTAACCACAATCAAAAATCCGTTTTTGGGGTAAACTTGTTCGAATTAGCTGGCTGAAATAACCGTTTCAAATTGTAACTTTGTAGAATAATGAAATATAAAATATTTACAAAATATATTACGAAAATATAATCTTAATCTTAGTAAAATAATTAAAAAATAGATTACGAAAACATAATCTTACTCGTAGTAAAATAATTGAATTAAAATAATTAAATGCAAGTTTTCCCACATATTTATGTAATTTGTAATTAAAGTGCAGTGGATCAATACCCTCATGTTAATACTCTTGCTATAATAATACTGTTCCATAAAAGCGATACTCACTGAAGTGGCATAGTCGATGTTTAAATAATGTGATCTGCAATTCGCCAACATCCGCAGATTGAAACATCAGCGCGTGTCAATTCCTGAGGACTGCACACATATGCAAAGTATATACTTACATATATACACTTATCTGCAGCACTTGTTGGGCTTTTTCGGGTTGTCGATGTTATTCGATGATGCCGCCAATGCGAAAATGCGAAAATTGATATCAATAATTGTTATTGATATCGAAGCACGTTCGCTTCGTCTCCCTCATTCGAAAGTTGTGCATAAAATCTCAGCAAAAAGGAGCAAGGGAAATTTGATTCTGTTCTTGTCCCAAAAAAAAGTGTTGAATAAATTTGAGCTCATTCATAAAATCGCAAGGTTGTGAAATGTGCACAAAATACGGCTTAACGTCTATAGCGAATTGATTCGATGGTCGAAAGTGTATTTTGAATGTTTGCTATGGCTAATTGTTCGGCTTTTGACCATCAGTTGAGCCACCTACTGATTGGGTTATTAACAGCAGCTGCTTTAACCGGCATTATGGGTTATCCGGCCTGTATCCTGTGTGCTTTTGCCGTCAACTGTCAACTGCCACATCGACTGCCAGTCAAAGGGTCACAGCCGCCCACTAATTAATTATGTAGCGCTTGAGTGGAGTTTGAGGGTTGCGAATGCGAATGCGGATGCGGATGTGGATGTGGAGACAGATGATTGACTATCAATTATAGAAAAATTATGCCGCCAAAAAACTATTAATTATTTACAATATTTTGTACAAAAATCAATTAAATTGCAATTTTTTGTGTTTTATTTATGTATTTTGTAGTGCGAACGAGCAATCCTTACTTTCTCTGCTCAGCTCTGCCCTCCCACTGGCGCTCGAACAAAACGCTGCCCCTGGCATTTAAAGTCGTCGCCCTGGCGGACGTCGGAGATGGCACCTATGTCACCATACGAGCGGGAAATGATGAGAACTGTTGCGCCGAACTGCGCAACTACACAGCACAGATGAAGAGCGGTGTTGCCAAATTTAACGATCTGCGCTTTGTGGGACGCAGTGGACGAGGTGAGTAACTCTTTAACATAGAAGAACACATTCCATTACAATTGTAATTCGTCATTCAAATTGTCATAAATTCGTTCCGATTTAATAAGTAGCTTTCAGCAGGTTCAGTTTTCAATTGATTTATTTGTGGGCTTGTCAGAGCTATAGAAAATAACAAAATAGAAAAGGTCTTCTTTATCATCTTTAACTGTTTCGTCGTGTTTTTAAATCGCTTAAATTATTTTTCATCTACTAGTAGAATGGAAAACTTCTAACTTTGAATTACGTTCACAATTGTTGTGTTTCTCACATCGAAGCATTTGGCAGGCATTTCCATAAATATTTATATTTATATTTATCTTTAAATATGAATATATGAAAGCTTAACAAAATAATGTAAACTATAAAAAAAAGAAATTGTTAGTGACCAGTGCAAATGAGCTTTATAACTGGGAGGAATATAAATAAATACAATTTTTAATGAAATAAAAATATTTTTTCAAAATTTTAACAATTATTACATTATTGTTTCCAACGAGTCAAAATATTTATAATGGTTTTCAATTTGAAGAAAGAGTGTAAAAGTGAAAGAAAACAATAATGTAAAAGGGCGGCTCTAATTTGACAATAAAGTTACCGAGAGCGAGAGAGAGGGGGAAAGAAAGGCGCACTTGATGCAACACTTACTAAAACTCAAGGAGTGACAAAGAAGCTGGAAATTTCGGGCTTTTAGTGCAAATTATACGTGCGCATGCAATGTGGAAGAGGAGAATTTCCTTGGGCTGATATTGCATGCATTTGAATGCCCATTTTGAGCATATTCATTTGTGCATCCGCATAATGAATGTCTCACATTGGGATTCATTCAGAAATCAATGCTGAGAGCGGAAGCTCTGAAGAGCGGAAATGTGTTGATTGAGTGACGTTTGGGTTTAGCTTGATAGCGATAATGCGTTTGTGTCTGTGTCCGCATCCCAGTCCCTTTCCTCTGTCCCAATGCCTAACACGCATCAAGGATCCAATGTTCAGCAGTCATCACATTAGGAACTGCTGTTGCTGCAGTTGGCGCTGGCCCCGGGGACAACATGCAATGCACACCAGGAGGAGAACTGAGAACACGATCGGCAGCGTCAGCGGCAGCGGCAGCCCGACGGCAGCTCGCGAAGTCGACCGGTCGGCAAACTGGCAAACTGGCAAACTCGCAGTAGGTTGCTTGAATGTCACGCGATCCTCGTGTCTCGGCCAATAGCATAATCGATTTGAGCCCACCATTAATATGGGATATGCGCATGCATATTGCATAGAATTTGCAGCAGCAGCAGTTGGCTAATTAGCTGCAACTGTTGTCGTCCTGCCCTTCTGCCAGTTTGCCAGTTTGCCAGTTTTCTGCCTGCTGGCCTGCGTTGTGAGTTTGCCTGCAAATTGGCTGCCCGTGCCGCAAAAGGCCAACACATAATTACTGCTCCAGCAGCAGCAGCAGCAGCGACGGCGGCAATCGGCGCAGCGTCCGTCAGGCATGCAAATAACAAGCTAATGATGTAAAAACATAAGCGCTGACCAAATTGTCAAAAACAGCCTCAGTGCAGCACACGTAACTCACCCCAAACTCACCACACACACCCATTCCCCACACTCCACACTCCACGCCCCACTCCCCACACCTCGCCATGCGATGTAAATCGCCAACCGGGACATCATGCGGCGAATTCTGATTAAATAACAAAACACATTCTGAGACCAACGGGAGCAGCAGTAACCGAGAGACCAAAAACAAAACAAGGCACATTATATGCATTTAACAAAAAATCACCAACATGGCCTGCCCCTCTCCCTCTCTCTCTCTCCCTCCGTCCCGCCTCTGCCCTGTGGGCGGGTTGCCTGACAATGTCATGCGCTCAAATTTTTGATGTTTTAAATTTCACTTGACTTTTTGTCCATGGTGTTTTTTTTGGCGGATCGCAATCGAGGCTCTTAATTCCATTCTCGGCACTCTTATCGCTTAGTTTATTATTATTTATCATCCCGCCTATCAGCTGGCCATCTGGGTGCGCTCTAATCATATCAAAGGGCTCGACTTCAATGTCAACACAGCCACACAAAGGATTAAAAAGTACACCCAAAACAAATTGACAAATAAGTGGCACGCGCCAAAGTTATTTATAAGTCGCTTAACTCTGCCCCCGGCCAACACACAATCCAGCGAATACTCGTTCTCGGTATTCATGCCTAATAAACATGAAATGCTGATTTGCGAGTACAAAACATTGTGTATAGGGTGTGAGAGCTGTACTTACTTCTTGTAGATGTGCGGTCTCAGAGAGTTAATTTTTTGGGAGGTGGTGAAGCATATGAGAACTAGCTAAGAAATAAAAACTTCACCCACAACTTATATTAATATTCGAATAAATCTTCTGCCTTGACTATTGTGCAATTTTGGATACAGCAATGTTTTATACAATATAATTGTGCTTTTACATTTCAAAGTTTTAACTTGAAGCTACTTTAAACAAGGATAGAATTACATATAAGAACGCTATAAAAACTTGCTAGTCCATAGTAAATTTTAGCTTTAGACATTTTAGATTACAAAAACAGGTATACCAACTTTATGTTTCATTAATTTAAAATAATTGGATTGATTTCCTTGGGAACGCCTTGTTCAATTTAGTCAAATTTGTGTTGTTATTGAAAATTGTAGTATTTTTCAAATCTGTGACTAATTTAATTGTAATTTATAAAATGCGTGTACCTGCCTATATCCCATATCAACAATTATACAGGTCAAAAATCGCCTCATAATTATTTCACACCACTATAAAAACAATTTTTTTTATCAAATTAATCCTGCATTAGAAAATTTGTCTGGTTAGTCTCAACTTGTATTTTTACAAATTCAATAGTTTTGAATTCAGATAAACAAATTCATTTTCTATTATAATTTATAAGTTAAACAAACGTTTGTCCTTTTGGGGATTGTAGTTAACAAGCGAATTGTGAATGCGACAGATTTCATGCCAAGTTTCTAAGTTGGCGACAGATTCTCAAAAACAAATTTGGAACAATCATTGTGTTAGTCTCAACCGTATTTTAATATCCGTCGGCACAGTTTCCGCTAGGTAAGCAATCAGTTTGAGGTTGAAAATATATGTTTAAGGGTCGATAGGTGAGACTGATCCATCGGCTAACTCATTCCATTTGTGGTTGCATCAGATATAGACAACATTGACAATATGTTTTTTGTAAACTCAGTGCGAGCTGCTGGTCAATAAGACAATTATATTTTAGCACAGGGACATTTTAAAAGTCCTTTATAAAACCGGTTTAGGTGAACGGTCGTTCGCCCCATAACATTTAAGGCGATCTTATGCCTAGATCAATGAATTAAATTAACTTAAGCTCTTTAGCTAAGTGCCCTTCGGTATATTTCACAATGGTCCAGGTATTTGTAACACATATGTATATATATTTACTCGGAGAAAAGTTGAAATATCAGTGTTACAAATCGAATGATTTTCTGATATATGTTATTAGAGTGAATTCCAAATACATAATCCATAATCGCATACTTTAACGTATAAAACTATTAAATAAAATCTTAAAATTTCTTAATTGATAAGAGGCATTGATACAAGTTTCATTTCAGTTAGCTTACCAAAATTTGATTACTTCAGAGCAGATGATGCAGCAGCAAAGTGTATTATACCCGTATTTATGCAAATACGTGAATGTATTATGACACACTCGCTTTCGTCACCAAGAGCTATGAGTAAGCAGGCACACATGGTAGCTATAGGCATAACATAATACAACTCTGATTTGCAGTGCGTGAAGTTGTTGTTCCATATCTTCTAACCGATTAGTGCTAAGTACTCGAGTACTCGAGTAAATGCATTTACTGTCTTTTCATCTAGCGTATAAATCATATTTGTTCAATCGTTTGCTATACGAGTAGTCAATGCCTTGCAGTCGAGCACTCGTTTGAGTTGAATTTCTCTTGGCTCTCGCAGTTTATTTTTAATTCGATTGTTGCTACCAATTACTCTGATTATGATTACGATTACGAGAGTCAGAAGCCGGGTCTGCAAGAGACCCCGAACGGAACGAGTGGATTGGATTGGTGTGCGTGGCTTATGATGCGTTATGTTATTTCAATGCCTCTCGGCCTATTGTTGAAATGTGGTTGAAGTTGATGACTTATTTAGATTGCATGCTTTGTATTGCTTCTTACCGAAAACTCAAGCAGCGAATAGGACTGGTGCTTATTATGATTATTATGTATTATCATTTACATTGAGTCTTTAGTGCTCCAAAGTAGTACAATATTTTATTATAGGAACAAAAGGCAGACACGAGTATGTTCCGTACTCGTTCATAGATTCTCTCGTTATACCCTTCTCCGACAGGCTGCATGGGGTAGACTCTTTTCTGTTACAATAGACATCCAAAGTCTCGCAAATTATTAATATTTTGTTTGAGAGAATTTAGCCATAACTTGCACATTGTTTATTTATATTTTTTCTAATCGAAAAATATATATATTATTTTTGTTCCAATATAAAATGTTTTTAATGAATTGTGTCTACATATTACAAAAGAATTGCACACTCTTTGAATGACAATTAAATTTTTAAAATAATAAATTTGTCATTATCATTCAATTTGAATGTCTGCAATTCTATAATGATAATATGTAATAATAATACAAATACTACACAAATCTATTGTTGCAATAACAGACATACAGGACAGGGTGCAGGGTATCGCGAAGTCGAACACTCGACTGGAGCGTTCTTTTTAATTGTGTGTGCTCGAGAGTCCGATTGGTTGCTTGATTGCCATACGAAGGTGCGTGCATATGTACGAGAGTGTATTGTGAGGCATATTGGTAGAGATTATGGTGCTCTAGATTTCCTTACCCATAACCCTTTACCATTCCCGTTATCCAAACCAATTCAAGGTAGCAAACAACACACACACATATAAATGTGGCTCGAGTTCGAGTTCGAGTCGGTTGAATTATGAGCTCCCCAAAAAGGAAAGCAACTAAAATGTCTAGGAGTCTTTTACAGAGATTTCGTATTCGCTTTTGACTCTTTTTGATTTTTGTTTCATTACATCTTTGTTACTTTGCTTTGTTTCTGTTGTTTTGTGAAGCGCTTTTGATTAATTTGCCTGCTCGTTTCAATAGATTTAACTTTCAAACGCGAGCTCAACCCGGCCAATTGGCCGGGGTAATGAAGACATTTGTAGCCACTTTTTCTACGGCCACGTAGCACGCCAATATGTCTAAATGACAGGGAGGGAACAGGAGGGGTCGGTCAGAAGTGGAACAACGCTGTTTGAGGACAAACGCTTTCTAACTGATGAACACAATTTTAAAAGCATGCATACGCAGCATATTTGTATGTACGTATGTTACATATGTATATAATTATAATGGCTGTCGAATATGTACGATCAGGTTAACGAACTTTTCATAATAGATAAATTAAATAATCTTGCAAATCCATTTTGATACAATGTCTCTGCTGCTTACCTTATTATCTACCATGAGAGCTGGCTAATTGAATGAAAACTTTGGCATCCCATGATTGTTGTTGATTCCAAAGTGAATTTTCTCAACTCTTAGTTTTGTAATAATATATATTATCGCCTAATAATTACAATAATTTCGAGCAAGAGAAAACGTTTGCGTAGTTTAATCATTGCAAGTGTAATTTAAATCTTATCCATAATGATCAAAGCAAATTCGATTCTTTAATTTTGGTATTAATTTAAAATCTTATTACCAATGATCTTAACTTTAGTTTTCACATAACCTAAACATTTTACCGATAAACAATTTTGTATCCTTAAAATCATAGTGTTTTTACAGACATTTCAGTCGGAAAAGTATCTTTGTAGACGTGTGCACTTTCTGGGTGACAACAAAATCAGAATGGGCCTAAGGTTTGCGGTTACCTGTGTGTGTGAATGTGTGTTTGAATGTACATACATGTGTACATACATGTGTGTGGGTTTGTGTTTGATTTAGGCCCCGCCTTTGGTTCTTCTCTCTGTTTTGGTTTTGTAACTTAACTTACAAAGTAAATATACTGGCGATGTTGTGGGTGTTTAATTATATACGAAAATAAATGCACAAGAAAGTGTGTTACATTCATGTCATGTCTGTCTGTCGGTCTGTCTGTCTGTCGCTATCTGTTTGTCGGTGTCCAAACCACAAAATACAATAACGAAGGCAGTGCTCTTATTATTAAACAACCAGACAGTGTGAAGGTGCAATCACTGCTACAAAGAAGTCAAAATGTTGTCCAGCCTCCGGTTTATTTGTAGCACTCAAAACCAGAACATTCGTAATTTCGTCGATTACATTTTAGAGTCTTTGGAAATTGTGTAAGCATGTCATGTTGATTTGTACATTGTAATCAGCTGTAATCTTAATACCGATTCGAATCCGCATACATATTTATTTATGTATATAACAAATATGTTTATAGCAGTGTTGTTGTCAAAAGTTTTCTAAAAAAAAATAAAAATATGTCATAACAAATTGGAACAAATAAGAAAAATTAACTTCTCAATAAAAATATGAAAAATACATTTTTATAAAAAGTTTCAGATTTCAAATAGTTATTACATATTTCACCTTTAATTTATTTGTTATTATTTGTATTTTTATTTTTGCCAGCCCCATTCATGATCAACTTCTTTTTTTTTTAAATGTGTTTTGACTGCCCCTTCGACAATAATTTTCTCTATTACTCATAAAATATATAATATTAAAGATATCCTCGAATTTTAAAGCGAATATAAATACATAGAAGAATCTTTTTTAATACTATTTGAGATATTCCAATTTTTCAATCCAAGATGTAGCATGGGATAATTGAAAAATGTATCAAGTGCAGCAAAAGTCGGCAAGCGACTCATAATTTTAGTTAACACTCTGCTTCTAAACATCAATAGTTGTGGTATTAACATAGTCAAGCCCATTGAAAGAGCACAATGTTGCCCTGACCAACATCAGGCAGTCAACCGACAGGTTGCAACATTTTTACGGCGTTATTTTTCGCTGAGCTGTGATGGTTTTACGGGGCATGAACGCGACGTCCATCAAGAGAAGATAAACCAAATGCATGCAGAAAAGAACGAAAGAAAGCAAGTAGAAACTGTGCTACTCTTGCAACAGAACGTCAATATTGTACAATTACTTATTTTATCTAAAAGGTGATTTTGGGAGTAGCAGCATGTTTCCTTTAATTTAGATTAGATTTAATGTAATTACATAATTTTAAAAAATTATTTATATTTTGAATGAACATTTCATTAATATTCACGCCATTCGGAGATAAAAGATTGAACCGGGAAAAGTAATTGAAATGTACATTATTTTTGTTGAAATGATGATTGAACATTGCGGCAATAATATCGAACATTGAGCGTAATGTAGAATTTAGTATGATAATGTTTGTGATGCAGCCGATATGCCCGGTTGAAGGAAAGAGAAAACGTTACGTTAGCTGTTAGCTGCAAGGATTATGGTGTATAGGCGGAGTTGAAAATTGATTCGGTAGCCAATTTGTTGTCGCATAAATCAGTGAATGACTTTTAATACCACTTCTTACCTTCCGTTTCTCTATCTCGTTCTTGTTCTTGTTCTTGTTCTTGTTGTTGCAGGGAAAAGTTTTACGCTAACAATTACCGTTGCAACAAGTCCGCCACAGGTGGCTACCTATGCCAAAGCCATCAAAGTGACCGTTGACGGTCCAAGGGAACCGCGCTCCAAAACAAGTAAGTAACAAACAACAGCAGAGAATATCCCATAGCAATTAACACCCTGCACTTTAGTAGTACTAAAAAAGGCAGAGAACAGAAAACAGAAAACAAAGGCTCGCCATCGATATGCAGTAGGTTTAAATCGCTGGCCATGTGGTCGGTATTTAAGCCGCATTAAATAAGTGTCTAATTAATGTAAATAGATAAGCCGAGTCGGTCAATTGCGCACACACTGGGTAATCATTCATAATCCCCGTGGCACAACAGAAGGTGTGTGTGTGTGTGTGTTTGTGTGTGCTTGTTTGTTGTGCTCGACATACGCTCAAAATATTTTCGTTAGATTGACTTGAAAATCGTGCTGTGTTTGTGTGCAGCTCGTGTGACAGACGACTGCCATTTTACCGCGTTAAGAAACCTTTCGGAAAGGTGTTTGAAAAGTGCAGCCGGTTGCCTGTTATCGGACTGAAGGACAGAGTGACGGACAGACGAACTCAACGCAGCTCAACCCAACCCAACTGAACTGAACTGAACTGAACCGAACTGCTTCCTACGGTTTCTGAAAATTTTGCGGTTTTCAAAGAAAACCTTTTTGCAAAGGCGGCAACGTCGGCGTATTGGGTTTTTAGTTCATGTAATGCATATACGTGTATATATTATTATTTTTTCTTCACTTATTTATTTATTTTTATTATGTATATATGCATGTATATGTACATTTTTTTCGTTAAGGCATTTTTATGTCTTCACCTCACAATACTTAATGCGCCGACTCGAGTATAGTATTTTAGCATGTGTAGATAAGAATAAAATGATGCCCGGACAACGGCAATTTACATTGTTGTAAATACAATCTTAAATTGCGGAACATAAATAACAAAGACAGTACCTGATTTGCCCATTTTTGTTATACTTATATAAAACAATAAGCTTGAAATCAGTTTTTTAATGAAAAAAGTTAATTCATATATATTTATTTTTTTTTTCAATTTATGTACATACATATATCATCCACGATTTCAGAGCTTATAATTTTGAATACGTTCCTTCAACAATAATAGAACAACATTAAATAAATTGTAACTAATTCCAAGTCATATTTCATCAACAAAATTAAAATCACAATTATTGAATACTTATGATTCTGAATCATATAATTAATTATTTATTAACAACACAATGAAACATGAACAATATAAGCTGTTATTTTTTGTTAATATTCTGGAGTTTTCTCTTATTGCCTAAAAATAAATATCAGTTCTAACGTAATATAATTGTTTATCATGCTTAGTATAAATATCAAACATATAAGTGTCATGGATTGTGAGCTTGGTTGCCATAGCAATAGTTTCTTTACCATAAATAGTGTCTGGATCTAATTCAATTTCACCTGAGAGTGAACCACAGACACACTAACGTCCAGACGGACAGACGTTAGTCCCAGACAGTAAATTATTTAATGGGAAACATGTGATATCTCCTTGCAGGTCCTCCGGGTGCTCCCCAGTATCGGGCACTGGGCTTAGGCCAGCGGCCATTCATCGATGGTTTCCCGAAAACTTTTCACGAACTGGAGACGCTGCGGCGATCAGCAAAAGTGGTGGCAGCGACGACGGCAGCGGCTGCGGCTGCATCGACTGTGGCATCGGTCGCAACATCGGGCAATGTGCTTACGACGAGTGCGCAGCAATTGGAGAGCAACTACTCGTCATCGAACAGTACAATAAACTCAGACTGCCAGATCTATAAGCCGAACGCGCCACAGATTCAAGGTAAGTTCGCAGGCGCTTTCTCGTCAACTTTTCCACACACTGCGACTATTTTCATCATGACTGTGTGCGTTTACCTCCCCTCAACCCCCACGCTTCCCCAATTAGGGGAGCTAAACGTAATAATTGAGTTAATAAAGTGCCTTAGCGCCTCTGTATTAGTGCTAGTCTCGATTTATTTTTGGGTATTTATTACTTTTGACATTATGTCGCTAATTTATTTATTTTTTCTTGAACATGTTTTAAAAATAGTTCGGCGACGTTTTTTGGGGATAACTTTTGTACTCGCGAAACATGATCGAATTATAATTCGATTGCTGTGAGTATTCAATGATACTCAATCGAAAATACAGGGAATTTAATTGAACTACTATAACATAACACAACAAGTACGTTACAATTTGAACATTCCATCGGACATTGTCACACAATCCATGTAAGCTGTTGATTTGATTTGAGAACATGCAAATTATATGCGCTAATTTGAGAGAAGAATCTGTTAAATTAAAGGAATTGTGAACTGTGAATCTAAATCTGGATCGGGGACTGGTACGAGCAGCAAGCACTCGCTATGTGAATGGGAATGGGTATGCGACGGACTGACTCACTTCATTCATGACTCAGCAGTTGCTTGGCCGCTGTTGAAACTAGACAAATCTGTAACACAAAACTCAGATGCGGCGACTAAGCGTTACTTATGCTAATTAATTTATTAATTTCGTGTTTTTTCTTTTTCGTTTTCTTGTTGTTTTTGTTTTTATTTTTGCGCGCTTTTTTCGTTGTCTCGCTGCTCGTTGCTACCTCCGCAAAAGAGATCAAGCGAGCTGTGAGTAGACCTGGCTCATCGAACTGGTCAAATGCGATTCAAGTATATTCGTACTCTCTGATTCGCACTCGTATTTGTGTGCTGTGAATAAAATGACACATCGTTGATATCGTTGTTGGGTGTGTCAATTATCGAACAGCAATAGCAACCATAAAACTCAACAATACAGATACAGATACAGCTTCAGATACAAATACAAATACAGATACTTTTGGCGGTGCAATCGTTTTCGTTTTTGTTTCGGTTCCGAAAATAAACTATACCGGAAATGCCCCGAGCTTATTTATAAAATCTCTCAGCAATGTTTTGTACTGTGATTTTGCTGCTTTTATTGTCTGTTTTTACTGTTTTTTCTAGTCATAAATTAACTCATGAATATTTAAATGTGGCGCTTAAGTTATCAATAGACACATTCGATTGTCGCTGAAATCATAGATGATGCACAACCTTTAATATTTAGCACAAAACATTGAAAAGTTCCCAGAAGTTAAAAGCGTCAGCATAACGACTTATGATGGAAATATATCGATCAGTTCACGCATGTTTGTGATCACCATGTAGATGGTGTGTAATTTACACTGTAAAGCATATAAAGATCATTATCCTTACTGACTCAACATGGTATTGCTTAATGGGTAATTGATCAGCAATAAATGTGTTTATACCCCAAGAATCAATTTCGATGAAATCGTAATTTAGTGCATTTTAAAAAGTGTAAAACATTAATGTATGTATTTCCGAGCAACCATCATGATTTTTAAGGGCATTTGCCTAATTAATAAGTTCAGTTTGACAGCATTCTATTCGTGCTTCCGGGCCAAACACCTGCGCAAATTACGGGCAAGAGGAACATTTTTTCTGAATCGATTGTTTCCTGCAGCCATCAAAGAAGACTCGTTGTGCCGTATGAGCTTCAAATGAGGCTGCGGCACTTGACATGCAGCTGATGCCTTCGTGTTGCAATATATATTTGCAACTACATCTGTTTGGCGTGTGTGTGGGGTTTTTTTTGGCTGTTGGATAATGCGGAGAGCTTTTTACTTGATGGCAGTGGTATGTGTGTGAGAATGTGAGCTCAAGCCACAAATCAATCCAAATGCGGTTACGCAGCTGTTGCTGCTACAAAAGCAGCAAACTGCAACACCAACAGCAGCAGCCAGCATTCAACATTCAACATCCAACATCAAATTGCAAGATGCATCCAGAAATGTGTGCCGTGTGTGCAACACAGCACAACACAACACAACGCAAAACAACGCAAAACAACGCAAAACAACAACAACAACACTGTCAACCATCGCACATTGAAATGAAATCTTTTTGGCCCATAAAACGCCAACTGTGGCCAACTTGGTGCCCCACCAAACTCCAACCGCAAACTCACTTCCGTTTCGTGCCGTTTGCTGTTTACAACGACGTCCACATTATTGTCGTTGTTGTAGTTGTTCTTGTTGTTGTTGTTGCATTTTTTAAGCGTCCGCCATTTTGTAAGTTGAAAAAAAGCTACATTTAAGTTGAAGCGGAGGCAAAGTGGCTGTACTCATACATATATATGTACATATATATACTTTTATGTGCATGTAGAGTCACTTTAATTAACATTACTAGCACAAGCACTCGTTGCCTTGTGGCAAACACTTGCTCTCTCTTTCTCCGTCTCCATCTCTTTCCCGCTCTGTCGCTCTCTCTTTCGCTGGCCATAATGAGACCCAAGATGGCGACGACAACGAAAGCTGTGAGAACCGGGAAAAGGGTCGCCGGGCAGAGCTTCAACTTCTACTTCGGCTTCAACTTCAACTTCAGTGTCAGCTTCAAACTTGTGCTCAATGCCCAATGCCCTGCTGCCGCCGATTATTGGTTTTGCCGGCTGCGGTTTTTCTTCCAACCGATTCGTTTTCGATGATGCGCAGAGTCTCTTCCTCTTCCTCTTTCTCTACCTCCACCTCACGCTTGATTGCATGCCAAACGGATATGGGATATGGCCAGCGAAAATCGAAGATATCCGGGCGAATTGCAAAGCAATTGCTGCAAGTTCCAAGTTGCAAGTGCTATAAGAAACAGTCTGCTTCTGCTTCTGCTTCTGCGTCGGCTTCGGCTTCTGCCTCCGCTAAATCCTCTGCACTTTGCATATGCTGCCTCAATTTGTAACTCAATAAAAAGTTCAACAAGTGCATTTCGCAACGCAAATTAATATAATTGAACATTGTATTCATACGATTAAGCAATTTAAAAAGCAAGCACATACCTTAAAACCATCCTGGCAATCTGAGAAGAAATAAAATTCAAAATACGAGCCAGCTGAATGTCATTTATTGAATGCTGAGTAGTCTTTCCTTACTTTGGTAAATGTTTGCATTATTTTCCTGATTAGATTAGACAAATTAGTATTACGTATTTATATTTCCCCTCAAGATAAAATAATCAGATTGGTTAGATTCCACTACAATTATAATAAGACAGTATTTCTATTCTATAAAGTTACAAACCTTGAAATTTCAGTACTTTTAAAAAACTTTATTTTATTCTTATATCTAATTTAGTATTCCATTCATATCCTTCTTCAATAGAGTTCACAGTTTTAATTTATATAATGTAGTTCTTATAAGCGTTTTTAGTAACAAATTGATAATTGATAATGATATCATAAAGAAATTATAATAAGCACTTTAATTTCAAATGTTCGAGATTTTCAATGGGCAAATACATACAAAGAAAAAGAAAGCAAATAAAAATAAGTAAGAAAGATACAGTTGACAGTGCTCGACCGTGAGATACCCGCTACCCATTTCGAGAGAATACAAACCATTTAAATGATATTTGACCAAAAAGGATCCAAACAAATATTCCGAAATTTCTTTTGTTTGTGTATATATTTAAAAAAATCCATACAGTACGTATACACAGTCCTTAGGTATTGCGCGGAATCATTGCATTTACTTTTACATAAATTATTTATTATGTCTGTTGAGTCTGCCTCTTTCCCTGCTATATGGAAGGATTAATTCATTATCCCCTTGCATAAAAACGGTTCAAAACATAACGTTAATAATTATAGAGGTATTTCCAAATTATTACATCTCAACTTAGTCATTTTTGTAGATCTATTGTCTCTCCCTTTCAGCATGGTTTTTAGAAACAGAGATCTACGACTACCAACCTATTAGAGTTTTCTTCTCTAGTGATCAATGGTTTCAGAATAAGTTGCAGACTGATGTTATTTATACTGACTTTAGTAAAGCTTTTGACTTTGTTAACCATTTCCTTTTAGTTAAAAAATTAAACATGATAGGATTTCCATATAATTTCCTGTTATGGGTATCTGACTATCTTAATAATAGAACTCAAACAGTAATATTTAAATCCGCAACTTCTAAACCTGTCTTTGTTACCTCAGGTGTTCCTCAGGATAGTCATCTCGGTCCTCTTCTTTTTAACCTTTTCATTAACGATCTTCCCAATGTTATTTTAAATTCTAATATCTTAATGTATGCTGATGATGTCAAGATTTGCCTAACTTATAATAATATAGCTTCTTACTCTCTATTGCAAGCTGATCTTGATCGTTTTTATTCCTAATGTAAAAGTAATTATCTACTACTAAATTGTTCGAAATGTAAGGTTATGTCGTTTTACAGAAACTCTGCTAACATCAGTAATTATACTCTTAATGTGGTACCTCTGATTAGAGTAGACGATGAGAATGATTTAGGACTTCTTCTAGATCATAGGCTAAAGTTTGACAAACACATTTCAATTACTGTCAACAATGCGACTCAAGTTCTTGGGTTCATCAAGCGATGGGCAAAGGAATTTGATGACCCTTATACGACAAAGCTTCTTTTTATTTTACTTGTCCGTTCCATTCTGGAAAACGGTTCTTGTATTTGGTCACCACAACACTCAAATCATATCAATCTTATCGAGTCTGTACAAAACAAATTTCTGCTTTTTGTGTTGAGAGGCTTTAACTGGGTTTCAGGTATTGACTTACCCTCTTATAATAGTAGACTTCTTTTACTTAATCTTCCCTCATTAACTAATCGTCATAGCATGCTTGGGGTTATGTTTATAGTCAAACTACTAAAGGGTGATATTGATTCTTCCTACCTTCTTAGGCATATAAATCTTTCTGTCCCAGTTAGACATACACGTAACTTCACACCTTTATCCCTTAACCTATGTACAACTAACTATTCTAAGCATGAACCTTTTCGAGTGCTCTGTGCTGACTAAAACAGACTCTACTGTGTTTTCAACGCCGATGGATCTCTTCTTAATATAAAAAATTATATTCTATCATTCTTAGCTAACAATAATTAGCAACTAACATGGTGTCGGTAATTAAAACAAAAATATAATACTAGTTAACTAACCTATCATCTGACCTGATTGGGATTTTCCTGGGTTTTCCCCAATCCATGCAGCCTTGTAAAGTTGTTTCTTGATTAACTTCTATGATTTCATTCGATTCCAACCAAATTCATAGTAAACATTAAGAGTGTAGTTAGTTTGTGCATTTGAAATGGGCGTGGCAAATGTCTAAAACAAACTTGATCTGCATGCAAGCATAATTAGTGTTTTGAAAACAATTTTGTAGCTCTATCTCTTTAAGTCTCTGAGATCTGGGTGTTCATACAGACAGACGGACATACAGCCAGACAGCCATACGGACATGGCTATATCGTCTCGACTGTTGACACTAACCAAGAATATATATATGTACTCTATGGGGTCGGAAATGCCTCCTTGTGCCTCTTACATACATTTTCTTTTGGCACTAAGTTAACATATAATACCCTTCTACATTATGGGTAGCGGGTATAAAAAATTGGTTGTAATATTTTGTTGCTTTTTCTTTTGACGACGTGCACGATTGCAACCCACTTTATATTTTCAAAATTCGATTGAGATTAGTATGAGAACATACATAGATATATATGCCTGAACTCAGGTATATTTATTTCTGAAAAAAAATAAAACCCTACGGAATTTTTATTCAAAACCACCTCCCACAATGAAAAACTAAAGGAGAAGAATCCTTGATTATATGTGTTTTCAATTGCTTGCAACAATGCTTGCACCAAAATGCACTCAAAGTTTTTCGGCCAACACTTGGACTCAAAATCGAAACTGAAAACGAGAATGGAAGTTAAGAAATAAACGTAAATAACGAAAACTTCAAAAATCTTTATGCAGCTCTGCATCAGTAATTGACCTAAACTCATTTGAAGGATAAGCCCCACAGATTGCAGTTAAAACACCCACTGTACAATTTAAATGCTATGTCTGAAAGTATTTTAACAGAGGGCGAGGCGCAAATTACGTTAGCCAAGCCAACCTGACATTACGTACTATATACCGTATACCCAACAAGAGCCGCAATTACAGTCAACGCAAGTGACATTAATGAGTGGACTTTGACCAAGGTCTAATAGCAGACGCTGTCTTAGCTTCCCTTCCGCTGGCGCCACTGCGGACTTTAAGGCCAGAAGCGTAAGTACGTGCTGCCCTGGCCAATTCAGTTCAGTTGCGTAGAGTTGAGTTCTCTGTTTCTCTGGGCCATTATTCGCCCCGTTTGCTTTCACCCTGACGGTCTCGCTTCATTGCAACCTCGGCAAAGTTGCGGTAGTTGTGTTTTGTGATTACTACACGGTTCGTTTTCTGCTTCTGCAATGCAATTTTCGCCTTAATTGAAACATTAAAATGTGATAAGTGCCGGGTGAAAAGTTGCGTGCATGCATATTACGCTCCTCCCGTACCTTTCATTAGGCGGCAGAGGCAGCAGGACTCATATAGGAATTAGCAAATGCAAATTGCAATCAACACTAAAGACGCGAGGATGATGTTCCTCATACCTTGTGACATGTACGATCTACATATACAAATGTACACAAATGTACAAGTAACATTCTTAGAGAGCCAATTTTTCCATTTAATTTCTGTTCATTTTCGTCAAATAAATGGTTTTATAAATAATTTCAGTTACCCTTAAGTAAAACATTAAAAAATGTAAAGAACAAATTACAAAATTCACACAAATATTTGAATTCTTATAGCTGCATTTTTTTACTAAATACACATTACTGAGTACATATTTATCTTTAAATGTGCATATACATATGTATGTAGGTATTTATATTTATGACTACAAATGTACATACATATACATTTGCTTATATGTTTAGAATATGTCGTAAAAGGTCCAGCATGACATAAATTATTTTTTTATATGCACAATACATTTATAGTATTTCAATAAATATGAGTATACGCTACAGAAAAATTATAAAAAATCACTTTTTGATCCGTCCTATCGTATATTGTTTTTATTGCTTGATTTACATGCATCCTCTATTGCGTCTTCTTACACGCCCCTACACCAAAAGAAACAAAGTTTAAATTTACTAATCAAATCGCATTTCAAGCTGTCTGCAGATTTTGTCACGTTACAAATGTATATTGTAAACTAGCCAGATTTACATGCAGCTTTGCCCACGAAGAACTTGAAAATAATTTGGTTGTTTTTAATTTGTTGTTCCTGCCGCTGTAGCTTCTCGCTTATTTCATTTCCATTTAAAATTAAAAAAACATTCGTCCGTCTTTGAAGTAAATAGAAGTACGGATTCTATCTTGGAACGAACGTACGACCATTCAGATGCTCTAACCCGAGCACCGCAAACTTGGATGAAATAAATTCCAAAAAGATAATTATCTCACCGAGTTATTATAATGTAAAACTCAATAAATTGAATTGTTGCATACACAACATACATATTTGCTATTTTGTTAGCAACATTTTTTTATTTTCTGCAAGATTCTTAAATTGAAACATACATATGTACATATTTCAAAAATTTCAAGTTCATCCATCATATTTTTATACCCGCTACCCATAGGGTAGAAGGGTATTATAACTTAGTGCCAACAGAAAATGTATGTAACAGGCAAAAGGAGGCATCTCCGACCACATAAACTATATATATTCTTGATCAGTGTCAACAGCCGAGACAATATAGCCATGTCCGTCTGTCCGTCTGTCCGTTTGTATGAACACCTAGATCTCAGAGACTATAAGAGCTAGAGCTACCAAATTTAGTGATAGTACTCTTATAGGTCCTACGCAGATCAAGTTTGTTTTAGATTTTTGCCACGCCCTTTTCCGCCCCCAAAAGCTGTAAAAGCCGTAATAATAGACCTAGAGCATTAAATTTTGGTATGCATAATAATAATTACATTCTCATGGATTCCTCTGAATTTGGTTGAGATCGAATGAAAATCAAGGAAGTTATTAAAGAATCAATTTTATATGCAAAATTCACTTGCAGCTGCCCGCGCTTTGTTTGTTTAGTTGACAGTCTGGCCATAACGGTGTTGTGAGTTTTACCCGCTATTTTCAAATATATACAAAAAACTAGTTTTAGTATATTTGGTATATTTTTTGTTAAAATATCATGAAAGTTTTTTGTTTTCTCTCGAAATGGGTTGCGGGTATTATACGGTCGAGCACTCTCGACTGTAGCTTTCTTACTTGTTTGTTTTCCGTTTATTTAAAATAATGACCAGCAGGCCCTGCAGCTTCGCCTCCCACTGCGAACCACGCCTTTTGATGTATACGTAAAAATGAATTCTCCACTTTGCCAAAAATAAATGCTCTTAGCACATTAGTCCATACAATTGAAAATAGAGTTGCAAGGAATGTGCAAAACATAAATGCGTCGAACATCCATTTCGTTTGGCGATATGTGCAGATATCGATGTTTCCGAGGTTTTTGTAGATATTGCCGTTACCAGCGCATACATTTTTTTGTGAAACACGCAAAAACAAACTAAGAAAAACTACTTACATTGAACCTTACGCATCATCAATACATCAAAGCTTTAACTCAACATCGATATTTCATTTAAAGAGCGTCAATCAAGATCGATATTGAAATTTTTAAACTAAAAATTGCAGCTCTGTCCCAAAAACCAAAATGGGCGAATTAATTATATTTTCAAACAGTGATTAAAGATATTTACAGAAATCATTTCGAAAAATCGCTTCTTAGTGGACGCCTAGATATCCATATCTAATTTGTGTGAAAATTGCATCATCGTAGCTTTTACCGCTTGGGCTGTGCGTTGATAGTACTATAGCTCTGTCAGTGTCTACGAACTACTTTATGTATGTATGTATGTATGTGTATATATAGATTATAAACATACAAAAAAATAATACCGAGTAATATGAAAAATGTTATTTTTAAATTAACATATTCATTATTTCATTGAGGCATCTATTTATGTATGTTTATGTAAATACAGATATATGTACATACATATGTATGTATGTATATTTGTTATGTACTTACATTTATGTAAATGTTGAGTTAACGAGCCCTCCAGATTATTCACGAAAATTGAAAGTCTTCAACCTGGCGCCTGCTAATAAATTTGATTAATTAAAGGACATTTTTGGCACTGCTGCTTGGCATCTTGTGCTGCGCTCGCTCTTTTCCCTACTTACTTTTATGTTAACTTTAGCAGTTGCCGGGCCCGCTGGCTTACATAATTAATCAAAATATGTGCTCGACGTTGCGTCAAACATTGATGATGTCGAGTCGATGAGAGGACGATGAAGGCGCCCCGCTGTCGCTGCCGTTGTCTGGGAATGCCTTGGAATTTTCTTTTACTCTGCGCCAATTTGTTAACCCTTTTTGGGGCTAAAATGCGGAAAGGGGGGGGGGGGAAGGCACACGTGGGCCTCGCCAGCGCATATGAAATTATTTTACAATTATCCATTCCTGCAACGCCCACGCATGCTAGTGACAAGTGCAGAGACAGCGATGGCGATTGCCTGTTAATTGGCTTTTCGATTGTACTACATATGCTAAATATATTATAAATGTGTGTGTGTGTGTATGTTTCCCGTTTATTTGCAGAATCCGATATGATAGGCGCAGCTGAGTGGACAGGCTCGAGTGGCTCCGTTGGCAACGTCGCGTATCCCGTCGGAGTCGGAGTCGGAGTTGGGGTGCCGTACCATCATGCGCATCACTCACATTCGCATTCGCATTCACACAGCCATTCGGCGGCGCATCATCATCATCATCATGCCCACCACTTGCAGCATCAAGTGGCCTTGCCACCGCCTCCGCCGCCGCCCGCTGCAGCGCCCGTCCCCGTGCCCGTGGTGAATGCGACGGCCATGAATCATTACGGCAGCGCCATGGGAGGCTATGACACAACCACACTGGACGCCGGCAATTATCACATATCGACTGTGCTGCCCGACATGCACGGCTTCTCCACGGACCCATACCAAACGGCCACCTCATCGGGCGGCTACGGCGCAGGCAGTGGCTCCAAGTCCGATCTGGACTCGATCAGCTACGGCGCCACTCCAGCTGCGTACAACAATGCGGCGGCTGCCTGGTCGAACGGCTACAACAACTATCAATACGGCAGCTGCTCGGCGGCAGCGGCAACAGCGGCTCAGTATGCCGGGGCTGGGGGTCATGGAAGTGCCCCGCCTCCGCCGCCGCCAGTGGTGCTGTATCCGCAGCTGTATTCGACTGTCAATCAGAACCAGATACATCTGCATCTGCACAGCAGCGAGAAGCTGGAGCAATATTTGGCCACCGATCAGCAACTGACGATCAGCTCGCTGGCCGGCAATCGGTCGGGCATTGAGATCGGCCTGGGCACGGGCGGTGCGAATGGTCTGAATGGCGGCGTTGCTCTCGGCTCGGAGCAGGATCAGCAGGCGGCCGTGGCCATTGCCGAGCAGGCGGCCGAAGGTGCCTCCCAGAATTACCACTTGCACCATCATCACCACCATCACGACTCGCAGCAGCAGCAGCAGCAGCGGCAATCGGAAGCTCAACAGCAGCAGCAGCAGCATCAGAGCGAAGTCAACAGCGAGGCGGCGAGAGAAGAGGATGTCACTGATCTCACCCAGGTCTGGCGTCCCTATTGACCCAATCTCATTCCGCGCGCTCTTCTCCACATAGAACTGAACTAGAATTACTATTAACTGAACAGCAACAAAAACGAATACTCTGCCTCTTTTTTTTTACGCCCCCAATCTCAATCCCAATTCCAATCCAAATCCCATCAATGCCCTGAGCACATATTGGCTTGTGCAATAAAAGTATCTCCCAAATCATATGCCTGTCTAGCAACTCCAAATTTTGTACATAGATTCTTTACAGCATACCAATTAATTATATCGCCAAAGTTCACAGCTTGTAGAAACTAAGCGCTGGCCTCGGGGTATCTCGCAGTCGAGCACACTTCTCCAGAGCGTTCGCATTTGTTTTTTTTTTTTTGTGTATCTTAAGTGCTGTATATAATACCCGTAATAATTATGTGTATGCGCACTGCATACAAAATTATACTATCTGTACATGAGTAAGAATAATACATTATAAAAATATATACACATCATTTTTTTTTGATTTAGTCTTAAGTCTAGACTAGTTGATCCTAGGATAATGTATCGATATTTTGATTATTTCGTTCAAATTGAAAGAACACAAGGCGTTAAATAATATAAATGAAGACTATAAATAAAGTTATTGTATTTATTTAAAAACTTTTCTCTTGCTACTCGTATACATTCATTGCACTCCGGATACTATGATGAAAAGCCAGCATTTGCGTACATAGTACGCATGATGTACATTTAAGTAACACAAATAGCTAAAAAAAAAAAAAAAAGAAAGAAAAACAGCTAAACTAAGAAAATTACGATTATGCAAAAAGTTAACCACAAACGAATGAAATGCAGGGAAAATGGTAAAAATACTCGTACAATAAAAATAATGGCAACAACAATGACTACAGTTAATTATGCACATATTTTAGAGAGAAGCATAAAAAACAAGCAACAACAGCAACAGCATTTGTGAAAATCATGAATTTTGAATGAAGCCATAAAAGTGAGTTCAAATAAGTTATGCCTTGAGTAATGCAACAAAACCACACAAAAGATGAACATCCCCTGCCCCCTGCCCCCTCCTCACACTAGTTGTCTGTCCCTCTCGTGTTACACACATAGTTGCATTTGGGGGCATCAACAACTACAACTACTGTAATGGATGGCTGCAAGCTGCAAGCACATTTTGCATCTTTGCAGAGATCGTCTGCACCTATTTTTCTCTTTTACAGTTTGAACTAGCGCAAAATGGGCAAATTGAACAGCCATAAAATTGTGTGAGAGTGTGTGTGTGTGCACTGCAAGGCGATAGCACGCAGTCAGTTGGTAAATTGGAGAAGACATTTGCATTGGCGGCAACAAGAGGCATCTGTGGCAACTACATACAACTATGCGTGTGCCATGCATGTGTCAGTCAGGCGTGGAAACTGTGCCCAGGAGAAACTCTAGCCAGTGCGAGAAGCCAAGTCCGAGCAGGGAATTCGAGTACTCGCACTCGCACTCGCACTCGCACTCGCACTCGCACTCGTTCTCTTACTCGTGTTCGTGTTCGTGTTCGTGCTCACGCTGAAGAAAGTAAGTCGCGCAGCCATCGATCGACGACCGACGACCGATGACCGACGATCGACGATCGACGACCGCCGATGCATGTGCTCCTAAAGCGACAAAGCGAAGAAAGAGAGACGACAGACGACGAAAGACGAACGACAGGCGACAGACGACAGACGACAGAAAGAAGCCCGACACACGCCCGAAGATGCTCATCTTCATTTGCTTGTCGTTTGTAGCTTGTCGCTTGTCGCTTGTACATTCAATCAGCCCGCTTGCGGTGACACAGAACTTTGTACGCTGCTTACGGTGATCGACTTGAATTACCAGAGTACTCACCTTCCAGTCGCAAGGTCCATTTCCAGTCCTAGCGTGCTTGTTATTGCCCAGCGGCTAATTAACTCTCTGGCGGGAGTATTTAATAAACTCGTACTTGCATAGCCCAGTTGAGCCAGACGAGTTCCGCTGCCCTCGACTTCTACCAACAACAACAACCAACAGCTACCGTACACCATTGTTGTACCCGGTATGGTTCCCGACTGTGTGGTCCCGTCATCAAGCTGGACACAAATCGCAACTAGATATGTGTATTTCATTAGGGCAGCGCATTGGAGTATTAAGTATTAACTACAAGGTAATGTAGTGCACTTGGTTCTGAAAGATCGTTTTGGGTTCCTAGATTTCAGCAATAGCAAACAAATGCGAAGTATAAATATTCAATACTAATTTACTAAAAGTTAACAAATTTACCTCATTTCAACAAACCAAATATTTATCAATTCATTTAAACCATTCAAAACACTTTTAACTTAAAAAAAAAACTAGTTATTGTTATTATATTTTGTGATTCATTGTTAAAAACTTTATACTAGTATTACTAGTTACTAGTTATGTATTAATCGAAAAAGTACAAGTCGATATTGTGTAATCGTCAACAAACAATGTATAAAGGGAGACTGGATAAATACAAGCCAAGTGGCCAAGTGTTAACATAACAAATATATGTATGTATATCTTTGTTTTATTTGTATAATGTGGACAGCTATGAAATTGGTTAAGCGTTTCAGAATATGCAGTAACTTTTATTTATATTATACAATTAATAAATTATGTGTAAGTTTTAACATCCGTATATATTATGACCTTATTCACTACAAAAGGTGTGCAATATGCCAGAAATAAATCAAACTCGAAGTTACAATGTTTGGCTTCAAAATATTAATATGTTACAAATCTAGTTTTAAATACGACTTTCGGATTTTCATATGTTTAGAATAATGCTATTTTGTATTAAGTATTTTAGCTTTTTAATTTCAAGTTTCTTTTTAGCAATTCACTTTAAGATTCTTAAAAAGAATCATTTACATACATACATACATAATGATGTATATGTATGTACATGCATATATGATTTTTAAACATTTCCATTTGTTATCAAAATAATAAATAATGATTGTCTTTTGTAATTGAAAATTAAGCTTAAAGCTGGTCAACTTTGCTTAAAGTTTCGATCTGAATTTTGGTTTCATCACTGATTCTATCCACTACATAAAGACAACTAGCTCTTTCTTTGGTAATATGTGTGATATAAAGTAGGTTTCTAGTTGGAGACATAAGCTTGTGTTTCTCATTATCTTTTGCAGCTAAGATAAAATGATTTCGAGTTCTACTTGCAGAAACTTACAATTATAATACCCTTTTACCTATGTATTTTTATGACTAATGATAAGCTGGTGGCGAGCTTTGTGCATGTGATTAACAAAGACGGCAAATGAATTTAGCAAAATCAAGAGAATGAAATGCGTCATCTTTAGTTTAGGCAACGATAGCGATTTTTGTAATACTGTAAATGAAACTCCCTCCATCTGGTGAGTAAATGGAGCCACAACCACTTTAAATGGAGTTTGCTGCGTACAATGTGCACATTTAACAACAACATGGCAAACAGACAAATTAAATTGCGGCTGGCATAAAAAACAAAAAAAAATAGATAACGAAGCACAAGCACACGGCGCCAGGCTCCTCCCACAACTGTGGCCAGCAGTGTAAACAGAACAACGAAACCAAAATCAAAATACAAAAACAAAAACAAATGCCTTCAAACATTTTATTTGCAGCGAGTGCGTCGTCGCTGGCCATTGAAAAGAGAGCAGAAAGCACAAAACAGAAGAGAAACAACATCGAATAAGCTGGCGCTGACAAAAAGAGAGCGAGACGCAGCCTCAAGCCAGCCAACAGATAATGTGCTCTTAATGCTGCTGCTGCTGCTGCTGCTGCAGCTGGTGATAAGCAAGGCGCGATGATTTTTGAGAAAGTCCAACACTGTAAGGTCAGTACTTTGAACAGTCATCCGATATAAATAATATTACGCACTGTGCCGACCCTTGTGCTGATTAAATTGCATAATGTAAGGAACATCGTGTCTAGTGCACACAGCTGATTGACAGTGGAACAAACCCAACAATTGAATTTCTAAAATTAAGATACGTAGTTGCGCTTGCATTAATGTCGTCACACGAGCAGTATACATAACACACTTCTACAAAAGTCTACATGCAAATATCAATCGGAATTTCCCTAATTTCAACTGCGTGTGATCAGTGTCGTTTTGTGGCGTCCAAAGGTGCTCAAAGCAGTCAACACACACACACACACACAGATACAGTTATTCTCTTCGGCCTGTCTTACCAATGTTGTGAGCACGTATTCAGCAACAACTCGCTCGCTCTCTTTCGCTTTGGCTGTCACGGCATGATTCACACTGGATCATTTGGGTTTTTTTTGTTGCCGTTTTAGCAGTTAGTCCAACTAGAGCCGTTGGCCTGGCCAAACACATAAACACATTGGCATAATGACTTTGTCACTACTGCCAACTGAGCGGTGAATTTGTTTCACTTTTTCTGCAGCATCGCATGCAAATTGCTAAAGTGGGTTTATTTCCGATGCGAATTGTTTGTGCTTATTAAGAGGAAAACTGCAAGTGCAAATGTGCTTATAATTATCACATTCAATAAACGATGCTGCTCATTCACATACACACATTTATTATTAACGTTTTCTTTTTTTCATTTTGCTTACGTATTATTTTATGTTGATCGAAAGCCCCAAACAAAGACAACGGTCAAGCGACGAGCGTTGAACGGTCAACGCTGCGTATGAGTAATGTCAAATGCGGTCTGACTAAGCAGCCAAATTAGTCAGTTGCACTGCCGATCGGCTTTTGCTACAAACCATCCAGCTGGTTGGCCCTCTCGTCATTTGTGTCTTTTTTTCAGCTGTTTTCTTGTCTACTTTTTGTGTGCGCCGCTTCAATTTGGCTGTCAAAGAAGACGACACGCACATGACCAAAGCATTTGAGCACCGATTGCCAAACTGACAAATCACCGCAGGATTCCGAGCACTGCAATGCACTCTGGTCTAAGCAAAAAAAATGTGAATACAAAATAAAAACTGGAACACCTGGCGAGCAGCGCCTTCCGATTTTGTATGTAAATTTGTTAACTAATTTCGGTTGCCAACAAAAACCTCAAGAACAACACCAGAAATGTCAGTCCCAGAACGAACAAAAGCAACATAAAATTAACAGACAACCAAATTCAAGCCCTGGTCAGACAGCAATGAGATGGTAATTGTGTCGACGCGGAGAGGTGGGAGGGTTTGGTAGAATTTCCAGGATGCGACTAATGTGTCGGCATGTGTCAGATGCTATTCAAACACAGACATCAGACATTCACCAAAATCCATTGCAATTACAGGCAACCAAATAGCAAAAATTAAACAAAATGCAAATAGATTTTCAACAAAATGTATATCTCTTATATCACAACTAATTAAGTAGAGCTTCGGGATTTTATTATTTTTAATGAAGTACTTTGAGAAGGTCACAAATATTATTACAATTTCAACTTTACATAAATTTAAACGATAATTGACAGAAAAAAAGTTTATTTCGAAAAAATATTATTTGATTGCTTAAAAATTAAAATCGACTAAAGTAGACAATGGAACAAGCAAGAACTCTCTAGACAAGAGTGCTCGACTACGAGACACCCTATTCCCATCAGTTTGCACTTATAGCACGTTTACACTTACGTTTACACAAACGTTCTATGAAAAATTGTTTGACAAATATCTTTTGCTATGCTTCTCGGACTATTCTCTAGTCATACGTAATTTAGATTAAAAGAAATGTGACTGGTTCTGGATTTTCGTATATTGTGAGCAAAGGGGGCATCTAAAATTTGAAAATAAGCTTGATCTGCATAATCAATGCGGGAATCTA
The DNA here is from genome assembly GCA_035047365.1 of Drosophila ustulata. Lineage (NCBI taxonomy): Eukaryota > Metazoa > Arthropoda > Insecta > Diptera > Drosophilidae > Drosophila > Drosophila ustulata. Next base: position 1,743,937 of record JAWNPT010000095.1, read on the forward strand.
CATACCATATTTGGTCTCTCTAGCAACTATATTTTCTGAGAAATCACATCGGTTGTTGATGCTGATAAAGAATGTATATACTTTATAGGGTCGGAGATGACAATGAGACAAGGATAAAATAATCATGGGGTTAAAGATCATCTTCTCGAATATATTAATAAAGTCAATTTGTTTCATTATTTAAATACAAACAATATTAATCATTTACATTTATGCTATTATTTATTTATTGTTATATTAGTTGTTTAATAATAACGATTTTGAAGTTTAATCTGCAATCAATCCAAAATAAATGTAACTATTTATCCCAACAAAATAGTCCTCCCAAAATCCTTGCCAGCACACACTTTTGGCCTTGACGCTTTCCAAATGACCTGCTAACTAAGCATCTGATATTGGGACTGCATGCAAAACCGCATCTGCCCCTTGCTGGCGATTGCTGGGTGAAAGTGCAACCGCCGGCCCACCACGGACGGAAATGGAGACGGAGATGAGGATGAAGATGAGGATGGGCAGGAGGAGGAAGAGAACGCGGTGGGAGGCATTTGCAACCTGTGTAACCTGTGCGCTTGATTAGCGGTTGCAGTTCATTGCATCTTTAAAAGGTCGCGTTGAGTGATTAGTTAACAACATCGGTGTCGTGTTGTTTATGTTGTTGTTGGCGTTGCTGCCACATCGTTAAAGCCATTTTATTAGATTTTGGAATATTTTAACAGCAGCCTGTTGTTGATGTTGTTGGCGTCGCCACCGCACGCCCTTTTATAACGCTGATGTCGATGTTGTTGCTAACCGCTTATTAAATATACTATGAGCCGTATAAATAACTAAAAAAAGGGAAAAAAAAAAATATGCACATCAAAACAAATGCGATAAATGAAGTTTGCGTTGCATTTATTATTGTTCAATGGAATTTATCACCACCAATGGCTTGCCAACCAAAACATATAGGTGCTTTATTGGAACCCAACATCAATGCGCTTACTAGATAATTAAATTGATTGCCTATGGGCAACAACAACGATGTTTAATCAGATTATCTTTTACTCAATATTTGCAAATCATTTTAAGATTTTTATACCCGCTACCCAAAGGCTAGAAGGGTATTATAAATAAGTGACAAGAGAAAATGTATGTAATAGGCAAAAGGAGGCATCTCCGACCTCCATACATATATTCTTAATCAGCGTCAACAGCCGATACGATATAATCATGCCCGTCTGTCTGTCTGTATGAACACCTAGATCTCAGAAACTAAAAGATCTAGAGACACCGAATTTGGTACATGAAGTGATGCAAATGAATTAGTCGAATGAATATTGAATATTTAAAAAATATATAATGCGATATATACATTTAAAGCTTCTAAGCATATTTATTAGACATTCGATTCGTTGCCATTAATTTATTAAATTAATAATAATATGATTTGAGTTCAAAGCACTCATCGATCTCGGAGAATTACGAATGTTATACAATACAATTGCACAATAGCTTCAGAACGTTCATATATCTGTGGATATTCCCTTTGGATATGGGCAATCTCCAGCGCTAAGTAATTATTTATTGATAAAGCACAACAAAACATTTTGTGTGCACTGACCGAAGTGCTGATGCTCTATAATTGTAAAAGACAAACTGTGGTTTAGAAACAAAAATTAATTGTATTGCTCATTTCATTTAGTGATAATGGATAATATTCATTCTACAAAATTTTAACAATGAACAACAACATTTAAGTAGTCCTCCATTGAGCAGACATTCGCAACAGACAAAGTGGCGTATCATCATTAACCGATGGATGCAGTGAATCATCGGCACGTCACAAAACTGACGCTGGCGACTGCGACTGACGGCAATTTGAACGTAATCGTGTAGGTAATGAGACGGACAGTCGTCGTGCGTATCTTGCGTCGCTGACACGCCGAGGGCCGCACGTAAACCAAACCAAACAGTCCGAACGCCCTGAACTTCAGCTCGGCCTCATTAGTATGCACAAGCTAAGCTTAGCCAAGTCAACCGATAGCGATTGCGATTGCGATTGCGATCGACTGGGAATATGGGAACTCCAAAGAATTGACGTTGACCGGTGCGAATTATTTTTTGTTTTTGCCCCATATTGTAAGCGGCGGAAATACTCGCGTAACAGGCAGAACAATGCCATGCAAAGCGAACTCTTAACGCGCTCTAAAGCAAATCCTCAACCCAAATACCCATTACTCCTTTGCGGAAGCAGCTACCATTTGTAGATCATTTTATTGAGTTTTAAAAAATATTGTACTCACACATGTAAGATACACAAAATGATATGGGCTAGAATAAAGTAATATTCTACAAACAAAGAGAAAATAAAATAAAAACAATAAAATTAGATACAAGAAATAATACTATCAAAACAAAATACGTTCTAAAATTACATATAATGTCAAACAACTTAGTTTTCTTATTAAATTTATTTATTGTTGTGGTTATTATTGTTGGTCTAATAAAGTGAAAGAAATAAAATTAAAGCAAGTCTTGACACAAATAAGTTTTCCCCCAAAACATACACATTTTAATTATGATTAAAGCTTTTATTTTCAGGTAAGAAATGCGCATTGGTTGCATTTTATTTTATTTTGTCAATACTCCAATAATAAAATGTATTATTTTATTACCTCCAGTTACCTCCAGCAATAATAAAAATTATAAAATTCCGTCTATTGCCGCATTTAATTTGCGTAGCGGGTAAATTTGCAGCTATTCTCATCAACGAATCTTTCCCCATGGCTTTGCAGCTACCTTTGAAACTCAACAATGCATCATCTTAGAAAGTGTTTTTTCCAAAAAGGCAACGCATCATCATTTGAATGTAGAGCTGAGTAAACCGATAGATATGTTAGATTCAATACAACATTTTATTTGCGATTTTGATTATTAACATTTCCCTTCTGCGTCATAGTAAAAGATCTGGACTTGCAACTAGAACCAAGCTGCACATTATTACCAAGCAAAAGAATGAATGTGTGATCGACTGCAAGATACTACTCAATTTTCGGGAATACAAAACAATATCCCGTGTTCAAGTCAGTTAAAAGTGTACTAGAATAATATAAACTTATATTTTTGAATATTTTTTTCTCCAGAATATCTCCTCTTAATGCATCCACTTTTCTGAACGAATTCGAAATCAGACACACGAAAATTGTACTGATAAATGAAATTCTTGGAAAATTCAAGTAATATTACTATCTTTCGATTTCGACAACTTATTTTTCGTCTATATACTTTGGGTTACCTCGTATGCATAAGATAAAAATAATTCTGATCCAATTAAATTCACCGATGAAGCAAGGCTCGACTCCGAATCCTAATCGAAACTTCAGCAAGACTCAAATTAAACTTAAACTTGTGTAAACATAACACCGGGACGATTCTACAATGTATGGCAATTAGATGCGTTTACTCGTAAATCATTTAAAAAACAGGTTGGCAGTTCACGCGCTGCCACCTGGTGAATCATGCAGGGAGTTTTTCGCTGACGTCACATGTCGGAGGGGAAAAAGGGCGAAAATGCGACAAATTTGAACCGGTTCGAAACGTGTGCAAGTCAAAGGCTTTGAAGACTCAAAGTGTGCTGCGTATTCGCATAGTATTCATTAAACGGATGGGTGGCGAGTGTCAGAGACCCAGCTTCGAATGGACATAAACAATAGGGGGGAGGCAGAAAATGGGTAAATGGCTCACTTTAGCCATTGACCAAGTCTACCGACCAGAGAGACAATTTTTCAAATTGAAATGCATGGTGAAAACCGCAAGGTTCTTAACTACCTCTATTTATTGGCGCACATAATAGATGCGTTTTGAAATCGCACTGCTACCCAAGGGACAATGTCACATTGCCTCGAGCAGCGAGTACCTAGAGTGCCTAGAGTGCCATCAAATTGCGAGTAAACCGGATGTGCAGTGCACCCATCGTCCACTTGCCAAGAGACCGAGAGACTGAGCCCAAAAGGCAGCAGACGGACGGCACATGCGAGAAACCTACAATTTGATTATCGCAATGAGAATTGCTACACTTGGCAAGGACTCGACTGCTGACTGCTAACTGCTAACTGCTGACGGCTAACTGGCGGCCCCTCTGGTCGCTTGGGTCCTTCTCAATGGAGACGCAAATATCAAGGAACAATAAAAATCTAGAGCAAGGGACATTTTAGCCATGGCATAAAAGTCGCACTACGCAGTCGACTTGTTGTGGCTTCAGCTCAGTACAAATTAACAACCAGTCATACACACACATTGACACTCACTCTCCCACGCCCCTTTGCCCCACATTAGGTTGCAAGCCGGGCCAGGCCCAAGTCGAAGCCAACGACACGCGTTGCATTTGTCAACATGTGTAGCTGTCTGTTTTAATGGTCAATTTCTCACTCTAAATGGCAACATAGATGCCTGCCTGCCTGCCTGCCTGCCTGACCTCAAGGCTGGGCTCTATCCGTTTTGGCTAACAGAGGCCAACTCCATTGCACTGGCAGCACTCCTTAATTTCCCATCCCCCATACCCATCCCCATCACCATCCCCATCTGACCTCTGCTCTCAGTCCTGTCTCCTAACTCTTTGCACCCTCAGCATTGTTCTGGGGAACACAGCTAAAGTGCAACTTTTGCTTTTCAACTAAACACTGTCACATTGATGTTTTACCCGACAAAATTTGAAATGTTGTCACCCAATATTCAATACAATATTCGGGTAGCACAAAAATTGAAATAAAATTTATATCATATACACAAAGCCAAAAAACTATTATATCAATGCTACCTTCGAAATAGATTTTGATGTATGGTCTAAATTAAAAAAAAATAGTAAGCTTTATGCTATATAAATACATTTTCATTTATCACTTGTTGAGCCAAAAAAGAATAAGACCAAATAAAATAGGAATACAAAAAAAAAACCGAATTAAATCAGCTTGTTAAACTTTCTGTAGTTAAAAGGGAAATCGAATCGAACTCGACAAAACAGCAGAAAAGTGCATTAATGTATAAACGGGAAATGACAATTTAGTCTTTTGCTCCAAGATAACATTTAAATCTCTACTATTATTATTTATAATATATAATAATTATTTTTATTCACAATAACAAAAATATATTTTGTAGTTGAGCACAGAAATTGCAATTTCTTCCCAAAAATATATTTCTCAGAGGCCAAGTTCAGAACTAAATTATCGGAGGCGAACTTGAGTACAAAAACCGAACCTTAGTTTAGAAGTCGGGTTCAACGCACAATTTGGAAGGCAATGTTAAATCGGCTGAATGGACAAACAGCTCATGAAAAAAGAGTATAGAGAAGTCAATTGTTTCAATTGACTTTCAACTTGAGCCGGCCAAGAATGTGCGAAGGGAACGCGTTTTGCGGCCAGTCTGTTTCTATTCCCCTTCCAGGATCTGTTTCTGTACCGGTTCCTGTGCCTATTCCTGTGTCTGTTCCTGTGCCTCTTTCAGCGCCGGTTCCTCGTGCTTTGACTCCTCGCAGGCTTGTCCCTGTTCTTCTTTTCGCAGCCTGTTCCTACGCTTCTTTCGGACGCTCGTTTGAGCTGTGTCGGATTGCAGTGCCTCTGTCCGACGGGACCTGTGGAATCGGCTAATGTAGTAACATTTGGTGACTTGGGCAGATGCCGGAAATGCGTCTGCTCCAAGGAAGCACATATGTAGTTGTCGACTGTCGACTGTCGACTGTGTGTGGTCTTCTTTTGCCAAATGGCTGCAAATTATTTGCAAATGTCGCTGTCACATTTTACACATAAAAATGTCACAGACACCGTGCGAGGGATACAAAGCGAATTGGGGAGTTGGATGGTTGCTCCTAACGGTTAGTTCTCATACCAGATTGGCGGCAGCTTAAACGCTTTCCCAGCCAGGAAATGCATTTTCATTTAGCAACGGAAGTAGCTGCAAATGAGCTTTTAGTTTTTACCTATTTTCTCCTAGCCAACGCCTATCTGAATTCGAATCCGAATCCGAATCCAAATCTGTGGGTGCGTAATTTACGCAATTTGGATAGCAAACCGGATGCCACAGACACAGTTGCCGTTGCAGTTGCAGTTGCAGGACAGCAATCGACCTCCACCTGTTGCCAAAACTCAAGTCTGGCAGCATTATCACAGACCTCGGCCACGCGACTTTCGCTAAATAACCCGTGGACGACGCGTCGGTTGCGTGTGCAAATTTGATTTTAATCAAATTATCGCGAACTTTGCATTAGTTGGCAATTGATGACCGCCGTTGAACCCTCCTTCCCTTCTGTTCCCTCCCTCCCCCCAACAACAATAACCCTAGCATCAACTCAAGTCCTAACCTCAACCTCAACCTCAACCTCAACCTCAAACTGCTTCCCCCAACAGCAGCGTCACTTTCTTAGCGCGTCAAATGCGGGCCTAACAAATGTGCAAGTAATTATGTAAATACAAATATATATAAAATATATAAATATGTAGTTGTATTTGAGGCGATAAAAGTGCTGAGTTTATTGCTACATACCGCAACGGGCGCTTTATATCGGTATATCGGCTTGATTCACACCAATTCTACAACCACATTACAAGTAATTGTACATTTATTTATAAGGTGACCAGCTGACTAGTGATTGCCTGACTGACTGATTGACAGACTGATTGACTGACTGTGGACCCTGCGAATGCGACTTCTCATATGCCCTGCAGGTACATACATACATACTATATGTACTCATTATTACTCATATATGTATATATGTTTATTTATACATATGTATATTTTGTTAATTTTAATTAAAAAAAGAATAGTTACATTTTATTATTTGTTGCAAGAAAAAGTAGAATAAATATGGTGAGAGAAATAAAAGGCATTTTTTATTTACTACTGATACTGATACTGATCGAAAGTACATACATATTAAGGATTATTTTTCGAGTTCCTTTTGAAAACCTATGAGAAGTTAATATTATAATAATGAATAAATACATTAACTTAAAATGCATAACATAGTTTTAATTTGAATAGTCTCGCATGTTCAAATGTGCTTAAGAATAAAATAAAAATATGATATTTTAAAAATAAAAGCCGAACCCCTCAATTCCTGATCTCAGACCAAATTGGTATTGTGATTTTAAGCCATGGCATTTAAAATAATTTGAGGGATTCCAGAATGATTCCATAGCTCGGTTTCTGCGCTCCACTTGATTGGTTGTCCCCTCCCCCCCAACCAGGCACAACTCTGCTTTGAAGTTGAGGCCAGCAAGCAGTGGAATATGAAGTGTGTTGTGTTGTGTTGTGTTGTGCTGTGCTGTGCTGTGCTGGGCAGTGTGTGACTGCCGCCAGTGGAGACGATTTACAAATGGCCATAACGAGTAAATATGTCAAGTGCAGGTGACCCGAAAAAACAAGAACAACAACCAAACAAAGCCGAACGCAGCGGCAACAACAGGCAGACAACGGGAGGACAACAGCCAGAAAAATAGAGAGAGCAAAGTTGGCCATCATCAGCAGGGAGCAAGGGATTGAGAGACGTGTGGGGGAGGGGAATGGGGTCAGAAGCGGTTCGGCTCGGCCTTCAGTGCATGCGTTTCCGGTTGCACTCAATGGCAAACGGTTTTCAGTGTAATTTGGTCAACTAAATTATGCAGCATCAGTTGCACCAGTAGCCAAGCTGTCAGTTTGCCTCCCAGCTCCCCCTTCAGGGCCAAGCTTTTGCCCTTTGGCAAGAATGCAACAGCAACAGCTGAGCAAAATTTGCATTCTATAAAATTTTAAAGCAAAATAAAGTGTCGCCTCCCATGTGGCGACATCTGAGTGAGCAGTTTGCTGTCGTCTTGCTACAACTATAACACATAATCTCAATTTTTTGAATTTAAATAATTTGACATAGAAATGCCACTCTCCGGTTATCACAATGTTTATTTTTAATGCCCGGTGATTTGGAATAGAACAATAGAATTTGTACAATGATTTAACATCATCAAGCCGCATTATTATTATTACATACATATAATTTAGGTATAAGTAAGTATAAGTAATTTATTTCATTGATTATTTTAGTTGCAACACAAGAACATATTAAGGCACTACCATATCTATAACTGTACTCAACTATCCTGTCACTAATATAACGATCCCAAAATTCAAGTTTAATTTTGATATTTTGTTAACATTAGACAAGTTGTGCAAAAACGTTTCATCACACTTATTTGAATTTAATTTTTAATTTTACGCAGATTTCATTTGGGGACCATATTCTTCGATAATTCTTTGACTTATATTTCATCAAATATGAATAAATTCTTAATTATTTGTTAAAGCTATCCTACAAATTGATATAAGTATTTAATGCTAGAATTCTTGGTATAGTTTTTTGAAATATTATAAATTAAAAGAAGATGAACTCTTAAGTGTTATCTCCTATTGACAGTGTAAATCCTTTATTATTATATTTATATACTAGGTGGATTGAAAGGGAACCGCCTTCTGAACAAAAATAATTATTCTTTCCGTTTTTGTTTTTATTTTGATGTTACATTTTTGAATTGTTTCTCATAAGAGAATTTTATTGAAAAGTTCTACTAATAATTTTTGTAATATAACAACAAAATGTCTTTAATTGAAAACTAATTAAATACGAATTGTGATCATTAGAACATTCCCTTTGGATTACAGTCGCCAAGTGTATCATCAGACGACACACACGCTCAGTGTGAGTGAGTGTGAATGTGTGGGTGTGTGGGTGTGTGTGCGTGTCAATTGGCTGCCGTTGTTGTGTTTTTGTAATAAAGCCCCAGATACATATGTTCGTGGTTCTTTAGTTGGTGGTCAAGCGTGCACGGGCCTTTTGACCGCTGGCTATTTGTCACTTGCAACCGCGACTGCCATTTCCGCCGGCCAGTCGCCATTTTTTTGCAGGCTGCAGCACAGTTGTAAAATCTGCGTCAATTGATAGGCAATGACAATCTGAAAGGAGGGCGTGTGTCTGCGGAGAGGGAGTGGGGGGGTAGATGGGGGCAACGCTTCGTTCAGTTCGTTCAGTCAGTGGCCACAATTTAGCGCGCAGCGACTACCGAAAAGTGCATTGCAGATTGCCTTCAACTGATGAATGCACAAATAATGGGCTGCGTAATGCCAAACAGGAAATAAATTATTCTGCTTGCACCCCCTCCCGCCACAGCACACCACACCACCCCGCACTACTATTTGCAGCAAGCCAAGCCAAGCATCGATGGGCCCAGTCTGCGTCTCAATCCGCATCTCAGTCTCAGCTTCTGCCACCACCAGACAGAGGCAGCAAAGCAACAAGCAGCGAGCATCATAATAATAACAATCAGCAGCATTTGCCGCTGTTGTTGCTGCTGCTGCTGCTACAGAAAGATCAACATGAATTATCATCATTATGTTTACAGCAGTGAACAAAATCTTACATAATAAGGTTATTTGGTTTTCATCTATAACAACAGTCAACAAAAAAGTTTACATTATTTTCATTTCATTTATCAAACAAATTATCTATCATTATTATTTTCATTTTATGTTTTTTATTATTTGCTTTTTTTTAATTATTCATTTCATAACTTTTTATTGTATTATAATTTTGAATAATAGGTATTTTTAATTATTTTTGGCAAATTCGACTTTAAATTTTATTTCTTAATTAATTTTAAATTTTAATTAAGGTATTAAGTTCATCATTTCAGATTTTTTTCTAATATGCAGTTAAATATCAAATTTGAATTATACTATAAGCTTATGTGTCGATTTTCGTAACTTTCACAGCTCACCATAAGCCTAATTTCCAACGGATAGTGTATTTGATGATCATTGTGAATTCGACGGCATTACAATACCCAGTAGCTACAGAAAACAAGAGTTTTAAAACTTCAAGTTAATGCTAAAGGCAGAAGAGAAATTGTTTTAAAAGGTAAGGTTTCTTCACATGTTTATTATCAGATGATTGTTTGTTGGAGAAGCTTTAGGGACTATAGCAACAGAATATTATTTTAAAAATTTGAATTTTCCTTAAAATTTCAAATTATTCGTGTGCTGTGAATAGATGCAAAAGAAACAACACTGAGCATCTGGAGAGTCGGTCAGTCCCGACTGAAACGTTCGTACATGTTTTGTTTGATTTTGATTGAACGTCAAATTGAGGGTTCGACAATTTTGGGGTAGCCGCTAAGTCTGGATCAGAGGGCAAGAAGCGCAAGGCGATGGCGATGGCCTGCTCTGAGGTGAGGACGTGTGCTTATTGTCAAAGTCGAAGTTCAGCTTGCAGTTTTGGCCCGATTGCAGCTTGAGGTTCGTAGGCCGCGCATGCGGAGCATTAATAGGTAGTAGATATGTGTATGTACATACATATATATGCATTTCTCTGGCCGCAGCAGTTGATAATTTGCATGGGGTTCTTGCAAATCAACAACAGTTGTAGCCACTGTTGGCTGGTTGTTTCAGCCGTCGTCATCGTCGTCGTAATTGGCCAAGTTATTTTGCGCTTTCTGCTTGCTCCTTCGCCAAATTGATTTTGCTTCGTGCCTCATCAGCAGCGACAATTGCCCTGACCCTGGATGTTCGCCAAGCTCATGATCGCTGCCGCTGCTGCTGCCGCCGCCTCTTTGCGTGCCACATGTACTCAATGCCCCCTTGTTCCACTTCGCTTGCAAACTTCTTTGGGCATTAGCCATTTTAATGCTACTGCCGCCGCCGTTGTTGCTACTGATGTTTTTTGCGGTTTCACACTTTGGTTAAGGTTGCATGCCCTTCGCACTCAGGCACTCAACTTGCCCGGCTCGCGGTCAGGCATTGGGTCAACCTTAACCAACAGCAGCCCATTTCGTTGTGCTTGCCATTCGCTATACAATATGTATTAATTTATTATCGAATTCGACACAAGTGAAGCACAAAAAAAGAGATAAGATACTTTAAACTAACTGCAAACCAGATTGTCTGCTCACAATGTTACTTAATATACTTGTCCATGAATTTCTTATGGAAATCGGAACGCAGAGCATCGTTGACAAAGTGCGTCTTCTTCTCGGGCGCCGAGCGAGCGCAGTTCTTGAACACAACATCGTCGTCCCAGCGTCGCTTCACCTTCAGGTCGCCACCAAGGCCCGAGGTGCGTCCAGCAGCCGAGGCAGCGGTGCCCGGCTCATAGTTGATCAGCGGATTGCCCGACAGAATATTCTCCATGCGGATGCGTTCGTCCTCCTGCTTCTTTTCCGCCTCGCGCCTGGCCGTCTCCTGCAGGCGTTCCTGTTTGATCTTCTGCAATTCGGCCAGCAGTGCTGCATCATCGTCATCGGAATCGCTGTCCGAGTCGGAGCTGTCGTTATCCAGCGGCTCGTCCGCATCCAGATTGGCGGCCGCATGCTGCTGCTGCTGCTGTTGTTGCTGCTGCTGCAGCTGGAACTGTTGCGGCTGTGTTGAACCGTCTAACTTGGCGCGCTTCGTGCTGCCGCCGCCGCTGCTCGCATTGTTTGCCTCGATGGCCTTGCGCACAATGGAGGGCAGCGCTTTGCCAGAGTTGGGGCCAGAGCGAGCGTCGCGTTCGCGTTCCTCAAGCTCCTTGCGGAAGTCACGGCTGCGAATTTCCTCGCTGGTGCCTTGGCCGGTTTCCCTGCAACCACAAAATATGAAAGTACCAGTATATTGGTAAACGTTTCCACACTCAGCTTACCTGTATTTCAGTTTCGTGTGTCCAGGCAAATCACGGCTGGAGTATTGTTTGCTTAGTGCGCTCAAGTCTTTCTCTCCACGACCGGAGCCACCACGAGCTGGATCGAATGTGGGGCGAGCTGCTGTAGTCATTGTTAAAGTCGCTTCAAATACGAATTTGTAAGCAAATCAAAGATTATTCTTGAATTATAATAAAACGCAGCTTGTTTTGTTTCTGATCAACTGTTCGCCAGAGTTGCTGGGAAATGTTTCGATACGCCAGTGCTATCGATATAAACTAATTCGTCGCTGCCACTTCTAGCTCAATAGTATCGATACACATTCCACACGCAAGGTAGTCAAATGTTATGTCTATTTATGAAACACTATAGTAAATATTTTTTTTGATTGTGTTTTAAAATAACTTATTTAAATATGTGTAAACACAATTATATTCAGCACGACATCCTCATTGGAAATGTTATCGGAACGATGAATACAAACACGAGTGGCAGTGCCGATATTAGCCAACAACGTTATCGATTAGCACGCATCGATATATGCGCATCATCGAATTAGCAGCCACGTGAGTGAACCGAATCGAATAATCGATTGGTGATGCACATGCAAAACACGCGCAACATATTGCAAATAAATAACAAATATTAACATGCTACTAAAACCCCACCACACACATGAACACTATCAAACGACGCTGCGAGAACAGCTCCTGAGCGTCACAGCTCTCATTCGCACCTATGTCAGCACATTGAAAAGCCACACACCAAACCTCACAACGCTTTCAAATCGACTGTGGGAATTGAGGCAGCGGCATCGTTTAGTCATAGGGTAAATAGACGGTGGCTTAAGTCTGTTCAACACATTAAAGTTTGCATACCTTTCTAGTGTCGAGGAAGCCTCTGCCAATCGCCTGCTTACAGCTAGCCACGACGTTTACCAGCAGATCTATCAGATTATGTGAGTTGTGTACAACGGCAAATACTTAGTTCTCTCACAATTGTTATTGTCGTTGCAGACAAAGTCTGATTGTGGCGCTGGAAGAGATTGCCAGTCTCGCAGCAGAGTTCCAGCGCACAAGCAGCGAACTGAGACTGAAAGGCACTATCAGCTGGAATGTATGGCTGCTGGAAACGCTGAGCGTGCTGCAGACACAGGCAAAGTACTTGCAGCTTCACACCCGTTCCCTGTATCCCACAGCCATTGAGAGCGCGACTGTAAAACGGTTCCGGGAAGATCTGCAGCTGGTCAAGGAATACGAGCTGGACATTTGCGTGGGCGTCGCAAGGGCGGAGCGACAACAGGAGTTTCTGTGAGCAGCACAGTATTTATTTACAATAAACTCGAAGACAATTGTAATTTATTCGCTACTCGAAGATTCGATGATTTTAGATGTTACGGCCACTGTTTGCACGAATATCACAAAAACAAAAATGTTCAAAAAAATAAATGTTGTTTTAAGCACTGAAATACTTGAAATTTATTTACAACATTTCAAATTGGGTTGATTTCCATTTCATTGCATTGCATATCTCGGGATATATTTACGATGATGGTGTTTGTTTGGTTATCCAACCAGCTTCCAAATGCGAATCCAGATCTGCAAATTGTGAGAAGTATTGCAATTAAAGAGCGCCAGCTAGAAATGTCATTTCGCACACACTCACATTATAAACAAATCCCAAGCGAGCACTTGAGTTCTTAGCGTAGTCTTCTGGCCTCGCGTTCCGACTCCAGCAGTGTAAGAATGTCGCCTTCGCGCACGGGACCCTTGACGTTGCGGATGATTTGGCGGTTCTGTTCACCGAGGAACTCAACCTTGACCTGGGTACATTGGCCCTGGGAGCCAGTGCGGCCAAGAACTTTCATGACGCGAGCCCAAACAACTGGTTTGTCCATGGTTTTGGTTAGTTTTCTCCTCGAGAATTAACGTGCGAGTTGCGCTTCAATTGACAGACGCAAGCGAAAAGGAAGTCGCTCGCTAGGCGCTGCATAGACGTTAAGGTGGCTGCGCTAGTGCGCAGGGTTGCTTGGTGCGCGCAGTGCTGTAAAGTGTGCGCAACAAGTGTCGAATTACTATAACGCAAACATTTGCAAACGCTTTGATTTATGCAAATATTTGCAATTATTTGAAGGCAAATAATGCAATTAATTTCGTTCTCTTAATGTTTGAGAGCAAGCAACAAATGCATCAGTTAGCGCACAATTTGACAGCTTGCGGTCATTTACAACACTGACATCAGAAGGGTGCCACACAGGCAGAAATCCAAAAAACATATGTGCATTTATTTATGCAAAAATCAATGAAATGTTCAAATCCACTATTTGATTATAATTGGCACTTGCGATTAGTTGGATAAATCAGCAGAACTAAGCCTGGTTTTGCGGCAAATGGTTATCTCGACGCGTCGTCTGGCAACGCTGGGCTGTCAATTGACGCGGCACCACGTAGCCAACTGACAAGTGAAAGTCGGCAGCGTTCGTGTAACTTCGGCTGCACGGCACACAATACCGCTGCTGGCCGCCACTCTTTTAGTTTCTCTCATACGCGTCGGTTGTCGTCCCGTCGTTGTCTGTTGCGTCGGTGCGTTTTCATTTGATTTTGGACTTAAATTGCCGCTGCTTTACACAAAGCACACACAATACAAAATGAAGAACCTTATGTTCTTAATGTTGCTGGTGTTGCCCACCATTATTTGCACCTTTACACCCGGTAAGTAAAAAGTAAATTGTTTTTGTTGTCGATGTTCTCCCTCCCTCCGCCCGTCGATCGACTGCGCTACGTGGCAGTCGCGAAGAAGAAGCGCTCGTACTACGAGCGTGAGAGAGGGAGAAAAAGTGTTGAGTTGGCAAAGGGCGCCTCACTCTCTTGCTCTGTCTCTTTCCCGTCATCCTGATTGCATTTGTTTGTTTTTGTGCAGCTAACAAACTCGGCGCTTACGCGGCCGAAGCCGTCGAAGACGATCTGGTCGATGTGGACAGCGATGAGGGCGCCGTGACGGGCGAGGATGCGGACACCGATGAGGATGCGGATAGCGGCAGCAGCAGCACCTCCCCCTGGCCGACACCTATTTGTTGTTCACGAAGCCGCTGCATACGCCTGGCCAGCAGCTGGATTTGCCCGGCGGCAAGCCCGTTGAGTTCCTCATTGGCTTCACCAACAAGGGCCAGGAGGAGTTCGTCATCGAGACGGTGGAGGCATCGTTCCGCTATCCCATGGACTTTAACTACTTCATTCAGAACTTCTCGGCCGTTGCCTACAACCGTGAGGTGAAACCGGGCTTCGAGTCAACCGTCTCGTACACGTTCATGCCATCCGATCAGTTCGCTGGCCGTCCATTTGGCCTCAACATTGCCCTGGCGTACCGTGATGCCAATGGCATTCAGTACAACGAGGCTGTGTTCAACGAGACGGTGCTGATCTCTGAGGTCGATGAGGGATTAGATGGCGAAACGTTCTTCCTGTATGTGATGCTGGCTGGCATTGTTGTCCTGTTGCTGGTCATTGGACAGCAGTATCTGCTGGGCAGCACTGGCAAGCGCAAGCGTGCTGCCGCCAAGAAGGTCATCGAGACCGGCACCGCGAACGACAGCAACATCGACTACGATTGGGTTCCCCAAGAGACTCTGCGTGCGCTGCGTAAGTTTGCCTAACATGATTTTTGTGCATTTTCCCCAATTGTATTGATTGCATTTGTTTGCTTTTGCAGAGAAATCGCCACCAAAGTCGAAAACGCCAAAAACATCACCGAAGCCAGGCAAACAGGCCAGTCCCAAGGCTGTCCAACAGAGTCCCAAGCAACGCAAGGTGAAGCGTTCGGCGGGCGATGACTAAAGAAGGCTGCGCAACTTGCGATCTATTGCATCCCCCACTCACCACCACTCACACAACCATACACACAAATGCAAATGCAATTCCATACAACAAACATGCGTCGCAGCAGTCGTACATAATAATTACCTTATAAATAATACTATACTTTTTTTTTCGGTCAAAATGTGTAGAGAGATTGTTAGTGTTTAGCACGAAACCAGAGCTGTAAAAAATTTGAAATTTCTGTAAATTTTAGCAAATTGCATTTTTTTACTTTACATTTTTTACATTTCAAATTTGTTTTGGTTCTTTTTTTATTATTATATTGGTTTCTGTTCCAATCGAACTGCCACCACACACCACTGGTAACACATACTCTATATAAAACGGGCCCAAACTTCGTGCCACGCCACCTAACTGTCTTCGTTTGTTGAAGATCCGAGAACGTGACCAAAACCTTCCAATTGTACGATAAACAAAACTAAATTAGCATTATTATGTATGCTGATGTATTTTGAAAGCGTTCTAATAATAATGAAAAATATTAAATTCTTTTATACAAGTAATATATCTTTAGCTAGAGAACCGTTTCGAGGTCTGCACATGTGAGCAGGGCACACATCAAATAATAAAGAGGAGCTTTCCCAAAAAAATCTAAGACAAAAACAAAACAAATAAACGAGATAATTGTGAAGTAACAAATAAATGTAACTGTATTTTGATTTAAGAAAGATAACGATGTTATCGTTGGTGATAAGATACCCAGTTGGTCGTCAAAGCAACAATTGCTTTACACCAAATCTACTGGTTAGCTTAATATGTTTTCAGTTTATTGCGTTCCATATTTCATGTTTGGCATACCATCATTTTGTTTTGGAAACCGGATTATAAGAAGTTCGCTATAAGAGGGTTAGGTTGCCCCAAAGCTAAGCTCGAGTTGTATGCTATAAGCAAACCCTTGAGAGCTGAGCAAAGTGAATTATGCCAAATGTTTATAATAAGTTTAAAATTTTAATTGTGATAAAAAAGATTCTAAGCAAATTGTGTTTAAATTTTGACTAAATAAATTGCTGCTTGATTTTAAGTACGAGTTTCCTGGTCCAATATTCCTGTGTATAATCTGAATTAATGAATTAGTGCTTGCATAAATTGTATACATACAAATTTGACATATGTATGTTATGTGCATATAGAGTAAATTCCGTTCAAAGAACTGAATGTAATTTGCAAAAACCTATTTTATTAAGTTAAACAAGCTTATATCATATCCTATTATTCGTCGCGATTCAATATTATTGTCTAAATTGTAGACTACATTTTTAAATTTCGTGTCTTCGTTTTGGACAGTGCACAGTTGTATTAAGAGTGATGAACTAAATCAGAATTGTAAAAACTTTTCTTTCTTTTTTATGTTTTTAGATACGGCAAACATGTTAAAAACAATTTCATAAATTCTGCTATAATATTTAAAAATACATACAATGAAGAATTATCGACAAATATGTAGTTGAAGAAGACTTAACAAAACGCTGTATAACTCTATATAAGAAATAATATGGGCATATCAGCTTTTAGGGCCGCAAAGCAAACAACTAAAGATATTCATATTTTGGTAGTGTAGCAAAGACAGAGCAGCAAACCCGGATTTTCACCAAATGCAATTATCTTTTCAATACCTTTAGGGTTTATTATCGGATCGTACACAATTTTCAGAATTTGGAAATTATTTAGCTGTATGTAAAAAATTCAGCAGGGAACGGAGTTTTCTCAGAGTTTAATAAGAGCTAAAAGTTAACAAATTACGCAACATTCTAAACTTTTAAATTATAAATGTCTTTATTTTTATTTTATTATTATAGTTGACAGATACCTAATTTCATTTTTCAGAATAACAAATAAAAATTAATTGTAAAAGAAACTTTATAAAAAAAAACATCAAATAACGAAATGCAAAACGATAACTTCTGCATTATAATCCAAATTTTAAAAATTATAATTATAGTGCAGAAAGGTTTTAAAACTTTGTGCTAACACAAAATGTATTTTAATAAAATAATATTCAATTATTAAAATATTTTTTTATCGAATTAGATCCCCGAATCAATTCATTTCGAAACATAGTTTCTCTATTTAAAAAAAAACACTAGCACAGTGAGTTTATAAAATTGTGTTGCTTCATTGAAGTATCCTTCTGTCTGTTATAGTGCTCGTTTAATCTTTGGGTTACCCATATACTAATAAATGTAGAAAACTAAATTTGACGGTAAGCAAAATTTGTTTCAGTGTAATAGGTTTGTGTTGCATGTGTGGCCAACCGAAAATCAGATGACTATATTCACAAAATATTGCAACCGCAGTAATGCATTAATCGCGGTCGCCACATTTGGTATATTTTTACAAAAGAAGGGACTTTTTAGCTTGACTTTCAATTTTTGCTCGAACGATACATTTGAATATAATTTAAATTTATGATTGAATTTGAAAAACATTATGGTATTTGCTGATTTTAATCAATATTCGCTTTCAATATGCATAGTTCCCAAATATTATTTTAGAAAAAAATTAAAATCTATAATTTGATTTCAGTAATAGAGCGAAACATTGTTTATTTTATTTTTATTGAAAATGGTACAAACTTATTGCATTTTTATTTTCGGCATCAATTAGAGGGAGCAGGGACATAAATTGTTATGCACGGGTCTTCCATAAATTCAAAAGGGAGAGCATGATACAAATCACTCACATAAACTTGAAAACATCAAGGCTGCCCACGGTTTCGAGTGAGCAATAATAACTTTTGATGACAACATTCATTTTATGTCGCATGCAGCTAATGAGGTCAATAGCACTTAATGCAAAGCGATTGGTGGGGCGAATGCCAACGAAAAAGGGGAAAAAGAGACAGAGAATACGAAATAAGAGTATTGAAAACATTAGAACAATAAGAGATCAACAAGACTATTGTTGAAACTTGAACAATTGTTTCACTTAATTATAATTCAATGATTTTTAACAAAGGCTTTCACTATAATATTATTTTCAATACTTCTTTAAAGTTCTACTAATTAATGATGTATTAATATTAATATTAATATTACAGTAAAGTCCGGTTATAGCGATTTTCAAGGGACCGACGATTTTACGGAAGACTCACTAACCTAAAAGAAGTCTGTATGCGGACCAACCAAGCCATCGAGTTTTCGTCGCAATAACCGGACGGACGCTATAAGCAGAATCGGATTAACCGGATTCTACAGTATTGGCTTTTCCTATAAGCTACTTCGCCAAGAACGTCACGAATATAAAAGAGACAGCATGATTAAAAAATAAGTTTGATAAAAATACTCTGAATAATGCAATCGAGGCTTCACATGAATTCGAGCGAGTCGTTATACATACACTCACTCTTTTAAATTGAGATATGTAAATACCCTGCCAAAAATGTGATGATTGTTGAAGCGGGGAGTCTAAGTCGCCAAGTGGAGTCCTTTAAGAGTCGTTGTGGCGATTGCTTGAAGATTACCCTTCTAACCAATCATTTGTAGATTTAAAAACAACTTTGAAGCGAAGGTAATGAAGAAATTTGAAACTAAGGTAACAGTATAAGCAATGCAATTTTATAAAAAACATATACTATTGCTTTTGAGAGAGAGTCAAATGTACAGAAACTACATAGTCTACCTTTATAAGAGAGGCAGGCAAACCGTTTGTTATCTCTTTCCATTCACTTAGTTTGACTAAATTGGGTTTGGATCTGCGGTAGAAAAATTGTAACATAAAAAGATAAGTTTTTTATCCATGACAATAAATAGCCTTAATAAGCACTAAGCAAAAAGAGCGCTTAATGCAATTTATTTTGGCTTACAAAAATTTGGTCAAGGTTGCGAAGCTTCGAAAGAAGTACATGGATGTCGCGAAACATGTGAAATAATTCAAATCAGTGATATAAGTGAAACAACAAATAAAAAAGGTCAAAACTTGCTATAGAGCATATAAAAGCTATTTTTAAACACTGATAGTGAAAGTTTCGTTAATAATCCACGTCTGAATATCTAGCTAAGAAAGAGGGTAACAAATATTTGTAATATTAAAGGACCTGTTAGTTATAAGGGAATAGCAATGTTATAACATTATTATTCTTTAGTTTTAAAATTAGTTACGATAAAATATGAAAGCATTTTTTTATTTTATTTTAATATGTGAAATACCATTTTGTTTTTGTAAGAGATTTCTTTTTACAATTGTTGAATTATTGAAGTTAAAAAGTAAATAGAAAAATAATTAAAACAAGTAGGAAAGCTACAGTCGTGAGAGGGCGACCGTAAGACACCCCCTACACATTTCGAGAGGATACAAAATCCTTATTCTTATACTTCCACAAAATATACCAACCAAATATACTAATAAGTGCTTTTCGTGTCTATATTTAAAAGAAAACCAAAAAAATCCCTAGATGGTCACACTGTCAACAAGACAAAACAAAGCGCGCGCAGCTGCATCTGATTTTTTCCCATAAAGTTGTTTCTTGAATAACATTATCGTTTTTCACCCGATCTCAACCAAATCTTTGAGATTATATTTATTATTGCATACCAAAATTCAAAGCTTTATTATAACGGCTTGTATATTATATGTTATACATACTTTGTTAATTACCTTAATTTATAGTTCACAATGGGCAGTTTGACTCACAGCTTGGCCACGTTGCATTTTTATATATATTTAATACATATATTACATAACAGGAACGAATATGTATTTATATATTTTTTTAATTAACTAACTAACTAACTGCATGCAATTTTTTTAATTATTTTATCGAAGAATTCATTAAGCTGCTAAAATTAAAAATATGTATAAAAACATTAGACTCCGCTGATTTAATGCAATCCGATTAAGACTTTCCCGTGTATACATATATGTATATGTTCACATATATGTACATACATATGTACATATATGAATATATAATAGCCACATTCAAAATAAACTCATCCAAATTCACTACGAAAATTAAAATTGTAACTCATTCAAAATAATCTGAGTGTACCATACAATTTACATTTCCTACATATGTACATACAAGTAGTTTTTGTACTAAATGGGATTAATTTCAAATTGAGTCCAATACCAACTATTCGGAATTTTTCTAAAGTGGAGAGGAATTCCTTCGATATCGATTTGAGTAAAATTTGCAACTTTATTTATATTAGTTGGACTTCGTTTTATTAGCAAAATTAGTTTTGCTTTCTTGGAAACTACTGCAATTAGTGACTTTGTAGCATTTTCAGCTCGTACATATAGTATTTTAAGCCGACAACTGTGCTGAAAACTTTTCGGGTCTCCACTACTTCTTATTTTTATTCTTTGCTTATCTTACTTTTTTTAAAACTATTTTTCAATGATGCTGTAAAATTTTTAAGTATATATGTATATTTCTTTGTCCAGTCAGTCAGTCTGACTGACTAAACTATTTAAGCATATGACGCTGCAATTTCAATTAATTTATACTTTTAAAAAAGTATGAAAAAACATTTGGAAAGCTGTGAAGGTTTGCTGCAGCTCTGAATTGTCCTCTGCACTCAATATTACTTTAGAAAATAATTTGAAAAGCCGAGTTTGTTAGTTCAATTATACAAAATTATTAGTGAATTTTCAGTTTATGGGGTTTCATTAGTAAAACTGCAACAGCACCTTTATATTCTCAAAGATCAAGGTTATCAAACGTTATGCTGAAGATGGCGATATTGTATTGGCAGCATGATTTTTGATTGGCAATAAGCCGTAATAATACCCTTTTCTTATATAAAAATAAACATGATTGCTGCGGATTGTCGCCCGACGCGCTGACTCCTGGCTGACTGCTCGTTGACTCCTCGGCGAGTGTTATCGACCACCCTGTTACACCTTCCAAGCACGCACCAAATTGATTAATCGTCGTCGACGTCGCCGTCGCCGTCGCTGTCGCTGTTGCTGTTGCTGTTGCTGCATGGGCCACAAATGCTTTAAATCACGTACAGCAACGAAATGTCACAGGTGAAACGCTGTACAGATGTAGACGCGAATAGCGGATTCCGTTTGGTGGGGGAGAAATCTCAGGTAGCTACTTAGATTTAGTTCCGAGTTGTTGCTGCAGCTGTGGCTGTGGCTGTTGCTGTTGCTCTTGCCGTTGCTGTTGTTTTTGTTGTTGCGCGCATTAACATAAATAAATCACTCGGCGCCATCAATCAGTCTGTTCGCATTTGGCACACAGCCACAAAAATCACCTCACCCACACGCCCCCACCCACATCCTACCTAATACCATTCATTTCATTTTTGCTTTCCTTGTGCGAGTTTCGAGTACGCTTTGTTGTCGCGAGTTGCCTTTATGCTTACGCGCATATTTCTTTGATTTATCGATGTCTCGACTATTAAGCAATTAACTTTTAGCGCTGCCTTTGCGTGTCCTAGACAAAGAGCCCCAGCTTCAGAGTGCAAAAGCCTCAACAGAAAAGCAGCACCAACAACAATAACAACAGCAGAAAGAACAACATAAAGCAAATGTGGTGAAACTCAAAAAGTTGTTGCCTCCCTGCGGTACAAAGCTCAAACAAGCAATGGACGATGCGTTGCGGTCATTTTTATTCATTACTCTCATCGCAAGAGGATTCAACTGGACATGCTGCAGCTGAAGGACATTAAAGGGGGGAATTGGAGGGGCTGCGAAACAGCAAGGACAAAGTTTGCATGTACTCGCGTACGTCCAAAATTAGCAAATAGAGCGCCAAATGAAGAAACTCTCGGAGCACAAGCTCTTGGTAAATATGGTTGTACATTTATGTTACACTATGGATTAACTTAACCAGATTGTCAACGTGTTTATTTTGTAACTTTTCAATAAGGTTGCGTTATGTAATGTCTTTGAGATTACTGAACAGACTTATGGATAACCTGGGGATCAAAATCTAGCGACCTAATCTAAATTATGCTTTGGAAAGTTTTCGCTTGTTTCAGGATCACCCTGAAATATCAATTATGTTACCTGAAATTACTGCAGTTAAATTTTCATTATTATTTTAAATTGTTATACCTATCACAATGGCATTAGAGACCTAATTGGTTTATTATGAGAACCATAGCCAATGAATAATGACTGATTACAAAAAGTTCTAACCGAATAATTACACATTCTTTAATTAAATCTTTCAATCCTTCAAAACCGCAAGTTATATGTTCAATATTGCCCTTCAAATGTGAACTTGTAAGTAGTTTGGAATAGTTTATTTATTCATGTTCATGTTATTACTATTACCATAATTTAGTTGAAATTGTGTTTTTTTTTATTTATCTTTATTATCTTCCAATTCCACACTTTTTTTTAGGCAAATTCCTTACCATCCAATGCTAGCCATAAATAGTCTAACAATAAATAATTATTGCAACAATCATTACTTACGGGACTTGAACCACTGTTTCCTGCTAAGCTGCAAGTGTTTTCATACATTTTGGGGAATAAAGATGACATTAAAATGACCCCATTTTGACTAATAACTTCCAAGTACATCACGCGATTTCACTTAAATTTTCACGATACGTTCGCGCTGGTCTATTTCATAAGTGTGCGAAAGATCACAGCTACAGCTATACGGCAACAGCTTGAAAGCATTTTTTTGAAGGCGCTAGTGGGTGTGGATAAATTCTAAAACAAACTGCGTGAAGCAATAACACATGTTTTAAACCAAATTCGTATCTCCAGGTACTCATACAGACGGACAGAAGGACATTGCTATTTATTCTTGACGCTGATCAAGAATATACATATGTACATATTATGGGGTCGTAAATGCCTCCTTATGACTGTTACAAACATTTTCAGTTGGCGCTAAGTTATAATATCCTTCCACCCTATGGCGTGGAAAGTCGCCCAGACTCCCAAGGGATGGCGAAAAACGAAAGACAAAACTAATTTGTTTTTAAAAATTTTTTAAGTTCAAAGAATCAATGAGTTTGCTAATTCAAAATGTAAATTTTGTATTGCAGTTGAAATGGAACTATTATGTGCCAAAAGTTAATAGAAAACTTGTGACATTTGGTAATTTGCCAAAAACAGTTGCAATAAAAACATTAGCCAGAGGCTTGCCGGGCATCCCTGAGTACTTAATGGCATTTGCCACTTCTAGCGGATGTCATCTGAGGCCACACAAGCTCCTCAATACATACTATATAGTATGCTGGCCACGTGGATACAAAGATATATAATACATACTACATATATATTTCTACTCGTGTGAATGAGTAAATTACCCTGAGATACGCTTAATAATTACTAAGTTCAACAAGACAAAAAAAAACAAGTAAGTAAATATGTTATAAGTACAGGAATATAGGCAAACCTAATAAATAATTACAAGAACAGCACATGGAATACGATTACATTGAAAGAAAGACAAAACTGTGGCAATTCTTCAACTCAATGTCCAACATTCGTAAAATACAAAATTCTGCTTTGGGGTCCAACTAAATATGTTCGTAAAAATGTTTAGGATTTAAATAAAAAGCAAACACTTCTGCCTTTTCATTTATTTCATTAGACATGTTTCGTTGTAGTTGGCTACGTTTACTTTGCTTTGCGCTTTAAAGTTTCGGCGAGGCGCATACTTTTACAATAAACTGTGGCCATAGGCTAACATTTTTGCTAGCTCGGTTTGCCTGTGAAAACATAAACAACCAAAATTTCGGCCAGACTTCTGCAATAGTTTTCAAAATAGACAATGGCTTCTTTTTTACACAAATGCGCCCCCAACAACTTATGCGAAACAGCAGTAGCAACAACACTAAAAACATCAATACAACAAAGAACAAGTGAAACATTTTCAAGGCAGGCTACAAAACGGAAACAAAGCCGAAAAATTGCCTCAGTCTACAAACACACAAAGAAAAGTCACTCGACCAAAACGTGCAAAAACTATTTTCAAACTCTAGCAACTTGGAAGGAACAACAACTCCAGAAGCGCCCAAAACACCACCAGCTGCAACAACAACTCTCTGATAATATATGTCAGATGAGCCACAGATGAGAGTGCTCGACTCCCAAAGTGTTTCTTGGGCAATAACAAAAATTATGTATAGCATAAACACTGATAATATTTGTCCAAAATGAAGTCAAAGATTTTTTTATTTAAAATTTGAAAATACAAATTTGTTTGCTGATGTTAATTTGGCTGTTATGATGAACCGAAAACCAGAACACAAGTCCATTTCGAGAAACAGAAAAAGCGATTATTTAGTGGTCTTTTAACCTTTATATTTTTTAAATTTAAGGTCAGACTTCATTGATATTTGTTATGGCATTATTGGATTTAACACCAAGTAATTGAGCCCAAAATAATACAGATTGTTAAGGTTAAGAAAACTTTACTTGAGCCAAGGCTCTGAACATATTTGACTTATGTATATCCATTGAAGGATGTGCAAAAAATCAATCAATTTTGTTAGCTTCCCGATTCCCATTTCGGAATTCTCATCTTTGTTTCTCTCTTGAGTTTCTGAACCTAATAGTTTTATAACCATGTGTAGTATTGTTGATATACAAATTTCTAATTGAAGATTAATATGAATTTTGTTTTAGTTCTTGTAACTTTTTATTTTATTTGAATCCATCTGGATGTAACGTACATTGTCACATATTTATACAACTTTGGGTGAATTTACGGACTGAGTATAACGAGTGCGGCAGTTGTTGGCGACGAGGCTGCCAAAAGTATTTGCAAAGTACGCGCCAAGCAAAAGTCAAGGGCAGACAGAGGGACCAAAACTAGAAGCCGAACCTGGGGCAGAGCCTCTCCCCCAAACCTCTTCAATGGTCAAACCAGTTAGTGCATGAAAAAAACCAATCAATAAATGCGAAAAATTGCCCCCAAAAAAACCAAGACACATAACAAATTTAAAAAGTCGTAAAAGAAATGGCTGAGTAAAACTGTTAAGCACAACAACAACTAGACTGTACGACTACCTTCGCGGTTGGTCGACTAAGAAACACCCTTTATTTAGTGCAACAAGCAAATATTTTTTATTATTAAGATAAAAAATGTAAATGCATAATTTTGTTATGCTTTGCTTTGTTCAATTAATTGTGATGATGTTTTTGTTATTTAATGATAGTCGAACAAACTTGACCTACTCACAGCTTTCGTATTGTAAAATGCAGGGAATAAAAAAGTATTCATGACACACATTTGGAAGCATCACTGAACACACATAATGTAAGTACATATATTTTTTATCAGCAAATTCATTTGAAACGAATATCCCAAAAAATTACGAGTGTAATTTAAAATGTACATATTGAAACAGAATATTGAGTAATATTTCTACTTGTTTTGCTTTCACTCTGCTGGTATTTTTTTTGAGTCACCAAAATAAAGAAATGTTGGCGTAAAATTGATACAAATCAATTTGTATAAATTTCAAATTAGTTCAATTCATTACTTACAATATAAACCATGAAAGGCTGCCAAAAAAAATTAGATTTGTGTCCCATTCATTTTATTTTCTCTTAAAACCTTGATGTACTTATACTTTTCAACCAGCAGATGAGCATTTCCGAAACTCTCATACAAAGTCGCATTAAACAATTAATAGAATCAAAATTGACGAATTTCACCGTAAATCATTTTTATAAACAAAAAAAATTAATATCAACGGTTACTCTTAAAAACTGCATTCTCAAAAATAAGTATCGCATAGTGAGTCGAGTGAGTCTCCACTCGAGACAAATACTGATAATCGATATACATATTTCACAAATTATTATTTATTCATTCAATTTAAAGTCTATCATAACAGTTGACACTGATTAAATTGTGAATATTAATTAAGATTAGGAAATTTAACGTTTTAAACTATCTTATAGTTGAATAATGTAAAATTTCGAAATTTTTCGATCTCAGAGAAAATAAAAGCAAAAGCTATTAAATAAACAAATTTGAAGTTTTATTTGTTGGCACATTATAAAAGAACGAAAGAAGAATAAATGATCGAACATTTCATTTCGTTCGGATAATAAACTGAAAATTCATGGAAGAAACAATTTTGTATGCTCATAAAAATTGGTAGCGAGAATTTCACAGTTTCGCGTTGCATGTTGAATGTCGAATACATGTGATTGGTCGTTTATGCAACAGGCTACATCAAGTCCTGTATTGTCCATATATTTTCGCGAAGAAATTGAGCAGTGGCAGGAGAAAAAGATAGAACGAGGAAGAGAGAGATACTCCGAGTTGAGCTGAACTCTGGGCACTTCATCAGGTAAAATACAAAGCCGACAGCAGCCTTCAAACTTTTAACAAAACCAATTGCGGCAAAATGTCACTCAATTTAAAGTTGGCACTTAGCGAGTACCTGACTATTTAACCACCTTACCACCACATCTCGCACCCATCCATTCAGTTACCTATTCTAACATACAACTTCGACCAATTGCAACTTTTATTTGCTGGAAGTTTGCGTTGCCCATTGAACAGTCGAATAGTTGCAATGTCGATGGCGATGGCGTCGATGGCAGCTCACGAAATCGAAACCAAAATCAAGCGTAAAATTCATTTAAAATGTTTGAAGCCACCCTCACCATTCAGTTCGCCAGCAAGCCACCACAGTGAGTGCTAAAAATATAAAGCCAAGACCACTCGGGGCGAGAGTATTCGACCATGAAATACGCTGTGCACACTCATAAACAAATAACTTTGCTAACGTAATGAGAATGCAAAACAAAAATTAACTGTCATAAATAAGATATGGTAAGATCTGGTTTGTCGGTCCCCATGTCTTCAGTTCTTTGCATTACCTCATAATACGCAATACTAATGGACCATATTTGAGCAAGCACATAACTTTCTTTGGGGCAAACTTGACTGTGAACACTATGAAATCAAAATGCTGTACTTGAATATGTTGTATTGTAGAACTGTTTGTTGAATAATATCCAAATTGTTCATCAATCGAAATGAAACTTGTAGAATTGATTCAACATTATTAAATTCTTAATATTAAATACTTAGAATTCGTTCACGAATTTAAAAAAAAGTATTTACCTTTAGAAGTGTTGTTATTAAATTTAACGTATGATTTTTTGGCATGTAATATCGTAACGCTATATTATTATACTCTTCTAACCTATTGGGTATGGGTGTATTTGAGCAGAGATGGAATTCAATTGTTACTAAAGAGAGAGACACAAGTAAATGTATGTATATAGAAGTAGCGATAAGTGAATAGAAACAGCGAGAGAGAGAGAGAGAGAGAAAGTACCAAATAAAAGAAATTAACATTTCAAATAATGTTGAATATCATTTGCTCTTCGTTTTTTTTTGCAAAATACTTCCATCGATGAGAATTAGATACTTATAAAGTCTTAAATCGTATTCCTTACGCGCATTCATTTCAATCGAATTAAATTATGCGACTTGTGATGACTTCTTTTCGCGACGCGACGCGACGCAAACCTGCATCAAGAATTTTTCCTTAATTGACTGCTGTTAAATGCGAGGGCGTTTTTTGTATTTGTCTGTGGGTTTTCGCTACAGCACTGGGGAGGGAAATGGTGGAAATAGAGTGCTGAGGTGGCAGGGAGCTTTGCACTCGTGTGGTTAAATGTTGACTCGCTTGATTTGAAAGTCGTGACAAGTGACAGCAAAGAAGACGGCAAAGCATCAGGCGATAATCAAAGTGTGCTCGTATGTGTGTGTATGTATTTATGTATGATGGAGGTGTGTCGTTGAGCTTGGCATATGATTGTGTAATTGACTTTATCAATAGAAAAGCCAAATCAACGACTCACGGGGGTGACAGAGATCGGGAGCGAGAGCGAGAGGGACGGAGAGAGAGAGAGAGAGAGTGGGAAAGGATGTCGGAAATTTTACAGTCTACCTATAGACAGTCAGGGAGATTGGTTAAATTACTGTCATAGAGTGAGACAGGGAGCGCGAACATTGAGACACGCACTTACGCATTGTGATTTTTATACCCTATGCCCTTTCAAAGTGGGTCAATAAAGAGTGTAACAACCTTTGAAAAAAGCATATAATAGTGCCGCAGAGGCATATCCGACGTAAACAACATACATATCCACTACTGATATCCGACTACTGGTACTAATTTAAATTACCAAACTATTTAATACCATACTAACTTTATCTATTTGCCAAAGTGCAACCTTGATTGCAGTAAATTGTTAACTTAATCTTGTATTCATTGCAAAGATTTTGAAGATGCAATTTTAAGGAACATACATTTATTAAGAACTTGAAAACGAAGGGTATCTGATAGTGACCTTCTCTTGACGGAAGA
Organism: Drosophila ustulata; assembly: GCA_035047365.1. Taxonomy (NCBI): domain Eukaryota; kingdom Metazoa; phylum Arthropoda; class Insecta; order Diptera; family Drosophilidae; genus Drosophila; species Drosophila ustulata. The sequence goes on from JAWNPT010000095.1 coordinate 1,772,746, forward strand.
GTTCATCACTTGTGCTCTTCGCTTTTTTCTATTTATAGGGCTTTGCGATGGCGCCATTAAAAACCATCAAGCAAGTTGACCATTGCGATAGGGGCAGCAATTTTTGTTGTTGTCCCTTTTCCTTTTTCAATTCCGTTTTTCTATTCTTCGCCTCAACTTTTTTTTCGTTTTCTCCAGTGCTACTTTCCTTTGCTTCTGTTTCCACTTTCCGCGTAATTTGTTCTAATACGATTTGGCCACTCGCAAAAAAACACGACTAGAAGACTTCTTGTCAACAATGCTCGCCTACAAGATATCCTCTACAAAGTTTAAGATGAATGAAAAAAAATGTTCACATAGAATTATGTGTATATAATACACGTGCTTTCAATTGCGATCCGGTTTTAAATATTGCATTTCTTAATATTATTCGTAATCAATTTCAACAAGAGAATGTTTTTATACATTTTTTGAAAATTTTGAAGCAATTTGGCAAGTGTCAGTCCTTTAATGACAGTTTACCTAGAAGCGCATTTCGTGGATATTTTTATGACACGCACAAAATCACAAAATTGTGTTGCATGACAAATTTTTATGGAAGTAAAATTTGAGGTGAGTTCAGCAATCAATTATTTTTAAAAGATAACTGCGAACTTAATTGCATTGACTGCAGAAATTTTTTTGCCTTTGATGCTAATCCATTTTGTATTTATTGGTGAACAAATAATTGGATGAGTGCTACTTTCCATTATAAAAAAATTCAATCAAATTTAGTTTTCGTTACTTTCATTTATTTGGAGTTAATTTAATAACAACAGAAAATTATTTGGTATTTGGTCAAACGACTTTTGTTAATTTCAGTGCTTGGAGTTAATCGACTAAAATGTGTTGTAAATTAATGTATTAAAATACAAAAATATAATGCATTTTTCATACAAATTTATAATTAGCAAATTAGGATAAAGTTAATATAATAATAGTTTTCATATTGATATGGGAAATCATTTTGATCTCTTCTGCCTATTGTGTGGAAAGTGGACAGTAATTAATTACATATTGCGTGGAGTCGCACGTGGGGCTGGACTATTCAGTTGTAATAACTACATATGTATATGTTATGTATGTGTGCGTTAAGGCTTTAACGCCATTTTGTTTGCCCAATGCTAATCTGCACAGCGTAGGGTATAAGAAAGCAGCCCCAAAAACGTCGACCAAATTGAAAGTAAAGCAATGCGAAGCACAGCTAAGCAATCTCTTGGCCCCCATCGTGGCACCATTGGCCTGGGCATCGACGTCGAAGTCGACACCGACACCGACATCAACATCGGCATCGGCATCAGCATCGGCATCTACATCGATTTTTGCATTGAAAGTGGATTGTTGTATAGGATGGAAAAATCCACATTGAAAATGTGCCGCACATCTATTTCCATATAAATTGGCTGTCGTGGAGCTGAGCTTCCAGCGCTTTCGGGCGTTCAGCGCCGACCAACTTTGCCAATAATAAAGCACCATTAGTTCTGCATCATAAAATGAAACCGGGAATGAAAATAAGTATCTTTCTAATAGTAAGAGGAAGGGAATTTTGCTGGTTGCTTAGACCTAAGACTAAAGCCATGTGAGCCGCATAGTTTGCTTGAGGAGCCTGTGGCGCCGACTGAGGGTCCACGAGCGGTGTCTCAATCTAAAAGAGTGAGAAAAAAATCATAAGGATTAGACAGTCTTATATACGAGGTGCTCAGTTTGTGCGAATGAATGTCAAAGAGTAAAGAAACTTGTGCTACCGAGATTACGATCATTATTTCCTAATATTATACTGTATAGCTCTAGATTGTTTACGAATTTGTGCAAACTTTCATCTGACTCCGACATCCGACATCCGAAATCCAAAAATCGAAAACAATTCAATGGCGAAGCATTTAATGTGTAATAACACCGTTATTTTTATAAAAGCTGCATTTCTATTTATTCCTTTTAAGCATGTTTTACATGTTAATGTAGTTTCGAAAAATAAGTTCTCCCAGTTATAGATATGAAAATGTTCGACCAGCAAATACTTTATACCACGCCAAATATGTACACATATACGTAAGTGTCCTTGAAAAATACTAACACCCATTTGTATTGTCGAACACATAAGATTCATTTGTGTTACAGCCTAATGCAAAAGGATTTATTGCTACACCCATTCACCCTTTGAACAGGCATAAAAAAAGGAAAAAATATTTGGCAAGCATCATCAACATGGTAAAATATCCGACCCCATAAAATATACAAAGACACTCGCCTAATAGTTGATTATATTTGCTTACACTAATATGCATATTGTGTCGATTTGGGTCGATTGAAGGTCATGTTTATGTCCGTAGTTATAGTCATAATCGGAACCACATAAAGCTGTTGCCGATTTGCAGTCTATATGTTAGTTTGTTGTGGAGATAACAAGCTCGCTTATGCAACGATCAAAATACATTGTTCAATGAGAATTCGGTTGTTACTAAACAGTGCTGTCAATTTTATATTCTTGGATTATTGTCTTAAATTGTATATAACATAAAAGCTGTGCTATGATCAACATTAGTTATTTGTATTGACTCAGCTGCAGATCAACTCATATAGATATGCATTTGTCTGCCGTGGTCATTTTCGAAAGCATTTATTTTCTACCACACTTTTGGAATTCCTCATGGAAAATTGCGTCCCTGTAGAGACGTGCAACTGGCAAATGGTTCGCGCCGCCCATGTAACTGTTGTAATGCACGCACACTTCACAGAGATGGAACATGCCCTTTATGGCTTGTGATAGCAATGCGTATCATGTGGCTTGTGGTTGCAGTGACATCATCTTAATGGCTATGTGACACAGTGACTTAACATGTTTTTAAATACAATTAAGGGTTTACGGAATGTGGGAGTCTACATGGGTTTATTAAAGCATTATAATGATCAAACGGTAAGCACTGAAAGTACTCTATCTCCCATCACTGGAGGTGCATTAGAAGACAAAATAAACATACGTTTTAAATACATAATTCATTTGAACCTATATTTAGTACTTTTGAATTGAATTCTAAGTTAAAAATATTAAAAAGCAAAATAAATATGTCAACAACTATACTCCCTGTTCTTTTTTTAATTTTATAATTAATGTATTTATCTATCTATTGATATAATCAACGATCCTCAAATTATTATGTTCATATGCATAATTTACTTAACAAATTTCCATGGCCATGAAAAATGTATTTGTATATTTCCTATAAGTACGAACAATTAGAATTGCATTTTTGTCAATATTATCAAAATAAGCTGAATTTGACATCGTTGGTGATATGCTTTATCTGAATAAATCTCTGTTAATGGCTTTTTATTAGATGGTATATTTAGGGATTTTTTAGGTGTGAAAACTAATTGTAGGGACTAAAATAAAATATGAAATATAAAGTCATCTCAAATTGACTATATTCTGAGGTGGCAAATATGGTAGGATGGCTTTAAATAGGTACGAGGGTATAAAGCATGTGAAAATAAGCATCTCTTGATTCTTTTTTATGGTAAGTGCGTGCGTGTTTTTGTTTAGCGCATAAAAATATTGGTAGTATATGTTACACATACATACATATTTTTGTAAGCTCTCCCCATTCTGCCATATGAATTTATTGCGGAATTAATGCCATACATAAAATAAATACTCATTTTCTTGCACAAGTCTCCAGTCGGAGACTCTTTCTCTATTTGTACATAGTAAATGGTACACAAATACATACATGCGTACATACATATGTGCATACATATGTACGCATTAAGAACATGGCAAGGATAGGAGCAAAGTAATAAGCGTACAACTTTGCAATATCTTCAGTGTTCCTTTATTTGCAAACAAACCTCGCCACAACGAAATACAAATAAAATGCAAAAACACTGTTCGTGTGTGTGTGTGTGTGTGTGTGTGCATGTGCGTGTGTGTTTTTGCATACATGTTTGTCCAGGGCAGCGCAGCGCAAAGAGACAACATAACGTCAAATTATAATCGTTTTGCCTATTCCCTTTTGCACACTATGCTGCACGGTGGCCGCTCTGTTTGGGAGAACTGAATCTCTTTAGGCTCGTCGTCAGTGTGTTTACACATCACGGCCTTGACTCACACAGGGTTTAGGTGTGCATCAGACTGATTTAAAAAAGAAAACACAAAAAACGAAATGTAAGTAAAAGTGCTTCAGCCGAGACTGCTGGGCTGAAACATACCCTGTGTCTGCGATAGCTATTAGCTATCAAAACCAGGGACCGTAATCATTAAAATTTTTATTTTACATTTTAGCGAAAAATAGTCGATATAATTTTTCGCTAAAATATCGTATTCCAAAAACTTAAATTAACAACAATATTAAATTACTAAAATATATATAAAAATATAATGATTACGAAATAAATTGAATAAAAAATTATTTTTTTTATTTTTATGATGGTCTCTATACTTTATTTATAAATTTAAAAATTAATTATTGCTTTGAGGTCCAACTAAACTTATTAGGTGAAGGTCATCTTTTTATTTATTCTATCAAAATTTGAAATCAATTTTATGCCACGGGGTATAAAAACGTATTTAATTCCAAAGTTAACAAGTGTATAACCAAACATAGCCTTAGTACAGTTTTATGTTTTTCGATTGCAATGCAATTCTGACAATTTGTAAAAAAGATCAATTTCATGCAGTTCATAAGTTTTTCTACTTTATCTCAAGGCTTTTATCATTAAATATATGCCGCTACTTAATGATCGAACCTACATCCGTCTGTCTGTCTGTTACCTGCACTGCTACTAAGGGATTATACCCTTGTATTCTATAAGTAGACATGAATTTTACACACGCGGAATGCCTCAGCTTCTGGCTAAAAGATAATCACATCTGAATGTGGTTTCCGTGGTTGTGGCTTTTGAATAGGTTTCTGTTTCCGTCAGTTCCTTTCAGTTCAGTGGATCTCACTGGCTTCTGTACATTAACCGCAAGGTCTGGGGCTGGCCTCAGTTAGGAACTCATTTGGTCTGTGATCTTAACTTTGGTTCCGTTTATCCTATTTTTATTTCCAGCGAATGAATGCGAGAATAAATTTACCAATTCAAATTGCATCAATTCACACGTTCACGTTCACACAAATTTTGCGTGGATTTTGGAATATGTATTTCCAGCTGACATCGGCAACATTCAAAAGGAAATTTGATTATTAAGGTTTATGTTTGTTTCCGAGTATAAATAATATATTTTGACTTCATTTATATCAATTATTCACGTTCAATGTTTCGAGTACAACAAAGCTATTCCAGCATGCGTTTTGAGGCAATCTAATGACAATAGAGCCAAGACAATACTTAATGACTCAAAGCGCTTCCGTTATATATAAATATGTATGTATATTATGAGGCCTACCACAGTTTTATTAATTTATATCGATTATTAGTGGAAGCTTGTTGCGTCGGCAGCATTAAATCAAATACTATATTGCAATTAATTATGTTGTTAAGTATTTAAGTAAGCCAAGTAAGCTTTGGTGTTCTCAGAAGGCGACAAAGGGAAACGCCTCGCTGCGAAGGAAGGGAAAAAGAGAGGGAGGAGATAAACGCAATAGAACTGCCTTAAAATTATGTAAATAATAAAAGTGCCGAAGGATTTTCGTCGTGGACTTCATAGCTGAGGATCTGCTAACGAGTCGACATCGTCGTCGTCGTCGTCGTCGCCGTTGTGGCTGCCACAAAACAAAAGCCAAATTGCAAATCCTCCAAAAAAAACAATTCACTGATGATAATCTTAGGCAGGCAATGAGCTCCAGTCACGCACCCGGAGCAACTCCCTGGCCCCCAGCTCAAAAAACTCCAGTCGTTCACCCCTCCCCCTTCACAATTTCCCATTTCCTTCACCACCAACCAACGACATCCTGCACCTCCCTCCCTCCACCATGGTCTGTTTTATGTTAACGAATTTATTTATTATTATTTAGTTTTTTTTCTTTTTGGTTTTTTTTTTGTTGGTCCTCGTCGCCGTCGTCGTGTTACGTTTTTATGGCGCCCCTGCCACTTGCAACGTTCCGCCTCTCCAACCTCCTCCTGTTTTCCTCCCCCTTTTTCTAGAATGCTGAAAATTAATTTTGTGTGTAGCATCCGAGAAAAAACCAAAAAAATATAAGCCGTAAAAGGCAACATGCGTTAAATAATGCGTATACGCCTTATCGGCCATTATATACATACTTACACACAACCTACAGACGGATGTACTTATGTGCTTATGTGTGTGTGTGGGTGTGTATATTTGCTCAGAAGGTGCGAGGGGTGGAGGGCTGCAACTCTTGCGCCTAGACTTTCGAATTGAATTTTGATTGCCACGTCCGCCCGCCAGGTTATTAAGCAACTTTCGATTGGAATGCGCACAAATTTCAGTGTTCATAACCGATCTGCAGCGCTCGTTATAACTCGTTTTACCTTTGCCAAGGAGCAGCGGCAGCAACATTAACAAATGTCTCCCTTTGGACGCTGCCGAGCTAATTACGCCAACTGTGTCAGGCAGGCAGCAGGCAGCAGCGACGATGTATCCATGCCGCGCACATTAGCTAATTATTAAAAATGCTCACAGACATTAAAAAGCACTTTCGCCTGGAACTCAAATGATAATCGCACAATTCTGCTTGCGTTACTAAACACTGCTTGCTGCCCGCCTCTCTCCCTCTCTCTCTCTCTTCTTCTCCATTCCTTCATTCTCACTCCACATCCTTGTGAAAAAACACTCCATTTCCCACTCCTGCATTCCCATGTTTATTTACACTTCTCAAGACTTCTCGGCTGTTGTTGTTTAGTTGTTTGTGGTCCTTTTTGTGGCTTATTACATTGGGTACACTTACAATACAAGAGTGTAATCATTCTGTACTAAGGACGAATCGCTTCGGCCTGGTAGAGTTTATTCTTGTACTTGAAAAGCATCAAGATCGTCTAAATGGTGTTAAAGAAGATTTAACCCTTAACCCTTTAAATATTTTAAAAATTAATTTCATCCTCGATTTTACTATGATTTAAAAAAAAATCGACAACAAAGCGAATTTGTTGATTGTCAACAAACACGAGAAGTCAATAACAAATACATATATAAATATTTTCTTTATTTATTATTTGACACTTCATACAATTCGGTGTCACTCTTTGTAGCAAACAGACGTGTTTTTTTTGTGCGCCCCGCATTTTTAGCTTTTTGTATCTAACACCGATGTTTAATGTTACTTCTTTTTTAAAGTAATTACTTTAATCGTTTGCTACATTGCGTCTCTATCCTGTGATAGTGCATGTTATTAGTGTCTTATCACGTAATAGTGAATTACATTTGTTCTTATTTGAGCTCTGTTTATTTCTACATAAACTGAGTTCAAAGTTTGTTGTTGTTGTAAGCATTAGATTTTGCGTGTCTTCTCTTTGTGCTTTTCTTCCCGCTCGTAGTGTGACGGTTTCTCTCTCAACAACTCTGAGTTGACAGTATTCCGTTAGTGGCGTTCTCTGCTCTCACTGCTTGCTCTTTTGCTATTTTTGCTATTTTGTTGTTGTTAACATATTTCTGTTTTGAATCTGTACAGTGGGCATAGTTCCTACTATTTCAAAGTGAATTTTTTTTAATTATGTAAATTTTTAATTTGTTTTTTTTTTTTTATAATGGAAGGCAAAATTGTGTGTTTTCTGAGAAATTGCCAGAAGCAGATCATGGCTTCGCAACCCAGTATGGCCTGCTGGTTCTGTGATAACGTAGTACACGTAAAGTGTGTAGGTTATTCAGTGCTAGTTGCAGATGCCATTGCCAAGAGAACTGGGCTTAACTGGTGTTGTGAGTCATGTTGAGAAGTTGAGTGTGAAATGCGGATGTTTATGAGACAGACAAGAGTTGGTTTTAATAATCTGATTAGTGGCTTTCATAAGTTAAACGATCAGAGTAGTGCTTTGAATTCTCAGTTCAATAGTTTGAAACTTATGGCTGAGTCTCCAAAGCGAAAAAAATCAACTTTTTGTGACTTACAATTATCCAAATTTTTACCTCTACCATCGACTGACCCACCCACTACTCCGTTGGTTCCGCAGTTAATTTCGTTTGCTACCCCAATAGCAACAACCGCTGCGGAAAGCATTCCCATTAGGGAACCTGCTCCACAGACATTAGTTAACGCCGAAGTTGTGTCTGAATTGTCCACGGTTGTCACTAGAAGTAGAGGCAAACCGAACCCTAATAAAAAAATGTCTGACATCAGATGACGTAAAGGCTTTTATTATAGCCAAAATTAAAAATGCCAATCCAAAAGTGTTTCCACTTTTAAATTTAAATTTGCTTATGATAGCAAATTGCATCTTTCAAGATCAATGTTGCACCTTCAATATTTGAAACCATATGCTCACCAAGTTTTTGGCCAGAGTATTTGGTGGTAAAAGAGTTCAAAGCTAAAGTTAAAAATCGGACTCCGATTACCAAATAAACCTGTACAGTCTCAATCTCAAACTTCTTCTTCTTCTTCATCTTCAAAAAACTAATTTCATCATTTCTTATAACCTATCAAAATGTACGTGGTTTGCGTAGTAAAATTAGTAAAGATGTACATAGTTGTGTTTTCAGAAACCTGGTTAAGTTCGGATATTTCTGATTCCGAACTCTTTCCGTCAAAGTACACTATTTACAGGCAAGATCGTTCTTCCCGAAGAGGGGGTTGTGTTCTATTTGCAGTAGACTCCAACTTCTCATCGGAGCCATTACATTATAATAATTGTAATAATATAGAGTTTTTATCTATAAAAGTAAATTTTCATGGTGTAAGTTTATTTCTTACTTGCTCATATATACCTCCGTCGTCCGATTTATCTGTATACCAGGATCACCTGGAAGCAATAAATTCTATTTTTGCCTTGTTATCCGACAAAGATCATATTGTTAATCTAGGAGACTTTAACCTTCCTGGAAAAGCTTGGTATCCTTGTGATAACTTCTGTTTTCTTATTCCATCGAACCGACATGACTTTATTGATGGTTTACTTGAATTATCTTTGGGTCAAATTAACAATATAAGAAATTATCTTTGCCGGCAATTAGATCTGTGCTTTGTCTCTGAACCTACCAGCGTAGTTCTATATTGCCGCCGTCAATTTGTTCTATAATAAATTAAATCTTTACTTTGATGCCAGTATTCCTTCTTATTTTCCGCATAGGTCTAATTAACCTCCTTGGTTTTGTAAGCAACTTTCTAACCTTAAGAACCTGAAGTTTACAAATAGTTTAAAATTTCAGGCTCTACCTTAACTTTTTCGTAATATATAATTGCTCGGTCTAATTTTATCGAGCTAAACGCTATGTGTTATAAAAATTACTTAGCTCGCTGTCGGGTTAGCTTCTCTCAAAACCCTAGAAAGTTTTTTAATTTTGTAAGCACTAAGCGTAAGTCTTCCTCTTATCCTCCTTGTCTATCATACAAAAATTCGAAAGCAAATTCAGGTCAGGCGATCGTTGATCTATTTGCTTCTTTTTTTCAAACTGCTTATTCTTCTTCTTCCTACTCTAACGCGCCCTATCCTTGTAGCCTGTCTCGGTCGAATTGTCCTCAATCTTCAGTCCATTAATTAGTGAGGAGTCTCTGATTCGATATCTTCAAATGGTTAAGCCGGTGTTTTCGCCCGGTCCGGATGGAGTTCCTGGCTGTGTACTTCGGTACGAAGCCGAGGCTTTATGCTTTATTATTTGATTTATCGCTTGAGTCATCGACTTTTCCCTCTTTATGGAAGGAGTCTTTCATTATTCCTCTCCATAAGAAGGGAAGTAAGTCTGACGCCAAAAACTATAGAGGGATATGTAAATTATCTGCTTTACCAAAAGTTTATGAGAAGATATTAACAAGTCATTTACAACATTTATGAAGTTCAATTATTTCCCCCTACCAGCATGGGTTTGTGAAACATAGATCCACTGTTACTAATCTTCTTGAGCTTTCTTCGTTCCGTAACCAGAGTTTCATTAAAAACGAACAAACTGACGTCATCTATACCGATTTTAGTAAAGCCTTTGACTCATTAAATCATTCTCTTTTGTTATATAAGCTTGACTTAAATGGATTTCCCAATAATTTGATTTGATGGATTTTAAGCTATCTCAGCCAAAGAACGCAAAAAGTTTCTTTTAATAATTTCCTTTCTAATACATTCCGAGTTACCTCTGGAGTTCCCGAAGGTAGCCATCTCGGTTCCTTACTTTTCACATTCTTCATAAATGATCTACCTACTGTTTTGACACAATCTCGCGTACTAATGTATGCAGATGATGTTAAAATATGCCTGCAGTACAGGGATTGGCCATGCCATATCAAGTTGCAGAGAGAACTTGACTCTTTCCAGTCATGGTGCAAAGTCAACTTGTTAAATTTAAACTGTTCTAAATGTGCTGCGATGTCCTTCTATAGAGTTAATCCACATTTGGCCTCTTACTTACTGAACGGTAACGATCTAAAAAGAATTACTGCTGTTGATGATCAAGGTATTCTCTTAGATCATAAACTTAAATTTTCAGACCACATTTCTAGAACGGTCAATAAAGCTATGTCTGTACTCGGTTTCATTAAGAGGTGGTCAAAGGAATTTGATGACCCTTATATTACTAAGATCTTTTATACTTCACTTGTTCGTCCGATTCTGGAATATGGTTCGTGCGTATGGTCTCCACAATATTCTGTGCACCAAGATCGCATTGAATCTGTTCAAAAACAGTTTCTCTTATTTGCTTTGCGTGGTTTGAACTGGAATGCTGAAGTGAGATTGCCGTCATATAGTAGTAGACTTATTTTAATTAACCTACCTTCTTTAGCTAACCGTAGAATAATGCTTGGCATTTTATTTATTTTTAATCTTATTAATGGCGATATTGATTCTTCAGAGTAAATATCGCGACTAACCTTTTGCGTTTCATCTAGACTAACCCGTGGTTACTTTCCGCTTGCTCTCCCCCTATGTAGATCTAATTTTGCATTGCATGACCCTTTTAAAGTTTAATGTTATAACTATAATATATTTTATCATGTATTTTTTTTAGCGCTAACACTGCTTTTAATCTTAAAACTTTACTACTAACCTATTTAACTAATAATTAGATTGAATTTAGCTTATAGTAATAAATTAAAATTTTTTCATTCCACCCGTTTCTTTTATATGTCCGATCCTGTTTTTCTATTTTATGCTATTTTTGCATGCCCGAATCTATCCTTTCCGAACGCGCATCGTGTCGTTCGTCCTGCGACAGCGCCTCTCGGTCGGTTGGGCGGGAGGAGGGTTTATTGGGATCCGCGCGTAACAAGCATTGGCTTGGTATCGCTTGGGCCACTTGCATGTGCATACAATGTACGTCAACGCCCAATAAAATTTTTTAATATATAAGAACCAATTTCTCCATACTTCATACGAAATTGCCAACAAAAAAGCGATCAGTTATTAAGTATTCAATAGAATTTATTGCAACGACAACTTATTACATGTAAATTGAATGTTACGGACAATTTTAACAAAATAATTTTATTGAAAACGCTATATTCATCACCTCCACAGAGTCTGTACAAAAATAAAATATTCTAAATTTCAAATTTATATCTACTATATGTTTATGCTCCCTTTTGGACAAAAACATTTATAAAACAGGAAGAAAGACGCATCTGCAACCCCATAAAGTACACACATATATATTATTCTTGATCAGAATCAAAAGCCGCGATGATTTAGTCATGTCCGTCTGTCAGTAAGAAACATTAATTTCCGATTTTAAGTCTTCAGCTCCCATGGTCTTTGGTATCGAACTGCTACCCATTCAGATCAGCAGATTGGATTGTATATTCATGAGCTTTTGTATACCCTGTTTCCATAAATCTGCATAAAAGTGTATATTGAATTTGGGAAAATTTCAAGATAATTATTTGAAAAACGTTAACAGATCTAAATTTATTTGTATTGAGAACAGTCGAAAATTGGGCGATGGAATTAGAGTCCTAGTTATTTCAGGATATTTTGAGGTCGACCACGATCGTCGTTAAAATGCTTTAATTATTTATTTACGCACCTAATCATCGCTATTCGTTGCTTCGTTTTCATGCTATTTAGATTGACAGCTATGGAATGTTGAAACTGAAAAATGTTTATTTTGATAACATGATATACGATAAGCAGTAAAAAAAACTTTGTTTGCTATATAAATTATGTGAACTTTCGACTATTTTTGGGTGAGCGCATAAACATTTCCATCATTTAAGAATTGTTCTTTGTATTATTTCTGCGTTTACTAGTCCAAAATGAATTGGAATTATAGCGGAATAACAACAATTATTTGTGCTGTTATATCTCGTTCATTTACTTTTGTTAGTCCATTACTTCTTAATTGTTTTAATTTAAAATCTGATAAATTGCAATTAATTTGTTGGGTAGACTTATATGCAAAATACGCGATGGTAATTAAATGTGAGCTCATCAGCAAAAGTATTGGTGCTGTGTGTTTTTTATGTTAAACAATAGCATTTTTCTGAGTTCATTATTAAAATGAGTCAAATAGATTCTAAATTCATTCTGATATCAGACATTTTTAAGGCGACAATTAATTAATGTTTACAACCATTTTAAAGGCCGTGATGCATTTCTGCAACATACTTCTTCAATAAAATTAATTTTCATTGTGCATTACGAAATTGTCAAACAAGTAACTATTTCATATGTATTATGCATTGCTTACACATCATTACGTCGAACATTCAACAGATGATAATTTTTTTCACAGTTTTGTGAATGTGGAAAACTCAACAAGTGCCAAAGTTTCTTATTAAAATAATAGATAAGAACAAATGGAAAAGTTTACTCAATTTTCATTCATAAGTTTAAAAAATTTTGTATTTAAGTAGTGGTAAAAATAATATTAACTTATTTGATTTTTTGTTGCATTAGAATTTGAGTAAATGAAAAAATTTGCTTAGTTGGAGATGCTCCCGTTTATTTTTAGAAAAACATCGTATTACCAAACAAAAATAAAATAAACCAAGGAAGAAAGCTACAGTCGATAGTGATCGACTGTGAGATACCCGCTACCCGTTATATGATAATGCAAAACGTTTATCCATGTTTTTAACAAATATACTGAATAATATATTTTGTGTGGTATATGTTATAATATAACGTTAAAAATAACCATGATATACCTCATATGGTCACCAAAACGAACAAATTATTGTATTATAATTAAACGATATATCAATTTATTTCTTGAATAACTTCTATATTTTCATCGGACACAACCAAATTTTACGAAATCATTTCGACAATAGATTCTATCATCAAGCTTACACACGTTAATCGTTGTTTCGATGTTGGGGGCGACAAAAATCTATAACAAACTTTACCTGCGTGCGTCAATAACACATTGAACTTTAGTTCTTGTAGAGAGATCTGAGATCTAGGTGTTCATACAGACAGACTGACAGACGGACTAGGGTCAAGAAGAATCGTATATATACTTTACATTTGTCTATCAAACAACAAAAGAAACAAGCGAGTCCGAGTTGCTGCCGAATAAAGGGTTAAGGATATTTACATATGTATGTATGTGTACATATAATATTATCTGATTTATGATTCTATTATTATTATTTTCCTGTGGCTGCTCGAGACCAGGAGCAATTAAAACTGACGCCACGGCCACTGGGTAATTAACAAGCGTAGCAAAAACAACACCAAAGTAAACAACAACAACAACAACAACAACAAAAGCAGTGGCAGCAGCAGCAGCAGCATTAGAAATGTAAATGTGTAAATTCTTAATAGGGTGAATTCTCAATGATGATGGCTCTCGAGCTTAGCGGTGCCCGGCGGGCAACGGGACATTCAGTTCAACGGTTCTACGGTCCGTTTAGCTGTTGGTGCCAGTGGTTACGTCATTTAAAGACACGCAACTCGGCAGAAAAAAACGAATGTTTTCATTATTATGATGTTTGTGTGTGTGTGTGTGTGTGTGTAGTTGTGTAAGTGTGTTGTGTTGCGTTGCTTGTTTGTTTGTTTGATTGTTTGACTGGCAGCGGCGCGTTAGACGTCAGCCAAGTACTCCACGTTGCTCTCACATCGCGTCCCATTCTTTGACGCACACGGGATTCATTCAATGAATTTGACATACATTGGCATCAACTATTATTCATTGTAGTTGCCTTTTTTTTACAATTTCTGCATTTTTTCAATTCAATTGAATCAGTTGCCAGCTGTCTGCGCCAGCCATTTTATGCTTGGTAATTTTGAACGCCTCGCAATAGGCAATGGTAATTTTATTTTGGTATACTTCTTCTTCTGCTTCGGTGCTGGCTGGCGCTGTAGTTCTTGTTGCTGCTGTTGTTGTCATTGGTTTTTTCTGGTGTAAGTTCTTGTCGTTTTTCAGCTTTTAACACGCATACAAATGCAGATAACACGCACACCATCGCAGCGCTTGATAGCTCACTGCTGCTGCTGCTGTTAGGGGTGAAAAGCTCAGTTCGCAACACGTCTTCGTCGCCTGCTGGCTGTAGTGTGGTGAATTGAGGCGAGTGGTGAGCTTGGTATGCTTTGACTGCGCTAGTGTGCGTTATATAAGTCCGTTATGAACCGCAAATCCGCTGTTCCACATGTGACACATGCAACGAGTCACAATCCATACTCACCACACGGACGACTTGACAGTCGTCTCTTCTTGCAGCCATTCATACAAACGCCTACTTCGACTCTTCGCAGTCGTCGTCGTGACACACACACAGAGCGGGAGCGAGAGGAAGAGCGAGAGAGAGACATCGCTCTGGTAGCACACCATTAAATGTTTTCTGGTTGCCTTCGCTCGTGGAACGTGGCAACGCTTTTAGTCGTTGATTTGACCGCCAAACAAACGCAACGTAACTCGCGCGTGCCTCGAAAACGTACAAAAACAACAAGAGCAGCAATCGCAGAAATCGCAGCAAACAACAAAACAAACCACGTCAACACCACACCAAATAATATTCAATACGAATAAATATTTTTTTAAATTTTTTTTTTGGAAAATTCCAACTTTTGCACAACAAATGCCTTAAACAAAAGCTGAGTAATCGCGTCAAAATTCCAAAGTAAGCCCCGAGTTGAGCATCACAAAGTGCAAAATATGTATTTTTTTTGTAATGAAATATGCCAAAAAATTCAAAAAAACACAATCAAAAATGAAAACGAACAGAAAAATGGGAAATTACAAGTGGAAGCAAAACTCACACAAAAATAAATATAATGAACCCATTCTGGCATTAGCATAACGACAATAACAACACAATGCTAATGCAAATAACAATAACAACACAGTTGAACAAAAGTGAGGCTAAGAGGCAAACGATAATGCAAAGCAGATGAAACAAAGGACAACCGAACATCAAGTGATTATAGTTGTGTTGCATACTTTTGTGCGCTGCCCTCGCTGACGACCCAAACACTTTCGAAATAAAAAAACAAATCTAATGTAATTTAAAAAATAAGGAGAGCAACTCGGATATTTAGACTAGTCTATATGTACAACGTGTACATAGCTGAAGAAAGGGGGAGCTGGTAGGTGGGTGGTGGGAGGGGGACGCTTACAAAACTTGACCCAAATTTACGTTTTGCGGTCCAGCAGTTGCCGCTTTGGAAATTGGCTCGAACGGGCTGCAGGTGGAACCTGCAATTCAGCTTGCATATCCAGTACACACACATAGACATTGAAAGACAGACACAGACAGACACACACACAGAGACAGGGAGACAACGTGCAAGGATTATGTAAACAAAAATAAGTTGATTCGCTCCCACGCAGCGTTCTCAGTGGCGGCAATAACAGTAGCAGCTGCTACAGCTACTGCTGCCTGTCAGTCTGTCACTCTGTCAGTCTGTCACTCTGTAAGTCAGTCATACTGATGAGATGCCTTTTCTTGTTTTTCTCCTCTCCTCTCCTCTCCTCTCCGCTGCCACCTGCTCTCTACCTCAATGGGTGCAATCACCCACACAAATGCCATGTAATCATAATAAATACAAGACGAAAAAAACGATACAAAAAATCCAACAACCAAATGGGACGGGACTTTTTTTTTGTAGAGGAATGTTTAGGCTCAGGGGGGAGTGAGGTACAGTTTGTGGGCTGTCCTAATGCAATTTAATCTGGAGCTGTTAACTGACAATAGTGTCCGTAAAGTACTTTTTAATTTACACCAATTACTTGGTAATTGGCGAATGTAACAAATCTTTTTGCGATAGCGCACAAAATCCAACACCATTTTTAATGTCACTGGCGCCGAGATAATTTTCCGCTGGCTAGCAGCTTAATGGCATTCCGGGAAAAACTCCAACCACCCATAAATGCGAGTTGACGACTTTATAGATACTCTGTACAATGTGTAAGCTGCATATTTTAGATTAAATTTGTTTTCAAGGAAGGAAATAAGGGCAATTTTGAAAATTTATCGAAATATAAGTATAATTTAACTGTTTTTATTCTAATATTGTTGGAAAGACCTGAAGTGTTTTTGTTTAAAACTAATACAAAATCTAAATGGCATATTTTTAATTTTAATGACAATATCTCTCGTGACAATTTTACCAAATCTCAACAACTAATGCGCTAAATGATTAGGGTTTGGCAAAAACGTGTATCTTATTCATAAGCATTGTTTATTGATAAAATTTACACATTTCTAATAATTAGTCATCGATAATTTGTATTAAAAATATGTTTTGCTGTTGGTTTATGTTTAATTAAAGTAAAAACCGAGTAAAAGACTAAAATATTTTCGAGTATTGTATTTATGAGTATTTATTTTTGAAATTTGATTTGTCACATGGCACAAAGAATGTTTAAGTCAAGCAGTTTATTTATTGTATTTTACAGTAAAAAGCAGAAAGAAAAGTTGACAAAGTAATAATATGAGTATCTTATACGACAAAGATTATCCAAAAGGAACAATAAAAATATGTGATTAACTGCGAGATACCCTTTACTTTACCACATGGGAAATTATTTTAACTCATCACTTTCTATTTAAAACATTGTTGAGAGTTGTCATGTCGATGCATGTTTTGATCTATTTATCGTATACTTTCATCAGAATTATGATAAACGTAAAAGTTGTTGTTCTCCTTGTTAGTAATACAAACGAAAGTAAATAATAATCGAATATTTATGATACTAGCATATGTATAACATATATAAATATTTGTGGCCAAAGAGAATTTTATTGTCAAGCATTGTTAAATGAAGTGTTTTGACTTGTTCGTATTAAATCAGAACAGATCCAGATGAATTATACATATGTACATGTTAAAGAGACGATAAAGGCACAGACTTGCCAGAAGTGAAATCATTTATTTAAAGTTCTTCTTGTAAACAAGAAAGTTAAGAAAAGCTGTAGATGTAGCTTAACCGACTTAACAAACACTTCAATCCTTAAGTCCAAGCAAAGTGTGAGTAGTGGTTTAATGACTGTTTTCAGAAGGACACGTTATCCAGATAAAGCTTATACTATATGGTTGATTGAAGTTCGCAGCTGAAATACTGCTTAAGCTACTTCTGTTCATTTGAGTTTGTTTGCTTGTCTGCTCCAAAGTTTTGATATATGTATGTGAGTTCACTTGTAATATATGCTATACAAATATGCCATATATTATTTGAGCACAACTGGTATTTTTTGGTCATGCTTACCCGATTATTGCTTATACACCATACAATAAATTTATATTCTTACATTTTCAAATGCCAGAAGTAATTTCAAATGTGTGTGAAGCATAAATAAATAATTCAAAACTCATAAGTGCTGTTAGTTGGTCGAAATGTTTAGAGTTGTCATGCTACTGCACACAAACAATATTGCCACAGAACTCGGTGGATTTTTTTTTTCTCGTAACAAGATTTCGTTGCCGTATATTCGCATGTAGCAGGCGTATCAACGCTGTCAGCAGTTGAATAAAAATAAAATATTTAATGTGGCAAGTACTCGCATTCGCATTCACATTCACATTCGCTTTCGCATTCGCATTCGTTGTCAGATTCAGATTCATATTTGTGTATTTGTTTTTTACGACTGAGCTGCCATTCGATTGCTGCAGAAAATATAATTTACAAACCATTTGAATCGAATAACTCTCTTGATGGCGACAACGTCATTGCGACAAAGTTGCCAGTATCTAAAATTTGCTCACAAGTGTACTAGATAGCTACATGTGCATATGTGTGGTGTGTGTGTGTGTGTGTGTGTGTGGATCTGTGCGCAGCCAAGAAATTAAAATATGGAAAAGAAAATATGTAGCATACTTTCAGGCTGCGTCTTTTTTAGAGGCAGTTGCCGCCGTGAACCGAAAGCAAAGTAAAAGATGAACACAAAAATGCAGCAATAAAACTGCAATGCCTCGCAGCAACAACAAAAGTTATGCACACACACACACGCAGAGCGACATTCATTCAGATAAAAAGAGTCGAGTAATACCTATGAAGAGGGATGCTGAGGAGACAAGAGACCTGAGAGCAGAGCCCTGGATTGTTGGGGAAGGGCGAGAGCACAGTCAGCGGTAGGTAGGGGAAGACTGAAAGCAGAGGCGGCTATATTGCTGTCTCAGTCTGGCACTGCATTAGTAGCCTGCTGTGAACGAAATAAACGTAAAAATATTTTTTAGTGTGAACAATTCCGCAAAAGCGAGAAGCGAAAACTGAAACACTGAGAGAACTTTTCGCATAGCATTCCACACGAACGCACACAGACACACGCAGGCACGCACGCACACACACACGCGCACGGGGGCACCTGACACAGAGATAACGGACAGTCACGCACACACACAGACACCCCCTGTACACACCTATAGATGAGCCGTGTTTAGTTACGAAATGCCAATACATTGTTTAGACTATGCCAGAAGAAACCCGCAAGAGGGCGTGTATGAGTATATTTATGAGTATGTGCATTTATGTGAATGCGTGCGCGAGTTTTAGTACAAAAGTATTGGTTGCTTGTCAGTTTTGTAAACAAACAGCAGCGAAAAGACAATAAAAATACCATAATATCCTTGGAATGCAATTTCAACCAATCATATTTGCAAAACCATTATTATTGCGCAAACAACTGAATTGTGTCTGCCATTAATTACACGCTCTACTTTTATTAGTCCCCTATGAATTCCAAAAACTCACTTTTGCAACAAAATTTCCGACTCATTTTTCCTGTATTTAATCTCCAAAAAATGAAAATTAGGTATTCTACATTTTGTTGTAACTTTATCGATTAAATCAATTGTTTTTACTTGAACATTGTCAACCTGTCAGAATTATTTTGTGCGGAAATAACTGTTGATTAGGCCAGAATTGTATATATTTTATGGTGAACAACGTTTCACAATATTCCAACGGCAAGTGGGTCAAATGCGGGGTCAAAGTTGATGTGTGACGAATATAACAATGCTCTTGTTGTTGCCGTTGACACCACTATAAAGATATCTTGCGGGGGTTAGGTCCGAGAAGAGATCATCAGCAAAATGGTTCTTTGTTTCGTAAAAATAAACGTTGCATACTCTTGTGTGCTTGCACTTGAAGAGTCTCGACCGCATGAATTTGGCTGCCGGTCTGAACTTGACATATTTTCCTTCGCATGTTTCGCTTTTGTGGCAATTTTTCGTCCACACCTCGATGGAAGCGATGCGATGCGATGCGAAACGATGTAAAATGTTTGTTTGGAGCCTTGTTGTCTGCGTCTGAAATTAACAGCATATATTTCATTGCATTTTTATGCGCCTCATTGCGGGAGACATTGTGAATGTCGTCGTCGTCGTCATCGTCATCGCTACTCGTGTCTGTGTCCTGGGTAAACAAAGGCATCTTATTTTTATGCTATGCGCGTCAGCCGCAGATATAACAGAGACAGCAGCCATCTCGCCGCCACCGTCTCTGGGTTGCCACCCACATGAGCAGAGTTAAGTTTTTTAAGCGCTTTTGATAGCAGTTTGCCTCTCTGGCTATATCGCACCCTGTACTTCGAGGGTACGATGAGCTTATTACGTCCGTCATTAAGGGCGTAACAAGCTGCAGAACATGAAACAGAGACAACGGAATCTATAAAATATTTTCAATTTCTTGACCATACCACTGAAGATGTTTCATTTTAAAAATACATTGTATTTTAAATAAATTTCATATTTCAAAATCATTTTAATACACGATGAATTTTTGTTCACAGCTTAGTAACAGTCTCTAGTCGACCACACAGTATGGTATCGAAATAGTTTGTTGCTTTTACTGATTGCAAATTTCATGAAAAGCTCGAGTCCTAGATTTGACCTGAACAGTAAAAACAAGTAAGACAGCTACAGTCAAGTGGGCTCGACTTTTATTATTATATGGGTTTTCCTTTCCATTTGCTGCAAAACTTGCAGCTTACATTAGGTCAATTTTTGTTTACAAATATTAGCTTTTTTATTTCTTGGAGGTTTTTAAAAGCGTTTCCGTCTATAATATTATTCATAAATTGATTTTATAATTTATAAAAGTAATAAAAGCAAAATAAAAATAGTCCAGAGAGGAACTCGATCGGCTGCTGCTTGCTCAGCTGCAAGCCTTTTCATACCTATAAGGCCACAAAGACGCGATTCAAAATAACCCTTTTTTTATTTATAACTTCCATGTTTATCACTTGATTTGGCTTTTATATTTTATATGTGTGTCAAAAATCACTGATACAGCTGTAAAGAAACTGCATCGGCAATTCATCTTCAAAGAATTTTGCGTGTTTTCAAAAAGTCTCTGCGATCAAGGTGATCATACAGACGGACAAAAGGATGTGACTATATCGTCGCGGCTTTTGACGGTGATTAAGAATATATGTTATATACTTCATGGGGTCGGATGCCTCTTTCTGCCTGTTACATACATTATCTGTTTCTTCTACCCTATGGGTAGCGGGTATAAAAAGTGTGAGCTCTCTATCTCTACTAAGCGTCGCTCACAAAGGAGCATATTTGTGTGTTTGTGTGTGTTTGTGTGTGTTTGTGCTCTTATATTCATTATTATTCGTTGCTTTTGTCGTTGGCGTTGTCTTTGTCGTTGTCGTTGGCAGCTACGATGGGGCCAGACACTTGATTTGAAAATAATGCCTGCCAGGACCAAACAACTATGTACTTATCTAAAGTTGCCAGAGTCATCAAAATGTCTCGTTTCGGCCTTCAATTTGTATAACATGCAAATTGCACTACTGCTGAGCAACGCACTAATACCTCATATTATCTTCACATATATTCCAAATGAGCAACAATTGATAAACCTCGTGTCTTCCCAGTTAAAATGACAATGTGGGTACAATAAATATTTGGACAGTTATTTTCTATACTTCTATAAATTAATAACAAAAATTCCAAATGAAGTGCTTATTATTTTCAATATATTAGACTAATCAAATTTTGCAGATTTCCTCTAATTTTTAATTAGCTACGAGTTAAGTTAGTCATACGCAAATTAACGAACAAAATATTTCACTAATTCCAAATAATAAGTAATCTTTTAGCAAAAATTACCGACCGCAAGAATTAGGAATGCAACTTAACAATGAAATTAAAAATAGTTTAATAAAGCTACAAAGCTACAAATATTGTCAAGTTGTCAAGAATCAGAAGTTTTTTACTTTCTATTGGCTCCAATCGGTTGAAAAATCTTGATCTAAGAATTATAAACGAGATGAAAATTAATTTTGAATTGTTGGAAAATATACGAACATTAAACGAAATATTCTTTGATGGCAATAGTGAAATTCTATAGATTCCAGTTAGAGTAGGCTAAGTTCATTAACTCAACTTGAAAAGCTCTCACCGAAAAGTTCATTTTTCCTGCTGAGCATAACAATATAGACTTGTGTAATATAAAGCAAATTCTGCAATATTTGTTGCCTCTTATAATGGCATGTGTAAAATAATAATAAAGCATATAAAAAATACCTTTAAAAAGTTGTATTCAAAAATAAATTAACTTGCGCAGCAAAAAAGTTTCGTACTAAAAAGCAATAGCAGTCAAGTGAAGCTCAAAGGTGAAGTTCCAGTAAACACAAAAACAACAACAACAAAAGCAACAGGAACAGCAGCAGCGATAACAACAAAACAGTAGAAGCTTCAACAAGAGCTAAAAGGGTACTTTAAGAACAACGACAACATGGGAAAAAAGAGCTCCAAATTGAAACAGGATACCATCGACCGTTTAACAACTGACACATATTGTGAGTACCAATCCATCATTTTGCTAATAATTTTTAAATATTTTTATTATATTCGATTTAAATTGTAAGCATATTATAGAGAGCCAACAAATAAAAATTATCAAAGCATGTTGCTCTGCAATACTTAGAATCTTCTATCGTTATCAATATATATTATTTAATCTTAAGCATCACCAATTGTGGTGGTTATTATTATAGAAATAAAACGATTGAATTCGTGCAGAGTGCATGCAAAATGTATTGCGTCGAATATGCTTGCTTCCGCCCATTTGAACATTTTGGTTTCGCCACGTTGAAGAGACCCTCATCACTTATTTTCGAAAATGAACGGGTCCAAAACGGAGTTGCCTCTGTTCATGAATGTGGGATTACATTGTAAATGAAGCTAAGCCGTTCGTGCGTTGTTAAAGAAACTCCATTAAATGGGATAAGCTACGTGCAGCTCTGGTCTGTTGTTGGTAGTAAAAAATGTATTTAGCAGAAAATTAATTGAGTGCTTAATGTCCTTCTGGATGAGATACTAAATTGCGAAACCTGCAAAATGGGTTCCAGTGACTGAAAAAATGCTGCAATGCAATATTCTGAGCCTAATTGCAAAAGAGACAATATTTGAGTACATTTCAAAGGTTCCAGTCTCAAGATATAAAGAACATCTCGTACAGAGATGTCTATTTAAGATGATCCGCAGGAAATATGTTATTAGAACTTGAATAGCCCTGAATTTCATTGCAATGACTTTGACATATTTATAAATATTTTAAATGCTTTAGTGTGAGCTTCTGCACTATAGTGTAGTGTATCTTCCCGTCAAGTATTTTGAACTAAATTGTTCTGGACTTTGCATTTTTATTTGCCTTTTCCATTAATATTTTTTATACATGCGCCTTAGAAGTGCACGACGCCAACTTTACGTCTTAAAACTTTCTTGACTAATTGCTTTTTAAAGTATTTTCGCCCTTTTTGCCCAGTTTGTGCCTTTTGCGGTAGAAACGTGGCCGAGGGAGAGGACGGCAGAGGGAAATATAAATAATTACGCCGCTGGGGGCTTTCTAAGCACCTGGTTCACAATGTTGGGCTGTGTGGATTGGAATTTGTGGGGAGTCTGCACCAAAGTGTTGACAGATTGCTGCCAAGTTGCCACTTCTTAATGTCCTGGTCCGAGCAATTTGTCTGTCGTCGGTCGTCGGTCGTCGGTTCCTTGGGTTGTTGATCGAGCTGGAGCACGAAAAGAGAGACGAGAAGGAAAGCACATTTTGTTGACATTAATTTTACGATTTGCCATGCAACTCAATAATCCACCTGATGTGCCTGTCCCCATATAATTGAATGCAAATGAGTGTATTCATCTTCTCAGCTAGAATGCGTTCATTTATTTGATGTTTGCTCTGATGGCCTGACTTGGGCATATTTTTGGGGGTGCTTTTATCCCTTTAACGGCCTGCCATTTTCGCCCACTAGTTCGTAAATCATCACCAGTCTACGTCGATTCTTCAAAGTTCATAACACCAGAAAGGGGAAGCGAGAAAATAGGCAGAGATAAAAAGAGAGATAGAGATGTATGTATACAATATTAACAGAAATAACTACTATCAAAAGAAAAAGAATTGCAGCGGAAATAACTATAATAATACAAAAGAATAAGTTACTTATATTTGTTGTTTACTTATATTAGTAATAATAGTAAACGTAATTCTCTTGTTGTAGTGTTTATATAAATATATTATTAAATGGATATTTATACAAAACAAACTGCATATCTGCTACCAAACATTTCAGTAATATCAAGTAAATTATATAATTAACAGATTAAATCGGTTTTAAGTTTCCAAAATAATCCAAGTAGAGTTGCAAGTTATTTTTAAAAGACTATAAAGTTGTGCATTTAATTCTGACAAATATGTAGTTGTCAATTGCTCGAAAATGAAATTGTTGATTTCAATACGTTTTTGGGACCGAGCCAATTGATGAAAAAGGTAAAGTATCGAGGGACATGTTGTATAGCTTTCTTGTTCCACGAATCCATTTGAATATTTTGTCTGTCCCAATGGCATATATGCAACAGTAAATTAATTTTGCTTACGAATGGTAACCTTTTGTCACTTTGCCATTTGGAGAGGGTCAGGAGGGCAACCCAATTTCGATCAGGGCGGCTATTGATGGGTCATCCAATGGCCCATGGGTAAAAAAATCAATAAATAAAAGAAATGTTTGAATTTGTAACTTCTGTGTTCTATACAAGTGACAGAGGAGACAGACCGTTTCAGCCCATAGGTATGTTGCTTCAGGTCTTGTTTGTCCGTTGATTTACTAAATTTCATTAATTTTAAAATTCGACATGCGTTAGCAGAAATTCCAAAATTGACACGAACACTCTTGATACGCTCTCTTAAATGAAATGACTAGCTTAAATATGAATAGAATTTGAAATAGTCTTTTTATGTTCTATGTTAATTGAGATACACAATGTGACTATTTTACGGGGTCCACATCGACCAATTGAACATTATTACCATGGTGCATGAAATGCCTAAGCGCTTTTAACCATCATTTGTTTATATATGTATGTCCAACTAAAAACCGTTCAATGAACATGCCGCAACCCAATTAACTCAGTCAACAAAGTTCGGCCACGTTGCAAATAGGCCACGTAAAAATGTACTTAATATTTTATAATCCGTCTAGCAGACCAAAATTCTCGTACATTATGAATGTTTTTTGAAGCACATACAAATATATGTATGTGAGCGTTATTTTTTGGGCTCACATTCGGCTAGAAATTTCTATGAGTAAGAAAAATATAAATGGAATATACAGCGTTTTGGTAATAAATGTACAAGTTATGACCAAACTTGTGCTATCGTGATTGGGGTAGCTTTTTATACCCAGTTTCCCTTGGAAATGGGGAAAAAGGGTATTATGGTTATGTGTAAATGTCAAACGTATGTAACAGGCAGACGAAGACATCTTCGACCGTATTATAAATTCTTGATCAACATTATCTCACCAACTGTCTTTCTGTCGTCTGTCTGTCCGTGTAAGCGCGTAGATCTCAGAAACTATAACAGCTGCAGTTGCTACACAGATCAAGTTTATTTTAAGTACGAAAATGAGGAAATAGTCACATTTTATTTATGTAAATTGCGTATAACTTGAGAACTTGTTGGTGTAATGATGTTGAACTTCCTCTATACTCTTAAAATACCCTGTAATTTGGGTAAAAAATCGGATCAGCAGAAAAAATGAGAGTGTATGTTTGTGCATAATTATGATTACAAACTTAACAGTGTATTACATAGTGGGCACAAGAGCGTTCTTGTCTTCATACCTGGTACCCATAGGGTAGAAGGGTATTATAACCTAGTGCTAACAGAAAATGTATGTAACAGGGAGAAGATATTATTGATCAGTGTCATATGCAGAATGTGTTATGCATAATAATAACAATAAAAATTATTTCGTGAATTTGACCGTGATCGAATAAAAAATATTTAACTTATTCAAGAAACAACTTTTTAGTGCAAAATTCACATGCCGCTCGCGCTTTCTTTGTTTACTTGACAGTACGACCATTTAGGTATGCTATAGATTTTTTTTTTTTTAAATATTTACAAAAAATTAAATTTTAGTATATTTGTTGTTCAAATATTATCTAGAGTTTTATATTTTCTCGAAATGCGTAGCGGGTATCTTTCGGTCGAGCACTCTCGACTGAATTTGTGTTCTGTAGTCTTTGTTGCTTTTGCTCATTACTAATTAGTTTTCCTACACGAAGTTTGTCGGATAAATTTACGACGGCTTTGCTGTGTATAAATTGCAGTCTCTTAGTATTTACACTGAATTGTATTTTTAGATTACAGTATAATTTCCATAATTGGATGCTCTTCTTTTCCATACAAAAACGATTAAATTATCTGCAATGTGCAAGTAAAATAAATACATTTTTCGGTCTAATTTTAATTTAAACGTGTGTGCCCTTATTAATAGTTTTGCTAAGTCGATTGTTATTGTTGTGCGAACGAGCAATGCAAGTTAAAATATTTATATTTATGTATTTGAAGGTAAAATATTTATAACAATGGAACACACTTTTGCGATTGAATGTGTGTGGATTTTGGGCATTTGAATGTAGGTGGAATTATCAACCTTATGCTGTATTACAGTTTGAATTTAACATATATGGTAGCATTTTTATGGAAATATGTTAATGTCATATAGCGTTCCTCAACCAGAATACTCACTGATCTCAATACTTCAACATTAAATAAAGAAAAAATGTACAGGGTGTGGCTGGCGCATTGCATATTCCACTGTGAAATCCAGTCGAGTGTAGCTTTCTTACTTATTATTTTCAAACATGTGTACTTAGTGGAGTACGTGAAGATTACAATTTCCACTTCACAGTCAGAAGAAAATGTTTACATCCCAAATTTTCGACATTTCAAAAAAAGAAGTAAAAACAAGAGAAATAAATAAATGCTGGCTGGAAGGGGCAAAAGCCAACATCGAAATCGAATCGAAAAAGTTTCAAATGTTCTGCGCTCTGCACAGCAGACAAAATGCAATTAAAAGCGCGTTGTGAACACACACACACATACACATACACATACATTAAACTTATACCTACATACATACATATGTATGTATGTAACATACATTGTATTGAAAGTAGCGATTACACGAATGTTTCATGTTGTCCGCCAGCCAGCAGAACCGGAGAGAGTCCGCATGTTATACATGTGGGCCAAAAGCCCACAACTGCCACACACGTGGCCGTACATTGATATACAGGTGTATTTATACATATATGAATGCCTGTGTGTTGCAATCACATATGCAACAATTTTCACGGATTCGCATGGGGCGCAGTTCCATTCGAATGCCGGCGTTAACTGCCACAAATTCGATCAGCTTCGTCAACTGAAGAGTGTGCAACAAGATACATATACATATGTAGTATGTGTGTTCGATGAATTGGTCAAGCGTTGGAAATGCTGAAGCGAGACATAATAGCTTGAATAACCATCAATTAGCGGAGTTTAGCGACTATTTGGAGCATCGTCAAGTGAACGCAAAAGTCAAAAAATAATTTGTATCGCGCTGAAGTCACATTTAAAGCATATGCAATGTACATACATACTCGTAAAAATATTATTATCCAACTTAATTAATTATTTAATCATTTTTGAAATAATGTACACTTTTCCTATTTGTGAATTTGTTGTCACTATAAACTGAATGAATTTAATTGGAATCATTTTAAATGAAAGTTCTTATTTTAAAATAGCTTTCATTCAATTTTACAATTAGCTTGGTATTTGTTATACAATTCAATATTGAAATTCCAATTTCACTAATAATTCCAAAAAATTTAAAATATTATTTAGGAAAAAACTGTTTAATATCGAAGTATCGGATTTTGTTGGTTTTAGTTCATTAAAATATGTTTCATTCTAATATGTATAATAGACAAACACATTTTGAAAATGTAAATATGTCATCCTGTGCATCCGCTCTTTTTAAGAGGCTTCTTTTTAATTGTTTTTGCTTAGATTGGAAAAATGCATAAAAAAGGGCAATAAACGGCACTGAATGAGAATTTCATGGTGCAACATTTGTACATATTGTTCAGGTGCAAAGTATGCTTTGGGAAGTGTGCGGCAACAAGCTTTGCAATGGTAACAATTGTGTGAAATGGGGGCGGCAAAGTCGCCATCAACGAGGAGCAGTGACAGCCAGAACGAGGAACATGGAGGGGGGCAGGAAGACAGGCGGTCAGGTGGTCAGGCAGTCAGGCAGTCAGGAAGGCAGCAGTGGCAACAAGTCGTATGACCAATATGCGCTTTATTTACAATCCACACAACGCACACTGGGCCCAGTAAATGCAGTTGTATTTTTGCATGCTACTGCTACACGTAAATAATACAATGCAATTCAAACTGACACAAAAGCTGTTGGGGATAAACGTGGCCGAGTTGGCTCTGTGTTGGCTTACTCCCACGTTCCACGTTCCACTTGCCGCTTCCTGCTGCATGCTCGACTCTCTGACTGTCTGGCCATATAACACGCTATCGATTACCAATCAATTCAGCAGCGAGTATGACAATTATTGACTTTATTGAGATTGCGTTGGCCATGGGCAACAAATGGCATCTAAATGTGTTGTCAAAGGACTTTGGCCAAGCACTATGCAATACTAATTAAACTACAAATATAGAAATCTCATGATGGTTTGACAGCAGAGGACACAAAAACACAATGCTCTTGCTGGATGTTTGGATGCTGCTGCTCGCTGGATGGATGAACGATGGATCATTGTGCTTTAACCAATGAACTTTGCCGACTTCTGGGCTCCGAACGGCGTGAACACTAAATATCCTTAAAAGACTCTGATAATGCTTTCCCATGGGAGCATCAAGCTGTGGCCGGAGCTTACCACCAATCCAAATATATGTTACTTATTTTGCGTGAATTTATATTTTGTTTTCCCAACTTTGCTGCCCAAAGACACCCAATCATCCGTCCACCCAACCAAAGCCCAAGCCCGAACTCAAACCGAACCCAAGCCCCAAAAAACCATATTTGCCCATCTATCCGGACAACTTGTGGGCGGAACTTGTAACATGTGCGCCATTCTCACGCACATAACGGTCACAATGGAAGCAGCAGGCGTCGACCAGGGATCGGGAGACCCGTTGCTTAAACGTTTTGTAAACGACCATTTGGGCACGGCAATTGCAAACCATAACCACCAGTGTACCATGTGTGTGCGTGTGTGTGTGTGTGTGTGTGTGTGTGTGTGTACATACATAACCACAAATATACATATGTATGTACATACTATGTTATATTGTATGGAATGTAACGTCCAATATACCATGAATGCCATGAATGTGTGACCAAAGAGCACAGGCAGCATTACAGTTGAATGCAAAAAAAATACATTATTTTGCCAACTATAAGGCAAGAATAGACTAGTAATCTTATAGTACCCATATTCCATTTTGTTCACGCAATTTGCATTCTAGAAATCCTTCTTAGCATTTTGGAAAGTTGCAAAACACAATAGCATGAAAATAAACTCTATTACGAGTGGCAAATTATGGCAGCGCAGACAAAATTAGGTTCACTCTGTAAGATTTTAATTTCTCATTCATTGCAATTATGTTTTCTTGAATTTACGAACAATATGCATAATACGCTTGTCCACTAAACACATCCTTGATCTATGTATAAAGTTTCTGCTGCATTATAATTTTATAGATATGAAATTTAGCAAATGTCTTGAAACATATTTTATATTTCAAAATTTAATTTGGCTTAGTCTGCATAACACCAAAATACATATTTTTGTATTTACGAAAAAAAAGCAAATTAAGTTTGACATGACGACTTTGTCTTCAGTCTTGTTGATGAATATTTATTTCTATACGTAAATACGTATGGCTTTATTGCCAGCATCAAATATTGAATGCTATCGAATATTGAATTAAGTATGATCCAAATAATTATCATTTGAGCTGAGTTTAGTCGGTCAACTTGCTGATCAGTTTCCACATTAATTGGATATAATTAGTTATTGGTATACTCGTATTTGCAATTCGTCAAATCAAGTACGTATACAAATAATGTGGGACAGAAAATAAAAAAATTCACACACCTTTACTACTCCTTATGAAGTTGTCTTATATGAAAATTAGTTAAACATTTAAGTTAGGTTGTTATAAAGTCCTTTTTTGGGTCTTAATATTTTGCATGGTTAACAATTTGACGATACTTTGTAATGTTCATTAATTTAGCTGTATATATTCATTTTAATTCTTATTCGTTTCGGCTTCTCTGACGGTGACCGCTGAGACAATAGCTCGAATTTGTAGTCAACATCTTGATCGAATTTTCGTCTTGGTCTTGGTGTGAAATCGAGACACATTCCACTAAATGCGGCATTGTTCATCACCTCTGCTGTGCCATCGACACCTCCAGCCAGTGCCATCGACCCTCAACTCCTGTAGTCGCCACAAATTGCCCTCGGAGACAACCATCAGCTCTCTTCTTATTTCGTGTCCTGGCATCCTCGAGTCTTGGTTGGCCAGTGGCATCCACAACTCTTTCGCCGCGAGCAGCAAAACTTCGTGGCGTGGCGCAACTCTTGACGGTGTGCAACCAAGTTTAAATCGATATTTTGTTGGAGTGAGGCGATAATCTCCAGCTCGAGTCAAAGTTTGTCACGTTGTCATATTGAACTGTTCCAGATATGGTTATAGTTATTATTAATGTGTTAGCAGATAGGAACAACGTCGTCTTGGAGGCAATACTAAATTTATGCCACAGATAGAAAACCGTTTTGGTTTTGGCTGTGCTGGTAAAATGTCCATTGTTATGATCAGATTAGGTTCCAAGCAAACTAAGCAAAATGCTTATTAATTTTGAAGTTCAATTATTCACTTTATATATTTATTATTACTGATTTCGTTAATTTCAAGTCAACTATAACAAAAAGTAAATAACATTGATTCATGGATTATTCGGAGAAAAAATACACATTACTATTATTACTGATTTTATTTATTCAATACACATACATACATTTGTAAAAAATTAAACAAAAATATCACAACTTAATCAGGCATTTGTGAAATTAATTGGGAAAAATAAATATATCTAAATCTATTTCAAAACCAAAGAAAACTTGATTAATAAGCTAGAAATATCTGCATTATAAATATATATATTTTTGTTAGTGGTTCAGAATATGTTCAATTAACAATTGTTTTTTTTTTTTTCATTTATTTGCAGTTACGGAAAAAGAAATACGTCAATGGTATGTATAAAATATTGAAGTTATGATGCTAAATAATGCCTTCTAATTGGAAATCTATATATACATAAATCTTGCAAAATCACAAACAGGCACAAAGGATTTCTAAAAGACTGTCCGAATGGTTTACTCACAGAGCAAGTACGTAGCACCACACATACAAACACAAGCACACTTACACACCAGCACACACACACACACACACACACACACTGCCGTGCATTCTTATTATACAGTTAACTAGTTTAATCTTCCCAATATACGAGTATGAGCACTAATTTCAAGCAGCAGCAGCAACAACAAAAACAGTTGCTTCAAAATGTATACGCTCACCTACCCATCCCCATCCCCTTCCCCTCTACCCGCTCCTCCCCCCCGCTGATTCTCCGCAGAACAAAATAAATGGCACCCATATCCTGTATGACGACGGCGACGGCTGCTCTATTGGCTGCTGTTGACTGTTGTTGATAATGAAATTTATTAATGCGTGTTTTCTTGAAACGCAACTTGAGAAACACACACACACACACACACACACACACTCACGCATACACACACAGGCATACAGAAAACCTAGCACGCCCACAAACACCCTAATTATTTTTATCTTTCGCCAGGGTTTTATTAAAATCTACAAGCAATTCTTCCCACAAGGCGATCCTAGTAAATTTGCTTCACTCGTGTTTCGTGTTTTCGATGAGAACAATGTGAGTATTAAGGCCGCCAGCTCATGTCCTTGCCATGCCGCCATTTAGCCCACTCTCCACCATCCCCCCTCACGTCCCCGCATCCACTTGCTCACCAAACTGCCTCATTGACATTGATGAATTTGTTCGCAACTCGAGCGCAAAAATTAACGATTTCGACCAATTTGCCAAATTGTTGAATGGACTGGGATCGCTAAATATTTGGCTAACATCTTGTGTACATGTCAATACATGCATACACACGTACATATGTATGTATATGAATAGTACAATTAAATTCATTAGCCTTCAGACATGCCCATTAGTTTACTGACGACCGTTTGGGTTTGGGATATATGTATAATTAGTCATGAACAATTTAATTACACTTAATTTGATCCAATAATTTCTTGGCAGTAGAATTACAAAGTTATCAGATACGATATAAAATTCGTCCAGCGCTAAGATTAGATATTGTGCCACATCAATGAATAACCATATTAAACACAGTTAGCTTTAAGCATAGTCAGAGATTGCTTTGCGTTAATCGGCTTAATAATAATCTCTTTATTTAGGTAAACTGAAACTATTTCATATCAAATCTCGCATTAATTCTCTACTGGAAAATACCAATCATTTTTTCAAGATAATTATGAATTTTTATTTGTTTGAATATGGCATCAGGAAACAATGAAAATAAGTGACATTTCCATATTGAATATTTATAGGTCGGTGACTAGACTAAACTGAGTAATGGTTTGTATAGATTTTTGTTTGTATTTTTATTAGATTTTCAATATTTATTTGTCTCTAAATTGTTGTTCTTAAGGTGTATGCAATAAATGTACAATAAATCTTGTCGGTCTGTTCGCATTAAGCCCCAATTCCAAAGACTATATTATACGAATAAAAGCTAACAAAGGTGGTAAGGGTAATCAAATTGGTTATTCAACTTCTGTAAATCGAGAAAGCAAACAATTCACCTGTGCAATTTAAATGATTTATTTGATTGCCTTTAATTAAATTTAATCGATTCGATCGGCAATGACTTGTGTATTCACGCACTCGTCTTTTTTATGGGTAGCGTCTCGATGTTAACGAAGTTCGAGTATTGACTTTATTCTTCTTTCGGGGAATGTCAAAATAAATGTGTTTCCCAATTTACGGAAATTGAGACGATATTGATACTTCATTTGAGTGTATTGATGCTAAGAAAATGCGACCGAACTTTATAATTGTATGAAAGTCGGTAAGCTGGCAATCGAAATACGAGTTGACATAAATTATGTTATCTGGAGATGGCCGTGAAGGCTTATATTGAGTGTGCGAGAAACATTTCGAGGAAATTCAACAGAAAGTTATTATGCGTCTCATCCCAGAGAGCCGAGCAACCTCTCTGGGGACTCATAAAGTTGCGCTCATTTTATTATTTATGGTGGATGGATGGATGGATGGCTGTTTGGATGGCGGTGGAGATGATGGCACTGGTGGGACTGGTGATTGTGGCATCGGTGATTATAATGGCGCCCCCCCAAAACCTATTATATGGCTGAGTTTCTGCACTGATTTGCCTTGCTGTTGTTTTTCTTCTCCTTCTCCTTCTCCTTCTCTGTCTGTTGTTTTTGTTTTGTCTTTGTTTGTGCTATGACAGGATGGGTCAATCGAGTTCGAAGAGTTCATACGCGCCTTATCCGTCACATCGAAAGGAAACCTGGATGAGAAACTGCAATGTAAGTCATTTTGTCTCTGATAATTCTGCTCTATTTATACTGAATGAACTGAAAGACCAATCATTCCTATGCTGTCCACTTCATCTATTAATGGCTCTTCGCATGTTTCGCATATTCGCTAAATTTCAGGGGCCTTCCGCCTTTATGATGTCGACAATGATGGCTATATAACGCGTGAAGAAATGTACAACATTGTGGATGCAATCTACCAGATGGTGGTAAGTGAACACTTTGCTGATGCCAATCTCCCGTTGTCCCCTTGATTTTCAAATGGATATTGATTTTGTTTTGTTGGCACTGTTGGCACTGTTGAGCAATCTGCTGATTTTGATTTTGATTATCCGTTTAGGGTCAGCAACCGCAATCGGAAGATGAGAATACGCCGCAGAAGCGTGTGGATAAGATATTCGATCAAATGGATAAGAATCATGATGGAAAATTAACATTAGAAGAATTTCGTGAGGGTAGTAAAGCTGATCCACGTATAGTTCAGGCGTTAAGTTTAGGTGGTGGTTAAAACATATAGAAACGCGCAACAACTATTTATTGTAACAACAAAAGCAGCAACAATAACAACAACAACAACAACTATAACAACTAAACTGACAACACAACGTTAATAACAGAGTAAAACAAAATTTGAAAAGCCGCAGCTAAATGTTTTTTAAAGAAATAACATAAATACGCTTTTGGTTTTTGACTTACATTTTACACTCTGGTAAAAACAAAACAAAAACGCAAAACCGTTTAAGCAATCAGAAATCAGAATCGCCAACAACAAACGTTTCAAAATAAAAAATGCAGAAACTAAAACTAAAACTATAATAACGAGAACATTTAACCCCGATTTCGCGCGTCGATTAACTTTCAAAATGATAATAATTTTTTGATATATATGAATATGAAAATGAAAAAATGAAAGACAAAATTCAAATTTATTATATACATTAATTATATACATACATATGCGTACTAATGTGTAAGCATTCTTATACATACAAGACGTGGCTATAATTAAAATCGTCGCGTGGTCAGAGCGCAGTTCATAGCGGTATGAAGTGAAAGTAAGACAAACGAATTCAATAAATAAATAATTAACTAATTAATATAAAACTGCGAAAATTATTGGTAAATAGAAACATCAAAAACTATAACGAAAAATCAATGGCACATTTAAGCAAAGTAATCGAACAAAACGAAAAAAAAACAAAACGAAACAAAACGAATCATAAAAGTAAAAGAATTACAAATAACGAGTGCAGCCTTCGAAATATTTTTAAAAATTGATTATAAATACAAAAGAATATTAGAAAAAAAATTAAAAACAATTTAAAAGCAATACTTAAGCATTGTTGATATACGAAAGCAAAATAATATACCATACATACATACTTATATAGAAATAAACATATATGTACATATGTATATGTATGTATACAATACACCTTATATGGATTATATGCGCGACAACAACAACTACAACAGCAGCAGCCAAAACTACAATAATAAGCAGTAGCGGCAAACGTTATTAATAAATTATTCAAAAAACAGGCATTTATCAATGACAGTTGCAAAGCCGCGCAAAACTTAACGCAATATTTGTACTATAATTAGGCAAACACATACACACGCACACTCTTACACACACGTATACACATGCACACACAAACAGATTTTTCAATGCGCTAAACACAGCATTCCATAAAATGCGAGCGTCCATTCTAAATTTGTTTTCAATTTAAATTGTTTCTGTTTTGCGCAACTTTTACCGATAAGTGTACAACAATTTGACAATAGCCTAAAAAAAAAACAACAAGAAAAACACATTGTTTATTATTAAAAAAACGCATATAAACAACGCACCGCAACAACAAACAAAAAAAACATCAACAACTCTATAAAAAAGAAAAAATTTGAAGCTTATAAAAAAATAAGTTTACTGAGCTACAAAGAGAAACAACAATCACATTAACAATATAAGCAACATCAACAACAACAAGAACTACTACAACAACAACAAGAACAAGAACAACTACAACAACAACAACAACAACAACAACAACAACAAGAATTACCCAGCTCTCTGTACCTTTGTGAGAGAGTTAAAGCCCCGCACGAGAGCTCAAATCAAATCCATCATACGATTTAATTTCTATTCTATATGCGGTTCAGCTTTATTATTACATTAATTTACTAACCCAGATAATAATTTATTACAATCTATCTATATACATATAAATATGTATTTATATCTATAGATATATATATATGTATATATGTATATGCGTATATATATATATATATCTACATATATTTATAAAAGCCGTAGTACATATTTGCTAATTCGTAATTTGAACAGTAACACACAACAATTATGCCATACTTCACCTTATCATTACCTTCAAATGAATATAGTACGTTAAACTACTTACAAGTATGTACAGCGGAATGACTTTGCTGTGAGGCCCTTCACACAAGGCATATGCGCGTTTATGATAATGTACATATAATACTTACTTCTTAGTGAATTATACATGCTAAGCTAATTGGCAACTACTTTAGTACCACCTTATTATCTTATTCATACCATTCAAACCTTATGGACATGGCTCTTATTTGATTTCTAATTTTCAATTGTCTTCACTGTATTTTGTTTACTTTAATGCGTGGCCTTAAGTCAAATTGTCCAATTGCTTCGATTTTTAAATTTTATTGTCACCAGCATTGAATATATACGCTATTATTACATACTAGCACTTATACAAGTACATACTTACTATATACTTATATTATTACCTGCTTATTCTAACCTCTTTCCCTATATAGTAGTACTTAAATAGTTCTGGGTTCTTTTGTTCATACCATTTCTATTTATCTATTTTGCCTGCTTCCACGACAGTAGTTATATTCATAGATAAATATGGCGAGCTCATACACTCAAACAAAATTTGAACGAAATTTATTTAACTATTACACCAATCGAAATCGTGAAAATAATAAATTATAACCCCAGAAAGCCCCTAATTCTTTTCAAAGCGGAGAGATGTTATTATAAGCAAAATCAAACTACATAAATACATAAATAAAACATATGAGTATATGCCTATTCTGAACACCGAAATGCTTTTCGCTAAAATAAAAACTAAGGAATCCAATATACTATATAGTTGCATAATTGATGCAGATACAATTTGTCTGTTTGTCCGATTTCCCGACTATCTTAATATATATTTATATAAATCTGGCTTTCTATCTGACTATATGCAGCTCATCTCGTTGTCCGACAATTCGTGTCTCGAGTTTTGAATTTTCCTTTAAACATGAAAAACAAACGACAAAATTACGGTCAAGTAAATAACTTTCATCTATA
The DNA here is from genome assembly GCA_035047365.1 of Drosophila ustulata. Taxonomy (NCBI): domain Eukaryota; kingdom Metazoa; phylum Arthropoda; class Insecta; order Diptera; family Drosophilidae; genus Drosophila; species Drosophila ustulata. The sequence continues at coordinate 1,809,594 of JAWNPT010000095.1, forward strand.
CCCCAAAAAGCTGAGCAATCAAACCACAAACAAAAAAAAAAAACAAACAAAATAAAATAAATAATAAAAACTTATAACAAACATAGATTTACGCATATACGCATATAAATGCATATAGATATATACCAACACAAATATATTAAAATTTTATTGTAATAAGCACTACAATCTAAAGAAACTCAAACAACAACAAATATAAAAAGCAAAATAAACGCTTCTAGAAACCTCACTGAAATTCTTCGAAAACAAGAAAGAAAAAATATTATATTATGAGAAACTATAACATATAACTAAATAACATAAACAATATGAACACACATACACACACACAAAGAAACACACATTATTAACAAAATCGAAAAACAAAACTTAAATAAAAATAAATGACACCTTAATCAATAATTAAATAATTCGAAAGTGATATAGCTGACAAAAACAAATGTGTCTGTAGTTTAGTAACTAAACGTAACAAAAAGAAAATATGAAAATAAAAATATATCTGAAAAAAAATTTACTTCAATTATACTACACTTAATACAAGAAAACACAAAAACGCTGTAAATAACACTACAAAAAAAATCACTTACACACAGTCACACTCTCACTAACATACACAAAAACATACATACTATAAATGCAACTAAATAAATAACATGAACATGAGATACATACATACAAAATTAAACTGAGGCTAAGCCAAGGCCCCGCCCAGAACTAAGAGATAAGTTTGTTAACACCAAATATGACGGGTCTTAAGTAAACAGTAAGTAAGTAACTTGTTTTTTTGTCGCCATGCAGCTAAGAGAGTTGGCATCATGCGAGCCATTATGAAGTCAATTGTCATACGATTAATAAAACAAAAATATATAGTTTCCATAACAAAAATACGAAAAAAACAAAACAAAACAAAAAGCAAAAAAAAATAACAAAATAATAATATTAACAATAAAAATATAAAATATACTAAATATTATATGATTTGCAATGAATGGCATGGAAGTTAAGCTGTCGTGGGCAACACGAATGTCAAGTTAAACGTTTCACAAGCAATATTTTACATAAATTATACACATATATACGTGGAATACATAATAAATTATATAGTAACTTGACAATTGGTATAACAAATCAAATATTGTAATAATTATTTTATGTGCAATGTCTGAGCAACACAACATTTACATTAACACGTAAAATTTATAATTAATATACACATATTTATAATGAAAACAAAAAAAAAAAAAAACAAAGAAAAACAAAAATACCACACAACTTTAGTGATACTCATTAGCAAAATTTGAATCAGATTTCTTTGGAAAATAAACAAGGCAAACATTGAAAGAAGCGATTAAAAAATTCGAAATTTAATTCAAAATCGAAACAATAAAATAACGAAAACGTTTTCCCTTTTGGTTTGATTAATTTCTCTTTTTTATATAAATATATACTGTTATTTATTATTATGATGATGATTACAATGTATACACATACTTATATATATATATATATATACACATATATATATATATACTAACTTATAAACCATAAAGGCAAGAAACTGCGAATTCTTTTACCATATTTTTTTTAAGTAATAAAAAAAAGAAAACGAAGGGGAAAATTTATCTTGTTACTGTCAGAAATATTACTTACTTCAAATAAACATTTTAAAACGATATAGCCAATTGCTATCTGCTTTTTACCAGCTATTAACTTAATTACCTCCCCACAAACCATTTCAATTTCCCCACGACATCTGGAAAGTAAGTAAACCATTCCTCTATTGAAAAATGTGCAGGATATTCAAGTATGCGTGAAAAGCCCAATGCGAACACAACAGCTGTTCTACTCGCATTTTACTCGCTTTCAGAATACGAGGACTCCATTTGAGGATATTATGAGGACCTGACAGACTCATAGGTAAGTAGAAACAGGCTGCCCGACAGCAGTCGTCAGTCCATGTGGAATAGCGCAGCATTTTGCTTAATTGCCATAATGAGCTACAAAATTCATACGGACACAATGCGTACGAACGATATTTTAAATTACGTTTAGCACTGTCGTTAACATGGTAAAAGCACATCTTAAAAACTGGTGAGACCTCAAACACTAGTCACCAATGTCTAAGGATTAATTTAACAATGATACAATGAGAAGAATTTAATTATATCAATCACAGTGTTGTAGCCTCTGATAATCTATTGATGTGATTATTTTCTGTTCTATAGTACATATAATCGCTCTTATTGTGGGAACTAAAACTCTTAAGTGGCATTACACATGTCATGTCAACTGTCGGTGAGAGTGCAAGCTTAAAGTCCCAGAGGACATTCGACTCGTTCTACTTTGCTGCTTTTGGGATTGTAGTTTTACCATAAAATTGTATCAGCTCATTGACTTCTGACAATATATGTGGTCGTTTTGTGCCACAAAAGGAAATTAAAGGAAAAGCTGAACAGACGTCTTGTCAGCTATAGCCAGTGTTGATTTCATTTCATTCAAACCATTCACTTCACTTCATTCGACTCACTTAATTTTCTTATTTTTTTGTGCTGGACATGCTCTTGATTTGATTAAGTTTTGCATTCTGCACATTCCTTTGAGCTACGTACCCAAAAGGGTGGATGAATAAATACCATCTTGTGTATGTCTAACAAATAAAATGAACAGAGACGCATTTCCGACTCCATCAACTAAACAGTTACATATGTATGTATGTAAGGTCGGAATTAGTAGCAACAAGTCCCTTAAGAGGTCCCTAGCCCAGTTAACTTGTCAATGACTCTTTCTGAATAACTGGAAACTAGTGTGTAAGGGGCTGTATAAAGGCCAATACAATTTTCTCGTTGAGCTTTAAGAAGCTGTCATTTAATTTTACCTTATTTACATTTCAAATATTGCAGCCGGGAATAGAATTTCAAAAATCCCCGAAATTATGCAATATTTCTAACTATTATTCCTGCGAGCGCCGTCCGTATAAACACCTATTTTTACACTTTAAGAGTATACATGACAATATTACTCCCAATCTAGTATGTAGTAGATCAATAATATTTTTTTTTACTTTTGGAAGCTATCTTTTTATTTTGCTATTATTCCGAACAACTTGATATATTGCTACATACATACATAGAAGTGTTAACATTGTTCCATATTCCCGTGGTTCTTATCAAGAATAAAGATCAAAAATAAGAATTAATTCGGGCCTCCAATTTTGGTGCTTGCATTGAGTTAAATGATGGTCTAGTAAAGAATCAATTTTATATGACGAAAATCAATGGTCATCCCAAAAAATAATAGTATTGAATTATTATTTGTTTATAATAACAACGAAAATAAACAACATTTTAAAGTCGCATTGATATTTATTCAAAGGGAAATCTAGTAACATAGCTTCTCACCTGTTACTTCGAAAATCACATAACATGCAGGTCTTGAGAATTAAGTAATTCATGTTGTTTTTACTGGCTGTGGTAAAAGGAAAAGATTAATTTCCCGTAAAAGCCTGATTTCCGATAACAACAGGTAAGTCGCCGGAGTACCTAACTGATTATTGATTCATTCATGGACGCTTTTATGTGTGGAGCTTAAGAGTTATTGCCGTAATTTCATAATTTTGACGCTGATGGTAAGTGTGAAACCTTCATTCGAGTATACTCGACTCTTAAATACTGTGTATGTATTGGTATCAAAAGGTTTACTACGTTTGCAACAATTGAAAGTCTGTCTACCAAAGCACTGACGTGCAGGCCACAGTGGATCAATTTATTTAGTCGTTATTAGTTTCATTGTACAGCTCCGACTGGAACACAAAAAAGAGGCCGCTCGGCATATGATATCGGGCCAACTTGGCTTAGCTGTTTTAGAAAAGTCAGCGATTGAGCTGTCGCATGCAGTTAATACCAAAATGAGACAAGTGGCTGGATCCATTGGCACGTCCACACTTCCCCCATAATTCGAGGGCGCAAGTAATCAATTTTGGAACTGCGAACGTATGAGGCGCATTTAATGGGCAGCAACACCAATCGACGCACCTAAGCAGACCCGAATGCGGATGACGACTAATCGCCGCTCTGGCCAGCGTGAACGTGCCGTTGAGGGTAATGTTGACGTCGACGTCGACAGCAACAGCGATAGCGACAGCGAAGCGGCAGAATTGACGGGGCTTTGAATGCGGCAATAAACGGAACGCGTAAACGAAAATGCCGGGGAATTGAACATAGCAAATTATTGTTTATTTGTTTTAATTGAACTGATCGGACGAGTTGTAGGGTTGGGGATGGGAATGGGAATGCCAATGGAAATGAGCTAGAATGAGGTGCTTTCCAGGCGTTCCGGGAAAATACAATGCTGTAAAAGTGTTAATACGTATTTTGTTCATGGAGAGAAAATTTAAAATTCATGTACGCAAGCAAAAAAAATAATTATTTTGCATTGTGGCAACATTTATCTGTGTCGTTTATTTATTTATTGTTCGTTTTTGCACGCCGCGATGCTGGCAGAGCTAATTTTATAGATCAAAATACATAGAACAAAAGTATCAGAGCTATTTTTGTTTTTTTTTGGCAGCCTTTCATTATAAATAGTTGGACAGCCTAGATAAGCAAACGGCAGAATCGCTACTTTCTACTGCTGCCACACTGCCACACTGCCACAATGTATGATGCACGGTCAATTAGCGTGCCACAGCACAGCATGGCATTGCTTCTGATAGGATTATGTCTTTAGCAGTTTGCAGACTATGACACGATGTAGCAGGCAGCTTGAGAGGATGACTCAAATTGATAACGATGTCGTCTAGAAGCACACCCTTAGGTGGCATTATCCAAACGAGTGGTTTATTTTTAATTTTAATAATTCTTAAAGGTTCCCAAAACATTAAGTTCAGATTATCAACAAACAAAAGCTAAAATTATAATTACGAAAAAAGTGATTCAGAGGTAATCAAATCTATCTGGAGTAATATCAACTTATTGGTTCTTGCCACATTTGGCCCAAAAACAATAACTAGCATCAGAATCCTCAAATTAATTCCGTCCCATCAATATATCATTTGAGAAAATCAGGCAACTATTGCATAAATCACCCATGGAGCCACATATTTAACAAATGGCCCCAGATAAGAGGCAGACACACTGGGGTATTAACGTAAATAAAAAGATTTTAGCCGAACAGACAAATGTAATCCAAGCACATCATTCAACTTCGAGCCTGACGAATAATATTTGATATCATTGATGCATTCAAGCACCGAAAATACTACAGTTCAATATTTGGAAATAATATAAACTTTCTGCATGCAATTATTATTGTTCGTGTTTGTGGAAAGCAAATTAACAAGTTGGTTTTACTTATGATTTTAAAATACAAATACAAATATTTTTAAATACAAATTCTTATTGTAATTTCATTGTCTTTTAATAAAAAACACATTGTTCGATCACATTTTGAATGTTTTAAAATTGAAAACAATTTAACCCAGAAAATTTATATAGTCGTATGTATGTTACATATGTACATACAAATGTACAAATGATGTTACAGAGTAGAAGGCATTTATTGGCGGAAATATCAGTTGTATTACTGAAAATGCGCAAAAATGTCAGGAACTCAGGCATGAAGCGACAAGCGATAATTGCAACGATGACTAAGGCATAAATGTATAAAAACTGTCTCCGCTTTTGCGGTTTCCATTCTGATATATCTGATTGGTATAACTTTCGCTCGTCCCAATTTGGATTCGCGTTTCGCTTGATGTTAAATCGGATGAAAAAATCTTGCAGTACTCTTCCAAATATAAGCACTCGATTTGAAATCGAGAATCAATCCTATTTTGATATGTATAATCGTAATTTAATGTTATGCTAAATTAATTTGTTAAGCATAAAAGGTATCTTGTAGTCAAACCTCCCACTTTATAATATAGTTATTGTTTGCATACATCAGCGATGGGCGATTCACAGTTAGAATTATGGTATTTGCGTTATATTGAGGCAGCGAGACCACCCGGTTGCAGCTAATGATGCTGAGCTATAGACTGTATTTGGTTTCTCATGATTGGCTGGCTATGTTGTTGTTGGACTACGGCAATTAGTCATTGCAGGCAGTAACAACGAGCAAGTATTGTCGGCACCTGCACAAAAATGCAAAGTGAATTCCCCCAACCCTCGCAATTGGCTATTCCCCGATCTCCACTCCGCGCTCTCCACTCTCCACTCGCCACTCTTCACACTCAACTCTTCACTCCCCAATCGCCACTTCCCATTCCTAATACTCAATCCACAATTTCTTATTGTAGTTCCGCCTACGTCGGCGTCGCTTTTCGCTGTTGCTGCTGCGGCGGCGGCGGCGGCTGCGGCTGATGCTGTTGTTGTTGACGTCGCTGCTGCTGCGGCTGTTACTGTTGTTGTTGCTGCTGCTGCTGCTGCTGCTGCTGCTTTTGGCGGATGCTTTTGGCGGCTGCCACTGGGCGGATTTAGCGGATTGCGGGCCACTCGTTTGCCGTTTGCCATTCGCATAAGTTGCATGTTGGGCTCGCCTCTGCCTGCCTTTCGCTGTTATTTGCGTTGTTGTTTTCCTCATTGTTGTTTTATTTTCGGCTCGCGCGGTTGTGCATATTTTAAGTACACACATTTTTTTTCTCTTTTTTTGTTACTTTCTATTGTACTTTTTGCTGTTGTTCTTGCTGTTGTTGTGTTGTATTTTTTCATTAATTCCTTCCTTCGTTGTGTTTGTGGAACTCTCTTTGCCACGCTGTCGTGCAAAGCCCGTTCAGTTATTCCGTGTCCTATCGTGTCCTCTCTAATTAAATGTGCGCGCCAATGCGCTAAATGGTTTTGTCACTTTGTTAGGGCCACACTGTGTATCGGATAAAACACACGCCCTCTGCCCCGTGTATGTGTGTGCGCAATTATAATTACTTAAGTTTAATCAGTTATTATTGTTTCATGTTCAACTGTTCGGCCACAGCATTTTACAACAAAACAATAAACAAAACGGCAATCAACCATCCCGGCCAGCAGCAGTAGAGCAACTATTCTACCATCAACAATAAGAGTTGACCACACAACCACAGTTGTGCTGGTCAGTCTGTGGACGTGACTACAGCGCCACCCAGGTACGTTAATGCGGCATATAATATATACTACAAATATAAAATATATATGTACATATACATATGTGAATGTATATAGGGCACATGATATCATAATTAAAACGCCAGGGAAAGTGGCAAGCCGAGAATGACCTTTGAATAACTAAAAAGAACAGTATATATAGCTGGCTTGATTGGGAAATATGGAAATGGGCGTAATAAGCTTGTGTTACAGCCAGAATGCAAAGTTGGTAACAATTCACAGATCAAGTTTGCCCATTAGCATATTGTCACGCACCCTTTAGCCTTTGTAAATTGAGAAGTCGAATCACAGAATCATTTTAAAATCAAGTAAATACGCTCGACAACGCTGTGCCCTGTATTCGTTGCTCAGTAACCTAGGCACGAACTTAAATACTACAACAGTTTTGCCACAAGCTTTGAACTTCTTTGTAAAATTATTTCACCGAAATACTACAGATTTACACTACTAGAGCATCAAATGTAAAGTGTACATTAAAAGTTCTCGATTACCCAAAACCATAGATTAACTCGACAACAACCTTTTGAATTTGTACTTAACGGAATTGGGATATACACAAAAGCTATTGCAAAAACACATGCAAAAAATCACATGACGTATGATTAATTTTAAGTATGGGACACATTGTATTGGGTATATGCAGCATAAGGCATACATAATATCAATTCATGGGATGAAGGATTTTTACTCAAAAATAGAAGCATAGAATGAAATAGAAATACTTTCATGTAACAGATGAAAGCGAATACTACCAAAGTAAAAGACAGCAAACTTTAAGCATTCCAGAAAGAATTTAGCAAATATATTAAAAGTATACCAGACTCATGTATGTATTCGATTTAATGTGTTTATATATTTATGTTTAATTATGTGTGAAAAAATGTGCTAGGATATGTGTTAGGGCGAAGGGTGTTTCGTAGACATTTACTCTCGACTAAAGAAGCGTTCATGCGTTGCGTTTTTTCTTGGTGAAACGGACTTTTAATTGCCAAAAATGTGCTTAAATAAAATTAAAATCGTGTAAATACAAGATTTTTCAGATTTCAAATGAAGAAATGAACAGGCCATTATAAGCTTGAGGTCTGCGGAAAATTTAGTGGCTACTGCGAGAAAAATTATACAGATTCCAAAACAGAAACAGCGCGTTTCGAAATTGCGGGTGTAACGGAAAAAAGCGAATTATCGTGAATTTGTATATACAATAAAATTCACTTTAAATACTGCTCTGCTCATGAACAAAGCCACAGTGTAGATGTGATCTATAGAAATTATTTGTCCAAATTTGGGTAGAGTGAAAGTGCAAAACGGTTTTGTTTTGATGATTTTATTAACAAGGCCAATGAAGACCTTTAGTCAGATTGTATTATATATTTTTAAATGCAATAGGTATTAGTTGAGAGTGCAGAATAGCACTGTTTGCATTTTATTGATGATTTAGTAACAAGACCTTTAATCAAACGTTCTTTGGAAATCAATTTGGAATCTAAGGCTGCGGCTGAAGTCTTCTACGTCGATTGCGAGACACGGCAATCACCTCGGGCAACTGGCCCAGCACCAGAAAGTCGATGGCGAGTCTCCATTTGGGTGCTGACACCTCGAAGGCGAGCAGAAACCACGACAGCGAGATTATGAAGCGCACAAAGTAGAAGGCGTCGTGGATGAGCCAATCGGAAAGACCGGGACAATAATGATATATGAGGGTCGACCAGCTCCCTTGAGAAGTGCCCCGTGTGTGCAAGACCTGCTCGAAAATATTGAAAAATGGCTGCCACATAGAGAGCAGCACGTAGTCGACCAGAAACAGAACAACGAGCACCTCCAGCAACAGCAATAGCTTTCGCAGCACCAGCGAACATCGCTTGATCCATTGGGGACGATACTGTAGCAGGGTCAACAATAGACCGCTGCTAAAGAAGACTGCCGACCAGTTGAGAGGCTGCGGTTGGGTTACTTCTTCGGGCAGTCTGTCGGTATTTAAAATGCGTACCACATGCCATTGATTCCACTGCGTCATCAGGGCCAGCGTTAGCATCAACAGTGACTCATAGAAATCACGCACCAGTTCTGTGGCTTGTATCTGCATCCTGCGCATGCGAACTTGAGTCATAGTTCGATTGGTGTGATATGTCTTAATAATTTGGAATTGGAAAGTGAAATGAATGCTATTCAGATTTGAGTGGGTTGCAAGCGTGCAGAGTTCAATGTTTATCGAATGTTAATGTTCGAAATACAATCGACCTTAGCTTGACAACCTTTGCAAAGCTACGCTTAGTTTACCTACATACATAACAATCGTCTTTGACATGGGGCGAATTAGCATCAACGGTTAAAAGCACTCTTAGAATGCGAACATAGCTCTCATAAATTGATCGAAATTATACTAGTTGCATAATTAATAGTTTTAAATATAATTAAGACTGTTATGTTAAGCGGTACAACTTTTTATACCCACTACCTATTGGATGCCAACAGAAAATGTGTGTAAAAAGGAGACGTCCCGTTTAAGTATATGTATTCCTGATCAGCGTAAACTATATCCATGTCCGTCTGTCCGCCTGTCTGTATGCAAACCTAGATCTCAGTGACTATACGTAGATCAACTCGAAATCGAAATCAACTTCTTTAAGCTGTAGCCGTGATCTTTGAGTTTGAGTAACCCAAAAAAGGGGTAATTTTAATGCCATCTTTCTACCGCCAAATGTATCTTGCAGCTAAGGAAGCAACAGTGTTTTTAAAACTGTGTTTTAAACTGTGTTATTATAGTTGGAAAAACCTTTATAAACTGCTTGGTAATACAAAAATTTAAAACATAACAAAATGGACCCAAAGTAAGCTGCAAATTTCGAAATTACTAAAAAGTAACCCATACAAATGAGCATGCATTATTCTCATTTGAACGGATGACACACAGTTTTAGATCGTTCCCAAAAAAAATTACAGAAACCTGCTAAAATTACCCAAAAAGTGACAGAAAACATGACAAAAAAGTTTTAGTCGATCTTATGATGATAATTTATTCCTCATTACATTCTAATTGTCCGATTCGATCGGGCATGAGTCATCAAAAATAAAACCAAAAAAATCAAAAAATAATAAAAAAAAAATACCACAAGACTTTTTTGACAACCTAATATTATCAATGATTTTTTAATTTTCGTCCACATTAAGGAATAATAGGATTTGTTTGACTTAAACAATTTTAGATACTTTTCAGGTATCTCGTAGTTATGGCAACAGGAATCTTGCCGTCGGAGGCCAAGCCTAAAAAAAACAACTGGTTAAAGCAAAATCATTTTTAATTCTACTGTAAAATTTACTTATCTATTAGTTAAATTCGCATTCAGAGTTTTTACTTGCTAACGGTTCCGAAAATTAGTTTTAACCAAATTTACATGGCTAAATATGCGACCATGGCAATGACATAATAAAAATGGCAAATGTTGCAATTTCTGAAAAGGGTTATTTCCAGCGACATCTATGTAGGTTTTTACCTAATTCAAAAATTCTATAGCGCTATTCGTATTTGTCCATTCAGTAGCATAGATCATATTATACTTTGAAACAATAGAGTCTATAGTATCTGAGGGAATTTTGAAAAGCTTAAAGATATTGAGACTTATATTGCCTGGAAATCAAACTTAAAGAAAACTATTCTTCGAATGAAATCAACATCTTCGTCGCCTGTCCTTGAAAGGGTAATGTTAGTTACATTGTACACGCCTTTTGTGGTCTCACTATATGCTATAGTTTGTTTTGGTTCTGGTTTGGTGGTAGTTCTGTTTCGCTATCGAGTTTGGGTTTGGGTTTGGGTTCGGGTTCCCGTTCTATTAGTTTGCCTAGCTCTGGTCCTCTGGTCGTCTTCTTATTGTGTTTGGCAAATCGTTTGCTATAAAGCCAACTACATAATGTATCTGTAGGCGAAGACAGTGGGTTATTGGGGTTGGGATTGGGGCCCATAAAAATGCTAAACCAGCGCTATGCTGGCGTCGCAACGACGAAGACGAGGCAGTCACCCAACTCGTATGAAAGCTTCAATGAGTTCGCGTGTGTGTCGGAGTCTCTGTGTGTGAGTGTGTGTGTGTGTGTGAGAGTCTGAGCGGGAGGGCAGGCGAGAGGAAAGCTGGATAATGCGTGTTTTCCTTGATTGCATACTTCGATAGGAGGATATGAGGCGACTGCAAACATGCCGCTCAACATTCCATCTGCTTTTCTTTTCTGTTCTTTTCATTCTTATAATACCCTGCCTTCAAAGGAAATTCCATAAAAAGGGTATATAATCCAAGTAGGCTCAATATAAGAGAGTACACCTTATCCTCTATAATAAATCCAACATAATTAAATAGATCCAACGTAATTAATTGATTTACAAATTATAATTATTAAAATAACATACTGCTAATAAAAAATACAAGCTGAAGATCCGAGTTCTTCACACTTGTCCTTCAATGTCAAATAGGAGGGCATCAGAAAGTCGAGTACGCTTGATCTGACCAATTCATGCTTGTTTTTGCCTTTGCTTTTTTTTTTTTGATGAGATTATCGTGATTTTGCTCATTTGGTTTTTGTTCATTTCGGTTGGCCTTTGACCTGACTGCTTTGTCCTGTACTCGCACTTATCATCATTTGCCAAAGGCCAAGCAAAGAACTTATTGAGATTTCATGATTGTAATACACGAGCTTACAAGCTGCCCGACGCCTGTTGGCTGTCGACTGTTGTCGACTGTTGTTGGCTGTTGTTGATTGTTGTTGCCAGGGCTAATTGATTTCCAACTGCAAATTGTCGATGAGCTTTCGGCTAAGAGGTAACTCGGGGACATGCCAAAGTAACGAAACAAAAGCAACAACAACAACATCAAATAAGTGCAATAACAAAAACAAAAAATTTTAATTGTGCTCGGGCAAAGGCACACACAGTTGCCTTGTGCCATGCCTCCATCATTTGCTGAGGCCAAAGACAAATGAGCGAGCGCCCCGAGAAATATGAATGAGGTCAATAATTGTTTACACTACACTCAAATGCTGTTTACTTGCAGCTATCCAGCAAACGAACGTACAGTGGGTGCAGCAGGCCATTTGGGTATCACAATTTATTGTGTTGACTTTTTCATTAGAATAGCATCTTCAAATATCTAAAAGAAATGATTGTCTTAAGATTTGGCTTGGGTAGAATCAAAGATTAAAATATCCTACAAGTAATTAATTTTATTTTCGAGAAAATGCATTTTTTACAAAATGTTAGGTTTGTAATAGTCAAATTATAAGTATTTGAAGTCATGGAATTTTTATGCGTTAGAATACAGAATTATTATCTTATTTGTTTTGTGAATTTCAAGTAAAAATAAATATAAGTTTTCAGCTTGCTCATGCGAATATTTGAATATTCGGATATTTTTTAGAAAATACAAAGTTTTGCAATACTTCAATTAGTTAGTACAAAGTTCGTTATTCAGAATTACCAAAACTTGTAATGCTGTTTACTATTTTAGCACTTATCGAAATTGCCATCAAATATCCCATTTTGTCCACTGTAAAGAGGGGCAACAGAAGCAAAGGGCTGGGATGAAAACGGCAAGATGGCAGAAAGTCGACACGACGACTACGTAGACGTAGACGGTGAGTCGGGTGACCGGATGAAGACGGAATCGCATAAGTGAGTGAAGGGGAGGGAAGGAGTAGGGGACGGGTGTATGGATGCCGCTAGTAGACACCTTCCAGAGCTTGCTCAGATTTAGCCTACATCCCATGCCGTAACCCACATCAGTGTTTAGACCATTTGACTCCTATAGCCTCATGTTTTTCTCGCACTGGCGGCACATTATGCCCAGCATGTGTGTGCTTACTAATGCTACACATACAGACACACAGACATTCACATATTTATGCGCTACACGCACTCGTAGATGGGTATTTGTGAAAATTTGAACTCGTATATACTTAAGTATTTAACATTGATTACGTACACTGCTCCAATTTTAAATTGAAGAATATGCCATTATTGAGGCATTTTTAATAGAGCAACAAGCTGCATATTTTTTAAAATATAATTTTACCTGCGATTTGAAAATAAATTACTTAATTTATTTTAAATAGCCAACGATTAAGTCTCTCTTTGCTTCGTTAGCCAGCTTTGAGCTCCTTGGTGACGGACTTACAAATGAAACGATCTGCCAATTCGTGATTGGCAAAGGCATTTTTCCGGCAATGTCTCCTTGCTTTTGCTGAGTTGGCAATACGGTTGTGTTCATTAAGTGAGTCAGACATTGGTGGGATGAGGTTAATTTGGCAGCACACAAGAGTTACATCTCAAGTCGCACAGATTTTATAAACATTTCAGTGCAACATTTTTAAACTTGATCAAACTTTTTTGTACGTTCTTCTGGTCGAGTAATAAAACACGAGTTTCAGGTTTTCTTGTTTTGTTTATGATTTTCGAAAACTAACTGTTCAAATTTCATAAAATTTTATCTTTCTTGGCATGGGGCCGATTTTCAAAATTTCCATTCAATTTTCAGTATTTTTATATTGCTACAAGAATTTATAAAAAGCGTTATTTTCAAAAACGGAATCGACAATTTTTTATTATATTTTCTTGAGATATCGCAAAAAAGATAAATAAAATAATATATTTTAACACTGTATAGCATCTCAAGAACTTAATTGTATATAGTATAAGTGTATATTACAGGTAGTAAGCGTATAGTACATACTTGAGTTTTCAATTTGCAAACTGTAAAGTGGGTAAAGCAAGTAATTCATTATTAATCAAATCTTGCGGTTGTGCTGCGGCATCTTTGTTAAAGTGGTATTAAATAAGTAGCCTAATTATAGTCCCAACTGGCTAGTTTCAGTGGGTTATTATGATATTTAAAAGCCACGCGACGCATGTTAAATTCATATCATAAAATGGTTGGGCTGTGTGGATGCCCAACACCGCTGAGGTCACCGAGTGAAATTTGAGCAGTAAAAACAAGAACGCAAAATAAAAAGCAACCAGGTGAAAATAATAACAATGTATTAGAAAATCCAAAGAACTTGATATGTGCTTTGAATATAAAATGAAGTGAAAATTATAATAATTTTATTTGATCATTATTTTACAAAAAAACTAATACAATATTTGACTTATTTTAAGAGTGACAAATCAAATTATTTTGTATTAAAGACAAATTAAAAATATTATGAAAGCTTCGCAATTAAATCATGTTTAAATTCTATTTGAAAAACTAAAATCGATTTTAAAAAAATGAATGTTATACAAATGTCTAATAAAACAGGTGACCGTTTTACTTAAATATTTAGTTAATTTTATATGTAATGTAATAAGGTAAAGTGAATGAAAAATTACAAATAAAATTATATAGACTATATCTGCACGAAAGTTAAAGACGAATTGGCGCCAATATTATTATACATCATCCAAAAATATACTGATTGGCCAATGATTGAAATGAGTTCTGGAGCCTCACAAATATTATGAAGTTACACTTTGTTTTTCTGTTATTGCCGACTTTAAGCAAGATGGTATACCATGCAAACTTTGACCCAGAATTTGACCTATTTGTTGGGAGCCTCGCCTTGCATCGCCGATGAATTCAGCCCTCAAGCTGCTATTGTTTCGGGCATCGTGATTTTTAAATCGGGGTGTAGAATTTTATATGATTTTTTGAACTGAAGTTAGCTGAACGGATAAAGTTTCAAGAATTTGTGCTTGTTTCAAATGCCAAGTTAAAGTTCAATAAACTTTTTCAACTTGGACACTGAGTATAAACATTTTTTTGTCAGCCGCTCGAGCCAACGATTGTATATTTTATATATGTACATATGTGGGTATATTGCGGTTGTTGTTGTTCTTCATTCTGCATGGTTAAGAATAACAACCATCGAATTGCGGAGCTCATTTTTGCGCTCAAGGAAATGAGTGTTGCTGATTTGACGCATTTAGATTAGATGAGATTTCTCTGTGTTTATAGCTGCGGGCAGGCGCCAAAACTGCCGCCTATGGATGGACGAAAGCTTAAAGTTCCCGTCAACTCAACGAAAGCTTGTGGTGAAAAAACTGCGAAGAGAGTAACCAATTACTCGTACATGCGAGAGAGAGACTATGCAAAAAAGCTCGTTGAAAATGAAACGGGGTGGTTGGCAATCTGTTGTCTGGGTGCAACGGGATGAGCGGTCTCGGCTCGTCTCGTCTCGTCTCGCTCGCTCGTTCGCTCGCTTAGTCGCTTGCAGGCTCGCGTAGGAGTTAACGCTCATAATGTCAATTGGTTGTATTCTAAGTCTGTGTGCGAATTTTTATGCCGTTAGCCCGTTGAAGATTGGCAGAAAAAGGGTATAACGTATTTGTTGGACATATGTAACAAATATTATAAACCGTTCATTGTGAACAACTTAAGTAAAGAACATTTAAAATAAAGAGAGAAAATCTCAAATGCTCTGTAATTGCTGAGTGAAGGGTATCTCGTAGTCGACTAGAAAGCTCTTGCTTATCAAGCCAGTGCCTTTTCTTAGCATTCACATCCCAGACAAAAGAACACTCTCTCTTACACACACACACACGCACACACTCTCACATACACAGAGTAATAGCGCCCGCGTACATATTAATGCGATAATATTTCGCAAGCGCAGCATGGGCTAATGGTTTACATTTTCCTTTTTAGGTCAGGTAGGGAAGTTAAATTAATAAAAATGATAAGAGAAAATAACAAAATGCGAAATGTAATTAAAAATTTAAAAAATGTACTGTACATGTGGCACACGACTTGGAAATGCGAGAAGGATGTCGCAAATTAATATAACTCTTCATTAAATAAATTGATATTAATGAGCGACTACTGACTCAAAAACACCAAGTGACTTTTACACGAATTCATATCTGACACCCGGTGCGCAAAGCTATTCGACTATAATCTTCACTTCCCTTCGTTCTACATTCATATAAATAAATATATAATTATAACTTTAACATTATATATTACGATTCAATAGCTAAAATCTTAATGGTATTTGTCTTTATATATAATCACAAAATGTAGTCGAATTCAATTTTCAGTTAACGCATGGCATTCAATTTCAATGATATTAAATAAAATTTCGTCGTATATATTCGTTTCTGTAAACAAATTTATGAACATTGCTTGACATGCTTTATGTAACGATCCTTAGGTTAGATATTTAGTCTGAGTTCAAAAATTTACTCTTGATCTATCAAAAAATGTTTTGTGACGCCGCCTCTCTCTCATATTTAATTTTTTTTTACAAGGCTGGCGTCCTTTCAAATCTAAATTATTTTTAAATTTAAGGAAAAGGAGGCCAATCCAAATAGTACATATGTACATATACATTCTTATGCATAAAAACATGGTATTGGACTATTTGTTGAACAAAAATAATCTAATGAAATTCGTTGCTCATTAATATTTAAATAAATATAAATAAATTGGTTACAGAATGGAAATTTAAAAAAAAAAACAAGCTTCAGAAATTAATATGAATACAATAAAACAAAATTGTAATTGCTGTTATGGGATTTATTTTATCGTAGAATACATTTTTTTTATTATTTTGTAAGCTAGTGGAATAGAGGCTAAGTATTCGCAAATATTAAATCGAGGCTGCAACTATTCTACGGAATGTCATGAAACCACAGCATACTTTGGGGCTGAAAGGAATTTGGTCTCAGCATGGGAGTATAAGTGAGCTAATTTTACTTATCATACTTGAGAGGGGCTGGGCAAAACAATAGCACGTAAATTTATTTATTTAATGACCTTTCGCCAGCTTTCTTGGCTTTTGAAATATGTACGCTTATGTACGGTGTCAGCTGATTTAATTTACTGTTGCACATTTGATGTGGTGGCAGCTGACAAAATAAACAAATGGAGGCAAAGAAAGCCAAAGAAAAACTTAAGAGAAACGAAAAGAAGCGATTAATTAAACTATTCCTTCGATATATGTACATACACACATACATATATTGTTCTCGCTTACTACATGTACATATGTCCTTTTTTGTAGATGTATTTGTTCGTCGACTGAGATGGCGATGTCAAAGCCGAGCGCGATTACCATTGCCATTGCATTGGCATAGCAATTGCGATTGCGATTCCGATTGCGACATGGCTATGGCTATGGCTATGGCTATGACGATGGCGATGGCGATTGTGGCTGCTGTGCCCTGAGACGGCTGAGGCTTTTTCGGCAAATCGCTTGAAAGCTCGCTCCGGGAGCAAAGACCAACTCGCTTCTAAAGAGAATAACTTCACTCAGTGTGCGAGTGAGAATGTGAGTGTGAGTCTGTGTATGAGTGTGAGTGTGAGGAGCAAAAGATGGGAGTATGTGTGAGTGTTGAGCTTCCTCGTCGTTTGGCTCGTCCTCGGTCGGTGGTATCAACAAGGACATTCGACCTACTGTTGATTGCGCACTGAAGCTTTTCAGTTGATTTTCAGACCCTGCCAAGTACGGAACACGAGTGCTGCGATTGGTGGGGTCAAGAGCGAGCGTCTGAAAAGCATACAGCGTGTTTGTTTTTTTTTTTTGCCAGTTTCAATTCCAAAACATTCAAAAACATATCCAAAATACAAAAAGAATATAAATGCACATATTATTCTCAATTCTCCAATTGTAATTGTGTGTTTTGTGTGGCGTGTCAATCGTCCGGCTCGATTCCTTTTGGGAACACCGAAGGTATTTGGAAACAATTGTTATTGTCTCTTACTTTTTTTTATCGACATGTTATGCCACACAATACGTTTGTTGCTTTTCTTAGTTTTTTTGTTCGTGTGACATGTGCAAAAAATGTTGGTTAACCAAAGTCGAGTCGAGTGTATGAGCAAAATACAGGGTGGCCCATCTAGCGTTTGCTTTTTGAACTATCAATAATTTTGACATTGACATTTCGAATGCCATTGTCAATATGTCCGATATTTAGTAGAAGGTTTGCGGTTTACGAAATGGTTTAGTTTACGCTCGAAGAAAATTGGGAAATATTGAAAATTTTCTTCCAAAGTGGAGAGTCATCAACCGAAACTGCAAAAAAATGGCGGTCAAAAAATTGTGTTTTCTGATGAGGCCTACTTCCACCTCTGTGGTACTGTTAATAAGCAAAACTATGGCATTTGGGGTACAGACAATCCAAACGTCGTCTTGGAGAAGCCAATGCATCCGAAACGAGTGACTGTTTGGTGCGTTATGTGGTCGGTGGCATCATTGGGCCGTTTTTCTTTGAAAATGAGGAAGGTGCCGCCGTAACCGTTAATGGTATCCGCTATCGCGGCATCTTGGAAGACTTTTTCTTTCCCCGAATGGAGGAGGAAGACATAGACGACATATGGTTCCAGCAGGGCGGCGCTACGAGCCACACAGCTAACGTCACAATCGATCTTTTGCGCGGTACGTTCAAAAATTGCATAATCAGCCGAAACGGCGATGTCATATGGCCGCCTTGCAGCTGTGATTTGACTCCGTTGGACTATTTTTTGTGGGGTGCCGTCAAGGATAAGCGTTACGCCAACCACCCAGAGACGATTGACGATCTTAAGCACAAGATTGAAGTCGCCATCAGGACCATTGAGGGCCATACCGTCGAAAATGTGTGTAAAAATTGGGTCTACCGAATTAGCTACTGTAAAGCCAGCCGAGGCGGCCATATGAACAAATTGGTATTTCATACATAAACCGCAATGTTGAAACTATCCAATAAAAAAAAAAATTTTTGAAAAATATATACTCGTTGTTTTTTTATAGCGATTTTAAAACGCAAATTTTTCGTGGGCCACCCTGTATATGCAGACGTCGGTCGACGATGTCAGGCGAAAGTACGCGGCTGACTTATTGATAAAGCCACAACACACCCAGATAAATTTGCACCCTGCCACACACACAGACACACGCAGATAGATAGATATGCTGAGACAGACAGGCGGACGGACGGACGGACGGACGGACGGAGGGAAGACCGCACTGAAAAACGAGTCTGACAACTTAACGACTTACTTAGTCAAATAGAGAGGTACGACGACAAAAAATAACATTGCCAAAATATAACGAGTGGATGGAAAGAAAGAGTGACAGAGAGCGTATGAGAGAGAGAGAGAGAGAGAGAGCGAGAGAGGGGCGCGAGGAGTGGGGGAGGGGCTGCATACGTTGAGTAAAAAGGCAGCCTAATAGACTGTCGGACCAGGCAAAAAAGGGTAACACCCACACACATAGAACAAACACATGCATTCAACTGACAGCACACAGAAGACACTGTGTGTGTTTGTGCTTGTGCCTGTGCCTGAGTTAATATATTCCATTTTTGTTGTATTTTTCTCTTCTTGTTTTTCATACCCGAAAAGGTGTCCGAAAAATGCCGTAGAAGCTGTGCGGCCATTCCTGCTTTGGGGCCTTTTACACTTGACACTTTGTTGTTGTGCTTCGCCACCGTTGTATTTGCCCACAGCGTTAGTCACTGTTGTTGTTGTTGTCGCTCTTCCTCCTCTTCTTCGTGCTGTGGCTCTTGCTGTTGCTCTCGCTATTTGCTCTTGTTGCTGCGGCGGACGCTAAAGTTCGCGTGTCTTCCGAAATTGAATGAATATAATCAAATCAGAATGAAAGAGGTTATGCAAATTTTGTTAGCTCACGTGTGTGAGTGTGTGTGAGTGTGTGCGAGTGTGTGTGTGTGTGTGTGTGTGTGTGTGTGTGTGTGTGTGTTGGGGTCCAACTCTGTATCTTGCTACGTTTCTTTTCCTGATTCTGTTTCTCCCACTCTCTCGCTATCTCGCTCTCTCACCGCTCTTACCACTCCCACCCTCTCTCTTTCTGTCTCGTGCAAAACTTTCGGTGGAAAGTTGTTTGTTGCCAATGTTGTAGCTGGAGTTACAGTTGCTGTTCTTGTTGCTGGAATTTGCATAATTTACAACGCTAGGTAATAGCCAAGATACATGTGCTGAAATATTGTTGGCTTGTTAAGCAGGATTCGGTTTTTGTTGGCTTTGGAGCTTGCGATTTGGGTTTTTCGGGTTTTGGGTTTTCACTTTTGTCTATTGCGAGTTTCGAAATTTCACATTAAATGTTTGAACTTTGGCAGCTGGAACAAACTTCTCTTCAAGGACTTTGAAATAGTCACTGTGACTAGACTGAAATTTTGCATGTAGAACACATCCCACACGTAGGCATCGTTGCATCGTTTAAAATAATCACTAGGCCCAAAATATTAAGCATTTTCACTACATGAGCTAAATAACTGTCTACTACGGACTAAATGAACCACAACACCAAAGTCCACCTTGAGTTATTAAGTATACGAATTTTTGTCGTGTCACTTGATCACAATAAAATTAATGGCACAACTAAAAAAACCAAGAATGAATGTATTCGAATAAACATAAATATTTGTGGAAACGAACTCACACATAACGACGGCAGCGAAACACTCTAAAACAGAATCGTAAACAAAGCCAAATAAATTTTCACAATTTGGCACAAAACAAAAGCACAGAACGGAAACTCTTAAATCACGACTGCTTGACCATAAAAAACCCATTTGTATATGCCTCAGTTAAGGCTTCAGATTTAATTTTACTATATGTTGGTTAGATTCGATTATATAGAACACATTAGTACAATACCGGTAGAAGGACATAGGTATGAAGCATAGCTTAGATGCACAGTCAAATAAAATAGAAGACGATGTTGAAGAAGTTGGATAAACGGAAGTATAAACTAGTGTATCATTGAGCAAAAGATTATGATATTCTCCTTGCATACAGTAAATTCCCACTGAAAATCAATTGAAAGTCAAAAGCGCATTACTAAGGCCTGAATTATAGAAAAGATTTGTGGACCTTAACGTTTCTATAATAAGTATGCGCAATGTACGCAACAGGAAACAGGAAGTAGAAACATTTTTAAGACTTACTTTTTTATTTCAAAATGTTGACACGTGGTTTTCTGTACATAAAAAGCAAATGAATGTACGTCACTCATTAGATGATTTTTACACCCACTGCTTATTTTGAGTTAGCTCTCAATTCGACACTTTCTTTCTGCCATTCCATCTGATATACCCATTCTTTAATCCAGACAAATTTTCAATCAATTAGCCTTACCTTTTTCGTATTCTTTACACATTCGCGTAACATTTCCTGCCAATCTAAGATTGCCAGCTTCAGGGTCTGCTGTGTCGCCCTTCCTGATTCTGGCCTAGCCATCAACCACTTTTAATGTGGTATGGTCTGTACCCAAATATAAAAACGAAAAAAAAAAACAAAAACAGAAACAAATTGTCGTTAACACTCGTTGGGCAATGTGCTGCTGTTTCGTGTGTTGTTTTTTGCAATCGTATTCTACTTGTTCACAAGTCGCTAGGCAATTATTCAATTTAATGTCCGACGCCAACGGGCATTTTATGTAATTTTAAATGCACGTAACAGCAAAAGCTAAAATGCACTTATACCCGGAAATAACGTTATGTTTTGCAAAGTCCATTTCATTCTGAACCTTCCCCCACAAGGGGGTCTATCTGGATCCATCCAATCGACTTTCCGCAGCGTCCACCTGCAAATGGCTATGAAAGTAATATGACAATCTTCTCATTCATTTCGCTCAAGTTTGCCGACTGACAAACACAGCCTCCCATTGCCTTTGGCACAAACAGCTTCCGACGGCAATATGAAAGAGATGCTGGCGATGAGATGACGTTGTTCCAGACAATTTGTAGTAATACTGATATGTACATATATAGTAGCATAGAAATTTGGTGGGTCCGTTTCAATTCTGCAGCCTTTGTCGTTTTCGCTTACCAAACCGGTAATTGTCTTTGTCTACTATACGAATAAAAGTGAGCATTTAAATTGTGACAAGAACTTTCGAAATGAATCTCTTGCAAAAACTACAAAAATATGTAAGTTTTTATTTATTAACAAATCACTTCTAATGTGAAGATCGAATTAAGCGATTCATGTTTAGCTTTGTTTTGTACAGTGTATAGTATGTCATTAAAAATGTGGATTCATCCAATTTAGCTAATGTTTGCAACAGGTCAGTACCATCTATATAGTTTATATGAAAGTCTTTGTCTTAAATCACTCACCCACTGAATGAAATCCCAACGAGCTGCCCAAACGGTAAAAGCTAAGAGGATGTAATTCGCATACAATCCATCTATCTCATTCAATGTAAGAATTTGTTTAAATATATATTCTACAAAATAAAAATGTTCATGACACCAAAGTGCTTCGCGGTATAGGTACATATATATAATCCTCAACTGAATAAACTGCAGAGCCGATGAAGCTACATTTGTTTATTGCGAATTATGTTTGTTTGGCTCGAACCACATAATCATACATTTTTATAGATCGTATTATAAATACAATAGATAGATAGCTGCGAAGGTCGTGTGTTCATGAATTATGCATGAGCAACGCAGGATATCTTATAGTCGGGCACTCTTTGAATGTTGATGGTGTTGTTGTTGTTGTTGTGGCAAAAATTACAAGCCAACTTATTTTACGAGTAATTTAATTGAGGCGCCGTCAATGCCCCAGGCGGCAGTTAAATTTGGGCCTCATCCGTTGAGAATTGTTGTCGTCCTTCAGCGGATTGTTGCTGTTGTTGTGGTTGTTGTGGTTGTTGTTGTTGCTGCTGATGCGTCGAGTTTCGTGTAATGTGCGCACGTTGACAGTGCGCACCTGGAAATTTCATCAAAAGTTGCCTCCTGCGACATTTCTTGCCCTTATTTATACTATTCCTCTGGCATCCGGCATTCGACATCCGACATGGTCATCAAATTTGTCCGCAACTTGTAAAATGGCGAGCGTCCAATGCGACATGAAGAAATATGAAAGTGCCAGATGACGAAACAGAATCAAATAAAAATATACACAGCGAGCGAGTGTTTTTTTGTTATTGTTGTTGTATTTGTTTTTGTTTTTGTTTTCTGTTTACATGTTGGTCAATGAGGAGCTGCTATAACGCAAAACATATGGGTGACGTTACTTTTGTGATTGCGTCACACAACATTTGCTCAACTTGCCATTGTATGTTAGTGAGCACTGGATTGTTTTTTGACTTTAAATTAGATTATCCCTTCGTGGAAAAATAGGAGTATTGGAGTAGGGTGCAAGAAAGCGTGGCTGAAAATAATATTTATTAATTTCATGCCCCTAGTTGTTCTTTATATTTTATTTGGGTACGCGATCTGCATAACCAATTTCTGTGTTGATATGTATGTACATTTGAGTATGTAAGAAAAAACTTGACATGTAAATACTCGATTCATAAAATGAATTAGGCTTGGGTTTATTCGACTGCATATTTATATTATGATTTTTTAAAGTAGAGGCAGAATTGGTGTACATAATAAAAATTGCCTTCTGAATCATTTAAATCGATTAATGAGAAAATAAAAAGAATTTATCATGCAGCAGAATCGAGAATCGAACTCAACTGAAGCTTCAATTTGTTGCGCTCTCTAAAATAGATACAAATTTTAAATATCGTTGTTTTATTTTAAATGAAAATATGTAAATTATCGAAACACTTATTTCGTTACTATTAGAGGAGTAAATAATTGCGTATTTTGAATACTATTATATTCAAATTATATCTCCGAGACATGATTTTATCTTCGAAGCGAGTGTATTGTGTGAATTCGCGTTTCTTTATGATGCTATCGCTTGGACAAATAACCATCAATTGCAGTTGCAATCTTGGAAGCCACGTCGAGTTGATAGACAATACAAAAGCTGACGAAATAGCGCAACTTGACTGACTGACTGACTGACTGACTGACTGACTGAGTGAGTGAATGAATGAATGAATGAATGAGTGACTGGCGACAGCTCCTTTTGCCAACGTCTCGGCATTGTCCCTGGATGTTGTCGTCATGTTGCTGCTCACCTGAAAATGTGAGTGTGCCTGTGTGTGTGAGTGCTTCTTGTTGATAGAAGAAACACACAAAAAAGCATAGCTGTCATGCTTAAATATCAAAGTACATTTTGCTATTCATCAGCGGGTCTGTTGCCCGCAGCTGGCAACGGCAACGGCAACAGCAACGATGGTTGCTTGAAACGGTGATGGCTGCAAGGTGGTTCGTCGGTGGGTGGTGGTTGGTCTATATGTAGGATTCGAGTATCGCGTGTGTATTATGGGCATCGTGGTCTGCCATGACCGTGGCAGGTGCATGGGCTGTGGCTGCTGCATGATGGATGACATTGTGCCTTGAAATTGTGCCTGGCCCGCTGCTGATACACATATCTTTAATCTCCTGTCACTTATTCTTGCAGATTGAAACAAAGGCGATTTTGGATAAGGCACGCGCCTTCAAATACCTGTTAACGTTCGCTGCCCGTCGCTGACCCAAGTTCGCAAGTGATACGCCCCACATAAAAAACAAAACAAAAACAAAACACTAAAACACTAGCACACTTAAACATAGCCCATCGGCAACACAATGGGCAAGAAGAACTCCAAATTGAAGCAGGACACCATTGATCGCCTGACAACAGATACATACTGTGAGTACGAAAATAAATAAAAAAAGTCGCCCTTCCTCCCCCTTTTTCCCCTCCTAAATCAACTTCTTAGCGTTCCCGTCCTTTGCGTTCGGACTCAGTCGGACTCTTGCCTTGAACTCTATATGAAATATGGTGCAGCATTAAAGTATTTCATATTGGGAAATAAGTGCAACTGTCTATTTTTGCGCTGTTGGGTCCACAACTACTTGCCCGCAATTTATTATTATACCCTGTTCGCATTATTGCAATGCCAACAAAATGGGTGCCAAAGACTTTTTCAAAAGCAAATAAATGTAATTAACTGTTCTCAAATCAGCGTGAAATTCTTTTGAAATACTTCGGGTATTGATATACTCAAAAGCTTAGAATAAATGATAAAGTTTGGTCTATTTACTTTGTCAGTAGAGGGCTGTTTCGAAGCCTAAGAATCTATATTTTCTCGCTTGTCTGTCTGACCGTCTGGATCTGGATCTCAGCAGCTAGTAAAGACATATGTAGATCAAACTTTTTCTTATGTTCCTGATGGTCGCTATTCTACACGGGTTATTATTACAGAGCTGGAGAAGATGTGTATTTTCAAAATGAAGTACATATCTTCCCCATCTTATGGAACCTGTATTTTTATACCCCCTACCCATGGGGTAGAAGGGTATTATAACATAGTGGCAACAGAAAATGTATTTAACAGGCAGAAGGAGGCATCTCCGACCCCATAAAGTATATATATTCTTGATCTATGTCAACACCCGAGACGATAAAGCCATGTCCGTCTGTGTAAAGATGTCATTAAAACTACTCCTTTTTGCTTATAACTTCCAAGTTTTTCACCTGAATCGGCTCAAATTTTCAAGAAATGTCCGCTGTAGTCTATTTTTTAAGTGTGCTACAAAATCATACAACATCAACGGAAATAACCTTATCTGTCTGATTTTTGAAGGACGCAGAAAGCGTGGCTAAATTCTTTAACCAAATCTGCGAGCAAATAACACGAATTTAAAAAATAACCGTATCTTTAGCTCTTATAGTCTCCATGATCTAGGTGTTCATATGGACGGACAGACAGACAGACTTCCGCCTGTACATACTATTCTGTTGGCACTAAGTCAAAATACCCTTCTACCTAATGGGTAGCGGGTATGCACAAGTCCAATAAATTGTAAATATCCTTATTTCCCTGCTGGAATTTTCTTTTTGCTTTGCTGTTCTTCAATTCCAATTCAATGGCAGCCCAATAAAAGGTTTTCGTCATTACTCAAGGGTCATGGGTCAAAGTGGCTTCTTTATTGGCAATACCTTCAGTTGGAATCGTCTTTTCGCTGTGCACCCTTTTTCCCAGAGTTCGTGTATGAAGCTGCGAGTATAAAACTATGAGTCTGCATTTCCTTTGCATTTCAAATCAAATGATATTTACCCATTAGATTTCGAGTAAAAAGAATAAATTGTGCACTGACCCAAAAGTCTCTTGTTAATCAATTTGAACTGGTCTGCCATTAACTGACCAAATTCCATTCCCATGCTCAACCTAAGACTCATACACATATTTTCTGACTGAGAGAATTGGCTGGCCATTTGAACTGCAATTATTTGGCAGATGCTTTTTGCTGTGCGCTGTGCAAAAATCAGACATAAGCTCCTCACACAAGCTTGCATATGGAAATTGGAATAGTGATGCTCGCCATGGGTGTCCTGGGCCTTGTGCCTTGTGTCCTGTGTCCTGTACTGTGTAGCCTAGGAGACAGACAGTTCATTTTGCACGCATTGGCATCCAACCAGTTCCGGCACTCAAAATTCAATTCAATGTAGAAATTATTATTGCACTTGTTGTGTGTTTGCGTTCAGTGCAAGTCGAGATCAGCTTCACTGTCACGTTGTCACTTTCTGTGTGTACGAGTGTGATAACACACACTCACACTGACACTCACACTCACACCCACACTCGCTGAATGGACATTCAGCTTGTCTCCTCATGACATTTGGCTCGGCATCAAACGTGTAAAAGCAACAAGCAACAACAAAGCACAGTTAAAGCGCAAACAACAACAGCCGAATGCCCTCCACCCCCCCTTTACCCACCAAAGCCCATGTCACTCTCTCCCGCTCTCTCTCTCTCCCACTTTGTCACGGCTGCCAATGATGTTCGAGTGCTCGTTGCCGCCTCTTCCCACACTCCCCGTTGTATTGCCAACTGGCAACTTGACACTGGTTCAAGTCACAATGAACATGCTGCCTGGAATAGTTCCAGGGACGTGTCTTTGCAAATTGTTTTACACGAAATTAAATTTGATGTAGTTAATTACAACTCTCAGGTGGATGTGGAAGCATAGTTCTCAATAAAGTCTAATCTCCACTCCGATTATATTTATTTACAATTAACATCAATACAACAAAATATTATAGCTAATTGTTGCAGATTTAACTTAAGTATACAATTATAGATTTTTTACAATAATTGTTCTATATGCTGCATATAATAGTTCCAGTGACTAGTCTTTGCTAAATGTTTTACACGAAATTAAATTAGCTGTTCTCAATAAAGCCTAATCGCCTCTCTGATTATATTTATTTACAATTAAAAATAATGCAACAAAATAATTAGTCAGAAATAATTATTTTAGAATTCACTTAAGTATACAATTATAGATTTTATTACTATTAAGATTGGAAATGGAAAGCTAAGATAATGGAAAAGAGGGGAATCTTAATTATAAATCAAAATGGGCCACTTGGTTATGCATAAATTAAATTAAAATGTTGAATGTGCATTTAATTTATTTAGTTTATTTCCAGAAGTGGAAATCGTAAATATATCCTTAAATTAAATAAAAAAAGCCAGGATTTCATTTGTATTCATTTCTAATCCAGTCATAAAAATAGCGGCAGATAGAAAAATAACTTTAAACATTGTATATATTAAATGATCTTGTTTCCTATATATTTAATCGAAGCTCTTAGTTTCTTAATCAGCTTTAAAGCCAAACTCATAGGGATACCTACAGCAAACAGCTAAAAACATTTTGCAGATGACACACACACACACACCCAGAAACACACCGCTCATAAATATGCACCCACATGCAAGTCTCAGCTGGATCTCATATATCCTGCCCTATTACAAATCACAAAAATCGGGTATTATGGGCTTTTAATTTCGAAATAGTGGCGAGGAATTCAAGTTAATGGTGAGAAGACAGTTATCAGCACTTCGACAGAAAGAGGAATTTTGATGTTGTGCATTTTATATTATTGGCAGCAGGGCTGTGTCTTTTTATTCTTTTATTTTTGTTTGCAATTTTTTTTGCAAAGGCCTTTGACAGCCATTCATTAATTAATACTATGTGACCACTCCCTGGCGCCGAGCTCTCATTGCATGGTTGGTGAGTGTGTGTTGATATGCATGACGGCGGCAGTGCACAGTTCAGCGCGGTGTGAGTTCGTTAAAAGTTCAATTAAATCAGTTCACCACAAAACAAACAACAAGCAGCCCAAGAAACTCCAATTTACATTTATCCATACTGCGCTTAATGGCCACTTTCTTTTACGTAATTTCCACTTAAGTGCATTTAATATCAAAAACCACTTAGCGGGTAAAAGCTTAAAAACACATAAAAGTCACTTAACGTTCGTGTAGTTGAGGTCTAATTGTTATTCGGGAGATTGATTATAACTGGATAAAAATAAATGTTAATATATCGAAATTTTAAAGATTTTCAAAACCCGCAAGAGAACAAAATCATAATCACTTGTGCTTTACTTCCCGTACTTTGTTTAGATATTGATATATGCTGACGCCTAAGGAACCAGAAATGCTTTCTTGTTGCTGTCATTTTCAATTTAGAAATTAAAGCTGCAAAAGTCTAATTCGTTGCGACCCATTGCTCATTTTTTGGCAAACGGCTAAAAGCAGGCAGCCAAAAAATGAAAAGTGCCCAAAAATGATTAACAATCACTTCGGGGCAACATGACTTTTGGAGGGCGAAAAAGATACACACATTGAACAAAAAATAAAATAATAAGAAATGCCGCTTTGTGCACACATGTACATATGTATGTATATAGTACATTGAAATGGAAAACACATTTTTTTTCCTTCGCTTTTTCTTTATTGCCACCCCCAAAGATGGTCGGGGGCAGCTGGAGGATGCGGTTAAGTTGACGCAGGTAGGGTTGCCGCGGAGGGAAGAGGCATCTTTGAGTAGCGTACTCAATGTGCCTGGCTATGAACTAATTTGCTTTACTGCCGGCGGCGCTAAATCAACACACACACACACATGCCCTCACGCAGAGGGACACATAAGGTGGGAGATACACACACACTCACTAACACACATGTATTATTTATGCAGCCGCAGTAAAAGTCCTCCAAAGTCGACATCAACGTGCCCCGAAGCTAACTTAGACGACGCGTTGGCGTGCGTAGACTTTTAAAAGAGTGCCACCCGCTCATTTGCGGGGACTGAGTTAGAGAGGACACGAGGCAATTGCAAAGGCAATGGCAAAGGCAAAGGCAAAGGGCAGAGGGCAAGGCCCAGAGGACAGTGGGCAGAGGGCAGAGGGCAAAGGGCAAAGGGCAGAGGGGTCCTTTCTGCTTGTGCGGCTTATAATGAATTATATTGTGATGCAGAGCCCTCTCAGTGGCTGCAACCAACTTGCCAACTTGCATTGCGTGCAAAGGGACTCAGACTCCCCTTTTTGGCTGTAAGTTGCTCCAATCGAGTTGCGAGTTGCGAGTTTTGGGTTGCGAACCGCACACGCCAAGGATTTCACCTCAATGCCATTACAACGTGAACTTCATTTTCCAATTAATAAAAACTTTACTCGAAGCAGATAACAGCCGGAGTGAAACAATCGTGTGCACTCAACTGTCGCTTGATTGACTGCCGTCGCCTAATTTGCCTATGTTGTACTTAATGCCCTGTGGCTGTGGACCGAAAGGGGAATCTTGTGCCGTACAATGTTGCGATGGTTTCTGTGTACGCCTCTGCCATTGAGGTTTATTTAAAAGCTGTATTATAAAATCGAGAACAGTGCAATCACTGAATTTTGTGTATTTGTCCATTAATTGAATTCGTTTTTTATTGAAAATATTATTAAATTTCAAAATATAGCTTACAAAATTATATCCAAATATACCATGCAAGAAGAATCGCATTAATGCATATTTATTTTTTCAATACACAGTTTAGCACAGTTTGTTTTTAATTATTCATACATACTCGTATGTATAATGAATTCAACTTTTTTTTCTCAAATTTTATCATCAAACTTGAAAATATTGTTTGTATTATTTTTATTAAATTACTGTATATGCATTTCATATTTTTGTTTTAATTGAAGGAACAACTGTTAAACAGTTAGAAATATTGTCACTTCTTTTTTCTCTGTATGTAATAAAGATAGCAGAAATTGGTGGAAGATAGATGGAGTTGTTAGCTATATATACATTTAAATTACTTTTCCCCACCTTACAATAACATACATACATATGTAATTATTGACTACATACTAAGTTTTACATTTTTTGTTTCCTTTCAGTCACCGAAAAGGAGATACGGCAATGGTAAGAATTGCATTTTAGCATTTTTACTTGCATTTGTTACTAAATATTTATTATGTATAATAAACGAGCATTCAAATCCAATTTAACTTTATTTAAATGGTGATTTTCTCGCTGTCATTGTGAACTGTGTGCATTCGTTTCGAAATTACTTTCATCTCAGATCCTGTCACAATGAATAATTATGAATAATTCATTAAATGAGATTCGATGCGGTGCCGCAACATGTAAATAAGTTAATATTCCTTTCATACCAATGCAATCGACGTAATGCTGCACAATTTAATTAGCATTAAATGATGCACCAAAGTGTTAAGATCCAATTATAATAGCAATCCTGATTATAATACATTAACATTGTGTACATTTTTTTCATTCATATGCAGCTATTTTCCCTTCCGCAATTAAATTCACTAATATCGCTGGCTGTGTTTGTATATACATATACTATACCTTAATCGTTTATATCCGTTTATATACATATATATATATAAATAATTGCTTATAATTCCTTCTATTCTCTGTGTATAAATAGATATATGCTCGTATACAGATATACTTGCTAGTATATAAGATTAAAAAAATCACTTTTTGTAACTTAAACTAAACAAATAAATGCATATATCTTTAAAATTTTGGCAACAACTTTAAGTTATTCGTAATCGTAACTATGTTAATCTCGAATCAACTCTCTCCCTCTCTTTCACTCTATCTCTCTTCTCTATCTCTCTCTTTCTCTGTGACTTCTTTCCTGGTTTCGTGGTTTGGCTTCCAACTATCACCTGAATGAACTGTGAACTGTGCTATCCAAAACAAAAACAAAATCAAACAAAAACACACCTGCATTCTCTTGATCTTGACTTCCGACTGACTTCTGATACTCTACGAAAAAGGCACAAAGGTTTTCTCAAAGACTGCCCGAATGGCTTGCTGACTGAACAAGTAAGTAACATTGTACAATCTGAGTTCCATTTGCTGTGTGTTCGTCAGTTTTTGCTTTTAGCTCGAATTATTTTATTTAAAATCATTTTATTTAGGCTTGTGTTCTCAACTACTGGCATTCAACGTATTCATAACTAACGGCATAAGAATCCTATTTGCCAAAAATCATAAAACCATAACAAAAACGTAAATAAGGTCTAACGTATTTTCATTGTAACATACAAGTGAAAAGCTCTGGTCAAGAGTTCTTGGCAAGAAAATACCCTGTGCCCATAATTGCAAACACATTAAATCAAATACTCAATTATCTTTGAGAATTATGTTATCATGATCGATAAGTATCAGGTTTTCATAGCATGAAGCCACTTTGAAATGAAAATAAATGGTTCAATTCATTTGAATAGAATGTTTGTTTCGGTGCAGGGTATCTTCTAGGCGGGCACTCTCGATTAGAAAACGTTCTGGCTATTCCAGTTGCCATTTTCCCAAATCTAACCAATGCAAACAGCAAACAACAACAACAACCCTTACTAATAGCCATCTTTTATTTACAAACTTAATTTTTTATGGTAGGCACTTGAAATTTTTATATTTCAGCTTTATGCTTGTTTGGCATTGCACATTCTTTCAATAAGTTTTTGTTTTGGCCAGTCTCCTGTCTGGTAGAGTATCGGCAATTTTCTTTATATATTTACTGGTTACCCAAAAGGTACAAGCTTGGAACTTGTATTTTTATGTTATCTTTCTGGTTAAATTTACTCATTTATTAGAGCTATTTGAACTATCGTTCTGTTAAATTACAAAATAAATTGAGCAATATTGGTTATTTATTTTAAGCAATTGGCATAACTTCAATCTGCCTTGAACTGGTAAAAAACATTTGTGGAGTAAACTTAACCAACTGCAACTACTAACATCAATAAATTGTAAAATGAAAATTGCAAAGATAAATTTAATCAATCAAATTTGGATTACATGGATTTAAAGAATTCCATTCCATTACAAATATATTTTGTTGAGCTTCTTCGCAAATTGATACTAAAAAACACAACTTTTAATGCCTGCTGCATGTTTCTTGTGTTTAAGAGTTTTAGGTATAAGCATGTTTCAATATATGAACGCGTGAGGAAACAGTTGATAAGTTAAGTTGATGACGGCGTTCTGATTTTAGTAATGTTTATTATTGCACACAGGGATTCATCAAAATTTATAAACAATTCTTTCCGGACGGCGATCCCAGTAAATTTGCCTCGTTGGTGTTTCGGGTATTTGATGAAAACAATGTGAGTATCTTAACGTATTTGCATTGCATTCATTCTAAAATATATATGAATTGGCAGGATGGAGCTATTGAATTTGAGGAATTCATTCGAGCGCTTTCCATAACATCACGTGGAAACCTGGATGAGAAATTACATTGTAAGTTACACACACTCGAATTTCCAAGATGATACTCGTAGGATATTGAGATGACAAGCCAATTAATAAATGTATGCTCATTAGGGGCTTTCCGTCTGTACGATGTCGACAATGATGGCTACATTACACGGGAGGAAATGTACAACATTGTAGATGCCATATATCAAATGGTGGTAAGTTGGGAATCGAAAAACGGTTACTAATCGATTTTACAAGCATTGAATATGACTCGAGCTGTGTTAATTCGTACTGTTGAGCTACGATTACTTTTGTAAGGCGAAAATAAACATACATTTTTTGCATTCTATGAGCAGGGCCAGCAGCCGCAAACGGAAGACGAGAACACACCGCAGAAGCGAGTCGATAAGATCTTCGATCAGATGGATAAGAATCACGATGATCGTCTTACCTTAGAAGAATTCCGTGAAGGTAGTAAAGCTGATCCACGTATAGTTCAGGCGTTAAGTTTAGGTGGTGATTAACCGCAAGCTAATTAGTTGCGCTGAAATTCAAGATTGTCAAAGAGACGGAACTATGCCCTGATGCAGAGTCAACGAATTCATGCACAATAAATACAAATATGGTTTGATATATTGACTAAATCAATTTGCAAGAAGTTTTTACCTCCCACACACATATACAATACACCCAAACATCTCCACACACACACACACAAAAACACACAGAAATACGTATTATACATATGCCATTTGCCTGGCGGCAGCTTGTTAGCCCCAAAGCCGCGGCCAAAAAATATTTTAGAATCCAATTGAAGCCAGCAAACTTAGAAAAAAAAAGAGCAAAACAATACAAAACAAAACCCGAAAATTGAAATTTGATTCGATTTGAGTGAAACTCCAACTAATTGCAAATTATAACAACATGCTGCATAGTGTTACGATAAAAAAGAATAATTATTATATTTAAATATTGAAAGCCGCTAAGGAATGTTATGCAGAATTTGTAATCGTAAAACACCAATTTAAATAATTAAAACGCTTTTTTTAAATTACTTATACATACAACTAATACACATATTGTTAAAACAATTACAAATATATATATACACATATACATATAATAGTTGAAAACAACTCATATATAAGTATACACGATGTTCGTACATATGTATATGTATATATAGATATACCTATCTATATGTGTATCCGTACATACATATATAATATTAGGCATTGTTTCTATTATGATGGCATTTTTATTGAAATGCTTGCAAACGATAACGGTAACGGTAACAAACATTTAAATAAACTAAACGAAAACGAGAATACTAAATCTCAAACCACCCGCAAAAACGTAAAATAGTTTTTATCAAATTGTATTTTTTTTTTAACAAATCACTTATATAATTGAAATACAGTAGTCGAATTGCGCAAACAGCAACGTTTAAGCATTAACTTATACAAAATAAATATTTATATATATATATATATATATATATATATATATATATATATATATATATATATATATATATATATGCTATAGCTTTTAATAGAAATGCATAATATTTATATACAAACTTGCTAAAGAAAAAAGGTAAATTCTAAACTAATGCCTGGATCGATTATATTTCGCTAAATGTACTAGATGCTTCCTCATCTCTACTCTTTTGCCTTTTTGCTGACTCGGCAGCAATAACTATTGATAAACAAAAGTTTTGATAATCGAATCAAATTAAATGTTTTACAATTTTATTTGCTAACTGAATTATTTATACACTAATTATACACAGATGTGTACATTTACATATATTCTATTTGTATATGTAGGTATTTAAAAACTTAATATGTCATTTCGGTTTTCCCAATTTCTATTGTCTATGTCTGTTAAATATAAATTTGGAACAACCATAAACATGTACACTACTAATACTACATTTTTAAAGCAACATGTTCTTATGTCGTACATAAATAAACTATCTTCCAACGTAGCACGTTTATGAGAGCGGTCTACGAGATTGTGTGTATGTTAGCATTATTTTTTTTAAATTAGCCTAGCTTACCTTCCATGTAACTGCAGTTTGACTACTGCGCAGACAATCAATATGTCACTGAACTATCAATTTCTTCCTATAAGTATGCTATGCAAATTATCGCCAAATAATCTTTTAGCGGGCGATATTTTCAATGAATTTTATCAAAAACAAGTATGAAAGCTACAGTCTAGAGTACTCGACCGTAAGATACCCGCAGCCCATTTCGAGAGAAAACAAAAACTTAAATGATATTTGAACAAAAAATGTATTAAAGAAATATACTAACATTTTTTTTTGTATATAGTTTAAAAAATGCGTAACCGACATGGCTGCAACTGAATTTTGCTTTAAAATTAATTTTTTATTCTTCCCTGTTTTTCATTCAACCTCAACCAAATTCACAGGAATAATTGAGACTATCATTATTATTTTGTATACCAAAAATGTAATGCTCTAGGTCTTTTCCAGTTTTTGGGGGCAGAAAGGGGCGTGGCAAAAATCTAAAACAAACTTGATCTGCGTAAGAGCTACACGAATACTGTCACCAAACTTGATATCTCTAGGTCATTCACACACTTAATACGTCCAATTGCATTGGGCGCAACTATTTTGGTAAATAATTTAACAAATAACTTTTGTTGTACTAATCAGATGTTTACCAAAACTACAGGGTATTTTAAGTATTAAGCACAGATGGTCTACCAAATTACACATCATTACACTAAGTACTTTCGGAGTTATACGCGATTTACATAAAAAACACGTGACTTGTTCTAGATTTATGAATAATGTGAGCGAAGGGGGCGTTGAGCCTAAATACCAAATTTGGCGTCTCTATGTCTTATAGTGTCTGAGATCTAGGTGTTCATACAGACAGACAGACGGTCAGACGGACATGGCTATATCGTCTCGGCTGTTGATGCTGATCAAGAATATATATACTTTATGCGGTCGGAGATGCCTCCATCTGCCTGTTAGATACATGTTCTGTTGGCACTAAGTTATAATACCCTTCTACCCTATGGGTAGCGGGTATAATGACACTGCATATCTGACGTAATAATATTTATTTAAAATCAATACTTCGGTCCGCGTACGTCTTTAGCAATTAGCTTACGAAAATATGAAATGCTACAAAATTTACAAAGAGTACATGCACACAATCCGCTCATGAACTGGCTAAGCCTTCTATTACTTACAACGATGATGGAATGTCATAGATGTTGCTACTAAAATTATTTGTAAATCGTTCTTAAATATACACATAAATATACCCAGCTTATACACTATATTTCTGCATGCCTTACTACGTGATACAATATTTTGCTATTCATTTTATTAAAGCATTCTTTACCACAATTTGAGCTTGGAACCTTGAAAAACTAATTTTATATAACTAATACTTACAGTACACTTGTAATTAAGAAATCTTTTATATCTGAGCCTTAAAACTATCACATCTTACAATCACCATCGCGCAACACACACACAAATACTCTCTCTCCCTCTCTCTCTCTTTCTCACTCTTTTCTATTTTTTCTCTCTCTACCGTTTTTTCTCCTTTGCAATTATTTGGTATACAAACTATATGCGCCCTCTACTCTATACATCCTTGTATTACTTGCAACCATCCACACTCACTTAATCTTCTGCTTACGTATATTTTCCTCTCTACAACAGTCTTCTATCATCATGTTTAATTAATTTCTATTTTATATGTGGTTCAGCTTTATTAAAACATTCTTCAACTCAATAAAAAATAAAAAATAAACAAAATCTTAACTCTTACCTACACAAGTGTTAGCATATAATAAAATGAAATATCAATGAAATTTAAGTTAAAACTCAAAAATACACATATAAATAATTGTTACAAAATAAACATCAATGGAATGGATTTTCCAGTCAAATATACTCAACTATTAATATATTTCTACAATGTACAAAATTAAATTTGTTTACTGGCATCAGTTTAATTACCATTTTAGGGTTTTATTAAATGTGAAAAAATACCATAAGAACAAAAATCATATTTCTATACAATATAAGTTATTCTTGCACATTTTTTTTTTTGACTCTGTTCAAATAGACAAATATAAATATTTAAGTAAAAACACAACAACATGAACATTTTAAATATAGGGTTTTATTCGTAAAACAATGAAACGTGTTTTTCATTTATTGAATAATTGATTTTCTTTGAAATGAGCCTAGAAACTTACTAAACGCTAAAATATAACAATCCTCGAAGCTTACAAATTTTTTGTTTAAGTTTCATGAGAAAATATTTTTTATTTAATAGTGTCATTGTTCATTGCCGACTACCAATTTTCGGTTCATATCCTACACACCTTTAGCTCTATGTGCATTCTTATAGCAGCCAACGGCTTTACACTTGATTTATTTTCAAGGTTGATTTATTTTTCATTGTAATAGCTGAAAATTTGGTTTCCATATTCTAACATATGTTAATATACATACAAAGCCAGGGCATTATATGTTTAATCTTGGCCGAAATTCCGCATGATTTCCTCGTTCACAAATTTTAATTAGATTCTAATTTCAACACAGTTTTATTAATAATAGTAATTAATTATTCAGTAGATTCAGTTGTTAACATGTAGAAAGACAACGCTTCAATTATAGGTAATGCAATATTGATTAAACTGCTAATAAAAATGTTACTACATCACATTTTCTGTTTTCTTATTTTTCTTAACAACGGCAAGTAATAATGTTATGTTGTCTATTTTAACATTTTAAAAATTATATAAAAAATAAGTTTGCAATATGTTTAAAGTGCAATATTTTATCAAATGAAAAATATGACTAAAATGTGAAAACATAATAAAAACTTCGTAAATAAAAAAAAAGAAAGAGTCTTATGAATAAGATAAACGTTCTGTATTACTCAAAACTGCAGCAATATTAAGCTAATTTATTATATTTATTCATGTTCAGGTTTCTGATATTAAATACACTTGTTATTGTAATATAAGACATAATTACTATTAACTTACCACCATTGTATAATTATGCATTATAAAAGCCAATTTATATATAGATTACGTATTTATATTGTTGCAATATTTTATTCATATTTAAATTATCTATGAAATTTGCAATTGTTTTTATTAGAGAACTATTCATTATGCACAATATGTTTGCATGCCTTTTCAACCTCACTGAAATTCATAAGAAAATAAAGATATTCAAATAAAAAAATATATTATATTAAAAGTTAGCAAATAAGCAGCTTACATGTGGGAATCCGATCAAAACGATTCCAAATAAGGATGATATATAACTAAAAGTAATAATTATCTGCAAGCAAATTACGTTTCTAATTAACAACAAGCTAAATCCAAAAACAAAATGCAGCAACAATCAATTTTCGCGCTTCTTACGCTCGACAACAAAAACAACAATTTAAACAATTGTACATAGAATCGAATTAGTGACTAAGTTGAATATTGTAACAAGCCAAACAGACTCACACACATAATTAAGCACGCAAACTATTTAACAATCTATTATTATAAATATTCATACGTTCTATTAATGATAACTCAAAAAATTGCAATTGTTTTAATTCGGTAAATTGTTAGAAGTCAGACAAGACCCCACATTTTTGATACTATGGGGGATTATGGAACCGAAATTAAGATAGAAATGGAATTATATCTTTACTCGATAACCAATATCTATTACCTTTATTTGTGCAACCGAAAAGGCCGTAACGGAATAAAAACATATACCTTTATATATAAAACTGTTTGTTATGACTGACTGATGGACTGACTGAACTGTCAACGCACAGCACAATGGGTATGGCCTATTAGACTGCAATTTATTCGCACCACGGAGCAGAATGTGGCATATAGAAACATGCATATTTGACAGTGTTGACGCTGAACAATTGCATCAGAAAATTGGCTCAGCTGATATGTGATCTGGTGTAACTGCCACATAGCTAAGAGGAGGTTTGACAACGTATTCTACATTTAAAGCCCCTCGGTATTGAATTCTTCAAGAATATTTTGAGCTCGTCGATTTCCAGGATAATTAGCAATTTCCTTAATAGTCTCTTTCTCTTTCAGGTGAATTCTTTTTGTTGCATTTCCATGAATCGCAGGGTCCATGAATCATTATTTAATTATGTAGCTAAAGATCCTGTCGTAGACCTTCAATTTCCGCACATAAAATATCGTTAATTTGGATTGCTACTTTCCAATTTTTTAACCACAACAGAAAATGCACATGCTGATGACAAAATGGCATTAAGCTAAGGGTAGAATGTTGAATTGTGAACCGTAGTAGTAGTCTTCGGTCATAGAAAAAAATATATTTTTAAATCTAAAATATAAAAAATGTGTCGATGGCGTAATAAAAAAATTACGTGTAGTCAAAAACAACTTTATCCTAATATAATTATGTTTACTAAAATCCAAAGCGATCAAAGTTGCAAGATAATATATAAGGATTAGATTCCCTAACTTTCTTTTCCCATTCTCCGACGCTTTATGAAAAGCTATGTATTGGTTTCCACAGGATTTGATGGCATCTAACAATGCATTTCGTGACTTGGTAAATAAATTATTGATAAAATGAATAACTCAAACTTCTATATCGGATTATGGAACGCACGAGGATTGCGTAATAACACTGAAGAGCTGAAGATTTTCCTCAGTGCCAATAAAATTGATATCATCTAATAACAGAAACACTCTGCTGCTCTGGCCAAAACGTTTAGCTTCCAGGATACTCCACCTATTTTGCAAATCATCTAAGCTGCTACTGCAGAGGTGGAGCTGCAATCATTGTGAAAAACAATATTGTTCATTTTCAAACAGAGACAATCACCCGATGGAAGGTGCAGCAGGTAGGCGTTGTCATCCGTACCAACGTTGGAAACATAACTGTGGCTTCAATCTATTTCCAAATGAAGCATGGTCAGCATCTGATTTCGATCAAATGCTTTCATCGCTAGGCACCGAATTTGTTACAGGAGGAGACTTTAATACAAGACATCAATTGTGGGGCAGCATCTTGCTCTCGAGGGAAACATCTGCAGGAAGCTATTGGCAATAGCTCATGTCAAGTCCTCGCGACTGGAGCTCCTACGTTCTATTCGTATAACTCACAACTAATTCCTTCTGGATTTCTTCATCTACAACGGGATTGCGAGCCACAAGCTCACTGTGGAAATACGGTACGAACTCTCCTCGGATCATCTGCCAATTTCTTTACACTTCATCATCTACCACCAATAAAGGTTTGCAGGCATCGCCTAGTTCCTCCCGGATGCTGCATTGAAATCCGAGAACGAAAGAAGAATCAACCTAAGTTTGAGGATCAACAAGCCGTAGGAAATACAGCAGTAGCTTAATTTATGGAGCACCTCAAGACAGCAGCTATAACTGCGTCCATACCTCTACGAAATGTTAGTCATCAGCGCACAGTTGAGCTGTCACCCCAAGCTGCATCACTACTGAACCTCAAAAGAAGAATCCGGAAGGAATATGTCAAGACTGGTGACGAGAAACTTGCTCCAATCTATAGGAGAATAGCAAATCGATTGCAAAAAGTACTGAGGAAATCGGGTCAAGCCCAAACGGACGAGCTGTTGCGTGATGCGAGTCCTGATGCATCATCCAACTATCCTGGAGACTCACAAGGCAAGTTACTCCCAAGGCAAGTTACTCCCAAGATTCCGCTAAAAAATCCTTCAGGTGGTTGGTGCTATTCTGGGATACAGAAGGCAGACATTTTTGCTGACTCGTTAGAAGATAGATGTAAACGACTAAATCTGTCGCCTGAGTATACAAAATGCTACATAGAAGCATCGTTTGCAACTCCTTTTCAAATGGCTTTGCCGGTTGCACCAGTAACCTTCCAAGAGGTATCATTGCTAATAAAGCAATTAAAATCAAAAAAATGTCCTGGTGACGATGGCCTTGACAACAGGACTATAAAACTTCTCCCGCCTAAGGCAGTACTTTTTATAGTCCTGCTCTTCAACAGCGTCCTAAGGTTGGAACACTTCCCGAAGATATGGAAGTCTGCATTGATCACGATGATTGCCAAGCCTGGAAAGCAACCAACGGAGGTGAACTCTTACCGGCCCATTAGCCTTCTTCCAGCTTTAGGCAAAATGATGGAAAGGGTGATACTCAGCCGAGTACTCAATCTGGAGACCGTAGCCCAGGCAATACCAAAGTGGCAGTTTGTTTTTCGCAAAAGTCACGGCACCCCAGAACAACTGCATAGAGTCGTCAGCTTCGCACTGGAAGCTATGGAGCACAAGCAGTATGCTGTGGCAGTGTTCATGGACATTCAGCAAGCTTTCGACAGAGTTTGGCACAGAGGTCTCTGTTGCAAACTGAATCAGCTGTTGAATCCTCAATTATACCAGCTTGTAAACAGCTTTTTGTCAGGCCGATCCTTAGACGGTGATAAGTCGTCCATAAGAGGGATAGCTGCTGGAGTACCACAAGGTAGTGTTCTTGGGCCTACTTTATACTCCATCCTCACGAGCGATATGCCGAAGCCAGTTGCTGTTCAAACGGTCGATTGTCAGGACGTTTTAGTTGCTACATTCGCCGATGACACTGCTGTCCTCACCAGAAACCAATCTATTGGCTTTGCAACAGTACGTGCGGAGGTTCGAACTATGGGCCAATAACTGGAACATTGGCATACACAGAAGCAAGTGTGCAAACATGACTTTTGCAACCAGAATTGGTTCATGTCCAGGTGTTACCATGCTTGGTGCAGTGCTCAACCACGAAACGCACTGCAAGTATCTGGGCGTCATCCTTGACAGACGCCTCAACTTCGGTCGACATACGACAATGATTGAAATAGCCGTGATGGCCAAAGCTGCAAAGATGTCGTAACAAACTCTCCTTGCACAACAAAGTTATGTTATACAGGACAATCCTAAGCCCGATGTGGAAGTACGGAGTGCAGGTGTATGGCGTCGCGGCGAAGACACACCTTAATAAAATACGTGTAGCGCAAAGCAAAATCTTGAGGAGATTGTGCAGCGCCCCATGGTATATGAGGACACGCGACATTGAAAGAGATTTGGAGGTCCCGAAGGTTTGAGACATTATTCAACTGCAGGCCAAAAACTACGCTAAAAGATTGGCATTACATCCAAATTTGCTGGCTCGACGCCTATTGCGATATGGGGGTAAGAGCGGCTAAAAAGGATTAACCTGCAGGACCTGCCGTCCAGGCTCATATCCTCATCTGTCTCGTTGTTAATG
Source organism: Drosophila ustulata (assembly GCA_035047365.1). NCBI lineage: Eukaryota > Metazoa > Arthropoda > Insecta > Diptera > Drosophilidae > Drosophila > Drosophila ustulata. Next base: position 1,851,413 of record JAWNPT010000095.1, read on the forward strand.
TACATATGTATATAATTGTTCTTTGTTTTTTACTTATTTAGTCCTGATCTCCGACTATCATAGTATAGTCAGTAACTTTAAATTTTTAATATATAATAAGGTTAAGCTGCTATACCGGTAGCAGTCTGCTAATTTAATTTAAAAAATAAAAATCTGAAATAAACTGGAAATTATTATGAAAAAAAAAAAAGTTTTCACATAAATAAATCATAATGAGCATTCTGAATAGACGTTCTCGGATAGGAACACCATTATAAATATCAGAACGTATCTTAAACTTTGAACTCACCTCATATCAGGATGGAAATTACTTTAAGTTTAACAATATGTTGTTTTTTATCACGAATGCAAAAGTTGCAATTTGAATACCAAGATACTAATTTTACTTCTCTTTGTTTGAATGATAAAGTCAGTCTGAAAGATTGAATGTTTTAAGGACTCAATGTTTACAGTTGAATTCAAAAATTATTTAAATACATTTTATTTCATATTTCACAACTCTATTTTAAGATAGCATTTTTTAATGTAAAGTCGAAAAATTGAGAACGTGAAATTCTATTACTGAAGTAATTAATTTTATGATTGAATAATTTTAAAGTCAGTCTTAAGCTCTTTTTTTCTATATCTTAAATATAGGCTTAATCTATGCTAGGTGGCATCTCCGTGCTGCGGACTGCGACAGGTCAAAAGATAGAAAGATTCATTTAAATGGTGTTCAATAAATCAAAATGAGCAATCAAACGTTTAAGATACTAATGCCAGCCAGTAAAACTACAGTGGTACCACCTAAAAGGTTAATTTGTTCACAATCATTTTATGTAAATTCAGTAGACGCCCGTTAAGAAATGGTTTTCCATAATATCATCAGCAAGTCTATTTAACTAAAATTTTTAATTGGGTCTACGCTGTGTCGTTCGCTCGCGCAACACGAGTTGGGTTGGGTTACAGCTGACATACATAGTCATACAAAGTTCTTTTTAAAACAAATTCATAGAATTACAGGTAAGAAATATTAATGAAATACCCACAGCGCAATTTTTATACCAACATATTTTCATTACATTTTAATTCAGACAGCACTGACTTTTGAAAAGCTCAACACATTCATCATTTAAAAGTCCGGTACTTGTGCATAAAGTCAAGTATTAAAGCTAGAGATTCAAAACTTGGCACAAGCATGTAAAATAAAAAAAATACTTTAAAGCTGTTTCTGTTGCTTTAGACCTATTTCACATACTATACAATACGGTAGTGGACGTTTCGTGAAAATGTGGTAATTTTTAATTTTAATAGAATTCATTTGACCTTTATGTATAAAAAGGCTATTAGCTAAACAAGCGGCAGCGAAATATTTCTTTCCCCCCTTTATTAATTATTTATGAATAATACTATACGCGGAAACGCTTTTAAAAATTGCCAAGAAAATTCATCTAAAGAAAACTGAAATTTCGCAGTAAATTCTAAAAAAAAACCCATACCATAAGTTGTGAACCTACTTTGTTTAAAGCGTACGTCTTCGTGTCGCACATGGTTAAGCTTGAGTTGAAGTCCAGCTTGTAGGAAGTGTTTTTTTTTTGGCAAATTTAAAATGTTTGCTAAATATTCCAAAAGTATCTTGGGGTTCTTCAAAACTGGGAAGCGGGTACACTCGACTCTAGCTTTCTTAATTGATTGTTCTTGATTAACTATTACAATATCTAAATTCATTCATCAGAATCGTCGCCGTAGTCCAAATGCTGTATATACATACATATGTATATATTTTCTATTTATGATGAAATTGTTTCAGAGTTCGGATGAGATGGTGTCTTACTACTTCTGCCGAAAAGGTTTTTTTTTTTTAATTTGTTTGCATGTAATTGTTATCAAAATTACATACAATATTGCACAAAATCTCTTTTTCGAAGACTTGAAATTGATAAAAAAACAATTCTAAATTCGAGAATGGTCTACTAGCCATGTTTTCATCATTACTATTTCCATATCCGTTTTATTCGAAAATGCTACTATGTAGACCCATTGGCGTTCATCATCATCATTTTACAAATTTCCATTTTCTGGGAAAAAAATAAAATTTGGAGCATTTTAGTTGTGAAAGTACACCAGCAACAATTGAACAGACACAACACGAAAAAGCCACAACAATGTTGTAAAGTCATATTTTGCATTAGACATTTTGTTTACTGAGTTTTACAATACCTGGAATATACATAATTTGAAAAAAATATTAAATTTTGCGCTTCGTAAATATAATATTTTAGACTTTATGCACAAATTCGGTAAAAATATTTGCAATTTATATTTTATATAATAAGATACATATAAGAAGCATCAGAAAAATAAACAAGTAAGAAAGCTACAGTGGAGTGTGCTCGACTGTAAAATACCAAGTTTTGTTGAGCACGAAAATATTTTGAAATAATCAGAAATATTGCGCCGCCAAACGACAGCGTGTGAAGCGTTTCAATAAGAATAAGGTTCCCAGTCGTTATTGTTTGAGTTTTTCTTTAGAAAAGCAGCATACTTTGGGTGCATATTTTTTTAATTTTAATTTTTTTTTACTAGGCAATTTAAAACAGTGTTTCCAACTATTAAATCCCTTAAACAATTTCGTAGCTCTAATTCTTATAGTCTCTGAGATCTAGGTGTTCATACGGACAGACAGACGGACATGGCTATATCGTTTCGGCACTCTTGACACTGATCAAGAATATATATAATTTATGGGGTCGGAAATGACTCCTTCTGCCTGTTATAAACATTTTCTGTTGGCACTAAGTTATAATCCCCTTCTACCCTATGGGTAGCGGGTATAAATAGCTAGTGGGTATCTCACAGGCGAAGGTACTCCACTTTATTGCAGTTATTGTACATCTTTCGTTATTCGCAGATATATTTTAAGATTGCGACAAGTAAAACATTCCCACGCTCACTAACGCTGCACATGATTAACACGACGACTGCTGAGGGGACAGTTTCTGGCAGCATCTCGAAACTTGGATTTGCTGTTGGGGTGGCATATGACAGTGTTGAACTTGATTTTTGATGGCAACGAACGGGAGATGAGTTGACTTATATTTTATAATTGTAACAGATTTCAACATGTATTTTGTAGCGCTATCACTGCTTTCCATCTTAAAACTTCACTACTAACCTACTTAATTAATAACTAGTCTTAATTTAATTTATTGTTCAGTATACATGTTTTTATTTTATGTCCGATTCTTAAAATTTTTTCTATACTAATTTATCCCGAATTTATCCTGTCCGAACGCGAATCGTGTCGATTGGGCCACTTGTATGCACATTACTATGTACGTCAACGTCCGACATAAAAACGTATTCATAAAACTCTTACTCTATATGTCGCCTTTTTCTTTATGTTTATCACTTCTGTTATAAATGAAATGTCGATATTTTTTAACAATTTGTGTGCAAAAGGGTGTGTTACCTCTAGATTGAAGAATTTCAATTCTGTAATATATGTACATATAGTAAAATATTGCACTATTGAAATATATTTTAGCAAATAACGTTGTTCATACTTCAGATGATGTAATATATTTGAATACTAAGAATATTCGCCAAGTTGCATTATTGTGAACTAGCTAAAATCTCAACTTAACTTGTTTATCAACGTAGACCGTATATATTACAATACGACCCGACTTAACGACTACATAAAGATCATTTATACCTCAACCTACACTTAATCATTACTTCGGGTCTGGCGAGATCCCATCGCGAACTTTGGCCAACCACTTCAAGATCGTGAGAAATTGTGCATTGTGAAGATATGTGTATATATAAAGTTGTCAAGCCTGCAATCTGCTGAACAGCCGCTGGCTGCGGCCCCCACTGGTTGATATACTCTCCCAAACCTTTGCGGAGCTGGCCCCTTGCGTTGGGCGTATAGGAGGAGCCATAGTGTTCCACTGAAGGAGACCAGTTCTTCATCCAAAAGTTTGCTAGTAAAATAAAAGTGGGACAAATTGTCTAGGTTAATTTTTTCGTGTGCTACAAATTAAACTTCAATGACTTGTATTCGAAGAAAATATATCAATTCTTATATAAAAATACAAACCAATGAGTTTCCAACATTTAATAATAATGATAAGAAAAAGTTTGAATTGTAATTTCACAATACTGACCGTTTTCGGTGTCAACTGTTATCTATGTCCGTCTATTTAGCCGACTGTCTGTCCGCATAAACACATACTGTATGTGCATATCTTTTAGAGTTTAAATTAGAGCTCAAGTTATTAGACTTCATGCGAATACTCTTTAGTTTTACATGCAGGTAAAAATAAAATATTGAAATTTGATGACTACGTCTTTTAAAATGATGAGAATTTTGTAAAGATTCGATATCAAACTTGGAAGTAATTGGAGAAATATTAAATATTAAAGAACTTATAGAAAATATTTGACCCAATCCATAAAATGGAAGTTAAATTTATTTTGAGCACAAAAAAAATATGAATTTAATTACTTCAAATAGTGATGTTGAGTCATTTACTAATTATATTACAAATTATTGTTTACCCTTGTAAATACTTAGCCTTAAAACATAAAAACAGATTATTTGTTTGTCTGAGTTACAACTAAGGTGCTGTGATATTAATTAAAATAAAAATTAATAATGTTCATGTTCACTATACACATAAACTACGGAATCTGATATTTGGTATGAAAATGATCAGTTTCTGTCCATTAAAATGAGCTTGTTATCAGATTTGGTTATTTTTAAACTTTATGCATTCAATACGAACGTATTAGGGCAGCAAGTGTCTCCATTGTAGCGTTCTCACTTGCGTCTTTATGATTAACATGAAGTCTTTTAGAAACCACTTTCATCCTTCAGCCTGCAGCTATATAGCCCTTCTCAAACCCACCGTTTTATCTGTCGTATTCCCAAGCATCTAAAAATAGGCACAAATTGTAACGCACTTGAAATGCACTTTGAAACATCTTGACGATCAAATAAAATAACAACAACGCCAAGAACACAAGAACAAAAAAAAACAATAACAAAGCGACAAAAACGCAGCAAGGCATGATAGGCATGTGATAATAGTATGTAAAGGGACAGTGAAAGGGACGAGAATGAGAAAGAGTGCGGGAACGCAAAAGGGATAGGAAATGAGTGAGAGCAGGCACACGGTCGGCATACGAGTAAGAGCGTGCATTAGCTGACAGCGAGAGGAAGCGGGAGTGCGAGCGGATGAGCAACTGAGCCACTGAGAGATACGCATGCAAGTAGGAATACTCGTGCAACATGTAAATGCGGAGTTCAAGTGCATGGTGTGACACAGACACAGTAGAGAGGAGTGTGTGTACGTGTGCGTGTGCGTGTGCGTGTGTGTTTGCGGCAAAGTGTTTTTTCCCAGGCGCTATTTATAAATGGCCAGTCCTGCCTTAAGATCGTTTCCCTGGTTATGCCAAAGCAGCATATTGTCACACAAACGAAAATGAAAATAAGCGAGGAGACCATGTAATATGTATATATTAAATATAAATAATTATGAAAGCATCTACAGATGAGAAGATTCGACTTCTAGATGCCCTTAGTTCAAAAATCTACCTAAACACATGTTAAGTGGCGTGATGGTTAAAAACTTAGAATGCTTTTATTTGATAAGTGCTGAATATTCGATGTTTTTCATTTAATAAGCTAACAATATCACTTCAACTGAAAAAAATGTTACAATTTGGTATATTATTAACAGAATGTTTACAAAAATATGCAAAGAAGAAATGGTTTACCATTCGTAAAAAGAATACCTTTTAAAAGTCCATTAAATTTTTTTTATTTACATATGTATATTTTTTATTATACTCATATAACCTTTTCATTTTAAATAAGAAAGCTTATAATTTATCCAAACCTCAAAAACCTTATATAAATGGATACTTTTTTGACATCATATTTTTTTTTACTGCTTATTGAGTTTGCTTGGATGATCGATTTAAAATAGTTGGTTAAACAAATTTTCCTTAATATTAAATATGGACTATTAAACTATGAGATTTGCAAAATATTTGTTACTTCTAAATGAAACCTAATTTGATTCACAAAAGTGCTGTAACTCGAGTTTAGATCATACTGAAAGTTTTGACAAGAACAAAGAATTGAATTTCGAATTCAATCAAATATTCCTGTAAGTGACTTCGCTGGTGCACTGACAAACCGCACGGTATATTCAGTGGACTCATTGGGGTCTTTAGAGCAAGCAGTGAAAGGCAGGCTCAGCAGTTGAAGTCGATAATTGGAATGGGCGCCAACATGCGGACATGAGGCCTGGGATGAGGCCACATGCGCTGCTAATGCAGCGAAAGTATTGTGTGCATGTGTGTGTGCGCTATTATTAGCTGCATTGCGAGTGCCACATGTGTTGTTGCTAAAGGCATTGTAGTGAGCAGCGGCAGCGGCAGCGAAGAGGGAAATGGTATTGCACTTGAGCCAATGGCTCGTATAGCATACGAGTATAGCGTATAACGGAGTTGAAGTTTGGCGCGCAATGTGTCAGGCACACACACACACACACATACATATGTGTGTATGCTCGTACATGTGATTGAGTTATATTTTATTTTTATTTTTATATTCATTTTCATTCTTTTTTTGGTATACATTTTCCAAAAATGCACCGACTGCTGCCAGTCTCACACCCTCTGTGGTCTCTCTCTCCCTCTCTCTCTCTCTCTCTCTCTCGCTGGTGCTGAGAGCTGGAGTAGGCAGGCAGAGCTCATATAAGGCAATGCATATGCCAGCATTTCTCAACAGTCATTGCGCGCAGCTCGACGGGAGTACAACAATAAACCGCTGATCATAATGGGTGTAATATACAAAATACTCAAACAACAGCGCCAACAACGACAGCATCAGCAGCAGCAGCACCAGCAGCAACATCATAACAACAGTAGGGATTTGAGCACGGCCACAAAGTGCAAGGTGCAGGCAGCAATTAAGCAGCGACAACTACAGCGGCAACAGGAGCAACAGGTCACAACTGAGGATGCAATCGCAGAACAACAATTGCAACAGCTTTATCGATTTCTGTCCGAGAACGCTTCACGAAAGAAGGTAACATTATTATTTAACCGGCTTCCTCCAGGGACTTTTTAGCTAATCCAATTGCTTGCGATTCTTTAGCGTCAGCGGCAGCGTCTCAGACTTCAGCACATGACAGGCGATGACGCCGAGCAGCCACTTTGCGAACTCCAAGCCGCAGCCTCCCAAGCCGGAGCCGGAGCCTCAGCGACCACCACTCACGACATGGACCTGCTCATGGAGCACCTAAATACATGCACCAGCAGCGACAACGGCGCCGTCTCCTCCTCCTCAAGCATTTCGGCTGCGCCTCGAGATAGCATTCTCCTGAAGATTCGCCATCAGATCTTCGAACGCAAGCGACAACAAAGGCAACGTCAGCTGGCGGAGCTGGTGCAGCAACGTCTGGTTGTTTGGCGACCCTGGTGAGCCCGGGTCTTCTCTGTATACTATGTGTACTTATATTCCTTTTGCCGTGTGATGTGTACGCTGCTCTTCCATTTTCATATGTTTACCTTCCCTCTCTTTTTTTGTGTGTTTTTTATCATAGTTCTAATACAGGCCTTTTTTATGGAGAAATATGCATAGGCAGTGGCATTGCCTACATATTTATTTGCCATATAAGCTTAGCAGCTAAATATCCAAAGTTGTTCGATATTACGTTAAATTTAAGTTGGTGATCAAAAAGTATTTCTCACTTAAATTTATCCATCTATCATTTCAATAAAGTCGTATTCAAATAAGAACAGTGTAAATTGATTTTATTTCTAAATGTTGATGTAAATACGATGGAAAAATATGCAACTATAGATCCAGAGAAACTATGTTAAATTGAAGTTGGTAATCAAAAAGTGCTTCGCAATATGAAAATAAAAATTGTATTGGAGATGTTAATTTGTAGGATTGATTGAAAGGAGAGTAGTTGCCAGAATAAATGCAAAACTTCTAAGAATCTAGATTGCCAGTATAAATTTCACTCTAGGAGTTATTTATCAATATCTTTAGTTTATGTGTAGATTGATGAAACCAGGATAAATAAGATGCTGCATCAATATGCATTTATTCAGATATGACAGGAATTAATGTTAATTACACGAATATAAAAACAATTTTTTCAGATTTCAATTAATTTATTGAACTTTTTATGTTTGACATTTATATGGAATTGGAATTGTAATATTTGTTCTTCATATGGAACATTGACACCAATTTTAACTGATTCCCATTAATTTATTGAACATTTTCAGCGTGACATTTATTTGGAATTTGATTTGTAATATTTGCGTTTCATATTGAACATTGACACCAATTTAAACTGTTAATTCATATATTAAGGAGTTTGCTTTATATTAATATCATTTTCGAAATGTGCTTTTTGTATGGAAACATGATTAATTATTTGCTTACATGATTTTGATGTTTGTGTAATTCAACAGTTTTTTCAAATGCTTTATTGCATCAACAAATGCAAGTATTTGTGTAGGTGCATTTTGTGTGTTTGTGTGTGTGTGTGTGTGTGCGTGTGAGTGTGTGTGTGTGTGTGTGTGTTTGTGTCAGTGTGAATACATATCGTTTTATTTTCAAGTTCTACACATTTTATGCAATTTTTGTTTGGCTTAGAGCTTTGCTCATTCGCAAAAAAATATTATTTTCGTTTTTTGCTTCCTGCCTGGATTTCTTTTATTTATTCGTGGGCTGTTCCTTTTTTTCTGAATTAATTTTTGGTTTATAAATACTGTTAAATAGCTTGTAAATTGATTTTGTTTAGTCTGCTTATTGGATTAGTTAGTTACTAATGGATTAGATTGATTAAACATCATTCTCCACAGATATAACACACACTTAGAGTTCGCTACGCGTCCTTTCAGTTACTAGTGTTGTTTTCTTTTGTAGTATATATGTAAATGACTTCAGCTTATATTAATTTTATTAACAACTAATTAAAATTGCCGGTAATTTAGTGACATGTTCTGGCTGGCACACTTTTTTTAAGCCGAAACGTTTATTTGAATCTTAACTTAAAGATATACAATCAACATATTAACTATTAATATAAAATTTATTTATTTTATAATAATACAATATCAACGCAACAATTTCGTCTGACGAAAATTTGCAGCTTGAACCAAAACAAACAATTTTTAAAAGTCATAATATATAATCAGAAATCCACGTTCACGGTCTTATGTTATACAATCAATAGATACATATATGTATATATAAATATATTTACTTCTATACATATAAATACACCAGTTTATATAAATATTATCAGCTCCATCTTTATCATAATCGTAATGGTTACACTTTTGTAATCGTTCTTCATCAAAAATCCGTCCGTCATTTCATCAATCCTGTATTCTGTCCGTTATTAAAATTCATCATCTAAAACTACATGTGTATTCATGTTAATTACTGTCCTGGATGGAAGTTTGTATAATTGTGGCAGTATGTATGTAGATGTATGTATGGTTGTATAATGTATGTCTATTACATGTATGAATGTGCGTGTGTATGTGACTTTTCTGAAATTGATATTTTACTTTGGTTATTGTTAATATGATAATACACAGACATCATTGTACGGTTAGTATTATTATATATCTGTTATGGTTATCATGTATAAATATGCATGTATATAAATATTTAAATTCTTTGATATATAATTAATCTTGATTAGATAAGCTCATCATTCTGATGTATTTGACAATGGAATCGTTTTAATACGCCCGTGCGATCTCTCTGTCATCTGCCTATCGATAATCATTCTACTGTTTTAAGCTTCGCTCCAGATTAAAACATTCATCCGATTCTATATTAGCGGGCTTAACATATGTCTCGATCAATGTAATAATACTGGCTTAAGCTCACTTCAATTCAAAGTTCTCATCCGATCCGAAATTAGCGGGATTATTTATGCTCTCTTTCTTTTCAATGTTTTCGTGCCGATCATTCTCGCTTTTAACTTCACAATGTTCCCATCCAATCCGAACTCGTTTGTCCGGCTCTCGATTTTTATTTCAGTTCCAAGTTCTTATCCAATCAGAAATTGGAGGGCTCATTAATATATCTTTCGAATTATTTTTCACTCGTTCGCATTTTGATTAGAATACGATATTATCATATGGGATTAACATCGAAATTGTGTTGCATTGAGCTATGTACGTATGTATGTTTGTAAGTAAATTGCAATAATTATGGATTTTTTATGGACTTATAGCCGTATTTTGTATTTTCTGTTTCCTTTATGGTAGCATGAACCATTGAATCAATATTCAATAGAAGTATATATGTATGTTTGCATATTTTTTGAATATGTGTATTAAAGAGATTCTTCACTTCAGATAGTCTCCGAAGAATCCAATGATGTTCGATGCTCGTATACGTAAAAAGTATGTGTATCAACTGAAGGATAGGAAACATGAGTTGTGCCGTCTCTTCAACGTACAAGTTCTGCTGAAGTCCGCAATTAACGGCTTGGCCTATTGGCGGTTCGGAAGGTGGGCACCATTAGCCTGCTTTGGATGCGTCCTTGAGCTTGACAGTGGCAGTGGCAGTCGGGGAGGGCGAAGGAGGGAGAGTTAGAACGAGCGTGCGAATGGGATTGGGAATGGGAGGGGGAATGGACATGGGAATGGACGTCGGTGTGCGGACTAAACCTGGACTAGATGCTGCTGGATCGTCCAATGCCTGATGTGGTGGTGATGTGATGATTGCGTATGGTCACCTTATCGAATCGCACCATTGGAACACCCCTGATGGTCTGTGTAGTCTGTGTGGATGGGCGGGCAGAGTGGATTACAAACAGCAGCCGTGGCCGTTGCCGTTGCTGGCGGACTAGCACTCACCTCATCCCCATAGTGACACAACTTGGCCTTCAGCCATGGCCATTTGATAGTACGCATCAACGTATTGCGAAAGTCCTCACTGAACAGACAATAGATATAGAATGTGATCGAGTAGTTAATCAGCTCCAGCAAATTGGCCAGCGCCCGAAACACCTGAAACGGAAAACTGGGCAACACCTCCGACGCAATTGTCATATGCAGTATGGCCATCGGTGACACGCACAGCAAGAACAGTATCGATGTGCTGCCGAGCAGCAAAAATAGACGACGCTCCTCCGCAAACTTCCTTGGATCATCGTCCTTCACATAATTGATCCGTGACAAGACCATCTGTCGACGCCTCTCGCAGGTGCGACGATAGACCAAAACAATCCGCAAATTGAGACCCGCAATCAGGAGCGTCGGTATCAGCTTGAATATTACTTCCAGCATCACCTTGTACACCGAATAGAAGAGTGTGCGCTGGTAGTCGGTGTTGTCGCGACGCAAATAGACGAACACATTGTTCGGGGTCAGCATGCACTTAATCAATTCGCCGCGAAAGATGCTCGGCAAATAGATGATGAATGTGAAGAAGCTGGTTAGAAACACAACCAATCTACAATGGACGTCAATCAATTAGCTTATGTACAAAAATGTATGAGCATTTTAAATTTATTAATTTATTAATTTATTAATTTATTAATTTATTAATTTATTAATTTATTAATTTATTAATTTATTAATTTATTAATTTATTAATTTATTAATTTATTAATTTATTAATTTATTAATTTATTAATTTATTAATTTATTAATTTATTAATTTATTAATTTATTAATTTATTAATTTATTAATTTATTAATTTATTAATTTATTAATTTATTAATTTATTAATTTATTAATTTATTAATTTATTAATTTATTAATTTATTAATTTATTAATTTATTAATTTATTAATTTATTAATTTATTAATTTATTAATTTATTAATTTATTAATTTATTAATTTATTAATTTATTAATTTATTAATTTATTAATTTATTAATTTATTAATTTATTAATTTATTAATTTATTAATTTATTAATTTATTAATTTATTAATTTATTAATTTATTAATTTATTAATTTATTAATTTATTAATTTATTAATTTATTAATTTATTAATTTATTAATTTATTAATTTATTAATTTATTAATTTATTTATTTATTAATTTAGTTATTATTGTAACATTTTTTGAACTGAATTGAAATATTGTACTCTTACATTTATTAAAATAATTTTAATTTATTCAAATTTCTATCAATTTTTTTTTCAATTTCTTGATTACTTGCCTCAAACAGCCTAAATTATATTCTAGTCGTAATAATAGTGATTATTTACAAATTATTATTATTATTTACAAAAATATATTTTTTTCTCACCCTGGAGGTCCCATCACAGGTCGTGTGAATCCTGGATGGCAAACCGACACGTAGCGTTCGATAGTCAGCACTAGAAGCATCATAACACCCACTCCTGAAAAATGGGTACACAGCAAAAAAGAAAATTAGAAACTCAGGAAAAAATGATTAAATTAAGAATGTAAAATAATGGACAAACTAAAATATACATATATATCAACAAATAAAAAAGTTCTAGTCGAGAGTGCTCGACTACGAGATACCAGGTTTCCATTAAGTTGCAATCATAACATGTTTTCATTAGTTGCTATATTTATAAATAGACCTCAGATTTTGCGCACTTTCGCATTTTTCATCATATTGATACCAAACCTTCTATTGTATAGTTGAAATACAACTTATTTGCATTAATAGTTTTGATCAAATTATAGTTTTATATTGTAATGCCCATTGTCTTGAACATTTTTATTCCCGCTACCCATAGGGTAGAAAGATATATAAAGAAATTTGTTGCATATAATAAGAATAGGCACATTTAAAATATTTGTGGTGTCTTTTTAAATGAAAACGAACCTCTTAATCCTAAAAAAAATATGAAATTATGCTAACTCCCAGGTCTACTTACGAACGTTTGTCAAGCTTTCCTAACGGGCTAACTTCATGCTGAATGTAGTACTTAAATTTACATGTGGAATGTGTGTGGTACATTTAACAAACTTACCCAAGCAGCCATTTCCGAGGAAGAGCTCTAAATGTGCCGTGTAGAAGGCGGGTCCAAATTCTTCCCACTGTCCACGATCCTTGTGGACGAGCATGCGAATGCCAAAGGGTATGGCGAAGACAATTGCAAGCAGTGCGGCTGTGGAGTACGCTGTGAATACAATGGGAAATGTGCAGAGTTCGCATTTAAGCTCTTTTTATGGCTGAGTTTATGGCATAATTATGGCGACGCTTCCGGCTGGCCGCGACCGCGACCGGAAGTAACAGAAACTGAAACCCGCAAACTGCGAACAGGCAAACAGGATAACATTGCCGACTCCACACGAGCAAAGAGAAATGAATTATTTTGGGTTCCTGTTCCTACTATTTTTATTTATTTTGTTTTTTTGTTGGTTTCGCTCTCGGAATAAATGTTATCCTTGTCGTCGTTGCTATTGCTGTGATATATGTTTGCTACTTATTGCGAAATGCGAATGCGTGTGTTTGTGGTTTTTATTGATTTATGACTTGTTTATGGCTCTATAATTACATTATTACTTACGAGTAAATGCCTGCCTCATGGCCGCTTCATCTAACCCTGTCCCCCACTTTGTCTCTTTCTTCCTTTCGCCATCCGTCTCCATCCGACGGCACAAATTGTTTTGGTCACAAAACTTAATGCTCGATATATGACTTCCTGCAACACACACACTCACTCGCACACACGCATACATATATGTGTACATATTACGTATAATGATGTTCATTTAAATGGGTACACGGCACATCAATATAAATGTCACTCTTGTGTGCTCCACAGCTTGACAACTGTCCGTCACTTCACTGATTCGGTCATCGCTTTCAGGCCATGTGCCTGATTTTATACTATAATTGTGTATGCATATATGTCTGTCTGTCTGTCGTGTTTACCGTCAAAACACTAGAATTTTGACGACAACTTTCAGTTGTTTGGCTAAGCTCCTAAAGGATTGCCTCACTAATCAGGTCAACTGATTGAGTGCTCTCTTGATGCTGAATACGATTTCTTTTTTTATGACCCAGCTTGGCACACTACTCGTATACGTAATGCGAAAGACTAAAAGTTTACATAGGACATGTTTTATCATCCTTCACAGTCCAATTATGCACTTTTATTATGTTGATTTTTTGATTTTGTCGCCAACGGAATAAAAGTCTAATAATCCAGTGAGTAAACGTCGACAATTAAACAAATGTGTATTTATTTATGATCAGTAATAAAACTACTGTCGATATAGACTCATAATTTGCTGCGACATTTTTTATGTTTATATGTATATACAGATCACACTCGATATAATGTTGTTTGAAATTCAAATTTACAAATAATTAACTAAATACATTAAAAATAAATATTAAATATTTTTCGATAAATAAAGTACTGCATTTGGAACAACGACAGTAGTATCAATAGAACATCCACATATTCCCTATTTTGAATCCGCTTTAGATAAGTAGAACTGTACATGCTATTCTTAACCATATTCTGTGCCATTGTAGAGAAATAATCATGATATTAATGTGTAAATTAGGTTTAGTCAACACTTATGACGTATGTATCTTTCCTTTTTGTTCACTCCTTAGAGCGTGCACCACCTACATTAAAATTTCCCATTGCTGAGAACTGAATTCTAGTAGGCGTGAACTCACAAGCTTCCTCACTTTTTTATCCTCTTTAAACTCTGCTTACATACATATCTCGGAATTTTACATGTAAACTCGTTCATTTCCATTTGTCTATTTCGCATACTTTCGGTACAAATGTGCAACAGTAAATTAGATTAGATAGCAAATGCAAACATTTGCCATGGTTTTTTTTATTTTTTTGCTGTGGTGATTTTACGTTCGGGCTAAAATTAGGAGAGTGAAGGGAAAAAATAGAAACCCTAATTCTCGGCAAGTGAAAAGTGACTATTACTTGTTTTGAATTTGCTTTTAGCATTTTTTTGTTTTTGACTTTCTGTTCATGTTCCCTGAACACATAAAAACAAGCTGAAAGGAGATAATGGTTTTGTGCGAATGAATGTAATATGAATTTGGAAACTTCTTGGACGTAAATAAGGTGTATATATTCTTGACATTGGTTTTCCGCATATATCTCACAGATAAGACACTTTGTTTTAATATAAATATATATATATTTTTTTAAATAATAACTAAGCGAATTTGTGCTTTACAACTATATCACAATTAATATGTTTAAAAAAAACATAACGTATAATAAAAGTTATTTTAGTTTAATTTTTTTTTTCTAAAATATTAGTTATTTTTAAAAAATGTAAGTGCAATTTTTGTAGATAAGATCTACTCTCATAATGTTCATAATGTTTTTTAAATTATCATACAAAGTAGAAGATACACCATTTTAATATTCTGATGATTAAATTTAAAAATAAGTAAGTAGTCCTTGGTTTAGTTATCGATGAATGCGACCCAGTATTTCAAAGTCACATAATTTTAGTTGGCATTCGTCTGACGAAGATACTAGTAAGGGCTAAAATGCAGTGAAACATTTGGTTTTGTATTTGGGTGCCGAAATTCGGGAATTTGATTTGGCATTTGAAATTTGTACGCCAGTTTAATATGCAGTCTATTAGTTGTCGAGGGCAGCTTTTTCCGTGTGCCCTAAAAAATGGCAGCCCCTTGAGAGCTGGCACAGCTCGAATCCATAACTTGTGCTTAGCACGAGCACAAAGCTCGATGGCATCGTGATAGAATAGTCACGTCGCCCCAACAATTGTTGGACCCTCACCCAATACATATTACATCACATTCCATGCTTAAAAAGAGTCAAGGACAATGACCGTTAAATGACAGTGGAATGCTTTGGAAATATTTGTGCGATTTTCATAAAATTAATGCTGTGATTTCTCTCATTATTACACAACGCGGCACGAACAGTTTCAGATTTAAGACGCTCCCATTTACGGTTCCGCAACATTTTTATTAACTGTCAGGCGACTCGACTTGCCTAAGATGAGACTGGTGATATTTCAAACTCAGCCAAAAGGGGCTTTTATATTTTGCATTTACAACAGAAGCAGCTTCCATCTACAAGTTGAGAGTTACAATTTACTAGCAACCATTTTCCAGTTACGAGTTTACCAGCTACCAGTTGCCAGTTACCAGCTATCACTTATCAGCTAGCAGCCACCATTTCCCAGCTGCCATTTGGAAACGTGGAAAAAAGGATGTGGAGGGGAGCAAGCACGCAGAAGGCAATCAATTATGCTGCCATAGCATGCGTAATACATTTCAAGCATTTTATATTTTTCACTCGCAACTCGCAACGTATTTGCGGGCTTCCATTTCTACATTTTTCCTCAAGCTGGCAAATAAAGTGAGTTGCTTTCGCATTCACAGTCTAGCTGCCGCATGCTATATGACTTGATTGTTGGCAGAACAAAAGGAGAAAGTGGTCAACACACTGCGCACAGTTGACAAGTTTCGTTTTTTGGGTCGTCTCATTAATCAATTAAAAGGCCGTCAACTAAACGAAGGCCTAATATGCCTAGTTAGTTACTCGCAGTGGCTTAACATTCAACGCAATTGCTTAGCCGTAGCAGTTTGGCAGCCTTACATAAATTTCCGGGTAGCTCCTAATGAAATTCAACGACCATTTTTTTCCGTGGCCATTATTGCTCTATTTGACTAGAACAGACTTAGGATGTGCAGAGAGATCTCCCTCTCTTCAGCAGAATAGTCGGTAGATGTTGATATTGAGCAGGTATATACATAAATACAAACTCAATTTAAATATATATGAAATTGTCTTCTGATAGAAAAAGGATATGAAATGGTTGTATGCTTAAACCGGGGATTTATATCTGACACTTAAGCATGATATCGCAAGTTATGTGGATATTGTAATGCTAGATGGGTGTCAGTTCATTATTTATTATATCTAATATATTGTTTGTTATTAAACTGAATACAAAAAAAATCGTATTTTGTATAAAGTATGGCAAGACTACCTCAACATTTTCTGGTTGCCCTCATCAACTCATAAATAACCTGTAAATACATTTAAAATATGTAATATATTTAGTTTTCACTTAACTCATAAATAACGTAAAAATTCAATCATATTTTGTTTGTTTTGTTTTGTTTTTATCTGTCTTATTAAAACAGAACAGTGTATCTCAAGGGACATCTGAGTTAATATCAAATTGCCGAACAAGGCTACCCCAATAATCTGTATTGAGGCGTGTACTCATAAAAAGCAGAAAGAATTTTCATAGATTTTTTTCAGTTACTTTAAGCTTTAGATCGTCAGTCTGGTATTTGGAGAGCTGCGAAGCGAATCAAATACTCTTTACACACTAAATTTGGCAATTATTCAGTGAAATGGTCCTTTGTATTGAGTGAATGAAATTGGATTTCTATGGAATGTCCCCAACACAAACAAATGCGAAAGCTTCAGTTAAGTGTGCTCGCCAGTAAGATACCCGCTTTACGTTCATGGGGACAACTGCAAAATTTAGTGTGACCAAAGCGAGCGAGATGCTCTCGGCCAAAAAATATTATTTCTCAGAAATAATTTAGAATAACGACCAAAGAATTCATATGAAATAAAAAATATTATTATTATATGAACATGTTTCGATTTCAATAAATGAAAATAAAACCGCGAAATAATTTTTAATGGGAAAAATCCGACATCTTAGAATTTGGTCAGATAGGTCCAACTAAATATTAGAGCAAAACTGATTTACAGACGGACGAACATGGTTGTATTTTCTCATCTCGAATACACATAAATAGGTTGGTAATACCTCCATTTTGCGGCTGGCCTCAAGGTATAATACCCTTCAAAGCCGTGGGTCTACGAGGGTCGCCGAGTGTTATACATACGAGTGTAGGGCTTTATAAGTGGAGATGTTGCAGGACGCAGATTGGGGGCACTTACCTCGCATGTAGATGTACGCAGTCCCCCGCATATTTCGACGGGTGAGGACAATTAAATTAAGAACATTGCCCATGATGCCGAGTGAGCAGATGATTGGCAGCATGAGACCGTAGCAGTATTGGCGAAGAGATTCGGTACGCGGATCCTCCACGTCCTGCTGGGAATGAGAGAATGCAGGGTAAAGAGGTAGCCGAAAGCAAAACCAATAAAAAGTAATAATAAAAGTAAACAAAAGGACAGCACAGCTCATAAATCATGCAGCGCTTTCATGGTGTCTCCCAGCCCCGCCCTCTTTCTCCCCCTCTCACTCTACATATTAGTATAATACCCCCAGAACTCCCCCACTCCCCCACTGTCCCGTTGTCCCACTATAGCCATTGCTCAGTCAGTTGGGCAGGCGGCTACAGATAAAAATTCAATAGTCAACTTGACACTTTTATTTGTGACTTGTTTCACACATACATATGCATGTATACCAATACACTTAAACCATCCACACCAGACCCCGTTCTCTGTCTCGCTCTCGCTGCTCTCGAAGTTGCCTTTTTGCCTATCTAAATAGATATCTCGCTTACACATGCCCGAGTGGGTTGCCGTAGTCCCATTGTAAATATGATTTGCATGCTTTTTAACATGTTTGCTTTTGTTCTTTTTCTTCTATTTTCTTTCTTCGCTTGTCCCCTACTTTTCGTTGTTGTTCGTTGTTGTTGTTTTGCTGATACTGGTTGTTGTTTGTTGGCTTAGTGCTCATACTGAGACAGGCACCTCCAGAGTGCGCTCGAGTTCGCCTTTTCCACAGCCTTGAGCAAAAGTTGTGCACAAAGCAAAGCAGCCGCCTCTACTCAGCAACAGCAACAGCTACAGCAAGAGCAAAAGCAAAAGCAAGAGCAAAAGCAAAAGCAAAAGCCAAAGCAGCATTGGCCATAGCAACTGCGACATCGACAGCAACTGCGTGTGAACAATCTTTTTTGCACGTGCTGTGCCGCGAAATGAGTTGTTTTTTCCCTATTCTTTAGTCCTATGCCTCCAATGATGCCTTCATTACACGCACGACAGTTGCTCGCTGCTCTTTCGCTATGTCTAAACAGTACGGAGAGCTCTTGAGGGAGTCGGCGAGCGAGCTTCATGATATACAGGGACCGTAACGCCCATGACTTGCTTGGGAGCAAATGTTGAAGTACGTATTATGTTTTAATATTCTCGAGAAAAATCGTTTAAATTATCACATTTAATTTAAACAATAAAAGTGAAAATAATTATTATGATTCAAATTTTATTTTATAAATTAAAAAATTCAAATTAATGCAGGGACTATAATCATTTTAAGTTTTATTACAAAAATTACAAATTAATATTTTAATTTTTATTTTTATTAATAAGCTCACTAAATAATCATTAAGTTTGGGTTTTATTTTAGAACTCAACCAATATTTATTATGGCTGTGCAAAAAAATATTACTAACAAAAACAATAATTATATCGTGAGTACGTAGGTACATATGTATATTTCCAGTCCTTAGCCCAAAACCAACTTTATTGAAAACAAAATTAATTTTACAAACATTTTATTATCTAAATTAAATTTAATTTTTCAACCAGGCATACACATGAATCGATTACCAAATGATTACCAGTAGCATTCTCTGTCTGTTACAAGAAACAGCGGTCATACGTGTTTAAATGAGGAAATAATATTCAATAATTTACTCAAATATGTAGGTAATTGTTCAAATTAACTACTACTTTAGCAAACTGGCCATCTATTTGGCATCTTACATCAAGCAAAATATTAATATATTCGCATTTATTTATATTTATTATTGTCTGAAAAATTTTGTTTTCAAATATTTGGTTATTCTAGGGTATTCTGATGAAACTAAAACGGTATACTTTAGTGTGTTTGCAAAAGTTTGGGCAGTTTAAAAATAAAATAAAAACGGTCACGCTGCCTTCTCGCTTTCACCTTCCCACAAAACTGCCTTGGCTTTATACCATCTCTCTGGCTATTCAGTGTGTATTCAAGGCATCGCTTCCTATACTATTCGATTCAGTTCGCTGGTGCGTAGTGAGGGAAGTCCTAATACGTGATGCGTAAATGCCAAAAACAGGATTGTAATTGAATCGTGACAGTGATGCGCCTAAAAAATTAATAAGTTTCTGTACATGTGGCATTAGGAATAGAACCAATAAATACAATTGCCGTCTCTTAGTTTAATTTAATTTGATTAATGCTTAGCTAAACACAATACATCACTTATCACTGCTGTTGCTTCACTCAAAATCTTCTCGCTTAGCGACCTCCCTGTTGAGGCTGCTAAGTAAGCTATAAGCTAATGCTCAGAACCAAGAGGGAGAGGGCAAGCAATTGAATTAATTTCCAATGACTTACCGTGTAGATGTCGTCCCGTAGATCATTGCTGAATATCTGAGACGCATTAGCTGCAGTGCCGAGAACGAGATCATTGCTGCTAAGATTCGCGCCCCAGATGAATGAGCAATAGGCGGGATCCTCTTCGGTATTATACAATCTGGTTATCATCGTTGGAGGCGAATTACTTCGTGGCTTTATCACCTTGTGCGTTGTATCGATGTCCTTTTCTCTTTAAGGATCCACGTTCAGTGTCAGATATAGATTCGAGTTGAACTTACTTAAATAGGGCGAAATCAAAGGAATTGTACGCAGTAATAAAGAAACTAAAACAAAACTGAACGATAACTAGTTGCCAGAACGCATTCATTCATGAGCTCGAAATAGTGGCGACACCGTGTTATTTAAATAATACAACGACATCGACATCGACATCGCCATCGACTAGTTTCACATCAAAAATGAAAATGGAAATGAACATGAAAAGAGCACGAAGTTTAACAGTCAGAACAGCGACAAGCAGAAGTGGAAGGTGAAACACAAAAAGAATGGAGAACGAGACAGCTGAGCAAGGCGGAAACGGAAGCGAGCACTTGTAGTCATTGCAACAAAAACAAAACACAAAGTAAAATCAGAAATAGTGAACGGACTTGGGAAAAGCGCCGCACAGACATGGGTCGATGGGCCGATGGGCCGATGGGACTTTTATTGTCCACTCCTCGGAGGCGTAACAATTGCGTCTTTGATTCTTGCTGGCACATAAACAAGATAACAAACAGAAAAACAATCAACGGAAAATGGAAAAGCAACTGACTTCAAATCTGCAAATAATTGCGGGCTCTAAATAATTTTATTTAAATTGATGAAAATTCTGAAGTCTGTGACAAGTCTATGAAGCTGATCACAAGAGTTGAAGATGTTGGATCAGATATTAGAACTATTACCGTTTGGTAAAAATGTAGCACTTGTATAATGATATTTTATTTTTTTAGTTAGCCTGACTTCAGTCAGAAGCAATTGGGTTTTGTTTAACATTTTCTTAAGAACCTATGAAGCAAACGCATCAGTCTCAGGAATGCTATATTGATTACGAGTGTCACGAACATGAAAAGTTTTTCTTTTACGCTGGACAGATAGATCTGAATGCCTTAAATTATTATACTGTTAACAATTAACTTGAGTTAATCTGTGACCAAATTGTGATAACACATTAAATGCATTACCAAGCACGTTAGAAAGGTTTCTAGCTTAGAATTATTTGAAGATGATCGGACATCAACTAGTCTTAGTCTCTTTGATGGTCTTACCTGAATGATGCAAAATAATGATAATGTGTTATTTAATGTTATTTGACGCAGTGATTTTATTAATAAATTTATTATGTTTAAGAAATAAAATACTTACTTCAATGTTGATCGATTTAAACTATATATCCACTTATCAGTTTGCAGTTGTTACTGCTTTTAACGAAACCCAACAAGTGCCTATGTGAATTCCATTTTTATAAATACACTTGCATATGCACTATAAAGAACACAAAGAAAATAGAAATTCGAAAGGTAAGAAATTTATGAGAAACATTATCTATGAAAATTTAGAAAACTTACAATTTCGTTAGGATAACAAAGCCGAAAGTTATGCAAACATTTAAATGTCTTATGTAACTTCAAGCATTTACATATTTAATATGTTTAAATAATTCAATACAAATTTGAATCTTTTTATTTTTCAATTGTTTCCCTTTTAATTTCCTCTATACAAATTCAAACTTGTTTGTATTTAACAAAGTCTTATAAATATTTTTTATTGTATAGGCTTTCCAAATTAGCTGCTAATCAAATATCAATTTCCAACTGGCCAATAGTTTTAAAAAATAAAACCTAAGCTTCACTTGTTTCGGTTATTTTGTTTTCTTATGTTTATCCGAGAGCTGAAGACAGATCGGTGTTAAATACTCTATTTCATATTTGGGCAACAATTTCATTTGCCGACATGTTTAAATTGCAAATTAAATTGTATGTAAAGTTGTGTTCGCTTCATTTTAGTTTGAAGCGAATCAGTCGCATTTCAGACAGAGTAAAGTGTCTTAATTATATGGATGATGACAGAGGACTCCAAATTATACAATGCACTGGAGGACACCGAGAGAACGGGAGAGTGTGGTGGTTAAGCACCCGACTCATGTGTCATAATATGGCATTATAATTGATGCCGTCGTCGTCGTCGTTGTCATTTCGCCAGTTCGCCAGCTCGACAGCTCGCCAGTTGGCAGCGCTTGTTCCACGAAGCACGAAGCACGTAATAAAGCAGGCAGGAGTCGAGACCCTGGCAACAGGTGTGCTTTATTTGCACGCGTCACTAACTAACCAACATATGTCTTCCACGGCCACGGACACGCCCATCGCCCACCGTGCAGAGAGCCCTAGGCACATGCTAAGCTAAGCGCTAAAATCAATGTTGACAGGCGACAGAATTTCGTATAAAATATATTTTATAAATTGCCCGACCAGGCGGTGGCCTGGCTTACGACAGCGCCATCAGGATGAACGAACGCCTTAAAATCTATATGGCATGGGCAAGGACATTCGAAATATGAACAAGAACCGTTGGTTGTGCTCGACTCTGAGATACCTGCGCTAACTATTTCAAGAAGATTCCAATAATATTTTCTTCATTTTCGTTTCACACAATCGATCTGTGACTTTAGTAACTTTCGTTGATTTCATTGTAATTTGGATACTATTGGTATTTCATTTTGAAATGTCCATAAATAATATTATGTAAATAAACTATTATATGTTATACTATATTATATAATGTGCAGAAACTATTATAGGCCCTATTTATGAATTGAATGAATAAAATTAGAATGCGTGAATTACTATTGATAAGCTAAGCTTCTGTTGCCCTCAAGATTACTGCTCTAGCTCCAGTAGCCTTTTATTCCTTCAGGTTCATAGCTTTTCACAGCTAAAAGGCGTCGTCTGTTGATGCCCCCTTCTTTGGAGATAAATTAATATACTATCTCACGCTGTGGCTGGCAGGGTATAAAAATGGATTAAGTTTAGTGTTGATGGTTGACAGATGATTTTTTTGTAGCAAATTCACTGAATCAAGCCGTTAAAAGAACTATGTGACTGACTGCTGAATACCTAGCAATTTATTTTCTACTGGTTTATTAACATTGAAATATAAAATCTAGAATGTAATTTGGATTTTTTGTAACTGATAAGCTAACGTTTCTAGATTTAATATGCTTAAATAAAACAACATTTCTTACTAATTTTAAATAAATAATTAAATTAAATAGTTATGAACATGACATACATTTGGAATAATTGAACAAAACCGCTTTTAATCAATCACTTTTGAATAGTGTTTTGCTGGTTAAAGGTCTTAAGATTGAAACAACTAATAATTATTATTCATTTTAATTGAAATTAATATTTTATATTATATTAAATAATCTAGTAATTTAATTTCCATGTTAAAGAAATTTCGAACATCTCAGGTAACTTTAAAAATATTAAAAATAAAGCAATTATTCATGTAACATATATACAATCTTATAATAACATCCCAAGTCTCTCCGCCTTTCTCCATAAAATGTTGCACCTGTTATTCGCTTGTTTTCTCAGAGCAAATACTCAAAATTATCCACTTTCAATCAAGCCCTTTGGTGTCGACCGCATAAGGACTGGGAAAGTGAGCTCTTCAATGCACTCAGTGGTTTTATGCAACACCAACGCTTGCGAGCACTTGCTACACACTACACTACACTACACTACACTGCGAAGCACTATACTACACTACCCTACATGGCTGCCATTTGAGGAGATTGAATGACACAAAACATGACACAAACTTAATTTCCCCAAGGTAAACATGAAAGCCATTTCCACTGCGAATGTACTCGTATCGCGACTAAGCTGAAGGCTTTTGGCCAGGTTTTGCTACTCGAAAGATTGACTATTTGGTTACCTGATTGCCTGGCTGGCTAGCTAACCGACAGACTCGCTGACTGACTGACTGATTGATTGACTGACTGATTGAAGGACTCACTGACTGACTCGTCGCCGGTTTGACATCGCTTGTCCTTGTCTCCGTCTATATCGTAATCGCTGTCTCTGTTACAACTTCATATCTCTTTCATTCTGCATTGCGAGCTGGGAAGAATTTCGCATAATGTATGCCTGCAATTATCATAACAATTCGCCAGACACGGCACTCGACAAACGACAATGATTTGGCTCCAACAGGTACTGCCAGAAAATATGGGACAGGTATTTTGCTGGCTTAACACTTGTCGTTCTCGATTGTTTTGTTGTCGCTGTCTCTGTCGCTGTCGCTTGTTAGTTTTTGCTTTTTTGGCCTCTGTTTGTTGAGCACTTATAGTTATTGCGGTTTAGTTTAGGGCCAAAAGTTTTCATTTGGTAAATATGTAGGCCAACAAGATGAGAACGAAAATACAGAGCCAACATGGCAGCTTATCACGTTCCTTGCTTCGAGAGCACAACAAACGCCAAAGTCGAAGTTACAAAGGGCTGACTCTTCGATTATATTAGAAGCACTCACTCACACACACACACACATAAACATAATCATATATGTATAGCATATATGTATGTGTGTATGTCTGCAGGGTATCAGGCAGTCGAGCATTCGCTCGTCTCGTGCACCTTTCACTTGCTGTTTGGTGGCTTGCAAATTGTTTGGTTAGAGTTTGTTTATCACCATTTTTTCGGGGTGTTTTCATTTCATTGCCCCCTCTCCCCATCTATCTCTCTCGCTCTGGCGCACGCAGCTTATCTATTGCTTGTATACATACATACATATATAATTGCCTGTGTGTTGCCATGATTAATGTTTTTGTTTATATTTCCCGCTTCGGTTTTTGGCTTTTCTTCGCTTCTCTTTTCTTTTCCCGACCTCTCTCCGCCTGTGTGTGTGAGTATGTTAAGCCCGCCTGTCTGCCTGTCTGCCTATCCGTCTTTCTGCCTTCCTGACTGTCAGCCAAACAATACGCTTAACAAAAAAGTTTAACTCAAATTAAGTTAAACTAGCAGCGCTTAACGATGTGCGACACAGATGAATATCTATCTGTCTATGTGTGTGTGTGTGTGTGTGTGTGTGTGTGTGTGTGTGTGGGTGTGGACAACACATCTGTATCTGTGTGTGTGTGCTTATATTTTTCTAGACAACCCACAGTGCGTACCGTTTTGTGTGACGGCGGGTTGCTCAGTGTGCCCAGCTGCCCAGCTGCCCAGTGTGCCCAAATTGCGGCCTTTAATGCCTTTAATTTACACACAAAATGAGCTCGGCCAAGCGGCAGTAACAGGACATGGCTACTACATACATAGATTTCTTTTCTGCACAGCACAGGACAAAGGACATTTCGCAGCCACGACGCGTCGAGTCGCGTGGAGGGGCCCAAATTAAGTTTGCAAAGAAATCTAGATATCTAAATGAAAATCAACTCAGGATATCCGCAAATTAAATATCAAAAAGTAAAAATAAAAATCAAAATAACGACCTGTGACTTTCTCAGTTCTTCGCTTTATTCCCAGCACAGCAACAAAAAGAAACTTTGTTTTACCCTCTACGTGGCTGGCTGGCAGCATAACTTAGTGCGAAATCAGCCAAGTATCTAAGATACAAAGCAAATATTTGCTCGTCTTAATTTGATCTCTTATTCCCTAGATTTTAGATAAAGCACTTTAAGTTTTTCATTTATACGCATTTTGGCCACAATTGCGTATTTTCTGAATTGCATGATTTGTAAATTCTTAAAATTAGAATAAGAGACTATAAAATAATTGTTCCAATTGGCAGTGATATAGTCTTAGTATAATTATTATACACCAAGTAAATGTTAAATAAAATTAGACTATTGCAATAACTACTGTTGGCAATGTGCTGAACTAATTGTATTTGCTCAGAATAATTCGAGAGATAATCAAAAAATTAAATGTTTAAATATTTGGAAAACGATTGAAAGTCTCAATGTGCAAATTAATTTTATTTATTTTAATTTCTTGACTAAAAGTAATTTTGTTCGGCATGCTGCTGGAGGTTTTATTTAACAGCAAAACCCAATCGTTTTATGGCATTTGGAAGTCAGTCAGCAAAGTCCATTAAATGTTATGGTAATCCAACGCATTCGCTCAGCGCAAACCCTGTGTACAAGTATGTGCATAAGCCAGAATTATGATTATGTTACAAACTCACGCCAATTAGCCAATGCCTGATGGATTAATATGATAACTAACCGGAAATTTAATTAAAGTTTATGCCATGCTGCGCTCTGGCAGCCACTTAATTAGCAAATTAAGAGCATTATAGTTCGACGCGGTGGCTTTGCAAAGTTAACAAACAATACTTCAAGTTGAATACAATTTGCGACTCGCAACATTATCACTTTGCGTTGAGCTTATTTTTGGTTGCTGTTGTTTGTTTTTGGAAACCGGGATGTATATTTAAGTGTGTTAATTAGCTATGGCTATGCAAAACTGCAGTTTAATTAATCAACTATTTCGATGGCTTCGTTTAAGCTGGAGCAACAGCGAGTTATGTTTCTATAATGGAAGCCAATGAAATAGTTGGGTAATTAACATAGTTGTCGTAGTATGCGGAAAAGCTATAGAAGTTGGCGTTACTATGTATGAGTATCTGCACTGGTGTGTGGAAGTGTTAATGTGCGCTCCAAGTGGCAAGTGGCAAGTGGCAAGTGGCAAGTGGCAAATCCCAAGAAATTGGCCCCGAAAATGCAGTGTCTGTGTGTGTTTATTGAGAGGAATGGAAAATTGTTATCAACCTTCAACTTTTGGTTGGTACTTTTGACTTCTGGTTATTCGCACAGCTCGATCTGCAGTAAATTCGAAATGAATGCGAAAGGTCATCAGGTCGGCAGATAGTTGGCAATAGTCAATAGTTGGCTATAGTATTATCGACAGCAACAGGGCAGTAAAACAAACTATTTAAGCCAGCCCAAAATACTTTTGAGTGCTTGCAAGAAATGCAATGCCCAAAATACGCAGAGTTATGTTTTGTGAAATTTAATAAAATAAGCTGATTGCATTTCTTATAACAGCGAGCTCAATTGCTGGAGTGGTAAATGTCAATTATTAGCTTTTGTCCTTGGCTATGATGGCAAAAACAATGCACACAACTTTTCCAACTGAAAGGTTGATTTTGGCTTAAAAAACACCCAGCGAAAGGACGCCAAGGGAGAAATACAGTGTGTAAAAGGGAGTCGAAATCATTGTCTATAGTTTGTTGATTTTGTTGTTGCTGTTTTTGCTTGTTGCTTGTTGGTTGTGCTCTTGTTATTGCTTTTTAGGTGGAGTGCGCAACGTGAGCAAGCTTTTGACTAGATGCTGCTGCTGCTGTTTTCACCAGCGAACGACAAAGAGCAGCAGCTGTGTGGCATTGTTGGATTGCTGCAACGTGGATGCCATGGCACACAATGCATAACTTGTAATAACCTGCTGACCCCGACATACACCCACACACACACACACATACACACGTACACAGTCACCCAATATAAATACATGCAGATGCACTTAGACGTCAAGCGGCGGCGTCATCGTCATCGTCGTCGTCGTCGTCGTCGTCGTCGTCGTCGTTTTCGTTGTCGTTGCAAATACACTTGAAATGAATATGAAAATGAAATTTCCACTTACCACACGGGGCAATGCTGCAATGCTGCGTGCACTTTACTTCGGTGGAATTGAGAAGACTCTATCGTCTCGCTGCAGTCGCAAATCCCTCTGGCCCTCCAGCAAAAAATACCTGGAACAGCAAATCGCCTCGCCTCCTCTACAGTTTTATATATTTTGCTGTTTTTTTTTAGTTTATGTTGTAATGTTTTGTTGACGGCATTTTGTAGTGATTGCTCTTGTTAGTTGCATAAATTAGTTTTGGCAGTGGGCATTTCCCAAGTTGGCAGTGGATCGGTACGTGTTTATTAGCTGGCTTCTCAGCGCTTCATTGCGATGTCGGCTCTGCTAAACAACAAACAAAAATGCAAAAAAAAATAGATGTACAACAAGTTGTGATGCACTCTGTTCGTAGTACTATGAGTTTGTGAGTAGGGAAGAGTTGACATCAGCATTCAGCATTCGGCGTTCGGCATTCGGCATTCGGCATTTAGCATTTGCATGGGGGCCATTCACACACGTGCACACAAAGACGAAAACACACACACATATGCAGACCAGCGAACCTAGAACCCAGCGTTTTGGCTTCTGGCCAGCTATTTAGTCCGCTTTCGGTTTATGCTGCCTACTTTTGAGCGCGCCAAATGCACAACACGTAAACACACACACTCTCACGCACACACTCACACACACACACACACACACACTCTGACTCAGAGCCAGCTTCAGAGCAGATTCGAATGCACTCAGTGTGCTTGGATTGCGGAAAATACAAAACACTTGTTCGCTTGTATAAAGTAATATTCATTTTCCATAGTTTTGAACACTTTCACTTTCACTCTCAAATTGCATTCACTTCACAACCTTCAAAAGTTAAATGCTGTGCACACTCAGTGTATATGTTATCTTCACAGATGGAATGCATGAAATGCTGCAATCACACAATGACAAGTTGATTAGAAAACCACAAAAAAAAAATGTATTAATGAGTTGAAATCGAATTGTGTAATATTCATTTTCATTTCATTCAATCACATTTTGTGCGCTGCAACTTTTTACACGTTCACTCTCATTCAAGTCATTCACTTTGTAACTGCCGTCAGCCTTCAAAAGTTAACGACAACAGTCGCCATGCATTCAAAAAAAATGAACAGCCAAAAAAACAACACAGATAAAATGCTGATGATGTTGAGATTTTTCCTTTTTGTTGCTACTTCTGCTGCTGTTGTTATCGCTGCTGCTGCAGCTTTTGTTGCTGTTGCTGACCGTTGACCAGAGAAACTTCAAAACTGCAAGCAAATCGTTGCTTTTGCTCTCAATTTTTCTGTCCCTGCTGGGGCACGTCCATGCCGTGTGGTTGCTCGCTGGCAACTGGCTTGAAAGCTGCTCGACACGCTCCTCTTATCAACGTCGACGATGGCTTTCTGGGCTTTTACGGTTGGGACATTTTAAGCTCCTGTTATTGCAAATTTCCCGGCTGTAATGCCGCTGTAAAGCTGTAAACTGTAGAGGACAGCTTCATGTCAGCCCCTCATATAGTATTGTTAATAGGCAAACGTAAGTATATGTTATCTGGCCGTGTATGCTCTAAGTTCATGATCTGCATCAAGATCTGGAAAGCCTGAATTTGGCATGTAGTTTATTTGAGTTGCTCACAAACTTCAATTCTGAACGATTCAAACCTTCCAGAAATTAGAATTTAAGTTTTTGAAGCAATTTATGTTGCATTGCATTGGATTATTTGGGCTCGTTAACTTATTTGTACTAAATAAAATACAGCAGAAAAATTGCATTGCATTTTAAAATAACATTCAAATACAAAATATTTTTGGAAACTTGAGTTTTTTGTTGGAAATTAGAATTGCCTATAAGACAAAGTAGTTCTAAAATGCAGGCGTCAGGCAATACAATCAATGAAGATTGAAATTAAAATAAAGCCTTTAACTCAATAAATTTCTTATAAGCTTATCTTATGATTCGAAACTAGTACAGTTTTTAATAAATTCAATATTCAAAATTGATTTCAGCTTTCAAGTATCATATTTATGCTGCAGAATGTGGCGACCCCTTGTGTTGTCAATTGCTGCATGTACTTAACATATATCTGAAATACAGCTCTGTGCAGCAAATACTAATAGTTACAGATATATAAAGTTGTAAAGATGTTTTTTGTGCTTCGGTGTGCTAGGTATTGTGTTTTCTTTCTTATCAACGTGTTATCACCTCATTGCCGTTCGATATCCAGCAGGCTGCTGGTATGTTTCACGTTACTGGAGCAGAAAACGAATAAAATCAAAATAAATACATATCGCGAATGGCAAATGGCAAATGGCAGAAGGCAGATGGCGTTGGCGACGTCGATGTCGAAGGCATTGTTTGGTAACTCTGATGACAACAGCAACAGTTGCAATGACAGATGGGGCTTTGGCGCAAAAGTCAGCCAAAAAACGGCCTCCTCTTCTTCTGTCCATGACAGCTGATTAGCGATTGGAGCAGATGCGCTCGTTGCATCCTTTGCGATACTTTCCGGAAATTCATGCCTTGGGCTCAACGCTAAATAGGTTAATCAATCATGGTGTATCTCTCTCATTGAGTGGCTCCACTTGCGGGCTAATCAATGAAATCTTTGCTGCCTGCTGAATGCTGCCCGCTGCTCCTTCTTCACTTGTCTCCATCTCCATCTCTGTGTCCGTCTCCATCTCCCGTCTCCCGTCTGCTTATCTGCACTTTTTCTAATGGCTGCGGCATTAAATGAGCCCCGCAGCTGAGCCTCTGGCTGTTCCTTGGTGCAGATTGTTAGCCCAACAATTGCTGACTACCGAGACAAGGCAGACTGAGTAGGGGCTGGGGGTATTTTTATGGCACTGGCGTTTGCCACTGGCCCTGGCTCTGACTCTGGCTATGCCACTGCCACTGGAACTGGCTCAAAGGCGCACTTAGACACATGTATTCAATGCACAGTGACCACAACACCTCTCGAATAAATATATCAATTCGCCAATTATCTAATCATCATTTGGCTGACTTCTTTAGATTACCTTTTCTATATCACTCGACTTGAAAATAAAATATTAACTCACTAATATTTAAATGTTATTGATGTTAGAAATGTGTAATAATTGAGTGAGAATAAAGCAAACATATTTCAATAAATACAATGAAAAATATGGTAAAAACAAATTAAGTTTTTCGACTCATGTATATGTGCATATGTATATATGTATCTATAAATTTAAAATGTAAGCTGGGAATGAAACGATTTATGCTTAAGTGGTTTGTGTTCACTACAAAATTGTTAGAAGGAATCCATCTTATTTTGGTCTTTATCCATGAATTTTATCTGGCATGTGGTTTTAGTAATTAAATTACCACAGATTTTAGTTGTGTTTTATTTTTATGATTGTGTTAAAAAACCGGAAAAAACCAAATAAGCAATTGGCGCAATCGAATTGCCGCAAAATGGCAAATTCGAAAAAATCAAGACAATACAAAGTATTATCATGTTGATTATTGGTTATATAATTTAATTGCCGCAATATATCTATATTGTTGTACTGTACTACTGTACTTTAGTGTGATTGGGGTTGGGGCTGAGGATGGCTGAGGTTGACGTTGCCGTTGACGCTGATGCTAAGGCTAAGGCTGAGGCTGAGGCTGTGGCTGAGGCTGAGGCTCATGCTGACGACGTCGAGCTCACTTCAGAACTATTTCAATAAGCGTTACGTTATGCACGCGCATTGTCCTTCACCCTGTTTTCTCGACTGTCGACCGCGTTCGTTGTCGAGTGTTGTTGTTGCCGTTTGCGTCCTTTCGCTTTTGTTGTTGTTGTTGTTGTTGTTGTTGCTGATGTTGTTGTCATGTGCCGCCAGCGTCGTCAGCGACGCCATCGTCGTCGTGGTATTCTCTGCTGTCTACGTGCAATTTACTGCATTTTACATTTTGCATTTCACGTTTTACATCCTACATTTTGCGATTCTCATTTTGATTTTGGTCCTAATTCGCTGACGACGTCGCTGCTGCCGCTGCTGCCGCTGCTTCCGTTTCCGGTATGTGCGTTGCACCGTGTCGCATTGTTGATTGCCGCGACCTTTCTGCCTCTATCTTTCACTCTGTCGCACACTCCATTTCTCCGAACATGCGTCAAGAAGTGTCCACAGTTGTCGCCCTGCCTTTTGCCTGCGCCTTACTCGTAGTCCTGGCACCAATCAAGCCACGCCAAGTCGCCTTCTGACTTTAAGTTTGACGCTCTACACACAATGACAAGAACATGGCTGAGTAATGCCAACAATGCCAACGATATGTCTGGACAAATCAAACAATAACCAAGCGTATCCACATTTTTCCTTATTCTTTCGATTTCGTTTTCCTTTGCCTTTTCGTTTTCGCTTTCGCTTTCATTTGCCTCTTCGTCTTATTTTTATTTCGCTTTTTGCCTTTGCCACTCACGCGCACCAGACTCTGTCGTTTTCAATAAGTAGGTCAGTAGCAACATTTATACCCGCTACCCCACGGGGAAGATGGGTATTATAGTGACTTGGTGATCGAAGCATCTTCTACTTAATAAACTAAAAAAAAAAACATAATAATAATAGCATTATTATAAGACTGATTGCTGGCTCAAAAACGATTCAAAATTGATTTATAAAGTTTTTCGTTAATCTGTCACCGTTCGCCTATGTTATTTAACCACTAATTAATTTCTCAATTTTAGTTCATTTTATATATCATATTTATTTAAATATTAACTGCATTTTATTTTTATGATTGCATTGTATTAATAAAATGGTTTTGGTCAGACCCACATATTTTGAATTAAGCCCGTTGCAATACATGGCGGGTAAATCACAGTCGAGAACACTAGACTGTAGCTTTAATTCTAGACTTTTGTTAATAGTGGCTTGCTTCAAAAATTCACCAAACTCCACAAATATTCACAAAGATTTTTTATTTATAATTGTCTTCAATATATGTTATACATATATCAATTTGTGGAGTTTAAAAACTCTCGAACGTAAAGTTAAATCTTGTAAAACTTCTAATTTTTTAAGAATATTGAAATTTTCCAATAAATTATCAAATCAATTTCAACTCGTATGATTTATATCTACTTCATTATCAAAATAACTTTAAAATTGATAATATTTTGTGCAAGTGAAAACTAAAAATTAAATTTCAAAGTTATCAAAGAATAGGCATACTACTATATATACGAGTGCTTATAAACGTTTTAAAGAACCCCTCGCAAGAGTATTATTGATATTGTTATTGTAGACTTTTCGCCACAGACTTTTTGCTCTTCCCCATATGGCAAAGTAACATATAGATGTCTGTATAGCATCAGGCTGCTTGGCTTTTTTGGTTGTCGTTCGAGGCCTTTACCTTAAATTTGAATGTTATGCTCGTTGTTCACTTGGTTTTGATCTGTGCGTTACTCACTTCAGACTGGAAAGACATTCTGAACGAAATGCCTTGACACAGCGGCTGCAACATGCAATTTAAAACCGACATATGTGGATTAGCTTGGCTAGCATTCAACCCTCTGCTCCTTCAATGCTCCCTTGCCCCAGCTGTGGTCTTGCCCACCCACACTCAGCTTTTGTCTGAGTCGAGGCACAAGACAGTTAGCAGCAGGCAGCAGGCAGCAGGCAGAGACAGATGCTCTGAGTAGATACTTGGATGCCTTCATAGACGTTACTATTGTCATTGTCAGTGCACGTTATCAACTTTCTCGTATGTTTCGCAAACTCAACTGCGATTTGAGAATCACGGTGCCAGTTGAATGGATGGATTACACTGTGTGCAATGTGTAAGAGATGTACGCCTGTATTGAATACAATGCATCTTAACTTAATCCCCTTAAAAATGTTGGAAGGAACGGCTCATTTTGCCACCGCTTGGTATTGATTGTGCCACTGATTTTCACCCAAAATTAACTTCCATTGAAAATTGCAATTGATTGAAGAACCGTCAATGCCTTTGATACACTGCTGTGTGCTGCAGTGTGCTGTGTACGGTGCACTTGAAGCAATAAGCCTCCGTAATCTGAGGTTGTAATAGGCTTAGTTGGCTGGGTTCGGTTTGGCTAGAAAATTGATGAATTAACACATTCTCAGTTCCATTTACTGAATGTGCGCTTCTTATGTTTGGCAATACCCGCAACTTGCCGGACGGCAAATAGCCAGCACACCATAGCAGTTATGCACATCGAGAATGTTGGCCATCAATCCTCAGGCGTCAGTCTCAGTAAGCCAGTTAGACTGAAAGCGGCTGTCCACGAGTTAACCGGTCAGTCAAGCAGGACTAATTGCCAACTCGCTGGTCGCTGTGTCGTCACTGTTTTGACTGACATTACTCATTGCTCAATCTGCTTGTTGAATGCTCTAATTACATTTGTTTTGCCAAATTAAATGGAACACGTAAAGGCAACAGCAACGAAAGGAAAGGTGAAACGGATTGGATTTTACGTCAGCGGTCATGGCCATGTCCAATTGTCCGTGCATTGACCTCAGTCGCCATTCTCGACACTGAATTTTGTGTTTTGTGTCGTGTGTCTTGTGTTTTTTGTTTTTTGTTTTGCTGTTTGCTCGAGTGCCGATGCCCCCTTAAAGTGTGCTACGATATTATTGTTGAGACGAATATTCATTTGGCACGCAAGGAACCTGTTCTTCCAGTTCTTTTGATTAATCCAGTTCGCTCTCTAGAACTCTGTAGGCAGTCTATTTCTTAGCTATTTTCACTTCAGATCTGGCTAATTCGAAAGGCGATTTCTTTTTTTCAAACCTAATCAGCCGATTTTGGAGTCTTTTAAAAATAGTTCAATGTCTCTTCAGCTATTTTTAAGGATGTTTACTGCAATTAAGTCATTTTAAATGGTCAATTACTAGCGAAAAATATGTACTTTTAGCTGGCTTTTTCACAACATTTTCTACTTACCATTTGTTTTTTTAAGGAATCTAATTTGTTTTTTGTTAAATACATTTTTAATATTCTAATATTTCAGATCATAAATGACTAAAAATACAAATGCAGTTTTAGCTGGCTTCTTCTAATACATTTTTATTTTTTCAATTTTTGTTATTTACCAATTAAGCAATAGCCAGTTTTGAAAACGCTCAGCTCTGTATTTTTGGCTATTTTCCAATTCTTTTTTAGCTACAAATAAGTGTTAATAGTAGGCAACACTGTCTGATAGTCGAAAGTCTGTAGTGAACAACGTTCCAAAGAGCTGATGGGGGTGCTGTATGCGATTGCGTACGCGCTGGCTTCCACGGCTTTGCTCACCGACATGAGGGGTAACGAAAAAAATGCCATCGCACAGCTTTGCTCCGGTTTTAATTCATATTACATTGAATATTTCGCGTACTGGGGGGGATGGGAATAGAGAGTGCAATAAACATAGAACAAAGATATAGACAGAACGACAGAACAAGGTTGGAGAGGGTATCAGCCCACTCGTCTGGCAACACAGATATTGTTGTGTGCCCTTGCCCACCCTACCATGATCCTGCTTTCCAGTTCACCAAGTGTCAGGATCCCTACGAGTGGGTCGGCCGACCTACTCCTGCTCAGCGATGCATGGTTTCAAAAAACAAAGAAAAATTAAGCGAACATATTACCTAATTTATTAATTAAAGAAAACAAAGAAACACTTAAAATTGACATACTAAACAATAAATTTACGCATGTAAGGTACTATAAGAGAGGCTAAAAGGAAATGCAAGATAAATAATTGACTTATAAATACATTATATAAAACTAATATATAATTAATATAAATAATTATTTATTTTTGACCCTATTTTCTTTTCTTTTTGTTAAATGCTCAGACCGTTCGAAGCCAAGTTCAAAATCTTTATTCACCACACAAACAACATTAGTGACTCGATCAGCAGAAGGCCAAAAAAGCTTCAAGCAGTTGTGTGACGTGCGAGTTGCAATTAGCAAGCAGTGCAGTCAGCTGATGCAATTAATTCCCAGCTGAGCCATAAAGTTCACCAAATAAAAGTAAAGCTTTTATTTGGGTGTATTGGTATTGTAAAATATTATAATGCAGACTTACAGTCAACATCCCACGCTGAAAGATCTTTCCGTGTAGGTGTGTGTGTCTGCATGCGCCAGCTGTGGAAAAAAAAGTTCAACTACAAAAAAAAGTTGAATGTGCACAATCAAAAGCTGACTGGCATGAAGCTTACAACTTGCACAAATGACGTCACTACAAACAAGTACTTAATGGCAATTTTACGTACATATCAAATACATCTAAGTTGGGGAATTTAACATCAACATGGCTTCTAGTCTGGGCCTACATACATTTCTTGATGGTTTTTATACACTTTTGGGTTTATATATGGTCATTTTACAGGTGCATGAGGAGTCGCTTAGAAGTGATTGGCGACGTTGTCTTTAACACCTTGTCGTTATCGACTTACAAAGAAACAATATACGGGGACAAAATTACCAACGTTCACAATTGGGTACTAATATAAACAATTTAATAACATATAGATAATTTCTTATTCAAACTCGGAAACGGCCATCGGTGTTGTTGCCTAACAGCTGGGTCTGCGTCTGCGCGGCTGTGCCTGTGAATTGCCACGGATGAGGTTTCGGCACAGAAGGGGGTGATGGCTGATGCAGCGGCTGGACGGTCACCTGGTATCCCCGTCAGCTTCGTTTAGAACCTTCCGCCGCTTTTGCTTGCGTGGGTGGCACGGTAGCTTAGCCCAATGCGCAGGTGTGCTTGGTTCGATATTTGGGTGCGAACAGCTGGGCGGTTCAATGTCTCGCGCCCATCAGCTTTCTGTCGTGATCGAGCGGTATTTTACGCGTAAGACGGTTTCGTCTGCGTATTTTAAACGATTTAAAGCTATTCACAACACATTTAGTACACCACTATTAGACATTAACACAACTTAGTCTGGGACTAAGTCTGGACTAAGGCTGTAACTTAGTGCCGAATCTACAACCAAAAACAGAAATTAAGGATTGTACTTAAAAAACAAACTTATTAGTTTACCCTAATTTTGGGGTTCGGCACTGCGGTGTAACGGCGGCTGGACCAATCTGCGGCGCACTTCAAAATAAATCATATATGAGTACGGATATGGTTTAGATCACCACAAATATACTCACAATGAAATATTGAGGCGTCCTACTAAATAAATCTGCACGCCGTCGAACACACTATCTAAAATTTTTTTTTTTTTTCTCCCGCTGTTGAGGTTAACACACGTGCACTAAGACGACAGACAGCACAAACAAAATGGTTTTTCCTTTTCTTCTTTTTTTTTTTCAATTGTGGCTTCTTCTTTTTGGCTATTGTATTGCTCATATTGGCAACCCGTACAAAAAAAAAGAATGCATCAGCCTAAATGAAAAATGTTAAAATAACTTCTGTCGCCTACCGATAGATGACGCTATCGTGACCCCATTTGTTATTTGTATAAAACTATGTTTAGACAACGACAAATTCACTATCATAAACAAATACAACTAACTAATATTAATCAATTTTATTAACAACTATATACAAAAAAAAAATAGACAAACAAATAATTACGAACAAATACTCAATAAACAAAAAAAACCTTTCCAAAATAAATAGAAAAAAAATGGTGCATACTTTGCGGCTGGGTGGTAAATGGTCCTACATGCGAAACATTACAAGTCCCGAGTCGCGAGTCGTATTACGACGGCCACCCACAAGTGGATGTGGACGAACTTCCTCTTTTCCGCCTTGGATGATTTTCTTTAGGCAGCTGCGTCGCAGCCTTTTCAGAAATTAATGCCTTCATTGTTTGCACCATTGCCGCGGAATTATGGCCCACAGTGGAAGCAACACTGTCATCTAACATACAAGTAAGCACTATCGAAATGTCCACTTTTTAGAATTTTAGAACATGTTATATATTTTGTGGAGATAAAAAATACAAGATTTCATTTATTACGAGCACACTTTATAGTAATTTTTGCCCATGAAGATGTGAAACATTTGAATTAAAATTGCATATTGTATTATTGTGAACTGTTATTTCTTTGTCTTAATCCACTGTGACATCGCATGGCACAACTTCATTACCGGCTGGTGCGTAGGCTGAGATTTATTCAATTTAATTTGAAATCGGCGTCAATGGGCTGCTGTTACTGGCATGTGAGATGTGCCTGCTGCCTGCTGCCTGATGCTTTGTGTGTAGAACGATGTTGGTGCGAGGGGGAAACGAAATAGAGTTCAGGCCAAAAAAGAGGCATGTGATTAAAAATTGTTTACAAAGTTCATTGACACGCGCCGAGCAGTCGACACGACGTTGCTGATGGCGCTGTCGGAAGCCATTCGGAAACGAGCAGCAATCAAACATTGCCTAGCAATTTTCCTATTCCTATTTTTGGGATAGCTGTAATTGATTTTTTGCCCAGAGAAATGCCTTGCCACTGCAAATGTTTTTAAAACATACGTACATACATGTCTGTACATACATATATATAAAGCAAACTATATGTATTACCACACATGTCAGCATGCACAAGGTATGCTAAAAATGAAGAAGAAGCCACATCACACAATGCTCGACAAGAGTTTGTCCTAGTTTTGAGTTTGCGTATTCGAGCACAATATCGAGGAGCTGCAGATAGTTTCATTTGATTGTGTCAATCACAAGAAAGAACTCAGCATCAATTCATGAGCATTGCCGGACAAGGATATTTCTCTCTCTAAATTGTTGCTTTTTAAAATATTCACACTCCTAGGCTTCTACTTACCAACTTTTCTAAACATATTTTAGCCAATGTGTCTCTGCTTGAATCATCTCTGTCGAAGCCTGCGAAAGACTTGTCTATAGAATTGTTTCTTAAATTTGTATTCATGATGAACATTTCAAATTTTAAATGCTTGAAAGACATTATAAAAGCATTTTCATAATAAAGTTATGTTGCGCTCATTAATTCATTAAAACTTTTATTTTCGTCAACTTAAACAGACCTGACTTATACGCCGAATTTGTGTTTACATTTCTCTTTATTACAATGATAAATTTACACATGGCCCGTCTCTGCTTTCACAACAATTTGTATTGACAAATATGTATCTTCATTCACTAACCTTTTCATTTATATTACCACCAACTTTGTATTCTCTTTTGAACACTTGTCAGCTTATTGTTTATTTTGGCTACAGCCTTTTGTCTTTCACAGCTTGCAAATCACTCATACGCATCGTGGTCGTAACCGCCTACAGTTGAGTTGCCGTATAAGAAATCGACAAAGTAAAATGAAATGAAGGCAGTGGAACAATGGACAAGAAATAATCTCTACCATCTGCCTTACCCCATAAATGTTTGAATCCCAAACGGCGTTTCAAACTGTACATATGTATTTGTGTATATATTTGCTTTTTATTTGTTCAATGTGAACTATTGACAGTCGACCAAAAACTACTTTTACTCTTTATTAAAGCCGAAAGGGCAAATTGATTGATAATTGATAAATTAAAATTAATTGAAATTGCCTAAAGTATGACAACAAAAATGCATATATTACAAACTATCACATAAAGTGTCTGTGTGTATTTAAAAAAACAAAAACAATAACGGAAATTTATTGAAGTGAAAAATTAAATTTACAAATAAATTGAAATTGTATAAAAAAAGATACAAATTATATATATATTTGGAAATATCTAAGCATATGCCGTTCTAAAGTACAACTACATAAAATAATACAAATTAAAAAATGATCAAAGCTACCGTTACACACAAAAAATTAAACTAAATGCATTTAAGCTCTAAGCACTAACTAAAGAGTATCTCGGTGTCGATTATACCCGATATGAGCATTGCATCTTGTTTGTGTTTACTACTTCATTGTCTGCGCGATAAATAGCGGACATAATTGTCGCAGTGGCCCTTCGCTCAAGCCCCAAGCAGCCACATGCCGTTGGCAGTTGGCAAATGTTTTTGATTTACATTAACGGTTGCTCGACGAAACCCAGTCGCAGTTCCCTTCCCATTCCCATTTCCATTCCCTGCCTGTGGCCCACTTCCGTTTCCGTTCCCGTTCCCGTTCGCGTCTCGCCTCCCAGTACTGTTCGTTTCTTCGGCGGCAGTTCCCGTTCCAGTTCCAGTTCCGCATTCACTCCTAGGCACACGTCAAGGCCTAGACACCAGTTGACCCAATTTCGCCCATGGCTGTTTCTGAATGTTGTTGCTGTTGTCGTTGTTGTGGTTAGCGACGTCTGTGGTTAACTGCTTAAGAAATAATTCATTATGTATTTGGTCGGCGTGTCACTTGATATGAGCAAGCTTCTCTCCCCCCTTTTGACCCTCTCTTGATACGGGTAATTTGCTTGCGAACTAAATGTCCACGCTGGAAATCGATCACACTTCTCTCGAGTCAAGACTCACCACTTCCCTGTCCACCTCTCCTCCTCCAGCTGCTTGTTCCACACGCAGGCACGGACCGTACCACAGCCTAAACATCGTGTTGGCCCCCTGATCCCTCTTAAGGGCCAGCTGTTTACGTGTTTTATATTTAAATAAATTTTTTTTATTTGCGTTTCTTTTATGGGTTCCATCGTTGACAGCAATTTGTTTGCCTATGAGACGAAGTCCGACCAAAAACAGTTACTTCAATATGCTGTTGCTGCCATTGTGGTTATGGCTGTTGTCTCTCTTGCTTTCCTCCTTTTGTGATGTGGTTCAAGCTCAAGCTCAGATACTTTCTCAAATCTAAAGTACATAGGTTTTAAGTGAATATAAATATCTTTACAGTAAATAGAAAATGTATTATTAATCAATTAATCGTTTCAATCTAAATCGAATTTGATTGCTTAAAAACAACTTAGTAGTAAATGACCCTACCTATTTATTAATACCGGGTATAGAGTATCATTAAGTCTAGCACTGTGAATGCGATCTATTTTTTTGCGTATTTAATTTGCCATCAGCTGCTAAAATCATTAATTTCTGGTAATCATTTTCTTGAGCCGACCTCATAAAAATGTCAATGAAAAAACAATCGTCACTCAGCTGTAGCTCAAGCAGCTTTTATGTTTGTCCCTTTGACTGACCGGCGTATGGTGTTGTCTCTGGAATGCAGAGTTTTAGAACAAATTAAACTTTCAATTAGAGCAGTTTACACGCTACACTGAGAAATATATTGTAAACATCAAAGTAAAACATTTTTTTTTTGGTATCTACTTCACAATTTGCTTTCCATTTCGAAACTTCTGGTCTTGATCTTTCGGTTTCGGCTTACTTTTAAGCCGTTTTGTTTGATAATTTTGACAACGAATTAAAACTATTTTTTTTTTAACTTTACTAAAATGCCAAAACAGTAATATTGTATTTTATGTATGACTGACGAATCTTGAATGCGGAAATTTGAGAGCCGAGGGAACGGATTAATATAATAAGTAACAACTAAGAACGCTACAGTCGAGAGTGCTCGACAATAAGATACGCGCATCCCATTTCAATGGAATACAAAACACTCAAATGATATTTGCATAAAAAATATACCAAACAAATAGACTGAAATTTATTAATTTGAAGATATTTGAAGAAAAAAAGCATAATATACCGACATGGTCCCACTTTTAATTAAACAAACAAAGCGTGAACAGCTGTGTGTGAATTTTGCCATATAAAATTGATTCTTAAACAACATCCATGTTTTTCATTTCATTTCACAGGAATCATTCAGAGGAATCATTCAGACTACATTTCCTATCATGCATACCAACGCTCTAACTCTATTATTACAGCTTGTACAGTTTTTTTGGGGGAAAGGGGTAATTCAACAAATAACTTTTGTTTTGCTAACCAGATGTTTACCAAAATTACAGGGTATATTAAGAGTATTACGAAGAGATAGCTAATCAAATTACACATCATAACAAGTTATACGCTATTTACATATTTGTTCTACATTTACGAATAGTGTGGGCGAAGGGGGTGGGACATCCAATATTTGAAAAGAATTTGATCTGCGTAATGAATGTAAGAGCCTATGTATTAAATTTATTGCCTCTAGACCGTATCGTCTCGGCTGTTGACACTGATCAAGAATTTATATACTTTATGGGGTCGGAGATGCCCTATTTTACGCAATGGGGTATAAAAATTCATTAAAATAATTATAATAGTATTGAATTATATTTTAAAATATTTTTCTTATTATTTAGTCACAAGTCTAATTAGTTCGTTTTTAATTTAATGTTTAATTGAATATTTGCGTTTTGGTTTTAATAATTATTGAATCAATACATCTTATATGACAATAACATAGTTTATTTGACAGTACGCTA
The DNA here is from genome assembly GCA_035047365.1 of Drosophila ustulata. Taxonomy (NCBI): domain Eukaryota; kingdom Metazoa; phylum Arthropoda; class Insecta; order Diptera; family Drosophilidae; genus Drosophila; species Drosophila ustulata. Next base: position 1,893,677 of record JAWNPT010000095.1, read on the forward strand.
ACATTATAATATTTAGAAATCGCATATATGTATGTACATATATTATATTAATATTATTATTTTTTTTTTTTTTATATATATAATCGAACAGTCATAGTTTTGGTTTTTAGTTCATTTTCTGTAAAAGTCTTGTTTTAATATATATCATTAAGTTTATTTTACTTTTACATTGTATTGTATAATTGAAGAAGTAATGTACTGAAAGTAATGCATTGCCACAATACATTTAGCATTCAAGTCTACAATATTAAACTAATTAAATACATACAGCATAGAAATGAATTGTAATTGTATCGGGAAAGCTCTCTCTATGCGACTGTGATTGTCGTCTCCTATTTCACAAGTGTAACTGAAGTAGTTTTGCTTAATAGCTCAACTGTTGTTGCCCTTTCGAGGCGCTGCTCCATTGACCCACAATGCGCCATCGCGTCACATCCAATTAACAATTTTTGCCAAATCAGAAGGCAACGTACACACATCGCACATGGTTCCTCTGACGAGTTATCATGAATAAGCTTTGACTTTCGCTTGGTTTTCATAGTCGTGGTCCTGGTGAAGGGTCAGCCATGTCTAGTTTTACCCTTGTTCAGCTGTGTGCGTGCCAAGACTTTTATCAGAACTCTGCCGAAGTCGTCATATGCAGCCAGCTTCCAATGGCAACTTGCTTCACCCGTTTTATAGAGTTTTATTTAAGACACGCACACATGTCACCCACACACACACAAAACGGTTAAACTTTCAGCTGTCTGAGATGGCAGACAACTCTTGGAATGGGATGAGTGTGAAGCTTCAACTGGATCTACTTCGAGGCTGCCTTTCGTATTCCTCAAACGTCACTTTGACCCAATTTCCACATTGTCCCTTTTACTGTATATACACTCAGTGCTAATTGGCAATTCGGAGTAAAGGGTATAATATTTTTGAACAGTGTATGAAGCACCCGTATACTCCCCACGCACGAAGATCATGTTCCTGGAAAATCGTGGATTAAGCTAGACGTATGTATGCAGATTTAGTACCAAATAGTTTTCAGCAGAAGCAAACTAGAAAAATTCAAAATTCATCTTTCCAAAGGTTTTTAGCTAATTTCAAATAGAGAAAACATTTGTTTTAATGCTTTCAAACGCAACAAATAAAAGCTTGTAGTCAAACACATGTAAACTAATATATTAGATTTTATATTTTTAATAAGGGGCACTTTTGCATTATTGGCTAATTACGATTTTAATGAAATAACCATTTGGGTAATTGTTATTGTTTAATCATGCAGGAACAAGTTTTCGGCATGATAAAGGGGAGAAGGAAGGATAAATTGTCGTCGATTTGACCATGTGACAGACACAATATATGTATGTATGTACTTCGATTGGTACTTAATACAATTAAATAAACAGTCATTCGCTCTGCAAAGCAAGACACCTGTTCTGGCCTTCTACCGCAAAAATAACTGAAAATTACAATGAGTAAGCACTTTGTAATTGTAAAATATATATTATTAAATTATATAAATTCTTTATTTTATATTATAATACTAAAATTATAAGGAAATGGTAAACTTTATTATGAAATACAGAGATCAGGCAACATTGTTAACATTATTTGTTTTGCATTGGGTGCAGATTATTATTATTAAATTTAAAGGAATTTTCATATAATTTGGCTACATAGCCATAATTCGTAAAATTATCTATCGGTAGAAGTCAAATGTCTACACTCTACGAAATCAAAGATTTCTCGTTCTGATACGTTTATAAGTTGTTACACAAATCCATTTAGGTATACGGAGCAAAGCAAACATTTGATTTTTTGCGAACAATATATTTTTCCAATGCGACCTCAACGGGAATTAACAGACTCACACAATATGGTTCAGCACAAGCTTCTGTTTGGGCAGGCATGTTAAAAAAGTATGAAAGAAACATTCTTAATGAATAATAGACAAAAGTACTATATAACTCGGTAAAGCAGCATTAAACGTATTCGAGATGTTTAGTGTTTTACTGCCTGCATCTATGATTTTATCTTTTAGTTATAAACTGACTTACGGATACAACTGAATTCTTAAATAGCAAGAAACGTTAATAAGAACCGTTTAATAATATATATATATATAATATTATTAATTTTCGTTAATTTTATAAGTTCTGGAGTCGAGTCCCTAACATTTTGTTTGCAACTTTAACTTTATAAAAATATGTGTGCGGCCTTTTTCTGTTTTTCGTACAAAAAAAAAAAAACAATTTGCAACCACAACCAGCAAATTTTGCTGTTGCGAATGTCTACCAATTAGAGTTCCTGTAAATGTGCACCATAACAACAGCACGGATTATTTGAGTATTTTTTAAAATGTTATCGATGGGCAAGCCTTCACAATAATTATTAGTTGTGTGTAATTTCCAATCCGATTACGGATATGCAAGGATCTGCATACGAATCAAGGATACAGGCTAAAACAAGTAAGAAAGCTAAAGTCCGGAGTGTTCGACTATGAAATCCCCGCTACCCATTTCGAGAAAATACACTCCTTTGATAAATCAAGATACCTAAAATACCAAAAATATACCAACAAGTACTTTTGTGTCCAATTATCGATTTACGTTAAAAAAATACTGAATATGTCAAACACGGCGACAATGTCAACAAATCGAACTAATCGCGTGCAGCTGCATCTGATTTATCTGATTTTTGGCCAAAACAATTGTTTTTGAATAACTTTATGATGTGGCTTTATCATCTCGACTGTTGGCACTGATCAAGAATAGAGATGTCTTATTCTGCCATTCACATACATTTTCTGTTGGCAGTTAGTTGTAATACTATTTTATGGCTAGCGGGTATAAATATCATTTACTACATATTAAGGGGATATGAATACAGGGGGCAATTGTGAAGTAATTTTGTACAACAATAGTTTAAACAGTTGAATTACATCAATTAAATGGCAGCAATTATATTTAATGTTGGGCTTAAATGGTAGATATCAATGTACAGCAGAGCACAGAGGATATAACACAATGTGTATTCATATTCTGGAAATACAAAGGAGAAAAACAAGCACAAACAATTCGAAGTAATATTTTATGTGGATTTCAGTGAATAGGTCCAATAAATGCAAGATTCCGCAGAAATACTTCTTGACAACTGGAATACTGAGAACAAAAGAAATTAGCAATGAAACTGCCTTAATTAAATGGCAGCAACGCAGTTAAATGTATAGCTTCATTTGGCAGACAACCTTATTAGAACACAGCACAACATTTGTAAGCACAGGATGCATTCCATTGGAGTACATCTGACATTCGAAAATACGAGCAAATGAAAGGATAATGGTTAATACTTAAGCAATGGCCAGCAGCTCTGTGTGGCCAAAAAGAGCGTGTCAAAGAATGAAGAATGGAAATACAAATATGCATAATTTAGCGAGCCCTCAGCACTCGCATAATCCGAGGGCTTTACCCCAGAAAACCGGGCTGGATTTGATGTTTATACCAGTTACCCATAGGGTAGAAGGGTATCATATCTTAGTGTCAGTGGAATATATATGTATGTAACATGAAAAAGAAGACAATTCCGACTCCATAAGGGGCAACAATAAACATAACAAATGTACAAAAAATGTACTTGGAAATATGTAAAACAATAGATATATATTTTTCTTACATTTATTTTATTTATTAAAAGATCCCAATAGAGTAATTAATATATACCAATTAAAAAACTTGACTTCTAGTTCCTAAACAATTCAAATTTTAGAGATGTCTAATTTGTGAGTTTCTAAAATTATATTTTTATTATTTGGTGTTGTTTAATAAAATAATCTAGTACAATAAAATTATGTTTAACTGTTTACAATTAACCCCAATTACAATAACTCAATTTTCTTAAAAGTTTATATTTTTGAGAATTCTAAAATTCGAATCTTATTTCAGTTTTATATCAACCCATTCTTGAATATATTATTTTTGAACTGAACCCTCTGCATAGGGATTCATTGGAATAATCCTAATTATTACTGAACACTTAGTTTTAATCCGACGAAATAATGGAAAGTTATTCAAAAATAAATTTGATACCTCAAAAATCATTAAAAATATACTTTTATCGCATAGTAAAGTAATGATATAAGTAATTGGGACTTGCAACTTGCAATTGAAACCTTGATTCTCGTTGTGCTGTTCTGGTCGCTGCTGATTTAGCGTGTGTTGTCACTGTGCACATATTTTAGTGTAGCGGTTTTATTGTTTAGTGCTATTTTTGGTTCTGGTTCTGTGACTTTGGTTCCAGTTGCAGTCGCAGCTCCGGTTCCAGTTCCAGTTCTCAGCTCATCTCTCTCTCTCTCTCGTACTGGATGAGGGGTTCAGAGTTGTGTGTGTGTGTGGCGCTTTCTCAACCAGTTGATTTTTTTTTTTTGTAACTGACTGCACATTTTGATGTCCATTCATTTCATTGTTCCCATTCACGAAGTAAGCAAAATTAAAGTACGTGCCCCCTTTGGTATGCAATGCAATTTTTATTGAGTGCAATTCAGGGTAAGCACGAGGACAACAAGGACGACAACGCTGCCAACTAAAGCTGTCTGTGGCTGCGTTTGCGACTGCGACTGCGACTCATAAAATGAAAAGCTTGCAGATTGCGCCATCTGCCTCAAGCCAATGTGTTGTGTTGACCAACACAGCTGCAGCAGCTGCTCTCCATCTGCTTTCCTGCTTTGCATTCAGCAGCTGCACGTGGGGATCTGCTGCAACACTTCTATAAAATGTTCATTAACCTGATATTCAATAAAATGATGCCGCGTCGTTAGCTTTAATGGCGCCAACGTTGCCAGCCAGCCACCAATGTCGTCATCTTTACATTCTGAATAATCATTACGAAGGGGTTTCTTGAGCTGAGATTATTTAGGACAAGCCACAGACTATAACTGTCAGCCAGTGACTATTTTTTTTGAGTTCGCCAGTTCCATAATTCATAATTTTATGACATGAGCCTGACAGAAATATCAAAGTACGCATTAATTGTAGTTGTCAATCAACTTCCACTACATTGTATTTACTACTGTAAATCCCAAATGATATATAATTAAAATAAAAACATTGAATATCATTACAGAGGCAACCGAAACTCACTGTATCTGTGCATTCATAAATGCTCCATCGTTTTGCCTGTATGAACATTTTTGGCATTTCGTTAGTCCATTAATCAGCTTATCTACGTGCCGTATAATTTCAATTTAAAATTATGCAGGGTGAATTTATTTGTTGACCAATGAAATTAATACTAATACTAGTATATAGTATTATGCAAGTACTAGTTAAAAATGGATACAAATTGTAATTCATAATAAGAGCACGTTTTAATTAATATTTCAATGCAGATACTCGGCGCATCGCGGTGTTTATTTTCACTAAAGTATTCGTAATTCTGTTTTCCTTTTCAATTCATTACAGCTGCTTTCAACGAGGGTGGGCTGATAAGTAATTATAGTAGTGTTCAAAATAATATATTTTTAGAGCACTATGCCACTCAACTCAACGATCGTGGTATTTATATATGAACTCCAACTGATACGATTTCTAAAGGTTCTTTTTTTGGAAAATTGAAACCATTTATATTTTCGGTCAACTGTTTTAAAAATTTTGTAACAAATAATTGTCAATTAAGTGAATATGATGGGCTCGCACAATTTCACTCGTTCATTGAAGTGACAAACGCGGCAGCCATCTTGGATCCATCTTTTTATATTCAAATAATTGTAATTAAATTGTTTGACTTATTCACATAAGATGCCTATAACATCGACTATGTTGATCACTTTCACTCACAGATTATCAATTATCATCAATTAGCATTCAAAAACGTACTTAAAATTTGAAAATTTTGCCAGATTTTCGATTATTTTTATTTTTTGTTATACTTTCAAAAAAAGGTTTAAACATAATCTTGGGAAGTTTATTCATTATTCATTCATTCATTGATTATTATTATGAATTAACAATCGCCTTTTTCATATACAATCAATTTTCAAATAAAAAAAAATGAATCATTCATGGTGGTTCTTAGAGGATCATTTAAAAAAAATCGACATCTAATAGCCGTTCATTTTTCCAAATTAGCCGATTTCACGAATTTGCCGAAGTTTGACTACAAAATATAAAAACAATTAAGAAACACCTAAATGATATAATATTTGAACACAAAATATACCAAACAAATACATATTCCAAAAATTGTTTTTTGTGTATATATTTGAAAAAACCCTTAATATACATAATTGATCACACTGCCAACTAAACAAACAAATCGCGAACAGCTGCATGCAGGCCCGGATTTACCATATAGGCAGTGTAGGCAACTGCCTAGGACGGCAAATTTTGTCGTAACAACTTCAGGGGCGCCAAATTTATAATCCGGGCATGGCTGCATGAGAATGCTGCCCCTTAAAGTTGTGCTTAGATAACTTCTATGTTTTTCATTCAATCACAATCATAGGAATCGGCTCGGTTGTTGACCCTGATCAAGAATATGTATACTGTATGCCTCCTTCTGTCAGTTAAATACATTTTCTGTTGGCATTAATTTATAATATCCTTCTATCCTATGGGTAGCGGGTATAAAAATAAAAACAGTGTGATTGAACTCTACCAAACTGCTCCGTGTATTCTCTGATGAATATATCTGTCCAAAAAAATTATAATTCACTTATTAGCCTATGATGAATATAACTGTCCAAAAAAATTATAATTCACTTATTAGCCCCCCCTCGTAGCCATTAGTAAACAAGTCAACTGGCAAAACTCGACAAGAACAGATAGCATAGAAACAAGAACCGCACTGAAAGCATAAATTACCTCAATGAAGAAGGCGCGCGCCAATGAAGCCAACAAAGTGCATTGCATGAAAATCTTTTGCAAAACAGTGAACGTTTTATATTACCTTTGCCCGTTCACCCTATTTTTATCGTGCGTTGCAGCTGCTGTTGGGATTTGTTAAAGCCTTTAAATGATTTCAAAGATCGGAGCCAGCGAACCAAACCGACAGATGATGCTTTTATTAACGCTTAAATAATTAGTGAGAAAGAGAGAGACAGCCAGAGAGAGAGAGAGAGAGAGAGAGGGACCGAATATTGCCATATCTTTGCAAATGCCAATGCCTTTGCAGATGTTTAAATTCATCGACTTTCCCATGGCTTGGATAATAGACGCGTCAAATGTCTTCGAATATATAACATTCAGCCTTAAAGTGTGCTTTGGAAGAGATTACGAACATGCATTGATGATTTCTGTCAGTCGCACATTGGGGCGAAAAATCCAAAATCAGTCCATAATGCAACGGAGTCCAACGTACCATATTTTTAAAGGTATTAAATTATAAAAAAAAAAAATTTATATTTAAAAAAAACAACTAAATATACCCAAAAGAATTTTGTTGTGTTAAAATATCCATTTTCGTTAAAAAAAAACCCTGAATATACCAAACTTGGTGCCAATAATGGTGTCAATAAATCAAATAAATCGCGGGCAGCTGCATCTGATTTTGGACCTATTAAATCGATTCTTTGGTAACTTCTATGTTTTGTATCCGAACACAACCAAATTTTCAGAAATCATTAAGATTATACATATTATTATGCATACGAAAACTAGTATCCGTTTTTTCGATAAGCGGGGGGCGTCGCCAAAATTTTGTTGCTCTAGCTCTTATAGTCTCTGATATCTAGGTATTCATACAGATAGACGGATATACATATATAGATAGATAGACACACAGACAGTCGGACGTGGCTTTATCGTCCGGTTGTTGTCACTGATCAAGAATATACGTAATTTATAGGGTCAGAGATGCCTCCTTCTTCCTGTTACATACATTTATTATACAATATTTAATGGAAACTTTATTTATCCCAATGAACTAGAAAAAGGTTTACGCTCTTAATAGTCATTCACAAAAAAAAGAGCTTAAACGGTAAACTTTAAATTCGTATATTAGGAAAACCTAACAGCCCAGACACTTCATATTTTCTATTAAACTGCAAACTTTAATTAACCTTCTTCGATATCTTAAAAGAAATTTATTTTGGCACGTTATTTGGTGTAGTCGCCCCAACGTAAATCGCTTTGTTGACATAAACACTTTCACTACCAATTGCCATCAGAAACGAAATATGTTTGATGAAATACGCATTTTCATAAATAATAAATATTTTTGTAATTTGTATATTCTATTTCGTTTTGCAGTTTGATAAGAAACACATTTACATTAACATTTTTCACAAATTCGTGAAACAATTTGCGCTGTTGGCATGAGCAAGTTAATAAAGTGAAAACAAATTAAAAAATTAGACGGCTTTTTCATATAAAATATATGGAATGTTCGTAATATTTTAAATTCATTACAATTTCAGCAAATGACTTCATGTCCCCTTTGCAACTTTTGGGTTATGTATATCACTTTTATGCAACTTGTTGGCAATCTAAAATGTTTGCAACAATTGATATCTGATTGCTGTATGACTTTATTTAAAAATTCAAATCCTGGACCACCAATTTTTGACATTTGGCACGTCTTGGCTAAATAATAATTACATATAAATATGTGATGCCCAAAGCCCGAATTCCTAATTGTATTTTCGCTAAATTGCAAGAAGTTCAAAATTGTATTTTGTATTGCTGTTTATTGAATATGACCATAAATAGATTGTAACAATTATTCTATAAGCAGAGCATGCATGTCCGACTATTAAAATTGTAATTAACCTTCATCAATTGTTTACGCTAACTCTGTCCATAAGTTCATCAGCTGTTTGTCCGATCATTCGCGAGGTTGGAAATTTAAAAACAACAAGTTTTGGATGCTGGATTTCTATATTTAATACATAAGCTAAGTTATTTTTAAACGAGTCGCGTACTGTACCCACAAATCTCAATAGTTTCAAAAAATTGATTTTTTGTTTAAATCAAATTCTTATAACTGCAAGAAGTATTGAAGTAAATATGTTTAGATGTGACACACAACTCCATAATTTTACAGCTAATATATTTGTATCTCGAAACACAATGCTTTGTAGCAGATATTAGGATAAAATATTATCGATCTAATTAACAACGCATACGATATTTTCGAAATAAGTTCCCACAGAAAATTCACTCAAACAAAGACCTTCGAAACTTATGTTGAATGTGCGTGATTTTCTTGTATTGTTTATGTATAAGTGTGCGAAAACGTGATAAGATTGCTAATCATCCACACAATATATTGTCTAACAATCGCGACTAGAGCTTTGTTATTATTTGTTGCTTTTTAATCAAAATGCTTATACAAAAAAGTATATAAAATGTTTAAGAATTGTATTTTTTTTTCAATCCGGAGATTTTCGTTCTTATACTTAACATTGATATAACACTCAGACTTGTGATTCAAGTATCACAATTCACTTCATATGTAATTTCATTCTCAAAAATATTTTAATTTATTTTGTATTTATTTATATTAACTGCGATTGCGATATCATTTTCAATATATGAAAAACGAATAAAAGGTGTCTTATTTGTGTAAGTTCATGATCTGATTTTCTGCCAAGCTGCAAATCATACTGTAGTTGTAATATTGCGCCACTGTCAGTTTTGTAATTATGCTGATGAACAGTAACGGTAACACAGTAACAGGACAATATTTTAAGCTGATATTCAAAAATGTATTAAACATCTATCAAATTTGAACTCTCTTTTTTGCAGATTGTATAGGTAAAGACATACATACAGGACAAAATAATAAGTACACAGGTGGCGGCTATTTGTTGATAAAGGTTTTTCAATAGTTATAGAATGTATCGCTGGTAATTGTTTATATTTGCATAGGTTATAGTGTTCTTAATCATTTAAATCAAAAATGAAGGTTGGGAACCACGTTTTTTCAATGCTAATCAGAAATTTGTGCAGGATGAGCGTTTTGAACTTGCCAAAATAATAAGTACACTGGTGTTGCTTTTAAATTTTATAGGATTAAATGTTTAAATTATGTATGGAATGTTGGTTTATTGTGACTTCTCGTATATTTAAGTACATCCAAGTTAAAAAAAAGTCTTTAGAAGACCCAAAAAGTGCATTCTACTGTTAAAAAAAGACTGTTGAATTGAATCTTCGCAAAAATGATTAAAATCTTCCAGAAATGGCGAAAACTCTCAAAAGCTGGGTATATTTTGTTCAGAATGCCTTTAAATTAAACCTGCATACTAAAAAAACCGGGAATGGAAGAAGAAATCTTCACAAACAACAGACATTTGCGGTCATGCAAAAAAGGACCCGTTCATGTCCTTCAAGGTCATTTCCGCTCAAATACCATCTTAAACGGTTTGCCGTAGAGGTAAAAAGGTAGATCTACTAGACCTCATACCCAAAAAATGTCCTTTTCTTCGAGAAAAAAATTTTAAGATGAAACAAAAGTCAACTATTTGGCATGGTCTGGACTAGAAGGTTCAACAAAGTGGATTACAATTTTTTGGCACGAAGAAACAAATCTAAATCTTTTTGATAATGACTACAGACGATATGTGCATTGCTCAAAAGGTAAAGAATTCGAGGTCCGAAACCTAAAGAAGACTGTTAAGGATGCAGGGTGATGCATAATGGTAACAGGCACTTTTTCTTGGCATGGAGTTGTGCGGATTCAACGGTTAAAAATCATTTAAAATGATGATTTCATATATTCATTTCCTTACGCTTAGGAAACAAGTAAGAAAGCTACAGTCGAGAGTGCTCGACCGTATGATACCCGCAACCCATTTCGAGAGAAAACAAAAAAATTAAATGATATTTTAACAAAAAATATACCAAAAATATACTGAAACTTGTGTTTTGTTTGTATATTTTTTCACAACACCGTCATGGTCACACTGTCAACTAAACAAACAAAGCGCGAGCAGCGGCAAGTGAATTTTGCATATAAAATTGATTCATTAATAACTTCCTTGTTTTTCATTCGATCTCAACCAAATTCACAGGAATCATTGATAATATAATTATTATTATTCATACCAAAATTCAATGCTCTAGGTTCATTATTACGGCTTTTACAGATTTTGGGGGCGGAAAGGGGCGTGGAAAAAATCTAAACCAAACTTGATCTGCGTAAGAAATACACGAATACTGTCACCAAATTTGGTATCTCTAGGTCATTCACACACTTAAAACGTTCATATGCATTGGGCACAACAATTTTGATATATAATTTAACGAATAACTTTTGTTCTACTTATCCGATTTTTACCAAAATTACAGGGTATATTAAGAGTGTCAAGCGCAGATAGGTTACCAAATTACACATCATTACACAAAGAGTTATACGCGATTTACATAAAAAAAAACTTGACTTTTTCTAGATTAATGCTTATTGTGGGCGGAGGGGGCGTGGCATCCAACTTTTGAAATAAACTTGATCTGCGTAGGGTATGAAGGAACCTTTTTGCCAAATTTGGTGTCTCTATGTCTTATAGTCTCTGAGATCCAGGTGTTCATACAGACAGACAGACGGACAGACGGACATGGCTATATCGTCTCGGCTGTTGACACTGATCAAGAATGTATGTACTTTATGGGGTCGGAGATGGCTCCTTCTGCCTGTTACATACATTTTCTGTTGGCACTAAGTTATAATACCCTTCAGTCAGTCTCTTAACTTAAAACAAACTGAAAACTTTTGGGGAGACTTAAAACTGTGAATTGACATAAATACCTTTCAAAAATTCGAAGAATTGTGGAAATTATGTGCAAAATATGAGGTATGAGATTCGTAAGGAGAGTTTTCGCTAACTTATTGCTAGAAAACTAAAAAACATCGAAAAAAAAATGTTACGAAATGAGTGTGACTGAAATATATACTACCATTAGATAGCTATTACTAATATAATAATAGGAAAATTTTTTTGTTTCGAATTTTGGCTTTGTAGAATTGGTGTACTTATTATTTTGACCAAGCCACGTCTATGATTTTTTGATTTTTTTTTGTTGGACGTTGACGTACATTGTATGCACATTCAAGTGGCCCAAGCGATACCAAGCCAGTGCTTGTTACGCGCGGATCCCAATAAACCCTCCTCCCGCCCAACCGACCGAGAGGCGCTGTCGCAGGACGAACGACACGATTCGCGTTCGGACAGGATAGATTCGGGCATGCAAAAAAAAACGCGGATAGCATAAAATAGAAATACAGGATCGGACATAAGAAATAAACGGGTGGAATGAAAAAATTGTAATTTAATACTATAAGCTAAATTCAGTCTAATTTTTAATTAAATAGGTTAGTAGTAAAGTTTTTAGATTAAAAGCAGTGTTAGCGCTAGAAAATACATGATAACATTTATTATAGTTATAACATAAAACTCTAAAAGGGTAATGCAATGCAAAATTAGATCTACATAGGGGGAGAGCAAGCGGGATGTAACTACGGGTTAGTCTAGATGGAACGGAAAAGGTTAATCGCGATATTAATTCTGAAGAAACAATATCACCATTAATAAGATTAAAAATAAATAAAATGCCAAGCATTATTCTACGGTTAGCTAAAGAAGGTAGGTTAATTAAAAGAAGTCTACTACTATATGACGGCAATCTCACTTCAGCATTCCAGTTCAAACCACGCAAAGCAAATAAGAGAAACTGTTTTGGAACAGATTCAATGCGATCCTGGTGCACAGAATATTGTGGAGACCATACGCACGAACCATATTCCAGAATCGGACGAACAAGTGATGTATAAAGGGTCTTAGTAATATAAGGGTCATCAAATTCCTTTGACCACCTCTTAATGAAACCGAGTACAGACATAGCTTTATTGACCGTTCTAGAAATGTGGTCTGAAAATTTAAGTTTATGATCTAAGAGAATACCTAGATCATCAACGGCAGTAATTCTTTTTAGATCGTTACCGTTCAGTAAGTAAGAGGCCAAATGTGGATTAACTCTATAGAAGGACATCACAATACATTTAGAACAGTTTAAATTTAACAAGTTCACTTTGCACCATGACTGGAAAGAGGCAAGATCTCTCTGCAACTTGATATGACATGGCCATAGCTTGAAATCCAGCAAATCAAATTAGTGGGAAATCCAATTAAGTCAAGCTTATATAACAAAAGAGAATGATTTACTGAGTCAAAGGCTTTACTAAAATCGGTATAGATGACGTCAGTTTGTTCGTTTTTAACGAAACCCTGGTTAACGAACGAAGAAAGCTCAAGAAGATTAGTAACAGTAACTATGTTCACAAACCCATGCTGGTAGGGGGAAATAATAGAACTACATAAATGTTGTAAATGACTTGTTAATATCTTCTCAAAAACTTTTGGTATAGCAGACAATTTACATATCCCTCTATAGTTTTTGGCGTCAGACTTACTTCCCTTCTTATGGAGAGGAATAATGAAAGACTCCTTCCATAAAGAGGGAAAAGTCGATGACTCAAGTGATAAATCAAATAATTTCAGCAACGGTCTGCATAAAGCCTCGGCTCCGTACCGAAGTACACAGCCAGGAACTCCATCCGGAAAACACCGGCTTAACCATTTGAAGATATCGAGTCAGAGACTCCTCACTCATTAAGGGACTGAAGATATAATTCGAAAGAGATAGGCTGTAAGGATAGGAGGAAGAAGAATAAGTAGTTTGAAAAAATGAAGCAAATAGATCAGCGATCGCCTGACCTGAATTTGCTTTCGAATTTTCGTAAGATAGACAAGGAGGATAAGAGGAAGACTTACGATTAGTGTTTACAAAATTTAAAAACTTTCTTGGGTTTTCCGACAGCAAGCAAAGTTATTTTTATAACACACAGCGTTAAGCTCGATAAAATTAGACCGAGCAATTATATATTGCGAAAAAGTTAAGGTAGAGCCTGAAATTTTAAACTTTTTGTAAAGTCTAGACTTCAGGTTCTTAAGGTTAGAAAGTTGCTTACAAAACCAAGGAGGCTTATTAGACCTATGCGGAATATAAGAAGGAATACAGGAATATTATAGAATAAATTGACGGCGGCACTTATGTCAGTGCAGGAATACAAATTAGACCAATCAGTTCCATTAAGAAGTTGGATTAATTTGGGAAAGTTTGCCTTTCGAAAGCAACGAACTCGATCGGCAGGTATATCAGAATTAGCGAGTACAGATCTGCTAAGTTCGATCCTTAGCTCCAGAGTTGGATGATAAGGGTCTGTAGGAGATGTAAGGGGTTCCGATCTAGATAGAACAACGCTGGTAGGTTCAGAGACAAAGCATAGATCTAATTGGCGGCAAAGAGAATTACGTATATTGTTAATTTGACCCAAAGATAATTCATGTAAACCATCAATAAAGTCATGTCGGGTCGATGGAATAAGAAAACAGAAGTTATCACAAGGATACCAAGCTGTTCCAGGAAGGTTAAAGTCTCCTAGAACAACAACATGATCTTTGTCGGATAACAAGGCAAAAATAGATTTTATTGCTTCCAGGTGATCCTGGTATACAGATAAATCGGACGACGGAGGTATTTATGAGCAAGTAAGAAATAAACTTACACCATTAAAATTTACTTCTATTGATAGAAACTATATATTATTAGGAGTATTATAATGTAATAGCTCCGATGACAAGTTGGAGTCTACTGCAAATAGAACACCACCTCCTCTTCGGGAAGAACGATCTTGCCTGTAAATAGTGTACTTTGACGGAAAAAGTTCGGAGTCAGAAATATCCGAACTTAACCGGGTTTCCGAAAACGCAACTACATCAGTAGAAAAAGTGAAACTGTCGACGTATAGCTTACTAATTTTACTACGCAAACCACGCACATTTTAATAGGTTATAAGAAATGATGAAATTAGATTTTTGATGATGATGAAGAAGAAGATTGAGATTGAGACTGTACAGGTCCATTTGGCAAAAGCCCAATCGGAGTCCGATTTTTAACTTTGGCTTTGAACTCTTTTACCACCAAATGCTCTGGCCAAAAACTTGGTGATAAGTAGTTTTGACTTTTTATTTTTTTTGTCCAGTAGTTATATACCCGGCATCTGTGCTTTTTAAATTATGATTAGATTGGTACCCACATGTAACATAAGAAAGGAAATGTTATGACGTTAACAGTGGTGATTAACAAACAGTGGTTTAAGTCCAGGAATACAACATTTATCTGAGACAGCAACCTTAGCATAGACAATGCCAAAAAGTATGCTATAAACTTGTTTCAATCAGCGGTGAATACTAACACCACTAAGCTTTCTAACTTGGCTGTTCAGGGTTGACACCTTGCCAGATTAAATTTCCCAAGTATTTAATTTGCTAATTTTCTATTCATTTCGTTGCAGAACGATAAGTTTTCAATTTCGTTTCCTTTAATGTTTTCAATTTCATTCAAATATTAAAATATTTGGTTTCTTAGACGTAATAAACAAAAAAAAAACATTTAAATTGTTGGCGCAAAAAACACTCTACGTTACTCGACAACTCTAGTAGTTGTCTGGTAGCTCTTGCCAGATTAATCTCTAATTGTCTGGTAACTCTTTATTTCTGGCAACACAATTAAATAGAATCAGCAAATCCGGCGGCGGAAAATAAAAAGAGAAACCATAGAGCGTAGGATTCTTAGATGTGAATCTGATCCATTTTTCCAATCAGACGACTATTTTGGTTCTTCCTCTTTTCTCAACTTACAATGCCACCTGGCAAAAGGACAAGTGCGCACACATGCTTTCACGAATTACACCATAAATAAATGATTTTTGCAGCACAACTTGTTTTACCACAAAAAAATGATTTTTTTAATGTTTAATTTAAATGAAACGAAAGTTGTTTCACATATATACAAATAAAATCCTTGTTCGGTACTTTTACTAAAAAAATATTGGCATTGCAGACCCAGAGTTCGAAAATCAGATTCAAACTAGGTGGCAGCATCAAGTTTTAGCGGAATGCCAGCTGGTTAAGAGCGGAATCATTCCGCCCAAAATTTGACAGCTGAATTGCCTGTGTCACCGCGGAATGGAATTCAAGCACTAACCACTTTGGTTAGTGGTATAAGCAAGACAACTGTAGAGGTTGTCCCACAGTGATGGATTTTTTCGATACCTCTGGGGTTTTAAGTAATTACTTGATGGATGCACAAGAAACTCGTCTAACTCTTGCAAAAGCTCGGCTTCGACTGTGGTCCAAATCGATGCTGAAAATTTAGATTTTATGCATGGACGTTTGCTACTAAATGCGAACATTTTGCAGTTTTTTACCAATATAAAGCTGCATTCGCCACACCTTAATGCGCTCGCACACATTGTACTGGCTACACCGGCGACTTAGGTGTGTGTTGAGAGGGACTTTTCAGCGCTTCATTACATCTTAAGCGAGCTACGAAGCTCTTTAGGTGCAGAAACTGAATAAGTAATAGTTCAGTTGGATCACTCTCTCTAAGTAAGAGACCACGCAACTGAGAACAGTTAACCGAAGACCAAAACAAAGAGAAACGAAAAGTTCTGTCCAGAGCGCGAGCAATCGCGAATCGTCTTTTTCGGTTGTGTTAGAGTGCAGACCGCAAAAACGAAAGACGGTTGAGAGTTATTTACGAGTTATGGTAGTAACAATCGAAATTCTTTTAATTTTGATCATAATTTTATCACTCAAAAAGCATATAACGAAAACATAATATCCGACCTAACAATAAATTCGACAAATTTAAAACGATACATTTGGATATCTAATAAATCATTTTATTTTATTTTGCAATAAATCATAAGCTTCCAATATTTATTATTGTACGAATAAGCTCGAGCTTATTTAAAAAAAAAAATATATATTGTTTTTGATTCATTTTGGAATAATATTATAGGCATATTTATTGATTCATCAATTAAAAGGCCAAGTAATGGGTCTATTGAATTTTGTAAAGTATGTAGAAAGCATATAAAATATAATAACAAAAAGGGATTAAAATTGCTGCCCTAATTCGGAATTGAAATAAGTCCAACTTATACTCCCTTCATCCGACCAACTAACAAACACAGATATCATTAGACCTAATGGTAAACAAAATATATTTAAACGCTTCAGATGTTTCAATAAAGTGATTGATAAACAGAAGCTATCGCAATATAAAGAAAGATGTCAAAAGCCAGCTTGAAGTAGCTTAAAGTGGGAATGTTCAAAAACGATTTTTCCAGTTTCGACTTCCAGACTCTAAAGTCGAAGTAGACTTAGATTACTCAGACTATAATCAGGAGGTTGCGAAAATTATTTAGCATGACCACTCTTTTCCAGCCATTTCATAGCAATTCAATTTATAAGCTAAAATCTAAAAAATATTTTAATCTTTATCAATCAACAACTCATAATTTGGAATTTCGAGTCTCTTTTCAGAAAAATTCATTTTTTTTTTAATAAGCGCAGGCGATCTATTCTTGATGTTAGCCTTAACCCGTCATATATCAATTTGCCATGTCAATTGGGCAATTTTTGTTTTAATAATGATAAATTATTTGACAAATGGGCAAATCCCAGAAACAGTCCACCAGCGACCAATTTTTATACCCGCTACCCATAGGGTAGAAGGGTATTATAACTTAGTGCCAACAGAAAATGTATGTAACAGGCAGAAGGAGGCATCTCCGACCCCATAAAGTATATATGTATATTCTTGATCAGTGTCAACAGCCGAGACGATATAGCCATGTCCGTCTGTCCGTCTGTATGAACACCTGGATCTCAGAGACTATAAGAGCTAGAGCTACCAAATTTGGGGACAGTACTTCTATAGGTCCTACGCAGATCAAGTTTATTTCAAAAGTTGAATGCCACGCCCCTTTCCGCCCCAAAAGTCTGTAAAAGCCGTAATAGACCTAGAGCATTGAATTTTGGTATGCACAATAATAATTATATTCTCAATGATTCCTGCGAATTTGGTTGAGATCGAATGAAAAACAAGGAAGTTATTAAAGAATCAAGTTTATATGCAAAATTCACTTGCAGCTGCCCGCGCTTTGTTTGTTTAGTTGACAGTGTGACCATAACGGTGTTGTGATTTTTACCCGCTATTTTCAAATATATACAAAAAACTAATTTTAGTATATTTGGTATATTTTTTGTTAATATATCATTTAAATTTTTTGTTTTCTCTCGAAATGGGTTGCGGGTATCATACGGTCGAGTACTCTCGACTGTAGCTTTCCTACTGGTTAAATTTCACATTTTGTAATTTTTGTTTATATGGAACATTAAAGTAGATATAGATTTATAAGAATTTAAAGCAAAAAAGAAATTTCGATCATTATAAATGCACAAATTTTTATCAAACCCAGCCCAACCTCTTTGTGTGCACTTGTATGCCAAAAGTTAACATTTTTCAAAATTTAAAAATTTGACATTAATGTTAACACAGTGAATTGGAGCAATAGTAGTCTTATTACTTAACTTATGTTATTTAATTTTAGTGAAAAAGAAAAACTATTTTTCTTTTACAGAAATTTAAATTTTAATTTAAAAGTAGTGCCCTATCGCTGTAGCGTGCGACACGAAAAAAACGTTTTTTATACCCGCTACCCATAGGGTAGAAGGGTATTATGACTTAGTGCCAACAGAAAATGTATGTAACAGGCAGAAGGAGGCATCTCCGACCGCATAAAGTATATATATTCTTGATCAGTGTCAACAGCCGAGACGATATAGCCATGTCCGTCTGTGCGTCTGTCCGTATGAACACCTGGATCTCAGAGACTATAAGACATAGAGACACCAAATTTGGCAAAAAAGGTTCCTTCATACCCTACGCAGATCAAGTTTATTTCAAAAGTTATTTCATTAATCTAGAAAAGTCAACTTTTTTTTATGTAAATCGCGTATAACTCCAAAAGTTCTTCGTGTAATGATGTGTAATTTGGTAACCCATCTGCGCTTGACACTTTTAATATACCCTGTAATTTTGGTAAAAATCGGATAAGTAGAACAAAAGTTATTCGTTAAATTATTTATCAAAATTGTTGTGCCCAATGAATATGGACGTTTTAAGTGTGTGAATGACCTAGAGATATCAAATTTGGTGACAGTATACGTGTAGGTCTTACGCAGATCAAGTTTGGTTTAGATTTTTGCCACGCCCCTTTCCGCCCCCAAAATCTGTAAAAGCCGTAATAATAAACCTAGAGCATTGAATTTTGGTATGCATAATAATATATATATTCTCAATGATTCCTGTGAATTTGGTTGAGATCGACTTGAAAACAAGGAAGTTATTAAAGAATCAATTTTATATGAAAAATTCACTTGCAGATGCTCGCGCTTTGTTTGTTTAGTTGACAGTGTGACCATGTCGGTATGCTATGGATTTTTATACCCGCTATTTTCAAATATATACAAAAAAACAAGTTTCAGTATATTTGGTATATTTTTTGTTAAAATATCATTTAAGTTTTTTGTTTTCTCTAGAAATGGGTTGCGGGTATCATACGGTCGAGCACTCTCGACTGTAGCTTTCTTACTGGTTCGTTCCTATTGCAGTTATACAATGACTTGCAAAACCACCCAGAAAAGATTTTTAACTATTCAAGGATGTCTATTTCGACTTTTGACTACGTATTACATAAAATTAATAGTCGGTTGGAGAAGCGTTGGCCAAATTTTTCTAACACAACCCATACTGCCTTGCCAAAAATTAATAATAACATTGAGGTTAGTTTCTAATATACTTTGTAACGACGTTTTTTTCCAGCCGGGGTCTGCGTCTCAGTCTACCAGGTCCAGTTACAGAAATATTTATTTCTGGAAACATTACTGGTCAATGAGCGAAGTCCTAGCAAAAGTTCGGCAACCAAAAATGCTACAAAACTCGTGCAGGCTAGAGTGACCACAAGGAGTGGAGAGAGAGTTCTCGAAGCCCGATGCACTCCCGCTGTCCACTACTTGGACCACTAGTTTCGGAGAGTGGCTACCACGTACTCGGTAGCGATGACGCTCAAAGGGTAATCGCGCACACGAGAGAGGGTAAAACCCGTCTTCTCGGATGTGAAACTTCCCTTTGGAGGTCATCGAAGCCGAGGGGTGGTGGCGATCGGCTCGACTTCGATTATACCGGGCGGCAGACTCATAAGTGAGAGAGTGAAACTCGTCAGCACTTGTGGAATGTCATCCCAGGATGATCGAAGTTGATAACTCCTTCTTGGCGTCCGGGCTCAGAAGAATCCGTCAGAGGTGGAGGGGTAAGACCCGCTGACACCTCGTCGTGAGACTCTGAACCCGCGCCAAGCCGACCTTAACCTCACTCCGCTAGCCCTGCCCCTTCCCCCCTTAACCGCCCAACAATAAAACAGATTTACGGAGACAATTCATTTATTTGGCGTGCGCCCAAACGCTCCGCGAAAGGATGTGGGAACACATGACGTATAGCTGGTTAGTTTTTAACTACTGTCGCGCTTACCGGGGCCTCGTGTCTTCGTCCCTGGTCACGCTGCGTTGTTTGGCACTGGTCGTCACTGCACTGCTGCTGCTGTGGCCGTGGCACGGCTGCGGTGTCGTTGTGGCACGGGCGCGGCTGCGCTATCACTGCTGCGGCACTGGCGTGCCTGTGCTGCTGCTGCTGTGGCCGTGGCACAGCTGCGGTGTTGTTGCGGCACGGGCGCGGCTGCGCTGTTGTTGTTGCGGCGCGGACGCGGCTGCGCTGTCACTGCTGCGGCACTGGCGTGGCTGCGCTGTTGCTGCGGCACTGGCGCGGCTGCGCTGTTCTTGCAGCGGCACTGGTGTGGCTGCAGCGTTGGTACGGCAGCACTGGCGTGGCTGCGGCAGCACTGTCACTCTCGTCGCGGCGCGTCTGCGCTGTTGCTGTGGCACGGCACCGGCGTGGCTATGCTGTGCTCAACGATAATTCATCGTTTTCATTCAATATATACCAGCACCAGCAGTAGCTGGTATATATCGAGTGCGGCTAACTAGTGTTGATCAACGTGACCGCGGCTAGTATATTTACTCGATAAATAAATTATCGGCGGGTAGCCGATAATTCACTAGTTTTGGCCTTTGTTTCTCCCCTTCTCTCCTCTGGGTTTTCTTTTGGTCGGCGCGCAGTGGGTTCTTTGTGTGCAGCAAAATTATGCTGCATCACAACTTCAATTATATTTATTATGTATGTATTATAGTTATCTTACATTGTATTTAAAGTAATAAATTATATTATTATTTAGTAATATCAGTATCAGAACTATTGTCGAAGGAAAAATTAAAAATGGTTTTCAGTATTTCCATTCTGCATAATAATTTTTTCATCGGACCCATTTTCCGCATATACGGTATTGGGCTATCAAAAAATGACTCGTCGTCGTCTTTCTCTTTGTTGTTACTAATGTTATTTTCAAGCAACATTAATTTTTGTTGCTCAAAAAATACTAATTCCTCTGATAAATTCAACTGCTTTTGCTTTTTTTTTTTGGTGGTTCATCTTCACATAGCTCATGAATCTCTTCAGACATGATCTCATCTAGAGACAATTTAGAAGCAAATCGTGAAGAAGATGCCTCCAAGCAACATTGTGATGCTGTGTTTAATGCTTCAAAATTAACAACAGATTTACGGGTTTTTATTTGGTCCATTAAAAAACGTAGACTATTAAAATGAGGTCAAGAAGTATAATTGCTGTTAGCCTCCTCTGAAACACCAGAGTCCCCAGATTTTGAATTTTTTTTCATTCGTTGCGGAATTGGTCTCGGAGGTTCATCCATTTTTTTTTAAGCTGTCTTCTAAAATACAAATTTGATTAATTTTAGTACAATAACGTTGAAAATTATCCGTGGAACTGTGGAACTTTTCAAATTGTGCTGGGGCTATTCATGGAAAGCACATGCGCATTACATGTCCACCTCATTCCGGGTCTATGTTTTATAATTATAAAAAGTACTGTAGTACTTCAAGGAGTGGCAGATGCCAATTGCAAATTTATTGCCATAGAAGTTGGAGGCTATGGAAAACAAAGGGATGGTGGAACATTTAATGCATCACAACTCTATATGCAGCTAAGGGCTCGACAATTCTTTCCGGCAGATTCTTGCTTGCCTGGAACAAACACTAAGATGCCATATGTTTTTGTGGGTGATAAGGCTTATCCACTTCTAGAAAATCTTTTAAGGCCATATTCAAGATGAGATATAAATGCAAGTAACGAATACTTTAACAGTAGACTTTCCAGAGCTCGAAGATGCATTGAATGTGCCTTTGGTATCATAACATCCAAATGGCGTCTTCTCTGGAAGCCTATTGAGACTAATTCTGATTTTGTTGACGTCATTGCAAAGAGTATATTAATTTTGCATAATACAATCAGTGACCTTGAAGGGCCTTATGATATCTGTGGGAACCGGCGGCGAAGAGTGAGGGCGATGGCGGTAGCAGCGACGTCAGCGCCGACGTCAACGACTGATTCATTTACTCTCCTAATTATGTTCTAGTTTAGTTTAACACGTACGGCCGATGGACCAGCATCGCCGGTCCGAGAATCAAGTGAAAAAGTGTGAAACAAAAGAAATAAATAATACATATATTCATTGTGAACGGGAGTGACTTCTGGGTTAATACATTGGCGACGAGGTAAAACTAAAAAAAAAAAACAAAAGCAATAGCCAATATTTAAATTAAATACATACATATGTATGCAAGACGTAATTTCGTGATATTGCGGTACTTGGTACAAATGCATGTGTCCTTTTCCTTTTCTTTCTTTCTCTCTCTTTTTGTGTTCTACTTGTTCTTCTGCTCTTATTGTGCCCTACCACTGCCAGCATACGGTAAATGCTCACATTAAGAGTGGTAAGCTAAACGAGGATGTATAAAAAAAATGATAGTGAGCGGAAGACCAACATCTAATGAAGAGAGAGTGCAAAGAAAGAGTTGATCACAATTCAAAATAACATAAGCCTAATTAAGAGAGTGACTGAGTAACAGTTGGTTGCAAGTCAAGAGAAAAAAAAGGACAGAGACACAAGCGTAATTAAAAGAGTGACTGAGTAACAGTTGGTTGCAAGTCAAAAAAGAAAAATGAAAAAAATGATTAAATAAATAAAATTCTTAACTGAGCAACAGTACGTTGTAAGTTGGGAAAAAAAAAAACATTTAAACAGAGAAATAATCTGTTTGTATAAAGGCAGTTAGCCTTGTAATAAGCTGACATAGTCAGAGGCAGTTTGCCGCGAAAAATGAATAAATGAAATTTTGGTTTTCGTTTCATTTCCAGAATTCGCAGGAAAAGGAAAATGAGTGAAAATATAATCAAACCTTTCCTGTGTGAAACCATTGAAAAATCACTGTTACGAAACGAGTAGGAAAAATGGTTTCGTGCATTTCAAATATATATCGATGCTGAAGAGATTGAAACGCCTACCAGGAAACGAAATAAATTGCTTCACTTGGGAGGCGTGCAATTGCAAACGGTTGCTTTCTCCTTACCAGATGCTCTGGTAGACCCGGATAATAACAAAGAAGTCGACGTATTCTTGGCGCTGGTGAAAAAGCTAAATGATTATTTCTCACCGAAACAAAATTCAACCTTCGAACGGCATATGTTTAGGAACCTTTCACATTTTGAAGGTGAGAGTTTTGCAAAATTTTCGATTCGGCTACGTCAGCAAATGCAGAAATGCAATTTCGGCTCCACTAAGGCCGAAATTGAAGAGATCTGTTTAAAAGATAAAATCATGGACTCCTGGACTTCGCTGGAACTGAAGAAAAAGCTACTGGAGAAAGATCATACCTTGACTGAAGTGATCGAAGCTTGTAGAGTAGAGGAAGAAATTATTAAGCAATCGCAATCGATGATTTCTAAGGCGGAAAAAGAAACAATAAATAAAATATCATTCCGGAAACCAAGCAAGGGTACAGAATGCGGTAGATGTGGTCGAATGGGTCACTCTGACGATAACTTGACCTGCCCGGCGCGACAAGTTAAATGCAACAAATGCTTGCGGCTTGGTCATTTCGCCCGCAAGTGCAGAACGAATCTCAAACGCCAGTCCACACAGCCAAACAACGCACTATGGGCAAAAAAACCGTTTTTGGTGCATAAACTCTAGTTTATAAGATATTGACTTGAAACTTTTTTGGTGTATTACTTGAACTAAAACAAAATTTTGGTTTTTGTTTTTTTTTAATTTGTCCACTGTACAGTGGTTAAAAATTCATTTTTAAATAAGTAATTTTTACAAATTATGAATTCAATCCCATTTGGTATTTTTTATTATTATTATTTCTAGAAAAATAAAACAAATCGGTAATATATTTGAGATCCATTGTTAAATTTGATTAACACTGAAAAAAAAATTAGATTACACTTTTTTAATAACTCAAAAATTTTAATTTACTTTTTTATTTTTTCCTTGTTTATTATTTAGTTTTCAATATCGTCTGGTACCTCTTCCTCAAATTCTATTTCAAATGTGTCACTTACATCATCGTTACAATTTTCTTCATCTATGTCTTCTGCACACGAGTTTTGGAGTGTACTTCCTTCTTTGTGGCCAACACTTGGGGATATGATTGGTGAATCCAAAAGATCTACAACCTCTGCTGGCAGCGGCATCCTATTGGTTTTTTTTAAGCAAAAACTAGACAGCAAGGGATCAGACGAATCCATGGCTCTGTGAAAAACATCTGACATATTGTCAACCCGGCTACATTTTCTAGCATGATATTGTCTGTCAGCCTTAAAAAGTTTGTGTCTTGCTTCTGATGCACTTTCTGCTAAGGAGCCAACAGGCACAATCGATTTTTCAATAATGATGTATCCATGTAATAAAATTTTGTGTACTGTTGGCGACATGGGGTACCAAAAGTAATTAGCCCTATACATAGAAAAAGTTTCCGAACAGAATATTTTGAATTTTTCTGAGTTTATAGGGTAATGACAATTAATGGCGATCAGAATTATATGTAGGCGCTGAATCAAATTATGATCTATTCCTAATATAGAGGACAATAATTTTGGGTTGGAGACTGCCCGCCTTGCCGTATTTCCGTCATTTGTATTACCACTGCCGTTTTGTCTCGGCTTGTCCACATGAAGCCCCATATCATTCCAAAAAGCAGCTTGAACTTTATATTTACATGCCTCCAATTCGATTTTATCATTTCCCCTGACATGCCACTTTTTAAGGTCAATTCTGTAAGATATCTTGAGCAAGAATTAAAAAAAGCGGATCCACGCATGAAGGGAACTTAATCCATATTGATCCGTATGTGGCTTCATATCAAACGTATTTGAATAAAAATCACTAATAGTAAGAAGCTGGGTGGGCTTTGTTCCACACATTGGACACAACTGGCAGGATTTCGTTCCTGTTAATATATTTAATACCTTGCCGTCTATAAGTGTTAGGTGCCCATCAAATTTTACAAAAATTTCCTTCGATTGATAAGGATGCACGTATAAATCTAGGTTCTTAATTTGATTGTCCAAGTTTTCTTTTTCTTTTAAAATAAGAGACGTTGTTTCTTTTACGTAAGCTATTTTTAGAGGACGGCAAAATCTTATGGACTGAGGCGATTTATTTAACCAAATGACCCTTTGTTTCTGATCTATCATTTTTATAGGAATCATTGACGTAACAAAGAGGGAATCATCTAAAGATGGAGACTCTGCGGTGCCAAATTTTTGTTTGTATAAACTGTCATCAGTAAACCCATCAAAACCATAGCTAAAAATAAGGGTACACTGAGTAACATTTAAAAATATTTCACAAACTTCCTTTTGCATCAGTAATATTCGTGAAGCGGTATGGTTCAATAAGTTTTGCAAGGAAACTTTGGCTTCATTTTCGGTCCATGCTATTCCAGCCGGTCTACATTTTAATTTCTCCTCAGCTATTTTCGAATAAGGGGGGTAAATATCGCAGCCATGTTGTTTACTAAGTTGTTTTATATTTATGTATTGCTGCTTAGTAAAACCATTTTCCATAAAAAAAGCGAATGCCTTTTCAGAAGTTATTGGACTCGAAGCCAGCGATTCAGTTTTATCAGCTTTTTTTGTAAATTCATTTTCAATTGATTTTCTGGCTGAAATGTTAGCAGCGTGTAGTAATAATGGAGTTGAATTTTGATTTTCAACTGCAAGTTCAGATGCCAACTTTATTTTGAGTCGTTTACCAGCAGCTTCATATGTCAATTTTGGACGACCACCTGTCTTATGTGGGGATTCATTTCTATCAGAAAGGCGTATAGTCATATTACCGGCTAGCCACATGGCGTGTTTTTGTCTAAAACGCTTTATGTTTCGGAAGCATCGTGGCAAATGTTTATTTATGTAATTTATAAAGTTAGTAATTTTATTTGATATTGTTTGGTTTATTGTTTCACTTTGATGATCGGCATTCACTTTGTCGAATATGTAAGTCTCCAAGACTTCCCGCGAGCGTTTGTTGCTTTCCCAAACTGAAAGAAGAGCCCCGTGACCAAGCACATATATACCTACATAAACGCAAGTTTTGCAAAAAGGAGCAAAAATGAGCAATAAGGACACTTTAGTAATTAGTTTCTCGTACTTACTCTTTTGCAATAAAGATACACATAAAAAACAGTTCACATGTGGACAACAAGACACATAAAAACAAATGTCTAAGCTAATTTGCATTAATAAATACCTTCGCAAGGAATTTCCATTTTTAGATTTATAAAACTTTTTTTTCACAGAAAACAACAAGCACGCAAAGTTGGACAATTTTTCGCGCCAATTTCACGACATTAC
Organism: Drosophila ustulata; assembly: GCA_035047365.1. Lineage (NCBI taxonomy): Eukaryota > Metazoa > Arthropoda > Insecta > Diptera > Drosophilidae > Drosophila > Drosophila ustulata. The sequence continues at coordinate 1,920,394 of JAWNPT010000095.1, forward strand.
AAAGTCTCTCAAACAGCTGACTTTGCTGGAGTGGCAACACTACAGAGTTGCCATAACAAATTTTTGGGAGGCGGTTTTTTTCAAATGAAGATATCTAGATTCGACAAGTATGGGCCATTTATAAAAATTCATTAGGAAAATACCCACCGTTGCAACGGTGGCATAAAGCGATCACGGATAGATGTGCGGCAAGTGCAAGATGAATGCGCTCCTTCCGGAACGAAACCGACCAAGGAAGAATGTTTCCGGATTTGCAGCGATGATGATGAAAGTGATGAACTCATAGAGTGTTCAATAGGAGGGCAGATTGTTCCCCTTATCATCGACTCAGGCTCGCGTTTTAATCTGATTAGCCAAGCTGACTGGTTATCAATGGAAGCAAACAAAGCCGTAGTCTTCAACATCAGATCCAACTTGGAGAGGCAATTTCGGGGTTATGCTTCATTTGTGTATTTGAGGCTCCCATATCAACAGGCTCAGATAAAGAGATCATTGCTTCATTTTACGTGATTGAAAATGGAAAACAATCGTTACTGGGCCGAGGAACAGCAATCAAATTGAACAACATTTATAACCCCAAGAGGACTGTTCCGCTACAAACGATTAATGTTTGGAATAAATTCAGCCTCCGAGATATTCCAACGACGGCTTGAAGAATTATTGTCACCATGCCCCAACGTTCTTAATTATATAGATGATGTCATCATTTTTGGATCAAATGAAGATGAGCACTACGAGACGGTCAGGAAAGTCCGGGCAATATTCAAGAATAATAATGTGGTACTGAATGACTCAAAATGTGTTTGGAAAACACACCGGTTAAGATTTCTAGGCCATATTCTATCAGACAAGGGAATCAGTGTCGATCCTGAGAAAGTAGATGTCATCACTTCATTCCGAGACCCGAGAAATAAGGAGGAGACGAGAAGCTTCCTAGGACTGGTCACTTACGTCGGGAAGTTTATTCCGGACTTAGCCGATCGCACAGAACCGTTGAGGAAATTGTTGGGAAAAGACACCAAATTTGTCTGGGGCCCCAAAGAGAAAGAAGCGTTCAACGATTTGAAAACTCGGCTGGCTGAAATACCCAGATTTTCATACTTCAATATAAAACATCGAACACGTCTGATTGCTGATGCAAGCCCGGTGGCGCTGGGGGCAGTACTGCTACAATTTACAGAAGCAAGCGAACCCCAGATCATTTCTTTTGCTAGCCGAAGTTTGTCTGATGTGGAGAAGCGGTACTCACAAACCGAAAAAGAAAGTTTGGCACTGGTATGGGCGGTAGAAAAATTTCATTACTACTTAGCCGGCTTAGAGTTTGAGTTGGTTACCGACCACAAGCCGCTCGAGACAATATTTAAGCCATCATCAACACCACCAGCTCGCATCGAAAGGTGGCTTCTGCGACTACAGACTTATAAATTCAAAGTTATTTATAAAAATTCTGGGAAGGAAAACATCTCAGACACTTTGTCTCGGTTGTGTATTATATCATCGACAAAGGATTTCGAGCCAAGAGCCGAATATAGCATTTTACGTATACTGGAGAGCTCAATCCCTATGTCAATGAGCATATCGGAGATAGCAGAGAAAAGCATCCTTGATGAAGAAATTGTAGATGCCATTACTTGCTTGCAAGATGATTCATGGACTTCCGCCGCATCAAATAACCTCTACCCGTTCCGATTCGAGCTTTCCACAATCGGGAACATCCTACTGAGAGGAAATCGTTTAATCATTCCGACTTCTCTGCGGGAAAAGGTGCTAGAGCTAGCCCATGAAGGCCATCCAGGTGAATCCGCAATGAAGCGTCGGCTACGCTCCAAGGTTTGGTGGCCTGGCATAGATCGTGCGGCTGAAAAGTTTGTGAAATCCTGCAGAGATTGCCTTCTAGTCTCGCAAGCAAACAATCCAGCACCGATGAGTAGAACATCGTTTCCAACGGGTCCTTGGATATGCGTGGCTTCCGATTTGTTGGGTCCCTTGCCAAATGGCGAATTCGTACTCGTTTTCATTGATTATTACTCGCGATACATGGAGTTTAAATTCTTGCGTTCGATAACATCAACGACCATTATCGAGGTGATGAAAGAAATTTTCTGCAGACTTGGTTTTCCGAAATACTTACGGACGTGCAACGGACGGCAGTACACCAGTAGTGAGTTTAAAGAATATTGCAAGGTTAGTGGCATAGAGCAGATTAGAACTCCGCCTTACTGGCCTCAGGCAAATGGTGAGGTTGAAAATATAAATAGATCGCTAGTGAAGCGATTAAAGATCGCATATTAACACAAAAATAACTATAAAGAGGAGATACAAAAATTTGTGTTGATGTACAATGTAACCCCACATAGTAGCACAGGTACTGCTCCTACGCAGTTAATGTTTAACAGGCTGATCCGTGATAAGATGGCGGGGATTCAGGATTTGGGTGCGGAAGTATTAGACTCAGTAGAACGAGACCAAGACTGTGTTGCAAAACAGAAGGGGAAAGAATCAGCTGATAAAAAGAGAGGGGCGAAGGAAATTGATATAGGAGTAGGTGACAAGGTCCTAATAAAAAATGTTGTGTTCCCACATAAGCTAACACCAGACTTCGACCCTACCGAATACGATGTTATAGAGCGAAAAGGAAACATAGCTATAGTGTCAAGAGATGGTAGAAGAAGATACCAATAAGGAGCCCGTCGGACAGTAGCTCCGACCCTGATTCTCTTCCACAGGTACATGTGACTCCACCAGAAGAGTTGACAAACACAGAACAAACGGAACACCAGCCAGCACAGACAGCCGGGATGGAACTACCAAGCTTGGACCAAGGACTGAAATTAAAGCTGATAAAAAAAAAAGGGATATGGGAACCGGCGGCGAAGAGCGAGGGCGATGGCGGTAGCAGCGACGTCAGCGCCGACGTCAACGACTGATTCATTTACTCTCCTAATTATGTTCTAGTTTAGTTTAACACGTACGGCCGATGGACCAGCATCGCCGGTCCGAGAATCAAGTGAAAAAGTGTGAAACAAAAGAAATAAATAATACATATATTCATTGTGAACGGGAGTGACTTCTGGGTTAATACAATATCAATATAGAATCACAACATTTTCATATTGGCTTTGAAAATCAAAACAACGTCGAATCTTTAAATCATGTAAATTTAAAAACAAGCCAATTAATTAGAAACGCTTTTCGCGGCTTTGTTTGCACACACAGATACACCGAAGAAAAATATGTAAATACAAATAATTTGCAGACATTATTAATAATCTTTACTTACTCGATGTTTCTAATATGTTTTCAATTTCTCTCCAATTTTTTTCGACCAAAATTCTATTATGATAGTTTTTGCTCTTTTGGTCCCATAGTGCTGGGCGTAAAAAGACTTCATTAATTAAAGATTCAATGCCCATTTCGTTCTGGGGTTCTCTCAAAAATGACACCAAATCAAAAAAAAATATTTTAGAGTAACCTTTAAATAAAGCTCAGAATACAGTAACAAAATTACCATTTGAGCTTTCAAACACGCTTGCTTTGAAAATTACTCTGTCACTCTTTGTAGCGAACAGACGTGTTTTTTTTTTGTGCGCCCCGCAATTTTTCGCTTTTTGTATCTAACAACCGATGTTTAATACATTTCTTTTAAAGTAATTACTTTAATCGTTTGCTACATCGCGTCTCTATCCTGTGACGGGTTCTCTCTCAACAACTCTCAGTTGACAGTATTCCGTTAGTGGCGTTCTCTGCTTTCTCTGTTTGATCTATTGTTTTGTTGTTGTTAACATATTTCTGTTTTGAATCTGTACAGTGGGCATAGTACCTACTATTTCAAAGTACATTTTTTTTTATTTAGTAAATTTTTAATTTGTTTGTTTTTTTTATAACGGAAGGCAAAATTGTGTGTTGTCTGAAGAGTTGCCAGAAGCAGATCACGGCTTCGCAACCCAGTATGGCCTGCTGGCTCTGTGATAACGTAGTACACGTAAAGTGTGTAGGATATTCAGGGCTAGTTGCAGATGCCATTGCCAAGAGAACTGGGCTTAACTAGTGTTGTGAGTCATGTCGAGAAGTTGAGTGTGAAATGCGGATGTTTATGAGACAGACAAGAGTTGGGTTTAATAATCTGATTGTTGGCTTTCATAAGTTAAACGATCAGTTGAGTGCTTTGAATTCTCAGTTAATAGTTTGAAACTTATGTGTGAGTCTCCAAAGTGGAAAAAATCAACTTCTTGTGACTTAGAATTATCCAAATTTTTACTTCTTCCATCGACTGACCCCCCCACTACTCCGCTGGTTCCGCAGTTAATCTCGTTTGCTACCACAGTAGGAACAACCGCTGCGGAAAGCATTCTCATTAGGGAATCTGCTCCACCGATATTAGTTAACGCCGAAGTTGTGTCTGAATTGTCCACGGTTTTCACTAGAAGTAGAGGCAAGCCGAATCCTAATCAAAAAATGTCTTCCGCACCTCCTCCAACTGTCGGATCACCGACTTTATTAGGTTCCAAAAATAATATACCAAATATTACTCCTTTGGCTCCTAAACCACTTGTGGGGGCTCCACCAATGAAACAGATTTGTGTTAATGACGTAAAGGCTTTCATTATAGCCAAAATTAAAAATTCCAATCCAAAAGTGGAAAAGTTTAAATTTGCTTATGATAGACAAATTGCATCTTTCAATATCAATGTCGCACCTTCACTTTTTGAGACCATATGCTCACCAAGTTTTTGGCCAGAGTATTTGGTGGTAAAAGAGTTCAAGCCAAAGTTAAAAATCGGACTCCGATTGGGCTTTTACCAAATGAACCCGCACAGTCTCAGTCTCAATCTCAATCTTCTTCTTCATCTTCAAAAAACTAATCTCATCATTTCTTATAACCTATCAAAATGTGCGCGGTTTGCGTAATAAAATAAGTAAGCTATACGTCGACAGTTTCACTTTTTCTACTGATGTAGTTGCGTTTTCGGAAGGCTGGTTAAGTTCGGATATTTCTGATTCCGAACTCTTTCCGTCAAAGTACACTATTTACAGGCAAGATCGTTCTTCCCGAAGAGGAGGTGGTGTTCTATTTGCAGTAGACTCCAACTTCTCATCGGAGCCATTACATTATAATAATCCTAATAATATAGAGTTTCTATCAATAAAAGTAAATTTTCATGGTGTAAGTTTATTTCTCACTTGCTCATAAATACCTCCGTCGTCCGATTTATCTGTATACCAGGATCACCTGGAAGCCATAAAATCTATTTTTGCCTTGTTATCCGACAAAGATCATGTTGTTGTTCTAGGAGACTTTAACCTTCCTGGAACAGCTTGGTATCCTTGTCATAACTTCTGTTTTCTTAGTCCATCGAACCGACATGACTTTATTGATGGTTTACATGAATTATTTTTGGGTCAAATTAACAATATACGAAATTCTCTTTGCCGCCAATTAGATCTATGCTTGGTCTCTGAACCTACCAGCGTAGTTCTATCTAGATCGGAACCCCTTACATCTCCTGAAGACCCTTATCATCCAACTCTGGAGTTATGGATCGATCTTAGCAGATCTGTACTCGCTAATTCTGATATACCTGCCGATCGAGTTCGTTGCTTTCGAAAGGCAAACTTTCCCAAATTAATCCAACTTCTTGATGGAATTGATTGGTCTAATTTGTATTCCTGCACTGACATAAGTGCCGCAATCAATTTGTTCTATAAAAACTTACATGTTTGCTTTGATGCCAGTATTCTTTCTTATTTTCCGCATAGGTCAAATAAACCTCCTTGCTTTTGTAAGCAACTTTCTAACATTAAGAAACTGAAGTCTAGACTCTACAAAAAGTTTAAAATTTCAGGCTCTACCTCAACTTACCGCAATATATAATTACTCGGTCTAATTTTATCGAGTTTATCGCTGTTATAAAAATTACTAAGCTCGCTGTCGGGTTAGCTTCTCTGAAAACCCAAGAAAGTTTTTAAATTTTGTAAACACTAAGCGTAAGTCTTCCTCTTATCCTCATTGGCTATCTTACGAAAATTCGAAAACAAATTCTGGTCAGGCCATCGCTGATCTATTTGCATTTTTTTTTTCAAACTACTTCTTCTTCCTACTCAAATGCGCCCTATCCTTACAGCCTGTCTCGGTCGAATTGTATCTTCAGCCCCTTAATGAGTGAGGAGTCTCTGATTCGATATCTTCAAATGGTTAAGCCGGTGTTTTCGCCTGGTCCGGATGGAGTTCCTGGCTGTGTACTTCGGTACGGAGCCGAGGCTTTATGCAGACTGTTGCTGAAATTATTTGATTAATCTCTTGTGTCATCGACATTTCCCTCTTTATGGAAGGAGTCTGTCATTATTCCTCTCCATAAGAAGGGAAGTAAGTCTGACGCCAAAAACTATAGAGGGATATGTAAATTGTCTGCTATACCAAAAGTTTTTGAAAAGATATTAACAAGTCATTTACAACATTTATGTAGTTCTATTATTTCCCCCTACCAGCACGGATTTGTGAAACATAGATCCACTGTTACTAATCTTCCTGAGCTTTTTTCGTTCGTTAACCAGGGTTTCCTTAAAAACGAACAAACTGACGTCATCTATACCGATTTTACTAAAGCCTTTGACTCAGTAAATCATTCTCTTTTGTTATATAAGCTTGACTTAATTGGATTTCCCAATAATATGATTTTCTGGATTTCAAGCTATCTAAGGCAAAGAACGCAAAACGTTTCTTTTAATAATTTTCTTTCTAATACATTCCGAGTTACCTCTGGAGTTCCCCAAGGCAGCCATCTCGGTCCCTTACTTTTCATATTCTTCATATATGATCTACCTAATGTTTTGCACAATCTCGCGTATTAATGTATGCAGATGATGTTAAAATATGCCTGCAGTACAGGGATTGGCCATGCCATATCAAATTGCAGAGAAATCTTGACTCTTTCCAGTCATGGTGCAAAGTGAACTTGTTAAATTTAAACTGTTCTAAATGTGTTGTGATGTCCTTCTATAGAGTTAATCCACATTTGGCCTCTTACTTACTGAATGGTAACGATCTAAAAAGAATTACTGCTGTTGATGTCAGGTATTCTCTTAGATCATAAACTTAAATTTTCAGACCCCATTTCTTTAACGGTCAATAAAGCTATGTCTGTACTCGGTTTCATTAAGAGGTGGTCAAAGGAATTTGATGACTCTTATATTACTAAGACCCTTTATACTATACATAACTTGTTCGTCCGATTCTGGAATATGGTTCGTGTGTATGGTCTCCACAGTATTCTGTGCACCAGGATCGCATTGAATCCGTTAAAAAAAAATTTGTCTTTTTTCCTTTGCATGCCTTGAACTGGAATGAGGAAGTGAGATTGCCGTCATATAGTAGTAGACTTCTGCTAATAAACCTACCTTCTTTATCTAACCGTAGAATAATGCTTGGCATTTTATTTATTTTTAATCTTATTAATGGTGATATTGATTCTTCAGAATTAATTTCGCGACTAACCTTATCCGTTCCATCTAGACTAACCCGTAGTTACATTCCGCTTGCTCTCCTCTTACGTAGATCTAATTTTGCATTGCATGACCCTTTTACAGTTTTATATTGTAACTATAATAGATTTTATCTTGTATTTTTTTAGCGCTCACACTGCTTTTAATCTCAAAACTTTACTATTTACCTATTTAACTAATAATTAGACTGAATTTAGCTTTTGATATTAAATTAAAATTTGTTCATTCCACCCGTTTATTTCATATGTCTGATCCTGTTTTTCTATTTTATGCTATCCGCTTTTTTTTTTTGCATGCCCGAATCTATCCTGTCCGAACGTGAATCGTGTCGTTCGTCCTGCGACAGCGCCTCTCAGTCGGTTGGGCGGGAGGAGAGTTTATTGGGATCCGCGCGTAACAAGCATTGGCTTGGTATCGCTTGGGCCACTTGAATGTGCATACAATGTACGTCAACGTCCAATTCATAAAAAATAAACGGTAATTAAATCACAGAATGCAACAAAACAATCGTACGCTCTGAGCGAGTTGAAGCGATAAAGCAGGTTGCAACTGCTCTCTCGCTTTGCTCTCGCTATATCGCTTGAACCCTCAACTCGCTTCGTTCTCACTCTGACATCTTTCGAGCGACTCCATATGAAAATGGTTGAAGTGCTTTATCGCTCGTTCTCGCGCAATATTATCGCATCGCTTCTCGCGTGCACTCTGACATCAGCCTTAAGCTTCATCGAGCGGGTGGAGGAGCGTGCAACGGCCCACCAAATGGAGTTAAGCCAGCTTACCACAGCCGTGTCGAAGCTACTAACAGGAAGCGCCAGTGACTGGTTCCGTGCAAGTCGAGTACAGGGGACGACCTGGACGTATTTCAAGCGGGAGTTCCTTTATTGTTTCCTGCCCCCATATACTTCCAAAGGTTGGAGGACCAGATCCGAACCAGACAACATCGAGCTGCGGAACGCTCGAGAGCAAACGGGACCCCAGTAGACCTTGGCCATAGAAAGCACCCGAAATGAAACGGCACCACCACCCCAACACAGAAATCCCTTCCGGGACAACCCAGTTGGTCCGAGCGGGCCAAGAGAAGACCCGAATGACCCACCGAACCACAGGCCAGAACCAGGACCAGCCATTGATGTTCAGCGAGCCTGCAGGAGGTGCGCAGAAGTAGGACACCTAGCTCGAGACTGCAACGGACGCCGTGTGTATTTCTGCTGGCAATGTGGGAAACGTGGAATAAGGACCACCGAGTGTTGCTGGCTAGTATCGGGAAACGGCCACCGGCTCAATCTGCCCCAGGACCAGGTGGGATCCGGCAACAACCAGTCCGGGAATTAAAACCCCTGTTGAGAGTGGAGAGTGCACGGGTCATTGCACAAATCCAAATAGATGGCCAAGACAGGCAGGCCACAATCGACACGGGTGCCACGAGGAGCTTCATTAGCGAACGGGCGATTCATCAGCTCAAAAACCCGAAACTCCGGGACATGCAAGCAGTGGTGCAGCTCGGGACGAGTCACGCCTTCCTACCATTCCTGGTATTACCCACAGTGGTGAATGGCGTCATACTAGGAATAAACTTCGCCTGTGCTATCCAAGCCACCCTGCACTGCGGCGCCGAATGCTTGACATTGTCTTCGGCCAAATTAGCAGAAGCTCGACAACTCCCAATCCCCGCCTACAGGGCGACTCAGGATTATCATCTTGGGGACGGAGAAACAACGAGCAGAAGCAAAGCCGAAACGACGAACGATAACGAAGGCAAGGCAACAACGAGTAATGAAGACAGCGAAACAACGAACGGCGACAAAGAAACAACGAGTGGTGTCAGTAGAGAAGCAACGAGCAGTGGCAACGTAGACACGACGAAAGATATCGAAGGCGGGGCAACAACGAGTAGCGGAGACGGCGAAACCACGCCGCTTATGTCAGCCGAAGACTGGTCAGGGCAGAGGAAAACTACTCGTCTACGGAGAAGGGGTGCTTAACCATCGTAGGGGAATTGGTTCGACGTCATCACGGACCATGTAGCACTCAAGTGGCTTAACAGCATCGAAAATCCTTGAATCCCTGGCCAGGATCAACCTCCGTTATTACTGGCCCGGCCTATACCGGAATATGGGACTCTATGTGAAAAGGTGCGAAAAATGCCAACGGTTCAAGACTAGCCAGATGAAACCCCCCGGGAGGATGCTGACGAGACAAGTGAAAGAGCCCTTCGACACTCTATGCGCCAATTTCGTGGGACCTTTACCACGTTCGAAACACGGAAACACCATGCTTCTGGTCTTCTTCGATGTTTTCAGTAAATGGGTGGAACTTGTCCCAGTACGGAGGGCTACCGCGGTCTTCTTCGATGCTTTCAGTAAATGGGTGGTGGGCCACCATTTAGAGCAATTAGAACGAGCCTTCCGGACGTTTTGTCAATCAGAAGGGATTGACCTACAGCACACGGCCCCGTACAGTCCGCAACAGAACCCCACAGAACGAGCAAACCGGACCTTCAAAACAATGATAGCACTACATATCGAAGTACACCAGAATATGTTGGACGAGACGCGACCTGAAATCATGCCCGCTATTGACACCAGCACGTCGGAAACTACGGAATTCACCCCATCGTTCCTCGTACAAGGGCAAGAACCTCGTCTACCGGGAGCCCTGTACGACGAGGTAATCGCCGCTGTGGAAAGACTGAAAACGCCACAAGACCGAGCCATCAGGTTGCTAGATGTCTTTATAATCGTTAAAGAGAACGCCCAACGAGCGATCCTAGACCAGGCCAGAAACTACAACCTTCGACGTCGTGAATGGCAACTGGAGCCCCAACGCCTAGTATTAGTAAAGCTCCACATCCTATCAAACGCGACCGAGGGTTTCGCTGCCAAATTGGCACCGAAATTTGACGGACCTTATGTCGTGCGCAAGTTTATTTCCCCAACCATTGTGCGACGTTAACGAGTGGGCTCGGCCCAACGGCGCGTGGCAAATTTGTTGGATCACAAGCCTTATCACATCGAGATCTCGTCAGACTCCAACCCTGATATCTCCCGTAACCAGCGCGACGTCCCAACTTCACCTATAACAAATCCTCGCATTCCAAAACTAACTAGCCTTCCAAAAAATCTCCACAGCAATATAAGAGCGATGAACCCCACTGAGGTCGACGGAATAATCCTCGTAGATCGGAGTGGCCGTTCGGGGCGTTACCCGAGGACACCCTATAGCCAGGCGGATCTCACCGACACCCCTTACTCCTCAGACAACAGCATGGCCACTAAACCCCGGTCACCGTCGTTGTGCGAGGTGCTGACGCAACTCGTCGAGGAGGAGGCCGGCCTGAACTTATGGGCCGCCACAGCAGCAACGCCACGCCAGTGCCGCCACAGCATTAGCGCCGCCGCAGCAGCAGCAACAGGTCCGGCCCAGCAGCGACGACAGGCCAGAAGCAACGAGGCCGTAACCACGGACAGAGACGCAGAAAACAAACACCATATTAGCGACATGTGTTCCCCATCTTCCTCTCGCGGAGCATTTGGGGCGCGCATCAATAAATAAATAAACGTAGCAAATATGTTTTCTTTTTGGGTGGTTAAAGGGGAAAACGGGCAGGCGCTAGCGGAGTGAAGTTAAGGTCGGTTTGGCGCGTGTTCAGAGCATCACCATGAGGTGTCAGCGGGGCCTTACCCCTCCACCTTTGACGATTCTTCTAAGCCACGACGCCAAAAAGCAACCGTCAACTTCAGTCTTCACTGGATGACATTCCACATGTGCTGACAATTGGACGCTTAAGCGGAACAAAAATATTACAAGGCAAATACAAAATTAATAAATAAATACGTATATCTTATTTAACTAACATATTTATATAGGTATGCCAATGCCTTCTGTTTGCAAGGCTGTGTCAAGGTGGGAACACATTTTCTGCTCCGCGTCTCCACCTCGACAAATAAACCCAATGCACATATGGATACTGCATACACAAGTACTTTGCTTTTGTTGGTTTAATTGCCTTATCTGCCATGGACAGTATAATATGCAATAATAATAAACAATGATTTGCAATAACCAATTGAAGACACATTTATGATAGACGACACACAAGAACACGGACGCCTCCATCAATCAGCCTTGTTGCAAATTAAAGACAAACGTTGTCCCGGTTCGTCAAATTTAATATGTCCAGTATTCTTTGCAGACTTCAGTCCTTTCCTTTCACATACAATAGCTCATGCTGAATTTGGTTTAACAGCTTCGCCCGTAATACGTAATAACGACTGTTCAGTCATAGAATGCATAAGCCCATCAGCAAGACTGACAATAGATTCATAGAAATTATCAAATGATTCATTGACCTTCTGTTTATGCTGCGAGATAGCTGCGCTAATTTCTAAATCGGTTCTCCCATCTGAAAATTGTGATCTTAGGGCTTGCCACACTTCGGTGATACCTTGCTAGCTTATCGAGCTATCAACTCGGAATTGCCATCTAACGTTTGATTAGTTAGAGCTTCTACAGAAAGAGAGAGCTATAGTTTATTAGTTTATTATCCGCCCACCAATATTAATCCGTTAGTCTGGATTATTATGTGTAAATTACATGAAAACAACAAAACAATAATAATAACCGAAAATACAAATTATAGCAAAAGAAAACAAAATTTTAAAAATTAAATGATAACAAGATATATTTAATTTAAGTCATCGAGTAGTTCAAATGATGATGGTAATAAAACTGACTTTTTTGATTGTGGGAGCTTTGTTTGGCCAGTAACATAAGGATCTGAGCTCAGAAGTAATCTGTGCATCAAATCTGTGTTTGTGTCAATCCGAGAAGTCTTCCTGGTTTGCTGTCTTCTAAACATTTTGATGTCCTTATTTTTTGACTCTGCAGCTTCTTCTGACAATTCTCCAATCGGCACAAGTGCATAATTTATGACATCTGGAGCATGAACTAAAATTTTGTGTACGGATGGTGAAAGATAATACCATGGATACAAGCTAATCAGCTTTCTGGCAGTATCAAGTGCATATTCTCCAAATTTTTCCACATTAATTTTGTAGGCAGATGCCAAACACTGCAGCAATATTGAACACCGGATTATAACGTGTTCATTAATACCCGTTATTTCTGCTGCTAATTTCGGATTTTGTAATGGCCCCATATAAAATAAAACAAATACAAGAATATTAATTATTACACGAAACAGAGAAAAATTATCAATTCGGCCGTTGCAATTTGAATTCAAATTGTTACGCGCTTAATGACCGCGAGCGACTCTGTGTGTAAGTCGCATATTACAACCCTGTAATGTGACAGGTATATTCACCACACGCAAGCGCTTTGAAGGTTGGCTGAACTTCTGCATCCGGCTTAGATCTTCTTTTCTGCACAATAGCCAAGCGCATCAGATGTAGGCGCTCCCACAAGACCCCCAAAGAGTTATAAAAAACTCAAAGTTTAAAAGTCAATCTAAGAGAGGGAAGAATAATCTCTACAAATCTCAGCGATCCTGCAAAGGTTGGAGATATATAAAAGCAAAATAATTTATGCTTTTTCGTGCCGTGCCGGCAAGGTAATTATTGTAGAAAATTAAAAGTGTATATATTAAATGTCCAATTGACTTATTATACTATTTCATATAATTAGGCGTGCCCTGTTGATAGGGTCAACATTTCAACTTTAGCCAGTCTCAGGAAAAAATTATCAATTGAGGCAGCGGAACATCGAAGGAAAGTTGGAAAAACCCAAATTTTCTACGGCAGTGGGGAAATTTTCATCATGCTGGAGGCAGATAATGTGCAAATTTAAACATCACAAAAATTACATTTATCAAAAGTATTAGAAAGACAGATAAAATAATTGCAAATTGTGAAAAAAACCAAAAAAAAACAAAAGCAAAATCTAAAGCTATTCGAGTTGTAAAAGAACAGAACAAAAACAAAGATAAAAGTGTTAAGCATAGGTGGTGACAATATAAAGAAGAAATATAAAAATGAAATTGTACACTGGACAAACTTAATTATGTTTTTGTGCCCGATAAAATATTTGCTTATTGAACTTTAATTATTAATTAAAATTAAATCACAGGTGTAAAAGAAAAGAAATACAACAAAAACAATAATATCCCAATACACTTATATATATAAAAAAAAAAGGGTACAGTAAAATTGTTGTCCACAAATGAAAGTGCCACCAAAACAATTAGAACCATTGTTAATATAGAATCAAAAGTTAACCACAATAAAAAAATAAATTAATGTATCAAAACCACATCATCGAGAAGGCCTTCATCGAGGATTAAGTGGGTGAGTAAAAAATTATTCGCGTCGAGCCTGCTTCCACAACTTGGTTGGCCAGTGTAACTGCCGTTAAGGTTGTCAGCAGCTCGCGCGGACTTTCTATGTTTTGTGTTATCAATTGTTTTGTTTGTTTTGAGCACTTTCGTGAATACAAGTTTATGAATAATAATATAAAAAAAAAAAATAAAAGAACTCTGTGTAAATGATCAAGTGATCTTCGAATTAAAATGTTATAGAAAATTGCTGTTTTCTTCAGGCACGAAAGCAAAGTAGAAGTTGTCCAAAATAAAAATATGAATAGAGTGAAATTGTAAACAAGAAATGAAATCCAAATTTATCAGATATACCAAGTTGTACACCACCAAGTAAAAGAAGATAATCAGTAATTAAAACCAAATGCAGAATTGATGCACTTTAACAAAAAAAAAAAATATATATATAATAGCACACACAGTGTTATACAAGAATACAAAGTAAAATAATGAATAAAAATTTGAAAATATGTTAGTGATGAAATCTTATACTTAGAAATTTATTTGTTAAGCTATTCTATAATTTTCAACATGGATTATGTTGCTCTTTTTTTTTTTTGTTGTTTAGTTAATTAAAATTTTTGAAATGGAAATGAATCGTTAACTTATTGTTATTTTTCTGTTGACATGGGAGCATAAGTAATGCATAAATAGGACGTTACGTTTGGGGTCTTCGACCAAAACTATTTGAAGACTATGGCAGGGAGGGTAATGAAAAAGGGGAGTGACGATCAACACCTTAGTTCTCCCCCTTTGGCTTCACTACCCGTTTGTTACTTTCATTTTTTTGTCTTTCTGTTTTCTCTTTAGTTGATTGCGTAACTTTTCTTTTTTTTCCAGAATTTTTTTTTGTTGTTGTTGTGGCATTAAGGCTTTGGTGCTTTGGCCATGTGTGGTTTTGCATGAGGATCGTCTCATGGTTTAGTTTCAGCAGGGACTCTATAATATAACATTTAGCATTAGAACAGCAGCACCAGCAACAACCCCCCCACATCCCGCTAGAGCTAGGAATTAATGGGTCCCGCTCCGCTGGTATGTTGCTGCTCGAAAGGTCAAAAGAAAATCAGGCAACCATGATGCTACAAGTTTTTGGCGCCCAACGTGGGGCAAGTGCTATTAAAGTATTAATTTACGGATACTAGCATTCGGCCCTGATTAATAAAAGATGTATTAAGCTAAAAAGAATTTAAAGAAGCTACTGGAGAGCGACTCATTGTAGCATCTGCTGATTGATGTCGACCGTAGCAAGATTTTAAATTTCTTTAAACATTCGAGGAATCATGTAACAAAAAGCTGGTGACCAAACATCATCAAAAGTAGTATTTCCTAGGATTCAGAGAACTAAAATGGAATTATGTACTGTTTGATTCTCTGTATGTCTAAAGAAAACTATTGGTCAAATACGTCTGATATTAATTATTTATCTCTTTGTCTTCGATTGAAATTTTTTTTATAGTGCTTACATAGTTATGCAGAAGGAATTTAATTTTTATTTTCACATCTTTGGAATTCGAGTAGTTGATTATTTGATTACCTCGACCAAGATAAACGATGAAAAGATTATTCAGTTTGTTAGCGTTGGAAATTATAAGAACTTTTTCATGAGCAGGTTTGTTTTTGTGAACATGAATTGAAATTATCTGATAAGGTATTTTACTGGAATACAATGCCGATGCAACTGTGTCACATTGTCCGTAAAAGTCCTTTCAGTTAAGGATGAACTTGTATGCCAACTTAAAATAAACCTTTAGTAGTTGAAATAGCCCAATCGTATAATCGTATAACAATAAGTAGTGAAAGCCAAAATATTTATCTCTACATATGTCTCCCAGTAGAAAGTCAACAGAAAAAAACAAATAAAAATACAATAATAAAGCATGCCGTTAGAACGTAGCTTTGAGTCAAATAAGACTCAAAAGCAGGGTAATCCTGCAGCAAATATTTGCATTATTTGCGGCGAAGTAATGCTAAATACACAACCTTGTGCTGTTACAAAATGTAATCATGTGTTCCATAAAAGTTGTTTGGAAACTAGAATTCAAGTACATAAGGAGTGTCCCAGCTGCTTAGCAGCAGTACAAGTAAAAGAGTGGAGGGTAGTCGTTGGCAACCATTCACCAAATGCCAAAAAGGATGCACCAAGTGCATCGCAAAGAGTTGTAGCAACTGGATTTCGTCCAGTCACTCGCTCATTGGCACAACAATTAGAGGATGTTAATCCACAGGCAGAAGAAGATGCCGCCTTAAATACTTTAAATGTTTCAACCCAAGAGATTATGTCTCATTTGAACAATTGTCCTCCGGCTGGTAGTACTCCCTCTAATGCGAGAGTCCAGTCAAGGTTACACACCCATGCGCCTGCTAGAAGAGGTCGCCCGGCAAGGCCGCGAAGACAGAATCCTCCTCAAGCAGCAGCAAATATTCAAATAGACATAGAATCTCTTGTTCGCGAAACAGTTACTCGCGTTTTATCCTCGTTGTCAGGATCGGGAAGTCTAGGTGCTCCACATGGCCACATAGTAGACCGAGAAACTCCGAGTTCTCCTCGAAGTGGCAGATCCACAAATGGTACGCATAATTTAGGACCACATAAAATCGCAGACATCCTTCAAAAATGGGGAGTAAGATTTGACGGAAGCCCCGAAGGCTTATCAGTTGAAGAATTTCTGTACAGGGTGCAAAGTTTAACTAGAGAACATTTTGACGGGGACTTAGAAATCATAAGCCGCAATATTCACCAGCTGTTAGCAGGCAAGGCAAATAGTTGGTTCTGGAGGTACCACAAGAGTGTCCAAAGCTTTACCTGGCGCGAATTTTGTGTAGCGTTTAGAAGTCAATATCGTGAAAGCAGATCAGTGACTGAATTACGCGAACAAATCCGTTCACGTAAACAAAAGCCTGGTGAATCATTCGACACGTATTACGAAAGTGTTTGTAACCTAATGGATAGATTATCCGTCAGTTTTGCAGAAGATGAATTTGTTGAGATGATCCAAGGAAACCTGCAAATCGAAATGAAAGAAAGGCTTCTGTTCGAAGACATCTCTTCCATTTCAGAGCTGCGCCGCTTAGTGCATAAGCGCGAACATTTTCTTAGGGAAGCAGGTAGATCTCGCCAGTCCCAAGTGAAGCCTGGCGCTTATAGAGTATACGCTTTAGATGAAGAGCAACTCGAAGAAAGTCCTGATTGTGAGGAATCAAATGAGATATCAGCTATTCAACGTGCAACACCGCTGGTCTGTTGGAATTGCGAGACTGCTGGTCATATATGGGAAAATTGTTTAGCTGAAAGAAGGATTTTTTGTTATGGATGCGGGACTCCACAAATATACAAACCCAATTGTCAAAACTGCAAGAAGAAGCAGGAAAACCGGCAAAGAGGGGCACTCAATCCAGAAAGGGTGTCCCAGAAATAGATGATAGTTTTAGTGTAAAAGGTAAAAATGTTAGAATTTTAGAAAGACCAGTAGAAGAATCATCTAAATCTGAAGTACATCATAATTTTAAGCCCTATCACGAAAGAGTGAAAAATTATTATTTAGCTAGAGATAGAATATTTGGTGGACAATGTGAAAAAAGTCGTCGAAATACTATTCGTCAGCGGAAATATTTTAGATTATTAAAAAACAAGAAATCTATGATAGTATCGACTGTTTTTCAGAACAATATCGACCGTCGTAGTTATGCTAGTGTTTCGTTTTTAGAGTTCTCAGAACTTGGACTGCTCGATACCGGAGCAAATATAAGTTGTATCGGATCGTCTTTAGCAGAAATGGATTTTTCGAAATTTCCACATTTCAGGCCAATTCTGTCGCAAGTGCGCACAGCTGATGCCAAATTGCACCAGGTATCTGGAATTCTAAAAGTGAAAATGAAGTACAAGGACATAGAAAAATTTATTGAGCTTTACATTATTCCCTCTATTGCTCAAAGATTAATATTAGGCATAGATTTCTGGCGGGAATTTGAATTAGCACCGGGAATCATAAGTTCAATTTTAACGGAGGATCAAGAAGATAATAACGAAGATATGTATCCATTATCCAGTCAAGAAAGGCAGCAACTTGAGTCTGTGAAGGAATTATTTCCAAATTTTGAGAAACAAGGCTTAGGTCGCACAGAGCTAATAGAACATCATATTGATATTGGTGATAGTAAGCCTGTCAAGCAGCGTTACTATCCTGTAAGTCCTGCGGTTGAAAAGCTAATGTTTGCAGAAGTCGATCGCATGCTAACTCTCGGGGTTATCGAGCCATCGCAAAGTGCTTGGAGCTCTCCAATGCGCATGGTGGTTAAGCCCAATAAAGTACGGTTATGTCTAGACGCTCGGAAGCTTAATGAAGCTACACGAAAAGACGCATATCCTTTGCAAAGTATTGAAGGCATTTTTGCTCGTCTACCGAAAGCAAATTTAATTTCCAAGTTAGATCTGAAAGATGCATATTGGCAGATAAAGCTCACTGCGGAAGCGAAACCTTTGACTGCATTTACAGTCCCAGGCCGAGCATTATACCAGTTCACGGTCATGCCTTTTGGGCTATGTAATGCTCCATCCACAATGTCGCGTTTAATGGATGATTTAATTCCTCCAGACTTACGTCATTGCGTTTTCGGCTATCTGGACGATCTTGTTATTGTTTCAGAAGATTTTTCTTCTCATCTTGCGGTTTTAGTTCGTATAGCAGACCAATTCAGAAAAGCAAATCTTACTTTGAACATTGCAAAAAGTCACTTTTGTGTCACTAAGGTAAATTATTTAGGATACGTGATTAGTAGCACTGGTGTAGCCACTGATCCTGAAAAAATTTCTTGCGTGCTATCTTGGCCCACACCTAAGAACTTAAAACAAGTTCGAGGTTTCCTCGGGGTTTGTGGTTGGTACAGAAGATTTATAAAAGATTTCGCAGAAATTACGTGTCCCATTACTGAAGTGCTGAAAACAAAAAAAAATTTTATTTGGTCATCAGAAGCTCAGAAAGCAATGGAAAAATTAAAAACATTGCTAACTACTGCTCCTGTTCTGCAAAATGCAGATTTCTCACGAAAATTCTTTTTGCATTGCGATGCTAGCGATTACGGCATTGGCGCGGTATTAGTGCAAATGTCAGATACAGGAGAAGAAAGACCACTGGCATTTATGTCAAAAAAATTATCTAAAGCGCAAAGGAACTACAGCGTGACGGAACGCGAGTGCCTTGCCGTAATTTTAGCTATTGAAAAGTTCAGGTGTTACCTAGAATTACAGCCCTTTGAAGTAGTGACCGATCATTCAAGTCTTCTGTGGTTGATGCGGCAGCAGAATGTATCCGGTAGATTAGCCCGTTGGATACTTCGTCTGCAAGCCTTTAAGTTCACTATTTCTCATCGAAAAGGAAAAGATCATGTTGTTCCAGATGCGTTGTCGAGAATTTGTGAAGAAGAAATATATAGCGTCGAATGGATAGGTCCGGAAATTGACTTAGAGTCCTCAGCATTCCTTGAGAAAGAATATGTAGAGCTCAAAGAATTAGTCGTTGCAAATACCGAGAAATTCCCTGATATGAAAACTGCCGACAAATATGTCTACATTCGCACCGAGCATCCGTCAGGAAATGCAGTCCAGGATTTGGATGTATGGAAGCTATGGGTGCCGGAGCCATTACGGTTCGCAGCGATTCGCCAAGCTCATGATTGTGTAATTGCTTCTCACGGCGGAATGCAGAAGACCATTGAACGATTGCGAAGACACCTATACTGGCCAGGTCTGTCCAAGCAAGTTCGGGAGTATGTTCGTGATTGCGATATTTGTAAAGAAACAAAAGCTCCAAATATTACTCTACGACCTCCCATGGGGCAACAAAGCATATCCTGCAGACCATTTCAGAAATTGTATATAGATATACTAGGTCCATATCCACGAAGTAAAAAAGGTCATATTGGACTATTAATTGTTCTTGACCATTTCAGTCGATACCATTGGCTTTGTCCACTAAAAAAATTCACAACCGCAGCCGTTGTAGAATTTCTGGGACAAAGAATTTTTGCAGAATTTGGAATTCCTGAGACTATTGTCAGCGACAATGGATCTCAATTCAAATCAAATGAATTTAAAGCCTTTTTGACGAAGTTTGGAATAAATCAAACTTTCACGGCTTTATATTCTCCTCAAAGCAATGCTGCAGAAAGAGTCAATCGGTCCTTGCTTGCCGCTGTTCGTTCTTATCTAAAAGCCGATCAGACTGAATGGGATACTAACTTGACAAGTATTTCTTCCGCTCTACGATCAGCTTTGCATCAAGCGATAGGATGTTCGCCGTATAAGGCTTTGTTTGGTTTTAATATGATCAACCATGGCAGTGATTACAAGTTACTAAAGCAATTATCGCTTTTAGAAGAATCACCACTGTTAACGCCTCGGGATCAGCTACAATTATTACGAGAAGATATTAAAAACAATAGTCGTGCTGCTTACGAGCGTAATGCGACTCAATACAATTTGCGTTCAAAGCCCGTCTCCTTTAAAGAAGGTCAAGAGGTATTTAAACGAAACTTTTATTTAAGCAATTTCTCCAACAACTTTAAGAAGAAAGTGGGTACCGCATATTACATATTAGAAAACTTACAAGGCAAAGAAATAGGCACATACCATGCGAAAGATTTGCGCAGCTAATTCCATCTAATCGTGCCTCGTAGACTCGTTAGATTATCTGGGGTTTGTAATGGCCCCATATAAAATAAAACAAATACAAGAATATTAATTATTACACGAAACAGAGAAAAATTATCAATTCGGCCGTTGCAATTTGAATTCAAATTGTTACGCGCTTAATGACCGCGAGCGACTCTGTGTGTAAGTCGCATATTACAACCCTGTAATGTGACAGGTATATTCACCACACGCAAGCGCTTTGAAGGTTGGCTGAACTTCTGCATCCGGCTTAGATCTTCTTTTCTGCACAATAGCCAAGCGCATCAGATGTAGGCGCTCCCACAAGACCCCCAAAGAGTTATAAAAAACTCAAAGTTTAAAAGTCAATCTAAGAGAGGGAAGAATAATCTCTACAAATCTCAGCGATCCTGCAAAGGTTGGAGATATATAAAAGCAAAATAATTTATGCTTTTTCGTGCCGTGCCGGCAAGGTAATTATTGTAGAAAATTAAAAGTGTATATATTAAATGTCCAATTGACTTATTATACTATTTCATATAATTAGGCGTGCCCTGTTGATAGGGTCAACATTTCAACTTTAGCCAGTCTCAGGAAAAAATTATCAATTGAGGCAGCGGAACATCGAAGGAAAGTTGGAAAAACCCAAATTTTCTACGGCAGTGGGGAAATTTTCATCATGCTGGAGGCAGATAATGTGCAAATTTAAACATCACAAAAATTACATTTATCAAAAGTATTAGAAAGACAGATAAAATAATTGCAAATTGTGAAAAAAACCAAAAAAAAACAAAAGCAAAATCTAAAGCTATTCGAGTTGTAAAAGAACAGAACAAAAACAAAGATAAAAGTGTTAAGCATAGGTGGTGACAATATAATTGTCAGCAGCTCGCGCGGACTTTCTATGTTTTGTGTTATCAATTGTTTTGTTTGTTTTGAGCACTTTCGTGAATACAAGTTTATGAATAATAATATAAAAAAAAAAATAAAAGAACTCTGTGTAAATGATCAAGTGATCTTCGAATTAAAATGTTATAGAAAATTGCTGTTTTCTTCAGGCACGAAAGCAAAGTTAAAGTTGTCCAAAATAAAAATATGAATAGAGTGAAATTGTAAACAAGAAATGAAATCCAAATTTATCAGATATACCAAGTTGTACACCACCAAGTAAAAGAAGATAATCAGTAATTAAAACCAAATGCAGAATTGATGCACTTTAACAAAAAAAAAAAATATATATATAATAGCACACACAGTGTTATACAAGAATACAAAGTAAAATAATGAATAAAAATTTGAAAATATGTTAGTGATGAAATCTTATACTTAGAAATTTATTTGTTAAGCTATTCTATAATTTTCAACATGGATTATGTTGCTCTTTTTTTTTTTTGTTGTTTAGTTAATTAAAATTTTTGAAATGGAAATGAATCGTTAACTTATTGTTATTTTTCTGTTGACATGGGAGCATAAGTAATGCATAAATAGGACGTTACGTTTGGGGTCTTCGACCAAAACTATTTGAAGACTATGGCAGGGAGGGTAATGAAAAAGGGGAGTGACGATCAACACCTTAGTTCTCCCCCTTTGGCTTCACTACCCGTTTGTTACTTTCATTTTTTTGTCTTTCTGTTTTCTCTTTAGTTGATTGCGTAACTTTTCTTTTTTTTCCAGAATTTTTTTTTGTTGTTGTTGTGGCATTAAGGCTTTGGTGCTTTGGCCATGTGTGGTTTTGCATGAGGATCGTCTCATGGTTTAGTTTCAGCAGGGACTCTATAATATAACATTTAGCATTAGAACAGC
This sequence comes from Drosophila ustulata, assembly GCA_035047365.1. NCBI lineage: Eukaryota > Metazoa > Arthropoda > Insecta > Diptera > Drosophilidae > Drosophila > Drosophila ustulata. The sequence goes on from JAWNPT010000095.1 coordinate 1,942,671, forward strand.
AGCACCAGCAACAACCCCCCCACATCCCGCTAGAGCTAGGAATTAATGGGTCCCGCTCCGCTGGTATGTTGCTGCTCGAAAGACCTGAGCAAATACCCTGTATTTGCTAAAGTCAAAAGAAAATCAGGCAACCATGATGCTACAATTTAAAAAAAAAACGCTCTGGCCGTATTGCCATCATTTGATGTGCCACTTCCTCCACTTCTAGTTGTATCCACAATTATTCCCATTCGTATGCGAAAATCATTCTGCATTTGGAATTTCCTTGTCGAAAGTACTTCTTTTCCTTCTGGAGTATTAACTCTCCAGCTCTTCAGGTCGAGTCTGTACGATACGTGCAAAAAGTATTAAAAAACACGAATGTAGGAGTGTAATGGAGACAATCCAAACTCAAAGCGTGATTCATGAACCTTCTTTTTTAAACAATTTTCTAAATCGTTCATCTCTGTCGGCTTCGCCTCACATATGTAACACTTAACAGATGACGTGTGACTTAGGGCACTACAAATTTTTCCATTAACCATGGTCAACTGCATTATGTGCTTAATTTTAATTTCTTTACCGGACTCATTACATGGCGTGGCATTCAACACTTCAATCTTAGCTTTGAAATACTTTTCTTCGGCTTTAGCTAATTGAGCCATTTCTTTTGCAAATTGCAATCTTAATGGTCTGCAGTATCGTGTAGACGAAGGTCGCGGATTCTCCCAAATTATTTTTTCATCTTTTGGATCATTTTCCATGGTATTAAGTTGTAATGGCACATATGATGTCACAAAATGACTGGAATCGCTCAAATCCTTATTGGAGACTTTCTGTTTGTATTCTGAATGTCCAGTGCTGCCGTCAAATACCCATTTTCCAATTAAAATTAGGTTATCAGAGCAATCACTTCCAACGCTTTCCAGAACACCATGCTGTAGTTTGACAAGCTCTGTAACTCGACTTCAGCTTTCGATCCACTTAGAGTTATTTTTTCTGGATAGGTTAATTTCTTGGCCTTTAACAGTTGACCGTAGCTCGGAAAAAGGTCACAGGATGTCTTTGCGTTCACATAGCTTCGAATAAGAAAATATTGATGCTTGCTCAAGTTTGCCTCCATGAGAAGCGATAGGACTTGATTGATGTTAGCTTTGCTACACATTGCATTCGATTGAAAGTTGGACGATCGTAAGTCACAATCTGCAGATTGATTAGATATTGAAAGCTCAGCAATTCTTCGTCTCTTAGTTCTTTTAATGACTCACTAAAGCCTACTTTCGGACGTCCACGCTTAAAAGTTTGGGTCATTTCTTGAGGCTTACTTGGAGTGCGTTTCATTAAAATTGTTTGCTTTTCGTTAAGCCAATTAGATTGGAATTCAAAAACTGATGCCTTTTTGCGATTATATTGTGTCCAAAACGAAGCAATTTTTTTGCAAATGTATCGAATACATTTCGTTAACACGCTCATCTCGGACACGAAGCCAATGTTTTCAATACTACTGTTGACAAATTCGATGACCTTCCGTAATTTTTCTGCATTGGTGCCAATTGCTGTACACCAATAATTGAATATGTACAAGCGAGTGAAGTCACAATGATAAGAGTCACCTACCAAAATTAAATTAATAAATAAATGACGGTATAAAAATTAAAATTGTAACCTAAAAAACATAAAACATTAAAGACGAACACAAAGACACAGCACAACACAACTACAATGCAAATCAGCTGCTTTGACCTTGAAGAAAAATACAGACGATGTTAGTATATGGTTGATTATGCACACATCTGCAAATATCTGCAGCTAGGTTTAACTTTTTTTATACCTTAAGATATTGACAAATACACTGAATAAAAAATGAATCGGGGCATCTTGGGTGATCATAGTTAAAACTTTTAGTAAACATAAAAAAGACGAATACAAAAGATACAAAAATATAATAAAGTATAGAATTAATTTCAAAATAACGACAACACAAGTTAGCTTTTATTAATATTGAAACTTAAAAATAATACCTTTAACTTCAAAATCCATTTTATAGTTGGCAGCGTAATTAGTTGACTGAACACTTTGAAGCTCGCTTTTGTTGTGAAATATTCGCGATGCGACTCTAACATTGCCAACCTGTGCGGCTGATTGAAGAGCCATCTTTTGGAACACAGCTAGCACAACAAACTGAACCGCTGCCATTTCTTCGGCCATTGTTGGACACTACAATCTGACTCTTGAACCGGAGTCGGAGTTGGGCCGGCAAGCATTGCTGGAATGTTAAGCCCATTCTGCAGAGTTTCAGCTGACATGGCTCCCTGCGTATCAGTGCTGGGGGCTGTATTAAGCTGCTCTTGCGCATTTACTCTACTTGATTTCAAACGTGTTCGCATTTCAGCTGCCTGAGCTGCTCTTAGCTCATCTTCCAAGTTCATACTGGACATGGTTAGTGAAGTCTTACAAATGGGACAAATGTTGCGGTTTGACTATATTAATATACCATAGTGGGAGATCAGGAGTAAGTAACAATAAAAAAACATTTATATACATATGTACATCAACAGTCAACAAAAACACAGATCAGGATATGAGCCTGGTCGCCATATCTCATTAGGCGTTGAGCTAGTATATTTGGATGTAAGTCCAATCTATTACAGTAGTTTTTGGCCTGCAGTTGAACCATGACTCCAACCTTCGGGATCTTTAAATCTCTTTCAATATCTCGTGTCCTCATATGCCATGGAGCATTGCACAAGATTTTGCTTTGCGCTACACGGATCTTATTTAGGCGTGTCTTCGCCGCGACCCCATACACTTCCACTCCGTACTTCCCAATCGTAACTTTGTTGTGCAAGGAGAGTTTGTTACGTGGGGACAGCACCCACGACAACTTCGCAGCTTTGGTCATCACGGCTTTTTGGACCATTGTCGTATGTCGACTAAAGTTGAGGCGTCTGTCAAGGATGACGGACAGGTACTTGTAGTGCGTTTCGTGATAGAGCACTGACCAAGCATGGTCACGCCTGCGAAAGTCATGTTCGCACACTTGCTTCTGTTAATGTTCGAACCTCCGCACGTACTGTTGCAAAGCCTGTTGCAATGCCAAGAGATTGGTTACTGGTGAGGACAGAAGTGTCATCGGCGTATGTAGCAACTAAAACGTCATGACAGTCGACCGTTTGAACAGCAACTGGCTTCGGCATATCGCTCGTGAGGATGGAGTATAAAGTAGGCCCAAGAACAATAACTTGTGCAACTCTAGCAGCTATCCCTCTTATGGACGACTTATCACAAAACGATCGGTCTGACAAAGCTGGTATAATTGTGGAGTCAATAGCTGCTTCAGTTTGGAATAGAGACCTGTCTGCTAAACTCTGTCGAAAGCTTGGTGTATATGAACCTTGCCACAGCGTTTTGCTTGTGCTCCATAGCTTCCAGTGCACAGTGGTTGCTCTTATAGGCCATAATTAAAAAAATCGACAGAACAAAACATTTGCGAAAAGTAAACAAATTGTCTACAAAACGTCCAAGCTTCTCAATGGAAAACCAGATTTTTCTGGAAATCTAACGGGACTTTCTAAAAATAGAATGCAAAGCGTGAACACGTGTTCAGTTTTGCAGCGCAGCGACGTTAAGTTTTCTCTTCGTCAAAACATCATTCGATTTCAAAGTGTTCAAACGTTCGTTAGAGAGGTCCGAATTTTATTATTTCAAATGAATTTTAAAGTTGAAGGTATTTATTATGAATTACTTATTGTGAATTTGATAAATATTTTTTTTGTTATGCGTTTTTAATTAACTACACATTTTTTGTGTATTATGTGAATGTCTTTTTCATGTTTAAATATACTTTTAGATATGTTGCCCCTCCGATCCCCCCTTTATGAGTGATATCAGTGCATTTGTCAATGTTTTCAGGTAATACAAATGTTAAGTGCAGCTGCTGATTTTTTCCGATGTGTATATACTCAATAATAAACTCAAGCTGTCTTACTATATTCAAGGTCAAATTTGCGACGAAATCTGCTGCTCTTCCTTTGCTTTTGTGATGTTTCTTTTGTTTTCGTCATTTGTGTTTGTCGACAATTTCTCATATTATTTTTTTCTTCTCATTTTTATGTTTTCATTTTTAATAGGTGCTTCTTGTAAGTTCGAATTTTCACGCATGTACATCTTTGATATTTGAAAACTCGGCGAGTTACAAGTTTAATACAAGAATGCCTTAAAAACAGAGGCTACGCAGTTGAGATGACAAAACTTAATAATGGCATTAGTTATATTTGCCAAAAAATTATTGCTTTTTTGGCCAAATACAATCCTTTCAAGAGTTCAATTGTTAAACATCAATCTAATTGGCTGAACACTATTGAAACAATTATAATTGAGCCACCTCAACAAAGGAATTCAAGTGCTGAACGTGGACGACCCAAAATGAATTTTCCTAAGTCCTTAAAAGGACGAAACGTCGTCGGATAACTCTGCTAGAAAAACATGATGAATGAACATGAATCTGCAGCTTCTGTTATACGCTCATCCGATTTTCCACCGATCCTAAAGTCATCCGCATTAAATATTGAAAACGTCTTAGCGCTTTTAATGGACATTGGAATCACGAAACACCAATATTTGCTTATTCGTGAATTCATAAATAGTTGAGCTTCAAGCAATATATTGCCAAGCTATGAGAAAATTCTCAAATTTAAGACTTCAAGATATCCAGAAAATATAACAGTAGCAGAATCATATGCAGAAGTTGAGCTGGAGAGTCTACTAGACAACACAGCTTGAACTAATTTAGAGCTCCAAAAAATTTAATTGAAAATTGTCTTGATAGCACGGAGAACACACTAACATTAATTGGAAAATGGGGTTATGATGGCAGTACTGGGCACAGTGAATATAAGCAATATTTTTCAAACTGCAATGACGATGATAGATGTCTATTTGTAACATCGTACGTCCCACTTCAGCTTAGAACGGAAAGTAACTCCAAAATAATACGGAAAAATCCTAGACCATCATCTACACGCTATTGTAAGCCAGTCAGACTTCAATTTAAAAAGGAGACAGCCGCACTATCCGTTGACGAAGAACTGTACTTCAAAAATAAAATAGAAAACCTAAAGGCAACCGAATTTGAAATTCCCAATACAATTTTTTTTATAAATCATAGCCTGCAACTTACTAAGATAGATGGTAAAGTGTGCAACGCGTTAAGCAATACGTCGCCCATGAAATGCTTTCTATGCGGTGCAAGGCCTACCGAAATGAATGAGTTAGAAAAATGTCTTATAAAAAAAGTTGACAAAAAGTATTACGAATTTGGCTTATCACCACTTCATACCTACATACGCTTTTTTCAGTACTTTTTGAACATTTCATACAAATTGGAAACAAAAATGTGGTAAGCGAGATAAGAAGAACAAATGCTTAATGTACTGCAAAGAAAAGAACGAGTACAAGCGGAGTTTCGCGATAAAATGGGAATAATTGTTGATAAGTCTAGAGACGGAGGCAGAGGAACTTCCAACGATGGAAATACGGCCAGGAAATTTTGTTGTAGCCCGAGCTTGGCATATGATATTACAGGCATTGATGAAGAAGTCATAATCCGATGCGAAACGATATTGCAAGCCTTAGCATCAGGATATTCTATAAATGCTAAAGAATTCGAAAACTATGCGCTGGATACTGCTAAGCAGTTGATAAAAATATATCCATGCTACTATCTTCCAGCAACAGTGCATACAATTTTAATTCACGGTGCGAAAGTGATAGAGCATGCGTTGCTGTCAATTGGAGAGCCATCAGAAGAAGCTGCGGAGTCCAACAACAAAGAAATAAAGAAATGTCGGCTGCAACATATTCGGAAGATGTCTCGCAAATTGACAAATACAGATATAATTAATACATTTTTTTTGCGTTCTGACCCTTTTATAACAAGTCAAAGGAAACTTCCAAAAAGAGACAGATCTACTTTTTTTTCCTGTACATTTGATTTATTAGAAGATATTTGTTAAATTTTTTCAAACTTATACTCCAAATAATTTAAATACAACTAAATTGGATGCCAATAATGAAATTTTAGCACTGTAACTCCACTGCAGTGCACTGGTAAGTAAGCAAGAATTTTTGCGCACTATTGCCATTTAAGCCTTACAACGGTGCTATGTGAGCTATAGAATACAGTCATCCGATGTAGCCAATTTTTTTGTATACATATTCAAAATATTTTTTTTAGATTTTTGGGAAAAATTTCATATTGATATCTCAACGGAAAGTATTTATGGCCGCGGCTCCATACAAGCCCAACCACTGACAACTCAATGAAGTTGTTCTGGGGTGCCGTGACTTTTACGAAAACCAAACTCAACTTTGGTATCGCCTGGGCTACGGTCTCTAGATTAAGCACTCCGCTAAGTTCCACCCTTTTGAAAATTTTGCCTAGTGCTGGAAGAAGCCTAAGGGGCCGGTAAGAGTTCACCTACGTTGGATGCTTCCAGGCTCGGGAATCATTGTGATCGGAGTTCCAGATCTTCGGGAAGTATTCCAACCTTAAATTAATTAAGTCTCTTGGAAGATTACTGGTGCAACAGGCAGATCCATTTCAAATAGAGTTGCTAGCGATACTTCTTTATTATGTTGGACGTTGACGTACATTGTATGCACATTCAAGTGGCCCAAGCGATACCAAGCCAATGCTTGTTACGCGCGGATCCCAATAAACCCTCCTCCCGCCCAACCGACCGAGAGGCGCTGTCGCAGGACGAACGACACGATTCGCGTTCGGACAGGATAGATTCGGGCATGCAAAAAAAAACGCGGATAGCATAAAATAGAAATTCAGGATCGGACATAAGAAATAAACGGGTGGAATGAAAATGTTTATTTTATTTCTATAAGCTAAATTCGGTCTAATTATTAATTAAATAGGTTAGTAGTAAAGTTTTAAGATTAATAGCAGTGTTAGCGCTAGAAAATACATGATAAAATCTATTATAGTTATAACATAAAACTCTAAAAGGGTCATGCAATGCAAAATTAGATCTACATAGGGGGAGAGCAAGCGGGATGTAACTACGGGTTAGTCTAGATGGAACGGAAAAGGTTAGTCGCGATATTAACTCTGAAGAGTCAATATCACCATTAATAAGATTAAAAATAAATAAAATGCCAAGCATTATTCTACGGTTAGCTAAAGAAGGTAGGTTAATTAAAAGAAGTCTACTACTATATGACGGCAATCTCACTTCAGCATTCCAGTTCAAGCCACGCAAAGCAAATAAGAGAAATTGTTTTTGAACAGATTCAATGCGATCTTGGTGCACAGAATACTGTGGAGACCATACGCACGAACCATATTCCAGAATCGGACGAACAAGTGATGTATAAAGGGTCTTAGTAATATAAGGGTCATCAAATTCCTTTGACCACCTCTTAATGAAACCGAGTACAGACATAGCTTTATTGACCGTTCTAGAAATGTGGTCTGAAAATTTAAGTTTATGATCTAAGAGAATACCTAGATCATCAACGGCAGTAATTCTTTTTAGATCGTTACCGTTCAGTAAGTAAGAGGCCAAATGTGGATTAACTCTATAGAAGGACATGACAACACATTTAGAAAAGTTTAAATTTAACAAGTTCACTTTGCACCATGACTGGAAAGAGTCAAGATCTCTCTGCAACTTGATATGGCATGGCCAATCCCTGTACTGCAGGCATATTTTAACATCATCTGCATACATTAGTACGCGAGATTGTGTCAAAACAGTAGGTAGATCATTTATGAACAATGTGAAAAGTAAGGGACCGAGATGGCTACCTTGGGGAACTCCAGAGGTAACTCGGAATGTATTAGAAAGGAAATTATTAAAAGAAACTTTTTGCGTTCTTTGGCAGAGATAGCTTGAAATCCAGCAAATCAAATTATTGGGAAATCCAATTAAGTCAAGCTTATATAACAAAAGAGAATGATTTACTGAGTCAAAGGCTTTACTAAAATCGGTATAGATGACGTCAGTTTGTTCGTTTTTAAGGAAACCCTGGTTAACGAACGAAGAAAGCTCAAGAAGATTAGTAACAGTGGATCTATGTTTCACAAACCCATGCTGGTAGGGGGAAATAATGGAACTACATAAATGTTGTAAATGACTTGTTAACATCTTCTCAAAAACTTTTGGTATAGCAGACAATTTACATATCCCTCTATAGTTTTTGGCGTCAGACTTACTTCCCTTCTTATGGAGAGGAATAATGAAGGACTCCTTCCATAAAGAGGGAAAAGTCGATGACTCAAGTGATAAATCAAATAATTTCAGCAACGGTCTGCATAAAGCCTCGGCTCCGTACCGAAGTACACAGCCAGGAACTCCATCCGGACCGGGCGCAAACACTGGCTTAACCATTTGAAGATATCGAGTCAGAGACTCCTCACTCATTAAGGGACTGAAGATACAATTCGACCGAGACAGATTGTAAGGATAGGGCGCGTTAGAGTAGGAGGAAGAAGAATAAGTAGTTTGAAAAAAGAAGCAAATAGATCAGCGATCGCCTGACCTGAATTTGCTTTCGAATTTTCGTAAGATAGACAAGGAGGATAAGAGGAAGACTTACGCTTAGTGTTTACAAAATTAAAAAAACTTTCTTGGGTTTTCAGAAAAGCTAACCCGACAGCGAGCTAAGTAATTTTTATAACACACAGCGTTAAGCTCGATAAAATTAGACCGAGCAATTATATATTGCGAAAAAGTTAAGGTAGAGCCTGAAATTTTAAACTTTTTGTAAAGTCTAGACTTCAGGTTCTTAAGGTTAGAAAGTTGCTTACAAAACCAAGGAGGCTTATTAGACCTATGCGGAAAATAAGATGGAATACAGGCATCAAAGCAAAGATTTAATTTATTATAGAATAAGTTGACGGCGGCACTTATGTCAGTACAGGAATACAAATTAGACCAATCAATTCCATTAAGAAGTTGGATTAATTTGGGAAAGTTTGCCTTTCGAAAGCAACGAACTCGATCGGCAGGTATATCAGAATTAGCGAGTACAGATCTGCTGAGTTCGATCCTTAACTCCAGAGTTGGATGATAAGGGTCTTCAGGAGATGTAAGGGGTTCCGATCTAGATAGAACTACGCTGGTAGGTTCAGAGACAAAGCATAGATCTAATTGCCGGCAAAGGGAATTTCGTATATTGTTAATTTGACCCAAAGATAATTCATGTAAACCATCAATAAAGTCATGTCGGTTCGATGGAATAAGAAAACAGAAGTTATCACAAGGATACCAAGCTGTTCCAGGAAGGTTAAAGTCTCCTAGAACAACAACATGATCTTTGTCGGATAACAAGGCAAAAATAGATTTTATTGCTTCCAGGTGATCCTGGTAAACAGATAAATCGGACGACGGAGGTATATATGAGCAAGTAAGAAATAAACTTACACCATGAAAATTTACTTTTATTGATAGAAACTCTATATTATTAGGATTATTATAATGTAATGGCTCCGATGAGAAGTTGGAGTCTACTGCAAATAGAACACCACCTCCTCTTCGGGAAGAACGATCTTGCCTGTAAATAGTGTACTTTGACGGAAAAAGTTCGGAATCAGAAATATCCGAACTTAACCAGGTTTCCGAAAACGCAACTACATCAGTAGAAAAAGTGAAACTGTCGACGTATAGCTTACTTATTTTACTACGCAAACCACGCACATTTTGATAGGTTATAAGAAATGATGAGATTAGTTTTTTGAAGATGAAGAAGAAGATTGAGATTGAGACTGTACAGGTCCATTTGGTAAGAGCCCAATCGGAGTCCGATTTTTAACTTTGGCTTTGAACTCTTTTACCACCAAATGCTCTGGCCAAAAACTTGGTGAGCATATGGTTTCAAAAAGTGAAGGTGGGACATTGATCTTGAAAGATGCAATTTGTCTATCATAAGAAAATTTAAATTTTTCCACTTTTGGATTGGCATTTTTAATTTTGGCTATAATGAAAGCCTTTACGTCATCTGACGTGAGATCAGATCTAAGTGACATTGCATATAGTCAGGCGACAGATTTAGAGGCTTAAATGTAACTTCCAACGTATCAGCAAAAATGTGTGCGTTCGGTATCCCAGAATAGCAACCACCTGCACGAATCTTGGCAATAACTTGCCTTCCTTAGTTTTTTGACGCATCAGGACTCTCACCACGCAACAACTCGTCCGTTTGTGCTTGACTCGATTTTCTCAGCACTTTTTGTAGAAGATTTGCTATTCTCCTCTAAATTGTAGCAAGTCTCTCGTCACCAGACCTGATATATTCCTTCCGGATTATTCTTTTGAGGTTAAGTAGTGCTGCAGATTGGGGTGATAGTTCAACTGTGAGCTAATGACTAACATTTCGTGGAGCTATGGACGCATTTATAGCTGCTGTCTTGAGGTGCTCCATAAATTAAGCTACTGCTGTATCTATTTCCTACGGCTTGTTGATCCTCAAATTTAGGTTGATTCTTCTTTAAAGCTTGGATTTGAATGTGCTCGCGCAGCATACGGGAGGAAGTAGACGTTGCCTGCAAACCTTCATTGGTGGTAGATGATCCGAAGAGAGTTCGTACCGTCTATCCACAGTGAGCTTGTTGTTCGCAATCCCGTTGAAGATGAAGGAAGAAGGCGCAGAAGGAATTAGTTGTGAGTTATACGAATAGAACGAATAGCGAGGACTTGACATGTGCTATTGCCAATAGCTACCTGCAAATGATTGCCACGAGAGCAACACCTGATGCTGCCCCACAATTGATGTTTTGCATTAAAGTCTCCTCCTGCAACAAATTCGGTGCCTAGCGATAAAAACATTTGATCGAAATCAGATGCTGATCATGCTTCATTTTGAAGAAGATAGATTGAAGTCACAGTAATGTTTCCAACGTTGGTTCGGATCAGAGAACGTCAAAGGTGGATTTTTTTTGTTGCGATGCTACTCGCACCCTTAAGCAAAATTCAAGACACACACACACACATTATTGTCGAGAGTATTGCGAGTGCTTGCGCTTCGGCCACTCGGTGACAACTTGTGTGTGCCTTTTCGGGACCGAATCAATTTGATACTCTTGATTCAAACACTTGTGCTTGACGAGTGTCTTGCATTTCCGCAACCGATCATTCTTGCACTTGCAAAGCATACATACAAGCTAACCAGATGTGCTGCAAAAGAAAGAAACGCAAATATCTATCCAAGTTACCAAAAGCTGCATTCACCAAAGATTTTATGCTATCCAGAAAATCTTAAATTTAAATTAAATTAAATTTGGCTGACCATACGGTAAGCCGTATTATAAAATCGTACCCGCAAGGCTTTGAAGATCAGAAATTATTGAATAATAATAACAATACTGTTTTAACTGCTATATAGAAATGGGGATGCGATGGCAGCAGTGGTCACTCAACTCAGCACCTATTTTCCGTCTGTCTTGTTCCTTTACAAGTGCAGTTTGGAGTTCAAATTTTGTAGAAGAATGAGAGACCTTCATCAACTCGATATTGTCGGCCCATTAAAGTAATTTGCCAAAAGGAATCAACGGAATTAATCCGTGCTGAGACTGAATATATAAATAGTCAAATATTAGCTATTAAACCAACAATTATTGATTCATATACTAATTACCATGAATTTAAAATGACAATGACGTTTAACGTCCTTCCAGAAGCCTCTTCGCAAATATGTGGAATTTGTCGAGCAGCACCAAAAAATATGAATAATTTAGATTTGGTGAAAAGTTATGGTTGATGCCGACCTATTTAAATATAGGCTGTCGACCCTTCATGCCTGGATTCGATTTTTCGAATGTGTTTCTTATCGACTTCCAATTAAAAAATGGCAAGTTCGCGGAAATGATAAGCCGGTTGTACAGGCATGGAAATGTGAAATTCAAGTGCAACTTAGATAGGAAATGGGCTCATTGGTAGATATACCTATTGCCAGCAGTGGAAATACAAACAATGGTAATACTGAGAGGCGTTTCTTCAGACAACCAGAATTGGTAGCGAGAATTACCGGATTTAGCAAAGAGCTTATATATAAGTTCAGTGTAATTCTTCGTGTACTGGCGAGTGGACATGAGATCGATACGGAGGCATTTCGCTCATATGCTATGGAAACGGCTGAAATGTTTGTTAAACTATACCCATGGTATTACATGCCCGCATCAATTCACAAAATTTTAATGCATGGTGCAGACGTCATAAACCATGTAGCTCTACCTATTGGATTAATGTCTGAAGAGGCTCTTGAAGCCAGAAATAAAGATTTCCGAAGAATACGGCTGAACCGCTCTAGTAAGAACAAAAGAGTAAATACAATGCAAGATGTTATGAATTTTTGATTTAAAATGTTTGTAAATATAATTGGAAAAGAGTATAAAGTTACAAAATTTGACTATATTTTTTATATGAAAAGTATATGATATACTTAAGGTAAGATATTCATATTTTTTGAATATGTCAAAATTACATTAATAACAAAAAAGTTGAAATTTTCATTAAAATATTACTTCAATTACCCTAGTTATTAATAAAATTCCGCTAGCAGAGGCACTTGGCCCACTTTGCGGCGGTTCGTTCCGATCTTCGCAGCCATCGTTCAACCAATGTCTACTTTGTTGAAAAAAGGACAAAAATAGACTTGGGGAGACGAACAACAGACGGCGTTTGAGGAGTTGAAGACGCGACTCACCGAAGCACCAGTACTCGCTTGCCCGGACTTCGAGGAAAAGTTCTGCCTCCAGACGGACGCAAGTGACTTCGGCTTGGGAGAAAATGAGTGTTCGTCTGGGCCATTCGCAAGCTGCGGTCTACCTGGAGGGGTATCGGTTCGACGTCATCACCGACCACTTAGCACTCAAGTGGCTTAACACAATCGAAAATCCCACTGGTCGAATAGCGCGCTGGGCGTTAGAACTACAGCAGTATCAGTTCGACGTTCACTACCGTAGAGAGAAAGAAAACGTCGTGGCAGACGCATTATCCTGACAACCTTTGGAGGCCGACCTACATATTACCACAGAAGAACCCTCAAAGTGCGGCTGGATGAAGCGACTGGTGCAATGCAAACGCGAAGCCCCAGGAGACATGCCGGACTTCATGATGGAAGAGAACCAGGTATTCAGGCACCTTGGCCGCCGACCGGACGACGAAGATGACACTCCCTGGAAACTGTGCGTCGCATCCGAGTTTCGACCGCGGGTTCTAACCGAATGCCAAGACCACCCCACCGCAGTGCATCTTGGGATCAACCTACGTTACCACTGGCCCGGCCTATATCGGGATGTGGCCCACTACGTAAATAGGTGTGAGAAATGCCAACGGTTCAAGACTAGCCAGATTAAACCCCCCGGGAGGATGCTGACGAGACAAGTGAAAGAGCCCTTCGACACTCTATACGCTGACTTCGTGGGACTTTTGCCACGTTCCAAGCACGGAAATACCATGCTTCTGGTTTTCTTCGACGCATTTAGTAAATGGGTGGAACTTGTCCCATTACGGACGGCTACTACGGCACATTTGGAACGGGCATTCCGACAAAATGTCCTCAGTCGGTTCGGCACACCTCAACGTTTCGTGTGCGATAACGGGACCCAATTTACAAGTAGGTCCTTCAGGTCATTCTGGCAATCAGCAGGGATTGACCTACAACACACGGCCCCTTACAGTCCGCCAAAGAACCCCACCGAAAGACCAAACAGGACCATCAAGACCATGATTGCACTACACATCGAGGGACACCAGAACATGTGGGACGAGACGCTACCGGAGATAATGCTCGCCATCAACAAAGCGTTCCTCGTATAAGGGCGGGGACCCCGTCTACCGGGAGCCTTGTACGACGAGGTAACCCAAGAAGACCCCACAACCAGAGAGAGCTCACCGACAGCTCTTACGCCACAGACGATAGCATGGCCATTAAACCCCGCTCACCGTCCCCTATACCGAAAGGCCCGACTCGCTGTGCGAGGTGCTGGCTCAAATGGTCGAGGAAGAGGCAGCCCTGAATCTATTGGCCGGAGGCGATTGGCCCGAGATGCTGGCAGTAGCCGAGGAGCTGCAGCAAGACGCAGGGCTTCTATGGGTATTGGATTGGGTATCAGCACCCACCGGTTAGACTCTGAAGGGCCTAGGTGGACTACTCCCGATTGGAGTCATCGAGGCGGTGGAAATGGCTCGACTACGAGCAATCCGACAGAGCCAGAAGTTCCTGGTGGAGGCGGACGACCAGACCTTATAGGTAAAAATTTCAAAGAGCGGCCATGTGTGCGTCGCTTTCACTTCCCCGAAGTAAGAGGGGGGAGGGCGGTGTGATGCAGCATTTTTAGCTCCACACAATTGCCCACACGCCAAGAAAACTACGAAGAAGGAGAAACAACACAAAGACAGGAAGCAAAAATAATGAATTATCGGCTACTCGCTGCTAGTATATTCGATAAATATACTAGCAGCAGCCACACTGATCAACACTATTTAGCGGCCACATTCTATACTAGCACCAGCAATTGCTGGTATATATTGAATAGAAGACGAGGAATTATCGAAATCACGATAACTTATCGGACAAAAGGGACACCACTGTGGAAAAAAGCTCGAAGGGACTAGATTTTTCTAGGGTTGTTGGATTTTAAAAAAAAATATCGTATCGATGATATAAAAAATATGTATAAAAAATATAACTCGATAATATTTCAAAATACTGTGAAAAATATCGAAGGGACTAAATTTTTCTAGGGTTGTTGGATTTAAAAAAAAAAATATCGTATCGATGATATTTTCTGTATAAAAAATATCACTCGATAATATTTCAAAATACTGTGAAAAATATCGATATATCGAGATTTTTTGATATATTTTAATGTTCAACTAAATTTGAAAAAAGGTCTCCCATTTTTGTAAATTTGGGTCTTTTATAGGCCTAAAGAATATGGATAATTAAGAAAACGTTATATTTGATTTCATTAATCAGAAAACAATTTTGTATTTATTGATTTTAAAAAACTCTTTCCGTTATATGTTGGTCAGTCATACAACTACGGGAGTCACAAACGACACACTTTATGGCAGCAGCCAACCTTTCAGATGAAACCGAACTACCAGGCGTGATCAGGCAACTTAATGCCACCTTCGCTAGCATGGGCATAGTTGATGTTTGTGAGTTCCAGAATTCCAAAGAATTTGTATCCCAATTACAAAATGGCATGCTAAGGAAAAGCTGCAATTCCTTTATTATACCAAATTGATTGTGTTCCCACTGGTCTTTATCACTTTTAAGCACATGTGCATTTTGCTGAATTGTCTTTTATGTCTGTGTAAAATAATTTTGCCGCACTCATTTTTGCAATCTACCTTCATGGCTTTCTGGCTTAAGAGTGACCAAACATAAAATATCGAAAATATCCACTTAAAAAAATATCATTATCGCCTATTTTTGCCCAAAAAATATCGCGATAATAATATTTTTTAAGAGGTAAAATATCGATATATCGATGTTTTGATATATTTTCGACATCCCTAGATTTTTCGGACGAGCACGAACGAGTGAGTGAAAGGAAAAAAAGAGGAACATAACCACGTGCACCGGCACAGCAACGAGGGCAACAGCAACAACGCATACCGGCACAACGACAACAACAACACGCACACGACAAGCAAGTGAGAGCAGCAACGCCACAGGAGTGCCGCCACAGCAACAGCGCAGCCACGACAGCAGTGCCGCCAAAGCAGTGACACAGCAGCAGCAGCGTCCGACCAGCAGCAGTGCTACACAGTGTCACGGCAACAGCACCGCCGCGCCAATGCCGTCGCAGCAACAGCGCAGCCGCAAAATCAGCGCCACGGCAGCAGTGCGAGAGCAGCAAAAGCAGCAGTGCCAATGCTGTGTCACAGCAACAGTAGCGTTGCGTCAGTGCCGCCACAGCAGTGCCAAAGCAGTGCCACAGCAGCGCCGACACCAGTAGCGCCACCAACGGAGTAGCAGCACCACAGCAGCAGCGTTACCACAGCCGCAGAGTCACCACAACAACAACAAGCCCAGCCCAGCAGGGACGACCCGGTGCAAGCAACGAGGCCGTGATCAGGGACAAAGACGCGAGTCTCCCGGTAAGCTCAACAGTAGCTAGCGAACAAACACTAACTTATAAGCGACATGTGTTGCCCACATTCTCCCGCGGAGCGTTTGGGGCACGCATAAATAAACAAATGAAGTTGAAATATGTTTTTATTGTTGGGCGGTTAAAAGGGGAAGCGTGCAGGGCTAGCGGAGTGAGGGTAACGTCGGCTTGGCACGTGTTCAGAGTGTCACGACGAGGTGTCAGCTGGTCTTACCTCTCCATCTCTGACGATTCTTCTGAGTTACGACGCCAAGAAAGCAGCCGTCAACTTCGGTCAGCACTGGATGACTTTCCACAAATCCTGACGAATTTCACTCTCTCACTTGTAAGTCTGTCGCCCATTGTAACCAAAGTCGAACCGATCGCCACCAGCACTCAGATTCGATGGCCTCCAGAGGCGATTCCACATCCGGAAAGACGGATCGTGTGTGCGTTTAGCTTTTGAAAGTCAACGTTACCGAGTACGTGGTAGCCACTCTCCGAAGCTATTGGTCCAAAAAATTGGACAGCGGGAGTGCATCGGGCTTCGAGAACGCTCTCTCTCCATTCCTTGTGGTCACTCAAGCCTGCACGAGTTTTGAAGAATTTTATTGCCGAACTTTTTCTATGGCTTAGCTCATCGACCAGTAATGTTTCCAGAAATTAATAAATATACTGTAACTGGTCAAACTTCATCGACAGGAGGGTGTGGACCTGGAAACAGCTGCCACGGAGTCGGCGTCTTTGCTTACAGGCTCATCGATGCCGTTGGATGAGTCATCGAGTACTGATGAAGACGAAGTGACTGTAGTCCAGGGACCATCCAACAAGGAAGGCGCAAACCTTAAGCGCAAACAACGCTCAGGGTATAAGAGCTCTCTCAAGTTCCTTAAGGGACTGGAAGGCCGCAACCCAGAGAAACCCAAGTCACCCTTAAAAGGAAAAAAGCGTGCACCAGGTATGCTTGCAAAAACCACACCTCCTGGAAAGGAGAGAACGGTGAGCAAGCTACCGAAAAAGGCCAACCCACCTGTCAGCAAGAGGCAGAGGTCAGACGACTCGGCGAAGGATTCGGAGAGCAAGAGGGTGTGTCCAGGGGGCATCCTGGCCAGCTTAAGTACGAAGCCGGAGCTACAGGTAGCCATAATCGACAGAAGCAACCCGGAAGGGAAGCTCTTTATCGACAACTGACTTATCTTGGAAGGGTTAATTGACCAGAGGATTGCTGATGCCATCACTCGACCGCAGAATCCGTTCGTGGCAGAGTTTGATGGCATCAACTGGTACAAGGTTGTCAAAGTGGTGGCATGTGCCAACGAGGAATCCCTGCGATTCCTCAAAGATACACTGCTGAAGCTGGAAGCGCCGTGGCCAGGAGCAATGATTGACGTCGTCCCTGTAGACCAAATTCCTGAGCGAACGATTATTAAGGTCTTGATCCCACCTCCCATCCGGGAGGATCGAACCACCCTTATACTGATCAAGAGCCAGAATACGGACTGTCACATAGCGGACTGGACGATCAAGAGGTCTCGCCCGAGACAAAGGAAACGGCAAGGATCTCTAGATCAGCATTGGTCCAGAATCCAAGAGCCAACTCCTTAGTAAGCAAGGCCGGCTGAAGATGGGAATGGGTTGCGTTCGGGCAATCGTTCCTGGAGGCGCTGGGCGCGAAGATACTAGGTCGACCGGAAAGAATTCGGGTAGTGCAGATTAATCTGCACCACTCGAGGGTTCTTTCCACAGACATACTACGGTGGATGAACAAGGAGAGGGTGGATGTGGCTCTCATCCATGAACCCTGGATAGTAGGTGAAAGGGTTTTTGATTTGGGAGCCCGCGGATACCATCTCCTTGTCCCGAAAACTGTGGGTAAGTCCAGAACCTGTATCGTGGTATGAACCGGACTTAGTGTACTCTTTTCTTCCAGTTACAGCAACAGGGACTTGACGGTAGCGCTATGCGAGCGTAGGAACGGACCCAATCTATACCTAGCCTCAGCATACCTTCCATACGAAGAAAAGGATCCACCGTCGGAAAGTATTCGAGCCCTCATTCAGCATGCGCAGAAAGAGGGCACGGATCTAATCCTTGGGTGTGATGCTAATGCCCACAATACCTTTTGGGGGAGCAAAGACACCAACGAGAGAGGGGAGTCGGTGCTTGAATTCGCGATGCTCACTAATCTTAATGTGTGTAATCGGGGTAGCCACCCCACCTTCCGCAATAAGAACCGAGCTGAGGTTATAGATATAACTCTAGCGACCAACAGCGACTCCCTCTCCGTAGAAGACTGGCACGTATCCACGGAATGCTCCTTTTCGGATCATTACAGGATAGTGTTCGAAGTTGGATGGTCCAGAGAGGGAAAGGCGCCCTTCACGAACCCACGAAAGGCAAACTGGGTCAAATACTCAAAGCTTGTTATGGAATCTATTCCCAACCACCCAGTGGGAAGGCTAGACAACCCAGACAAGCTGGAGGAATCGACCCAAAATGTCACAGATACTCTATGTAAGGCCTTCATCAAATCCTGTCCAATCAGCCGTCCACCGAAGTCAAACCGCAAAAGTGGTGGACTCCCGAACTCGGCCAGATACGGAAGGAAACGAGAAAGCTTTACAATAGAGCAAAAGACGGAAACTGCCAGGTAGACTGGAATGCCTACCATCACAGTTTCAAGACCTTGAAAAAGGAAATCAGAAGGGCAAAAAGAGACTCATGGTCTAAATTTTGCGAGGAAATAACCAACACCACTGAAGCGTCCAGACTTCGAAGATTGTTGGCGAAAGATCCAGCAACACCGGGGCTGCTTTGCAACCTGGTTGGCACATTCGCTAAAAATAGTCAGGAGTCTCTGCAACTCCTCATGGACGCACACTTTCCAGGCTGCATACAAGCTGAAGACGAGAATGGGATCCCCACCTCTCACATCAGCGGCAAGCCGGAGGGAAACCCGCTTCATGAGAGTCAAGTCCTAATTGACGAAATTGTCAACACTGAGAAGATAATCTGGGCTATCAAGTCGTTCCACCCCTACAAATCAGCAGGACCGGATGACATCAGACCGGTCATGTTACAGATGGTATGCGTACATCTGTCGCAATGGCTATTAGAAATCTTCAGGGGATGTCTCCTTACAGGATACATTCTAAAAACCTGGAGAGAAGGTTTTTTTTTTTTTTTTTTTTTTTTTTTTTTGATCTGTCACTCTTTGTAGCAAACAGACGTGTTTTTTTTGTGCGCCCCGCTTTTTTGTATCTAACAACCGGTGTTTAATACTTTTTCTTTAAAGTTATTACTTTAATTGTTTGCTACATCGCGTCTCTATCCTGTGATAGTGCATGTTCTTAGTGTTTTATCAAATAATTGTGAATTTTATTTGTGCTTAGTTTGAGCTCTGTTTATTTCTACATAAACTGAGTTCAAAGTTTTGTTGTTGTGGTAAGCATTAGATTTTGCGTGTTTATTCTTTGTGCTTTCCTTCCCGCTCGCAGTGTGACGGTTTCTCTCTCAACAACTCTCAGTTGACAGTATTCCGTTAGTGGCGCTCTCTGCTCTCACTGCTCGCTCTACTGTTTTGTTGTTGCTAACATAATTTTGTTTTGAATCTGTACAGTGGGCATAGTTCCTACTATTTCAAAGTAAATTTTTTTAATTTTGTAAATTTTTGAATTTGCTTTTCTTTATTTTAATTTTTAATTTATAATGGAAGGCAAAATTGTGTGTTGTCTGAAGAGTTGCCAGAAGCAGATCACGGCTTCGCAACCCAGTATGGCCTGCTGGCTCTGCGATAACGTAGTACACGTAAAGTGTGTAGGTTATTCAGGGCTAGTTGCAGATGCCATTGCCAAAAGAACTGGGCTTAACTGGTGTTGTGAGTCATGTCGAGAAGTTGAGTGCGAAATGCGGATGTTTATGAGACAGACAAGAGTCGGTTTTACTAATTTGATTGGTGGCTTTCATAAGTTAAACGATCAGTTTAGTGCTTTGAATTCTCAGTTCAATAGTTTGAAACTTATGGCTGAGTCTCCAAAGCGAAAAAAATCAACTTCTTGTGACTTACAATTATCCAAATTTTTACCTCTACCATCGACTGACCCACCCACTACTCCGTTGGTTCCACAGTTAATCTCGTTTGCTACCCCAGTAGCAACAACCGCTGCTCCACCGACATTAGTTAATGCCGAAGTTGTGTCTGAATTGTCCACGGTTGTCACTAGAAGTAGAGGCAAGCCGAATCCTAATAAAAAAATTTCTTCCGCACCTCCTCCAACTGTCGGATCACCGACTTTATTAGGTTCCAAAGATAATATACCAAATATTACTCCTTTGGCTCCTAAACCACTTGTGGGGGTTCCACCAATGAAACAGATTTTTGTTTCAAGGCTTGCCCCTGATCTCACGTCAGATGACGTAAAGGCTTTCATTATAGCCAAAATGAAAAATGCCAATCCAAAAGTGGAAAAATTTAAATTTTCTTATGATAGACAAATTGCATCTTTCAAGATTAATGTCCCACCTTCACTTTTTGAAACCATATGCTCACCAAGTTTTTGGCCAGAGCATTTGGTGGTAAAAGAGTTCAAAGCCAAAGTTAAAAATCGGACTCCGATTGGGCTCTTACCAAATGGACCTGTACAGTCTCAATCTCAATCTTCTTCTTCATCTTCAAAAAACTAATCTCATCATTTCTTATAACCTATCAAAATGTGCGTGGTTTGCGTAGTAAAATAAGTAAGCTATACGTCGACAGTTTCACTTTTTCTACTGATGTAGTTGCATTTTCGGAAACCCGGTTAAGTTCGGATATTTCTGATTCCGAACTTTTTCCGTCAAAGTACACTATTTACAGGCAAGATCGTTCTTCCCGAAGAGGAGGTGGTGTTCTATTTGCAGTAGACTCCAACTTCTCATCGGAGCCATTACATTATAATAATCCTAATAATATATAGTTTCTATCAACAAAAGTAAATTTTCATGGTGTAAGTTTATTTCTTACTTGCTCATATATACCTCCGTCGTCCGATTTATCTGTTTACCAGGATCACCTGGAAGCAATAAAATCTATTTTTGCCTTGTTATCCGACAAAGATCATGTTGTTGTTCAAGGAGACTTTAACCTTCCTGGAACAGCTTGGTATCCTTGTGATAACTTCTGTTTTCTTATTCCATCGAACCGACATGACTTTATTGATGGTTTACATGAATTATCTTTGGGTCAAATTAACAATATACGAAATTCTCTTTGCCGGCAATTAGATCTATGCTTTGTCTCTGAACCTACCAGCGTAGTTCTATCTAGATCGGAACCCCTTACATCTCCTGAAGACCCTTATCATCCAACTCTGGAGTTAAGGATCGAGCTTAGCAGATCTGTACTCGCTAATTCTGATATACCTGCCGATCGAGTTCGTTGCTTTCGAAAGGCAAACTTTCCCAAATTAATCCAACTTCTTAATGGAATTGATTGGTCTAATTTGTATTCCTGCACTGACATAAGTGCCGCCGTCAACTTATTCTATAATAAATTAAATCTTTGCTTTGATGCCTGTATTCCATCTTATTTTCCGCATAGGTCTAATAAGCCTCCTTGGTTTTGTAAGCAACTTTCTAACCTTAAGAACCTGAAGTCTAGACTATACAAAAAGTTTAAAATTTCAGGCTCTACCTTAACTTTTTCGCAATATATAATTGCTCGGTCTAATTTTATCGAGCTTAACGCTGTGTGTTATAAAAATTACTTAGCTCGCTGTCGGAAGAAAGTTTTTTAATTTTGTAAACACTAAGCGTAAGTCTTCCTCTTATCCTCCTTGTCTATCTTACGAAAATTCGAAAGCAAATTCAGGTCAGGCAAACTACTTATTCTTCTTCCTCCTACTCTAACGCGCCCTATCCTTACAATCTGTCTCGGTCGAATTGTATCTTCAGTCCCTTAATGAGTGAGGAGTCTCTGACTCGATATCTTCAAATGGTTAAGCCAGTGTTTGCGCCCGGTCCGGATGGAGTTCCTGGCTGTGTACTTCGGTACGGAGCCGAGGCTTTATGCAGACCGTTGCTGAAATTATTTGATTTATCACTTGAGTCATCGACTTTTCCCTCTTTATGGAAGGAGTCCTTCATTATTCCTCTCCATAAGAAGGGAAGTAAGTCTGACGCCAAAAACTATAGAGGGATATGTAAATTGTCTGCTATACCAAAAGTTTTTGAGAAGATGTTAACAAGTCATTTACAACATTTATGTAGTTCCATTATTTTCCCCTACCAGCATGGGTTTGTGAAACATAGATCCACTGTTACTAATCTTCTTGAGCTTTCTTCGTTCGTTAACCAGGGTTTCCTTAAAAACGAACAAACTGACGTCATCTATACCGATTTTAGTAAAGCCTTTGACTCAGTAAATCATTCTCTTTTGTTATATAAGCTTGACTTAATTGGATTTCCCAATAATTTGATTTGCTGGATTTCAAGCTATCTCTGCCAAAGAACGCAAAAAGTTTCTTTTAATAATTTCCTTTCTAATACATTCCGAGTTACCTCTGGAGTTCCCCAAGGTAGCCATCTCGGTCCCTTACTTTTCACATTGTTCATAAATGATCTACCTACTGTTTTGACACAATCTCGCGTACTAATGTATGCAGATGATGTTAAAATATGCCTGCAGTACAGGGATTGGCCATGCCATATCAAGTTGCAGAGAGATCTTGACTCTTTCCAGTCATGGTGCAAAGTGAACTTGTTAAATTTAAACTTTTCTAAATGTGTTGTCATGTCCTTCTATAGAGTTAATCCACATTTGGCCTCTTACTTACTGAACGGTAACGATCTAAAAAGAATTACTGCCGTTGATGATCTAGGTATTCTCTTAGATCATAAACTTAAATTTTCAGACCACATTTCTAGAACGGTCAATAAAGCTATGTCTGTACTCGGTTTCATTAAGAGGTGGTCAAAGGAATTTGATGACCCTTATATTACTAAGACCCTTTATACATCACTTGTTCGTCCGATTCTGGAATATGGTTCGTGCGTATGGTCTCCACAGTATTCTATGCACCAAGATCGCATTGAATCTGTTCAAAAACAATTTCTCTTATTTGCTTTGCGTGGCTTGAACTGGAATGCTGAAGTGAGATTGCCGTCATATAGTAGTAGACTTCTTTTAATTAACCTACCTTCTTTAGCTAACCGTAGAATAATGCTTGGCATTTTATTTATTTTTAATCTTATTAATGGTGATATTGACTCTTCAGAGTTAATATCGCGACTAACCTTTTCCGTTCCATGTAGACTAACCCGTAGTTACATCCCGCTTGCTCTCCCCCTATGTAGATCTAATTTTGCATTGCATGACCCTTTTAGAGTTTTATGTTATAACTATAATAGATTTTATCATGTATTTTCTAGCGCTAACACTGCTATTAATCTTAAAACTTTACTACTAACCTATTTAATTAATAATTAGACCGAATTTAGCTTATAGTAATAAATTAAACATTTTCATTCCACCCGTTTATTTCTTATGTCCGATCCTGAATTTCTATTTTATGCTATCCGCGTTTTTTTTTGCATGCCCGAATCTATCCTGTCCGAACGCGAATCGTGTCGTTCGTCCTGCGACAGCGCCTCTCGGTCGGTTGGGCGGGAGGAGGGTTTATTGGGATCCGCGCGTAACAAGCATTGGCTTGGTATCGCTTGGGCCACTTGAATGTGCATACAATGTACGTCAACGTCCAGCAAAGAAGTGAGGGTGGCATTCATTCCCAAAGCAGAAAAGATAAACCACTGCTCAGCAAAAGATTATAGGCCCATAAGTCTCTCATCGTTTTTATTGAAAACACTAGAGAGACTTCTGGACCTTCATCTCAGAAGTAAGCTAACACCTCACACTTTTAGCAAGTCCCAACACGCCTACCTCAAAGGTAGATCAGTAGAGACTGCTCTGCACGAGGTGGTTAGCACAATTGAAGGCACACTGCAAAGAAAGGAGTTTACGTTAGCGGCATTTCTCGACATAGAGGGTGCCTTTAACAATGTCAGGATCGAGTCTATAACGGCAGCACTTGTCAACATAGGCTCTCACCCGACAATCACTTGATAGCTTAGCAACATGCTTCGCCAAAGAATGATAATCGCCCAACTTTGCGCCTCAACTATCAGGAGAAGGGCAACCAGGGGCCACCCCGCAAGGGGGTGTGATATCCCCCTTGTTGTGGAACATTGTCCTTAATGACCTTCTTCTCAAACTGAAGTATAAGGGCTGCAGAGTGACTGCTTATGCGGACGACCTGGTTCTAATGGTAACTGGCAGATTCCTGCCAACAGTCAGTGAGCTACTGAACGCCGCACTAAGCGAAACTCTGCGATGGGCGGAACACAACGGTCTTGGGGCCAACCCACAAAAGACCGAACTAGTTCTGTTCACTCGAAGATATAAGATACCGAGCTTCAAGCTTCCGTCACTGGGAGGAACAGAGCTCAAGTTATCAAAGGAGGCTAAATACCTTGGAGTAATCCTGGACTCCAAACTCTCCTGGAGGAGAAACTCGGAGGAAAGGATGAAGAAAGCGTTACAAGCCTTCTTTGTGTGCAAAAAGACTTTTTGTAAAGGATGGGGATTGCAACCGTATATCCTTCACTGGTTCTACACTGCAATTTTCAGACCTATACTGACGTACGGGGCTCTTGTATGGTGGGAGGCGGGGCACACCGACTCCTATCTAAACAATCTCCGCAAAGTCCAGAGACTAGCTTGCTTGGGAATAACAGGATGTATTCGTTCTACCCCCCAAGCAGCGCTGGATGTAATGTTAAATCTGGAGCCCATCGGAGTCTTCCTCAAGCACGCGGCAGCAAGGAGTGCGGTCAGGCTTCACGCCCAATGCATCCTTAAGCCTGGTGCAGGTCACAACTCCATTCTACGTACAGTAGAATTAACTGTGGCTGAGAACGACTACTGGGTACCAGAACATAAGTGGGATGACAGGTTTACAGCTGAATTCCCCGACAGATCCGATTGGCAACAGGAATCTCCTTTGAGGCAGAATGAGTTGTCAATCTACACAGACGGATCAAAGACGTTAGAAGGCACTGGATCGGGGGTCTTCTCCGAAGACCTTGCAACCAAGCTTTCCTTTCGTCTTCCTGACTGGTGTAGTGTGTTTCAAGCGGAGATTTACGCTGTTTGGCAAGCGACCAAGTTGGTACGGACACTGGGCGGGAGCCCGAGGGACGTGTCCATCTATGTCGACAGCCAATCAGCGATAAAAGCACTCGCATCGAACACCATTAAGAGTAAACTAACCCGAGACACAGTGATGTCACTGAACCTATGCCAACCACACTCCATCAGACTTGTCTGGGTACCTGGGCATATGGGAGTGCCAGGTAACGAGGTGGCTGATGAATGTGCTCGGCTGGGATCAGCGTCATCAGAAACTCTCGCGGTGAACGATATAAAGAGACCTATTCAGCACGTGCTATCGGAACTTAATTGTTCCATGAGAACGGCGGCTGAAAGACACTGGGCAGCATCATTGGGCTGCGAGGTGTCAAAAGCACTCTGGCCAAGATACCGTCCCAAGCGAACAACCGAGCTCTTAAACTTTAAAAGGAACAAGATAAGGTTACTGACAGGAGTCTTAACGGGACACTGCTACATAGGCCGTATGGCTCGACGGTACGGTGGACCTCAACAGGACTTCTGTCGCAGCTGCGGAGGACGAAGAGGAAACCGAGAGTATCCAGCATCTTCTATGCGACTGCCCTGCACTTCTTAGAAAGCGGACCCAATTTCTGGGCAAGCCTTTCTTTGCGGAACTGGGCAGTCTTGGGAATATTCGGCTGGAGAACATTGCGCTTTTCCTCGACTCTACTGGCTGGATCTAGAGGCTACCGCAGCCCAACAGAACTGGCTAGTAGCACGTAGACAAATAATACAATCAGAGCCTTTTCCTCCAATATCCCAACAATCCCTCCAAATCCCTTCTACTCCTACAGTTCACACAGATCAGGCATCACAATGGACCATATGGTCTCCGGGTGCTCTCGACTCCGGTCGAGCTGCCTGCTCAACCTAACCTAACCTATCTGTAGCTGGTCCTGGCGGACTCAGACGCCGACCCCGGCTGGAAGAACGTCGTTACAATATATTGGTGTATATACAGTATACGAGTATACATATATATTTGAAAATACCAGGTAAAAATCCATAACATACCGATATCGTCACACTGTCAACTAAACAAACAAAGCGCGAGCAGCTGCAAGTGAATTTTGCATATAAAATTGATTATTTAAAACCTTCCCTGTTATACCCACAGGGTAGAAGGGTATTATAACTTAGTGCCAACAGAAAATGTATGTAACAGGCAGAAGGAGGCATCTCCGACCCCATAAAGTATATATATTCTTGATCAGTGTCAACAGACGAGACGATATAGCCATGTGAAGCGCGGGTCGCGGGGTTGCTTACTTATGCGCTTATCTTTGTGTTGATTTCTTACTAGACGACACCGTCTGTTCGGCGTCCAAAAATAGAATTGTAGCTGCAAACTATTGTTAACTAACAAAACCGTAACTGCTTAGGCAAAACACCACCCACTGTGACGACTGACTGATTGCGAGTGCAATTGCTAAAGAAAAACCCATACAATAAGTAATGGGAACTTTATTCTTATTAGAACGCTCGGAACAAAATTGTTTGGTGGCACATGGGCTAGACGCATGCGTATCGGCGTTTATCTCGGTACCTGAGCTCGAATCCAACTTGTAAAACTTTACATTTAATTTTTTATTCCATATATCAAATTTAACAAGTTTTCGAAATATATCAAAATATTTTATAGTCGAGCACACTCGACTGTAGCTTTCTTACTTGTTACTTATTGGCACTGTGCATAATCGCGATTATCACTCAAGAGACTGTGAGCCTCTTTTACTTACAGCGCACTGCTAACTCACTTAATGCGTCTAACGCTCGGTTCTGAACGTGAGCTGTTAGCTCGCGTGAGTGATCCTAATTGGCATGCGGTAAATGGCGGTATATTTATTTGTTTTTAAAAAATTTGGCTCATCACAACGAACTTAACTATATGAGGGAGAAGGCACCTCTCTTAATGGTAGAGGTTGGAGATCAGCGGAATTCATCACTTCTATAGGCGTTAGACAATATGACTCGTTGCCTCAAATTATGCAAGTCGGAAATTTGGAGCCTCTGCAAAAGTTGCTCGCCCTCAGAACTGTTCTTATTTCGCAGATATATCACACGCTTACTCTTGCTAGTGCTCAATAGCCTTTTTAAAAAGTGTGACAGATTGGTAGGGTTGGTACTAGCATTCATCCATGCCCCTCACACTTGTGACAGGGCCGATACTGCATATGGAAAGCATTAAATGGGCCCACCTCGAGCGATCCGAGGCTGGGAGCTCCTTCCAAAGTGCGGAAATTCGGAGGGATCCGGATAGATGTCAGGCAACGGGAGGTAATCGACTGGCTTCGCACCAAGAGATTGATTCATACTTGGCTAACAGGTTATACGTCTCTGATGATGGTAGCGTTCCCCGTTAAGCAGGGCGTTAGGCTATACAACACGGATGGGATGTTCAGCCCACCCGTTTGTTAACAGGAAAACTGCGGATAAATGCATACTACGAGAGGAAGAATTTGAAATGAAGAGTGACGTGCAGAATGTAATGCTTTCGGAGGATGTGATGTGATCTGCTCTAAACCATGATCTCCAAATGTGTGATCGTACGTATTGCATGTCATTTAATATGGTATGTCATATGGGCAAACTCATTTCCGACAAAAAACAAGTAAGATAGCTACAGTCGAGAGTGCTCGACCGTATGATACCCGCAACCCATTTCGAGAGAAAACAAAAAACTTAAATAATATTTTAACAAAAAATATACCAAATATACTAAAACTAGTTTTTTTGTATATATTTGAAAATAGCGGGTAAAAATCCACAACACCGTTATGGTCACACTGTGAACTAAACAAACAAAGCGTGGGCAGCTGCAAGTGAATTTTGCATATAAAATTTATTCTTTAATAACTTCCTTGTTTTTTATTCGATCTCAACCAAATTCACAGGAATCATTGAGAATATAATTATTATTATGCATACCAAAATGCTCTATTATTACGGCTTTTACAGACTTTTGGGGGCGGAAAGGGGCGTGGCATACAACTTTTGAAATAAACTTGATCTGCGTACGACCTATAGGAGTACTCTCCCTAAATTTGGTAGTTTATGTGGTCGGAGATGCCTACTTCTGCCTGCTACATACATTTTCTGTTGGCACTAAGTTATAATACCCTTCTACCCTATGGGTAGCGGGTATACAAAAACACTAAGAAAGCTACAGACGAGTGTGCTCAACCGTGCAATACCCGCTACCCAATTCGAGAGAATACAAAACACTTAGATGATATTTTAACACAAATATATATATATTGGAAAAAATCCATAATATACCGATATGGTCGCACTGTGAACTAAACAAACACAGCAAACAGCTACATGTATATTTTGCCCTATAAAATTGTTTCTTGAAAAACTTCTATATTTTTCACTCGATCACAACCAAATTCACAGGAATCATGAAGATTGTGGTTATTATTAAACATACAGAATTAGCAAATAAGGATCGCTCACGCGAGCTAACAGCTGACTTGAGTTAACAGAAACTTTGCGTTTGCCGGCCCAAGTGAGCTTAACAGAGCGCTGTAAACTGGAATCGTGACCTACTTAACGAGATGCTGGGACGCAGGCTCTCACTCTCTCAAGTCACAGGGCGCGACGACGTAGCAAGAAAAAATCAAAAGTGAAAAAAGTAAAAGAGAGATCAACCGTCCAGGTATGTCGACATTGGTAGCTAGCAATCCGCAGCACCCCTCTCCCATAACCTATCCCAGTCTAAGCAGCACTTAGGCCAAGCGATTACGCTCAAGGCAATAAAGAATAAGAGTAGGTCAGCGCAATTCTAGGCGCTGTTCCGCAGACACACGCGAGTGAAACCTTACGCTAAGTTCCTCACCCCCCTCTCGCCTACTAGGTGCCGCTGCAGTTTTTTTAGACAAGAGTAGAGAGATGTCGAGCACGACGGCTTTGCGGGACCTAGTAGCCCAAATAGCAGATCTGGTGGAAATGCTGGAAGATGGCATAATGCGCAGCATACACCAACCTATGCGCGATGCGATTGAGACGATCCGAGCGCTCTACGAGTTGGTGGCCATCCAAATGCACAACGATGGAGCAAGAGTAGTGATTAGAAACCATCAATTCTTCCAGACATCACCGCGTTTCCGGACAACTGGGGAAAGTCGGAGCAAGGACATCCGTTTTCAAGAGGGTAAGGAACGCTGCACAGATCGCAAGCGAATTGGAAACTGCAAATACTGCAACGCCCGAAGCTGGGTCACCGGAAGTGAAAAAGCAGAGGTATATACAAGAAGAGAAGGAGGCAGGTAACCCATGGAAGAAAGTCACCAGGAAGGAGGTTTACAAATGTCACAAAGGAGCTGCCAAAACCTAATACAAAATGACTGGCAAAGAAGGAAGGCACTTCCTGATGCCTTCTTCATCAAGACAACTGGAGAAGTCACGTATGCGGAAATACTACGGAAGGTAAAAATCGACGGAACACAGCAGCGAGAGCTGTTACTAGAGCTTGGTAATGCAGGTGAGAACTTGACTATGTTCAATAACCTGATCACGGAGACGCTGGGAGAGGCGGCTGAGATACGCAGCTTATCTCATCGCGTAGAGATAGAGTGCAAGGATCTGGACGAAATTACAACGAAGGAGGACATAATTTCCGCACTTGCGATCCAAGCAGAAGTTAAGGAGTTAGCGATCGAGGACATCCACTTGAGGAAGGCATATGGAGGAACGCAAACCGCGTCAATTAAGCGGTGCCTGGAGTTTGGCCATTTAGCCAAACACTGCACAAGTCAAACCTTGCTCTTTCGAAGAAACAAAAATGAAGTGCACACAGCACAACCTTAACCACTGCAAGGCAGCACATTCTCTTTTGATGCAGGCAACGAGGAAAAGAAATTCGGATGTAGTTCTACTGTCGGAACCCTTCAAACCAGTGCCAGGCAGGGGATAGGCAAGTAGCCGCTCTAACAAGGCAGCTATATCTGCCGTCAAAACAGTGCCAAGGGACGTCAACACGAGCAGCGAAGGA
The DNA here is from genome assembly GCA_035047365.1 of Drosophila ustulata. Taxonomy (NCBI): domain Eukaryota; kingdom Metazoa; phylum Arthropoda; class Insecta; order Diptera; family Drosophilidae; genus Drosophila; species Drosophila ustulata. The sequence continues at coordinate 1,972,965 of JAWNPT010000095.1, forward strand.
TTTGTAAGAGCAGAGCTCGAAGGGATAACTTTTTACAGCTGTTATGCGCCGCCCAGCTGGGACTTACATCGTTTTGTAAAGATGCTGGAGGATTCACGAGGAAGTACACCAGTCGTAATAGCCGCTGATTTCAACGCCTGGGCTGTACAACGGGGAAGTAAGTTGACAACAGCAAGAGGAACCGCACTACTGGAGATACTCGCGCCGCTGGATCTTGGCTTAGCCAATGACGGCAAGAAGCAGACATACTGCAAAGCTGGCCGGGGCTCGTTCATTGATCTGACTTTTCTTAGTAGCTCGCTCTGCAGAAATACCAAGCGGAGAGTGAGCGACGAATTTAGTTTCAGCGATCATCAGGCGATACACTTCGATATCTGCGATAGGAGAGAAACGCGAAAGATACCTAAAGCCACAGGGCCCATATGGAAGGACAACTGCCTGGATAAGGATGCATTTTCGTTGGTATTTAGTCTACACGACTGGAGACCCACACTGGGATCAGCCGATAGCATGGCAAACCAATTACCAAGCATCCTAACAGCAGCATGTGAGTCGTCGATGCCGAGGAGGAAACCAAGCAGACGCGGAGCACCCTGCTACTGCTCTTATTAAATCATGGCTGCCCATCACCTCTACAGAAGTCATCTCGGCAAGGAAGCGGATCGACGACAGGAAGGCACCAGGACCAGACGGCATTCCTAATAAGGCACTCAAGCTTGCAGTAGCGACAAGGCCCGAAGTCTTTGTTGACACATTCAATGTTTGCCTTCGGGACGGCGTCTTCCCCAAAAGGTGGAAGCTGCAGCGGCTCATACTGCTGCCGAGGGGAGGCAACCCCTTCAGGATACCGCCCGATCTGTCTACTGGATACGGCTGGTAAGATATTGGAACGCATAATATACAACAGGCTTCTAAGGATACTGGAGGATGAGGGCACAATTTCGGACACGCAGTTTGGCTTCCTCAAGAGCATGTCGACGGTGGTCGCGATTCAGGCTGTAGTGGACATAGCATCCAAGGCAATAGAAGGAACTCGCTGGCGATGGGGAGATAAGGAGTACTGCGCTCTGATAACCGTGGATATTCGCAACGCCTTTCACTCCGCTAGCTGGTCCACTATAAGAACTCTCTCCCATATTGGATTACCCGCCTAACTGCTAAGTATATTATCCAACTACATGTCGTAACGACTACTTGAGTTTGACACAGACGAAGGAAGCAAGCGTTACAAAGTGACTGCCGAGCTTCCTCAAGGCTCTGTTTTAAGTCCCCTACTCTGGAACATTATGTACGATGGAGTCTTTCGAGTTCAGCTTCCCCCGGATGTGAGCTCATTTGGTTCGCCGATGACTTTGCTCTTGTGGTATTTGTAAAGGAGGTAATGAAAGTGGAAGGAGCATCAAATGAAGACATTTTTTTTTTTCTTCCATAATAATTTCAGACTTTTACTTTTTAAATTAAATTAGCATACTGCTACCGGTATGGCAGCTTAACTTAATTATATATTAAAAATTTTAAAGTTCTGACTATATTATTGTTGATGTGAGCGCATTGTGAGTGGTTCTCGGTTTCGCTTTCCACTCCATCGAGTAAAAACCACTCAATGCGCTCACTCAAAGAAAAAGCACTCAAAAGTCCCGGTGCTCTCAATATCTCCTGGAAGTCTTCACTCTCATGGAGTCGAGGTCCAAGAGAACGATCCAAGTCGCATCCAGTTAGTCACTAAAAATTCTTCACAATAGACGGTTATATCGCGTTTGTACAAGTTTTTTCGCAGTGAATAAAAACCCGAATAAAATCAAACTCACAAAACCACCGATTTATTATTTGCAACATCTTGCCCACCACAACATTTGGTCCTTCGAGCCGGATTCCTGAAGAAATCTCCACCGTTCCAGCACCTATAATACAAGCAAGATAAGTGCAAATTACTCAACAAAATTAATAAAAGAAAAATTTCGTACCTACTGTCCGTAAAGTCCGCCATCTTCGTTCCGCCATATTCTTGGTCCACCAGCCGACTCTACAATTAGAATTTTTTCTTTTTCATTTTTTTTCCACAATTCATTTTTTGATCGCAAGTTTTATTTTGCTATATCAAAGAAATATTTCCCATTGCCTGTGTCCGCAATCCAGCCGCGTATAAATTAACTCCAGTTATTTTTTCTCACTCACTTATGTACTTGTGTATGTATACATGTGCAAGCGACTTAGGTAATGTGCAGCAATATATTACATACGTATGAAAATCCTATTCACATACTATATGTAATATATAGTTGTACATAGAGCAGTGTCGAATCCACATATGTACATTTTCTTTCCAAAGAACTCACAGTCAAAGCCTATCAGCAGCTGCGCAATTGGCATACATATATAAGTACGAGGCGTGTTACATACATACATACGCGGCCAATGTTTTGAGCAATCTGACGAGCTCAAACAACATTAATAAAATACAAAAAAAAAGAGACTGCACAATCCGCGCATTTATCGTTCGTGTTTTATTTGTATATATTATAACATATATTATTATTTTTCCAACACCGATCGTAGATTGAATTTATTCTCTCTCTATATCACAACACTTATCCAGCGGAGCGTACACACATACATACATATGCGCCAGCACTTTTTTTTGACCACATATTTACACTAATATTATTATTTTTCCCAAAAATCCGTTTGAGTGGTCACTTTTGATAATAATTTTACATTTTTCCACAGATTATTTTTATTATTCTTATTATTCTTCACTTGTGTTGTGCTAACAATTGCACTTGCAGCTTTCGCACAGCTGTTAAGATCCGCACTCAGCCATACACACTCACTTGTGCAATATCAGTTTCCACTGTTTTTATATTTTTTTTGTTACCATAATTTTTGTCACTTGTCCGTTGTCACCAAATTTATCCGCGGCCACAAACATTTATATTATATTAAATTATAATTTCACTGCCTTTGTTGTGCCGCCGTTTTTCGTTAGTGACGATCCGATATTTGTCAACAGTTCGTGAACACTGGTTCTCTGTGAACTATCGTGCAATACCTATCGCAGTGTTCACACGGTGCTGTTCAGACGTTACAAAAACAAAGAACATTTATAAAAATAGAATCAATACCAGACGATAATTTCTTTCATTTCATTTATTTAAAAACAAAATAATAAAATTTTTTTTAATTTGTTTTTTTTCCTCGTTCTCCAAGTCTGGTCTATTTATATTTATTCTTTTTTGTTTTTTTTTGGCACAGTGTGTACGCGTCATCAGCGTTTATCGTCTTCCTCTTTTTTTATTCTTGACTTATATTGTCGTATTCGTTGTTATTTTTTGACCTGACTACTTTTGGTCACCTGCGTTTAAAGGCGCCTAAATTACGAAATTAGAGTATGCCAGTGGGCAAAGAGGAGAAAAGCAAAGCTCGTTTGTCAATTCCTTCGACAAGCACTGCTAGAGCTGCAGTCTCGCCACCACTAGCAACTTCTCGCTCATCCAGCGTCTCACCTGTTCTTTCGAAAGCGAGAAAAGAGGTGTCCACTCGGGCTTCCAGCGTTTCGCCAACCTCTCTTGCTGACGCTACAGCACTTCGTAGTGCAAAGTCGAAGCCGGCAATTTTGGTTACTCGACCTTCCTTTGAACAAAAGCCCACAGTTTCAACTGCTTCCCAAAGACACAGCCCAGTCGTCACTCGTTCGCACGAAAAGATGGCACAGAGCGCAGTCGAAACAGCTTTGGTCAAGCTCATCGCTGTGACAGATCGCCTCAGTCAATTTGAGGCGAAAATCAATACTCCAAATGGCGATATTCCCTCGCTTTACACATGCCAGGTCCGACGGGACCAAGTACGTGCCTTATGGGAAAAGGTTGAAAAAGAATACGAGGCCTGCTCTAGTGTCATTTCCGAGGAAATGGCAATAGATGACATCACGACCATGCAGGCCAAGTATGATTACTGCTATTCCGTCTACGAACGGTGTGCAGCAGAATTGAGCGAGCAAATTGAATGTGCCTCCGCACGCGCTCGTCCTCCAATCCAAACTCCCGCCATTCAGTATTCGTCTTGTTGCCGTTTGCCTCCGTGCGACACAGAGGTTTTCGGAGGCGATTACACTCGTTGGCCCACGTTCCGGGATCTGTTTACTGCCATTTACATCAATAATGGCCGACTGTCGGAAGTTGAGAAACTCTTTCATCTCAACGCCAAGACCAGCGGTGAAGCACATTCAATTGTGTCAAAATCTCCTTTGACCAATGAAGGCTTCCAATCCGCCTGGTTCAGCTTGACTGAACGTTTTGAATATAAGCGTTTACTCGTAAACAGTCAGTTGAAGGTCCTGTTTTACTTGCCCGTTTTGGGACAAGAATCTGGTTCGGTTATTCATGAGTTGCAGAGCACAATCCAAGGCTGCTTAACGGCTTTGGAACATTCCAAAGTGAACACGGAAAACTGGGATTGCATCCTCGTTTTCCTGTGTTCTTCCAAATTGCCGAAGTTGACCCTTTCTCTCTGGGAGCAGTCCATATTAAGGAAGAGTGATATTCCTTCATGGTCGGACATGAGCGCCTTCCTTTTAGAGCGTTATCGCACCCTCGAAGCGATTGAGGAAGTGAAGCCGAGTACAAGTGCTCAGGCCGCTTCCAAACCAGCTCGGAAGGTCAACTCTTTCGAGAACCGAGTCGCTTCCAAGACTCAATCTTGCAAAATCTGCTCAAGAGAGAACCATCCCATTCGCTTATGTCCACGCTTTCTGCAAATGAGCGTCAGCGGAAGGGTTGCTCACATAAAGCAACAGAAGCTGTGTTTGAACTGTTTCGCGCGAGGCCATATCCTGGCTGAGTGCACAAGTGCGCACAGTTGCTTTACGTGTAAGGGTCGCCATCACACTCTTCTGCATCGTGCCAACCAGACCCCGACAGTCGCATCCCAAAATATACAGTCCACTCCATCCACAGCATCCCAGGTACAAACATTTCATGCAGTCAACACACAAGGTGTGCTGCTTAGTACGGCTGTCATTCATGTCTGCCATCACGGCGTCAAATACGCAGCCCGCGCTCTGATCGACTCCGGATCAGAGGCGTCGTTCATTTCCGAAAAGCTCTTCAGACGCTTAAGGATGCCTTACACTTCCGTGCAAGCGCAAGTTTCTGGGCTGACTCAAACTGTAGCAGCCCAGCCCCGCAAGTTTTGCCGTTTCCAAATTGGCTCCCCAATATCTTCCGATATGCAGATCGAGGCGTCAGCGTACGTCCTCCCGCATTTAGCGGGAAATCTGCCCTCTTCTACTACAGTTCCGCAAACAATACTTGACAATCTGCCAAAACTCCCACTGGCCGACCCCAAATTCTATGAGAATTCGCAGATCGACGTGCTTCTAGGCGCTGACATCCTCCCAGCCATACTTCTCGGCGGCTCTCTCCCCAACGTTTGTGGAACGCTTCTAGGTCAAGAAACCATATTTGGCTGGGTCCTGACCGGTCCGGTTGCAGGGGCCCAATCAAAAACCATCTCATCCTTTTCGGCTCGACTGTCCGTCGAACGAACTCCAAAGCTTGATGAACTTCTCTCCAAATTTTGGGAGGTGGAGGACCTTCCGGCAAATCCGTCGAAAGAGTCTGACATTGCCTGTGAGGCAAACTTCATTAAGACGACCAAACGGACCCCAAGTGGTCGTTACATGGTCACTCTACCATTTCGCGATCCTAGTCAAATGGATCTAGGCCATTCAAGGTCCACTGCTCTAGCTCAATTCCTGAGAAATGAGAATCGTTTAAAGAGAAACGCCTCATTAAAGGAGCAGTGTGACTCCGTCATTCAGGAGTATCTAGACTTGGGTCACATGACTCAGGTCTCCCCGACTAGTTCCGGCAACTTCTATTTGCCGCACCACGATGTCTTCAAGCCTGACAGCACTACGACCAAAGTCCGCGTTGTTTTAACGCCTCCAGCCCAACGTCCAACGGCAAGAGTCTCAATGACATCTTGCACACGGGGCCAATCCTCCAATCAGATCTAACCATCCAGATCTTGAAGTGGAGGTTCTTTCGAGTAGTCTTCAATGCCGACATCACCAAGATGTACCGGCAGATACTCGTAGACCCCAAACACACCCCGTTCCAAATGTTGATATTTCGTACAAAGGACGAAAGATTAGGTTCCTGTGCTGTCATCCACTATTCTGTGGTCCTTTGCCTATGCACGTATCTCCTTATTCTCATCCGAAGTTTTTTTTGTTCCTATCTTTTCCTCTCTTTTGTTCTTTTTCCACCAACACAGGTCACCATGGCATCCCCGCGTAGTGAATCATCCCCGTCGTCGGACGAATTCTCCCTGGTTCGACTTTTGCGACTAGCAGACCAGTCACCCCCATGGAGGCTGAAGCCTCTAGCGCCGAAGTGGAGCTCCCACCACCATCCACGCAGCGTCAGACTCCCCAGCGGAAGGAGTACGTGCCACCCGGCACGGACTCTTTCCGATGCCGTTTGTGCCGTGGCATCCACGCACTGCGACGTTGCGTGCGATTCAGGCAGTTGACTCCAGAGAAGCGGCTTAGGGCAGTCCTCATCAACAAATACTGCCCCAACTGTCTGGCCCACCAACACTCCGGTGGCACGTGCCGCAGTGGCGGCAAGTGCAGGCAGTGTGGTGAAGATCACCACACTATGCTGCACATGAGGGAGCCACGCTCCAAACGGCGGATGGCACGTCAGCCAAGAGCTCGACGCGACCACCCGAAGCCCCACGTTAACGGCGCCGCAGCGGAGAGAACTCAGGTTTTCCCCATCCGGGCCGTGTCTGGCCCCGCGCCGTCGCTGACTACGTTGCTTCAATGCAAGGCAGTCAGCATCCTGCCCACGGCGTCGGTGTGGCTGGACACGGGAAGGACGGCCTTCGAAGCGAGAGTGCTCATGGACTCCTGTTGTCCAGTAAGCCGCATCAGCGAGTCGATGGCCGTGGCGATGGGCCTAGCGATCACTCGCGTGGGCGCTGAAGGAGTATGCACGGCCGTGCTACGCTCCAAGACGACCGCCATGAGCAAGGAGGTCGTCTTCAAAACCGACCCTCAGCTACGAACAATAACGCCAACCAAGTCCATTTCGCTAGTGCAACCGAACCACTTGAGCAACCTGCTCCTGGCTGACCAAGACTGGTCCAGCTCGAGAGAGGTGTCCGCTGTTCTGGGTGCGGACGTCGGAACTCCTCCTCCCGGGTATCCTCCCAAGCCAAGGGGGACTTCCCATGGCCCAGAACGTCTCCTTGGGGTGGATTCTGTCCGGCACATGCTCAAAATAATATTGGAATTTCCACCATTGCAAGGGGGGAGAATGTTGATGTGAGCGTATTGTGAGTGGTTCTCGGTTTCGCTTTCCACTCCATCGAGTAAAAACCACTCAATGCGCTCACTCAAAGAAAAAGCACTCAAAAGTCCCGGTGCTCTCAACATCTCCTGGAAGTCTTCACTATCATGGAGTCGAGGTCCAAGAGAACGATCCAAGTCGCATCCAGTTAGTCACTAAAAATTCTTCACAATAGACGGTTATATCGCGTTTGTACAAGTTTTTTCGCAGTGAATAAAAACCCGAATAAAATCAAACTCACAAAACCACCGATTTATTATTTGCAACATCTTGCCCACCACAACAATTATAATAATGCGAGATCATAAAGACTAAAAAAATACAGAGTAAATAAGTAAATAAGACTAAATATGTACAAAATAAAGAACAATTATATACATATGTACACTAACAACGAGACAGATCAAGATATGAGCCTGGACGGCAAGTCCTGCGGGTGAATCCTTTTTAGCCGTCTCGTACCCCCATATCGCAATAGGCGTCGAGCCAGTAAATTTGGATGTAATGCCAATCTTTTAGCGTAGTTTTTGGCCTGGAGTTGCATAATGTCTCCAACCTTCGGGACCTCTAAATCTCTTTCAATGTCGCGTGTCCTCATATACCAAGGGGCGTTGCACAATCTCCTCAAGATTTTGCTTTGCGCTACTCCTATTTTTTTGCTGGACGTTGACGTACATTGTATGCACATTCAAGTGGCCCAAGCGATACCAAGCCAATGCTTGTTACGCGCGGATCCCAATAAACCCTCCTCCCGCCCAACCGACCGAGAGGCGCTGTCGCAGGACGAACGACACGATTCGCGTTCGGACAGGATAGATTCGGGCATGCAAAAAAAAACGCGGATAGCATAAAATAGAAATTCAGGATCGGACATAAGAAATAAACGGGTGGAATGAAAATGTTTAATTTATTACTATAAGCTAAATTCGGTCTAATTATTAATTAAATAGGTTAGTAGTAAAGTTTTAAGATTAATAGCAATGTTAGCGCTAGAAAATACATGATAAAATCTATTATAGTTATAACATAAAACTCTAAAAGGGTCATGCAATGCAAAATTAGATCTACATAGGGGGAGAGCAAGCGGGATGTAACTACGGGTTAGTCTAGATGGAACGGAAAAGGTTAGTCGCGATATTAACTCTGAAGAGTCAATATCACCATTAATAAGATTAAAAATAAATAAAATGCCAAGCATTATTCTACGGTTAGCTAAAGAAGGTAGGTTAATTAAAAGAAGTCTACTACTATATGACGGCAATCTCACTTCAGCATTCCAGTTCAAGCCACGCAAAGCAAATAAGAGAAATTGTTTTTGAACAGATTCAATGCGATCTTGGTGCACAGAATACTGTGGAGACCATACGCACGAACCATATTCCAGAATCGGACGAACAAGTGATGTATAAAGGGTCTTAGTAATATAAGGGTCATCAAATTCCTTTGACCACCTCTTAATGAAACCGAGTACAGACATAGCTTTATTGACCGTTCTAGAAATGTGGTCTGAAAATTTAAGTTTATGATCTAAGAGAATACCTAGATCATCAACGGTAGTAATTCTTTTTAGATCGTTACCGTTCAGTAAGTAAGAGGCCAAATGTGGATTAACTCTATAGAAGGACATGACAACACATTTAGAAAAGTTTAAATTTAACAAGTTCACTTTGCACCATGACTGGAAAGAGTCAAGATCTCTCTGCAACTTGATATGGCATGGCCAATCCCTGTACTGCAGGCATATTTTAACATCATCTGCATACATTAGTACGCGAGATTGTGTCAAAACAGTAGGTAGATCATTTATGAACAATGTGAAAAGTAAGGGACCGAGATGGCTACCTTGGGGAACTCCAGAGGTAACTCGGAATGTATTAGAAAGGAAATTATTAAAAGAAACTTTTTGCGTTCTTTGGCAGAGATAGCTTGAAATCCAGCAAATCAAATTATTGGGAAATCCAATTAAGTCAAGCTTATATAACAAAAGAGAATGATTTACTGAGTCAAAGGCTTTACTAAAATCGGTATAGATGACGTCAGTTTGTTCGTTTTTAAGGAAACCCTGGTTAACGAACGAAGAAAGCTCAAGAAGATTAGTAACAGTGGATCTATGTTTCACAAACCCATGCTGGTAGGGGGAAATAATGGAACTACATAAATGTTGTAAATGACTTGTTAACATCTTCTCAAAAACTTTTGGTATAGCAGACAATTTACATATCCCTCTATAGTTTTTGGCGTCAGACTTACTTCCCTTCTTATGGAGAGGAATAATGAAGGACTCCTTCCATAAAGAGGGAAAAGTCGATGACTCAAGTGATAAATCAAATAATTTCAGCAACGGTCTGCATAAAGCCTCGGCTCCGTACCGAAGTACACAGCCAGGAACTCCATCCGGACCGGGCGCAAACACTGGCTTAACCATTTGAAGATATCGAGTCAGAGACTCCTCACTCATTAAGGGACTGAAGATACAATTCGACCGAGACAGATTGTAAGGATAGGGCGCGTTAGAGTAGGAGGAAGAAGAATAAGTAGTTTGAAAAAAAGAAGCAAATAGATCAGCGATCGCCTGACCTGAATTTGCTTTCGAATTTTCGTAAGATAGACAAGGAGGATAAGAGGAAGACTTACGCTTAGTGTTTACAAAATTAAAAAACTTTCTTCCGACAGCGAGCTAAGTAATTTTTATAACACACAGCGTTAAGCTCGATAAAATTAGACCGAGCAATTATATATTGCGAAAAAGTTAAGGTAGAGCCTGAAATTTTAAACTTTTTGTATAGTCTAGACTTCAGGTTCTTAAGGTTAGAAAGTTGCTTACAAAACCAAGGAGGCTTATTAGACCTATGCGGAAAATAAGATGGAATACAGGCATCAAAGCAAAGATTTAATTTATTATAGAATAAGTTGACGGCGGCACTTATGTCAGTGCAGGAATACAAATTAGACCAATCAATTCCATTAAGAAGTTGGATTAATTTGGGAAAGTTTGCCTTTCGAAAGCAACGAACTCGATCGGCAGGTATATCAGAATTAGCGAGTACAGATCTGCTAAGTTCGATCCTTAACTCCAGAGTTGGATGATAAGGGTCTTCAGGAGATGTAAGGGGTTCCGATCTAGATAGAACTACGCTGGTAGGTTCAGAGACAAAGCATAGATCTAATTGCCGGCAAAGAGAATTTCGTATATTGTTAATTTGACCCAAAGATAATTCATGTAAACCATCAATAAAGTCATGTCGGTTCGATGGAATAAGAAAACAGAAGTTATCACAAGGATACCAAGCTGTTCCAGGAAGGTTAAAGTCTCCTTGAACAACAACATGATCTTTGTCGGATAACAAGGCAAAAATAGATTTTATTGCTTCCAGGTGATCCTGGTAAACAGATAAATCGGACGACGGAGGTATATATGAGCAAGTAAGAAATAAACTTACACCATGAAAATTTACTTTTGTTGATAGAAACTATATATTATTAGGATTATTATAATGTAATGGCTCCGATGAGAAGTTGGAGTCTACTGCAAATAGAACACCACCTCCTCTTCGGGAAGAACGATCTTGCCTGTAAATAGTGTACTTTGACGGAAAAAGTTCGGAATCAGAAATATCCGAACTTAACCGGGTTTCCGAAAATGCAACTACATCAGTAGAAAAAGTGAAACTGTCGACGTATAGCTTACTTATTTTACTACGCAAACCACGCACATTTTGATAGGTTATAAGAAATGATGAGATTAGTTTTTTGAAGATGAAGAAGAAGATTGAGATTGAGACTGTACAGGTCCATTTGGTAAGAGCCCAATCGGAGTCCGATTTTTAACTTTGGCTTTGAACTCTTTTACCACCAAATGCTCTGGCCAAAAACTTGGTGAGCATATGGTTTCAAAAAGTGAAGGTGGGACATTAATCTTGAAAGATGCAATTTGTCTATCATAAGAAAATTTAAATTTTTCCACTTTTGGATTGGCATTTTTCATTTTGGCTATAATGAAAGCCTTTACGTCATCTGACGTGAGATCAGGGGCAAGCCTTGAAACAAAAATCTGTTTCATTGGTGGAACCCCCACAAGTGGTTTAGGAGCCAAAGGAGTAATATTTGGTATATTATCTTTGGAACCTAATAAAGTCGGTGATCCGACAGTTGGAGGAGGTGCGGAAGAAATTTTTTTATTAGGATTCGGCTTGCCTCTACTTCTAGTGACAACCTTGGACAATTCAGACACAACTTCAGCGTTAACTAATGTCGGGGGAGGAGGTTCCCTAATGGGAATGCTTTCCGCAGCGGTTGTTGCTACTGGGGTAGCAAACGAAATTAACTGCGGAACCAACGGAGTAGTGGGTGGGTCAGTCGATGGTAGAGGTAAAAATTTGGATAATTGTAAGTCACAAGAAGTTGATTTTTTTCGCTTTGGAGACTCAGCCATAAGTTTCAAACTATTGAACTGAGAATTCAAAGCACTAAACTGATCGTTTAACTTATGAAAGCCACCAATCAAATTAGTAAAACCGACTCTTGTCTGTCTCATAAACATCCGCATTTCGCACTCAACTTCTCGACATGACTCACAACACCAGTTAAGCCCAGTTCTTTTGGCAATGGCATCTGCAACTAGCCCTGAATAACCTACACACTTTACGTGTACTACGTTATCGCAGAGCCAGCAGGCCATACTGGGTTGCGAAGCCGTGATCTGCTTCTGGCAACTCTTCAGACAACACACAATTTTGCCTTCCATTATAAATTAAAAATTAAAATAAAGAAAAGCAAATTCAAAAATTTACAAAATTAAACAAATTTACTTTGAAATAGTAGGAACTATGCCCACTGTACAGATTCAAAACAAAATTATATTAGCAACGACAAAGCAGTAGAGCAAGCAGTGAGAGCAGAGAGCGCCACTAACGGAATACTGTCAACTGAGAGTTGTTGAGAGAGAAACCGTCACACTGCGAGCGGGAAGGAAAGCACAAAGAATAAACACGCAAAATCTAATGCTTACCACAACAACAAACCTTTGAACTCAGTTTATGTAGAAATAAACAGAGCTCAAACTAAGCACAAATAAAATTCACAATTATTTGATAAAACACTAAGAACATGCACTATCACAGGATAGAGACGCGATGTAGCAAACAATTAAAGTAATAACTTTAAAGAAAAAGTATTAAACACCGGTTGTTAGATACAAAAAAGCGGGGCGCACAAAAAAAACACGTCTGTTTGCTACAAAGAGTGACAGATGAATGGTGTGTCTTCGCCGCGACGCCATACACCTGCACTCCGTACTTCCACATCGGGCTTAGGATTGTCTTGTATAACAAAACTTTGTTGTGCAAGGAGAGTTTGTTACGTGGCGACAGTAACCACGACATCTTTGCAGCTTTGGCCATCACAGCTTTTTGAATCATTGTCGTATGTCGACCGAAGTTAAGGCGTCTGTCAAGGATGACGCCCAGATATTTGTAGTGGTTGAGCACCGCACCAAGCATGGTAACACCTGGACATGAACCAACTCTGGTTGCAAAAGTCATGTTTGCACACTTGCTTCTGTTTATGCCAATGTTCCAGTTATTGGCCCATAGTTCGAACCTCCGCACATACTGTTTCAAAGCCTGCGTTGCAATGCCAAGAGATTGGTTTCTGGTGAGGACAGCAGTGTCATCGGCGTATGTAGCAATTAACACGTCATGACAATCGACCGCTTGAACAGCAACTGCCTTTGGCATGTCGCTCGTGAATATGGAGTATAAAGTAGGCCCAAGAACACTACCTTGTGGTACTCCAGCAGCTATCCCTCTTATGGACGACTTATCACCGTCTACTCCAACACAAAAGGATCGGCCTGACAAAAAGCTGTTTACAAGCTGGTATAATTGAGGATTCAACAGCTGATTCAGTTTGCAACAGAGACCTCTGTGCCAAACTCTGTCGAAAGCTTGCTGAATGTCCATGAACACTGCCACAGCATACTGCTTGTGCTCCATAGCTTCCAGTGCGAAGCTGACGACTCTATGCAGTTGTTCTGGGGTGCCGTGACTTTTGCGAAAAACAAACTGCCACTTTGGTATCGCCTGGGCTACGGTCTCCAGATTGAGTACTCTGCTGAGTATCACCCTTTCCATCATTTTGCCTAAAGCTGGAAGAAGGCTAATGGGCCGGTAAGAGTTCACCTCCGTTGGTTGCTTTCCAGGCTTGGCAATCATCGTGATCAATGCAGACTTCCATATCTTCGGGAAGTGTTCCAACCTTAGGACGCTGTTGAAGAGCAGGACTATAAAAAGTACTGCCTTAGGCGGGAGAAGTTTTATAGTCCTGTTGTCAAGGCCATCGTCACCAGGACATTTTTTTGATTTCAATTGCTTTATTAGCAATGATACCTCTTGGAAGGTTACTGGTGCAACCGGCAAAGCCATTTGAAAAGGAGTTGCAAACGATGCTTCTATGTATCATTTCGTATACTCAGGCGACAGATTTAGTGGTTTACATCTATCTTCTAACGAGTCAGCAAAAATGTCTGCCTTCTGTATCCCAGAATAGCACCAACCACCTGAAGGATTTTTTTAATGGAATCTTGGGAGTTACTTGCCTTTTAAACCTCCTTGTGAGCCTCCAAAGAAGATATTTCGATGATGCATCAGGACTCGCATCACGCAGCAACTCGTCCGTTTGTGCTTGCCTCGATTTCCTCAGTACTTTTTGCAATCGATTTCCTATTCTCCTATGGATTGGAGCAAGTCTCTTGTCACCAGTCCTGACATATTCCTTCCGGATTTTTCTTTTAAGGTTCAGTAGTGATGCAGCTTGGGGTGACAGCTCAACCGTGCGCTGATGGCCAACATTTTGTGGAAGTGTGGATGCGGTTATAGCTGCTGTCTTGAGGTGCTTCATGAAAGAACCTACTGCTGTATCAATTTCCTCCGGCTTGTTGATTCTCAAATTTAGGTTAATTCTGCTTTCGAGCTCGGATTTGAACATTCTTACGCAGCATCCGGGAGGAAGTAGCCGTTGCCTGCAAGCCTTCATTTGTGGAAGATGATAAAGTTTTGCAACAATTGGCAGATGATCCGAAGAGAGTTCGTACCGTCTTTCCACAGAATATTTTTTTTTCGCAATCCCATTGTAGATAAAAAAAGTTCAGCGCAGAAGGAGTTAGTTGCGAGTTGTAGGAATAGAATGTAGGAGCTCCAGTCGCGAGTACTTGACATGAGCTATTGCCAATAGCTTCCTGCAGATGTTTGCCTCGAGAGCAAAACCTGATGCTGCCCCACCATTGATGTTTTGCATTAAAGTCTCCTCCTGCAACAAATTTGGCGCCTAGCGATGAAAGCATTTGGTCGTCAATTTAGTCAATTTGGCTACCGACCATGCTTCATATGGAGGGAGATAGATTGAAGCCCCAGTTATGTTTCCAACGTTGGTACGGATGACAACGCCTACCTGTTCGACCTTCCATCGGGTGATTGTTTCATTTTGAAAATGTTTAATATTGTTTTTCACAATGATTGCAGCTCCACCTCTGCAGTTTCCGCTAGGATGATGTGCAAAATAGGTGGAGTATCCTGGAAGGTAAACATTTTGGCCAGAGTAGCAGAGTGTTTCTGTTATTAGGATGATATCAATTTTATTGACGCTAAGGAAAATCTTCAGCTCTTCAGTGTTATTACGCAATTCTCGTGCGTTGCATAATATGATATTGAAGTTTGGGTTATTCATTTTGTCAATAATTTATTTACCAAGTCACGAAATGCATTGTTAGATGCCATCAAATCCTCCATAAATTTAAAAAGCTGGTCCATTCTAGAGTTTATTTCTTGAATTGTTTTTTCCAAACTTTCCAATTTGCCTTCAGGCTCAGTGGCAATATTTCGACGAGGATGGAGACGTTTTGCAACATTTGTATTCGAGTTGAAGTTTATCTTTCGTCTTGTCATATCTGCATAAGCAAAGCCATTCTTGACCACTGAGTCAGGAATGAATTGACTTGGCAATTTGGGCTCTCTACGTTGATCACTTCTTCGTGTTGCAGGCAATCCAAAGACAGGCAGTCTAGTGGGTGGCTTGAGCTTCTTGGCGAGATCAATCCTCACTTTGCAACCTTTGTAACTGGAGGCATGATTATCGCCACAGTTGGCACAAATACTTGTGTCTCCTAAGCGAAGCTCGCAGCACTCAGCCCCAGTAAGGTGATCACCTGAGCATTTGCCACATATCGGATTTTTGAGGCAGTAGTTTCGAGAATGACCAAAGTCTTGGCATCTACGACATTGAACCAGCTCCTTATTAGGCTTGGATTTTAATATGGTCACTTTATGTTTACCAATTTGAGTGATTTTTAATGCTTCCGAAGCATTTGGAGTCTGCTTGATGTTAACAAAAAACATACTTTGCCGAGTTTTAATGTTTATAACTTTCTCATCGTCCTGGTCGCTTATTGGTATGCTTTGCCAATTCGGCTTACGGGGGCAGTATATGTTCATCACTTCGAACCCTTTGTCTGCAAAAGACCGCTCGATTAATTCCTCCGGTACATTTGGATGAATATCTTTTAATACTAATTTGAACGCTTTATCTTGCCGAAGCTGATGGTGCCAGAACTGACACTTGTTAGTTGTCAGAGTCTTGACAATGCATCTGAAGGCATCAGCATTTGCGGCATAAATGCGTGAGATACCAGATCTCGAAGTGCGAATATAAAATTCATCAGTCCTTGCATTAAGAGCAGACTCCAGATTTGCGAGGTTATTGACCATTGGCACGCATATTGCTGGAGGTTTCAGCGGAGATTTTTGCTGTGTGGTGCTGCCGTTAGGCGCAGAGCATATATATTGGGACGAAGTTGAAGCAACTGAAAAAGTAAGCGCGCTACTAACTGCCGTTGTAGTTGTGGTGCAAGTAGGCGTCGCTGCCCAATTACTTGTTGCATCAAATTGCGACGATCTTAATCCAGTTGTAAGAGATGCACGTAGGACTTCGGGTGATTCACCAGCTACTTGTCTCGTCGCCTCGAAATCCAACGACTTGTTCCCAAGCCGGGAGTGAGATGATGCATTATGAGTCATATTAAAGCAAATCAGCAATATTTATTTACTAAAAAATGCATTTGCAAAAGTTTGTCACACAAAAGTTTTTGCAGACAGATTTGTCTGCAGAAGCACAAAATCAAACAACACAGCGCTAATAACGGTCTCCCTATGGGGACCAAGCGCGGTAAAGGGCAAGCGAACGCCGACGAGCTTGGCAAGCGCGGGGCGATCGCGACGTGCGGGTTTGCTTACTTATGCGCTTATCATTGTTTTGATCTCTTGCTAGACGACACCGTCTGGACGGCGCACAGTGGTTCCGCTTGTATGGAAGCGCGGCCAAAAATGCTTTTAATGGCATTAGAGGGCTGAAAGTTTTACCGAGCTTTGTAATTTGTGTTTGTAGTTGAAAAAATCCGCCAACCAATGAACCCCAAACAATAAAATTTAACAAATAATTAAACAATAACAATTTATGAGCCATTTAAGTACTAAACAAAATTTACAATGCATTGTAACTTCAAAATTATACAAAAAATTTAAGATGTATCCTCAAGCAAGATATTAACTGAGGGAAATAATTTTAAATTGTCCTTTTTTTCAATATTTCGCTGCCCAGTAATATATGGGTCGGACCGTAAAAGCAAATAATTCATTATGTCGGTATTTGTAATTATTCGTGACATTTTGCGGGTATGATTCAGTCTGCATTTCTTTATTTCTTTGTTGTTCGCCTCTGCAGCTTCCTCCGAGAGCTCTCCAATTGAAACAATTGCGTGCTCTATAATAGCAGATCCGTGAATAAGCACCTTGTGAACCGTCGCAGGCAAATAGTACCAGGGATACTCCTTGATTAACCCTTTGGCAGTATCGAGGGCATATTCATTAAATTTGTGTACGTTGATTTTGTGTCCCGATGCCAAAGCTTGCAGTAAGGTGGAACAACGATGAATCAAATTTTCATTAAGGCCTGTAATTTCTGCAGACAACCGAGGATTCGAAAAAAATTTTCTCGCTACATTGCCATCGTTGAATGTTCCTTTGCCACCATCTCTAGGCTGGTCCACTATTAAGCCCATTTTATCTCGAAAATCCCGTTGAACTTCTCTCTTTCTTTCTAAAACTTTTTGTTTTTGTTGGGCCCTCTGGCCTGCCACATTTTTATGACTGACTTATAAGAAAGGTGAAGAAAGTATTCAAAGAATCTTATTTTTGCATGCAGTGGAGATAAGCCAAACTCGAAATATTTTGTTGATACCTTTTTGTCCAAACATTCATTCAAATTGTTCATCTCCGTTGGGTTTGCTTCGCAAATATAACATTTAGTGGAGTGCGATTCACTTAACGCGTTACAAACTTTTCCATCTACCATAGTTAATTGTAAGCTATGCTCAACCAATATTTTTCTTTTTTGGACAAATAGTTCTGTAGGTATTAGAAAATTTATTTTCTCCTTAAAGTATTTCTCCTCTGATTTTGATACTTCGGTCGTCTCTTTTTTAAACTGGAATCGAATTGGTCTGCAATAACGAGTTGACGAAGGCTGAGGGTTTTTCCAAATTACTTTTTGATCAGTTTTTGAAATAAGTTGAATAGGCACGTAAGATGTAACGAATAAACTTTTGTCGTCTACATTATTATTGGAAAACGTTTTCGTGTACTCGCTATGGCCCGTACTTCGATCAAACACCCATTTTGCAATTAATAACAGATGAGCAACAGAATCTGCAATTGTTTCAATAACATTAGATTGAAGCTCAACTATGCTCGAGGCTGTGTTATTTAACAAGCTTTGAAGTTCGACTTCTGCGTAGGATTCCTCTACAGATATTTTGTCAGGATATCTATCTTTTTTAGAGCTTAAAATGCATTGATAGCTAGGAAAAAAATTTAATAATATCTTGCTGTTTACAAAATTCCGAATCAACATATATTGGTGTTTGGTCATTCCGGTCTCCATTAAAAGAGAAATGACTTCTGTGGGATCCGCTGGCAATACATTTTGGGTTTGGTTTTCGTTGCGTAATGCAGGGACAGCGGTCTCATCAATTTCGAAAAGCTGAGCTATACGCCGACGCTTAGTCCTCGTTGAAGATTCCATAAAATTTAGTTTTTTACGGCCGCGCGGAGCATTTTCTTGGGGTACATTTTTTGTATTTGTCAATAAAATTGACTCCGTTATGGCCAGCCAATCAGACTTATATTGTAAAATAGAAGATTTCTTACGTTTATAACGAATCCAAAAATCAAAAATTTTTTTAAAAATGTACTCCATTGGTTGAATACACGCATTCAGTTCATCTCTAAAGCTGTTGTTTATCAAATTTTGTTGGACATCAGCAATTACTTGTCGTAATTTTCCAACGTGTGTGCCTTTTTTGAAGCACCATATATTAAAAACATGTAGGCGTGTGAACACACACTGACTTTTGTTGCCTATGAAATTAAAAGTTAAAAACAATAATTTTTAATTATTACGAAGTTTTTAAACACAATGTAAACCACAAGTAAAGACGCAGACAAACACACAAAACAATTAGAGATTGCCGTCATATAGTAGTAGACTTCTTTTAATTAACCTACCTTCTTTAGCTAACCGTAGAATAATGCTTGGCATTTTATTTATTTTCAATCTTATTAATGGTGATATTGACTCTTCAGAGTTAATATCGCGACTAACCTTTTCCGTTCCATCTAGACTAACCCGTAGTTACATCCCGCTTGCTCTCCCCCTATGTAGATCTAATTTTGCATTGCATGACCCTTTTAGAGTTTTATGTTATAACTATAATAGATTTTATCATGTATTTTCTAGCGCTAACACTGCTATTAATCTTAAAACTTTACTACTAACCTATTTAATTAATAATTAGACCGAATTTAGCTTATAGTAATAAATTAAACATTTTCATTCCACCCGTTTATTTCTTATGTCCGATCCTGAATTTCTATTTTATGCTATCCGCGTTTTTTTTTTGCATGCCCGAATCTATCCTGTCCGAACGCGAATCGTGTCGTTCGTCCTGCGACAGCGCCTCTCGGTCGGTTGGGCGGGAGGAGGGTTTATTGGGATCCGCGCGTAACAAGCATTGGCTTGGTATCGCTTGGGCCACTTGAATGTGCATACAATGTACGTCAACGTCCAGCAAACACAAGGGCTCTGCTGGACCAGCTAGACCTTGAAGAAATAAAAAGATGGCTTAGATTATTGATTGGGTCACACTTATCTGCAAGTTTCTGCAGCTGACTTCAATTGTGCTAACCACCTCGTGCAAAGCCGTCTTTACTGATGTACCTTTGAGGTAGGCGTGTTGGGACTTGCTAAAAGCGTGAGGTGTTAGCTTACTTCTGAGATGAAGGTCCAGAAGTCTCTCTAGTGTTTTTAATAAAAACGATGAGAGACTTATGGGCCTATAGTCTTTTGCTGAGCAGTGGTTTATCTTTTCTGCTTTGGGAATGAATGCCACCCTCACTTCTCTCCAGGTTTTTGGAATGTATTCCGTAAGGAGACATCCCCTGAAGATTTCTAATAGCCATTGCGACAGATGTACGCATACCATCTGTAACATGACCGGTCTAATGTCATCCGGTCCTGCTGATTTGTAGGGGTGGAATGACTTGATAGCCCAGATTATCTTCTCAGTGTTGACAATTTCGTCGATTAGGACTTGACTCTCATGAACCGCGTTTCCCTCCGGTTCGCCGCTGATGTGAGAGGTGGGGATCCCATTCTCGTCTTCAGCTTGTGTGCAGCCTGGAAAGTGTGCGTTCATGAGGAGTTGCAGAGACTCATGACTGTTTTTAGAAAATGTGCCATCCAGGTTGCAAAGCAGCCCCGGTGTGGCTGGATCTTTCGCCAACAGCCTTCGAAGTCTGGACGCTTCAGTGGTGTTGGTTAGTTCCTCGCAAAATTTAGACCATGAGTCTCTTTTTGCCCTTCTGATTTCCTTCTTGAAGGTCTTGAAACTGTGATGGTAGGCATTCCAGTCTACCTGGCAGTTTCCGTCTTTTGCTCTATTGTAAAGCTTTCTCGTTTCCTTCCGTATCTGGCCGAGTTCGGGAGTCCACCACTTTTTGCGGTTTGACTTCGGTGGACGGCTGATTGGACAGGATTTGATGAAGGCCTTACATAGAGTACCTGTGACATTCTGGGTCGTTTCCTCCAACTTGTCTGGGTTGTCTAGCCTTCCCACTGGGTGGTTGGGAATAGATTCCATAACAAGCTTTGAGTATTTGACCCAGTTTGCCTTTCGTGGGTTCGTGAAGGGCGCCTTTGCCTCTCTGGACCATCCAACTTCGAACACTATCCTGTAATGATCCGAAAAGGAGCATTCCGTGGATACGTGCCAGTCTTCTACGGAGAGGGAGTCGCTGTTGGTCGCTAGAGTTAAATCTATAACCTCAGCTCGGTTCTTATTGTGGAAGGTGGGGTGGCTACCCCGATTACACACATTAAGATTAGTGAGCATCGCGAATTCAAGCACCGACTCCCCTCTCTCGTTGGTGTCTTTGCTCCCCCAAAAGGTATTGTGGGCATTAGCATCACACCCAAGGATTAGATCTGTGCCCTCTTTCTGCGCATGCTGAATGAGGGCTCGGATACTTTCCGACGGTGGATCCTTTTCTTCGTACGGGAGATATGCTGAGGCTAGGTAAAGATTGGGTCCGTTCCTACGCTCGCATAGCGCTACCGTCAAGTCCCTGTTGCTGTAACTGGAAGAGAAGAGCACATTAAGTCCGGTTCTTACCACGATACAGGTTCTGGACTTACCCACAGTTTTCGGGACAAGGAGATGGTATCCGCGGGCTCCCAAACCACAAACCCTTTCACCTACGATCCAGGGTTCTTGGATGAGAGCCACATCCACCCTCTCCTTGTCCATCCACCGTAGTAGGTCTGTGGAAGGAACCCTCGAGTGGTGCAGATTAATCTGCACTACCCGAATTCTTTCCGGTCGACCTAACATCTCCGCGCCCAGCGCCTCCAGGAACGATTGCCCGAACGCAACCCATTTCCATCTTCAGCCGGCCTTGCTTACTAAGGAGTTGTCTCTTGGACTCTGGACCAATGCTGATCCAGAGATCCTTGCCGTTTCCTTTATCTCGGGCGAGACCTCTATTGATCGTCCAGTCCGCTGTGTGACAGTCCGCATTCTGGCTTTTGATCAATATAAGGGTGGTTCGATCCTCCCTGATGGGAGGTGGGATCCAGACCTTAATGATCCCCTGGTCAATTAACCCTTCCAGGATGAGCCAGTTATCAATAGAAAGCTTCCGGGTTGCTTCTGTCGATTATAGCTACCTGTAGCTCCGGCTTCGTGCTTAAGCTGGCCAGGATGCCCCCTGGACACACCCGCTTGCTCTCTGAAGCCTTCGCCGAGTCATCCGACCTCTGCCTCTTGCTGAAAGGTGGGTTGGCCTTTTTCGGTAGCTTGCTCACCGTTCTCTCCTTTCCAGGAGGTGTGGCTGTTGCAAGCTTACCTGGTGCACTCTTTTTTCCTTCTAAAGGTGACTTGGGTTTCTTTAGTTCCACCAACTTCGACGTGGAAGGTTTGACTTCCTCCGTCGTGTTGTCTACGGCTACTGCCTGAAATCCCTTGTCACCCTGGCACCGTGCACTTATACTCGGCTTAGCGGACTGAGTGTTGCCGGACACGCCAGCGAGCCTCAAGTACCGCCGCACGTTGTATTCGTGTTTCTTGCGCAATTTCCTCTCACGCTCTTTCAACGACTCTGGGTTGCGGCCTTCCAGTCCCTTAAGGAACTTGGGAGAGCTCTTATACCCTGAGCGTTGTTTGCGCTTGAGGTTAGCGCCTTCCTTGTTGGATGGTCCCTGGACTACGGTCACTTCGTCTTCATCAGTGCTCCGTGACTCATCCAACTGCATCCTCGCTAGCGCAAGCGCTAGCTCGGACTCCGTCATCGATGAGCCTGTAAGCAAAGACTCCGACTCCGTGGCAGTTGTTTCCAGGTCCACACCCTCCTGTCGATGGGGTTTGTCCACTCCACCGTCGTGACCACTGGCGACATGCAGAGAGGATTTCTCCTCCCCGTGCCCGCCGGTAGTAGCAGTCACACTTCCCACCGACGTTTGGGCTGACATCCTAGCCCGAGTTGACGCCTCTATAACATCCTCCATGATGAATCCAAGGATTCATGGTGCATTTTATACTTACTGCCAAGTACCTCTGACCATGGTCCCGGACCTCAGCTTTCCAGAATAAATCTAAAAAGCTTGGTCCCAGTCCCTTAGCTAGAAACTGCAAGGTCTCATGAGCGAGCAAGTGATGCTGACATCTCTCGGTTGGCCGAGACGATGCAATATCCATTGCCCAGCCGGCACCCTCGTGGAGGGTTCAGTCAGAAGATTTTTATTTTTTTTATTTAATCGCGTATAACTTAAAAAGTTCTCTTTATAATGATGTGAAATTTGATAAGCCTTCTATGCTTAATACTCTTAATATACCCTGTAACTTTGGAGAAAATCGGATAAGTAGATAAGTTATTTGTTATGGTCAATGCATATAGACGTTTTAAGTGTGTGAATGACCTAGAGATATCAAATTTGGTGACAGTATTCGTGTAGGTTTTACACAGATCAAGTTTGTTTTAGATTTTTTGCCACGCCTCTTTCCGCCCCCCAAAAACTGGAAAAGCCGTAATAATAGATTTAGAGCACCTAGGCCTAGAGAATTTTGGTGTGCATAATAATAATTATATTCTCAATGGTTCCTGTGAATTTGGTTGAGATCGAATGAAAAACAAGGAAGTTATTAAAGAATAAATTTTATATGCAAATTTCATTTGCAGCTGCATTGTTTGTTTAGTTGACAGTGTGACCAGTTTGACAGTGTGTATATAATTTTTTCAATTATATAAAAAAAAAAACAAATTTCAGTATATTCTTTGGTATATTTTTTGTTAAAATATCATTCAAGTTTTTTGTTTTCTCTCGAAATGGGTTGCGGGTATCATACGGTCGAGCATTCTCGACTGTAGCTTTCTTACTTCTCAAGAATATTATTTATTGGGTCGGAGATGGCTTCTTCTACCTGTTATATACATTTTCTGTTGGCACTAAGTTATAATACCCTTTGGGTAGCGGGTATAAAAAAATGTCAAAAATTTCACACGCGCGATTCGAACTCAGGCACCGACGCACACTACGCCACGCAGCATTGTTGTGTCTTCTAAGTGCAGTTGTGTTTTTAAGTGGCTCCCAATGTAATTCCTGGAATCGCGTTTTCTTGTCCTAGAAAAAAGAAGGAGCTTGCCGTAAAACGCTTATTAACGTATCAGTATGAACAGTGTGTGGTGTCATATCCCATATACGTCTGGCTGACCTGCCAAGTGCAGTGCTTGAGGTGCTTCCCGCGGGGGAGGTGTGTCGAATTTACACTTTTTTTTGGCGCCTTTCACCTTTCTCTGTGTGGGTGTCGCCAATTTGAAGAAATCAAACACACATTATCAAAGCACTGACCTAGTTTGACTATTTCACTCTGACTGATCAGCTGGTCGCTCGCCCAGAGTTGCTCCGAACACGGAGTTGCCAGATCCCGGCCGATCCGCGGAGCGTAGCCAGATCGTCCAATTCGAGTGAAGTTGGGCGCCAACGGTCAAATTTGAAATAAAACCGCTCAACGGCACCAAAACTGTGTTCTGATCCACTCTACTAGCGAAATAAAGTGCAAAGTCAAGGATCCGACGAGCCAACCAACGCCGCAAAGCGGTGTACAAAGAGTGGCTCTGGCGACCGAGACGGGCGGTATAACTCCCAACGGTCAAACGCCAGCGGGAAACCGTTGACCGACGCGGTACCGCTAGTAGACGGAGTTATAGAATAGATCAAGATGAGGATGGATGAGGAAGACAGTTTGGCATTCATGAGGAGACCAAAAATACAAAGGTCACCTCAGCAATGGCAGACCCCGAAAGGCGTTTGGCCAGCACAGAAAGATGCTGCGGAAAAGGAGACTTCCTCTTCTGAAATTTATGGCGTCACCGGCAGAAACCTGATGACATCAGGTGGAAACACGCAGGTAACAGAGCCTGCCTCAGCTCCGGCTATAATCTCAGCTAATCCTTTTAACTATGAAGTAGACATGGCCAGTAAGAACGAGGATTAAGAATCTGTGCTGAGAACAGCAATAGACGAGACTACAGTGTTGTCAAAATCTATTAGAGATGCCAGATATCTAAACAATGATATGAAGGACTACAAAAGTCGGCTCTTCATATCTTAAATTGTAATAAGCGGAAGAGCGACAACTCAGCGCAGCACACAGTTGCAACTCAATGCGGATAAGCGGGTAAAGCATGCAGCAGCTCAGTGAAGACATAAGCACTATCCTGGAAGAAAAAGTGGAGGCGCGAACGCTATTGCAGCACACTCGAGATGAAATACTCGACCTGGACGAAATGGTCACAAAAAAGGATTTCGTGAAAGCGTTTAAGGAACAAATGGAGGTTGAACTCGCAGCAACCGTCATAAAAAGCCTACGTGCAGCATTTGGATGCACACAGAGGGCCATAATCAGCCTTCCTGTGAAGACAGCAACAAGAGTCGTCAATGCTGCTAAAATACGCATTGCCTGGTCCATTTCTTGCATCCGGAAAGGAATCTGCCAGCACGCTGCTACAAGTGCATAGAGTTCAGGCAGATCTCAGCGCATTGTAAAAGCACGGTGGACAGGAGTAGCTGGTGCCTTCGCTGTGGAGCCGAATGGCACAAAAGAAACGTGTGCAACAACGAGGCAAAATGCTTCCTATGCGATTACAACAAGCTACGCAACCACATAGCTGGAAGCCACAGATGCTCGATGGCGCTGGCACGCTTAAATAAAAAATCGACCAAGAATGTTTAGATTTTATCAAATAAATCTAAACCACTGTGAGGCTGCTAACGACCGGCTCACACAAACAGTACGGGAACTGAGCATACTATACTGTTCCGCCGAAGACGGCTGCTGGATCAATTGCACCACCACCAAAGCGGCAATATGGTCCTGCAGAATGTCAACGCTAAGACCAAATCTATGCGCTGCCATTCGACATTTACCTTCAACCGAGGAAGCGCAGGCTCAATTGCCGATCTGACGTTTGTAACGACGTTTGTAACACCGACACCGGCAACGAGGACAACAACAACAAGTACATCGACACCGGCAACAAGGACAACACCAACAACAAGTGCACCGACACCAGCAGCGAGGGCATCAACAGCACAGCCACGCCAGTGCAACAGTAGCGCCGCGCCAGTGCCGCCGCAACAACAGCGCAGCCGCGCCAATGCCGCCGCAACAATAACGCCAGTGCCACAGCAACAGCGCATCCGTGACAAGAGTGCCGTCACAGCAAACAGCGCAGGGCGAGAGCAGCAGCGCCACAGCAGTGCCGCCAGAACACTGCCGCAGCACTAACCTCTATCTAATCGTCATGTGTTGCCGTTTCGCGGAGCATTTTCGGCACGCGCAAATAAATAAAATGTACTAGAAATATGTCTTTATTGTTGGTCGGTTAAGGGGCAAACGGGCAGGGCTAGCGGAGTGAGGTTAAGGTCGGCTTGGCGCGGGTTCAGAGTATCACGACGAGGTGTCAGCGGGACTTACCCCTCCACCTCTGACGATTTTTCTGAACCCGGACGCCAAGAAGGAGCTATCAACTTCGGTCATCATGGGATGATATTCCACAAGTGCTGACGAGTTTCACTCTCTCACTTGTGAGTCTGTCGCCCAGTATAACCGAAGTCGAGCCGATCGAGCCACCACCCCTCGGCTTCGATGGCCTCCAAAGCAAGTTCTGCATCCCAGAAGAAAGTCATCGCTACCGAGTACGTGGTAGCCACTCTTCGAAACTAGTGTTCCAAGGAGTGGACAGCGGGAGTACATCGGGCTTAGAAAACTGTCTCTCTCCATTCCTTGTGGTCACTCTAGCCTGCACGAGTTTTGTAGCATTTTTATTGCCGAACTTTTGCTATGGCTTAGCTCATCGACCAGTAATGTTTCCAGAAATAAATAAATATTTCTGTAACTGGTCCTGGTAGACTGAGACGCCTACCCCGGCTGGAAAAACGTCGTTACAATATGTCTGATAGACACGATGGGCAAGGCCCTAGAGCAGATCATATGCACAAGGCTACAACTTTCTATATGCGAAGCGGGTGGATTGTCATTTAAACAATACGGCTTCCGTAAAGGCAACTCAACTATTGACGCCATTGGCAGAGTCGTCCAGATCGGCTCAAATGCGGCAAGAAGAAATATTGCCTGATTGTCACCCTTGACATAAAACACTGTAATTCAACTCTGTAAGGTGGGACTGCATCATCAACTCAATGAGCCGATGGAGATTCCCCCAGTACCTGCAGACAAAAGTCAGAAGTTAGCTACATGGAAGAATGTTGAGATATGATACGGAGACCGGACTACATTTCCATCGCATCACGGCAGTCGCCCCTCAAGGATCTGTGATGGGCCCATTATTATGGAACATTGTATATGATGTAGTCCTCCGACCGACGTTACCACAAGGTTGCGAGCTAACGTGCTATGCAGACGATGTGGCACTCTCTGTCGTCGGCAAGCACCTAAGAGAAGTAGAATCGTCGTGCAATGTAGCAATCGAATGCATCTCGGAGTGGCTTTTCTCAGTAGGACTCGAACTAGCTGCACACAAAACGGAGACTGCACATATCCGCGTCGGCAGTGAGAACATCATATCAAAACGTGCTATCCGGTACCTCGGAGTGATGATAGACACCAGGCTCTCTTTCTGGGAGCACCTCTCATATGTCGAGGAGAAAGCTGCAAACACGAGCAGAGCCCTGTTCAGAATGCTTATGAACACTCGTGGCCCAAAACAGGAACGCCGAATCCTGCTAACTAGCGTGGTCCGCTCGGCAATAATATATGGTGCTGCCATCTGGGCGCATGCCATCAATGTGAGCAGTTATGCCAGGGGCATAAATATCTGCTGCGGCTTCCGAACCATTTCTGATGATTCTGCGTTGGTCATAGCAGGAGTCATCCCCATTGATCTCCTAGTGATCGAGGAAAAGGCAGTGGTAGAGGCAATCCGTCTGGGCATGGTTGTTTCAGCCTCTACCTACATCAATTTGGACATAAACACTCACCACTCTGTAGATGGTGTGGCGCTTCTCGGGAAGACGCAGAGCACATAATATCGCTTCAATAGACAGCGGAACCAGTTATGGCAAACTGCTGGTCGTTAACTGACTCCTTGTACTCTAGTCGAGGCAATGATGACTAATTGTGAGACGTGGGCTGCGTTCGACAACTTCGCAGCCTCCACTATGGCAGAACGAGCGAGAGAGACGGGCGTCGACATAGAAGGAGCCACAGTCCATGTGAAGTATTGCTTTACGGCCGTACCACATGGCCTCGGCTCCTCATATGTATCTTTGGATCCCGCAATTAACCTTAAGCATAGTAAAACATAACAGTATAAAATAAAGAATATAAAAAAAACACTACTCCACGCACAAATGCGCTCTAACCTCTGCGTTACCAAACGACTTTGTGTGATGCGTTCTAATAAGAATAAAGTACTCATTGCTTATGGTAGCGGTTTTTCTTTTGCAATTGCAAGAATTGCAGCATATACTTTGGAAGAATTTTATTTTTTAAATTTTTTATTTATTACTAGGAAATTTAGAAAAGTGTTTCCAACTATTATATCCATTATAAATATCATACACAATTTAAAAAAGTAAAAAAGAAATTTCCTGGAGCGAGACTCGAACTCCTGTTATCTGCTTAGCTGCAAATGTTTTCATACATTTAGGCGTTAAAAGGTTAATAATATCTTAAAATTACATATTTTAAGAATATTTTTTTTTTGGCTTATATTAACATAACACATATATATTTTAATGATATCATCTTAGCAACATTTGTGCATTACATTTCATTCTGCAACGTACTTAAATTGACATATCTTTTTAAAATCTAAATATGCGGCAGAATGGAGTGGCCTAGCTTTTACCGTTTAGGCTGTGCGCTGATAGTACTACCTCCTGCACAAAATTATAAGACACCTGTTAATTTTATGTTTCAGCCGTCGTAGGAGAATAGAAACACACAGAAAAACAAAACAAAGTATGACGAAGAGTAATGCACAAAATGCGCTATTCTTGTCTTTGTTTGGATCTCTCGTTTTCAAGTAACGGTAAAAAAAAGCACACTAGCTTTGATTTTGGCTACGCTGCAAGTGTATCAATATTATACGACACATTTCAATTTTTGCGGCTGTAGAGAAAGGTTTAGTGCTGATTACTTTTTGTTTATAATTTTCCTAAATATTGCATACATTTTCAATAAAATGCCAGGTGGTAAATCATTAACCGAAGACGAAAAAGGAAGGATAAAGGCGTATAATGATGCTGGCTTTAATGTTAGCCAAATTTCGAGGAAGGTGGGTCGATCACGCTGTGTGATCACAAATTTGTTGGCCAATGTGGATGGGTACTGTGTTAAACACAGCCCTGGAAGTAAGCCGAAGCTATCTGATCGCGAAAAACGTCTAGTCCAGAAAAATGCAAGCTATTTTTTTTGCTTCGTGTGCCTCACTTGCTGCGTGTTGCAGTCATCCTGTGTCCCGGATAACTATTTGGAGAACATGGCAAAGCTCGGAAAATATTGTAAGAGGAGTTTTGAAAAAAGCTCCGTTCTAAAAACCGCATCATAAAAGATCACGTCTTCAGTTTGCGGAAAATAATTTGGAAACAAAATGGGCCTCGGTATGGAATTTAAAATTAATTTTGGCTATAAAGGTTTTATCAATATTTCGCATTTCGATTAAATCATGATGGCCCAGATGGGATTCGTCACTATTGGCGCGATTTGCGTAAGGACCCCCTTATGTTTTCAAGACGCAATTTTGGAGGCGGATCGGCTGTTCTTTACAAGCTCAAAAATGAAAAGCGCAGACTACAAAAATATATTGCAAGATCACCTTCCGTCATTTTTGGATACAAATAAGGAGACAAATTATATTTTTATGCAGGACAATGCGTCTATACATAAAAGTAAAGAAACGCAACGGTTCCTCGAGGACCATAATTTATAGTTTTGGATTGGCCGGCTTGTTCTTCTGACCTCAACCCAATAGAAAACATCTAGGGTATCTTAGCCAGGCGAGTTTATGCCAACAACAATAAATTTGAGATTGAAAGTCTCAAAAATGAAATTTTAAGGCAATGGACCAAAATATTCTACAAAATTTAATAAATTCAATACTCAAACGAATTTTTGAAGTAGGAAAGGCACAAAGTGCTGTTTTTAACTATTAATAATAAAATAAATAAAATATTGACTAAAAAGAAAAATATGGAAATGTGTCGTATAATATTGATACACTTGCAGCGTAGCCAAAATCAAAGCTAGTGTGCTTTCTTTCCCCTTACCTGAAAACGAGAGATCCAAACAAAGATAAGAATAGCTCATTTTGTGCATTACTCTCTGTGCTATTATTCGTCATACTTTGTTTTGATTTTCTGTGTGCTTCCATTCTCCTACGACGGCTGAAACATAAAATTAACAGGTGTCGTTTAATTTTGTGCAGGAGTGCAGTATAGCTGGTTGTTGAATGTGCCCGTTCTGTTAAGTCAAAAAGAACATTCTACAACACTGAATTATGTATGCTGTGGTGTAGTGTTGCGTCGAAAAGAATAAATGAGTGGTCAATGGTAGTTGAAACTTGTAAAATTGAGCAACATTCTGAAACTCATTTGAACTTTGTTTGAAGTGTGTGTGTGTGTGTGAACCGTTCGTACCGCTGTGTGAAATACAATGGAAAAGGCTGACCGAAATATAAAGCAGTATGATGGCGAGAAGTATTCAATTTGGAAATTTCGAATTAGAGCCCCTTTTTCAGAAATTAATGTTTTAAAAGTTATTGATGAGAAGGTTCCGGAGACAATTGACGATGCTTGAAAAAGTGCAGAGCGAAGCGAAAGGAATAGCGCTTATAGAATATTTGAGACTCCTCGGCGCGACAAATTCTCACGAATTTGGACGCCATTTATGAACGCAAAAGTTTAGCGTCGCAGTTAATGGTACGAAAAGCCTTATCTCACTTAAACTCAGTGTTTAAAAAACTGCAGTCGAAGTAGCAGAAGTTGCAATATTTTTGCTTTTCACTGCTTCGACTGCGAGCGACTTCTTAAAATGAACAGTTGCTTCTACTTCTGTTTCTGAAAAAAAAACAGAAGTCCCAGTCGAAGCAAAAGCAGAAAACGATTACCGAGAAAATGCGAATCAGCAGCAGCAGTCGCCGTTTGAAAATTTTTGATTTTGCCTTGCTGCTGCTTTCGGTAAGCAATGCAATTCTGCAAGTCGCCGTCGGGACTGCTGTCGAGATTGACTTTGCTGCTTATGCTGTTTTTCGCTTTTTGCTGCCAATGCTGTTTGCTGCACCCCTTGTATTTTAATAAATTAAACAGTACGGAAATTAAAATAGAAAATATAAGAATCAAATAATATTATTCAAAATAGACTTTTTTTCCAATTGTTTTTTTTTTTTAATTTTTTGGAGGCATTTGACGACGAGGTTTCAAACTGTTCGACACTTACGGCATTTAAAATTATTTTGTGTAAATTAAGTAAATGAGTTTTTAAATTTGAAATTCTATTATTGTTTAGCTTATTTTTACATGTTTTACATACATTGCTATGCCAACATGATAACTATGCCTTCATCAACATTATTTTAAAAATACATCCAAATGTCACTTTGCACCATAGTTAAAGCAGCAGCAAAGCAAAATCAAAAATTTTCAAACGGCGGCTACTTCGTATTTTGTCGGTGATCGTTTTATGCTTTTGCTTCGACTGCGACTTCTGTTTTTTTAGAAGCAGACGCAGAAGCGAAATCAAATGAAATGAAACTTGCTGCAGTTTTTTAAACACTGGGCACCACCATGTTCGCACCGAGTTGCATTACTATATTCCAATTCGACCGGTGGATGGACAGGTGAAGCAAATTATTGATGGATACAAGGGGCGTATCCTTCAATATATGTTTATTAATGAGGGAGCTGCTGTAAGGATTCCGGATGAATTCCTTAATGAAGCTGGAGTAGCACTGATTCCTCATTTAGAAAGGGTAATGAGCTCACATACAACATCAAAAGTTAATTTCGAGTTGTTTGCTGAGTACATGCTGCTGAAAGAGCATCATTCTCAAATAGAGGTGAAATCGTTACAGAGTAAAATGTCACTGGTTTCGATGTATTCCAATTTCATGGAACTCTATGAAATGCACGCAGATGCAATGAAAACTAAGATGAGTGAGTTCGAGGATAAGGATAGTGGATGGGCAATGACTCGTCTCATAAGAGTAGAACTAAACATGCTTCAATGTGATCCCATTAGAAAATCACAACATTTTAAAATTCCGTTGAAGCTTTAACACAAAAAAGCTCTCATCAACGTACAGAACAATGATGTGTTCTGCTTCAAGTGGGCAATAATATCAGTATAAATGTGTTTGGTTATGATGAGGAAACAAACAAAGTGTTTGGACCACTTTATTGTGCTGGATTCCGAGGGGAATCACATATCAACCTATTGCTATTGGATGGACCAAATGCAAATGTATATGGACACTATATGTGGATCAAAAATATGTCCGCGTAAGTAAAAGTTATAAAAAAAAAAAATTATATTTAAATAACATAGATCGAATTCCAATTAATCTCAGTCTGCTCTCATCACAATTTGGTAGGGAGTATCCAATGCTTACGGTATTCGACGAGTGAAGAGAGGGCCAGTCGACATGCAGAAATATGCAGTCGAACTGTCACGGAGCCACCTAAGCCCCACCAGACAGAGGTGTTCTCCAAAAATCACCACCGGCAGCTGAAGATTCCATTCACCGTGTATGCAGATTTTAAATGTATACTGGATCCCTCTAGGATAGATGTAAGTGATAGTTCGCAAATTATTAATAAGCACGTGACTGTAGCATTTGCATACTATAAAAAGTGTGCATTTGATACAGCACTAGATAAGTTTGTTTTAAGAACGGGCGGGGATGTAAGCCGCACTTACATTGAAAGTCTAACATCCGATTTGTCCGAATTATATCAGAGCCACATGAAGAATGTGGTACCCATCCAAATGAGTACACAGGATTGCTACAATTTCGATGAGGCCATTAATTGCCATATTTGCAAGGGTAGTTTGGGTAATGACAGAGTGAGAGATCACTGTCATTTTACTGGCACATACCGAGGTGCAGCACATAATTCGTGCAACCTCAACCATACAAAGGGAAATTTTATCCCCGTGTTCTTTCACAATTTGTCTTTGGCTGGCGAAAATCCTCTGACTGAACCCTCCACGAGGGTGCCGGCTGGGCAATGGATGCTGCATCGTCTCGGGCGACCGAGAGGTGTCAGCATCACCTGCTCGCTCATGAGACCTTGCAGTTTCTAGCTAAGGGACTGGGCCCAAGCTTTTTAGATTTACTCTGGAAAGCTGAGGTCCAGGACCATGGTCAGAGGTACTTGGCAGCAAGTATAAAATGCATGAATCCTTGGATTCAACAATGGAGGATGACATAGAGGCGTCAACTCGGGCTGGGATGTCAGCCCAAACGTCGGTGGGAAGTGTGACCGCTACCACCGGCGGGCACGGGGAGGAGAAATCCTCTCTGCGTGTCGCCAGTGGTCACGATGGTGGAGTGGACAAACTCCATCGACAGGAGGGTGTGGACCTGGAAACGGCTGCCACGGAGTCGGAGTCTTTGCTCACAGGCTCATCGATAACGGAGTCCGAGCTAGCGCTTGCGCTAGCGAGGATGCCGTTGGATGAGTCATCGAGCACTGATGAAGACGAAGTGACAGTAGTCCAGGGACCATCCAACAAGAAAGGCGCAAACCTCAAGCGCAAACAACGCTCAGGGTATAAGAGCTCTCTCAAGTTCCTTAAGGGACTGGAAGGCCGCAACCCAGAGTCGTTGAACGAGAGGAAATTGCGCAAGAAACACGAATACAACGTGCGGCGGTACTTGAGGCTCGCTGGCGTGTCCGGCAACACTCAGTCCGCTAAGCCGAGTATAAGTGCACGGTGCCAGGGTGACAAGGGGTTTCAGGCAGTAGCCGTAGACAACCCAACGGAGGAAGTCAAACCTTCCACGTCGAAGTTGGTGGAACTAAAGAAACCCAAGTCACCCTTAGAAGGAAAAAAGCGTGCACCAGGTATGCTTGCAACAACCACACCTCCTGGAAAGGAGAGAACGGTGAGCAAGCTACCGAAAAAGGCCAACCCACCTGTCAGCAAGAGGCAGAGGTCAGACGACTCGGCGAAGGATTCGGAGAGCAAGAGGGTGTGTCCAGGGGGCATCCTGGCCAGCTTAAGTACGAAGCCGGAGCTACAGGTAGCCATAATCGACAGAAGCAACCCGGAAGGGAAGCTCTTTATCGACAACTGACTTATCCTGGAAGGGTTAATTGACCAGGGGATTGCTGATGCTATCACTCGACCGCTGAATCCGTTCGTGGCAGAGTTTGATGGCATCAACTGGTATAAAGGTGTTAAAGTGGTGGCATGTGCCAACGAGGAATCCCTGCGATTCCTCAAAGACACACTGCTGAAACTGGAAGCGCCGTGGCCAGGAGCAAGAATTGACGTCGTCCCTGTAGACCAAATTCCTGAGCGGACGATCATTAAGGTCTGGATCCCACCTCCCATCAGGGAGGATCGAACCACCCTTATATTGATCAAAAGCCAGAATGCGGACTGTCACACAGCGGACTGGACGATCAATAGAGGTCTCGCCCGAGACAAAGGAAACGGCAAGGATCTATGGATCAGCATTGGTCCAGAGTCCAAGAGCCAACTCCTTAGTAAGCAAGGCCGGCTGAAGATGGGAATGGGTTGCGTTCGGGCAATCGTTCCTGGAGGCGCTGGGCGCGTAGATGTTAGGTCGACCGGAAAGAATTCGGGTAGTGCAGATTAATCTGCACCACTCCTGCACCACCTTTTGGGGGAGCAAAGACACCAACGAGAGAGGGGAGTCGCTGCTTGAATTCGTGATGCTCACTAATCTTAATGTGTGTAATCGGGGTAGCCACCCCACCTTCCACAATAAGAACCGAGCTGAGGTTATAGATTTAACTCTAGCGACCAACAGCGACTCCCTCTCCGTAGAAGACTGACACGTATCCACGGAATGCTCCTTTTCGGATCATTACAGGATAGTGTTCGAAGTTGGATGGTCCAGAGAGGCAAAGGCGCCCTTCAGGAACCCACGAAAGGCTAACTGGGTCAAATACTCAAAGCTTGTTATGGAATCTATTCCCAACCACCCAGTGGGAAGGCTAGACAACCCAGACAAGCTGGAGGAATCGACCCAAAATGTCACAGATACTCTATGTAAGGCCTTCATCAAATCCTGTCCAATCAGCCGTCCACCGAAGTCAGACCGCAACAAGTGGTGGACTCCGGAACTCGGCCAGATACGAAAGGAAGAGGAACTAACCAACACCACTGAAGCGTCCAGACTTCGAAGATTGTTGGCGAAAGATCCAGCCACACCGGGGCTGCTTTGCAACCTGGATGGCACGTTCGCCAAAAATAGTCAGGAGTCTCTGCAACTCCTCATGAACGCACACTTTCCAGGCTGCACACAAGCTGAAGACGAGAATGGGATCCCCACCTCTCACATCAGCGGCGAGCCGGAGGAAAACCCGCTTCATGAGAGTCAAGTCCTAATCGACGAAATTGTCAACACTGAGAAGATAATCTGGGCTATCAAGTCGTTCCACCCCTACAAATCAGCAGGACCGGATGACATCAGACCGGTCATGTTACAGATGGTATGCGTACATCTGTCGCAATGGCTGCTAGAAATCTGCAGGGGATGTCTCCTTACAGGATACATTCCAAAATCCTGGAGAGAAGTGAGGGTGGCATTCATTCCCAAAGCAGAAAAGATAAACCACTGCTCAGCAAAAGACTATAGGCCCATAAGTCTCTCATCGTTTTTATTGAAAACACTAGAGAGACTTCTGGACCTTCATCTCAGAAGTAAGCTAACACCTCACACTTTTAGCAAGTCCCAACACGCCTACCTCAAAGGTAGATCAGTAGAGACTGCTCTGCACGAGGTGGTTAGCACAATTGAAGGCACACTGCAAAGAAAGGAGTTTACGTTAGCGGCATTTCTCGACATAGAGGGTGCCTTTAACAATGTCAGGATCGAGTCTATAACGGCAGCACTTGTCAACATAGGCTCACACCCGACAATCACTCGATGGCTTAGCAACATGCTTCGCCAAAGAATGATAAACGCCCAACTCTGCGCCTCAACTATCAGGAGAAGGGCAACCAGGGGTACCCCGCAAGGGGGTGTGATATCCCCCTTGTTGTGGAACATTGTCCTTAATGACCTTCTTCTCAAACTGAAGTATAAGGGATGCAGAGTGACTGCTTATGCGGACGACCTGGTTCTAATGGTAACTGGCAGATTCCTGCCAACAGTCAGTGAGCTAATGAGCGCCGCACTGAGTGAAACTCTGCGATGGGCAGAACACAACGGTCTTGGGGCCAACCCACAAAAGACCGAACTTGTTCTGTTCACTCGAAAATATAAGATACCGAGCTTCAAGCTTCCATCACTGGGAGGGACAGAGCTCAAGTTATCAAAGGAGGCTAAGTACCTTGGAGTAATCCTGGACTCCAAACTCTCCTCGAGGAGAAACTCGGAGGAAAGGATGAAGAAAGCTTTACAAGCCTTCTTTGTGTGCAAAAAGACTTTTGGTAAAGGATGGGGATTGCAACCGTATATCCTTCACTGGTTCTACACTGCAATTTTCAGACCTATACTGACGTACGGGGCTCTTGTATGGTGGGAGGCGGGGCACACCGACTCCTATCTAAACAATCTCCGCAAAGTCCAGAGACTAGCTTGCTTGGGAATAACAGGATGTATTCGTTCTACCCCCAAGCAGCGCTGGATGTAATGTTAAATCTGGAGCCCATCGGAGTCTTCCTCAAGCACGCGGCAGCAAGGAGTGCGGTCAGGCTTCACGCCCAATGCCTCCTTAAGCCTGGTGCAGGTCACAACTCCATTCTACGTACAGTAGAATTAACTGTGGCTGAGAACGACTACTGGGTACCAGAACATAAGTGGGATGACAGGTTTACAGCTGAATTCCCCGACAGATTCGATTGGCAACAGGAATCTCCTTTGAGGCAGAATGAGTTGTCAATCTACACAGACGGATCAAAGACGTTAGAAGGCACTGGATCGGGGGTCTTCTCCGAAGACCTTGCAACCAAGCTTTCCTTTCGTCTTCCTGACTGGTGTAGTGTGTTTCAAGCGGAGATTTACGCTGTTTGGCAAGCGACCAAGTTGGTACGGACACTGGGCGGGAGCCCGAGGGACGTGTCCATCTATGTCGACAGCCAATCAGCGATAAAAGCACTCGCATCGAACACCATTAAGAGTAAACTAACCCGAGACACAGTGATGTCACTGAACCTATGCCAACCACACTCCATCAGACTTGTCTGGGTACCTGGGCATATGGGAGTGCCAGGTAACGAGGTGGCTGATGAATGTGCTCGGCTGGGATCAGCGTCATCAGAAACTCTCGCGGTGAACGATATAAAGAGACCTATTCAGCACGTGCTATCGGAACTTAATTGTTCCATGAGAACGGCGGCTGAAAGACACTGGGCAGCATCATTGGGCTGCGAGGTGTCAAAAGCACTCTGGCCAAGATACCGTCCCAAGCGAACAACCGAGCTCTTAAACTTTAAAAGGAACAAGATAAGGTTACTGACAGGAGTCTTAACGGGACACTGCTACATCGGCCGTATGGCCCAACGGTACGGTGGACCCCAACAGGACTTCTGTCGCAGCTGCGGAGACGAAGAGGAAACCGAGAGTATCCAGCATCTTCTCTGCGACTGCCCTGCACTTCTTAGAAAGCGGACCCAATTTCTGGGCCAGCCTTTCTTTGCGGAAATGGGCAGTCTTGGGAATATTCGGCTGGAGAACATGGCGCTTTTCCTCGACTCTACTGGCTGGTTCCATAGGCTACCGCAGCCCAACAGAACTGGGCAGTAGCACGTAGACCAGTAGAGCATTTTCCTCCAATATCCCAACAATCCCTCCCAATCCCTTCTACTCCTACAGTTCCACTCAGATCAGGCATCACAATGGACCATATGGTCTCCAGGTGCTCTCGACTCCGGTCGAGCTGCCTGCTCAACCTAACCTAACCTAACCTTCACAATTTGTAAAAATATGATGCACATTTGTTTGTGAAAGAGCTCGGGGAGATTAAGGGAGATATTAAAGTTATTCCTTTGAACAAGAGATTATATATTAGTATCTCAAAATTTGTGCCAGTTGGAGATGATACCCTGGAAATTAGGCTTTAAGACTCTTTAAGATTTATGCCCTCTGGTCTAAGCACACTTGCAGGAAATTTAAGTGAGAACAATTGTAATGTTCTTAAAACACAATACCCAAACAAATCCGATTTTGCCCTACTTCGTAGGAAAGGAGTATTCCCTTATGAATATTTAGATTCAGCTCAGAAGCTAGAAGAAACTTGTCTCCCACCAAGGAGTAGGTTCTATAGCAATTTTACAGAATCAGAGTGTTCTGAGGTAGATTACAACCACGCATGCTCAGTGTGGAATAACTTCAAATGTCAAACTCTTAAAGACTACTTGGAGTTATATTTGAAAACTGATGTTTCATTGTTAACAGACCTTTTTGAAAACTTTAGGAAATTTGTTTAAACATACATCAACTCGATCCTGCTCACTATTACACAACTCCAGGGTTGTCATGGGATGCGATGTTGAAAACTACAGAGATCCGCCTTGAATTACTCACAGATATTGATATGATAAGACATATTCAGTGTGGAATTCGAGGTGGATTAGTTCAATGTAGTCATAGACACACCAAAGCAAACCACAAATACCTTAAAGATTTTGATTCTACAAGAGAATCGGAATATTTAATGTATGTGGATGCCAATAATTTATATGGTTGGGCCATGTCTGAACCACTGCCTTACGGTGAGTTCAAATCTATACTGGTAGTATTAAATATGGAGTAAGCCCTCTGCATGCATGGATACGATTCTTCGAGTTTGTGTTAAAAGTATCGTACAGAATTGACCTAAGGAAATGGCAAGTCACAGGTTCTGACAAAAGTGAGGTTTCATTACGGAAACAAACTATTCAACGGAGATTGTGGGATGAAATGGGTCTGAACGTAGACAATCCAAGCAAAAGGGAAGTGGCAATAGCAACGATGGAAATACCGCCAGAAGCGCCTTTTCAGATGCCAAAACTTTATCAATAATTTTAAATTTTAACGAGACCATTTTGAAAATTTTTTTTATCATTTTTATTGCCATATTTTGTGAGTATAAGGTATGCCCAGCAAAATTTTAAGACTTATGTAAAAAAACGTTTAACTTATACGTTAAAACTTATGAGTGGTATCCAATGTCTCCAACTGTGCACAAGGTATTGGTACATGGGCACCAAATTATTGAAACCTCCGTTCCTCCTCTAGGAGCTCTCGGCGGAAATGCGTCAGAAGCGTGCAATAAATTATACAAACGCGATAGGCAATATCATGCAAGGAAAAGCAGCCGTCTAAATACTATGTCAGACGTGTTTAACAGAGCATTAGATTCTTCTAACCCACTGCTTTCAACTATAAATCTGAAGGAACACCAAGGATTAAACCATAAAAAACGGCTACCGACAGAAGTTATACCTCTTTTGGAATCTCCGGATATTGAGCTTTCAAGAACAGGGGCATGAAGCAGCAAAACACGGCTTTTATTTTCATCTCACATATATGTATGTATGTATATGTGCGTACTCAAAAACAAATATGCACGCATGTATGAAGTTAATGCAAGAATAACAACAACACACGTGTCTCTCACATATTGTTTGTCTCAAGTGTTGTGCTCTCAATTTCGCTCATTCCTTTTGCTTTGGCATATTGATCGGCGTCAACTTATGTATACATGCAGAAAAAAGCACGAAATCGTTTTTCGAGTGTGCGTATGAGCATGTCCGAAAATATCAGTGCAAGGCAACAAACGCACAAATGATTCTGGTACACTTATTGTTTGGGTGTACCCTTACCGTTCTCTGATTACTATCAACGCACAGCCCAAACCGTAAAAGCTGCAATGCTGGAATTTTCGCACAACCTAGATATGAACATCTATGCACCCACTGTTTTTGGGAAAGAGATGCCATTTTTAGTTAAAACATGTTGATATCGATCTTGATTGATACTTTCCAAATGAAATATAGATGTTGGGTGAAAGCTTTGAAGTATTGATGATCCGTAGGGTTCAATGTAATGAAAGATTTTAGACGTAAATGAATTTTTTTTAATTTGTCTAAGTTTGTGTTTGCGTGTTTTACAAAACAATAAATGCATTCGTCATCACCGGTACCTACAAAAATGTCGGAAACATCGATATCGGCTCATATCGCCAATCGAAACCGTTGCTCGATGTTTTGGACATTTCACATGCAATTCTATTTTGATTTGTATTAACTTATTTGAATGAAAGCTAATAGCTGGCTTTATTGGAGGATGGAATTTTAATTTTTAAATAAAGACATTACATACATATGTTTCAATTTAGGAATCTTGCAGATAATGCTAACAAAATAGCAAATATGTATGTTATGTTGTGTATGCAACAGTTGAATTTATTAGGATTTACATGCAAATAACTCGGTGAGATAATTTTGTTTGTGGAATTAATTTGATCCAAGCTTGTGGTTCAGGGGTTAAAGTGTCTGAATGCCGATGTTCTGGTCATACCACAGTGGCCCCAAAGAGTCATCTAGAGGAATAAAAGTCGAAATAAAAGTTGTAGTATATTTAGTTAAATTATATTATTATATTTTAAATTGGTAACACTCAAACAAGCTCACAGAAGCTTTTTAAACGCTTTCAAAATGCAGCTCTGATCAATTGTGAGCTTTCAAAGTCATAATATGTTTTCCACGTGCGACCGCAAATTTTTGAGGTTAATCTTGAGTCGTCTTCAATATTTGGAAAGATACACAAATTGACGATTCTTTATTA
Source organism: Drosophila ustulata (assembly GCA_035047365.1). Lineage (NCBI taxonomy): Eukaryota > Metazoa > Arthropoda > Insecta > Diptera > Drosophilidae > Drosophila > Drosophila ustulata. Next base: position 2,013,475 of record JAWNPT010000095.1, read on the forward strand.
AAATAACAATTGTTTTCATTAAACTAAGGTATGTAATAAGTGTAAATAATCTAGTCTATGTATGTGTAGCTTAATAATGTGTTGTTATTAATATGATTTTGAATTCATGATTTTTGAACGTTTTACTGTCTTTGTTGGACTGTAACTAATGTGATTCAATCGTATTCAAGCTAATGTTAGTATTTGTCAAAAGTGTAAGTCCCTGTGGTGTCAAAATGTCCAAAATGATAGCCAACTACGGCCAATTCTTAAGTCTATTGTTCTTTATAGGTGGAATGTCAGTCCTTAGGAGACGTCTTTTTGCCTTGTGGCTCAGCGAAAATGTAGGAGATAAAAAAGTTTGATGCTTAGCGAGTATGTGTTGGGACAAATTATGAAAAGCAAATTATCTGAAGCTGAAGAACAAAATATTAAGAAAAAATTGTGTAATTTTGTAGGCCGGCTTACAACAAAATGGAAATCTTGCTATTTCAATAAACATTTTTTTGAGAAGGAAAATCAGAAATGGATTGATATGCTTCTGGTATTTCATAATGGGACGTCCACAACAAATATTGGCAGACCAAGCAAAAATGTTGGTGATCTGTGTCCGAAAGCGCAAATCAAACAAGTATCGAATTTAGTTCAGGAATTCACTTGTGAACAGTTGTTGGTAGCAACTATTAGCAGCTTGTACAAGTCCGAATTGCGCGCTGCTTCGAAAATAGTTTGTTCATTAAATAATGATGAGAGTTCTGGACAGAACACAAAACAGTCATTGGAGACATCAAGGAATTTACATATTCCTTTCACTCCTGAAGAAGCGCTTGCATTCTATATGGATAAGGGCCTCACAAAACAAACATACAAGCTAACCAGATGTGCTGCAAAAGAAAGAAACGCAAATATCTATCCAAGCTACCAAAAGCTGCATTCACCAAAGATTTTATGCTATCCAGAAAATCTTAAATTTACGGATTGTTCAGCTGAAACAACATTGCAAAGCTTGACTGATATAATACGGTAAGCCGTATTATAAAATCGCACCCGCAAGGATTTGAAGAACAGAAATTATTGAATAATAATAACAATACTGTTTTAACTGCTGTATACATATGGGGATGCGATGAAAGCAGTGGTCACTCAAGTTATCGTCAAAAGTTTAATGATAGTGAAATGAGTATGGTCGATCAGCACCTATTTTCCGTCTGTCTTGTTCCTTTACAAGTGCAGTTTGGAGTTCAAATTTTGTAGAAGAATGAGAGACCTTCATCAACTCGATATTGTCGGCCCATTAAACTAATTTGCCAAAAGGAATCAACGGAATTAATCCGTGCTGAGACTGAATATATAAATAGTCAAATATTAGCTATTAAACCAACAATTATTGATTCATATACTATTTTCCATGAATTTAATATGACAATGTTGGATGGGAAAACGTTAAACGTTTGTCGAGCAGCACCAAAAAATATGAATAATTTAGATTTGGTGAAAAATGATGTGGTTGATGCCGACCTATTCAAATACGCGTACGTTCGATCCAATATAGGATCCGTACGTGAGGCTACAGCGGGACAAACAACATACAAATTATTTTAAACTTCTTCGCCATACGGTGTATGGCTGTTGAGTACAGTGGACGTATCAGAAATTTAATTTCTCTTCAATAATCGCATAAATCGAGCCACTGTGCTAAAAATCCTGTTAAAATAAAAACAAAAATTTAAATAAAAAGTGTTTTAATTAATTTCTAACGGATCAGTGAATTTGCAAAAACCAAAACGGGGATGCCGTCCCCTAAACGCAGTATGGCCACAGTCAAGGGCAAATCCTTGACCTCAAGCGCGGATATTTTAAAATCCTCTCAAACGCCAAAGAAACAAAAATTAAACGAAAGCAATAAGCCCAAGACAGAGAGGAAGAAAAAATAGACTTCCCAGAACCAACGGCATCAACATCAGGACAATTAATGGAACCACCAAAGGAAACAAAATTAAAAAGGACTGACGATCAATTCAACGGTAGCGGAGAATCGACTAAAGGAAATGACAACGACAAAGGCATTGCCAGCATCACCCACACAACTAGCACAGAGAAAAACAAGCAAGTACAAGAACCTCTTTTTTTTACCACAAAGGCCCTTACGTAGTATACATATTATATATCGACAAGATTACGGATTCTTATTAAAATTAAAATGAAACAAGTAAGCAAGCGACAGTCGAGAGTGCTCGACCGTAAGATACCCGCAACCCATTTCGAGATAAAACAAAAAACTTAAATGATATTTGAAAATATATATACACAAACGAAATATACTGAAATCTGTTTTTTGTATATATTTGAAAAAAACCATAACATACCGGTCACACATGGTCACACTGTCATCTAACAAACAAAGCGTGAACAGCAGCTGTATGTGAAAATTGCATATGAAATTGATTCTTTTATAACTTCGTTGTTTTTCATTCGATCATTGAGACTATAATTTTTATGCAATTCAAAATTCAATGCTCTAAGTCCATTATTACGGCTTTTCCAGTTCTTGGGGGCAGCAAGCGATGAGGAAAAAATCTAAAACAAAACTTGATCTGCGTAAGACCTTCACAAATATTGTCACCAAATTTGATATCTCTAAGTCATTCACACACTTAGAACGTCCATATGCATTGGGCACAACTATTTTGGTAAATAATTTAACAAATAACTTTTCTTCCACTTATCCGAATTTTAATAAAATTACAAGCCATATTAAGAGGAAGCACGGATGGCTTACCAAATTACACATTATTACACAAAGAACTTTTGGAGTTATACGCGATTTACATAAAAAAAAGCGTGACTTGTTCTATATTTATGAATATTGTGGGCGAAGGGGGCGTGGCCAAATTTGTAAATAACCTTGATCTGCGTAAGGAATGCAGGAGCCCATGTACCAAATTTGGTGTCTCTATGTCTTATAGTCTCTGAGATCTATATCGTCTCGGCTGTTGACACTGACCAAGAATATATATACTTTATAGGGTCGAAAATGACTACTTCTGCCTGTAACATACATTTTCTGTTGGCACTAAGTTATAATACCTGCTACCCATAGGGTAGAAGGGTAGCGGGTATAATTAAGGACATATTCAAAGTCGACAAGATTGGCAACGGGCGCTGTAAAGCGATATGGAAGACAGCGAAGGCAGCCAATGACTTAATAATGTCAAAGCTGAAGAGTGAAGGCTATGAGCCTAAAATTCTAAAACATTTTATCTATAAGACAGGAATAATTTTCCAAATCCCCATTAAATTTTCCACAATGGACCTGAAATCTTTTATTTTTTCCCGTGTCCCAATTTATGACATTATTCGAGTGTCAGGGAAAAATGAAGATAAAGAAATCATCCCAACAGCCAGAGTCAAAATCATCTTTCAAGGTGCACAGATACCCGATGAAATAGTATTTCTCTACACGAAAAAGAAGGTAGAAGCTTACGTCCCTTTCAGCCTGTGTTTCCGCTGCTTTAGATTTGGTCACTTTGCTCAGCATTGCAAGAATGAAGACACGTTGTGCCAACTGCAAAGAAAGTCATGTAGCCACATCCCTTAACTGCCCCGCTAGAAAGAAAGCTATCGCCTTTCAAAAATGCATGTAAATGAAAAATCTTTCCAGAACAGAAATAGAAGCTGGATACCCGGCACTGTTTGAAATGCAAGCCCCCTCTTCCCTTAAAGTATATGACTCCACAGAATTTCCGCCATGCAATCTACCAAAAAATCAGCCATCCCAGTGCTCCAAAACAACACGAAGGTGGCTCCCGAAAACATGCACAATGTCATCCCGTTCAACAGAGTAATTAAAAATAAGAACACTAATAGCAAAAGCTAACAATACAATGGATTTGCAAAGAATCAGTGAATCTTTGCAATAAATTAAACGTACAGTTATATATATATTTATTTTAACTCAAGAAGCTTTATTTTTCTTATACCCTTAAATTAATTAATTTTTATTTTTCTTTTTTGCATTGTTTTCAATCAGACCAATAAAAATTCTACAATACAATATTCAAAGCCTCACAGCAAATAACAACAAACAGCTTCTTGAAATTTTCATGTGCACAAATAGTCTACAACTTTGTTTGCAAGCCTCGCAGGGACGGTTACGGTGGTTTAGGAATCTATATATAAAAATCCATTAAATTTAAAATTATAAACTGTGAATGTAAGATTGAAGTAGTTGGAATTTCTACAACCAACCTCAAACATAATGTAAATATCTTCAGCGTCTACGCCCCTCCCAGCATAAGCATAAACGATTTTGAAATAGGATGCTCGGATACCCTACAGGCGGCAGCAGCACTCAATTGACTGTCCATAGTAGTAGGCCATAGGCGCAAAATTAAAATAGTACCTGTACCTGTACCCCAAAAAAAAACCAGTAAGAAAGCTACAGTCGAGAGTGCTCGACCGTATGATACCCGCAACCCATTTCTACAGAAAACAAAAAACTTAAATATTTTAACAAAAAATATACCAAATATACTGAAACTTGTTTTTTTGTATATATTTGAAAATAGCGGGTATAAAAATCCATAGCATACCGGCATGGTCACACTGTCAACTAAACAAACAAAGCGCGAGCATCTGCAAGTGAATTTTTCATATAAAATTGATTATTTAATGACTTCCTTGTTTTCAAGTCGATCTCAATCAAATTCACAGGAATCATTGAGAATATATAGATTATTATGCATACCAAAATTCAATGCTCTAGGTTTATTATTACGGCTTTTACAGATTTTGAGGGCGGAAAGGGGCGTGGCAAAAATCTAAACCAAACTTGATCTGCGTAAGACCTACACGAATACTGTCACCAAATTTGATATCTCTAGGTCATTCACACACTTAAAACGTCCATATGCATTGGGCACAACAATTTTGATAAATAATTTAACGAATAACTTTTGTTCTACTTATCCGATTTTGACCAAAATTACAGGGTATATTAAAAGAGTGATGGGATACCAAATTACACATCATTACACAAAGAACTTTTGGAGTTATACGCAATTTACATTAAAAAAAACTTGACTTTTTCTAGATTAATGCTTATTGTGGGCGAAGGGGGCGTGGCAGGGTATGAAGGAACCTTTTTGCCAAATTTGGTGTCTCTATGTCTTATAGTCTCTGAGATCTAGGTGTTCATACGGACAGACAGACGGACAGACTGACAGACGGACAGACGGACATGGCTATACCGTCTAGGCTGTTGACACTGATCAAGAATATATATACTTTATGGGGTCGGAGATGCCTCCTTCTGCCTGTTACATACATTTCCTGTTGGCACTAAGTCATAATACCCTTCTACCCTATGGGTAGCGGGTATAAACACTGATGCATCCAACATAGAAAACAACAGACCAATATGTATCTTAAGTGTAATATTTAAATGTATTGAAGGTCTTAATAAAACTAACATGGAAAAGTATATTGACAAGTACAACCTCATCCCAGAAAGATCTTACGCATTTAGACGTAATCACTCCACCGCCCTTTGCATAAATTATGTTATCAAAGCCAAAGGGCTCCATGTCACAGCGGCAGTCTTAGACATAAGCAAAGCATTTGATTCTCTTAACTTACCCATTTTAGGACAAATTCTTCAAAACTATGAATTTAATCACATAGTCATTAATTTCACAATAAAAATGTATTAAAGTACATAAATACTTTCAACTTCAAAATTAAAATTAAATAATTAAATTATGTGAACTCTTGACAACGCCTGACCACTTTGAAACTCTCCTTTGTTTTTTGACTTGAAATTGACTTGATCTGCGTAAAGAAAGCAGGAGCCTATGTACAAAATTTGGTGTTTCTATATCTTATTGTCTCTAGGTGTTCATACAGACAGACAGACAGACGGACATGGCTATATCGTCTCGGCTGTTGACACTGATCAAGAATATATATACTTTATAGGGTCGGAAATGGCTTCTTCTGCCTGTTACATACATTTTCTGTTGGCACCAAGTAATAATACCCTTCTACCCTACGGGTAACAGGTATAAAAATGTTGGTTTTTCAATATTACACATATATATGTTAATATTATTATGTGAGCAACATTTGTGCATAACATTGCATTGTGCGACGTATTTAAATTGACATTTTTTTTTTTCAACTAACAATGCGGCAGAATGGAGCCTGAGTTCGACCGGTCGACTAAGAGCTGGCAACTCTAGCCCCAGAGCCACAATATATTGAATTGCATTGCATTTTCAAACTGCGATTAAAGATAGTTAGAGTAATTACTTCGGAAAATCGCGCCATAGTATCGTCTGGGATTTTATATCTAGGTTGTGTGAAAATTACAGCCTAGCTTTTACCGTTTAGACTGTGGGCTAGTGCTGCAAAAACATCGGCACACTATCGATACTATCGATGTTTTTATTTTTTAAAGAAAACATCGATGTTTTTTTTGCGCTTTCGATGTTTTGTTTGAATGGATTACCATCACAAAATTTACTAAAAGCGCGCGAAGCAGGTTTGGGTACCATTATAAATTACAGATTATTTGAAAAGCTTGGCTTAAATTGGTGTTGGCGGTCGTACGATGGCTAGTCCTGTAAATAGAAAATTGAAAATTGAAATCAGGATTTTCATCAAAGCTGGAATTATAATTTCAAATAAAAGGGCATCCCTTAAGCCCTCAAATGTGGATGAAATAGTGTTTCTTAGCAAAAATCAATGGATAAACGAATAATTATTATTACTATTAACATTTATTATAAGTCCAACGATCTCAACAGATCTCAAAGCAGAGCTTTTGGCCTTGAAGGCTGTTATTATTATTTTGTTGATTTGTTATTTTTGATTTGCTTACTATTCATTGAATTAAATTTATTATTTGTTTTGGTTTAGAAAAAAAACTCGCTTTTATTTAAGATTTTAAACTTGTATATCAAATAATTACAAAAAAATTGTTCTAAACATCGATACTATCGATGTTTTTTTTAAAACATCGGAAACCTCGATGGTGCCAAACCTCGATGTTTTTGCAGCACTACTGTGGGCTGATAGTACCCTGAAGAACTGAAGCTGTCGATTGGCCATCGCTTTTGTATTTATTATTTTGTGGATAGAGCATACACAAGATTAAAGACAAAACTTTGATTATGCTTTACATCGCTGTTTGTTTACGCGTCTTTGGTGAACCGCTTACAAAAACAACTGTCCAGAAAGAACAGTTTGTTTTATTTTGTGCTACTCTTTCGCTTAAACGCAGCTGTGTTTGCTGGCTGATGAAATTTTTGCAAGCATTTGAGTTGAAAAGTGCAAAGCGGATCAATCGATTATTAGGTAAGTGACTTAAAAAATAATATTTGTTTGTATTATATGTGTACTAATGTGTAAATATTAAATAAACAATAAAAGTACGACAAGCAGTTACAATAATGTATAGTGAACGACATATAAGAAGGCTAAAGCAGCATAAAAAAAAATATATAAAAAAAAGTTAAGTTCCACAGTGGAGAACAAAAATGTGCCCAAAGAAGAAGTGGAAATTATTAGAGAAAATTTACATTATGGAAATAATGACAGTGAAGCGAATTTTTTGGAGGCAATAATTTATGAAGACAATATTGACAATGAACTAAAGACGAAAAGAAACGACGGTAACAATAACTTAAATGACGATCTTAAAAAATGGTTTCAAAAACACGGCCAACACGCGACCGTGCAATTGATTTATTTCAAATACTAAAACAAAATAGTTTAGATGTCGAACCATTTTACAAATACAGTGCGCCTAAAAAAGCTGAAATAATGCAAATGAGTGGTGGCCGTTATTTGCACATTGGCATTAAAACGCAGATTGCTAAGCTTTTGAATTCAATTAATTTTACTGACGACAGAACTATTGACATAAACATTGATGGAATTCCTCTATTCAAAAGTTCAAATTCGCAACTATGGCCAATTTTAATAAAAGTGACATATATTAAAAATTCTCCTGTTGTCCCTGATGGAATATTTTTGGGAAAATCTAAGCCCAATAGTCTGGACGAATTTCTAAGCCACTTTACTTGTGAGCTGAAAGAATTTTGAATTTTTTTTTATGTGCAGTCGAAACAAAAGAGGCTCTCGAAAAAGTTGTGGATGAAGTAAGGACCTTAAAAGGTATGAGTATGTTTGAATGACTACTGATTTTTATATATTTATATTCATTATTATATTATATTTATATATTTATATTCAGCTGAACAAAAAGTCATTGAAAAAAAATAGAGATCCTTGTAGAAGCTTCTTCGGAGCAAACAGCCTCCATTAAAGGGATGACCAAGGACCATGGACAGAGGCAGAAGTTGCCATGCCAATTTCCCATTCAGATCGGAGATGATCTGATTGAGGTTAATTGGAATATAAACATCGCTAACCGAGAGCTCTATGTATGTATGTATAAGCACATAAAAAATTTTCTTTTAGTTCGTTCACAGATCGATGCAATAAAAAATTTAATATTAAATGCCGGGATATTAAAAAACTTAAAAAATATTTTAGCCAATGAAGGGGTCTTGGCGTATAATGTGGATGGCGTTCAGGGGAAAGCGGCCCTAAGAAAAGAAGACAATTTCATTGCCGTTATGATCGGTGAGTATTTTAAAAGATAATTATTTAATAATCATAATCCACTTCAATCTATTACAACTTTTTTAATCATTTTTATTTCTAGATTCAATAACTGCAGTCGGCGGTGTTGGCCCAGCTGAGGAACAATTGAGAAAGGCCCTGCAGCTCCAAAAAAATAGATATTTTAAAAACTCGAGCTGCCTAAAAGTAATGAAAGAACAAAACCCGTTAGAATAAAGAAAAATTTAAATTAAATAAAAACTGTAATTGCAATTGTACATGTTTTTTAATTTATAATGGCAGGACCCTCCATGGGGTCCAATTTAAGCACTTATTTTACCGGCCGTTCCATGGGGTCTAATGTAAGTAGTTTCTTTAAAGACCCTAATATATTGCACTATTTCACTAGTTCGTGGGTAATCGAGGCGGTGGCGATTGACCCTATTTGCGGACATTTCATACAAAAACGGAAATTAAACCAGTAAGAAAGCTACAGTCGAGAGTGCTCGACCGTATGATACCCGCAACCCATTTCTAGAGAAAACAAAAAACTTAAATGATATTTTAACAAAAAATATACCAAATATACTGAAACTTGTTTTTTTGTATATATTTGAAAATAGCGGGTATAAAAAATCCATAGCATACCGACATGGTCACACTGTCAACTGTCAAACTGTCAAAGCGCGAGCATCTGCAAGTGAATTTTTCATATAAAATTGATTATTTAATGACTTCCTTGTTTTCAAGTTGATCTCAATCAAATTCACAGGAATCATTGAGAATATATATATTATTATGCATACCAAAATTCAATGCTCTAGGTTTATTATTACGGCTTTTACAGATTTTGGGGGCGGAAAGGGGCGTGGCAAAAATCTAAACCAAACTTCATCTGCGTAAGACCTACACGAATACTGTCACCAAATTTGATATCTCTAGGTCATTCACACACTTAAAACGTCCATATGCATTGGGCTCAACAATTTTGATAAATAATTTAACGAATAACTTTTGTTCTACTTATCCGATTTTTACCAAAATTACAGGGTATATTAAAATTGTCAAGCGCAGATGGGTTACCAAATTACACATCATTACACAAAGAACTTTTGGAGTTATACGCAATTTACATAAAAAAAAATTGACTTTTCTAGATTAATGATTATTGTGGGCGAAGGGGGCGTGGCATCCAACTTTTGAAATAAACTTGATCTGCGTAGGGTATGAAGGAACCTTTTTGCCAAATTTGGTGTCTCTATGTCTTATAGTCTCTGAGATCTAGGTGTTCATACGGACAGACAGACGGACAGACGGACAGACGGACATGGCTATATCGTCTCGGCTGTTGACACTGATCAAGAATATATATACTTTATGGGGTCGGAGATGCCTCGTAAGTGCTTATTTCACCAGCAACGAACTAGCGCTCGAGAACTGCACTGTACTATAGCTGGTTATATATAATTAATTAATATATAGATATTGACATATACAAAATTGTACAAGCGGGATTTGAACTCAGGCACCGACATCACTTATTGTATGGGTTTTCCGTTAGCAATTAAGAGATTTCATACATAGTTTTGATCAATTTTTATACCCGCTACCCATAGTGTAGAAGGGTCAAATTTGGTGACAGTAATCGTGTAGGTCTGACGCAGATCAAGTTTGAATTTTGGTATGTATAATAATAATTATAGTCTCAATTATTCCTGTGAATTTGGTTGAGATCGAATGAAAAACAAGGATGCTATTAAAGAATCAATTATAGGCAATATTCACATACAGCTGTTCACCCTTTATTTGTTTAGTTGACAGTGTGACCATGTCGGTATGTTATGGATTTTTCAAATATATTCAAAAAACAAATTTCAGTATATTCTTTGGTATATATTTTGTTAAAATATTATTTAAGTTATTTGTTTTCTCTCGAAATGGGTTAGGTATCCTACAGTCGAGCACTCTCAACTGTAGCTTTTTTACTTGTTTTTTACAACTAGGCAATTAATATATACATTACAAATAACAAACACAATTTTAAAAAGTAAACAAAAATTGTTTTCTAGAAGTGGACTCAAATCCCTGTTGCCTGCTTAGCTGCAAGTATTTTCATAAAAGATAATTATTTACTTCGAAAAAATAACAAAAAAAATGTAATCAAGGTTCCAACTGGAACCGTTCTTTATTGATTCAAATTAAAGACTGAAGACTAAGTCTAAGCTGGCTGCTGTGAGCAGCGGCGGCGTTGACTGCGCTGCGTGTTTCCAATTTCGTGGTATAAAAAAAAGTGAAAAAAGCTTTATTGACAAGAATTATGTATGCTTAACTAAGAGCTGCGCTTTTGATCCCGTTACTGAGGGCTCGTGAGTATTTGTATTGTGCTTTAGATCCCGTTGCTGAGAGTAAGAGAGTGCGAGAGTATGTCTACAATCGATGCGTGAGCCTTATACACTTTTTCTATTTGTCTAGTGGCAAAAAGCGACGAGTGTACAGAGACAGGGTAGGGTGCTCTATGTATTCGTATTCTGCTTTAGATCTCGCTGCAGAGAGCGGGAGTGTAAGAATGCGAGAGCATGTCCACAATCGATGCGTGGGGCTTATACACTTTTTATACCCGCTACCCATAGGGTAGAAGGGCATTATAGCTTAGTGCCAACAGAAAATGTATGTAACAGGCAGAAAGAGGCATCTCCGACCCCATAAAGTATATATATTCTTGATCAGTGTCAACAACCGAGACGATGTCCGTCTGTCTGTCTGTCCGTCTGTATGAACACTTAGATCTCAGAGACTATAGGACCTAGAGCTACCAAATTTGGTGACAGTACTTTTATAGGTCCTACGCAGATCAAAATTTTTTTTTTAGATTTTTGCCACGCCCCTTACCGCCATCGAAAACCCGTAAAAGCTGTAATAAAAGACCTAGAGCATTGAATTTTTGTATGCATAATAATAATTATATTCTCACTGATTCCAGTGAATTTTCGAATGAAAAACAAGGAAGTTATTAAAGAATCAATTTTATATGCAAAATTCACTTGCAGCTGCCCGCGCTTTGTTTTAGTTGACAGTGTGACCATAACGGTGTTGTGGATTTTTACCCGCTATTTTCAAATATATACAAAAAAACTAGTTTTAGTATATTTGTTATATTTTTTGATAAAATATAATTTAAGTTTTTTTGTTTTCCCTCGAAATGGGTTGCGCGTATCATCCGGTCGAGCACTCTCGACTGTAGCTTTCTTACTTGTTATATTTGTCTAGTGGCAGAAAGCGACGGTGGTACAGAGACATGGTAGGGTGCTCTATGCAACTCGTGCAGGAAGTTGGTCAGACGCTGAGTCTACATATTGGACGTGTGGGATTTTGGATGATAATATTTTGAGTGTTAACTTACATGTATGTAGGTATGAAGATGCTATTAAAATAACTTATTCTTGGGTTTATTATTCCATGTTTATTAAGTTATTTCACTCAATTTTAAATACTAGTCGTTAATCTTGGAAATATAATAGTTGTATTTCTTCAACTCGAGGCCTATTTAAAAAGTGATGAAGCGCCTTTGGTAATAATTGGACAAGAATAGCAAAATATATTTGATAAACAATATTTCAATGAAGGTTCTCAACCAAATATATAAGCTTAGAGTATATGTGTGTAAACGTGTTATTATTACAAGCTAATGAATGGGAACAGGGTGTCTCGTAGTAGAGCACTTTTTATTAGTGCGATCATGTTTTTTTTTTTATGTGTTTTCAAGGTTCCGTTGTGATGATTATAAGGTGTGCTTCAAACAATTTACTCAATTAGATGAAAGTGATTCTCACAGTAAGTTTTATAATTTACAGCCGCAATGAGTATCCACTATATGACCAAAAATAAAATTATTGGTTCTGACTGGTGACATGCTGTCAAACTACAGCATAATCAATAGTACAGAGAAAATTCATTCATTCCTTACCAGAAAACGTCAAAGGTGGCTGTTTTTGGCCAACTACTCACACTCATGTAATTTTGAGCTGCGGTGCTTCTCGCACCCTTGAACAAAATTCAAGACACACACATACACATTATCATTGCGAGTATTGTGAGTGCGTGCGCTTCGGCCACTCGGCAACCGATCATTCTTGCACTTGTGACAAAATTCAAAATCCACCCGAATATGTCGTCAATAAGTCGAATGGTTAGGCAAGTATTCGAGTGTTTTTACCCCACCTCCATTCTTGATCGTAAATGATTTTGCGTCGCGACGCAGCTGTTCGCGGTACTATTTTATGAGTGCCTTTTGCACATGATACAATAAGACAAGGTAGTCTCGTCGGCAAAATTTGGTCCCACTACAATCATAACAATGAGTGCGAGTGAAAGGGCTCAGCCTAATAAGTGCGAGCGAAATGGCAGTAGAATGTGTGGATTAACCCTTAGATGGTTCGAGGGGTTTTAATTTTCCTTTAATAATTAAACGAGTTATATTTGTTTTCATAATTTAATTTTTAATAGTTTTGAATTCGAAATGAATAGTTGTTTCTTTTTTCTTTTAAAGACAATATTTTGTTGAGATTCTTAATTCTAAAATATATTCTAATCTTGAAATAAAACTTTTTTTGTTTATGATTTATTTTTGAAAAATCTATGTTAAGCCAATTATCCGTGTTATCTTCTTCCACGTTACCATTGCTTGACAGCAATTCGGTATTCTTGGCAGATTAAGAAATTAAGAATATCAGTAAATAATCATAATACAACCACACAAGAGTCATTTTGCATAAGGGTTAATGTCCAGAAAATTTTGTCCGCAGACAACCTCTTGCGTCAAAAAACGAAAACGTACTGACGAAAACCCGAACGTTTTGACAGCTGACGAGACTACCTTGTCTTATTGTATCATGCTTTTGCATGCCTTGCACTAACTTTTAAATTTAAAATTAATACAGGTAGATTTTCAGAATCCTTAAAATATTGGTTTTCTCTTGTACCACTGACTGAATTAAAAAATTAGTCAATAAAACAAGTAAATTGAAGTTTAATTCAAATTTGGATTTCCTTTGTTCACTGAATTTGTATATGTGTGTTATTAAATTTTGTATTTAGTAATTAGTATTATTTATATTAATATAGATTACAAATAAAAATTAAATTATGAAGCCAAAAGTTTTTTTTTTAATATACCAGGTAAAAATAACTAGCATTAAGTACAAAAAAACCATAAATGGTTAAACCATTACAATGTTTGCTTTTAATTATGTGTGCCCATTTCTACGCATTCAATTTTCGGGAGTGCTTGCGATCAACAACAATACATTTACGGATACACAAAATATCCGCTCGCAATCTACACTTCTGCATCAAATACCCACTGCAAATATTTCGAGTATTAATTTCCATCCCTATTGCCGATCATAAAAATAATGCGGTGGTTATGGCACTCGCACTTGTTAAGCACGAGTGCCATTGGCACTCGCACCCGTAAATGCTCAATCATGCCAGACACTTGCTTGAAAATACTCATTAATTTTTGCCACACGTAACAAATATACTCGAATGGCAAAAATACTCGCGAGTAACGAGTAAACACATTTTTGCGGTGGCTTGTTGACAATATCTGTTCCAGGCATATGAAAAGTTAAAAATAAGTACGTTTAATGTGGATATGTACATTTTTTGGCACATGGCATTTGTGTAACATATTGTATTGTCCTAAAACGGATAGTGGGTATCTTTTTGTGTTAATGTCGGTTGCTTACTCGTGAAATTTTCGTTTATACAGACGATTTTAGCATACACATGAATGCCTATTACCACTGCACTATTGGCAAACCCCGTTTTGAGTGCATAAACTCTGACTTATAAGATATTGAAAGTTTTTTTTTTGGTTTATTTACCACCGCACAGTGGCTAAAAATGCGTTTTTAATGAAGTATTTATTAAAAAATTATAATTTCAATCATTTGGTATAACATTCTAGAAAAATAAAAGTAAAATCTTTTGCATTTTTAGGATCCATGGATAAATTTGAAGGACACTGAAAAAAAATTGGATTACATTTTTGTAAAAACTCTACAATTATATTTGTTCATTGTTTTTTTAGTTTTTAATATCATCTGGTACCTCTTTCTCTTTGTCTCCCGGCTACTTTTTCTGATGTGATACTTTCTGTCAGCCTTGAAAAGTTTGTGTCTTGCTTCTGATGCACTTTCTGCTAAGGATCCAACAGGAACAATTGATTGATTGATTGTTAATATATTTAACACCCTGCCGTCTATAATGCCCATTAGTGCTGCAAAAACATCGGCACACTATCGATACTATCGATGTTTTTATTTTTTAAAGAAAACATCGATGTTTTTTTTGCGCTTTCGATGTTTTGTTTGAATGGATTACCATCACAAAATTTACTAAAAGCGCGCGAAGCAGGTTTGGGTACCATTATAAATTACAGATTATTTGAAAAGCTTGGCTTAAATTGGTGTTGGCGGTCGTACGATGGCTAGTCCTGTAAATAGAAAATTGAAAATTGAAATCAGGATTTTCATCAAAGCTGGAATTATAATTTCAAATAAAAGGGCATCCCTTAAGCCCTCAAATGTGGATGAAATAGTGTTTCTTAGCAAAAATCAATGGATAAACGAATAATTATTATTACTATTAACATTTATTATAAGTCCAACGATCTCAACAGATCTCAAAGCAGAGCTTTTGGCCTTGAAGGCTGTTATTATTATTTTGTTGATTTGTTATTTTTGATTTGCTTACTATTCATTGAATTAAATTTATTATTTGTTTTGGTTTAGAAAAAAACTCGCTTTTATTTAAGATTTTAAACTTGTATATCAAATAATTACAAAAAAATTGTTCTAAACATCGATACTATCGATGTTTTTTTTTTAAAACATCGGAAACCTCGATGGTGCCAAACCTCGATGTTTTTGCAGCACTAATGCCCATCGAATTTTAAAAATCCAGTTTTTTGATCGGACTTTCCAAGTTTTCTTTTTCTTAAAAATATAAGAGACGTTGTTTCTTGTAAGTATACTGTTTTTAGAGGACGCCAATATCTTATGGAGTGAGGCGATTTTTTTTAACCAAACGACTCTTTGTTTCTGATCTATAATTTTCATGGGAATCATTGACGTAACAAAAAGAGAATAATCTAAAGATGCTAAATTTTTGTTTGTATAAGCTGTGACCAGTAAACCCATCAAACCCATAGATAAAAACAAGTAAGAAAGCTACAGTCGAGAGAGCTCGACCGTATGATACAAACAACTTAAATGATATTTTAACAAAAAATATACCAAATATACTGAAACTAGTTTGTACATATTTGAAAATAGCGGGTATAAAAATCCATAGCATACCGACATGGTCACACTGTCAACTAAACAAACAAAGCGCGAGCATCTGCAAGTGAATTTTTCATATAAAATTGATTCTTTAATAACTTCCTTGTTTTTCATTCGATCTCAACCAAATCCACAGGAATCATTGAAAATATAATTATTATTATGCATACCAGGTCTTTTATTACGGCTTTTACAGGCTTTTGGGGGCGGAAAGGGGCGTGGAATCCAACTTTTGAAATAAACTTGATCTGCGTAGGACCTATAAGAGTACTGTCCCCAAATTTGGTAGCTCTAACTCTTATAGTCTCTGAGGTCTTGGTGTTCATACAGACGGACAGGCGGACATGGCTATATCGTCTCGGCTGTTGACACTGATCAAGAATACATTTTCTGTTGGCACTAAGTTATAATACCCTTCTACCCTATGGGTAGCGGGTATAAAAATAATCTCTCATTTTCAGTAGCTTTGCATATTTTTATTAGATTAGTATATTTAGTATAATAGTTTTTACATTCGGTTGCTATGTAATTTGTAAGGCACCAATATCATGAATTTTTAATATGTTAGTTTTTTCCAACAAATGACATTAACTGTGCGTGTGAAATAATCTTATTTACTAAGTCAAGCAAAACACATACGAAAATGGTTATAGAGTTATAATCTTTTAGGTTTGTAGTGTCTCATAAATCTGAAACGCACCTTATGATTGCGCTTGTTTTTGTCATATTACAGATATTCTTAATGGCACCGTGCAGTCGCATTGCAAAACACTTAAACAATTTGAAACGCTCTCGCTGGGAGGACTTGACACAGAGTAGTAATGCCAATTTAGATATTTTCCCGTAGTCTCGGTCTCGTTTTTTACTTTTAAATGTTATTTTGACTATTTCTAAAAATAGAAGTTATTTTTTGCTGTATTTTAAAATACAAACTTCTTACAAATAAGACAAATATGCATAAAAAAGAAATTCTGGATTGTTCTCATTTTCTGTTGCCCGGACACTCATTATTGAGAACTTTCGCCCGTCCAATATGGATTATTACAATTATACCAAACACCTTTTAAAAAGTGTCGGCCGAAAGAAATTTCCGGCTCATAAAGGTGCCTGCTGAGTGAGCTTTCATTGTGAATATACATTTATATAATACTAGCCAGATTTGCACGCAGCTTCGCCCGCGAAGCACTTAAAACCATTTTTTTAATTTTTTGTTGTTATTGTCTCGCGTTGCAGCCACCCGATGAAGCCTAACGGTGTTTTTATAAACATTTTTATATCTGCTACCCATTGGGTAGAAGGGTATTATAACTTAATGCCAACAGAAAATGTATGTAACAGGCAGACGGAGGCATCTCCGACCCCATAAAGTATATATATTCTTGATCAGTGTCAACAGCCGAGACGATGTCCGTCTGTCTGTCTGTCTTTCAAAAGTTGGATACCACGCCCCCTTGGATCACAATATGCATAAATCTAGAAAAAGTCACGTTTTTTCTATGTAAATCGCGTATAACTCCAAAAATTCTTTGTGTAATGATGTGTAATTTGGTTAGCCATCTGTGTTTTATAATCTTATTATACCCTTTAACTTTGGTAAATTCGGATAAGTAGAACAGAAGTTATTTGTTAAATTATTTATCAAAAGAGTTGTGCCCAATGCAAATGGACGTTTTAAATGTGTGAATGACCTAGAGATATCAAATTTGGTGACAGTATTCATGTCTTACGCAGATCAAGCTTGTTTTAGATTTTTCTGCCCTTCCGCTCCCAAAAACTGGAATCACCGTAATAATAGACCTAGAGCATTGAACTTTGGTATGCATAGTAATAATTATAGTCTGAATGATTCCTGAGAATTTAATTGAGATCGAATTAAAAAAATTAAAATAATAAATTTATAAATGCCAAATTCACTTGCAGCTGCTTTGTTTGTTTGGCTTATGGATTATTTTCCAATATAAAAAAAAAAAACCCAAATTTCAGTATATTTCTTTGGTAAATTTTTTGTTTAAATATTTCAGTTTTTTGTTTTCCCTCGAAATGGCTTAAGGGTATCTTACGGTCGATCACTCTCGACTGTAGCTTTCTTATTTGTTTTTTATGGATTAGAGATGTTATTCTAAGTGACAATATCGATGTTGATCGATGCTTTCAAAATAAAATATCAATGTTGAGTTAAAACTTGATGTTAGGTTTTTACATTTATTTTTAAAATTAATTTCTTAATTCAAAATAAATTTTTTCTACTTAATTTATTTCTGCGTACTTAACAAAAGATAGATGCATTCATGAGCAACGATATTTTTAAAATCATCAGAAACATCGCCACATATCGCTTAACGGAATCAATGCTACACGCATTTATGTTTTGTATATCCGCACATCCAATTTTATTTTGATTTTTTTGGATTGTAGTGAATGAACAAAATCTTTTTAATCGTCAAGTTTAAACTTAATTGAATGAAAGCTAAGCTCTTTAATTTTTGGGGAGTGGAAGACGTTGGCTCGGTCACTGAACGCAAAAGAAATAATTTTCATGAAATAACCGATAGGTCGGAAGCAGCAGTGGAAAGATCAAGTTTTAATATATTAATATTAAAATTACGTATATTTTAATTAAAGATCGTTGCAGAAAATGTCGAAATGTTTCTAACAATATAACAAATATGTGTAATTCTGTGTAAGCAACAATCCGATTAATTTATTATAATAGCTCGGTGGGCTAATTTTGTTTTGGAGTTTTTTTTAGCCGAGGCTGTGGTCCAGACGACTGATTGGCGCAGCATCACTGATTGGAACAGCCGAGTGTTTACATTATTTCCGTATATAAGTCGTGGTAAGTCACAAGCTCAGTTCAGTCGTTGATCGACTGCTGAACGATAAACACGAGATTATTTCGAGGCACTTTGTTTTCTTTAGTGTATGACGTGTTTTTTTCATCAACTTATCGACCCATGTGGCAGGTATAGTTTATGGTTCTAAAAAAACGTTTCGAGGTTAACACGTGCTCATTGTAAAACGAAGTTGATCGATTTCTAGCTGATGCCTTACTTTGACTGTCGTCCCTGACTTTGAGGCTAACGGAATTTGTAAAATTCTCGTTTCATATCATATTACCTGTGATTCAGCGGATAGCTCTTACTCCCTCCATTTAAAAAAAAATCTTCGCTGTGTTTCATCGTTCGAGTTTTCGTAACCTGGATTCCGGGAGACTACTTTGAGTCCAAATTCCTTAGAAACGCATCATGTTTTCTTAACTTTTGTTGCTTTGGGTTCATCATGTTGTTAATGTCGAAGTTTTCATTGTAAATACCGACTTGGCTCTTTCATTGTTCCTCTTATATTTATATCTATATGACAAATATTCAGCAATTTATCAACAACATGAACAATTTTGTACTTTGACTTTTTTACTACATGTATTATTAAAGTATTTAATTCTTCCATTAATATTATCTTATACATTTTTATAAAAACTATTATATAATAAACTTAAAATTATCGTTTAGTTTTTTCGTTTCCATCTAATAACAATAAATGCATTATTATTGAATGTTGACCGCACTTTAATTTCTACAATTTTGTTTTTATATTTTAGGGTTTTTATCTAAAAGTACTATGAATATTTGTTGAGATCTTTATCATAGCTATTTCGCTGCTTCAAGCACTTGACTGCGCTTCTAGTTGATATACAACTATTAATTTCATTGGGAATTGCAGTGTCATGCCCTATTGCTAGAATTGAATCCCCATCTTCACAAATTAGCCTCTTGTCGTCTTTGTTGACTAAAATAGTTATTTGGAGTGTACTAATTTCATGTCCACTAGACCTAAACATGTACATACTGTCACGTTCTTGCTGTCCAGTGAACAAACAATTTTAATACCCCTCAAATGTTACCTTCTCTAGACAACTGCGCTTTACCCTTTTATTCTTTTTTACGCATATTTCACTAGCAGTATCAGATTTTTCAGACCTGTATACATACATTTTTGAACGTAACACAACAATATAATTCAATTGTAGTGCTTTGTTTAATTTCGGCTTCATGTAAGCATAATGAAAATCATACATTTTGTATTTCGGCAACACCAAGCCTAAATATATTGGCTTATCGTAAATGATGTGTAATCTTTTCATTAGAATTGCACACAGAGTTTCTCTAAACTTTGTCGTTCTGTGAAAATTTGACTTGGATATATAGTCTCTGGCACACAATCTATGCACACCTTGTGGACCCACGTCTGGAGAATTCCATTCCGTAACAATACGGATGTATATCCTCTTTTCGCTGTTTTTCATTGTTTTACTATAAACAGCACTATTTAATAATTTGAAAAAAAATCTTTTTCAAAATTATTTTCGCCTTAGTCCTATGCTTAGTGTTAATATCAATATACTTTTTAAGCCAGGTCTTCTGCTTAAACTCTAAGACGGTGTAATTCTTTTGTAGTGTATTAGATATTTCGCCTTATCACGGAGATCAGCTATCAACTTGGGAATTTTTAATGTTTTTGATGGTAAATTATTGGACGGGCAAAAGGGCAAATCATTTCGTGGAGCGAGTATGGATATTCCAAGTCAACCTCAAGAATATATCCATACTCGCTGTTATTAGAAATATTATCAATGTTAAATGATTGCACTTCCACCCGCTCTAACCATTTGAACTCACCGTAAGGCAGTGGTTCAGACATGGCCCAACCATATAAGTTATTTGCATCCACATACATTAAATATTCCGATTCTCTTGTAGAATCAAAATCTTTAAGGTATTTTTGGTTTGCTTTGGTGTGTCTATGACTACATTGGACTAATCCACCTCGAATTCCACACTGAATATGTCTTATCATATCAATATCTGTGAGTAATTCAAGGCGGATCTCTGTAGTTTTCAACATCGCTTCCCATGACAATCCTGTTTAAGCAAATTTTCCTAAAGTTTTCGAAAATGTATGTTAACAATAAAACATTAGTTTTCAAATATAACTCCAAGTAGTCTTTAAGAGTTTGACACTTCAAGTTTTCCACACGTAGCATGCGTGGTTGTAATCTACCTCAGAACATTCTGACTCTGTAAAATTGCTGTAGAACTTACTCCTTGGTGGGAGACAAGTTTCTTCCAGCTTTTGCGCTGAATCTAAATATTCGTAAGGGAATACTCCTTTCTTACGAAGTAGGGCAAAATATGATATGTTTGAGTATTGTGCTTTAAGAACATTGTTTTCACTTAAATTTCCCGTGAGTGTGCTTAGACTAGAGGGCATAAATCTTAAAGAGTCCAAAAACCTAATTTCCAGGGTATCATCTTCTACTGGCACAAATTTTGAGATACTAATATACAATTCCTTGTTCAAGGAAATTACTTTAATATCCCCCTTAATCTCCCCGAGCTCTTTCACAAACAAATGTGCATCATATTTTGATAAATTGTGAAAGAACACGTGGATAAAATTTGCCTTTCTATTGTTGAGGTTGCACGAATTATGTGCTGCACCTCGGTTTGTGCCAGTAAAATGACATTGATCTCTCACTCTGTCATTACCCAAACTACCCTTGCAAAAAAAGACAATTAATGGCCTCATCGAAATTATATGAATCCTGTGCACTCATTTGGATGGGTACCACATTCTTCATGTGGCTCTGATATAATTCGGACAAATCGGATGTTAGACTTTCAATGAAAGTGCGGCTTACATCCCCGCCCGTTCTTAAAACAAACTTATCTAGTGCTGTATCAAATGCACACTTTATATAGTATGCAAATGCTACAGGCACATGCTTATTAATTATTTGGGAATTATCACATACATCTATATTAGAAGAATCCAGTATGCATTCAAAATCTGCATACACGGTGAATGGAATCTTCAGCAGCCGGTGGTGATTTTTAAAGAAGACCTCTGTCTGGTGGGGCTTAGGTGGCTCCGTGACAGTTCGACTGCATATTTCTGCATGTCGACTGGCCCTCCACTCGTTGAATATCGCAAGCATTGGTTGTAGAACCAACGCTTTGGATGGTCCCTACCCAATTGAGATGAGAGCAGACTGAAATTATAAAGAATTCGATATATGTTATTTAAATATTATTTTTATTTTATTACTTGTACTTACGCAGATATATTTTTTATCCACACATAGTGACCGTGAACATTTCCATTTGGTCCATCCAATAGTAGTAGGTTGATGTGTGATTTCCCTTCAAATCCAGCACAATAAAGTGGTCCAAACACTTTGTTTGCTTCCTCATCATATCCAAACACATTTATGCTGATGTGTGGGTTCCGTCTTGTGAACTCATTCATTTTACTAAGTTCCATTGGAAACGATAGTCCTCTGAAGTCCACCTTGTAGTTGGTGTCCACTTGAATTATTTGTGAAGCTATGTTTATATTGTAGCTGGAGCATCGCTGTGCATTTCTAATTGGCTTAAGGGCTGATATTATTGCCCACTTGAAGCAGAACACATCATTGTTCTGCACGTTGATAAGAGCTCGTTTGTGTTCAAGCTTCAACGGAATTTTAAAATGTTGTGATCCTCTAATGGGATCCCATTGAAGCATGTTTAACTCCACTCTGATGAGACGAGTCATCGTCCATCCACTATCCTTTTCCTGAAGCTCACTCATTTTAGTCTTCATTGCATCTGCGTGCATTTCATAGAGTTCCATGAAATTGGAATACATCGAAACCAGTGACATTTTGCTCTGGAACGATTTCACCTCTATTTGGGAATCATGCTCTTTCAGCAGCATGTACTCAGCAAACAACTCGAAATTAACTTTTGATGTTGTATGTGAGCTCATTACCCTTTCTAAATGAGGAATCAGTGCTACTCCAGCTTCATTAAGGAATTCATCCGGAATCCTTACAGCAGCTCCCTCATTAATAAACATATATTGAAGGATACGTCCCTTGTATCCATCAACAATTTGCTTCACCTGTCCATCCACCGGTCGGATTGCATTATATTTATGCAACTCGGTGCGAACATGGTGGTGCCATTGCATATTTGCAGGTAAATACTGCTGGCATGGGTGACAAAACACTCCATTGATTTTGTTTAAATTGTTGGAGTTGTTGAAGTTGCTAATGTTGTTTGAATTCATGATGTTGGTGTTGTTGTTGATGATGTTGTTGTTGGTTTTGTTGTTGATGTTGTTGTTGATGATGTTGTTGTTGATGTCGTTGTTTGTTTTACACCAAATTTTTACACAAAATATTTTCAAATTTTTAAATTTGTTTAAACAATTTTCAAATTTTGGGAAACTAGGACGGTTTGCTTCGAATGACGAATTAGAAGTGATTTCTAAAAAAACTATCAGCATACATACATCTGATCTTTTCAGAAATAGTTTTCACTCTTCCATGGTCAAGTGGACCAGCATCACAATTTAACATACATAGCATTTTGTTTATTTATTATTTTTCGAGTCATGTGACCTTTCAATGTTGGGCGCTTATACACATTCCGACGATCGTGGACTTATCTTCCCTCTCGCTCACTTAATTTTCCTTGCGTCCCTGTTGCGATATATGAAACCAACATTACAATATGTTTATCGTCCTCTCCTCTTTTAGAGTGCTGACTGTCGCTATCGATCACAAGGCAAATTCAAGAAAAACCGTTATTTTACTGGGGATTGGGATTGGGATATGTAAACGAAAATTGTTCACACGATCGCAGGTGGTGTCAACTTATTCGAGGTCACCGTCCCCAGTTATTCGATGAGCTGCATGTTGCGTACGAACGACTGCACGTGTCAAAGGCCCGCCCCCTGCCTGTTGCGTTCGAATGCATGCTGGTGGCGAAAATCACCAACCCTGTTGCCAGCTGCGCTCGCGCAACCCAGATCTGTCAACACAATCGATCGATTCCGGCTGTTGCAGCTGTCGAAGGTCGCCGATCGTTGGTCGCCGCACCAGTTTTCGGAGTCATATGTCCTCAAACACTTGACTTACACAAAAATCAAACAAGATCCAACACTCCAATCCACACAACCTATCTCACCACACTAATACCAATAAACACCAATATTCTAATTTATTTGTTTACAACCCCACTTAATCACCACGATACCTAAACACCCACACTTCTTTTTTGACCCTCATCAAAATTCCTAATTACCACTTGACATATTTTGACAGCTAAAGCCCATAAATTATTATCTTACCCCATTAGTGTCAGCGTGCTAGTAACCAGGTAAACATACTACTGACTTTGCTTTTGTCACTTTACTTGTATTTTTCAACTAACTTCAAGATCAAGTACAATTTTAACTTAAGCCTAGCTTAACCTACACGGTCACTCTTCATATCACCACAGTGGTGAATTGAGAAGCGTGGTGGAGAGCACTCACATCAGAGATGCGCGCCTAGCCGGAAAATGGTTGTGTGGCCTGAACAATCACCAACCATCACGATCATGTGTCTGCGTTCGGTTTTACAATTCGCAAGACAATGGTTCCAGTTGCGTCGTCTGAAATTTTCGAGATGTTTTTTATTCGACAAATTTAGGTTTTCATTTGAGCGCAGGTACTGTAAATCCAGTAAAACTCATCTAATCTAAAAGCTGGGATACATCCATCCAACTTACCATCATACTTTTGAGGTACAAGGAAGTAAGAAGAACGTGTCCTTTAGTTTTGCCAAGATCTCGATTAATAGCTTATTATTGTGGTTTTCTCAACATCTGCAATTTTTTAATGAAACCCAGCTATGGGTCGTTATCTTGCAAGTCCATCGCGGCTTTCCTTCTTCATAAGCCTGCTTTTTATATCCGCTACCCATAGGGTAGAAGGGTATTATAACTTAGTGCCAACAGAAAATGTATGTAACAGGCAGAAGGAGGCATCTCCGACCACATAAACTATATATATTCTTGATCAGTGTCAACAGCCGAGACGATATAGCCATGTCCGTCTGGCTGTCCGTATGAACACCTAGATCTCAGAGACTATAAGACATAGAGACACCAAAGGTTCCTGCATTGCTTACGCAGATCAAGATTATTTCAAAAGTTGGATGCCATGCCCCATTTGCTCACAATATGCATAAATCTAGAACAAGTCAAGCTTTTTTTTAAATCGTGTATAACTCCAAAAGTTCATTGTGTAATGATCTGTTATTTGGTATGCTATCTGTGCTTAATACTGTTAATATACCCTGTAATTTTGGTAAATCGGATAAGTAGAAGAAAAGTTATTTGTTAAATTGTTTATCAAAAGAGTTGTGCCTAATGCATATGGACGTTTTAAGTGTGTGAATGACCTAGAGATTTGTTCACTTTATTGTTACGGCTCAACACCACACCACATGTACACTCTATGAAAGTTAGCAGCAAAAGAGAACGATGGCACTTCAGTGTGACCATACATCCAGCATTTAAAATGCTTAAATATATATAGATAGATGGTATTTTTGAATGTTGAATAGGGGTATTCCAACACGCCCCCTCAAAAAATAACATCCATAAGTTTTCAAATTACAATTCATTAATACATATTCTAATGTGGTTGGTGTGAATTCTGGGAGTGCAATGTGATCCAGCATTTGCTGCAAGGATACGGGGAAACCCAGAAAAACCCGATCAGATCACTTATTAACTAATTTGGTTTACAAAGTAATATTAATATTCATTAACGTTAAATTAAAATTTACATGACGACTTCAGTGTCTAATTTTCAAAATAATATTCAAGGACTTATTGACATAAAGTTAGTTGGACGTTGACGTACATTGTATGCACATTCAAGTGGCCCAAGCGATACCAAGGCAATGCTTGTTACGCGCGGATCCCAATAAACCCTCCTCCCGCCCAACCGACCGAGAGGCGCTGTCGCAGGACGAACGACACGATTCGCGTTCGGACAGGATAGATTCGGGCATGCAAAAAAAAAAACGCGGATAGCATAAAATAGAAAAACAGGATCGGACATAAGAGAGAAACGGGTGGAATGAACAAATTTTAATTTATTACTATAAGCTAAATTCAGTCTAATTATTAGTTAAATAGGTTAGTAGAAAAGTTTTAAGATTAAAAGCAGTGTTAGCGCTGGAAAATACATGATAAATCCTTTATAGTTATAACATAATACTCTAAAAGGGTCATGCAATGCAAAGTTAGATCTACATAGGGGGAGATCAAGCGGGATGTAACTTCGAGTTAGTCTAGATGGAACAGAAAAGGTTAGTCGGGATATTAATTCTGAAGAGTCAATATCACTATTAATAAGATTAAAAATAAATAAAATGCCAAGCATTATTCTACGGTTAGATAAAGAAGGTAGGTTTATTAAAAGAAGTCTACTACTATATGACGGCAGTCTCACTTCAGCATTCCAGTTCAAACCACGCAAAAGCAAATAAGAGAAATTGTTTTTGAACAGATTCAATGCGATCTTGGTGCACAGAATACTGTGGAGACCATACGCACGAACCATATTCCAGAATCGGACGAAGAAATGATGTATAAAGGGTCTTAGTAATATAAGGGTCATCAAATTCCTTTGACCACCTCTTAATGAAACCGAGAACAGACATAGCTTTATTGACCGTTCTAGAAATGTGGTCTGAAAATTTCAGCTTATGATCTAGAAGGATACCTAGATCATCAACAGCAGTAATTCTTTTTAGATCGTAACCGTTCAGTAAGTAAGAGGCCAAATGTGGATTAACTCTATAGAAGGACACCACAACACATTTAGAGTAGTTTAAATTTAACAAGTTCACTTTGCACCATGACTGAAAAGAGTCAAGATCACTCTGCAACTTGACATGGCATGGCCAATCCCTGTACTGCAGGCATATTTTAACATCATCTGCATACATTAATACGCGATATTGTGTCAAAACAGTAGGTAGATCATTTATGAACAATGTGAAAAGTAAGGGACCGTGATGGCTGCCTTGGGGAACTCCAGAGGTAACTCGGAATGTATTAGAAAGGAAATTATTAAAAGAAACGTTTTGCGTTCTTTGGCTGAGATAGATGACGTCAGTTTGTATGTTTTTAAGGAAACCCTGGTTAACGAACGAAGAAAGCTCAAGAAGATTAGTAACAGTGGATCTATGTTTCACAAACCCATGCTGGTAGGGGGAAATAATAAAACTACATAAATGTTTAAAAAAAAAAAAAAATTTTTGGTATAGCAGACAATTTACGCGTCAGACTTCCTTCCGTTCTTATGGAGAGGTATAATGAAAGACTCCTTCCATAAAGAGGGAAAAGTCGATGACTCAAGTGATAAATCAAATAATTTCAGCAACGGTCTGCATAAAACCTCGGCTCCGTACCGAAGTACACAGCCAGGAACTCCATCCGGACCGGGCGAAAACACCGGCTTAACTATTTGAAGATATCGAATCAGAGACTCCTCACTCATTAAGGGGCTGAAGATACAATTCAACCGAGACAGACTGTAAGGATAGGGCGCGTTAGAGTAGGAGGAAGAAGAATAAGTAGTTTGCCTGACCTGAATTTGCTTTCGAATTTTCGTAAGATAGACAAGGAGGATAAGAGGAAGACTTACGCTTAGTGTTTACAAAATTAAAAAACTTTCTTCCGACAGCGAGCTAAGTAATTTTTATAACACACAGCGTTAAGCTCGATAAAATTAGACCGAGCAACTATGTATTGCGAAAAAGTTAAGGTAGAGCCTGAAATTTTAAACTTTTTGTAAAGTCTAGACTTCAGGTTCTTAAGGTTAGAAAGTTGCTTACAAAACCAAGGAGGCTTATTAGACCTATGCGGAAAATAAGAAGGAATACAGGCATCAAAGCAAAGATTTAATTTATTATAGGATAAATTGACGGCGGCACTTATGTCAGTGCAGGAATACAAATTAGACCAATCAATTCCATTAAGAAGTTGGATTAATTTGGGAAAGTTTGCCATTTGAAAGCAACGAACTCGATCGGCAGGTATATCAGAATTAGCGAGTACAGATCTGCTAAGTTCGATCCTTAACTCCAGAGTTGGATGATACGGGTCTTCAGGAGATGTAAGGGGTTCCGATCTAGATAGAACTACGCTGGTAGGTTCAGAGACAAAGCATAGATCTAATTGCCGGCAAAGAGAATTACGTATATTGTTAATTTGGCCCAAAGATAATTCATGTAAACCATCAATAAAGTCATGTCGGTTCGATGGAGTAAGAAACAGAAGTTATCACAAGGATACCAAGCTGTTCCAGGACGGTTAAAGTCTCCTAGAACAACAACATGATCTTTGTCGGATAACAAGGCAAATACAGATTTTATTGCTTCCAGGTGATCCTGGTATACAGATAAATCGGACGACGGAGGTATATATGAGCAAGTAAGAAATAAACTTACACCATGAAAATTTACTTTTATTGATAGAAACTCTATATTATTAGGATTATTATAATGTAATGGCTCCGATGAGAAGTTGGAGTCTACTAAAAATAGAACACCACCCCCTCTTCGGGAAGAACGATCTTGCCTGTAAATAGTGTACTTTGACGGAAAAAGTTCGGAATCAGAAATATCCGAACTTAACCAGGTTTCCGAAACGCAAAAACTTGGTGAGCATATGCTTTCAAAAAGTGAAGGTGGGACATTGATATTGAAAGATGCAATTTGTCTATCATAAGCAAATTAAAATTTTTCCACTTTTGGATTGGCATTTTTCATTTTGGCTATAATGAAAGCCTTTACGTCATCTGACGTGAGATCAGGGGCAAGCCTTGAAAAAAAAATCTGTTTCATTGGTGGAACCCCCACAAGTGGTTTAGGAGCCAAAGGAGTAATATTTGGTATATTATCTTTGGAACCTAATAAAGTCGGTGATCCGACAGTTGGAGGAGGTGCGGAAGAAATTTTTTTATTAGGATTCGGCTTGCCTCTACTTCTAGTGACAACCGTGGACAATTCAGACACAACTTCGGCGTTAACTAATGTCGGTGGAGCAGGTTCCCTAATGGGAATGCTTTCCGCAGCGGTTGTTGCTACTGGGGTAGCAAACGAGATTAACTGTGGAACCAACAGAGTAGTGGGTGGGTCAGTCGATGGTAGAGGTAAAAATTTTGGAGACTCAGCCATAAGTTTCAAACTATTGAACTGAAAATTCAAGGCACTAAACTGATCGTTTAACTTATGAAAGCCACCAATCAGATTAGAAAAACCGACTCTTGTCTGTCTCATAAACATCCGCATTTCGCACTCAACTTCTCGACATGACTCACAACACCAGTTAAGCCCAGTGCTCTTGGCAATGTCATCTGCAACTAGCCCTGAATAACCTACACACTTTACGTGTACTACGTTATCGCAGAGCCAGCAGGCCATACTGGGTTGCGAAGCCGTGATCTGCTTCTGGCAACTCTTCAGACAACACACAATTTTGACTTCCATTATAAATTAAAATAAAACAAGTAAGAAAGCTACAGTCGAGTGTGCTCGACTGGAAAATACCCGCTACCCAGTTTTGTAGAGCACGAAAATATTTTTGAAATATTAAGAAATATTTTCACAAGCGCGATTCGAACTCAGACACTATGTTTTTCACCCGATTTCCGTCAAATTTT
Source organism: Drosophila ustulata (assembly GCA_035047365.1). Taxonomy (NCBI): domain Eukaryota; kingdom Metazoa; phylum Arthropoda; class Insecta; order Diptera; family Drosophilidae; genus Drosophila; species Drosophila ustulata. The sequence goes on from JAWNPT010000095.1 coordinate 2,042,979, forward strand.
AGCGTAGGGTAGCGGGTAAAAAAATAAATCGCCGCTCGAATTTGCTCCTGATTTAATACATTTAATTCTGTATATTAAATCAGGACCCAGGGAACACCACGGGGAGGCAATTATAAATAATGGGATCTTTGCAGATCTACGAGTCGACTTGTGCTGCATAAATCCGACCAACACCATTGTTCCCCAAAAAATGTTATAGCTCCGAAATTGTCTCTAGCGGAGATAGACTTACTTAAAATATACTAACAAATATATACATATTTATATACATACTTAATAAAATAATATTATCAATATCCGTAAACAACTTAAACATTTTTATAATCAAAATTCAAAGAGATTTTTAAAATATTAAAAGAAAAGTGCAACTACTTTAAAAATACCCAAAAGAAAATCTATTACAACCCGTTATCTATGCTAACTAAAATACCACTGTGGTAACTATAAACTGTCTCATATGTGCGTGCTGTGGCTCTGCTTTCCCTAATATTTGTACACGCCCAATCAATGTGTGTATCACAATTGGTTGTAGACGTGTGCAAATCTAACAAAGACCTATAGCTATGAGAACCCAAGAAATCAAAAACCCTTCTACAACTACCTGATAAACCCCGCAAAAACAAATTAAAATCTCCCAAAACTAGACTATTACTTTTCAAAAATGGAAATTCCTGAAATAAATTCTCAAACTCCGTTTCAAAGTTATGCAAAGGGTATGTTGGACTTCTATAAATAATGAGGAAACCTAAAGACTTATATTTAAACACTGCATACTCGAACACTGCGGAACCTAAATTATTAGAATCTGAGTAGAATCGCCCACTTGAACAGAGACTAACATCCTGAAAAACATCATTTTTGGCAAATATAAGAATGCCTCTCTTTGGACGAGATCCATTTGAAGTCGACTGGCAATCAAGACGAATAGCACAACGGAAGCCGGGAATGTCGTAAATTTCATTTGAATAAGTAGAAGACTCAACGAAAAATAGGAAGGAAGAATGAAGCATTAACTGATCGGAGCAAATATCAGCAATGTGGCAACGTAAACTTTGTGTATTATGGAACACAACATTGATTTTAGAACTGTCAAAGAGACAGCTGAAGTGTGAATTTAATAATTTAGTGGATCTTAAGCTAGCAAGCTCTTGCACAACAACTGACTGGCGATCAGATCTGGGTGGCACAAATTGCCCAACAATAAAAAGGCCAGCCGCACTTGTGGCTCTACTACATGCTACATACAAAGCTTCCCTTTGCATACCAGGAGTTGTGTGGACCACCACTTTGGTATATGTAGCTCCCTGACTTTTGTGAATAGTTATACCTTCTGCAGGTACAACTGGAAATTGTTTGCGGTCTATAGAAACTTGCTCATTAGAATGAAATTGAAAATTTTTTACAGTTTTAAAAACAGGGGTCCAAGAAGGTTCGGTACGATGGGTGCACTTAACTCGAGCATTAGTTCCAACACTGTCGTCTAAGAATTTGATCCAAAGAACGTGAGGCGAATTGGATGCATTGAAACCTATTTCCATAAGGATGCCTGACGCTCCATTGACAAGACCATCTGCTGTATCTATATTGACCGTCATCATGTATTTTGCAGTGGATTTCAAAATAAGGGTTGTGCAAAGCCCTTGGGTTTGAGATGTCTTGAAATCCTTTACAGATTCCAAGCATCTGGACTTAGCTTCTAAACTTAGATGTGCAGCTTTAACAGAGTCAATAGCAATAGAAAGGAATTGTTCCGTAGGAATCGAGTTTAATTTAGCAGTGTTAAAAATATTTGTATCCTCATTTCTTTAAAACAAATGAATGGAGCCATTTGGAAGTTGGTCTAAGACCGAAACTCTGGACCTAAGTAATTGTATGTCTTCAAAAGTCATATGACCTGATGCCATGTTATTAAGCGCTAACGCAAATGCTTGGTCGTCTCGTTGACGCATTATCTCTGTGAGCTCAAAAAACTTAAAAATATCCCACAAAGAAGACCCAAATATAGCACTATATGGGTCATGCGACGATGAGGTGGATTGGAATATCCATCGATCTCCTACGGGACGTAGTTGTCTGAGATCGCCAAAAACAATAATTGAAATTCCCCCAAATGGAGTTTCCTTGGAATCAAAAATTTGCTTAAGACGAGCATCTAAATGAGATAACATTTTGGCACCGACCATAGAGATTTCATCAATGATTAAAAGCTTAAGATCTATAAACCTTGAGCGAAGAGTATTCAGCAAATCTGAACCTAAATCTTTGAAGGAGGATCCGGACTGATTAACTGGAAGTGAAAACATGGAATGAAGTGTGGAACCTCCAATTCCAAAAGCTGCTTTACCGGTGGGTGCACACAAAAGGATTTTAGCAGTGGTGGGATCACAACCTGGCCTACTATTATATAGTTGAGAAAGGGCTTGAAAAATGGCTGAAATTAGTATACTCTTGCCAACACCTGCTCCGCCACCTACAAATTCATAAAAAACGTTATTGTGCTTTGCGTTATGCATTACGTGAGAGAAAAAGGTTTTTTGCTTTAAATTTAAAGATCTAACTATGCTTGCTAAGTCTTGTGGCGATATAATTGGCGGGAGCTTAATAATTCGGATGACATTGTCCGAATCATCATGGTCACTAACGGCATTCAAATTTAAAACATTTATTTGAGAACTTATTTCAGGGATTGCCAAAGCCCTGAACTCATTATCCAAATTATTCCCCAAATCACGCTCTTCAAAGTCTTCTTCAGCTTCTATGGCCCTCCTAAGCACGTCTTCTAAATCTTCTAGCATATTATATCTCTTATAATTAAACCCAATCGATTCTACGTTCGCTGCATAAACACTTTCACAATTAACCCCAAGCAAATCTACCTCTTCATCCCTCCGCGCAAAATATAGCATTAAAAGCTCCCGAAAATAGTTCTCTCTGTCGGCATTCAGATTGAACTTCCTAAATCTAATAACAGCTGGCTGGGTCCGTTCCCTAATAAAACCACTACCATCGCGAAGAGATTGAAATGTGTTCCCTAGGACCTCGTTTTCTTCATCATCATCGTCATCAGCACCCGGACGCATTGATGGACAGCTTTTTGAAAAGTTATAATTAGCAGCAAAATCGGCTAAGCACAGGCCTTCGAGACTATCTGGCCGCTGAACATAGTGATCCAGCATTCCTAAAACATATATGTCAGTTGAATCCTGATCCATATTTTGAAGCTGTTGTCTAGGTTTGAGCATTCGAACTCTGTGCTCAGGTCGTGATGTATTAATGTAAATTTCTGCGTTGCTAGCCTCAGACAAACGCATTCCCAAACAACAGTAGGCGGCTTCCTGAGCAGAAATCTCAGTGCCGGAAATAAACTTGTGGCCAATATGCTGCAGCTTTTGTTTGATGCTGAAGTTTCCTCTGCATCAGCTTGGAAATTCCTCTTTGGGATTTGTTGATATAATTAATTATATAACTGCAACATGCAAAAGGGTCCAGTATGAACTGGATGTCCATGTTGGCCCTTTGCATCGAAACTTTAATAGCTGCAAATGTTCTCTCCAGAAATATTTGGGGCTTCTTCAAGCCAGATCTAAGAGCAAATATGTAGCCCTCGTAGCTGAGGTTCACATGATCGTGAGATAAGAAATTTTCAAAGATGCTCAATTGACTTATGAGGTCAGAATCAAAAGGGAAATTAATGACATTTTGATTTATAGTTATCAGAGTCTTCAGCCAATGGCCGAAGAATTTCTGTTTTTGGCATGGGAAAATATGGAATTCCGAAGCGAAAATAGAGTTTCCTCTCACTTCACGCATACATAAATGTCCGTGATTGTGCTTTTGATATTCAATGTACTGAGCTAGCTCAGTATCCGTTACATCTGTGGTAATGAATTGGTCAATAAAAGAAATGACAGAGGCAATAGAAAATTCATTTTCGAAGTCCACAGACGGGGCATCTTTCAGCCAAAACATGCCATGAATATGAGGCGAACCTCGCTGTTGGAATTCAACACGCCAATAGTATTTGATAACGGGATGATTTCCGAAAACGCCCCCCTGCTTCTTCATAATCTTTAAAATTTGTCGATAACGATAATCAAAATACCTAGCACAAGTTACAGGATCTGACCTAATTAAACGCGCCTTTTCGCTAAAACTAAAATTGGAAATATCGTCTGCTGTAACATGTTGTCTATCTACATTTTCTTTTAATAAAATTAACAATTCCGCCCACCTTGTCTCAGCAGCCGACAAGGTTATGAAAAAAGTTGGCAGACCGAACTGTCGAATCATTGCCATTACTTTTTTCTTTTCTGCTTCCCAGTGAGCAGGAGACGTGCGAACACCCTTCAGGACCCTATAGCCTTCATCGTGGCGAATAATACTATCTAAATGCTCTTCGTTGAGAGCGTTAGCAGCTGTAATGGCGCGTGAAGCACTCTGTTTCCTCAAACAAATCATAGTATTACTACGAATTTGGAGCAGCTCTAACTTTTTGTAGTTGAATAATAATTTGTCAATTCGACAACCTCTCCTATCTACATTTCGAAGCTCAGATCTAACAATTGTGGAAAACGAATGGGGAGAAAGTCTTTTTTTGCCAGCATAAATTGTTGGAAATGCTAACTCTTCCGAGTCAGCATCCAGAATCATGTCTAGGGGTCGTTGGCCTTCGCCAGGAGCAAGGGTGATTCTCTGCATGGCAGCGGTGTCTACCTGGTTATTCTCAAGCAGTGTTTCTTGACCCCCAGGGTTGAGCTCCAACTCAGCATCATCCTGATGTGCTGGATCGCGAATTCTTTGCTCAAGTCCCTCCACAAACTCTGCGTCTGCTTGAGATGCTACAAATGGAACAGTCTCAGTTGTATAAGAAGACAACCACTGTTCATTAACAACTACACTATGCTTCCTATACAGTTCTGTATTGACTAAATACCTAATTGCGTCGGCTATTTTTAAGGGTCTAATGGTTTCCGCCATGAAATCATGGTTATACTCCATTCTACGTTTGAGGTGAAGCTGTACAACCTCGGCTTCGTGAAATGCACGTGGGAGGGACGTAACTATATTGCTGATTGGTATAGGAACATTGACTACAGCTCCTTTAATGGCACTTTGACGCTCATGACCTAGAGACTTTATAATCATAAATGGAAGTCGAGGAGAAATTAGACGTTCCTCTAATGGAGTAAGGCCTTTAAGGCAATCGGGTAAACTCGGAAAATCTAAACCATTTGAAATGGAACCTTTTGGCTTAACACCAGATTTTACTTTGCGGCAACATGTTTTGCAAAAAGTTAAGGAACCGTCAGATGAAGGGAACTGACTGACTCAACATCTAAGATATCCGCACTAAACTCGTAACTATTTTCAAATAAAATACGAGGTAACCTAGCTACTTGGTGAGGAAACCACAGACCTTTACATGAAAGGCAAATTTTATTTGGGCCCAGCTGAACAACTCTATTAAAATTTGCGATAATAGCTTCTAAAATGGTGGGTCTGGGTGAATTCTCTTCCTGAAAGCTATTCGCACGTTCCTCTCTATTATGGGAAGCATTTCGACGGTTCTCTAAACTCCTATTTTCAATATTTGATCTATACTGGCTAACTCTTTGGCTAAGTCGTCTTGAGGCGTCAAAAGCTGCTTGTCTTGCTAAAAGCCGGGCACTTCGCCGTGCACCAGTATTTCGCACCTGTTCAATAATCCTCCTTGTGAGATTATTCCTAACCTGCGACCTATTAACCCGATCTAGCTCTCTTTCTAATTTACGCCTTTCAAGATCTGTCCGTCTAGCTGCCCTAAATGCCGAGTTCCGTATTTGTTCGTTGGTCCTGTACTGTATATTCCGTCTACGACTTCGTCTTCGTTATGTATCAGCCTGCTGTTCAGGCTGCCTAAAAGCTTCGCCCGTTCGTCGTTGTCTTCTGAAGTCACTATTTGCTATCTGTTCGTTCGTCCTGTATTCCGTCTCCTGCCTTCGGTTCGACCTACGTGATGTATCAGCCTGCTGTTCAGGCTGCCTAAAAGCTTGGTCTGTTCGTCGCTGTCGTCTAAAGTTAGAGTTTTGTGTCTGTTCGTCTGCCCTGTAATGTAAATTCCGCCTACGGTTCGACCTTCGTAACGTATCATCCTCCTGTTCATGCTCTCTAAACGCTATGTTCGTTCGTCGTTGTCTTCTAAAGTCAGAGTTATCCATTTGTTCGCTCCGTCGATAGTCAGAATCTAATCTACGGTTTGATCGACGCAGAGTATCAGATTCCTGCTCCGGCTGCCGATACTCTGCATCTGCGCGTCTCAGTCTCCTATTTTCTGTATCTTCCGTCTGCTCCCGTTTCTCTTAATTCTTGATTTCCCCTCCTAACTCTCTGTGAACTTAAATTTCTAGCCCTTTCTTCCTGCACATACTCTACATTATCCCTATTTAATCTGTTTCTCAATTGTCTAGTACGAGACCGTTGAGAAACAGTCTGTCGGTTAAGCCGCGGCATTTAAATTTTTTTTTCAAATAGTTGCACCCTTCACGATTAAAACAAAATATATTTTTAAATTTGAATTTTTAAATTTGTAATTTAAATTATCAATTAAAGAAATTTTGTAGAGAAATAATTTTATTAAGTATTATATTAATATTTATTAGAAACTATTTAAATAAAATAATTGTTAAAATGTTACTCGAAACTCACACACTCGAAAAAATGTTATATGTTATATATGAATTACAATATAAAACACCGTATTTACATACATATGTTTGTATTTAAATTGCACAAAAAATCAGCAACACTGCAACATACATATGTACATATATACGCAAACTAAAATTGAAACGCGCAACACACAATAAATGAACATACACTCGTAAAAATTTTTTTTTTTTTTTTCTCAGGTGGTGGGGGTGGAAAATATCGGTTAAAATATTCCAAATTACACTTTTACCCTTATGTTTTTGGGCCACTGTGTATTGTCCTCAATCGATTTTAATTTTAACTGAGTCTGCCGTTTCTGCCATTGTTATGTATGCACAAATAAATTGAAAATCGGATCACTAATACGGAACACTGATAATATTTCGAATAAATACACTTTGAAAACAGATCACCCACAACACGTAAAATAAAATGATTAATATTCGTAATGAAAATCACGTTTTTTACTGATAATATTAATAATTATTTTCACAAGATCACAACCGAACACAAGTAACGCACAAATCGAACTAACAAAACCATTGTCAATGAGATAAAACAATGGCTCTGTTAAGCAACAAGTGCATACATTATTTATGATTTTATGGATTATAGGTATAAATCGCAAATATTTTTTAGGTAAAACTATGAATCCTATTTATCAACCAATAGAAAGAGAGGGCACGTGCCAAAAATCCCTAACAAAAGGTTAATTATATGGCTACCTAAATTACTAACATATACACATATCTATATACATTCAGAAAGTGTACAAAGGGAAAATCCAAAATTGAATGAAACTTCAATTTACCTGTTTTATGACTATTTTTTACATTCAGTCAGTGGTAAAGGGAAAATCCATTTTTAAAGATACTGGAAATCTACTTGTACTAATTTAAAATCGTATGTTTATGACCTTGTGGTAAATGTATATGTATAATAAAAAGGGTTTTTGCAGATATCTGCAATTTCCGGAAATTCCATAAAAAAGTCAGTGCAAAGCATGCAAAAAGGCACTCATAAAATAGAACCGCGAACAGCTGCGTCGCGACGCAAAATCATTTACGATCAAGAAAGGAGGTGGGGAAAAACACCCGAATACTTGCCCAACCATTCGAATCATTGTCGACATATTCGGGTGTTTTTCGAATTTCGTCACAAGTGCAAGAATGATCGGTTGCCGAAATGCAAGACACCCATGAAGCACAAGTGTTTGAATCACGAGTATCAAATTGATTCGGTCCCGAAAAGGCACACACAAGTTGTCACCGAGTGGCCGAAGCGCAAGTACTCGCAATACTCGCGACAATAATGTGTGTGTGTGTGTCTTGAATTTTGCTTATGGGTGTGAGTAGCATCGCAACACAAAATTTCATGGGTGTGAGTAGATGACCAAAAACAACCACCTTTGACGTTCTCTGGTTCTTACATACACTCACAATACATACAGATAGATGTATGTACATACATATGTATGTACATATCATGTCCACCGAAGCACCCGGTCGCAACAACAACTAGAATAGCGCTACTTTAATTATTATTTAATTTTGCGAACAAACACGAAGTTAAATATATTATGAAGTTTAAATTTCGCACTCGTAATGAAAATTACGTTTTTATTTCAATAATTAATAATAATCACAAATCGCTAATCACGCATCGACACTTCGTTCAACCACGAAATAAACGAAATAACATAATAAGAAAATGCAAATTTGATAGAGCAACACTTCCAATTTTTTTTATGAAATTCCGCGAATAGCGCGTGCCAAAAGTAAGACCATGCCGGCCTTTCCTTCTCTTTTACTCTTTTACTCTTGTCTTCTTGCATTTTTATACCCGCTACCCATAGGGTAGAAGGGTATTATAACTTAGTGCCAACAGAAAATGTATGTAACAGGCAGAAGGAGGCATCTCCGACCCCACAAAGTATATATATTCTTGATCAGTGTCAACAGCCGAGACGATATAGCCATGTCCGTCTGTCCGTCTGTCCGTCTGTCCGTCTGTCCGTCTGTATGAACACCTGGATCTCAGAGACTATAAGAGCTAGAGCTACCAAATTTGGGGACAGTACTCCTATAGGTCCTACGCAGATCAAGTTTGTTTCAAAAGTTGGATGCCACGCCCCTTTCCGCCCCCAAAAGTCTGTAAAAGCCGTAATAATAGACCTAGAGCATTGAATTTTGGTATGCATAATAATAATTATATTCTCAATGATTTCTGTGAATTTGGTTGAGATCGAATGAAAAACAAGGAAGTTATTAAAGAATCAATTTTATATGCAAAATTCACTTGCAGCTGCCCGCGCTTTGTTTGTTTAGTTGACAGTGTGACCAAAACGGTGTTGTGATTTTTACCCGCTATTTTCAAATATATACAAAAAACTAATTTTAGTATATTTGGTATATTTTTTGTTAATATATCATTTAAATTTTTTGTTTTCTCTCGAAATGGGTTGCGGGTATCATACGGTCGAGCACTCTCGACTGTAGCTTTCTTACTTGTTTTCTATGCACACACTTAACTAAGAGACCGACAAAACCAACAAAAAATTTAAAAAAGTTGATTATTAGAAGCAGGATTTGAACGCACGACCCACTGACCGCGAGTCCTAGACTGCCTTGGCGAAGCTACTGCCTCACTTATTTGAGACTGGTCAAATTCCATTTATTGACATAGATAGATATTTAATTTATATTTTTTTACGATTTGCAATTCTCTTGTCGCTCCGCATCGATACATACACACTCGCATATGTGATTTATGTTATGCGAGCGACAAAATAGACAAAAATTGTAATAAGAAAAAGTAAATCAGAAGCTGAATTCGAACGCAGGACCTTGTGATCGTGAGGCAAAAAGCATCTTCACGGAGCCATTGCCCCACGTTTGGTGTGGACAAAAAAAATGCATTTATGTATTTTCATTTTAATTGATTTGTAATTTGCAATATTGCTTGCCTTCCTATTCGACACCTTGGCGCTCATCATTATCAATGCGTGCCTACACACTCGCATACATATGTACATATGTGAATCATGTAAAGCAAGCGACAAAATGGCAAACAAATTATTTAGAATAAGTCTTAAGTGGGATTCGCATACACGAGTTATTGATTGCAAGACAAAAACCATCTTCGCAAAGCAATTGCTTCACATATTTTGCTATCAACAAAATGCATTTATTTTTTGTTTTCAAAAAAAGTTTTTTTTTATGTATGTAAATATTATGTACTACAAATGTACATACAAAAGTATTTTCATTGTATTAATTCGCAAATGTCAATATTGTATTCTATCTCTTTCATACTTGTTGTCATGCATTGTCCATGTACGTGAACACACATGCACATGTAAATTGTGTAAAACGAGCAGCAAAATGGACAAAGAAAAAAAATTAGAAAAAGTAAACTGAAGCTGGATTCGAACACAGAACCTTGACATCGTGAGGCAATAGTAGTATCAGCGAAGTATCAGAAGCTGAATTCGAACGCAGGACCTTGTGATCGTGAGGCAAAAAGCATCTCCACGGAGCCATTGCCCCACGTTTGGTGTGGACAAAAAAATGCATTTATGTATTTTCATTTTAATTGATTTGTAATTTGCAATATTGCTTGCCTTCCTATTCGACACCTTTGCGCTCATCATTATCAATGCGTGCCTACACACTCGCATATGTGAGTTATGTTATGCGAGCGACAAAATAGACAAAAATTTTAATAAGAATAAGAATAATAAAAAACAAGTAAAAAAGCTACAGTCGAGAGTGCTCGACCGTATGATACCCGCAACCCATTTCGAGAGAACAAAAAACTTAAATGATATTTTAACAAAAAATATACCAAATATACTAAAACTTGTTTTTTTTGTATATATTTGAAAATAGCGAATAAAAATCCACAACACCGTTATGGTCACACTGTCAACTAAACAAACAAAGCGCGGGCAGCTGCAAGTGAATTTTGCATACAAAATTGATTCTTTAATAACTTCCTTGTTTTTCATTCGATCTCAACCAAATTCACAGGAATCATTGAGAATATAATTATTATTATGCATACCAAAATTCAATGCTCTAGGTTCATTATTACGGCTTTTACAGTTTTTGGGGGCGGACAGGGGCGTGGCAAAAATCTAAAATAAACTTGATCTGCGTAAGACCCACACGAATACTGTCACCAAATTTGATATCTCTAGGTCAATCAGACACTTAAAACGTCCATATGCATTGGGAACAACAATTTTGATAAATAATTACGCGAATAACTTTTGTTCTACTAATCCGATTTTTACCAAAATTACAGGGTATATTAAGAGTGTCAAGCGCAGATGGGTTACCAGATTACACATCATTACACAAAGAACTTTTGGAGTTATACGCAATTTACATAAAAAAAACTTGACTTTTTCTAGATTAATGCTTATTGTGGGCGAAGGGGGCGTGGCATCCAACTTTTGAAATAAACTTGATCTGCGTAGGGTATGAAGGAACATTTTTGCCAAATTTGGTGTCTCTATGTCTTATAGTCTCTGAGATCCAGGTGTTCATACAGACAGACAGACGGACAGACGGACATGGCTATATCGTCTCGGCTGTTGACGCTGATCAAGAATATATATACTTTATGGGGTCGGAGATGTCTCCTTCTGCCTGTTACATACATTTTCTGTTGGCACTAAGTCATAATACCCTTCTACCCTATGGGTAGCGGGTATAAAAAAGCAAATTAAAAATTTACAAAATTAAAAAAAATTTACTTTGAAATAGTAGGAACTATGCCCACTGTACAGAATCAAAACAAAAATATGTTAGCAACAACAGTAGAGCAAGCAGTGAGAGCAGAGAACGCCACTAACGGAATACTGTCAACTGAGAGTTGTTGAGAGAGAAACCGTCACACTGCGAGCGGGAAGGAAAGCACAAAGAATAGACACGCAAAATCTAGTGCTTACCACAACAACAAAACTTTGAACTCAGTTTATGTAGAAATAAACAGAGCTCAAAATAAGACAAATAAAATTCACAATTATATAATAAAACAAGTAAGAAAGCTACAGTCGAGAGTGCTCGACCGTATGATACCCGCAACCCATTTCGAGAGAACAAAAAAATTTTAATGATATTTTAACAACAAATATACCAAAAATATACTGAAACTTGTGTTTTGTATATATTTGAAAATAGCGGGAAGAAATCCACAACACCGACATGGTCACACTGTCAACTAAACAAACAAAGCGCGAGCAGCTGCAAGTGAATTTTGCATATAAAATTGATTCATTAATAACTTCCTTGTTTTAAACTCGATCTCAACCAAATTCACAGGAATCATTGAGAATATAATTATTATTATGCATACCAAAATTCAATGCTCTAGGTTCATTATTACGGCTTTTACAGTTTTCGGGGGGCGGAAAGGGGCGTGGCAAAAATCTAAAATAAACTTGATCTGCGTAAGACCTACACGAATACTGTCACCAAATTTGATATCTCTAGGTCAATCACACACTTAAAACGTCCATATGCATTGGGAACAACAATTTTGATAAATAATTTAACGAATAACTTTTGTTCTACTTATCCGATTTTTACCAAAATTACAGGGTATATTAAGAGTGTCAAGCGCAGATGGCTTACCAAATTACACATCATTACACAAAGAACTTTTGGAGTTATACGCGATTTACATAAAAAAAAACTTGACTTTTTCTAGATAAATGCTTATTGTGGGCGAAGGGGGCGTGGCATCCAACTTTTGAAATAAACTTGATCTGCGTAGGGTATGAAGGAACATTTTTGCCAAATTTGGTGTCTCTATGTCTTATAGTCTCTGAGATCCAGGTGTTCATACAGACAGACAGACGGACAGACGGACCTGGCTATATCGTCTCGGCTGTTGATGCTGATCAAGAATATATATACTTTATGGGGTCGGAGATGTCTCCTTCTGCCTGTTACATACATTTTCTGTTGGCACTAAGTCATAATACCCTTCTACCCTATGGGTAGCGGGTATAAAGACGTTGCTCCGTCTAATAAATGCCCTCAAATCCATGACATACCGACATGGTCACACTGTCAACTAAACAAACAAAGCGCGAGCAGCTGCAAGTGAATTTTGCATATAAAATTGATTCATTAATAACTTCCTTGTTTTTCATTCGATTTCAACCAAATTCACAGGAGTCATTCAGACTATCATTGTTATTATGCATACCAAAATTCAATGCTCTAGGTTCATTATTACGGCTTTTACAGTTTTTGGGGGCGGACAGGGGCGTGGCAAAAATCTAAAATAAACTTGATCTGCGTAAGACCCACACGAATACTGTCACCAAATTTGATATCTCTAGGTCAATCAGACACTTAAAACGTCCATATGCATTGGGAACAACAATTTTGATAAATAATTACGCGAATAACTTTTGTTCTACTAATCCGATTTTTACCAAAATTACAGGGTATATTAAGAGTGTCAAGCGCAGATGGGTTACCAGATTACACATCATTACACAAAGAACTTTTGGAGTTATACGCAATTTACATAAAAAAAACTTGACTTTTTCTAGATTAATGCTTATTGTGGGCGAAGGGGGCGTGGCATCCAACTTTTGAAATAAACTTGATCTGCGTAGGGTATGAAGGAACATTTTTGCCAAATTTGGTGTCTCTATGTCTTATAGTCTCTGAGATCCAGGTGTTCATACAGACAGACAGACGGACAGACGGACATGGCTATATCGTCTCGGCTGTTGACGCTGATCAAGAATATATATACTTTATGGGGTCGGAGATGTCTCCTTCTGCCTGTTACATACATTTTCTGTTGGCACTAAGTCATAATACCCTTCTACCCTATGGGTAGCGGGTATAAAAAAAGCAAATTAAAAATTTACAAAATTAAAAAAAATTTACTTTGAAATAGTAGGAACTATGCCCACTGTACAGAATCAAAACAAAAATATGTTAGCAACAACAGTAGAGCAAGCAGTGAGAGCAGAGAACGCCACTAACGGAATACTGTCAACTGAGAGTTGTTGAGAGAGAAACCGTCACACTGCGAGCGGGAAGGAAAGCACAAAGAATAGACACGCAAAATCTAGTGCTTACCACAACAACAAAACTTTGAACTCAGTTTATGTAGAAATAAACAGAGCTCAAAATAAGACAAATAAAATTCACAATTATATAATAAAACAAGTAAGAAAGCTACAGTCGAGAGTGCTCGACCGTATGATACCCGCAACCCATTTCGAGAGAACAAAAAAAATTTTAATGATATTTTAACAACAAATATACCAAAAATATACTGAAACTTGTGTTTTGTATATATTTGAAAATAGCGGGAAGAAATCCACAACACCGACATGGTCACACTGTCAACTAAACAAACAAAGCGCGAGCAGCTGCAAGTGAATTTTGCATATAAAATTGATTCATTAATAACTTCCTTGTTTTAAACTCGATCTCAACCAAATTCACAGGAATCATTGAGAATATAATTATTATTATGCATACCAAAATTCAATGCTCTAGGTTCATTATTACGGCTTTTACAGTTTTCGGGGGCGGAAAGGGGCGTGGCAAAAATCTAAAATAAACTTGATCTGCGTAAGACCTACACGAATACTGTCACCAAATTTGATATCTCTAGGTCAATCACACACTTAAAACGTCCATATGCATTGGGAACAACAATTTTGATAAATAATTTCGCGAATAACTTTTGTTCTACTTATCCGATTTTTACCAAAATTACAGGGTATATTAAGAGTGTCAAGCGCAGATGGGTTACCAGATTACACATCATTACACAAAGAACTTTTGGAGTTATACGCGATTTACATAAAAAAAACTTGACTTTTTCTAGATAAATGCTTATTGTGGGCGAAGGGGGCGTGGCATCCAACTTTTGAAATAAACTTGATCTGCGTAGGGTATGAAGGAACAATTTTGCCAAATTTGGTGTCTCTATGTCTTATAGTCTCTGAGATCCAGGTGTTCATACAGACAGACAGACGGACAGACGGACAGACGGACATGGCTATATCGTCTCGGCTGTTGATGCTGATCAAGAATATATATACTTTATGGGGTCGGAGATGTCTCCTTTTGCCTGTTACATACATTTTCTGTTGGCACTAAGTCATAATACCCTTCTACCCTATGGGTAGCGGGTATAAACACTAATATCATGCACTATCACAGGATAGAGACGCGATGTAGCAAACAATTAAAGTAATTACTTTAAAGAAAATGTATTAAACACCGGTTGTTAGATACAAAAAGCAAAAAATTGCGGGGCGCACAAAAAAACTCGCCTGTTTGCTACAAAGAGTGACAGCGATGTTAAATGTATAATATTGAGAAAAAAAATAAAAAAAACCCATTTACAGCATCGACGTTCATTCAGATATCTGTATCTTTATGTAGTCCAAGTTTCTCTCGCATTTCCATAAATCTGGCCGCTGGCAATGGCTTCGTGAAAACATCTGCTATTTGATTATCTGACGAAATATACTCAAGACAAATTTCATTAGATTCCACTCGCTCTCTTACAAAATGATATTTAATATTAATATGTTTTGTTCTCTTATGACATGATGGGTTATTAGCTATGCTTATACAACCTTGGTTGTCCTCATAAATTTTAATTGGTGTTTCAATTCTAATATGGACACTATTTAGAAGGGACTTCAACCATAAAGCCTCTTTTACGGCTTCATACAGAGCCATATACTCAGCTTCAGTTGATGACGCTGCTACTGAGTTTTGCCTTTTTGTATTCCAGCAAATTAAATTTGATTCAAACATATTAAATAGATAACCAGTTGTGCTTTTTCGATCAATATCATTCCCCCCCAGTCAGAATCAACATAACCAATTAATATATTTTGAAACATGTCATTTCTCTTAAAGACCAGTTTCAAATCAATGGTACCCTTCAAATATCTGAGGACCCTTTTTAAACATTGCCATAGTTCTGAATTATTTTTACTGCTATATCTGCTCAAGATATTTACTGCAGTAGTCAAGTCGGGTCGTGTACATAGCATTACGTACATTAGGCATCCAATAAGATTGCGACATGGTGCGCAACAGCTTTCATCTGAGTTACGCGCATCGTAATTTAGTTTAGATAATAGAGGGGTATTGACCGGATTACAATCACTCATATTAAATTTATCTAAAAATCGCTTAATGTAAGCGGATTGACTCAACAAAATTTTATCTTCGCATATTTCTACTCTTATGCCTATGAAATGTCGTATTTCTTTCAAATCAGTCATTTTAAACTTTTCCATTAAATATTTTTTAAAATTATTCATTCTATTTGTATCGGGTGTAGCCATGACCACATCATCAACATATAATAAAACATATATGTTTTCTCTAATGTTCCCTTTATCAAGAATATAAATACAGCGATCAACTGGGAAGGTTACAAAAACAAATTCTTTTAGGACTTTTTCAAAAACCTCAAACCAGCATCTAGCTGCTTGTTTGAGCCCATAAATTGCTTTATTTAGCTTACACACATTATCACCATCAGACAACACACCTTGAGGAAGTTTCATGTAAATATCTTCCTTTAACACACCGTTTAAAAAGGCTGTTTTAACATCCATTTGATGGACTTTCAAATTATATTGCACTGCTAATGATAGCAAATGTTTCCTCATAATCAATTTGATATTTTTGAGTAAAACCTCGAGCTACTAATCTAGCTTTGTATCTATCTGGGTTTCCCATTTCCTCATGTTTGACAGAAAATACCCATTTACTATCAACAATATTTTTGTCTTTAGGCTTCTTTGTTATTGTCCAAGTATTGTTTAACTCATGAGCATTCAGTTCAGCTTTTATAGCTTCTTCCCAACAACTTTTATCGCCTCTACTTTCATCGAAACTATTTGGGACATCATTAAACATTGCATAAGCATTTAAAACAAATGTATTTAAGTCACTTTCATCTTCTTTGTATGATATATGTGGCTTTTTCTGTAACCTTTCACTTCTTCTATTTGTTACAACATCATCCCTATTGTTGTCAATGCCATCAAGATCTCTCTTACTTTCATTCAGATAATCAACTTGCTT
Source organism: Drosophila ustulata (assembly GCA_035047365.1). Lineage (NCBI taxonomy): Eukaryota > Metazoa > Arthropoda > Insecta > Diptera > Drosophilidae > Drosophila > Drosophila ustulata. The sequence continues at coordinate 2,059,772 of JAWNPT010000095.1, forward strand.
TCTTATCCTACTCTCATTCGGAAATTTTTCTTCTTCACATTCCTTACTCTCATTCAGGATATTTTCACTGTCCTTACTCTCATTCAGGCTATTTTCATTTTCCGTACTATCATTCGTGATGTTTTCACTTTCCTTACTATCATTCGGGAAATTTTAACTTTCCTTACTATCATTCGGGAAATTTTCACTTTCCTTACGATCATTCGGGAAACTTTCATATTTGATGGCTCTAGAATTAACCATATTGGTTTCATCGACAACAACATCTCTAGCTACAATGAATTTGCTATTAATAGCATCCCATAATCTATAACCATTTGCTTCGTATCCCACAAGGATACTTTTCTTTGATTTATCATCAAATTTACCGGTTTTGTGCTTATTATGCACATATACGGTTGAACCAAATACTTTCAAGTATTTTAAATTTCGCTTTTTATTATGCCACATCTCATATGGGGTCCCCTTTTTATTTACTAGTGCTCTACTTGGAATTATATTAATTAGGTATGTTGCAGTCAACACTGCTTCATCCCAGAAGCTTTTATCTAATTTTGCACAGTTAACCATGGCACGGGCTTTCTCTGTAATGGTTCGTATCATTCGCTCAGATACACCATTTAATTGAGGTGTGTGTGGCACTGTCAGGTGATAAGTGATTCCTTTCTTAACACAGAAATTACGCATTTCATTTGATAAATATTCTCTACCGTTATCAATATACAGATTAACTACTTTGAGATTAAAATGTGCTTTACTTTTCGCTACAAAATCTTTGAACATATTAAATACATCTGACTTATGCTGAATCAAGTATGTAACACAGTAATGTGTGAATTCATTCACAAAAATAACAAAATAGTTCGTCTCATCTAAAGAAATCGGTGTAATAGGTCTACACACGTCAGAATGTATTATAAACAGGGGTCTCGTAATATGTCTTTTATCCTTAAATTGGTTAAATGGAAGCCTAGCTTGCTTTCCACTCAAACAAGGTTCACATATTTCCTCTGATAATTTTAAACTATTAATAAGGCTTGTGTCATTGAATAAGTTGTTTTTCTTTATTTCTAATAGTTTAGCATTGCTAATATGCCCAAACCTCTCATGCCATAATCTATAATTGTTGGATTCTTTACAAGCAATGTATGCTTGCAATTTAATAATTGGTACGTTGTTTAACATACCTGAATCCTTTATGATTGTCATTCCATTCTTCGATATGGTGACACCATCACTGTCAAATTGGGTTGCCAAACCAGCCTCTTGTAGTCGTTTGACCGATATGAGGTTTCCAGCAGCCTCCTCGCAATATAACACATCCTCCAGTGTTATTTCATAATGATTCTTCAATCGCACAACACCACGCTTCGTGGCATAGATGAATTGGCCTTGCTTAGCCACGGCAATCTTTAATGGCGGTTTCAGGTCCCTATAATCAGCGTACAGAGAATCATCATTTATTAAGTGGTCACTCGCGCCAGAATCAAGGATAAAATTGTATTTATCCGTTTCACAATTGCTTAACATGAATGCCACTCCATGTGATGTGGTGGTTTGAGCTTGTCTATTTTCGTTTTCTTTTTCATTTGTGTTATTATTTTTATTTAGATTAATAATTCTTTTAAGGTGATAACAATCTCGTTTAACATGCCCTACCCTACCACAGTGGTGACACTTAATATTGCCAAATGGCTTACGTCTACTTTCACTTACTGATTTTGTCACTCTGTTCTTAGAAAAATACTTTTGTTTATTCTTATTAAAGTTATTGTTATTACTCTGAACCAACGCTTTCATAACCTTTTTGCTTGTATCCTTTTGATCACTTCTAACTTTAATTTCATGATCTAATAGCCTATTCTTAACGAAACTTAAAGTCAAGTTTTCCTCGGACAGCGTTTCGATTGCTTTGATGACGCCATTGTATGATGAAGGTAATGTGAGTAATAGATGTGACACTTTATCCATTTCCTCAATCTTAGCGCCTGCGGCTAATAATTCACTAATTAGTTCATCAAACACAATAAAAAAATTTAATAGTGGCATCTCGCCCGAATGTTTTAGTGTCAGGAGTCGCTTGCGCGCTGACAATTGTGAAGCTAGACTCTTTCGTTCGTATACAGCATCTAGGTTCTTAAGAATTTCACGAGCTGTGACGTCACTAGATGCGAAATTTAAGAACGAATCACTTAAGTGCTCAATGACCACACTCTTGGCACTTCTTTTAGCCTTTTCCCAATCGGCATCCTCCCTATTAGGCTTTTCCTCATCTACAACTTTAAGAATATCTAATTCTGCAAGTAATGAGCGAACTCGAAACTTCCATACAGAGTACTTCTCTCCGTTAAACGGTTTTATGTTTCGCTTCGATTTCTCCATTACTTCTTCTATCACCTATACACATGCACACAAGAAATTTCAAATAACCTCAAAAATGAATTTCACAACACGGTGCTGGTATACTGACTTCGCAGAAGAAAAAAATTCACAAGACTTTTGCAATGGCATATACATATATATATAAAAAGAAACTACGCGTATTAATTTAACTTCTATTAGGCATGGTCTGGGCCCATTACCTATTGGAATATTTATATTAAAACACAAGAGCTTTATATTATTAGTTTCATTTATATTAGTTTCTTTTGTTCACTTTATTGTTACGGCTCAACACCACACCACATTTACACTCTATGAAAGTTAGCAGCAAAAGAGAACGATGGCACTTCAGTGTGACCATACATTCAGTATTTAAAATGCTTAAATATATATATGGATAGATGGTATTTTTGAATGTTGAATAGGGGTATTCCAACAATTTAAGTATTTCTTTTTCTTGCGAAATGGGTTGCGGGTAACTTACGGTCGAGCACTCTCGACTGTAGCTTTCTTACTTGTTTTTATTTGGACGTTGATGTGTTAACGAACAGCACCATCAAGTGGCCCAACGACACCAAGCAAGGGCTCGCAACCGTGCGGGCCGTAGGGGCGCGAACATAAAGCTAAAATATATTTTAATTTGTTTAAAAATTACGTCGTTACAAAATAGACAAATGACTTAATATCAAATTTCTAAGATAAGTATTTATTTATAATAAAATAGTTATCTTTATAGTTAGAACATAAAATACGGAAAGGATTATGTAAAGCATAGTTTTCACTACAAAGTGGAAGGGAAAGAGGTAAAAAGTTCCTTGTATTTCTGATCGGAACTTTAAAATTAATTTGGCTAATCAGTTCGGATGAATCGATCTCACCATTAATGAGCTTATGCAAAAAACTAACACCAAGCATGGTTCTACGATCAGAAATTGAAGGAAGATTGATAAGTAAAAGTCTACTACGATAGGAAGGTAAAGGAGTGTTAGCACTCCAATTTAGACCCCGAAGGGCAAACAAAAGAAATTGTTTTTGTACAGACTCTATTCTTTCCTGATGAACCTTATATTGGGGACACCAAATACAAGAGCCATATTCAAGAATAGGTCGAACAAGAGAAGTATAAAGAGTTTTAGTGATGTAGGGATCATTAAATTCTTTCGACCAACGCCTAATGTAACCAAGGACACCTATTGCACGATTAGTTATATCCAAGATGTGCTTGTCAAATTTAAGTTTGGGATCGAGCAGAATACCTAGATCTTTAACAGACTCAATGCGCTCAAGAGGTTTTGCATGTAGGAAATAAGTATTGTTAAAAGGCAAACGCCTGTAAAAAGACATTACGTTACATTTATTGCAATTAAGATTTAAAAGGTTTATTTGACACCAAGATTGGAAACTATCAAGATCAGCTTGCAGCATTTGACCAGATTGTGAATCAACTGACGTTAAACAAAGCTTGACATCATCGGCATACATTAACACACGAGAAAAGTTAATAACGGATGGAAGATCATTAATAAACAATGTAAATAACAAAGGGCCAAGGTGACTCCCTTGAGGAAAACCGGAAGTGACCTTAACAGACTTGGAGACTAAGCCGTTAAAATACACTTTCTGTGTTCTGAGATTTAAATAGCTAGATATCCAGATGAGTCTCTCACTTTCTGCCAACAAACGAGAGAATTGCAACGATCCGAATTACTGCCAAATTCTTTAACATCAGCCTGATATGCGCACATGCCCCAACGGAGGAAAAGGACGATGCCTATAGAAGAACACTGAAAGCTGGGGCGACACGGGTTATTGTGGATGTCTACAGGTCGAGAAGAAGAGATGAAAAACACCTTTTCAAACGCAAGAAGAAAGAACAGGAAAGGCGAGAGTGTGAGAGCATAGAGAGCAGCAGATGCAAGAATGAAGCTCGTAACTTCTACCAGAGGGTCAAGCGTCTGACCCAAGGATTCAAGACTGGTGGAGCGGCGTGCAGGGACGATGATGGAAATCTTGTCACAGAAGCAGAGGTCGTGCTGACGTTATGGAGGGATCATTTCTCGAGTCTGTTAGCTGGCTCAAGCACAGACTCTGAAGATTATGATCCACGAACCCCAATCTATGGCACTGATATTGAAGTGCCAATCCCAAGTCATATCGAAGTCAAGGATGCAATCCAACGGCTTAAAAACAACAAGTCTGCAGGTGCTGACGGCCTGCCGGCAGAATTGTTTAAGGCAGCTGGTGATGTGTTGGTAGGGAGCATGCACCAACTAATCAGCAAGATATGGCTTACGGAGAGCATGCCCGAAGATTGGAACCTCAGCATGATCTGTCCTATCCTGAAGAAGGGTGATGCCACGGTGCGCACCAACTACCGCGGCATTAGTCTTCTTCCAGTTGCATACAAGGTCTTAACGAGCGTATTGTGTGAAACACTGAAACCCCATGCTAAAGCACTGATTGAACCTTATCAGTGCGGGTTTAGACCTGGCAAGTGCACTGTTGACCAGATTTTCACCTTGCTCCAAATCCTGGAGAAGTCCTACGAAAACCAGATCGACACGTACCATCTTTTCGTCGACTACAAAGCTGCATTTGATAGCCCCCGACGAGATCGCCTATATGCCGCCATGTCTGAGCTTGGTATACCAGCAAAGCTGACCAGACTTTGCAGAATGACATTGAGCAACACCATCAGCTCTGTCAAGGTAGGAAGTGGCCAATCCGAAACCTTTACTAACAAGTGTGGCCTCAGACAAGGTGACTCGCTGTCTTGTATACTCTTCAATATTTTAATGGAGAGTATTATAAGGAAGGCTGGTGTGCATCGGACGGGCACGATATTAACCAACAGATGTGTCCAGCTCCTTGGTTACGCTGATGATATTGATATCATTGGCCGCACCAAGCGTGATGTCACAGGAGCCTTCGGGGCTATTGAAAAGGAATCGGCAAAAGTAGGACTAGCAGTGAATAGGGAGAAAACAAAGTTTATGGTGTGCTCTAGCAGAGAATCGCGGCGTCTTGATTCTCAGCTGACTGCAGAGAACTATAGCTTTGAGTCCGTCAAGGAGTTCATCTACCTAGGCACTGCCATAACAAGCACAAATTATGTCAGTCTGGAGTTTAAGCGGAGAATAACACTTGCCAACAGGTGCTACTTTGGGCTCAGTAGGCAGTTCAATAGTAGAGCTCTTTCTCGACGCACAAAAACCACACTCTACAAGACGCTCATTATTCCAGTACTCCTATATGGTGGGGAGTGCTGGACAGTGACGCAGTCAGATGCAGCTGCTCTTGGAGTGTTCGAGAGGAAAATTCTCCGCAAAATCTTCGGTCCAATCTGCGTGGACGATGTTTATCGCATCAGATACAACCACGAGTTGTATGAGCTGTACGGTGATGTTGACGTAGCCAGTCGAGTGAAATCTCAAAGACTTCGATGGCTGGGCCACATTGCACGTATGAATGAGGATGCTCCGGCTCGTAAGGTGTTTAATGCGGTAATTGTTGGGACACGGAGGAGAGGACAACCCCGAACGCGTTGGCAAGTCCAAGTAATGGAAACCCTGTCCACACTTGGTGTTGCCAACTGGCGAAGGCGCGCTCAGGACAGGGACGCGTGGAGGCACATTGCGCTTCAGGCCGAGACCCGATGAAGGGTTGTCATGGCCATATTATTATTATATCCAGATGATTAAGTTAAGAGATAAAGCTTATGTAGTAATATTGAGTGATTTACTGAGTCAAAAGCTTTACTGAAAACAGTATAAATAACGTCAGTTTGCATTTTGTTTTGGAAACCATCAATTACCAAAGAAGTGAACTCCAGTAAGTTAGTGGTAGTAGATCTATATTTCATAAACCCATGCTGTTATGGTGTTAAGATAGATCTACAATAGTGTTGTAACTGTGAGGTTATTAATTTCTCAAACAGTTTCGGAATAGCAGACAATTTTGATATTCCGCTATAATTCTCGGCATTCGATTTGTTTCCTTTTTTATGGAGAGGAATAATAAAAGATTCCTTCCAATAGTTTGGAAAAGAACATAACTCCATTGAAAAATTAAAAAGAATGTATAAAGGAATTAATAAAGCCTCAGCACAATGCCTAAGCACACATGCTGGAACTTCATCTGGCCCTGGTGAAAATACAGACTTTAGAATCTTTAAATTATTTAATAGTGAACTTTTAGTAATTAATGGTTTAAAAATGCAATCGATCGTTTTGAGATCTATATGTAGTTTGGAACAAATCAGCAATAGACTGATTGGTTTCCGCTGTATTCTTTTAAAAAAAAACAGTCGGTGGAAGCGTTGATGAACCACTCTTCATATTAACAAAGTTATAGAATCTCCTCGGATCACTCCGAAACCGCCGACCACAATTTACGAGGTAGTCATTGTAACACTGTGTATTATGGACAATAAAATTTGATCGTGCAATCGAATAACAAGAGAAGTTATAGGAAGTGTTAGATTCCTTAAACTTCTTGTAATTTCTCGACATTTTATTTTAAAGGTATGTCAATTCCCGTGTAAACCAAACAGGCTTGTTAGACCTATTTGGTTTACGTAACAGAACGCAAATGTCGAATGAAGAGTTTAATGCAGTATAAAACAGTTCAGTTGCACTATCAATGTCCCTACATTTGCAAAGTGGAGAGAGTTAATTGAAATCAGTGTTACGAAACTGAGGCACGTGTTGCAATCTTGTAAAAGAGTGTGCTACACGGGTCTCTAGGTTCATCAACACTTCTAAAGTAGGATGATAAGGATCTTCAGGAAGGGATAAAGGTTCAGATCGGGAGACAGATGTAAGGGAAGGATCCAAAACGAAAACCAGGTCAAGCATTCTATATAAAGAATTTGGAATAGCATTGATTTGACTTAATGATAATCCAAACCACTTATCTATAAAATCATGCTGGGACGTAGAATTTAAAGCGTTGGAGTCAGAATTTGATAGCCAAGTCATTCCTGCAATGTTAAAATCACCAAGAACAACAAGACTATCGCGATCAAATAGCAAAGTAGAGACAGAAATAATAGCCGAAAAATGTGAAGAATAGACAGAAGAATAAGAAGATGGAGTTACATATGAACAAGCTATAAAAATACAAACACCATGAACGGACAATTTTACAGCTACGAATTCTAAATCGACAGCGCAATCAATTGTAACTACTTCAGAGGTGAAAGCAACGTCAACTGCGATTAAAACCCCACCTCCACGACGAAGAGGAGTGCGATCTCGTCTATAAATATTGTAATTACTTGAATGGATTTCGAAGTTTAAAATGTCTGGCCTAAGCCAAGTCTCTGAAAAAGCTACGACATTGTATAGAAAGGACTGACTACTAAGATAGAGATTGCCAAGTTTGCTACACATACCTCTTACGTTCTGGTAGCCAAGTGAGAAGGATGTTATTTTTTTGTAGTTACAGAGCTCATACTCGCATCAGTAGGAAGTTCAACAGGAGTACGAATTTTCTTTTTTTTTTACAACAAATGTTGCTAAATTGATCGGCAGGAACAGTAATTTTAAAAGACGATATTTCCCGGGAATAATTAAATTGAAATTTGTCCACTGAAACATTGGCTTTAGATTTGGCCTGAATAAAAGCCATGATCAGAAGTTTGTTTAGGGGCAAGCTTGGAAACAAAAATGTGTTTCTTTGGTGGATCGCCAACAAGTGATTTGAGATTAACCACAGCCGCATCTACGGATGCAACTACAGTCTTGGATGGCTGACCAACAGAAACTTCTGCGGTGGTTAGGCTTCAGTGCATACAACGACTGAAACATGACCGTCGCCGGTGTTAGTGGGAATAATATTTATTGGTACTACTAACTATTATTGGAGGAGCAGGAGAAGAAAGATTAATTAACGCAGGAACAGGCGGAGCAGGCAAATGATTTGGGTGTGGGGAAAGTTCATTAGCGCTTATGGACAACCTTGGATTGGCCTTTTTACGCTTAGGTGACACATTCACAAGTTTGATATTTTTTAATTTATCATCCAGCGCTGAGAAACCTTCAAACAGTTTTTTTAAACCGTCCAAAGATATATCCAAAGCCTTTCTTGGTTTGTCGCATAAAGCCCATAATGTCTTTCTCGACATCCCTGCATGATTTACATGTCCACTTCAAGCCTGATTTGGTCTCAATCAGGTCAATAATGCGCCCACTGAGGCCAGCGCATTTCTCGTGCGTCACATTGTCGCACAACCAGCAACAAACAAAGCCCATTTTATTTTTGAAATAAACTTGGTTTTATTAGAACAGACAAACATGGTGATAAAAAGAAAAAAGAAAATGTTTACAAAAATGTATGTATAAAACAAAATAATTAAGTTAGTGTGGAAGGAAAAATAAAAATTGTAATTTGAAATAATTTAACAAATTTTAATTTTTATACCCGCTACCCATGGGGTAGAAGGGTATTATAACTTAGTGCCAACAGAAAATGTATGTAACAAAGTATATATATTCTTGATCAGTGTCAACAGCCGAGACGATATAAAAGTTGGACGCCCCCTTCGCCCACAATAAGCCTTAATCTAGAAGAAGTCAAGTTTTTTGTAGGTAATTTGAGTATAACAAGAAAAGTTCTTTGTGTAATGATGTGTAATTTGGTACCCCATCTGCGCTTGACACTCTTAATATACCCTGTAATTTTGGTAAAAATCGGATAACAAAAGTTATTCGTTAAATTATTTATCAAAATTGTTGTGCCCAATGCATATGGACGTTTTAAGTGTGTGAGTGACCTAGAGATATCAAATTTGGTGACAGTATTCGTGTATTTCTTACGCAGATGAAGTTTGTTTTAGATTTTTTCCACGCCATTTTTCGCCCCCAAAATCTGTAAAATCCGTAATAATGAACCTAGAGCATTGAATTTTGGTATGCATAATAATAATTAATATTTTCTCAATGATTCCTGTGAATTTGATTGAGATCGAATGAAAGACAAGGAAGTTAATAATGAATCAATTTCATATGCAAAATTCACTTGCAGCTGCTCGCGCTTTGTTTGTTTAGTTGACAGTGTGATTATGTCGGTATTTAATGGATTTCTTAAAAATATGTGTATACAAAAAAAACAAATTTCAGTATATTCTGTGGTATATTTTTTGTTAAAATAGCATTTAAGCTTTTTGTATTCTCTCGAGCACTCTCGACTGTAGCTTTCTTACCTGTTAAATAAAAAAATGTAATCAACAAAAACGCACCATAGGGTTAAATCTGTTGACGTTGCTTTACTTGTAAAAGTGCGGGCACGACCGAAAACAAAACCAGTAAGAAAGCTACAGTCGAGAGTGCTCGACCGTATGATACCCGCAACCCATTTCGAGAGAAAACAAAAAACTTAAATGATATTTTAACAAAAAATATACCAAATATACTGAAACTTGTTTTTTTTGTATATATTTGAAAATAGCGGGTATAAAAATCCATAGCATACCGACATGATCACACTGTCAACTAAACAAAAAAAGCGCGAGCATCTGCAAGTGAATTTTTCATATAAAATTTATTCTTTAATAACTTCCTTGTTTTCAAGTCGATCTCAACCAAATTCACAGGAATCATTGAGAATATATATATTATTATGCAATGCTCTAGGTTCATTATTACGGCTTTTACAGATTTTGGGGGCGGAAAGGGGCGTGGAAAAAATCTAAACCAAACTTGATCTGCGTAAGAAATACACGAATACTGTCACCAAATTTGATATCTTTAGGTCACTCACACACTTAAAACGTCCATATGCATTGGGCACAACAATTTTGATAAATAATTTAACGAATAACTTTCCGATCCGATTTTTACCAAAATTACAGGGTATATTAAGAGTGTCAAGCGCAGATGGGGTACCAAATTACACATCATTACACAAAGAACTTTTGGAGTTATACGCAATTTAAATAAAAAAAACTTGACTTTTTCTAGATTAATGCTTATTGTGGGCGAAGAGGCGTGGCATCCAACTTTTTGAAATAAACTTGATCTGCGTAGGGTATGAAGGAACCTTTTTGCCAAATTTGGTGTCTCTATGTCTTATAGTCTCTGAGATCCAGGTGTTCATACGGACAGACAGACGGACAGACGGACATGGCTATATCGTCTCGGCTGTTGACACTGATCAAGAATATATATACTTTATGGGGTCGGAGATGCCTCCTTCTGCCTGTTACATACATTTCCTGTTGGCACTAAGTCATAATACCCTTCTACCCTATGGGTAGCGGGTATAAAAACTGAATGAAGGAATTCACCCAATTAATTTGGGAAGAAAAGCATTCGGCGAATTTCATCATTTATTTGATGAGCTGTGACAAGATGAAAAAAAATTTGTGGAGTATACCAGAATGAAAATCAGCCCATTTGATTACATTCTGTTAAAAATTGAACTGCTAATTATTAAAAATTGGACAAATTTTAATAAAACCCCAATTACACCTGCAGAAAAGTTAATTGTAACGTTATGGTATAACATTATTCAAACATTTTTTTGTTTTCATTCATTTTAATAATTTTAAATTTTTATTTAGTTACATTTTTTACATTTTTCTTAATTTGGAAATGTAATAATGTTTCCTGATGAAACGTTTTGGTTCGGCACCTGTGGGGATAAAGCATTATCAGAATATTGGGTTGACGAAGATTCAAATCCAGTTGGTGATGGTACAGATATGTTAGAAGCTTGGTTTTAAATATTTTGAAATTGAAAAGAGCTCCCCACATTGTATGCACAGTTATAAACAGATTTCTGCATGTCCATTCTGCATAAATATTCTAAAATGTGGCAATAAGCTCATAAAAAAAATCACATGCTCATCGTAAGCCGAAATCTTGTTTTTTTTGCTCCAACAGCTCCAACTTCTTTTTTTCAATATTGAGGATTTCACCCTCAATGTTGCTATGGCGCCGATTCCTTTTAGTATGATGTTTTGGGGTGGACGTTTCAATTTCAAATGTACTCAAGCTATTATCTTCATCATAGTGCGGCTCTTCTTTATCTGCACTATGCTGCGTCTCTATATCTAGACTATGCATCGGTGGAGGCACCACCAAACTGGGTCGTAGAGAGTCTCTACTAGAGACGCCGGGACGACAGCTTACGCGAGGGATGATAGACGAAATTAGGCAGACCGAGGGGCACAACACTCGCGTCCGCTTCACTCATGTCTGGCTGGACACCATTTATGAAGACCACCGCTCCCGAACGGACCGGATCCGGGTCCACATCCGCCCGGGAGGAAAGGAGGGGCTGTTATGGAGCAAATCTGGCCACACAAAAATCAAAATATTGAAAAGCGTAAATATACCGTCTTTTACCGTAATAAGTAGGATTGCTCACTCTAGTTACCAGCTCACTTAAGTCAGCAGGAAGTTAGCGTTAGCAGAACCAAGTGAGCTTAAAAGAGTGCTGTTAATTAGAATTGCGATCTATTTGTGGACCTTAAAAAGGCTAAGAAAAAAAAATTTTACTCAAAAACATCTCTGCCGTCTGCTGACATAAAGTAACCTGGGAGAAACCACTCAAGCAATCCGGCCGTGTGCAATGCAACAGGTGTCAAGAATTCGGTCACACAAAATCATACTTCACACGACATCAAGTATCTAGAGAATGTGGAGAACACCATCCAACACTGGAGAAACGAAAACAAATATAATTTTATACAAAAAAATCCTTAAAAACGCTTATTCGATATGAAATAAAGCTCAATTAAAAAAAACGTTTAAACTGCAACACTGGTGGTAGAGGGTAGAAGTGAATTAAAAATAGGAGTGCATTGGCTAAACGTTCAGTAGCTGCCTTATTTGATGTTTACACAACCTAGATAAGGACATCTAGACGCCCACTAAGAAGCAATTTTCGGAAATAATTACTCCAACTATCTTTTATCAATTTTTGAAAATGTAAATAATTTGGGATAGAGGTGTTATTTATTGGGAAATAAGTTTAAAGTTTTAATGTATTTATGATACCTAAGTTTCAATGTTAAGAAAGGTTTTAGACTTAAATGAATTTCTTCTTGTAATATAGATATTTTTTCTTAGTTTATTTTTGCGTGTTTTACAAAAATATGTTGGTATCGGCAAAACTATATTTTCATTTGTATTGACTACTTTGAATGAAAGCTAAGAGCACTTAGTGTAGAAAGTGGAAAAATAATGTTTACGTAAACATCGAAAGGCCGCGACGTGGGTTTGCATTATTTTATATAAAGGGAATAAAATAATATCGCAAACGGACGTGTTTCCTTTGCACACTTTCTGTTATCCTACACAAATTAATTTACACAAGTAATCGCTATTAGCTGTGTTTTCAGTGTCTTACTTCTGTTAAAATCAATAGTTTACCTTGTGAATCATAGTTTATTTCGCAATTTGTTTGATTTGCATAAAATTGCAAAAACAAATTATAAAGTATACATAGTTAACATATTATTTTGTCACTGCGTTCAATTTGATTTTATTTTTTTATACTCTTGCACTTACTCTTTTCTTCTCCCAAGTTTCTCTTGCGCGTATTAGTTTGTGTTGTTGGTGTTGGTCGCGCTCTATTTTGCTCTCATTTATTCCGTTTGCGTTTTCTTGTTTTCGGTCGTGCCCGCAACGTCAATAGATTTAACCCTATGGTGCGCTTTTGTTGATTACATTTTCTTATTTAAAATTTGTAAAATTGTTTCAAGTTAACATTTTTATTTTTCTTTGCACACTAATTTAATTATTTTGTTTTATATATATATATTTGTAAACATTTAATTTTTTTTTTTGCTGTCTATTTTTGTTTCTAATTTTTCTTTTTATCACCACATTTTTCTTTTCTAATAAAACTTGCCAAGTTCGTGCAAACATAAAATGGGTTTTGTTTTCTGCTGGTTGTGCGACAATGTGACGCACGAGAAATGCGCTGGCCTCAGTGGGCGCATTATTGACCTGATTGAGTCCAAATCAGGCTTGAAGTGGACATGTGAATCATGCAGGGATGTGGAGAAGGACATTATGGGCTTTATGCGACAGACTAAGAAAGGCATGGGAGATATCTTTGGACGGTGGATGAAAGTATGAAACTTTTGAATGAGTCACCTAAGCGTAAAAAGGCCAATCTGAGGTTGTCCATAAGCGTTAACGAACTTTCCCCACACCCAAATCATTTGCCTGCTCCGCCTGTTCCTGCGTTAATTAATCTTTCTTCTCCTGCTCCTCCAATAATAGTTAGTAGTGACGAGAATAATGTTCTACCCATGAATATTATTCCCACTAACACCGGCGACGGTCATGTTTCAGTCGTTGTATGCACTGAAGCCTTAACCACCCCAGCAGTTTCTGTTGGTCAGCCATCCAAGACTGTAGTTGCATCCGTAGATGCGGCAGTGGTCAATTTAAAATCACTTGTTGGCGTTCCACCAAAGAAACACATTTTTGTTTCCAAGCTTGCCGCTGATCAAACTTCTGATGAAGTCATGGCTTTTATTCAGGCCAAATCTAAAGCCAATGTTTCAGTAGACAAATTTTAATTTAATTATTCCCGGGAAATATATTTAGCAACATTTGCTGTAAAAAGTTCTGGTCAGATCATGTAATTGTAAATGAATATACGCCAAAAAAGAAAATTCGTACTCCAGTTGAACTTCCTTCCGTTTCGAGTAAAAGCTCTGTAGCTACAAAAAACTGACTTCCTTCTCACTTGACTACCAGAATGTAGGAGGTCTGTGTAGCAAACTTAGTAATCTCTATCTTAGTAATCTGCTCTTTTTATATAATGTCAACGCTTTTTTGGAAACTTGGCTTTGGCCGAACATTTTAAACTTTTATTTCAAGTATATATAATATTTATAGACGAGATCGCAGTCCTCCTCGTCGTAGAGTTGGGGTGCTAATCGTTGTTCACGTTGCTTTCACTTCGGAATTAGTTACAATTGATTGTGCTCTCAATTTACAATTCGTAGCTGTAAAACTGTCCGTTCATGGTGTTTGTATTTTTGTAACTTGTTCATATGTTGATTATCATTCAGTCAAATCAATGCTATTCCAAATTCATTATATAGAATGCTTGATCTGGTTTTTGTTTTGGATACTTCCCTTACATCTGTCTCCCGATCTGAATCTTTTCCCTTCCTGAAAATCCTTGTCATCTTACTTTAGAAGTGTTGATGAACCTAGAGACCCGTGTAGCACACTACTACAAAATTGCAACACGTGCGTCAGTTTCATAACACTGATATCAATTAACTCTCTCGGATCCTGTCGAACACTGACTGGTCTCCTCTTTGCGAGTGTAGGGACATTGATAGTGCAACTGAACTGTTTTATCCAACATTAAACTCTTCATTCGACATATGCGTCCGGTTGCGTGAATCTAATAGGTCTATCAAATCAGTTTGGTTTACACGGGAATTGACATACTATAAAAACAAAATTTCGAGTAATCTAGCACTGCCTATAACTTCTATTGTTATTCGATTGCACGATCAAATTTTATTGTCCATAATACACAGTGTTACAATGACTACCTCGTAAATTATAGACGGCGGTTTCGAAGTTATCCGAGGAGATTCTATAACTTTGTTAATATGAAGCGTGGTTCATCAACGCTTCCACCGACTGTTTTTTTTAAAAGAATACAGCGGAAACCAATCAGTCTATTGCTGATTTTATTCAAACTACATATAGACCTCAAAGCGCTCGATTGGGTTTGCCCTATCCGTAACAGATAAATGACGCACATTGCATTTTTAAACCATTAATTACTAAAAGTTCACATTTAAAAAATTTCAAGATTCTTAAGCCTGTATTTTCACCAGGACCAGAAGGAGTTCCAGCATGTGTACTTAGGCATTGTGCTGAGGCGTTATTAATTCCTTTATAAAATCTTTTTAATTTGACAATGAAGTTATGATCTTTTCTAAACTGTTGGAAGGAATCCTTTATTATTCCTTTGCAAAAAATGAAATAAATCTAATGCTGTGAGTTATATAGGAATATCAAAATTGTCTTGTATCCGAAACTGTTTGAGAAATTAATAACCTCAAAGTTACAACATTCTTGTAGATCTATTATCTCACCATGTCGGTATGGATTTATGAAAAATAGATCTACTACCACTAACTTACTTGAGTTCACTTCTTTGGTAATTAATGGTTTCCAAAACAAAATCGAAACTGACGTTATTTATACTGATTTCAGTAAAGGTTTTGACTCTGTTTATCACTCACTATTTCTACTTAAACTTTATCTCTTGGGATTTCATAATTCATTAATTATCTGGATATCTAGCTATTTAAATTTCAGAACCCAGAAAGTGTATTTTAACGGCTTAGTCTCCAAGTCTGTTAAGGTCACTTTCGGTGTACCACAAGGGAGTTTATTAATAATCTTCCATTCGTTATTAAATTTTCTCGTGTGTTAATGTATGTCAGTTGATTACTAATCTGGTCAAATGCTGCAAGCTGATCTTGATAGCTGCCAATCTTGGTGTTTAAATCATAATTGCAATAAATGTAACGTAATGTCTTTTTACAGGTGTTTGACTTTTAACAATACTTGTTTTATACATGCAAAACCTGTTGAGCGTATTGAGTCTGTTAAAGATCTAGGTATTCTGCTCGATCCCAAACTTAAATTTGACAAGCACATCTTGGTTTCCTTAAGCGTTGGTTAAAATAATTTAATGATCCCTACATCACTAAAATTCTTTATACTTTTCTTGTTCGACCTATTCTTATATATGGCTCTTGTATATGGCGTCCCCAACATAAGGTCACGTAAGAATAGATTCCGTACAAAAACAATTTCTTTTGTTTGCCCTTCGGGATCTTAACTGGAGTGCTAATGCTCCTTTACCTTCGTATCGTAGTTGACTTTTACTTATACATCTTCCTTCCCTTTCTGATCGTAGAACCATGATTGTTGTAATTTTATTGCATAAGCTCATTAGTGGTCAGATCGATTCTTCCGAACCGATTAGCCTAATTAATTTTAAGGTTCCGATCAGAAATACAAGGAACTTTTTACCTCTTTCCCTTCCACTTTGTTTTGAAAATTATGCTTTACATAACCCTTTCCGTATTATATGTTCTTACTATAACAATTACTATTTTATAATAAATAATGGTTCTTCGTTTTCCACTCTTAGAAATTTGATTTTAAGTCATTTGTCTAGTGTGTAACGATGGAATTTTGAAATAAATTAAAATATATTTTAGATATATGTTTGGGCAATGGATACGGCATCGTCTCGGGCGACCGAGAGATGTCAGCATCACTTGCTCGCTTATGAGACTTTGCAGTTTCTAGCTAAGAGATTCGTTGAAAGAGCGTGAAAAGAAACTGCGCAAGAAGCCCGAATACAACGTGCGCCGGTACTTGAGGCTCGCTGGCGTGTCCGGCAACATTCAGTCCGCTGAACCGAGTAGGAGTGCACGGTGCCAGGGTGACAAGGGGTTTCAGGCAGTAGCCGTAGCCAACCCAACGGAGGAAGTCAAACCTTCCACGTCGAAGTTGGTGGAAGCAACGAAACCCAAGTCACCCTTAGAAGGAAAAAAGCGTGCACCAGGTAAGCCTGCAACAGCCACACCTCCTGGAAAGAGAGAACGGTGAGCAAGCTATCAAAAAGGCCAACCCATCTGTCAGCAAGAGGCAGAGGTCGGATGACTCGGCGAAGGATTCGGAGAGCAAGAGGGTGTGTCCAGGGGGCATCCTGGCCAGCTTAAGTACGAAGCCGGAGCTACAGGTAGCCATAATCGACAGAAGCAACCCGGAAGGGAAGCTCTTTATCGACAACTGACTTATCTTGGGAGGGTTAATTGACCAGGGGATTGCTGATGCCATCACTCGACCGCAGAATCCATTCGTGGCAGAGTTTGATGGCATCAACTGGTACAAGGTTGTCAAAGTGGTGGCATGTGCCAACGAGAAATCCCTGCGATTCCTCAAAGATACACTGCTGAAGCTGGAAGCGCCGTGGCCAGGAGCAATGATTGACGTCGTCCCTGTAGACCAAATTCCTGAGCGAACGATTATTAAGGTCTTGATCCCACCTCCCATCCGGGAGGATCGAACCACCCTTATACTGATCAAGAGCCAGAATACGGACTGTCACATAGCGGACTGGACGATCAAGAGGTCTCGCCCGAGACAAAGGAAACGGCAGGGATCTCTAGATCAGCATTGGTCCAGAATCCAAGAGCCAACTTCTTAGTAAGCAAGGCCGGCTGAAGATGGGAATGGGTTGCGTTCGGGCAATCGTTCCTGGAGGCGCTGGGCGCGAAGATACTAGGTCGACCGGAAAGAATTCGGGTAGTGCAGATTAATCTGCACCACTCGAGGGTTCTTTCCACAGACATACTACGGTGGATGAACAAGGAGAGGGTGGATGTGGCTCTCATCCATGAACCCTGGATAGTAGGTGAAAGGGTTTTTGATTTGGGAGCCCGCGGATACCATCTCCTTGTCCCGAAAACTGTGGGTAAGTCCAGAACCTGTATAGTGGTAAGAACCGGACTTAATGTGCTCTTCTTTTCCAGTTACAGCAACAGGGACTTGACGGTAGCGCTATGCGAGCGAAGGAACGGACCAAATCTATACCTAGCCTCAGCATACCTCCCGTACGAAGAAAAGGATCCACCGTCGGAAAGTATCCGAGCCCTTATTCAGCATGCGCAGAAAGAGGGCGCAGATTTTATACTTGGGTGTGATGCTAATGCCCACAACACTTTTTGGGGGAGCAAAGACACAAACGAGAGAGGAGAGTCGCTGCTTGAATTCGTGATGCTCACTAATCTTAATGTGTGTAATCGGGGTAGCCACCCCACCTTCCGCAATAAGAACCGAGCTGAGGTTATAGATTTAACTCTAGCGACTAACAGCGACTCCCTCTCCGTAGAAGACTGGCACGTATCCACGGAATGCTCCTTTTCGGATCATTACAGGATAGAGTACGAAGTAGGATGGTCCAGAGAGGCAAAGGCGCCCTTCAGGAACCCACGAAAGGTAATCTGGGTCAAATACTCAAATCTTGTTATGGAATCTATTCCCAACCACCCAGTGGGAAGGCTAGACAACCCAGACAAGCTGGAGGAATCGACCCAAAATGTCACAGATACTCTATGTAAGGCCTTCATCAAATCCTGTCCAATCAGCCGTCCACCGAAGTCAAACCGCAAAAAGTGGTGGACTCCCGAACTCGGCCAGATACGGAAGGAAACGAGAAAGCTTTACAATAGAGCAAAAGACGGAAACTGCCAGGTAGACTGGAATGCCTACCATCACAGTTTCAAGACCTTGAAGAAGGAAATCAGAAGGGCAAAAAGAGACTCATGGTCTAAATTTTGCGAGGAACTAACCAACACCACTGAAGCGTCCGGGGCTGCTTTGCAACCTGGATGGCACATTCGCTAAAAATAGTCAGGAGTCTCTGCAACTCCTCATAAACGCACACTTTCCAGGCTGCATACAAGCTGAAGACGAGAATGGGATCCCCACCTCTCACATCAGCGGCGAACCGGAGGAAACGCGCTTCATGAGAGCCAAGTCCTAATCGACGAAATTGTCAACACTGAGAAGATAATCTGGGCTATCAAGTCGTTCCACCCCTACAAATCAGCAGGACCGGATGACATTAGACCGGTCATGTTGCAGATGGTATGTGTACATCTGTCGCAATGGCTATTAGAAATCTTCAAGGGATGTCTCCTTACGGAATACATTCCAAAAACCTGGAGACAAGTGAGGGTGGCATTCATTTCCAAAGCAGGAAAGATAAACCACTGCTCAGCAAAAGATTATAGGCCCATAAGTCTCTCATCGTTTTTATTAAAAACACTAGAGAGACTTCTGGACCTCCATCTCAGAAGTAAGCTAACACCTCACACTTTCAGCAATTCCCAACACGCCTACCTCAAAGGTAGATCAGTAGAGACGGCTTTGCACGAGGTGGTTAGCACAATTGAAGGCACACTGCAAAGGAAGAAGTTTACGTTAGCGGCATTTCTCGACATAGAGGGTGCCTTTAACAATGTCAGGATCGAGTCTATAACGGCAGCACTTGTCAACATAGGCTCACACCCGACAATCACTCGATGGCTTAGCAATATGCTTCGCCAAAGAATGATAAATGCCCAACTCTGCGCCTCGACTATCAGGAGAAGGGCAACCAGGGGCACCCCGCAAGGGGGTGTGATATCCCCCTTGTTGTGGAACATTGTCCTTAATGACCTTCTTCTCAAACTGAAGTATAAGGGCTGCAGAGTGACTGCTTATGCGGACGACCTGGTTCTAATGGTAACTGGCAGATTCCTGACAACAGTCAGTGAGCTACTGAACGCCGCACTGAGCGAAACTCTGCGATGGGCAGAACACAACGGTCTTGGGGCCAACCCACAAAAGACCGAACTAGTTCTGTTCACTCGAAGATATAAGATACCGAGCTTCAAGCTTCCGTCACTGGGAGGGACAGAGCTCAAGTTATCAAAGGAGGCTAAGTACCTTGGAGTAATACTGGACTCCAAACTCTCCTGGAGGAGAAACTCGGAGGAAAGGATAAAGAAAGCGTTACAAGCCTTCTTTGGGTGCAAAAAGACCTTTGGTAAAGGATGGGGATTGCAACCGTACATCCTTCACTGGTTCTACACTGCAATTGTCAGACCTATATTTGTATGGTGGGAGGCGGGACACACCGACTCCTATCTAAACGATCTCCGCAAAGTTCAGAGACTAGCATGCTTGGGAATAACAGGATGTATTCGGTCTACCCCCCAAGCAGCGCTGGATGTAATGTTAAATCTGGAACCCATCGGAGTCTTCCTCAAGCACGCGGCAGAAAGGAGTGCGGTCAGGCTTCACGCCTAGTGCCTTCTTAAGCCTGGTGCAGGTCACAACTCCATTCTACGTACAGTAGAATTGACTGTGGCTGAGAACGACTACTGGGTACCAGAACATAAGTGGGATGACAGGTTCACAGCTGAATTCCCCGACAGATCCGATTGGCAACAGGAATCTCCTTTGAGGCAGAATGAGTTGTCAATCTACACAGACGGATCAAAGACGACAGAAGGCACTGGATCGGGGGTCTTCTCCGAAGACCTTGTAACCAAGCTTTCCTTTCGTCTTCCTGACTGGTGTAGTGTGTTCCAAGCGGAGATCTACGCTGTTTGACAAGCGACAAAGTTGATACGGACACGGCGGGAGCCCGAGGGACGTGTCCATCTACGTCGACAGCCAATCAGCGATAAAAGCACTCGCATCGAACACCATTAAGAGCAAACTAACCCGAGACACAGTGATGTCCCTGAACCTATGCCAACCACACTCGATCAGACTTGTCTGGGTACCCGGGCACATTGGAGTACCAGGTAACGAGGCGGCTGATGAGTGTGCTCGGTTGGGATCAGCGTCATCAGAAACTCTCGCGGCGAACGATATAAAGAGACCTATTCAGCACGTGCTATCGGAACTTAATTGTTCCATAAGAACGGCGGCTGAGAGACACTGGGCAGCATCATCGGGCTGCGAGGTGTCAAAAGCACTCTGGCCAAGATACAGTCCCAAGCGAACAACCGAGCTCTTAAACTTTAAAAAGAACAAGATAAGGTTACTGACAGGAGTCTTAACGGGACACTGCTACATCGGCCGTATGGTTCAACGGTACGGTGGACCCCAACAGGACTTCTGTCGCAGCTGCGGGGACGAAGAGGAACCCGAGAGTATCCAGCATCTTCTCTGCGACTGCCCTGCACTTCTTAGAAAGACCCAATTTCTGGGAAAGCCTTTCTTCGTTGAACTGGGCAGTCTTGGGAATATTCGGCTGGAGAACATGTCGCTTTTCCTTGACTCTACTGGCTGGTTCTAGAGGTTAAAGTAATTACATTAATTGTTTGCTGCATCGCGTCTCTATCCTGTGATAGTGCATGTTAATAGTGAATTACATTTGTGCTTATTTTGAGCTCTGTTTATTTCTACATAAACTGAGTTCAAAGTTTTGTTGTTGTGGTAAGCATTAGATTTTGCGTGTCTACTCTTTGTGCTTTCCTTCCCGCTCGTTGTGTGACGGTTTCTCTCTCAACAACTCTCAGTTGACAGTATTCCGATAGTGGCGCCTTCTGCTCTCACTGCTTGCTTTACTGTTTTTAATTTTGTAAATTTTTAATTTGCTTTTTTTTTATTTTTATTTATAATGGAAGGCAAAATTGTGTGTTGTCTGAAGAGTTGCCAGAAGCAGATCACGGCTTCGCAACCCAGTATGGCCTGCTGGCTCTGCGATAACGTAGTACACGTAAAGTGTGTAGGTTATTCAGGGCTAGTTGCAGATGACATTGCCAAGAGAACTGGGCTTAACTGGTGTTGTGAGTCATGTCGAGAAGTTGAGTGCGAAATGCGGATGTTTATGAGACAGACAAGAGTTGGGTTTAATAATCTGATTGTTGGCTTTCATAAGTTAAACGATCACTTTAGTGCCTTGAATTTTCAGTTCAATAGTTTGAAACTTATGGCTGAGTCTCCAAAATTTTTACCTCTACCATCGACTGACCCACCCACTACTCCGTTGGTTCCGCAGTTAATTTCGTTTGCTACCCCAGTAGCAACAACCGCTGCGGAAAGCATTCCCATTAGGGAACCTCCTCCCCCGACATTAGTTAACGCTGAAGTTGTGTCTGAATTGTCCACGGTTGTCACTAGAAGTAGAGGCAAGCCGAATCCTAATAAAAAAATTTCTTCCGCACCTCCTCCAACTGTCGGATCACCGACTTTATTAGGTTCCAAAGATAATACATCAAATATTACTCCTTTGGCTCCTAAACCACTTGTAGGGGTTCAACCAATGAAAAAGATTTTTGTTTCAAGGCTTGCCCCTGATCTCACATTAGATGACGTAAAGGCTTTCATTATAGCCAAAATTAAAAATGCCAATCCAAAAGTGGAAAAATTTTAAATTGTTTATGATAGACAAATAGCATCTTTCAAGATCAATGTCCCACCTTCACTTTTTGAAACCATATGCTCACCAAGTTTTTGGCCAGAGCATTTGGTGGTTAAAGTGTTTAAAGCCAAAGTTAAAAATCGGACTCCGATTGGGCTTTTACCAAATGGACCTGTACAGTCTCAATCTCAATCTTTTTCTTCATCTTCAAAAAACTAATTTCATCATCTCTTATAACCTATATGCGCGGTTTGCGTAGTAAAATAAGTAAGCTATACGTCGACAGTTTCACTTTTTCTACTGATGTAGTTGTGTTTTCGGAAACCTGGTTAAGTTCGGATATTTCTGATTCCGAACTTTTTCCGTCAAATTACACTATTTACAGGCAAGATCGTTCTTCCCGAAGAGGAGGTGTTGTTCTATTTTCAGTAGACTCCATCTTCTCATCGGAGCCATTACATTATAATAATCCTAATAATATAGAGTTTCTATCAATAAAAGTAAATTTTCATGGTGTAAGTTTGTTTCTTACTTGCTCATATATATCTCCGTCGTCCGATACCAGGATCACCTGAAAGCAATAAAATCTGTTTTTGCCTAGGAGACATTAACCTTCCTGGAACAGCTTAGTATCCTTGTGATAACTTCTGTTTTCTTTTTCCATCGAACCTAAATGACTTTATTGATGGTTTACATGAATTATCTTTGGGTCAAATTAACAATATTCGTAGTTCTCTTTGCCGGCAATTAGATCTATGCTTTGTTTTTGAACCTACCAACGTAGTTCTATCTAGATCGGAACCCCTTACATCTCCTGAAGACCCTTATCATCCAACTCTGGAGTTAAGGATCGAACTTAGCAGATCTGTACTCTCTAATTCAGATATACCTGCCGATCGAGTTCGTTGCTTTCGAAAGGCAAACTTTCCCAAATTAATCCAACTTAAGAACCTGAAGTCTAGACTTTACAAAAAGTTTAAAATTGCAGGCTCTACCTTAACTTTTTCGCAATATATAATTGCTCGGTCTAATTTTATCGAGCTTAACGCTGTGTGTTTTAAAAATTACTTAGCTCGCTGTCGGGTTAGCTTTTCTGAAAATCCAATTTTGTAAACACTAAGCGTAAGTCTTCCTCTTATCCTCCTTGTCTATCTTACGAAAATTCGAAAGCAAATTCAGGTCAGGCGATCGCTGATCTATTTGCTTCTTTTTTTCAAACTACTTATTCTTCTTCCTCCTACTCTAACGCGCCCTATCCTTACAGTCTGTCTCGGTTGAATTGTATCTTCAGCCCCTTAATGAGTGAGGAGTCTCTGACTCGATATCTTCAAATGGTTAAGCCGGTGTTTTCGCCCGGTCCGGATGGAGTTCCTGGCTGTGTACTTCGGTACGGAGCCGAGGTTTTATGCAGACCGTTGCTGAAATTATTTGATTTATCACTTGAGTCATCGACTTTTCCCTCTTTATGGAAGGAGTCTTTCATTATTTCTCTCCATAAGAAGGGAAGTAAGTCTTTTTTTTTTTTTTTTTTAAGCTTGGTTTGTTTTTATTGGATCTTCTCTTTATGAGTCTAACAATAAGGTTGCAAATCTTAAAATAATACAATTTCTAACAGTTTAATTTGAACTGAATAGAGACTACATGGTCCTAATAATTAGCGCTGGATGGGAAGGTCGTTGCGGCGAAGACGAGAACTGCTGGAAACTCTCGTGAAGGCTCTTGCGAGATGATTTGGATGTACTGATAGCCTGTCGTAGTACTTTGTTATGATTCGTGATATCTCTTCTCTGACGAGTGGTATGTGAAGGTCCCTGTGAATGTTTTCATTGCGAACGTACCACGGTGCCCCGGTGATGGCTCTGAGAATTTTTGATTGAGTCCGTTGCATTATATCTACACTGCTGTTACTGGCATTTCCCCACAACTGAGAGCCGTACATCCAGATTGGTTTCAAAACGGTGTTGTATAGAAGTACCTTATAGTCCAAGCTAAGGGGCGAGCGGCTATTGATAAGCCAGTGGAGGCTGTTGGCTTTGAGCTTTAGATGTGTTCTTTTGGCTTCAATGTGGCTGCGCCAAGTAAGTCGTCTATCGAGGTGCACGCCAAGATATGTTACTTCATTTGCTGTCGGAACCACTGTGTTGTTTAGAATAAGTGGAGGGCAGTCTTGCCTGTTAAGTGTGAACGTTACGTGTTTGCATTTTTGTTCGTTAACTTTGATTCGCCAGTCGGATAGCCATTTCTCCACTGTCACCAGGTGTATAGCAAGTTGCGCCGTTGCTTGCTTGGGGCATCTCGAGCGGCTTAGGATCGCTGTGTCATCAGCAAAAGTGGACGTGGTTAGTTGCCTGCTCGTTGGGATGTCCGCAGTGTAGATAAGGTAAAGTGTTGGTCCAAGTACACTGCCTTGAGGAACTCCGGCTCTAGTGATGTAGTCATCGGACATGGCAGAATTACATCTTACTGAGAATTTCCTGTTGTAAAGATATGACTTCAAAAGTTTGTGAGTGTTGGTTGGGAGCATTTCTGTAATTTTGTGCATTAAACCATCTAACCATACTCTGTCGAAGGCTTGTGATACGTCCAGAAATATCGCAGTGCAGTACTCCCTTTGTTCAAATGCATTTCGGATTTCTGATGTTATGCGGTTGACTTGCTCAATGGTTCCGTGTTTTTCTCGAAAACCGAATTGATGAGTCGGGATTTTATTGTGTGTTCTGAGATATGGGGTAATGTGTGCCAAGAAGCATTTTTCAAGGAGTTTTGACAGACACGTTAGTAAACTAATTGGTCTATATGATGAGGCAATTGTGCGGTCTTTGCCAGGTTTTGGTATCATTATAATGATCGACTTTTTCCATCTCTCTGGAAAGTGTCCATGTCTCGTTATTGCATTGAAGATTTGTCAAATAGTTTGAACAGCACAGAAAGGAAGTTCAATAATCATTTTTGGTGATATTAGGTCGCATCCTGGGGATTTTTTTGGGTTAAGTTGTTCGCTTATGATTTTGAGTAACTCATGTGGCCTAAATACAATTGGTTCATACGTAGATGTGTCGATATGTGACGTAGCTGGCAGTGAGATCCCGTTTGATGATGTATTGGGCTGAAATACATTTTGAAGATGCTCTGCAAATCTGTCGGCTCTTTCTTCGTCGCTGCGAGCCCAGTTGCCTGTGGATGTCCTTATTGGCATTGCAGATTCGGTTGGTGCGCCGAGTGATGAGTGTGCTCTCCAAAGTGGGAATTTGGAGCTCATTGGGGATAACTGCTCTATGTAATGCCTTTGGGACCTTTCTTCCTCATGACGTAATGCAGCTGAGAGCCTCCGTGTGGCGTCTTTTAACCTTTGTTTTGCAGATGGTGATCTGTTGGATTGCCATTCTCGCCGTGAGCGTCGCTTTGCTAGAATAAGCTGCTCTATTTTAACGTTCGTGTACCTATGATTGTACGATGTTTTTTGCGTTTGTGGAGTTGACATGCGAGCAGCTGCGACCAAGACGGATTCTAGAGTGTTTGTGGATAAGTTGATATCAGCTTCGTCATTCAAGCGTGGATTCAATTCAATATGCGAACTTATATATTTTTTGTACTTAAGCCAGTTGGTTTTATTCGTTGTTAGTCTGAATGGTTTATCTACCGCAACTGGATGTAGATGTAGGTGAAGAAGTACTGGCGAGTGATCAGACGATAGATCTGATAAGGAGTTGGCACTTATCAGGTTGCGTGGAATGTTTTTTGTGACTGCAAAATCGATCAAGTCTGGCATTTTTCTAGGATCTGTTGGCCAATATGTAGGTGTCCCAGGTGACACACAGTCTAGCTTGTTGCTTGGTTTTATTATTGCATTGTACAACTGCCTACCCTTTGGAGTTACAAGTCGAGATCCCCAGTGCGTATGCTTGGCATTAAAGTCTCCTGCTGCTATAAATTGTTGGCTCAGAGAGTTGAAATAGTCCGTGAATTGGGATTCGGATATTGTAAACCGAGGAGGACAGTATACGGCGGCAAGCTTTAAGGATCGGGAATCCATTTGTACATCTATAGATGTAGCTTGCATGAAGTTAGTGGCGAAGCTATTGTGGAAGCAGTGCTAGATGCGATTTCTAATCAGAATCCCAGTGCCTCCATGTGCTTTCCCGTCTGGGTGATTCGTGTTGTAGAAGAATTTGGAAATTATATTTATTCGTAAGATGAGTTTCTGCGAGTAGCATTACATCGATATGGTTATTATTAAGAAATTGAGTTAACTCGAGTTTGCGCTGTGAGACGCCGTTAGCGTTCCACAGTGATATACGGAGTGGAGCCATTGATTACTTAGTCTGTTTTTGAGCAACAAGCAGCTCAATCAAAACATTCTGGTTTCGCATAAGATCTTGCATAGTTGTCTTTATGAATGACATGAACTCCATCATACTTTGTTGAAGATTACATAACATTGTTTCAATTTTGTTCGTAGACCGTTCTTCTGGTTGGTGAGGGGAAACGGATGATCGTGGCTTGGTGGGAGCGGTACTTTTAAGACCCAATTTTAGAGCAGTTGCAAAGCTTCCGGGTTTGTCGGAGAATTCATTATTGACTAAAGATTTAACAGCTGTGGGGGGAAGACATCACGCGTAGATTTCATAGGTAGTGTATGTGAGCGAGCAGTGGTCACTCTTTCGTGTGTACGACTTTTCAGTTCCTGGTAGACTGGGCAGCCCCTGTAGTTAGCCGTGTGGTTGCCTCCGCAGTTTCCATACTTTTTGCTGCTGGGATCCTCTTTATTTTTTGGGCATTTGTGGGAGTCATGAAGGTCTCCACATACAACGCATACTGGACGAAGCGTGCAATAAGACCTTGTGTGGCCATATTCCTGACAATTATTGCACTGCACCGGACCATTTCTTTTATGCGGCTCTTCTACCGTAATCCTGCGATGTAGTAGGAACTGGAGAGTGAAAATAGGATGCACTTCATTTTTTTTCAGAGGCTTGGATTTGGTTTCGGGTTCAAGTTCTACCTTGAAGAGAGGTTGAGGCTTTCTTTCTCTATTCAAAATATTAATAACATTTTTTACGTTAAAACCTTTCTCCTTCAGTGCGCTTGTAACTTCAGCTGGTGTTACTTCCGGCTCAATACCTTTAAGTACTACTTGCTGGCCTTTACTGCTTTTTAATTGGTACGTGTAGAAGTTTTTGTTATTGTCGTTTAAATACTTCGACAAGATTCTGTAGTTTACTTCCGTGTTAGTCTGAACTTTTGTTTCGTGAATATTTCCCTTAGTTAATGGAATTATGTGGAAATTGTCTGGTCCTATTAGATTCAGTATCGAGTTTACGAGAGCATTAGAACTTTTCTCTCGAATGTAAATCGGTGGCGGCTTGGGCTTTTTGTTGTTCCCTACGATATCTTCAGAAGTTATATCATCGGATTTATCTGCCAAAATAGCAAATCTGTTTGCTTCTATGGGCTTCTCGACTGTAGATTGGTTTGAGGTGCCTCGAGTTATTTTAGCAGAGTTACCAAGTCTAGAGTTCTGCGGGCTAAGCTTACGTTTTATTTGTATGTAGCGATCCATACCAGTCTGTACGGTCGAACGTTGTTTTGAAGAGAGCGCGCTGGTGTCAGGTGCTGCATTATTTGCTTGCACAGCAGATTCCGTTGCTACGGTGGATGGTATTGCGCGAGCAGTCGATACCATTGTAGTTGTTGTAATGGTTGCCGTTACAGTTGCTAATGATGACACTGTACTGGTGACCGTGGCTAAGCAGGTTGGCATGAGGGAAGGGTAAGGGCCTTTATCCAACAAGAGCGCTTGAGAGCAAGAGAGAGAGCAAGAGCAAGAGCGCTCTCTACTTTGCGATGTTGGATTGAGTTCATTACTCGGGCTTGGTGTTATAGATCGCGGTTGGTTAGTTTTTGTTGGTTTTGCGGTCGCGTTGTCTTGCATTGACACGATTGAATGGTATGCGTTGTTACGTTGCAAAGAGAGCCGACGCTCGTCTTGCTGACGTTGGAGCACTGTATGAGTGTCGAATTCACTTATAGCTTAGTGTTTTAGATTTTCTTCTTGTTGTTTACACAAAAAGTACGAAGTTCATCGCACTAAGCGTCTTTTCGCCCACTGTGTATTGTTGATTAGAGCTTACACTGCACTATGCTTTGTTTTTTATTTAATTTTCGTTGCACGATAAGAAGACAAAAAGAAAACACGTCTGCACTCGCCGACGTTTGCAGGTGGACTCTGGAAGTAAGTCTGACGCGTAAATTCTCTGCTATACCAAAAAAAATTTTTATTTTCATTTACAACATTTATGTAGTTCCCCCTACCAGCGTAGGTTTGTGAAACATAGATCCACTGTTACTAATCTTCTTGAGCTTTCTTCGTTCGTTAACCAGGGTTTCCTTAAAAACATACAAACTGACGTCATCTATCTCAGCCAAAGAACGCAAAAAGTTTCTTTTCATAATTTCCTTTCTAATACATTCCGAGTTACCTCTCGAGTTCCCCAAGGCAGCCGTCTCGGTCCCTTACTTTTCACATTCTTCATAAATGATCTACCTACTGTTTTGACACAATCTCGCGTACTAATGTATGCAGATGATGTTAAAATATGCCTGCAGTACAGGGATTGGCCATGCCATGTCAAGTTGCAGAGTGATCTTGACTCTTTTCAGTCATGGTGCAAAGTGAACTTGTTAAATTTAAACTACTCTAAATGTGTTGTGGTGTCCTTCTATAGAGTTAATCCACATTTGGCCTCTTACTTACTGAACGGTTACGATCTAAAAAGAATTACTGCTGTTGATGATCTAGGTATCCTTCTAGATCATAAGATGAAATTTTCAGACCACATTTCTAGAACGGTCAATAAAGCTATGTCTGTTCTCGGTTTCATTAAGAGGTGGTCAAAGGAATTTGATGACCCTTATATTACTAAGACCCTTTATACATCATTTCTTCGTCCGATTCTGGAATATGGTTCGTGCGTATGGTCTCCACAGTATTCTGTGCACCAAGATCGCATTGAATCTGTTCAAAAACAATTTCTCTTATTTGCTATTGCGTGGTTTGAACTGGAATGCTGAAGTGAGACTGCCGTCATATAGTAGTAGACTTCTTTTAATAAACCTACCTTCTTTATCTAACCGTAGAATAATGCTTGGCATTTTATTTATTTTTAATCTTATTAATAGTGATATTGACTCTTCAGAATTAATATCCCGACTAACCTTTTCTGTTCCATCTAGACTAACTCGAAGTTACATCCCGCTTGATCTCCCCCTATGTAGATCTAACTTTGCATTGCATGACCCTTTAACAGTTTTATGTTATAACTATAATAGATTTTATCATGTATACTCTAGCGCTACCACTGATTTTAATCTTAAAACTTTAATACTAACCTATTTAATTAATAATTAGACCGAATTTAGCTTATGGTAATAAATTAAAATTATCATTCCACCCGTTTCTCTCTTATGTCCGATCCTGTTTTTCTATTTTATGCTATCCGCCTTTTTTTTTTTTGCATGCCCGAATCTATCCTGTCCGAACGCGAATCGTGTCGATCGTTCTGCGACGGCGCCTCTCGGTCGGTTGGTCGGGAGGAGGGTTTATTGGGATCCGCGCGTAACAAGCATTGGCTTGGTATCGCTTGGGCCACTTGAATGTGCAACAAAAAAATTCCAAACAGTCTACATATTTTTGGGATGGCTTTTCGCTGCAAACCACATACATATGCATGTGTGGCTTTCGCATGTATGTATGTGTATACACACGACAATGTTGTTGTTGCCAATGCAAGTGATTGGCACGCGCCAATCGTGCTTTTTCTGACGTCGTTTTGATAGCTTTTGTTTTGATTTGACAATTTTTGTTGGCACTATTTTGCCAACGGTTTTTTTTTTTTTTTTTAATTTGGCCATAAGCTGGTGTTTGTGTTTTTATACCCGCTACCCATAGGGTAGAAGGCTATTATAACTTAGTGCCAACAGAAAATGTATGTAACAGGCAGAAGGAGGCATCTCCAACCCCATAAAGTATATATATTCTTGATCAGTGTCAACAGCCGAGACGATATAGCCACGTCCGTCTGTCCGTGTGTACGTCTGTATGAACACCTAGATCTCAAAGACTATAAGACATGGAGACACCAAATTTCGTACATAGGTTCCTGCATTTCTTAATTTTGGTATGCATAATAATAATTATAGTCTCAATTATTCCTGTGAATTTGGTTGAGATCGAATGAAAAACAATGAAGTTATTTAAAAATCATTTTTATAGGCAATATTCACATACAGCTGTTCACTCTTTGTTAGCTTAGTTGACAGAGTGGCCATGTCGGTATGTTATGGATTTTTTTCAAATATATACAAAAAACAAATTTCAGTATTTTCTCTGGTATATTTTTTGCTAAAATATCATTTAAGTTTTTTGTTTCTCTCGAAATGCGGGTATCTTTCGGTCGAGCACTCTCGACTGTAGCTTTCTTACTTGTTATATGCATATGTGTGCTTATGGAAAGCAAAGTAATTAGCACGCGCTAACTTGTTGGTTTGTTTCTGTCAATTTTTAAAGAGAAGAATAATTTCGTCAATTGCCAAATACTTACAGGGATAACGTAATGAATATAGATGATAGGAAAAGTGGGTTGTGTTTTGCTATTGATTCGTGCCTAAGAAGCTAAAGAGACAGCTCAGAGCACTTCCCCGATCGTCTTTTCCACCAAAAAATAAAGTTGTGCGTCGTAAATGGATTTCCAAATGTAAATTGCAAAGCGTAGTCAATATGGACAATTTTGTAATCTGCAACTTACATTTTGAATCAAACTACTTAGGTGGTAAAAAATTAATTGCGGGGGCTATACCAAATCTGCGATTGTAAGATGAGCTTAAGTTAAATTTAAATATGCCCGTAGAACATTCTGATGTGTTTACTTTTTGCGATGAGATGTCTGAAAAAATTTCATTTTTTCAAAGTGCTCGTAAACTTTTGGAACCTACAAGCGTAGTCTATATGGAAATTGCAGAAAGCCCAATATATGAAGAGGGCGACACTTTTAACACAGTTGATGCAGATAAACCATCCAATAATAATAATAACATGTTTTGTCCCAATTGCCCAAGAAAGGGGCAATATCCATTTTCCTATAGGAATAAATATTGAATAATTATTGAAAAGCTTAATAAAGAAAAAAAGAAAGAAAACTATGGAAATATATATATTAATAATACAACGAAGTATTATTCCAGACCCTTCTATTAAATAACAAAGCGCTTATTGATTATAATTAATTCACTTTATTGACGACTGCATGTGTTTCACACATACCAATGCATACAGCAAAAAGGAACAAGTAAGCAGTGGAACTAAGATCAGTTCCTTTTTGTGTTCCGATTGGTATTTTGTGTGACCATATAAATGTGGCTTTTGCTTTTAAATATTCAACACGCCACCTCAAAAGTTACATTGATATAAAATATTGACAATTATATGGTTGACTTTCGGCAGACAAGTTTGTGCGTCTTTTATATTGAAATTCTTTTTCATTTCTGGGGATAACATTTTGATCCAGCATTCGCTGCAAAGGATTGGGGAAACCCAGTAAAACCCAACCAGATCAAGTGAACATAAAAATATTAGATTAACATAAAGATATAAAATTCAAAAATTAATACATTCAATTAAACATTATTTAGCTTAGGCTTACCAATTAACATTGAATTCATTTCAGCTTAGTTTTGTTTTTATCTTATGATTATATAAATGAAAAATAAAATTTGTGTATTCAGTTACTTATATTAATAAAAATTAGAATAGAGTCATTTCATTACTGCCGAGTGTAACAGACAATTCTTCAAGCTGCTAGTACATCGTCGGCTGAAATCAAAAAAAAATTTATTCCGAGAGCCCAAGTTGGTTCCTCAAGGCGACGAATCTGGCTGCTGGTAACGGCTTTGTTAATATGTCGGCCAGTTGATAATCTGTGGAAATATACTTAACACAAATAAGTTTCCTTTCAATTTGTTCCCTAGTGAAATGATATTTAATATCTATATGCTTTGTTCTCTTGTGGCAAGTTGGATTGTTCGCAATACTAATACAACCTTGGTTGTCTTCAAAAATATCTATTGGACCATTTATTTCTAGTTTAATTTCATTTATCAGTGATTTAAGCCATAGTGCTTCTCTGGCACTTTCAAATAAGGCCATGTATTCTGCTTCTGTAGAAGAGGCAGCAACTGATTTCTGTTTCATAGCATTCCATGAAATTAAACAACTTTCAAATATTTTAAATAGATATCCAGTAGTACTTCTCCTGTCAGTCTCATTCCCAGCCCAATCAGAATCGGCATATCCCACAAGCATACTATTGTAATGAATATTTTGTTTAAATGTTAACTTCAAATTGACAGTTCCCTTTAAATATCTGAGAACTCGTTTAAGACATTGCCATAATTCCTTATTGTTGTTATTCGTATATCGACTTAAAATACTTATTGATGTACTTAAATCAGGACGTGTACATACCATAATGTACATCAAACAACCAATAAGATTTCTACATGGTGCGTCATATGATTCTTCAGATTGCAAAGCCTCATAGTTAAGCTTACTTGGAAGAGGTGTATTAACAGGGTTGCAATCTTCCATGTTAAACTTTCTTAAAACATTATTAATGTATGCTGATTGACTGAGACATAATTGACCATCCTTTCTGTCAATCTTAATACCAATAAAATATCGAATTTTGAGTAAGTCCATCATTTGAAATTTATTCTGTAGGTAGACTTTAAAATTAAACATTGTATTAGATTTATTTGTAGCAATTACTACATCATCCACATATAACAAAATATATATGTTTTCAGAAATATCTCCTTTATTCAAAATATAAATACAACGGTCTACTCCCAAATTTTCAAATCCGACCTCCCTTAAAACATTTTCAAATACTTCAAACCAGCATCGTGCTGCTTGCTTAAGGCCATAAATTGCTTTATTAAGTTTACATACTTTATTCTCATCCACATGGGCCAAGCCTTTTGGAACCGTCATATAAATTTCATCTTTTAAAGTTCCATTTAAAAATGCCGTCTTGACGTCCATTAATAAGTTGTATTGATTTGAAAGTGCCAAAAGAAATCTGAAGCTTGAAATTCGAGCAACTGGCGCAAACGTCTCATCATAGTCAGTCATATATTCTTGAGTAAAACCCCGTGCTACTAGTCTTGCTTTATATTTTACTAAGTTGCCAAACTAATTTTGTTTTATACTGAAAACCCACTTGCAATCTACAATATTTTTATTTTTCGGCTTTTGAACTAAACACCAAGTATTGTTTTGAAAATGAGAGTTGAGTTCATCTTGTATGGCCTTTTCCCAGAATATTCTATCTTCACGATATTTGATTTCATCAAATGTATTGGGAATATCATTTAAACACATTTGAGTATTC
Organism: Drosophila ustulata; assembly: GCA_035047365.1. Lineage (NCBI taxonomy): Eukaryota > Metazoa > Arthropoda > Insecta > Diptera > Drosophilidae > Drosophila > Drosophila ustulata. The sequence continues at coordinate 2,093,539 of JAWNPT010000095.1, forward strand.
ATAAGACATTTTTCTAAAAATCTATATGATAATTTTGGTTTACCTTCAATTCGTTTACTGCGTCTAATATTGTTTGTATTTTCTTCTAATTTATCACCAGTTTCTGTAACTGGATCGGCATTCTCTAGATTTGCGGCATTTTCACTAGGTTGTACATTTGATCTTGAACTAACAGATTCATTGTTTTCCACCAATGGAAAATCCGACTCATCAGTTTCCAATTGATTTAGAGAGTCTTCTTCATGTACACCCCTAGATTTTTGCATGTTTATTTCATCCACCACAACATCTCTAGCTATCATAAATTTCCTCGACTCTACATTCCACAATTTATATCCATTTGGCTCATATCCGACAAGTATAGTTTTTATTGACTTCTCGTCAAACTTTCTCTTATGTACTTTATTAAGAGCATACACTGTCGATCCAAATATTTTTAAATATTTCAAAACAGGCTTTTTATTATGCCACATTTCATACGGTGTTTTCTTTATATTTATCAACGCTCTACTTGGGGATCTGTTAATTAAATACGTTGCTGTTAAAACAGCTTCACCCCAAAATCGTTTACTCAGCTTAGCACTGCTGATCATAGATCGAGCCTTCTCGGTGATTGTTCTAATCATCCGTTCTGATACACCATTTAATTGTGGAGTATGAGGAACTGTTAAATGATAGCTGATGCCTTTTTCAACACAAAACTCACGCATTTCGTTAGATAAGTATTCCCTACCATTATCGATATAAAGGTTTACAATTTTTAAATTAAAATGAGCCTCACTTTTTGCTATAAAATCTTTAAAAACAAAAAATACATCTGACTTATATGTTATTAGGTATGTCACACAGTAGTGTGTGTATTGATCAATAAAAACTACGTAATAATTTTTATTATCAATTGTAGAAGGTGTGATTGGACCACAGACATCGGAATGGACTACAAACAGTGGTCTTTGGATATTTTCTTTATTTTTAGATTTTTCAAACTTTAATCTTGACTGCTTGCCATTTATACAAGCCTCACACAATTCTTTATCTGATTCTACAGAATTTAAAAGAACAGCATCTTCAAACAAGTTATTTCGTTTTATTTCTGAAAATTTTCCTATACTGATATGACCCAATCTCTCATGCCACAAGAGATACTCTGCACTTTTTGGAATATTTGATGCGTATATTTTACCATTTAATTTAAATTTAATTATTGGTACATTATACTCACACTTACCATCAAATACCAAGTTACCGTTTTTGGTGACTTTTATGCCTCCAGGGTTGAATTCAATTGTCATCCCCGCATCCTGCATTCTTTTCACTGATAGTAAGTTGTGGGGAATATCCTTACTATATAGTACATTTTGCAGTGTAATTCTTCTTTCGGAGCTGCTGAGGTTAACCACTCCTTTCGCAGTAGCATTGATAAATTCACCTCGCTTTGCAATTTCAATCGCCACAGGTGATGCCAAATTTTCGTATTCCGCAAACAAACAAATGTCCTTAATAATGTGGTCTGACGCTCCTGAATCTAGTATAAACTGTACTTCACTAGCATATTCACTTTCTTCTGCATTCCTCATCATGAAAGCAAAACTACGTCCTGGCTGTGTTGTTGTTGCTATCTGAGCCGTACCACTACTTTCAATTTGATTTTGATTTCCCGCTTGCCTTTTCAAAAAAAACAATCCTTTTTCAAATGTCCTAGCTTTCCACAATGAAAGCATTTTGGCTTTAATTTTGATTTGTTTTTGAATTGTGGCTTTGCGTGTTTGTGCAGAACTTTATTTTTATCTTTGTTATTCTTAAAATTTTTATTTCCAATAGCCTGCAACACTTTGGCACTCGTGTCTTTATTCATACTTTTCAATTTAATTTCATGGTCAAGAAGTCGTGTTTTTACAAATGCTAATGTCAAACTATTCTCAGATAAGGTCTCAATTGCCGTAATGACTCCATCGAAACTTGGTGGAAGAGTTAGAAGTAAATGGGCTACCTTATCCATTTCATCTAATTTAGCTCCTGAGGCAATGAGCTCAGTTACCAGATCGTCGAATAAATTAAAATGGCTAAGTAACGGAGTATCACCTTTTAACTTTAAAGCAAGCAATTGTTTACGTAGGGAAAGTTGCGAAGCTAGACTCTTCCGCTCATAAATTGCATCTAAGTTTGCAAAAATCTGCTTAGCAGTGTTTTCCGTGTTTGCAAAACCAAGAAACGAATCACTTAGAAATTCAATTATTAAACTTTTCGCGTTTCTTTCTGCCTTTTTAATTTCATCTGTCACTTCTGTATGTTCCCCGTCTATTATTTTTAATAAGTCGTTCTCTTCTAAGAGACTTCTCACTCTAAACTTCCAAATAGAATATTTCTCTCCGTCAAACGGTTTTATATTCCTCTTTACTTTTTCCATTCTGTTTTGTCTCTACCACAACACTAAGCACACGTATGCAAATTAATCAATGCTGTTGTACAGTATTGAAAAAAATAATTTTTATTTAGTGGAGCTCAACACATCCGTTTATTATGAAGCCGAGATTAGAATTAAAAGTACAATTGTATCTTATGCTGCAAGGCAGCTACATTATGAAAAAGCTTCTTTCTAGAAAGCTCGCAAAGGGCGGCTGACGCGATCGAAAGCTCTATTGTGAAATTCGATTATGTTTATGTTTATAGAAGGAGTTGCGCAGCAAGGGCTGTGTTTACGTTATTTGGAAAATGCGCAATCGTATTCTTTAAGTGTTGTTTACGTTAAGTGCTGCAGCTGGCTTTAAATCTAATATCGCCAAGCGAGTCAATTAGCAATTTGTTTATTGTTTATATTTTGAATAAGAGAGACTTGGCGAGCTGGGTGATAACTCCCCCTTTCTTAAGAAGGATCGTCCCGATACTTAATGGTTTCGTAGCAAAAGTTCAATTTGTTGATTTAATCTGTTTAGCATATCGGTATCTATTTCTTGATTTCGCGTGTTTGGAATTGATGATGTTATTAAATTGAATGGATTTAAATATGCGGGATAATATTTTAGAAGCTTTATCATAATGAAAATTAAAATTATTAAGAATAATAAAAATGTAAATTTTGAATGATTATTCTCTAGGTTAATAATAATTTTAGACAAAATATTTGTATTTTCCATTTGAAGCTCTGTAATATTTGTTGGCTGATAATCAGTAATTAAGTAATTCGTGAATTTATTGTGTTTTACATAATCTAGAATTTTTTCTCTTTCGTTAGTATAGGTTATGTTGTTTATGATTACAGTGTTTTTGAAGGTAACAAGATAAGTTCCTGTAAACCATGTATCATTAATACAGTTTGTGCCTGACACTAGAATAGCGCCATCTGTTATTATATCGATTGGTCTATTTTTTTCAGTTATTTTAGTACAACTTGTAAATTTTTTGTTTAAGAGATTTATGAAGCAATTTGAATCAAAAATAATTTGTGCAAAGCTATTATAAATTTCTCTTTTAAAATTTTCAATGGGATAAAACGTGTTATTACATTTAGCAACTTTATTGTTTGCAATTAATTTTCCGTCTTTTTGTGATATGGCTTTAGCATGGTATAACTTACAGCTATAATTAATATATGGGTATTTTATAAAAACTATAATTAATCCTTTAAATGATACAATTGAAAAAGATGAAACATCTAAAAGGTCAATTAATGTGATATTTAATTTTTCGTGATTGAATATTTTTGTCATGTCTTCTTTATTTAAAATTTTAGGATTTAATATTTTGGCTTTTGAGAATGTAATAGTGTCGAGCAGATCTTGTAGGTCAACTGACAGTAGTTTAAGTCGATACTTTTTTAATAATAATTCCTTGTTGAATTTAATATCTTTTAGAATTTCTGTTACTTTAGTTATTTCATTAAAAAGTGCAGAGTTAATTTTATTTTGTTTATTATTGTTTTCTACTAGATCGTTAATTTTAGTTTGTATGGTTATCATGTCATCATGATCTGGTGTGCCTGTGATCCATTTAAAAATTGTGCCTAGCTCATTGATACCTCGTTTAATAATTTTGTGCGGTGTTAGTTGAGAAAGTAGTGTTTTGATTAAATTGAGTTCCATGGTTATTTCCCAATCAATACTATTGTTTTTGTTATTAAAAAATGTCAGCTCTTTTTCAAAAATATCGTTATAAAAACTTAAATTAGTAACGTGAAAAACTTCGCCGTAGGTTTCATATAATAAAAGATTGTCTGTATCCTCGAGTAAGACGTAGTCGTCATTTGAATAATTGACAATTTCAGAACCACAAATTGGAAGTAAAATGAATAAATTGAATAGCACGTACATGCTGAATAAAAAGTATATAAAAAAATATATATAAAAAATGTTAAAGTAAATATATATAAAAAATTATATAAAAAAATATATAAAAAAATGTATATAAAAATATTTTTTTGTTTTTTTTTTTAGAATTTAATGTTGTCCTTATGAATTATCCGATCTCTGTTATTAATTTTTACTTTGTTTCCCAAGTCTTCCTTAACTACCTGCTTTTTATATCTGGGTCGCAGTTTATTTCTTTCACCGTAGTTTTTCTCATAAATGACTTCACCAACATGATAATCTTTAGGTGATCTCTTTTCATTATGATACTCTAACATTTTGGCTTGTGCAGTTTTTAGCTGGTCTGGTAAATGTTCATGTTCTATTCTATTAAATAATACATCGCAAGGTTTTTGTTGTGTAGTTGATTGAATTGTATTGTTATATTCTTTAGCTGCTCGATATATAACTTCTGAATAGTCCATTATTTTATACTCTTCTTGAATGCAACGAGAAATTTCAATTAAAGTCGAGTGAACTCTTTCAACTTGTCCATTTGTTACACTGTGTCTAGGATCTGCAAAGTAAATAGTTAAGCCTGCGCGATTCATTGAAGATTTAAATTGTGCTGACGAAAAACTTGGTTCATTGTCCATCATAATGGATTTTGCAAATGGGAATGTTTGAATAATTTCTAAAACTTTATTTTCCATATTTAATTTATTATCAATCTGTTTTATAACTAAAAACTTTGAGTATGCGTCAATACAGGTAATGAAAATAAGTTTTTCAGCGTAAAAAATATCTATGTGTAATTGTTCGCCTTCTTTTTCTGGAATAGGTGCTTTAGATATGGGTATTAATTTTGGATGTCTGTTATATTTATTTTTATTACAAATCTCGCAATAGCGTATATGTTGTTTGAGTTTCTTGTATAAAGTTGGCCAATAATAGTATCTAAGAATTTGTTTAAGATTCTCGTCAAACCCTCTATGAGCACGAGCATGTGTTTCCTCTATAATAATTTCTTGATCTTCCTTATTAACAATGTCTTGAGAAAATTTTTTGGTATAAAGAAACTTATTTGTAAAAGTATTTTTTATTGGGCTTTGGATTTCATATAAATCTTCAGGAGAACAATGAATACCTGTAGTGAGATTGGGTTGAAGAAATTCTTTTAAAATTATTATTAAATTTTCAACTGTGTCATATTCTATAATATGTCTTGTTTTGTTAAATACATCATATTTTTCGTGAATTGTGAATTTATTTTTTGAAATAAGAAGTTGTTGTTTGAATTGATTTAATGGTTTGTTAGTTTCATGGATTACTGTTTCATAGCTACTTTCAGCAGAATGTATTGTTTCGTTATCGGATGAGATTTCTTCTTCATTATCTGTGTTAGTAATATTATTGATTATTACTCTTGATAGAGCATCTGCAACAACATCAGTTGAGCCCGGTTTGTAAAAAATTTTTGGAGAAAATTCTTCTATAAAAGCATGCCATCTTTTCATTTTTGAGTTTGGGTTTCGTGCAGAAACTGCGAATGAAAGTGGTTGATGATCTGTATGAATTTCTAAATTTGTGACTCCATATAAATAATTTCTGAGATTTTTTAATGCCCAAACTATGGCATAAAGCTCCCTTTCATTAGTGGCATAATTTCTTTCTGTTTTATTTAATGTTTTGGAAACAAATGTAATTGGTTTGTTGTCTTGTGAAAGTACAGCTCCTATTGCTACATCGGATGCATCTGTTGTTAGAACAAACTTCTTAGAATAATCTGGTTGTGTAAGTTCTATTTTTGCAGCTAATTGTGATTTCAAATTTTCAAAAGCTAAGGTTGCCTCTTCATCAAATATTATTTCTGTTTTTTTCGACATATGTTTTGAAACCATACCGTTATGTCCTTGTAAGTATTTTGTCAATGGTTTAGTTATTTTAGCATAGTTGTTTACAAACTTTCTGTAATATCCGGTTAGGCCAAGGAATCCTCGTAATTCTCTTAAATTAATAGGAAGAGGGTAATCCACAATGGCTTTTATCTTTTGTGGGTCAGTTTTTATAATATTGTGGGATACCATATATCCTAGAAATTCAGTTTCCTTCCTGAAGAATTTTGATTTTTCAAGAGATATTTTCATGTTTGCATTAAATAATATTTCAATAATTTCCTTTAAATCATCGAAGTGTTGTTCTGCGGTTTCTGAGAAAACTATTATGTCATCCACGTAGATATGACAAGTTTTACCAATTTTTTCCCGCAGTATATTGTCCATGGCTCTTTGGAAAATTCTTGGGGCGTTCGCTAATCCAAATGGTAAGCGAAGAAATTCATATTTTCCATTGTTAATAGAGAAAGCTGTTTTCTCAATGTCCTCATCTTTCATTAGAATTTGATGAAAGCCTGATTCTAAATCTATTGTTGAGAAGAATCGTGCTTTTCCTAAATTTGATAAAATTACTGTTGGGTCTGGCATCGGATACCTATCCGGAATTGTGTTATCGTTTAGTTTTTTAAAATCAATAACTAACCGATGTTTTTGAGTACCATCTTCGTTAAAGCCTTTTTTGCCTACTACCCATACGGGAGAATTGAAAGGACTTCTGCTAGGCCTTATAATGTTTTCATTCAATAACCTTTTTATTTCCTGGTTAACAAAATTGTTAACCGAATGCGGATAAGGGTATTGTTTACTATAAATTGCATTATCATCCAACGTTCTAATTTCTCCTTTGACATCTGTTCTAAAGGGAAGACATGTTTGGATCTGTGAATGCTTTGATTGTATTTCTTGAACAACTTGTTTTTCAAGAACATTTAAATTTTCTGTCTCGTCAATTATATGATTCAATTTGCACAACGAAGAATACGTAGAATTTGTTTCAGAGGATACTGACGTTTTAAGGCGCCTGCTCTTTTTAACTTTTTTCTTTCGTTTTACCTTGGGTTGGCTAGTAGCTTCACTTGACGATGATTCATTTTCGGAAACTTGGAATAAGGACAGATTTGTACTTATTTCTTTTTGTTGTTTCAAATAGGAAACCACAGCAGAAGACTCATCAGAGCTTTGTATGTTTTCTGCTGTAACTTCATTGGATTGTTCGCAAATTAGCTTTTCAATTTTATTGTTATATTGCAGAGTTCCATTTGCAAGGTCGATTACTGCTTTGATACTTTTTAGCAGATTATATCCGACTAGCAAGTCTGCTCCTAGATTCTCAATTTCATAGAATCTATAGTTCTTATCAAAAATACTTACATTACTAAAATGTGTAATTATACTGTAACCATGTATAGTTTTAACTCTTTTCTTAATTACTAATTCTTGTGCATCATTATAAGTACCTTTCTTAATGTAACACGCAGTAGCGCCTGTGTCTATTAATACTTTAAATTTTTTATTTAACTTTTTGTCTATTCTGTAGACGTATGGGAGATGTCCCCCTCTTGATCTAAAAAATGATCTTCTTGGATATTGTTAACGCGCATTACTTTATTTGGTTGTTGCATAGAAACAGAATGATCTCGTTTGTTTGCCTGAGCGTTACCTTGATAAGGTGGCCTGTTTTGAATTTGAATTGATGGATCTATTTCCATTGGCTCTGGTACTGTTTGATTATTACGATTAAAATGTTGATTGGGATTAACCGGAACTTGATTAAATCGCAAATTATTAGTATTGTCATATTTATTGTTATTATTTGGAACTTCAGCTTTCTTTTGCTGATTCTTGAAGTTACTATTAGTGTTCTGTGTAGTATTAGTATTTTGCATGTTATTAGAGAAGTGATGATAGGCAAAATTTGCTCTTTGGTAATTGGCTTCAAGCTCCTGGGCTTTAGCCAAAGCATGAGGTAAGTTTTCTGGTTTTATTGAGAATAATATGTCTGCTAATGAACCGTTTAAGCCTGTTATAAAGATTCGCAATGCGTTATCTCTATTCTTTTTGTTCATTTCCGAAATTACTTTTACTTCATCACCATATGTCATTATTGTTTTGTTTATTAATAGTGTTAGTTTTTTGTTAACGAGATTGTAATATTCAAGAACGGACATTTTGCCTTGTCGCAAGACACTAAGTTCTTGTTCAATAATGTAAATGGGTCGTCTATCGCTATATGCAAAGTCTAATCTTGCTAGTATAGCTTCGAGGTTTAATACCGTACCATGGTTGGTAAGGGTATCGTTTGCCTTTCCTGTTACTTTGTTCCGGAGTATAGTTAACGCGCCTACGTACTTCCTACTTCCATCTTTGTACATTCGCATAGCGCCGCATGCTGCTTCACGCCAGCTAACATAATGATTGAAGTTTCCAGTGAATTCTGGAACTGATTTAATTACATCAAAAGTCTCGCTACAACTAATTAATTCATTAATTTCGGTTGGTTTAAACTCTGTAACTGTACTAGTACTGGATGTTAATTGATCCTTTAATTGTGTAATTTGGTCTTGAAGTGCCCTTGTCTGTGTTGCTATCAACTGAGCTACAAGGTCTGCTGTTAAGTTATTATTATTGTTTTGTGCCATTTTGAGCCTTTCAAATTTTTCGATTAATACATCCAGTTTTAACAATTTAATATTATTAGTAAATATAGGTATATACAAATATAGAAAATATTAATAGTTTATTGATGGCTCACGTCTTCCTTCTGGTCGCTTTGCGTTGTCTTCCTTCTTGGGTTTTTTGGACTTTTGTCTTCCTTCTTTGGTTTGACCGAATGTCTTCCTTCTTGATTTTTTTGGATTTTAAAATATTTGGTTTATAGATGATTCTGGTTTATACCACTTCAATTTGATCTTTGAGCACAGTAGTATCTCAAGCACTTTGTGTTTGTTGATGTTTATTTACTTTGTCATGTGCTTTGTTTAGTTCACTCACAATAACTTTGTACACTTGCAACTTTTTATTATATGTGTTGCGTTTGTAATTTGTTTTTAAATTTGCGTAACTGTGTTACGTCTCAGTATCACTACAATTCGCGTAACTGTGTTACGTCTCGGAATCACTACGTATGCTTTTTCGCGATCACTTTATTTAGAATTATATTGGTTCACTATCCTATTTGTTGTTAGGATTTTTACAATAATAATTCTTGTTAGTGTTTTTACACGCGTGCCCCACGTTGGGCGCCAATTAATCAATGCTGTTGTACAGTATTGAAAAAAATAATTTTTATTTAGTGGAGCTCAACACATCCGTTTATTATGAAGCCGAGATTAGAATTAAAAGTACAATTGTATCTTATGCTGCAAGGCAGCTACATTATGAAAAAGCTTCTTTCTAGAAAGCTCGCAAAGGGCGGCTGACGCGATCGAAAGCTCTATTGTGAAATTCGATTATGTTTATGTTTATAGAAGGAGTTGCGCAGCAAGGGCTGTGTTTACGTTATTTGGAAAATGCGCAATCGTATTCTTTAAGTGTTGTTTACGTTAAGTGCTGCAGCTGGCTTTAAATCTAATATCGCCAAGCGAGTCAATTAGCAATTTGTTTATTGTTTATATTTTGAATAAGAGAGACTTGGCGAGCTGGGTGATAACTTGCACGAAACGACGAATTGGCAAGTAACTGTAAACTTTGCAGCGACTGGTGAAATACTTCTTCCTTTTGAAATTATGTATGTATTTTTATAATTTCACAATATATGTATGTATATAGTTTTTATATGTTTCACTTTAATATTCTTTCTTCTTGTTTTCTTTCTTATTAAATAATCACAAAAAACACTCAATTATTTAATAGTTGTTTATGTGTCTGGGCCCATAACCTATGGAAATATATATATTAATAATACAACGAAGTATTATTCCAGACCCTTCTATTAAATAACAAAGCGCTTCTTGATTATAATTAATTCACTTTATTGACGACTGCACGCACTCGCCTTACGAACGCAACTGACACACTGACACGTGTGTTTCACACATACCAATGCATACAGCAAAAAGGAACAAGTAAGCAGTGGAACTAAGATCAGTTCCTTTTTGTGTTCCGATTGGTATTTTGTGTGACCATATAAATGTGGCTTTTGCTTTTAAATATTCAACAAAAACTAATATGTACACATATAAAAGAGATAAGGCAATTAAAAATTGTATCAACAAAAGAAAGAGTAAGAAAGATTATATATTTAAATGATAAAAAGAATAACTGCAATCTCTTTGGAATACTTGACATTAAAGGTTTCTCTGAGAATTTAAATACATTTTGCAAAATGCATAATAAAAATAAAATATTGTTACACAAAAAAGGAAGAACAATAGCTCAAAGCATTAATTTTTGTTTTGCCTATTCATTTATGAGGGATAATCTTGAATTAAATCTCTCATCGAAATCGTCATTAAGGAGATGGGCTCCAAGAAAAAATATGACTCCGGGGCTCAATGAAAATTTACAAAATACATTAAAAATAATTTTTTTAAAAATGGATATCAGGAGTAAGAATGCCGTATTAGCCCTTTTCGAATTGATATTTCATCGTATATATTGTAGTGAACAATGTTCCAAAGAGCTGATTTGAGTGCTGTATGCGATTGCGTACGCGCTTGCTTCCACGGCTTTGCTCACCGACATGGGGGGTAACAAAAAAAATGCCATCGCACAGCGTTACTCCGGTTTTAATTCATATTACATTGAATATTTCCCGTACTGGGAGGGATGGGAATAGATAGTGCAATAAACATAGAACAAAGAGATAGTAAGAAAGACAGAACAAGGTTGGAGAGGGTATCAGCCCACTCGTCTGGCAACACGGATATTGTTGTATGCCCTTACCATGATCCTGCTTTCCAGTTTAACAAGTGCCAGGATCCCTACGAGTGGGTCGGTCGACCTACTCCTGCTCAGCGATGCATGATTTCAAAAAAACAAAGAAAAATTAAGCGAACATATTGCCTATTTTATTAACTAAAGAAAACAAAGAAACAATTAAAATTGACATACTAAACAATAAATTTACGCAAGTAATGTAAGAGAGGCTAAAGCAAATAAAATATAAATAATTGACTTATAAATACATTATATAAAACTAATATATAATTAATATAAATAATTATTTATTTCTGACCATATTTTCTTTTCTTTTTTAAATGACTCAGACAGTTTGAAGCCAGGTTTAAAATATTTATTCACTACACAAACAATTAGCGAAACGATCAGCAGAAGGCCAAAAAGCTTCAAGCAGTCTGTGTGTCGTGCAAATAGCAAGCAGTGCAGTCAGCTGATGCAACTAATTCCAAAAGCTGAGCAATAAAGTTCACCAAATAAAAGTTAGGCTTTTATTTGGGTGTATAGCTATTATAAAATAATATAATGCAGACTTACAGTCAACATCCCACGCTGTAAGATCTTTCCGTGTATGTGTGTATGTCTGCATTCGCCCAGCTGTGGAAAAAAGTTCAACTACCAAAAAGCTGAATGTGCACAATCAAAAGCTGACTGGCATGAAGCTTACAACTTTCACAGAGGTCGACACTACAAAGAAGTACTTGTTAATGGCAAATTTACGTACATATAAAATACATATAATTTGGGAATTTAATATCAAACATGGCTTTTAGTCTGGGCCTACATGCATTTTTGGATTGTTTTTATGCAACTTTGGGTTTACAGATGGTCATATTACAGGTGCATTCGGAGTCGCTTAAAAGTGATTGGCGACGTTGACTTTATCACCTCGTCGTTATCGACTTACAAAAACAAGACACTGGGACAAAATTACAAACGTTCAAAATTAGGTCTTAATATAAACAATACAATAACATTTACATCCAAAGTTTCGTATCCACACTAAGAAACTGCCATCCGTGATGTTGCCTAACAGCTGGGTGTAGCGTCTGCGCGGCTGTGCCTGTGAATTGCCACTGATGGGACTTCAACACAGAAGAGGGTTGTGGCTGCTGGAGCTGCTGGACGTCCACCTGGTATCCACTGCGGCTTCGTTTAAAAATTGCCGCCGCGTAGATTGCTTTGGTGGCACGATAGCCTAGCCCAATGCGCAGGTGTGCTCTGATCGGTAATTGGTGCGAACAGCTGGGCGGTTCACTGTCTCGCGCTTGCCAGCTTTCTGTCGTGGTCGTTCCACCTGTTCGGTATTTTACGCGTAAACTTATGACGGTTTTCGTCTGCGTATTTTTAAACGATTGAAATCTAACCACAAGCACAACACGCTGAACACCACTATTATAAAATGACGGTCCAAATTAGTCTGGAACTAAGTGCCGAATCTACAACAAAAAAAATCAAACGAAAACAAAAATTAAGGATTGGAATTTAAAAGCAGACTTATTGATTTACCCTAATATTGGGGTTCGGCACTGTTCATATATGAGTATGTATATGGTTTAGATCACCACAAATGTACTCACAATGTAATATTGAGGCGTCCTACTAAATAGATCTGCAGGCCGTCGAACAACACTATATAAATTTTTTTCCAACTGTTGAGGTTAACATACGTTGCACTTTTTCTTCTTTTTCAATTTTGGCTGCTTCTTTTTGGTTATTTTATTGCTATTCTTTTCACCTCGTACAAAAATAAAATGCATCAGCCTAAATGCTTGTTAGAGCAACTTATGCCGCCTACCGATAGATGACGATATCTTGACCCCTTTTGTTATTGGTATATAACTATGTTTTGACAACAACAAATTGAATATCATATACAAATACAACTAAATAATACTAACCAATATTATTAAAAACAAAATCCGAAAAAAAAAATAGGCAAACAAATAATTACGAACAAATACACAATAAAGAAAGAAACTCTTCCAAACAAGAAAAAAATGGTGCATTCTTTTTCGGCTGGGTGATAAATGGTCCTACATGCGAAATATTACAATATCAATTCGAAAACGACTGCAATACAATTCCCACCATGATGTAGTGGAATGTTTTGTTGACGACGGCTGTAAAAAAACAAGTAAGCAAGCTTAAAAAAATACCCGCTACCCAATTTTGAAAAAGCAGGAAAATATTTTTTAATATTTAGAAAACTTGTTATATTTTTGGAAGAAAAACAAGTAAGAAAGCTACAGTCGAGAGTGCTCGACCGTTTAAAACCCGGAACCCATTTCGAGAGAAAACAAAAAGATTAAATGATATTTAAACAAAAATATTTGTGAATTTTGCATATAAAATTGATTCTTTAATAACTTGTTTTTTATTCGACTCTAATTATTATTATGCATACCAAACTTCAGTGCTCTAGGTCTATTATAACGGCTTTACCAGTTTTTGGGGTCGGAAAGGGGCGTGGCAAAAATCTAAAACAAACTTGATCTGTGTAAGACCTATAAGAGTACTGTCACCAAATTTAATATCTCTAGGTCATTCACACACTTAAAACGTCCATATGCATTGGGCACAACTATTTTGATAAATAATTTAACAAATAACTTTTGTTCCACTTATCCGATTTTTACCAAAATAACAGGGTATATTAAGAGTATTAAGAACAGATGTGAAATTACACATTATTACACAAAGAACTTTTGGAGTTATACGCGATTTACAAATTGACTTGTTCTAGATTTCTGCATATTGTGGGTGAAGGGGGCGTGGCATCTAACTTTTGAAATAAACATGATCTGCGTAAGGAATGCAAGAACCTATGTACCACATTTGGTGTCTCTATGTCTTATAGTCTCTGAGATCTAGGTGTTCATACAGACAGACAGACGAACAGACGGACATACTGACAGACGGACCGACGGAGATGGCTATATCGTCTCGGCTGTTGACACTGATCAAGAATATATATAGTACTTTATGTGGTCGGAGATGCCTCCTTCTGCCTGTTACATAAATTTTCAGTTGGCACTAAATTATAATACCCTTCTACCCTATGGGTAGCGGGTAAAAAAAATAGAGTGCCCAAAATTTTAAAAGCGGGATTCCAACTCAGGCACCGACGCATACTACGAACGCATACATGTGCTCTATTCGCTGCGTCTAATAAGAATAAATTATCCAAATCAAGTTTATTTCAAATGTTGGATGCCACTCCTCCTTCGCCCACAATAATCAATAATGTAGATCAAGTCAACTTAAAACGTACAACTTAAAAAGTTCTTAGTATAATGAAGTGTAATTTGGTTAGCCATCTGTGCTTAATACTTATAATATACCCTCTAATTTTGAAAAAAAAACTGATTACTAGAACAAAAGTTATTTGTTAAATTATTTAACAAAAAAGTTGTGCCCATTGCAAATGGATGTTTTAAGTGTCCAGTTTAGTTACGTATTTATTCCTGTATCTCGGATTTCGAACAAAATCAGAGGATGCCAAGCTGAGAATGGATTGTGTCGTTGTCATGGTATGAGTGGGAGCCAGAGAGTATCCTCAGCGCTTTGTTCTGAATCCTATGTATCATCCTTCGGTTGCTTTTGCAAGCTGTGCCCCAGAGCTGGATGCCATAAGTACATATGGGGCTGATTATGGATTTGTAACTAGCAGCTTTATGTAGATCTTCATTTTGAAATGTCTCCCTATCAGCCAGTACAGCTGCCTGAGTCTCTCCTCCGCGTGCTCTTGCATGCGCATTAGATGGGTCCGATATGTGATAAGCCTGTCTAAAGTCATGCCAAAGTACTTGACTTTCAGGAGGGCAGTCGCACATTCTGAGTGTGAAGGTGGTTTGTGTAGATTTCTCCGTGTTAACCGTTATGTTCCACCTGTAGAGCCATGGGTCGAATGCGTCGAGCTGCCGCTGTATGCAGTCAAAGACATCCTGTGGGTTGTTGGCAGTAGCAAGGAATGCCGTGTCATCAGCATATGTGACCACAAGCAGGTCTTCTTCCCGGCATGTCGGCTGTGTACAGAGTGTAGAGGATTGGCCCGAGTACACTGCCTTGTGAGGATCCTGCCTGAGTGGCCTTGACTGCAGAATTACTTGGAATTAGTGATCATTTAGGTAGGATTTGAGGAGAAAGTAGTCTGGCTGGGGAAGGCCTCTCTAAATTTTTTTAGAACAGCCCCGGGTGCCTGACCCTGTCAAACGCCTGCTTCACGTCCAGCATGACAGCCCAGCAGTACTGCTTCTCTTCAAATGCTTCTAGAATCTTCGCAACCGAGCGGTGTCGTTGCTCTGGTGTTGAGTGCGAGCGCCTGAAACCAAATTGGTGACTAGGGATCAAACGAGCCTCGTCCAGCACTAGCAACACTTTACCCAAAAATACTCTTTTGAGTATTTTGGAGAGTATTGCCAGCAGACTAATCGGATGATAGGTGGCGAGATTGGTTTCAGGCGTGCCGGGTTTGAGGATGAGGACCACTTCAGACCTTTTTTAGGCAGAGGGCCGATCTGGAAGCATCGGTTGAATATATTTGCCAGCAGCTGTATGGAGGAAGAGGGAAGAAGTTTGATGGCTGTGGACTTTATGAAGTCGGCGCTGGGCGATTTGTTGTTGCTGAGTTGCTCGATTCGAGTTCAACCTCGTTAGATGTGACAGGGTCGACTGAGATACCGCCTCTGCTGGGATGCTCCAGAATCACAGCGTATCTTCGATGTCGTCTTGATAGTATCTTTTGAAAGGGGTGAAACATCCTGAAGATGTTCAGCAAAGGCGTCGGCTCTATACTGGTTGGAGCGGCACCAGGTACCATCAGGGCTCTTTTGGTGGGACGCTTGAAAGTTGTTTCAGCTTTTTAGCTGCTCTGTTGAAGGAATTCTTATCCCTAGGATTCCGAGATAGAAACCATACTCTCCTCAGTCGTCTCTTCTTGCTGACCAGAGCTGCCACTGCGGGAGACCATAGTTTGACATCTCTAGGCTATGGTCTTGGCCAGATCGTTGGCCTTTCACAGGCCAACGGTTACAACCGACATGTAGAGGCGAAAATATTCTTGTTGTTTTTGGCTGGCTCGACGAAGAAGGCCGACAGCGGCACTTTGGATCGACGGCTTATGACGGCTCTTTACGCACGTTAGTCACACGGCTGAAATGTTTAAAATTGCTTATTGGCAGTCTCAAGTCGGGATTTAAGCGCAGCGTTATGTATCCGATACAAAAACTCGTGCGGGCTAAAGTGATCACAAGGAGTGGGGAGAGAGAGCTCTCGAATCCCGATGTACTCCCGCTATCCACTTCTTGGACCACTGGCTTCGGAGAGCGGCTACCACGTATTCGGTAACGATGACTTTCAAAGGATAAAGGCACACACGAGAGAGGGTAAAGCCCGACATCTCGGATGTGGAGTCTCCTCTGGAGGCCATCGGCACCGAGTGGTGGTGGCAATCGGCTTCGGTTACACTGGGCGACAGACTCACAAGTGAGAGAGTGAAACTCGATAGCACTTGTGGAATGGAATGAATGAATTGTGGCAGCACATGTCGCTAATATGGTGTTAGTTTTCTGCTAGCTACCAGGTCCCGTTTACCAGGAAACCAGCGTGACCGAATATGGTATTTTAAATACTTTTTGGTATTTTATCAGCTTTGATTTTGCTCAAAAGTATTTTAATGATATATAGGTATTTAGTAGCATTTTTCTTAGATTTTATGGTATTATATGGTATTTTCGGTTTGGACACACTTTAACAAATGTGACGCTCAAGTCATAATTTTGCCATAATCTATTAAAACAAACAAATAGTGAACATGAGTAATAAGCAAAAATATAGAGCTGAGCAATGTACTGGCACCTGTGATGAAGCAGCAGCTGATCTCTAGCATGAAACGGTGCGTTTCTGTAGCGGGAAGGCCTGTGTTCTCCATAATCATTGATGAATCGACTGATGTTTCGTCTACAAAGGTTTTGGCGTGTGCTGTTATGTATTTCGACAATGCAGCGCAAACAAAATTCTTGTTCACCATTGACTTAGAGGTTGAAAAGCAGTCGACCTTTTTGCAGCACTCAGCGATGGACTCAAACCTAATGGCTTTGACATCAATAATATAATTGGATTTGCTGCAGACACAATTAATGTGATGTATGGTGAGCGCAATAGCATTATGACGAAGATACGAGACGTCAACAAATCATGTTTTTTTTTTAAATGTGTTTGCCATTCGTTTGCTCTTGCTTCAAGCAATGCTTGCAAGCAACTGCCTCGAAACTTAGAGCAATCCATTAAAGATATATATAATTACTTTTCAACAAGTAAGAAAGCTACAGTCGAGAGTGCTCGACCGTATGATACCCGCAACCCATTTCGAGAGAAAACAAAAATTTTAAATGATATATTAACAAAAAATATACCAAATATACTAAAATTAGTTTTTTGTATATATTTGAAAATAGCGGGTAAATATCACAACACCGTTTTGGTCACACTGTCAACTAAACAAACAAAGCGCGGGCAGCTGCAAGTGAATTATGCATATAAAATTGATTCTTTAATAACTTTCTTGTTTTTCATTCGATCTCAACCAAATTCACAGGAATCATTTAGAATATAATTATTATTATGCATACCAAAATTCAATGCTCTAGGTCTATTATTACGGCTTTTACAGACTTTTGGGGGCGGAAAGGGGCGTGGCATCCAACTTTTGAAATAAACTTGACCTGCGTAGGACCTATAGGAGTACTGTCCCCAAATTTGGTAGCTCTAGCTCTTATAGTCTCTGAGATCCAGGTGTTCATACAGACGGACAGACGGACAGACGGACAGACGGACAGACGGACATGGCTATATCGTCTCCGCTGTTGACACTGATAAAAAATATATATACTTTGTGGGGTCGGAGATGCCTCCTTCTGCCTGTTACATACATTTTCTGTTGGCACTAAGTTATAATACCCTTCTACCCTATGGGTAGCGGGTATAAAAAGTTCCAAGCGTCGACGAAATTTAGAGAGTTTCAAACATTGTTAAATTCTCCTGCACACAATATATTTAACCACTACGAGATACGTTGGCTATCGTTTCATTCTTGTGTGGCACGCATACTAGAACAGTGGGATGCCCTCATTGCATTCTTCCAAGAAGAATATGAAATTGATAACAATCAGCTGAGTATATTCTATCTTATTTAAAAAAATTCCAACTGTTAAACTTTATCTTTTATTTTTGGATTATATACTTGCTTTAGTGAACAAATGCAATATTATATTCCAGTCTAGTCGATCTGTTGTACACTATTTCTATAAAACTATGTCCGAATTTTACAAAAGTGTATTTGGATTTAAATGTCATAGAGCCAACAAACACATTTTATTTTTTACATATAAATGACATGTATCTCGGAATAAAAGTGGCAACAGGACTTTCGACAAATAGCTTGGACAAAGAACATAAATTGGCTTTTTTGAAACGTAGCCAGTTATTTTTAATCGAGTTATGCGTACAACTAAAAAAAAAGATTGCCGTTACAAGATAACTTTCTGAAAATGTTATGATTTTTGGATCCAAATGATTTTAATAATCAAAATTGTCAATCTTTTTTCAAGCTGTATGAACGCTTTCCCGATTTTGTCAATGATCCACAAATAATTGACAATGAGTATGGAACAATGAAAACTGACGACATGGTTAAAATGCTTTTGACTAAAAATCTCAATTGCGATACATTCTGGTACGAATTGAGTCAGTTAAAAGATATAATTAATTGCTATAAATATTAGAATATTTCGAACTTTGCTCAATCTATGTTAATTTTGCCCATTGCGCGAAAATGGGTGCAATAATTTTAAGACCAATGAACAAATTTAATTTAAGCAGATCTGACGAAGAAGGCTAGTAAATATAATTAAATATAATATTCTGATCTTAAAAGAAACTTACAAGACTGGACAAATAAGTTCCTCTATTATTTTATTTTAAGAACTTGTTACTCGATGACTGGACAAAGAAGTTCCTCTATTATGTTATTTTATGAAAATGTTACAAAATGAATTTTAAGCATTTAAATAATTTTACGATTTTAAATATATATTGGAATATTTTATTTATTTTTATTTTTATTTATTTAAAGTCGACTATGAACAGTCGACATTGAAGAAATTAATATAATTATGACTAAAAAAGTAACATTATGATTAAAAATATTTTTTTAGTTTAAAATAGAAAAAAATAATTCAATTAAAATTAAAATTTGAAATCTCTGGGGGTGTTTAAGCAATATTAATCTAACCCAGCATTCGCTGCATGGATTGGGGAAAACCCAGGAAAAACCCAATCAGGTCAGATGGTAGGTTAGTTAGCTAGTATTAAATTTTTGTTTTAATTTCCAACACCATGTTAGTTGCTAATTATTGTTAGCTAAAAATGATAGAATACAATTTTTAATATTTATAAGAGATGCATCGGCGTTGAAAACACAGTAGAGTCTGTTGTAGTCAGCACAGAGAACTCGAAAAGGTTCATGCTTAGAATAGTTAGTTGTACATAGGTTAAGGGATAAAGGTGTGAAGTTACGTGTATGTCTAACTGGGACAGAAAGGTAGGGAGAATCAAATTCACCCTTTAGTAGTTTGACTATAAACATAACCCCAAGCATGCTACGACGATTAGTTAATGAGGGAAGATTAAGTAAAATAAGTCTACTATAATAAGAGGGTAAGTCAATACCTGAAACCCAGTTAAAGCCTCTCAACGCAAAAAGCAGAAATTTCTTTTGTACAGACTCGATAAGATTTTTATGATTTGAGTATTGTGGTGACCAAATACAAGAACCGTATTCCAGAATGGGACGGACAAGTGAAACAAAAAGAAGCTTTGTCGTATAAGGGTCATCAAATTCCTTTGCCCATCGCTTGATGAACCCAAGAACTTGAGTCGCTTTGTTGACAGTAATTGAAATGTGTTTGTCAAACTTTAGCCTATGATCTAGAAGAACTCCTAAATCATTCACATCGTCTACTCTAATCAGAGGTACCATATTAAGAGTATAATTACAGATGTTAGCAGAGTTTCTGTAAAACGACATAACCTTACAATTCGAACAATTTAGTAGTAGATAATTACTTTTACACCAGGAATAAAAACGATCAAGATCAGCTTGCAATAGAGAGTTAGAAGCTATATTATTATAAGTTAGGCAAATCTTGACATCATCAGCATACATTAAGATATTAGAATTTGAAATAACATTGGGAAGATCGTTAATGAAAAGGTTAAAAAGAAGAGGACCGAGATGACTACCCTGAGGAACACCTGAGGTTACAAAGACAGGTTTAGAAGTTGCGGATTTAAATATTACTGCTTGAGTTCTAGTATTAAGATAGTCAGTTACCCATAACAGAAAATTGTATGGAAATCCAATCAAGTTTAATTTTTTAACTAAAAGGAAATGGTTAACAGAGTCAAAACCTTTACTAAAGTCAGTATAAATAACATCAGTCTGGAACTTATTCTGAAAACCTTTGATAACTAGAGAAGAAAACTCTAATAGATTGGTAGTCGAAGATCTCTGTTTAACAAAACCATGCTGGAAGGGAGAGACAATAGATCTACAAAAATGACTAAGTTGAGATGTAATAATTTTCTCAAAAAGTTTCGGTATAGCGGACAATTTGAAAATACGTCTATAATTATTAACGTTATGTTTTGAACCATTTTTATGCAAGGGGATTATGAATGAATCCTTCCATATAGCCGGGAAAGAGGCAGACTCAACAGACATAATAAATAATTTATGTAAAAGTAAATGCAATGATTCCACACAATACCTAAGGACACAGCCTGGATACCATCTGGACCGGGTGAAAATACAGGTTTTATTTGATTGAGTTCGCTTAAAACAGAGCATTTAGTGATCACCGGCTCATAAATAAAGTTAGACTTTTGCAAGTTATAGGGATAAGATATATGGGGTGAGTAGCTGTCAATTGAGTAAGTAGATTGAAAGAAGTCTGCAAACATATCGGCAGCGGCCTGATCACTGCATGCAGTCTTATTTTGAAATGAAATTGAGGAAGGTAGTGAAGAACATTTTTGTTTAGAGTTAACAAAACTATAGAACTGTCTAGGATTCTGAGCAAACTGTAACCGACACCGACGCAGATAAATATTGTAAAGTTGGGTGTTAAGTGAAACGAAATTCGATTTAGCAATAGCATATCGCGCGAAATCAGAAGAATTTCCTGTGCGTTGATATTTTTTGAAATATCGTGACTTTAAGTTTTTTAATCCACTTAATTCCCGAGAAAACCAAAGTGGCCTATTAGACTTCAATGGATATCTACGAGGAACACACCGAACAAAAAAATGTTGTAAAGTATTATAAAAAATAGTCAAAGCACATTCTAAATTTATGGAATCATGAAAAAGAGACCAATCATAATTTAAGATGAGGTTATTTAATTTATAAAAATTTGCCTTTTTAAAACACAGTGGTCTATTTACTGGCTTAGGTATGTCAATGTGCTCAGAAACTGGTAGATCAATTGACAACTCTAAAGTTGGATGATAAGAATCTTCAGGAACTACAAGAGGGTCAATTCTACGTACGGAGGCATAGGCAGGATCTGATACAAATACTAAGTCAAGAAGACGGTTATTGCAGTTAAAAATATGGTTAATTTGTGATAGAGAAAGATCAAGAAGGCCATTTAGAAATTCATGCCGAAAAGAAGGAACTAGAGTATTATTTTCAGCAGACCAAGATATATTTGGTAAATTAAAATCACCAAGCACAAACAAAGATTCGCTATCTAGTAGTTTAGAGGATATAGACTTTAAAATAGATAAGTGTTGAAAATAAACAGAAATATCAGATTGAGGTGGGATGTACGAACAAGTGATATAGGCTGAAGTTTGACCAAACGTTGTCTTAATGGCGACAAATTCAATGCCGGACTCCGAGCAGATTAATTCCGATTTAAGGTCAGAATCAACAGCAATAAGAACACCACCACCAATTCTAGACAAACGGTCACATCTGTAAGACGTAAATTTATTACTAAAGAGAGATAAGTTAGAAATTTCTGGCTTTAACCAAGTTTCAGTAAACTCTAAGATACTATGTTCAAAGCAGAAACTATCTAGATAGACTTTAGATAGTTTTGATTTAATGCCCCTTACGTTTTGATACGCTATACGAATAGGGAAGGTAAGCTGAACAGGATAAATATTTAGTTTTTTGAAGCATTAGTGTTAGTTTTATTAACAGAAGGAGCTTGAGCTAAGGTGATGTTAGGTTGAAAATTTACTGGGATGATGTTAAGTTTCTTTGGCCTGAACTCATGTACCACCATATGAGCCAGAAACTCGGGTCACACAATAACGGAAATGAGTCGGAAGGAAGAGTTAATTTAAATGAAGCAATTTCCCGATGAGTTGTGAAATTGAATTTTTGTATGGCTACCGATGCCGGCGAGGATCCGTCCGAGGCCTCAATACACACATTTGGAATCGGGGGTATTAAAGAAATTTTGGTTCGTTCCGCGGATGAACGATTGCCACCACTAATTAAAGTAGTTTTTTCAGACTGAATGGAGGGGGATGGCTCTACAGGAATGCAAGGAGACGAAGGCAGCGGTGAAAATACTAGACCATCAGGTTTGGGAGCAGATTGCGGGTCCGAGCAGGGCTTTGTAGGCGTCTTAAATTCGTATTGACCAAGCAATTCCATACTAGTATCAAATTCACTTGAAAGAGACTTGGTCATTGAGCGAAGTTTAGCAAATTGGTTTGTCACGTAGTTATACATACGAGAAAAATCCAATTGCTTATGGAATATGGAATTAAATACAATGCATATTGTTTTAGTTTTATGTTGGACTGAAATATTATTTATCTTGTAAAATGAAATAAAAAACAAACATTTTTTGCAATCGGAAAAACCTTATTTCTTCTATATATATAGTAATAAGTCAATTATTATGTTTACATATTACATATTATAATTTGAATTTCCAGTCGATTTATTTGTTATGGTATTTATAGTGGTATGCGAGTGTGTGTGTTGTTGTTGTCGCTGTTGTGCCGATGTGCGAGTTGTTGTTGTCCTCGTGGCTGTCTCGGTGAACGTGTTGTTGTTGTCCTCGTGGCTGTTGTTGCACTTGTACGAAATTTACAAAAATGCTCGCGTCTTTCTGCTGTCCGCCAGAAAACCAAGTGCTTGAGCTTTTTTTCATCGGTGCACAGTGGTCGCTGCCATAGGACAAAAATACAAAAATTTAATTATTATAAAACGCTATTAAACCAAAATAGATTGGAATGGATATTGTACATAATGGTATATACTTTATTTTATACAGATAAATATATAAATAATTTGTGCGGTGTTTCGTCTAAATCTTTGTTGAAAATTTGCGCCTTTTTAGTTCGTATATGTTGTGCGTTACAATGTTTATGTAAAGTTTTAAGTATTTTCCCCCGGTTGCCCCCAAATGAAATGTATGTGTCGTTATTTACTAATATTTAAAGATTATAAAAATGTTTACTTCACCTGCGGAAGCCTGCAGATGCAAATTTGCCATTACAAAATTCAACCTAACCTCATTTTCGAGTAGCTCTATCTAGGAGGGACGCACGTGTTTGTTCTGTTTCTGTTATGTTGTTGTTGTCATTTTAGTTTCTAAGATTATTTTGTTCGTTTAATTAGTTAATTCTTTTCCAAGGTACCCATAGTCAATGCGAGTATTCTCGAAAGCATATTTTTAACATTTTGGCTTAAAGAATGCGGTACACTTGCCCAAAGAACTAAAAATGTGTTGGATGCCTTAATTAAGGACATACAAAATAAGGGATACGAACCGGATTTCGAAGAATTCCAAAAACAAATAAACTATGTTTGTAAGAAGCTTGCATCATTTTGGCAAATCGTCAAGCGGAAACAAGCAATATTTTTTAAAAAATATTCTGATTGGCTTGAGTGCAAAGAAATTATTATTTTAAAATGCTGTTAAAATGCAAAGAAGGATTTCCCTGAGGTTTCAAATAGGACGAAACGCCGACGCATAGCAGAGGTTGCGATTCGAGATGAGTCTGCTGCATCTGTTTTAAGGATGTCTGATTTCCAAGGGAATAAATCAATTTCCGAAATAAGTATTGAAGAAGTTTTAGCTGTTTTCATGGAATATCAGTTAACGAAACACCAATATTTAGTGCTACGTACATTTATTAACTCAAAAATATCATTTCCATTGTTGCCCAGCTATGATGAAGTTTTGTGTTGAAAAAAAAAAGCTATCCGAATAATATTACTGTCACCGATTCTCAAGCAGAAGTTGAACTTCAAAGTTTATTGAATCACACTGCTGAACGGATATTGCAACTTCAAAAAGAAGTTATATACGATGTCAATGTTGACCATCTGATTTTATTCGGAAAATGGGGATTCGATGGTAGTACTGGTCATGCTGAATATAAACAGACGATGATGGATAGCGATTTAGCAGACAGCAGTATGTTTTTTATATCATATATGCCCCTTAGAATGGTTACAAAGTCGGACCATTCCAAGATTATTTGGAAGAATCCAAGGCCATCATCGACTCGATATTGCAGACCAATCCGGTTCCAATTTAAAAGGAAGACGACTCAGCTTTGCCTAGATGAAGAAGCGTATTTCGAATACAAGATTGATAACCTTAAAACTAGCAAAGTTGAAATACAAAATCGAAAAATTAATATCGATCATTCTTTGCAACTTACCATGGTTGATGGTAAAGTTTGTAATGCATTAAGTGAAACAACATCCACAAAATGCTACATATGTAATGCCAAGCCAACAGAAATGAACAACCTAGAAGTTTGTTTAAAAAAAGAAGTTCATGAAGAGCGATTTGAGTTTGGAATGTCACCGCTTCATGCGTATATTCGATTTTTTGAATATTTTATTCACTTATCGTACAGATTGGACGAAAAAGTATGGCAAATTCGATCCCAAGAGGCTAAAAATAAGATTTAATTGAAAAAAAAATTTATTCAAGATGAGTTCAGGGCTAAAATGGGTCTAATAGTAGATCAACCTAGAACTGGAGGAAGCGGTACATCCAATGATGGCAACACAGCCAGAAAATTCTTCAATAATCCTGAAATATCTGCCGACATAACTAAAATTGATACGAATTTAATAATTAGAGTCGCAACTTTGTTGCAAGCGCTATCTTCGGGCTACAAAATAAATTCAGAAAAATTTGGCGACTATGCTCTAGAAACCGCAAAGCAGCTGACTGAAAACTATCCTTGGTTTTATCTCCCTCCATCGGTTCATAAAGTTTTACTTCATGCTCCTGATATTATAAAATATTCTTTATTATCGATTGGAGAGCTTCCTGAAGAAGCTGCTGAGGCGAGAATTAAAGATATTAAACAATTTCGCTTGCAACATACGCGCAAAATTTCACGAGTCGCTTCAAATACAGATTTATTCAACAGATTGATTTTAAGCTCTGACCCCCTTATTAGTGGGCAAAGAAAAATTACTTATATCCAAAAATCAACGCTACTAGAGACAACCATTTGTTTACTAAATGAAACAATTTAACAATTATGTATTATTTCTACTTAAATATATTAAACTATTTCTTTGTTATCATAACTTTTTTGAGGAGGTTGGCGTGGGAGTGGAGTTAAGAAATCACTCCAATATTTTTGTATTATAGTTCTATAAATAGTGTGGCCGCCAAATAGTCTTTATCGGTGTGGCCGCTGCTAGTATATTTTTCGGATTTACTAGCAGCGGGTAACAAATAATCCACTAAATTGTTAAAATGTTATTAAATACAGACGCCAATGCCACACCAACGATGTCGCTACATTTTCCACTAAACGCAGCAACTAGCTCTGGGGGCAGACGACTTGCTGCTTAACATAACCTGCAACGGGCACCAGTGCAAAATGCTCGCATTGTTTGCTCAACAATGCGAGCACAGACGACGTTCCATTTCGGCTGCAGATCCTGGAAGGGACGAGCGCGGCAGCTGCGCGAGGGCTGCGTATTCGCCATGACCCAAATGAGCTAAAAAAAAAACATTATTTTTATTTTAGTAATTAAAAATTGTATAAGCGTTGCATTGTATTACCTTTTCCAAACGTAGTGTTACCACAATTGGTAATTCAATAATTCCATGTTCACTCCAGTATATTCTAGTTTATTGAGCGTTGCCATTTATTTAGCGTTACCATTTAATTAGCGTTGCCACTAAGTTCAAAACATATGTTATATTGTTGACTGTTAAAGTTTGCCCTCTAAATGTTAAAATTCAAATAATCCTTAGAAGTTGTTAAAAAAAAGTAATGTAAATAGGAAGCAACAAAGTAAACCTTCAGTCTGCGTGCTGAAGGGAAAGTTTTTATATTAAAACTAAATTTGCCTCTTCACTTGGTGTTGTTTATCATTCTTCGTGTTTATCAATTCTTTGTGTGTAGTGAATTGTGGGCAGCCTAAATGCTGCATTACACCCCCCTCTTACACACGTGACCGCTGTTAGATATCTTCACTTGGAAGGCCTGGTCATCCGCTTCCACCAGAAATTTCCGGCTCTGCAGGACCGCTCGGGGTTGAGCCATCTCTACTGCCTCGATGACTTCTATGGGTAGGAGTCCGCCCAGTCCTTTAAGGGTCCAGCCGGTGGGTCCCAGGGAAGCCCAGAGTCCTGCTGCAGCTCCTCGGCCACTGCCAGCATCTCGGGCCAGTCGCCTCCGGCCCATAGGTTCAGGCCTGCCTCCTCCTCGACGAGTTGCGCCAGCACCTTGCACAACGTATCGGGATCCTTCGGTGTAGGGGACAGTGACCGGAGTATAGTGGCCATGCTGTCGTCGGAGGCGTAAGGCCTGTCGGTGAGCTCCGTCTGGGCATGGGGTCTCCTCGGGTAACGCCCCGAATGGCCACACCGATTCCCGAGGATTATCCCTTCGGCCTCAGTGGGGTCCATCGCTCTGATATTGCGGTGGAGTCTCCTGGGGATTCGCATATGCGTTGGACCAGTCGCTTCATCCAGCTGCCCTTCGAGAATTCTTCTGTAGTTATGTGTAGAGCGGCCTCCAACGGTTGTCGAGATAAAGCGTCTCCAACGACATTTTGTTTTCCTCTAACGCCCAGCACGATATTCGACCCGTTGGATTATCGATGCTGTTAAGCCATTTGAGTGCTAAGTGGTCGGTGATGACGTCGAACCGACACCCCTTCAAGTAGCATCGCAGCTTGCGAATGGCCCAGACGATGGCTAAGCACTTCTTCTCCGTAGCCGAGTAGTTTTCCTCTGCCTTGGCCAGTCTTCGGCTGACATAGGCGACCACTCTTTCTGCTCCTTTGTGCTATTGTGTCAAGATGAACTTGCACATCGCCTGGTTTAGCCGGAGGTTGGTCTGCCACAACCTTCGGAATACTTCGCTCAGGCTCTTTACATTTTCTTCCAGGGTGTTCCCGCTGACTATTATATCGTCGAGGTAGGCAAATGAAAAGGGTTCCATCTCTGGTCCGATGACGCTATCCAGCGCTCCTTGGAAATTGGCGGGTGCTGAGTGAAGTCCGAACGGCATAACTTTCCAATGATACAAGCTCCGACCAGGAACGGTGAAGGCGGTGTATTCTCGGCTTTTCTGGGCCATGGGGTTCTGCCAGTGTCCACTCTTCAGGTCCAGCGTCGAGGTAGCGCCGTGGTAGTAGATAAGCGTCAGGGACGGAGTTTGCATTGAGTTGACTGTAATCGATGCACATGCGGAAGTCTCCCGCCTTCTTACCTACTAGCACTATGGGTGCGCTGTGCGGGCAATCGAAGGCTCTATGCAATCGTTTTTGAGCAGTTCGTCCACCTGCTCATCAATGATCCGTTGCATCGCTGGGTTCTTGGGGTAGTATCGTTGTTTGGCTGGTCGATTTTCGCGGTTATCACATACTCTGCGATATATGAAACTCCTCGTACAGTCGCGAACTTGGATAGTTCCTGTTCCAGGAAACGTTGGACCCATGGTTCTAACTCTAACTCCTTTTTGGACGGGTGTTCTGTTTCACTTACGTCATCCTCCACCTCGTTGACGTGTAGCTCTTGCTCCGTTGGTACTGCTATCAAGCTCGCTCTGGTCGGGGTAACCCCAAGGGGTTGAGGACGTTGAGATGGCTCGCCATCTTCAAGTGGCCCTCGTGAACACGACCTGGTGACCTTGGGTGTCTTCGTCAGTTGTCCTTCGTCTGCTCTGCTCGTGGGTTTCGGTGTAAAAGCTTCTTCCTTGTTCGTCGTTCCTTCGTTGCTACTGCTCGTCGTTCTTCCGTTGATGCCGTTTGCTTTTGCCCCGTCACCGTGATCCGCTAGGTCTCCTTTACTACTCTTGCTCGTTGCTACCTCGTCGTCACCACTCATCGTTCCCTTGCTGCTGTTTGTTGTTTCGCCGTCTCCGCTACTCGTTGTTGCCCCGTCTTCGTTATCTTACGTCGTGTCTACGTTGCCACTGCTCGTTGCTTCGCTACTGACTCCACTCGTTGTTTCTTTGCCTGTCTGTCTGCCATCAATTTGGATGTGTGCAATGACCCGTGCACTCTCCACGCTCAACAGGGGTTTTAATTCCTGGACTGGTTGTTGCCGGATCCCACTTGGTCCTGGGCAGATGGGGCCGGTAGCCGTTTCCCGACGCTAGCCTGCAACACTCGGTGGTGCTTATTCCACGTTTCCAACATTGTCAGCAGAAGTACACCCAGCGTTCGTTGCAGTCTCAAACTAGGTGTCCTACTTCTGCGCACCCACTACAGGCTCGTTGCACATCAATAGCTGGTCCTGGTTCTGGCCTGTGGCTCCGTGGCTCATTCGGGTCTTCTCTAGGCCTGCTCGGACTAACTGGGTTGTCCCGCAAGGGATTTCTGTGTTGGTGGTGATGGCGTTTTATTTCGGGTGCTTACCATGGCCAAAATTTGCTAGGGTCCCGCTTGTTCTCAAAGTTGCGCCTGACGCTCCCGCACAAACTCCAGGTTGATTGTCAGCTGGGTGAGCTGTGCCAGCGATGTAGCCTCGTGCCTTCGAATGTATAGCTGGTACTCCGGCATTAGGTTTTTGTATATCCTATCGAGCTCCTGCTCTTCCGAGAAGCTCGCCCTCTTCATAACGAGACGCAGCTCCACCAGATATATTTTGAAGGGTTCCCCAGCTCGCTGTTGTCTGGCTCGGATCTGGTCCTCCAACCTTTGAAAGTAACTGGCGGGCAGGAAGAATTCCAGGAACTGCCGCTTGAAATACGTCCAGGTCGTCCTCTGTAGTCGACTTAGACGGAACCAGTAACCAGTCACGGGCGCTTCCTTTCAGTAGCTCCGACACGACTGGGGTGAACTGGCTTAACTGCATTTGGTGAGCTCATCCACTCGTTCGATGAAACTCAGCGGGTCCGACTGCCCATCGAAGGATATTGCCCAGCGGTGTACCTTCTCTGGAATCGATCGGCCCTGCGCGCAATGGGTCCAATAGCTCTGCTAGCAGAATCAAATTAATAACTTTAGTAAATTAATAGATATTTTATTAAATCTTTGTACTTATAGTTGTCAAATTCATTTAACGTATATTCTTCAAATTTCAATGTCTTACGTTATGTATTTCCCATGTTAAAAAACCATATTCAACAATATAAATGTTCACATTTATTTTTTTAATTTTTAAGTGTTTTGTTTTTTAATTTACATTTTAAATAATGAGTTTGTTTTCTTTATATTATTCGCTACTATTATTCGGAATCTGAAGATTCAGAATCATTATTTAAATGTAGGAAGTTTATTAGAAGACCAGAAACAACTTTATCAAATTTAATAGATTTAACCGAATTTGTTGACATTTTAGACAACGATGTTATTAGTAAATCAGAAGACACGAGTAATGCGAGCATAACATCTTCCATAGTATAAGATCTATTGTTCTTTCGTGAATGATTCTCCCGTATATTCCGGCAATCCTTATTCCTGGCTTCCAGGGCTTTTTCAGACATCATGCCAATAGAAAGACTCACATGCTTTATGATGTCTGCACCATGAATTATGGATAGAAGAGAGCATATAAAACCATGGATACAAGTCGACAAACATTTCTGTAGAGTTATTTCAGCAAAATAATCGGTTACTTTTAGTCCGTCTGGTTTGCAGCCTATGGTAGTTGGGGTATATATCCACATTCCTCTAAATCGCGTTAGCTGGTATGTGTGTTTTGTGTGCCCAACATCTACATACAGTGCAAGCGCTTCTTCAGGTGAGAAGCGAACAGGTAATTTCACTGGTGTGTCCAATGACTTCTTTATTTGTTGTCCAGCAGTCTCATCTGTATTTAATGTGGTAACAATTTTTGATGCCGTTCGCATTCCAGATTTATACAAACTGGGGCTTGTAGCCACCATCAATTGTTCACAAGTTGCTTGTTTCATAAGAGTAGGCATTTGTTTGAAATGCGCCTTAGGGCACAAATCACCAAAATCTATTTTAGCCCTACCAATATCTGATGTTTACGTGAAATGATATAAAATAAGCGGCATATCAAGCCATTTCTGATTTGTTTTCTCAAAAACCTTAGTGTTGTAATGGCAATCCTTCCATTTCACTGAACCTGCTTACAAAATTAGCCTATTTTTTATGAATTTCTTTAATATCGCTGTCAGATAAGTTTATATTCTTCAAAATTGTGCCAAATACATATTCATTTATCAGCAGGCCCGGCAGGACATGTTCGGCCCGAGTGGGTAGTCAATTAGTGATATAATTTTTATAGTTTTTTATATTAATAAATCAATTTGATACATGTATTTTTGTTGAGATCTTTCTACATATACGTAAACAAAAACATGAAAATCGTGTAATTTTCCTAAAACAAACTCATTTGCGCAAAGCAAAAACACTAGCACGCTTTGAATTACGCAAAAAAAATCTTTTACAAGTTTTTCCAGATCGAGCTCGTCGGTCATATTTGAATAAATATGTAGAAGAGCGACGTTGTTCAGCCGATTTTGTGACATTGTTGACCTTAAATATGTTTTCAGTCGACGAAGGACCGAAAAACTTCTCATATTTGAACAGAATGACCCTGGAATTGTTATCAACAGACGAACAAAACGAACAAAATCTAGAATGAGCCCTCTAGCCCATTCGTATTTTTTCAAGAAATTCACAACCTCCCCCAAATTGTTTGCTTGCTCATTTTGCCTGCGCAAAAGTTGCAAAAAACATGTCACGGTCACTCAATAACCTTGCTCTGTCAAAATCGTCTTTATAGAAATCGACTATCTTGTCAACACCAGCGGTCTGACCGATAGTGAATCGCTCCAGAAACTCGAAAAATTTTGCTGACTTTGTATCGAATCGACTTTTCAACGATTCAATCAACTGGTCAAAAACTTCACAGTAAGATTGTCTAAAATAATCCTTGGGTGTTGGAAACTGGAAATTTTCTGTTATACCTTGATCAAAACGTTTGGGAAGTTGACGATGACGAGGAATTTGAGGTTCTCTGAGTTCAAAATCAATGACAGCTTTAACACTTTTTTCCCAAATTTCTTCAAATTTGGATTCATGAGATGCATTCAACACATCAGCAACTGCTTGTACTTTTTCATGCGATTCAATATCACAAAGGCTCGACTTCTGCAGTTCTATGTTCAATACTTCAATGCGATCGAAAATTTCAATCATCATTGTCAAATAAAATACGCACTCAATAGACTCTACGTAATCGTAAAACCCCGAAGCTTTGGCAGAGATCGTACTATCGACTTCGTTGTCCACCGATCGATCATCGAGGAATTTCAGCACTTTAGGGTAACTCGCCTTGATTGTCTTGAGAGGCCGTATTCTCATCGCCCATCTGGAAAATATTAATGAGAAGCTTTCAAAACTTGATACAATATGTGACGAAATTTTCGATCGTAGTTTTTACCTTGTCGGGTTGTTGTTCTTTTCCATCGCTTCAGTCTGCAACTCCTTGAATTGTGCAACGTGATTTGGTGAATCTCGGAAAGTTTATCAAATCCTTGATTGACCTAATGAATTTCCCGGCTGGTAGCCCCTTTTCAATTGAATCTTGTACAACAAAATTCAGGTTATGGGCATTGCAGTGCACAAACAAAGCTCGAGGTTCCTTCTCACGTATATGCGACTGCAATCCAGAAATTTTTCCAGAAACATTGGACGCCCCGTTGTAGCACTGGCCTCTTAATTTTGAAAGAAGCAAAGAGTTCACGACGAAAATGTTGTCAACAAGATCGAATAAAGTTTCTGCTTGAGTGTTTGGCGTTAAAAAGAATCCAATAAAATTCTCATTTGCAACTAAATCATCGAAAACGGTTCTAATGCACACGGAGACTTGCTCTATTCGGGATGCATCTGCGGTTTCATTTAGTAGAATCGAAAAATTCTCCACTCATTTTATCTCATCCATGATTTTTGACAAAATTGAAGTCGCCATCAGATCGAGTATTTTATTTTGACTTTCATGATGGAGCCATTTGTATCCATCTCTCTGCAACCAGGAATTCAGTTCAGGAACGTCTTCCGAGCGATCTTTCAATCACGCCATGAAATTGGAATTTTCGTCATTCTCGTCTCCTCTTAAAGGCAAACCCTGTTTTGGCAATGTTTTTAGGGTGCTGAAAGCCAGGGCTTCGGTGCAATTGATGTGTAGAACACTTGACGAATGTTTATTTATCCGATATGACCCATGCTTCCAGTTTGAAAATCCATCATTGACCCAGGCTTGTTTTGATTTCAAAGCATGCGAGTCGAAATAAGCGATCAATTGCCGTTCACACGCTTCAGTACTGACGTTGCAAATTGCGAAAGAGTTTTTGTTGAGTTCAAGCCACGGATAGGTTTTTTTTTCACTATGTAAAAGTTGGAGGATCCAACGAAGAAAATTCAAAGTGACAAAAAAATGTAATTTTCATGGCGTTATGATATTACAGATAAAGTAAGTTTGTTTACGTATAGAGCTCCATGCATTTTGGAACTTTGATGAAATATAAGTACATCACACAGAAACGAGCAAAGCTTTTGTAGTTTTGTCGTATTCTTACGTTGTTTAGAAGAATCGTTGTTGTTATTGTCGTCTCGATATCGACTATCATTATCTGACGCTCGAGGAGATTCGGTTTTCGAGGTTTTTTTTCTCGATCGGCTGCTGGTCATCATCTACGCAATCCTCTTTCTTCCTTTTCAGCCGTACGACGAATATATCCATCTGTCGTCTCTTTGTAAAGCACGCACACTCGATTCGCTCTTTCTCTTTCAATCTCTTAAAGCACATACGAGCGAGAATGAAACGAATATAAATATATGGTAATACACAGCCGTCGTTGGCATGAATGTGTGTTATACACTCGTCGTCAACGATACTTTGGTTCGATTATCGATTTTTTTTTCCTTGAGTTGCCACCCCTAGTACTATCTGGCAGTGTTCCCAACCGTCACATACTTGATCATATACAATTATTGAGTTCCTCCGTCGGGTTGGCTACGGCTACTGCCTGAAACCCCTTGTCACCCTGGCACCGTGCACTCATACTCGGTTCAGCGTACTGAGTATTGGCGGACACGCCAGCGAGCCTCAAGTACCGCCGCACGTTGTATTCGTGCTTCTTGCGCAGTTTTCTCTCACGCTCGTTCCACGACTCTGGGGTGCGGCCTTCCAGTCCCTTAAGGAACTTGAGAGAGCTCTTGTACCCTGAGCGTTGTTTGCGTTTGAGGTTTGCGCCTTCCTTGTTGGATGGTCCCTGGACTACTGTTACTTCGTCTTCATCTGTGCTCGATGACTCATCCAACGGCATCCTCGCTAGCGCAAGCGCTAGCTCGGACTTCGTTATCGATGAGCCTGTGAGCAAAGACTCCGACTCCGTGGCAGCCGTTTCCAGGTCCACACCCTCCTGTCGATGGAGTTTGTCCAGTCCACCATCGTGACCACTGGCGACACGCAGAGAGGATTTCTCCTGTCGTGCCCGCCGGTGGTAGCGGTCACACTTCCCACCGACGTTTGGGCTGACATCCCAGCCCGAGTTGACGCCTCTATGTCATCCTCCATTGTTGAATCCAAGGATTCATGCATTTTATACTTGCTGCCAAGTACCTCTGACCATGGTCCTGGACCTCAGCTTTCCAGAGTAAATTTAAAAAGCTTGGGTTAGTCCCTTAGCTAGAAACTGCAAGGTCTCATGAGCGAGCAAGTGATGCTGACACCTCTCGGTCGCCCGAGACGATGCAGTATCCATTGCCCAGCCGGCACCCTCGTGGAGGGTTCAGTCAGAGGATTTTCGCCAGCCTATTCTATTGTAAACATTTTTGTATTTCTCAAGTAGTGTATACAATTTTTGTGTGTACAATTTCGTTTGGATATGACAATTTCTTATGATTTGTCATATCCCCAATAAAATAACAAAATTTGTTTATGTTTTCTTGCAATTTTATTTTTATTTTTTATTCAACTACAATATTTAGAAGCGATGCTCTAAATTTACATACATTTTCATTATTTTTTGAGTTTTATATGAACGAACAGAAAAGAAATGACAAGCACATGTGTCGACTCCAGAATACACATCGTCTTTAGCCCAACAACAAGATGTGAAATGCCGCCCATGAAGGTTGGAAACCACCATGGTATCAGTTAGTCTATTATTAAAAAATGCCAATGATTCCTCCAAGTATTCCAAGTGTTCAGGGAAAATTCGTTCTTTAAACATTTTGATGAAATTACTTATTCTGATTATAAGTTGTTTGATTGTAATGTTCGTTGTAGTATTGTTTTTGTTATCGGTGAAATACATGTTTTAAATTTGTATTTTGATTTTGGGTTCCGTGGACGTCTATTTGTCTTGATTTCTGAAATTTGAATGAGAAAATGATTTACCAAGAAGTTAGACGACACGTTGAACTAATCCAGTTAATGGAGTGTATTCAACTATACGATCATGAATGAGAAGGCAATATACTTTGGTATTCATCTCACTTGCTGCAGTTAGTTCGGTAGAAATTTTTACATCAATTGGCCCTGATTTGACTGATTCATTCTGATATGAGAGATTTACAACAACAATAGGAGCCTTAGACAAGAATTCCGCTGGTGATAGAAGTGCACGAGCCTCTCGGTTGTAATAGCTCTCTTGAAATCTCGCATACATATCATACAACACAGCAAACCGATTTTCACTGTATTTAATATTCAAATCCTCATAGGGATAGACTTCAGAATTTAAATATACTTTTGCATTTCTTAAATTGTTTGTAATTAGATTTCCATTCAATGTAAATGCAATGATGGCATACCGCGGACGTTCTCTATTTGCAGCCAATTTAACATTCCATACATGATGTGTCCCCTGCACAAGTGTAGGATTAATGTAACAATCCCAACTGCGGAATGCTAGTGGTAAGCTAGCACCACTTTTTACTACATTAAACATTTTAATTTTGGTACTATCGCTTGGGACAATGTGGGGTACTTTCCAACTAATACTATGTATGTTAATTTTATGTGTATGATCGCCAACTGTTTTAACATACATATCATCTGTATTTTTAGCTAGTAAGAGAATAAGTTCATGTTTACAATTTAATATGACTTTTTTGTGGTCTTCTCCAAATCCCATCAACATTTTTAGTTGTACAGAATAGCTGAAATGTCCTCCAGAAGAGATGTTATCACCACCGTTCCACCCAGCATTGCGATAAAGTAGATCTTCCTGTTGTCCCACAGAGAGAAAGTTCTTGAGAGTCGATGTTATTCCAGTGAACCGTGTCCTATCCAGCTCACACCCATTCAATTCGTATCTTATTTCATCCAGAAAATAGGCCATACAATTATTTTTGAGCAGACCGTTAACATTAGACGTGCTGCTTGCCCCTGTATTCGCATCAGTAATTTTCTCAAGTGTTCCTTCAAAGTGGAGAAAACTTTCACACGGCAGCACATACAAATCTTGGTTCTGTATTGTGATGCGAACTTCATCGTTTGTCTTGAAGTTTTGTTGATATGGGTAATAAGAGTGATATTCTTTTTTAGTGATACTCTCATCATTGAGGGGCTTATCTTGCACAAAAAAAAGCTCATTCATTTGAAAGTTTGTTTTTGGAACTTTATTGAATATTAAATCCTTTTGATTTTAAAATTAATTTATTTTTTAAGGATAGTGCAGATCGTTGATTTGATGCTTTTTTAAATATTGATAATGATGATGATGATGTTGATGATGATGATGATGCTTTCACGTCAGCTTTACATTTACTAATGGGGGGTATGGGGTGATGTGCTGGCTTTTTATTATAAATAATCATTCTGTAGGCCGCAAGTGTAGCCGAATTGATACAGTTTCACCACGCAAGTTGACTAAATCTCCCTTCTGATCAGTTATCCGTACTCCGAGTGTGCTTATTTCTCTGCTGTTGACAGGTAAATAAATCAGATTTCGTGGTGTAATGTTCATTTTATATCCTGGTGGGACATTAATTCCAAATTCATGAAGCACATGATTTGATCTATTACCCACATATGACCCACTAATAATGTTACATTCCAACCGAATTGTATTTATTTTTAAAATATTTACTGAATTATCTGAGATGTAAATTTCAGACTTGTGTGCTCTTAAAATACGTTTATTAAATCCAAATAGCTGTCCAATAGTTCGTTCACGATCAAAAAATACCGCTTCATTTCTAGTGCAAACTTGCACTTGGAGTGTGTTGTTATTACTTTGAATTTTTAGGGTATCATGAAGACCATACACTTTTAGCTCATTCAAAATATATTTTGTGATGTCATTGAGTTCATACGAGCCCACTGGTATTTCTATGACTTTATCCCCAATGTGAAATAAATTGTTTCCTTTATCAACATTTGGTATAGAATTGTATGTATAAAAGTCAATGAGAGCACATTCATAATTGCGTGTTAGTTCAATTTGCGGGAAAAAATTTTCAGTTATAACTGATGTGTTCCCGTTCAATGTAAATGTTAAAGATGTAGTCATTTTGAAGCCTGACTGTAGACTGTCTTTTCACCGTCACCTCATTATACTTATATCCATTTTAATTAAAGTATAAAGAATTGATCAAATCCTTTTCTATATCGGCCAGTTTTCATATCGTCATCCTTAGAGATTACTAGAAATCCAAATTTATCCACCCAACAATTTCGTGATATTTCCATAAATGTTTCATAGTCCATATCGCTATTTACATGATCTCGATATATGTGTCGCATGTTTAAATCGTCTTGTTTAAACATTATAATAAAATTTGCATTATCACGTATTAAATGTTTCGGTATATGTGTATACGTTTGACAAAGATAAAAAGAATCAATATTCTTATGACGACCCATACAAAAATAGTTTCGGATATTATCCTGTTTTTCACATGCCACATCATCAAATATCATAATGGAATTATTTTTAGCTTCCTGTGGTGTTAAAACTGTGTCATTTGCGGAGAATGTGTAGTATCCCATTCCTTGTATTGGTTTGATAAGTTTTTCCAAATACTCATATTTCGTTTGATATAAACTCTTTGAAAATACATAAATATTTTAAAATTTTACTCCATTTGGACTCTCTATGAGGCTAAGCATCACATTGGTTTTCCCACAATTTGATGGACCAACAATTAAAGCTCTAATTGTGTTGGGTAGCAAGGTACTGTGACGAGGCTGTTGATTCTCCTCCCCATGCCCACCGCCCTCAATGTTTCTCACTAAGATGCTTTTCTTTTGTGGTAATAAACGCATGTTAATGAGAGAAGTACTTCATTCAATGAGGAACGTTGGTGGATTGAGGTCGTTATAAAATGATGAAACATTTTTATAATATAAACACTCGTAAATCAAATGTCAAACAGGGTGGTGGTCTTGTAAACAATATAATAAACGCTCTACCCGTTGAAGTGCATTTACCTGGGTACAATTACTGTGGACCAGGTACAAAGCTAGAGAAACGTTTAGCACGCGGTGATCGTGGAATCAATGCTTTGGATGAAGCTTGTAGGGAACACGACATAGCATATTCAAAAAGTAAGGACTTGAGTGAGCGTCGTAAAGCTGACTCTGTTTTAATTGATAGGGCCTGGGATCGTGTAAAAGCATCGAATAGCAGTTTTGGTGAGAGAGCAGCAGCGTACTTTGTAACGAACATGATGAAGGTAAAGAAAAAAGTTGGTATGGGATCAAAACAGAAAAAGACGAAGAAAGTAGTAAAAACGTCTCTTGCTTCAATAATCAAAAAGGCGACCAAGGAATTGAAAAAAAATAAACCGCTTGACATATTTCATGCAATAAAAGTTGCACGAAAAGCAGTATCTAACTCAATGGGTTGTAGGAAAAATGTTGTAATTCCACGGGTTATAAATGTGCCCAAGGTAGGTGGCTTCTTGCCACTTGTACCAATTTTAACAGCACTTAGCGCTGTGGGCAGTTTAGCGTCAGGTAGCGCAGCAATAGTAAAGTCTATTAACAATGCAAAGATAGCAAAACAGCAACTAGAGGAGAACAAGAGACATAATAAAAAAATGGAAACTGTTTCGTTGGGTGAGGGATTGTATTTACAACCATACAAAAAAGGGTATGGTATATCATTTAATAAAAATAAACGAAAACAAAATCGCAACCAAAAAAACTACTAAGCGAGCTACCCAAAAGGGCATTATCTAACTTTGATATCATGCGGTTTGCCTTTAAAAATATTCAACATTTTCGGGGTGTTTATATGAAAGATGAATTACCAAAAATCCCACTATATCGTGAGTGTGGAATAATAAATTTAGCAGTCTCGTCATCAAAAGGAACGCATTGGGTAGCTTATTTTAAGAGAGGTTCTGATACATATTACTTTGACAGTTTTGGGAACTTACAACCACCATTAGAAGTAATTAAATATTTGGGAGAAAGCATTAAGTATAATTATCAACGTTACAGTTAACTGTGGACATTTGTGTCTACAATTTTTGTTGCAATCCAACTCATTGCACTAAAGATGGGTGGAATGTGTTTATGATATGTGTGTGTGTGGGTGTGTGTGTGTGTGTGTGTGTGTGTGTGTTTTTTTTTTTTTTTTTTTTGGTATACACCCCGGCAGGAAAATCTTCAGAAAGATTCCATCTACCTCCTGTAGATGGATATGTGCGATTCCTACGCACTAAAAACCTCCGTATGGTCTCGTCTGTCCAGTACGTGCTCACCGGGACTGTCAATAAAGATACTACGTCGGTGAGCAGGA
Source organism: Drosophila ustulata (assembly GCA_035047365.1). Taxonomy (NCBI): domain Eukaryota; kingdom Metazoa; phylum Arthropoda; class Insecta; order Diptera; family Drosophilidae; genus Drosophila; species Drosophila ustulata. The sequence continues at coordinate 2,132,876 of JAWNPT010000095.1, forward strand.
TGAAATGCTCCTATGCATTCCTTCGTCATATTGCGCGAATTCGCGTCCGCTAGGTGCTCATTTAGTCGCCTTGTACGACAAGCCGAGACGGCTGAGATGGTATTCTTTACCCGCCACCCCACGGGCGTCGAGGATCAGCTATCAGCGACCTGGTCTGTTGGTCGTCTCGTCAGCTCGCACTCGTGTCATTATATTGATGATGATGGCGTGGCACGCCTGCCATGTCACAGCGTCTGCCATCATCGCAGCTAGCAATCCGGATGGTGATAGTGGAGATCCTATGATTCTCGTCAGCCGCTCTCTCTCGTCAGTAAAGCGTGTACAGTGTAGAAGCACGTGCTCTGCTGACTCCACCTCATTCACGCAGTAAATGCACTGTGGGGTATCTACGTGGTGAAACCTTGCTAGGTACCTCCGAAAGCAGCCATGGTCAGTAAGGAACTGGGTTAGGTGATAATCCAGCTCCTTGTGTTTGCAGTTGGTCCATGCTATTAGGTCAGGAATAAGTATGTTTGTCCATCGTCCTTTTGTTGATGATCGCCATCTGCCCTGCCACTCAACTAACAGATGCTCGTACACTATGGTCGAGTTGGTTCCCACCCGCATGTCTGCAAGTGACCTTATCTCCAGGTCAACTGGTGGCGTCCCTGCCAGCACTAGCGCCGCATCCTCCGAGATGGTACTGAAACCCATTATCAGGCGTAGGGCTACTGTGCGATAGACCGCCCGCATCTCCTTTAGATAGGACGATTTTCCCGTTACGCAGCTCCATATTGGAGCGGCGTAGAGCAGTGTCGCCCTCGTCACGGAGGCCATCAGCCTCCTAGCAGGCATCCTGGGGCCGCCGACATTCGGCATCAGCCTGGCTAGCACAGTAGCTGTCATAGCCGCCTTCCTGCTGGCATATTTTGCATGTTCCTTGAAGCTCAGCCTACGGTCGATCAAGACCCCCAAGTACTTCAATGCCTCCGCTGACTCCAATTGTATTCCAATTACAGATATTTGCAGCTTCTCAACTCCTTTCCTGCTGCTTAGTAGAACCACTTCGGTCTTATGTGCTGCAATTTCGAGCCCTGCATTCTGTAGCCAGTCTGTAGCTGCTACAATGGTATTATTGCAAAGAGATTGCAGTTCTACCAGTGTCTTGGCTACGGCAGTAATGGCCACGTCGTCCGCAAAGCAGTGCAGCTGCGTATCACGGGGTGTACTAATGGTCAGGATGCCATTATACATAATGTTCCACAGGATTGGTCCAAGGACCGACCCCTGCGGAACTCCCGAGGTGACTTGGTACTTTTTTGGGGAATCGGTCGTTTCGTACCAAAGTACTCGGTCCCTAAAATAGCTGCCAATTATACCCTTTAGGTAATCTGGGATTCCCATAGAGCTCATGGCACTAAGAATACTGGTCCATCTTGCCGTGTTAAAGGCGTTCTTCACGTCTAAAGTGACGATGGCACAGTATTTCTTTGCTCCTCCTAGCCATCTTTCTCCCGCTAGTGCATTTTGTGCAATATCACGGACGTTGGCCAATGCGTCAAGAGTGCTTCTTCCCTTTCGGAAGCCATACTGTTGATGGGCCAGCCCATTAGGTCCCTCCGTAAAAGCTTCTATCCTACTGTAGATTATTCGCTCGAATAGCTTTCCCACAATATCCAGCAGGCAGAGTGGGCGGTAACCACTGGCGTTGGATGTGTCGCCCTTCCCTTTCGGAATAAGAACAAGTTTTTGCTCTTTCCATGTGCTCGGGAATATCCCTTCCATGAGACATTGTTGGAAGGTGGTGCTGAATATGACCGGCTTGGCTACAGCAGCGGCTTTTACGACTATCCCTGGGATACCGTCAAGTCCAGGGGCCTTACCGGGCTTTATCCTGCTAGCGGCTTGTAGTATTTCCTCAGGAGTGATGCAAGGGAAAAGTACTCCAGGAGATACCTGCGCCGGCTGCCATAGAGATGTTTGCTTGGGAAACAGCTCCTCTACGATATTCGACATGACATCGGGCTCCATATATATTTTCCTCCCCGCCGATTTAATCCTCTTGTAGACTATTTTATATGCCGGGCCCCATGGGTTATCGTCAACACTTGTGAGCAGGTCCTTGAACGCCTCGGCTTTGGCTTTTTCAATGGCTTTTTTCAACGTGGCACGAGCTATTCTATGGCGGTCAACCATGTGCGAGTGGTTTTCGCGCCCCCGTGCCCGCTGTGCCCGTCTCCTCGCTGCGAAACACTCCGTCCTCAATTCTCTAAGGGAATCACTCCACCAATATACTGGTGGTTTAGTCTTCTTTCGCGTTCTACGCGGCATTGTTGCATCGCATATCCTTCTTAGTGATTGCGCAAGATTTGATACCATTGTCTCTGCAGGTCCGATTGGGTTTACCAGATCGTCAATAACGTAATTTAGCATGTCATTGTCAATTTTCTTGACGTCCCACGCCCGTCCTAACTCACTTATCCGTTGCCTGCTTATCGCGCACGTCAGTGTAACATTAAAAACAATCAATGCATGATCACTCATTGTCACGTCGTCAAGTACCTCCCACTTCGCATTTCTTGCTACAGCCCTACTGGCGAAGGTGACGTCAATGTATGATGAGCCTCTGTCGTTGTCAAATGTTGGTTTGAGTCCGTCATTCAGCAATATCAGGTCGAGCTGGCTCATTGCATTAATGACTGCCCTACCTCGTCGATTTGATGTTCGGCTCCCCCATTCTACTGCCCAGGCATTGAAGTCGCCCGCTATAACCGCTGGCCCTCGTACTCTCGCATGTTGTACCAGGTGCTCCAGCATCTCTTCGAATTGGTCGTAACTATCGCTCGGAGGGGCGTAGACGCTGTAGAAATGAACCCCCTTCAATTTTGCATACGCAAAGCCGCGAATGAGAGCGGACTGAACTTCCTGCACGAGTATTCCGGTGCAGCATTTTACCGCCGCCTTTCCTAGCTCGTCTAGTATGATGTCTGCGTTCCCCCCAATAGAGATGTAGGGCTCACTCAACAAAAGGACATCTACCTTGCGTTCCACTGCGGTTTGTTGTAGTAGGCTCTGGGCAGCCGCGCAGTGGTTTAAGTTCAGCGTGTGTGTGTGTGTGTGTGTGTGTGTGTGTGTGTGTGTGTGTGTGTGTGTGTGTGAGTGTGTATGTGTGTTCCTTGTAAGAACGCACCTGTGTGGACTGTGTGTCCCGTTACAGAACCACTTGAAAATCGGTTGGCCTTTGTGAACCTCACTCGAGAAATGCTCGAGAATATGCTCCTTTGTTCATCGTTGGAGGATATAAAATCAACCGGCTCCTCGAACCTTGCGTTCCACTGCGGTTTGTTGTAGTAGGCTCTGGGCAGCCGCGCAGTGGTTTAAGTTCAGCGTGTGTGTGTGTGTGTGTGTGTGTGTGTGTGTGTGTGTGTGTGTGTGTGTGTGTGTGTGTGTGTGTGTGAGTGTGTATGTGTGTTCCTTGTAAGAACGCACCTGTGTGGACTGTGTGTCCCGTTACAGAACCACTTGAAAATCGGTTGGCCTTTGTGAACCTCACTCGAGAAATGCTCGAGAATATGCTCCTTTGTTCATCGTTGGAGGATATAAAATCAACCGGCTCCTCGAAGGAAAATATCATTCAGTGACCAGCAACAGCAGCATCAGCAGCATCAACAGCATCAACAGCATCAACAGCATCAGCAGCATCAACAGCATCAGCAGTATCAGCACCAACAACAACATGAAACCATCACAGCACCATCACAGCAACAACAAGATCAAACCATCACAGCACCATCACAGCAACAACAACAACAATATGGAATGCAACAATTTTGATAACAACAACAACTTTAACATTTTGTGGAGGTTGATAGACAACCATTGACGATGGTAACGGAGGAAGATTCTACCGAATCTCAGGTGACGGAGGAGGAGGAGTTCATAGACACAAGTGTCTTCAACCTCCTCGACCCGTTGTCATGTGACAGTATGATAACCCAAGAGGACTTAGATGCCCTATTGAAAGACATTGAGGAGGACCCAGATATGCGTGGGTTTTATAATAAAAAATAAATTTTAAATAAAATTATAAATATATACAAACAAAACAAAATTTTTTAATTGGGGAGGTGTTTTAGCTTTTATTTCAACTTTTATTTCAGCTTTTATTTTAGCTTTTATTTTCAGCTATTTTTATTTTTAAAATTTATATTTTTAAAAATAATATAAATATATATTTAATCAAAATTTTAAAATAAAAAAATTTGTAAAACAAATTAAAATTGTTTAATTGAGGAGGTGTTTTACATTAATCTTGGATTTTTAGAACTTTGGCTTTATTTTCAGCTTTTATTTCAGGTTTTTTTCTTTAGCTTTTATTTTCAGCATTTTTTATTTTAAAAATAAATTAAAAAAATGTTTATTTTTAAAATAAAAATATATATATATATATATATATATATATATATAAACTGAAGCAAACATAAATTTTAAAATAAAAATATATATAAAAATATCAATTTAAAAGTTTTATTTCCATACATTTCATTTTCAGCTTTTTATTTACAGGATATAACTGGTCTAAAAACAGTTATTACAAACAGACCTGTTCTGTTCAAACAGCTAATGGTATCAGACCTGGTTTAGAAAAACAGCTAATGGTATCAGACCTGGTTAACACAAACATCTAATATAAATTGGCAAGAGATCAGTTTTAGATACAGTTTGTATACAATCCAACTCGATATGTGAAGGGTGGATCCTGTGTGTATTTGTGAGCGTGTGTGTGTGTGTGTGTGTGTGTGTGTGTGTGTGTGTGTTTTTTTTTTTTTTTTTTTTTTTGTATAGGGGGGAAAAGCATATAAAGCCTGAGTCTGGGACATGCACCCAGTAAAAACCCGCCTACTCTCCGCATCCCACCCGTGGCACCACCGTTAGGTATTACTTCGCGAGGGGGAGAAGGCATGAAAGCCGTCACTAGGTACTATCTAGGATTTGAACTTCTGTTTCGCTGTCTTTCAGCGCGACGCAGGGATTTGCCGATATCTGCTGCCATTGTGGACACTGCGTTCCAATTCGTTTCTGAGCTTATTAGAATATTTAGACAGTCATCGACTGTGAATGAGCCCCCGATTTTTACCCGTAGCTCTTCACGTTCAGCAGAGAATCTTGGACAGACAAAAAAGACATGCTCAGCGTCTTCAGTGGCCCGCGCACAGTGTGTGCAAAACGGGTCCGTCTCGTGCTTAAATCTATATAGGTATGATTTAAAGCACCCATGTCCCGTCAGTAGCTGCGTCATGTAATAGTCCGACTGTCCGTGACGCCTGTTCGACCATTTTCGTACGTCCGGTATGATCGTACGCGTCCAGCTTCCGTTTGCGGCGTTCCTCCAACGCTGCTGCCACTGCTCCATCGTTTGTGCGCGATTGTTTTTGTCCTCCTGTGCGAGTAGGTCCAGCGGCGGCATCCCTGCGAGCACTAGGGATGCGTCTTCCGACACCGTTCGGAAAGAAACTAAAAACTAAATATGATGATGACAGTGATGATAATGATGATGATGATGATGATAATCAATTCTATTCTCAGTCAGCAATAGAGGATATATCATTTGTACTCCCGAATCAAGATGAGCCCCATACATCAAGAGCGATATTGAGTCAAGTGTACCCTCATACATCATCCTCATTAACACATCCAGCTGTACATCATGATGAGAGCTCAAATCCTCTTTTGGATGTGACATTTGGACCATACAAAAATGCAACCGGTCAATTAATGATGGGAAGTAATTACATAAATGTATCTGGCAATAAAATTGAATTTGAAGATGGTAAAAACTGGGAACTGACAAATGGTTTATATTCTTTAATATTCCATCGTCAACCACAAAATTACAGTGAAAATGACTTGAAAATATACAGAGAAATTTTGATAAAAACTAATGTATATCGAAGAAACTTTCATCCAAGTGGACAGTTGAAAGGCACATAAATATACGAAAATTATAAAACCACTTTTAGCGAAAACACCTACTGCCGAGTCTACACCCAAACGCTCTAAACCAAGTGTATCTGGGTCTGGATTTATGACCCTTAATATGAATAAACCCAATTATGTATACTGGGATGATCCAAATGAGTTGGTTGAACGACTGCAGCTCTTAATAGCCTCTCAATCAGCTGGAAATACTAATCACACTAATGAAATTACATCAATAATTGAAGAATTGAGAGAGGCTCAGATTATATGCTAAGTTATTTACACTATATATATGACATGTAAATATTCAAGAGAGTTTATAATCATCATGTCTGTTGACATTTAATACGAGATGAGAAAACTTTATCGGGACACTACATCGATGCAGATGGGAACTTTAATATTCAACGAAAACGTATAAAAAATGGTGTCATACCAAAAGAGAACACTGACATTGTCATCAAAGAATATGTGGATAAGGTTATGAACGAGTCGAGTGATTCTCTAATGTCAACGATTTCACAACATCAAGATGCTGTTTATCGATCAATAAATTTTAAAACTGCAGAACTTGATGAAAGAATATTGAGACTTGAGGAACTTACGTCGAGCATTTATGAAAAAATTAAATATGGTTATCGGCTCAAGTAAATTTCTCTTATTCTGATTACAAACCATCTAAATATGAGCAGACGAGGTATTGTAAACGAATTACATGCTTCCTCGCGGAAACATTTTCTACGGCGTAGAGTCATCACAAAGGGAATAAATGATTTATGGCAAGTCGACTTGGTTGAAATGGGAAAGTACGCAAAATCAAATAATGGTTATCGATACTTGCTAACAGTAATAGACACATTCTCAAAATTTGCCTGGGGTGAAGCAATAAAGTCGAAACATGCGAAGGACGTTGCTCAGGCAATGGAGAAAATATTTAAATCAGGACGAGGAGTACCCAAGAATCTACAATCAGACGATGGTAAACAGTTCTTTAATACTCAATTTACAGCTCTGATCAAACAATATGAAATCAATCACTATTCAACATATAGTAGTCTAAAGGCCTCAATTGTTGAGAGATTCAACAGGTCTTTAAAAGAACTCATGTGGCGAGAATTCAGTTTCAATGGAACATACAAATGGGTTGATGTGTATAAAAAATTAATTGACATATACAACAATAGAGTACATAGAACCATAAAAATTGCACCCATCAATGTAAACAGTGAGAATGAAAAACTCATCTTGAAAACTGCATACAATAATATTAAAATGTTTGCTGGTAGTAAACTAAAGATAGGGGACTATGTACGCATCAGCAAATATAAACATGTATTTGAAAAGGGATATACCCCAAATTGGACAACTGAAATATTCAGAATAACTAAAGTACAAAATACTTACTCAACAACATACTTACTACAAGACTGGAATGGGAATCCAATCAAAGGTGGTTTCTATAAAGAAGAACTGAAAAAAACAACTTTTCCCAATACTTACCTGGTTGAAAAAGTGCTGAAAAGGAAAGGGAATAGAGCTCTGGTCCGCTGGCTGGGTTTCCCCAAAACCGAAGACAGCTGGATTCATAAAACTGAAATTTTGTAATCTTTAAGTAAAACATTTTTTCTTTTCTTTTTCAATCTATATCATTTATTTATTTAACATCATTTTTTAAGTTAATTAAAATTAAATTACTATTATCTAAATATCTTATAAGTATACATTTGTTTTGATTAAATAAACTATCACATTATAAACTTAAAACTATCGTTTTATAAAATGCATTATCATTTGAGCCTCTTGGATGTCTACCGCACTTTCATTTATTTTAACTTTTCTTTTTAAAGCATTTACCTTCCTCACTTTACTTTGAGTGCTTTGTGAGTTCTCCTCCAATGCACATATTTGGCTGCGCCAAACACTGGACTGTGCTTCTAGAGTAGATATACAACCCTCAATTTCATTGGGAATTGTAGAGTAATGCCCTATTGCTAGAGTTGAAACCCCATCTTCACAAATTATTCTCTTATCATCTTTGTTGTCTAAAATAGTTTTTGTTATTTTTAGTGTACTAATTTCATGCCCTCTAGATCTAAACATGAACATGCTATCACGTGCTTGCTGTCCTGTGTACAAACAATTTTTATACCCCTCAAATGTGACCTTCTCCAGACAACTGCGCTTTACTCCTTTATTCTTTTTACACATATTTCCCTAGCAGTACCAGAATTTTCACACCTATATGCATACATTTTTGAACGTAACCCAACAAACTCACTCATTGGTTTACCATGCATCTCATCTTTAAAGAATCCTAAACGCTTCTTGTTGCACTGTTTAAAATTGTATAATGTAGCCAATTCATTTGAATACTCAGATGTATCAAATTTCAATTCGACATCATCACGAATTTCTTCATAGAAGTCGTTCGTTTTTATAGAGTATATAAACGAATCGGTGTCTATATAATTTAATTTAAGTGCTTTGTTAAATTTGGGTTTCATGTAATCATAATGAAAATCATACATTTTTAATTTAGATAACTCCAACACTGCAAAGCCTAAATATATTGGCTTATCACAAATGTTGTGTAATCTTTTCATCTGAATTGCAAACATAGTTTCACTAAACTTTGTTGCATTATGAAAATTTCACCTGGATATCAAGTCTATGGCACACAATCTAGGGCATCCACCTTGTGGACCTACGCCTGGAGAATTCCATTCCATAACAATACGAATGTCTACCCTCTTTTCACTGATTTCCATGGTTTTACCATAGACAGCTTTATTTAACAATTTGAAAAAATCTTTTTCAAAATTATTTGTTGCCCTAGTCCTATGCTCAGTGTTTATGTCAATATACTTTTTAAGCCAGGACTTCTGTTTAAACTCTAAGACGGTGTGAATCTTTTTTATCCCCAACCCATGCTTAATACACTGCTGTAGTTTTGTAGTGTATTACATACTTCTCCTTATCGCGGAGATCAGCTATTAGCTTGGGAATTTTTGATGATTTTGATGGTAATTTATTGGACGGGCAGAAGGGCAAATCATTGTGCATATCATGGAGTGAGTATGGATATTCCAAGTCAACCTCAAGAATATATCCATACTCGCAGTTATATATATATTATCAAAGTCAAATGATTGCACTTCTGCCCGCTCTAACCATTTGAATTCACCGTAAGGCAGAGGTTCAGACATGGCCCAACCATAAAGGTTATTTGCATCCACATACATTAAATATTCCGATTCTCTTGTAGAATCAAAATCTTTAAGGTATTTGTGGTTTGCTTTGGTGTGTCTATGACTACATTGAACTAATCCACCTCGAATTCCACACTGAATATGTCTTATCATATCAATATCTGTGAGTAACTCAAGGCGGATCTCTGTTGTTTTCAACATCGCATCCCATGACAACCCTGGAGTTGTGTAATAGTGAGCAGGATCGAGTTGATGAATGCTTAAACAAATTTCCCTAAAGTTTTCGAAAACGTCTGTTAACAATAAAACATCAGTTTTCAAATATAACTCCAACTAGTCTTTAAGAGTTTGACACTTGAAGTTATTCCACACTGAGCATGCGTGATTGTAGTCTGCCTCAAAACATTCTGACTCTGTCAAATTGCTATAGAACTTTTAAAATTTATATTTTTAAAAATAATATAAATATATATTTAATCAAAATTTTAAAATAAAAAAATTTGTAAAACAAATTAAAATTGTTTAATTGAGGAGGTGTTTTACATTAATCTTGGATTTTTAGAACTTTGGCTTTATTTTCAGCTTTTATTTCAGGTTTTTTTCTTTAGCTTTTATTTTCAGCATTTTTTATTTTAAAAATAAATTAAAAAAATGTTTATTTTTAAAATAAAATATATATATATATATATATATATATATATATATATAAACTGAAGCAAACATAAATTTTAAAATAAAAATATATATAAAAATATCAATTTAAAAGTTTTATTTCCATACATTTCATTTTCAGCTTTTTATTTACAGGATATAACTGGTCTAAAAACAGTTATTACAAACAGACCTGTTCTGTTCAAACAGCTAATGGTATCAGACCTGGTTTAGAAAAACAGCTAATGGTATCAGACCTGGTTAACACAAACATCTAATATAAATTGGCAAGAGATCAGTTTTAGATACAGTTTGTATACAATCCAACTCGATATGTGAAGGGTGGATCCTGTGTGAATTTGTGAGCGTGTGTGTGTGTGTGTGTGTGTGTGTGTGTGTGTGTGTGTGTTTTTTTTTTTTTTTTTTTTTTTTGTATAGGGGGGAAAAGCATATAAAGCCTGAGTCTGGGACATGCACCCAGTAAAAACCCGCCTACTCTCCGCATCCCACCCGTGGCACCACCGTTAGGTATTACTTCGCGAGGGGGAGAAGGCATGAAAGCCGTCACTAGGTACTATCTAGGATTTGAACTTCTGTTTCGCTGTCTTTCAGCGCGACGCAGGGATTTGCCGATATCTGCTGCCATTGTGGACACTGCGTTCCAATTCGTTTCTGAGCTTATTAGAATATTTAGACAGTCATCGACTGTGAATGAGCCCCCGATTTTTACCCGTAGCTCTTCACGTTCAGCAGAGAATCTTGGACAGACAAAAAAGACATGCTCAGCGTCTTCAGTGGCCCGCGCACAGTGTGTGCAAAACGGGTCCGTCTCGTGCTTAAATCTATATAGGTATGATTTAAAGCACCCATGTCCCGTCAGTAGCTGCGTCATGTAATAGTCCGACTGTCCGTGACGCCTGTTCGACCATTTTCGTACGTCCGGTATGATCGTACGCGTCCAGCTTCCGTTTGCGGCGTTCCTCCAACGCTGCTGCCACTGCTCCATCGTTTGTGCGCGATTGTTTTTGTCCTCCTGTGCGAGTAGGTCCAGCGGCGGCATCCCTGCGAGCACTAGGGATGCGTCTTCCGACACCGTTCGGAAAGAAACTAAAAACTAAATATGATGATGACAGTGATGATAATGATGATGATGATGATGATAATCAATTCTATTCTCAGTCAGCAATAGAGGATATATCATTTGTACTCCCGAATCAAGATGAGCCCCATACATCAAGAGCGATATTGAGTCAAGTGTACCCTCATACATCATCCTCATTAACACATCCAGCTGTACATCATGATGAGAGCTCAAATCCTCTTTTGGATGTGACATTTGGACCATACAAAAATGCAACCGGTCAATTAATGATGGGAAGTAATTACATAAATGTATCTGGCAATAAAATTGAATTTGAAGATGGTAAAAACTGGGAACTGACAAATGGTTTATATTCTTTAATATTCCATCGTCAACCACAAAATTACAGTGAAAATGACTTGAAAATATACAGAGAAATTTTGATAAAAACTAATGTATATCGAAGAAACTTTCATCCAAGTGGACAGTTGAAAGGCACATAAATATACGAAAATTATAAAACCACTTTTAGCGAAAACACCTACTGCCGAGTCTACACCCAAACGCTCTAAACCAAGTGTATCTGGGTCTGGATTTATGACCCTTAATATGAATAAACCCAATTATGTATACTGGGATGATCCAAATGAGTTGGTTGAACGACTGCAGCTCTTAATAGCCTCTCAATCAGCTGGAAATACTAATCACACTAATGAAATTACATCAATAATTGAAGAATTGAGAGAGGCTCAGATTATATGCTAAGTTATTTACACTATATATATGACATGTAAATATTCAAGAGAGTTTATAATCATCATGTCTGTTGACAAGTTTGGACACTACATTCATGAGAAGCAGAACCCAAATCATTTAATACGAGATGAGAAAACTTTATCGGGACACTACATCGATGCAGATGGGAACTTTAATATTCAACGAAAACGTATAAAAAATGGTGTCATACCAAAAGAGAACACTGACATTGTCATCAAAGAATATGTGGATAAGGTTATGAACGAGTCGAGTGATTCTCTAATGTCAACGATTTCACAACATCAAGATGCTGTTTATCGATCAATAAATTTTAAAACTGCAGAACTTGATGAAAGAATATTGAGACTTGAGGAACTTACGTCGAGCATTTATGAAAAAATTAAATATGGTTATCGGCTCAAGTAAATTTCTCTTATTCTGATTACAAACCATCTAAATATGAGCAGACGAGGTATTGTAAACGAATTACATGCTTCCTCGCGGAAACATTTTCTACGGCGTAGAGTCATCACAAAGGGAATAAATGATTTATGGCAAGTCGACTTGGTTGAAATGGGAAAGTACGCAAAATCAAATAATGGTTATCGATACTTGCTAACAGTAATAGACACATTCTCAAAATTTGCCTGGGGTGAAGCAATAAAGTCGAAACATGCGAAGGACGTTGCTCAGGCAATGGAGAAAATATTTAAATCAGGACGAGGAGTACCCAAGAATCTACAATCAGACGATGGTAAACAGTTCTTTAATACTCAATTTACAGCTCTGATCAAACAATATGAAATCAATCACTATTCAACATATAGTAGTCTAAAGGCCTCAATTGTTGAGAGATTCAACAGGTCTTTAAAAGAACTCATGTGGCGAGAATTCAGTTTCAATGGAACATACAAATGGGTTGATGTGTATAAAAAATTAATTGACATATACAACAATAGAGTACATAGAACCATAAAAATTGCACCCATCAATGTAAACAGTGAGAATGAAAAACTCATCTTGAAAACTGCATACAATAATATTAAAATGTTTGCTGGTAGTAAACTAAAGATAGGGGACTATGTACGCATCAGCAAATATAAACATGTATTTGAAAAGGGATATACCCCAAATTGGACAACTGAAATATTCAGAATAACTAAAGTACAAAATACTTACTCAACAACATACTTACTACAAGACTGGAATGGGAATCCAATCAAAGGTGGTTTCTATAAAGAAGAACTGAAAAAAACAACTTTTCCCAATACTTACCTGGTTGAAAAAGTGCTGAAAAGGAAAGGGAATAGAGCTCTGGTCCGCTGGCTGGGTTTCCCCAAAACCGAAGACAGCTGGATTCATAAAACTGAAATTTTGTAATCTTTAAGTAAAACATTTTTTCTTTTCTTTTTCAATCTATATCATTTATTTATTTAACATCATTTTTTAAGTTAATTAAAATTAAATTACTATTATCTAAATATCTTATAAGTATACATTTGTTTTGATTAAATAAACTATCACATTATAAACTTAAAACTATCGTTTTATAAAATGCATTATCATTTGAGCCTCTTGGATGTCTACCGCACTTTCATTTATTTTAACTTTTCTTTTTAAAGCATTTACCTTCCTCACTTTACTTTGAGTGCTTTGTGAGTTCTCCTCCAATGCACATATTTGGCTGCGCCAAACACTGGACTGTGCTTCTAGAGTAGATATACAACCCTCAATTTCATTGGGAATTGTAGAGTAATGCCCTATTGCTAGAGTTGAAACCCCATCTTCACAAATTATTCTCTTATCATCTTTGTTGTCTAAAATAGTTTTTGTTATTTTTAGTGTACTAATTTCATGCCCTCTAGATCTAAACATGAACATGCTATCACGTGCTTGCTGTCCTGTGTACAAACAATTTTTATACCCCTCAAATGTGACCTTCTCCAGACAACTGCGCTTTACTCCTTTATTCTTTTTACACATATTTCCCTAGCAGTACCAGAATTTTCACACCTATATGCATACATTTTTGAACGTAACCCAACAAACTCACTCATTGGTTTACCATGCATCTCATCTTTAAAGAATCCTAAACGCTTCTTGTTGCACTGTTTAAAATTGTATAATGTAGCCAATTCATTTGAATACTCAGATGTATCAAATTTCAATTCGACATCATCACGAATTTCTTCATAGAAGTCGTTCGTTTTTATAGAGTATATAAACGAATCGGTGTCTATATAATTTGATTTAAGTGCTTTGTTAAATTTGGGTTTCATGTAATCATAATGAAAATCATACATTTTTAATTTAGATAACTCCAACACTGCAAAGCCTAAATATATTGGCTTATCACAAATGTTGTGTAATCTTTTCATCTGAATTGCAAACATAGTTTCACTAAACTTTGTTGCATTATGAAAATTTCACCTGGATATCAAGTCTATGGCACACAATCTAGGGCATCCACCTTGTGGACCTACGCCTGGAGAATTCCATTCCGTAACAATACGAATGTCTACCCTCTTTTCACTGATTTCCATGGTTTTACCATAGACAGCTTTATTTAACAATTTGAAAAAATCTTTTTCAAAATTATTTGTTGCCCTAGTCCTATGCTCAGTGTTTATGTCAATATACTTTTTAAGCCAGGAGTTCTGTTTAAACTCTAAGACGGTGTGAATCTTTTTTATCCCCAACCCATGCTTAATACACTGCTGTAGTTTTGTAGTGTATTACATACTTCTCCTTATCGCGGAGATCAGCTATTAGCTTGGGAATTTTTGATGATTTTGATGGTAATTTATTGGACGGGCAGAAGGGCAAATCATTGTGCATATCATGGAGTGAGTATGGATATTCCAAGTCAACCTCAAGAATATATCCATACTCGCAGTTATATATATATTATCAATGTCAAATGATTGCACTTCTGCCCGCTCTAACCATTTGAATTCACCGTAAGGCAGAGGTTCAGACATGGCCCAACCATAAAGGTTATTTGCATCCACATACATTAAATATTCCGATTCTCTTGTAGAATCAAAATCTTTAAGGTATTTGTGGTTTGCTTTGGTGTGTCTATGACTACATTGAACTAATCCACCTCGAATTCCACACTGAATATGTCTTATCATATCAATATCTGTGAGTAACTCAAGGCGGATCTCTGTTGTTTTCAACATCGCATCCCATGACAACCCTGGAGTTGTGTAATAGTGAGCAGGATCGAGTTGATGAATGCTTAAACAAATTTCCCTAAAGTTTTCGAAAACGTCTGTTAACAATAAAACATCAGTTTTCAAATATAACTCCAACTAGTCTTTAAGAGTTTGACACTTGAAGTTATTCCACACTGAGCATGCGTGATTGTAGTCTGCCTCAAAACATTCTGACTCTGTCAAATTGCTATAGAACTCACTCCTTGGTGGGAGACAAGTTTCTTCCAACTTTTGAGCTGAATCTAAATATTCATAAGGGAATACTCCTTTCCTACGAAGTAGGGCAAAATCGGATTTTTCTGGGTATTGTGTTTTGAGAACATTACAATTGTTCTCACTTAAATTTCCTACAAGTGTGCTTAGACTAGAGGGCATAAATCTTAAAGAGTCCAAAAATCTAATTTCTAGGGTATCGTCTTCTACTGGCACAAATTTTGAAATACTAATATATAATTCCTTGTTCAAAGGAATTACTTTAATATCCCCCTTAATCTCCCCGAGCTCTTTCACATTGTGAAAGAACACGGGGATAAAATTTCCTTTCCTATGGTTGAGGTTGCACGAATTATGTGCTGCACCTCGGTATGTGCCAGTAAAATGACAGTGATCTCTCACTCTGTCATTACCCAAACTACCCTTGCAAATATGACAATTAATGGCCTCATCGAAATTATATGAATCCTGTGCACTCATTTGGATGGGTACCACATTCTTCATGTGGCTCTGATATAATTCGGACAAATCGGATGTTAGACTTTCAATGAAAGTGCGGCTTACATCCCCGCCCGTTCTTAAAACAAACTTATCTAGTGCTGTATCAAATGCACACTTTATATAGTATGCAAATGCTACAGGCACATGCTTATTAATAATTTGTGAATTATCACTTACATCTATATTAGAAGGATCCAGTATGCATTCCAAATCTGCATACACGGTGAATGGAATCTTCAGCTGCCGGTGGTGATTTTTAAAGAACACCTCTGTCTGGTGGGGCTTAGGGGGCTCCGTGACAGTTCGACTGCATATTTCTCCATGTCGACTGGCCCTCTCTTCACTCGTCGAATATCGCAAGCATTGGTTGCAGAACCAACGCTTTGGATGGTCCCTACCCAATTGAGATGAGAGCAGACTGAAATTATAAAGAATTCGATCTATGTTATTTAAATATTATTTTTATTTTATTACTTGTACTTACGCAGATATATTTTTTATCCACACATAGTGACCGTGAACATTTCCATTTGGTCCATCCAATAGTAGTAGGTTGATGTGTGATTTCCCTTCAAATCCAGCACAATAAAGTGGTCCAAACACTTTGTTTGCTTCCTCATCATATCCAAACACATTTATGCTGATGTGTGGGTTCCGTCTTGTGAACTCATTCATTTTACTAAGTTCCATTGGAAACGATAGTCCTCTGAAGTCCACCTTGTAGTTGTTGTCCACTTGAATTATTTGTGAAGCTATGTTTATATTGTAGCTGGAGCATCGCTGTGCATTTCTAATTGGCTTAAGGGCTGATATTATTGCCCACTTGAAGCAGAACACATCATTGTTCTGCACCTTGATAAGAGCTCGTTTGTGTTCAAGCTTCAACGGAATTTTAAAATGTTGTGATCCTCTAATGGGATCACATTGAAGCATGTTTAACTCCACTCTGATGAGACGAGTCATCGTCCATCCACTATCCTTTTCCTGAAGCTCACTCATTTTAGTCTTCATTGCATCTGCGTGCATTTCATAGAGTTCCATGAAATTGGAATACATCGAAACCAGTGACATTTTGCTCTGGAACGATTTCACCTCTATTTGGGAATCATGCTCTTTCAGAAGCATGTACTCAGCAAACAACTCGAAATTAACTTTTGATGTTGTATGTGAGCTCATTACCCTTTCTAAATGAGGAATCAGTGCTACTCCAGCTTCATTAAGGAATTCATCCGGAATCCTTAAAGCAGCTCCCTCATTAATAAACATATATTGAAGGATACGTCCCTTGTATCCATCAACAATTTGCTTCACCTGTCCATCCACCGGTCGGATTGCATTATATTTATGCAACTCGGTGCGAACATGGTGGTGCCATTGCATATTTGCAGGTAAATACTGCTGGCATGGGTGACAAAACACTCCATTGATGTTGTTGAAGTTGTTGGTGTTGTTGAAGTTGCTAATGTTGGTTGAATTCATGATGTTGGTGTTGTTGTTGTTGTTGATGTTGTTGTTGATGTCGTTGTTTGTTTTACACTAAATTTTTACACAAAATATTTTCAAATTTTTAAATTTGTTTAAACAATTTTCAAATTTTGGGAAACTAGGACGGTTTGCTTCGAATGACGAATTAGAAGTGATTTCTAAAAACTATCAGCATACATCTGATCTTTTCAGAAATTGTTTTCACTCTTCCATGGTCAAGTGGACCAGCATCACAATTTAACATACATAGCATTTTGTTTATTTATTATTTTTCGAGTCATGTGACCTTTCAATATTGGGCGCTTAGACACATTCCGACGATCGTGGACTTATCTTCCCTCTCGCTCACTTAATTTTCCTTGCGTCCCTGTTGCGATATATGACACCAAAATTACAATATGTTTATCGTCCTCTCCTCTTTTAGAGTTCTGACTGTCGCTATCGATCACAAGGCAAATTCAAGAAAAACCGTTATTTTACTGGGGATTGGGATTGGGATATGTAAACGAAAATTGTTCACACGATCGCAGGTGGTAGCAACTTATTCGAGGTCACCGTCCCCAGTTATTCGATGAGCTGCATGTTGCGTTCGAACGACTGCACGTGTCAAAGGCCCGCCCCCCCGTTTTTCGGTGTGATGCCTGTTGCGTTCGAACGACTGCACGTGTCAAAGGCCCGCCCCTGCCTGTTGCGTTCGAATTGCGTTCGAATGCATGCTGCTGGCGAAAATCACCAACCCTGTTGCCAGCTGCGCTCGCGCAACCCAGATCTGTCAACACATTCAATCGGTTCCGGCTGTTGCAGCTGCCGAAGGTCACCGATCGCCGGTCGCCGGTCGCCGGTCGCCGGTCGCCGCACCAGTTTTCGGTGTCATATGTCCTCATACACTTGACTTACCCTAAAATCAAACAAGATCCAACACTCCAATCCCCACAACCTATCACACCACACTCACCCCCCAATAGTCTAATTTATTTGTTTATTTATTTACCTAACCCTTTGATCACCACGATCCCTAAAAACCCACACTACTTTTTGACCCTCATCAAATCTCTTAATTACCACTTGACATATTTTTTGACAGCTAAACCCATAAATTATCATCTTAATTACCCCATTAATGTCACTTGTGCTCACACTCAGGTAAACATACTACTAGTGTGACCATGTCGGTGTTGTGGATTTTTACCCGCTATTTTCAAATATATACAAAAAAACAAGTTTCAGAATATTCTTTGGTATATTTTTTGTTAAAATATCGTTTAAGTTTTTTTTTGTTCTCTCGAAGTGGTTGCGGGTATCATACGGTCGAGCACTCTCGACTGTAGAATTCTTACTTGTTCAGTTGTAGAAAACGGTATTTTTCTCCATTCATCCATAATGACCTCCTTCAACATATCCTTCGACGTAATTGTGCGATGGCGTATCCTGCGCTCCAGATAATCCCATAGATTCAGCTGATTTTTGTGTTGTATAGCAACCACAGCTTCACATTATACGCCGTATGCTTGGGGTCATTATCCTGCTGAAACCAAAGATCATCAGCCAGTCCTAGTTTTGTTGCACTTTGTTGTCAATTTTCTTTCAGGATCTCCAAATAAGCCTTGTGGTCCATGGTAGAGTCAATAAAGACTAGGTTGCCAACTCCACTTGCCGTCATGCAACCCCACACCAACACAACGCCACAACCGCGCTTAACTGTTGGCGCAAGGCTCTGCACATCCGAATATGCAGAATTTGTTTTCATCACTAAAAATAACCTTTTTCAAGAAGGTTGACGTCTCTTGGATGAATTTTTGGGCAAAATCCATGCTCTTCTTTTTATTCACGGGCGATATGAGAGTCTTCTTACGTGCAACACATCCATGTAGGTCCTCCATTTTTAAAATTTTTCTGACTGTGTCGTCATGTAGATCCTTCTTGAGCTTCTCTTTAATGTACATACAATTGTCTGTGTACCGTAACATTTCACTGCTTCCAAAAACATACCAAGTTGTATGCGGACTCACACATTCCCTATATTGGCTACTAACAATAACTCTAATAATATATCAATTGTTGTATTCCGTCTATTTCTGTGTATAAGTTAACAAGCGTCACTCGCTAGTAAACGTAGAACTACCCTCACATGCCCGTTCGACAAACTTCTAGAGTAACCCCCGCGCAAGCAACGGATCGTCTGTCGCAATGCTGACCGTTGAGCTTGTGACGTATTTTGCTGAGCCAGCATCAACGGAATTGGATGAGGAGTCCAAGCTTAGCTTTAGTTTTAGTTCTTAGTCTGTTGTAATGTCAGTCTTATATTCGTACCATTCAAGCCAAGTCTTGAAAATATATTTCTCCGCCCCACTGCCGCAACAGATATTACGATTTTTATTATTGTTTCTGCCTTAAGGCAACCATATTGAAAACA
The DNA here is from genome assembly GCA_035047365.1 of Drosophila ustulata. Lineage (NCBI taxonomy): Eukaryota > Metazoa > Arthropoda > Insecta > Diptera > Drosophilidae > Drosophila > Drosophila ustulata. Next base: position 2,152,364 of record JAWNPT010000095.1, read on the forward strand.
ATCATAGACCTCTTAGAATTCGCCACGACGCTCGCCCCGGCAACCTGGAACTGGCGAGGCACTGGAGGACGGATTTTAATAATTTATATGCACTCGCTCAGTTAGTGCCGTTGTTCTGACATACATATACAGATATGTACATACATATGTACATACATATGTACATATGTACTACTCGGCACACTGGGACAAGACACTGTAATAATTATTATTATTATTGTTTCTCCTACAACAACATTTTAATAAAAATAAAAATAAATATACATACAAAAAAAAATAAACCTCCTGTTTTCTGGCCAGTAGCATTCTTGTATATTTTTCTTTCCACAGCAAAAAATACTAAAAGGGAAAAAATATTGTTTTTCTCCCTTTTGAACAGTTTTCGCTCATCCTACACAACAATCTGACAATAATTAAATACAAGAATATCACTAATCGCTTGGTATTTTTTTTGGTATTTTCTGCCAGGTTATTATTTTTTTTATTTATTTAATTTTTTTTTTATTATTTGTTGGTACAGTCCAGCCGGTAATCCTGTTCATCCCCAGGAACAACATATCGGAAACACCTTTCCGTGTTGGTATTTTTTGTTAATAGCCAAATACGCTTCCGCGGTACTTTAATTCCAAGTACCACTTCACATTCAAATTCGTCCTGCGGTATATTTTTTGGTATATATTTGGTATATTTTTAAAATCTCCTAATACGCTTCCGCTGTGCTTCAATTCCAAGTATCACTTCACTTCACTTTGAGACGAGAATCCAGTCTGCTCCTGACACAACGCTTTTCACACTTAAAGTGCGACTCAATCAAGTTTGCTCGCTGTGGGCAAAGGTCGAGTCCGAGTGTGAACGATGCACTAAGGGTCTTTGTCAAGGTGAAGCTAAGTTCCAGGACAAAGAGGTAATGCAAGCCAAATATGACACTTGCTGCTCAGTCTATGAACGGTGTGCAGCTCGTCTCAACGAACAAATTTAGCGAGCCAGTCCAGGAGCTGCTGCTCCTCAGCAGGCTATGTCTAACATTTCATTTGGAGGGTGCCGGTTGCCTCCCTGCGACACCGAAGTGTTCCACCGCGATTACTTACGGTGGCCGACCTTTCGCGATTTGTTTACGGCAATATAGAACAACAATCCAAGACTGACTCCTGTTGAGAAATTGTTTCATCTCAACGCTAAAACCGATGGCGATGCGAAAGCAATTGTTGCAAAGTCTGCGATTGCCAATAATGGTTTCGCATCTGCCTGGGCGGCTTTAAGCGCGAGATTTGAAAACAAGAGGCTCCTAGTCATTAGTCAGTTGAAAATCCTTTTCAGCCTGTCCGAAATTCCGTCCGAGTCTATAGCTGCTCTTAAAGAGTTGCAAAGCACCATCCAAGGCTGCCTAACAGCTCTCGAGCACTCGAATATTGCGACCGAGAATAAGGGTTTGCCTGTTTATTTTCTTGTGCTCTTCCAAATTGCCGCGTTTGACGTTGGCACTGTGGGAGCATTCGCTCGCCAACAAGTCCGAGATTCCGCTTTGGTGCGAGATGAATCTCTTCCTTAGCGAAAGGTACTGTACCTTAGAGGCCATCAAAGATGTGAAGCGAGCTTCTCTAGCTGGAATATCTACGAGACCATCTGCCGTCAAGAGTCATCAGACCACTCAAAAGAAAGTCCACTTTTTCGAAGCTATAGTGACTCCGAAGGGTAGGACCTGTGATCTTTGCTCCAAAGAGAATCATCCTATACGGTTGTGTCCCCGTTTGCTACAGATGTCAGTTCCCGAAAGGTCGAACTACATCAAGCAGAAAAAGTTGTACCTCAATTGCTTTGCAAGGGGGCACCAGCTTCGCGTGTGTCCAAGCACTCATAGCTGCTACACCTGCAAGGCGCGTCACAATACGCTGCTTCATCGCAGCTTTCAATACAGTCCACTCCATCTCTGCAACAATCGAACGTACAGAATTTCATCGCCACTATCACTCGAGGGGTTTTGTTAGGCACGGCGATGATCAACATAGCGCATTTGGGGGTTAACTATCCTGGCCGTGCGTTGATCGATTCTGGTTCCGAAGCAACGTTCATTTCCAAACATCTGTTTGACTGAATCAAGCTGCCATTCAAAAATGTCCAAGCGGAAGTATCCGGTTTGAACCAGGCCGTCTCAGCACAGACACGTAAATTGTGTCATTTCTACATAGCGCCGATGAGTCGGCCGAGGATGCAGATTGACTTCCGCCTATGTGTTACCAAAGTAAGCTGGTAACCTTCCGTCCTGCTCTATTGGCGATTGTGTCTTGCAGGATCTGCCAAACATTCAGTTAGCAGATCCCTCATTTTCAAAGAGCTCCCAGATCGACGTGCTGATCGGAGCGGACGTCCTTCCGTCGATCTTGCTGAATGGCGTAAAATCTCTCATTTGTGGGACGCTAATTGGGCAAGAGACAATTTTCGGCTGGATCCTAACCGGCCCTGTTCCGGCCAGTGCGACAAAAATCCATTGCGTCCTTCACTACACGCTTAGCACAAAAAGAGGTTCTAGCACTGGATGAACTGCTCACAAAGTTCTGGGAGGTGGAGGATCTGCCGTCAAGAATGCCGGACGAAGCCGACAGTATTTGTGAGCAGAATTATGTGCAACCTACCGACAGACAAGAAGACGGTAGATACACGGTCACACTTCCATTCCAAGATCCCAATAGCATTCAATTGGGTCATTCAAGGGCAATTGCTTTAGCGCAGTATCTCAAAAATGAGATCCGCTTACGCCGTACGCCAGAGCTAAAGAACGAGTACGATCCCGTTATCCAAGAATACTTGGACTTAGGCCAAATGAAGCTAGTATCACCCCATGCTCCGGGCAAAAACTTCTACTTGCCACACCATCCAGTCATTAAACCTGACAGCATGACGACAAAGGTTCGTGTTGTCTTTAATGCTTCCTGAAAATCCACGAATGGACTCAGTCTCAACGACGTCCTTCATCCCGGTCCGATCATACAGTCTGACCTGACCATTCAGATCTTGAAATGGCGTCTTTTCCAATATGTCTTTAATGCCGACATCACCAAGATGTACCGGCAAATCCTGGTTCACCCAAAGGACACTCCGTTCCAAAGAATTCTATTCCGTGACCCTAAAGGTGACATCTGTGACTACGAGCTCAGCACGGTCACATTTGGCGTGAATTGCTCGCTGTTTCTATCACTTCGGGTCCTATAGCAATTAGCGAAAGACGTGAGCACCCGATTTCCATTAGCTAGCAATATCATCGCGCGCTACATGTACGTGAATGATGTGCTAGCCGTTTTATTTATTTACCTAACCCTTTGATCACCACGATCCCTAAAAACCCACACTACTTTTTGACCCTCATAAAAACTCTTAATTACCACTTGACATATTTTTTGACAGCTAAACCCATAAATTATCATCTTAATTACCCCATTAATGTCACTTGTGCTCACACTCAGGTAAACATACTACTAGTGTGACCATGTCGGTGTTGTGGATTTTTACCCGCTATTTTCAAATATATACAAAAAAACAAGTTTCAGAATATTCTTTGGTATATTTTTTGTTAAAATATCGTTTAAGTTTTTTTTTGTTCTCTCGAAGTGGTTGCGGGTATCATACGGTCGAGCACTCTCGACTGTAGAATTCTTACTTGTTCAGTTGTAGAAAACGGTATTTTTCTCCATTCATCCATAATGACCTCCTTCAACATATCCTTCGACGTAATTGTGCGATGGCGTATCCTGCGCTCCAGATAATCCCATAGATTCAGCTGATTTTTGTGTTGTATAGCAACCACAGCTTCACATTATACGCCGTATGCTTGGGGTCATTATCCTGCTGAAACCAAAGATCATCAGCCAGTCCTAGTTTTGTTGCACTTTGTTGTCAATTTTCTTTCAGGATCTCCAAATAAGCCTTGTGGTCCATGGTAGAGTCAATAAAGACTAGGTTGCCAACTCCACTTGCCGTCATGCAACCCCACACCAACACAACGCCACAACCGTGCTTAACTGTTGGCGCAAGGCTCTGCACATCCGAATATGCAGAATTTGTTTTCATCACTAAAAATAACCTTTTTCAAGAAGGTTGACGTCTCTTGGATGAATTTTTGGGCAAAATCCATGCTCTTCTTTTTATTCACGGGCGATATGAGAGTCTTCTTACGTGCAACACATCCATGTAGGTCCTCCATTTTTAAAATTTTTCTGACTGTGTCGTCATGTAGATCCTTCTTGAGCTTCTCTTTAATGTACATACAATTGTCTGTGTACCGTAACATTTCACTGCTTCCAAAAACATACCAAGTTGTATGCGGACTCACACATTCCCTATATTGGCTACTAACAATAACTCTAATAATATATCAATTGTTGTATTCCGTCTATTTCTGTGTATAAGTTAACAAGCGTCACTCGCTAGTAAACGTAGAACTACCCTCACATGCCCGTTCGACAAACTTCTAGAGTAACCCCCGCGCAAGCAACGGATCGTCTGTCGCAATGCTGACCGTTGCGCTTGTGACGTATTTTGCTGAGCCAGCATCAACGGAATTGGATGAGGAGTCCAAGCTTAGCTTTAGTTTTAGTTCTTAGTCTGTTGTAATGTCAGTCTTATATTCGTACCATTCAAGCCAAGTCTTGAAAATATATTTCTCCGCCCCACTGCCGCAACAGATATTACGATTTTTATTATTGTTTCTGCCTTAAGGCAACCATATTGAAAACAATCATAGACCTCTTAGAATTCGCCACGACGCTCGCCCCGGCAACCTGGAACTGGCGAGGCACTGGAGGACGGATTTTAATAATTTATATGCACTGGCTCAGTTAGTGCCGTTGTTCTGACATACATATACAGATATGTACATAGTCATACACGGGAATAAGTTCATGCACATACATACATACATATTATCCAAATTGCTATTGAGTGTTTGTCGATCCAGCAGTGCAGTTTCGGCAGCATCATCTACATACATACATATACTGTCGTCAACTTTCCGCTATTAGACACACTGGTCCACACTCATTGAGCATTGTACTTATTGTCTTGCCTACAGCAGAATTTACTCTTCAAATCTGCTACTCGGCACACTGGGAAAAGACACTGTAATAATTATTATTATTATTGTTTCTCCTACAACAACATTTTAATAAAAATAAAAATAAATATACATACAAAAAAAAATAAACCTCCTGTTTTCTGGCCAGTAGCATTCTAGTATATTTTTCTTTCCACAGCAAAAAATACTAAAAGGGAAAAAATATTGTTTTTCTCCCTTTTGAACAGTTTTCGCTCATCCTACACAACAATCTGACAATCATTAAATACAAGAATATCACTAATCGCTTGGTATTTTTTTTGGTATTTTCTGCCAGGTTATTATTTTTTTTATTTATTTAATTTTTTTTTTATTATTTGTTGGTACAGTCCAGCCGGTAATCCTGTTCATCCCCAGGAACAACATATCGGAAACACCTTTCCGTGTTGCTATTTTTTGTTAATAGCCAAATACGCTTCCGCGGTACTTTAATTCCAAGTACCACTTCACATTCAAATTCGTATTGCGGTATATTTTTTTGGTATATATTTGGTATATTTTTAAAATCTCCTAATACGCTTCCGCTGTGCTTCAATTCCAAGTATCACTTCACTTCACTTTGAGACGAGAATCCAGTCTGCTCCTGACACAACGCTTTTCACACTTAAAGTGCGACTCAATCAAGTTTGCTCGCTGTGGGCAAAGGTCGAGTCCGAGTGTGAACGATGCACTAAGGGTCTTTGTCAAGGTGAAGCTAAGTTCCAGGACAAAGAGGTAATGCAAGCCAAATATGACACTTGCTGCTCAGTCTATGAACGGTGTGCAGCTCGTCTCAACGAACAAATTTAGCGAGCCAGTCCAGGAGCTGCTGCTCCTCAGCAGGCTATGTCTAACATTTCATTTGGAGGGTGCCGGTTGCCTCCCTGCGACACCGAAGTGTTCCACCGCGATTACTTACGGTGGCCGACCTTTCGCGATTTGTTTACGGCAATATAGAACAACAATCCAAGACTGACTCCTGTTGAGAAATTGTTTCATCTCAACGCTAAAACCGATGGCGATGCGAAAGCAATTGTTGCAAAGTCTGCGATTGCCAATAATGGTTTCGCATCTGCCTGGGCGGCTTTAAGCGCGAGATTTGAAAACAAGAGGCTCCTAGTCATTAGTCAGTTGAAAATCCTTTTCAGCCTGTCCGAAATTCCGTCCGAGTCTATAGCTGCTCTTAAAGAGTTGCAAAGCACCATCCAAGGCTGCCTAACAGCTCTCGAGCACTCGAATATTGCGACCGAGAATAAGGGTTTGCCTGTTTATTTTCTTGTGCTCTTCCAAATTGCCGCGTTTGACGTTGGCACTGTGGGAGCAGTCGCTCGCCAACAAGTCCGAGATTCCGCTTTGGTGCGAGATGAATCTCTTCCTTAGCGAAAGGTACTGTACCTTAGAGGCCATCAAAGATGTGAAGCCAGCTTCTCTAGCTGGAATATCTACGAGACCATCTGCCGTCAAGAGTCATCAGACCACTCAAAAGAAAGTCCACTTTTTCGAAGCTATAGTGACTCCGAAGGGTAGGACCTGTGATCTTTGCTCCAAAGAGAATCATCCTATACGGTTGTGTCCCCGTTTGCTACAGATGTCAGTTCCCGAAAGGTCGAACTACATCAAGCAGAAAAAGTTGTACCTCAATTGCTTTGCAAGGGGGCACCAGCTTCGCGTGTGTCCAAGCACTCATAGCTGCTACACCTGCAAGGCGCGTCACAATACGCTGCTTCATCGCAGCTTTCAATACAGTCCACTCCATCTCTGCAACAATCGAACGTACAGAATTTCATCGCCACTATCACTCGAGGGGTTTTGTTAGGCACGGCGATGATCAACATAGCGCATTTGGGGGTTAACTATCCTGGCCGTGCGTTGATCGATTCTGGTTCCGAAGCAACGTTCATTTCCAAACATCTGTTTGACTGAATCAAGCTGCCATTCAAAAATGTCCAAGCGGAAGTATCCGGTTTGAACCAGGCCGTCTCAGCACAGACACGTAAATTGTGTCATTTCTACATAGCGCCGATGAGTCGGCCGAGGATGCAGATTGACTTCCGCCTATGTGTTACCAAAGTAAGCTGGTAACCTTCCGTCCTGCTCTATTGGCGATTGTGTCTTGCAGGATCTGCCAAACATTCAGTTAGCAGATCCCTCATTTTCAAAGAGCTCCCAGATCGACGTGCTGATCGGAGCGGACGTCCTTCCGTCGATCTTGCTGAATGGCGTAAAATCTCTCATTTGTGGGACGCTAATTGGGCAAGAGACAATTTTCGGCTGGATCCTAACCGGCCCTGTTCCGGCCAGTGCGACAAAAATCCATTGCGTCCTTCACTACACGCTTAGCACAAAAAGAGGTTCTAGCACTGGATGAACTGCTCACAAAGTTCTGGGAGGTGGAGGATCTGCCGTCAAGAATGCCGGACGAAGCCGACAGTATTTGTGAGCAGAATTATGTGCAACCTACCGACAGACAAGAAGACGGTAGATACACGGTCACACTTCCATTCCAAGATCCCAATAGCATTCAATTGGGTCATTCAAGGGCAATTGCTTTAGCGCAGTATCTCAAAAATGAGATCCGCTTACGCCGTACGCCAGAGCTAAAGAACGAGTACGATCCCGTTATCCAAGAATACTTGGACTTAGGCCAAATGAAGCTAGTATCACCCCATGCTCCGGGCAAAAACTTCTACTTGCCACACCATCCAGTCATTAAACCTGACAGCATGACGACAAAGGTTCGTGTTGTCTTTAATGCTTCCTGAAAATCCACGAATGGACTCAGTCTCAACGACGTCCTTCATCCTGGTCCGATCATACAGTCTGACCTGACCATTCAGATCTTGAAATGGCGTCTTTTCCAATATGTCTTTAATGCCGACATCACCAAGATGTACCGGCAAATCCTGGTTCACCCAAGGGACACTCCGTTCCAAAGAATTCTATTCCGTGACCCTAAAGGTGACATCTGTGACTACGAGCTCAGCACGGTCACATTTGGCGTGAATTGCTCGCTGTTTCTATCACTTCGGGTCCTATAGCAATTAGCGAAAGACGTGAGCACCCGATTTCCATTAGCTAGCAATATCATCGCGTGCTACATGTACGTGAATGATGTGCTAGCCGTTTTATTTATTTACCTAACCCTTTGATCACCACGATCCCTAAAAACCCACACTACTTTTTGACCCTCATCAAAACTCTTAATTACCACTTGACATATTTTTTGACAGCTAAACCCATAAATTATCATCTTAATTACCCCATTAATGTCACTTGTGCTCACACTCAGGTAAACATACTACTAGTGTGACCATGTCGGTGTTGTGGATTTTTACCCGCTATTTTCAAATATATACAAAAAAACAAGTTTCAGAATATTCTTTGGTATATTTTTTGTTAAAATATCGTTTAAGTTTTTTTTTGTTCTCTCGAAGTGGTTGCGGGTATCATACGGTCGAGCACTCTCGACTGTAGAATTCTTACTTGTTCAGTTGTAGAAAACGGTATTTTTCTCCATTCATCCATAATGACCTCCTTCAACATATCCTTCGACGTAATTGTGCGATGGCGTATCCTGCGCTCCAGATAATCCCATAGATTCAGCTGATTTTTGTGTTGTATAGCAACCACAGCTTCACATTATACGCCGTATGCTTGGGGTCATTATCCTGCTGAAACCAAAGATCATCAGCCAGTCCTAGTTTTGTTGCACTTTGTTGTCAATTTTCTTTCAGGATCTCCAAATAAGCCTTGTGGTCCATGGTAGAGTCAATAAAGACTAGGTTGCCAACTCCACTTGCCGTCATGCAACCCCACACCAACACAACGCCACAACCGTGCTTAACTGTTGGCGCAAGGCTCTGCACATCCGAATATGCAGAATTTGTTTTCATCACTAAAAATAACCTTTTTCAAGAAGGTTGACGTCTCTTGGATGAATTTTTGGGCAAAATCCATGCTCTTCTTTTTATTCACGGGCGATATGAGAGTCTTCTTACGTGCAACACATCCATGTAGGTCCTCCATTTTTAAAATTTTTCTGACTGTGTCGTCATGTAGATCCTTCTTGAGCTTCTCTTGAATGTACATACAATTGTCTGTGTACCGTAACATTTCACTGCTTCCAAAAACATACCAAGTTGTATGCGGACTCACACATTCCCTATATTGGCTACTAACAATAACTCTAATAATATATCAATTGTTGTATTCCGTCTATTTCTGTGTATAAGTTAACAAGCGTCACTCGCTAGTAAACGTAGAACTACCCTCACATGCCCGTTCGACAAACTTCTAGAGTAACCCCCGCGCAAGCAACGGATCGTCTGTCGCAATGCTGACCGTTGCGCTTGTGACGTATTTTGCTGAGCCAGCATCAACGGAATTGGATGAGGAGTCCAAGCTTAGCTTTAGTTTTAGTTCTTAGTCTGTTGTAATGTCAGTCTTATATTCGTACCATTCAAGCCAAGTCTTGAAAATATATTTCTCCGCCCCACTGCCGCAACAGATATTACGATTTTTATTATTGTTTCTGCCTTAAGGCAACCATATTGAAAACAATCATAGACCTCTTAGAATTCGCCACGACGCTCGCCCCGGCAACCTGGAACTGGCGAGGCACTGGAGGACGGATTTTAATAATTTATATGCACTCGCTCAGTTAGTGCCGTTGTTCTGACATACATATACAGATATGTACATAGTCATACACGGGAATAAGTTCATGCACATACATACATACATATTATCCAAATTGCTATTGAGTGTTTGTCGATCCAGCAGTGCAGTTTCGGCAGCATCATCTACATACATACATATACTGTCGTCAACTTTCCGCTATTAGACACACTGGTCCACACTCATTGAGCATTGTACTTATTGTCTTGCCTACAGCAGAATTTACTCTTCAAATCTGCTACTCGGCACACTGGGAAAAGACACTGTAATAATTATTATTATTATTGTTTCTCCTACAACAACATTTTAATAAAAATAAAAATAAATATACATACAAAAAAAAATAAACCTCCTGTTTTCTGGCCAGTAGCATTCTAGTATATTTTTCTTTCCACAGCAAAAAATACTAAAAGGGAAAAAATATTGTTTTTCTCCCTTTTGAACAGTTTTCGCTCATCCTACACAACAATCTGACAATCATTAAATACAAGAATATCACTAATCGCTTGGTATTTTTTTTGGTATTTTCTGCCAGGTTATTATTTTTTTTATTTATTTAATTTTTTTTATTATTTGTTGGTACAGTCCAGCCGGTAATCCTGTTCATCCCCAGGAACAACATATCGGAAACACCTTTCCGTGTTGCTATTTTTTGTTAATAGCCAAATACGCTTCCGCGGTACTTTAATTCCAAGTACCACTTCACATTCAAATTCGTATTGCGGTATATTTTTTGGTATATATTTGGTATATTTTTAAAATCTCCTAATACGCTTCCGCTGTGCTTCAATTCCAAGTATCACTTCACTTCACTTTGAGACGAGAATCCAGTCTGCTCCTGACACAACGCTTTTCACACTTAAAGTGCGACTCAATCAAGTTTGCTCGCTGTGGGCAAAGGTCGAGTCCGAGTGTGAACGATGCACTAAGGGTCTTTGTCAAGGTGAAGCTAAGTTCCAGGACAAAGAGGTAATGCAAGCCAAATATGACACTTGCTGCTCAGTCTATGAACGGTGTGCAGCTCGTCTCAACGAACAAATTTAGCGAGCCAGTCCAGGAGCTGCTGCTCCTCAGCAGGCTATGTCTAACATTTCATTTGGAGGGTGCCGGTTGCCTCCCTGCGACACCGAAGTGTTCCACCGCGATTACTTACGGTGGCCGACCTTTCGCGATTTGTTTACGGCAATATAGAACAACAATCCAAGACTGACTCCTGTTGAGAAATTGTTTCATCTCAACGCTAAAACCGATGGCGATGCGAAAGCAATTGTTGCAAAGTCTGCGATTGCCAATAATGGTTTCGCATCTGCCTGGGCGGCTTTAAGCGCGAGATTTGAAAACAAGAGGCTCCTAGTCATTAGTCAGTTGAAAATCCTTTTCAGCCTGTCCGAAATTCCGTCCGAGTCTATAGCTGCTCTTAAAGAGTTGCAAAGCACCATCCAAGGCTGCCTAACAGCTCTCGAGCACTCGAATATTGCGACCGAGAATAAGGGTTTGCCTGTTTATTTTCTTGTGCTCTTCCAAATTGCCGCGTTTGACGTTGGCACTGTGGGAGCAGTCGCTCGCCAACAAGTCCGAGATTCCGCTTTGGTGCGAGATGAATCTCTTCCTTAGCGAAAGGTACTGTACCTTAGAGGCCATCAAAGATGTGAAGCCAGCTTCTCTAGCTGGAATATCTACGAGACCATCTGCCGTCAAGAGTCATCAGACCACTCAAAAGAAAGTCCACTTTTTCGAAGCTATAGTGACTCCGAAGGGTAGGACCTGTGATCTTTGCTCCAAAGAGAATCATCCTATACGGTTGTGTCCCCGTTTGCTACAGATGTCAGTTCCCGAAAGGTCGAACTACATCAAGCAGAAAAAGTTGTACCTCAATTGCTTTGCAAGGGGGCACCAGCTTCGCGTGTGTCCAAGCACTCATAGCTGCTACACCTGCAAGGCGCGTCACAATACGCTGCTTCATCGCAGCTTTCAATACAGTCCACTCCATCTCTGCAACAATCGAACGTACAGAATTTCATCGCCACTATCACTCGAGGGGTTTTGTTAGGCACGGCGATGATCAACATAGCGCATTTGGGGGTTAACTATCCTGGCCGTGCGTTGATCGATTCTGGTTCCGAAGCAACGTTCATTTCCAAACATCTGTTTGACTGAATCAAGCTGCCATTCAAAAATGTCCAAGCGGAAGTATCCGGTTTGAACCAGGCCGTCTCAGCACAGACACGTAAATTGTGTCATTTCTACATAGCGCCGATGAGTCGGCCGAGGATGCAGATTGACTTCCGCCTATGTGTTACCAAAGTAAGCTGGTAACCTTCCGTCCTGCTCTATTGGCGATTGTGTCTTGCAGGATCTGCCAAACATTCAGTTAGCAGATCCCTCATTTTCAAAGAGCTCCCAGATCGACGTGCTGATCGGAGCGGACGTCCTTCCGTCGATCTTGCTGAATGGCGTAAAATCTCTCATTTGTGGGACGCTAATTGGGCAAGAGACAATTTTCGGCTGGATCCTAACCGGCCCTGTTCCGGCCAGTGCGACAAAAATCCATTGCGTCCTTCACTACACGCTTAGCACAAAAAGAGGTTCTAGCACTGGATGAACTGCTCACAAAGTTCTGGGAGGTGGAGGATCTGCCGTCAAGAATGCCGGACGAAGCCGACAGTATTTGTGAGCAGAATTATGTGCAACCTACCGACAGACAAGAAGACGGTAGATACACGGTCACACTTCCATTCCAAGATCCCAATAGCATTCAATTGGGTCATTCAAGGGCAATTGCTTTAGCGCAGTATCTCAAAAATGAGATCCGCTTACGCCGTACGCCAGAGCTAAAGAACGAGTACGATCCCGTTATCCAAGAATACTTGGACTTAGGCCAAATGAAGCTAGTATCACCCCATGCTCCGGGCAAAAACTTCTACTTGCCACACCATCCAGTCATTAAACCTGACAGCATGACGACAAAGGTTCGTGTTGTCTTTAATGCTTCCTGAAAATCCACGAATGGACTCAGTCTCAACGACGTCCTTCATCCTGGTCCGATCATACAGTCTGACCTGACCATTCAGATCTTGAAATGGCGTCTTTTCCAATATGTCTTTAATGCCGACATCACCAAGATGTACCGGCAAATCCTGGTTCACCCAAAGGACACTCCGTTCCAAAGAATTCTATTCCGTGACCCTAAAGGTGACATCTGTGACTACGAGCTCAGCACGGTCACATTTGGCGTGAATTGCTCGCTGTTTCTATCACTTCGGGTCCTATAGCAATTAGCGAAAGACGTGAGCACCCGATTTCCATTAGCTAGCAATATCATCGCGCGCTACATGTACGTGAATGATGTGCTAGCCGGGCCCACACGAAGAAGAAAGCGATTGTAGCAATTCATGAACTACAGCAGGCTCTTTCAGGCAGATTTTCCATGGCGAAAATGGACTGCCAACAAAAAAGCCATCCTTAGTGTCATTCCTAAAACGCATCTCTTACGAGACGCACCGGTCAAAACGGTGTCACTACCTCGACTTGAGCTTTGCGGCGCTGTCTTACTGGCTGAGCCCTCGTCCGCCGTCATCCCACATCTCCCAACCAGTAACGCAGATTTGTATTACTGGACCGACTTTACCATTGTGTTGGCATGGCTCAGTAAGAACCCAACGGCAAGAATATGCGAAAGAGTATGGCTACCTGCTGGAGAACCGATTCCAAGGTCCAGCAGCATACTCAACGTGAACTTGTTTCTTTGCCCAGAAGGGCGTTATCCGCCCTTGTGATGATCGACATCCTATTATTGTTCCAGAAAGTTGTCCTTTCTCTCGTCTTCTTATCCACTTTACTCACTCCATTTCCCTACATGGAAGCAATCAGTTAATGATCCGATTGATCAGAGCGAAGTATTATATTCCAAAGCTGAAGACCCTAGCCAAATGAGTTGTAAACTCTTGCAAGGTCTACATCGTGTACCGCAAGAAACTTCAGACATAACTGATGGGCACTCTCCCGACTGAAAGAGTAAGCTTTTCAAACGCTTTCCAACATAGAGGTGTAGACTTTGGTGTTCCTTTCGAAGAAAAAAACTACACCGGGCGGGCTTGTATTGCGTTTTCGCGGTTTATAGCGAGAAGAGGTTGTCCTAGCCACAAGTATTCCGACAACGGCAAAATCTTTGTGGGTGGTTCTAGAACCCTCATCCGAGATTTTCTAGAGTCAATTGAGAGTCTCGTATCCTACAAATCCAGCCACTGTGCGTTAAATTGGCACTTCAACCCACCAGGAGCGCCACATATGGGTGGGCTCTGGAAAGCAGGAGTAAAAGTTTCAAGGCTCTATTCTACAACGCAACCTCTGCTACAAAGTACACGTTCGAAGAACTGGCTACGCTTTTGAGCAGAGTCGAAGCGTGTCTGAATTCCAGACCGATCTCACCAATGTCAGAAGATCCAACCGACCTGCTGGCGTTGACTCCTTCCCATTTCCTCATTGGCAGACCGCTTCTTTCCTTTAGTGAGCCTACTATCCAAGAACCTGCCACATCGATTATCAATCGATGGCAAAAGATCAAGGCTCTGAGTCAGCAATTCGGTATCCCCTGGAAAGAAGAAAACCTAAAAGACCTCCATAAGCGTAATAAGTGACAAGTCCCAAACGTTAACATACAAATCGGCGATATGGTTATTGTCAAGGAAAAGACGATGCTAGTCAACGAATGGCAACTTGGTCGTGTTTTACGTGCATATACAGGCGATGACGATCGAGTCCGAGTGGTCGACTTCACACGGTGTCATTAAGCGCCCAGTAGTTAAGTTACTGCTTCTTACTATCGGTCTTTCCAATCCCGGTCGTTCCTAGTCAACCAGTATGTAGTCGCGTGCGCCAACAGGTGCACCACACCCTGCTCCATATGCACGAGCCAGTGCGCAGGCGTTCAGCGACAAAACGTCGCCATCGAGCACCGGCGCGTGCCCCGTCCGCATCATCCGATGTCTCCGTGCAGGACGTCTACCCAACTCCACTACGGCGACAGGCGCACGCTACAACGGCTGCTTCACCATCCGTCATCTCCGACCCGCTCGCATTGGCTGCCCTCCTCCAGAACAGGAGCACCAACTTGCTTCCAACGGCTACTGTGCCAATCAGGGGCACGGAGAAATCCTTTCAGACGAGGGCGCTCATTGATCCCGGAGCCTCGCTTAGTGCTATTGATGCCTCATTTGCAGCCGCCATGCAAGTGCCGTCTATCACGGTTGGTGAAGGAATGTAGGCTGTGTGAGCGTGGGTCCGGACTCCGGAACAGGACCATGGTTTGAGGTCCTGCTCCAAATTAAAGATGAGCTCAGGTTCTCAACGCCAATCCGGGCGGTTGACTCAAGGGTACGCGAACACTATGCGGACATCCACTTAGCCGATGAGTCGTTCGACCGACCATCGGCTATCTCGCGGGTGCTTGGAGCCGACGCCTACACTCATATCATGAAGGAGGGCATCATTACCAAGCAGCGCGGGGTCCCAGTGGCACAGAGTACAATTTTCGGGTGGACCCTCTCCTGTTCATGTGCTTTGTAAGCACTAACGCTCCTCCCTCCCACTATTTCCTTGCCCTTTCAGGCAAAGGTGGGGAGAATGTTCAGGCCACACAGCCATTTTCCGGCTAGACGCGCATCCCTGCTCTCCACCACGCTTCTCAATCCACCACTATGGTGAAGCTTAATGTTAAGCTAGGCTTAAGTTAAAATTGTAGAACCAGCTGAAAAAAATATAAGTGAACAGACAACAAGTGAAGTCCGCGATTTTTTTTCCGATTACATAACAACAACCACCTCGAAACCCGTAGCGCAGAAGACTTCGACGGCCCCCTACATTTTTAATCGTGGTTGCTAATTATTGTTAGCTAAGAATGATAGAATACAATTTTTAATATTTAGAAAAGATGCCTCGGCGTTGAAAACTCAGCTGTTGTAGTCAGCACAGAGATTTCGGAAAGGTTCATGCTTAGATTAGTTAGTTGTACAGTGGCTAAGAGATAAACGTGTAGTATGTCTAACTGGGACACAAGGGTTAATATGCCTAAGAAGGTAGGTAGAATCTATATCACCCTTTAGTAGTACGACCATAATAACATAATCCATGCTGCGACGATTAGTTAATAATGGAAGATTAAGTAAAAGAAGTCAACTATTATAAGAGGGTAAGTCAATACCTGAAAACAAGTTAAAGCCTCTCAATACAAAAAGCAGAAATTTCTTTTGTAAATCCTTTGCCCATCGCTTAATGAACCCAAGAACTTGAGTCGCATTGTTGACAGTAATTGAAATGTGTGTTGTCAAACTTTAGCCTATGATCTAGAAGAACTCGTAAATCATTCACATCGTCTACTTTAATCAGAGGTAGCATATTAAGAGTGTAATTACTGATGTTAGCGGAGCTTCTGAAAAACAACATAACCTTACATTTCAAACAATTTAGTAGTAGATAATAACATTTACACCAGAAAAAAACGATCAAGATCAGCTATCAATAGAGAGTTAGAAGCTATATTATTATAAGTTAGGCAAATCTTGACATCATCAGCATACATTAAAATATTAGAATGTAAAATAACATTGGGAAGATCGTTAATGAAAAAATTAAAGAGAAGAGGACCGAGATGACTACCATGAGGAACACCTGAGGTACCAAAGACAGGTTTAGAAGTTGCCGACTTTAATATTACTGCTTGAGTTCTATTATTGAGATAGTCTGATAGCCATAACAGAAAATTATATGAAAATCCTATCATGTTTAATTGTTTAACTAAAAAGCAATGGTTAGCAGAGTCAAAAGCTTTACTAAAGTCAGTATAAATAACATTAGTCTGCAACTTATTCTGAAAACCTTTGATCGGTAGTGAAGAAAACTAAAAGGTTAGTAGTCATAGATATGTGTTCCACAAAACCATGCTGTCTCTTCCCATGGATCTACTAAAATGACTAAGTTGAGATGTAATAATTTTCTCAAAGAGTTTCGGTATAGCTGAAAATTTGGAAATACCTCTATAATTATTGACATTATGTTTTGAACAATTTTTATGCAAGGGTATTATGAATGAATCCTTCCATAAAGACGGCAAAGAGGCAGACTCAACAGTCTGGAACATCTGGACCGGGTAAAAATACAGGTTTATTTTGATTGAGTTCGCTTAAAACGGAGCTTTCAGTGATCACAGGTTCCGAAATAAAGTTAGACTTTTGCACATTATAGGGATAAGATATTTGAGATGAGTAGCTGGCAATTGATTAAAACAAAATTATAGAACTGTCTAGGATTCTGAGCAAACTGTAACCGACACCGACGCAGATAAATATTGTAAAGCTGCGTGTTAAGTAAAACGAAATTCGATTTTGCAAATAGCATATCGCACGAAATCAGAAGAATTTCCTGTGCGTTGATATTTTTTGAAATATCTAGACATAAGGTTTTTTAATCCACTTAATTCCCGAGAGAACCAAAGTGGCATATTAGGCATCTATGGGTTTCTACGAGGAACACACTGAACAAAAAAATGTAGCGTATTATAAAAAATAGTCAAAGCAATTTCTAAATTACTGGAAGCATGAAAAAGAGACCAATCATAATTTACTATGAGGGGTTATAATTTATACAAAATTGTCTTTTTAAAACGCAGTGGTCTATTTACTGTCTTGGGTATGTTAATGTGCTCAGAAACCGATAGTTCAATAGATAACTCTAAAGTTGGATGATAAGAATCTTCAGGAACTACAAGAGGGTCAATTCTACGTACGGAGGCATAGGCAGGATCTGATACAAATACTAAGTCAAGATGACGGTTATTGCAGTTAAAAATATGGTTAATTTGTGATAGAGAAAGATCAAGAAGACCATTTAGAAACTCATGCGAAGAGGAAGGAACTAGACTATTATCTACAGCAGATCAAGATACGTTTGGTAAATTAAAATCACCAAGCACAAACAAAGATTCGCTATCCAGTAGTTTAGGGGATAAAGACTGTAAAATAGACAAGCATTTAAAAAAAAAAACAGAAATATAAGATTGAGGTGGGATGTATGAACAAGTGATATAGGCTAAAGTTTGACCAAACGTTGTCTTAATGGCGACAAATTCAATGCCGGACTGCGAGCAGATTAATGCCGATTTAAGGTCAGAATCAACGGCCATTGGAACAAGTAGTATATTTACCTGATTACCAGAACCGTTGACATTAATGGGGTAGTTAAAATATTAATTTATGGGTGTTTAGCTGTCAAAATATGTCAAGGGTGTTTATGAATGTGGAAACTTGTTTGATTTGGGAACGTGAAGTGTACGAGGGCATCTGTTATGACACCGAAAACTGGCGCGGCCACCGGCGATCGTCGACCTTCGACAGCTGCAACTGCCGGAATCGATCGAATGTGTTGACAGGTCTGGTTGCGGAAGAGAAGCTGGCAACTGGGCTGGTGATTTTCGATTTTCGTGCATGCATTCGAACGCAACATGCAGCTCATCCCAACCCCGATACCCAGTAAAATTACGGATTTTCCTCGAATTTGACTTGTGATCGATAGCGACAGTCAGTACACTTTAAGAGGAGAGGACGATAAACATATTGGTGTCACGTGTCGCAACAGTAACGCAAGGAAAATTTAGTGAGCGAGAAAGAAGATAAATCCATGATCGATCGAATATGATTAAGCGCCCAACATTGAAAGGTTCACATGAGTCGAAAAATAATAAACAAACAAAATGTCATGAATGTTAAATTGTGATGCTGGTCCACTTGACCACGAAAGAGTGAAAACAAATCCTGAAAATATCATATGTATTCTGATAGTATTTTAGAAATCACTTTTAGTTTGTCAATCCAACCAAACCATCCTAATAGTGTTGTCCAATATTGAAATTTTAAACAAATTTAAACAATTTTAAAATCTAAATTTTTAAAGTGAAATTTTAAACAATCTAATTTGTGAAAAATTTGTTTGTGTGAAATGAACATCAAAAAAACCAACAACGACAACAACAACAACAACAACACCAACAACCATAAAACCAACAACACAAACAACATCAACAAACATCATCAAGAACAACAACATCATGAATTCCAACAACATCAATGATGTGTTTTGTCACCCATGCCAACAATATTTGCCTGCAACTATGCAATGACACCACCATGTTCGCCCCATTTACATAAATAAAATGCTATCCGGTCGGTGGGTGGACAGGTTAAATAAATTATTGATGGATTCAAGGGGCGTATCCTTTAATATATGTTTATTAATGAGGGAGCTGCTGTAAGGATTCCGGATAAATTTCTCAATGAAGCTGGACTAGCACTGATCCAAAATGTCTCTGGTTTTGATGTACTCCAATTTCATGGAACTCTATGGAATGCATACAGATGCCATGAAATCAAAGATGAGTGAGTTCCAGAAGAAGGATAGTGGATGGCCAATGACACGTATCATCAGAGTGGAGTAAAATATGTATATATATGTATATATATCAACATAGCTTCACCAATTATTCAAGTGGACAACAACCTCAAGGAGGACTTCAGAGGATTGTCGTTTCTAATGGATAATGAGTTTTCAAAGCGGAACCCACACATCAGTGTAAATGTGTTTGGATATTATGTGCAAGCAAATATAGTGTTTGGACCACCTTATTGTGCTGGCGTTGAGATGGATTCTCAGATCAACCTGTTGCTATTAGATAGACCTAACGCAAATGTACACGGACACTTTATGTGGAGTAAAAATGTGTCTGCGTATCTACAAGTCATAAAATAAAAATAATAATAACAATATTTAAATAACATAGATCTAATTCTTTCTAATTACATTCTACTCTCATCACAATTGGGTAGGGAGCATTCAAAGCGTTGGTTCTGCAACCAATGCTTACGGTATTCGACGAGTGAAGAGAGAGCCCATCGACATGCAAGAATATGCAGTCGCGTTGTCCCTCTACGATAGATGTAAGTGATAGTTCCCAAATTATTAACAAGAATGTGCAAGTAGCATTTGCATACTGCATAAAGTGTGCATTTGCCGCACTTTCATAGATTGTCTAGCATCTAATTTGTCCGATCTATATAAGAGCCACATGAAGAATGTTATACCGATCCAAATGAGTGCAGAAGATGTACATGGGTAATGACAGAGTGAGACATCACTGTTATTTTACTGGCACATACCGGGGTGCAGCACATAATTCGTGCAACCTTAATCATTAAAAGGGAAACTTTATCAACGTGTTTTTTCACAATTTCACAATCAAAATATGATGCACATTTGTTTGTGAAAGAGCTCGGAGAGATTGAGGGAGATATTAAAGTAATTCCTTTGAATAAGGTATTAAATATTAGTATGTCAAAATTTGTGCCAGTAAGAGATGATACCCTGGAAATTAGTTTTTTGGATTCTTTAAAATTTATGTCTTCTTTCCTAAGCACACGGCTGGCAAAAATCCTCTGACTGAACCCTACACGAGGGTACCGGCTGGACAATGGATACTGCATCGTCTCGGGCGACCAAGAGATGTCAGCATCACTTGGTCGCTTATGAGACTTTGCAGTTTCTAGCTAAGGGACTGGGCCCAAGCTTTTTAGATTTATTCTGGAAAGCTGAGGTCCGGGACCATGGTCAGAGGTACTTGGCAGTAAGTATAAAATGCACCATGAATCCTTGGATTCATCATGGAGGATGTTATAGAGGCGTCAACTCGGGCTGGGATGTCAGCCCAAACGTCGGTGGGAAGTGTGACCGCTACCACCGGCGGGCACGGGGAGGAGAAATCCTCTCTGCGTGTCGCCAGTGGTCACGACGGTGGAGTGGACAAACCCCATCGACAGGAGGGTGTGGACCTGGAACCAACTGCCACGGAGTCGGAGTCTTTGCTTACAGGCTCATCGATGACGGAGTCCGAGCAAGCGCTTGCGCTTGCGAGGATGCCGTTGGATGAGTCATCGAGCACAGATGAAGACGAAGTGACCGTAGTCCAGGGACCATCCAACAAGGAAGGCGCAAACCTCAAGCGCAAACAACACTCAGGGTATAAGAGCTCTCTCAAGTTCCTTAAGGGACTGGAAGGCCGCAACCCAGAGTCGTGGAACGAGCGTGAGAGGAAAT
Source organism: Drosophila ustulata (assembly GCA_035047365.1). Lineage (NCBI taxonomy): Eukaryota > Metazoa > Arthropoda > Insecta > Diptera > Drosophilidae > Drosophila > Drosophila ustulata. The sequence goes on from JAWNPT010000095.1 coordinate 2,173,260, forward strand.
TGCGTAAAAAGCACGAATACAACGTGCGGCAGTACTTGAGGCTCGCTGGGGTGTCCGGCAACACTCAGTCCGCTGAACCGAGTATGAGTGCACGGTGCCAGGGTGACAAGGGGTTTCAGGCAGTAGCCGCAGCCAACCCGACGGAGGAAGTCAAACCTTCCACGTCGAAGTTGGTGGAACCAAAGAAACCCAAGTCACCTTTAGAAGGAAAAAAGCGTGCACCAGGTATGCTTCCAACAGCCACACCTCCTGGAAAGGAGAGAACGGTGAGCAGGCTACCGAAAAAGGCCAACCCACCTGTCAGCAAGAGGCAGAGGTCGGATGACTCGGCGAAGGCTTCGGAGAGCAAGCGGGTGTATCCAGGGGGCATCCTGGCCAGCTTAAGCACGAAGCCGGAGCTACAGGTAGCCATCATCGACAGAAGCAACCCGGATGGGAAGCTCTCTGTTGATAACTGGCTTATCCTGGAAGGGTTAATTGGCCAGGGGATTGCTGATGCCATCACTCGACCGCAGAATCCGTTCGTGGCAGAGTTTGATGGCATCAACTGGTACAAGGTTGTCAAAGTGGTGGCATGTGCCAACGAGGAATCCGTGCGATTCCTCAAAGACACACTGCTGAAACTGCAAGCGCCGTGGCCAGGAGCAAGAATTGACGTCGTCCCTGTAGACCAAATTCCATCAGGGAGGATCGAACCACCCTTATATTGATCAAAAGCCAGAATGCGGACTGTCACACAGCGGACTGGACGATCAATAGAGGTATCGCCCGAGACAAAGGAAACGGCAAGGATCTATGGATCAGCATTGGTCCAGAGTCCAAGAGCCAACTCCTTAGTAAAGCAAGGCCGGCTGAAGATGGGAATGGGTTGCTTTCGGGCAATCATTCCTGGAGGCGCTGGGCGCAAAGATGCTAGGTCGACCGGAAAGAGTTCGGGTAGTGCAGATTAATCTGCACCACTCGAGGGTTCCTTCCACAGACCTACTACGGTGTATGGACAAGGAGAAGGTGGATGTGGCTCTCATCCAAGAACCCTGGATCGTAGGTGAAAGGGTTTGTGGTTTTCCTTGTCCCGAAAACTGTGGGTAAGTCCAGAACCTGTATCGTGGTAAGAACCGGACTTAATGTGCTCTTCTTTTCCAGTTACAGCAACAGGGACTTGATGGTAGCGCTATGCGAGCGTAGGAACGGACCCAATATTTACCTAGCCTCAGCATACCTCCCGTACGAAGAAAAGGATCCACCGTCGGAAAGTATCCGAGCCCTCATTCAGCATGCGCAGAAAGAGGGCACAGATCTAATCCTTGGGTGTGATGCTAATGCCCACAACACTTTTTGGGGGAGCAAAGACACCAACGAGAGAGGGGAGTCGCTGCTTGAATTCGTGATGCTCACTAATCTTAATATGTGTAATCGGGGTAGCCACCCCACCTTCCGCAATAAGAACCGAGCTGAGGTTATAGATTTAACTCTAGCGACTAACAGCGACTCCCTCTCCGTAGAAGACTGGCACGTATCCACGGAATGCTCCTTTTCGGATCATTACAGGATAGAGTACGAAGTAGGATGGTCCAGAGAGGCAAAGGCGCCCTTCAGGAACCCACGAAAGGTAAACTGGGTCAAATACTCAAAGCTTGTTATGGAATCTATTCCCAACCACCCAGTGGAAAGGCTAGACAACCCAGACAAGTTGGAGGAATCGACCCAAAATGTCACAGATACTCTATGTAAGGCCTTCATCAAATCCTGTCCAATCAGCCGTCCACCGAAGTCAAACCGCAACAAGTGGTGAACTCCGGAACTCGGCCAGATACGAAAGGAAACGAGAAAGCTTTACAATAGAGCAAAAGACGGAAACTGCCAGATAGACTGGAATGCCTACCATAACAGTTTCAAGACCTTCAAGAAAGAAATCAGAAGGGCAAAAAGAGACTCATGGTCTAAATTTTGCGAGGAACTAACCAACACCACTGAAGCGTCCAGACTTCGAAGGTTGTTGGCGAAAGATCCAGCCACACCGGGCCTGCTTTGCAACCTGGATGGCACGTTCGCTAAAAATAGTCAGGAGTCTCTGCAACTCCTCATGAACGCACACTTTCCAGGCTGTACACAAGCTGAAGACGAGAATGGGATCCCCACGTCTCACATCAGCGGCGAGCCGGAGGGAAACCCGCTTCATGAGAGTCAAGTCCTAATCGACGAAATTGTCAATACGGAGAAGATAATCTGGGCTATCAAGTCATTCCACCCCTACAAATCAGCAGGACCGGATGACATCAGACCGGTCATGTTACAGATGGTATGCGTACATCTGTCGCAATGGCTATTAGAAATCTTCAGGGGATGATTCCAAAAACCTGGAGAGAAGTGAGGGTGGCATTCATTCCCAAATCAGGAAAGATAAACCACTGCTCAGCAAAAGACTATAGGCCCATAAGTCTCTCATCGTTTTTAATGAAAACACTAGAGAGACTTCTGGACCTTCATCTCAGAAGTAAGCTAACACCTCACACTTTGAGCAAGTCCCAACACGCCTACCTCAAAGGTAGATCAGTAGAGACGGCTTTGCACGAGGTGGTTAGCACAATTGAAGGCACACTGCAAAGGAAGGAGTTTACGTTAGCGGCATTTCTCGATATAGACGGTGCCTTGAACAATGTCAGGATCCAAAGAATGATAAACGCCCAACTCTGCGCCTCGACTATCAGGAGAAGGGCAACCAGGGGCACCCCGCAAGGGGGTGTGATATCCCCCTTGTTGTGGAACATTGTCCTTAATGACCTTCTGCTCAAACTGAAGTATAAGAGCTGCAGAGTGACTGCTTATGCGGACGACCTGGTTCTAATGGTAACTGGCAGATTCCTGCCAACAGTCAGTGAGCTACTGAACGCCGCACTAAGCGAAACTCTGCGATGGGCGGAACACAACGGTCTTGGGGCCAACCCACAAAAGAGCGAACTAGTTCTGTTCACTCGAAGATATAAGATACCGAGCTTCAAGCTTCCGTCACTGGGAGGAACAGAGCTCAAGTTATCAAAGGAGGCTAAATACCTTGGAGTAATCCTGGACTCCAAACTCTCCTGGAGGAGAAACTCGGAGGAAAGGATGAAGAAAGCGTTACAAGCCTTCTTTGTGTGCAAAAAGACTTTTGGTAAAGGATGGGGACTGCAACCGTATATCCTTCACTGGTTCTACACTGCAATTGTCAGACCTATACTGACGTACGGGGCTCTTGTATGGTGGGAGGCGGGACACACCGACTCCTATCTAAACGATCTCCGCAAAGTTCAGAGACTAGCATGCTTGGGAATAACAGGATGTATTCGTTCTACCCCCAAGCAGCGCTGGATGTAATGTTAAATCTGGAGCCCATCGGAGTCTTCCTCAAGCACGCGGCAGCAAGGAGTCAGTCAGGCTTTACGCCCAATGCCTCCTTAAGCCTGCAGGTCACAACTCCATTCTACGTACAGTAGAATTGACTGTGGCTGAGAATGACTACTGGGTACCAGAACATAAGTGGGATGACAGGTTTACAGCTGAATTCCCTGACAGATCCGATTGGCAACAGGAATCTCCTTTGAGGCAGAATGAATTGTCAATCTACACAGACGGATCAAAGACGACAGAAGGCACTGGATCGGGGGTCTTCTCCGAAGACCTTGCAACCAAGCTTTCCTTTCGTCTTCCTGACTGGTGTAGTGTGTTTCAAGCGGAGATTTACGCTGTTTTGCAAGCGACCAAGTTGATACCGACACTGGGCGGGAGCCCGAGGGACGTGTCCATCTATGTCGACAGCCAATCAGCGATAAAAGCACTCGCATCGAACACCATTAAGAGCAAACTAACCCGAGACACAGTGATGTCACTGAACCTATGCCAACCACACTCTATCAGACTTGTCTGGGTACCTGGACACATGGGAGTACCAGGTACCGAGGCGGCTGATGAATGTGGTCAGCTGGGATCAGCATCATCAGAAACTCTCGCGGCGAACGATATAAAGAGACCTATTCAGCACGTGCTATCGGAACTCAATTGTTCCATGAGAACGGCGGCTGAGAGACACTGGGCAGCATCATCGGGCTGCGAGGTGTCAAAAGCACTCTGGCCAAGCTACAGTCCCAAGCGAACAACCGAGCTCTTCAACTTTAAAAAGAACAAGATAAGGTTACTGACATGAGTCTTAACGGGACACTGCTACATCGGCCGTATGGCTCAACGGTACGGTGGACCCCAACAGGACTTCTGTCGCAGCTGCGGGGACGAAGAGGAACCCGAGAGTATCCAGCATCTTCTCTGCGACTGCCCTGCACTTCTTAGAAAGCGGACCCAATTTCTGGGAAAGCCTTTCTTCGCTGAACTGAGAAGTCTTGGGAATATTCGGCTGGAGAACATGGCGCTTTTCCTTGACTCTTTTGGCTGGTTCCAGAGGCTACCGCAGCCCAACAGAACTAGCCAGTAGCACGTAGACATAATAATACAATCAGAGTTTTTTTTTTTTTCCTCCAATATCCCAACAATCCCTCCCAATCCCTTCTACTCCTACAGATCACACAGATCAGGCATCACAATGGACCATATGGCCTCCGGGTGCTCTCAACTCCGGTCGAGCCGTCTGCTCAACCTAACCTAACCTAACCTTCCTAAGCACACTCGCGGGAAATTTAAGTGAGAACAATTGTAATGTTCTTAAAGCACAGTACCCAAACAAGTCAGCTGGAAGAAACTTGTCTCCCACCAAGGAGTAAGTTCTACAGCAATTTGACAGAGTCAGAATGTTCTGAGGTAGATTACAACCACTCATGCTCAGTGTGGAATAACTTCAAGTGTTAAACTCTTAAAGACTACTGGGAGTTATATTTGAAAACTGATGTTTTATTGTTAACAGACGTTTTCGAAAACTTTAAGGAAATTTGTTTAAACATTTATCAACTTGATCCTGATCACTATTACACAACTCCAGGGTTGTCATGGGATGCGATGTTGAAAACAACAGAGAGCCGCCTTGAATTACTCACAGATATTGATATGATAAGACATATTCAGTGTGGAATTTGAGGTAGACTAGTCCAATGTAGTCATAGACACACCAAAGCAAACCACAAATACCTTAAAGGTTTTGATTTTTCAAGAGAATCGGAATATTTAATGTATGTGGATGCAAATAATTTATATGGTTGGGCCATGTCTGAACCTCTGCCTTACGGTGAATTCAAATGGTTAGAGCGGGCGAAAGTGCAATCATGTAACATTGATAGTATATCTGATGACAGCGAGAATGGATATATTCTTGAGGTTGACTTGGAATATCAATACTCGCTCCACGATATGCACAATGATTTGCCCTTCTGCCCATCCAATAAATTACCATCAAAAACATCAAAAATTCCCAAGCTAATAGCTGATCTCCGCGATAAGAAGAAATATATAATACACTCCAAAACTTTAAAGCAGTGTATTAAGCATGGGTTGAAGATAAAAAAGATTCACACCGTCTTAGAGTTTAAGCAGAAGGCCTGGCTTAAAAAGTATATTGATATTAACACTGAGCATAGGACTAGGGCAACAAATAATTTTGAAAAAGATTTTTTCAAATTGTTTAATAATGCTGTCTATGGTAAAACCATGGAAAACAGTGAAAAGAGGGTAGACATTCGGATTGTTACAGAATGGAATTCTCCAGACGTAGGTCCACAAGGTGGGCGCCCTAGATTGTGTGCCAGAGACTTGATATCGAGGTCAAATTTTCATTTTGGCGCAGCCAAATATGTGCGTTGGAGGAGAAATCACAAAACACTCAATGTACAGTGAGGATGGTAAATGCTTTAAAAAGAAAAGTAGAAATAAATGAAAGTGCGGTAGACATTCAAGAGGCTTAAATGATAATGCATTTTATGTTATTAGATGGAATTAAAAAAACAAAACGATAGATTTAACTTTATAATGTGATAGTTTATTTAAACAACAAAAATGTATACTTATAATATATTTAGAAAATAGTAATTTAATTTTAATAAACTTAAAAAATATTGTTAAAAATACGATAGTAAAAGTTACAGATTGAAAAAGAGAAGAAAAAATGTTTTACTTGAACATTATGCTACTGTAGGGGGCCGTCAAAGTCTTCTATGCCGCGTTCGTCGTGGGTGAGGTTGTTGTTGTTGTTGTTGGCCGCCGTTATCTGCTTGGGAATCAAAAAGAAAAATACGGACTTCTTTTCATTGCACTTGTATATTTTCAACTGATCTGATTCACATTTTAATTTCATCTTAAGCCTAGCTTAACCTACACGGCCTCTCTTCACCATAGTGGTGGATTGAGAGGCGTGGTGAGAGACGCAGGGATGCGCGCCTAGCCGGAAGATGGCTGTGTGGCCTGAACATTCTCCCCCCTTTGCCTGAAAGGGCAAGGAGCTAGTGGGAGGGGGAGCGTTAGTGCTTACAAAGCACATGAACCGGAGAGGGTCCACCCAAAAATGGTACGTTGTGCCACTGGTAGCCCACGCTGGTTGGTTATGATACCCTCCTTAATAATGGGCGTAGGCGTCGGCTCCAAGTAACAGCGAGATAGCCGATGGTCGGTCGAACGACCCATCGGATAAGTCGATGTCCGCATAATGTTCGCGTACGCTCGAGTCAACCGCCCGGATTGGCGTTGAGAGCCTGAGCTCGTCTTTGATTTGGAGCAGGACCTCAAACCATGGTCCTGTTCCGGAGACCGGACCCACGCTCACACAGCCTACCCTTCCTTCACCCACCGTGATAGACGGCACTTGCATGGCGGCTGCAAATGAGGCATCAATAGCACTAAGCGAGGCTCCGGGATCAATGAGCACCCTCGTCTGGAAGGATTTCTCCGTGCCCCTAATTTGCACAGTCGCCGTTGGGAGCAAGTTGGTGCTCCTGTTCTGGAGGAGGGCAGCTAATGCGAGCGGGTCGGAGATAACGGATGGTGGAGCAGCCGATTGCCGTAGTGGAGTTGGTTGGACGTCCTGCGCGGAGACATCGGATGATGCGGACGGGGCACGCGCCGGTGCGCGATGGCGACGTTTTGTCGCTGGACGCCTGCGCACTGGCTCGTGCATATGGAGCAGAGTATGATGTGCCTGTTGGCACACGCGACACCGGTCGCCGCTGGCGCAGGACTGCCCTGAGTGCTGATGCGCCAAGCAGTTTGCACAGTACTTGTTTACAAGTACTGCACGCAGACGCTTCTCAGCACTCAGGCGCAGGAAACGTGCACAACGTTTCAAAGGGTGGATACCCCGGCAGACTCGGCAGCGGAAGGATTGAGTTCCTCGCGAACGTCTGCTTTCCAGCGCACGTGCGTTGCTTGGTGCAATGGTGATTAGGAGGGAATGTAGATCTGGAACGAAACTAGTCGGAAATGGAAACTACCGGTTAATAATGTCCATATGACACGCCATGACATGAAACATAGATTGGAGGACTGGACAACTAGATACTGGACGTCTAGGAACAGACGGGATTGAAAAGACCGATAGGAAGTAGTAATAACTTTACTACTGGGCGCTTGATGACACCGTGTGACGTCTGGACGTCGACCACTCGGACTTGATCGTCATCCCCTGGATAGGCACGTAAAACACGGCCAAGGCGCCACTCGTTGACAGGCGTCGTGTCTTCCTTGACAATAACCATATCGCCGATTTGGAGGTTAACGTTTGGGACTTGCCACTTGTTACGCTTATGGAGCTCTTTTAGATATTCTTCTTTCCAGCGGGTACAGAATTGCTGACTGAGAGCCTTGATCTTTTGGCAACGATTGATAATCGATGTGGCAGGTTCTAGGATAGTTGGAAAGAAGCGGTCTGCCAATGAGGAAATGGCCAGGAGTCAATGCCAGCAGGTCGGTTGGATCTTCTGACATTGGTGAGATCGGTCTGGAATTCAGACACGATTCGACTCTGCTCAAAAGCGTAGCCAGTTCTTCGAATGTGTACCGTGTAGTAGAGGTCGCTTTGAAGAATAGAGTCTTGAAGCTCTTCACTCCTGCTTCCCAGAGCCCACCCATATGTGGCGCTCCTGGTAGATTAAAATGCCAAGTTAACGCACAGTGGCTGAACTTGTGGGAGACGAGACTCCTAATTGACTCTAGAAAATCTCGGGTGAGGGTTCTGGAAGCACCCACAAAAGTTTTGCCGTTGTCGGAATACATGTGGCTAGGACACCCTCTTCTCGCTATAAAACGCGAAAACGCTGCAAGGAACTTGTCTGCCGTGAGGTCGGAAGTGGGTTCCAAATGTATGGCCTTCGTACTGAAACAAACGAAAACACACACATATCCCTTCGTAATGAGACAAGCCCGCGCGGTGTAGTTCTTTACTTCGAAAGGACCAGCGAAGTCTACACCTGTATGATGGAAGGCGTTGGAAAAGCTTGCTCCTTCAGTCGGGAGAGTGCCCATTAGTTGTGTCTGAAGTTTCTTGCGGTGCACGATGCAGACTTTGCAAGAGTTTACAACTGATTTGGCTAGGGTCTTCAGCTTTGGAATCCAGTACTTCGCTCTGATCAATCGGATCATTAACTGATTGCCTCCATGTAAGGAAATGGAGTGAGTGAAGTGGATAAGAAGACGAGAGAAACGACAACTGTATGGAAGTATAATAGGATGACGCTCGTCATAAGTCAAGGATTCGGATGCATTCACCCGGCCACAAGAGCGGATAACGCCCTTCTGATCAAGAAATGTGTTCAGGTTGAGTATACTGCTGGTCCTTGGAATCGGTTTCTTCTCCAGCAGGTAGCCATACTCTTTCGCATATTCTTGCCGTTGGGTCTGTAGGACGAGAAGCGTTTGAACCTCCGCCAGTTCGGCGCAGCTTAGCTCGAGCGGAAGACTCGTGCCTGGCTGACGACACCGTTGTATGAAACGTCATATGTAGGCTACCACACGAAGCGCTCTATCGAACTTGGAGAAGCGTTCGAGGAGATCACAAGCGGTGCCTGTGCCATGTGACACTTGACGACCCGTTGTTCAGGAATGACTTCGGGGATGTCGCAGCGAGGAACTGGCCACTGGTCTTCCGAGAACTTTAACCACTCGGGACCATGCCACCACATAGAGCTGTCGATCAGCTCTTGGGAGGTTACGCCTCGACTAGCCAGGTCCGCGGGATTGTCTTCAGATCGGACATGTGACCATCTGCTAGCCGATCCTGGGGAGTGCGTAATCTTTGCAACCCGATTCGCCACAAACGTCGTCCATTTGCAGGCTGGCTTACTAAGCCATGCCAACACAATGGTGGAGTCGGTCCAGTAATACAAATCTGCGTCACTGGTTGGGAGATGTGGGATGACTGCGGACGAGAGCTCGGCCAGTAAGACTGCGCCGCAAAGCTCAAGTCGAGGCAGTGACACCGTTTTGACCGGTGCCACTCGCGTCTTGGCTGTCAGTAGACTGACCCACACTTTGTCATCCACTTCGACGCGGACGTAGAGAGCAGCAGCATACGCTTGCTGCGATGCGTCGCAGAACCCGTGGAATTGGGTCTTGACGTTTGGGTGGAAGTGAACCCATCGTGGAACTCGAATCTTTTCGAGGAGTGGGTAGTCTTTCAGGAACTCTTGCCACATGTTGAGGAGGGGGTCAGGCAACTGCTCATCCCATGATAGATCTTGGAGCCACAGCTTTTGCATGAAGATCTTGGCGCGGATCACGAAAGGCGCTAGCCATCCTGCCGGGTCAAACAAACGTGCGATTTGGGACAGCACTTCACGTTTGGAAAGGCTTGATGACAACGGAATGTTAGATGGAACGAAGAAGAACTCATCAGCGGCCGCGTGCCAACGAACGCCCAGCGTCTTGGCAACGCTCGCTTCCTCAATTTCCAGGAAGTCGTCTCTCAAGAGATGAATTTTTGGAATGTCACTAAGGATGTCTTTGTTGTTGGCAGTCCATTCTCGCAATGGAAAACCTGCCGAGGAAAGAGCCTGCTGTAATTCGTCAATGGCCTTAATCGCTTCCTTCTTCGTGTGAGCCCCGGCTAGCACATCATCCACGTACATATAGCGCGCGATGATATTGCTAGCTAATGGAAATCGGGTGCTCACATCTCCAGCTAATTGCTGTAGGACTCGAAGTGCTAGAAATGGCGCGCAATTGACTCCAAATGTGACAGTGCTGAGCTCGTAGTCACAGATGTGACCTTTAGGGTCACGGAATAGAATTCTTTGGAACGGAGTGTCCTTTGGGTGAACCAGAATTTGCCGGTACATCTTGATGATGTCGGCATTAAAGACATATTGGAAAATACGCTATTTTAAGATCTGAATGGTCAGGTGAGACTGTAGGATCGGACCAGGATGAAGGACGTCGTTGAGACTGAGTCCATTCGTGGATTTTCAGGAAGCATTAAAGACAACACGAACCTTTGTCGTCGTGCTGTCAGGTTTAATGACTGCATGGTGTGGCAAGTAGAAGTTTTTGCCCGGAGCATGGGGTGATACTAGCTTCATTTGGCCTAAGTCCAAGTATTCTTGGATAACGGGATCGTACTCGTTCTTTAGCTCTGGCGTACGGCGTAAGCGGATCTCATTTTTGAGATACTGCGCTAAAGCAATTGCCCTTGAATGACCCAATTGAATGCTATTGGGATCTTGGAATGGAAGTGTGACCGTGTATCTACCGTCTTCTTGTCTGTCGGTAGGTTGCACATAATTCTGCTCACAAATACTGTCGGCTTCGTCCGGCATTCTTGACGGCAGATCCTCCACCTCCCAGAACTTTGTGAGCAGTTCATCCAGTGCTAGAACCTCTTTTTGTGCTAAGCGTGTAGTGAAGGACGCAATGGATTTTTGTCGCACTGGCCGGAACAGGGCCGGTTAGGATCCAGCCGAAAATTGTCTCTTGCCCAATTAGCGTCCCACAAATGAGAGATTTTACGCCATTCAGCAAGATCGACGGAAGGACGTCCGCTCCGATCAGCACGTCGATCTGGGAGCTCTTTGAAAATGAGGGATCTGCTAACTGAATGTTTGGCAGATCCTGCAAGACACAATCGCCAATAGAGCAGGACGGAAGGTTACCAGCTTACTTTGGTAACACATAGGCGGAAGTCAATCTGCATCCTCGGCCGACTCATCGGCGCTATGTAGAAATGACACAATTTACGTGTCTGTGCTGAGACGGCCTGGTTCAAACCGGATACTTCCGCTTGGACATTTTTGAATGGCAGCTTGATTCAGTCAAACAGACGTTTGGAAATGAACGTTGCTTCGGAACCAGAATCGATCAACGCACGGCCAGGATAGTTATCCCCCAAATACGCTATGTTGATCATCGCCGTGCCTAACAACACCCCTCGAGTGATAGTGGCGATGAAATTCTGTACGTTCGATTGTTGCAGAGATGGAGTGGACTGTATTGAAAGCTGCGATGAAGCAGCGTATTGTGACGCGCCTTGCAGGTGTAGCAGCTATGAGTGCTTGGACACACGCGAAGCTGGTGCCCCCTTGCAAAGCAATTGAGGTACAACTTTTTCTGCTTGATGTAGTTCGACCTTTCGGGAACTGACATCTGTAGCAAACGGGGACACAACCGTATAGGATGATTCTCTTTGGAGCAAAGATCACAGGTCCTACCCTTCGGAGTCACTATAGCTTCGAAAAAGTGGACTTTCTTTTGAGTGGTCTGATGACTCTTGACGGCAGATGGTCTCGTAGATATTCCAGCTAGAGAAGCTGGCTTCACATCTTTGATGGCCTCTAAGGTACAGTACCTTTCGCTAAGGAAGAGATTCATCTCGCACCAAAGCGGAATCTCGGACTTGTTGGCGAGCGACTGCTCCCACAGTGCCAACGTCAAACGCGGCAATTTGGAAGAGCACAAGAAAATCAATAGGCAATCCTAATTGTCGGTCGAAATATTCGAGTGCTCTAGAGCTGTTAGGCAGCCTTGGATGGTGCTTTGCAACTCTTTAAGAGCAGCTATAGACTCGGACGGAATTTCGGACAGGCTGAAAAGGATTTTCAACTGACTATTGACTAGGAGCCTCTTTTTTTCAAATCTCTCGCTTAAAGCCGCCCAGGCAGATGCGAAACCATCATTGGTAAGAGGAGACTTTGCAACAATTGCTTTCGCATCGCCATCGGTTTTAGCGTTGAGATGAAACAATTTCTCAACAGGAGTCAGTCTTGGATTGTCGATATATATTGCCGTAAACAAATCGCGAAAGGTCGGCCACCGTAAGTAATCGCCGTGGAACACTTCGGTGTCGCAGGGAGGCAACCGACACCCTCCAAATGGGATGTTGGCCATAGCCTGCTGAGGAGCAGCAGCTGCTGGACTGGCTCGCTCAATTTGTTCGTTGAGACGAGCTGCACAGCGTTCATAGACTGAGTAGCAAGTGTCATATTTGGCTTGCATTACCTCTTTGTCCTGGAACTTAGCTTCACCTTGACAAAGACCCTTAGTGCATCGTTCACACTCGGACTCGACCTTTGCCCACAGCGAGCAAACTTGATCGAGTCGCACTTTAAGTGTGAAAAGCGATGAGTCAGGAGCAGACTAGATTCTCGTCTCAAATTGACACAGCTTGTCGGAAACGGCGAGGAATTCTTGCAGAACCATCTGTATAGTTTTGATGATCTGTTGACCTACTGCTCTTGTCCGTTTAGGACTACTCAGCTGAATTAATGGTGACTTGCGGCTGGTGGTTGCGGAGGGAAGCGGCGATGCTGTCTTTTTTACAGTCGCAGGAGCGCTTCCACGAGAGAGTGAATTGTTTGGAGACCCTGCCTTGGCTTGAGAAGGGTTAACAAGGAGATGTTTTTTTCTCTTTGTCGCTACCGATTGGCATGCTAGGCTCTCACAGAGCCGAAGTAAACCGAAAATACCAAAAAATACCACAGCACGAATTTTGTGAAGTGACACTTGGAATTGAAGCACAGAGGAAGCGTATTAGGAGTTTTTTAAAAAAATATACCAAAAATATACCAATAAATATACCGCAGGGCAAATTTGAATGTGAAGTGGTACTTGGAATTAAAGTACCGCGGAAGCGTATTTGGCTATTAACAAAAAAAATACCAAAAAATATACCGCAGGGCAAATTTGAATGTGATTGGGTACTTGGAATTAAAGTACCGCGGAAGCGTATTTGGCTATTAACAAAAAAAAAATACCAAAAAATACCAAATATATACCGCAGGGCAAATTTGAATGTGATTGGGTACTTGGAATTAAAGTACCGCGGAAGCGTATTTGGCTATTAACAAAAAAAAATACAAAAAAAATACCAACACGGAAAGGTGTTTCCGATATGTTGTTCCTGGGGATGAACAGGATTACAAGGATTGGACTGTAGCAACAAATAATAAAAAAATAATAAATAAAATAAAAAATAAAAAAACTGGCAGAAAATACCAAAAAAAAATACCAAGCGATTAATGGTGTTCTTGTATTTAATGTTTGTCAGATTATTGTGTAGTATGAGTGAAAACGTTAAAAAGGGAGAAAAACAATATTTTTTTTTCCTTTTTAGTATTTTTGCTGTGGAATGAAAATATAAACTAGAATACTATTATCCAGAAAACAGGGGGTTTATTTTTTTATATATATTTATCTTTAGTTTTATTAAAATGTTGCTGTAGGAGAAACAATAATAATAATAATTATAACAGTGTGTTATGTCTTGTCCCAGTGTGCCGAGTAGCAGAACTGAAGAGTAAATTCTGCTGTAGGCAAGACAATAAGTGCAATGCTCAATGAGTGTGGACCAGTGTGTCTAATAGCGGAAAGTTGACGACAGTATATGTATGTATGTAGATGATGCTGCCGAAACTGCACTGCTGGATCGACCACCACTCAACAGCAATTTGGATAATATGTATGTACATATGTACATACATATGTGCATGTACTTATTGCCGTGTATGTCTGTGTATATATGTTTGTCAGAATAACGGCACCAACGGAGCGAGTGTATATACGGGAGTAGACGGAATACAACAATTGATATATTATTAGAGTTATTGTTAGTAGCCAATGTAGGGTATGTGTGAGTGCGCATACAGCTAGGTAAGTTTTTGGAAGCAATGAAACGTTACTGTACCCAGACAATTGTATGTATGTATGTATGTAGTTCTGAACTGTAACTCAGTTACAGTATGCAGACACTCGTATGTATGTAATTAATTTGGAACTGTAACACTGTTACAGTGTGCGAGCAATATGTACATACATATGTACATATGTATGTAAGTATATTTGCACTGCAAATATTAAGAATTTTGGCGTACAAGGCCTGAAACGTAACAAGTGACAAATGAACGTATGTAGGAGGCTGTGCAGAGTACTCTGCACTAAGCAATAACGGATAGAAAACACTTGGGATGCTCTTCTAATCGAAAATATTTTTTTCGTTTTTTGCGGACTCCACACAAGTGTTAGTAAGTATTAAGGTGGAACGGGCTATACTTATCTGGCAAAACGTAGGGGGCGAGCGGTTAATTGAAATCTCCGGCTCGAAGGACCAATGCTACTGTAGGGGGCCGTCAAAGTCTTCTATGCCGCGTTCGTCGTGGGTGAGGTTGTTGTTGTTGTTGTTGGCCGCCGTTATCTGCTTGGGAATCAAAAAGCAAAATACGGACTTCTTTTCACTGCACTTGTATATTTTCAACTGATCTGATTCACATTTTAATTTCATCTTAAGCCTAGCTTAACCTACACGGCCTCTCTTCACCATAGTGGTGGATTGAGAGGCGTGGTGGAGAGCACGCACGCCAGGGATGCGCGCCTAGCCGGAAGATGGCTGTGTGGCCTGAACACATTACAAAATTTCAGTTTTATGAATCCAGCTGTCTTCGGTTTTGGGGAAACCCATCCAGCGGACCAGAGCTCTATTCCTTTCCCTTTTCAGCACATTTTCAACCAGGTAAGTATTGGAAAAAGTTTTTTTTTTCAGTTCTTCTTTATAGAAACCACCTTTGATTGGATTCACATTCCAGTCTTGCAGTAAGTATGTTGTTGAGTAAGTATTTTGTACTTTAGTTATTCTGAATATTTCAGTTGTCCAATTCGGGGTATATCCCTTTTCAAATACATGTTTATATTTGCTGATGCGTCCCCCATCTTTAGTTGACTACCAGCAAACATTTTAATATTATTGTATGCAGTTTTCAAGATGAGTTTTTCATTCTCACTGTTTACATTGATGGGTGCAATTTTTATGGTCCTGTGTACTCTATTGTTGTATATGCCAATTAGTTCTTTATACACATCAATCCATTTGTATGTTTCATTGAAACTGAAATATTATTATTAATGACCTGTTGAATCTCTCAACAATTGAGTCCTTTAGACTACTATATGTTGAATACTGATTGATTTCATATCGTTTGATCTGAGCTGTATTGAGTATTAAAGAACTCTTTACCATCGCCTGATTGTAGATTCTTCGGTACTTTTCATCCTGATTAAAAATATTTGCTCCATTGCCTGAGCAACGTCCTTTGGATGTTTGGACTTTATTGCTTCATCCCAGGCCAATTTTAAGACTCTATGATTCAGGAAATGTTTCCGCGAGGGAGCATGTAATTCGTTTACAAGTCCTCGTCTGCTCATATTTAGATGGTTTGTAATCAGAATAAGATAAATTTACTTGAGCTGATAACCATATATAATTTTTTTCACAAATGTTTGACGTAAGTTCCTCAATTCTCAATATTCTTTCATCTAGTTCTGCAGTTTTAAAATTTATTGTTCGATAAACAGCATCTTGATGTTAAGAAATCGTTGACATTAGAGAATCACTCATCTTGTTTTATAACCTTATCCACATATTCTTTGATGACAATGTCAGTGTTCTCTTTTGGTAAGACAACACTTTCATACGTTTTCGTTGGATATTAAAGTTCCCATCTCCATCTATGTAGTGTCCCGATAAAGTTTTCTCATCTCGTATTAAATGATTAGGCTTCTGCTTCTCATGTATGTAGTGTCCAAACTTGTCAACAGACATGATGATTATAAACTCTTTTCAATATTGACATGTCATATATATAGTGTAAATAACTTAGCGTATAATCTGAGCCTCTCTCAATTCTTCAATTATTGATGTAATTTCATTAGTGTGATTAGTATTTCCAGCTGATTGAGATGCTATTAAAAGCTGCAGTCGTTCAACCAACTCATTTGGATCATCCCAGTATACATAGTTGGGTTTATTCATATAAAGGGTCATAAATCCAGACCCAGATACACTTGCTTTGGAGCGTTTGGGTGTAGACTCGGCAGTAGGTGTTTTCGCTAAAAGTGGTTTTATAATTTTCGTATATTTATGTGCTCTTGTTCCTTTCAACTGTCCACTTGGATGAAAGTTTCTTCGATATACATTCGTTTTTATCAAAATTTCTCTGTATATTTTCAAGTCATTTTCACTGTAATTTTGTGGTTGACGATGGAATATTAAAGAATATAAACCATTTGTCAGTTCCCAGTTTTTACCATCTTCAAATTCAATTTTATTGCCAGATACATTTATGTAGTTACTTCCCATCATTAATTGACCGGTTGCATTTTTGTATGGTCCAAATGTCACATCCAAAAGAGGATTTGAGCTCTCATCATGATGTACAGCTGGACGTGTTGATGAGGATGATGTATGAGGGTACACTTGACTCAATATCGCTCTTGATGTATGGGGCTCATCTTGATTCGGGAGTACAAATGATGTATCCTCTATTGCTGACTGAGAATAGAATTGATTATCATCATCATCATCATTATCATCACTGTCATCATCATATTTAGTTTTTAGTTTCTTCATCTTCATCTTTTTCGCATGTAGTGTGTTATCTCCACTAATGTTTTGTTTAGGTGTCATTTCAGTTTTAACATTTTTATAGTCTGTGGGTAACATATTCTGTAACTTTTTAGTGTCATTAACAAGTTCATGTAAAGGCTCTGTTATGGGTTTGAATGTTTCCTACAAACCATCAGTATGAGTTTTGAGTTGTTTTAGTTCAGAAAATTTTTTTTTAGAGCTTTTCGACTTTTGGTTAGTTGAGCTAAAATATTTTGATTCATTGTAAAAAAAATGCACTCAAGCTGTTAGAACTGAAACGGTTATTTCACTCTAGTGGTTGTGAATGGACTGTGAACTAATTGACGAATCAAAAGCATATACAGCTGTAATAATTTTAATTAGAAAACATTTTTTTTTTTTTTTTTTTTTTTTTTTTTTTTTTTTTTTTTTTTTTTTTTTAATTTAGAAATTTGTTCTAAGATCAAAGTCTATGTTGTCATCTTCTCTTCTGGTAAGTATATATTTTTTTCCTTGACCAGCTCCAGGATGCTCTCTTCAATCGCATTAAACCGAGGAGGGAGGAAAACGAAATGGTTCTCCAGCTCAACCATCACGTTGGTGCCAAATTTTCCTTTAACCTTTTTCGCTTTCATGATATTGTATGGTGTGTTGATGTGCAGCTTCTTGATGTGATGTTTTTTTTTTTATTTTTTTTTTTTTCTTTTCTCGGTATTGTGTGTTCATAAAATAGCCTTGCTGGGATATTTCCATTTCCGTGAGGTCAATGAGTGTTGGATGCGGTGTTCTCGTTGTTGGACATTTTTGATGGTGCTGTTGGTGTTGGTTGCTGGTTGTTGAGGTCGTGGAGGCTGATTGCTGATGCTGCCAAGGCTGTTGCTGGTCACTGAATGCTTTTTTCCTTCGAGGAGCTGGTTGATTTTATATCCTCCAACGATGAAGAAAGGAACATATTCTCCAGCATTTCTCGAGTGAGGTTCACAAAGGCCAACCGATTTTCAAGTGGTTCTGTGGAGGGGCACAGAGTCGAGATATGTGCGATCTTACAAGGAACACACACACACACACACACACAGGGGGCCAAGGGGGTGGAGATCGCCAGGTGAAAGCGTCTGATTGCTTCAACCTGGTGAAGCCAGCGTGATACTGGAAGATACCATCCCAAGTCTACTTGCACGCTGGCCATGCCAGCGCTCCCACCGATTTGGTGGTGGGAGCCTCCACGCGGTGGCACCTGGGCACCCAACTACCACCCGGTAGAAGGGTGGCGAATGCAAGAGGCGAATTGAGTTGCCGAGCCCAGTAGGCAACCCAATGATAGACGAACTGGACCTACGTTATGGAACAGACGACATGGGCTGACGGGTCGCAGTATTCCAGCACCTGAGTAGGCCGAGTGACATCGCGTCGAAATGGCTGCTGGGGTAATGCTGCGCCTGCCCCCGCCCCGTTAAAACCTTGGCAGGCCTTGGGAAACGCTTGCTACCCGTAGCCACTAAGCTGGCTGTGCAGGCTCAGTTGAGACCATCCTGATCAGTGCTGTCCTGGCTCTGAACCCAGCATCTCATAAGGACCTGGGTCAACCCTTGCGTGGACCTCACTCCTTGGAAAGGGACCCACGGGGACATAAAGGCGACTGCACGTCACGGGTAGCAATAACGGTCTCAAGGGGGGCCCAACAAAATGAGCATCAAAGCAAAAATACCGGGAGACCTTCCTCCTAACTCAACGAAGGAACCAGCAGAAGCCCATTCCATCTTCGCGACTTGCAGGAAGATGTTAAGGACTCCACCGGAGACAGCACCGACCTCGGCGCCAGCGGCGCTTAGAAGGAACCCTCAAGTCGTAGTGACTGAGGACGATGGAAGCGACACGCCGAAAAGAGGGAGGTGCGACACGAGCCCCAGCGGCTCGCCACGAAGAACGCCCCCAAAAAGGGTGAAAAGCAGCGAACAGACTTGCATGTCAAAGGTGACGCAACTAGGCTGCATCCTCGATGAGCTACTTTTCATCACGAACGAGAAGAAGCCCATAGTGAGGCATATAAACAAGGCGATGAAGGACTCGCTGGCTCAGATGAAGAGGATACAGACGGCGCTATGTGAACAGCTGCAGGAAATGGGTAGCCAACACAACTCATGCCAAGCTTGCATCCACAACGGAGATGAGGCCCCAACGCAAATGAAGGACGCATCTACGTCGCCATTGGGAACGGAGCTTGCTCTTAAGGAAAAGCCAGCCAGTTCACGCGCGCCACCGAATGCCCCTAGACGCAGGAAGGAGGCGCCAAAGTCACCAATGGAAAAGCCTGCAAACCCACGTGCGGCACCGAGTGCGCCCGCTGTGAAGACCGGAGGAAAACGGCAAACCACACCAAGCCAGGTTAGAGAGGACAAGCCGGATGAAGGCACATGGAGGACAGTAAAGCCCCGACCGCGTCCCTCTGCCAGACAAAGAGGCAGCAGGCCAGACGCTCTTCTGGTAAAGTGCAAGGACAGCACTTCCTATGCCGCGGTCCTTACGGCTGTGCAGACGGATTCTGCCTTACAGGAGTACAAGGAGAAGGTGTGCAAAATAAGACGCACGGCAGCGGGCGAGCTGCTATTGCAGCTTGAGAAGGCCGGAGATGACTCCACAAGCATGTTGCTTGAGGCGGTGCAGAAGACGGTCAGTGGAATTGCGCAGGTCAAGTCCATTTCGGAAAGATCCGAGCTGGAGATAAGGGATATCTCAGAATGGACCACAGCCGAGGATGTCCTCCAAGCAATAGCGGTGAAACTCGCCATTAACATCACTGACGAGTTTTCAGCTAAGTTACGAGCAGCCTACGGGGGTACCCAGACTGCCAGGGTGATACTGCCTACGAATGTTGGAATCGCCCTATCAGAATTAAAGAAAATCAGAATCGGTTGGGCGGTTTGCCGAGTCAGGACGAAAGTAGAGCCTCGGAGATGCTTCAAATGCCTAGCTTTTGGGCATGTAGCAGCAAGATGCAGAAGCAAATGGGATATGGCCGGGAAGTGTTTTAACTGCGGAGGAGGAGACCACTCCTCAAAGGAATGCAAGGCAAAGCCAGCCTGCATTCTATGCACACGCGCGGGCGAGGGAAATAACAACCATAACACCCTCAGTAGGACATGCCCGATGTTCCTAAACGCCCTCAAAAATGCTGGACCAGGTTAATGTATTACAGCTGAACCTTAATCACTGTCGGGCAGCTCAGGATCTCCTGCTGCAGACAGTGAGAGAAACCGGAACGGACATCGCCTTGCTTAGTGAGGTCTATGCAAGTAGACCGGAAGGCGTGTGGATACAAAACCAGGCAGGCGGCGCTGCCATATGGAGTTGTGGTTGCCCGCCCTCCCAGATGACGGACAGGCACGCGGAACTAGGTTTCTCCAGAGCGAAAATCGCAGGTATTTACTGGTATAGCTGCTATTTGGCTCCAAGTCTGCCCCTAGATGAGTACACCCGTATACTGGACCGTTTGATCTCCGATGTACGCGGTCGACACCCAGTGGTCATCGCCGGAGACTTCAACGCATGGGCCCTTGAGTGGGGAAGTCGCAGTACAAACGCAAGAGGGAACGCACTTCTGGACGCGTTTGCATCCCTCGAAATCCTGTTGCTGAACTCCGGACGTGAGAACACGTTCTCCAAGGCGGGCTACGGATCCATAGTGGACCTGACGTTTGCTAGTCCTCAGCTCGCAAGGGTCGCACAATGGCACGTATCTGAAATATATACGCACAGTGATCATTGTGCGTTAGTCACGAACATTACCCGGACGCGGCCGAGAGCTCCCCAGGCCCTCGCCCACACGGTATGGGATTCAAAATTACTTGACGTGGACTCGCTGACAGCAGTGTTCAACCATCACATAACCTCGGGACCCGTGGACGACCTGGTTAGACAACTGATGGAAGCCATTACGAATGCATGTGACGCAGCGATGCCAAGAAAACGACAAGGCACAAGAAGGCAAAAACCTGTTCACTGGTGGAACGCCGAAATTCGATCGGCCCGCACAGACTGCCACTCAGCCAGGAGGCAGTACCAACGGGTGATGAGGCAGGCGAGGAGGCAGCCGGATAACCAGCAGCTGCAAATGCGTGGCATCGAAATTCGACTGACGTACCGCAGCAAACGCTTGACACTGGCAAAAATTATTAAGAAGAGCAAATCTGAGTGTTGGGAACGGCTTTGCGCAGAAGCCGACAATCAACCGTTCGGACTGGCCTACAAGTTGGTAATGGGGAAGCTTGCTAGGAGCCCGCCACCTCAATGCCCAGAGCTATTAGACAATATAGTAGAGACGTTATTCCCTGCGCAGCCAACAGTGCAAATCGACCCAGTCGTGGACACAGCCTCGGTTCCAAGGATTGAAATCAGTGAAGTTATTGAGGCACTGAAGAAAACCAAGAGCGGCAAGGCCCCAGGCCCGGATGGTATTCCCTCACTGGCGCTCAAGACGTTAGCTGATGCCCGACCAGACAAGTTTGCTGAAGCATTTGACGAGTGCGTACAACGCATGATATTTCCTACATGTTGGAAAACGCAGCGACTGGTCCTTCTACCGAAACCCGGTAAGGACCCAGGAGACCCCTCTGCATACAGACCCCTCTGCATGTTGGACGTGACGGGCAAATTGTTCGAGCGAATAATTTGTAACAGAATAGAAGGTAACCTTACTGACCAGCGCGGATTATCCGAGCAACAATTTGGGTTCCGCAAGCGCAGGAGCACGGTTGACGCGATCACCAGAGTTGTGGAGCAAGCCAGGAACGCAATAGGAGGCACGAGATGGAGAGGCGGAGGCAAGGAGTATTGCCTTGTAACCACCCTGGATGTGCAGAACGCGTTCAACTCTGCAAGATGGCCAAAAATATTGCAAGCGTTGAAAGAGCTGGACATGCCGGGATACCTTGTCAACCTAGTGGCGAGTTATTTCAAGGACAGGGTGCTATATTATGACACTGCGGACGGCCGTCAAGACATCCAATCTCAGGAGGCGTTCCACAAGGCTCAGTTCTAGGACCACTACTATGGAACATTATGTACGATGGCATACTCCGGCTGGACACGCCGCCTGGTTGCACAATCATCGGCTTTGCTGATGATGTCGCCATAGTAGTGGTAGCAAAGGAGCTACGTCATGCGGAGGAATTAACGAACTTGACCATTAGACTTGCCATACAGTGGCTCACTGACAATGGCCTGAAGCTCGCAGCGCACAAGACTGAAGCAGTGCTTATAAGCAGTAGAAAACAGGTTGAACGGGCCCAAATAATCGTGGGCACTAACACGATAGTTTCATCCCCTGCCATCCGATACCTTGGAGTCATGTTAGACCACCGGTTGAATTTCCGCTATCACCTCAAGCAAGTGGGTGAAAAGGCAGGCGGCGCTGCTTGTGCGCTGTCCAGGATGATGTCGAACACTAAGGGACCGCGACAGCGCAGCAGGCAATTGATATGTAACGTCGTCAGGTCAATCCTGCTATATGCAGCGCCGGTCTGGGCACCAGCAATGACGATCCCTACATACGGCCGCAGCTGCAAATCGGCGTACAGGAGATGCGCGCTACGAGTTACGAGCGCATTCCGAACGGTGTCGGAAGACGCATCCCTAGTGCTCGCAGGGATGCCGCCGCTGGACCTACTTCCACAGGAGGACAAAAACAATCGCGCACAAACGATGGAGCAGTGGCAGCAGCGTTGGAGGAACGCCGCAAACGGAAGCTGGACGCGTACGATCATACCGGACGTACGAAAATGGTCGAACAGGCGTCACGGACAGTCGGACTATTACATGACGCAGCTACTGACGGGACATGGGTGCTTTAAATCATACCTATATAGATTTAAGCACGAGACGGACCCGTTTTGCACACACTGTGCGCGGGCCACTGAAGACGCTGAGCATGTCTTTTTTGTCTGTCCAAGATTCTCTGCTGAACGTGAAGAGCTACGGGTAAAAATCGGGGGCTCATTCACAGTCGATGACTGTCTAAATATTCTAATAAGCTCAGAAACGAATTGGAACGCAGTGTCCACAATGGCAGCAGATATCGGCAAATCCCTGCGTCGCGCTGAAAGACAGCGAAACAGAAGTTCAAATCCTAGATAGTACCTAGTGACGGCTTTCATGCCTTCTCCCCCTCGCGAAGTAATACCTAACGGTGGTGCCACGGGTGGGATGCGGAGAGTAGGCGGGTTTTTACTGGATGCATGTCCCAGACTCAGGCTTTATATGCATTTCCCCCTATACAAAAAAAAAAAAAAAAAAACACACACACACACACACACACACACACACACACACACACACACACACAGACACACACATTCGTGGTGTTTCGAAGTGCAGTGGTGTTTTCAAGTGGCTCCCAATTTAATTCCTGGAATCGCGTTTTCTTGTCCTGGAAAAAAGAAGGATCTTGCCGTAAAACGCTTATAAACGTGTCAGTACGAACCGTGTGTGGTGGCATATCCCATATACGTCTGGCTGACCTGCCAAGTGCTGTGCTTAAGGTGTTTCCCGCGGGGGAGTAGTTTTGTATTTTCTCTTCTTTTTGGCGCCTTTCACCTTTCTCTGTGTGGGTGTCGCCAATTTGAAGAAATCAAACACACATTATCAAAGCACT
This sequence comes from Drosophila ustulata, assembly GCA_035047365.1. Lineage (NCBI taxonomy): Eukaryota > Metazoa > Arthropoda > Insecta > Diptera > Drosophilidae > Drosophila > Drosophila ustulata. Next base: position 2,196,692 of record JAWNPT010000095.1, read on the forward strand.
GAGCTAGTTTGGCTATTTCACTCTGACTTATCAGCTGGTCGCTCGCCCAGAGTTGCTCCGAACACGGAGTTGCCAGATCCCGGCCGATCTGCGGAGCGTTGCCAGATCGTCCAATCCGAGTGAATTTGGGCGCCAAAGTTCAAATTTCAAATAAAACTGTGCAACGGCTCTAAAACTGTGCTCTGCTCCACTGTACTAGCGGAATAAAGTGCAAAGTCAAGGATCCGACGAGCCAACCAACGCCGCAAAGCGGTGCACAAAGATTGGCTCTGGCGACCGAGACGGGCGGTATAACTCCCAACGGTCAAACGCCAGCGGGCAACCGTTGGCCCACGCGGGACCGCTAATATACGGAGTTATAGATTAGAACAAGATGATGGATAAGGAAGACAGTTTGGCATTCGTGAGGAGACCAAAGATACAAAGGTCACCTCAGCAATGGCAGACACCGAAAGGCGTTTGGACAATACTGAAAGATGCTGCGGAAAAGGAGTCTTCCGCTTCTGAAATTTATGGCATCACTGGCAGAAACTTGTTGTCATCAAGTGGAAACGTGCAGGTAACGGAGCCTGTCTCAGCTCCTGCTATAATCCCGGCTAACCCTTTTCACTATGAAGTAGCCTTGGCCGGAAAGAACGAGGACTTAGAATCGGTGCTGAAAACAGTAAGAGACGAGACTACAGTGTTGTCAAAATCTATTAGAGATGCCAGATATCTAAACAAAGATACAAAGGACTACAAAAGTCGGCTCTTCATACCTTAAATTGTAATAAGCGGAAGAGCGACAACTCAGCGCAGCACACACAGGAGACGCAATGGTCGCCCCAAAGCAGTGGCGAAAAATGGCTAGACGAGCAGCCAATCAACAGCACATCAAAGCGAAGGAAAGGTTTTAAAGCCTAACAGCATTGCGTTGCAAAAGAGCAAAGAGTGTGCTCCGGTAGTGGAATGGACGAAGGTCCCGGGAAGGGCAAAGCCGCGCAAGCGGAAAGAACGCCCCGACGCTATAATTATAGAGCCAAAGGAAAGATGACGTACTCGGAAATTCTCAATCTGGTGACACGTAGCCAGGACGAGAAGTTGAGGAGTGTTGGCGAGAGTGTACGTAACGTGCGCTTCTGTTGCAACTCAATGCGGATAAGCGGGAAAGCATGCAGCAGCTCCGGGAAGACATAAGCAATGTCCTCGAAGGAAAAGTGGAGGCGCGAACGCTATTGCAGCACACTCGAGATGAAATACTCGACCTGGACGAAATGGTCACAAAAGAGGATTTGTTGAAAGGAACAAATGGAGGTTGAACTTGCAGCAAAAAACATAAAAAGCCTACGTCCAGCATTTGGATGTACACAGAGGGCCATAATTAGCCTTCCTGTGAAGATAGCAACAAGAGTCGTGAATGCTGCTAAAATACGCATTGCCTGGTCCATATGTCGCATCCGGGAAAGGAATCTGCCAGCACGCTGCTACAAGTGCATAGAGTTCGGGCACATCTCAGCGCATTGTAAAAGCACGGTGGACAGGAGTGGCTGGTGCCTCCGCTGTGGAGCCGAAGGGCAGAAAATAAACGTGTGCAACAACGAGGCAAAATGCTTTCTATGTGATGACAACAAGCCACGCAACCACATAGCTGGAAGCCACAGATGCTCGATGGCGCTGGCACGCGTAAACAACAAATCGACCAAAAATGTTTAGATTTTATCAAATAAATCTAAACCACTGTGAGGCTGCTAACGACCGGCGCACACAAACAGTACGGGATCTGAGCATAGATGTCGCAATTATTAGCGAACCATACTGTTCCGCCGAAGACGGCTGCTGGATCAATTGCACCACCACCAAAGCGGCAATATGGTCCTGCGGAATGTCACCGCTAAGACCAAATCTATGCGCTGCCTTTCGCCATTTTGTAAGGGCTAGGCTATCGGAAGTGTGGGTTTATAGCTGCTACTTTCCACCTAGCCTTAGCCGACAGAGCTTTGCAGCCGCAGCCGCAGACGAGCTTGTTGATGACGCCAGAGACCACCGACCAACAATAATAGCAGGAGACTTCAATGCCCGTGCTCAGGAGTGGGGCAGTGATACTTCAAAAAGCAGCAGCTCAGACGCAATAGCTAAAAGCCACGCGCTTCTCGAAGCGTTTACGACGCTGGACGTGGTGCTCCTCAACAATGGGTCGAAAAATACCTTCAACCGAGGAAGCGCAGGCTCAATTGTCGATCTGACGTTTGTAACGAGCTCCCTCTCACCTAACGCTACATGGCGACTAGGCAACCATTACACTGCTAGTGATCACGAGGCATTGGTGTTTTCTGTGGGTATAAGAAATATGAGACGCTCAACACGGATCCCACCAAGACAAGCATTCAAAGTGGAAACTCTCCAAAATTCCAGCTTTCTCGGAAGCGATGAGCAGCCTCAATGTAGCGGGCACTGCGCAGCAGATGGCCATGCAAATAGCTGATCACACGCGGAACGCATGTATGATCAGTATGAGTCAAAGGAAGTCGTTTCGAGGCAATCAGGCGGCGACTTACTGGTGGAACGGCGAAATCGCGGCAGCAAGACGCCTTTGCCTTTCTGCCAGGAGACGATTCGAACGCGCACACAGAAGAAACGGCCACGATTGGCCGGACCTGCACAGGACATACTGCACTGCCCGAAAAACGCTTAAAAAGGCCATAAAAATTAGCAATCGTGAATGCTTTTTGCAGATGTGTGATTCAGCCGACGGTGATTCATGGGGTAGGGAATATAAGACTGTCATGAAGCGACTACATGCGAATAACTCTGCCTCACCCTCTGATCCGGAACAACTTAAGGTTATCATCGAGGCGCTGTTTCCATCCAGTGCCAGTAATGCGCTGCTCCATAGCGTAACAAACTCAACACCGCTCGCAGTGGAGCCAGTTACTGTGAATGAGGTCTTATCAGTGGCCCGCAGAATGCCCTTGAGCAAGGCACCAGGCCCGGACGGAATCCCCAACCGCGTGATGAAGCTGGCCATGTCCTTGAAGCCACAAATGTTTGCCCTGGTATACACACAGTGCCTTCGCGAAGGGTTTTTCCCAACGCAATGGAAAATTTCAGCATCTGGCACTCCTACCCAAGCCAGGCAAATCACCAGGTGAACCTGCGTCATATCGACCGATATGTCTGATAGACACGATGGGCAAGGTCCTAGAGCAGATCATATGTACAAGGCTACAACTGGCTATATGCGAAGCGGGTGGATTATCTTCTAAGCAATACGGCTTCCGTAAAGGAACCTCAACAATTGACGCTATTGGCAGAGTCGTCCAGATCGCCTCAAATGCGGCTGAAGGCACTAGATGGAAGGGCGGCAAGAAGGAATATTACCTGATTGTCACCCTTGACACAAAAAATGGATTCAATTCTGTAAGGTGGGACTGCACCATCAACTCAATGAGCCGATGGAGTATCCCCCGGTACTTGCAGACAATAGTCAGAAGTTACCTACATGGAAGAATGTTGAGATACGATACGGATACCGGACTGCGTATGCATCACATCACGGCAGGCGTCCCTCAAGGATCTGTTATGGGCCCACTATTATGGAACATGGTATATGATGGAGTCCTTCGACTGACGCTACCACAAGGCTGCGACCTAACGTGCTATGCAGACGATGTCGGCAGTGTGAATATCATATCAAAACGTGCTATCCGGTACCTCGGAGTGATGATAGACACCAGGTTCTCTTTCCGGGAGCACCTCTCATACGTCAAGGAGAAAGCTACAAACACGAGCAGAGCCCTGTTCAGAATGCTTATCAACACTCGTGGCCCAAAACAGGAACGCCGAATCCTGCTAACTAGCGTGGTCCGCTCGGCAATAACATATGGTGCTGCCATTTGGGCGGATGCAATCAACGTGACCAGTTATGCCAGGGGCATAAAGTCGATACACCGTCTCTGTGCACTGCGTATCTGCTGCGGCTTCCGAACAATTTCTGATGATGCTGCGTTGGTCATAGCAGGAGTCGTCCCCATTGATCTCCTAGTGATCGAGGAAAAGACAGTGGTAGAAGCAATCCGTCTGGGTGTGGACAGAAAAGTAGCGCACATAGATGCTAGAGCCGAGAGCCTTACAGCTTGGCAAAGCAGATGGGACACCTCAGAATCTGGTCGGTGGACCCACCGCCTGATCCCATATATAGGCCGGTGGATAAAGAGGAGCCACGGATCAGTTAATTTCCACTCGACGCAACTCTTAAGTGGGCATGGTTGTTTCAGCCACTACTTACATAGATTTGGACACGAACATTCACCACTCTGTAGATGGTGTGGCGCTTCTCGGGAAGACGCAGAGCACGTATTATTTAGCTGTGGTTCGCTTCAATAGCCAGCGGAACCAGTTATGGCAAATTGCTGGTCGTGAACTGACTCCTTGTACTCTAGTCGAGGCAATGATGACAAATTGTGAGACGTGGGCTGCGTTTGACAACTTCGCAGCCTTCACCATGGCAGAGCTACGAAGTTGTGAGCGAGAGAGACGGGCCTCGACATAGAAGGAGCCACAGTCTATGTGAAGCATTGCTTTACGGCCGTACCACATGGCCTTGGCTCCTCATATGTATCTTTGGATCCCGCAATTAACCTTAAGCATAGATAAGCATAGTAAAACATAAGAGTATAAAATAAAGAATATAAAAAAAAAAAACACACACACACACACACAGACACATGCGTATGTGCCTGAATGTAAGGAAACCAAGGAACGCTAAGTCGCACTGCTTCGCGGACGATGTGGCGATTACAGCTGTAGCCAAAACATTGCCAGTTCTTCAAACCACCTGCAACGAAGCAATCATGGCTGCCACTGATTGACTAGAGAGTGTCGGGCTAAACATTGCTGCCCAGAAAACAGAAATTGTGCTACTAAGCAGCAAAAAGGCAGTAGAGTCGCTGTATATAACAGTAGGCGGAATACAGCTCGAATCAGCTAGGTCCCTGAAATATTTGGGCGTTAAGATTGACCATAGACTCAATTTCAGGGACCACGTGCAATATGCTAGTAGGAAGGCCGCTATGTCGACCGCCGCCCTGAGTAGATCGATGCCAAACGTAGGGAGTCCGAGAATGCCAGCAAGAAACTGCTGGCCTCGGTTGCGAAGGCAACTTTACTGTACGCAACACCAATATGGAGCAGAGCAGCGGTAAGGCCGTCTTACCTCAAAGAGGCTCGGGCAACCTACAGAACCATGGCTCTAAGGCTCTCAGAGGACGCGGGGCTGGTTCTCGCAGGTATGCTACCAGTAGACCTGGAGATACAAGCCCTAACGGAAATTCGTGAAGGCGCAAACCGGACGATGGCGTACGAGCGCCAATTGGAGGAGTGGCAGCGTAGATGGCAAGCATCAAGAAAGGGGCGATGGACCTATGAACTATTACCAGACATCGCTACCTGGATCAAGTGTCAACATAAGGAGCTGGACTACCATCTAACCCAGTTCCTAACGGATCACGGCTGCTTTCGAGGGTATCTTCAACGATTCAACCATGTTGATACCCACTATTGCTTCTATTGCATTAACGACGAGGAGACGGCTGAGCACGTGCTCCTACACTGCCCGAGATTTGCTAACGTAAGAGAGCAAATCTGTAGAACTTGTAGGGCCGACGATAAGCCCAAGGGGTCTTCTGGCTGCAATGATGGCAGACGAGGAGTCCTGGAAGACAGGACAGACCCTGATAGTCAACATTATGAAGCAGGTCCGAGCCGACGAGATAGCTAATAAACCTGTTAGTCTATAGCTGATCAACAACTCCCTTCACAGCCACACTGACGATTGTATGCATTGGAGCACACCATCCGGCTCACCGAAGTAATACCTTAATTGACAGTCCTGGTGAGCCTACAAAGGACAGAAGAGCATACGGAGGTTTTTAGGGCGTAAGAATCGCACATACCCCTCTACAGGAGGTAGAGGGCATCTTTTTGAAGATTTTCCAGCCGGGGTACAAAATCAAAAAAAAAAAAATAAAATGCGTATGTGCCACCATGGCGGTGGCGGTTATGAGAATACCACCTCAGCTAACCACTGCTTGTCGTAAAAGGCGACTAAAGTGGTATCAAGGCCGAGCCCAGTACAGCCTTGATTAGGATACTGGAAACACCTCCTCTGATTTGATGAGTTGGGCTGACAGTCACAGTATTCTAGTATCTGAGTAGACAGAGTGATATCTTGTCGAAATGACTACTAGGCTAATGCTGTGACTGCCCCCGTCCCGTTAAAATCGTGGCTGACCTCTAAGCACGCTCAATGTTTCGTCCCCATTCAGTTAAGCGTATAGGCTCAGTTGAAACTACTCCTGGCCTACGTGGATCTGGCTCTGAACATACGACCCCATGAAGGCGTATGTCAACCCTCTCATGGCCTCCCTGATACATAGAAAACCATGAGATCATTAGACACGACTGTACTACAAACATTGATAACGACTTAGAGTAGGGACCCAATCACAACGATGTATACAACAAGCGAAGGAAGGAAGGGACGAGAGCAGAGAGAGGAGAGATTTACATGAGTCTGCGGATCGACAGCGATCGGAAGGAGTGCTGACCCGATCGCATGGAAGCCAAGGGTTTCACACCCGCCGATAAGAGTGCCTGTAATTGCTGCGGTATCTGAACGGGCGTCCGAATTGGCTACAGGTATGGAAGTACAGCAGGGTGAACAACGACCCCCGCCAATGCAACTTAACCTTAAAGTTGTGCAAACGCAGAGGTCGACGTCAGTACCACCATCGGACAACCCTACGAAGGAGAGCTTGTCGACACTACGACCGGACCCGGCGAAATTTTCAGAACTCGGGGACAAAATTGGCCTTCTGAACGAGATGCTCGAAGGTCGAAGATCTATTCATCAACCAATGAGGAATCTGATCGAGGAGATCACAAACCTTTATAAGGAGATTAAGGTGGATAGCCTCGGCACCTCCTCGCCTTTGCAGAAAGGCGAGTCACCTAGCGACAAACCATCCCAAAAGAACAACGTTGGAATGGAGTCGACAAGGAGCCGCGGAGGCGGAAAGGTGGCGGCCCCCGCAGACACATCGGCAACAATTGCGCAAGGGAGCCAATGATCCGGGCCGGTAAACCTAGGAAGGAAACCAAGCCAAGGGAAGGTAGAAGCACAGGCGGCTAAGCAGCAGCGCGAGAGTTGGACGAAGGTGGAGCCGAAGAAGACGCGAGTTTGGCAGTCAAAATCGGATGTGATCGTCATCCAAGGAGCGACGGGAGTGAGCTACGTGGATATCCTGCGATCGGAGAAGACGGAACTTCGACTCAAGGATCTAGCTCAACTAGTGAAGGGAATCAGGAAGACCGCGAAAGGCGAACTACTCTTCGAACTGGTGCGCGCTTCTGATCCTAAAACGAAGGTCATGCAAGAGGCTGTGAGCACACTCTTAGGTGACAAGACGGAAGTCCGGATGGTATCGGAAACCGTGTCGTTAGAGGTCAAAGACCTGGAGGCTCTGGTCACCCAGTTCGGGGGTACGGACATCAGCCGGCACCCAAACAGCTACACTGAGAGTATCCGGCGGCTTTGCGGGGAAGCTACTATCGGCAGGCAAAATCCGGATAGGCTGGGTCATCTATTGCATTTGACAGAAGGTACAGCCTATTCGCTGCTTCAGATGCATGGCGTTCGGCCACGTAGCAAGTAGATGCACATCCGAGACGGACTGCAAGGATCGCTGCTTTAACTGTGGAGGAAGAGGGCACCAGGCCAGGAACTGCAAGGAGGATAAAGCCTGCATGCTGTGCACAAGAAAAGGAGATAAGGACTGCAAGCACGCAACAAATAGCCCGCTTTGCCCGTTTTTCAAGAAGGCCGTCGCTCGGTCACATAAATGATGCGTATATATCAATTAAATTTGAATCACTGCGCAGCGGCCCAGGACCTGCTAGAACAGACTCTTAGAGAAAGGAAAATGGATGTTGCCATTCTATGCGAACCCTACAGACAGAAATCACCCAATACGTGGGTCGGAGACAGAAATGGTAAGGCGGCGGTGTGGAGTTGCGGGCGAAACCCGGCGATGGTGTCCGAAGTGAAAAGCGGTAGCTTTTTTGTTCGAGCCAGGATAGGCCCGATTTACTTCTATAGTTGTTATCTGCCTCCATCCATGGATCTACAAAGCTTCAGGGCGGCGACGGACGAACTTGCGGATGACGCGAGGACAAAGACACCTTGCCTTATTGCAGGGGACTTTAACGCTTGCGCCACGGAGTGGGGGAGTGCGAGGACCAACGATAAAGGTCAAGCTCTGCTGAAGGCATTGGCAACCCTGGACGTAGTGCTGCTAAATTCTCGCAGTCAGTACACGTTCAGTAGGGGTAGTATGGGATCCACCATCGATGTTACTTTCGTAAGTGGCAGCCTTTCACGTAGAGCATCCTGGAAGGTATGCAGTGATTACACGCATAGCGACCACTCTGCGATTATTACGGAGATTGGAGGAAACCTGCTACGGAGAAACACCCCCAGGAGCCTCTCATATAATACGAGGTCCTTCGATAGTGAGGTCTTCAATTATATGATCAGAGGAGCAGAGCTTGATGGTACGGCGGAGGTCATGGCCAGCAAGGTAATGGCAAGGATAGTGAGTGCTTGCGATGCATCAACGTCCAGGAGAGTGCAGGGAGGAAGCCGTCTTCCGCAAGTCCACTGGTGGAACGACGGGATAGCGGAAGCAAGGAGAGAGTGCCTCCGAGCCAGTAGGAACTACTAGCGTGCTGCCCCCGCGTACGAGTACCTGGGAGGAGTATACAAAACCAAGAGACGGATTCTGGCGAACCTTGTCAAGGATAGCAAGAGGGCGTCCTTTCAGCATCTGGTGAACGAGGCGGACAACGACCTGTGGGGTATGGCCTACAAGCTGACAATGAAGAGGCTGAAAGCGTTTAGGAATCCCAGTCCATCCTGCCCTACCCTCCTTGGCAGGATTGTGCGGATCGTGCAGGGGGCCTATCACCATGGCAGTTTGGCTTCCGGAAGGGTCGCTCTACGATTCAGGCTATCAGCCAAATTATAGACAAGGCGGGGAAGGCAATCGCGGGGGAGCGCTGGCTCCGCCTATAATTCTGCCAACTGGCATGGGATCCTGTACGCGTTGCAGCACTTCAATATCCCGAATTATCTCACCCGGATAATCGCAAGTTACCTTAGCGACAGGAAGCTGGTACACGACCAGTACAAGCACTGAGAGCTATAAGGTCACTGGAGGCGTTCCCCAGGGATCAGTGCTTGGCCCCACCTTGTGGAACGCTATGTACGACGGAGTCCTCCGCCTAAGGATGCCGGACGTTGTGAATATTGTCGGATTTGCGGACGACAAAGCGATCGTGACGGTCGCGAAGCACCTGACGGACATAGAGGCAAAGACGAATACTGCAGTCAAGGCAGTACGGGATTGGCTGGAGGAAGAAGGGCTCCGACTGGCGGAAAATAAAACCGAGGCCGTGCTAGTTACTTCCAGGAAAAAGGTGGAGTTTGTTAATATCGTAGTTAGGGATACAACAATACGTTCGCAGACCACTATGACCTATCTCGGAGTCAAGGTGGACAACAGACTCAACTTTCAAGCACACCTCATGTACGCGGCGAGTAAGGCAGCAACCGCATCCACGGCCTTAGCTCGAATAATGCCGAACACAGGGGGCCCTAGGCAGAAAAGAAGGTTACGGCTCACGAACGTGGGCAGGTCCATCAGCCTTTACGCAGCCCCGATCTGGCTAAAGGGAACGGAGTGCGGCGACTTCCTGAGGCAGATGAACTCTGTGCACAGGATCTGCGCGCTCAGAATGTGCTGCGCATTCCGGACGGTATCGGGAGAAGCTGCAAGGGTCCTTGCGGGAACAGCGCCATTCGATCTACAGGCAGCAGAGCGCGCGAAGGCCAGGGATAGATCTAGCATCATCCAGGAGTGGCAGGCAAGGTGAAACAGCGGCAAGAAAGGTCGATGGACATATCGCCTGATACCGGACGTGTCAAGGTGCTTAGACAGAGGTCACCGAGAGATGAACTTTCATCTAACACAATTACTCAGTGGTCACAGGTGTTTCAAAGGATACCCTCACCGTTTTGGCCGCAGGTGGTGGAAGATGCAGAGCACGTCTATATGCACTAATATGTGCTAGAGAGGAGCTAAAAGTCCGCCTTGAGGGGCGTGTCGAGACGGAGTCCGTAGTCGAGCATATGATAAGCTCGGAGGAAAAATGGGTGGAGGTGAACACGATGGCAGTGACAGTAATGAAGCAGCTAAGAAGAGAAGAGAGAGCACGAGTCCCAGCCAACTCAGAAGAGGGCCGTTAAAGGCCGAACCCTCCCTCTGAAGTAATACCTTACGGCAGTCCCGGGGGGAGTGCGTTGAATGCGGCAGAAACAGGCGTCAGCCTGGTTTTGCAGGACCACTTGAACGTACTGCGGTACGCCAACGTCCAAAAAAAAAAAAAAAAAAAACATGCGTATGTGAGGCAGTGTTGCCAGTTTAGCAATTTTATGGCTAGTTCTAGCCATTTTGAAAGGCCGAATGCTAGAAAAATTAAGAAATTGCTACTAGCTATATTTCTAGCTACTTTAAAATAAACTTCAGCTATTTTCGGCAATTTTCTCGAACCCGTGATTTTGGTCTGTGAAAATTACCAGCGAAAATACTCTAAGTGACTTGAGTGAAAATACTTATCGAACAGTGATTTCTACTTTTGACCATCACTGCTTTGTGTGTTTCATCTCTAGTTTGTGGTGTACATTAAGTGACGCAAAAAAAGTGATGCAAAAATGACGTCCGAGATATTAACGATTTTGTTTTAATTTTAGATTGCCGGAGAACTTCGAAACGCTGGAAAAAATAAATGTTTTTTCTGTTGATAGGATTTTGAGAGCTCAAAAAGAAAAAATTCAAGATTTCTTGGAGCAGCTCAATGTGGAAAATATAAGCGATATCCTAACGCAATACGGAAAGATCCATTTATTTGACTGGGAGAACAAGGAGGACACTGTCAAATTTTGGGCAGAAGTGCTGAGCTTTAGGGACTCAGGTGACAACAACCCTTTCAAGTCCTTAGCGCTGTTTGCTATAAGGCTACTCTGTTTGCCTTGGTCAAATGCTGAGGTAGAGCGTGTGTTCAGTCAATTGAACATAGTAAAAAGTAACCTTAGAAACAGGTTACATATAAAAACACTAAATTCAATTTTAAAAATAAGGTATTTCCATTTACTTAAGTTTTTAAAGCAGCATTATTAATATTCGTCTTTTTAGATACGACCTGCGCAGAAATGGAAAATGCTGCCACGATTATGAAGTGCCATCGAAATTTTTAAAAATGATGGCCGAAAATGAAAAATATAACAATGAAGACAGTGAAGATGTAGATTTAATAAAATCATTATTGGACATTTAAATTAAAATTCAATTTTTTGGTTATTTTGGGGTAATTTGGTTATTTTTTGGGGTAACAAAATGTTAGCCATTTTTTCAGCCATTTTTTCAGCCATTTTTACAAACAAATTTGCTATTTTCAGCTAGTTTTTTTCGTAAATCTGGCATTATTTTTTGTTCAAGACCTGGCAACACTGATGTGAGGAGGCCAAGGGGTTGGAGATCGCCAGGTGAAAGCGTCTGATTGCTTCAACCTGGTGAAGCCAGCGTGCTACCATCCCTAGTCTACTTGCACATTGGCCATGCCAGCGCTCCCACCGATTTGGTGGTGGGAGCCTCCACGCGGTGGCACCTCGGCACCCAACTACCATGCGATAGAAGGGTGGCGAATGCAAGAGGCGAATTGAGTTGCCGAGCCCAGTAGGCAACCCAATGATAGACGAACTGGACCTACGTTATGGAACAGACGACATGGGCTGACGGGTCGCAGTATTCCAGCACCTGAGTAGGCCGAGTGACATCGCGCCGAAATGGCTGCTGGTGTAATGCTGCGCCTGCCCCCGCCCCGTTAAAACCTTTGCAGGCCTTGGGAAACGCTTGCTACCCATAGCCACAAAGCTGGCTGTGCAGGTTCAGTTGAGACCATCCTGATCAGTGCTGTCCTGGCTCTGAACCCAGCATCTCATAAGGACCTGAGGCAACCCTTGCGTTTACCTCACTCCTTGGAAAGTTACCCACGGAGACATAAAGGCGACTGCTCGTCACGGGTAGCAATAACGGTCTCAAGGGGGGCCCAATAAAATGAGTAACAAATCGAAAATACCAGGAGACCTTCCTCCTAACTCAACGAAGGAACCAGCAGAAGCCCATACCATCTTCGCGACTTGCAGGAAGATGTTAAGGACTCCACCGGAGACAGCACCGACCTCGGCGCCAGCGGCGCTTAGAAGGAACCCTCAAGTCGTGACTGAGGATGATGGAAGCGACACACCGAAAAGAGGGAGGTGTGACACGAGCCCCAGCGGCTCGCCACGAAGAACGCCCCCAAAAAAGGTGACGCAACTAGGCTGCATCCTCGATGAGTTACTATACATCACGAGCGTGATGAAGCCCATAGTGAGACATATAAACCAGGCGATGAAGGACTCGCTGGCTCAGATGAAGAGAATACAGACGGCGCTATGTGAACAGCTGCAGGAAATGGGTAGCCAAGACAACTCGTGCCAACCTGCACCCACAACGGAGATCAGGCCCCAACGCAAAAGAAGGATGCATCCCATTGGGAACGGAGCTTGCTTTAAAGGAGAAGCCAGCCAGTTCACGCGCGGTACCGAATGCCTCTAGACGCAGGGAGGAGGCGCCAACGTCATCAGTGGAAAAGCCAGCAAACCCACGTGCGGCACCGGGTGCGCCCACTGTGAAGACCGGAGGAAAACGGCAAACCACACCAAGCCAGGTTAGAGAGGATAAGCCGGATGAAGGCACATGGAGAACAGTTAAGCCCCGACCGCGTCCATCTGCCAGACAAGGATACAGCTCTTCCTATGCCGCGGTCCTTACGGCTGTGCAGACGGATTCTGCCTTACAGGAGTACAAGGAGAAGGTGTGCAAAATAAGACGCACGGCAGCGGGCGAGCTGCTATTGCAGCTTGAGAAGGCCGGTGATGACTCCACAAGCAAGTTGCTTGAGGCGGTGCAGAAGACGGTCGGTGGAATTGTGTAGGTCAAGTCCATTTCGGAAAGATCAGAGCTGGAGATTAGGGATATCTCAGAATAGACCACAGCCGAGGATGTCCTCCAAGCAATAGCGATGAAACTCGCCATTAACCTCACTGACGAGTTTTCAGCTAAACTACGAGTAGCCTACGGGCGTACCCAGACCGCCAGGCTTATACTGCCTGCGAATGTTGGTGTCGCCCTATCGGTGTTAAAGAAAATCCTAATCGGTTGGGCGGTTTACCGAGTCAGGAAGAAAGTAGAGCCTCGGAGATGCTTCAAATGCCTTGCATTTGGGCATGTAGCAGCAAGATGCAGAAGCAAATGGGATATGGCCGTGAAGGTTTTTAACTGCGGAGGAGGATACCACTCTTCAAAGGAATGCAAGGCAAAGCCGCCTGCATTCTATGCACACGTGCGGGCGAGGGAAATAACACCCATAACACCCTAAGTAGGACATGCCCGATGTTCCTAAACGCCCTCAAAAATGCTGGACCAAGTTAAGGTATTACAGCTGAACGTTACCCACTGTCGGGTAGCTCAGGACCTTTTGCTGCAGTCAGTGAGAGAGACCGGAACGGACGTCGCCTTGCTAAGTCAGGTCTATGCAAGTAGACCGGAAGGCGTGTGGATACAAAACCAGGCAGGCGGCGCTGCCATATGGAGTTGTGGTTGCCCGCCCTCCCAGATGAAGGACAGGCACGCGGAAGGTTTCTAGGTTTCTCCAGAGCAAAAATCGCAGGTATTTACTGGTATAGCTGCTATTTGCCTCCAAGTCTGCCCCTAGATGAGTACACCCGTATACTGGACCATTTGATCACCGATGCACGCTGTCGAAACCCAGTGGTTATCGACGGAGATTTCAACGCATGGCTTCTAGAGGTGGGGAAGTCGCAGCAGAAACGCAAGAGGGAACGCACTTCTGGACGCGTTTGCATCCCTCGAAATCCTGTTGCTGAACTCCGGACGTGAAAACACCTTCTCCAAGGCGGGCTACGGATCCATAGTGGACTTGACGTTTGCTAGTCCTCAACTGGCAAGGGTTGCACAATGGCACGTGTCTGAAATATATACGCACAGTGATCATCGTGCGTTAGTCACGAACATTACCCGGACGCGGCCGAGAGCTCCCCAGACCCCCGCCCACACGGTATGGGATGCAAAATTACTTGACGTGGACTCGCTGACAGCAGTATTCAACCACCACATGACCTCGGAACCCGTAGACGACCTGGTTGGACAACTGATGGAAGCGATTACGAATGCATGTGACGCAGCGATGCCAAGAAAACGACAAGGCGCAAGAAGGCAAAAACCCTTTCACTGGTGGAACGAAATTCGATCGGCCCGCACAGATTGCCACTCAGCCAGGAGGCAGTACCAACGGGTGATGAGGCAGGCGAGGAGGCAGCCGGATAACCACCAGCTGCAAACGCTTGACACTGTCGAAAATTATTAAGAAAAGCAAGTTTGAGTGTTGGGAACGGCTTTGCGCAGAAGCCGAAAATCAACCTTTCGGACAGGCCTACAAGTTGGTAATGGGAAAGCTTGCTAGGAGCCCGCCACCTCAATGCTCAGAGCTTTTGGAAAACATAGAAGAGACGTTATTCCCAGCCAGCAGTACAAATCGACCCAGTCGTGGACATAGCCTCGGTCCCAAGGATAGAAATTAGTAAAGTTATGGAGGCACTGAAGAAAACCCAGAGCGGCAAGGCCCCAGGCCCGGATGGTATTCTCTCGCTGGCGCTCAGGACGTTAGCTGATGCCCGACCAGACAAGTTTGATGAAGCATTCGGCGAGTGCGTACAACAGATGATATTTCCTACCTGTTGGAAAACGCAGCGACTGGTCCTTCTACCGAAACCCGGTAAGGACCCAGGAGACCCCTCTGCATACAGACCCCTCTGCATGTTGGACGTGACGGGCAAATTGTTCGAGCGAATAATTTGTAACAGAATAGAAGGTAACCTTACTGACCAGCGCGGATTATCCGAGCAACAATTTGGGTTCCGCAAGCGCAGGAGCACGGTTGACGCGATCACCAGAGTTGTGGAGCAAGCCAGGAACGCAATAGGAGGCACGAGATGGAGAGGCGGAGGCAAGGAGTATTGCCTTGTAACCACCCTGGATGTGCAGAACGCGTTCAACTCTGCAAGATGACAAAAAATATTGCAGGCGTTGAAAGAGCTGGACATGCCGGGATACCTCGTCAACCTAGTGGCGAGTTATTTCGAAGACAGGGTGCTGAACTATGACACTGCGGCAGGCCGCCAAAGACATTCAATCTCAGGAGGCGTTCCACAAGGCTCAGTGCTAGGACCACTATTATGGAACATAATTTACGATGGCATAGTCCGGCTGGACACGCCGGATGCACAATCATCGGCTTCGCTGATGATGTCGCCATAGTAGTGGTAGCGAAGGAGCTACGACATGCGACAGGAATTGACGAACATGACCATAAGACTTGCCATACAGTGGCTCACTGACCATGGCCTGAAGCTCGCAGCGCACAAAACTGAGGCAGTGCTTATAAGTAGTAGAAAGCAGGTAGAACGGGCCCAAATAACCGTGGGAAGTGGCACGATAGTATCATCCCCACCCATCCGATACCTTGGAGTCATGCTAGACCACCGGTTAAATTTCCGCTATCACCTCGAGCAAGTGGGTGAAAAGGCAGGCGACGCTGCTTGTGCGCTGTCCGCGACAGCCCAGCAGGCAATTGATGTGTAACGTCATCAGATCAATTCTGCTATACGCATCGCCGGTCTGGGCACCAGCAATGACGATCCCCACATACGGCCGCAGCTGCAAATCGGCGTACAGGAGATGCGCGCCACGAGTTACGAGCGCATTCAGAACGGTGTCGGAAGACGCATCCCAAGTGCTCGCAGGGATGCCGCTACTGGACCTACTTGCACAGGAGAACAGAACCAATGGACCACATCACGCACAAACGATGGAGCAGTGGCAGCAACGTTGGAGGAACGCCACAAAAGGGAGCTGGACGCGTATGATCATACCGGACGTACGAAAATGGTCGAACAGGCGTCACGGACAGTCGGACTATTACTAGCTACTGACGGGACATGAGTGCTTTAAATCATACCTGTATAGATTTAAGCACGCGACGGACCCGTTTTGCACACACTGTGCGCGGGCCACTGAAGACGCTGAGCATGTCTTCTTTGTCTGTCCAAGATTCTCTGCTGAACGTGAAGAGCTTCGGGTAAAAACCGGGAGCTCATTCACAGTCGATGACTGTTTAAATATTCGTATAAGCTCAGAAATGAATTGGAACGCAGTGTCCACAATGGCAGCAGATATCGGCAAATCCCTGCGTCGCGCTGAAAAACAGCGAAAAAGAAGTTCAAATTCTAGATACTACCTAGTGACGGCTTTCATGCCTTCTCCCCCTCGCGAAGTAATACCTAACGGTGGTGCCACGGGTGGGACGCGGAGAGTAGGCGTGTTTTTACTGGGTGCATGTCCCAGACTCAGGCTTTATATGCTTTTCCCCCAAAAAAAAAAAAAAAAATCATGCGTATGTGAGATTATATTGAACAGACGCGTTTGATTCAAGCTGCGATTTTTGAATGAATATTGAGTATTGTGAGCCTGCAAACGAAGTAAAAGAAATAAAAAACTTTGCCTCGTGTGCGGCGGCATACGTACTAGGTGGAAGACTCAACGTTCGACTACGGTGGGAACTGCTGGAGTTCTGAGACTGCTGTGGACGCCGAAAGGTTTTTGTCCAACAGTTGAATGAAAAAGGGAGAAGGGTAAACGCCACCTTTATTACCATCTCACTTGCTCCGAGTAGATTTGCTATTAGAGTTGAACGAATAATTTGAACAAACTTGGCGTGCTGCAATCTGCTATCGCAAAGTACCGCTGGTGTCAACAGGCCCGCAAAAATAAGCACGCATAGAACCTCCCATCTCAGAAGGAGCTAGAGCAAGCTTTTCGCAAGAACACGAAGATGGCGACGTCTCCGCATGGATTGGAGGTAGGAGCAGCGAAAACGGTAGCAAAAAAGGATGACAAGAGTAGAAAGCTGTCGAGTAGGACGGCTTTGCGGGACCTAGAGGCCCAAATAGCGGATCTGGTGGTAATGCTGGAAGATGGAAAAAGGCGCAGCATTCACCAACCTATGCGCGATGCGATTGTGACGATCCGGGCGCTCTACGAGTTGGTGGCCATCCAAATGCACGACGATGGAGCAAAAGCAGTGATCAGAAATCATCAATCCTGCCAGACGTCACCGCTTTTCGGGACAACTGGGGAACTAAAGAGGAAACAACAAATCGGAGCAAGGACCCCCGTTTCCAAGAGGGTATGGAATGCTGGAGAGAACGCTGGAGAGGTCGCAAGTGAAGTGGAAACTGCGAATACTGCAACGCCCGAAGCTGGGACACCGGAATTGAAGCAAAGGAATATAATTAAAAAGAGAAGGAGGAAGGTAACCCATGGAAGAAAATCACCAGGAAGGAGGTAAAAAAGGTCACAAAGGAGGTTCTAAAACCTAAGCAATAATGACTGGCAAGTAAGAAGACACGTCCTGATGCCCTCGTCATCAAGACAACTGGAGAAGTCACGTATGCGGAAATCCTACGAAAGGTAAAAACCGACGGAAACCTACAAGGACTTGGAGAAGCGGTCACAAAAATCCGGAGAACACAGCAGGGAGAGCTGTTAATAGAACTTGGTTATGCAGGTGAGAACTTGACTATGTTCAATAACCTGATCACGGAGACGCTGAGAGAGGCGGCTGAGATACGTAGCTAATCTCATCGCGTAGAGATAGAGTGCAAGGATCTGGATGAAATTACAACGAAGGAGGACATTATTTCCCCACTTGCCAACCAAGCAGAAGTCAAGGAGTTAGCGATCGAGGATATCCACTTGAGAAAGGCATACGGAGGAACGCAAGCCGCATCAATTAAGCTGCCAATTGAAGCTGCAAAAAAAGCACTCTCAATGGGTTGGTTTAAAGTGGGATGGGTGAGATGCAGGCAAGTAGCCGCTGTAACAAGGCAGCTATTTGGGCCGTCAAAACGATGCCAAGGGACGTCAACACTAGCAGCGAAGGATTTGTTTGAGCAAGGAACGGGAGAGGAACGCGGCAGATACCAAAAACCACAGGGCCCATATGGAAGGACAACTCCCTGGAAAAAGATGCATTTTCGTTGGTATTTAGTCTACACGACTGGAGACCCACACTGTGATCAGCCGATAGCATGGCGAACTAATTATCAAGCATCCTAACAGCAGCATGTGAGTCGTCGATGCCGAGGAGGAAACCAAGCAGACGCGGAGCACCCTGCTATTGGTAGAACAATAACATTCAGCAGCTAAGGAAAGCCTGCCTGAGAGTTAGACGGATCAGTCAGAGGGCGAGAGGTCGGCCTGACTTTGACCAGAAACTGGAGGATCTGCGGGCCGCAAAACGGGTGGGACACAAAAAATCCGACTGCTTTAGGAAGATTTGTGATGAGGCTGACATCAACCCATGGGGAACCGCATACAAGGTCGCCATGAAGAAACTCAAAAGCCAGGAGACCGCAAGGATAACATGTCCCATATTGCTGCAGAGCATAGTGACAGCGTTATTCCCGCAGCATCAGAACTTGGCAGACGTGGCCGCACCTCTACAGAAGTTATCTCGGCAAGCAAGCGGATCGGCGACAGGAAGGCACCAGGGCCAGACGGCATTCCTAATAAGGGACTCAAGTTTTCATTAGCGACAAGGCCCTAAGTCTTTGTTGACACATTCAATGTTTGCCTTCGGGACGGCGTCTTCCCCAAAAGGTGGAAGCTGCAGTGGCTCATACTGCTGCCGAAGGTAGGCAAGCCAATTGAGGAGCCTTCAGGATACCTCCCGATCTGTCTACTGGATACGGCTGGTAAGATATTGGAACGCATAATATACAACAGGCTTCTAAGGATACTGGAGGATGAGGGCACAGTTTCGCAGTTTGGCTTCCGCAAGAGCATGTCGACGGTGGACGCGATTCAGGCTGTAGTGGACATAGCATCCAAGGCAATAGAGGGAATTCGCTGGCGATAGGGAGATAAGGAGTACTGCGCTGTGATAACCCTGGACATTCGCAACGCCTTTAACTCCGTGAGCTGGACCACTATAAGAAGAGCTCTTTCCCATATTGTATTACCCGCCTACCTACTAAGGATATTATCAAACTACATGTTGTAACGACTACTCGAGTTTGACACAGACGAAGGAAGCAAGCGTTATGAAGTGACAGCTGGGGTCCCTTAAGGCTTTGTTTTGGGTCCCCTACTCTGGAACATCATGTACGATGGAGTACTTCGAGTTCCGCTTCGCCCCGGATGTAAGCTCATTGGGTTCGCCGATGATCATGCTCTTGTGGTAGTTGCGAAGGAGGTACAGCAAGTGGAATGAGCAGCAAATGAAGCCATAAAACGCATTTCAGAATGGATGGAGACAGCAGGCCTCGTCCTTGCGAGCCGCAAGACGGAAGCGGTGCTTATCACAAGCAGAAAGCAGGTAGAGCGTCTGCATATGCCTGTAGGCGACTCGATAATCCGTTTCAAGGATTCTAAAAAATATCTGGGATTTTTTATAGACAATCGCCTTAGCTTTCGTGCACACTTGGAGTATGCCAGCCAAAAAGCGGGTAGAACACAGGGAGCTCCATCCAGAATGTTGCCGAACAATGGAGCACCGACGACAGGAAGGCGATTGCTGTTGGCAAGGGTGGTGGCCTCGATTCTGCTCTACGCATCGCCGATTTGGGCACCATCAGTGGCTCAAAACAAGAGTCTGCAGCGGAAGATAGCGGCGCCGTACAGACTTAGCGCCATTCCAGTCATCTCTGGATTCAGAACAGTATCCAATGAAGCAGCTCTTGTACTGGCAGGCATGATTCCAGTGGACATTCTAGCAATGGAAATGCGAGAGGTATACGTGGCCCGCAAGGAGATGAGCATAGGAGATTCAGTGGAGGTGGTAAGACAAGAAAAGAGGCGGACATCACTACAAGTGTGGCAGACTCGCTGGGACGCAACAACCAAGGGACGATGGACGTATCGCCTAATCCCCCGGGTTGCAGACTCGGTCGCACGTAGAGGAGGGCAGATTAATTTTCATATTACGCAATTTATTACAGGCCATGGAGGATATTGAAAATACCTTTTTAAGTATCGGCTCGAGGATACCCCAGAGTGCCCAAATTGCCCAGATTCGGATGAGGACCCAGAGCATGTCCTATACCACTGTCCCAGATATAGCTGGATGTTTCGACATCCACGACCGCCGGAGGATCTCATCAAATACATGTTGGAAACAGAGGAAAACTGGAGAAACACGTGTCAGCTTATTACAGGCATCCAGAGTGATCTGAGAAGATGCGAAAAAGAACGCCGTGTAAGGGAGAATGCCTCCCAGATGACGGACAGGCACGCGGAACTAGGTTTCTCCAGAGCAAAAATCGCAGGTATTTACTGGTATAGCTGCTATTTGGCTCCAAGTCTGCCCCTAGATGAGTACACCCGTAAACTGGACCATTTGATCACCGATGCACGCTGTCGCACTTCTGGACGCGTTTGCATCCCTCGAAATCCTGTTGCTGACCTCCGGACGTGAAAACACCTTCTCCAAGGCGGGCTACGGATCCATAGTGGACTTGACGTTTGCTAGTCCTCAACTCGCAAGGGTTGCACAATGGCACGTATCTGAAATATATACGCACAGTGATCATCGTGCGTTAGTCACGAACATTACCCGGACGCGGCCGAGAGCTCCCCAGACCCCCGCCCACACGGTATGGGATGCAAAATTACTTGACGTGAACTCGCTGACACCAGTATTCAACCACCACATGACCTCGGGACCCGTAGACGACCTGGTTGGACAACTGATGGAAGCGATTACGAATGCATGTGAAGCAGCGATGCCAAGAAAACGACAAGGCGCAAGAAGGCAAAAACCCTTTCACTGGTGGAACGAAATTCGATCGGCCCGCACAGATTGCCACTCAGCCAGGAGGCAGTACCAACGGGTGATGAGGGAGGCGAGGAGGCAGCCGGATAACCACCAGCTGCAAACGCTTGACACTGTCGAAAATTATTAAGAAAAGCAAGTTTGAGTGTTGGGAACGGCTTTGCGCAGAAGCCGACAATCAACCCTGTCCGAAAGGCCTACAAGTTGGTAATGGGGAAGCTTGCTTGGAGCCCGCCACCTCAATGCTCAGAGCTTTTGGAAAACATAGAAGAGACGTTATTCCCAGCCAGCAGTACAAATCGACCCAGTCGTGGACATAGCCTCGGTCCCAAGGATAGAAATTAGTAAAGTTATTGAGGCACTGAAGAAAACCCAGAGCGGCAAGGCCCCAGGCCCGGATGGTATTCTCTCGCTGGCGCTCAGGACGTTAGCTGATGCCCGACCAGACAAGTTTGCTGAAGCATTCGGCGAGTGCGTACAACAGATGATATTTCCTACCTGTTGGAAAACGCAGCGACTGGTCCTTCTACCGAAACCCGGTAAGGACCCAGGAGACTTCTCTGCATACAGACCCCTCTGCATGTTGGACGTGACGGGCAAATTGTTCGAGCGAATAATTTGTAACAGAATAGAAGGAAACCTTACTGACTAGCGCGGATTATCCGAGCAGCAATTTGGGTTCCGCAAGCGCAGGAGCACGGTAGACACCAAAGTTGTGGAACAAGCCAGAGACGCAATAGGAGGCACTAGATGGAGAGGCGGAGGCAAGGAGTATTGCATAGTAATCGCCCTGGATGTGCAGAACGCGTTCAACTCTGCAAGATGACAAAAAATATTGCAGGCGTTGAAAGAGCTGGACATGCCGGGATACCTCGTCAACCTAGTGGCGAGTTATTTCGAAGACAGGGTGCTGAACTATGACACTGCGGCAGGCCGCCAAAGACATTCAATCTCAGGAGGCGTTCCACAAGGCTCAGTGCTAGGACCACTATTATGGAACATAATTTACGATGGCATAGTCCGGCTGGACACGCCGGATGCACAATCATCGGCAGTGACCACAATGGCAGCAGATATCGGCAAATCCCTGCGTCGCGCTCTGCCTTTATATGCTTTTTCCACCTATACAAAAAAAAAAAAAAAAAAAAAAAAAAGGAAAAACACACACACACACGCCCACGCCACGGAGGGCAGATTAATTTTCATATTACGCAATTTATTATAGGTCATGGAGGATATAGAAAATATATATTTAAGTATCGGCCAGATACAGCTGGATGTTTCGACATGCACGACCGCCGGAGGATCTCATCAACTACATGTTGGAAACAGAGGAAAACTGGAGAAACACGTGTCAGCTTATTACAGGCATCCAGAGTGATCTGAATAGATGCGAAAAGAGCGCCGTGTAAGGGAGAGTGCCTAAGGTAGGCAACCCATCCCCGCGAAGTAATACTTTGCGGTGCTCCCGCGGGGAATGTGGTGTGTAGCGTGTGGGGTGTGTTTACTACGTATGCGTTTGACGTTGTCTTAGAATCGTGAATGCCGATGGTACGAGTCATTAGTATCTAAAGGAAGATTCACATTCCATGGCGCATCCATGGAAAAAAAAAAAAAAAAACACACACACACACAGAAACGGTGTGTTTCTTGGAAGTGCAGTTGTGTTTTTTAAGTGGCTCCCAATTTAATTCCTGGAATCGCGTTTTTGCTCCTAAACCCCTATAAACCTGCAGTGTTTGAGGTGCTTCCGCGGGGGTGGTGTGTCGAATTTTCCCTTTTTGGCGCTTTTCACCCTTCGCTGTGTGGGTTTCGCCAATTTGAACAAATCAAACGCACATTAACAAAGCACAGAGCAAGCTAGGCTATTTTACTCTGACTGATCAGCTGGTCACTCGCTTAGAGTTGCTACGAACACGGAGTTGCCAGATCCACGGAGTGTTGCCAGATCGTCCAACCGAGTGAAGTTGGTAGCCAAAGTTCAAACTTGGAATAAACTGTTCAACGGCTCCAAAACTGTGTTCTGCTCCACTCTACTTGCGAAATAAAGGATCCGACCAGCCAACCAACGCCGTAAAGCGGTGCATAAAGTGTAGCTCTGGCGACCGAGACGGGGCGGTATAACTCCCAACGGTCAAACGCCAGCGGAAAACCGTTGAACGACGTGGGACCGCTAGTAGACGGAGTTACTCACATGGGCCAACCACTGGATAGGCAACTTTTCTCTGGTTCGCTAAAAGAGAATAAGAAGTTGCATAGTTTGAGGAGCTGCATGCTACATACAGCATCGCGGCGAAGATTATGAGATCTCCGGCTTCAAGGGATGACAACCCCAAATCAGCAAGGAGGTGCCGGACCATCAAGAGCAGCACCTGCGTCTCAGAGAGGAGCAGCCGCAGCCCTGGATTAATATGCTAAAAGCGATAGTTCGAAACCGCTAAAGAGTCTGTTAGACGAGATGGGAGTCGCAATTACGGACCTCGTAGGGCTCTGCAATGGCCAAAGGCACGTAACTAAATCTCTACTGTTTGCAAGAGGACAAAGCTACTCAGGTGTCTCCGTTCAAGGGTGTAAAAGAGCAAGTGGTCGATACACACAGGCTGCTTAGAGCGGATAAAGGTGGAGAAAATATCGCTTGAGATGGGACTCCTAAGAGACGAAGGGAAATGGGATCCAGCCAACGATAGGTTCCAAAACGTTCCAAGGCTGATTAGTCGAAGGAGAAAGAGTGGACTGTTATTGAGTCACGTCAAAAACAAGAAAATTTAATTTAACAAGCCACGCAGGACTCGTCCAGACGCGCTTGTGATATCTGCTAGAGGCCAGTTAAGTTATAGCGATGTCCTTACAATGGTGACCAGAAGGAAGGACGACAAGCTGAGTAAAGTGTTCGAGAGCGTCGCAACGGCTCGGCAAACGACTAAGGGCGACTTCCTCCTGCAGCTGAAAGGCGCAGGCCTGGACAGCACAGGAAAGCTCATGGAAGAGATTGAGTAAGTTCTTGGAGAGAGTGCAGGAGTCCGAACCCCCTCGCAGGATACTGTACTCTGTATAAGAGATCTTAACGAGCTGGCAAACAAAGAAGAAGTGGTCGCAGCGCGAAACAAGCAGGTCGGCCTACCGCCCGAACTGGCCATTGTAAAAAGCATTCGCCCGGCTTTCTCTGGCTTACAGGCGGCCATTGTGTATGTCCCACCAAAATGGGCGCAAATGATTATCGAAGTAGGCAAAATCCATGTTGGATGGCCATGCAGAGTGTCCGTACAAGAGCCAAGGACGAGGTGATATAGATGCTTGGAGCTAGCCCACACTGCTAATCACTGCAGGAGCGCAGAAGATAGGAGCAGCTTGTGCTTAAAATGTGGGCAATCTGGCCACAAGGTAGCCACGTGCACTAATAATGCAAATAATGTGTAGTGCCAAAGGAGTTGAGAATGTAAACCACCTGGCGTGCAGTCGGCTGTGCCAATCAGCGGGCAGTAAGGGTAAAAAATGAAAATCATACAGCTTAACCTTAACCACTGTGCTGCAGCTCAAGATCTGCTAAGGCAATTGGTCCGAGAGCACAAAGTCGATCTAGCGATCTTGAGCGAACCGTTCAGACCGGGGAGCGAAGGTGCCTGGGCAGTGGACAGAGCAGCGAAATGTGCCATCTGGCCTTGTGGAAAAGCTTCACCATAGCTGCACAGCATGTACTCATCAGTGGGTTTTGTGCGTGCCAAGATCGCGGACGTCTGGACGTACAGTGTTTATCTGGCGCCAAGTCTGTCAACGTCCGAATTTGGCCTTTGCCTAGATGCATTGGTGACTGATGCGAGAGGCCGATTCCCAGTAATCATTGCCAGAGACTTTAATGCCTGGACTGTGGATTGGGGCAGCACATTCACGAACTTGCATGGCAGAATGGTTCTGGAGACATTCGAATCACTAGACGTTGTGTTGCTGAACAACGGCGTTCAACACACGTTCAGCAGAGCGGGAGTTGGCCCGATAGTACACCTAACATTCATCAGCAGCTCGTTGGCAAACTCAGCAAGGTGGTGCATTGGAGACGTCTAAACGGCAAGTGATCATTGGGCAATCTTCATCACTGTCTGCCACTCGAGTTTGCGATGCTTTTCAATCCGAAACGGTTGGACGGGGTATTCTGCAAGGAAGCTCGACCCGCAGCGTTTCACGGCAGCTTTCTCCAACATAGAGATTACCGGAGGTGCTGGAGAAATGGCGCAGAAGCTGATGGCACACGTGAATTCAGCTTGTGACTATTCTATGCCGAGAACAAGGGCCCACAATCGCAACCATACTCCGGTCTACTGGTGGAATGACGAAATTGCCAACGGTAGGAGGCAGTGCAACTATGCCAGGAGGAAAGTCCCACGCTCGCGCGGTAGTCTCACATTCCAAGGCAGTCCACTTTCCGCGAAAGTCGAAGGGCCCTGAAGGTAGCTATTGACCAAAGCAAAAGGAGATGTTTCCTCCAGCTATGTGACTCGGCGGACCACGACCCGTGGGGCAAAGCCTCCCAACTTGTGGTCAAGCGCCTGGAGTCTCGCAGGCTTGCATCGCCCCCAGATGAACTCCTTAACCGGATAGTGCAGGAGCTTTTTCCACTGATAGAAGGAGCAACATCCAATGATGATGATAACGACCTGGCAGTGGCAAATAGCCAATTCTTTGAGCCCGTAACCGTAGAGGAGGTGCTTAGCATCGCCAGGGCCATGGGTGAAACTAAGGCTCCTGGGCCAGACGGCATACCGACAAGAGCACTCAAGCTAGCGGTGTTTCGTTTCTGCTGGAAGTGACAAAAGCTACTGCTGCTCCCCAAACCGGGCAAGCCCCCCCATGAAGCCTCCGCCTACAGACCAATATGTCTTATTGACACGGCTGGTAAAATCTTGGAGAAAATTCTGAACTCTCGCATTGAGCGAGCAGTAATAGCAGGAGGAAACCTCTCCCCGATCCAGTTCGGATTCAAGAAAGCGACATCAACAATAGACGCCATCGACAAGGTGAAAGCAATCGCTTCCAATGCAATTGCCGGGAGCAGATGGAAAAGTGGCGGAAAGGAGAACTGCTTAATGGTCACACTGGACATAAAGAACGCGTTCAACACGCACGTTGGGATTGCATCCTGAAAGGATTGTCTGCTTTCAATGTACCAGCCCAGAGCTGCAAGGCGGCCAAAACCAGCAGAGCTCTTTCGCGCATAATGCTCACCACACGTGGCCCATGGCAAAGCCGCATAATGCTACACTGCTGAGCAGTGTAGCAAGATCTGTTGCCCTTTATGCCGCTCCAGTATGGGCAAAAGCATTACACACAAAAAGTTACTACAGAGAACTTGCGGCGACGCACCGGCTGGGAGCAATAAGAGTTATAAGCGGCTTCAGGATCATATCAGACGATGTGGCCCTTGTCATCGCCGGAGTCTCGCCGTTCGAAGAGCTAGCTACCGAGCGGGCGTCCGTGTATCGCCAGCTGCAAACTGCTGGTCTCGCAGCCGCCGATAAAAAAGTGATTTGCGAGACAGCCAGCAGGGCCCTGTTGAAAAGGTGGCAACGACGCTGGAAAGAGTCAACCAAAGGTCGCTGGACTCACCGCCTCATTCCCAATATAGGCGAGTGGACAAGGAGGAAGGATGGGCAGGTTAACTTCTGGATTACCCAGATTCTCAGCAGGCACGGGTGCTTCAGGAGCTACCTGCACCGTTTCGGCCACGAAGCTTTGGCGGAATGCCCTTGGTGTGGTGCAGGATGTGGAGCACACTATCTTCGAATCAATTACACAAGTGAAAAGTCAAATCTGGAAGCGGCTCTAGGTTGCACCGTTAATACGGACAACCTCGTTGAACAAATGCTTCAGTCGGAAGCGAAATGGTCTGCAATCAGCGACTACGCGGCAGTGGTGATGTCCAAGCTGAGAATGGCAGTGAGAGCCAGAAGAGGAGTGCTGGATTGAGCGGCGCGGGAGCTTCGGTGAAGCAATACCTAACGGTGGTCCCACAGGAGAAACGCTCCGCTCAACAATCTTTCCAAAATCTCTTCCTTTACTCATCTCGTAACTTCCTCGCTTTTCTTTGTATCTTAAATTTTTTTTTCTCTTTTTACCGTTAAAAAAAAAAAAACACACACACATATCATAAACACATTCCATCCATCTTTAGTGTAATGAGTTGGATTGCAACAAAAATTGTAGACACAAATGTCCACAGTTAACTGTACCGAATTGTTGCAATCGTTGATAATTATACTTAATGCTTTCTCATAAATATTTAATTACTTCTAATGGTGGTTGTAAGTTCCCAAAACTGTCAAAGTAATATTAAACAGAACCTCTCTTAATAAGCTACGCAATGCGTTCCTTTTGATGACGAGTCTGCTAAATTTATTATTCCATACTCACGATATAGTGGGATTTTTAGTAATTCATCTTTCATAAAAACACCCCGAAAATGTTGAATACTTTTAAAGGCAAGCCGCATGATATTAAAGTTAGATAATGCCCTGTTGGGTAGCTCACTTACTAGTTTTTTTTCTTGCGATTTTGTTTTCGATTATTACCCATATCAACAAAACTTCTAGACAAACGATGAAGTTCGCATCACAATACAGAACGAAGATTTGTATGTGCGGCCGTGTGAAAGTTTGCTCCACTTTGAAAGTACACTTGAGAAAATTAATGATGAGAATACAGGGGCAAGCAGCACGTCTAATGTTAACGGTCAGCTCAAAAATAATTGTATGGCCTATTTTCTGGATGAAACAAGATACGAATTGAATGGGTGTGAGCTGGATAGCACACGGTTCACTGGAATAACATCGACTCTCAAGAACTTTCTCTCTGTGGGGCAACAGGAAGATCTACTTTATCGCAATGATGGGTGGAACGGTGGTGATAACATCTCTTCTAGAGGACATTTCAGCTTTTTTGATGGGATTCAGAGAAGACTACAAAAAAGTCATATTAAATTGTAAACATGAACTTATTCTCTTACTAGCTAAAAATACAGATGATATGTATGTTAAAACAGTTGGCAATCATACACACAAAATTAACATACATAGTATTAGTTGGAAAGTACCCCAAATTGTCCCAAGCGATAGTGCCAAAATTGAAATGTTTAATGTATTAAAAAGTGGTGCTAGCTTACCACTAACATTCCGCAGTTGGGATTGTTTCATAAATCCTACACTTGTGCAGGGGACACATCATGTATGGAATGTTAAATTGGCTGCAAATAGAGAACGTCCGCGGTATGCCATCATTGCATTTACATTGAATGGAAATCTAATTACAAACAATTTAAGAAATGCAAAAGTATATTTAAATTCCCAAGTGTATCCCTATGAGGATTTGAATATTAAATACATTGAAAATCGGTTTGCTGTGTTGTATGATATGTATGTGAGATTTCAAGAGAGCTATTACAACCGAGAGGCTCGTGCACTTTTATCACCAGCAGAATTGTTTGCTATGGCTCCTATTGATGTTGTAGATCTCTCATATCAGAATGAATCAGTCAAATTAGGGCCAATTGACGTAAAAATTTCTACCGAACTAACTGCAGCAAGTGAGATGAATACCAAAGTATATTGCCTTCTCATTCATAATCGTATAGTTGAATACACTCCATTAACTGGATTAGTTCAACGTGTCGTCTAACTTCTTGGTAAATCATTTTCTCATTCAAATTTCGGAAATCAAGACAAGTTGACGTCCACGGAACCCAAAATCAAAATACAAAAATTTTAAAATTGTATTCTCCCGATAACAAAAACAATACCACAACGAACATAACGATCAAACAACTTATTACCTGAATAAGTATTTTCATCAAAATTATTAAAGAACGAATTTTCCCTGAACACTTGGAATTCTTGGAGGAATCATTGGCATTTTTTAATAATAGACTAACTGATACCATGGTGGTTTCTAATCTTCATGGGCGGCATTTCACATCTTGTTGTTGGGCTAAAGACGATGTGCATTCTGGAGTCAACACATGTGCTTGTCATTTCTTTTCTGTTCGTTCATACAAAACTCAAAAAATTAGGAAAATGTATGTAAATTTAGAACATCGCTTCTAAATATTGTACTTGAAAATAAAATTACAAGAAAACAAAAACCAATTTTGTTATTTTACTGGGAATAAAACAAATCATAAGAAATTGTCATATCCAAACGATATTGTACACACTACTTGAGAAAAATAAAAAATGTTTACAATAGAAAAACTGATAGCACGCTGGTTTCCAATCTTCATGAGCGGCATTTCTCATATTGTTGTTGGGTTAAAGACGATATGTATACTGGAGTCGACACATCTGCTTGTCATTTATTTTATACATTCATACAAATCTCAAACATTATGAAAATAAATGTAACTTTAAAGCATTGACATTTAACATTGTACTTGAAAATTAAATTACTTTCGATATACAAATTATCACCCAGCCCACCACAGAACTCTTATGAAATTCATAAACAATTTCAAGTACCCTTAATCGGTATCAAAAGTAACGAATACTATAAAAAGTTACTCGAACTCAAAGCTACGCGAACATTAACAATTTCCTATAATCGGAAATATAGTGTGTTCCGAAAATCAACAGCGAACATTAAAAATTTCCTATAATCGGAAATATAGTGTGTTCCGCAAATCAACAGCGAACATTAAAAATTTCCTATAATCGGAAATATAGTGTGTTCCGAAAATGAACAGCGAACATTAAAAATTTCCTATAATCGGAAATATAGTGTGTTCCAAAAAAAACACAAACAAGTTAAACCTTATTGTAAACATAAATACTGTGCGTTTAAAAAGACTGCACCTATCAAAATATAATTCAAAAATAATTATATTAACCAAATAAAAAAAGTTTCGACAAATTGAAATCGTTTTCAACGATCATTCAACAAGAAGAACCTAACCAAAGAAGGAAGACCAGAGACAGACGAAAGAAGGAAGCCCAACCCTTGACGACAGCCACGTGAGCTACAGATATTTTAAATCATTAGTATTAAGCCTAGAAGTAATAAAAACTAGATGATTTAATAAGTAAAAATTTTAAAATGGCTCAAAACAACAATTTGACAGCAGACTTGGTGGCTCAATTGATAGCTAACCAAACCAAAGCACTCCAAGATCAAATTGCTGAATTGAAACTACAATTGACATCCAACACAAGTTCAGTTGTAGAATAAAAACCAACAGAAATCAACGATACCATCCGTTGCGATGAATCGTTTGATATTATCAAATCAGTCCCAGAGTTCATAGGAAACTTTAACAGTTATGTTAGTTGGCGCGAAGCTGCTAGCGGCGCTAAGAAAAAAAACAAACAAGGTAGTAGAAAGTACGTGGGTGCATTAACAATATTACGAAACAAAATAGTAGGAAAACGATACTTTAACAAATCACGGTACTGTATTAAACTTAGAAGCAATTTTCTCTAG
Source organism: Drosophila ustulata (assembly GCA_035047365.1). Taxonomy (NCBI): domain Eukaryota; kingdom Metazoa; phylum Arthropoda; class Insecta; order Diptera; family Drosophilidae; genus Drosophila; species Drosophila ustulata. Next base: position 2,227,256 of record JAWNPT010000095.1, read on the forward strand.
ACTCGACTTCGCTTACAGCGACAGACGACCAATCTACATAATAGAACAAGAATTAAGTGTTCTAAGACAAGGGAAGATGACACTACTAGAATACTACAATTTGGTCAACAAAAAACTTACACTATTGACCAATAAAACAATAATGACATATGGAGATAAAGCTCATGTCATTACAGAAATGAATAACAAAAATCGTGTCTTTATTACTGGCTTAAATGGTTCCTTAGCAGACATCTTGTTTTCACTCAAACCAGATAGCTTACCAAACGCCTTAGCTAAAGCCCAAGAGCTAGAAGCTAACTATCAAAGGGAAAACTTTGCCTATAATTATGTTGTGAATACCTCACAACACAGCCAAAATAAAAGAGCAAAAAATTGATTTTAATCAAACCCCAAATCAAAGCCGCAAAAAATTTAATAATCATTTGCGTTTCCCCGGAACCCAAAATGTTGGACAACCCAACAATCCGCCACCAGAACCGATGGATATTGATCCATCAATTCATATTCAAAATAAACAATTTTTGCAAAACCAAAACAGTCACCAGAAAAATTCTTTTGCAAAGAAGCGTGAACAAAATTCTTCTTCAATGCATCAGCCAAATAAAATGATGCGTATTAACAATATAAATGAGAACCATTTTTTAGAAGAGGATGGGGACAGCTGCCCTTCATCTGCAGAATCGACAGAAAACTAAACAAGACACTGAAAGTATTAATTGACACCGGTGGTACCACGTGTCACGTAAAAAGGGGCATTTACAATGATGCTGAAGAGTAAGCTATAAAAAAAGAGTTAAAACCGTAAACGGATATAGCATAATAACACACTACAATTATATAAACATATTTGACAAATGCCATCGATTTTATGAAATCGAAAATTTAGATGCAGACCTGTTGGTCGGCTATAATTTGCTAAAAGTCATTCAAGCAGTCATTGACCTTTCAAAAGGCACACTGCATTACAACAACAAAACAGAAAGAATTAATTGTGAAAACCTAACTCAAGAGACAGTAGGTAATTTACAAAGTTCAAACGAATAAATTTCCCAAAATGGAATAGAGAAATCAAGTTCCTTATTCCAGGTGTCCGATTTGGAATCATCGTTATCAAGTGACGCTGATTGCCACCGTGACAAAAAACCAATAATAAAGCGTAAAAAGAAAAAGGTAAAAATGAGCAGAAGCCGAACGGCTTCGATATCCTCAAAGACAAATGTCCCTTTATGCAAACTTAATCATTCTGTCAATGAAACAGAAACCCTTGAAAACCTTAAGCAACAAGTTGTTGAAATCCAAACAAGCATTCGCAAATTCAAACGTATCTTCCCTTTAGAACAGATATCAGAGGTGAAATAAGAACGCTGAATGATGATGCAATATACAGCAAACAATACCCTTATCCACATTCAGTCAGGAGATAAAGAGGATGTTACAAGAAAACATAATCCTGAATGGGTGGTAGGTAAAAAAGGCTTTAACGATGATGGTACTCAAACAAATCGGTTGGTAATCGATACCTGACAGGTATCCAATGCCTGATCCTACGGTCATATTATCCAACCTAGGAAAAGCAAAGATTTTCTCAACAATTGACTTAGAATCCGGATTACATCAAATCCTAATGAAAGACGAAGACATAGAGAAAACAGAATTTTCCATTAATAACGGTAAATTAGAATTTCATCGCTTGCCATTTGGCCTTCCGAACGCCCCAAGAATTTTCCAACGAGCAATGGATAATATTTTACGCTACAAAGTCGGTAAAACGTGTCACATTTATGTGCACGATATTATAGTATTCTCAGAAACTGCTGAGCAACACTTCAAGGATTTACAAGAAATCATTGAAATCCTTTTCAAAGCAATGAAAATCTCCCTGGACAAATCCAAATTTTTCCGAAAAGAAACGGAATTTCTCGGTTACGTAGTATCCCATAATATAATAAAAACCGACCCAATAAAGATAAAAGCTATTGTGGAATATCCCCCTCCTAAAAACTTGAGAGAGTTAAGAGGATTTCTTGGCTTAACCGGCTACTAAAGGAAGTTTTGTCAATAACTATGCAGCAATAGCAAAACCACTTACAAAACACTTGCAAGGATATGACGGTTTAGTTTCAAAACACATGTCCAAGAAAACAAAAGTATCACTCAACGAGGTAGCTTTCTCAGCATTCCAAAATTTAAAATCACAATTAGCTGCAAAAGTTGAATTAACCCAACAAGATTATTCAAAGAAATTTGTACTAACAACAGACGCATCCGACATTCCCATAGGCGCGGTGCTTTCACAAGAAAGCAAACCAATTACATTTGTCTCCAAAACCCTTAATACAACTGAAAGAAATTATGCAACTAATGAAAGGGAATTATATGCAATAGTATGGGCTTTAAAAAACTTAAGAAACTATTTATACGGAGTAACAAATTTGGAAATCCACACAGACCATCAACCACTTTCATTCGCAGTCTCAGCCCGAAATCCCAATGCCAAAATGAAAAGATGGCATGTTTTCATAGAAGAATTCTCTCCCAAAATAATATACAAACCAGGTACAACTAACGTTGTAGCAGATGCTTTATCAAGGGTCATAATAAACAATATCACCAATACAGACAATGAGGAAGAAACATCTTCAGATCATCAAACAAAACATTCCGCCGAAAGCAGCTCTCAGCAAATAATTAGCGAAACCAATAAGCCACTCAATCAATTCAAACAGCAACTACTCATTCTAAGAAATAGATACACCATTCATGAGAAACATGAAGCATTCAACAAAACAAGACACATTATAGAATACGATTCAGTTGATAACCTAATAAACATTCTGAAGGAAGTCCTTCAACCAAATATCACTACAGGTATTCATTGCACCCCTGAGGATTTGTATGAAATTCAAAACCCAATAAAAACTACTTTCACAAATAAATTCCTCTACACTCGACCATTTGTCCAAGATATCGAACATAAAAAAGACCAAGAAATAATTATAGAAGAAACCCATGCTCGTGCTCACAGAGGTTTTGACGAAAACCTTAAGCAAATTTTGAGATAATTTTATTGGCCAACTTTATATAAAAAACTCAAGCAACACATTCGACATTGCGAAATCTGTAACAAAAATAAATATAACAGACACCCCAAATTAATTCCAATATCCAAAGCTCCCATTCCAGAAAGAGAAGGTGAACAATTACATGTTGACATCTTCTACGCCGAAAAATTAATGTTCATAACTTGCGTAGACGCATATTCTAAATTCCTTGTAGTAAAACATATTGAAAACAAATCTAATATTGAAAACAAAATCTTGGAATTAATTCAAACATTTCCATTTACAAAATCATTAATGATGGACAATGAACCTAGCTTTTCATCAGCCCAATTTAAATCTTCCAAGAATCGAGCAATATTAACAATATATTTTACAGACCCCAGACATAGCTTATCCAACGGACAGGTAGAAAGAGTACATTTAACATTAATTGAAATTTCTCGATGCATCCGAGAAGAATATAACATAATGGATTTAATTGAGGTAATATATCGAACAGCTAAGGAATACAATAACACAATTCAATCAACAACCCAACAAAAGCCTTGTGACATACTTTTTAATAAAATACACCATGAAAATCTGACAGACAAACTAAAAGTCACTCAAGAGAAAATGCTACAGTACCATAATCAAACCAGTAAGAAAGCTACAGTCGAGAGTGCTCGACCGTACGATACCCGCAACCCATTTCGAGAGAAAACAAAAAACTTAAATTATATTTTAACAAAATATATACCAAATATACTAAAACTAGTTTTTTGTATATATTTGAAAATATCGGGTAAAAATCCATAACACCGTTATGGTCACACCGTCAACTAAACAAACAAAGCGCGAGCATCTGCAAGTGAATTTTTCATATAAAATTGATTCTTTTATAACTTCCTTGTTTTCTAGTCGATCTCTAGGTTTATTATTACGGCTTTTACAGATTTTGGGGGCGGAAAGGGGCGTGGCAAAAATCTAAACAAAACTTGATCTGCGTAAGACCTACACGAATACTGTCACCAAATTTGATATCTCTAGGTCATTCACACACTTAAAACGTCCATATACATTGGGCACAACAATTTTGGTAAATAATTTAACGAATAACTTTTGTTCTACTTATCCGATTTTTACCAAAATTACAGGGTATATTAAAAGTGTCAAGCGCAGATGGGTTACCAAATTACACATCATTACACAAAGAACTTTTGGAGTTATACGCAGTTTACATAAAAAAAAACTTGACTTTTTCTAGATAAATGCTTATTGTGGGCGAAGGGGGCGTGGCATCCAACTTTTGAAATAAACTTGATCTGCGTAGGGTATGAAGGAACATTTGTGCCAAATTTGGTGTCTCTATGTCTTATAGTCTCTGAGATCCAGGTGTTCATACGGACTGACAGACGGACAGACGGACAGACGGACATGGCTATATCGTCTCGGCTGTTGACACTGATCAAGAATATATATACTTTATGGGGTGGGAGATGCCTCCTTCTGCCAGTTACATACATTTCCTGTTGGCACTAAGTCATAATACCCTTCTACCCTATGGGTAGCGGGTATAAAAAGATAACCTAAAGACTATCAAGTAGGCGAAATAATATACGAAAAAAAGCACGGTGAAAGGAATAAACTACAACCTAGATATCGGAAACAAGTAGTTAAAGAGGATCTAGGAAACAAAGTTAAAATAAACAATAAAACCAGAATAATTCATAAAGACAATATAAAATTTTAATGTCAATCTTTTATATTTTTTTCTTTTAGCATGTACTTTTTATATATTTTACCACTTTTACTACCATCATTTGGTTCAGAAATTATTAATTATTCGAACGACGACTACGTCTTACTCAAGGATACAGATAATCTTTTACTATATGAACGTTTGGAGAAGTCTTTCACGTTACTAATCTTAGTTTTTACAATGACATTTTTGAAAAAGAGCTAAAATTTTTCCATAATGAAAAAAACCCAATTGACTGGGAAGTAACTATGGAACTCAATTTAATCAAAACACTTCTTTCTCAACTTACACCTCATAAGATTTCCAAACGCGGTATCAATGAACTAGGAACCATTTTTAAATGGATTACAGGGACACCAGAACATGATGACATGATAACTATTCAAACTAAAATCAATGAACTTGTGGAAAACAATAACCAACAAAACAAAATTAATTCAGAAATTTTCAAAGAAGTAGCAAAAGTAACAAACATTTTACGAGATCTAAATCTCAACCAGGAACTATTAATAAAAAAATATAGACTTAAATTATTATCAATTGACCTACAAAATCTGCTTGACACCATTACATTTTCTAAAGCCACAATTCTAAATCCAAAAATTTTAAATAAAGAAGATATGTTAAAAATATTCAATCACGAAAAATTAAATATCACACTAATCGATCTTTTAGATGTTTCATCTTTTTCAATTGTTTCATATCAAGGATTAATTATATTTTTTATAAAAATATCCAACAATTAACTATAGATGTAAGCTATATCACGCAAAAGCCATTTCCCAGAAAGATGGAAAACTAATAGTAAACAATAAAGTTTCCAAATGTAACAATACCTATTACCCTATAGATAACTTTAAAAGAGAAATTTATAATAGTTTTGCCCAAATTAACTTTGACTCAAATTGTTTTATAGACCTCCTAAACAAAAAATTTTCAAGTTGTACAAAAATAACTGAAAAAAATAAACCACTCGATATTATAAAAGACGGCGCTATTCTAGTTTCAGGCACAAATTGTATTAACGAATCGTGGTTTACAGGCACTTATCTTGTAACATTCAAAGACATTATAATCATTAACAATACAACTTTCACTAACGAAAGAGAAAAATTGTTAAACTATGTAAAACACAATAAATTCACAAATTACTTTATTACCGATTATCAACCATCTAATAATACTCAACTTGAAATAAAAAACACAAACATTTTGTCAAAAATATCCATACAACTAGAAAATAATCATTCGAAAATTACAATTGTATTATTTTTAATTATCTTTATATTCTATATGACAAAGCTTCTCAAACATTTGCCCACAAATTTAAATCCCTTCAATTTACTTAAATTAAAATTGCCACATAATCAAAATCAAGAAATGGATCTTGACACACTAAACAGTTTAAATCAACAAATCGAAAATCTCTTAAGAAACCATTAAGCATCGGGGACGATTCTTCTTAAGAAAGAGGGAGTTATCACCCAGCCCACCACAGAACTCTTATGAAATTCATAAACAATTTCCAATTCCTATTGCCAGCCTGGATGATATTTACATCAACCCAGCTTCATAACACATAACACAGAAACCACTTAACGTAAAACCCGAGATCTTGTTGCGCAACTCGTAACGTAAACACCGATCCATTATTAAGAAGCTTTCTTCTAAACATAGCTGACTTGCAGCATAAGATCAAATCTGTACTTGAGTTCTAATTTGATATCCGAAAAAAGAGGAAGCTTGTAGCTCCCAACAAAAAATATATTTTTCAGTTTAGTAGAACAGAATAGTTTAATTTACAAACAAAAATTGTATACACTACTTGAGAAAATAAAAATGATTATAAATATTTCCAAACAAAACCGTTATTTTGGATTGGGATATGTAAACGAAAATTGTTCACACGATCGCAGGTGGTGTCAACTTATTCGAGGTCACCGTCCCCAGTTTTTCGATGAGCTGCATGTTACGTTCGAACGACTGCACGTGTCAAAGGCCTGCCCCCTGCCTTTTGGGTTCAAATGCATGCTGGTGGAGAAAATCACCAACCCTGATGCCATCAAACTATTTATTACCACTTGACATATTTTTACAGCTAAAAACCCATAAATTATCATCTTAATTACCCCATTAGTGTCAATGTTCTAATAATCAGGTAAACTACTATCGTTGGAGGATATAAAATCAACCAGCTCCTTGAAGGAAAATATCATTCAGTGACCACCAACAGTCTCAACAGCCTCAGCAAGCACCCTTCACATCGTCAGCAACCAACAAGATCATCAACATCAACAACCTAAACAACCCCAACAACAACAACCTAAAGAACCACAACAACAATAACAAGAACATTATGAATCCGAACAACACCATCAACTTCGACACCAATAACGTCAACACCATAAAAAATTTAACATTCTATGGAGCTTAATAGACAACCTACTGATCACAATGTTAACGGATAAAAATTCTTCTGAATCTCAGGTAACGGAGGAGGAGGAGTTCATAGACACAAATGTCTTCAACCCCCTGGATCCACTGACCACCAACAATATTATAACCAAAAACTTCGACGACATAAAAACTTTTAACATTTTATGGAGGTTAATATACATCTATCCGATCACGATGTTAACGAAGGAAGAAGGAGGAGGAGGAGTTCATAGACACAAGTGTCTTCAACCTCCTGGATCCATTGACCACCAACAATGTTATAACCCTCTTAAAAGATATTGAGGAGGACCCAGCTATGCGTGGGACAGTTTTATAACATAAAAACATTTAAATATAAATAATTTCTTTAAAAAAAAATGTTTATAAATATTTCCTAACAAATTAAAAATTTTTAATTGAGGAAGTGTTTAGTTTTAAGCTTGGGCATTATCTAACTTTGATATTATGCGGTTTGCATTTAAAAATATTCAACATTCTCGAGATCGCACATGTCTGGACTGTGTGTCCCTTTACAGAACCACTTGAAAATCGGTTGGCTTTTGTGAACCTCACTCGAAAAAAGGCTCGAGAATATGTTCCTTTGTTCATCGTTGGAGGATATAAAATCAACCGGCTCCTTAAAGGAAAATATCATTAAGTGACCAGCAATAGTCTCAGCAGCAAATTGTTTAATTGGAGAGGTGTTTTAGTATTGAGCTTGGATTTTCAGAATTTTACGAACTTCAGCTTTTATTTTCAACAATTTTTTATTTAAAAAAAAAAATTTATTTTTTAAAATAAAATATACATTTAAACAAACCAAAAATGTTAAAATGAAAATATATTTATATAAATAAAATTTAAAAAGTTTTATTTCCATACATTTTCTGCTATTATTTTCAGGATATAACTGATCTATTCAACCAACTATTGCTAAAAGACCTGATCTGTTCAAACAGCTTTTGCTTAAAGACCTGGTCTGTTCAACCAGCGATTGCTAACAGACTTGGACAGTTCAAACAGCTATTGGTGTCTGACCTGGCCTACACAACCAGCTATTGATAACAGACCTGGTCCGTTCAACCAGCTACTGGTATCAGACCTGGTCTGTTCAAAAAGCTTTTGATATCAGACGTGGTCTACACAACCATCTAATACAAATTGAAAATAGATCAGTTTTAGATTCAGTTTTTATACATTCTGTGTGTATTTTTGAGCGTGTGTGTGCGTTTTCTTTGAAGACTCTATGGGACATATTCCTTTGTAAGATCCCCATGTTCCCCACACCACAATCGGTGGTGTATGTCGTTACTGGGTATAAAATTAACCAGCTCCTCGAAACAAAATATCATTCAGTGAGCAGCAACAGTCTCGGCAGCATCAGCAATCAGCCTCCACGACCTCAGCAACCCGAAACCAATACCCACAGCATCATAAATATGACCAACAAGGAGAACACCGCATCCAACACGATTGACCTCACGGAAATGGAAACATCACAGCAACAACTTTATGAACACAACCGAGAGGACTTTGATGACCTTTTGAAGATTAATGATGGTTTCTTAAAGATCAATGAAGACCTTTTGAACGCCAATGAGGACCGAGTGAAGAGCGCTTTAAACTCGCTGAAAGTGAAAAGTTAACTCTACATCAAGAAGCTGCCCATCAACACAATATATAATATTATGAAAGCGAAAAGGGTAACAGGAAAGTTTGGCACCAACGTGATGGTTGAGCTGAAGAACCCTACACCCAAACGCTTCAAAGCAATTGTATCTGGGTCTGGATGTATGACACTAAATTATGTATGCTGGGATGATCTTAATGAGGTGGTTAAACGACTGCAGCTCTTAATAGCCTCTCAATCAGCTGGAAATACTAATCACACTAATGAAATAACATCAATAAATGAAGAATTGAGAAAGGCTTAGATTATACGCTACGTGTTATACACTATATTTATGACAAGTCAATATTCAAAAGAGTTTTTATTTACATGCAGATGCAGAACAATCATTTAATACCAAATGAAAAAACTTTAAACTAAACGATTTCACAACATCAAGATGCAGTTTATCAAACAACAAATTTTAAAAATTGCAGAACTCGAATATAGAATGAGACTTGGGGAACTTTTTTCAAACATTTATGAAAAAATTAAATATGGTCATGAGTTCAATTTAATTTATCTTATTTTTATTACAAGCCATCCAAATATGAGCAGACGAGGTATTATAAACGAATTACATGCTTCATTGCGAAAACATTTTCTGAAGCGTGGAGTCATCACAAAGAGAATAAATGATTTATGGCAAGTCGTCTTGGTTGAAATGGGAAAGTACGCAAAATCAATTAAACATCGATATTTGCTAACAGTAATAGACACATTCGCAAAATTTGCCTGGGATGAAGCAATAAAGTCTAAACATGCAAAGGACGTTGCTCAGGCAATGGAGAAAATATTTAAATCAGGACGAGGAGTACAAAAGAATCTACAATCAGACGATGGTAAAGAGTTCTTTAACACTCATTTTACAGCTCAGATCAAACAATATGAAATCAATCACTATTGAACATATATTAGTCTAAAGGCCTCAATTGTTGAGAGATTCAACAGGTCATTAAAAGAACTCATGTGCCGAGAATTCAGTTTCAATGGAACATACAAATGGATTGATGTGTATAAAGAACTAATTGACATATACAACAATAGAGTACACAGGACCATAAAAATTGCACCCATCAATGTAAACAGTGAGATTGAAAAACTTATCTTGAAAACCGCCTACAATAATATTAAAATGTTTGCTGGTAGTAAACTAAAGATAGGGGACTATGTACGCATCAGCAAATATAAACATGTTTTTGCAAAGGGATATACCCCGAATTGGACAACTGAAATATTCAGAATAACTAAAGTACAAAATACTTACCCAATAACATACTTACTGCAAGACTGGAATGTGAATCCAATCAAAGGTGGTTTCTATAAGGAAGAACTGAAAAAAACAACTTTTCCCAATACTTACCTGGTTGAAAAAGTGCTGAAAAGGAAAGGGAATAGAGCTCTGGTCCGCTGGCTGGGTTTCCCCAAAACCGAAGACAGCTGGATTCATAAAACTGAAATTTTGTAATGTTTAAGTAAAACATTTTTTCTTTTCTTTTTCAATTTCTATTATTTATTTACCGTCTTTGGAACAATATTTTTTATGCTTGTTTTATTCATAAATAACTATTATATAAATATCTTTTTAAATAAACACATTAAAAAGTTTATATTATCGTTTTAGTTTTTTAGTGCCATCTTATAGCATAAAATGCATTATCATTTGAGCCTCTTGAATGTCTGCGGCACTTTCATTTATTTCTACTTTTCTTTTTAAAGCATTTACCTTCCTCACTGAACTTTGAGTGTTTTGTGAGTTCTCCTCCAACGCACATATTTGGCTGCGCCAAACACTGGTCTGTGCTTCCAGAGTAGATATACAACCCTCAATTTCATTAGGAATTGAAGAGTAATGTCCTATTGCTAGAGTTGAAGCAAATTAGTCTCTTATCATCTTTGTTGACTAAAATAGTTTTTATTAATTTTAATGTACTAATTTCATGCCCTTTAGACCTTAATATGTACATGATACCACGCTCTTGCTATCCTGTGAACAAACAATTTGAATACGCCTCAATTACATTTTTGAAAGTAATCCAACAAACTCACTCATTGGTTTACTATGCATCTCATCTTTAAAGAAACCTAAATGCTTCTTATTGCAATGTTTAAAATAGTATAACGTAGCCAATTCATTTGAATACTCAGATGTATCAAATTTCAATTCGACATCATAACGAATTTATTCATAGAAGTTGTTAGTTTTTATAGAGTATATAAACGAATCGGTATCCATATAATTTAATTTTAGTGCTTTGTTAAATTTGGGTTTCATGTAATCATAATGAAAATCATACATTTTGAATTTAGATAACTCCAACACTACAAAGCCTAAATATAATATATTGGCTTTTAATAAATGTTGTGTAATCTTTTCATTTGAAATACAAACACAGTTTCACTAAACTTTGTTGCACTATGAAAATTTGACCTGGATATCAGGACTCTGGCACACAATCTAGGCCATCCACCTTGTGGACCTACGTCTGGAGAATTCCATTTCGTAACAATACGGATGTCTACCCTCTTTTCGCCGTTTTCCATGTTTTTTTTTTTTTGGACGTTGGCGCACCGCATTACGTTCAAGTGGTCCTGCAAAACCAGGCTAAAGCCTGTTTCTCCCGCATTCAACGCACTCCCCCCGGGACTGCCGTAAGGCATTACTTCAGAGGGAGGGTTCGGCCTTTATCGGCCCTCTTCTGAGTTAGCTGGGACTCGTGCTCTCTCTTCTCTTCATAGCTGCTTCATTAATGCCACTGCCATCGTGTTCACCGCCACCCATTTTTCCTTCGAGCTTGTCATATGCTCGACTACGGACTCCGTCTCGACACGCCCCTCAAGGCGGACTTCTAGCTCCTCTCGAGCACCCGCGAAGCGTCCGCAGTGCATATAGACGTGCTCTGCATCTTCCACCACCTGCGGCCAAAACGGTGCAGGTATCCTTTGAAACACCTGTGACCACTGAGTAATTGTGTTAGATGAAAGTTCATCTCTCGGTGACCTCTGTCTAAGCACCTTGACACGTCCGGTATCAGGCGATATGTCCATCGACCTTTCTTGCCGCTGTTTCACCTTGCCTGCCACTCCTGGATGATGCTAGATCTATCCCTGGCCTTCGCGCGCTCTGCTGCCTGTAGATCGAATGGCGCTGTTCCCGCAAGGACCCTTGCAGCTTCTCCCGATACCGTCCGGAATGCGCAGCACATTCTGAGCGCGCAGATCCTGTGCACAGAGTTCATCTGCCTCAGGAAGTCGCCGCACTCCGTTCCCTTTAGCCAGATCGGGGCTGCGTAAAGGCTGATGGACCTGCCCACGTTCGTGAGCAGTAACCTTCTTTTCTGCCTAGGGCCCCATGTGTTCGGCATTATTCGAGCTAAGGCCGTGGATCCGGTTGCTGCCTTACTCGCCGCGTACATGTGCTCGAAAGTTGAGTCTGTTGTATCCCCAACTACGATATTAACAAACTCCACCTTTTTCCTGGAAGTAACTAGCACGGCCTCGGTTTTATGTTCCGCCAGTCGGAGCCCTTCTTCCTCCAGCCAATCCCGTACTGCCTTGACTGCAGTATTCATCTTTGCCTCTATGTCCGTCAGGTGCTTCGCGACCGTCACGATCGCAATGTCGTCCTGTGTGTGTGTGTGTGTTTTTTTTTTTTTTTTGTTTTACACCCCGGCAGGAAAATCTTCTGAAAGATTCCATCTACCTCCTGTATATGGATATGTGCGATTCTTACGTACTAAAAACCTCCGTATGGTCTCGTCTGTCCAGTACGTGCTCACCGGGACTGTCAATAAAGATACTACGTCGGTGAGCAGGATGTAATGCTTCTATGCATTCCTTCGTCATATTGCGCGAATTCGCGTCTGCTAGGTGCTCATTTAGTCGCCTTGTACGACAAGCCGAGACAGCTGAGATGGTATTCTTTACCCGCCACCCCACGGGCGTCGAGAATCAGGTATCGGCGACCTGGTCTGTTGGTCGTCTCGTCAGCTCGACCTCGTGTCATTATATTGATGATGATGGCGTGGCACGCCTGCGATTCATTCTCGTCAAACGTTCTCTCTCGTCAGTAAAGCGTGAGCAGTGTAGAAGCACGTGGTCTGCTGACTCCACCTCATTCACGCAGTAAATGCACTGTGTATCTACGTGATGAAACCTTGCTGGGTACCTCCGAAAGCAGCCATGGTCAGTAAGGAACTGGGTTAGGTGATAATCCAGCTCCTTGTGTTTGTAGTTGGTCCATACTACTAGGTCAGGAATAAGTACGTTTGTCCGTCGTCCTTTTGTTGATAATCGCCATCTGCCCTGCAACTCAACTAACAGATGCTCGTACACTATGGTCGGGTTGGCTCCCACCCGCATGTCTGCAAGTGCCCTGATCTCCAGGTCAACTGGTGGCGTCCCTGCCAGCACTAGTGCCGCATCCTCCGAGATGGTACTGAAACCCATTATCAGGCGGAGGGCTACTGTGCGATAGACCGCCCGCATCTCCTTCAGATAGTACGGTTTTCCCGTTACGCAGCTCCATATTGGAGCGGCGTAGAGCAGTGTCGCCCTCATCACTGAGGCCATCAGCCTCCTAGCAGGCATCCTGGGGGTGCCGACATTCGGCATTAGCTTAGCTAGCACAGTAGCTGTCATAGCCGCCATCCTGCTGGCATATTTTGCATGTTCCTTGAAGCTCAGCCTATGATCGACCAAGACCCCAAAGTACTTCAATGCCTCCGCTGACTCCAATTGTAAGCCATTTACAGATATTTGCAGCTTCTCAACCCCTTTCCTGCTGCTTAGTAGAACCACTTCGGTCTTATGTACTGCAATTTTGAGCCCTGCATTCTGTAGCCAGTCAGTAGCTGCAACAATGGTATTATTGAAAAGAGATTGCAGCTCTACCAGTGTCTTGGCTACGGCAACTCCCGAGGTGACTTGGTACTTTTTTGGGCAATCGGTCGTTTCGTACCAAAGTACTCGGTCCCTAAAATAGCTGCCAATTATACCCTTTAGATAATCTGGGATTCCCATGGAGCTCATGGCACTAAGAATACTGGTCCATCTTGCCGTGCTAAAGGCGTTCTTCACGTCTAAAGTGACGATGGCAGAGTAGTTCTTTGCTCCTCCTAGCCATCTTTCTCCCGCTAGTGCATTTTGTGCAATATCACGTACGTTGGCCAATGCGTCAAGAGTGCTTCTTCCCTTTCGGAAGCCATACTGTTGATGGGCCAGCCCATTAGGTCCCTCCGTAAAAGCTTCTATCCTACTGTAGATTATTCGCTCGAATAGCTTTCCCACAATATCCAGCAGGCAGAGTGGGTGGTAACCACTGGCGTTGGATGTGTCGCCCTTCCCTTTCGGAATAAGAACAAGTTTTTGCTCTTTCCATATGCTCGGGAATATCCCTTCCATGAGACATTGTTGGAAGGTGCTGCTGAATATGACCGGTTTGACTACAGCAACGGCTTTTACAACTATCCCTGGGATACCGTCAAGTCCAGGGGCCTTACCGGGCTTTATCCTGCTAGCGGCTTGTAGTATTTCCTTAGGAGTGATGCAAGGGAAAAGTTCTCCAGGAGATACCTGCGCCGGCTGACATAGGGATGTTCGCCATGACATCGGGCTCCATATATATTTTCCTCCACGCTGATTTAATCCTCTCGTCGACGATTTTATATGCCGGGCCCCATGGGTTCTCGTCAACACTTGCGAGCAGGTCCTTGAACGGCTCGGCTTTGGCTTTTGCAATGGCTTTTTTCAACGTGGCACGAGCTATTCTATGGCGGTCAACCATGTGCGAGTGGTTTTAGCGCCCCCGTGCCCGCTGTGCCCGTCTCCTCGCTGTGAAGCACTCCGTCCTCAATTCCTTAAGGGAGTCACTCCACCAATATACTGGTGGTTTAGTCTTCTTTCGCGTTCTACGCGGCATTGTTGCATCGCATATCCTTTTTAGTGATTGCGTGCGTGTGTGTGTGTGTGTGTGTGTGTGTGTTCCTTGTAAGATCGCACATGTCTGGACTGTGTTTTTTTCGTTACAGAACCACTTGAAAATCGGTTGGCCCTGGCCTCACTCGAGAATATGCTGCTTTGTTCATCGTTGAAGGATATAAGATCAACCAGCTCCTTAAAGGAAAATATCATCAACAGTCTCAGCAGCATCAGCAGCAATAAAACCAGAAACAAAAAACAAGCCAACAACACACTCACACATCATGGAATGCACCAACAACATTGGTGCACCATGCACCAACATCATTCGCTGTCACTCTTTGTAGCAAACAGACGTGTTTTTTATGTGCGCCCCGCAATTTTATCATTGTGTATTTAACAACCGATGTTTAATACATTTCTTAAAAGTATTTACATTAATCGTTTGCTACATCGCGTATCTATCCTGTGATAGTGCATGATATTAGTTTGTTTACTAAATAGTGAATTTTATTTGTGCCTTTTTGAGCTCTGTTTATTTCTACATAAACTGAGTTCAAAGTTTTGTTGTTGTGGTAATCATTAGATTTTGCGTGTCTTCTCATTGTGCTTTCCTTCCCGCTCGCAGTGTGACGGTTTCTCTCTCAACAACTCTCAGTTGACAGTATTCCGTTAGTGGCGTTCTCCGCTCTTACCTGTTTTTGTTTTGTTGTTGTTAACATATTTCTGTTTTGAATCTGTACAGTGGGCATAGTACCTACTATTTCAAAGTAAATTTTTTTTAATTTTGTAAATTTTTAATCTTTTTTTGTTATAATGAAAGACAAAATTGTGTGTTGTCTGAAGAGTTGCCAGAAGCAGATCACGGCTTCGCAACCCAGTATGGCCTGCTGCATCTGTGATAACGTAGTACACGTAAAGTGTGTAGGTTATTCAGGGCTAGTTGCAGATGCCATTGCCAAGAGAACTGGGCTTAACTGGCGTTGTGAGTCGTGTCGAGAAGTTGATATCCGGATGTTTATGAGACAGACAGGAGTTGGTTTTAATTATTTGATTGGTGGCTTTCATGGATACCCCAAAACGGAAAACAGCATTAAGTTTAATTATCAACGTTTGCAACAATTCGGTACAGTTAACTGGTACATTTGTTTAGACAATTTTAGTTAAACTACAACTCATTGCACTAAAGATGGATGGAATGTGCTAATGATATGTGTGTGTGTGTGTTCCTTGTAAGATCGCACTTGTCTAGACTGTGCCTTTGTGAACCTCACTCGAAAAATGCTCGAGAATATGCTCCTTTGTTCATCGTTGGAGGATATAAAATTAACCGGCTTCTCGAAGGAAAATATCATTCAGTGACCAGCAACAGCAGCATCAGCAGCAACAACAACATCAACAAACATCAAACCAACAACAACATGGAATGCGCCAACAATACCAACAACTTCAAAAACAACAACAATTTCAATATTTTGTGGAGGATGATAGACAACCTACTAATATCAATGCAAATGGAGGAAGATTCAACTGAATCTCAGGTGATGGAGGAGTTCATAGACACAAGTGTCTTCAACCTCCTCGACCCGTTGACATCCAACAATATGGTAACCCAAGAGGACTTAAAAGACATTGAGGAGGACCCAGATATGCGTGGGACTGTATTATAATATAAAATACATTTGAGTAAAAATAAATTTTAAATACAATTATTATAAATATTTCCAAACAATACAAAATTTTTTAATTGGGGTGGTGTTTTAGCTTGGATTTTCAGAATTTTTTAGAACTTCGACTTTTATTTTCAGCAATTTTTATTTTTAAAATTTGTATTTTTAAAAAAAAAATATATATATATATATATATATATATATATAAGTATATATGTATATTTAAACAACAAAATTTTCAAATAAAAAAATCTTTAAAACAAATTAAAATTGTTTAATTAAGGAGGTGTTTTATATTAATCTTGGATTTTATGAACTTTTTTTTTATAATTTCAACTTTTATTTTCAGAAATTTTGTATTTTTAAAAACTAAATTTAAAATTTTTTTTTTTAACTGACATGGTCTGTTCAACCAACTATTGCCAACAGACCTTGTCTTCTCAAGCAGCCATTGATATCAGACGTGGTCTACACAACCATCTAATACAAATGTCTCAGTCAAAACAAAAGCAGCAAACGATCGCCGACGAAAAGCGAATTAGCAGCAGCAGAGGCCGTTTAAAAATTTCGTATTTTGCTTTGCTGCTGCTTTCGCTAAGCAACGCAAGTGGAAGCAGCAGCAACTGTTCGACTTCTGCAGTCGCGACTGCTGTCGAGATTAATTGCTTTTGCTGCTCCCCTTGTATTCTAATAAGTTAAACAGTTTGACAATTGGATTTTTTTATTCATTTTTTTTTTATACGGAATTAAAACATAGGTTAGGTTAGGTTAGGTTGTACAGGCAGCTCGACCGGAGTCGAGAGCACCCGGAGACCATACGGTCCATTGTGATGCCTGATCTGTGTGAACTGTAGGAGTAGATGGGATTGGGAGGGATTGTTGGGATATTGGAGGAAAAGGCTTTGATTGTATTATTTTGTCTACGTGCTTCTGGCCAGTTCTGTTGGGCTGTGGTAGCCTCTGGAACCATCCAGTAGAGTCGAGGAAAAGCGCCATGTTCTCCAGCCGAATATTCCCAAGACTGCCCAGTTCCGCAAAGAAAGGCTTGCCCAGAAATTGGGTCCGCTTTCTAAGAAGTGCAGGGCAGTCGCAGAGAAGATGCTGGATACTCTCGGTTTCCTCTTCGTCCCTACAGCTGCGACAGAAGTCCTGTTGGGGTCCATCGTACCGTTGAGCCATACGTCCGATGTAGCAGTGTCCCGTTAAGACTCCTGTCAGTAACCTTATCTTGTTCTTTTTAAAGTTTAAGAGCTCGGTTGTTCGCTTGGGACTGTATCTTGGCTAGAGTGCTTTTACACCTCGCAGCCCGATGATGCTGCCCAGTGTCTCTCAGCCGCCGTTCTGATGGAACAATTGAGTTCCGATAGCACGTGCTGAATAGGTCTCTTTATATCGTTCGCCGCGAGAGTTTCTGATGATGCTGATCCCAGCCGACCACATTCATCAGCCGCCTCGTTACCTGGTACTCCCATGTGCCCAGGTACCCAGATAAGTCTGATAGAGTGTGGTTGGCATAGGTTCAGTGACATCACTGTGTCTCGGGTTAGTTTGCTCTTAATGGTGTTCGATGCGAGTGCTTTTATCGCTGATTGGCTGTCGACATAGATGGACACGTCCCTCGGGCTCCCGCCCAGTGTCCGTATCAACTTGGTCGCTTGCCAAACAGCGTAAATCTCCGCTTGAAACACACTACACCAGTCAGGAAGACGAAAGGAAAGCTTGGTTACAAGGTCTTCGGAGAAGACCCCCGATCCAGTGCCTTCTGTCGTCTTTGATCCGTCTGTGTAGATTGACAATTCATTCTGCTTCAAAGAAGATTCCTGTTGCCAATCGGATCTGTCAGGGAATTCAGCTGTAAACCTGTCATCCCACTTATGTTCTGGTACCCAGTAGTCGTTCTCAGCCACAGTCAATTCTACTGTACGTAGAATGGAGTTGTGACCTGCACCAGGCTTAAGGAGGCATTGGGCGTGAAGCCTGACTGACTCCTTGCTGCCGCGTGCTTGAAGAAGACTCCGATGGGCTCCAGATTTAACATTACATCCAGCGCTGCTTGGGGGGTAGAACGAATACATCCTGTTATTCCCAAGCATGCTAGTCTCTGAACTTTGCGGAGATCGTTTAGATAGGAGTCGGTGTGTCCCGCCTCCCACCATACAAGAGCCCCGTACGTCAGTATAGGTCTGACAATTGCAGTGTAGAACCAGTGAAGGATATACGGTTGCAGTCCCCATCCTTTACCAAAAGTCTTTTTGCACACAAAGAAGGCTTGTAACGCTTTCTTCATCCTTTCCTCCGAGTTTCTCCTCCAGGAGAGTTTGGAGTCCAGGATTACTCCAAGGTACTTAGCCTCCTTTGATAACTTGAGCTCTGTCCCTCCCAGTGACGGAAGCTTGAAGCTCGGTAAATTATATTTTCGAGTGAACAGAACTAGTTCGGTCTTTTGTGGGTTGGCCCCAAGACCGTTGTGTTCTGCGCATCGCAGAGTTTCGCTCAGAGCGGCGTTCAGTAGCTCACTGACTGTTGGCAGGAATCTGCCAGTTACCATTAGAACCAGGTCGTCCGCATAAGCAGTCACTCTGCAGCTCTTATACTTCAGTTTGAGCAGAAGGTCATTAAGGACAATGTTCCACAACAAGGGGGATATCACACCCCCTTGCGGGGTGCCCCTGGTTGCCCTTCTCCTGATAGTCGAGGCGCAGAGTTGGGCGTTTATCATTCTTTGGCGAAGCATGTTGCTAAGTCATCGAGTGATTGTCGGGTATGAGCCTATGTTGACAAGTGCTGCCGTTATAGACTCGATCCTGACATTATTCAAGGCACCGTCTATATCGAGAAATGCGGCTAACGTAAACTCCTTCCTTTGCAGTGTGCCTTCAATTGTGCTAAACACCTCGTGCAAAGCCGTCTCTACTGATCTACCTTTGACGTAGGCGTGTTGGGACTTGCTCAAAGTGTGAGGTGTTAGCTTACTTCTGAGATGAAGGTCCAGAAGTCTCTCTAGTGTTTTTAATAAAAACGATGAGAGACTTATGGGCCTATAATCTTTTGCTGAGCAGTGGTTTATCTTTCCTGCTTTGGAAATGAATGCCACCCTCACTTGTCTCCAGGTTTTTGGAATGTATCCTGTAAGGAGACATCCCCTGAAGATTTCTAATAGCCATTGCGACAGATGTACGCATACCATCTGTAACATGACCGGTCTGATGTCATCCGGTCCTGCTGATTTGTAGGGGTGGAATGACTTGATAGCCCAGATTATCTTCTCCGTATTGACAATTTCGTCGATTAGGACTTGACTCTCATGAAGCGGGTTTCCCTCCGGCTCGCCGCTGATGTGAGACGTGGGGATCCCATTCTCGTCTTCAGCTTGTGTACAGCCTGGAAAGTGTGCGTTCATGAGGAGTTGCAGAGACTCCTGACTATTTTTAGCGAACGTGCCATCCAGGTTGCAAAGCAGGCCCGGTGTGGCTGGATCTTTCGCCAACAACCTTCGAAGTCTGGACGCTTCAGTGGTGTTGGTTAGTTCCTCGCAAAATTTAGACCATGAGTCTCTTTTTGCCCTTCTGATTTCTTTCTTGAAGGTCTTGAAACTGTTATGGTAGGCATTCCAGTCTATCTGGCAGTTTCCGTCTTTTGCTCTATTGTAAAGCTTTCTCGTTTCCTTTCGTATCTGGCCGAGTTCCGGAGCTCACCACTTGTTGCGGTTTGACTTCGGTGGACGGCTGATTGGACAGGATTTAATGAAGGCCTTACATAGAGTATCTGTGACATTCTGGGTCGATTCCTCCAGCTTGTCAGGGTTGTCTAGCCTTCCCACTGGGTGGTTGGGAATAGATTCCATAACAAGCTTTGAGTATTTGACCCAGTTTACCTTTCGTGGGTTCCTGAAGGGCGCGTTTGCCTCTCTGGACCATCCAACTTCGAACACTATCCTGTAATGATCCGAAAAGGAGCATTCCGTGGATACGTGCCAGTCTTCTACGGAGAGGGAGTCGCTGTTAGTCGCTAGAGTTAAATCTATAACCTCAGCTCGGTTCTTATTGCGGAAGGTGGGGTGGCTACCCCGATTACACACATTAAGATTAGTGAGCATCACGAATTCAAGCAGCGACTCCCCTCTCTCGTTGGTGTCTTTGCTCCCCCAAAAGGTGTTGTGGGCATTAGCATCACACCCAAGGATTAGATCCGTGCCCTCTTTCTGCGCATGCTGAATGAGGGCTCGAATACTTTCCGACGGTGGATCCTTTTCTTCGTACGGGAGGTATGCTGAAGCTAGGTATAGATTGGGTCCGTTCCTACGCTCGCATAGCGCTACCGTCAAGTCCCTGTTGCTGTAACTGGAAGAGAAGAGCACATTAAGTCCGGTTCTTACCACGATACAGGTTCTGGACTTACCCACAGTTTCCGGGACAAGGAGATGGTATCCGCGGGCTCCCAAACCACAAACCCTTTCACCTACGATCCAGGGTTCTTGGATGAGAGCCTCATCCACCCTCTCCTTGTCCATCCACCGTAGTAGGTCTGTGGAAGGAACCCTCGAGTGGTGCAGATTATTCTGCACTACCCGAATTCTTTCCGGTCGACCTAACATCTACGCGCCCAGCGCCTCCAGGAATGATTGCCCGAACGCAACCCATTCCCATCTTCAGCCGGCCTTGCTTACTAAGGAGTTGGCTCTTGGACTCTGGACCAATGCTGATCCATAGATCCTTGCCGTTTCCTTTGTCTCGGGCGAGACCTCTATTGATCGTCCAGTCCGCTGTGTGACAGTCCGCATTCTGGCTTTTGATCAATATAAGGGTGGTTCGATCCTCCCTGATGGGAGGTGGGATCCAGACCTTAATGATCGTCCGCTAAGGAATTTGGTCTACAGGGACGACGTCAATTCTTGCTCCTGGCCACGGTGCTTCCAGTTTCAGCAGTGTGTCTTTGAGGAATCGCAGGGATTCCTCGTTGGCACATGCCACCACTTTGACACCCTTGTACCAGTTGATACCATCAAACTCTGCCACGAACGGATTCAGCGGTCGAGTGATGGCATCAGCAATCCCCTGGTCAATTAACCCTTCCAGAATAAGCCAGTTATCAACGGAAAGCTTCCCATCCGGGTTGTTTCTGTCGATGATGGCTACCTGTAGCTCCGGCTTCGTGCTCAAGCTGGCCAGGATGTCCCCTGGACACACCCGCTTGCTCTCCGAAGCCTTCGCCGAGTCGTCTGACCTCTGCCTCTTGCTGACAGGTGGGTTGGCCTTTTTCGGTAGCCTGCTCACCGTTCTCTCCTTTCCAGGAGGTGTGGTTTTTTTCAAGCATACCTGGTGCACGTTTTTTCCCTTCAGAGGGTGACTTGGGTTTCTTTGGTTCCACCGACTTCGACGTGAAAGGTTTGACTTCCTCCGTCGGGTTGGCTACGGCTACTGCCTGAAACCCCTTGTCACCCTGGCACCGTGCACTCATACTCGGTTCAGCGGACTGAGTGTTGCCGGTCACGCCAGCGAGCCTCAAATACCACCGCACGTTGTATTCGTGCTTCTTGCGCAATTTCCTCTCACGCTCGTTCAACGACTCTGGGTTGCGGCCTTCCAGTCCCTTAAGGAACTTGAGAGAGCTCTTATACCCTGAGCGTTGTTTGCGCTTGAGGTTTGCGCCTTCCTTGTTGGGTGGTCCCTGGATTACTGTCACTTCGTCTTCGTCAGTGCTCGATGACTCATCCAACGGCATCCTCGCTAGCGCAAGCGAATTAAAACATAAAACATAACAATTCAACAATATTATTCAAAATAGACTTTCAACATCTTCGTCATCTTCAAAAAGAGATCATTTGTAAATCGCTGAGTCCAGAAGGCTTGGATTCAATTTGACCAGCAGTATGTTCTCTATTACTTCCTGACTTTGTCGATTTCGGTAATCAGTAAGTACAAGTCTTAAAGTCGAAAATGCTCGTTCAATCGCCACCTGTTAGAAAACATATGTATTTATGAAACTGTGAACATTATATTATTAACATTATTAACATTTGTATATGTGCACTTGAGTTGATGTTACAGCAAAGCAAATATTACTTAATGCAATAGCTCTTGGTCAGTGCACTGCTTTCCTTTCCAAAATGTGAGAACGTCTGCATCGATTCTTTGGAAAGTGTTGATGTGAGCGCATTGTGAGTGGTTCTCGGTTTCTCTTTCCACTCCATCGAATAAAAACCACTAAATGCGCTCACTCAAAGAAAAAGCACTCAAAAGTCCCGGTGCTCTCAACATCTCCTGGAAGTCTCCACTATCATGGAGTCGAGGTCCAAGAGAACGATCCAAGTCGCATCCAGTTAGTCGCTAAAAATTCTTCATTTTAGACGGTTACCATGCGTTGTATAGTTTTTTTCGCAGTGAATAAAAACCCGATTCAAATCAAACATACCAAACCTACAATTATTATTTGCATCATCTTGCCCACCACAACATTTTGGTCCTTCGAGCCGGATTCCTGAAGAAATCTCCACCGTTCCAGCATCTATAATACAAGCAAGATAAGTGCAAATTACTCATACAAAATTAAGAGAAGAAAAAATTCGTACCTACTGTCCGTAAAGTCCGCCATCTTCGTTCCGCCATATTCTTGGTCCACCAGCCGACTCTACAATTAGAATTTTTTCTTTTTCATTTTTTTTTTTTTTCCACAATTCATTTTTTTTTATCGCAAGTTTTATTTGCTATACAAAGAAATATTTACCATTGCCTGTGTCCGCAATCCAGCCGCGTATAAATTAACTCCAGTTATTTTTCTCACTCACTTATGTATGTACCTGTGTATGTATACATGTGCAAGCGACTTAGGTAATGTGCAGCAATATATTGCATACGTATGAAAATCCTATTCACATACTATATGTAATATAAAGTTGTACATAGAGCAGTGTCGAATCCACATATGTACATTTTCTTTCCAAAGAACTCGCAGTCAAAGCCTATCAGCAGCTGCACAATTGGCATACATATATAAGTACGAGGCGTGTTACATACATACATACGCGGCCAATGGTTTGAGCAAGCTGACGAGCTCAAACAACATTAATAAAATACAAAAAAAAGAGACTGCACACTCTGCGCATTTATCGTCCGTGTTTTATTTTTATATATTATAACATATATTATTATTTTTCCAACACCGATCGTAGATTCTATTTATTCTCTCTCTATATCACAACACTTATCCAGCGGAGCGTACATACATATGTACATATATACATACATATGCGCCAGCACTTTTTTTTGACCACATATTTACACTAATATTATTATTTTTCCCAAAATCTGTTTGAGTGGTCACTTTTGATAATAATTTTACATTTTTTCACAGATTATTTTTATTATTCTTATTATTCTTCACTTGTGTTGTGCTAACAATTGCACTTTCAGCTTTCGCACAGCTGTTAAGATCCGCACTCAGACATACACACTCACTTGTGCAATATCAGTTTCCACTGTTTTTATATTTTTTTTTGTTTTGTTACCATAATTTTTGTCACTTGTCCGTTGTCACTAGATTTATCCGCGGCCACAAAAATATATATTATATTAAATTATAATTTCACTGCCTTTGATGTGCCGCCGTTTTCGTTAGTGACGATCCGATATTTTTCAACAGTTCGTGAACACTGGTTCTCTGTGAACTATCGTGCAATACCTATCGCAGTGTTCACACGGTGCTGTTCAGACGTTACAAAAACAAAGAACATTTATATAAATAGAATCAATACCAGACGATAATTTCTTTCATTTCATTTATTTAAAAACAAAATAATAAAATTTTTTTTAATTTGTTTTTTTTCCTCGTTCTCCAAGTCTGGTCTATTTATATTTATTCTTTTTGTTTTTTTTGGCACAGTGTGTACGCGTCATCTGCGTTTATCGTCTTCCTCTTTTTTTATTCTTGACTTATATTGTCGTATTCGTTGTTATTTTTTGACCTGACTACTTTTGGTCACCTGCGTTTAAAGGCGCCTAAATTACGAAATTAGAGTATGCCAGTGGGCAAAGAGGAGAAAAGCAAAGCTCGTTTGTCAATTCCTTCGACAAGCACTGCTAGAGCTGCAGTCTCGCCACCACTAGCAACTTCTCGCTCATCCAGCGTCTCACCTGTTCTTTCGAAAGCGAGAAAAGAGGTGTCCACTCGGGCTTCCAGCGTTTCGCCAACCTCTCTTGCAAAAGCTGACGCTACAGCACTTCGTAGTGCAAAGTCGAAGCCGGCAATTTTGGTTACTCGACCTTCCTTTGAACAAAAGCCCACAGTTTCAACTGCTTCCCAAAGACACAGCCCAGTCGTCACTCGTTCGCACGAAAAGATGGCACAGAGCGCAGTCGAAACAGCTTTGGTCAAGCTCATCGCTGTGACAGATCGCCTCAGTCAATTTGAGGCGAAAATCAATACTCCAAATGGCGATATTCCCTCGCTTTACACATGCCAGGTCCGACGGGACCAAGTACGTGCCTTATGGGAAAAGGTCGAAAAAGAATACGAGGCCTGCTCTAGTGTCATTTCCGAGGAAATGGCAATAGATGACATCACGACCATGCAGGCCAAGTACGATTACTGCTTTTCCGTCTACGAACGGTGTGCAGCAGAATTGAGCGAGCAAATTGAATGTGCCTCCGCACGCGCTCGTCCTCCAGTCCAAACTCCCGCCATTCAGTATTCGCCTGGTTGCCGTTTGCCTCCGTGCGACACAGAGGTTTTCGGAGGCAATTACACTCGTTGGCCCACGTTCCGGGATTTGTTTACTGCTATTTACATCAATAATGGCCGACTGTCCGAAGTTGAGAAACTCTTTCATCTCAACGCCAAGACCAGCGGTGAAGCACATTCAATTGTGTCAAAATCTCCTTTGACCAATGAAGGCTTCCAATCCGCCTGGTCCAGCTTGACTGAACGTTTTGAAAATAAGCGTTTACTCGTAAACAGTCAGCTGAAGGTCCTCTTTAACCTGCCCGTTTTGGGACAAGAATCTGGTTCGGTTATTCATGAGTTGCAGAGCACAATCCAAGGCTGCTTAACGGCTTTGGAACATTCCAAAGTGAACACGGAAAACTGGGATTGCATCCTCGTTTTCCTGTGTTCTTCCAAATTGCCGAAGTTGACCCTTTCTCTCTGGGAGCAGTCCATATTAAGGAAGAGTGATATTCCTTCATGGTCGGACATGAGCGCCTTCCTTTTAGAGCGTTATCGCACCCTCGAAGCGATTGAGGAAGTGAAGCCGAGTACAAGTGCTCAGGCCGCTTCCAAACCAGCTCGCAAGGTCAACTCTTTCGAGAACCGAGTCGCATCCAAGACTCAATCTTGCAAGCTCTGCTCAAGAGAGAACAATCCCATTCGCTTATGTCCACGCTTTCTGCAAATGAGCGTCAGCGAAAGGGTTGCTCACATAAAGCAACAGAAGCTGTGTTTGAACTGTTTCGCGCGAGGCCATATCCTGGCTGAGTGCACAAGTGCGCACAGTTGCTTTACGTGTAAGGGTCGCCATCACACTCTTCTGCATCGTGCCAACCAGACCCCGACAGTCGCATCCCAAAATATACAGTCCACTCCATCCACAGCATCCCAGGTACAAACATTTCATGCAGTCAACACACAAGGTGTGCTGCTAAGTACGGCTGTCATTCATGTCTGCCATCACGGCGTCAAATACGCAGCCCGCGCTCTGATCGACTCCGGATCAGAGGCGTCGTTCATTTCCGAAAAGCTCTTCAGACGCTTAAGGATGCCTTACACTTCCGTGCAAGCGCAAGTTTCTGGGCTGACTCAAACTGTAGCAGCCCAGCCCCGCAAGTTTTGCCGTTTCCAAATTGGCTCCCCAATATCTTCCGATACGCAGATCGAGGCGTCAGCGTACGTCCTCCCGCATTTAGCGGGAAATCTGCCCTCTACTACAGTTCCGCAAACAATACTTGACAATCTGCCAAAACTCCAACTGGCCGACCCCAAATTCTATGAGAATTCGCAGATCGACGTGCTTCTAGGCGCTGACATCCTCCCAGCCATACTTCTCGGCGGCTCTCTCCCCAACGTTTGTGGAACGCTTCTAGGTCAAGAGACCATATTTGGCTGGGTCCTGACCGGTCCGGTTGCAGGGGCCCAATCAAAAACCATCTCATCCTTTTCGGCTCGACTGTCCGTCGAACGAACTCCAAAGCTTGATGAACTTCTCTCCAAATTTTGGGAGGTGGAGGACCTTCCGGCAAATCCGTCGAAAGAGTCTGACATTGCCTGTGAGGCAAACTTCATTAAGACGACCAAACGGACCCCAAGTGGTCGTTACATGGTCACTCTACCATTTCGCGATCCTAGTCACATGGATCTAGGCCATTCAAGGTCCACTGCTCTAGCTCAATTCCTGAGAAATGAGAATCGTTTAAAGAGAAACGCCTCATTAAAGGAGCAGTATGACTCCGTCATTCAGGAGTATCTAGACTTGGGTCACATGACTCAGGTCTCCCCGACTAGTTCCGGCAACTTCTATTTGCCGCACCACGCTGTCTTCAAGCCTGACAGCACTACGACCAAAGTCCGCGTTGTTTTTAACGCCTCCAGCCCAACGTCCAACGGCAAGAGTCTCAATGACATCTTGCACACGGGGCCAATCCTCCAATCAGATCTAACCATCCAGATCTTGAAGTGGAGGTTCTTTCGAGTAGTCTTCAATGCCGACATCACCAAGATGTACCGGCAGATACTCGTAGACTCCAAACACACCCCGTTCCAAAGGTTGCTATTTCGTACAAAGGACGAAAGATTAGGTGACTATGAGCTCAACACAGTCACCTTTGGTGTGAATTGTGCACCGTACTTGGCTATCCGTGTTTTGCATCAGCTAGCGCGTGATGTCCACAGCCAGTACCCCCTTGCTAGCGACATTATCACAAACTACATGTATGTGGATGATGTCCTAGCAGGAGCTCACACAAATAAGCATGCGCTATCCGCTATTGAGGAACTCCGATCAGCGCTTGAAAGTGCTGGGTTCCCCTTAAGAAAGTGGACCTCTAACACAAAGGATGTGTTAAAGGGGATTCCAAAAGACCATTTGCTCTGTGCTGATTTCCTCGAGATCGAAGAGGCTAGTGTTGCTAAAACACTTGGCATTCGATGGCAAGCTACCACTGACGAATTCTTCTTTGTCACCTCCGAGATGGTGTCCAAACCATCTTTCACGAAACGAGAAGTGCTATCCCAGATAGCCAAGCTTTTCGACCCAGCGGGTTGGCTTGCTCCTGTGGTCATATGGGCCAAGATTTTCATGCAAGAGATATGGATGCAAGAGCTTGGGTGGGATGATTCGCTGTCGGCAGGACTTGTACACCGTTGGCAGGGGTTCCTTGAGAATTATCCTTCCTCACAGGATATTAGAATTCCAAGGTGGGTTAATTTCCAACCCGGCGCACAGGTCCAATTCCATGGCTTTTGCGACGCCTCCCAACGCGCGTATGGCGCTGCTATTTACGCCCGAGTCGAGTTTGCCGGACAAGTTTCCATCAGCCTCTTAGCAGCCAAGACCAGGGTAGCTCCCATTAAAACGGTCTCACTACCACGATTAGAGCTGTGTGGAGCTCATTTGTTGTCAGAGTTGTCAACTGCTCTCCTCCCAAATCTCCCAGTTCCAGAGTCCAGAGTGTACTTCTGGACTGACTCCACTATCGTGCTAGCATGGCTAGACAAGCAGCCTTGCAAATGGACCACTTTCGTGGCTAACAGGGTGTACAAAATCCACTCTGTCAACGGCTCCTGGAACCATGTTCGCTCCGAGCATAATCCTGCCGACTTGGCCAGCCGTGGCGTCTCACCTCAGGAGCTGCTGGCTATCCGTCTCTGGTGGCAAGGGCCTGAATGAACCTGAATATAACCGCATATGTGCGCCGTTTTGCGCAGCGCTGTCGTAAACCAAAAACGACATTTCCTGAGATGGTCAGCAGCCGGGAGCTAGCAGAGGCTCAGGAGCAACTTACCATCCAAGCCCAACAAAGGGCATTTCCGAGGGAATTTGACTCCCTTCTTAATCATCGACGCATCCAGGGTTCAAGCGATATCCTTAACTTGAACCCATTCCTTGATAAAAAAGGGGTCCTCCGGTGCTGCGGGCGTGCAAGAGCGTCTGCCTCATTATCATACGATGAGCCACATCCCATTATCTTGTCGTACAACTGCACATTCACTCGCCTCCTGATACGTTTTACTCACCAGGTCTCTCTTCATGGAGGCAATCAATTAGTGATGCGTCTGATCCGCTCAAGGTACTGGATAAAGTCAGCAATTGGTGGCTGCAAGGTATGCGTAGTGCATCGCCGCAAACTGCAGACCCAGCTGATGGGCGACCTTCCAACAGCCCGGACGACCTTTTCTCGACCATTCACCCACACAGGTGTCGATTTTGCTGGCCCCTTTGACATAAAGAGCTATGTCGGACGGGGTTGTAAGCTAACCAAGGGATATGTCTGTGTTTTCGTGTGTTTCAGCACAAAGGCAATCCACCTTGAAGCGACCACAGACCTCACGGCGGAAAGGTTCTTGGAAGCCTTTTCCCGTTTTGTGGCAAGGCGAGGGTGCCCCCTTCACATGTACTCCGACAACGGCAAAACGTTTGTCGGAGCCTCCACGATCCTCTCCAAGGATCTTGTAGAGAGCACCCGAAGTCTTATTATCGCTAAGCACAGACATCAAGGGCTGACATGGCATTTCAATCCACCCGGTGCTCCACACATGGGAGGATTGTGGGAAGCCGGCGTCAAGAGTTTCAAGACGCACTTCTATAAAACCGTGTCCTCCCTAAAATACACCTACGAGGAACTCTCAACGCTTCTAACGAAGATTGAAGCGTGCCTCAATTTGCGACCTCTTTCACCTCTATCCGAGGATGTTAGCGAATTGGTGGCCCTCACCCCCGGCCATTTCTTGATTGGCGGTCCTCTCCTCTCCGTTGCTGAGCCTGAATCCAGAGAGAATGTGGAGTCCATCCGCAATCGCTGGCAACGGCTTAAGGCTCTGCATCAGCACTTTTGTGTGCGCTGGAAAGAGGAGTACTTAAAGGAACTGCATAAGCCCAACAAGTGGCAATCACCTTCTCGTGATCTCCAAGTTGGTGACATGGTCATCATCAAGGAAGACAACATTCCACCTCAGGAATGGCGGCTCGGTCGCGTGCTAACCACGTGCCCTGGTACTGACAACAAGGTTCGAGTAGTCGATATTCGAACTTGTCGTGGGGTCTCCGTTTCCGTCTCGACCTAAAGCCTCGTCCTGTCTGTCTTCCTGTGCTGTCATCCACTATCCTGTGGCCTCTTGCTTATGCACGTCTTATTCTCATCCGAAGTTTTTTTGTTCCTATTTTTTTTCTTTTCTTTGTTCTTTTTCCACCAACACAGGTCGCCATGGCATCACCACGTAGCGAGTCATCGTCGTCAGCGGACGAATTTTCCCTGCGGCGACTGTTTTCGGCCAACAGACCAGTCACCCCCATGGAGGCTGAAGCCTCCAGCGCCGAAGTGGAGCTCCCACCACCATCCACGCAGCGTCAGACTCCCCAGCGGAAGGAGTACGTGCCACCCGGCACGGACTCTTTCCGATGCCGTTTGTGCCGTGGCATCCACGCACTGCGACGTTGCGTGCGATTCAGGCAGTTGACTCCAGAGAAGCGGCTTAGGGCAGTCCTAATCAACAAATACTGCCCCAACTGTCTGGCCCACCAACACTCCGGTGGCACGTGCCGCAGTGGCAGCAAGTGCAGGCAGTGTGGTGAAGATCACCACACTATGCTGCACATGAGGGAGCCACGCTCCAAACGGCGGATGGCACGTCAGCCAAGGGCTCGACGCGACCACCCGAAGTCCCACGTTAACGGCGTCGCAGCGGAGAGAACCCAGGTTTTCCCCATCCGGGCCGTGTCTGGCCCCGCGCCGTCGCTGACTACGTTGCTTCAATGCAAGGCAGTCAGCATCCTGCCCACGGCGTCGGTGTGGCTGGACACGGGAAGGACGGCCTTCGAAGCGAGAGTGCTCATGGACTCCTGTTGTCCAGTAAGCCGCATCAGCGAGTCGATGGCCGTGGCGATGGGCCTAGCGATCACTCGCGTGGGCGCTGAAGGAGTATGCACTGCCGTGCTACGCTCCAAGACGACCGCCATGAGCAAGGAGGTCGTCTTCAAAACCGACCCTCAGCTCCGAACAATAACGCCAACAAAGTCCATTGCGCTAGGGCAACCTAACCATTTGAGCAACCTGCTCCTGGCTGACCAAGACTGGTCCAGCTCGAGAGAGGTGTCCGCTGTTCTGGGTGCGGACGTTTTCTCGGAACTCCTCCTCCCGGGTATCCTCCCAAGCCAAGGGGGACTTCCCATGGCCCAGAACTCCTCCTTGGGGTGGATTGCAAGGGGGGGAGAATGTTGATGTGAGCGCATTGTGAGTGGTTCTCGGTATCTCTTTCCACTCCATCGAGTAAAAACCACTCAATGCGCTCACTCAAAGAAAAAGCACTCAAAAGTCCGGGTGCTCTCAACATCTCCTGGAAGTCTCCACTATCATGGAGTCGAGGTCCAAGAGAACGATCCAAGTCGCATCCAGTTAGTCGCTAAAAATTCTTCATTTTAGACGGTTACCACGCGTTGTATAGTTTTTTTTCGCAGTGAATAAAAACCCGATTCAAATCAAACATACCAAACCTACAATTATTATTTGCATCATCTTGCCCACCACAACAGAAAGGAAGTTGAAGATTGTCAATCTTTGAGTAGACGTCGAATATACTACTGATTTCGTTTGGATCGCTTGCACTTCATAATTTTTTTGTTGTGATGTTAGTGTATGTTGGAAAAGAGGATTCAAAAACAAACACGAAAGGAGAAATTTATTATTTAATAATGTATTTGATCGCACTTCTATAGAGCTCAGAATATTTTCGGCAATCGTTTTTGTCATATCGTGAGTTGCAGCATTTACAATTTTTTCTGTGCAAATTTTTAATTTTAGCCATTGGGCGTAACAATTTCTATAATGCAGTTGCTCTTCTTGATATTTTTTTGTATAGTTTTCTGCAATGGACTAAAACTAAGCAAAAGTTTTCATTAAAATCCCAAATCGATGCATCCACTGCAAAATTGTCTTCTTCGATTTTGTTTTCAGTTGACTGAATTTGAGTTAAGTCATCTTTAGCCACAGGTGGGTCTCCATCTGGTCAGACAATCTAGTTGCGGCATTTTTAGTTGCTTCAGCTTGAATATTTCGCTAAACCCATTTGAGATTTTTCTTATAAATTTCGTCATGTTACGACAATTAAATAGATATTTCAACATATCCGAAGATTTGGTTACATCCAGATCAACCAGTTGAACTGTATGTGCAGCACAACGACAAACTTGAATATTCCCTATTAACAAGCTTGACAGTTTTCTATATTTTTAATTTTTTTTTTGTAAATATTCATTGTTAGAACAAAATTTGTGGTCCTCGCCAATATTTTCATTGAAAACAAATGATAAAATATTTGATTATATTATATTTATTTAGAACTTTTAGCACTTCATCGGCGAGATTTACGGCTGTGCTCGATCCAGCACCTTTAAGCTCTACCACTCCCAATATAAGGGATTTTATTTGAGCTGAACTAATATATTGTGCACTGATGCCAAAAATGTTTCTTGCCAGCCGTGTGGCACTGTCTATTTTTAAGAGACAATAATTTATTTGTCACATCAGTGATTATATGTGCTTTTGTATTGTTTGCCACTGTGTGCAAAGTTTTTTTTGCAGTTTAATGCATTTAGTGTAATTTTTTTTCCGTCCGCGACTTTAAGTCCATCACAAATTGGGTCAACGATATTTCGCATATTTTCAGAGTTTAAAACATGGAAATGAATGCTGTCTTCTGCAGTTGTTTTTTATTCACTTTAATTTTAATTTTTTTTTCTAATTGATTTTCTTAATTTTATGGAGGAAGTTGACGGCGAAGTTTAAAAGTGTTCGGCACTTGCAGCACTTAAAGTTATTTTGTGTAAATTAAGTAAATGAGTTTAAATTTAAAAGTCTTCTATTTTTTTTATATTTTGATTACATGTTTTACATGTATGTAGCTATGCCTTCATCAACATTATTTTCGAAATACATTCAAATGCCACTTTGCGACATAGTTAAACAATTAATGTCCTGTATCGATCTTGCTTCAATTTACACTGATGCACAAGAATCAAGAATCAAACAGTATTCGCAGAAAAATTCAGTCGCCTCAGTAGTAGTACAGTCGAGTAGCGATAATTATACCCGCTACCCATAGGGTAGAAGGGTATTATAACTTAGTGCCAACAGAAAATGTATGTAAAAGGCATAAGGAGGCATCTCCGACCCCATAAAGTATATATATTCTTGATCAGTGTCAACAGCCGAGACGATATAGCCATGTCCGTCTGTCCGTCTGTACGAACACCTAGATCTCAGAGACTATAAGAGCTAGAGCTACCAAATGGGGACAGTACTTCTATAGGTCCTACGCAGATCAAGTTTATTTCAAAAGTTGGATGCCACGCCCCTTTCCGCCCCCAAAAGTCTGTAAAAGCCGTAATAATAGACCTAGAGCATTGAATTTTGGTATGCATAATAACAATTCTCAATGATTCCTGTGAATTTGGTTGAGATCGAATGAAAAACAAGGAAGTTATTAAAGAATCAATTTTATATGCAAAATTCACTTGCAGCTGCTCGCGCTTTGTTGTTTGCGACAGTGTGACCATAACGGTGTTGTAAATTTTACCCGCTATTTTTAAATATATACAAAAAACTAGTTTTAGTATATTTGGTATATTTTTTGTTAATATATCATTTAAATTTTTTGTTTTCTCTCGAAATGGGTTGCGGGTATCATACGGTCGAGCACTCTCGACTGTAGCTTTCTTACTGGTTCGTAATGTCACGAGGATCATATTTTTGACGAATTACGCGAGATTTCGACTTACCGATCGAATTACTTATCGAATTTTTTTCAAGGAGACAGAAATTTTGGCGAATTATTGAGAATTTTGAATTAGCGGGGTACGAATTATCGCGACTCGACTATACTTCTTAGCCGTCAAACTTTTTTCCAACTCTTCAAATTCCACGACACAGCAAGATTGATTGGATTATTTATTTGAGATATCATTGAGCCAAATCAATGCAATCCCAAACTCTATATATTTTTCTTTTGAATCTTTCCCGCTCTGAACCTTTATCCCTTCCTGAAGATCCTTATCATCCTACTGGAAGTATATAGTATATTGGAAGTATTAATGAGCTCGGAGACCCGTGTAGTAAACTCTACTACAAGGACGTGGCGCGTGAGAATAAAGAAATACAGCGTTCGATTATCAAACAGAACTTTATTGTTGAAGCAACGAAACGGTTTCAATGAGGGCTGGTTTACAACTGTCTTCTTCTGAGCTGATCGTGGTCTTATATTTGCAATGTTTAGAATAAGTCTATTGGTCTCTTGTTTATGTTTACATTATGGCTACTGGTTTGGGCGGCATTGGTTTTGTTATGTTTATCAATGCTTCTATTCGTAGGTGGTGAGTGTGATGTGATATGCTTATGTTTATAAAAGAGTTCTTAATTGGTTTCACATTAGAGTGGATTGCATCGTAAGCAGAATAGTTGAATATGCTTATGTTTATAAAAGAGTTCTTAATTGGTTTTACATTAGAGTGGATTGCATGCCTGGCTTAAGTGTTAATGTTGATAGTTTATAATTGGGTACTGGGGATGGAGGCGCAGCTATCAAAGGTATAACTCCTCCACCGTTAGAGTTTGAATTCTCCTGAATTCTGTTTAAATTAATATTGATATTTTTTCTTTTTAATTTAATATACAAATAAAATACAATTACTATTGTGATTATTGATATTGCTATTGCCATTCCATAACCAATTTTCTTTTGATATTTTAACTCTGTTATTTCTTTTAAGTTTTCTAAATTTTCCAATTTAAAATGCTCAAAATTTAAAGTATTTTTATATGATTGATTTAACAATTGTGTTGGGTAAAAGTATCGATCATAAAACTCAATTTGCTCGTTTGAAAATGTATCGGATAGAATTTTGATTTTACAATTTACAAATTAAATAGTTACCGTTTAATATTAGGTTTCTTTTGTCTTTTGTTTCTTTTTGAGTTTTTGCATCTGATCATTAAAAAGTATTTTACTTATCATTTCTTTACTTTGATTATTCATTTTTGCTGCAAATATTTTTATAACATTCCTGTCTTGTACTATTGTGTTTGCTAGTTTGTTAATTGTGTCGTTGAAATGTGTGTTGATATATATTTGTTGATTCATGTTGTTAATTAGTGCATGATTATTTTGGTCTATAATATCAAGGTGTTCAATTATGTTTTCCCTATCTTCATTGTCCATGACTCCAAAGAGCCATTTGTACATTGTACCTACACCATTTAAAAGTCCTCTCTGCACTCTAGTAGACGGGGTAATTGATTTTATTTTTGCTTTAATCAGGTCTATTTCATTAATCAGTGACTCTTTATTTGTTATTTCAATGTCTCTTATATTATTTTCTATTTTATTAATAATGTTAGTAATTTGGTTAATTTCAATAATGTGTATAATAATTATAGTGTCATTAACAATTTCAGTTGATTGAATATGTACTGGTACGTATCCAGCTTCTTCCTGAATTGGATTAACATGTAATCTAGTGTGCACCATTGATAATGTCATTATTAGTATTAGTAAAATATTCTGTAAGCTGAAAAAAAAAAAATGTATGTATGAATATATAAAAAAATTATTATTTTTAGTAAACAAAATTTTTATTCTAGTTGTAATGGTCTCTTGATATTACAAGCATGAATATTCTTCAACTTTGCGTATCTGAAATACGGTTCGTCCTTGTGTCTAACACGTTTATAGTTTTTTATTGGTCCTTCTTCTCTTTTTTCTACGTAATTTTCCCTGTTTTGATTTAGGTTATTTATAATCTTTTCTTTGTGGTTTTTTATTAACTCATGGAGGTCCTGTGCGTTTTTCTCATTCTTTGCTTGATTAGGTGAACATTGGATTGTTGTATGGTATCTTTTATTATATGTGCCTACAGCTATTTGGATTTTTGTTTCTATTGAGGTGTCCTCTTCAATGCTATTGACAATTTCAATCAAGGTTGAGTGAAGTCGCTCTATGTCTGCATTGCCTGTATGAGCATTTGGTTTTGTTAGGTGTAATTCTATGTGTTCTTTATCCAAAAAGTGAATTATCTGTTCTGCTCTGAATTCATTGTCCATTATAATCTTTTCAGGTTTACCGAATTTTGCAAATTGTTCTATTATTATGTGTAATTTAGCTCTCCAGTTTCTATCTTTAATATTATAGGCTGTTGCAAATTTAGTGAGTTTGTCTATCATTGTCACGAATGATCTGTGTTTAATATGG
Source organism: Drosophila ustulata (assembly GCA_035047365.1). Lineage (NCBI taxonomy): Eukaryota > Metazoa > Arthropoda > Insecta > Diptera > Drosophilidae > Drosophila > Drosophila ustulata. Next base: position 2,263,199 of record JAWNPT010000095.1, read on the forward strand.
AAAATGTCTATGTGAATTATTTGATTTTTGTCTTGTGGTGTTTCAGTGATTTCAAATTTAGGTTTTAGTGGGTTTCTGTCATACTTTGTTTCTCTACACTTCCTGCAGTTTGATATTACCAGATTAATATGTTCTTTTAATTTTGGAAAATAAATTTTGTCTTTTAATGAATAGAAAGTTTCGTTCATACCGCTATGAAGAGATTCTTTTGTGTGGTATAGTGCTATTTGCTTATGAAGTTGTTCTTCATTTTCTATGTCTACAGCTCTTTTGATGCATTTGGTAAATTTAATATTCTTTTTATCTTTGAATAAATCGATTATAATGCATTGTACCTTATAGTACACTGAATCTGGTACCTCTGAATATATTCCAATTTTGCCTTTACTAATGTTATTTTGTAGCTTTTGTTCTATTTCAAATGTTTCATCTGCTGGGTTGATTTCTATTATTTTTCTATTATGTGTGGTAACAATATTGTCTGTCGCCGAATATGTTACAATAATTTGTGTCTTGTACTTATTAACAATTTCTTCTTTTATGAAAAAATCTATTGGCTCATTTTCTTCTGCTGAATGCATTGTTTCTGACATTTCAAGGTTTGATTCGTCCTCATTGTCTATGTTTATTCGCGGTGCTGTATCTTGTCTGCTTAAAAAGTCTGCTACTTTATTGTCCTTTCCTTTTAGGTATTGAATGTCACAATCAAATTCTTGCAATTTTAGAATCCATCTTCTGTGCTTGTCTTTTAAGTCCTTTCCTTTGTATTTTTTATTGAGAAATTTTATTGGTTGATGGTATGTTATAATTTAAAATTTTGATCCATATAAATAATGTCTGAAGTAATCTACTGCGTAAACAATGGCTAAAAATTCTTTATCTGTTGCGCAACTTTGTCTTTCATGTTTATTTAGTGTTCTTGATACGAAGGCTACTGGTTGGCCTCCTTGTGATAAAACATCGCCTATTGCAAAATCACTTGCGTCTGTCGTTAGTGTAAATGGTTTATTGAATTCTGGGAATTTTAATATTGGATGTGAAGTTATCAATGCTTTTAAATTTTCAAATGAATCAATGTACTCGGGGTCATTTCGATTAATTGTATTTCCTTTTTGTAAGTATTTAATCATTGGATATGCAATTTTTGAGTAGTCCTTAATGAATTTTCTATAAAATCCTGTCATGCCTAGGAACCCTTTGAGCTGTTTTTCTGTTTTTGGAATTGGTATTGCTACTATATCTCGTATTTTCTTTGGATTTGGTTTAATGCCTTCTTTTGTAAGTACATGTCCTAAGAATTCCGTGTTAGCTTTCATAAATGAACATTTATCTGCCTGGATTTTCAAGTTATGTTCTTGTAATTTTTTAAATATTTTTTCTAATGAGTTTTTATGTTCTTCCAATGTTGTTGAAAATATTAATATATCGTCCAAATATACGACACATATTTTGTTTATATATTCTCTGAGAATTTCATTCATTAATCTTTGAAAAGTTGCTGGTGCGTTTTTTAAGCCAAATGGCATTCTTACATATTCATAAAGTCCCATTGGTGAGACAAATGCTGTTTTTTCTATTTCTTCTTCTGCCATTAAGATTTGATGATATCCTTTTGCAAGATCTAATGTACTAAAATATTGGGCTCTACCAAGTTTGTCTAGTATGGAATCCATTATGGGTAGTGGATATTTGTCTGGAACTGTCACATGATTTAGTCGTCTATAATCTACGCACAATCTGTATTTTTGTACTCCTGAATTATCTATTTACAATGCATATGGGTGAACTGTATTTGCTTTTACTTTTTCTTATTATTCCGTTTTTTGTCTTTTGATTTCTTCTTCGTATTTTGGCGAGCATCTATAAATTTTAGAGTTTATTGGTTGGTCTGTTATAGTTTTTATATTGTGTACAACTGAATTTGTATTTGTTAGTTGGTCACCGTCTTTATAGTACAACTTTTTGAATTTATTATTTAGGGTTTTTACAATTTCGTTTTCTTCTCTATTTAATTCTGTTGTATTGAAATCTTCAATTTCACTTACTTCAAGTACACAAGTCTCTTCAGGAGTCTTGGACAAGAATGGAATTTCGACATCATTTAACAGTTTAATTATTTTTTTATTAAAATCAATGTTTTTCACGTTTCTTTGGATGAAGTCCATACCCAATAGAAAATCATATGATTTTTCTAAGGGTAAAGCCACCCATCTTGAACGCATCTTTTCGGAATATTGAAATTCCATTGGAGCTTTGGTCATGACCAAAAAATTATTTGTTTCAAATTTTGTGTTAATAGTATGAATAGTTTTTGTGTATTTTCAATGATACTGTAAACATCTTTCTTAACTCTATTTGTATTTACTATACTAATTGTGGATCCTGTATCAAGTAAGAATAAGAATCGACATCCCTCAATTGTTCCTTCTATTAAAATTTTTCGTTCATCCGAGGCTCCTGAGTAAAAAAATCTTGCGTTGTCTCATTAGTAGTATTTGTATTGTCTTCGTCTGCTAGGTTGTCTACACTCATTGCTTCTGGATAATCTTGTTTTTGAGCTGTCTCATTTTGTCTTATGTTTTGGCTTTGATTTCTATACTGATGGTTGTTATTATTAAAATTCTGATTTTGATTGTTAGTATAATTTTGGTTTTGTCGTTGATTGTTGTAGTTTTGATATTGATTGTTATTGTGATATTGGTGACTGTTGTTTTGGTAATGATTTTGTGGATAAGTGACTCGTCTAGTATTTTGGCTTCTTTGTGTATTATTTTTTTTAAATTTTGAATCGTTATTGTTTTCCGTATTTTGATCGGTATTTCTATTGTCTGAATTGTTGTTTTCAAAATTTCTTTTAAGCAATAATTTCTCGTTTAAATTGCCATGATTAAGACCAATAAATCTTGATATTTCATTTCTAATTTCTGATACCGTAGTAATTGGCATTAAAGAAACTGCCAAAGAGCCTGATGCTAATGTTTTTATCCTCTGGATTAGTACACTGCTTAGTATATTAACTAGGTTCTCATTGTTTTCAAAAACAGCAAAATCGGTTATTTCTTCTACAATATGTCTTACTTTAGTATCCAGATCCCGTATGTTGGTTACTCGTAGATTGGTGATTTTCCGTGTTAGTCCCATCTGGTCCATCCTGGGTCTGTAGTGGTGTCTCAGCTTCTCCTTACATTGTTCCCACGTAGTCGGGGTGTTGATGTTCAACACTGTCCGAGCCTGTCCCTGGATTTTTGTATTGAAGATCACACTGAAGACTTGGTTTGCGGTGTCTTTTCCGTATTCCTGCATCACTTGGTCCACCGATGCAATAAATCCATGTAAGGTACCTTCCTCTCCCACAAATGTTGGTAAGTATCTCGTCTCTTTTTCAATCGCATTCCTCTCTCGTGTAGTTGGATTAATTTCGCCATTCCTTGTCTCCTGTTGAGCCATTATATGTGTCAGTGCTTGGATGCATTTTGACATTTGTTTGACTTCTTCGGTAGACATTTTGTTTGTTTTTTTATTGTTTGTTTGCACACGATGTTAGTTATTTATTTGGCACTAATGTTTTTTAGTATGCACTTATAACTTTGTTACTCCGTAATGCTTCACAGTGTTTGTCTTGAATCACTAAATATTTTATTTTACGCTTCACGAGCTTTTTTAATAAGATATTTTTGTTGTGAATTTTGGTTCGTTAGACCCGGCTGCGCCAGTTATATTTGAGTAGGCCCCGGCCACGAATGAAGAAATACAGCGTTCGATTATCAAACAGAACTTTATTGTTGAAGCAACGAAACGGTTTCAATGAGGGCTGGTTTACAACTGCTCTTTTCTGAGCTGATCGTGGTCTTATATTTGCAATGTTCAGAATAAGTCTATTGGTCTCTTGTTTATGTTCACATTATGGCTACTGGTTTGGGCTTTGGGTTTTGGGTTTTGTTATGTTTATCAATGCTTCTATTCGTAAGTGGTGAGTGTGATGTGATATGCTTATGTTTATAAAAGAGTTCTTAATTGGGTTCACATTAGAGTGGATTGCATCGTAAGCAGAATAGTTGAATATGCTTATGTTTATAAAAGAGTTCTTAATTGGTTTTACATTAGAGTGGATTGCATGCCTGGCTTAAGTGTTAATGTTGATAGTTTATAATTGGGTACTGGGAACGGAGGCGCAGCTATCAAAGGTATAACTCCCGCGAAGAACCTAAAAATATTTAGTTTGTTTTTGCTTAATTTGTTGTTTCCCCCGCTGTAGCCTCTCGCTTATTTCATTTCCTTTTAAAATTAAAAACAAAATTTGGTCCGTCGCTGAATTAAAAGAAGTACGGATTCTATCTTGGATCGAACGTTCGACCAGAACATCCGCATTCAGATGGTCTAACCCCTGCACCACAAGCTTTTAAGAAAAAAATTCCAAAAATAAAATTATCTCAATCAGTTGCTTTTATGCTAAACTAAATAAATTGAATTGTTGCATACACAACATACATATTTGTTGTTTTGTTAGCAACATTTTTTAATATTCTGCCAGATTTTTAAATTGAAACATACATATGTATGTAATGTCAATACTTAAAAATTAAAACTTCATCCTCCAATAAAGCCTCTGTCTGCAGCAGACAGTGTTGCCGTTTTAGCGTTTTTCCCCCCAGATTTGGCGTTTTTTGAATGGTGAATGCGGGAAAAATTTTAAAACAGGGGGAAGACGCTAATTTAGCCTTATTTCAAATCGAATTAGCGTTTTTTTGGGTGTTTTTCTGTATCAAATTATATATTAAAAAATTTTAATTTCTTAAGCTTTTACAGCACTAAAGCATTATCGATAATATTGATATGAGATCCTAGAACTCTTGTCGTGTGGTCTGTGGTTATTAAAGTGCAAAGAATAGTGGTTTAGTGTTTGCGATGTCGAAAGATAAATCTTATAAATAAAAATTTTGCGATGCGTGCCTCTAGGACAGCGAGTTTAAGGAGTGGTTGCGAAAAGACCTTACCGATTTGACCGATTTTTTTCTTCAGACTTCCGGAATATTATGAAATGCTAAAGCAAATAAATTCATTTGCTGTTGGCAATATTTTAAAAAATTTTAAAACCAAGCATTGTTTCAGTTTTGGCTGGAAGTTTACTTATACCGCGATTCTGATGGAAACAAGAGGTTTAAACAGCTGGCCACCTTTGCTTTGTAATTACTCTCGTTGCCGTGATCCAATGCTGAGGTTGACCGTGTTTTCAGCCATGTGAATTTGGTAAAGTGCAAACAGAGAAACAAAACATAATTACAAACTTTGAAAAAAATGTACTAAGGAAAATCTAGGTTTATTTTTAGCTTTTTTAGAAGGATTTTTGGGGTTTTTTGGGTTTTCTTTTTGCTAATCTAGCGATTTTTATGCAAACAATTGTGGCAACACTGGCAGCAGAGAACGTCAAAGGTAGTTGTTTTTGGTCAACTACTCACACTCATGAAATTTTGTGTTGCGATGCTACTCGCACCCTTAAGCAAAATTCAAGACACACACACATTAATGCCGTGTCGGTCACAACTTGTGTGTGCCTTTTCGGGACCGAATCAATTTGCTACTCGTGATTCAAACACTTGTGATTGACTAGTGTCTTGCATTTCGGCAACTGATCATTCTTGCACTTGTGACAAAATTCGAAATCCACCCGAATATGTCGACAATGATTCGAATGGTTGGGCAAGTATTCGAGTGTTTTTACCCCACCTCCTTTCTTGATCGCGGTTCGCGGATTTATTTTATGAGTGCCTTTTGCATGCTTTGCACTGACTTTTTAATGGAATTTCCGGAAATTACAGATACCTGCAAAAACCCTTTTTGTTATACATATACATTTACCACAAGGTCATAAACATACAATTTAAACAATTTAAAATTAATACAGGTAGATTTTCAGTATATTGATTTTCTCTTTACCACTGACTGAATTTAAAAATTAGTCAATAAAACAGGTAAATTGAAGCTTAATTCAAATTTGGATTTCCTTTGTTCACTGAATTTTTATATGTGTGTTAGTAAATGTTGTATTTAGGTATTATTATTATTTGTATTAGTATAGATCCCAAATAAAAATTAAATAATAAAGCCAAAAGGGTTTTTTAAATATACCAGGTAAAAATAACTAGCATGAAGTATAAAAAACCCAACAACAACATCAATACATTTACGGATACACAAAATATCCGCTCAAAATCTTCACTTGCGCATCAAATACACACAGCAAATATTATGAGTATGCATTTCCACCCCTCGCACTTGGTAAGCAAGAGTGCCATTGCCACTCGCACCCGTAAATACTCAATCATTTTTTCTACTCGTATCAAATATACTCGAATGGCAAAAATACACGTGAGTTACAAGTATACACATTTTTGCGGTGGCTTGTTGACGATCTCTGGTATATATATAAAGTAGTTTGTAGATAATGACAGAGCTACATATAGTATTATCAACGCACAGCCCATACGGTAAAAGCTACGATGCGGCAATTTTAACAACAACCTAGATATGAACGTCTATGCGCCCACTAAGAAGCGATTTTTCGAAATAATTACCATATCCACCTTGAATCACTGATAAAAAAATCGAATTAATTGGGTTATTCTTATTTTTGGGATTGAGATGTTATTTTTAGGGACAAATATTGATGTATTTATTCGTAAGGTTCAATGTTATTAAATGTTTTTTACTTTCATTTACTTGTTTTAAATTTCTTAATTTAAAAAAGGTGGTTTTTCTTAATTTGAAAAATCTTTTACAAAAGATAGATGCATGCCTGAACGATGTCTACAAAAGTATCGGAAACATCGATATCTGCACATATCGTCGAACGAAATGTTCGATGTTCGACGCATTTATGTTTTGCGCATGCCTACTTGCAACTCTATTTTCATTTGTATTAAAATAAATGCAAGCTAAGAGCATTTATTTTTGGGCAAGTGCAGACAAGTGTGGGCTTGCAGTGGGAGGAGAAGCTGTGTGGGCAGCTGGACATTATTTGATGTAGACGAAAACAAAAAAAAACAGTAAGAAAGCTACAGTCGAGAGTGCTCGACCGTATGATACCCGCAACACATTTCTAGAGAAAACAAAAAACTTAAATGATATTTTAACAAAAAATATACCAAATATACTGAAACTTGTTTTTTTGTATATATTTGAAAATAGCGGGTATAAAAACCCATAGCATACCGACATGGTCACACTGTCAACTAAACAAACAGCGCGAGCATCTGCAAGTGAATTTTTCATATAAAATTGATTCTTTAATAACTTCCTTGTTTTCAAGTCGATCTCAACCAAATTCACAGGAATCATTGAAAATATATATATTATTATGCATACCAAAATGCTCTCAATGCTCTAGGTTTATTATTACGGCTTTTACAGATTTTGGGGGCGGAAAGGGGCGTGGCAAAAATCTAAACCAAACTTGATCTGCATAAGACCTACACGAATACTGTCACCAAATTTGATATCTCTAGGTCATTCACACACTTAAAACGTCCATATGCATTGGGCACAACAATTTTGATAAATAATTTAACGAATAACTTTTGTTCTACTTATCCGATTTTTACCAAAATTACAGGGTATATTAAAAGTGTCAAGCGCAGATGGGTTACCAAATTACACATCATTACACGAAGAACTTTTGGAGTTATACGCAATTTACATAAAAAAAAACTTGACTTTTTCTAGATTAATGCTTATTGTGGGCGAAGGGGGCGTGGCATCCAACTTTTGAAATAAACTTGATCTGCGTAGGGTATGAAGGAACCTTTCTGCCAAATTTGGTGTCTCTATGTCTTATAGTCGCCAAGATCCAGGTGTTCATACGGACAGACAGACGGACAGACGGACAGACGGACATGGCTATATCGTCTCGGCTGTTGACACTGATCAAGAATATATATACTTTATGGGGTCGGAGATGCCTCCTTCTGCCTGTTACATACATTTCCTGTTGTCACTAAGTCATAATACCCTTCTACCCTATGGGTAGCGGGTATAATTAATGTAAGAACCAAGGGCTGCAGCGAGGGGCTACAGACGGAGGCTTTATTGGAGGATGAAGATTTAATATGTTTGACATTACATACATAACATATGTATGTATGTTTCAACTTAAGAATCTTGCAGAAAATGAAAAAAATTTGCTTACAAAATAGCAAACATGTATGTTGTGTATGCAATAATTAAATTTATTTCGTTTTACATGAAAATAACTCGGTGAGATAATTTTGCTTTGGGAATTCATTTCATGCAAGTTTGTGGTGCAGTGGTAAGAGCGTCTGAATGCGGATGCTCTCGACCGTTCGATCCAAGATAGGATCCGTACTTCTTTTAATTTAGAGACGGACCAAATTTTGTTTTTAATTTTAAATGAAAATGAAATAAGCGAGAGGCTACAGCAGGGGAGACAACAAATAAATTATTTTAAAGTTCTTCGCGGGCGAAACTGCTTGTAAATGTGGCTAACATTATAAATCTCTCTAATTGGATGGCAATTTGGAGCATACTTTAACAATTTAAACAAGTTCAATAACCTGACAACAAAATGTTGGGATTGACAATAACGTGATAGCTGCTGATTTCAATTTTTTCCTACTGAAAACCTGACGGATCTGTCGGGAAAACTGCTAAAACGGCAACACTGGTGTACATATTTTGGCATTGACAAAAAAATTACATCGCACCATATGCACGTTTGGATGGTTGCTGAAACAAAAACGGCTGTGTCGCAGTGGGTCAGAAAGCCAGGGGAAATTTATGCCATGCACAATGGGAAAATTTTATCCCGCCTTAAGTCGTGGTCGAGTAACCGTAGAGTTAACTATGTATACTGTAGACATTGGAAGCAAAAATAGTGATACAAACCAGACTTAGCTACAAATGTCTTCAAACATTTTGGGGTATGAAAATGCCATTAAATTTTCATTAGAAACTAAGTACCACCTCCACCATCCCAACAAAAACTTTACAATCCCTTCTATTCCTACAATATATAATCTATCAGACATCACAATGGGCCATTTGGTCTCTGGCCCAAATGCCTCCTTATGCTTAGCCCCAAACCACCATATACATGTATTTTAGCGCCCCAAACTCGACTTAAGCTCAGGAAAGTGGAGTGGCTAGCTTTGCACCTAGTAAGACACAGTGTCATATAACCAAAATTAGCAGAAAGAGTTTAGGCAGGAATGAATTGAAATGGCTATCAACCAATAGGATCACCTGAGAATTGGAAAGAATGATACGTTTCATGTAAAGAACGACGGTGTTATTGCTTTTCGAGTCTACCCCCCCAACATGGTAAGCTTCTCAAGTGTTTGCTTTACCCAATACAACAATGCAAGATTTATGTCAGGTGCCTATTAGAGCTCAGCTCAATTCATTATTGCTTTATTGAATTCTGATCGTTTTTTTTTTATGAACTAAACTACTTTCATTACTTTAAAGGAGATTACTGACCTAAATAGTTGATTACATGCAAACTCAGCGGGTACACTGTGTCGCTGACTCGAATAAATGGTCAGAAATGATGTTCGATCGTAACTTCCTGTCTATAAAAGAGAATCCCGAAGGGTCTGCAGCGTCTGCAACAACATTTTTGCGTTTTGGCGACTGTGTTGCGGCGTCCTGTTCGAGGAACTCGTAGAGTTGAGTCTGGTAATTTCGTTACAATTGCGCCGTTGCAATGCCCAATAAGTCCAATGATAAGAATGTAATATTGCAAAAGAACTTAACATATTAGGCGCAGACAAGAAATTTTCCTACAACGTACCTTTCGCAAATTTTCGAAAATATGATGCTCAGGTACAGAAACATGAAAAACATTCAGTGTTTGAATGAAAAACAAATTCGTGAAAAATCAACTGAATTAATCAATTTCTACCATAAAGATATCGAGGCATCGTTCACCAATGAGATGATTTTATTCAAAAATTATTGCGTTGGAAAGAATGTAGAAAAAATTCTCCTCTTGATTTGCTCGAAATTCTGAGAAGCAGTGAGCTTTATATAGCATACTGAATGCTCGTTTGCACACGCGTATCAAATTGAAGCACTGAACGTTCTTTTTCCGTACTGCGGAGAGTGAAATTTCGCAACTGCCTAGGGCCGCCCAAATAAATCCGGGCCTGATGATGCTGTATACTTTGATAAAAGTTCTGCCTTTCGAAGGCAACACAAACAGATTACAAAAATATATTAAGCCAATTAGATGCCAAAAGATTTAAGATTTTATTTTATTTTTACTGCAGACATGTGTTGTGTACTTTTGGAATTTTTAACAGCAAAGAACGATCGAAGAGGGTTAGTACTTTATAAAAATAATATGCATTCAATACTAGCGACAAAGCGCGAGCAGCTGCAAGTGAATTTTGCATATAAAATTGATTCTTTAATAACTTCCTCGTTTTTGATTAGATCTCAACCAAATTCACAGGAGTCAGTCAGACTATCATTGTTATTATGCAATGCTCTAGGTCTATTATTACGGTTTTTACAGTTTTGGGGGCGGAAAGGGGCGTGGCAAAAATCTAAACCAAACTTGATCTGCATAAGACCTACACGAATACTGTCACCAAATTTGATATCTCTAGGTCATTCACACACTTAAAACGTCCATATGCACTGGGCACAACAATTTTGATAAATAATTTAACGAATAACTTTTGTTCTACTTATCCGATTTTTACCAAAATTACAGGGTATACTAAGAGAATTATGCAAATTACACAACATTACACAAAGAAAGTTATACTCGATTTACATAAAAAAAAACTTGACTTTTTCTAGATTAATGCTTGTTGTGGGCGAAGGGGGCGTGACATACAACTTTTGAAATAAACTTGATCTGCGTAGGAAATGCAGGAACCTATGTGCCAAATTAGGTGTCTCTATGTCTTATAGTCTCTGAGATCCAGGTGTTCATACAGACAGACAGACGAACAGACGGACATGGCTATATCGTCTCGGCTGTTGACACTGATCAAGAATATATATACTTTATGGGGTCGGAGATGCCTCCTTCTGCCTGTTACATACATTTTCTGTTGGCACTAAGTTATAATACCCTTCTACCCTACGGGTAGCGGGTATAAAAACACTTGGACAAACGTTAAATGTTTAACATTTTTGAAAACTTTGAGTTTTTTGCGAAAACCGAAAGATGGGCGAACGAAAACATACTTGGACAAACGATAAAATTTTTGTCACAAATAAAAAATTTAATTTTTTCAATTTTAGATTTTTAATAATTTCCAAAGTAGGGGTGGGCAATCAAAACCGTTTCTGGGCATTGTCGGGCTAGATTTAGAGCATTGAATTTTGGTATGCATAATAAAAATTATATATTTTCAATAATTTCTGTAAATTTGGTTGAGATCGAATAAAAAACAAGGAAGTAATTAAAGAATCAATTTTATATGAAAAATTCACTTGCAGATGCTCGCGCTTTGTTTGTTTAGTTGACAGCGTAACCATGTCGGTATGCTATGGATTTTTATACCCGCTATTTTCAAATATATACAACAAAAAACAAGTTTCAGTATATTTGGTATATTTTGTGACGGCCCAAAAATCTGGCCACACATTTCAAAGTCGATAGAAATAAATCAAAAATACTAAAACATCGTAAATATACGGTCCTTAAGAACTAGGATCGCTCACGCGAGTTAACAGCTCACTTGAGTCAGCAGGAGCTTAACGCTAGCAGACCCAAGTGAGCTTAACAGGACTATGTTAAGTAGAAAAACTGACTTACTTAATGAGATGCCGCGACACAGGCTCTCACTCTTTGAACAACGATCGTCGTGACCAAGACAAAACAACAGCAAAAGCCAAAGTAAATTACACCAAGTGCGCAAGGAGAAGAGGTACAGGTATGTCAATAAGTACAACGAGTACCAAAATAACCTCCCTTCGTGAATCAATCGTGCCAAGTGAAACTAAATTAATTAGATCAGCGCAACTTCGAGCGCTCTTCGTTGCTTACGTGAGTGATCCCATATATCGAACCCCCCCTCTCGCCTACAACGGTGCCGGCACAGCAATCCATCAGTGTGATTACATACTGGCGTAGATCGCTGCAAGTGCCGGGCGTATGTCGTGTAACTACACACGTACATAACCAACGTTTCGCGAGTTGCTCGTTGCCCTCCCTCGTCTGCAAAGTGCCGCTACAGTTCTTAGCAGTGTGACAACACGCTTGCGCAGATTCTGTACGCAATTTGTTAAACTTGTGTGAGTGTGACTACACACACACACAAGCAGACGTAAAAGAGCCGCGACCACTCCCTCCCCTCGCGCCCACGAAGTGCCGCACGGACTCTAGCAGTGCGATTACGCAGCTGCGTAGTTTCTGCGCGCACGCCAGATTTGTGTATATGTGACTACACACATACACAAACACAAGCAGAGAGCCGCGACCACCTCCTTCCCCTCGTGTCTACGAAGTGTCAGCACTGAGGCTAGCAGTGCAACTACGCAGTCGCGCCGACCGTGTGCACGCTTTGTACTTTGAGTGTATGTGACCACACATACACACAAACGAAGACAGCGAGCCGTGACCACCCCCTCCCTCTTGGCATGCGACATACCGTTGCAACCTCGAGCAGTGCGACTATGCACTTGCGCAGACCTTGTAGAATTAAGCGTAGGCAACTAGATTAAAAACATTTTTAATAAACGAACTAATAATCTCGAACTCACGCGGACTTGTTTCTGGGGCGGGAACTTTCAGCGGACGAATCCCTACTCCTAGCTCCATTAGCGACTACGCTAAATCCGCCGATCTCGCAACCGTGCTGTTACGACGACAACGTCGTAAAGCATAGTACGAGAAGAGCCTTCCAACCCCGTAGAGACGATCGTGTCTGCCCCGCCAATACCTCCCGTCGGACGGTCCATCTGACCAAATACAAATATTCTTGTTTTCGAACCCTGGACAGGCGCTGGCTATCCCGGCATTGTGACGGTTCGTTACAATTTTTTTGCTAAAATATCATTTAAGTTTTTTGTTTTCTCTCGAAATGGGTTGCGGGTATCATACGGTCGAGCTCTCTCGACTGTAGCTTTCTTACTTGTTTCGTTTGCCCGTCTTTCAGATTTTATCCAAGTGTTTATTCGTTTGCCCGTCTTTCAGATGTCCAAAAAGTCAACATTTCCAAAAATTTTCCACTTTTAACGTTTGCCCATCGTTTGTCCAAGTGTTTTTTCGTTTGCCCATCTTTCAGTTTTCGAAAAAAGTCAAAATGTTACAAAAAAAAAAAATATATATATATATATATATACTAGCTGACCCGGCCACGCGTTGCTGTGGCTAAAGTTTTTGTTATATTACATTATAGTAAACAATCTAAGAGGAACAATAAGAGAACATCAGTCACGGAGTCCACTATGCTTTTTCACACAGATGGTATTTGTAAAAAAATATGGTGATCTCCTTATTTGACTTTCTACTACTATAACCCTTTAGTACAATGAAATTATTTACGAACAAAGACGAAAATGTTGATGTTGGTATACAAATTCACTGGATTGAGATTTGAAGGGGAAGTACGTTGAACACAATTAATTAAAATGTTCTTACACTTGATATTAAGCATAAATCAATAGATACAAAATAAAAATTTATCAGATTTATTATTTCCATTTAATTTTATAACAAATATTACAGTATAATACAGTCAATAACATGTGACGCTTAAACTCATGAATGAGGTAGGCTAGGCAGACAGTCTTAAACTTTTAAAGATTAAAATTTTTTTTTTTGTATTATAAATACTTTCAATTTCAATTTAATTTAACACCAATCGGTGCACAATGTTTTTGGTTAACCTGTCTTTAGCTAACACAAATAGATTCGACGGTTTCCCAACACGTGAACACGCAACATATAGTTGCCCATGAGAAAAACATGGATTTTCCAAATCTAAACCACAAATGGACATTGTTTGACCTTGAGATTTATTTATAGACATGGCGAAAGCTAAACAAATTGGAAACTGTAGCCTTTTGAAGGGTATGGTAGAATCTGATGGTATTATCGGAATACGTGGCAGCAGGACCACTTTTCCTTTAAACTTCCCAGCCAAAATGGTTGCTTCAAGAATGTTTCCGGTGATCTTTTTGATGACCAAACGCGTACCGTTACATAATTGAGGTGGATTCAAATTACGGAGGAGAATAATAGGGGAACCAATCTTTAATCGAAGATTATGTGGTGGCATTCCAGGGATATCTAATGAATTTAAAAATTCAATCGGAAAATTTACACTTTCATTTTCATCAACAACAGTATCGATTGATTTAAAAGACATCAGATCGCCTGGTAAAAACTGTTGTATCTGGAAGTTAATTTCGTCAACATCAACGTTTTTGGCTGCCAAAATCGCCCGTTGACTAAGCCATTCATGATTCAAATAATTATTCTGTATATCCGGGAAAATACTTTGAATCAATTCATTTTTATCCTGAACAACAGTGCAAAAATTGTCTGGTAGTTTAATGCATTGCGTATTTGGTTGCAGTTCTACAAAAAACGATCAAGTGACTGTTTTTGTTTTTTCTTTTTTTTTACTAAAATATAGTAAATAACGTTAGCACAACAACAATACGTGTGTTTCCATGTCGGCTTTCCTCTCGTCCGTGTCTGTGTTTGTGTGAGTGAGTGTGTCTATCTCTTCAGTATGTGTGTGTGTGGGGGGGGGCTAATATTCCGATTGCAGTTTATCGATTAATAGCAAGCTTCAATCGAGAGTGCTGCCAACCTTTGTCAAATAATAACAGACAAATAATTAGCAATAAATTAAAATTGCGACTATAATTTGAGATTTAAACTATCCTATCTCTCAAGTTAGATCGAACTGCACATGATGTGCGAATTTTAATATAATCGGTTAAGTGGTTTAGGAGTCCATTGAGGACAAACATTGTGACACGAGATTTATATATATTAAGATTTATTTGTAACACTCAATTTTATGATCATATGTGTCAAATTTGATCGGGTCACGACTTTTTCCTAAAATTCCAGAAAATTTTCAAAATAAGCACCACAATCATTCATGTTATAAATGTTCTTCACCACAAGGTTATAAAACAGGTTTTTCCTTGTTTGTTGTAAAAAGTGTTTTATATTTCGTATTCACAAACTTCACATAAAATTGCATCCCTTCAGGGAACAGGTGCATTTGAACGGACCCCATTATCATTAGTTCATAAAACAGGTACGCTTACATTTTCGTAAAAAATTTGGATTTCCGCAAACTATAGGTAGAAATGGGTATTGGTCAATAAAATTTTGGCTTGTGACGGGGGATTTTTGCTACGCGCCATAAATATATCCTATTGGTTAATTATTTTTTACCTATAAAATATATGCACTTTTTGCATAACAGAGGCATCGTGTTATCCCGATGACAATTATTTTGTTAGTTTGATTTGTGCGTTACGTGTGATCTGTTGCTTAAGTGTTTTCGTGAAAATAATTATTTATATTACAAGTGTTAAACCACGATTTTCATTCCGAATATTAAATAATATATTTAACGTGCTTTGAGGGAATATTTAAAAAGTTCAAAAGTTATTTCATTACAAACTGAGCCAAGTACAGTTAAGTGAATACAAAGAAAACCCGATTCGGAATTCAGCTGGTGAGATTTAAATTTACTAAGTGCAATATCATTTAAGTTTTTTTGTTTTCTCTCGAAATGGGTTGCGGGTATCATACGGTCGGCACTCTCGACTGTAGCTTTCTTAATTGTTTTCGCTGGCTCTGAAGACACTAGAAAAGATTTAAGATCCAAGCATTATCTACAAAAAGGCTGGACAAATGTGATTGCAATGTCGTCGTACCAAAAGGTTCCACTTCCATGTCCCTTTAATTTCAAAAAGGCAAAAATATCAAACAAAGAAGAAAGTATCTGGCTACAAATAGAGGGTTACTGCAATGAGTATATTTCGATTTTAAAAAGACATTGTCTCGTGGAACCTGATCCACATTGCGGCATTTGTATATCTGTAACGATTCCAGATACACGTGGCATACCGCATCACCAAAAACGGTGATGCTCTGGAATTAGACGACTTAAAATAGGAAATGAATTAATGTACTAGCGTCGGTATGGAGAAAAGAGGCCACGAAAGACATGAAAGATGACGAGCCTGAACCGAGTTTCATTCCAAAGTTACCCACATTAAGAAAAGTACGAGAAGAGGGTATGAATCGAGATCTTGGAGTGACAAAAGAACATGATCCAATTTATCCTTGTACCTTAAAAAGTACGATGGTGAGTTGGCTGGATACATCATGGATATTGGATTATAAGAGTTTTACTGCATCTACTGTACCGGCGCTCAAATGAAAGCGTATCTTTCTCGGATCAAAAAGATCAGGAAAATATCAGTCGACGCAACTGCCGGCTCAATGCATATGTCTCATCCTGCTTCAAGGCCCTATCAGATGAGAATTCGGCACCGCCAAAATGCTTCATTCGTCGCTACATAGCGCATCTAATTAAAATGATGAGTCGCAAAAACGTGTTTAAAGGTAAATTTCCGAGCGTAAAGGATTTTTATGTGAGGTGCATTGGAAGTTGCGACGACATGCGAAATTAAGGAAAGCTTCAAACTAATGCACAGATCCATGCTGATTGTCGCAATGAGTGAATCCTGAGGACAAAATAAAGAGGGGGAATATTTAAGAAGTCAGAGAGAAGAAAATTATTTGTTTAGCAAAATTGACACATTTTCTGCCCGGAATGCGATGATCAGATGAGATCGAGGATGTCCAGAATTTTATTAACGAAATTCTAAGCTCACCCGAAAAAGAAGCCGCATTTTGCAAATCCACAAAATATCGGCCAAGTCCATATTTCCTTCCGGAATTTGTTGACCCTGTTCTGAAATTGGCCCCATATTTTGTCATGTGGACAAATGTTGTCAAGAAACAAGTAAGAAAGCTACAGTCGAGAGTGCTCGACCGTATGATACCCGCAACCCATTTCGAGAGAAAACAAAAAATTTAAATGATATATTAACAAAAAATATACCAAATATACTAAATTTAGTTTTTTGTATATATTTGAAAATAGCGGGTAAAAATCACAACACCGTTTTGGTCACACTGTCAACTAAACAAACAAAGCGCGGGCAGCTGCAAGTGAATTTTGCATAGAAAATTGATTCTTTAATAACTTCCTTGTTTTTCATTCGATCTCAACCAAATTCACAGGAATCATTGAGAATATAAATATTATTATGCATATCAAAATCCAATGCTCTAGGTCTATTATTACGGCTTTTACAGACTTTTGGGGGCGGAAAGGGGCGTGGCATCCAACTTTTGAAATAAACTTGACCTGCGTAGGACCTATAGGAGTACTGTCCCCAAATTTGGTAGCTCTAGCTTTTATAGTCTCTGAGATCCAGGTGTTCATACAGACGGACAGACGGACATGGCTATATCGTCTCGGCTGTTGACACTGATCAAGAATATATATACTTTGTGGGGTCGGAGATGCCTCCTTCTGCCTGTTACATACATTTTCTGTTGGCACTAAGTTATAATACCCTTCTACCCTATGGGTAGCGGGTATAAAAATTTAAAAACCAAAATAGTGGGAAAGTACCTAAGGAATGCCCCAATATCCAAATGATTCCTAGGATATGGGGGCCGACCCCATAACAGAAGGAAGGAACAAATATTGCAAAATGGCGGTGCTGTTGGCCGTGTATGCATAGGGATACAGGTTATTCAATTTAAGAACACCTGCCCATTCGACTCCATTGTTGAAATACTGTCTACAGCATATATAGACAATATTTATTATAAAAGTCATCTTGACATTTTGTCCACAGACAACTTGACAATAGCCTTTATAAACAAGTAAGAAAGCTACAGTCGAGAGTGCTCGACCGTATGATACCCGCAACCCATTTCGAGAGAAAACAAAAAATTTAAATGATATATTAACAAAAAATATACCAAATA
Organism: Drosophila ustulata; assembly: GCA_035047365.1. NCBI lineage: Eukaryota > Metazoa > Arthropoda > Insecta > Diptera > Drosophilidae > Drosophila > Drosophila ustulata. Next base: position 2,281,218 of record JAWNPT010000095.1, read on the forward strand.
TACTAAAATTAGTTTTTTGTATATATTTGAAAATAGCGGGTAAAAATCACAACACCGTTTTGGTCACACTGTCAACTAAACAAACAAAGCGCGGGCAGCTTCAAGTGAATTTTGCATAGAAAATTGATTCTTTAATAACTTCCTTGTTTTTCATTCGATCGCAACCAAATTCACAGGAATCATTGAGAATATAAATATTATTATGCATATCAAAATTCAATGCTCTAGGTCTATTATTACGGCTTTTACAGACTTTTGGGGGCGGAAAGGGGCGTGGCATCCAACTTTTGAAATAAACTTGACCTGCGTAGGACCTATAGGAGTACTGTCCCCAAATTTGGTAGCTCTAGCTTTTATAGTCTCTGAGATCCAGGTGTTCATACAGACGGACAGACGGACAGACGGACAGACGGACAGACGGACAGACGGACATGGCTATATCGTCTCGGCTGTTGACACTGATCAAGAATATATATACTTTGTGGGGTCGGAGATGCCTCCTTCTGCCTGTTACATACATTTTCTGTTGGCACTAAGTTATAATACCCTTCTACCCTATGGGTAGCGGGTATAAAAATATGCTGTCGAGGGCATTTCTTGGAGCCTGTACAATGAGAGAGGACTCATTTTGATAAGCTTCTTTGAAGAAAGACACTGAATTGTCTGTTGCCATGCAAATATTGGAAAACTTATTGGGCAACTAATGAACGGGATACCAAGCTTTGATCGACGAGTAAGACATGGAAATTGTTAAATCAAAATATCTTCGCGAGAACGGGTGGAGATAACAGATGGCACAAGTGTCGTCAATCTTGGTGTTCACGACGCTTTTATTGCTTTAAATACGTTTTTTGAAAACAAAACCGACATTTGCAAAAAACGCAACTCAACAATGCTTGTCGAAACGCATCCCGGTCCTCATCTCATTATAGACTCTGAATTTGCGCTAGACAGCCAATTCCATAACGAATTCGGTTCAAATCTACTAAGATCGACAACACTGCGACAATTGCCCACCGAAATGTAGATTGGGAAAACAACATACATATATGTTATTTTGAGTGGGGCGGTTGAATTTGTGTCATCTGCCTTTCCCAATGGAATCAGCCACTATATTCCTTATTGTCGGAGGATTTCAGGTTATTGGGAAATCCATAATGATTTATGCATAAATGGCATAAATATACGGCCCTAGATACAAAAATGAAAATCCACCTTGTAATACATACACGAACTGTATAGGTCCTATAATTTTAATAAATCTGCAAGAACATTTAAATCTACCTGTTTTATGAGGGGTGGCCATCACCATTTTTTTAGGGTAATTTAAATTTTATAACGGTCATATGATAATATTTGCTAGGTTGTGATCTTTGTGCAAATTTGTAGAATTTCGGAGAATTTTAGAAAAAAAGGTGGGTCCCTTCATTTACCAACATGACAACTCAGATTTGCATCAGATGACCACAAAATTAAAACTGACGCAACAGTCACTTGTTAAAGGCTTTTTTTTTTTAAATGTTGAGTTTTTTCGAAAATCGAAAAATGGGCAAACGAAAAAACACTTGGACAAACAATAGGCAAACGGTTAAAGTCGAAAAAAGTTAAAAAATCTTACTTTTTTCGAAATCTGAGAGATGGGCAAACGAAGAAACACTTGGACAAACGATGGACAAACGTTAAACGTTGAAAATTTTGAGTTTTTTCGAAAACTGAAAAATTGGAAAACGAAAAAACACTTGGACAAACGATGAAATTTCCAAACTAGGGGTGGGCAATCGAGACGGTTTCTGGGCATTATTGGGCTGTCGATGGACAGACGATTACAGTTTAAAAATGTTCGAAATTTTCAGATTTTAGGTCATTTGAAGTGACAATTTTTTCAAATTTTCAATTCGTCAATATATTTCAAAGTATTGAAATTTTCAAAATTCTAAAAGATGGGCAAACGATTCCTAAGCGATTGCCATTGAAAAATTTTAAAAATTCAAAATTTTTGATTTTCGAAAATTTTTGAACTTTTGATATTTTGGAAACTAGAGGTAGGCAAACGAAACTGTTCTTGGGTAATCATCATTTTTATACCCGCTACCCATAGGGTAGAAGGGTATTATAATTTAGTGCCAACAGAAAATGTATGTAACAGGCAGAAGGAGGTATCTCCGACCACATAAACTATATATATTCTTGATCAGTGTCAACAGCCGAGACGATATAGCTATGTCCGTCTGTCCGTCTGTATGAACACCTAGATCTCAGAGACTATAAGAGCTAGAGCTACCAAATTTGGGGACTGTACTCCTATAGGTCCTACGCAGATCAAGTTTATTTCAAAAGTTGGATGCCACGCCCCTTTCCGCCCCCAAAAGCCTGTAAAATCAGTAACATAAAACCTAGAGCATTGAATTTTGGTATGCATAATAATAATTATATTCTCAATGATTTGGTTGAGATCGAATGAAAAACAAGGAAGTTATTAAAGAATCAATTTTATATGCAAAATTCACTTGCAGATGCTCGCGCTGTTTGTTTAGTTGACAGTGTGACCATGTCGGTATGCTATGGATTTTTATACCCGCTATTTTCAAATATAGACAAAAAAACAAGTTTTAGTATATTTGGATAAATTTTTTGTTAAAATATCATTTAAGTTTTTTTGTTTTCTCTCGAAATGGGTTTCGGGTATCATACGGTCGAGCACTCTCGACTGTAGCTTTCTTACTTGTTTTCGCTGGCTCTGAAGACACTAGAAAAGATTTAAGATCCAAGCATTATTTACAAAAAGGCTGGACAAATGTGATTGCAATGTCGTCGTACCAAAAGGTTCCACTTCCATGTCCCTTTAATTTCAAAAAGGCAAAAATATCAAACAAAGAAGAAAGTATCTGGCTACAAATAGAGGGTTACTGCAATGAGTGTAGTTCGATTTTAAAAGGACATTGTCTCGTGGAACCTGATCCACATTGCGGCATTTGTATATCTGTAACGATTCCAGATACCATGGCATACCGCATCACCAAAAACGGTGATGCTCTGGAATTAGACGACTTAAAATAGGAAATGAATTAATGTACTAGCGTCGGTATGGAGAAAAGAGGCCACGAAAGACATGAAAGATGACGAGCCTGAACCGAGTTTCATTCCAAAGTTACCCACATTAAGAAAAGTACGAGAAGAGGGTATGAATCGAGATCTTGGAGTAACAAAAGAACATGATCCAATTTCATCCTTGTACCTTAAAAAGTACGATGGTGAGTTGGCTGGATACATCATGGATATTGGATTATAAGAGTTTTACTGCATCTACTGTACCGGCGCTCAAATGAAAGCGTATCTTTCTCGGATCAAAAAGATCAGGAAAATATCAGTCGACGCAACTGCCGGCTCAATGCATATGTCTCATCCTGCTTCAAGGCCCTATCAGATGAGAATTCGGCACCGCCAAAATGCTTCATTCGTTGCTACATAGCTCATCTAATTAAAATGATGAGTCGCAAAAACGTGTTTAAAGGTAAATTTCCAAGCGTGAAGAATTTTTATGTGAGGTGCATTGGAGTTGCGACGACATGCGAAATTAAGGAAAGCTTCAAACTAATGCACAGATCCATGCTGATTGTCGCAATGAGTGAATCCTCAGGACAAAATAAAGAGGGGGAATATTTAAGAAGTCAGAGAGAAGAAAATTATTTGTTTAGCAAAATTGACACATTTTCTGCCCGGAATGCGATGATCAGATGAGATCGAGGATGTCCAGAATTTTATTAACGAAATTCTAAGCTCAGCCGAAAAAGAAGCCGCATTTTGCAAATCCACAAAATATCGGCCAAATCCATATTTCCTTCCGGAATTTGTTGACCAATTTGGGGTCCACTAAAGCGCGCCCAGGCTGGCGAAAATCCTCTGACTGAACCCTCGACGAGGGTGCCGGCTGGGCAATGGATACTGCATCGTCTCGGGCGACCGAGAGGTGTCAGCATCACTTGCTCGCTCATGAGACCTTGCAGTTTCTAGCTAAGGGACTGGGCCCAAGCTTTTTAGATTTACTCTGGAAAGCTGAGGTCCAGGACCATGGTCAGAAGGTACTTGGCAGCAAGTATAAAATGCATGAATCCTTGGATTCAACAATGGAGGATGGCATAGAGGCGTCAACTCGGGCTGGGATGTCAGCCCAAACGTCGGTGGGAAGTGTGACCGCTACCACCGGCCGGCACGGGGAGGAGAAATCCTCTCTGCGTGTCGCCAGTGGTCACGATGGTGGAGTGGACAAACTCCATCGACAGGAGGGTGTGGACCTGGAAACGGCTGCCACGGAGTCGGAGTCTTTGCTCACAGGCCCATCGATAACGGAGTCCGAGCTAGCGCTTGCGCTAGCGAGGATGCCGTTGGATGAGTCATCGAGCACTGATGAAGACGAAGTGACAGTAGTCCAGGGACCATCCAACAAGAAAGGCGCAAACCTCAAGCGCAAACAACGCTCAGGGTATAAGAGCTCTCTCAAGTTCCTTAAGGGACTGGAAGGCCGCAACCCAGAGTCGTTGAACGAGCGTGAGAGGAAATTGCGAAAAAAGCACGAATACAACGTGCGGCGGTATCTGAGGCTCGCTGGCGTGACCGGCAACACTCAGTCCGCTGAACCGAGTATGAGTGCACGGTGCCAGGGGGACAAGGGGTTTCAGGCAGTAGCCGTAGCCAACCCGACGGAGGAAATCAAACCTTCCACGTCGAAGTTGGTGGAACCAAAGAAACCCAAGTCACCCTCAGTAGGAAAAAAGCGTGCACCAGGTGTTGCTTGCAACAACCACACCTCCTGGAAAGGAGAGAACGGTGAGCAAGCTACCGAAAAAGGCCAACCCACCTGTCAGCAAGAGGCAGAGGTCAGACGACTCGGCAAAGGCTTCGGAGAGCAAGCGGGTTTGTCCAGGGGACATCCTGGCCAGCTTGAGCACGAAGCCGGAGCTACAGGTAGCCATCATCGACAGAAGCAACCCGGATGGGAAGCTTTCTATTGATAACTGGCTTATCCTGGAAGGGTTAATTGACCAGGGGATTGCTGATGCTATCACTCGACCGCTGAATCCGTTCGTGGCAGAGTTTGATGGCATCAACTGGTATAAAGGTGTTAAAGTGGTGGCATGTGCCAACGAGGAATCCCTGCGATTCCTCAAAGACACACTGCTGAAACTGGAAGCGCCGTGGCCAGGAGCAAGAATTGACGTCGTCCCTGTAGACCAAATTCCTGAGCGGACGATCATTAAGGTCTGGATCCCACCTCCCATCAGGGAGGATCGAACCACCCTTATATTGATCAAAAGCCAGAATGCGGACTGTCACACAGTGGACTGGACGATCAATAGAGGTCTCGCCCGAGACAAAGGAAACGGCAAGGATCTATGGATCAGCATTGGTCCAGAGTCCAAGAGCCAACTCCTTAGTAAGCAAGGCCGGCTGAAGATGGGAATGGGTTGCGTTCGGGCAATCATTCCTGGAGGCGCTGGGCGCGTAGATGTTAGGTCGACCGGAAAGAATTCGGGTAGTGCAGATTAATCTGCACCACTCGAGGGTTCCTTCCACAGACCTACTACGGTGGATGGACAAGGAGAGGGTGGATGTGGCTCTCATCCAAGAACCCTGGATCGTAGGTGAAAGGGTTTGCGGTTTGGGAGCCCGCGGATACCATCTCCTTGTCCCGAAAACTGTGGGTAAGTCCAGAACCTGTATCGTGGTAAGAACCGGACTTAATGTGCTCTTCTCTTCCAGTTACAGCAACAGGGACTTGACGGTAGCGCTATGCGAGCGTAGGAACGGACCCAGTCTTTACCTAGCCTCAGCATATCTCCCGTACGAAGAAAAGGATCCACCGTCGGAAAGTATTCGAGCCCTCATTCAGCAGGCGCAGAAAGAGGGCACGGATCTAATCCTTGGGTGTGATGCTAATGCCCACAATACCTTTTGGGGGAGCAAAGACACCAACGAGAGAGGGGAGTCGCTGCTTGAATTCGTGATGCTCACTAATCTTAATGTGTGTAATCGGGGTAGCCACCCCACCTTCCGCAATAAGAACCGAGCTGAGGTTATAGATTTAACTCTAGCGACCAACAGCGACTCCCTCTCCGTAGAAGACTGGCACGTATCCACGGAATGCTCCTTTTCGGATCATTACAGGATAGTGTTCGAAGTTGGATGGTCCAGAGAGGCAAAGGCGCCCTTCAGGAACCCACGAAAGGCTAACTGGGTCAAATACTCAAAGCTTGTTATGGAATCTATTCCCAACCACCCAGTGGAAAGGCTAGACAACCCAGACAAGTTGGAGGAATCGACCCAGAATGTCACAGATACTCTATGTAAGGCCTTCATCAAATCCTGTCCAATCAGCCGTCCACCGAAGTCAGACCGCAACAAGTGGTGGACTCCGGAACTCGGCCAGATACGAAAGGAAACGAGAAAGCTTTACAATAGAGCAAAAGAGGAAACTGCCAGGTAGACTGGGATGCCTACCATAACAGTTTCAAGACCTTCAAGAAGGAAATCAGAAGGGCAAAAAGAGACTCATGGTCTAAATTTTGCGAGGAACTAACCAACACCACTGAAGCGTCCAGACTTCGAAGGTTGTTGGCGAAAGATCCAGCCACACCGGGCCTGCTTTGCAACCTGGATGGCACGTTCGCCAAAAATAGTCAGGAGTCTCTGCAACTCCTCATGAACGCACACTTTCCAGGCTGCACACAAGCTGAAGACGAGAATGGGATCCCCTCCTCTCACATCAGCGGCGAGCCGGAGGAAAACCCGCTTCATGAGAGTCAAGTCCTAATCGACGAAATTGTCAACACTGAGAAGATAATCTGGGCTATCAAGTCGTTCCACCCCTACAAATCAGCAGAACCGGATGACATCAGACCGGTCATGTTACAGATGGTATGCGTACATCTGTCGCAATGGCTGCTAGAAATCTTAAGGGGATGTCTCCTTACAGGATACATTCCAAAATCCTGGAGAGAAGTGAGGGTGGCATTCATTCCCAAAGCAGGAAAGATAAACCACTGCTCAGCAAAAGACTATAGGCCCATAAGTCTCTCATCGTTTTTATTGAAAACACTAGAGAGACTTCTGGACCTTCATCTCAGAAGTAAGCTTACACCTCACACTTTTAGCAAGTCCCAACACGCCTACCTCAAAGGTAGATCAGTAGAGACTGCTCTGCACGAGATGGTTAGCACAATTGAAGGCACACTGCAAAGGAAGGAGTTTACGTTAGCGGCATTTCTCGACATAGAGGGTGCCTTTAACAATGTCAGGATCGAGTCTATAACGGCAGCACTTGTCAACATAGGCTCACACCCGACAATCACTCGATGGCTTAGCAACATGCTTCGCCAAAGAATGATAAACGCCCAACTCTGCGCCTCAACTATCAGGAGAAGGGCAACCAGGGGTACCCCGCAAGGGGGTGTGATATCCCCCATGTTGTGGAACATTGTCCTTAATGACCTTCTTCTCAAACTGAAGCATAAGGGATGCAGAGTGACTGCTTATGCGGACGACCTGGTTCTAATGGTAACTGGCAGATTCCTGCCAACAGTCAGTGAGCTAATGAGCGCCGCACTGAGTGAAACTCTGCGATGGGCAGAACACAACGGTCTTGGGGCCAACCCACAAAAGACCGAACTTGTTCTGTTCACTCGGAAATATAAGATACCGAGCTTCAAGCTTCCATCACTGGGAGGGACAGAGCTCAAGTTATCAAAGGAGGCTAAGTACCTTGGAGTAATCCTGGACTCCAAACTCTCCTGGAGGAGAAACTCGGAGGAAAGGATGAAGAAAGCGTTACAAGCCTTCTTTGTGTGCAAAAAGACCTTTGGTAAAGGTTGGGGATGGCCACCGTACATCCTTCACTGGTTCTACACTGCAATTGTCAGACATATACTGACGTACGGGGCTCTTGTATGGTGGGAGGCGGGGCACACCGACTCCTATCTAAACAATCTCCGCAAAGTCCAGAGACTAGCTTGCTTGGGAATAACAGGATGTATTCGATCTACCCCCAAGCAGCGCTGGATGTAATGTTAAATCTGGAGCCCATCGGAGTCTTCCTCAAACACGCGGCAGCAAGGAGTGCGGTCAGGCTTCACGCCCAATGCCTCCTTAAGCCTGGTGCAGGTCACAACTCCATTCTACGTACAGTAGAATTAACTGTGGCTGAGAACGACTACTGGGTACCAGAACATAAGTGGGATGACAGGTTTACAGCTGAATTCCCCGACAGATCCGATTGGCAACAGGAATCTCCTTTGAGGCAGAATGAGTTGTCAATCTACACAGACGGATCAAAGACGTTAGAAGGCACTGGATCGGGGGTCTTCTCCGAAGACCTTGCAACCAAGCTTTCCTTTCGTCTTCCTGACTGGTGTAGTGTGTTTCAAGCGGAGATTTACGCTGTTTGGCAAGCGACCAAGTTGGTACGGACACTGGGCGGGAGCCCGAGGGACGTGTCCATCTATGTCGACAGCCAATCAGCGATAAAAGCACTCGCATCGAACACCATCAAGAGTAAACTAACCCGAGACACAGTGATGTCATTGAACCTATGCCAACCACACTCCATCAGACTTGTCTGGGTACCTGGGCATATGGGAGTGCCAGGTAACGAGGCGGCTGATGAATGTGCTCGGCTGGGATCAGCGTCATCAGAAACTCTCGCGGTGAACGATATAAAGAGACCTATTCAGCTCGTGCTATCGGAACTTAATTGTTCCATGAGAACGGCGGCTGAAAGACACTGGGCAGCATCATTGGGCTGCGAGGTGTCAAAAGCACTCTGGCCAAGATACCGTCCCAAGCGAACAACCGAGCTCTTAAACTTTAAAAGGAACAAGATAAGGTTACTGACAGGAGTCTTAACGGGACACTGCTACATCGGCCGTATGGCCCAACGGTACGGTGGACCCCAACAGGACTTCTGTCGCAGCTGCGGAGACGAAGAGGAAATCGAGAGTATCCAGCATCTTCTCTGCGACTGCCCTGCACTTCTTAGAAAGCGGACCCAATTTCTGGGCCAGCCTTTCTTTGCGGAACTGGGCAGTCTTGGGAATATTCGGCTGGAGAACATGGCGCTTTTCCTCGACTCTACTGGCTGGTTCCATAGGCTACCGCAGCCCAACAGAACTGGCCAGTAGCACGTAGACCAGTAGAGCATTCTCCTCCAATATCCCAACAATCCCTCCCAATCCCTTCTACTCCTACAGTTCCACTCAGATCAGGCATCACAATGGACCATATGGTCTCCGGGTGCTCTCGACTCCGGTCGAGCTGCCTGCTCAACCTAACCTAACCTAAAGCGCGCCCAGCCCGCTTCTTTGCAGGCAGGCGATCATCATCCTGTGGGCCCTGTTGGCCACAGGAGCACCCCTTCTTGGCCAACGGAGCACCCTTTCTTGGCCACAGGAGCACCCCTTCTTGGCCACCGGAGCGCCCCACCGGGTCCCTGTGACCTTCAGCACGGCTGACCAGCCGAAATAATTATTAGATAGCTACGCCAGTGAGCCAATAGGCTAAAAACAAACAAAAAAAAAAGTGAAATAAAACACAAATGTTTTAAAAATCCCTGAAAATTTTAAAAGTTCATAAAACAAGAAATATGCACATGAAGTAAAACTGTGAAGTTAAAAAAAATACCAACAAACGATTTGTTAAGATACATGTACCAAAAACAAAACAAAAAAAATCTGTTAAACAAATCAAACTAGATAGCATCTACGATGTGCTGTGAAATGAAATGATTGAAATGAAATGATTACAATGAAATCATTAGAAATCAAATGCATCATAAAAAAAAAAATTGTTTAAAAGAAATGAAAAAATACTTAATTTTCTTGTTTATACATATCTCTCCTTATATGTTCAAATTGCATTACATTTGTTTTGTTGTTAATTTAATTAATGAATGAAATGAAACAATAATTTGTGATCTTAGTAGTGAAAAAAATGATAATGTGCTTGATCGAATAGAGATATTTTTATTTTTTTTACTAACGCAAAAATTTTGCGAATCAACAAGCACCACGGAAGATCGATCTACCGCCGCTTGGAAAAACGTGCGTTTATTATTTTTTTATATTGTATTATAATTTCTATATTATTTTTCCACATTTTGCACATTATATTTTTTTTCTGTATACGCTTATATTGATCACAAAGTCCACATCTACGATAAAAAAAAATCTAATAGATAAAACAACAAATCAAACAACAAATTACATGTATTAATGCAAATTCAAAACGTTATATCTTAATTCTTTTGTATAATTTAAAATTCTTTTTTTTGTTTAAAAATTGTATTATTTTGTTATAATCATGAAGAACGTTAACCATTGGAATCAATATCTAATAATTATGGAATAATTATATTTTATTATTGTCGAATCATGCCGTGGCTCCACTGTCGTAGGGTGACGTAAAGGGATCACCAGAATCTTTTCTGGGGTGTGAGCTGGATGGGAGGGCTTAGCATCCACATAACAGCGGTGGAAAATGGTTAACAATCTCTCTCTCTCTCTCTCTCTCTCTCTCTCTCTCTCTCTCTCTCTCTCTCTCTCTCTCTCTCTCTCTTCCGGTATAAGCTTATAGCTTCAATTATTTTCAACGCAGCACGCTCAATTCTGATCTTATTGGTAATAATATGTTCCGAAAAAAAGGACGTTGCCCAAGCAAGACCACCACCCCCAAAGCCGACGAGCTAGAGCCGGATGCTAAAGCGTGCCCCGCAAATACAACAGTCCCCTTGCCTTAGTGCTTTCTTTCGTTACACGTTACATATATCTGTAACGATTCCAGATACCATGGCATACCGCATCACCAAAAACGGTGATGCACTGGAATTAGACGACTTAAAATAGGAAATGAATTAATGTACTAGCGTCGGTATGGAGAAAAGAGGCCACGAAAGACATGAAAGATGACGAGCCTGAACCGAGTTTCATTCCAAAGTTACCCACATTAAGAAAAGTACGAGAAGAGGGTATGAATCGAGATCTTGGAGTAACAAAAGAACATGATCCAATTTTATCCTTGTACCTTAAAAAGTACGATGGTGAGTTGGCTGGATACATCATGGATATTGGATTATAAGAGTTTTACTGCATCTACTGTACCGGCGCTCAAATGAAAGCGTATCTTTCTCGGATCAAAAAGATCAGGAAAATATCAGTCGACGCAACTGCCGGCTCAATGCATATGTCTCATCCTGCTTCAAGGCCCTATCAGATGAGAATTCGGCACCACCAAAATGCTTCATTCGTCGCTACATAGCGCATCTAATTAAAATGATGAGTCGCAAAAACGTGTTTAAAGGTAAATTTCCGAGCGTGAAGGATTTTTATGTGAGGTGCATTGGAGTTGCGACGACATGCGAAATTAAGGAAAGCTTCAAACTAATGCACAGATCCATGCTGATTGTCGCAATGAGTGAATCCTCAGGACAAAATAAAGAGGGGGAATATTTAAGAAGTCAGAGAGAAGAAAATTATTTGTTTAGCAAAATTGACACATTTTCTGCCGGGAATGCGATGATCAGATGAGATCGAGGATGTCCAGAATTTTATTAACGAAATTCTAAGCTCAGCCGAAAAAGAAGCCGCATTTTGCAAATCCACAAAATATCGGCCAAATCCATATTTCCTTCCGGAATTTGTTGACCCTGTTCTGAAATTGGCCCCATATTTTGTCATGTGGACAAATGTTGTCAAGAAAAAATTTAAAAACCAAAATATTGGGAAAGTACCTAAGGAATGCCCCAATATCCAAATGATTCCTAGGATATGGGGGCCGACCCCATAACAGAAGAAAGGAACAAATATTGCAAAATGGCGGTGCTGTTGGCCGTGTATGCATAGGGAAACAGGTTATTCAATTTAAGAACACCTGCCCATTCGACTCCATTGTTGAAATATTGTCTACAGCATATATAGACAATATTTATTATAAAAGTCATCTTGACATTTTGTCCACAGACAACTTGACAATAGCCTTTATAAAAAATATGCTGTCGAGGGCATTTCTTGGAGCCTGTACAATGAGAGAGGACTCATTTTGATAAGCTTCTTTGAAGAAAGACACTGAATTGTCTGTTGCCATGCAAATATTGGAAAACTTATTGGGCAACTAATGAACGGGATACCAAGCTTTGATCGACGAGTAAGACATGGAAATTGTTAAATCAAAATATCTTCGCGAGAACGGGTGGAGATAACAGATGGCACAAGTGTCGTCAATCTTGGTGTTCACGACGCTTTTATATCTTTAAATACGTTTTTATACCCGCTACCCATAGGGTAGAAGGGTATTATAACTTAGTGCCATCAGAAAATGTATGTAACAGGCAGAAGGAGGCATCTCCGACCCCACAAAGTTTATATATTCTTGATCAGTGTCAACAGCCGAGACGATATAGCCATGTCCGTCTGTCCGTCTGTCCGTCTGTATGAACACCTGGATCTCAGAGACTATAAGAGCTAGAGCTACCAAATTTGGGGACAGTACTCCTATAGGTCCTACGCAGATCAAGTTTATTTCAAAAGTTGGATGCCACGCCCCTTTCCGCCCCCAAAAGTCTGTAAAAGCCGTAATAATAGACCTAGAGCATTGAATTTTGGTATGCATAATAATAATTATATTCTCAATGATTCCTGTGAATTTGGTTGAGATCGAATGAAAAACAAGGAAGTTATTAAAGAATCAATTTTATATGCAAAATTCACTTGCAGCTGCCCGCGCTTTGTTTGTTTAGTTGACAGTGTGACCAAAACGGTGTTGTGATTTTTACCCGCTATTTTCGAATATATACAAAAAATTAATTTTAGTATATTTGGTATATTTTTTGTTAATATATCATTTAAATTTTTTGTTTTCTCTCGAAATGGGTTGCGGGTATTATACGGTCGAGCACTCTCGACTGTAGCTTTCTTACTGGTTTGAAAACAAAACCGACATTTGCAAAAAACGCAACTCAACAATGCTTGTCGAAACGCATCCCGGTCCTCATCACATTATAGACTCTGAATTTGCGCTAGACAGCCAATTCCATAACGAATTCGGTTCAAGTCTACTAAGATCGACAGCACCGCGACAATTGCCCACCGAAATGTAGATTGGGAAAACAACATACATATATGTTATTTTGAGTGGGGCGGTTGAATTTGTGTCATCTGCCTTTCCCAATGGAATCAGCCACTATATTCCTTATTGTCGGAGGATTTCAGGTTATTGGGAAATCCATAATGATTTATGCAAGCAGTGCCATAAATATACGGCCCTAGATACAAAAATGAAAATCCACCTTGTAATACATACACGAAGTGTATAGGTCCTATAATTTTAATAAATCTGCAAGAACATTTAAATCTACCTGTTTTATGAGGGGTGGCCATCACCATTTTTTTAGTGTAATTTAAATTTTATAACGGTCTTATGATAATATTTGCTAGGTTGTGATCTTTGTGCAAATTTGTAGAGTTTCGGAGAATTTTAGAAAAAAAGGTGGGTCCCTTCATTGACCAACATAACAACTCAGATTTGCATTAGATGACCACAAAATTAAAACTGACGCAACAGTCACTTGTTAAAGGCTTTTTTTTTTTAAATGTTGAGTTTTTTCGAAAATCGAAAAATGGGCAAACGAAAAAACACTTGGACAAACAATAGGCAAACGGTTAAAGTCGAAAAAAGTTAAAAAATTTTACTTTTTTCGAAATCTGAGAGATGGGCAAACGAAGAAACACTTGGACAAACGATGGACAAACGTTAAACGTTGAAAATTTTGAGTTTTTTCGAAAACTGAAAAATTGGAAAACGAAAAAACACTTGGACAAACGATGAAATTTCCAAACTAGGGGTGGGCAATCGAGACGGTTTCTGGGCATTATTGGGCTGTCGATGGACAGACGATTACAGTTTAAAAATGTTCGAAATTTTCAGATTTTAGGTCATTTGAAGTGACAATTTTTTCAAATTTTCAATTCGTCAATATATTTCAAAGTATTGAAATTTTCAAAATTCTAAAAGATGGGCAAACGATTCCTAAGCGATTGCCATTGAAAAATTTTAAAAATTCAAAATTTTTGATTTTCGAAAATTTTTGAACTTTTGATATTTTGGAAACTAGAGGTAGGCAAACGAAACTGTTCTTGGGTAATCATCATTTTTATACCCGCTACCCATAGGGTAGAAGGGTATTATAATTTAGTGCCAACAGAAAATGTATGTAACAGGCAGAAGGAGGTATCTCCGACCACATAAACTATATATATTCTTGATCAGTGTCAACAGCCGAGACGATATAGCTATGTCCGTCTGTCCGTCTGTATGAACACCTAGATCTCAGAGACTATAAGAGCTAGAGCTACCAAATTTGGGGACTGTACTCCTATAGGTCCTACGCAGATCAAGTTTATTTCAAAAGTTGGATGCCACGCCCCTTTCCGCCCCCAAAAGCCTGTAAAATCCGTAACATAAAACCTAAAGCATTGAATTTTGGTATGCATAATAATAATTATATTCTCAATGATTTGGTTGAGACCGAATGAAAAACAAGGAAGTTATTAAAGAATCAATTTTATATGCAAAATTCACTTGCAGATGCTCGCGCTGTTTGTTTAGTTGACAGTGTGACCATGTCGGTATGCTATGGATTTTTATACCCGCTATTTTCAAATATAGACAAAAAAACAAGTTTTAGTATATTTGGATAAATTTTTTGTTAAAATATCATTTAAGTTTTTTTTGTTTTCTCTCGAAATGGGTTTCGGGTATCATACGGTCGAGCACTCTCGACTGTAGCTTTCTTACTTGTTTTCACTGGCTCTGGACGATCAAGTATGGGGATCGATTGCTCCCACTAAAGAAAATGAAGACACTAGAAAAGATTTAAGATCCAAGCATTATCTACAAAAAGGCTGGACAAATGTGATTGCAATGTCGTCGTACCAAAAGGTTCCACTTCCATGTCCCTTTAATTTCAAAAAGGCAAAAATATCAAACAAAGAAGAAAGTATCTGGCTACAAATAGAGGGTTACTGCAATGAGTGTAGTTCTATTTTAAAAGGACATTGTCTCGTGGAACCTGATCCACATTGCGGCATTTGTATATATGTAACGATTCCAGATACACGTGGCATATCGCATCACCAAAAACGGTGATGCTCTGGAATTAGACGACTTAAAATAGGAAATGAATTAATGTAATAGCGTCGGTATGGAGAAAAGAGGCCACGAAAGACATGAAAGATGACGAGCCTGAACCGAGTTTCATTCCAAAGTTACCCACATTAAGAAAAGTACGAGAAGAGGGTATGAATCGAGATCTTGGAGTAACAAATGAACATGATCCAATTTCATCCTTGTACCTTAAAAAGTACGATGGTGAGTTGGCTGGATACATCATGGATATTGGATTATAAGAGTTTTACTGCATCTACTGTACCGGCGCCCAAATGAAAGCGTATCTTTCTCGGATCAAAAAGATCAGGAAAATATCAGTCGACGCAACTGCCGGCTCAATGCATATGTCTCATCTTGCTTCAAGGCCCTATCAGATGAGAATTCGGCACCGCCAAAATGCTTCATTCGTTGCTACATAGCGCATCTAATTAAAATGATGAGTCGCAAAAACGTGTTTAAAGGTAAATTTCCGAGCGTGAAGGATTTTTATGTGAGGTGCATTGGAGTTGCGACGACATGCGAAATTAAGGAAAGCTTCAAACTAATGCACAGATCCATGCTGATTGTCGCAATGAGTGAATCCTCAGGACAAAATAAAGAGGGGGAATATTTAAGAAGTCAGAGAGAAGAAAATTATTTGTTTAGCAAAATTGACACATTTTCTGCCCGGAATGCGATGATCAGATGAGATCGAGGATGTCCAGAATTTTATTAACGAAATTCTAAGCTCAGCCGAAAAAGAAGCCGCATTTTGCAAATCCACAAAATATCGGCCAAATCCATATTTCCTTCCGGAATTTGTTGACCCTGTTCTGAAATTGGCCCCATATTTTGTCATGTGGACAAATGTTGTCAAGAAAAAATTTAAAAACCAAAATATTGGGAAAGTACCTAAGGAATGCCCCAATATCCAAATGATTCCTAGGATATGGGGGCCGACCCCATAACAGAAGGAAGGAACAAATATTGCAAAATGGCGGTGCTGTTGGCCGTGTATGCATAGGGATACAGGTTATTCAATTTAAGAACACCTGCCCATTCGACTCCATTGTTGAAATACTGTCTACAGCATATATAGACAATATTTATTATAAAAGTCATCTTGACATTTTGTCCACAGACAACTTGACAATAGCCTTTATAAAAAATATGCTGTCGAGGGCATTTCTTGGAGCCTGTACAATGAGAGAGGACTCATTTTGATAAGCTTCTTTGAAGAAAGACACTGAATTGTCTGTTGCCATGCAAATATTGGAAAACTTATTGGGCAACTAATGAACGGAATACCAAGCTTTGATCGACGAGTAAGACATGGAAATTGTTAAATCAAAATATCTTCGCGAGAACGGGTGGAGATAACAGATGGCACAAGTGTCGTCAATCTTGGTGTTCACGACGCTTTTATTGCTTTAAATACGTTTTTTGAAAACAAAACCGACATTTGCAAAAAACGCAACTCAACAATGCTTGTCGAAACGCATCCCGGTCCTCATCTCATTATAGACTCTGAATTTGCGCTAGACAGCCAATTCCATAACGAATTCGGTTCAAGTCTACTAAGATCGACAACACCGCGACAATTGCCCACCGAAATGTAGATTGGGAAAACAACATACATATATGTTATTTTGAGTGGGGCGGTTGAATTTGTGTCATCTGCCTTTCCCAATGGAATCAGCCACTATATTCCTTATTGTCGGAGGATTTCAGGTTATTGGAAAATCCATAATGATTTATGCAAGCAGTGCCATAAATATACGGCCCTAGATACAAAAATGAAAATCCACATTGTAATACATACACGAACTGTATAGGTCCTATAATTTTAATAAATATGCAAGAACATTTAAATCTACCTGTTTTATGAGGGGTGGCCATCACCATTTTTTTAGTGTAATTTAAATTTTATAACGGTCTTATGATAATATTTGCTAGGTTGTGATCCTTGTGCATATTTGTAGAATTTCGGAGAATTTTAGAAAAAAAGGTGGGAAAAAACACTTGGACAAACGAGAAAAATTTCCAAACTAGGGGTGGGCAATCGAGACGGTTTCTGGGCATTATTGGGCTGTCGATGGACAGACGATTACAGTTTAAAAATGTTCGAAATTTTCAGATTTTAGGTCATTTGAGATGACAATTTTTTCAAATTTTCAATTCGTCAATATATTTCAAAGTATTGAAATTTTCAAAATTCTAAAAGATGGGCAAACGATTCCTAAGCGATTGCCATTGAAAAATTTTAAAAATTAAAAATTTTTGATTTTCGAACATTTTTGAACTTTTGATATTTTGGAAACTAGAGGTAGGCAAACGAAACTGTTTCTGGGTAATCATCATTTTTATACCCGCTACCCATAGGGTAGAAGGGTATTATAATTTAGTGCCAACAGAAAATGTATGTAACAGGCAGAAGGAGGCATCTCCGACCACATAAACTATATATATTCTTGATCAGTGTCAACAGCCGAGACGATATAGCTATGTCCCTCTGTCCGTCTGTATGAACACCTAGATCTCAGAGACTATAAGAGCTAGAGCTACCAAATTTGGGGACTGTACTCCTATAGGTCCTACGCAGATCAAGTTTATTTCAAAAGTTGGATGTCACGCCCCTTTCGCGCCCAAAAAGCCTGTAGGAGCCGCAATAAAAGACCTAGAGCATGAAATTTTGGTATGCATAATAATAATTATATTCTCAATGATTTGGTTGAGATCAAATTAAAAACAAGGAAGTTATTAAAGAATAAATTTTATATGCAAAATTCACTTGCAGATGCTCGCGCTGTTTGTTTAGTTGACAGTGTGACCATGTCGGTATGCTATGGATTTTTATACCCGCTATTTTCAAATATAGACAAAAAAAAAAGTTTCAGTATATTTGGATAAATTTTTTGTTAAAATATCATTTAAGTTTTTATACCCGCTACCCATAGGGTAGAAGGGTATTATAACTTAGTGCCAACAGAAAATGTATGTAACAGGCAGAAGGAGGCATCTCCGACCCCACAAAGTATATATATTCTTGATCAGTGTCAACAGCCGAGACGATAGAGCCATGTCCGTCTGTCCGTCTGTCCGTCTGTATGAACACCTGGATCTCAGAGACTATAAGAGCTAGAGCTACCAAATTTGGGGACAGTACTCCTATAGGTCCTACGCAGATCAAGTTTATTTCAAAAGTTGGATGCCACGCCCCTTTCCGCCCCCAAAAGTCTGTAAAAGCCGTAATAATAGACCTAGAGCATTGAATTTTGGTATGCATAATAATAATTATATTCTCAATGATTCCTGTGAATTTGGTTGAGATCGAATGAAAAACAAGGAAGTTATTAAAGAATCAATTTTATATGCAAAATTCACTTGCAGCTGCCCGCGCTTTGTTTGTTTAGTTGACAGTGTGACCAAAACGGTGTTGTGATTTTTACCCGCTATTTTCAAATATATACAAAAAACTAATTTTAGTATATTTGGTATATTTCTTGTTAATATATCATTTAAATTTTTTGTTTTCTCTCGAAATGGGTTGCGGGTATCATACGGTCGAGCACTCTCGACTGTAGCTTTCTTACTGGTTTTGTTTTCTCTCGAAATGGGTTTCGGGTATCATACGGTCGAGCACTCTCGACTGCAGCTTTCTTACTTGTTTTCGCTGGCTCTTGACGATCAAGTATGGGGATCGATTGCTCCCACTAAAGAAAATGAAGACACTAGAAGATTTAAGATCCAAGCATTATCTACAAAAAGGCTGGACAAATGTGATTGCAATGTCGTCGTACCAAAAGGTTCCACTTCCATGTCCCTTTAATTTCAAAAAGGCAAAAATATCAAACAAAGAAGTAAGTATCTGGCTACAAATAGAGGGTTACTGCAATGAGTGTAGTTCGATTTTAAAAGGACATTGTCTCGTGGAACCTGATTGCGGCATTTGTATATGTAACGGCGCCTGAAGCAAATATTCATTTATAATTTCTTCGCCTAAAAGTCTGCTATAGACTATGGGCCCGACTGGGCTTGAAGTTGCCCTTGAAAGTATGCTGCCCAAAATCGTGGGCATTGTTGCCACGTAGACAATTGCAGTGCGAGCTTTCGGGTGTCAGCTGCGACAGAGGTGCTATTAAAAGCTGAGCTTTTGCACGTGCAGTGGATACCAGCTGCAGAATGCGCATGTGCAGCCAACTTAATTTGTCCCGGTTCCGGTTTAGTTCTTTTCGCTGAGACCGGCCGAGCGAACAGGCGGACATTGGAGGGAGGAAATTTAATCTTTTTGCATCCATTATACGGAGCACAAATTTTCATAATTTTGTATCGCAATTGGTAAGCGAAAACTAAAATCCTGTTGGAATTTAAAACAGTTTTATTAGAAAATAATTTTTGTCGCAGGTCGCATTACCAAACCTTCTTCGGTTGGCCCTTTGTCGCTAAAGCAGCTCTTAAGTTAGTTGCCGTAGCGCCTGCTTTGGCGCAAACGGGGTCCACTAAAGCGCGCCCAGCCCGCTTCTTTGCAGGCAGGCGTATCGACGCCACTCGATCATCATCCTGTGGGCCCTGTTGGCCACAGGAGCACCCCTTCTTGGCCAACGGAGCACCCCTTCTTGGCCACAGGAGCACCCCTTCTTGGCCACAGGAGCACCCCTTCTTGGCCACCGGAGCGCCCCTTCTTGGCCACCGGAGCGCCCCACCGGGTCCCTGTGACCTTCAGCACGGCTGACCAGCCGAAATAATTATTAGATAGCTACGCCAGTGAGCCAATAGGCTAAAAACAAACAAAAAAAAAAACAAGTAAGAAAGCTACAGTCGAGAGTGCTCGACCGTATGATACCCGCAACCCATTTCGAGAGAACAAAAAAAATTTTAATGATATTTTAACAACAAATATACCAAAAATATACTGAAACTTGTGTTTTTTGTATATATTTGAAAATACCGGGAAGAAATCCACAACACCGACATGGTCACACTGTCAGCTGCAAGTGAATTTTGCATATAAAATTGATTCATTAATAACTTCCTTGTTTTTAACTCGATCTCAACCAAATTCACAGGAATCATTGAGAATATAATTATTATTATGCATACCAAATTTCAATGCTCTAGGTTCATTATTACGGCTTTTACAGTTTTCGGGGGCGGAAAGGGGCGTGGCAAAAATCTAAAATAAACTTGATCTGCGTAAGACCTACACGAATACTGTCACCAAATTTGATATCTCTAGGTCAATCACACACTTAAAACGTCCATATGCATTGGGAACAATAATTTTGATAAATAATTTCGCGAATAACTTTTGTTCTACTTATCCGATTTTTACCAAAATTACAGGGTATATTAAGAGTGTCAAGCGCAGATGGCTTACCAAATTACACATCATTACACAAAGAACTTTTGGAGTTATACGCGATTTACATAAAAAAAAACTTGACTTTTTCTAGATAAATGCTTATTGTGGGCGAAGGGGGCGTGGCATCCAACTTTTGAAATAAACTTGATCTGCGTAGGGTATGAAGGAACATTTTTGCCAAATTTGGTGTCTCTATGTCTTATAGTCTCTGAGATCCAGGTGTTCATACAGACAGACAGACGGACAGACGGACAGACGGACATGGCTATATCGTCTCGGCTGTTGATGCTGATCAAGAATATATATACTTTATGGGGTCGGAGATGTCTCCTTCTGCCTGTTACATACATTTTCTGTTGGCACTAAGTCATAATACCCTTCTACCCTATGGGTAGCGGGTATAATTAAATAAAACACAAATGTTTTAAAAATCCCTGAAAATTTTAAAAGTTCATAAAACAAGAAATATGCACATGAAGTAAAACTGTGAAGTTAAAAAAAATACCAACAAACGATTTGTTAAGATACATGTACCAAAAACAAAACAAAAAAATCTGTTAAACAAATCAAACTAGATAGCATCTACGATGTGCTGTGAAATGAAATGATTAGAATGAAATGATTAGAAATCAAATGCATCAAAAAACAAAAAAAAAAAAAATTGTTTAAAAGAAATGAAAAAATATTTAATTGTCTTGTTTATACATATTAAAATTCCATTACGTTTGCTTTGTTGTTGATTTAATTAATGAATGAAATGAAACAATAATTTGTGATCTTAGCAGTGAAAATGATAATGTGCTTAATCAATTAGATATATTTTTATTATTTTTTATAAGCGCAAAAATTTTGCGCATCAACAAGCACCACGGAAGATCGATCTACCGCCGCTTGGAAAAACGTGAGTTTATTATTTTTTTATATTGTATTATAATTTCTATATTATTTTTCCACATTTTGCACATTATATTTTTTTTTTATGTATACGCTTATATTGATCACAAAGTCCACATCTACGATAAAAAAAATCTAATAGATAAAACAACAAATCAAACAACAAATTACATGTATTAATGCAAATTCAAAACGTTATATCTTAATTCTTTTGTATAATTTAAAATTCTTTTTTTTGTTTTGTTTTGTTATAATCATGAAGAACGTTAACCATTGGAATCAATATCTAATAATTATGGAATAATTATATTTTATTATTGTCGAATCATGCCGTGACTCCACTGTCGTAGGGTGACGTATAGGGATCACCAGAATCTTTTCTGGGGTGTGAGCAGGATGGGAGGGCTTAGCATCCACATAACAGCGGTGAAAAATGGTTAACCATCTCTCTCTCTCTCTCTCTCTCTCTCTCTCTCTTCCGGTATAAGCTTATAGCTTCAATTATTTTCGTCGCAGCACGCTCAATTCTGATCTTATTGGTAATAATATGTTGCGAAAAAAAGGACGTTGCCCAAGCAAGACCACCACCCCCAAAGCCGACGAGCTAGAGCCGGATGCTAAAGCGTGCCCCGCAAATGCAACAGTCCCCTTGCCTTAGTGCTTTCTTTCGTTACACGTTACATATATCTGTAACGATTCCAGATACCATGGCATACCGCATCACCAAAAACGGTGATGCACTGGAAAATGTACTAGCGTCGGTATGGAGAAAAGAGGCCACGAAAGACATGAAAGATGACGAGCCTGAACCGAGTTTCATTCCAAAGTTACCCACATTAAGAAAAGTACGAGAAGAGGGTATGAATCGAGATCTTGGAGTAACAAAAGAACATGATCCAATTTCATCCTTGTACCTTAAAAAGTACGATGGTGAGTTGGCTGGATACATCATGGATATTGGATTATAAGAGTTTTACTGCATCTACTGTACCGGCGCTCAAATGAAAGCGTATCTTTCTCGGATCAAAAAGATCAGGAAAATATCAGTCGACGCAACTGCCGGCTCAATGCATATGTCTCATCCTGCTTCAAGGCCCTATCAGATGAGAATTCGGCACCACCAAAATGCTTCATTCGTCGCTACATAGCGCATCTAATTAAAATGATGAGTCGCAAAAACGTGTTTAAAGGTAAATTTCCGAGCGTGAAGGATTTTTATGTGAGGTGCATTGGAGTTGCGACGACATGCGAAATTAAGGAAAGCTTCAAACTAATGCACAGATCCATGCTGATTGTCGCAATGAGTGAATCCTCAGGACAAAATAAAGAGGGGGAATATTTAAGACGTCAGAGAGAAGAAAATTATTTGTTTAGCAAAATTGACACATTTTCTGCCCGGAATGCGATGATCAGATGAGATCGAGGATGTCCAGAATTTTATTAACGAAATTCTAAGCTCAGCCGAAAAAGAAGCCGCATTTTGCAAATCCACAAAATATCGGCCAAATCCATATTTCCTTCCGGAATTTGTTGACCCTGTTCTGAAATTGGCCCCATATTTTGTCATGTGGACAAATGTTGTCAAGAAAAAATTTAAAAACCAAAATATTGGGAAAGTACCTAAGGAATGCCCCAATATCCAAATGATTCCTAGGATATGGGGGCCGACCCCATAACAGAAGGAAGGAACAAATATTGCAAAATGGCGGTGCTGTTGGCCGTGTATGCATAGGGAAACAGGTTATTCAATTTAAGAACACCTGCCCATTCGACTCCATTGTTGAAATACTGTCTACAGCATATATAGACAATATTTATTATAAAAGTCATCTTGACATTTTGTCCACAGACAACTTGACAATAGCCTTTATAAAAAATATGCTGTCGAGGGCATTTCTTGGAGCCTGTACAATGAGAGAGGACTCATTTTGATAAGCTTCTTTGAAGAAAGACACTGAATTGTCTGTTGCCATGCAAATATTGGAAAACTTATTGGGCAACTAATGAACGGGATACCAAGCTTTGATCGACGAGTAAGACATGGAAATTGTTAAATCAAAATATCTTCGCGAGAACGGGTGGAGATAACAGATGGCACAAGTGTCGTCAATCTTGGTGTTCACGACGCTTTTATTGCTTTAAATACGTTTTTTTGAAAACAAAACCGACATTTGCAAAAAACGCAACTCAACAATGCTTGTCGAAACGCATCCCGGTCCTCATCTCATTATAGACTCTGAATTTGCGCTAGACAGCCAATTCCATAACGAATTCGGTTCAAGTCTACTAAGATCGACAACACCGCGACAATTGCCCACCGAAATGTAGATTGGGAAAACAACATACATATATGTTATTTTGAGTGGGGCGGTTGAATTTGTGTCATCTGCCTTTCCCAATGGAATCAGCCACTATATTCCTTATTGTCGGAGGATTTCAGGTTATTGGGAAATCCATAATGATTTATGCAAGCAGTGGCATAAATATACGGCCCTAGATACAAAAATGAAAATCCACATTGTAATACATACACGAACTGTATAGGTCCTATAATTTTAATAAATATGCAAGAACATTTAAATCTACCTGTTTTATGAGGGGTGGCCATCACCATTTTTTTAGGGTAATTTAAATTTTATAACGGTCTTATGATAATATTTGCTAGGTTGTGATCTTTGTGCAAATTTGTAGAATTTCGGAGAATTTTAGAAAAAAAGGTGGGTCCCTTCATTGACCAACATGACAACTCAGATTTGCATCAGATGACCACAAAATTAAAACTGACGCAACAGTCACTTGTTAAAGGCTTTTTTTTTAAATGTTGAGTTTTTTCGAAAATCGAAAAATGGGCAAACGAAAAACACTTGGACAAACAATAGGCAAACGGTTAAAGTCGAAAAAAGTTAAAAAATTGTACTTTTTTCGAAATCTGAGAGATGGGCAAACGAAGAAACACTTGGACAAACGATGGACAAACGTTAAACCTTGAAAATTTTGAGTTTTTTCGAAAACTGAAAAATGGGAAAACGAAAAAACACTTGGACAAACGATGAAATTTCCAAACTAGGGGTGGGCAATCGAGACGGTTTCTGGGCATTATTGAGCTGTCGATGGACAGACGATTACAGTTTAAAAATGTTCGAAATTTTCAAATTTTAGGTCATTTGAGATGACAATTTTTTCAAATTTTCAATTCGTCAATATATTTCAAAGTATTGAAATTTTCAAAATTCTAAAAGATGATCAAACGATTCTTAAGCGATTGCCATTGAAAAATTTTAAAAATTAAAAATTTTTGATTTTCGAAACTTTTTGAACTTTTGATATTTTGGAAACTAGAGGTAGGCAAACGAAACTGTTCCTGGGTAATCATGGGTTAACGATGGACAAACGATTGTACTAAAATTTTTTGAATATCTCTTTACTCGACCCAACTTCTTTGAGCTCTAACGATCAATTCAACAGCAGCAGAGAAATGACAAAAGAGAATGACAAAGACATTGCCAGCATCACCCACACAATTAGCACGGACAAGAAAAAAGTGATTTCACTTGAAACAGCTTTATTGGCACCCCAAGCGAACACAACAACTGCTGAGTGCACGGCTGATTTCGAATTTCGAACATAGGAAGCAGTGCACAGCGAACAGCATGGAATTCAGTTTTGTCGCGGATCGACTGCGGAACGATGAGCACGGGTGTATTTCGTTGCGCTGTGCTTTCGTGTCTATGTATGCCTGTGTGTAGACGTTGGCGGATATGAGTATGTGTATGCGTGTGAAGTTTTGCAACTGCGCGACGAGCGGCTAGCGCAAGCCGTTTTTGTTCTTCCGAGAGAAAAGTCTTGATAACGAAGATGACTTTTGTTGCTCGTGTCAAACAAGCTTGCCACGTAGCGAACTTTTTACAAGGATTGTGTTGGCTCTGATGGTAGAGTGTTGGTCTGATTTTATATACTATTTTTATAAATTTTGTAATATTATCTATACTGCACTCTTTTAAATTACATCTTAACCAATTTTAATTATGATGTGATTCAAAAGTTTAGATTTTTAAATATATAATAGTTATATATGTTTCAAAATATTATTTTTTAAATTCAATTTAGTTTAATAGTGTCTTAGCTGTTATTTGAAAAAAAATGTGTTAATAACTAAAAAAAAACACAATTATTTTATAAAATGGAAATAACATAATAATAATTATTGTTATTACAATTTATTTATCAGAGAAATTGAAAAGAACTTATGAAAAAATACATTCTTAATACTAATATACAGATAAATACTTATACATTGTAATAACAAATATTATTATTCCATAAATTGTGTTATTCACAAATTTGTCTAATTTTCTTCAGAAGTATTGTTTTTAAATTTAACTCAATTCATGAGTTACTATTCAGTTGCTAATAAACTGTATGCTAATATTATTATAACTAAAATTTGTTAAAATATAAATTCAAAGAGAGATTTATAAAAATAGTATATAAAATATAATGAATAGTAATAATAATGGCAATCTTCACCGGGGATCGTACCCGTAATCAAATGCAAACCAGACCAACACTCTAACGCTTGTATGACCCGAGCAACAAAAGTCATCTTCGTTCTCAAGCCATACTCATATGCGCCAACGTGCACATACACACACCCATACATAGAAACGAAAGCACAGCGCAACGAAATACACCCGTGCTCATCGTTCCGCAGTCGATCCACGACTAAACTGAATTCCATCCTGTTCGCTGTGCACTGCTTCCGATGTTCGAAATTCGAAATCAGCCGTACACTCAGCGGTTGTTGTGTTCGCTTGGGGTGCCAATAAAGCTGTTTCAAGTGAAATCACTTTTTTGACAATTTGATACATCTACATACATACATATGTGTTTTTAGGTTTATTTTTTATTAAAAAAAAATAGAAAAATAAAATCACTTCAAATAACGTTTAAAGCAGTCTTAATCATTGATATATATATACCGGCTAGATTTACATGCATTACACACAGAACATCCACATTCAGGCGGTCTAACCCCAGCACCACAAACTTGGAAGAACAAAATTCCAAAAATAAAATTATCTCACCCAGTTGTTTTCATGTAAAACTAAATAAATTTAATTGTTGCATACAAATTAAACTATTCTGTTCTACTGAACTGAAAAATATATTTTTTTGTTGGGAGCTACAAGCTTCCTCTTTATTCGGATATCAAATTAGAACTAAAGTACAGAGTTGATCTTATGCTACAAGTCAGCTATGTTTAGAAGAAAGCTTCTTAATAATGGATCTGTGTTTACGTTACGAGTTGAAAGCTTCTTAATAATGGATCTGTGTTTACGTTACGAGTTGAAAGCTTCTTAATAATGGATCTGTGTTTACGTTACGAGTTGCGCAACAAGATCTCGGGTTTTACGTTAAGTGGTTTCTGTGTTATGTTTATGTTGAAGCTGGGCTGATGTAAATATCATCCAGGCTGGCAGTAGGAATTGGAAATTGTTTATGAATTTCATTAGGCTTCTGTATTGAGCTGGGTGATAACTCCCCCTTTCTTAAGAAGTATCGTCCCCGATACTTAATTGTTTCTTGATAAGTATTCGATTTGCTGATTTAATCTGTTTAATGTGTCAAGTTCCAGTTCTTGATTCTGAGTATGTGAAGATTTTGGTTTTAGCAAATTAAAAGGGTTTAAATATGTGGGAAAATGTTTGAGAAGCTTTGTCATAAAGAAAATAAAGATAATTAAAAATAATACAAATGTAATTTTTGGATGATTATTTTCTAGTTGTATAGCTATTTTTGACAAAATGTTTGTGTTCTCTATTTGGAGTTGTGTATTATTGGATGGTTGATAATCAGTAATTAAGTAGTTTGTGAATTTATTGTGTTTTACATAGTTAAGCAATTTTTCTCTTTCGTTAGTGTATGTTGTGTTGTTTATTATTACAGTGTCTTTGAAAGTTACAAGATAAGTGCCTGTAAACCACGATTCGTTAATACAATTTGTTCCCGACACTAGAATAGCGCCATCTGTTATGATATCGAGTGGTTTATTTTTTCAGTTATTTTTGTACAACTTGTAAATTTTTTGTTTAGGAGATCTATAAAACAATTTGAGTCAAAGTTTATTTGGGCAAAGCTGTTGTAAATTTCTCTTTTGAAGTTTTCGATAAGGTAATAAGTACATTTAGAAACTTTATTGCTTACTATTAATTTTCCATCTTTTTGGGATATGGCTTTTGCATGATATAACTTACAGCTATAATTAATAGTTGGGTATTTGATAAACACTATAATTAATCCTTGATATGATACAATTGAAAAAGATGAAACATCTAAAAGGTCGATTAGTGTGATATTCAGTATTTCGTGATTAAATATTTTTAACATATCCTCTTTATTTAGAATTTTTGGGTTTAAAATCTTGGCTTTTGAAAATGTAATTGTGTCCAGCAAATTTTGTAGGTCAATTGATAATAATTTAAGTCTGTATTTTTTCAGTAATAGTTCCTGGTTGAAATTTAGATTTTGTAAAATGTTTGTTACTTTTGTTACTTCTTTGAAAATTGCTGAATTGATTTTGTTTTGTTGATTATTGTTTTCCACAAGTTCGTTAATTTTAGTTTGAATAGTTATCATGTCATCATGATCTGGTGTATTTGTTTTTGTTACAAATTTCGCAATATCGTATATGTTGTTTGAGTTTTTTGTATAAAGTTGGCCAATAATAATATTTCAAAATTTGTTTAAGGTTTTCATCAAAACCTCTGTGAGCACGAGCATGGGTTTCTTCTATAATTATTTCCTGATCTTCTTTATTTTCAATGTCTTGGACAAATGTTCTAGTGTACAAAAATTTGTTTGTGAAGGTGGTTTTTATTGGAATTTGGATTTCGTATAAATCTTCGGGACTGCAATGAATACCTGTAGTGAGATTTGGTTGAAGGAATTCCTTCAAAATGTTTATTAGGTTATCGACTGTATCGTATTCTATAATATGTCTTGTTTTGTTGAATGCTTCAAGTTTCTCATGAATAGTATATCTGTTTTTTGAAATGAGTAATTGTTGTTTGAATTGATTTAAGGGTTTATTGGTTTCGCTAATGACTGTTTGAGCGCTACTTTCGGTGGAATGTATTGTTTGATTATCTGATGTTGTTTCTTCATCATTGTCTGTATTGGTAATATTATTTATAATGACCCTTGATAAGGCGTCTGCTACGACATTAGTTGACCCTGGTTTGTATATTATTTTGGGAGAAAATTCTTCTATGAAGGCATGCCATCTTTTCATTTTGGCATTGGGATTTCGAGCTGAAACTGCAAAAGATAGTGGTTGATGATCTGTGTGAATTTCCACATTTGTTACTCCGTATAAGTAATTTCTTAGGTTCTTTAAGGCCCATACTATTGCGAATAATTCTCTTTCATTAGTGGCATAATTTCTTTCAGTTTTATTGAGAGTTTTGGAGACAAATGTGATTGGTTTGCTTTCTTGTGAAAGCACAGCGCCTATGGCAATGTCAGATGCGTCTGTCGTTAAGACAAATTTCTTTGAATAGTCTGGTTGAGTTAGCTCAACCTTTGCAACTAGCTGTGATTTTAAATTTTGAAAAGCTGTGAAGGCTTCTTTGTCAAGTGATACTTTTGTTTTCTTAGACATGTGTTTCGAGACTAAACCATCATATCCTTGCAAATGTTTTGTGAGTGGTTTCGCAATGGCTGCGTAGTTATTGACGAATTTTCTGTAGTAACCGGTTAAACCAAGGAATCCTCTTAACTCTCTTAAATTGTTAGGAGGAGGGTATTCAACAATTGCTTTTATCTTTATTGGGTCGGTTTTTATTATTTTATGGGATACTATGTATCCGAGAAATTCCGTTTCTTTGCGGAAAAACTTTGACTTTTCCAGCGATATTTTCATGTTTGCTTTAAAGAGGATTTCAATTATTTCCTGTAAATCTTTAAAATGTTGATCAGCAGTTTCTGAAAATACTATAATGTCGTCCACATAGATGTGACAAGTTTTACCGATTTTGTCGCGTAATATGTTATCCATTGCTCGTTGGAAAATTCTTGGTGCGTTCGCAAGTCCAAATGGCAAGCGATGAAATTCGAATTTACCGTTATTAATGGAAAACGCTGTTTTCTCTATGTCTTCGTTTTTCATCAGGATTTGATGAAATCCGGATTCTAAGTCGATTGTTGAGAAGAACTTTGCTTTACCTAGGTTAGATAATATAACCGTAGGATCAGGCATTGGGTACCTATCAGGGATTGTGTTTTCATTCAGTTTTTTGAAATCGATTACCAACCGATTTTTTTGAGTGCCATCATCATTAAAACCTTTTTTTCCTACTACCCATACGGGTGCATTATAGGGACTTCTACTTGGTCTAATTATGTTTTCTTGTAACATCCTTTTAATTTCCTGGTTAACAAAATTATTAACCGAATGAGGATAAGGATATTGTTTACTGTATATGGCATTATCATTCAACGTTCTTATTTCACCTCTAATATCTGTTCTAAAGGGAAGATACGTTTGAATTTGTGAATGCTTTGTTTGAATTTCTTGAACAACTTGTTGCTCAAGGTTTCCAAGAGTTTCTGTTTCATTGACAGAATGGTTAAGTTTGCATAAAGAAACATTTGTCTTTGAGGATAACGAAACCTTTCGGCTTCTGCTCTTTTTGACTAATTTCTTTTTACGCTTATTTTTGGGTTTATTGTCACGGTAACTATCAACATCACTTGATGACGTTGATTCCAAATCGGACACCTGGAATAAGGAACTTGATTTGACTATTCCATTTTGGTAGTCTAAACAAGAAACGGATTCATTTGAACTTTGTAAATTACCTACTGTCTCTTGAGTTAGGTTTTCACAATTAATTCGTTCTGTTTTGCCGTTGTAATACAGTGTGCCTTTCGAAAGGTCAATAACGGCTTCAATATCTTTTAATAAATTGTAGCCGACCAATAAGTCTGCATCTAAATTCTCGATTTCATAAAATCGATGGCGTTTGCCAAATATGGTTATGTAATTGTAATGTGTTATAAGGCTGTATCCGTTTACGGTTTTAACCCTTTTCTTAATAACTAATTCTTGAGCATCATTGTAAATGCCCTTTTTTATGTAACACGCGGTAGCGCCGGTGTCAATTAATATTTTAAGTTTTTTATTTAGTTTTCTGTCGACTCTGTCGATGAAGGGGAGCTGTCCCCATCCTCGTCTAAAAAATGGTCTTCATTTATATTGTTAACACGCATCATTTTATTTGGCTGATGCATTGACGTGGAATTCTGTTCTCGTTTTTTTGGGTAAGTATTGTCCTGATGTCTGTTCTGGTTTTGCAAAAAAGGCCTGTTAAGAATTTGAATGGATGAATCTATATCCATCGGTTCTGTGGCTTGTTGTGGATTGTTGTGTTGTACCACATTTTGATTCTCGGGGAATCGCAAGTGATTATCGAATTTTCTGTTCCCTTGATTTGGGTTTTGATTGAAAAACTTTTTTGTTCCTTGGTTAGAAGTTTCTGTTTTCTTTTGTTGGTTTTTGGAGTTATTATTTTGTGAGGTATTCACAACGTGATTATAAGCGAAGTTTGCCCTTTGGTAATTTGCTTCTAGCTCTTGAGCTTTAGCTAAGGCATTTGGTAAACTATCTGGTTTAAGTGAAAACAGGATGTCTGCTAGAGAACCGTTTAAACCAGTAATAAAGATACGCAATGCGTTGTCTCTATTTTTGTTATTCATTTCTGTTATGACATGGGCTTTATCGCCATATGTCATGATTGTTTTATTGATTAGGAGTGTCAACTTTTTGTTAACCAAATTGTAATATTCCAAAACGGTCATTCTGCCTTGTCTCAGAATACTTAGTTCTTGCTCTATTATGTAGAGCGGTCGTCTATCACTGTAAGCAAAGTCCAGTCTAGCGAATATTGCTTCAAGGTTAAGTACAGTACCATGATTGGTTAAAGTATCATTAGCCTTTCCTATTATCTTGTTTCTTAAAATTGTTAATGCGCCTACATACTTCCTGCTACCTTCTTTGTACATTTTCATTGCGCCGCTAGCAGCTTCGCGCCAACTAACATAACTATTAAAATTACCTACGAATTCAGGGACTGATTTAACAACATCAAACGATTCTTCGCAACGAATGGCATCATTGATTTCTGTAGTTTTGTATTCAACAACAGTGCTTGTATTAGCAGTTATTTGCAACTTCAATTCAGCAATTTGGTCTTGAAGGGCTTTAGTTTGATTGGCTATCAATTGAGCAACCAAACCCGCTGTCAAATTGTTGTTTTGAGCCATTTTCAAATTTTTAAAATTACTTATTAACTCATCCAGTTTTTATTACTTCTAGGTTTAATACTAATGATTTAAAATATCTGTAGCTCACGTGGCTGTCGTCAAGGGTTGGGCTTCCTTCTTTCGTCTGTCTTTGGTCTTCCTTCTTTGGTTAGGTTCTTCTTGTTGAATGATCGTTGAAAACGATTTTAATTTGTCGAAACTTTTTTTATTTGGTTAATATAATTATTTTTGAATTATATTTTGATAGGTGCAGTATTTTTAAACACACAGTATTTATGTTTACAATAAGGTTTAACTTGTTTGTGTTTTTTTGGAACACACTATATTTCCGATTATAGGAAATTTTTAATGTTCGCTGTTGATTTTCGGAACACACTATATTTCCGATTATAGGAAATTTTTAATGTTCGCTGTTGATTTTCGGAACACACTATATTTCCGATTATAGGAAATTTTTAATGTTCGCTGTTGATTTTGAGTTCGAGTAACTTGTTATAATATTCGTTACTTTTGATACCGATTAAGGCTACTTGATTCTCGTGAACTACAAAGGATTTTGTTTTGTGAATCCTTTTTGATAAGTTTTAACACGAGCCCCACGTTGGGCGCCAATTAAACTATTCTGTTCTACTGAACTGAAAAATATATTTTTTTGTTGGGAGCTACAAGCTTCCTCTTTATTCGGATATCAAATTAGAACTAAAGTACAGAGTTGATCTTATGCTACAAGTCAGCTATGTTTAGAAGAAAGCTTCTTAATAATGGATCTG
Organism: Drosophila ustulata; assembly: GCA_035047365.1. Classification (NCBI taxonomy): domain Eukaryota; kingdom Metazoa; phylum Arthropoda; class Insecta; order Diptera; family Drosophilidae; genus Drosophila; species Drosophila ustulata. The sequence continues at coordinate 2,313,753 of JAWNPT010000095.1, forward strand.
TGTTTACGTTACGAGTTGAAAGCTTCTTAATAATGGATCTGTGTTTACGTTACGAGTTGAAAGCTTCTTAATAATGGATCTGTGTTTACGTTACGAGTTGCGCAACAAGATCTCGGGTTTTACGTTAAGTGGTTTCTGTGTTATGTTTATGTTGAAGCTGGGCTGATGTAAATATCATCCAGGCTGGCAGTAGGAATTGGAAATTGTTTATGAATTTCATTAGGCTTCTGTATTGAGCTGGGTGATAACTTACACAACATACATATTTGTAATTTTGTTAGCAACATTTTTGTCATTTTCTGCAAGATTCTTAAATTTTAAGACGTAGAATCAAATTTTGTTCTTCCTTGAAACAGTGCCCTCTACCCAGGGTTTGCAATTACTACTCCGTAGCAGCGAGATTCATAAAATTGTCGCTATGCTATTGCTACCGCTCTCGATTTGACGAGAGCCGTAGTAGAGCCATAGCAGAACAACGAAAAAGTTTCTGCTCTGCTATGCTCTTAGTTTCGTCGCACGATCAACTACAGCTATAGCAATTCCCTGCAGTTCTGAGCGCTAGTTCGTTGCTGGTGAAATAAGCACTTACCAGCAGACCACCACTACTTACAAAGTGGCGTCTAGCCATGCGTTTTTTAATTTCCATTTTTGTATGAAATGTCCGCAAATAGGGTCAATCGCCACCGCCTCGATTACCCACGAACTAGTGAAATAGTGCCACATATTAGGGTCTTTAAAGGAACTACTTACATTAGACCCCATTGAAGGGTCGGTAAAATAAGTGCTTACATTGGACCCCATGGAGGGGCCTGCCATTATAAATTAAAAAACATGTACAATTGCAATTACAATTTTTATTTAATTTAAATTTTTCTTCAATTTAACGGGTTTTGCTCTTTCATAGCTTTTAGGCAGCTCGAGTTTTTAAAAATTCTTTTTTTTTGGAGCTGCAGCGCCTTTCTTAGTTGTTCCTCAGCTGGGCCAATACCGCCGACTGCAGTTATTGAATCTAGAAATAAAAAGGATAAAAAAAGGTTTAATAGATTGAAGTGGATAATGATTATTAAATAATTATCTTTTAAAATACTCACCGATCATAACGCCATAAAAATGTTCTTCTTTTCTTAGGACCGCTTTTCCCTGAACGCCATCCACATTATAAGCCAAGACCACATCATTGGCTAAAATATTTTTCACGTTCACTATACATTATTGTAACTGCTTGTCGTACTTTTATTGTTTAATTAATATTACACATTAGTACACATATATTACAAACATATATTATTTTTTAAGTCACTCACCTAATAATCGATTGATCCGCTTTGCACTTCTCAACTAAAATGCTTGCAAAAATTTCGTCAGCCAGCACAGCTGCGTTTAAGCGAAAGAGTATCACAAAATAAAACAAACTGTTCTTTCTGGACAATTGTTTTTGTAAGCAGTGCACCGAAGACGCGTAAACAAACAGCGATGTAAAGCATAATCGAAGTTTTGTCTTTAATCTTGTGTGTGCTCTTTCCACAAAATAACAAAAACAAAAGCGATGCTTGCCGTTATTTTGTACTTATACTTTAATGCGCATATACTTATTAACTAAGTGGTTCGACGTTCGTTTACTATAGGGTCACTTTAGTAAGTACCCATGTAGTGATCGGCGAGGTAAGCACTTACCCAGGGCCAATCGCAAACTCGAGTCGACTAGGTGGTTCGACGTTCGTTTACTATAGGGTCACTTTAGTAAGTACCCATGTAGTGATCGGCGAGGTAAGCACTTACCCATGGCCAATCGACACCTCCAGTTCTGCAGGGAATAGCAAAAAATTAAATGCTGTGCTCTGCGTAGCCGTAGCGGTAGTAAAAAGTAGAGAGCGAGATGAGAGCAGAGCATATGATATTTTTTTGTATGCTACGGCTTCAGCGTGTGTTTGATTTTTCGCTTTCTGTTTTTGCTATTTTCTGCTTCTAATGTTTCTTATGCACCGTTACTTGTGAAGTGCGTTGTTAGAATGTGTTTTATGCAAATTGTTTTGACATTTGTGAGTATTGATTCATCGTTATAACATGTCACCGTCAAATAAATCTTTCAACCAACTTAAATATTTTGATCAAATTGATAATGACCACGTGAAATGCAAAACATGTTCGCGAAATTTAAAAAACGATCGTGTTGTCAATTTAAATAAACATTTAATGTTACATGACGTTCGACCTGAACTACAAGAACTTGACTCTTGTTGCACGCAGGCCAAAAAATAGTTAGGCACCAACAAATAAAAGTTCAAATTAATAAAAAAATGTTAATCCGGTCGTACATTGGTCTTGTCACTGAAGATAGCGTTCCGCTTAATGTGCTTAATTCCAATAATATGCGCAATATAATCGACCCAATATGTCAAGGACTTAAACACAAAAGTGGTACAAACTTTATATTAAATGGAAGCAAGTGGAAATCGGTGCTAAAACACGTAGCGACAAATATTAGACTTGAATTACATCAAGAATATAAATGTCGACTACTATCTAAAAATTGATAGTGCAACCCGACTAGATATAAATATCTTCGGTATCAGTGCTCAAATCGTCAGCAAAAACGAAATTAAATCACGAATTCTTGGAATGGTTGAGCTCAAAGGAGCTGGGTCAAGTACAGCCAAGAATCTCGCGAAAGAAATTATATCAGTTTTCGACAGATACGAAATATCACTGAGACAAATCGTATCAATTACATCGGATAATGGGGCCAACATTAAAAAAACGTCCAAAATTTTATCACAGATGCAACTGAGCGATGATGATATTGACGAAGCCTGTAATGAGCAAAATACAGAGTACATCAAACAAATCGACATTTTCGAAGATATAGAAAGTATTCATGTGGGTGATATACAAATATGTCGATGTGCAGCACACACCGTGATTTATTTGAATTAAAAAATTATAAATTACCTCAACTGGATTTTCCAAGTAGATGGGGATCCACTTTTAACATGGTTGACCAATTCAACAAAGCGAAAAGTATATTAAGCCTTATTGAAACTGTCGAAAACAACTCAAGAGACGAGAAATTTGAAGTGAACGAACAACTTTGGGACTTCATGGACTCCTACGTCACAATTATGGCTCCACTCCAAAAAAATATAGTGCAGTTTCAAGAAGAACAATTGCACTACGGAAATTTTGTATGCTTTGTGGCTGGTTTGCAAACTGTCTACTAACCAGATTTTGGATACAAACGCTTCAAGTAAAGATTCCATTATTTATACAATTGGAGAGACGCTTATAGAAAGTATGGAAGCACGAACTAAAAAATTAGTTTCTAATGTTGGCTTCGACGCTTGTTTGTTCTTAGACCCAAGATTTCATCATATTCTTGACGGCGCACAAAAAGAAAGGGCAATTTATTTTTTAAAGACATTGTGGGCACAACTCAAAGTCCACTCTCCCATTCCAAATTTATCGTCATCAACTAATTCAATGGCTTCGGATAGTGAACGCAATGAAAGTAATTTCGATCTTTTGGACGACTTTTTAAGTGCTACCGTGGTTCCAAATGAGTCGATAGATGTCCATGGAAAGATTGAAACCTTAAAATTGCCATACATGAAATCTAGTCTAAATGTTTTAAATTTCTGAAAAGAGAGAAAGTTAAGTGATCCCGAACTTTATGCCCTAAGCAAAATATGTTTTGCTATACCTCCAACTCAAGTAAGATTTAATACCTAAACTAATATTTGTAGGTAACAATAGAGCGGGCGTTTTCGTCATTAAAACTGGTGTTGTCGGATAACCGAAATCGATTAAGTCACGAAACATTGGAAAATATACTCCTTGTGCGGCTTAACTCAACTCGCTTAGATAGTGCGATAGATAATTTAAGTTTGTTTGAAGACGATGATTAATTAATGTTTACGCATAAGTTCCTTTTACTTTTTACTTTACTTATTTTTAATGAATTACTATTTACTTAATACTTTAATTTGAATACAGTGACTGAATAACATAAGTTTTGAATTTAGTTTAATGTGAATACTGCGACTTCTTAAAATAAGTTTTTAAGTTTGAATTAATATGAATTATGCGATTACATGAAATACGTTTTTATTTTGATTTTTTGTTTTGTAATAAACTATTATTATTTATTTTTGTATTTCATTTCAAATATAAAATAACGGTGCATAAGAAACATTAGAAGCAGAAAATAGCAAAAACAGAAAGCGAAAAATCAAACACACGCTGGAGCCGTAGCATACAAAAATATATCATATGCTCTGCTCTCATCTGGCTCTCTACTTTTTACTACCGCTACGGCTACGCAGAGCACAGCATTTAATTTTTTGCTATTGCTATAGCTGTAGTTGATCGTGCGACGAAACTAAGAGCATAGCAGAGCAGAAAATTTTTCGTTGTTCTGCTATGGCTCTGCTACGACTCTCGTCAAATCGAGAGCGGTAGCAATAGCAAAACGAAATACTACGGGAGTAGCGTAGCTTTTCAAACGCTGCCTCTACCCAATTAAATCAGTGTTTAAAAAACTGCTGCAAGTTTCATTTCATGTGATTTTGCTTCTGCTTCTGCTTCTGAAAAGAACAGAAGTCCCAGTCGAAGCAAAAGCAGAAAACGATCACCGACAAAATGCGAAGCAGCAGCAGCAGTCGCCGTTTGAAAATTTTTGATTTTGCTTGCTGCTGCTTTCGGTAAGCATCGCAATTCGAAGAAGCAGCAACAGTTCGACTTCTGCAAGTCGCCAGCATCAGCTGCTGCTTTCGCTAAGCATTGCAATTCTGCAAGTCGCAGTCGGGACTGCTGTCGAGATTAACTTTGCTGCTTATGCTTTTTGTTGCTTTTTTCTGCCAATGCTGTTTGCTGCTCCCCTTGTATTTTAATAATTAAAACATAAAATATAATAATTAAATAATATTATTCAAAATAGACTGTTTTTTTTTTAATCATTTTTTTATACGGAAATTAAAACATAAAAAAAAAGAATTAAATAATATTGTTCACAATAGGCTTTCAAAATCGTCGTCATCTTCAAAAAGAGATAAGTTGTCAATCGCTGAGTCCAGAAAGCTTGGATTCAATTTGACCAGCATAATATTCTCTAGTACCTCCTGACTTAGTCGATTTCGGTAATCAGTAAGTACAAGTCTCAACGTTGAAAATGCTAGTTCAATCGTCACCTGTTAGAAAACATATGTATTTAAGAAAATGTGAACATTAATTTATTAAAACATTTGTATATATGTATGTATGTACCTGAGTTGGTGGTACAGCAAAGCAAACATTACTTAGTGCATATAGCTCCTGGTCAGTGCACTGCTTTCCTTTCCAAAATGTGAGAGCGTCTGCATCGATTCTTTGGAAAGGAAGTTGAAGATTGTCAATCTTTGAGTAGACGTCGAATGTACTACTGACTTCCGTTTGGATCCCTTGTTCTAAGTAAGCGTTTAACAGCTCATCTTCTTTATCAAAAAAAAGTTTCACAGATGGATGTGAGTCCGAATTTAGTGTTGAGGAATTTATGTGGCCAGTAGAATTTATGTCGTTTATTCTCTCCCAGATTGATTTTAAATGATTTACTGCATCATTTTTTTGTTGTTGTGTTAGTGTATGTTGGAAACGAGGATCCAAAAACAAACACGAAATTAGAAATTTATTATTTAATAATTTTTTCGATCGCACTTCTATAGAGCTCAGAATCTTTTCGCCAATAATTTTTGTCATAATGTGAGTTGCCTCATTTACAATTTTTTCTGTGCAAATTTTTAATTTTAGCCAATGGGCGTAAAAATTTCCATAATGCAGTTGCTCTTCTTGAAATTTTTTTATTGTTTTCTGCAATGGACTAAAAACTAAGCAATAGTTTTCAATAAAATCCCAAATCGATGCATCCACTTCAAAATTGTCTTCTTCGATTTTGTTTTCAGTTGACTCAATTTCAGTTAAGTCATCTTTAGCCACTAACAAATCCTTTAGCATCGTGTAGGTGGATCCCCATCTGGTCGGACAAGCTAGTTGTGGCATTTTTAGCTGTTTCAGCTCGAAAATTTCGCGAAACCCATTTGAGGGTTTTCTTATACATTTCGTCATGTTACGAAAATTCAATAGATATTTCAACATATCCGAAGATTTGGTTACATCCAGATCAACCAGTTGAAGTGTATGTGCAGCACAACGACAAACTTGAATATTCCCAATTAACAGGCTTGGCACTTTTTCTATATTTTCAATTATTTTTAAATATTCATCGTTAGAACAATATTTGTCGTCCTCGCCAATATTTTCATGGAAAACAAATGATAAAATATTTAATGTTAAGTATGTTGGCACCATTGTCAGATGTAATTAAAACTATTTGGTTTAAGTTTATATTATATTTATTTAGAACTTTAAGCACTTCAGCGGCGATATTTTTGGCTGTGCTCGATCCAACACCTTTAAGCTCTACCATGCCCAATATAAGGGATTTTATTTGAGTTATGTTATGTTATCTTTATGTTTCTTGCCAGCCGCGTGGCACTGTCTATTTTTAAAGACAATAATTTATTTGTCACTTCAGTGGTTATATGCGCTTTTATATTGTTTGCCACTGTTTGCAAAGTTTTTTTGCAGTTTGATGCATTCAAGTTAATTTTTTTTTCCGTCAGCGGCTTTAAGTCCATTACAAATTTGGTCGACGATATTTCGCATATTTTTAGAATTTAAAACATTGAAAGGAATGCTGTCTTCTGTTACCAATCCAATATATGACCTCAGCAGTTGTTTTTTTATTCACTTCAGTTTTAATTTTTTTTTTTTATTTTTTTAATTTCATGGAGGAATTTGACGACGACGTTTCAATCTGTTCGACACTTGCGGCATTTGAAATTATTTTGTGTAAATTTATTAAATGAGTTTTTAAATTTGATATTCTATTATTTTTTAGCTTTTTTTTACATGTTTTACATGTAGCTATGCCTTCATACACATTATTTTCAAAATAACTCCAAATGTCACTTTGCGCCATAATTAAAGAATTAAGCTCTTGTATTGATCTTGTTTCAATTGACACTGATGCACAAGACAATCGAGAATCAAACAGCATACGCAAAAAAAATTGAGTCGCGACAGACAGTCGCCGACAGTAGTTGGTGTCTCTATGCCTTATAGTCTCTGAGATCTAGGTGTTCATACGGACAGACAGACGGACAGACGGACATGGCTATATCGTCTCGGCTGTTGACACTGATCAACAATATATATACTTTATGGGGTCGGAGATGCCTCCTTCTGCCTGTTACATACATTTCCTGTTGGCACTAAGTTATAATACCCGTCTACCCTATGGGTCGAGCACTCTCGACTGTAGCTTTCTTACTTGTTGTAATTGGCTCCGAAGCATAAGCAAGCAAATGCGTATATGTACACGGCTAGAGGCATGCGCCAATGTTAATTGCAAAAACAATTTTTCACTTCCGTTTTCTTATCTCTATTATTTATCTGCTTTTGAGCAAGATAACTGGACTTGCATGTGGTTGTTGTTGGGTCATTTTATGAACATATTGTTTTTGCGTTGGCGCCGCGCATCCACTTGAAGAAATTGTGTTATGCTTTTAGTTATTGCATTGTCGGCGCGTCAATTGACAAGTGAACATAACGTGGCATTTACATTTAAATTAAATAATAAATGCCAAAAGGCATTATAACAACTACCATGAAGACACAGCTTCCATTGCAGAACTACGTGTAGAGTTCACGGCTTATGATGCGGAAGAAATTATTACGTATATGGATGAAAATAATGAAGACATTAGTGAACAATATTTACATATATTGTTGCAAACATTTTCAACGCATTCTGCTTCGCTCAAGGCATCCTATGTGGCAAGCCTAAACATTGTCAAGCATTGTAAATCATTTTCGGATGGCGAGTTCATAAAAAGTGTGTGTAAAGAAATACTAATTTGCTTTGGTGATAGTGGTGTTGAGTTAGCAAAGTCAATCAATTTAGTTTCCTTATCTAGGAACACAGTTACCCGTAGAATTGACGATGTGCATATTTATTTAGACTCATTGTTAATAAATAAAATTTAGTGCTGCTCTTTTTTTTTCTGGCGCAGGATGAATCTACAGATATTTTCAATACAAGTCAACTTATTTTAGCTGTCAGAATGGTTGACAAGCTCTGTAATATTAATGAAGAGATTCTAGCCGTGATTCCCCCTTTGGAATTGATGTATTCAATGCAGAACAAGGAAGACTGTCCTTAACTGAAAAGGTGAGCAAAATGTCAGCCGTTTACACAGACGGCGCACCTGCTATGATAAGTAAAGAGGATGGCTTTATAGGACAATTACGTAAATCGGGAATACAGGTGCCATCATTTCACTGTATTATACATCAAGAGACATTGTGCGCTAAGTGGACAAAAAGTGTTGAAACTATGCAGATTGTCACTAAATTAGTTCATAAAATCAGGGCTGGCCAGAATGCACTTATTCATCGGAAACTGAGAAAATTCGTAGAAGAGTGTAAAAGTGAATATGGGGATCTTATAATGTTTACTAAATGTCTGTATGAATTGCAAAAATAACACATTCAAATGAACACTGCGCAAAATTAATTGAATAAAACTGAGTGCGAAGCGGAATACGATTGAGTGAGTGAGTTCGCTCGCGTAAGAGTCGTACGCACAACGTTGAAATGAAACAAATTGAATTGAATGAGTGGGAATGCTTGAGAAAATCAATAAGCGTGTCGAATGCATTCGAATGCTAAAACAGCTTTATTGCTGTTGTCATGTTTCTCGGCGTATTACGCAGTGTTTATTTGAATGTGTTATAGAACAAAGAAGAAAACGAAATTCAATGTAATTTGCTTAGCTTATAATGTTTATTTAATTATATACCTAATCTATATTTGAATTCAAAAACATTATTTTATTTATATTATCGGGATTTGTGGCTATTATACACACTTTTCTGATATTAAATTTCGGGCATTACAAAATGTTCGCTCCGATGCCGCGCAGCTCGCTAGAATACAGAATATTTTACAAGATGATTTAAATAAAAGAGTGAAAAAGTTCTGGTGTATTCACCCAAACTAAAGCATCAAACTTAGCTGCGTATGCCACATAAATATTTAAATACCCTGCAATTTTCCGTTTTTTTGATCTACATACATATGTATATTATGGTCGTCTTGGTGAACATCTATGTATATATTCAGCGAATATATCATTCGCTTAAGGGCTTTCTACACACTGTCTTCTACATAGCTTTTCATAATAGTTTTGCACTCGTTAATTACTGATTCTCTTTGAGAGGGGGGAATTTGAATCATTTTGTTTGTCGAAGGGAACAGAAATATGGCTATGTTGTGAAATATTGTCAAATTTGGGCGAACTGTATTTAATATTTGAAATTGAAGTGCATTTTAAGGGGTGCAATTATATCATTATCATGTGTTTGGACTGACAGGTTTTTTTTTTTAATTTATTAATATTGGGCAAAATTAAGTGAATGGTAGGTCTTTTGCTTGCTTCAAGTTTTTTTTAAAAAATTTTCAAAAACTTCTAGTAAGCGGATAGTAGAACCCAAATGATTTATATTTATGCCTTCAATCCTTTTTGTCTGGATATTTTTTTTAATATATTGGTTAGCTCAATCCAATTGGCTTCAACCGACATCAATAAATAATAAACTGTATTCCCGTGAGTGGGGCATAGGCTTTTTAAAGAGAGTCTCATCTAAGAATTCAGCCCTGACATTTTAAAATATTTAACAAGCTTTGCGCAAATTGAGAAGATAATCCCCATCTCAGGAACAGAATCGATAGTATTTTCCACAGCGTTGTTTAGCAAATGGTTGATACAATGTATATTCTCCAAATCGCTGAATGCTTTGATCATATTTGACCCTTGATCTGTCACAATAATTGGACTGTCCTCTTGAAGATTGCATCCGAAATTCATCAGGATGTCATCGATTTTTGCCCGAATATTTATACCTATATATAGGATAAAACATTATATTTTAATTGATCACATTCGATTATAACAAACCTGTGCAGGACGTTTCTTTCATTGACTTCATCGCCATTAGACAATCAACCAGAACTTCTTTCTTGACATAATGGACTTTACATGACAAGTACGACGTTTTTTAAAAATTGTCTGTCCATATGTCACTTGTGGTGGCATATCCAAAGACTTTATATTTTTGAATTTCCGCTTTTATTTGCCCAAAATGTAATTCATAAATGTTGGAGATGTTTCGTGAAACTGTTGTTGGATGCGGCAACAATTTCTCCACGTCGACATTGGCGCCATACGTAGCTGCAACTTTGATTAAAAACCAGAGTCGTCGACAATTTTGAATGGGCGACAGTTTTTGGTTACCCATTCGGTAACAACAGCTACACCCTTCTGTTTTGTTGATGGGCTCACGTCAATAGGGGACGCTTTGTTAAAGTTACTTGATTTACTTTGAAGTGCTTCCTGTAAACTTAAAAACAGTGTAACACAGTTTACACGCCACAAGCTGCTGCAATTTCTCTCCATTTGCATTCTTTATTTTTGTGAAAAATTTCCAAACTTCGCTTCGACCTTTCTTTTCAATCAAACTAAACATTTTCATTTGCGGCTTCTCTTTAATATCATCAGCATTTTGTTCCTTTTCACCCACTGCGCTTTTAGAAACATATGTATGTATATATTTCAAGTATATTCATTTAAAACTGAATAAAATCACATCATAAACACTTATAGACAGGTCACAAATGCACAAACAAAAATAAACACAATGACAATACAGTAACACAGCAATGCGTATAACCCATTAAGAATTCATACAATCTCGTCCGTTTTGTTTTCTCCGTCCATCGCGGCTGAACACTTTGGCAAATGACGACTCAAATTATTCGAATTATTCAAATGTCTTCGTTTTTTGTTTCACTCATTCCCACTCATTTCACTGAACGTCTTATGTTATGAGTTGGAACACGCACTCATATTCGCACAATGTGGTTTCATTTCGACATTCTCACTCATTCAACTCAACTCAATTCGAATGCATTCATTTCAATTTACGTTGTGAGTCCAGCCATGCAGATCTCTAATGTTTACTGAGGGGAGGTGGCTTTCTAGAGGAAAGTGCCTTCAGAGGTTTTTTGAAATATGCAAGAAAATTGTACAACTTCGGAGTTTTTATCTCAAATAAGATGTGAAGAATTTAATGTTAATCTCGGTATTTTTACTGATTTATATTACACCTCAATAACCTCAACACATCACTTCAGGGACAGAATCGGCCCATTTTTGAATTATTAAGTTCAGTTGATGGATTTATAAAAAAATTACTTTTTCATTATTCATTTGAATATAAGCAAACTGTTTTTTTCGCATTTAATAGGCATTTTTGACGAATTTAGTGTTTTGACATATAACTTTTCAGTTTATATACAATTTTTAAAAGATTTGAAAACAAGTTTTGAAAGCAGGCTTGAAGATTTTCAATGGATAAGAGAAATGACGCAAGGTTTTTCTATGCCAATGACCTGCAATATACATGAGCAGAAGCCACACCTTCAGTTAGAGCTTTGGGACTTACAAACTGACTATGAACTCAAAACCACACATTTAAAGGGTATTGAGTTTTCGAAAATTGTAAGTGAAAATAAATATCCTCGGTTAAAGAACGTAATTTTGAAAATTATTTCCATTTTTGGAAGCACATATATTTGTGAATCGTCTTTTTCGACTTTAAAATTCATTAAGAACCAGTATAGATATCAATTGTCTAATATTCACTTAGAAGCTCTATTGAAATTAGAAAACAACTTTAAAACGGATTGTTTTCGACTCTCCTGGCTATTCCAAAATTCAAAATTCCAAAATTCCAAATTCACAGGACTATTAGACTTTGACGTACACAGTACGTTCAAGTGGACCACATGAGCACCAAGTCGATCTTGTAACGCCTAAGAGGAAAGGTTGGAGGTTGACGTACAAAGTACGATCAAGTGGCCTACATGAACATTAAGTCACCAGAATCTAAAAAGAAAAGAAAATGTTTAATTATAAACGTATTTTTAATTCAATATTAATGATAATTTTAAACTATTTGACAATTATTAATCAGACGCACGAATGAACGTTAAACAAAAGAAGAAAGGCTAAATGGATTTACGCGTCAGAGACTTGATAAACGATCACAAAAAATACACCGAGACTCGAAAGATGGTTGAAACTTAACACAGCAGTGTAAGCAAAAATCTTCTAGGGAATCTCCGTAGTTAAGAAGTTTATCAAAAAGGTTCGCTTCTAAATAAAATATGAGATTTTAAATTTGTTAACGAACTGTTTGATAAAAATCGTTCTTCGTATTGCAAAATAAAAATGCCACGATTGTAGCTATCAAATTGCGTATCGTAGGGTATTTTAGTTATGGTATAAGTTATTTTAGGCTCTATGCGTTTTAGTAATTTTATATAACAATGTTCAAAAATTGAAGTATTAACCGAATTTCTAAACGGGTCTAAAAATATTATTTCTTTACTCAACTTATTTACAAATAAAATATAAAAATGATTTTCCAAGCAATGGGGAACTATTAACAATTTAAATTTGTGAGATCTTATGTAACTTTCAAATAATTTATGATTATTAAATTATGTCACTCTTTGTAGCAATCAGACATGTTATTAGTTTCTTATCACAAAATAGTGAATTTCATTTGAGCTTATTAGAGCTCTGTTTATTTATACATAAACTGAGTTCCAAGTTTTGTTGTTGTGCTAAGCATTAGATTTTGCATGGGTATTCTTTGCAGAGTGACGGTTTCTCTCTCAACAACTCTCAGTTGACAGTATTCCGTTAGTGGCTTTCACTGCTTGCTCTACTGTTTTGTTGTTGTTTACATATTTCTGTTTTGAGTCTGTACAGTGGGCATAGTACCTACTATTTTAAAGTAAATTACCTGATTTAATTTTTGAATTTTATAATGGAAGGCAAAATTGTATGTTCTCTGAAAAGTTGCCAGAAGCAGATCACGGCTTCGCAACCCAGTATGGCCTGCTGGCTCTGTGATAACGTAATACACGTAAAGTGTGTAGGTTATTCAGGGCTAGTTGCAGATGCCAATGCCAAAAGAACTGGGCTTAACTGGTGTTGTGAGTCATGTCGAGAAGTTAAGTGTGAAATGCGGATGTTTATGAGACAGACAAGAGTTGGTTTTAATAATCTGATTGGTGGCTTTCATAAGTTAAACGATCAGTTAAGAGCTCTGCTTTCTCAGTTCAATAGTTTGAAACTTATGGCTAAGAGTCCAAGTGCCGAGATAGCCAGCGACTGTCAAAGGTTTGGAACAAGAATAATCTGTTTTTGGTCAGATGGACCGTCAGATATCGAGCGATTACGAGGTAGACGTACGAGGTGATCGTCTCTACAGGAGTTGGGATGGGGAGGCTTTTCTCGAACTGTGTGTTTCGAAGTGGTCGTCGAAACCGCACTGTAGCGATATAGGCTGATTTAGCGTAGTCGCTAATGGAGCTAGGAGGATAAAGGCTTCTCCCGCTGAAATATCCCGTCCCAGAAATAAATATGCATAAATTCGGTAAATGTTGGCTTTATTTGGAATTCTTAGTAACTCCGTGGTAAGAAACAAGCTTATATCTAAACAAGTAAGAAAGCTACAGTCGAGAGTGTTCGATCGTATGATACCCGCAACGCATTTCGAGAGAAAACAAAAAGCTTAAATGATATTTTAACAAAAAATATACCACAGATTATACTGAAATTATTATTTTTGTATATACATATTTTTAAGAAATCCATTAAATACCGACATGGTCACACTGTCAACTAAACAAACAAAGCGCGATCAGCTGCAGGTGAATTTTGCATATAAAATTGATTCTTTAATAACTTCCTTGTTTTTTATTCGATCTCAACCAAATTCACAGGAACCATTGAGAATATAATTATTATTATGCACACCAAAATTGTCTAGGCCTAGGTGCTCCAAATCTTTTATTACGGCTTTTCCAGTTTTTGGGGGCGGAAAGGGGCGTGGCAAAAATCTAAACCAAATTTGATCTGCGTAAGACCTACACGAATACTGTCACCAAATTTGATATCTCTAGGTCATTCACACACTTAAAACGTCCATATGCACTGGGCACAACAATTTTGATAAATAATTTAACGAATAACTTTTGTTCTACTTATCCGATTTTTACCAAAATTACAGGGTTTATTAAAAGTGTCAAGCGCAGATGAGTTACCAAATTACACATCATTACACAAAGAACTTTTGGAGTTATACGCGATTTACATAAAAATAACTTGACTTTTTCTAGATTAATGCTTATTGTGGGCGAAGGGGGCGTGGCATCCAACTTTTGAAATAAACTTGATCTGCGTAGGGTATGAAGGAACCTTTTTGCCAAATTTGGTGTCTCTATGTCTTATAGTCTCTGAGATCCAGGTGTTCATACGGACAGACAGACGGACAGACTGACAGACGGACAGACGGACAGACGGACATGGCTATATCGTCTCGGCTGTTGACACTGATCAAGAATATATATACTTTATGGGGTCGGAGATGCCTCCTTCTGCCTGTTACATACATTTCCTGTTGGCACTAAGTCATAATACCCTTCTACCCTATGGGTAGCGGGTATAAAAAGCGCAATGTAGCCGCTAATTGCAAAACGGGCGATATTGTGGAAGATGGCATGTCCTCCACGATAATAAGTATCATGTCGAAAGTCCTTTTCTCAACGCGATAATTATAACGGAACCTTATTTTGTAATGAAATTCGTTTAATTATGGGTTATCCAGAATATGAAAATCACATACGTATCGTCTGATTGGGAAAGTGGATCAGATGCACATCTAAGAATCCTACGCTCTATGGTTTCTCTTCTTATTTTCCGCCGCCGGAGCTCTTCGATAAGAAACAATCTCGCTAAAGGCATTTTTATTAAAATTCAAAAACTTTTTGGTGATTCTATTTAATTGTGTTACCAGAAACAAAGAGTTACCAGACAATTAGAGATTAATCTGGCAAGAGCTACCAGACAACTACTAGAGTTGTCGAGTAACGTAGAGTGTTTTTTGCGCCAACAATTTAAATGTTTTTATACCCGCTACCCATAGGGTAGAAGGGTATTATAACTTAGTGCCAACAGAAAATGTATGTAATAGGCAGAAGGAGGCATCTCCAACCCCATAAAGTATATATATTCTTGATCAGTGTCAACAGCCGAGACGATATAGCTATGTCCGTCTGTCCGTCTGTCAGTCTGTCCGTCTGTCCGTCTGTCTGTCTGTATGAACACCTGGATCTCAGAGACTATAAGACATAGAGACACAAAATTTTGCAAAAAGGTTCCTTTATACCCTACGCAGATCAAGTTTATTTCAAAAGTTGGATGCCACGCCTCCTTCGCCCACAATAAGCATTAATCTAGAAAAAGTCAAGTTTTTTTTATGTAAATCGCGTATAACTTCAAAAGTTCTTTGTGTAATGATGTGTAATTTGGTAACCCATCTGCGCTTGACACTCTTAATATACCCTGTAATTTTGGTAAATTTTTTCACTTGCAGATGCTCCCGCTTTGTTTAATTGACAGTCTGACCATGTCGTTATGTTATGGATTTTTATACCCGCTATTTTCAAATATATACAAAAAAACAAGTTTCAATAAATTTGGAATATTTTTTATTAAAATATCATTTAAGTTTTTTGTTTTCTTTTGAAATGGGTTGCGGAGTATCATTCGGTCGAGCACTCTCGACTGTAGCTTTCTTACTTGTTAAAATGTAGTCCGTTGCTTTCATATACTCACCTATCTCCTCGAGCGTGCGTTCACGGCATTCACAGTTTATTGGCTCTGAAATAATTGTGAATTATTTTAATTTGTTAATAAATCATATAAATAAACATACTTACGGTTGTCGTCAAAAGCAATGCGCCTAATTTTGGATGGTTTGTCCGACATACTTATTTCAAGTTAATTTAAATAAAATGAAATTCGATTATTTTAAATTTATGTAATTATTAATTTATTCATTATTTTATTATTATTATATATTTATATATTATTATATTATTATTTATATAACTAGCTGACCCGGCTGACTTCGTACTGCCTCAATCGATAAATAAAAGACCTAAACTTTGGTATAAATTAATTTCAAAACAAACAAAACGTATTGAATAAAAAAGCATTTTTTTAATTAAGTATGAAGTTTTATTATTATTTTCGAAACACCATGATGCTTACTTAAAAAAACAGAGTTTTCCTGAAATACCGGCTATTTATAAGGTTTAAATTTTTATTAACAGACACACACGATTATGATACAGTTTGTTAATCAATTTAAAGCTTTCTCATAAACTATATTTTTTGTTTTGTTTTGTGGTGCGTAAATAAACAAAGAAGACGGTTTTCCGACGCGCGAACACGCGACGTATAACTGTCCATGCGCGAAACAGGGAAACTCCAAGTTGATTCCGCAAACTTCTAAAGATTGTCCTTGCGATTTATTTATTGTCATCGCAAAGGCCAGACGTACTGGAAATTGTAAGCGTTTAAAATCGAATGGTAAATCCGTTGGAATCATCGGTATTCGCGGGATCAAGACATCCTCTCCTTTGTATTTTCCTTTCATGATTGTTGCCTCAATGACGTTATTCATCAGTTTTTTCACAGCCAGTCTTGTTCCATTGCATAGTCGAGGTTGATTAATGTTACGCAGCATGATGACAACTGATCCTACTTTTAACTGCAAATTGTGAGGTGGTAATCCAGGTAATTCCAGTGAATTTAAAAACTCTGTGGGATAGTTAACTACGTCATCCTGGTTCATAATGGTGTCGACTGATTTAAAGGAAATCAACTGTCCTGGAAGAAAATTCAGAATGGTCGCATTGAGATCCTCGACATCTTTATTTTTCGCTGCCAATATTGCTCGTTCACCCAGCCAATTATGGTTATTGAAATTTTGCGCTATATCTGGGAAAACACGCTGAATAAGCTCCTCTTTTGAATCTGTGATCTGACAGAAATCTGTGGGTAATGTGATGAATCCGGTCGAGGTGTCCATTGCAACTTTATTATTTCCAATATCTAACAACTGCTTCGCAAACACATTTGCAGTTTCATCATGTTGCAAAAATACTCGCATGTTAGTTGTTAATTGGAGTGTCTTTACGTACTGCCACAAATTCGATGATTTTAGGCATGCATTTAGTTCATCAGCAACAGTTGATCGGGGTATAACTGGAAGAGTCTGACGAAAATCACCTGACAACAGAATCATGGCCCCACCAAATATATTGTGGTTGTCACGAAGATCTTTCAATGTTCTGTCTAGCGCCTCCAGTGACCTCTTATGGGCCATTGTGCATTCATCCCACACAATTAATTTGCATACCTGTAGGATCTTGGCCATTGCGCTATTTTTGGCGATGTTGCAAATTGGTGTTTCGGTGATTTGCATGTTTAATGGTAATTTCAAGGCAGAATGCGCAGTTCGTCCGCCTTCTAGCAGAGTCGCAGCTATTCCAGATGAAGCCAACGCTAGAGCAACATCATTTCGCGATCGGATCCTCGCCAAAAGCAATGAAATTAAGAACGTTTTTCCGGTTCCTCCGGGAGCATCAAGGAAATAAATTCCACCAGATCCACTGTTCACAGCTTCTATCAAAGTGTCGTACGCAATTCTTTGTTGTTGATTTAATTGTGGAACATTTGTACGAACTGTTTCGGCCAATGCTTCAATGTCGTACTGTTGTTCCCTTTGCAACTCGTGGTTTAATGCATCGTGCATATGACGATTGGGTGCTGTCATTCCCAAACACGACAATACTTTATTTGCTATCAATAAACACATATCTTCTATCATGATCAATGTCTCATTGTAAATTTCTTCAGTCATTTGTAGTATAGGATTCAAAGTTTCACGGCGCACACGATGCAAAACATCCTCAGACATGTCATCTCTATACTTAACCCACAAATCTTTTGGATTCGAGGGGAAACATGTCGATATGATAATCCCAAATAATGTACGAATTTGATGCGGCGATGAAGATATTACGGAATCCTTGAGCGTATCATCCCAGTGCGAATCGTTCTCAAGTAAATGTAATAGTTGGCAAGCCTCACGGTAAGTCGCACACAGCTGTCCATTAACTGTTCTCAGTTGTTTAAACGATGTCGGACCACGAACATTCACCAACAACAATCGCAAATAATAACATTCATCGTTATTTGGATGTACTGTGTAGATGCGACCCAGAGCGTCTGAAGCAAATACATTTGGATGTCCTTCAACTGGTGTTCCTTGTTTTCGACGCTGAAATGATTTCGATGATGCATTCCATATGTAATAGCGTGGCATTTCAGCATACAGCAAAGTGCGAGCAAAATCATCAGTTTGACAGACTGTGAAGAAACTTGTTAATGTTGTCGATGGCGGACGTGCCGCTCTGTCTGCCGCGTTCGATTCATTAAAATAAACTCGTTGACCATTTTCTAAATGGACCGCCAAATGGACTACTGTAGGGTATCTTTCATGGATCGCAAATGAAAATATACGCCAAATTGCTTCGTTGCTACTTACATAGCGCCCCATCTGGTACTGTGATATTTCATCATTTGCATTGGTTACAGCGAAGACAGCCATATCGCTGCCTTTGTTAACATATTTACATATGTACTTTATCGACTTTACAGAGTTACAATATTCCACATTGATGTGAGTCTCAAAAGCTTTGGACAATATTGGCGAGTATGGCACAATCCAACGATTGTCTACATCAACATTTTGTCCTTTTACCTTCACAACTACTGATCGCCCATTGTCCGCAACTGATCTCCGACGATACAATGGGTATCCATCATTTCCCGTTATGGTTTCAGCAAGCAGGTCTCTTGGGTATCGCTTGGAACACTTGCCGTCAACCATACAGGGTGAATTGTAGTTGAAAAGTCCGCAAGGTCCATGTACCATGTGTTTGGTAACTACTGCATGCAATTTTGGGTCGACTGTTTCATCTGGAATTTCAGCTGAAATTATGGAATCAATCTCATCTGGCCTTATTTTGTCAACTAACCAGAGTAAAATATGCGCATGTGGCAATCCACGCTTTTGCCATTCTACAGAGTACATCCAACAACGGACTCGGCCATACACACAATGCTTTATTAAGAAATTCATCAGAGATTTTAATTTTTGTTTAAAAACTCTGGCAATTATGTCATGTCTAACAACTGGTGTTTGGCTATGTAGCAATTCCCTCTTGATTTCGGACCAATTTGGGTTACATGTTAATGTAACAAAAAAGTCTGGGCGGCCATAATGCCTAACATATGACATAGCATCCTGAGCATATTCGTGCATGTGGCGTGGGCTTCCTATATAAGTGGCTGGCAAAATTGTCATTCTTCCTACATTATTCACATTGCCATCAGCATTTATAGCGTCGCGGAGATGAATGTATTCCTCTGATCGTAGCTGTCGTTGGTTCAAACGGATGTATGTTAATCGTTCAGTCTCAATTTTGACATACATGTCAACTGCAAACTGATGAAAAAGTCGTTGACACATCAAAATATGATTTATTTCACCTTGACGGATCATGAATCTGTATGAATAGAAATTCATAGCACTAACTTTTTTGTTGATTTCAGCACCTGCAATCAAAAACAATAAATGTTTCTTAGATGAATTGAATTTAAAAATATTATTTAATCCTGCTCAATTTATTTACCTGTTACTGGATTTACCATTTTGATATTAAAATGGTATCCATCTTCCCCCTGCCAGAAGATCAAAGGATATTGTAATCCATCATAGCTCCTATGTGTTTCAGATACACGTTTTAAGTCACTATTCCGACGATGAAGCACAATATCTCTAGATTGTAAATTTTCTCCCACAATGACAACAGCCACTTCATCAATGGTAGGTGAATTAAACCTCCTTGTGTGTTCACCGGCAGGTGTTTTGTCAGCTCGAATGATAATATTATGGCTATCAGATGGCATCCGATCCAATGCTATTTTGAACATGTTTACTAAATTGTTATTCTGATGAAGAAACATTTGTAATTCTTGGACAATGGTTCTCTTCACTGTTGGATTGTGAGCACAACGATTATCAACTTCCGCATCTGAATTGCCCATAAAATAAATTTGTAAAAATTGATGATCTGCATCAGGTAGTGGTAACAGTGCCCCCAGTAAGTGATAAATTTGTCCTTGTATCTATAAAATTTTTAATTTTGTTAATATACTACAAACTTAAATATTACAAAATATATATAGATAGATTAGTACAAACTCAAATATTATAAAAAAATATTCTGGTATATAATACCTAGAAAGTGGGCATGAAATTGTCTTGCATAATATGTGTAGCGCCAAATGATGTCATCTGGAAACAGTTGTTATATTTCTGAATGTTGGCCAAGAAGTGCTTAGAATCATTTCCAATCCCAGAAACTAAAGAGCGTAAAGGATCTGGTGGTGGGACCAATTGTGGCAATTTTACTTTGCCTCCAGCACAACATAATCCAGTAGATTCACCAGTGTATTTTAACGCCTTACAATATTTACAAACTATTTTCATTTCCCCAATTGTTACCGATTTGTCGGCACAATAATCAATTGCCGGATCATAGTGGAATGCAGCTCGTTCAAGAATCACAGGAGTACTGCGTCTGCGGATTCGCTCAATTTCATTATGTCGTGCTCGCTGTTGTTGTGTTTGATGTGCACGAACTCGTTGCATTCTAAGCCTATCCACTTCATTGTCACTAAATAAATAACGCAATTCTGACATAGCAATACGACTATTTTCTTGATCTGTCTCTCTCTGGTCATCAGTGCGGTTAGCACGTGAGGTAGCTCTTCGCACATTTGATTGACTGCGACGACCTAAGTCAGGTCGTCTTCTCCTCGGCATCGTAACGTAATTAATCAAAGTGAGAAAATTTCTCGCTCACTTAACAGTAACATAACAGTAAAGTGTCACTATCACAAAATATCAACAAAAAAAGAGCACACTACTTGGAATGTCACTATCACAAAAGTAAAGAAAGTTCTCGCGCACTTAACGGTAATCGTCACTCACAAAGATAGAAGGATGCACTCATAGAATATCGTAACTATGATCGTAACACAATATCGTCAATCGTAATACTTTTTTTCCGTGTTATGATTTTTCTATTTATTTTTTTGGAGTTTACCTTTAAGCCATAAATCTCCGTGTTCTGAAGTGCGACAGAATGATTGACATATTAGTTGGTTGTCAATATTCAAATCTAATGTCAAATATTATGGTTGTGTTCAGAAACTTAATTTGTGACAAAACTTAAGATTTATCGAACTTAAAAAAATAATCTGATACAGTTACAACTGAAGTTAGCTAAAATTAAGTTTCGCAAAGCCGACCAAATTAATTGAAAATCAGTACTACTAATGGTTTATTACATTTTTTGTCGCGTTCGCGATTCACTTTTGTTTATTTTCGGAACGCGACATTAGATCCTTCAAAGCGCACGCGAAGACTATTTTGATAGATATGATTGAATTTGAACTTTATGCAGCGGTAATAAATTACAAATTGACTCGTTGACGTTAGGAACACACCTAAATTGCTTAGACAACAGTGATGAGTGATTATAATTGAATATGAACTTTATTGAATAGCAATAAAGTTCAAATTGACTCTACATATTATTTAGAAAACGTTGTCTATTTTTAGGGTTTTCCCGGAAATTATTCGATTTTTTCTCGGCTTTTAAACCTTCCCTAGACATCCACGAACATTTCAAGACTAAGATAAGATAAATCCGTTCAGCCGTTCTCGAGTTTTAGTGAGACTAACGAACAGATATATATATATATAGATTACAGAATTTTTCTACAGCTTACTTTTACTATTATTAGTAACTTATACTGCAGCTAATATACGGAATTCAAAAACTATATGTACATATTTACATATTTACATATTTACATATTTAAACGTAAGTCTAGTTGTTTGGAAAATCTATACTATTGAGAAGAATTAGAAAATTGATCTGCTAGGCAGATCAGTTGGGTCGACTCTTTGTAGTCTTCGCCTGTTTCGCAGTTCAAGGTAAGCGGCAGCTTGAAGCTTCACCACATCGCCAATGCTCGGTGTATGAAGCTCTTTCTCGATGTCCTTATTACTTATTACTTCGCCACTCTGATTTTATTCAGATGCGACTTTGCCGCAATGCCATACACCTGTATGCCATACCTCCATATTGGCGCCAAGATAACTTTATAGATTTTGACCTTGTTGGTTAGCGATAGCTTGTTGCGGGGATGCATTAGCCAAGCCATGCTACGTGCCTTAGCCTTGAGGCGGCCAACTACATCAGAGACATGTCGCTGGAATGTGAGGCGCTTGTCCAAGGTGACGCCAAGATACTTATGAGATTCCGAGTGGGCTAAGAGCTCTCCGTGTAGAAATACTCCTGGAGAAGTACCTTTCCTGAGAGTGTACGTTACCGATACACATTTGTCAGGATTTATAGCGATGTTCCATCGGCAGGCCCAGTTCTCGAATTTTTTTAAGTACAGCTAAAGAGTATCTGTGGCTGAGTAGATACATTTGTGTCTCGCCATGACAGCAGTATAATCTGCAAAGGTGGCGACTAGCAGGTCGTTGGGATCCGATATTGGTATATTGGCAACAGATGGCATGTCATGCGTATACAGGCTATATAGTGTTGGGCCTAACACACTACCCTGAGGTACTCCAGCTCTAACTCTCTTAGGCTGGGAGGACATCCCGTCCTGAACAACTTTAAAGGAGCACTTGTGAAGGAAGCTCATGACTATTAAGTAAAGTTGAGGGTTGAGTATAAATTTTAGCTTATGCAGGAGCCCTGCATGCCAGACTCTGTCAAATGCCTGCTGTATATCCAGATAAGCTCCAACAATATACTCTTTTCCGTGAAAGCCATCTAGAACAAAGTTCACTACACGATGGAGTTGCTCTGGCGTACCATGCCCAAGCCTAAAGCCGAACTGGAACCTGGGAATCGCCTTTTTGACCGCCTTAGCCTCAAGGATTCTTCTCAAGATGCACCTCTCCAGCAGCTTTCCAAATGCTGGCAGGAGGCTAATAGGCCGATAAGAGTCCAGTCCATCCGCTGGCTTTCCACTTTTGTGCAGCATGATAATGTTGGCCCTTTTCCATGCACATGGAAAGTATCCAAGTCGAAGGGAAGCGTTGAAAATCATTACGAGGAACAGCAGTGCTCTGTGAGGAAACAGCTTGATCGTACGGTTATCCATCTGGTCCTCACCAGGAGCCTTATTGTTACGAAGGGCTTTGATCTCATTCTTCACTTCAGTTAGCGTAATTGGGGCTACAGGAAGTGCCATCTGCAGTGGAGCATCAAGAGAGTCGGCTACCACTCGGACTCTACTTGGAGACGAAGTCTTGAACGGCTGGAATCTTTCCTCAAGATTTTTGGCAAAAGCTTCAGCTCTGTCCTGAGGAGAATTCGCCCAAGAGCCATCAGTGGTGTGAACTGGGAACTTTGGTGCAACTTGCCTCTTGAACCTTTTCGTGAGCTTCCAGAGCGCATATTTAGAGCTTTCGTCAGGCGACACTTTCTCCAGGAACGCGTCTGTGGCCTCACGCCTGAGGGTAGTTAAAACCTTTCTCACTCGGTTAGCGATTCTGTCATACAGCCTGTCGATTGCTGGGTCATTGGTCCTAATAAACTCACGCCTGAGTCTTTTTTTAAGCGTTAGAAGACCTACTGCTTATGGAGAGAGCGTAAAGTGATTACGAACGTTACCTGACCAAGGAGCTGCGCCAGCTGGAGCCGCAATTTGTGCTGCGTGTTTAGCCTTCTCAATAAGGTTTTCGACAGCTTTATCCACATCCTCTGCCGTATTCAAGATGGTGTTTAGGTTAAAGGCATTGTTGAGCTCATGTTGGAAGAGTTGTATATTGGCGCCAGGGGGGACGAGTCTCGTGGCTGGAGTAATTCTTTGAGGCGATGTTGATAGCGTAGCTATTAGCGGCAAGTGGTCCGACGTTAGGTCGTACTCTTCGCGCACCGTCAAAAGACTGCTGGCTATGCCCCTGTACATATAGAAGTCAATGCACGTTGGTGTATCCCTCCTGCAATATGGATAGTGAGTTGGTCTGCCAGTGGCTAGAACTTGCGTTGCGTTGCCAGAAATGGAGTCATGAAGTGCAGCGCCTCTAGAATTTGCTCTCCTACTGCCCCAGAGGCGATGCATTGCGTTAAAGTCGCCTCCAACTATAAACTTTGGACCAAGCTGACTCAGAAGACTGTCGAACTCAGAGAAATTCCATGGCAAGCCTGGAGATAGGTACGCTGCCGCCACCACGATTTCACCCAAGTGGGTGGAAACGTTTACAGTTGCCAACTGTATGTGATTAGTCGTGATCGGCTGAAGATGATAATGAACTAATCCTTGCCTGATAAGCACACATAAACCTCCTCTACGACGACCTCCGGGATGATCCGCTCGATAGCATGCGTATCCTAACATGTTGAAGTAGGAACCAGCGTGTAAAAAGGTCTCTGAGATAAGCATGATATCAATTTCATGCCTGCTCAAAAACACTTTGAGCTCGTTAGTATTTGGGATTATGCTACGAGCGTTCCATGTACCGAGGCGCAGCACAGAAGTCATTATTTACGCTGCGTCCACGGCTTCGAGCCTCTGAGCTCCTTGATCTCTTCAAGAAGCTCAGCGATCATCTTCTGGAGTCCAGCAATGGTCTGCTGCATGGATATAATGACTTGTGCAAGTGAGCCATCGATTGGTGATGGATTTTGCTGCTGTATTTGATTTGAATACGCTTTACGCTGCTGTTGTGGGCTTTTCACATCCAATCCTTTGCTCCTTTGCCCAGATCTTGAGGCCTCTGCATACGATAGTCCTTGCCGCACGATTGAGGATGGGATTACCAGTTGCTTATTAGTGCGAATAGGATGAGTAAGTCCTTCGCGGGTCATGGGGTCAATTTTAATACCAGTCTTACGGCTTTTGAGCCGTTGGATATAAATTCTGCAACCTTTATGAGTTGCCTCGTGTTTTCCATTGCAGTTGACACACTCCAGGTCATCATATGTCTTTGCTTGGCACTGGCTGGAGCCAGTCCAATGGGACTTGCTGCATCTACCACATCTGGGCTCTTTGGTGCAATAGTTTTTGGTGTGGTCAAAACCAAAGCAGCGATAACATTGGCGCATGTTAATATTCTTCCTCGGCATCTCCACACTGACCCTTTGCCTTCCAACCTTGACGATCTTGAGTGCTTCCCGATTGTTATTGGCCCTTTTGAGGTCAATAAACCAGACATTCTGTCCAGAAACTCTGCCTGGATCGGTTTCGGACTCATCAGCAAACTGCGACTTGGATTTTGGGTTGTAAACATTCACCACAGTGTGTCCTTGACAGATGAATGTCGTTTTGATTTGGTCAATTGGAGTAGAAGCAGCCAAGTTGCGTACCACGACTCTAAAGGCTCTATCTTCAGGGAGGCAGAAGTGCGTGTATTGCAGATTTACTTCCGAGAGCTTCTTAGTGATGGCTCTGTGAGCATCAGAGTCACTTGCGTATATGCGCAGATTGCCGTTGCGGGCAACTTTCAATTCGAAAGCATCTTGGGAGACCGCGCTGTCAAGAAGTTTTTCTAGGGCTGGCAAATCACTAACAGCAAGAACTGTGATTTGGCTTGGTTTTGGCGTCTTCTTTTTAGCTGACGTTTGAGACTGCTCCTCAGCTCTGCCAATTTCAGCCTGTACTTCGTCCAAGTCGAGGTCGTCGTCAGCTATGCAATCTTCTTGATCTGCAAGGGAGGCAAACTGATTATTGAAATGCAGTGTGCTGCTTTCACTAATAGCATGTCTCTTATGCGACGTCTTGGGCGAGTCTGGTGATCTTCTCTTCTTTGGCGGAACTTTTTGCCATGGGACTGAGGCTTCTCGGAATACAGGCATGCCAATAGTTTCAGCTAGCTGAGATAGTGAGTGGCTAGCTCGCGATGACTTCTTGGAGGCTCCAGTTTCGTGGCTTAGATTGCAGGCCATAATTGGCTTGCTGCCCAACGATGAGGTTTTGTCAGAAGACCAAGTGGTTGTATAATTCACGGATGAGTTTGTGGCAACCGAAAAAGTTACGGTTGATGTGGTGGGAACATTAGAGGCTATCTTTTTCATTTTGTGGTAGTCTAAGTACCGAGCGGTCTCATTCAGCACATCACTATGCTTGGGGTCATATAAATGTTTATTGTTCATACTCAAATACTAATATTTAATTGCTTAAATATCAGAATTGAGTACTTTTGTTTGGCACGTGTTTTGATTTTGTTTGCGCGCACAAACAAAACAAACAGAAACAAAAACAAAGTGCAATTAAGCAAGAACTTTATTGCCCCCTTGTGCGGCTGCGCGCAGGCTGAGGGGGAATAAGTTGCCCAACGGGCAGTGCACGCAGTTCATGCGCACTGCTTTAATATTGTCTTTCGCGAACACTATGCCGGCACCGTTAATCGCGGTGCCCAACAGTGCAGTGCTATTTTTAGCACAAAGTAGAAATTGATCTCGAAGGTAAAAACAGATTCGCTGAAACTTTGTGAATGCGCGACACGACCGTTTTCAGTGAATGCAGTTTTGTGACAAAAATTGGGATAAATGATGATAAGGATATTTTCGGTCCTTAAAATCAGTGTCAGAAATTAAGTCACCAATTTGACTACTGTATGTTAAAACACAGTCAACTTTATGAGCTTTTTGTGTACATTTTATACAACCATGAGAAGATGTGTGGCCAGAAGTGCCAAAAATAAAAGCTCTTGCGGGGGCATCGCAGACAATGGCTCTCAATTAAACAGAAACAAATCTATCAGACAATTGAAGCCCTGATTCGAAAAGGTGGCCTAACTCCGAAATAAATTTGTCTAAAAACTCATCGCAACTATTTGGCTTGGCTTTCCCAAGAAAAACGCCGACCGGTAAAATTGGAAATCCTTTAACATTATTTAAACGCACCAAGACGGGCCAGAGTTGCGATTTAGAACTTTTAAAAAGTGGCAATTCGTCAATATTCATATCAATATTCAAACAATTTTCCAATTTAATTGCTTTTGAAAATTTTACTAGGAGATTACTAAAACCGACATTGAGATAGGAGCCACCTGCGCATTCTGAAATTTCGGGCTTTGGCATTGGACTGCACTTATAAAAACAACCAACATTTAAATTATTTTCATTTAAAATTCGAACCAAGTCAATTGCGCAATCTCGGGTTGGCTTGTTTTTTAAAAACCACATTTTCAAACTATCAGTTAAAGTATTTACGTTATTTGTAGCATTGAAATGCTCAGCAATATCTGCTGCAGAAATTTGTATTGGAGTATTTTCATAAATAATTGCACTAGAGTTTGTTTGAGTTTTACTTAAACACAAACAAAAATAGCATGCTTAAATAATGTGACCAACATCTTTAATGCTGCTGTAAGAGTTTCGTTTGACTCGGCTCTCATTTAACCCGAAATACGCGCGCGATGGTCACATTAACGCTGCTTCGGTTTTTCTTTCGTTTGCGTGCATGTGTGGTCACACAAACACAAACTTAAGCGCGCACAGAACCTACGCAACTCCGTAGTCGCACTGCTGGAAACTGTGACGAAACTTCGTAGGCGAAAGAGGGAAGGAACGGTCGCGGCTCTCACGTTTTTTTTTTTTTTTTTTTTTGGTATGCACCACGGAAAATCTTCTGAAAGATCCCTTCTACTCCAGTAGAAGGGTATGTGCGATTCTTACTCACTAAAACCTCCGCCTGCTCCTCTGTCCTTTGTGTCGGCTCACCGGGACGTGTCAATAATGGTAGTACTTCGGTGAGCAGGATAAGTGCTCCTATGCACTCCTTCTATTGCAACGCTGTTTGCGGTTCCTCGGTTATTTGTAGTCGCCTTTTACGACAAGCTGACTTGGCTGGGGTGGTATTCATCATCAGGCGCTTTTGTTTTTATTGTCTGCCTCCTCGGTTTGTCATCTCGTCGGCACGGACTCGTCTCATTATCTTAATAATAGTGGCATGGCCCGCCTTCCAGGAGTCTGCATCCGCCATCATAGTCTTCATCAGTTCCCTCGGTCTCATTTGGGAGCCTGTCATTCTAGTCAGTTCCTCTCGCTCGTCTGAGAATCTGAGGCACTTGCAGAGTACGTGTTCTGCAGTCTCCACCTCGTCCTCGCAGTACACGCATTGGGGGTATCGACGTGTTGGAACCTCGCTAGATATCCACGGAAGCGGCCGTGGTTCGTAAGAAACTGTACTAGGTGGTAGTCCAGTTACTTATGCTTACATCTAATCCAGGCTGCGACGTCCGAGATTAGATGTTGTGTCCAGCGTCCCTTTTGTGAATCATGCCATCTGGTCTGCCATTCCACCAATAGTCTTTCATTGGCGCTAGTTCTACTGACCCCTTCGCGCATTGCCGCCAGAGCCTTGACCTCCAAATCGATGGGCGGAATGCAAGCGAGTACAAGTGCCGCATCTTCCGATATGGTCCTAAACCCTCTGATGAGTCTTAGGGCCATTGTCCGGTATACTGCTCGTGCCTCTTTGAGATAGGATGTTCTCTCCGTTCCGCTCTTCCAGATTGGAGCTGCGTATAAAAGTGTTGCCTTCGCTACTGATACCAGTAGTCTCCTCGCCGGCATCTTGGGACCACCCGTATTCGGCATTAGCCTAGCCAGAACCGTGGTTGCCATTGCCGCATTCATGCTGGCATATTTCATATGCTCGCTAAAGCTAAGCCTATGGTCGATTAGGACTCCCAGGTATTTTAGTGAGTTTGCCGACTCCAAGTGGACCCCGTCTACTGTTATCTGCAGCTTCTCAACCGCTTTCCTACTGCTTAGCAGTACCACCTCCGTCTTATGTGCTGCAATTTTGAGGCAATTCAGGGAGAGTTTTTCCAACTGCGGTGATTGCCACGTCGTCTGCGAAGCAGTGTAGCTCTGTGTCTCTTGGTTTTGTTATTTAAGCGTTGAAGCGTTATTATAGCGCAGTACTTTTTGGCCCCTCCCAGCCATCTTTCCCCCGCTAACGCCTTTGAGGCTATCTCACGGACCTCTTCCAGTGCATCAAGGGTACTCCTCCCTTTCCGGAAGCCGCATTGCTGATGCGCCGGCCTGCGTGGTCCCTCTGTGTACGTTTACAAGCGGCAGTAGAGGATGCGTTCAAAAAGCTTCCCCACTATGTCCAGTAAGCACAGTGGGCGATATCCGCCAGCAGTATTGGTCGAGGCTCCTTTCCCTTTCGGGATGAGTACCAGTCTTTGGTTCTTCCAGCCTGTAGGAAACATTCCCTCAGCAATGCATTGTTGGAATGTATTGCAGAAGATCTCGGGCTTGGCCTCAGCTATGGCCTTAATCACCCCTCCTGGTATTCCGTCCAGTCCAGGGGCCTTGGAGGGCTTGATCCTCTTAGCGGCCGAAACTACTTCCTCCGGTGTTATCCTCGGAAACTGCTCACCAGTCGTTATCTGTGCTGGTTGCCAGAGGCTGGTCTGCTTCGGGAAAAGCTCCTCGACAATTCTGGCCATAGTTTCTGGCTCTAATTGTCCTTTTCCTCCTGTTGCTTTGATCCTTTTATAGACTATCTTGTACGCCATTCCCCATGGGTCCTCGTCTATGCTCGTGAGTAGCTCCTTAAACGCTCCTGCCTTAGCTTTTGCTATTTCTTTTTGTAGTGCAGCTCGGACTACTTTGTACTGCTCGGTCAGCTGTGGATGGTTGTCGCGCCCTCTCGCTCGCTGCGCCCTTCTTCTCGCTGAGTGGCATTCTGCCCTCATATTCCCCAGTGTGTCACACCACCAGTACACCGTGGGCTTATTCTTGCGGCTGTTTTTTCTTCGCGGCATTGTTGCATCGCATGTTTTTTCCAGTAGCAAGTTCAGATTCGCCACCATAGCTCCGCTTGACCTACTGGATTCTCCAGATCGTCAATAATGTATTTTAGCATTGCATTGTCAATTCGTTTCGTGTCCCAAGAACGCCCCATTTGCCTGCTCAGCAGTCTATTCGTCCCACTCGTTAATTGTACTCTAAAGAGTACGTCAGCGTGACGTCGTCCAGGACCTCCCAATTGGCATTCGCTGCTATAGATCTGCTAACAAAGGTAACGTCGATATATGATGAGCATCTGTCATTGTCAAAAGTCGGCCTGAGACCGTCGTTAAACATAACCAGGTCTAGCATGTAGATCGCGTCCACTAGTGCTCTACCTTTACGATTTGATGCTCTGCTACCCCACTCTAACGCCCAGGCATTGAAGTCACCCGCTATTACGACAGGGCCACGGCCTCTTGCGTGTTCCACCAGCGCCTCTAACATCCCCTCAAATTGTTGCAGGCTGTCACTAGGAGGGGCATAGCAGATGTAGAAGTGTACTCCTTTAACTTTGCCATAGGCAAAACCGCGTAGGGGGGGGGGGTTTGTCTTTCTTGCACTTGGAATCCCGCGCAGCACTTTATTGCCGACTTGCCTGTTTCGTCAAGTATTGTGTCTACGTCAGCGTTCCCTCCACTTGGGATGTAGGGTTCGCTCAGTAGGAACAAGTCAATTTTCCGTTCCATTGCTGTCTGTTGTAAGAGACTCTGGGCGGCCCCGCAGTGGTTAACATTAAGCTGGGCAACATTAATGTATTCCTGCATTGTGCTGTTTGCTAGCTCCTGCTTGTTGTTTGGCCTTCCTATAAGTTGGACATCCAGAACTGCCCGTAGCGTGGTTTCTGTCCATATCCTCCTCCCATATTAAGCAGCAAGGCTTCTCTACGCATTCTTTCGCTTTGTGTCTTCTGCCTCCACATCTTAGACAGCAGTCTGATCGGTCAGCATTCTTACAGTTGCTGGCTTGGTGCCCGTACCCTAGGCATCTGTGACATCTCTTCGGTTGTACATCCTGAGTAATGCGGCACCGTGACCATCCCACCGTTAGTGTCCCTTTTTTGAGCACCATGATAGCATCATTGACATCTAGCATAACGGTTGCTATTTGTGTTCCATCTCTCATCATTCAAAGGCTTTGCACTTCCGGTCTCCCGATTCCCCTGAATTGGGTCATCATGCTTTGAGCAAGATCTTCAGCATTCGTTGCCTCGTCCGTTCCAATACACTTCAGGGCCGTTCTTTGTGATACTGAGCGCACGGTGGCAATATTGCTGAGGGAGTTCTCGATCGCTTCTTTGATGCCGTAGAAAGATCCAGGGGGCGCAAAGGCGATCCGGGGGGCGACTTCGATCCTATCTTTAGAGACGGCACGCTGATACGATCGATGGCCACGTTGCTTGTATCGTTAGATGCTGGGGAGGCCAAGTTTGCCACCACTTCAGCACTGCGGTCGCTGGATATCGACGACCGGGGGCCCACTTGCTCACCCCTCACAACCACCGGCACTGGGTTTCCTACTCCCTGCACCGTAATTTCTATACTTTTAACGACTTCCATATAGTTAAATTTCTCCCTTCCTTGCATTTTAGCCCTTCTGCCAGGGGCACACCCACATTAGTGGGATGCTGTTGCTACGCTAGAATAGCCGCCCAATATGGGACAGACGCTAACCAGTAAGCCGCCCAACTTTGGGTAGCAAACGCTTACTGGATTTTTAAAAGCAAGTCGGTGAGTTTAACACCGCTGGCCGGCTCTTTTTTTTTTTTTTTTTTTTTTTTTTTTTTGGTGTTGCACCCCGGCAGGAAAATCTTCAAAAGATGCCATCTAATCCTCTAGATGGGTATGTGCGATTCTTACGCACTAAAAACCTCCGTGCGCCCTTCTGTCCTTTATAAGCTCACCGGGACTGCCAATTAAGGTATTACGTCGGTGAGCAGGATGGTGTGCTCCAATGCACACTAACGTCAGGATGTCTCGCCATTTACGACAAGCCGCAATTATTAGAGGTGGTATTTATTTGACCGCCACCTCTCGGACCTCGTTCATCAGTTATTGACTGACAGGTCTATTGGTTACTTCGTCTGCTCGAACTTGCTTCATAATCTTCACAATGAGTGTCTGTCCCGTCCTCCAGGAATCCGCGTCTGCCATCATAGCAGCGAGAAGCCCCCTTGGACTCAAGGGCGACCCCACCAGTCTACAGATTTGCTCCCTCTCGGTTGCAAATCTTGGGCAGTGGAGGAGCACGTGCTCGGCCGTCTCCTCGTTGTTTATGCAGTAGATGGAATAGGGGGTATCCACATGTTTGAATCTTTCCAGATACTCTCGGAAGCAGCCATGTCCCGTTAGGAACTGAGTTAAGTGATAGTCCAGCTCCTTATGTTGGCACTCAATCCAGGTAGCGATGTTTGGGATTAACTCAAAGGTACATCGCCCCTTTCTTGATGTTTGCCATCTAGTCTGCCACTCCTCCAGTTGGCGCTCGTACGCCGTCGTCCGGTTGGCGCCTTCTCTCGTTTGAGCTAGGGCTTTGATTTCGAGGTCTACTGGAAGCATACCTGCGAGAACCAAGCCCGCATCCTCCGATATGGTCCTAAAGCCTCTAATAAGCCTTAGGGCCATGGTTCTATAGGCTGCCCGAGCCTCTTTGAGGTGTGAAGGTTTCCTCGTTACTCTGCTCCATATTGGTGCGGCATACAGTAGGGTTGCCTTTGCAACTGAGACCAGTAGTCTCCTTGCTGGCATCCTCGGACCACCTACGTTCGGCATTAATCTACCTAGGACGGTGGTCGTCATGGCGGCCTTCCTACTGGCATATTGCACATGGTCGCTGAAACGGAGTCTATGGTCAATCATGACTCCCAGGTATTTCAGTGACCTAGCTGATTCGAGCTGTACTCCATCGACCGTTATCTGGAGCGCCTCTACCGCCTTTCTGCTGCTTAGTAGCACGACCTCTGTCTTATGAGCTGCAATTTCCAGCCCGACACTCTCCAGCCACCTAGTGGCAGCCCGAATAGTTTCGTTGCACGTGTTTTGCAGTGCAGGCAATGTTTTGTTTACTGCTGTGATCGCCACATCGTTCGCGAAGCAGTGCAGCTCAGCGTTCCTTGGCCTCCTTACGTTTAGGATACCATTGTACATGATGTTCTACAGGATTGGGCCAAGCACAGATCCTTGTGGAACACCTGAGGAAACTTGGTACTTTTTGGGGGCTTCGCTCGTTTCGTACCAAAGTACTCTCTCTCGGAAGTAGCTTCCAACAATATCCTTGAGGTATGCAGGAATACCCATGCTATTCATGGCGCTGAGGATACTGGTCCACTTAGCCGAGTTAAAGGCGTTCTTCACATCAAGAGTGACTATCGCACAGTATTCCTTCCTTCCCCCTAGCCATCTCTCTCCGTCTAGCGCGTTTTGGGCAATGGTCCGGACCTCAGCCAGAGCGTCAATTGTACTCTTTCCCTTTCGGAACCCATACTGTTGGTGCGATAGCCCACTGGGTCCTTCAGTGAACGCTTCCAACCGGCAGTACAGAATGCGCTGGAGCAGCTTTCCCACTATGCCTAGTAGACATAGGGGACGGTAAGCACTGGCAGTGTTCGTGTTACCTTTACCCTTTGGGATGAGTATAAGCCGTTGGTTTTTCCATGTTTTGGGAAGAAGCCCTTCAGTAAGGCACTGTTGAAATGTACTGCTAAACAATTCGGGCTTTGCCACAGCTACGGCTTTAACGACAGTGCCTGGTATTCCGTCCAATCCCGGAGCTTTGCTAGGCTTTATTCTTTGTGCGGCTTGCACTATTTCCTCTGGGGTGATCCTTGGAAAAGGCACGCCAAAGGTAGGTTCCGCGGGTTGCCATAGAGTAGTTTCCCTTGGGAACAGTTCCTCTACAATACTGGCCATTACGCCGGGCTCAATTTGTAGCTTGCCCGCCGGAGTTTTCAGTTTTTTATAAACTATCTTATAGGCCGAGCCCCAGGGGTTCTCGTCAATACTGTCGAGCTGGTCCTTGAACGCTCCAGCCTTTGCAGTCGCGATCGCTCTCTGTAGTGCCGCCCGAGCTGCTCTATGGCAGTTCACTAGCTGACAGTGGTCATCGCGTCCTCTCGCCCGCTGTGCTCTTCTTCTTGCTGTGAGACACTCCGTTCTCATTAGTCTCAAGGACTCACTCCACCAGAAGGCTGGAGGTTTGTTCCTATTTGTCTTTTTTCGCGGCATTATAGCGTCGCACGTCGTTTTTAGTAGTCTAGTCAGGTTCATGGCCATAGTCTCAGCTTGGCCTGCTGGGTTCTCCAGCCCATCTATCATATACGTCAACATGTCCTTGTCGAGTTTCCTCGTGTCCCACGCTCGTCCTAGTTCCTTTCTTCGAATCCTGGGTGTCGCACTCGTCATTTTGATGTTCGTAAGGATCAGCGCATGGTCACTTAGCGTCACCTCCTCCAGAACTTCCCACGTTGCGCCTATTGCTAGAGCCCTGCTAGCGAAAGTGACGTCAATATGCGATGATCCTCTGTCATTGTCGAAGGTCGGTTTATTTCCGTCGTTAAGTAGCACTAGGTCGAGTAGGCCCATTGCGTTGACCAGAGCTCTTCCTCGACGATTGGATGATCTACTTCCCCATTCAGTGGCCCAGGCATTAAAGTCCCCCGCTATCACAACCGGGCTACGTCCTCTCGCGTGGTACACCAACGTGTCCAGCATCGCTTCGAATTGTTCAGGACTGTCGCTTGGGGGAGCGTAGCAGCTGTAGAGATGGACCCCTCTCAGTCTGGCGTAGGCGAAGCCACGTAGGGGAGGGGTCTGAAGTTCTTGGACATGGGTTCCGGTGCAGCATTTGATTGCAGCCTTGCCCAGTCCGTCCAGGATCATGTCCGTGTTCCCACCGTGGATGTAGGGTTCGCTCAATAGCAGAATGTCGATCTTGCGTTCCACTTCGGTCTGCCGCAGTAGGCTCTGGGCAGCCGCACAGTGGTTAACGTTTAGTTGGCCAATCCTAATGTAATCTTGCATGTTGCTGGCTCTGTCCTTCTGTTTGAGTTTTGGCCTTCCGATAGGTAGGACAGGCAAAGCCGCCGGTAGCATGGTTGCGGTCCTTCCCTTCGCCGCAAATCAAGCATTGCGGCTTTTCTGTGCATCCCTTGGCCTTATGCCCTCTGGCCCCGCACCGTAGACAGCAGTCAGATCGATCAACTCCTCTACAGTTGCTTGCTTGGTGGCCGTAATTCAAGCATTTAAAGCATCGTATAGGCCTAGTGTCTTGGGTGATGCGACACCTTGACCAGCCCACGGTAATAGTACCCTTTTTTAGTACTGTTATGGCATCGTTGACATCTAACAGTACCGTAGCTATTTGGGTCCCGTCTCGCATCCTTCTTAGTCCTTTCACACTCGGACTTGGCCGGCTCTCACGTCCGTTTGTGTGTGTGTGTAGTCACACGAACATAAGCTAAAATGTGCACAGAATCTGCGCAAGTGTGTAGTCACACTGCTAGGAAACTGTGGCGACACTTCGTAGACGAGAGAGGGAAGGGCTCGGCTCGCAATGTTCGTTATGCACGTGTGAAGTCACACGACATAAGCTAGGCACGTGCAGCAATCTATGCGAATGTGAAGTCATACTGCCAGAGAACTGCAACGGCACGTTGTGGGTGAGAGGGGGAGAGTAGAACTTTACGTATATATATGTCACTCGCGTATGCACGGAAGAGCGCCCGAAGTTGCGCTGACCTGCTTTGGTTAGTTCCACTTCTTAATAATTATTGGGGTCGAGATATTAAGATGTACCTGTTCGTAGTTCTTGATTGCACTCCGCACTTGTATTTTTGTTTGTCTTCGAATGTTGACTTTGTCGCGATGATGGTTACTAAAAGAGTGTCAGTCTGCGTCCCGGCACCTCGTTAAAAAGGTCGCGATTCTAATTAACATAGCTCTGTTAAGCTCACTTGGGTCTGCTAACACCAAGTTCCTGGTAATTCAAGTGAGCTGTTAACTCGTGTGAGCGATCCTACTTATTGCGGTAAAAAGCGGTATATTTACGCTTTTCAATATACTTTATTTCTTTGTTGTGTGGGCAGATTTCTGGTCCATCACACCCCCTCCTTTCCTCCCGGGCGAATGTGAACCCGGATTCTGCCCGTTCGGGAGCGGTGGACTTGATACACAGTGTCCAGCCAGACATGGGTGAAGCGGGCGCGGGTGTTGTACCCCTCGGTCTGCCGGATTTCATCAATCATCCCTCGCGGAAGATGTCGTCCCGGCATCTCCACGACCCAATTTAGTGGTGCCTCCACCAGCTCGGTGTCGCGAGTGACATCCTCCACCAGGCTCAAATCATCTTCGCCGACTTTCGGTGGGAACTCGTGGGGCAGGATGTTCCACTGATCTGAGCACGACTCCATTGTTGCGTCCGTGTCGTCTCCTGCGTCGTCGGTGGTTTTGGCCTTGGGCACGCCTATGTCCACGGCTGGGTCCGGGTCTTGGGGTGCGACTGGAGGTAACAGCCTCCCAACGTGGGAGCAGCCTCCCAACGAGCCAACTCGTCCCAGTCCGTAGGGACGGCATGGTATATGCCATGTCTCTGGCGTGGGTCTTGTCGTCGGACGTTTGGTCGGGGCGACCACGCCCCTGGAGCTGGCCCAATGGGCACTTCGTCGTCCTCTTCCTCGTCTTCTCCCTCGTTCGGTGAATAGATACTCTGCTCCTCGCGACTCGTCGGAGAATAGTGCCTATTCTCGCACGGTTCCGGCACAAATGAGTATTGCCAGTTGCACTTCGTCGGTGAATGGCGTGAGTCCTCCTGGAGTTTGCGCGTGTTCGCATACCACTCGGTGTCCTCAGGTCTCACTGCGGAGTAGTGAAAAGCGTCGGGGTGGAAGTACGTACTGGAAGGCGCCTCGTGCCTTGACAGTTCCTCCTGTCCAACGACGGTTGCCACTCGTCTCAACCCGTCTTGTTTGGGGGGGTGTGGGGATATCATCACCGGCGTTGTCGCACGGTGATGGAACGTCGGTGAGGTCGATCGTCTCCATTTTATGTTGATCTGTGGAATAGTAGAGAGAGAACACCTGGGTAAGCTGATGTAAGGAATATGAACGGGAGCGTTGGGTTCGGGGCGTTCACGATGGGAGCGTTATCGACTACATTAATTCTGATCTGGTTCACATTCCTGGCTTTCACCTTTGACCCGATCTAGAAACTTCTAGATCAGCAATGCTGACGACTCGCCGTTGGAGGGTTGTGGTGTGTTGCAGCTGTACTATGTTTGGAGATATGAACTTCTTGACGATGACCCGTTAAATTTTGGAGCCAGTTTCGCGGCGAACCCCTCAGCGGCATTGGAAAGGTGGTGTTGCCGTAGCAAGACCTTCATTCCTAGAGCGGGTCGCCTTTGTCTACGGCGCAAATTGTAGCGTTGGCTTTGGTCATGGCTAGCTTGCTCCAGATTTCCTCTGACGAGCGTGAATATCTCCCGGAGCCTTTTTGCCTTGGTGTTAGGGTCTTCGGGATTCGGATGTGTTTCGGGAGACACCTCCTCATATAACCCTTCTGGGAGTCGAGGTTCCCTACCCTGTACCAGGAAAGCTATATCTTTGCAAATTTCGAAAACGAAATTTATTCTATACTAGGATTTTGCAAAATGTGTTTGAATTCTCAGAAAGTCCTTTCTTGTCAAGAATTCCACAGATGTTGCCGTACTTTTTCGCTTTAAAATATTTCGACTTATTTAGTTTTTCATTTCTCAACTTAATTTTTATTAGTTTTATCTTGTTTGCATTCACTTTATTTATTTTTATTTTCTTTATTAAGTTCATCAATAGTTGTCCAGTATTTATTTCTATAATACGATTGGGACAAAATTCGTTATTATTATTGTTAGTTGGTATATATTCATTAACTTTCTTAAAGAAGTAGCCAACTATCATTAATTGGGGCTTCAGCAATATCCATTCTTTGACGATTTTGGCAGTGTGTTTTGGATCTCCATCTTGTTGGAATGTGATCTCATTTTCATCATAAGCACATTTGTCAACAAAATCGCAAAGATGGGTCTTTAAAATATCTAAATAATCTTCCTTTTTCATAATTCCGTCAATTTTTTTCATAGGGCCAATGCTCCACCAAGTAAAGCAGCCCCAGACCATGACATTGCCTCCCCCGTGCTTGACCGTTTCCTGTACGTGGCGTTTTTGCAATGACTCTCCAGGCTTTTTCCAGCAATATTGTTTTCCGTCCGACTGGTATCGATTAAATTTAGACTCATCAGACCATATAACTTTTTTCCAGTCGTCCACTTCCCAGTTTTTATGAGACCTGGCAAATGTTAAGCGTGCTTTGATGTTCTTCTCAGACAGTGCTGGCTTCTTCTTCTTCAATTCTGACCTGTAGCCGATACGTTTAAGTGCCCGACATGCTGTCCACTGGCTAACAGGCTTGCCTATGGCTGCGGAAGCATCCTTGGGTCCACAATTCTTTCCTTTTTTATTGTTTGCATAATTCGCCTGGCATCAGCATCAGTTAAAATACAATGTGGACCACTCCTTTGCTGTTTGGGTGCAACATTTCGCCTTTTCTGCACACGTATCACTACAGATTAGCTGATATTAGCTTTTCAGCTATTATCCGGGTCGAACAACCATTTTGAGTTAGATTTATTACGGAGTCTTCAATATTTTTTGATAATTTCTTCATAATTGTGAAAAAGAGCAAAATACACGTGTTATTGCGAACGTTTTTAAAGAAAAGCTTTCATATTTACACTTTACACTAAAAGCTTCTTAAAAACAAACGGTAAATTCTAAAATTAAGCTTTCATACCCAATCAGCTGTTAAGCTTTTGAAGAAAGTTCAAAATGAGCATAACTGAGTACATGCGAGTTGTTTTCGTTTTTTATTTCTTTACGAGAAGAATTATATTATTTTAATTTGTTTTTTTGTATAAATTTGTTAATAAACATTCAAAGAATAAACATAAAAAATTTGGGTTCATTTGCTTTACTAATAACTTTTTTACGCTGATAAACAGCCAATAGTTGCAAACATGTACTCGAACTTGCACGCCACTGTAGGTTCTGAGGGCTTACGAGAACTTTGACACATTTTGACATCCATTGGCGACGGACAATTTTATTTTTGGGAACGCGAAATAGGGGGACAGGGAAGTACTCTGAGCTATAACTATAGCTTCGCAGGCACGAATCAATATTACTCGTACAAGACAACAAACTTTTCCTATCATTAAATTTCTTTACGTAAGCCATTTTTAAATTGTGAAAAAGATCAAAATAGCAAAAAAAAACTCTCTTTATAAAAATTTTCGCAAGTCCTACCCCACGCATCAAAATTAGAAAGAACAAGAAAAGCGCGGTCAAACTATAATGCAAAGTAAAATAATAATAATATGGCCATGACAACCCTTCATCGGGTCTCGGCCTGAAGCGCAATGTGCCTCCACGCGTCCCTGTCCTGAGCGTGCCTTCGCCAGTTGGCAACACTAAGTTTGGACAGGGTTTCCATTACTTGGTCTTGCCAACGCGTTCGGGGTCGTCCTCTCCTCCGTGTCCCAACAATTACCGCATCAAACACCTTACGAGCCGGAGCATCCTCATCCATACGTGCAATGTGGCCTAGCCATCGAAGTCTTTGCAAAGTAAAATAGACAAATCAAAACAAAACAATTGCCAATCACTTTGGTTTTCATGTGTATGTATGTGCATGAGAGAACTGCAACGAACATGTTTGAGTGTCTTTAAACTTGTCAAAATTTCAATCACATCTAAACAGTTCTCGACTGAATCGAACATGAACGGGTCAAGGGCTCGTATAAAAGCAGTCACTGATTAAACACGTCAAATCAAACACAATCACCAGTTCTAAAACTAAAGTTGAGAGTTCGGATCAAACGTTGACAAACACAACGAGCATGTTGATTGTTCAAATGAGATTGATTCAGATAAGCAGTGTTGCAAGACATGTACTTTTTAGTTGCCTGTGGCGTTTGTAAAATCTATTGAAATAAAAAATGATTGGCAATTGAAATTAAAAATATTTTCCTTTTAAATTAATGAAAGAAGAAAAAAACAAAAAATACAAAATTGTTAACATTAAAAAATTAATTTATTGTAACGACGTTTTTCCAGCCGGGGTCGGCGTCTCAGTCTACCAGGACCAATTACATAAATAGTTATTTCTGGAAACATTACTGGTCAATGAGCGAAGCCATAACAAATGTTCGGCAACAAAATGCTACAAAACTCGTGCAGGCTAGAGTGACTACAAGGAATGGAGAGAGAGAGTTCTCGAAGCCCGATGCACTCCCGCTGTCCACTCCTTGGACCACTAGTTTCGGAGAGTGGCTACCACGTACTCGGTAGGGATGACTTTCAAAGGATAAACGCACACACGAGAGGGTAAAACCCGTCTTCTCGGATGTGGAATTTTCTTTGGAGGCCATCGAAGCCGAGGGGTGGTGGCGATCGGCTCGACTTCGGTTATACTGGGCGACAGACTCACAAGTGAGAGAGTGAAACTCGTCAGCACTTGTGGAATGTCATCCCACGATGACCGAAGTTGATAACTCCTTCTTGGCGTCCGGGCTCAGAAGAATCGTCAGAGGTGGAGGGGTAAGACCCGCTGACACCTCGTCGTGATACTCTGAACCCGCGCCAAGCCGAACTTAACCTCACTCCGCTAGCCCTGCCCGTTTCCCCTTAACCGCCCAACAATAAAAACAGATTTCTAAGACATTTTATTTATTTGCGTGCGCCCCAAACGCTCCGCGAGCAACACATGACAAATAGATAGGACAGTGTTAGCTACAATCGCGCTTACCGGAAACCTCGTGTCTTTGTTTTTCGCCACTGCACTATGGTCCAGCAGTCGATATTTTTTGGCATTGCACATTGTGTTTTTTTTAGAACGATAAGTATGTAAAAAAAATGTTGAGTCTGTGCGACTACGCCCTCTATTGCCTCCCATACAAACCAATTCGTTGTATTATTAGTAGAAATTGAGTATGACGCTGAATTCAAACAATATATTTACATTTATTTCAGGAATGACTGAAATATCTATATATACATATATGTGTATGTATATGTTATATATGGATTTTGTCTTAAACATTATCTTCTTCTTCTTCATCTAGTAGTAGAGAGCATCCTTCGTTCAGATCCTCATCCGAATCGCAATCAGATTGGAAATCCTTTTCAAATGGGATGTTGTTCTCAGTTGACGGCAGGTCCAGAAGGCTTAACACTTCTTTGGGAATTGGTTTTTTTTGTGTTTTTCCGTTCCCTTTCCTTTAAACCGACACTAGATAGCAACGGATCCGAGGAATCGATCGCCCTGTGGAAAATGTCAGTCATAGTATTGATTCGCCTATTTTTCCTTGCGTGTAAGAGTCGGTATTTTTTGTAAATTTTATTTCGGGCTTCTGAAGCATTTTCGCTTAAGCATCCTAGTGGAATCAATGTCGAATTATTTATTTGAAAACCGTGGACTAATACTTTGTGAATTGTTGGTGACATTGGGTACCACGGGTATTTATGCATATATAAACAAAACGTTTTCTCACAAAAAGTTCGAAATTTTGTAGAGTCTATATAATAGTTACATGAAATTGCTATTAATATGACGTGAAAATTATTTAAAAGGGTTTTGTCAAAGCCGGTTATGGATGATAGTTGTTCACTCTTTGCAAAAGCTCTTCTTGCTTTATTACCGTCGTTGCTGTTCCCGCTACCATTCTGCGTTAGTATGCTTATTCGAAGACCCATATCATTCCACATTTTTTCCTGAATATATTTTTTCCGCGCACTCATTTTAATCTTGTCATCACCTTTTACATGCCATTTTTTTATTTCCATTTTGTATGATATATTTAGAACAAATTCTAGAAACCGAATCCAAGCATGTAGAGGACTCACCCCAAATTTTAAAGCTTCAAGCTTTTTTTCCATAATTATGTGATCAGAAGTTTCTTTTACAAATTGAATTTTCAGCGGCCTGCAAAATGGAATGGATTGTGGTGTTCTGTTAACCCAGATATTTCGTTGAAATGAGTCAATCATTTTTATGTGTATAACTGAAGTTACAAACAAAGACTGATCTGAGACCTGAACGTCGGTTGTTTTTATTTTAAATTGCTGCTTGTATGCACTTTGTCCAGTTGATCCATCAAAGCCATAACTGCAAATTAATTTAAGTACAGAACTATCCGGAAATTGTTTGAAAACATCGGATTGCATTTTAATTATTCGCTCTGCGGAATGATTCAATAGGTTTTGCAGTGACACTTGAGCAGTAGTTTCAGTACCTTCTATACCCATCGGGCGACACTGCATTTTAGCTTCCATTACTTGATTGTAACTCGGATAGATGTCACTGTGATGATTTATATTCAATATCCTACTGTTAACATACTGCTGTTTGGTTAAAGAATTTTCCAGGATGTAGGCTAGGGCTTCATTTGGTGTGAGTGGAGTCGGTTTTTGGGTTGCAATTTGCTTTCTCAATTCCGTCGGGCATTCAGCAGGTGTTGTAACAATTTCTTTAAGGGCCGAGGCCACGTTTGTTTTACATTCTTTCTTAGCCGAAACTGCTGCAGCATGCATAAAAAGATTTGTGTTGTGCTCTTTTTCATTCGCAAGCTCAGATGCCAATTTCCTTTTTAATCGTGGTCCTGCGTTTGTATAAGACAAGGGTCGGCGTCCAGGTTTTTGTGGTGTCTTACAGTTTTCATTTATTGTAATTGACATTTTAGACGACATCCATTCAGTATGCTTTGACTTAAATCGTTCGACCATATAATTGCATTTTCGTAGTCTATCTTTTATAAATGATTCAAAATTACTTGTTTTCTTATTAATTTCTAATTTTGTATCGTCTTTCACGTGGTAATGGCTAATTTGTTCATAAATAAAGTCTGACACAAATGATATTTTGCGATTGTTGCTGAGCCAAATACCGAAGAGATCGCTATGGCGAAACTCGAACGTCGCTGAATATTGCAGAATTACTAGAGAAGGGGGACGAACGGGGAAAAGTTATTAACTAGCGATGAAGAATGACATATATTACTACAAACAGACGTAATTAGTTTTTGTCAGCAGGCGTCAGGTCGTTAGTTTTCTTCCACGAAATACAAGAGACGCATGTTAATTTTTCACGAACACTATGACAACAAATAAATAGACTATATTCAGTAAAAAATACATACTTTGATAGTCAATTTCCATTACCATCTAGAGTTTGTTCGGACAAAGAATATTTATTTTCATGCAAAAAAGTAAACAAAGCAATTTGGCGCGCATTTCTTATTCCCAAACAACTGTTCGATTGCGTGGTTTTGAAAGCTCATAAAAAGCTTCACTGACGCTTTTAAATCTTTTTTTTTTGTCTTGTTTATATTTGATGTATTAACTTAAGAATTTTTAATCAAAACAAATTAACATGAAAATTTCGAATTAATGCCAAAAAATATCGACTGCTGGACCATAGTGCACTGCCTCGTTGCTGGCACCGGTCGTCGTTGCTGGTT
This sequence comes from Drosophila ustulata, assembly GCA_035047365.1. NCBI lineage: Eukaryota > Metazoa > Arthropoda > Insecta > Diptera > Drosophilidae > Drosophila > Drosophila ustulata. Next base: position 2,357,286 of record JAWNPT010000095.1, read on the forward strand.
AGAGCCTGCTGTTGCTGTGACGGCACTCCTGTCCCGGTACGCTGTTGCCGGGCGTTGCTGTGGCACTGTTGCTGGCTGGATGCTGCTGCTGCTGTTGCAGCACTGGCGCGGCTGCACTGTTGTTGCTGCGGCACGGGCGCGGCTGCGCTGTTGTTGCTGCGGCACGGGCGCGGCTGTGCTGTTGCTGCGGCGGCACTGTCACGACGGCACTGTTGTTGCTGCGGCACGGGCGCGGCTGCGTTGTTGCTGCGGCGGCACTGGCGCACTATGGTCCAGACGACCACTTTTTGTGCCAAAAATTAATATCGCTTGAACCACGATAGATTTTTTAACGCGGTTTTTTTATTTGAATTAAGCGACCTGATTAGAATTATTTTGGAAAAGTGGGCGTGGCAAAGCCTCCTCTAAATATTTTTTTTTTGCTTAATTTTTTTTTAAATTTATTACCGTTAACAAAAAATTTATTTTATTGGTTTTTTCCTTATGAGGGCGTGGCACATTTTTAACTTTAATTATATTTCATTTTTCATCATAAAAAAAATTGTTTTCTACTGGTAGAAATAATTTGCTTGTATACAGCCGCTCTTTCATTTTAAAGTATTAATAATTCATTTACAATATTTATTTTATGTATACACCTTCTGATGAACCTTATTCATCGTTTACACGTTCATTATGATCGTTGAAATCAAAAAAATTATCATTATTAGCAATTTATTGTTCACAAACTACAACATATTATCGCCGGTCGCCTTATCTAGTCAAAACTTTTCATACCTACTTCAATATTACACATTTCGGGTGTATTTTATTGGGTTTTGGTATTAATTAATTGAATTAAAGTTTACTTATATCATTTGAGTCATACCTTACTCATTAAAATGGTTCAAAATTAGTTATAAATGATAAAGGTTTTTTGACGAATTTCAGATATTTCTTCCAATTTTTATTATCAAATGGGCTTTTAATTTACATAAACCAACAACCAAGAATAGCCGCATCAAAGAAATTTAAAAAATAGTTCGTTTTACCATTTTTTCTTAACAAAGATTGCCACAAAGCCAAATATTCTGCATTCTTGTAGTTGAGGTAAAGTGGCAATTCCCACTATACGCAATTGAACAAGAATGGATTAGTCTAAAATATAAAATTGATTTAAAGCTTGGACTCCCTTGAACTCATTTTGTACACCTTTTCAAAAATGAGATTTCTTTACTAAAACGTACATGTTGGGCGACTCACTTTAACATTAAATTACAAAAACATCAAAATGACTAGACTCATTTCAATTCACGAAACACGTAGTACAAGCCCCACTAATTAAAATCCATCATTAAAATTGGATCAAAACTCGTTTTTTTTTAAATTTATTTGAAATTGAAAATTGCAATGCAATCTGCATTTTCCTACTGCACTAGCTTTTGCAAATAAACAGCTGTGTTTGACAGCTGTTTTCGCGAAAGTGGCGCCATCTATGGAAATTTCTGGTATGTAACTTAAAAGGCCACTCTTTTTCTGATGCAACGCCATCAAAATCGCGGTAATATTTTAACTTTTGTAAATTGACTTTATGGCACAGAAAGTGGTCGTCTGGACCATAGTGTGGCGTGGCGCTACTGTTGCTGCTACGGCACTGGCGGGACTGCGCTGTTGCTGCGGCGACACTGGCGTGGCTATGCGTGTTGTTGCCCTTGCTGCTGGTGTCGGTGCTCTTGTTGTTGGTGTTGTCCTTCGTTGCCTGTGTCGGTGTCGGTGTCGTCTTCGTGGTTGTTCTTTTCCTTGCTCTTAGTTCTGTCTTTCCACGTGCTCCTCTCAGAATCGACTCCCCGAGCTTTTCTCTAGTGGTGTGTCCTTTTTCCGATAACGATCGTGGTTTTCGATAATTCATCGTTAGTTTTTCCCATTCAATATATACTAGCACCAGCAGTAGCTAGTATATATTGAATGCCGCTAAATAGTGTTCATCAACGTGGCCGCTGCTAGTATATTTATCGAATATTTATCGAATATACTAGCAGCGGGTAGCCGATAATTCCCTATTTTTTTTGCCTTTGTTGGTTTTCTTTCTCTCTTCTGGGTTTCTTTGTTTTGGTTGGCGTGCAGTTGGTTCTTTAGTGTGCAGCAAAATTATGCTGCATCACATTATAATTAAAAAACAAAAAAGTTATTATTTTTTTTTAATTAATAAATGAAAAAAAAAAAACAAAAAATACAAAGTAGTTAGCATAAAAAAATATATATGTATATCCAAAAACACACAAATTAAAATAAAAAAGAAAAGTTTTTTTTTTACTTCGATAAATTGAATTAAGAAAGATAATTCTGTCCACTGTTCTTGGCGCCAGTCTGCTCCTCGTCTCGGATATAATATTGCCAGCTAATAAAAACGACCTTTTGCTGCTAGCTGGCATTGAGTGAATGCGCATGGCCAATTTAAATAAATGGGATTATTTATATTTATTTTCTATCTGCCAATTCATTAAATTAAAAAATTCACTCATTGCAATGCATTCGTGGCTTTATTTCTCAACTTCTTCCCAGGGCGTTCATGTTTTCTTGAGGGCAGATGCTTCCACTAAATTAGAAAAAAAGAAATCATCTCCTGGGTGCATGGGCTGCTGCAAGATGTCTCGGTCTGTTCTTCAATTGCAATATTTAAATCCATTAAGAATATAGACGGCGATGGTGTAGTTTGTCGAATATCATTCTCATGAAAATGTTCCTCTGATACCATGTGGGAAATGCAGAAATCCTTTATATCCACTAGGTCATCACTTTGCATTTTATTTGCTGGTGGATACAAAAAAAGATGCTGCTTTGTGCCACATGCTGAGATTGACCACCCAAATCTCTTGCATGTTTTGCAAAATTATGGTTTTCCAAATTGCAATGGACGGAACATCCTCTGCATTTGGCGCGCATATTTTTTTGATCGTGTTTATGGCACCACATAGCAAATTGATAGCGAATTAGTTAATTGTAATTTTTTAAAAATAATTTCAAACTTTATATAATCCTCGAGTGCTTGAATCAAATTATTTCCCCTATCCTATCAGCATGACATCCATGCACTCCAAATTCCACAAATAAACTCTTCAATTTTTCCTTTATGTTTTGTCCGGTCGACCTCTCGAAATCAATAGATTTCATGCCCATCACTATGTCTACAAACTTGAAGTTCTTCTCGTAATTCAGAGCAACTCCGAAGAAATTGCGTCTGATGTAATTGTCCGTCCACATATCGAGTGTTGCAAATTTACTCTCTAATTTCAATTTTTTTTTCATTGGCCTTATTTTTCACATTTCTGGATACAGTCTACAATCTTCTGATACACATATTGCGCACTTGTCCATGGCCCCGTATTTGTGGATCGCTGACACCTTCTTCAAAACTATGCACTCTTTAATAAACTTACAACAAGCATGCCTGTTTAAGTCGGTTGTTTGCCCATTGTTGAATATCAAGACCATGCTGCTCGTGCGGCAAAAGACGTTACATAGTAAAATCGTGAAGTCATCCTTGATTATTTCTGCGAATGTTCCACACAAAGCTGCGTCCTTTACGCTGGCCAAATAGCGTGTACGTCCATTGCATATTTTATCGCGTATTGTTTTTAGTTCTGGGTTCATTTTGATAATTTTACAAAATAAATTGGTATCTGCTTTAGTGTTTATTGAAATTAATTGTGAAAAGTAGGGGTGGAATATAATCGATACTAATTACCGCAATTAAATCATAATCGATGCACCATCACGATGATTGCAACCATCAATTGTCCTCGTGAGTCACCATTCGGCGTACTGGTGCTCGAACATCATCGAACAATCCAATCAGTTCCAATCATTTTGATCGAGCTTGTTCGAAAGTTTCGCTCATGTCCAAATCAATCTGCTGAATCAAACGAGCAGGTTCAATCGAGTTCGGTTCGAGCAGTTGTGATTGGATTGATTGTTCGCAAAAATGTCATGACCAAACGAACATTGATTAATCATGTTTGAAATGGGTTTGAACAAAACAAGCACGAACAACTATTGAACACAAATATAATAAATAAATAAAAGGAGTGTAGAAGCATTCGTTTACCAGTAAGGTGACAAAAAGTGAATAAGTGCCTCAAGGCACTCTTGGGGCTCTGAGTGTGAAGACATTTCAGAATTACGAATATTTTTATACCCGCTTCCAATAGGGTAGAAGGGTATTATAACTTATTGCCAACAGAAAATGTATGTAACTGGCAGAAGGAGGCACCTCCGACCCCATAAGGTATATATATTCTAGATCAGTGTCAACAGCCGAGACGGTATAGCCATGTCCGTCTGTTAGTCTGCCCGTCTGTTTGCCTGTGTGAACACCTGGATCTCAGAGACTAAAAGACATTGAGACACCAAATTTGCTACATAGGTTCCTCATTCCTTACGCAGATCAAGTTTATTTCAAAGTTGGATGCCACGCCCCCTTCGCCCACAATATGCATAAATCTTGAAAAAGTCAAGTTTTTTTTGTAAATCGCGTATAACTCCAAATGTTCTTTGTGTAATGTTGTGTAGTTTGGTAGGCCATCTGTGCTTAATACTCTTAGTATACCCTGTAATTTTGGTAAAAATCGGATAAGTAGAACAAAAGTTAATTGTTAAATTATTTATCAAAGTAGTTGTGCCCAATGCATATGGACGTTTTAAGTGTGTGAATGATCCAGAGATATCAAATTTGGTGACAGTATTTGTGTAGGTCTTACGCAGATCAAGTTTGTTTTAGATTTTTGCCACGCCCCTTTCCGCCCCCAAAAGCTGTAAAAGCCGTAATAACGGACCTAGAGCATTGAATCTTGGTATACATAATAATAATTATATTCTCAATGATTTCTGTGAATTTTGAGATCGAATGAAAAACAAGGTAGTTATTAAAGAATCAATTTTATATGCAAAATTCACTTGCAGCTGCTCGCGCTTTGTTTATTTGGTGTGACCATGTCGGTGTGTGACCATGTCGGTGTTGTCGATTTTTAACCGCTATTTTCAAATATATACAAAAAAAAACAAGTTTCAGTGTATTATTTGATATATTTTTTGTTAAAATATCAGTTAAGTTTTTTGTTTTCTCTCGAAATGGGTTGCGGGTATCATACGATAGAGCACTCTCGACTGTAGCTTTCTTACATGTTCTTCTTAGCAGGACAAGTATGAAATAATCAATAATATATTATCGGTGCACATTGCAGGCATGCCATTTCGAATACCAGTTTGGGTATTTTTCAATGTTTCTACTTCCGCAATACATTAATTAACTATTGTTTCTTTGTAACGAACGTTGACAATACCGGGACTAACAGCGACTGTTCGGAACAAGAATAATTTGTTGTTGGTCAGATGGACCGTCAGGTTTCGAGGGATTTGCGGGGCAGACGTGACCGTCTCTACACGAGTTGGGATGGGGAAGGCTTTTCTCGAACCGTGTGTTTCGACGTGGTGGAAACCGCACTGTAGCGAGATTGGCTGGTTTAGCGTAGTCGCTAATGGAGCTAGGAGAATTAAGGGTTTCGCCCGCTGAAAGATCCCGTCCCAGAAATAAATATGCGTAAGTTCGTAACTATTTGGCTTTATTTGGAATTCCGTAAGAATAAATTTAAATCTTGAAGGAGGACGGAAAACGACGAGTGTGATGGAGATACCTGATGGGCGAGTGGGGAAAAGCTCTGTTTGCTAATGTGTGTGTGTGTGGTCACACAAGCACCACTTAAACGAGTGCAGAATCTGCGCATGTGTGTAGTCACACCGCTAGAGAACTGCAGCGACACCTCGTAAGCAAGAGGGGAGGGAACGGTCGCGGCACACGAACACAAGTTAAAATGTCACACTGTTAAGAGACAGTGGCGACACTTCGTAGACGAGGGAGGGAAGGGTTCGGCTCGCAACGTTGGTTATGCACGTGTGTAGTCACACGGCACGTGCAGCGATCTATGCAAATGTGTAGTCACACTGCCAGAGCACTGCAACGGCACCTTTATAGGCGAGAGGGAGGAAGTAGAACTTGATGTATATATAATGCCACTCGCGTATGTACAGAAAAGCGCCCGAAGTTGCGCTGATCTGCTTTGGTTAGTTAGTCGAGATATTCGGAGGTACTAATGATCGTAACACATCACTCAATAAGTCCGTAGGATAACTAAGAAAAACACATTTTTTTCCGGCGAGCATTTCAGGTCTGCGAACAGGTAGTAGTCGCTGGGGGCCAAATCTGGAGAATACGTCGGGTGCGGAAGCAATTCGAAGCCCAATTGGTGCAATTTGGCCATCTCTAAGAATCATCGACACATTGTTGTTTTTGGTCCACTGCACTATGGGGAAAATGACCACTTTATCTGGCATTTATTATTGTGAGTGAACTAAAAGAGATTTTTCACTGCGGTTTTTTTTATTATGTTGTTATAGACCATAAGAAACTATTTTAGAAAAATGGGCGTGGCAACGCCTCTTCCGCCCAAAAAATTGGGAAAAAATCAAATTTTACGTGCATTTTTAGATTTAAACTTTCCAAATTTAGTCACCTATACGAACTTACGTTGCAAATAGAAGTTTTGCCACGCCCCCTTCCGCCCCAAAACTATGAAAAACACACGATCTCTTTATCTGTGTATGCCTGGTTATAATTCGCCTGTTTAGTACTTCCATCGAATCCATAACTGGCGATGAGCTCTGTAGATAAAAAATCTGTGTGCTGATTCGCCAATACTCTTTGGATAACATCTTCTTGAAGCTTCACAATCCGAGATGCATTGTGTTCCAAAAGGTCTTGCAGAGACACCTTGGCTACAGTCTCTGATACATAAATGTTGACTGGTCTGCATTGCTTCTTTTGGTTGCCCCACTTTTATAAATTAGGTAAATATCCACATTTATCTTACAAATGTCATCTCGGAACGCACAATACTGTTCTTTGGTGAACCCTTCATCTAAAATTAACGCCTAGGCTTCATCTTTGGACGCACTTACATTTATTACATTTGCTATTACATTTTATCCAATTATAATGTAAACTATTGCAAAATTTGTGGCATTTCAATTTTAAAATGTTATCATCAACATTGTTAGACGCATGCAGCTCAAAATAATTTTGAATTGCCTTCTCTCGTTCGTGTCGGCCCCTCTCGCTGTTCCACACAGCCAACAAATCGGCGTTGGAAAAAGTGAGGTTACTTAAAAAAAATAAAAATTGCGTCGAAAGAGGGAAAAAGAGGACAATAAGGCCAATACCTCTGAGCTCAGAATTGACAAAGCTACAACGAACAATTGGACGAACACAATAACAATTCGTAACTCTATTACATAATCCTCTCCAAAGTTAAAATTTGTTACTAAAAATCCAGCTTTAGAAGCACTTATAAAACGACAAAATATTAGTATACACACGGACAATTTGAGCGATTACATTAAACACACAGGGAAAACCTGCCAAATCATGGTTCATGACTTGATTTTCTTCTAATTGTAATGCCATCATTGCATATTGAAAAAGAAAATCAATGCAAAAATTCACAAAACTTGGCGCACGTGCTTTTAATTCCAACAGCTGACTTTACAGCTGTTATGCTAAGAGGAAACTGTTAAATTTAACATTTTGAGTATGAGGCATAACAGTCTGATGTTTTCATAATGCGTTAACAGTAAATTCGTGTTAATTCGAAAACTTTTAAAAATCATGCAAATGCCAGATAAAGTGGTCATTTTCCCCATAGTGCACTGTGAGCAAACGGAAAACGTGAGCAAACCCACTTTGAGAACAGCTTTCTCATGGACAAATGTTCATGCAAAATAGTGTACACTGCCTTCTGATATCTTCAAGGTGTCAGCTATCTCACGCAATTTAATTTTTTTGTTTTTCAAAACGATTCGGTGGACTTTTTTTTATGTTTTCCGGTGTAACCACCTCATTTGGCCTTCCAGAGCGATCAGCATCGTCAGTGTGTGTACGGGAACATTTAAAATCAGCAAACTACTTATCCACCGTTTGCCTCGATGGAGCAGAGCCCGGATAACATATTTTTACACATCAAAAAACAATGATAAATCAACACTCGAAATTGCTTTGAATTGATTATTTTGAAAAAAATCTAAAGTATCATCACTTGAACCTCGGTAACTTGTAAACTAATCGTCGGATTGTCATGAAATTTTTGACAGATATCTTCTAAAGGTTAGTACTTCCTATAAATCATATGGATTATTACATAGCAACGCCATGTGTTACCTATTGACATACGTGTTCCTAGTTTTCCCTTGCACTGCGCACTTTGTTTAATTTGGTTTACTTGTTTTGTCTTCTGACTTGCTCGTGTCGATCGCTGCTAAGTGAGTGAGAGCCCGCGTCGCGGCATCTCGTTAAGTAGGTCGCAATTTTGCAGTTAACATCGTTCTGTTAAGCTCATTTGGGTCTGCTAACGTCAAGCTCCTGCTGACTCAAATGAGCTGTTAACTCGCGTGAGCGACTCTAGTTCTTGGGGTAAAAGGCAGTATCTTTACGCTTTTTGGTATATTTTTATTGTGCTTGTTGTGTGGCCAGATTTCTGGTCCATCACATCATTTATTTGTCGGGCATACGGAACATTGTTGAAAAATTTGTGGAATATTTTGTAATGTAGTTTCATAAGATTAAAGAAATCGTCATGTGGGGCTTTAAGTTTTAAATTATTATTAAGAGTCTTAAAATTTTTATTAAATATTAATTGTTCAGACTGCTCTAAATCTACGAGTTCGTCTTTCAATAAAACTATTTGGCAAATATCACATTTAAATTTCAATTGTGATTTATACAAAACAAATCGGATAAAATATCTCAGTGCATTTTCTTTAGCATAGCTGAGAGCGGGTTTCGATTCATTAACCTCTTGTACATCCATATCAAATATATACATAAGTTTCAATGCTAAGCTCTACATCGTTGCAATACACCTGATCTTGGCCATTTGCATTGTATGCCAGTTCTTCCTTTGTTTCCTCTATAATATCACCATATAATCATCTGGCTCACAATTTCTAGTTGTCTTTTTTGAGGTGATGATTTTCATTAACAACATCTTGGAAATTATTGCATTGAATTCAAAAGCATTGGATTATTATTAGTAGCTCCCCTCCTTCTTATTAAATAAAATAGATGTTCCAGAGAATCTTGATTCAGTCTCGACAATTGAACAGCCTACTTGTATGGGTTTTTATCATATACATATGTTGCTGCTGTTGAGACAATCAAACAGCTTATTGACCCTTTCTATAAACTTGGCTGTACAAATTGCATCATCTTCGCATTCAATATACATATATATATGTACATACATATGTGCCATTTTCAATTAATGTATTAATCGCAGTCGCTACTGTATGGCTGAATACCTGCGCGGCATACTTAACCTTCATTTTTTCGAAGGAATTGGGATATATATGCTTTCTTGTTAGTTTTCGGCATAATCGAGCTGAACTGTTGTTTGTGTCAATATCAAACCATTTTACAACAATTTGCCAAGAGACCATCTGGAGTCTCAATCGAATTACGCATTAAAATGTAGCGAAGGGATTTAATTAAGGGGGGTCATATATTTATATACATTATATAAATTTTCTGATCAACAGTAAAATATGGCGTTTCATCATTGACCCCGTATTTGGCAAAGGGCCCTGGTCGCATACCACTGCTCTTATAATTAAGCCTATACTTTGTGCTGCTCTTATATTTTTATAAATAATTTCTTTCAATTTTAAGGCTGGGAGTCCAGAGGATGTAGCAAAATAGCTTAGCGCAAATTTCCAATTGGTATATAAGCCTCGCAGCATAGAAACGCAAATCTGCCTTTTCGAATTGATATTTCATCGAATAATAATACGGCATTCTCACTCCTGTTATCCATTTTTTAAAATATTATTTTTAATGTATTTAGTAAATTATCATGAATAGGCTTTGGCAGAATATAAATTTATGCTTTGGGCTATTGTTCTTTCTTTTTCTTGCCACGATTTTTTATTTTTAATAAGCATTTTGCGAAACGTATTTGAATTCTCAGAGAGTCCTTTCTTGTCGAGAAATCCAGGGAGATTGCTGTCATTCTTCTTATCTTTTAAATATTTGAGCTTTCTTTTTCTTTCATTTCATAATATAATTTTACATATTAGTTTTCTTTTTCTCTTTATTAAGCTTTTGAATTGTTGTCCAATATTCATTCCTATAGTACGTTTAATTTTGCTCTTTTTTTAGTTGGTATATCTGCATCAACATTGTTAAAGGAGTCGTCATTTTCATATATTAGGCTTTCTGCCATTTTCATATAGTCTACGCTTGTAGGTTCCAAGAGCTTACGAGCACTTTGAAAAATTGAAATTGAGTTATCTCACCGCAAAGTGTAAACACATCAGAATGTGCTGCGGGCATATTTTGATCTAATTTAGGCTCATCTAACAATCGCAGAGTTGGTATAGCCCCTGCAATTAATTTTTTACCACCTAAGTACTTTGACTCAAAATGTATTTTGCAAATTCGAACTTTGTCCATTTTAACTTCGCTTTGCAATTTACATTTAGAAATCCATTTACGACGGACAACATCATTTTTTGGTAATCAAAAAAGGCGAACAGGAAAGTGCTCTGAGCTGTCTCTGTAGCTTCTCAGGCATGAATAAATAGCGCAACACAACCCACTTTTCATATAATCTATGTATATTCATTACGTTATCCATTTAAAAATTTTGAAAATGATCAATAAGCGCAAATTTTTCTTCTTTTTTAAATTGACACAACTCTTATTCCACGCAGCCAAATTAAAAAGAACAAGAAAAACGCGGTCAAATAACCCATAGAAAAATAGACAAAACAAAACAAAACATTTGCGCGTGGGAATCACTTTGCTTTCCATAAGTACACACATGCATATGCATACATACATGTTATCACCCAGCTCAATACAGAAGCCTAATGAGAATCATAAACAGTTTCCAATTCCAATTGCCGGCCTGGGAGATATTAAAATTAAAGTAAATATCTGCGCAATTCTAAACATAACAAAACGACCACTTAACGTAAGCGACGAGATCTTTACGCGCAACTCGTAACGTAAACATAAAATCATTTCACAACCCAGCTTTTAACCACGTCAGCCATTCTGAGCCTTAACAAAGAATCTTTGTCATAAACATAGCTGACTTGCAGCATAAGATCAATATTGTACTCTAGTTCTAATTTTGTATTCAGGAAAATCGGACGCGCTTTTGCTCCCGCTAAATAAAATAAAATCAAAGTCTTCGACTCAAGAGTGTTGAATACAAAAAATATAAAATAAAATAAACTATATTTTTTTTAAACACCATATTGTTGAATTGATTAATTGGCGCCCAACGTGGGGCTCGCGTTAAAAAAAGCACATATTAAAGATTAAAAAAATAAATATCTTTAGTGTACGCGAGTTTAAAAAAGTGCCGAAATCTGATACAAATTTATTTCTCAAACCAACATCAAAACTACAAAAAACTTTTAAAACAAATGTGAAAAAAATAATATTTTCCAAAAAAGGGAAATTAATTAAATACCAAAAACACTCGATTAAAAATCAAAAAATTCCGTTAAACGGAAGAGGGCGGAAAAAAAACCTAAACCAAAGGAACGTAGCCAGACCAAATCGAAACTAACTAAAGAAGGAAGGCCAATCCAAGAGAAGGAAGACCGAATCCAGAAAACAACATAAGAAGAAAAATTAAACCAAAGGAAGGAAACCAAAACCAACTAAAAAAGGAAAGCCAATACACAAGAAGGAAGACCAGATCCCGAAAACTTAAGATAAAGTAAGATTAAAAAATTTTTTTTTAAAAAAACTGGAAGATATAATAAAAAAATTTCAAGAGTTAACAATGGCTCAAAATAATAATTTGACAGCGGGTTTGGTTGCTCAATTGATAGCCAATCAAACTAAAGCCCTTCAAGACCAAATTGCTGAATTGAAGTTGCAAATAACTGCTAATACAAGCACTGTTGTTGAATACAAAACCACAGAAATCAACGATGCCATTCGTTGCGAAGAATCGTTTGATGTTGTTAAATCAGTCCCTGAATTCGTAGGTAATTTTAATAGTTATGTTAGTTGGCGCGAAGCTGCTAGCGGCGCAATGAAAATGTACAAAGAAGGTAGCAGGAAGTATGTAGGCGCATTAACAATTTTAAGAAACAAGATAATAGGAAAGGCTAATGATACTTTAACCAATCATGGTACTGTACTTAACCTTGAAGCAATATTCGCTAGACTGGACTTTGCTTACAGTGATAGACGACCGCTCTACATAATAGAGCAAGAACTAAGTATTCTGAGACAAGGCAGAATGACCGTTTTGGAATATTACAATTTGGTTAACAAAAAGTTGACACTCCTAATCAATAAAACAATCATAACATATGGCGATAAAGCCCATGTCATAACAGAAATGAATAACAAAAATAGAGACAACGCATTGCGTATCTTTATTACTGGTTTAAACGGTTCTCTAGCAGACATCCTGTTTTCACTTAAACCAGATAGTTTACCAAATGCCTTAGCTAAAGCTCAAGAGCTAGAAGCAAATTACCAAAGGGCAAACTTCGCTTATAATCACGTTGTGAATACCTCACAAAATAATAACTCCAAAAACCAACAAAAGAAAACAGAAACTTCTAACCAAGGAACAAAAAAGTTTTTCAATCAAAACCCAAATCAAGGGAACAGAAAATTCGATAATCACTTGCGATTCCCCGAGAATCAAAATGTGGTACAACACAACAATCCACAACAAGCCACAGAACCGATGGATATAGATTCATCCATTCAAATTCTTAACAGGCCTTTTTTGCAAAACCAGAACAGACATCAGAACAATACTTACCCAAAAAAACGAGAACAGAATTCCACGTCAATGCATCAGCCAAATAAAATGATGCGTGTTAACAATATAAATGAAGACCATTTTTTAGACGAGGATGGGGACAGCTCCCCTTCATCGACAGAGTCGACAGAAAACTAAATAAAAAACTTAAAATATTAATTGACACCGGCGCTACCGCGTGCTACATAAAAAAAGGCATTTACAATGATGCTCAAGAATTAGTTATTAAGAAAAGGGTTAAAACCGTAAACGGATACAGCCTTATAACACATTACAATTACATAACCATATTTGGCAAACGCCATCGATTTTATGAAATCGAGAATTTAGATGCAGACTTATTGGTCGGCTACAATTTATTAAAAGATATTGAAGCCGTTATTGACCTTTCGAAAGGCACACTGTATTACAACGGCAAAACAGAAAGAATTAATTGTGAAAACCTAACTCAAGAGACAGTAGGTAATTTACAAAGTTCAAATGAATCCGTTTCTTGTTTAGACTACCAAAATGGAATAGGCAAATCAAGTTCCTTATTCCAGGTGTCTGATTTGGAATCAACGTCATCAAGTGATGTTGATAGTTACCGTGACAATAAACCCAAAAATAAGCGTAAAAAGAAATTAGTCAAAAAGAGCAGAAGCCGAAAGGTTTCGTTATCCTCAAAGACAAATGTTTCTTTATGCAAACTTAACCATTCTGTCAATGAAACAGAAACTCTTGGAAACCTTGAGCAACAAGTTGTTCAAGAAATTCAAACAAAGCATTCACAAATTCAAACGTATCTTCCCTTTAGAACAGATATTAGAGGTGAAATAAGAACGTTGAATGATAATGCCATATACAGTAAACAATATCCTTATCCTCATTCGGTTAATAATTTTGTTAACCAGGAAATTAAAAGGATGTTACAAGAGAACATAATTAGACCAAGTAGAAGTCCCTATAATGCACCCGTATGGGTAGTAGGAAAAAAAGGTTTTAATGATGATGGTACTCAAAAAAATCGGTTGGTAATCGATTTCAAAAAACTGAATGAAAACACAATCCCTGATAGGTACCCAATGCCTGATCCTACGGTTATATTATCTAACCTAGGTAAAGCAAAGTTCTTCTCAACAATCGACTTAGAATCCGGATTTCATCAAATCCTGATGAAAAACGAAGACATAGAGAAAACAGCGTTTTCCATTAATAACGGTAAATTCGAATTTCTTCGCTTGCAATTTGGACTTGCGAACGCACCAAGAATTTTCCAACGAGCAATGGATAACATATTACGCGACAAAATCGGTAAAACTTGTCACATCTATGTGGACGACATTATAGTATTTTCAGAAACTGCTGATCAACATTTTAAAGATTTACAGGAAATAATTGAAATCCTCTTTAAAGCAAACATGAAAATATCGCTGGAAAAATCAAAGTTTTTCCGCAAAGAAACGGAATTTCTCGGATACATAGTATCCCATAAAATAATAAAAACCGACCCAATAAAGATAAAAGCAATCGTTGAATACCCTCCTCCTAACAATTTAAGAGAGTTAAGAGGATTCCTTGGTTTAACCGGTTACTACAGAAAATTCGTCAATAACTACGCAGACAGTTGCAGTTTCAGCTCGAAATCCCAATGCCAAAATGAAAAGATGGCATGCCTTCATAGAAGAATTTTCTCCCAAAATAATATACAAACCAGGGTCAACTAATGTCGTAGCAGACGCCTTATCAAGGGTCATTATAAATAATATTACCAATACAGACAACGATGAAGAAACAACATTAGATAATCAAACAATACATTCCGCCGAAAGTAGCGCTCAAACAGTCATTAGCGAAACCAATAAACCCTTAAATAAATTCAAACAACAATTACTCATTTCAAAAAACAGATATACTATTCATGAGAAACTTGAAGCATTCAACAAAACAAGACATATTATAGAATACGATACAGTCGATAACCTAATAAACATTTTGAAGGAATTCCTTCAACCAAATCTCACTACAGGTATTCATTGCAGTCCCGAAGATTTATACGAAATCCAAATTCCAATAAAAACCACTTTCACAAACAAATTTTTGTACACTAGAACATTTGTCCAAGACATTGAAAATAAAGAAGATCAGGAAATAATTATAGAAGAAACCCATGCTCGTGCTCACAGAGGTTTTGATGAAAACCTTAAACAAATTTTGAAATATTATTATTGGCCAACTTTATACAAAAAACTCAAACAACATATACGATATTGCGAAATTTGTAACAAAAACAAATACAACAGACATCCGAAATTAATCCCAATATCCAAAGCCCCTATTCCAGAAAAAGAAGGTGAACAATTACATATTGACATCTTTTACGCCGAAAAATTAATGTTCTTAACTTGCGTAGACGCATACTCCAAATTCCTAGTAGTAAAACAAATCGAAAACAAATGCAACATTGAAAACAAAATCCTGGAATTAATTCAAACATTCCCTTTTGCAAAATCATTAATGATGGACAATGAACCAAGTTTTTCATCTGCCCAATTTAAATCTTCAATGAATCGAGCAGGCTTAACAATATATTTTGCAGACCCTAGACACAGTGTATCAAATGGACAAGTAGAAAGAGTACATTCAACATTAATTGAAATTTCTCGATGTATTCAAGATGAATACAAAATAATGGATTATGTTGAGGTAATACAACGAGCAGCCAAAGAATACAATAATACAATTCAATCAACAACCCAACTAAAACCATGTGACATACTTTTTAACAAAACAAACCATGAGAACCTGACAGATAAACTAAAAATCGCTCAAAAGAAAAATGCTACAGTACCATAATCAAAAAAGATCATCCAAAAATTATCACGTAGGCGAAATAATATACGAAAAAAAACACGGTGAAAGAAACAAGCTACAACCTAGGTATCGAAAGCAAGTAGTTAAAGAGGATCTAGATAACAAAGTTAGAATTAACAACAAAAATCGAATAATTCACAAAGACAATATAAAATTTTGATATAACTTTTTTTTATATATTTTTCTCTTTTAGCATGTATTTTTTACACATTTTATACTTTTTATTACCAATTTGCTGTTGCGAAATTATTAACTACTCAAATGACGACTACGTCTTACTTAAGGATACAGATAATCTCTTACTATATGAAACATTTGGAGAAGTTTTTCACGTAACCAATCTTAGTTTTTATAATGATATTTTTGAAAAAGAGCTAACATATTTTAAAAACAAAAACAGTACAATTGATTGGGAAGTAACCATGGAACTCAATTTAATCAAAACACTTCTTTCCCAACTCACACCTCATAAGATTGTTAAACGCGGTATCAATGAATTAGGAACCATTTTTAAATGGATTACAGGGACACCAGATCATGATGACATGATAACTATTCAAACTAAAATTAACGAACTTGTGGAAAACAATAATCAACAAAACAAAATCAATTCAGCAATTTTCAAAGAAGTAACAAAAGTAACAAACATTTTACAAAATCTAAATTTCAACCAGGAACTATTACTGAAAAAATACAGACTTAAATTATTATCAATTGACCTACAAAATTTGCTGGACACAATTACATTTTCAAAAGCCAAGATTTTAAACCCAAAAATTCTAAATAAAGAGGATATGTTAAAAATATTTAATCACGAAATACTGAATATCACACTAATCGACCTTTTAGATGTTTCATCTTTTTCAATTGTATCATATCAAGGATTAATTATAGTGTTTATCAAATACCCAACTATTAATTATAGCTGTAAGTTATATCATGCAAAAGCCATATCCCAAAAAGATGGAAAATTAATAGTAAGCAATAAAGTTTCTAAATGTAACAATACTTATTACCTTATCGAAAACTTCAAAAGAGAAATTTACAACAGCTTTGCCCAAATAAACTTTGACTCAAATTGTTTTATAGATCTCCTAAACAAAAAATTTACAAGTTGTACAAAAATAACTGAAAAAAATAAACCACTCGATATCATAACAGATGGCGCTATTCTAGTGTCAGGAACAAATTGTATTAACGAATCGTGGTTTACAGGCACTTATCTTGTAACTTTCAAAGACACTGCAATAATAAACAACACAACATACACTAACGAAAGAGAAAAATTGCTTAACTATGTAAAACACAATAAATTCACAAACTACTTAATTACTGATTATCAACCATCCAATAATACACAACTCCAAATAGAGAACACAAACATTTTGTCAAAAATAGCTATACAACTAGAAAATAATCATCCAAAAATTACATTTGTATTATTTTTAATTATCTTTATTTTCTTTATGACAAAGCTTCTCAAACATTTTCCCACATATTTAAACCCTTTTAATTTGCTAAAACCAAAATCTTCACATACTCAAAATCAAGAACTGGAACTTGACACATTAAACAGATTAAATCAGCAAATCGAATACTTATCAAGAAACAATTAAGTATCGGGGACGATACTTCTTAAGAAAGGGGGGAGTTATCACCCAGCTCAATACAGAAGCCTAATGAGAATCATAAACAGTTTCCAATTCCAATTGCCGGCCTGGGAGATATTAAAATTAAAGTAAATATCTGCGCAATTCTAAACATAACAAAACGACCACTTAACGTAAGCGACGAGATCTTTACGCGCAACTCGTAACGTAAACATAAAATCATTTCACAACCCAGCTTTTAACCACGTCAGCCATTCTGAGCCTTAACAAAGAATCTTTGTCATAAACATAGCTGACTTGCAGCATAAGATCAATATTGTACTCTAGTTCTAATTTTGTATTCAGGAAAATCGGACGCGCTTTTGCTCCCGCTAAATAAAATAAAATCAAAGTCTTCGACTCAAGAGTGTTGAATACAAAAAATATAAAATAAAATAAACTATATTTTTTTTAAACACCATATTGTTGAATTGATTAATTTACATACGTAGTAATGCAAGCTTAAGGGCAAATTAAAAAAAAAGAAGAAAAGCGCGGGCAAAATAGTGCAAAAGAAAATTGTCAAATCAAAACAAAAGAGATCAAATCGGCGTCAAAATAAACACGATTGGCGCGTGCAAATCACATGCATTGGCAACAACAACATTTTCGTGGGCATACACATACACACATGCGAAAAGCCACCCCAATCATTTGTAGACAGTTTGGCATTGCTAATTAGATAATTCTAATAGGCAAACATATTAATTTATTTATTTTTATACCCGCTACCCATAGGGTACATGGGTATTATGACTTAGTGCCAACAAAAAATGTATGTAACAGGCAGAAGGAGGCATCTCCGACCCCATAAAGTATATACATATATAGCCATGTCTGTATGTCCGTCTGTATGAACACCTAGCTTTCTTACTTGTTCTTGTTGTGCCGTTAATTTTTTAAAAGAATTTATTTCGGAGCTTGATGTTGTCATAAAAGAGGGTATTATATTTTCTAATATTTTTTTCCAAATTGTTGTGCGCTGTTTCGTTATGGATGCACCGGCCAAATCTTTTATTTTGGGAACCAAAGGACATAGTGGATACCATTCATGTGGACGATGTACACAAAAAGGAACAAAAATTAAACATCGTCTGGATTTCCCACCAGAATCAACGATTTTGCCTATCTCAACCCGAACATCATTTAATGGAGTCTCCATTAGAAATGCTTTACATTGATATTGTGTCGCAATGTTCATTAGATTACATGCATGTCATATGTTTAGGCGTAATGCGGACATTTTTGAATGCATGGACTAAAAAAAAGGTGAAGATTTTTCGTTGTCTTCCTGGAAAATCGATATTATTCGAGATACGAGATTATCGATATTTCAAATGAATTGCATTTCAATAGAAACAATATAACGAGGGAGTTTAAACGAAAACCTCGAACATTGAAAGGTCTTGAGAGATGGAAGGCAACGGAGCTTGGACAACCTTTTATTTTAAAAAAAAATCTTAGTGCAGAAAGATATGCGCATTTTTTAAAAGATAAGATAAGAATTCTTTTAGATAAATATGACTGCAAGCTCAACAATTCATGTGCTGAAAATCTTTTAAAATCTTTTGTGATCGATACAGAAAGATTATATGATTTGTCCTCTTTAACATATAATTTTCATTCCTTGCTGCATATTCACGAAGACGCTCAACTGTTTGGATCTCTAGAAAGTATAAGCGCATTCAAATTTGAGAATCATTAACAGAAAATTAAACGTAAAGTTAGAAAGGGGGCATGTAAAAAGTAATTATAATTTAGAAAAAGAAGTTAAAGATGAATTAACTACTATATTTGGAAAGACTCAAAAGGGCAAAATTTGTAATGTTACTGTGAAGGGTGCTTTCCTCTCAGTGCGAGATCCCGATAATTTTGTTTTGGCAGATAATAAAGTGTTTAAAATTACTGAAATAAATAATAGTAATAAGAAGGCGTTTTTTTTTGGAATTGCAGTAAATAACTGGACGCCAGTTTTGACTCAACCAATCGAGTCCAATAATTTTAATATATATGAAATAGTTGGTATAACATTTGACCCCCAAATTTAATAATTAAAATAATAATCTGTTTACGCGATTCTGTGGACTGCAGCTATTTTTTTACTCCACTGGTGCATCATGAGTGATTTCTAATATACACAGTTGATTAATTCAACATCATGTATGTGAAGCATTTTTTAATTAAATATCATTTATTCAGATAATGACAATCATTTTTTCAGTGCAAAACGACTCAAGGCTTGAAAGAATTACCGATATATTAGGCGAAATGCAAAAAGAAAATGTGTTGTTAAGAGCCCAAATGTCCGAAATAAAAAAAAAATTCAGGAGGAATTTAAGAATTCAATTACCAAATTGGCCGAGGAAGTTATATCAGTTAAATTAGAAAATAGAAAACTCCACAACAACAGAGGGGAGCTTTTTGATGATTTGGAAGATTTTAAGAATCTCCCTTTTAATTCTATTCATGAAATTGCGAATTTCGAGGAGGCGATTTTGGAAGACGACGAAAAAATAAAACAATTTGTAAGTATTGCATAGATTAATATACTAATCAATACAAATTTGTTCATAAAATACTCAAAATTTACAGAAAAAGTTTATAGCGAAAACAGGTGGAGAGGGACAAACACAATTTTTGAGAGCAGCTATAAGGAAGGTTTTTTCAGACCAATTGGCTTCATTTTATAGCTGGAAGGGTACCAGCACAAAGCCAAGCACAGAAAATAGCTATATTATAACAATAAAAAGAAGTGAGAAATTATTTGTATTTGTCGAAATGTATGTAGTGCAGCATCCCGACAGGTATGACCATGGGTTGTGCCGGTATACTAGATAATAGTTTTGGTAGAATGGGGACTCAGTTTGCGAACTGTGGCCGAGTGTGGCTTCGTATGCGTTGCTAGGTCTGGGCTCTCTGTTTTTTGTTCTTCTTTCCGGTTTTGAGCGTGGCGTGAGATGGACGCATTTGTGATCGTTAAATTTTGAGCAACAAAGGCATCGAAGACTCTCAGCATTCGCCAGAATTGGGTTTAGACCAACAGGAACCGAACGATCAAGTAACCGACAATGGCGACTCACAAGGAGACGACTTAGGTTCTCCGACATATTATATATTATATATAAATATAAATATATATATTATATATAAATATAAATATATATATTATATATTATATATAAATATAAAATTTAAATTTTTCTCTTTTAGATATGTGCCCCATAAAATTTAATTGTTCAGACAAGGACATGAACATAGTGTTCCACAAATTTTTTGTCCACGCAATAGATCGTTTGCCAGAAAAGAAGCACGTGGAATAATTTCATATAATATTTTCTATTCTTTGCTAAATTTCAATTTATTACATTACATTTGTAAATAATCATTTACTACTTATTATTATAATTTACTACTATTACTACAATTAATTTAAAATATTGCATTAGTATATAATTGCATTAATTTGTTTTTCATATCATCATAAATAAAGGAATATATTAATAAACTAGCTGACCCGGCCACGCGTTGCTGTGGCTAAAGTTTTTAATTTAAACTATCCTATCTCTCAAGTTAGATCGAACTGCACATGATGTGCGAATTTTAATATAATCGGTTAAGTGGTTTAGGAGTCCATTGAGGACAAACATTGTGACACGAGATTTATATATATTAAGATATCTCTCATTGCAATCACAATATTTTTTTTTTTTTTTTTTTTTTTGTAAGCTTGGTTTGTTTTTATTGGATCTTCTCTTTATGAGTCTAACAATAAGGTTGCAAATCTTAAAATAATACAATTTCTAACAGTTTAATTTGAACTGAATAGAGACTACATGGTCCTAATAATTATCGCTGGATGGGAAGGTCGTTGCAGCGAAGACGAGAACTGCTGGAAACTCTCGTGAGGGCTCTCGCGAGATGATTTGGATGTACTGATAGCCTGTCGTAGTACTTTGTTATGATTTGTGATATCTCTTCTCTGACGAGTGGTATGTGAAGGTCCCTGTGAATGTTTTCATTGCGAACGTACAACGGTGCCCCGGTGATGGTTCTGAGAATTTTTGATTGAGTCCGTTACATTATATCTACACTGCTGTTACTGGCATTCCCCACAACTGAGAGCCGTACATCCAGATTGGTTTCAAAACGGTGTTGTATAGAAGTACCTTATAGTCCAAGCTAAGGGGCGAGCGGCTATTGATAAGCTGTTGGCTTTGAGCTTTAAATGTGTTCTTTTGGCTTTAATGTGGCTGCGTCAAGTAAGTCGTCTATCGAGGTGTACGCCAAGATATGTTACTTCTTTTGCTATTGGAACCACTGTGTTGTTTAGAATAAGTGGAGGGCAGTCTTGCCTGTTAAGTGTGAACGTTACGTGTTTGCATTTTTGTTCGTTAACTTTGATTCGCCAGTCGGATAGCCATTTCTCCACTGTCACCAGGCGTATAGCAAGTTGCGCCGTTGCTTGCTTGGGGCATATCGAGCGGCTTAGGATCGCTGTGTCATCAGCAAAAGTGGATGTGGTTAGTTGCCTGCTCGTTGGGATGTCCGCAGTGTAGATAAGGTAAAGTGTTGGTCCAAGTACACTGCCTTGAGGAACTCCGGCTCTAGTGATGTAGTCATCGGACATGACAGAATTACATCTTACTGAGAATTTCCTGTTGTAAAGATATGACTTCAGAAGTTTAAGAGTGTCGAAAAAGAGTAATTATTGCTAGAAATATTACTGGAACAAGAGTCGTTAATTTATAGCAAAATTACTCACAAACGAGCGAAGCTCGATTAAAATATGACTCGAAAAAGACTCACTTCTTGCGAGGAAAAGGAGTCGAAAAGACTCTTTCTGAGGTGTCGAATCCGACTCCTTCCTCGACAGAAAACGAGCGTATTTATGCTTATTTTAATCTTCTAGGAGAGTCAAAAAAGACTTAAATTCGCACCTCGTAGGCGAGAGGGGAGGGAACAGTCTTTGCTCTCTACGTTCGCTTGTGTGTGTATGTAGTCAAACAAGCACAAACTAGGTACGTGCAAAAATATCTGCCCACTGCAGTGCACTGCTAGAAAGCTGCAACGGCACCTTGTAGGCGAGAGGGGGAAGAACTTAGTTTAAATGTTTCACTGGCGTGTGCACGGAACAGCGCCTAGAATTGCGCTGACCGACTCTTGTTATTTATTGTAATCACTTGGCCTAGCTGCTGTTTAAACTAGGGTAATAATTGTTTGCAAAAAACGCTAGATTAGAAAAAAAAACCTAGATTTTCTTTAAGTTTGTAATTATGTTTCGTTTCTCTGCTTGGAAACTGGCTGAAAACCCGCTCAACCTCAACATTGGATCACGGCAAAGGTGGCCAGCTGTTTAAACCTTTGGTTTCCACCAGAATCGCGGTATAAGTAAACTTCCAGCCAAAACTGCAATGTGTCGTCCTTAAGAATATTAACGGTTTGGTGCTGCACTACAATTTGGTAATATTTTCCAAAACCAGAACAATACTTGGTTTTTTATTTTTAAAATATTGCCAACAGGAAATAAATTTATTTGCTTTAGCATTGCACAATATTCCGGAAGTTTGTTTTTATTTATAGGCTTTATCTTTCGACATCGCAAAACACCAAGCCACTATTCTTCGCACTTTAATGATTACACCCCACACGACAAGAGTTCTAGGAATTCATATCGATATATTATCGATAATGCTTTAGTGCTGTAAAAGCTTAAGAAATTAAATTTTTAAAAATATAATTTGATACAGAAAAAACCCTAATTCGAATTAAAATAAGGCTACATTAGCGTCTTTCCCCTATTTTAAAATTTTTCCGGCAATCGCCATTAAAAAAACTCCAAATCTTGAGGGAAAAATGCTAAAACGGCAACACTGGTAATGGAAGAGGGGTACTGCGGATTGCTAGCTACCACTAGCGACATACCTGTAACGTTGGTATCGATGAAGTGTGCACTTGCACTTTTGCTTTTCACTTTGGAATTTTACTACAGCGTCGTCGCCGCTGTGGTTTGCAAGAGAGTGAGAGCCTTCGTCTTGGCGTCTCGTTAAATAGGTCACGATTCTAGTTTACAGCGCTCTGTTGAACTCACTTGGTTCTGATAACGCTATGTTCCTGCTAACTCAAGTGAGCTGTTAACTAGCGTGAGCGATCCTAATTTGCTAACTGTAAAAGGCGGTATATTTACAAATTTCAGTATATTTCTTTGGTATGTTTTTTGTTCAAATATCATTTAAGTTTTTTATTTTCTGTCGGAATGGGTTGCGGGTATCATACGGTCGAGCACTCTCGACTTTAGAGTTCTCAATTTTTTTTAAATATCTCACTTTACTCAACCTAACTTCTCTGAGCTGTAAACATGTTGTGATTGCTAACTAACAGGAACACATATAGTCATATATATGTGTGTACACTCCCATACATATGTCAAGTAAGCTTCTCATTAAGCTTACAAGCGCCGAGCTTTCAAGCTCAATAAGAAGGTCTTAAGCTAAACTTAAGTTAGTCGATAAGCGAGTATCAACCACCAAACACATACGATTTGTACATTCAATAAATTTAACTAAAACGTATAAAACAAAATGTGTTTTATATTGTTTATCGGTAATTGAGTACCGAATTGTTAGTATTGAATAAAAATAACGTATTCGTGGCGAAAAGGCAAACGATAAACCTTGCTACATAACTGGCGACGAGGATAAACTTAAACTAAAAACTGATGATATATTCAGCCACCTTTCTACATTGAACAACATTGCAGCAATTGAAACCGGCATCAAACGCAGTGAGCTGTTTCAATAAAACCAAAATCAAATTGATGCATTGCAATACACGAGGTCAAACACGCCGTTAGTTTGGGTGACAAACAAATCAGAACGCAAAGAGGAAATGATAACACACCAGAAAAGCTCTCCGTGGGACCCGCTACACGCAGATAAGAAATATAACTGGAAACCAAGCAGCACAAAAAGAAACGGATAACACGAGAGACAAACTCTTATTTTCTTCTCTGAGCTAAGCAGTGCAAAGAGGAACAGACAAACATACCTGGCAAGCTTTTCGTGGGAGCCTCTACAACTTAAAGAAAAAAGCATATGTAATAACCAGAGCTCGCAAATAACAGTTGACCGTTTCTTGCAGTCACCAAATAACAGTTCTTTGTGCATCACTTGTGGAAAAAGTCAGACACGAACCGTTCACGAGTGTCTCTTGAACGAACGGTCTGTGCTCAACCGAAAACCAATTTCGTGCTTTCTTTTTGCTCTGCTCATTCGCTGACCACTTTGCAACGAGCGACGAAAATAAAAGTCTTTTGCGTTGTATGTACATCCAATCCAAAAATATTAAATTTTGATTCATCTGCAAAAATTACAGTGTTCCAAAAGTCTGGTGTCATCGATAGGTGAGCTTTAGCATATGTTAGCCGGGACAGCTTATTTTTGGGGCTAATAAATGGCTTGTTACGAGCAACTCTGCCATTTAAATCATGTGCACGTAAGATACGGCGAACTGTTTCATCACAGCAATTCTTGCGAAGACCAGCTGTAACTTCAGATGCCAGTTTTGGAACGGATAGTCTCGGGTTCGCCTTTATCTTCCGTACTATATAGCGCTCATCGGCCTCATTGAAAATTTTGTTTGGTGCTTGGCGCCCTTTATTTGCCAAACGATTTTCATGAACGAAGCGCTCGATAATTTTTTGTACAGTCGGGACCTTTATATTAACGACTTCAGCAATATTCCGCTGCGAGAGACCGTTTTTGAAATGGTGTATCACCAATTCTCGCTGCGCCAAAGTTGTACGTGGACTCATTTCAAAAATATTCAGTGCTAACTCTTCCAACACAAAATGCAACTAAATAGCAAGTAAATCTTATTAAGAAAATGACGCCCAAAGCATACGCACAAAAAAGTACCGTTAGAAATCTGACAAATTCATCAGAAACTGTAATTCAAAGTAACTGCATAAAATAAGCTGTGAGGTAGAAATATGCAGTATTTTTTTATTTTGGTATGTTTTGTT
Organism: Drosophila ustulata; assembly: GCA_035047365.1. Classification (NCBI taxonomy): domain Eukaryota; kingdom Metazoa; phylum Arthropoda; class Insecta; order Diptera; family Drosophilidae; genus Drosophila; species Drosophila ustulata. The sequence goes on from JAWNPT010000095.1 coordinate 2,382,692, forward strand.
AATAAAATGAAGAAGTAGACAATAAATGAAGTCAATAATTTAATCTAAACAATATAATCTTTAATTTGACACCAAATTTGTTGCAGTACGCTTAATAGTTTTAACACTATGGAAGTTTGAAGTTAGGGGTTTGAAGTGCATACTTTAAGCTGTGAGCCACTGTATATGCGAATGAACAGTCTGCTTGTAAACCACACTTGCTTTTGTGTATTCGGTGCGTTTGGATTGATCTAATTCTTGTGTCAAGATGGGTCGCGATTACAACAAAAAAGTGAACTATTTTTGACTATTGACTGTTGTGACTGTTGAGAGGGCATTTTCAGCGCTTCACTATATTTTAAGCGAGCGACGAAGCTCTTTAAGTGCAGAAACTTTAAATTCTCTACTTATTGTTAAGCTTAACACTAAATAAATAATAAATATTATGTTAGCATCTAATAAATAAGGTAAAGTTGTTGTTAAACGCTATTAAATAGGTACTGAAGACAAAAGACCATTTTCGATGAGCATTTCGTTTTTTCGCTCATCTGCTGACTCTCATTGAGCGAGCGTTCTTTTGAATCGCTCTCTCTCAGTTCTTGTTGAGTGAGCATAACAAGAACCCCGAAACTCATAACGGTTAACCGAAAACCAAAACGAAGAGCAACGAAAAGTTCTGTTCAGAGCGAGAGCACACGAGCATCGTATTTTTCGGTTGTGTTACGAAGCAGACCGCAACACGAAAAACGGTCAACTGTTATTTGCGAGCTCTGGTAATAACTAATAAGGTATATTATAAGCGAAAACAAAAAAATAAGTATATAAAATGAATGACGATAATCCAGCAGAATTTAATGCAATTATGAATTGCATACAACAAATACAATGTTTTGACGGTAGCGATTCAAATCAATTGCCCGACTTTATATCACAGGTAGAAATTATTTTACCAACATTTTCAATGTCTAACGAAGCCACAAAACCAATTTTGTTTAGCTTTATAAAAAACAAGTGTATAGGACTGTGCAGACCAGTGCTTCATAGGTACGGAAACGTTATAACGTGGACTAGATTGAAACAAATATTATTGAAACATTTCGGGGAAAAAGAAAGCAGTGATTTCTTAATGGACAGTTTAAAATTGTGTCGCATCGAGTCAACTATAGAAGAGTATTACAACAAAATAAACGAAATATCCAATAGATTACATAATCGAATATTAGTTCATGACGACTTAACCTATGCTTCTTGTGAAGTGAATCGAATTGCGCTCCGAGTGTTTAGAAGAGGCCCGGCATCAGGGATATACTCTTTACGGTCCTATACGAAAAAATAAAATCAATAAATCTAACTTTAGAACAAATTTTAGTAATGATAATCAAAATTCAAATGAGCCAATCGTAACAGAAGGAAATTCAAACGAAGCAAATAGAGAGCAACAAAAATGTTCACACAAAAACGAAAATAGAAATTATGAATACACAACTAAGGCTAATTATAAAAAGCAAGGGTATCAGGCTCAGTCCGATAACAACTCACCTAGCACTTCTACACGAATGTCTACAAATAGCAAGAACATGCAAATTTCTGAGCAAACCAAAAGAAACGTAGAGTCTATGGACGTTAACCAGTCTAATGGAAATTTTCAGAAAGAGGGGCCCGACGACTACCCAATATAGAAATAAAAACCAAAATACAAAACACTTCTGTTTATCATTGACACTGGAGCAGAATTCAGTATTATTAATGAAAACGTGTGTCACCCTAAGTGGAAAACAAATGTTGATTTAGAAGTTAGAGCAATGGGAAATAAAATCGAAATTCGTAATTTATGTAGAATCCCATGCTTTAACGAGTTTAATGCAGACAATTACATGTTTGAATGTTTGGAATATAATTTTCATCATGAATTTGATGGGCTAATCGGTTGCTATATACTTAACGATCTAAACGCAGTTATCGATTACAGAAACAAAAAGGTAAAAATTAACAACGTTTTAATAGATTTGTTTATGGACAGCAATCAGATAGCTCTCAAATCAAAACAATTGTACGATGCAACCCCACAATCAAGATCTCTAAAAGATAATCTCATAGCAGAATATAAAGATATTTTTTATAAAGAAGGTCATGATTCAAGTTTCACAAATGAAGAATTATTACATAAAACGACATACCACTATATTCAAAAACATATAAATATCCAGAAATACATACAAACGAAGTTAATAGGCAAATAGAAGAAATGCTTCAGCAGGGCATAATAAGGCATTCTAAAAGCCCATACAACAGTCCACTATGGGTCGTTCAAAATAAAATGGATCTGTCTAACATTAAAAAGTGGAGACTCGTTGAAGATTACCTTAAACTAAATAGGGAATCAGTAGAAGATCGTTTTCCAATCCCAAATATAGAAGAAATCTTTGACGAAATAGGCGGATGTAACATTTTTTCCAGCTTAGATCTAGCCAAAGGATTCTATCAAATAGAAATGGATGCGAGAGACATACATAAAACAGCGTTTTCGACATCTAGTGGACACTATGAGTTTCTGCGTATTCCGTTTGGTTTACGAAACGCTCCCTCCACATTCCAAAGGCTAATGAGCAATATTTTGAGCCCATACATGGGAAAGTTTTGTATCGTTTACATGGACGACATCCTCATATTTTCAAAAAATATTGAAGAGCATGCCAATCATTTAAATCTTATTTTCAGTTGCCTCCACAAAGCAAACCTCAAGCTCCACTCAGACAAATGCGAGTTTGTCAGAAAAGAGATTGAATTTCTAGGTCATGTCATTAGTCCAGAAGGACTGAAGCCTAGTCCGAAGAAAATCGAAGCAATACTAAAAATTAAATTGCAAATCAAAAACAAATTAAAAGCTTTTTAGGAATAACAGGTTACCTCAGACGGTATATAAAAGATTATTCAAAAATATCACAGCCTATAATAAAATATCTAAAGAAAAATGCTAAAATAAATACACATGATTCTGACTATGCAGAAGATTTTCAAAAACTTAAAATCCTGATAACAAGTGAAACAATTGTTGTTTACCCTAATTTCAACAAGCAATTTACTTTAGTCACAGATGCAAGTAATTACGCTTGAGGCGCTGTTCTCATGCAAAATGACAAAATAATTTGTTTTGCTAGCTGCCTACTAAAAAACCATGAATTAAACTATAGTACTATAGAGAAGGAGTTGTTAGCAATATATTGGGCAACAAAACACTTCAAATATTATGTTTATGGCAGAAAATTTATAGTAAAAACTGATCACCAACCCCTGGTTTAGTTAAATAATTTAAAAGAACCAAATCTTAAGTTACAAAGGTGGAAAATACAATTAAATGAATTCGATTTTGACTTAACATATGTATATAAAGGGGAAAGAAAATACATTGGCAGACGGACTGAGCAGGATTGTAGAGTCCGATTTGCAAATTGAAAATTCAGATAAATATCTGAATTATGTTAGAAATCAATGACAATTTACTAGAACCAACTGATGTAGCCAATGTTGAAGATTTTTCAGAAGATTTAATACATATGTTCACCAATGAAGTCGATGACCTTGCAACAATTCACAGCACACAATCGGACAACCGAAATTTTATTATCAATACAGAAAAATGTCTTAATATTTTCAAATTGCAACTTATAATTAATCAGGCAGACAAGGAATCAAATAGCGTTAAAATTGTGTACATAAAAAAAATAAGACACGTTTGGAACACAATAGGTGATGAAGAAAATATGCTAACATTTATGCAAGAAAAACTACCTGAAAAAGGCCTTGTTGCCGTATATTGTGAAAATTTAAAATTATACATAAAATTTCAAGAATTAAATTGTCAATTACTCAACTTTATTCAGTAAAGTTCAGCAAATTGATAAAAATGGAAAACTCATTACAGCAAAACCTTATTCACTTTGAATCGATGAGGAAAATGCTGGTGCGTCTGCTTCTGAACTTCGCACTAGTTTCCGAGCGAGTTTGCTAGAAGGCTGCACAACCGCTGGCAGTACAACCAGATGGGCCCTCACAAGCTGCATCACAACTTGTACAGTGACGTCTTCCATTTCATCACCGTTGACCTTCACAACGAGTTTTAATGGCAGCGTGTGCACCGCTGCGTCCAGTACGAGGCATGATCTTGCATCAATCAGCGCGTTTTCGTATCCCTCTACTCCAGGGTGGCAGGAAGTCACAACAAAGCCAAGAAAAGGAGCGAATAAGAGAGCAGGTGGCACTCTCCAAAGGTGATTCATAAGAAGACAAATTCAGCACAAAGCACCGCTAACCGCTTCATAACCCTAAGTGACGAAGACGAAATGGACAACGAATCAGAACCCTCCACATCAAAAACCGCGATGAATCGCGACGCGAAGAAGCGTGTAGCTATTTTGAATCCGGCAGTAGCAAACAAATAAGACAAAGACCAGTTAGCTGCTCCACAAACAACTCGATGTCACAAAGTTCCAAGAATAATGGTTCTTGGTGTGATCAGCTACTCTGCTTTCTGCACTGAATTTGATGGTCTCATTGGAGACTCATATTCCATTAAAGCACTTAACTCAGGTAACTGCGCCACTCAGGCACTTCCTCGAAAAAGGAACAATTTTTCATCACCATCAGTTGCCCGAAGATCGTCCTTTTCGCATGGTTATGAGAAACATCTACCATGAAGTCCCTTCGGAGGACATTATTGAATGCTTGCAGGGTGAGGGTCACTGCGTTATGCGAATATATACCCCACGAAACAAGTCAACTCAGTTCCCACTTAACATGAGATTTGTTGACCTTTTAGAAGGCTGAAAATAACAAACTTCTGAAAAACATCTCTGCCGTCTGCAGACACAAAGTCACCTGGGAGAAACCACGCAAGCAGTCCGGCCCTGTGCAATGCCACAGGTGTCAGGAATATGGACACACAAAAGCATACTGCACACGGCATCATATTTGTAGAGAATGTGGAATCACCCAACACTGGAGTGCAAACTCGGAAAGGACGACCCTAGGTGCTGCTTCCACTGCGGCAACTCTCATGCGGCAAACTTCAAAGGCTGCAAAAAATACCTGCAAGTTGCATTTACGCAGAACCACCACGTGAAGGACACCGCCCACAGTATTCACCACGAATCCTGTACCAAAACCTTCAGCATCCAATCCTGGTAAGGAAATATTCGCAAGCGTTGCCAAAAGGAGCCAATCCAGCGATCAACGTAGCCTGCCCCGAAGAGGAACTGAAAATCACTCAATCCTAATACATTCAAACGCAAATGCTTTGCTTGATGCTAAGCTGGAATAGCTTTTTACGAGGCTCGACAGGATGATGTCGCTTGTAGAAACACAAATGCAAGCTATTCTACAAACGCGCTCTTCCTGTACTGCTCTTCACAATGGGTGCTCTTAAAATTACAAGTTGGAATCCCTATGGGGTAAGCTCGAAAACAAACGATATCACTGCTTGCATTGAGCTGCACGACATTGACATCCTCCTGTTGTCAGAAGCACATCTCTGTTCCCGATCCAACTTCAAGATCCCCGGTTTCACCCTACATAAAGCCATCCACCCAGACGACCAGCGGCATGGGGGCGCGGCGATCCTCGTGAAAGCAGTCAATGCTCATCAACTCGCCTTTATTATCTCTGAAGACCACATTCAAGCCGTCTCCATTGAGCTTTCTACAAGCAGAGGAAGATTCAACGTTGCTTCTGTCTACTGCCCTCCAGCCTTCAGGTGGACAGAAGCATATATCACACCATTCCTCTCCCAGCTCGGCGTTAAATTCCTTGCAGCAGTTGATTGGAATGCCAAACACAGGTGGTGGGGCAACTACAGAATGTGTGCCAGAGGCCGGATTCTGAACTCAGTCCTGGCCGATGAAAACATCGATGTTGTAGCATCTGGAAAGGCCACCTGCTATCCTTATCGTGCGAACGCCACTCCCAGCTCGATCGACTTCGGAATATCAAAGGGCTTTAGACAGCAGCAGATCACGGTTAGAGTGTTGACTGAGCTGTCATCAGACCACCTGCCGTTGCTCTTTTTGTTGGAAGAAGAAGCTCAATTCTTCAAAGGAGTCCCCAAAATGTTGCCACCACATGCAAACATAGAGACTTTTAAGTCGTACATCGAAATGCACACAATGCTCAACTTCCCGATCATTTCGTGCAGCTATCTGGATGCGTACGTCGACTGCCTCACAACAACAATTGCAGAAGCTGCGCAGCAAGTTACGCCACCTCAGCGTCCATCTGGTCCCCCAGCTAATAGAAGGGCGCCCATACTATCTTCGGAGGCAAGGACACTGCTGGACCAAAAAAGGCGTCTTAGAAGGCACTACATTGTGACGGGTGATCCTGCAACTCCTGGACACGACGGCATCGACAATAGAGCGGCAAAGCAGGCAAGACTCCAACGCAGGTCGACTCTTACCACCCAATTAGTCTGCTAACCACCTTCTCCAAGATTTTCGAGCGGATTCTGACACTAAACCGACTATATGTAAATCTTGTAAATAATTGTATTTAGTTTAAATAGTATAACATCTACTATATATGTACATATACCCATCTAAATACGTCCGGTTATTTTCAAATGGCATTGAACGATTCCGGCGGAAATAAAATTATTAAAAAATAAAAAAAGCTTTTTTATTTGTTCTTTATTTTTATACCCGCTACCCATAGGGTAGAAGGGTATTATAACTTAGTGCCATCAGAAAATGTATGTAACAGGCAGAAGGAGGCATCTCCGACCCCATAAAGTATATATATTCTTGATCAGTGTCAACAGCCGAGACGATATAGCCATGTCCGTCTGTCCGTCTGTCCGTCTGTATGAACACCTGGATCTCAGAGACTATAAGAGCTAGAGATACCAAATTTGGGGACAGTACTTCTATAGGTCCTACGCAGATCAAATTTATTTCAAAAGTTGGATGCCACGCCCCTTCCCGCCCCCAAAAGTCTGTAAAAGCCGTAATAATAAACCTAGAGCATTGAATTTTGGTATGCATATTAATAATTATTATTATTATTCTCAATGATTCCTGAGAATTTGGTTGAGATCGAATGAAAAACAAGGAAGTTATTAAAGAATCAAGTTTATATACAAAATTCACTTGCAGCTGCCCGCGCTTTGTTTGTTTAGTTGACAGTGTGACCATAACGGTGTTGTGATTTTTACCCGCTATTTTCAAATATATACAAAAAACTAATTTTAGTATATTTGATATATTTTTTGTTAATATATCATTTAAATTTTTTGTTTTCTCTCGAAATGAGTTGCGGGTATCATACGGTCGAGCACTCTCGACTGTAGCTTTCTTACTCGTTTTATTTTGAATACATTGCTTTTATTTATTGCTTTTATTAGTTGAGACAAACAATAAGTTATCAAATCTGGACGTTGACGTACACAGTATGCACATTCAAGTGGCCCAAGCGATACCAAGCCAATGCTTGTTACACGCGGATCCCAATAATCCCTCCTCCCGCCCAACAGACCGAAAGGCACCGTCGCAGGACGAACTGTCGATTCGCGCTCAGACAGGATAGATTCGGGCATTAAAAAAAAAAACCCGAATAGCATAAAATAGAAAAAATAAAAAAAAAGGTTTGGGCATAAAAAGAAATGGGTGAAATGAAACAATTTTAATTTATTACTATAAGTTAAATTCAGTCTAATTATTAATTGAGTAGGTTAGTAGTAAAGTTAAGATTGAAAGCAATGTTAGCACTAGAAAATACATAATGAAATCTATTATAGTAATAACATAAAACATACGATGACACAGACGATGACATTATTGGTGAAAATGTGATGGGAAAACTCGATTCCATACGGCTAGAGAATATTTACCTTGTAAGGGGAAAAATATTCAGCCTGAGCAGACGTTGGTTGAACGAGGGCAAAAAAACGTACCTTGTCTCGATGTTGGTACGAGATGGAACTCTACAAATTTAATGATCTTAAAATTGCTACATTTAAAAGAGTTCCTTCCTATACACCAGTAACGGTGCCTGAAGCAAATATTACATTATAATTTCTTCGCCTAAAAATCAGCTGCGACAGAGGGGCATTGAAAGCTGAGCTTTCGCACGTGCAGTGGACACCAGCTGCAGAATGCGCATGTGCAGCCAACTTCCTTTGTCCCGGTTCCAGTCTCGAGCTTTTCTCTGAGACCTTCCGAGCGAACAGGCAACACCTTGGAGGAAGAAAATTTCATCTTTTCGCATCCATTATACGGAGAACATCATCTTAATTTTTACAATTGGTCACAGTTGGTCGCATTTCCAAACCTTTTCGTAAGTGTGCTGAATCAGCTCTTTATTTAGTTGCCGTAGCGCCTACTTCGGCGCTAGGCAGGCGTATCTAACGCCACTCGATCGTCATCCTGTGGGCCCTATTGGCCTCAGGAGCACCCTTTCTTGTCCACCGGAGCACCCCACCGGGTATCCTTGGCCATCTGCACGGCTGGCCAGCTGAGCCATTATTCCGCTAGCTTCGCCAGTGAGCCAATAGTCCAAAACAAACAAACAAAAAGACAAAGTGAAATAAGACACAAATGTTTTGAATACAAAAAAAGTTTAAAAAGTTAAAAAAAAAAAGAAAATATACATGTAAAACAATTTTAACACATGGATTAAAACAGTGAAGTAGAAAAATTCCAATAAACAATTTGTTAATATACATGTACAATAAAAAAAAATGTTATACGGATTAAACGAGATAGAAACGCCGATATACTTGTGACGGCCCAAAATCTGGCCACACAATAAAAAACAAGTCCGATAACAATAAACAAACAAGTAAGAAAGCTACAGTCGAGAGTGCTCGACCGTATGATACCCGCCACCCATTTCGAGAGAAAAAAAAATTAAATGATATTTTAACAACAAATATACCATACAAATTCAATTCTCTAGGTCTATTATTACGGCTTTTACAGTTTTTGGGTGCGGAAAGGGGCGTGGCAAAAATCTAAAACAAACTTGATCTGCGTAAGACCTTCACGAATACTGTCACCAAATTTGATATCTCTAGGTCAATCACACACTTACAACGTCCATATGCATTGGGCACAACTATTTTGAAAAATAATTTAACAAATAACTTTTGTTCTACTTATCCGATTTTTACCAAAATGACAGGGTATATTAAGAGTGTCAAGCGCAGATGGGTTACCAAATTACACATCATTACACAAAGAACTTTTGGAGTTATACGCGACTTAAATAAAAAAAAACTGGACTTTTTCTAGATTAATGCTTATTGTGGGCGAAGGGGCGTGGCATCCAACTTTTGAAATAAACTTGAAGGAGCCTTTTTGCCAAATTTGGTGTCTCTATGTCTGCCCCTTCAAGTTCTCCCCAATGTGGATGCGCGATGGAAGCCAACATCAGTTGTGGTACCGCACAACTCAAACTCCGGAGTGCGCAAACACCACAGCTCATCTCGGTACCCCACCAGGCTTCCCGGTTGGAACCAATCTTGGTGAATCATGCTCCACCCACGCCAGCACCAAGGACGATCATCACCCGGGATACTTTCATTATCCCAATCCCTGCACCGAGACTCCATAAACCTCTCGCTCGAGCCTTGGAGCCTACGACGAACTCAGGTTCTAAGATGAAAGGCCCCAGTACCTAAGATGTCACACTCACCCCGGACTTACAGACTTTGCTCCCAGATCAGAAAGACGAGCTGGATCCGACCCCATCGAGCACAGACGCATGGCCGCCGGAGATCGCCCTAGGCATTCAGGCATTTCTGGAAGAAGAAATCCCGAAGTTCTCCCAGATGACCGGAGTAACCACGATCGCGGAACACCATATAACGCTTCGAGACGAGAGGCCGATCAAACAGCGTTATTTACCTAAAAATCCGGCCATGCGACGCATCATCGACGAGCAGGTCGATCAACTGCTGCAGGAAGGCCTTATTGAAGCGTCGCATAGTCCTCATAGCGCCCCTATTGTGTTGGTTCGGAAAAAGAACGGCCAATGGCGCATGTGTGTGGACTATCGACAACTCAACGAACGGTCAATTCCAGATGCATACCCTCTTCCCCGGATTACGTATATTCTGGAACGCCTCCGGCACGCCAAGTTCATTTCGACGCTGGACCTGAAGAATGGCTATTGGCAAATCCCTATGGCACCAAGCAGTCGGGAAGCGACTGCATTTACGGTACCAGGACGCGGTCTCTACCAATGGAAGGTGATGCCGTTTGGACTACACTCGGCTCCGGCGACCTTCCAACGAGCTCTGGACGCGGTCATAGGGGTGGATATGGAACCGCATGCGTTCGCATACTTGGACGACATCGTAGTCGTCTCCATGAAAGACCACGCTAAAAATCTGCGGGAAGTGTTGGACCGACTCCGCCGAGCCAATCTCAGGATTAACCACGAGAAGTGCGCCTTCTTCCAACGAAGAATCCATTACCTGGGGCATGTCAGGAAGGGATCCATACCGACCCAGGTAAGATAACCGCCGTCCGTGACCTACCTCCGCGGACGAATCTTAAGGAATTGAGACAGTACATTGGAATGGCCTCGTGGTATAGAAGGTTCGTACCCAACTTTGCCACCGTGGTACAACCGATGTCTCAACTCCTCAAGAGAGGCCGAAAGTGGGTGTGGGCCCTGGAGCAAAAGGTCGCGTTCGACCAGTTGAAGGTCCTCCTTACTACAGCACCCGTCCTAGCGTGCCCAGACTTCCACGCCAAGTTTGTGCTACAGACGGATGCACGCCGTGTTAACCCAGGAAATCGACGGCCAGGAGCGCGCAATCTCCTACGTCAGTCGACGATTGAACAAGGCAGAAGAAAACTATTCGGCTACCGAGAAGGAGTGTCTGGCAGTGATTTGGGCCATCAGGAAACTACGTTGCTACCTGGAAGAATACCGATTCAAGGTTATCACCGACCATCTGGCCCTCAAGTGGCTGAATTCACTGGAACCACCACATGGCCGAGTAGCACGTTGGGCGTTGGAGTTGCAGCAGTACCAGTACGACGTGAGGTATCGTCCCGGGAAGCAACACGTAGTCGCCGATGCCCTGTCTCGACAACCCGTCACCCGTCTGGACCGACTAAAGGAGGAGCCACGCTCGTGTCCTTAGTTGTCTCGACGGATCCAACAGGTAAGCGATAAACCACAGCGATACCCGGATTACGCAGTAAGGGAGGGCCAACTATACCGCCACATCGTGCATCGAGCTGACGACTTCGACGATGTGACCTGGAAGTTGTGCGTACCCCGAGAGATGCGGCTGCGAGTGCTCCAGGAGTGCCACGACCAGCCGTCGGCAGGGCATCTCGGCGTACGGAAGACCATCTTGCGAGTCGCACAGTGATACTACTGGCCGGGGATGCACCGCGACGTGAAACGACACATTCGACACTGTCTGAGCTGCCAGAAATACAAGACATCGCAACAAAAGCCGGCAGGACACATGCACACTCGAGCGGCCGAAGAGCCGTTCGCCGCAGTGTGCGCCGATTTCGTGGGACCACTCCCACGCTCTAAACAGGGTAACACCATGTTACTCGTGTTTTTCGACCTCTTTTCGAAGTGGGTGGAATTGGTCCCCTTACGACGGACAACAGCGGCTGGACTGCAACGGGCGTTCCGGGAGCGTATCCTCGCTCACTTCGGGATTCCAAAGCTCTTTGTGTGCGACAATGGGACCCAGTTCACCAGCCGGGCTTTCAAGGCGTTCCTGAAAACCGCCGGTGTGGAGCTACAACACACTGCCCCATATGCTCCGCACGAAAACCCTACGGAACGAGCCAACAGGACGGTGAAGACCATGATCGCCGAACTCATCGACGGCCAACAGAACACCTGGGATACCCTACTTCCCGAGATCACGTTGGCCGTGAACTCCAGCACGTCCGAGTCAACTGGATATAGCCCAGCCTCCCTGGACCAGGGTAAGGAACCCCGACCCCAAGGGGGCCTAAACGGGGGGGGGCCCCCCACCCCACCCCAGACCAGAGGGCCCGACAAGGCCAAACGACTCCGCGAAATATTCACGCTCGTCAGAGGAAACCTAGACCAAGCTAGCCATGACCAAAGCCGACACTACAATCTGCGCTGCAGACAGTGGCGGCCCGCTCTTGGAACAAAGGTGTTGTTACGTCAACACCACGTCTCCAATGCCGCTGAAGGCTTCATCGCCCCAAAGTTCGACGGACCTTACATCGTCAAGAAGTTCATATCTCCGAACATTGTGTGGCTACAACACACCACGACCCTCCAACGACGAATCGCCAATATTGCCGATCTGAAGGAGTTCCTAAATCGGGAAGAGGGGGTCGAAGGTGAAAGTCAGGAAGAATGTGAACCAGACCAAACGTCGATAACGTCTCCATCGCGAACGCCCTGAACTCAACACTCCCGTACCATCCTTTATATTAGCTAACACAGGCGTTTCTCTCTCTCTCTACTATTCCACAGGTCAAACTAACATGGAGTCCATTGATCTGACGGGCACTACATCACCGCGCGACAGCGCCGGTGACAACACCCGCACACCCCCCAGAGAAGGAGTGAGGAGAATGGCCACCGCCACGGGGCAGGAGGAACAGTCAGGCCACGATGTACCATCCCCCAAGTACTTTCACCCCGACGCTCCCCACTACTCCGCGGTTCGGCTTGAGGACGCCGAGTGGGATGCCCACGTAAGCAGGGCACTAGACTCATGCCACCCACCACCGGAGTGCGAATGGCAGTACTCATTCGTGCCAGAGCCACGCAAGGATAGACACCCTCCCCCGACGGAGTACGAGTGGCAATACTCGTGCGGGCCCGAGTCATACGAGGAAAGCCGATATTCGCCAACGAGCTAGGAGGAAGGAGGAGAGGAGGAAGAGGGCGATGACGAAGAAGTGCCCATTGGACCAGCCCCAGGGGCGTGGTCGCCCCGACCAAACGCCAGACGGCAGGACCCACGCCAGGGTCATGGCATCTACCATGCAATCCCCACGAACGGAGACGAGTTGGCTCGTTGGGAGGCTGCTCCCACGTCCGACAGCGAGGAAGACGAACCCTTCTTCGTGGAGGGCGTGGCGCAGGCGGTCTCCTACGAGCATCATCCCCCCGGGCGAAACGATTGCCACGTACTTCCGAGTACCACCAACATGGAACTACGTCGGCCCCGCCGTGTGCAACACTGGCGCATGGACCACCCCACCCCGGAGGGCCGAAACCAACATCCCGTTGGTGTGTGCCGTGGCCAGGGTCGAGGAGACACCTCAAGACTTCCCGACGGTCGAAACAGGGCCGTACTGGGAGTCGGCGTCGGATGATGACATGATTTCCAGCAGACGTCGGGGAAGACGACCTCGAGCTAGTGGAAGTCGTCGCTCACGAGAGCGAACTGGTGGAGGCACCACCGTCCTGGACCGTGGAGACGCCGAGACGACAACTGCCGCGAGGGCTAATCGAAGATATTCGGCAGACCGAGGGCCGCAACTCCCGCGCTCGCTTCACCCATATCTGGTTGGACACGGTATACCAGGTCCATCGCTCCCGAACCGGCCGAGTCCGGGTCCACATCCGCCCGGGAGGAAAGGGGGGGTTGTGACGGCCCAAAATCTGGCCACACAATAAAAAAAAGCCCGATAACAATAAACAAAAAAAATACTAAAATCAGCGTAAATATACGGTCTTTAAGAACTAGGATCGCTCACGCGAGTTAACAGCTCACTTGAGTCAGCAGGAGCTTAACGCTAACAGACCCAAGTGCTTAACAGAGTTATGTTAAGTAGAAAAACTGACCTACTTAAGGAGATGCCGCGACGCAGGTTCTCACTCTCTGAACAACGATCGGCGTGAACAAGAAAAGCAAGAACAAAAGACAAAGTGAATTACAACAAGTACGCAGTACAAGGAGAAGAGGTACAGGTATGTCAATAAGTGCAACTAGTGCCGAAATAACCTCCCTTCGTGAATCAATCGTGCCAAGTGAAACTAAATCAATTAGATCAGCGCAACTTCGGGCGCTCTTCGTTGCTTACGCGAGTGATTTCATATATTGAACTCCGCTTACCCCTCTCGCCTATAACGGTGCCGGCGCAGCAATCCACCAGTGTGACTTAGGGTTGCATGATATTTAAAAAATATCGTATCAACGATATTGTAATTTTTCAAAAATATCAAAATGATTTTTTTAAATATCAAGAAAAATTATCGATATATCAAGTATTTATGATATTTACAAAAAAAAATTTTTTTATTTTAGGATCAGAAAGCAATTAGAAATCTCTTTTTCTCTATCTCATTATTCGTATACATTAGCTCTCTATTGATCCGAATGACCCACATGAAATCATTTAAGCAAAACTAAAAACACAAATACTTCATATTAAGCTTTTATTACTTAAAGCAATGGAAGATACTGTAAGTTTAAGTTAAAGTTATTTCCAATATTGATTCGCCAGTGACTTTAAAAATACACGCTGTGTCACGTGCCGATCAGTCATGCGGCTGCGTGAGTCGCACACCACACATTTAATTGCCGAAGCCATCCTTTCGGAGGATACCGAGCTACCTGGTATTATCAACTTAGACAAATGTGGCATGGTCTGCTGTTGCGAAGTCCAGAACTGTATTGGGTCAACATCCCAATGACTATTTGGCAAAGAAATATACAAGTGGAACTCCTTTTCGTAGGGGCTGTCCGAACTTTTAGTTTTGCTGAACGCTCCGATTGTGAGCCTCAAAATAACTTTCTCGGCGGTTGACTTGTGCTGTATCCAAAATATCGGAAAATATCCAAAAAAAAAATATTTATATATCGATATTACGGCTTAAAAATATCATGATAAAAATATTAATTTTTTCGCAAATATATCGATATTTTGAAATATTTTCGACAACCCTAGTGTGACTACATACTTGCGTAGATCGCTGCACGTGCCGGGCGTATGTCGTGTGACTACACACGTGCATAACCTACGTTTGCGAGTTACTCGTTACCCTCTCGCGCCCACAAAGTGCCGCTACAGTTCTTAGCAGTGTGACGACACACTTGCGCAGATTCTGTGCGCACTCAAGTCTCGTTTATGTGTGACCACACACATATATAAGAGCAAGCAGAGAACCGCGAGCCGCTTCCCTCTCCTATCGCGCCCACGAAGTGCCGGCACGTATTTTCACAGTGCGATTACGCAGCTGCGTAGTTTCTGTGCGCACTCAAGACTTGTGTATGTGTGACCACACACATATATAAGAGCAAGCACGGAGCCGTGACCACCCCCTCCCCTTTGGCTTGCGACATACCGTTGCAACCTTGAGTAGTGCGACTACGCACTTGCGCAGACTTTGTAGAATTAAACGTAGGCAACTAGATTGAAAACATTTTAAATAAAAGAACTAATCATTTTGAACTCACGCACACGTGTTTCTGGGGCGGGATCTTTCAGCGGGCGAAACCCTACTTCCTAGCTCCATTAGCGACTACGCTAAATCAGCCGATCTCGCTACCGTGCTGTTACGACGACAACGTCGTAACACATAGTACGAGAAGAGCCTTCCAACCCCCGTAGAGACGATCGCGTCTGCCCCGCGAATCCCTCAACATCTGACGGTCTATTTGACCAAATATTCTTGTTTTCGAACCCTGGACAGTCCCTTGTTATCCCGGCATTGTGACGGTTCGTTACATACTATTAAAAGAAATAACGAATAAACAGAAATCAAGTGAATTGCAACAATTGTTTAAAATAGAAATGAAAAAGAAAATTGTTATTGTTTGTTAAAATTGCATTACATTTGGTTTTGTTGTCGATTAATTTAATGAAGAAAATGAAACAATAATTTGTGATTTTTGTGGTGAGAAAAGATAATGTGCTTAATCGATTAAATATATTTTTATTTTTTATTAGCGCAAAATGTTTGCGCACATCAAGTACCACGGAAGATCGATCTACCGCCGCTTGGAGAAAATGTGAGTTTATTATTTTTAATTTTTGTATTATAATTAAGAAAGTAGAGAATTAAATAACTAATAATTATGGACTAATTATATTTTTATTATTGTCGAATCATGCCGTGACTCCACTGCCGTAGGGTGACGTAAAGGGATCATTAGAATCTTTTCTGCGGTGTAATCAGGATGGGAGGGCTTAGCATCCACTTAACAACTGTGGATCGCCGCCTCGCATCCCAAACGGACGTGTTTTTTTCTTCGCATTCTTTCCTATCACTAAATTTGTAAAAGAATTTAGTTTACACAAGTAATCACTATTAGCTGTGTTTTCAGTGCTTAACTTTTGTCAAAATCCACAGTATACATTGTGAACTATTATTTATTTCGCATTTTGTTTGATTTACATAAAATCGCAAAAACAAATTCTAAGGCATACAGTGTTTACTTGTTGTTTTGTCACTGCGTTCAATTTATTTTTGCTTTTCATACTCTTGCACTTACTCTTTACATCTCCCAAGTTGTCTCTTGCGCGCATTAGTTTGTCTTGTTGGTGTTGGTTGCGAGCGCAACTTGCGCTCTATTTTGCTTTCAGTTATTCCGTTTGCGGTTTCTTGTTTTGGTCGTGCCCGCGCTTTTACAAGTAAGGCAACGTCAACAGATTTAACCCTAGGGTGCGTTTTTGTTGATTAAATTTTCTTATTTAAAATTTAATATTTGTTAAATTATTTCAAACTACAATTTTTATTTTTCCTTGCACACTAACTCTTATTTTCTTTGAAATATACATTTTTGTAAAAATTTTTTTTTTTTGCTGTCTGTTTTTGTTTCAAATTTTCTTTTCTTATCACCATGTTTGTCTGTTAAAATAAAAATTGCCAAGTTCCTGCAAACGTAAGAATGGGTTTTGTTTGCTGCTGGTTGTGCGACAATGTGTCGCACGAGAAATGCGCTGGCCTCAGTGGGCGCATTATTGACCTGATTGAGTCCAAATCAGGCTTGAAGTGGACATGTGAATCATGCAGGGATGTCGAGAAAGACATTATGGGCTTTATGCGACAAACCAAGAAAGGCTTTGGAGATATCTTTGGACGGTTTAAAAAACTGTTTGAAGGTTTCTCAGCGCTGGATGATGAATTAAAAAATATGAAACTTTTGAATGAGTCACCCAAGCGTAAAAAGGCCAATCTGAGGTTGTCCATAAGCGTTAACGAACTTTCCCCACACCCAAATCATTTGCCTGCTCCGCCTGTTCCTGCGTTAATTAATCATTCTCCTCCTGCTCCTCCAATAATAGTTAGTAGAGACGAGAATAATGTTATACTCATGCATATTGTTCCTTCTCACACCGGCGATGGTAATGTTTCAGTTGTTGTATGCACTGAAGCCTTAACCACCCCAGCAGTTTCTGTTGGTCAGCCATCCAAGGCTGTAGTTGCATCCGTAGATGCGGCTGTGGTTAATCTCAAATCACTTGTTGGCGTTCCACCAAAGAAAAACATTTTTGTTACCAGGCTTGCCCCTGATCAAACTTCTGATGAAGTCATGGCTTTTATTCAGGCCAAATCTAAAACCAATGTTTCAGTAGATAAATTTTAATTTAATTATTCCCGGGAAATATACTTAGCAACATTTGCTGTAAAAAGTTCTGGTCAGATCATGTAATTGTAAATGAATATACGGCAAAAAAGAAAATTCGTACTCCAGTTGAACTTCCTTCCGTTTCGAGTAAAAGCTCTGTAGCTACAAAAAACTGACTTCCTTCTCACTTGACTCCCAGAATGTAGGGGGTCTGTGTACCAAACTTAGTAATTTCTATCTTAGTAGTCTGTCCTTTCTATACAATGTCATAGCTTTTTCAGAGACTTGGCTTAGGCCAGACATTTTAAACTTCGAAATACTTTCAGGTAAATACAATATTCATAGACGAGATCGCACTCCTCCTCGTCGTGGTGGTGGGGTTTTAATCGCAGTTGACGTTGTTTTCACCTCTGAAGTAGTTACAATTGATTGCGCTGTCGGTTTAGAATTCGTAGCTGTAAAATTGTCCGTTCATGGTGCTTGTATTTTTATAACTTGTTCATATGTTCCTCCATCTTCTGATTCTTCTGTCTATTCTTCACATTTTTCGGCTATACTTTCTGTCTCTACTTAGCTATCTGATTTTTGATCTTGGTGATTTTAACATTGCAGGAATAACTTGGCTATCTTATTCTGACTGCAACGCTTTAAATTCCACGACCCAGCATGATTTTATAGATAATTTGCTTGGATTATCATTCAGTCAAATCAATGCTATCCCCAATTGATTATATAGAATGCTTGACCCGGTTTTTGTTTTGGATCCTTCCCTTACATCTGTCTCCCTATCTGAACCTTTATCTCTTCCTGAAGATCCTTATCATCCTACTTTTGAAGTGTTGATGAACCTAAAGACCCGTGTAGCACACTCTTTTATAAGATTGCAACACGTGCGTCAGTTTCGTAACACTGATTTCAATTAACTCTCTCCACTTTGCAAATGTAGGGACATTGATAGTGCAACTGAACTGTTTTATACTGCATTAAACTCTTCATTCGACATATGCGTCCCGTTACGTACACCAAATAGGTCTAACAAGCCTGTTTGGTTAACACGGGAACTGACATACCTTTAAAATAAAATGTCGAGAAATTATAAGAAGTTTAAGGAATCTAACACTTTCTATAACTTCTCTTGTTATTCGATTGCACGATCAAATTTTACTGTCCATAATACACAGTGTTACAATGACTACCTCGTAAATTGTGGTCAGCGGTTTCGCAGTGATCCGAGGAGATTCTATAACAATGTTAATATGAATCGTGGTTCATCAACGCTTCCACCGACTGTTTTTTTTAAAAAGAATACAGCGGAAACCAATCAGTCTATTGCTGATTTTTTTCAAACTACATATAGATCTCAAAACGATCGATTGCATTTTTAAACCATTAATTACTAAAAGTTCACTATTAAATAATTTAAAGATTCTAAAGCATGTATTTTCACCAGGGCCAGATGGAGTTCCAGCATGTGTGCTTAGGCATTGTGCTGAGGCTTTATTAAATCCTTTATACATTATTTTTAATTTTTCAATGGAGTTATGTTCTTTTCCAAATTATTGGAAGGAATCTTTTATTATTCCTCTCCATAAAAAAGGAAACAAATCGAATGCCGAGAATTATAGAGGAATATCAAAATTGTCTGCTATTCCGAAACTGTTTGAGAAATTAATAACCTCACAGTTACAACATTATTGTAGATCTATTTTAACACCATAACAGCATGGGTTTATGAAATATAGATCTACTACCACTAACTTACTGGAGTTCACTTCTTTGGTAATTGATGGTTTCTAAAACAAAATGCAAACTGACGTTATTTATACTGTTTTCAATAAAGCTTTTGACTCAGTTAATCACTCACTATTACTACATAAGCTTTATCTCTTGGGATTTCCAAATAACTTAATCATCTGGATATAATAATAATATGGCCATGACAACCCTTCATCGGGTCTCGGCCTGAAGCGCAATGTGCCTCCACGCGTCTCTGCCCTGAGCGCGACTTCGCCAGTTGGCAACACCAAGTGTGGACAGGGTTTCCATTACTTGGACTTGCCAACGCGTTCGGGGTCGTCCTCTCCTCCGTGTCCCAACAATTACCGCATCAAACACCTTCCGAGCCGGAGCATCCTCATCCATACGTGCAATGTGGCCCAGCCATCGAAGTCTTTGAAATTTCACCCGACTGGCTACGTCAACATCACCGTACAGCTCATACAGCTCGTGGTTGTATCTGATGCGATAAACATCGTCCATGCAGATTGGACCGAAGATTTTGCGGAAAATTTCCTCTCGAAAACTCCAAGAGCAGCTGCATCTGACTGCGTCACTTTCCAGCACTCCGCACCATATAGGAGTACTGGAAGGATGAGCGTCTTGTAGAGTGTGGTTTTTGTGCGTCGAGAGAGAGCTCTACTATTGAACTGCGTACTGAGCCCAAAGTAGCACCTGTTGGCAAGTGTTATTCTCCGCTTAATCTCCAGACTGACATCATTTGTCCTTGTTATAGCAGTGCCTAGGTAGATGAACTCCTTGACGGACTCAAAGCTATAGTTCTCTGCAGTCAGCTGAGAATCAAGACGCCGCGATTCTCTGCTAGAGCACACTATAAACTTTGTTTTCTCCCTATTCACTGCTAGTCCTACTTTTGCCGATTCCTTTTCAATAGCCCCGAAGGCTCCTGTGACATCACGCTTGGTGCGGCCAATGATATCAATATCATCAGCGTAACCAAGGAGCTGGACACATCTGTTGGTTAATATCGTGCACGTCCAATGCACACCAGCCTTCCTTATAATACTCTCCATTAAAATATTGAAGAGTATACAAGACAGCGAGTCACCTTGTCTGAGGCCACACTTGGTAGTAAAGGTTTCGGATTGTCCACTTCCTACCTTGACAGAGCTGATGGTGTTGCTCAATGTCATTCTGCAAAGTCTGGTCAGCTTTGCTGGTATACCAAGCTCAGACATGGCGGCATATAGGCGATCTCGTCGGGGGCTATCAAATGCAGCTTTGTAGTCGACGAAAAGATGGTACGTGTCGATCTGGTTTTCGTAGGACTTCTCCAGGATTTGGAGCAAGGTGAAAATCTGGTCAACAGTGGACTTGCCAGGCCTGAACCCGCATTGATAAGGTCCAATCAGTGCTTCAGCATGGGGTTTCAGTCTTTCACACAATACGCTCGTTAAGACCTTGTATGCAACTGGAAGAAGACTAATGCCGCGGTAGTTGGTGCGCACCGTGGCATCACCCTTCTTCAGGATAGGACAGATCATGCTGAGGTTCCAATCTTCGGGCATGCTCTCCGTAAGCCATATCTTTCTGATTAGTTGGTGCATGCTCCCTACCAACATATCACCAGCTGCCTTAAACAATTCTGCCGGCAGGCCGTCAGCACCTGCAGACTTGTTGTTTTTAAGCCGTTGGATTGCATCCTTGACTTCGATATGACTTGGGATTGGCACTTCAATATCAGTGCCATAGATTGGGGTTCGTAGATCATAATCTTCAGAGTCTGTGCTTGAGCCAGCTAACAGACTCGAGAAATGATCCCTCCATAACTTCAGCACGACCTCTGCTTCTGTGACAAGATTTCCATCATCGTCCCTGCACGCCGCTCCACCAGTCTTGAATCCTTGGGTCAGACGCTTGACCTGGTAGAAGTTACGAGCTTCATTCTTGCATCTGCTGCTCTCTATGCTCTCACACTCTCGCCTTTCCTGTTCTTTCTTCTTGCGTCTGAAAAGGTGTTTTTCATCTCTTCTTCTCGACCTGTAGACATCCACAATAACCCGTGTCGCCCCAGCTTTCAGTGTTCTTCTATAGGCATCGTCCTTTTCCTCCGTTGGGGCATGTGCGCATATCAGGCTGATGTTAAAGAATTTGGCAGTAATTCGGATCGTTGCAATTCTCTCGTTTGTTGGCAGAAAGTGAGAGACTCATCTGGATATCCAGCTATTTAAATCTCAGAACCCAGAAAGTGTATTTTAACAGCTTAGTCTCCAAGTCTGTTAAGGTCACTTCCGGTGTACCTCAAGGGAGTCACCTTGGCCCTTTGTTATTTACATTGTTTATTAATGATCTTCCATCCGTTATTAAATTTTCTCGTGTGTTAATGTATGCCGATGATGTCAAGCTTTGTTTAACGTCAGTTGATTCTCAATCTGGTCAAATGCTGCAAGCTGATCTTGATAGTTTCCAATCTTGGTGTCAAATAAACCTTTTAAATCTTAATTGCAATAAATGTAACGTAATGTCTTTTTACAGGCGTTTGCCTTTTAACAATACTTATTTTCTACATGCAAAATATCTTGAGCACATTGAGTCTGTTAAAGATCTAGGTATTCTGCTCGATCCCAAACTTAAATTTGACAAGCACATCTTGGATATAACTAATCGTGCAATAGGTGTCCTTGGTTACATTAAGCGTTGGTCGAAAGAATTTAATGATCCCTACATCACTAAAACTCTTTATACTTCTCTTGTTCGACCTATTCTTGAATATGGCTCTTGTATTTGGTGTCCCCAATATAAGGTTCATCAGGAAAGAATAGAGTCTGTACAAAAACAATTTCTTTTGTTTGCCCTTCGGGGTCTTAATTGGAGTGCTAACACTCCTTTACCTTCCTATCGCAGTAGACTTTTACTTATCAATCTTCCTTCACTTTCTGATCGTAGAACCATGCTTGGTGTTATTTTTTTGCATAAGCTCATTAATGGTGAGATCGATTCATCCGAACTGATTAGCCAAATTAATTTTAAGGTTCCGATCAGAAATACAAGGAACTTTTTACCTCTTTCCCTTCCACTTTGTAGTGAAAACTATGCTTTACATAATCCTTTCCGTATTTTATGTTCTAACTATAACGAGTACTATTCTATAATAAATAATGTTTCTTCGTTTTCCACTCTTAGAATGATGTAATTTTAAAATTAATTAAAATATATTTTTGCTTTATGTTCGCGATTGTCCGTTGCCACAAGCTACGTGGTGCGCCCCTACGGCGCGCGTGGTAACAAGCCCTTGCTTGGTGTCGTTGGGCCACTTGATGGTGCTGTTCGTTAGCACATCAACGTCCAATAATAACAAGTAAGAAAGCTACAGTCGAAAGTGCTCGACCGTATGATACCCGCAACCCATTTCAAGAGAAAGCAACAAATTTAAATGATATTTTAACAAAAAATATATAAAATAATATACTGAAACTTGTTTTTTTTATACCCGCTACCCATAGGGTAGAAGGGTATTATAACTTAGTGCCAACAGAAAATGTATGTAACAGGCAGAAGGAGGCATCTCCGACCCCATAAAGTATATATATTCTTGATCAGTGTCAACAGCCGAGACGATATAGCCATGTCCGTCTGTCCGTCTGTCCGTCTGTATGAACACCTGGATCTCAGAGACTATAAGAGCTAGAGCTACCAAATTTGGGGACAGTACTTCTATAGGTCCTACGCAGATCAAGTTTATTTCAAAAGTTGGATGCCACGCCCCTTTCCGCCCCCAAAAGTCTGTAAAAGCCGTAATAATAGACGTAGAGCATTAAATGTATGGTATGCATAATAACAATTATATTCTCAATGATTCCTGTGAATTTGGTTGAGATCGAATGAAAAACAAGGAAGTTATTAAAGAATCAATTTTATATGCAAAATTCACGTGCAGCTGCCCGCGCTTTGTTTGTTTAGTTGACAGTGTGACCATAACGGTGTTGTAAATATAAAAACAAGTTTTAGTATATTTGGTATATTTTTTGTTAATATATCATTTAAATTTTTTGTTTTCTCTCGAAATGGGTTGCGGGTATCATACGGTCGAGCACTCTCGACTGTAGCTGCAAGTGAATTTTGCATATAAAATTGATTCTTTAATAACAAAATTCAATGCTCTAGGTCTATTATTACGGCTTTTACAGTTTTTGCGGGCGGAAAGGGGCGTGGCAAAAATCTAAAACAAACTTGATCTGCGTAAGACCAAGATCAAGACTGTCACCAAATTTGATATCTCTAGTTCATTCACACACTTAAAACGTCCATATGCATTGGGCACAACAATTTTGATAAATAATTTAACGAATAACTTTTGTTCTACTTATCCGATTTGTACCAAAATTATAGGGTATATTAACAGTGTCAAGCCCAGATGGGTTACCATATGCTATTTTGCTAAGCATTTTTGCTGGTCATTTAAGAAGCAATTAACGCGAGGATCAATGTAGATTGCAGTTAATATCGCATAATTTTCAAATAATATACATTCTCGAATTTTTATCTGGAATATTAATTTTTTTTAATATAATTTAAGCTCCATGCATATTATGAATAATTCGCTGTATACTTGTTTTTTAATCTGCAACTTTAAGGTCGCTTCGTATGTGTCCTTGATCGCGTCACTATATACATATCTACATTCAATCAGAGTCCGGATCAATACTAATGCTAGGGTGTGTAACGTGTAACGAAAAAACAAGTAACAAAGCTACAGTCGACAGTGCTCGACCGTATGATACCCGCAACCCATTTCGAGAGAAAACAAAAAATTTAAATGATATATTAACAAAAAATATACCAAATATACTAAAATTAGTTTTTTGTATATATTTGAAAATAGCGGGTAAAAATCACAACACCGTTTTGGTCACACTGTCAACTAAACAAACAAAGCGCGGGCAGCTGCAAGTGAATTTTGCATATAAAATTGATTCTTTAATAACTTCCTTGTTTTTCATTCGATCTCAACCAAATTCACAGGAATCATTGAGAATATAATTATTATTATGCATACCAAAATTCAATGCTCTAGGTCTATTATTACGGCTTTTACAGACTTTTGGGGGCGGAAAGGGGCGTGGCATCCAACTTTTGAAATAAACTTGATCTGCGTAGGACCTATAGGAGTACTGTCCCCAAATTTGGTAGCTCTAGCTCTTATAGTCTCTGAGATCCAGGTGTTCATACAGACGGACAGACGGACAGACGGACAGACGGACAGACGGACAGACGGACAGACGGACATGGCTATATCGTCTCGGCTGTTGACACTGATCAAGAATATATATACTTTGTGGGGTCGGAGATGCCTCCTTCTGCCTGTTACATACATTTTCTGTTGGCACTAAGTTATAATACCCTTCTACCCTATGGGTAGCGGGTATAAAAAGCACTAAGGCAAGGGGACGGTTGCATTTGCGGGGCACGCTTTAGGATCCGGCTCTAGCTCGTCGGCTTTCGGGGTGGTGGTCTTGCTTGTACAACGTCCTTTTTTTCTCAACATATTATTACCAATAAGTCTAGAATTGATTGTGCTGCGACGAAAGAAATTAAAGCTATAGGCTTGTACCGGAAGCGAGATAACTTCAGCTTAAGAAAAGATGAGAAAGAAAATCAGAGAGGAAGAGAGAGAGAGATGGTTAACCATTTTTATACCCGCTACCCATAGGGTAGAAGGGTATTATAACTTAGTGCCAACAGAAAATGTATGTAACAGGCAGAAGGAGGCATCTCCGACCCCATAAAGTATATATATTCTTGATCATTGTCAACAGCCGAGACGATACAGCCATGTCCGTATATCCGTCTGTCCGTCTGTTTGCCTGTGTGAACACCTGGATCTCAGAGACTATAAGACTTAGAGACACCAAATTTGACAAAAAGGTTCCTTCATACCCTACGCAGATCAAGTTTATTTCAAAAGTTGGATGCCACGCCCCTTCGCCCACAATAAGCATTAATCTAGAAAAAGTCAAGTTTTTTTTATGTAAATCGCGTATAACTCCAAAAGTTCTTTGTGTGATGTGACATAAAAAAAAACTTGACTTTTTCTAGATTAATGCTTATTGTGGGCGAAGGGGGCGTGCCATCCAACTTTTGAAATAAACTTGATCTGCGTAGGGAATGCAGGAACCTTTGTGCCAAATTTGGTGTCTCAAATTCAAACTCAAACTCACTAATTCTGATGTACCTGCCGATCGAGTTCGTTGCCTTCGAAAGACAAACTTTCCCAAATTAATTCAACTTCTTAATGGAATTGATTGGTCTAATTTGTATTCCTGCACAGACATAAGTGCCGCAATCAATTTGTTCTATAATAAATTAAATCTTTGCTTTTATGCCAGTATTCCTTCTTATTTTCCGCATAGGTCAAATAAAGCTCCTTTGTTTTGTAAGCAACTTTCTAACCTTAAGAACCTAAAGTCTCGACTCTACAAAAAGTTTAAAATTTCAGGCGCTGCCTTAACTTTTGGCAATATATAATTACTCGGTCTAATTTTATCGAGTTTAACGCTGTGTTATAAAAACAAGTAAGAAAGCTACAGTCGAGAGTGCTCGACCGTATGATACCCGCAACCCATTTCGAGAGAAACAAAAAAAATTTTAATGATATTTTAACAACAAATATACCAGAAATATACTGAAACTTGTGTTTTGTATATATTTGAAAATAGCGGGAAGAAATCCACAACACCGACATGGTCACACTGTCAACTAAACAAACAAAGCGCGAGCAGCTGCAAGTGAATTTTGCATATAAAATTGATTCATTAATAACTTCCTTGTTTTTAACTCGATCTCAACCAAATTCACAGGAATCATTGAGAATATAATTATTATTATGCATACCAAAATTCAATGCTCTAGGTTCATTATTACGGCTTTTACAGTTTTCGGGGGCGGAAAGGGGCGTGGCAAAAAATCTAAAATAAACTTGATCTGCGTAAGACCTACACGAATACTGTAACCAAATTTGATATCTCTAGGTCAATCACACACTTAAAACGTCCATATGCATTGGGAACAACAATTTTGATAAATAATTTCGCGAATAACTTTTGTTCTACTTATCCGATTTTTACCAAAATTACAGGGTATATTAAGAGTGTCAAGCGCAGATGGCTTACCAAATTACACATCATTACACAAAGAACTTTTGGAGTTATACGCGATTTACATAAAAAAAACTTGACTTTTTCTAGATAAATGCTTATTGTGGGCGAAGGGGGCGTGGCATACAACTTTTGAAATAAACTTGATCTGCGTAGGAAATGCAGGAACCTATGTGCCAAATTAGGTGTCTCTATGTCTTATAGTCTCTGAGATCCAGGTGTTCATACAGACAGACAGACGGACAGACGGACATGGCTATATCGTCTCGGCTGTTGATGCTGATCAAGAATATATATACTTTATGGGGTCGGAGATGTCTCCTTCTGCCTGTTACATACATTTTCTGTTGGCACTAAGTCATAATACCCTTCTACCCTATGGGTAGCGGGTATAATTACTTAACTCGCTGTCGGGTTAGCTTCTCTGAAAACCCAAGAAAGTTTTTTAATTTTGTAAGCTATCTTACGAAAATTCTATAGCAAATTCAGGTCAGGCCCTCGCTGATCTATTTGCTTCTTTTTTTCAAACTACTTATTCTTCTTCTTCCTACTCTAACGCACCCTATCCTTACAGCCCGTCTCTGTCGAATTGTACCTTCAGTCCCTTAATGGGTGAGGAGTCTCTAATTCGATATCTTCAAATGGTTAAGCCGGTGTTTTCGCCCGGTCCGGATGGAGTTCCTGGCTGTGTACTTCGGTACGGAGCCAAGGCTTTATGCAGACCGTTGCTGAAATTATTTGATTTACCGCTTGAGTCATCGACTTTTCCCTCTTTATAGAAGGAGTCTTTCATTATTCCTCTCCATAAGAAGGGAAGTAAGTCTGACGCCAAAAACTATAGAGAGATATGTAAATTGTCTGCTATTTCCCCCTACCAGCACGGATTTGTGAAACATAGATCCACTGTTACTAATCTTCTTGAGCTT
This sequence comes from Drosophila ustulata, assembly GCA_035047365.1. NCBI lineage: Eukaryota > Metazoa > Arthropoda > Insecta > Diptera > Drosophilidae > Drosophila > Drosophila ustulata. Next base: position 2,410,024 of record JAWNPT010000095.1, read on the forward strand.
TCTTCGTTCGTTAACCAGGGTTTCCTTAAAAACGAACAAACTGACGTCATCTATACTGATTTTAGTAAAGCCTTTGACTCAGTAAATCATTCTCTTTTATTATATAAGCTTGACTTAATTGGATTTCCCAATAATTGTACTTGCTGGATTTGAAGAACTCAAAACGTTTCTTTTAATAATTTTCTTTCTAATACATTCCGAGTTACCTCTGGAGTTCCCCAAGGCAGCCATTTCGGTCCCTTACTTTTCACATTGTTCATAAATGATCTTCCTAATGTTTTGACACAATCTCGGGTACTAATGTATGCAGATAATGTTAAAATATGCCTGCAGTACCATGGCCATGCCATATCAAGTTGAAGAGAGATCTTGACTCTTTTCAGTTATGGTACAAAGTGAACACATTTGGCGTCTTACTTACAGAATGGTAACGATCTAAAAATAATTACTGCTGTTGATGTCAGGTTCTCTTAGATAATAAACTTACATTTTCTGACCATTTTTCTAGAACGGTCAATAAAGCTATGTCTGTACTCGGTTTCATTAAGAGGTGGTCAAAGGAATTTAATGACCCTTATATTACTAAGACCGTTTATACTTCACTTGTTCGTCCGATTCTGGAATATGGTTCGTGCGTATGGTCTCCACAGAATTCTGTGCACCAGGATCGCATTGAATCTGTTAACAAAAATTTGCATGCCTCGAACTAGAATGCTGAAGTTAATATCGCGACTAACCTTATCCGTTTTATCTAGACTAACCCGTAGTTACATTCCGCTTGCTCTCCCCCTATGTAGATCTAATATTGCATTGCATGACCCTTTTAGAGTTTTATATTGTAACTATAGTAGATTTTATCATGTATTTTTCTTATGTCCGATCCTGTATTTCTATTTTATGCTATCCGCGTTTTTTTTTTTTGCATGCCCGAATCTATCCTGTCCGAACGCGAATCGTGTCGTTGGTCCTGCGACAGCGCCTCTCGGTCGGTTGGGCGGGAGGAGGGTTTATTGGGATCCGCGCGTAACAAGCATTGTCTTGGTATCGCTTGGGCCACTTGAATCTGCATACAATGTACGTCAACGTCCAATTCATAATAAATAAACGGTAATTAAATCACAGAATGCAACAAAAACAATCGTACGCTCTGAGCGAATTGAAGCGATAAAGCAGGTTGCAACTGCTCTCTCGCTTTGCTCTCGCTATATCGCTTGAACCCCCAACTCGCTTTGTTCTCACTCGAACATCTTTCGAGCGATTCCATATGAAAAAGGTTGCAGTGCTTTATCGCTCGTTCTTGCGCAATATTATCGCATCGCTTCTCGCGTGCACTCTGACATCAGCCTTAAGCTTCATCGAGCGGGTGGAGGAGCGTGCATCGGCCCACCAAATGGAGTTAAGCCAGCTTACCACAGCCGTGTCGAAGCTACTAACAGGAAGCGCCAGTGACTGGTTCCGTGCAAGTCGAGTAAAGTGGACGACCTGGACGTATTTCAAGCAGGAGTTCCTGTATTGCTTCCCGCCCCCAGATACTTTCAAAGGTTGGAGGACCAGATCCGAACCAGACAACATCGAGCTGCGGAACCCTCGAGAGCAAACGGGACTCCAGTAGACCTTGGACATAGTAAGCACCCGAAATGAAACGGCACCACCACCCCAACACAGAAATCCCTTCCGGGACAACCCAGTTGGTCTGAGCACGCCAAGAGAAGACCCGAATGACCCACCGAACCACAGGCCAGAACCAGGACCAGCCATTGATGTTCAGCGAGCCTGCAGGAGGTGCGCAGAAGTAGAACACCTAGCTCGAGACTGCAACGGACGCCGTGTGTATTTCTGCTGGCAATGTGGGAAACGTGGAATAAGGACCACCGAGTGTTGCTGGCTAGTGTCGGGAAACGGCCACCGGCTGCATCTGCCCCAGGACCAGGTGGGATCCGGCAGCAACCAGTCCGGGAATTAAAACCCCTGTTGAGAGTGGAGACTGCACGGGTCATTGCACAAATCCAAATAAATAGCCAAGACAGGCAGGCCACAATCGACACGGGTGCCACGAGGAGCTTCATTAGCGAACGGGCGATTCATCAGCTCAAAAATCCGAAACTCCGGGACATCCAAGCAATGGTGCAGCTCGGGACGAGTCACGCCTTCCTACCATTCCTGGTATAACCCACAGTGGTGGATGGCGTCATACTAGGAATAGACTTCGCCTGTGCTATCCAAGTCACCCAGCACTGCGGCGCCGAATGCTTGACATTGTCTTCGGCCAAATTAGCAGAAGCTCTACAACTCCCAATCCCCTTCTACAGGGCGACTCAGGATTAGCATCCTGGGGACGGAGAAACAACGAGCAGAAGCAAAGCCGAAACGACGAAAGATAACGAAGCAATGAACGGCGACAAAGAAACAACGAGTGGTGTCAGTAGAGAAGCAACGAGCAGTGGCAACGTAGACACGACGAAAGATATCGAAGGCGCGGCAACAACGAGTAGCGGAGACGGCGAAACCACAAACAGCAGCAAGGGAACGATGAGTGGTGACGACAGATCACGGTGATGGAGCAACAGCAAACGACAACAGCGGAGGAACGACGAATAACGACGACAGAGGAACGACGAGCAGTAGCAACGAAAGAACGACGAACGAGGAAGAAGTTGTTACACCGAAACCCACGAGCAGAACAGACGAAGGTCAACCGACGAAGACACCCGAGGTCACCAGGTCGGGTTCACGAGGGCCACTTGAAGATGGCAAGCCATAACAACGTCCTCAACCCCATGGGGTTATCCAGACCAGACCGTGCTTGGTAGCAGTACCAATGGAGCAAGAGCTACACGTCAACGAGGCGGAGGATGACGTCAATGGTACCGAACACCCGTCCGAGAAGGAGCAGGAGTTAGAACCATGGGTATAATGTTTCCTGGAACAGGAACTATCCAAGTTCGCGACTTTACGAGGAGTCTCACATATCGTAGAGTATGTGATAACCGCTAAAACCGACCAGCCAATCAAACAACGATACTACCCCAACGCCATGCAACGGATCATTGGTAAGCAGGTAGACGAACAGCTCAAAAACGATTGCATAGAGCCTACAAAGAGCCAGCAGCAGCGCACCCATAGTGCTAGTAGGTGCAAGTTCTTCCAAAGAAGTTTGGTATACCTTGGGCATGTGATAAGTAGCGAAGGAATTCACACCGACCCTGATAAAGTAGCAGCGGTCCGAAAACTGCAGGCCCCGATAACGTGTCGCGAGTTGCGCCGTTGTCTGGGAATCGGCGGTTCGTTCCGTATTTCGCAGCCATTGTCCAAGCGATGTCAACCTTGCTGAAGAAAGGCCAAAAATGGAACTGAGGAGAGGAGCAACAGACGACGTTTGAAGAGCTGAAGACCCAACTCACCGAAGCACCAGTGCTCGCTTGCCTTGACTTCGGGGAACAATTGTGCCTACAGACGGACGCAACTGACTTCGGTTTGGGAGCCGTATTGACCCAACAGCACCAAGGAGCAGAAAGAGTGTCATATGTCAGCCGAAGACTGGTCAAAGCGGAGGAAAACTACTCGGCTACGGAGAAGGGGTTCTTAGCCATCGTCTGGGCTATTCGCAAGCTGCGGTGCTACCTGGAGGGGTATCGGTTCGACGTCATCACCGACCATGTAACACTCAAGTGGCTTAACAGCATTGAAAATCCCACGGATCGAATAGCGTGCTGGGCGTTAGAACTACAGCAGTACCAGTTCGACGTCCACTATCGTAGAGGAAAACAAAATGTCGCTGCAGACGCTTAATCTTGATAACCGTTGGAGGGCGCTATACACATTTTTTTTTTTTAATTTTATTTATTTATTTACAATCTGTTTATTTAAACAATAAGTAAATTTTATGAGGAATGTTAAGGTAACAGAAATAGCAGTTTTCCAATGAGCCCTGCTATTATATATTACATATTTACAGTATTTTGAATTTATCTATCGGGGAGATCGAGGATGTGGTATCTTTTCAGTCTGCTTACTGTTAAGCTATTGTCTACTAGATTTAAGGCTAAATTATTTTCGTGATTATGGAATCTGTCGATGTATTTCTTACTGATTTTATTTATTTCTTCTTTAATGGTTGGGATGTTGAGATCTTTGTGAATGTTTGCGTTAGATACGTAGAAGGGAGCATTGACAATTTGTCTCAAAGTTTTGGATTTGTAACGCTGAAATATTTCAATATTCGAGTTGCTAGCAGTTCCCCAGAGCTGTATAGCGTAGGTCCAGACAGGCTTTAGTATGGATTTGTAGAGGCGGATTTCGTTTTCCAGAGTGGTTTCTGATTTTCGACTTAACAACCAGGACATTTTCAGTGTTTTAAGTCTCAGCTGTTGATACTTTGATTTCATATGATTTTTCCATGTTAATCTGCTGTCGAGATGCAATTCGAGGTACTTCACACATGTAGTTTGTGGAATTGGTGAGCCGTTAAGTGCAACATTTGGGCAGCTGCCTGGTCTTAATGAAAAAGTGATTTGGACGGACTTCAGGGAGTTGATTCTAATTTTCCATCGAAGAAACCAGTCTTGAATTAAGTTTAGCTCACGCTGCAGGAGCTCGGACGCTTCATTTTTGGATGAGCTGGTGGCCAGAACAGCTGTATCATCAGCATATGTTGCAACAGTGCATATATTTGTAACTGGCATGTCAGCCGTATATATGGTGTACAGAATTGGCCCCAGTACGCTTCCTTGTGGGACGCCTGCGTTAATGCGACTTAGTGCTGATGTTTCGTTTTTCTGCTGCACGTAAAAGCATCTTTTAGTCAGATATGACTTGATTAATAAATAGTATGGAGCAGGTAGCCAGTTCTTTATCTTGTACAATAAACCATTGTGCCAGACTCGATCGAACGCTTGTTGTACATCAAGAAATGCAGCAGTGCAATATTTTTTGTTTTCAAATGCAGATACTATGTCATTAATGACCCTGTGACATTGCTCAGGTGTCCCGTGTCCTCTCCTGAATCCAAATTGATATTCGAGAATGATGGAAAGTTCGTCCAAAATTGGCAACATTCTCTTCAATAGTATTTTTTCAAATACTTTCGAGAATATTGTCAGCAGACTAATGGGACGGTATGATGTCAATTCTGTTTCTGTTTTGTGTGGCTTTAGGATCATAATGATCTCTGCGCATTTCCTTTGACTTGGGAAGTATTCTAGTCTGAGAATTGCGTTAAATATGAGGGTGAGAAATCGAATGCATTTTGGTGGTAAAGTTTTTAGGGTGATGCCGTTTATTTTGTCAGGGCCTGGTGCTTTTTTGTTGTTCAAGCATTTAATTTCTGCCACAACGTCTTCATACTTGATGCTTTTAATAGGCAAGCTCATTTGACAGGGTGACTCAAGAAAGTTTTCTACTTCAGTCTCTGTTATTGGATTATTTACATCGTTTGGCTGAAACACAGAATGCAGATGTTGTGCAAATGCTTCCGCTTGTTCATTGTCAGACCTGCACCAAGTTCCATTGCTTTTACGAATGTTTACGTTTCTTTTAGTTGGTCTCTTTAGGTATTTGGTCGCCCTCCACAGGTTGTATTCGTTGTTGCAGGAATTAGGGTCTAAGTTTCTCAGATACGCAGCTAGAGATTCATTACCTAAATACGACATCAGTTGTCTAAGCTCAGATGCAGCCTTCTTGTATAATCTTTTGTCGCAGTAGTGAGTTTCTTGCCAGCGTTTTCGCAGATTCCTTTTGTTTTGTATTTTTTGTCGAAGTTCGGTTGAAAGGTACAATTGATTTGGATGTTGATGATTAGGAGCATGATTCGTGTTTCTGTAGCTCGCTGTATGTATTGTATTTGTGAAAAGCTCCACAGCATAGTCTATCTCCTCTCCTGTTCTTAACGAAATGTCCAGGCTAATAGCTGAGTCTAAATAGCTTTTAAATGCATTTATGTCTGTAGAGGCTGTAATGACTTTATAGGGCTTTTCCAGCATATGGGCTATTGTGCTGTAAGTTGCTATTATTGGAGAATGATCTGAGTTAAGGTCGAAGCTTTCCATTGCACGCATGTGTGATTGTGGAATTCCAGAGAATATTACGAAGTCAATCAAATCTGGAATTTTTCGACTATCTGTTGGCCAGTATGTAGGCTATCCAGTTGACAATGTGGTTATATTATTGTTTCGTATGCATTTGTATAGCTCCGATCCTTTCGGGTTTGTCAATCTGGATCCCCACCATGGATGTTTTGTCATTGAAGTCACCTCCCACAATGAACTTTGATCCCAGTCCTTCGAAAAAGTTTTTAAAGTCCAGTTCTTTTATTGAGAATCTTGGTGGGAGATAAATCGCTGTAACTGATACATCAGCATGTATACATTTTATCTCAATTGTCGCAGCCTGCATAGCATTTTCCCTAGTACTGTCCATGATTTTAAATTTAAGGCCGTGCTTGACAATAATTGCGGCACCTCCATGAGCTCTATCTGACGGATGGTCAGCTCTTACTGTGTCGTAACCAATAACTCTAAAAAAGGATTTGCTAGTGAAGTGTGTTTCTGAAATAAGCATGAAATCAATGGCATTTGTTTTTAAAAATATAGTTATTTCATTTAAATGGTTGGAAAGCCCATTGGCATTCCATATTCCTAAGTTTAGATTTACTTGCATAGCTTATTTACTAGTAACATTATCATGTTAAGTAAATTATTGGTAAGTTGGAATTGTTTCTCTAGAAGCTATTCTATTCTTTCTAGAGACGTGTTTGAGATACTATTTCCTGAAGCAGCTTGAGCGTATGATTGGAAGTCTTTGGCTTCTTGTGTCGAATTGCTAAGCGGAGCAAATGATTGAGATGTACCAAGGTCATTTTTATTATTGTTATCTTTGGTGTTATTCAGGTCGGCTTAGTAATTTTTTTGATATAAGCTCCTGATAGACTTTACACCCTTTGTAGCTAGCAGCATGATCTTCATTGCAGTTGTCACATTTTGCTGGTTGTTCTTTATCTTTTGGACAAATGTTGCTGGGATGGTTAGAAGAGCATTTCATTCACCTGTGAGTTTTGGCACAATATGATTTTGTGTGTCCAAATTCCTGGCAACGATAGCACTGAACGATCTCTTTAGTTTTACGGGGAGGTTCTATGTTAACAACTGCGTTACCAATATGTTTGACTTTGTAGATGTCTAAGTTCTTATTGTTGGGCTCGATATCTAAGAAAAACAAGTTCAAAGGCTCTTTGGTTACACGACTTCTAATATTGCTAATGTTTCTTACAGTGTGACCTTTGGACTCTACATCTTGTTTAATTAAATCGATATCCGTAGAGAAGTGTAAATTCTTAATAACAACTCTGAATGCCCTTTCGTGTTTAAGCTGGTATGTGTGGAATTTGACAAAATCTGTAGCAAGGGTTTTAACAAGTTTCCTGTACTCTTCAATCGACTTTACCATTACTCTCACATGACCATCGCGTTGTACTTTATAAAAGAAGAGCTCTTTTTTAATTTTTGACTCGAGATAAGCTATTATTCCTTTAATATCGTAAACTTCAGATAAGAATATAGGTGGCGGCTTGGCAGATTCATCTGAGATGTCTTCACTTATAATTTCCAGCGCTTCTGTTTCGTCTTTGTTTCCGTTATTTGGCGTGGTGTCGCTTAGAAGGGAGAATTAATTGGTGCTGGTGCTGGGAGCAGAGTCCAGAGAGATTTTTTTCCTTATCACAATTGGAGAGACTTGGTTTGGTCTCTTTATTGCCTTGGGTTTCGGTTTTACTCTCTGCCAGCTCCAAACCGTTATGTCGTCTTCGTCGCCGTTCATGTTAACAACAACACTTTCTTGATGCTTATCAGCAACCACTGTTTTGTTTTGATTTCTGTTAGAGTAACTGTTAATTATGGCTTTAGCACTAGATCAGCTTCGGCGCATATTTTAGGCACGTCTTAACTCGGGGAGTGTTTGATCGCGACTCCGCTCTACACATAACTACGGAAGAATCCTCGAAGTGCAGCTGGATGAAGCGACTGATGCAACGCATACGGGAAGCCCCAGGAGACATGCCGGATTTCATGCTTTAAGGGAACCAGGTACATATTAGACTTCTGCATGAGTGTACTCATTTGTAGCATAACAGATCTGTACAGTAGTGTAGAGTTCTTAAAAATACTGCACCCATTCTTTACTGTACAGTATACTCTATAGGCCAGAAGAAGATAGCACAACATTTTTAGTGCGCTCACTTTGAGTGAGTACAGTATATGGTTATACTCTTCGGGAGTGAGTACTATATTTGTCCTTTTTTAAACAGCTGTTCAGCTTGTTAGTTGACTGTGTACAACTGTGCATATGAGTTCAGTATTCTTTAATAAGTGCATAAAAATGGATTGCAAAGAAAACGACGCTCGTTAAATGAACTCACATGATAATGTAAGTTTTTGTCATAATATTTATGTTTTGTAACAAAGTATATGTGTTGTTTTATATGTTTGTGATTGTCTTTTGTATGTTTGATGTTATTTAGTGCCAGAGTCCCAGGCAAAAACAGTGATTGTTAAATATATGTATGTATTTGTATGTTCATTTGTAGTATACATTTTGTACACATGTACATATATTAAAACAAAATTGTTTGCAATCAGACGCTGGGCATAACAATTGAATCGCCTTTTAAAGAGTACGCTGCCACAATAAAATCTAAATTATTAGCTGGTGAGCTTAAGCCTGCTGATTTACGTGGTCGGAGCAAAGTCTGGGACACCTTTTCACATAGTGATTACTGATGCAGTAGTGTGTAACATATGCAAAAACATTTATAAATTTGAAAAAAGCACATCAAATTTAGTCAAACACAAATGGTACATTATGGCCAATAGCTGAAAGCGCAGTCTTCCTGTCGTTGATGTGCCCTCAGAAACCAAAAAGAGATGCACCAATCTGACAACTGAGTCGACAATAAAGAATGGTCGACCGTTTGATCTTATTGCGGACACTGGTTTAAAAAACTTAGCACAGTTTCTTATTTCTGTCGGTGCGAAACTGTGGGAAAACTTCAATATTGACTCTTTACTGCCTCATCCCACAACTATATCGCGAAACATCGCTGCGCTCTATGATTTTCATTTTAATGAAGTACAAATTGAAATTAAAGAGCAGAAACAAAACGGATATAGTATAACTTCAGATATCCGGATGGATGATTTCTTCAAAGAATCTTATATTGAATCTTATACTGACTATGCATTACGTCAAAGAAGGCACCCTTCAAAACCTTCTGTTAGCAGTGAAATCAATGGGTGGAGCCTCCTGTACCGGAAAGAAGTATAAAATCTTATTGGAATATATAATAAAATATGTACACATATTATCAAAAATTTTTAGGTAATGAAATAAAAAACAAAATAGAGCGAATCTTACGTGACTTTGGATGTGATTTACTTATGGACGATCCAATAATTGTTACCGACCGAGGATCTAATATGAAAGCAGCATTCAACGGACTGAGCACAATACACTGTGCAAATAACTTGATCCACAATGTTATTGGCAAAGTTGTGAATGAAGTACCAGAATTGCTGAATTTGGTTAATCGCTGCAGCAAGCTTGTTAAGTATTTTTAAAAATCTGGACAAAACTTGAACTTAACATGCACCCTAAAGAGCTACTGTCCAACTCGTTGGAACACTATATTTTACCTCTTGAAGTCGGTTGAGCTAAATTGGATGGAAATTTCGCAGATTTTAGTGGAGAAAAATGAACTAGCAAGAATTACAGACATAAATTTAATTAATATTAGCGGAACGGTGAACCTTCTTGCATCTTTTGAATGTTGCTCCAAAAAGCTGGAGGGTAGTAATTATCCAACATTGCACTTGACTGTTCCACATATAAATAACTTAAAAACTTATCATCAGCAAATGAAAATGACATTAAAATAGTAAAAAAAAATCTAATCTTGCGCTTAACCAGTACTTAGATTCAATAGTTACACAAAATTTGCTAGAAATGCCAACGGTTCAAGACTAGCCAGATGAAATCCCCCGGGAGGATGCTGACGAGACAAGTGAAAGAGCCCTTCGACACTCTATGCGCCAATTTCGTGGGACCTTTGCCACGTTCGAAACACGGAAACACCATGCTTCTGGTCTTCTTCGATGTTTTCAGTTAATGGGGGGAACGTGTGTCATTACGGAGGGCTACCGCGGTCTTCTTCAATGCTTTCAGTAAATGGGTGGTGGGATACCATTTAGAACATTTAGAACGAGCCTTCCGGGCGTTTTGTCAATTAGCAGGGATTGACCTACAGCACACGGCCCCGTACAGTCCGCAATAGAACCCCAAAGAACGAGCAAACCGGACCTTCAAAACAATGATAGCACTACACATCGAAGGACACCAGAATATGTTGAACGAGACGCGACCTGAAATCATGCTCGCCATTGACACCAGCACGTCGGAAACTACGGGATTCACCCCATCGTTCCTCGTACAAGGGCGAGAACCTCTTCTACCGGGAACCCTGTACGACGAGGTAATCGCCGCTGTGGAAAGACTGGAAACGCCACAAGACCGAGCCATCAGGTTGCTAGATGTCTTTATAGTCGTTAAAGAGAACGCCCAACGAGCGATCCTAGACCAGGCCAGAAACTACAGCCTTCGACGTCGAGAATGGCGACTGGAGCCCCAACTCCTAGTATTAGTAAAGCTTCACGTCCTATCGAACGCGACCGAGGGTTCCGCTGCCAAATTGGCACCGAAATTTGACGGACCTTATGTCGTGCGCAAGTTTTTTTCCCCAACCATTGTGCGACGTCAACGAGTGGGCTCGGCCCAACGGCGCGTGCAAATTTGTTGGATCTCAAGCCTTATTACCAACCCTGATATCTCCCGTAACCAGCGCGACGTCCCAACTTCACCTATACCAAATCCTCGCATTCAAAAACTAACTAGTCTTCCAAAAAATCTCCACAGCAATATCAGAGCAATGAACCCCACTGAGGTCGACGGAATCATCCTCGTAGATCGAGTGACACTCTTAATATACCCTGTAATTTTGGTAAAAATCGGATAAGTAGAACAAAAGTTATTCGTTAAATTATTTATCAAAATTGTTGTGCCCAATGCATATAGACGTTTTAATTGTGCGAATGCCCTAGAGATATCAAATTTGGTGACAGTATTCGTGTAGGTCTTACGCAGATTAAGTTTGTTTTAGTTTCTTGCCACGCCCCTTTCCGCCCCCAAAATCTGTAAAAGCCGTAATAATAGACCTAGAATTGAATTTTGGTATGCATAATAATAATTATATTCTCAATGATTCCTGTGAATTTGGTTGAGATCGAATGAAAAACAAGGAAGTTATTAATGAATCAATTTTATATGCAAAATTCACTTGCAGCTGCTCGCGTGTTGTTTGTTTAGTTGACAGTGTGACCATGTCGGTATTTAATGGATTTCTTTAAAATATGTATATACAAAAAAAAAACTAATTTCAGTATATTCTGTGGTATATTTTTTGTTAAAATATCATTTAAGCTTTTTGTATTCTCTCGAAATGGGTTGCGGGTATCATACGGTCGAGCACTCTCGACTGTAGCTTTCTTACTTGTTTGAAGCCGAGCTTGTGCATTTTTTGCAAGATGGCCTATAAGTGTCGGGCATGCCACATCCGCAACAAAAGACTGTGCATTCAGCTTTGCAATCCTGGTAATGATGCCCTAACTTACGACATTTCCAACAAGATAACGGCACAGCTTCAACAGCTAATACTTCCTCTTCTTCATTGTCCTCGTTCACGTGAGGACGTTGCACAAAACGCCGGATCGTAAGAATGGGCATACTACTAGTCTGCATAAATCTCTTCCGCTTGCGCATGTATTGTCGTAATTGCATAATATTGTGAATTGACACATACAAAAGCTCATGCTGGATTTGGTTTAACAGGTTCGCCCATAACACCTAATAACGACTGTTCAGTCATAGGATGCATAAGCCTATCAGCAAGACTGACAATAGATTCATAGAAATTATCAAATGATTCATTGACCTTCTGTTTACGCTGCGAGATAGCTGCGCTAATTTCTAAATCGGTTCTCCCATCTGAAAATTGTGATCCTTGGGCTATACAGAAGTCAATCCCACAGACGCTTGGCACACTTCGGTGATACCTTGCTAGCTTATCGAGCTATCAACTCGGAATTGCCATCTAACGTTTGATTAGTTAGAGCTTCTACCCGATATAGAAATTCTTCAATGGTAATCGACGAGTGACCATAAAATCGAAGCTTCCAATTATAAATTATCTGACTTATTCTATCAGATCGCAAGGCGTGTGTTTATTGCAACTCTGCAGTAAGGCATAACATATCATGTACATATGCCAGGCGTTGGATATGACCTACTTCCATCTCCTCTGTTTGGAAGACCAAACAATTGCTCATACGACTGATGATGTCTAGCTGGAGATGACTGCATGGGTCCAGATTGGACTCTAACAGTGCCAACCTGTGCGGCTGATTGAAGAGCCATCTTTTGGAACACAGCTAGCACAACAAACTGAACCGCTGCCATTTCTTCGGCCATTGTTGGACTCTACTAGCTGACTCTTGAACCGGAGTCGGAGTTGGGCCGGCAACCATTGCTGGAATGTTAAGCCCATTCTGCAGAGTTTCAGCTGACATGGCTCCCTGCGTATCAGTGCTGGGGGCTGTATTAAGCTGCTCTTGCGCATTTACTCTACTTGATTTCAAACGTGTTCGCATTTCAGCTGCCTGAGCTGCTCTTAGCTCATCTTCCAAGTTCATACTGGACATGGTTAGTGAAGTCTTACAAATGGGACAAATGTTGCGGTTTGACTATATTAATATACCATAGTGGGAGATCAGGAGTAAGTAACAATAAAAAAACATTTATATACATATGTACATCAACAGTCAACAAAAACACAGATCAGGATATAAGCCTGGTCGCCATATCTCATTAGGCGTTGAGCTAGTATATTTGGATGTAAGTCCAATCTATTACAGTAGTTTTTGGCCTGCAGTTGAACCATGACTCCAACCTTCGGGATCTTTAAATCTCTTTTAATATCTCGTGTCCTCATATACCATGGAGCATTGCACAAGATTTTGCTTTGCGCTACACGGATCTTATTTAGGCGTGTCTTCGCCGCGACGCCATACACTTGCACTCCGTACTTCCAAATCGTAACTTTGTTGTGCAAGGAGAGTTTGTTACGTGGTAACAACTCGTACCCACGACAACTTCGCAGCTTTGGTCATCACGGCTTTTTGGACCATTGTCGTATGTTGAGGCGTCTGTCAAGGATGACGGACAGGTACTTGTAGTGCGTTTCGTGATAGAGCACTGCACCAAGCATGGTCACGCCTGGACACGAAACAATTCTGATTGCGAAAGTCATGTTCGCACACTTGCTTCTGTTAATGTTCGAACCTCCGCACGTACTGTTGTAAAGCCTGTTCCAATGCCAAGAGATTGGTTACTGGTGAGGACAGCAGTGTCATCGGCGTGTGTAGCAACTAAAACGTCATGAGAGTCGACCGCTTGAACAGCAACTGGCTTCGGCATATCGCTCGTGAGGATGGAGTATAAAGTTGGCCCAAGAACACTAACTTGTGTAACTCTAGCAGCTATCCCTCTTTTCGACGACTTATCACCGTCCACTCCAACACAAAACGATCGGTCTGACAAAGCTGGTATAATTGTGGAGTCAATAACTGCTTCAGTTTGCAATAGAGACCTGTCTGTCTAACTTTGTCGAAAGCTTGCTGTATATCCATGAACCTTGCCACAGCGTCTTGCTTGTGCTCCATAGTGTCCAGTGCACAGTGGTTGCGCTTATAGGCCATAATTAAAACTAGTTAGAAAGCTACAGTCGAGAGTGCTCGACCGTATGATACCCGCAACCCATTTCGAGAGAAAACAAAAAACTTAAATGATATTTTAACAAAAAATATACCAAATATACTAAAACTATTTTTTTTTTATATATTTGAAAATAGCGGGTAAAAATCACAACACCGTTATGGTCACACTGTCAACTAAACAAACAAAGCGCGGGCAGCTGCAAATAAATTTTGCATATAAAATTGATTCTTTAATAACTTCCTTGTTTTTCATTCGATCTCAACCAACCAGGAATTATTGAGAATATAATTATTATTATGCATACCAAAATTCAATGCTCTGGGTCTATTATTACGGCATTTACAGACTTTTGGGGGCGGAAAGGGGCGTGGCATCCAACTTTTGAAATAAACTTGATCTGCGTAGGACCTATAGGAGTACTGTCCCCAAATTTGGTAGCTCTAGCTCTTATAGTCTCTGAGATCTAGGTGTTCATACAGACGGACAGACGGACATACGGACATGGCTATATCGTCTCGGTTGTTGACACTGATCAAGAATATATATAGTTTATGTGGTCGGAGATGCCTCCTTCTGCCTGTTACATACATTTTCTGTTGGCACTAAGTTATAATACCCATAGGGTAGAAGGGTAGCGGATATAAAAATCGACAGAACAAAACATTTGCGAAAAGTAAATAAATTGTCTACACAACGTCCAAGCTTTTCAATGGCAAACCTGATTTTTCTGGAAATCTCAACGGGACTTTCTAAAAATAGAATGCAAAGCGTGAAAACGTGTTCAGTTTTGCAGCGCAGCGACGTTAAGTTTTCTCTTCGTCAAAACATCATTCTATTTCAAAGTGTTCAAACGTTCGTTAGAGAGGTCCGAATTTTATTATTTCAAATGAATTTTAAAATTGAAGGTATTTATTATGAATTACTTATTGTGCATTTGATAAATATTTTTATTGTAATGTGTTTTTAATGAATTATTGCGACGCAATCTGCTGCTCGTCCTTTGCTTTTGTGATGTTTCTTTTGTTTTCGTCATTTGTGTTTGTCGACAATTTCGCATATTATTTTATTCCTCTCATTTTTATGTTTTCATTTTTAATAGGTGCTTCTTGTAAGTGCGAATTTTCACGCATGTACATCTTTGATATTTGGTGCACAGAAATGGGCATTAATGCTGAAAAAACTCGGCGAGTTACAAGTTTAATACAAGAAAGCATTAAAAACAAAGGCTACGCAGTTGAGATGACAAAACTTAATAATTTTATTAAATTTATTTTGCAAAAAAATTATTGCTCTTTTGGCCAAATACAATCGTTGCAAGAGTTCAATTGTTAAACATCAATCTAATTGTCTGAACACTATTTAAACAATTATAATTGAGCCACCTCAACAAAGGATTGCAAGTGCTGAACGTGGACGACCCAAAATTAATTTTCCTAAGTCCTTAAAAAGGACGAAACGTCGTCGGATAACTCTGCTAGAAAAACATGATGAATCTGCAGCTTCTGTTATACGTTCATCCGATTTTCCACCGATCCTAAAGTCATCCGCACTAAATATGGAAAAAGTCTTAGCGCTTTTAATGGACACTGGAATCACGAAACACCAATATTTGCTTATTCGTGAATTCATAAATAGTACAGCTTCAAGCAATATATTGCCAAGCTATGAGAAAATTCTCAAATTTAAGACTTCAAAATATCCAGAAAATATAACAGTAGCAGAATCATATGCAGAAGTTGAGCTGGAGAGTCTACTAGACAACACAGCTTTAAGTAATTTAGAGCTCCAAAAAACTGTAATTGAAAATTGTTTTGATAGCACGGAGAACACACTAACATTAATTGGAAAATGGGGTTATGATGGCAGTACTGCGCACAGTGAATATAGGCAACATTTTTTAAACTGCAATGACGATGATAGATGTCTATTTGTAACATCGTACGTCCCACTTCAGCTTAGAACGGAAAGTAACTCCAAAATAATACGGAAAAAACCTTGACCATCATCTACACGCTATTGTAAGCCAGTCAGACTTCAATTTAAAAAGGGGACAGCCGTACTATCCGTTGAAGAAGAACTGCACTTCAAAAATAAAATAGGGAACCTAAAGGCAACTGAATTTGAAATTCCCAATAGAATTTTTTTTATAAATCATAGCCTGCAACTTACTATGGTAGATGGTAAAGTGTGCAACGCGTTAAGCAATACGACGACCATGAAATGCTTTCTATGCGGTGCAAGGCCCACCGAAATGAATGAGTTAGAAAAATGTCTTATAAAAAAAGTTGACAAAAAGTATTACGAATTTGGCTTATCACCACATCATACCTTCATACGCTTTTTTGAGTGCTTTTTGAACATTTCATACAAATTGGAAACAAAAATGTGGTAAGCGAGATCAGAAGAACAAATACTTAATGTACTGCAAAAAGAAAAGAACGATTACAAGCGGAGTTTCGCGATAAAATGGGAATAATTGTTGATAAGCCTAGAGACGGAGGCAGAGGAACTTCCAACGATGGAAATACGGCCAGGAAATTTTGTTGTAGCCCGAGCTTGGCATTGTGATGCAGCATAATTTTGCTGCACACAAAGCACTCACCGCGCGCCGACCAAAACAAAACCCAGAAGAGAGAAGGAAGGAAACAAAGGTAAAAACTAGGGAATTATCGTCTACCCGCCGCTAATTCATTTATCGAGCGAAAATACTAGCCGCGGTCACATTGATCAACACTAGTTAGCCGCACTCGATATATACCAGCTACAGCTGGTGCTGGTATATATTGAATGGAAACGATGAATTATCGTTGAGCACGTTGATCAACACTAGTTAGCCGCACTCGATTTATACCAGCTACTGCGGGCGCTGGTATATATTGAATGGAAACGATGAATTATCGTTGAGCTCGATCATTTATCGAGGAAAAAAAGGGCACACGAGAAGAAAACGGCAATCGAAAATTGGACAAGCACGTGTGAAGACCAGAGAAAATCAAATTGGAGAAAAAGGAAAAGGAAACTGGAATTGGAATTGGAAAATCAGGAAGACGACACGGACACGGAAACGGACAACGAAAGACAACGAGGGAGAAGGGCACCGACACCCGAAGCGCGAGCAACAGCACGGACAACAACGCGAGTGACGTCGCAACAACAGCGCAGCCGCGAGAGTGTCGCAGAAAACCCACAGCGCGCCGCAACAAATTTTGTAGTGCCGCCTCAGCAAACGCACAGCTACGCCAGTGTCACCGCAGCCGTGCCACGGCCACAGCAACAACAGTGCAGCCCCGCCAGTGCTGTCGCAACAACCGGACAGCTACGTCAGTGCCGCCGCAGCAGCAGCGCAACCGCGTCCGTGCCACCGCAACAGCAGCACAACCGTGCCCGTACCGCAGCAGCAGTAGCGCAGCCGCGTCCGTGCCACAGCAGCAGCAGCACAGCCGCGCCCGTGCCGCAACAACAGCACAGCTACACCAGTGCTGCCGCAGCCATACAAGCACAGCAACAACAGCAGCCAGCCAGCAGAGGTACCACAGCCAACACACAGCAACAGCGCCATCTGGACAGGAGCGCCGTCACAGTAATAGCAGGCCCAGCCCAAGCAGTGACGACCGGTGCCAGCGACGCAGCCGTGACCAGGGACGAAGACACGAGGCCCCGGTAAGCGCGACCGTAGCAAAAACTAACCTAGCTATTCGTCATGTGTTGCCCACATCCTTTCGCGGAGCGTTTGGGCGCACGCCAATAAATGAAATGTCGTAGTAAATCTGTTTTATTGTTGGGCGGTTAAGGGGGGGAAACGGGCAGGGCTAGCGGAGTGAGGTTAAGGTCGGCTTGGCGCGGGTTCAGAGTCTCACGACGAGGTGTCAGCGGGTCTTACCCCTCCACCTCTGACGAATTCTTCTGAGCCCGGACGCCAAGAAGGAGTTATCAACTTCGGTCATCCTGGGATGACATTCCACAAGTGCTGACGAGTTTCACTCTCTCACTTATGAGTCTGCCGCCCAGTATAACCGAAGTCGAGCCGATCGCCACCACCCCTCGGCTTCGATGACCTCCAAAGGGAAGGTTCGCATCCGAGAAGACGGGTTTTACCTTCTCTCGTGTGCGCGTTTACCCTTTGAGCGTCATCGCTACCGAGTACGTGGTAGCCACTCTCCGAAACTAGTGGTCCAAGTAGTGGACAGCGGGAGTGCATCGGGCTTCGAGAACTCTCTCTCTCTCCAATCCTTGTGGTCACTCTAGCCTGCACGAGTTTTATAGCATTTTGGTTGCCGAACTTTTGCTAGGACTTCGCTCATTGACCAGTAATGTTTCCAGAAATAAATATTTCTGTAACTGGTCCTGGTAGACTGAGACGCAGACCCCGGCTGGAAAAACGTCGTTACAGATGGCGCCCGAGCAGGGACATTACTGGAATTTGAGCCGAGTCTAGCAAAGTTAATAGGGGGTAAAGTAAAGTAATAAAGATCGGCATATTTGACGAGAAAACATGAGGCAACAGTAGATAACGTAGAAACTAACGAAAACTAATATATGTTCTAGCTGTAAATTATATTATATATCATTATATATAAATATAAGTCCCGTCCGAGTTAGCTCCCGTCTCGGAAAATCCACCTCTCAGAGAAAAGCCCCAAAAACCCAGTCCGGCGCGAGGTCCGTTACACCAAGAGCAGGAAAAAATGAACCCCCCGCACCCTAATCTTCAAGCGAGGGGCCCATTTCAGTAGGGCCGGTAATAAACACAGCAGCGAAGCGGTACTAGACGATGACAAGGATAGGGATTTGATATTTTGAGTAGGGCAAAGTACCGTTTCAAAGAGCTAGTCTTCGGGAAACGCGGAAACGCATAATGGGAGTTTTTGCTTGCAGGAGCGAAAGCGACACGCGTGGGCAGAGCTATGCAACGGCGCGGCGGTCGCAACCACGGCGGGTGGTGCTACACGCAGCTCGGTTGTTGTGACCCCAGCGAGCGTTGCTACACGCGGCCCAGGTGTCGCGTCGAGCGGCAAATCAGGAGCGGGAGACGTATCGTCTGGGTGGTGCCACAGAGCGGCCCAGCGATCGTGCCACGTGCGCGTTAAGGCCCCGCCCACACGCTCGGCAGCATAGTACAGTTGTTGCGAGTCGTGTGGGCAAAGCCACACCGCGCTAGGGGAGAAAATGGCAGCCCCGCGCCCAAAAACCAAAATGGCCGCTCGCGAATGGTATATAATGCGAGCTACTTGCCAGTAGGAAGGGAGTCAAGTACCAGCCTTCGAAGTGAACACATCGCGAGCAGTGATAAAACTTCAAAGCAAAATACAAACAATAGTCAAGGTCCAGCCACCAAGTTGGACGCATCGCAAGCAAAGCTCAACGCTCCGCAAAGAGCAACAATAGTCAAGGTCCAGCCATCAAGCTGAACCCAACGGGAGCAAAGCAAAAGCCACGATGGTAAGCGTAAGCTGGGTTTACTACCGCGGCAAGGACGAGCTCGTGGCTATGGCCACAGAGTTTGGATTAGAAACCGAGGGCAACGTGTCCGATCTACGAAGCCGGTTGGCACTCCATATCTCCCGAGGCGACCACAGCGAAGAAACAACGAGAAGGATGGAAGAACTGGCCGCACAGTACGCAAACGAACCCAGCGACAGTGAAGCAAAGACATCGCGAACCGCTTTACCAGTGGCCACGGTGCGACGCCCTAGTCCAGTAGCGGCACACACCCCTCTTCCACGGGTGGTGGTGACCAGACCCGGAGAGACACCACTGGACATTTCGCGAGGAAGCCGAAACCAGTCCCCGGTGAGGCCCAGCGTGTTTCGAACCGAACCCCAGGGCCGATCTGTAGCAGAGAAGGTTCACCGATGGGGCATATCGTTCGATGGACAAACGGATCCGCTGAGTTTCATCGAGCGGGTGGAGGAACGTGCAACGGCCCACCAAATGGAATTGAGCCAGCTCACCCCAGCAGTATCGGAACTACTGACAGGGAGCGCGAGTGACTGGTACCGCGTGAGTCGACTGCAGGGTGGACTGCGATATGGACATATTTTAAGCGGGAGTTCCTGGAGTTCTTCCTGCCCCCCAGATACTTCCAGAGGTTGGAGGACCAGATACGAGCGAGGCAACAACGAGCTGGGGAGCCCTTCAAGCGCTACTTGGTGGAGTTGCGTCTCCTCATGAAGAGGGCGAGCTTCACAGAAGATCAAGAGCTGGAGAGAACCTATGAAAACCTAATGCCGGAGTACCAGTTGTACATAAGGAGGCACGAGGCGACATCACTGGCACAGCTCACCCAGCTGGCAACAAATTTGGAGTTTGTGCGGGAGCGAGAGGCACAACTCCGAGAACAAGCAGGGCCCCCGCAGACTCTGGCCACCATAAGTACTCGGAATGAAGCAGCACTAACACCTCGACACAGAAACCCCTTCCGGGACAAACCAGTTGGACCAAGGGAAGACCCGAACGACCCACGGAGCCACAGACCGGAAATCGGACCGGCCATAGATGTGCAGCGAGCCTGCAGGAGGTGCGCTGAGGTGGGGCACATGGCTCGGGACTGCAACGGACGAAGGGTCTACTACTGCTGGCAGTGTGGGAAACGTGGGGTCCGGACGACAGAATGTTGCAGACTGACATCGGGAAACGGCCACCGGCCCCATCTGCCCCAGGACCAGGTGGGATCCGGCAACAACCAGTCCGGGAACCAAGGCAACTGTTAAGAGTGGAAGGAGCAAGGATAGTGGCGACCATCAAGATAGATGGCCAGGACAGGCAGGCCACGATCGACACGGGGGCCACGAGGAGTTTCATCAGTGAACGGGCGGTTCATCAACTCCACAACCCGAAGCTTCGGGACATCCACGCACGGGTCAGCATGGCCAACGGAAGCGGGGCCACGGTTTCACAATCCCTGGTAGCAGTGGTACAGCTCGGGACGAGTCACGCCTTCCTGCCATTCCTGGTACTACCCACGGTGGTGGATGATGTCATCCTCGGAATCGACTTCCTCTGCGCTATCCAAGCCACCCTGCATTGCGGCACCGAGTCTTTGGAATTGACTTCGGCCAAACTAGCGGAAGCGCGCCAACTCCCAATCCGCGCCTACAGGGCGAGTCAGGATTATCATCCCGGTGAAGGGGACACGGCGAGCCGAAGCAAAACCCACAAGACGGAAGCAGCAGAGGGTGACAGAGGATCAGCGAGTAACGAGGGCGGAGCAACAGCAAACATCAGCAAGGAAATAATGAGGGGTGACAGCGAAGGGGCAACAAACCAGGGTAAGAATGGGGACCTAGAGGATCAGGGCGATGGAGTAACGGCAAGCGGCAACAGCGGAGAAACAAAGGGTAACGACGACGAAGGAACATCGAGCGGAAGTAACGAAGGAACAACGAGCGATAGCAACGAAGGAACGACGAACGAGGAAACGAGAGAAACAGCCGTCACACCGAAACCCACGAGCCGAGCAGACGAAGGACAACCGATGAAGATACCCGAGGTCACCAGGTCGGGTTCACGAGGACCACTTGAAGATGGTGAGCCATCTCAACGTCCTCAACCCCTTGGGGTTACCCAGACCAGAGTGTGCGTGGTAGCTGCACCCCCGGAACAAGAGCTACATGTCAACGAGGTGGAGGATGACATAGGAGAAGCCGAACCCCCGTCCGAGGAAAAAGAGAAGTTAGAGCCATGGGTCCAACAGTTCCTGGAACAGGAACTATCCAAGTTCGCAACGTTGCAAGGTGTATCGCATATCGCGGAACACGTAATAAATATCAAAACGGACCAACCCATCAAGCAACGTTACTATCCGAAGAACCCAGCCATGCAACGGATCATTGATGAACAAGTGGACGAACTACTCAAGAACAATTGCATCGAACCCTCGAAGAGCCCGCACAGCGCCCCTATAGTGCTAGTGGGAAAGAAGACAGGGGACGTCCGGATGTGCATCGACTACCGGCAACTCAATGCAAACTCCGTCCCGGACACTTACCCACTACCCCGGATTCACCACATCTTGGAGCGACTACGCAACGCACGATACATTTCGACGCTGGACCTGAAAAGTGGGTACTGGCAGATCCCCATGGCTAAGAATAGCCGGGAGTATACCGCCTTCACCGTGCCCGGTCGGGGCTTGTACCACTGGAAGGTCATGCCGTTTGGGCTCCATTCGGCACCCGCTACATTTCAACGAGCACTGGAACGCGTCATCGGCCCAGAGATGGAACCCTTTGCCTTTGCCTACCTGGACGATATCATAGTCAGCGGGAACACCTTAGAAGACCATGTGAAGAACTTGGGCGAGGTATTTCGAAGGCTGCGGCAAGCCAATCTCCGGCTGAACCAAGGAAAGTGCAAATTCTTCCAACGAAGTCTGGTATATTTGGGTCATCGGATAAGCGACGAAGGAATCCACACTGACCCGGAGAAGATAGCGGCGGTCCAGAAACTGCAGGCCCCCACAACGTGTCGCGAGTTACGCCGTTGCCTGGGAATCGCTTCATGGTACCGACGGTTCGTTCCGAACTTCGCAGCCATCGTCCAACCCATGTCAACGCTGTTGAAAAAGGGACAGAAATGGACGTGGGGAAAGGAACAACAGGCGGCGTTTGAGGAGCTGAAAACGCGACTCACCGAGGCCCCAGTACTCGCTTGCCCAGACTTCGAAGAAAAGTTCTGCCTCCAGACGGATGCGAGTGAGTTCAACTTGGGGGGAGTACTGACCCAACAGCACCAAGGAGCAGAACGGGTGGTCGCCTATGTCAGCCGAAGGCTAGTTAAGGCAGAGGAAAACTACTCGGCGACGGAAAAGGAGTGTCTAGCCATCGTGTGGGCTATTCGCAAGCTGCGGTGCTACCTGGAAGGGTACCGATTTGACGTCATCACCGACCACTTAGCACTCAAGTGGCTTAACAACATTGAGAATCCCACGGGTCGGATAGCGCGCTGGGCTCTGGAACTACAGCAGTACCAGTTTGACGTCCACTACCGCAAGGGAAACCAAAACGTCGTGGCAGACGCATTATCCCGACAACCTTTGGAGGCCGCCCTACGGATCACCACCGAAACCCCAAAGTGCAACTGGATGAAACGCCTAGTCCAACGCATACGCGAAGCCCCAGGGGACATGCCGGACTTCCTGATGGAGGAGAACCAGGTATATAGACACCTTGGCCGCCGACCCGACGAAGAAGATGACACTCCCTGGAAGCTATGCGTCGCATCAGAGTTTCGACCGCGAGTGTTAGCCGAATGCCATGACCATCCCACCGCAGGACATCTCGGAATCAGGAAGACACTGGCCAGGATCAACCTACGGTACCACTGGCCCGGCCTATATAGGGATGTAGCCAACTATGTGAAAAGGTGCGAGAAATGCCAACGGTTTAAGACCTGCCAGATGAAACCCTCCGGGAGGATGCTGACGAGACAGGTGGAAGAACCCTTCGACACTCTATGCGCAGACTTCGTGGGACCTTTGCCTCGTTCGAAACACGGAAACACCATGCTGCTGGTTTTCTTCGACGCGTTCAGTAAATGGGTGGAACTTGTCCCATTACGGAGGGCTACTACGGCACACTTGGAGCGGGCCTTCCGACAAAACATCCTCAGTCGGTTTGGTACACCTCGGCGTTTCGTGTGCGATAACGGGACATAGTTCACCAGTAGGTCCTTTAGGACATTTTGCCAGGCGGCGGGTATTGATCTACAGCACACGGCCCCCTACAGTCCACAACAGAACCCCACCGAAAGGGCAAACAGAACCATCAAGACCATGATCGCACTGCACATCGAAGGACATCAAAGCATGTGGGACGAGACGCTGCCAGAAATCATGCTGGCCATTAACACGAGCACCTCGGAAACCACAGGCTTCATCCCAGCGTTCCTCGTACAAGGGCGAGAACCCCGTCTACCGGGAGCCTTGTACGACGAGGTAACCGCCGCTACAGGACGACAGGAAACGCCGCAAGACCGAGCCAACAGGTTGCTCGAAATATTTAAAATAGTAAAAGAGAACGCTCAACAAGCAACCCTAGACCAGGCCCGGAACTACAATCTCCGACGTCGAGAATGGCGGCCGGAATTACACAGCCTGGTCCTGGTGAAACACCACGTCCTCTCGAACGCGGCCGAGGGTTTCGCCGCCAAATTGGCGCCGAAATTTGACGGGCCATACGTCGTGCGCAAATTTATATCGGCAAATATCGTTCGATTGCAACGGGTAGGCTCGGCCCAACGACGCGTGGCCAGTTTAGCAGATCTCAAACCGTACCACAGAACCCTAACACAGTCTCCTCAAAATCTCCACAGCAACCCCGAAGCAATGGACACCGCGGAAGCAGAGGGGATCGTCCTCGGGGACCGGAGCGGCCATTCTGGACGGTACCCCAGGCGACCACACAACCAGAGGGAGCTGACCGATAGTCCCTACGCCTCGGATGACAGTGTGGCGACCATGCCCCGGTCACCGTCCCCTACTCTAGACGAACCAGACTCACTATGTGAGGTGCTGGCCCACATGGTCGAGGAGGAAGCAGGCCTAAACTTATGGGCCGGAGACGATTGGCCCGAGATATTGGCAGTAGCCGAGGAGCTGCAGCGGGACGCTGGGCTCCCATGGGCCCAACTGGACTGGGTACCAGCACCCACCGGGTGGACGCTGAAGGGACTAGGTGGACTACTCCCGTTGGGAGTAGTCGAGGCTGTGGAGATGGCTCGACCCCAAGCGATCCGGCAGAGCCGGAAGTTTCTGGTGGAAGCAGACGACCAGGCCTTCCAGGTAAAAATATCCAGGAGCGGCCATGTGTGCGTCTCCTTCACTTCCCCGAAGTAAGGGGGGGGTGTGATGCAGCATAATTTTGCTGCACACAAAGCACTCACCGCGCGCCGACCAAAACAAAACCCAGAAGAGAAAAGGAAGGAAACAAAAGTCAAAACTAGGGAATTATCGGCTACCCGCCGCTAATTCATTTATCGAGCGAAAATACTAGCCGCGGTCACATTGATCAACACTAGTTAGCCGCACTCGATATATACCAGCTACAGCTGGTGCTGGTATATATTGAATGGAAACGATGAACTATCGTTGAGCACGTTGATCAACACTAGTTAGCCGCACTCGATTTATACCAGCTACTGCGGGCGCTGGTATATATTGAATGGAAACGATGAATTATCGTTGAGCTCGATCATTTATCGAGGAAAAAAGGGCACACGAGAAGAAAACGGCAATCGAAAATTGGACAAGCACGTGTGAAGACCAGAGAAAATCAAATTGGAGAAAAAGGAAAAGGAAACTGGAATTGGAATTGGAAAATCAGGAAGACGACACGGACACGGAAACGGACAACGAAAGACAACGAGGGAGAAGGGCACCGACACCCGAAGCGCGAGCAACAGCACGGACAACAACGCGAGTGACGTCGCAACAACAGCGCAGCCGCGAGAGTGTCACAGAAAACCCACAGTGCGCCGCAACAAATTTTGTAGTGCCGCCGCAGCAAACGCACAGCTACGCCAGTGTCACAGTGCGCCGCAACAATCGTGTAGTGCCGCCGCAACAACAGTACAGCTACGCCAGTGCCGCCGCAGCAGACGCACAGCTACGCGAGTGTCACCGCAGCCGTGCCACAGCCACAGCAACCACAGCACAGCCACGCCAGTGCCGAAGCAGTGACAGCGCAGCCGCGCCCGTGCCACAACAACAGCGCAGCTAAACCAGTGTCACCTCAGCCGTGCCACGCCCACAGCAACAACAGCACAGCTACACCAGTGCTGCCGCAGCTCTACCAGAGTCGCCACAACACCAGTGCAGCAACGTCAGTGCCGCCGCAGCAAACGCACAGCTACGCCAGTGTCACCGCAGCCGTGCCACGGCCACAGCAACAACAGTGCAGCCCCGCCAGTGCTGTCGCAACAACCGGACAGCTACGCCAGTGCCGCCGCAGCAGCAGCGCAACCGCGTCCGTGCCACCGCAACAGCAGCACAACCGTGCGCGTACCGCAGCAGCAGCAGCGCAGCCGCGTCCGTACCACAGCAACAACAGCAGTAGCGCAGCCGCGTCCGTGCCACAGCAGCAGCAGCACAGCCGTGCCACGGCAACAACAGCACAGCCGCGCCCGTGCCGCAGCAGCGACAGCGCAGCCGCGCCCGTGCCGCAACAACAGCACAGCTACACCAGTGCTGCCGCAGCCATACAAGCACAGCAACAACAGCAGCCAGCCAGCAGAGGTACCACAGCCAACACACAGCAACAGCGCCATCTGGACAGGGGCGCCGTCACAGTAATAGCAGGCCCAGCCCAAGCAGTGACGACCGGTGCCAGCGACGCAGCCGTGACCAGGGACGAAGACACGAGGCCCCGGTAAGCGCGACCGTAGCAAAAACTAACCTAGCTATTCGTCATGTGTTGCCCACATCCTTTCGCGGAGCGTTTGGGCGCACGCCAATAAATGAAATGTCGTAGTAAATCTGTTTTATTGTTGGGCGGTTAAGGGGGGGAAACGGGCAGGGCTAGCGGAGTGAGGTTAAGGTCGGCTTGGCGCGGGTTCAGAGTCTCACGACGAGGTGTCAGCGGGTCTTACCCCTCCACCTCTGACGAATTCTTCTGAGCCCGGACGCCAAGAAGGAGTTATCAACTTCGGTCATCCTGGGATGACATTCCACAAGTGCTGACGAGTTTCACTCTCTCACTTATGAGTCTGCCGCCCAGTATAACCGAAGTCGAGCCGATCGCCACTACCCCTCGGCTTCGATGACCTCCAAAGGGAAGGTTCGCATCCGAGAAGACGGGTTTTACCTTCTCTCGTGTGCGCGTTTACCCTTTGAGCGTCATCGCTACCGAGTACGTGGTAGCCACTCTCCGAAACTAGTGGTCCAAGTAGTGGACAGCGGGAGTGCATCGGGCTTCGAGAACTCTCTCTCTCCATTCCTTGTGGTCACTCTAGCCTGCACGAGTTTTATAGCATTTTGGTTGCCGAACTTTTGCTAGGACTTCGCTCATTGACCAGCAATGTTTCCAGAAATAAATATTTCTGTAACTGGTCCTGGTAGACTGAGACGCAGACCCCGGCTGGAAAAACGTCGTTACAGCATATGATATTACAGGCATTGATGAAGAAGTCATAATCCGATGCGCAACGATATTGCAAGCCTTAGCATCAGGATATTCTATTAATGCTAAAGAATTCGAAAACTATGCGTTGGATACTGCTAAGCAGTTGATAAAAATATATCCATTGTACTATCATCCAGCAACAGTGCATACAATTTTAATTCACGGTGCGAAAGTGATAGAGCATGAGTTGCTGTCAATTGGAGAGCCATCAGAAGAATCAGCGGAGTCCAACAACAAAGAAATAAAGAAATGTCGGCTGCAACATACTCGGAAGATGTCTCGCAAATTGACAAATACAGATATAATTAATAAATTTTTTTTGCGTTCTGACCCTTTTATAACAAGTCAAAGGAAACTTCCAAAAAGAGACAGATCTACATTTTTTCCCTGTACATTTGATTTATTAGAAGATATTTGTTACATTTTTTCAAACTTATACTTTTCAGGTAATTTAAATACAACTAAATTGGATGCCAATAATGAAATTTTAGCACTGTAACTCCACTGCAGTGCACTGGTAAGTAAGCAAACATTTTTGCGCACTATTGCCATATAAGCCTTACAACGGTGCTATGTGAGCTATAGAATACAGTCATCCGATGTAGCCAATTCTTTTAATACATATTTACATATTTTTTTAGATTTTTGGGAAAAATTTCATATTGATATCTCAACGGAAAGTATTTATGGCCGCGGTTCCATACAAGCCCAACCACTGACAACTCTATGAAGTTGTTCTGGAGTGCCGTAACTTTTACGAAAACCAAACTCAACTTTGGCATCGCCTGGGCTACGGTCTCTAGATTAAATACACCGCTAAGTTCCACCCTTTTCAAAATTTTGCCTAGTGCTGGAAGAAGGCTAATGGGCCGGTAAGAGTTCACCTCCGTTGGATGCTTCCAGTCTTGGGAATCATTGTGATCAGAGTTCCAGATCTTCGGGAAGTGTTCCAACCTTAAATTAATTAAGTCTCTTGGAAGATTACTGGTGCAACAGGCAGATCCATTTGAAATAGAGTTCCAAACGATACTTCTATGTGACATTGCATATAGTCAGGCGACAGATTTAGAGGCTTAAATGTAACTTCCAACGTATCTGCAAAAATGTGTGCGGTCTGTATTCCAGAATAGCAACCACCTGCACGAATCTTGGGAATAACTTGCCTTCCTTAGTTTTTTGACGCATCAGGACTCTCACCACGCAACAACTCGTCCGTTTGTGCTTGACTCGATTTTCTCAGCACTTTTTGTAGAAGATTTGCTATTCTCCTATAAATTGGAGCAAGTCTCTCGTCACCAGACCTGATATATTCCTTCCGGATTATTCTTTTGAGGTTAAGTAGTGCTGCAGATTGGGGTGATAGTTCAACTGTGAGCTAATGACTAACATTTCGTGGAGGTATGGACGCATTTATAGCTGCTGTCTTGAGGTGATCCATAAATTAAGCTACTGCTGTATCTATTTCCTACGGCTTGTTGATCCTCAAATTTAGGTTGATTCTTCTTTTAAGCTCGGATTTGAATGTGCTCACGCAGCATCCGGGAGGAAGTAGACGTTGCCTGCAAACCTTCATTGGTGGTAGATGATGAAGTGTAAAAAAAATTGGCAGATGATCCGAGGAGAGTTCGTACCGTCCATCCACAGTGAGCTCGTTGTTCGCAAATCCCGTTGAAGATGAAGAAGTCCAGCGCAGAAGGAATTAGTTGTGAGTTATACGAATAGAACGAATAGCGAGGACTTGACATGTGCTATTGCCAATAGCTACCTGCAAATGATTGCCACGAGATCAAGACCTGATGCTGCCCCACAATTGATGTTTTGCATTAAAGTCTCCTCCTGCAACAAATTCGGTGCCTAGCGATGAAAACATTTGATCGAAATCAGATGCTGATCATGCTTTATTTGGAGGAGGATAGATTGAAGTCACAGTAATGTTTCCAACGTTGGTTCGGATCAGAGAACGTCAAAGGTGGTTGTTTTTGGTTAACTACTCACACTCATGAAATTTTGTGTTGCGATGCTACTCGCACCCTTAAGCAAAATTCAAGACACACACACACACATTATTGTCGCAAGTATTCCCAGTGCTTGCCCTTCGGCCACTCGGTCACAACTTGTGTGTGCCTTTTCGGGATCGATTCAATTTGGTACTCGTGATTCAAACACTTGTGCTTGACGAGTGTCTTGCATTTCGGCAACCGATCATTCTTGCACTTGCAAAGCATACATACAAGCTAACCAGATGTGCTACAAAGGAAAGAAACGCAAATATCTATCCAAGCTACTGCTAATGCTGCATTCACCAAAGATTTTATGCTATCCAGAAAATCTTAAATTTACGGATTGCTCAGCTGAAACAACATTGCAAAGCTTGGCTGACCATACGGTAAGCCGTATTATAAAATCGTACCCGCAAGGCTTTGAAGAACAGCTTGGAGTTCATATTTTGTGGAAGAACGAGAGACCTTCATCAACTCAATATTGTCGGCCCATTAAACTAATTTGCCAAAAGGAATCAACGGAATTAATCCGTGCTGAGACTGAATATATAAATAGTCAAATATTAGCTATTAAACCAACAATTATTGATTCAAATACTATTTACCATGAATGTAATATGACAATGTTGGATGGGAAAACGTTTAACGTCCTTGCAGAAGCCTCTTGCAAATATGTAGAATTTGTCGAGCAGCACAAAAAAATATGAATAATTTAGATTTGGTGAAAAGTTATGTGGTTGATGCCGACCTATTTAAATATTGGCTGTCGATCCGTTATGCCTGGATTCGATTTTTCGAATGTGTTTCTTATCGACTTCCAATTAAAAAAGGGGAAAGCTCGCGGTAATGAAAAGCCGGTTGTACAGGCACGGAAACGTGAAATTCAAGTGCAATTTAGGAAGGAAATGGGCTTATTGGTAGATATACCTATTGCTAGCAGAGGAAACACAAACAATGGTAATACTGCGAAGCGTTTCTTCAGACAACCAGAATTGGTAGCGAGAATTACCGGATTTAGCAAAGAGCTTATATATAAGTTCAGTGTAATTCTTCGTGTACTGGCCAGTGGACATGAGATCGATACGGAGGCATTTCGCTCATATGCTATGGAAACGGCTGAAATGTTTGTTAAACTATACCCATGGTATTACATGCCCGCATCAATTCACAAAATTTTAATGCATCGTGCAGACGTCATAAACCATGTAGCTCTGCCTATTGGATTAATGTCTGTAGAGGCTCTTGAAGCCAGAAATAAAGATTTCCGAAGAATACGGCTGAACCACTCTCGTAAGAACAAAAGAGTAAATACAATGCAAGATGTTAGGGATTTTTGATTTAAAATGCTTGTAAATATAATTTTGGGAAGAGTATAAAGTTACAAAATTTGACTACATTTTTTATATGAAAAGTATAAGATATACTTAAGGTAAGATATTCATATATTTAGAATATGTCAAAAATACATTAATAACACTAAGTTGAAATTTTCATTAAAATATTACTTCAATTACCCGAGTTATTAATAAAATTCCGCTAGCAGAGGCACTTGGCCCACTGTGCGGTGGTTCGTTCCGAACTTCGCAGCCATCGTTCAACCAATGTCGACTTTGTTGAAAAAAGGCCAAAAATGGACTTGGGGAGACGAACAACAGACGGCGTTTGAGGAGTTGAAGACGCGACTCACCGAAGCACCAGTACTCGCTTGCCCGGACTTCGAGGAAAAGTTCTGCCTCCAGACGGACGCAAGTGACTTCGGCTTGGGAGCAGTACTGACACAACAGCACCAAGGAGCAGAACGCGTGGTCGCCTATGTCAACCGAAGACTAGTCAAGGCAGAGGAAAACTACTTGGCTACGGAAAAAGAGTGTTTAGCCATCGTCTGGACTATTCGCAACCTACGTTACCACTGGCCCGGCCTATATCGGGATGTGGCCCACTACGTAAAAAGGTTTGAGAAATGCCAACGGTTCAAGACTAGCCAGATGAAACCCCCCGGGAGGATGCTGACGAGACAAGTGAACGAGCCCTTCGACACTCTATACGCTGACTTCGTGGGACTTTTGCCACGTTCCAAGCACGGAAATACCATGCTTCTGGTTTTCTTCGACGCATTTAGTAAATGGGTGGAACTTGTCCCATTACGGACGGCTACTACGGCACATTTGGAACGGGCATTCCGACAAAATGTCCTCAGTCGGTTCGGCACACCTCAACGTTTCGTGTGCGATAACGGGACCCAATTTACAAGTAGGTCCTTCAGGTCATTCTGGCAATCAGCAGGGATTGACCTACAACACACGACCCCGTACACTCCGCAACAGAACCCCACCGAAAGGGCAAACAGGACCATCAAGACCATGATTGCACTACACATCGAGGGACACCCGAACATGTGGGACGAGACGCTACCGGAGATAATGCTCGCCATCAACACAGCGTTCCTCGTATAAGGGCGGGAACCCCGTCTATCGGGAGCCTTGTACGAAGAGGTAACCGCCGCTGTGGAACGACAAGAAATACCGCAAGACCGAGCCAACCGGTTGCTAGAGATCTTCAAAGTAGTAAAAGAGAACTCCCAACGAGCAACCCTAGACCAGGCCAGGAATTATAAGCTTCGACGTTGAGAATGGCGACCGGAACTCCAAAGTCTCGTTTTAGTGAAACACCACGTCCTATGGAACGCGGCCGAGGGTTTCGCCTCCAAAATGGCACCGAAATTTGACGGACCATACTTCGTGCGCAAATTCGTATCCGCAAATATAGTACGACTGCAACGGGTGGGATCGGCCCAACGACGCGTGGCCAATTTGGCGGACCTCAAGCCGTACCGCAGCGAGATCTCGTCAGGCACCAATCCCGATATTCCCCAATGTGACGCCCCAAATTCACCGTTATCAGATCCTCACGAACAAAACCTAACGAATGCAGCATTTTTAGCTGCACACAATTGCCTACACGCCAACAAAACAAACCACGAAGAAGGAGAAAAAACACCAAGACAGGAGGCAAAAATGGTGAGTTATCGGCTACTCGCTGCTAGTATATTCGATAAATATACTAGCAGCGGCCACACTGATCAACACTATTTAGCGGCCACATTCAATATAAACTAGCACCAGCAGTAGCTGGTATATATTGAATAGAAGACGATGAATTATCGAGATCACGCGATAAGTTATCGGACAAAAGGGACACCACTGTGGAAAAAAGCTCGAAGGGACTAGATTTTGCAAAAGCAGCGCCCAGCCAGCATGAAGTAGAAATAATGTTTTATTGTTGAGCGGGCAGGGCTAGCGGAGTGAGGTTAACGTCGGCTTGGTGCGTGTTCAGAGTGTCACGACGAGGTGTCAGCGGGTCTTACCCCTCCAACTCTGACGATTCTTCGGAGTTACGACGCCAAGAAAGCAGCCGTCAACTTCGGTCAGCACTGGATGACATTCCACAAATGCTGACGAGTTTCATCGGGAGTGCATCGGACTTCAAGAACGCTCTCTCTCCATTTCTTTTGGTCACTCTAGCCTGCACGAGTTTTGAAGCATTTTATTGCCGAACTTTTGCTATGGCTTAGCTTATCGACCAGTAATGTTTCCAGAAATAAATAAATATTTCTGTAACTGGTCCTGGCGGACTCAGACGCCGACCCCGGCTGGAAAAACGTCATTACAATATATATTTGAAAATCAACTAAACAAACAAAGCGCGAGCAGCTGCAAGTGAATTTTGCATATAAAATTGATTATTTAATAACTACCCTGTTATACCCGCTACCCATAGGGTAGAAGGGTAAAATGTGTGTAAAGGAAAGTGTGTGTAACAGGCAGAAGGAGGCATCTCCGACCCCATAAAGTATATATAATCTTGATCAGTGTCAACAGACGAGACGATATAGCCATGTGAACCGCGGGTCGCGGGGTGGCTAACTTATGCGCTTATCTTTGTGTTGATTTCTTACGAGACGCACCGTCTGTTCGGCGTCTAAAAATAGAATTGCAGCTGCAAACTATTGTTAACTAACAAAACCGTAACTGCTTAGGCAAAACACCACCCACTGTGACGACTGACTGATTGCGAGTGCAATTGTTAAAGAAAAACCCATACAATAAGCAATGGGAGCTTTATTCTTATTAGAATGCTCGGAACAAAATTGTTTGGTGGCACATGGTCTAGACGCATGCGTGTCGCCGTTTGCGTCGGTACCTGAGCTCGAATCCAACTTGTAAAATGTTTACATTTAATTTTTTATTCAATATAGCAAATTTAACAAGTTTTCGAAATATATCAAAAATATTTTATAGTCGAGCACCCTCGACTGTAGCTTTCTTACTTGTTACTTATTGGCACTGTGCATAATCGCGATCATCACTCAAGAGACTGTGAGCCTCTTTTACTTACAGCGCACTGCTAACTCACTTAATGCGTCTAACGCTCGGTTCTCAACGTGAGCTGTTAGCGATCCGAGGCTGGGAGCTCCTTCCAAAGTGCGTAAACTCGGAGGGCTCCGGATAGATGTCAGGCAACGGTAGGTAATCGACTGGCTTCGCACCAAGAGATTGATTCATACTTGGCCATCAGGTTGTACGTCTCTGATGATGGTAGCGGTCCCCGTGAAGCAGGGCGTTAGGCTATACAACACGGGACGTGTGCCAAGGGACGTCAACACGAGCAGCGAAGGATTTGTAAGAGCAGAGCTCGAAGGGATAACTTTTGACTTACATCGTTTTGTAAAGATGCTGGAGGAACTTGTGGAGGATTCACGAGGAAGTACACCAGTCGTAATAGCCGGTGATTTCAACGCCTGGGCTGTACAACGGGGAAGTAAGTAGACAACAGCAAAAGGAACCGCACTACTGGAGATATTCGCGCCGCTGGATCTTGGTTTAGCCAATGATGGCAAGAAGCAGACATCCTGCAAAGCTGGCCGGGGCTCGTTCATTGATCTGACTTTTCTCAGTAGCTCGCTCTGCAGAAATACCAAGTGGAGAGTGAGCGACGAATTTACTTTCTGCGATCATCAGGCGATACACTTCGATATCTGCGACAGGAGAGGAACGCGGCAGATACCAAAAACCACAGTGCCCATATGGAAGGACAACTGCCTGGATAAGGATGCATTTTCGTTGGTATTTAGTCTACACGACTGGAGACCCACACTGGGATCAGCCGATAGCATGGCGAACCAATTATCAAGCATCCTAACAGCAGCATGTGAGTCGTCAATGCCGAGGAGGAAACCAAGCAGACGCGGAGCACCCTGCTACTGCTCTTATTAAATCATGGCCGCCCATCACCTCTACAGAAATCATCTCGGCAAGGAAGCGGATCGGCGACAGGAAAGCACCAGGACCAGACGGCATTCCTAATATGGCACTTAAGCTTGCAGTAGCGGCAAGGCCCGAAATCTTTGTTGACACATTCAATGTTTGCTTTCGGGACGGCGTCTTCCCCAAAAGGTGGGAGCTGCAGCGGCTCATACTGCTGCCGAGGGGAGTCAACCCAATTGAGGAGCCTTCAGGATACCGCCCGATCTGTCTACTGGATACGGCTGGTAAGATACTGGAACCGATAATATAAAACAGGCTTCTAAGGATACTGGAGGATGAGGGCACAATTTCGGACTCGCAATGCCTTTAACTCCGCGAGCTGGACCACTATAAGAAGAACTTTCTCCAATATTGGATTACCCGCCTACCTGCTAAGTATATTATCCAACTACATGTCGTAACGACTACTTGAGTTTGACACAGACGAAGGAAGCAAGCGTTACGAAGTGACTGCTGGGCTCCGTCAAGGCTCTGTTGCAGGTCCCCTACTCTGGAACATTATGTACGATAGAGTCCTACGAGTTCAGTTTCCCCCCGGATGTAAGCTCATTGGGTTCGCCGATGACCTTGCTCTTGTGGTAGTTGCAAAGGAGGTAATGAAAGTGGAAGGAGCATCAAATAAAGCCATAAGACGCATTTCAGGATGGATGGTGATAGCAGGCCTCCCCCTTCGAGCCACAAGATAAAAATATCTAGGAGTTTTGATAAGCAATCGCCTGAACTTCCGTGCCCACTTGGAGTATGCCAGTCAAAAAGCGGGTAGAACCCAGGGAGCTCTATCCGGAATGTTGCCGTACATTGGAGGACCGAAGGCAGGAAGACGATTGCTGTTGGCAAGGGTGGTGGCCTCGATCCTGCTGTACGCATAGCCGATATGGGCACTAGCAGTGGCTCAAAACAAGAGTCTTCAGCGGAAGATAGCGGCGTCGTGCAGACTTAGCGCCCTTCGAGTCATCTCTGGATTCAGAACATTATCGAATGAAACAGCTCTTGTACTGGGAGGCATGATTCCAGTGGACATCCTAGCAATGGAAAGAAAGAAGAATCAGTTAAGGCAAGAAAAGAGGCGGATATCACTACAAGTGTGGCAGACTCGCTGGGACGCAACAACCAAGGGACGATGGACGTATCGCCTAATCCCCCGGGTTGCGGACTGGATCGGACGAAGAGAAGGGCAGATTAACTTTCACATTACGCAATTTATACATGGAGGATATAGAAAATCCCATTTTAAGTACCGGCACGAGGACAGCCCAGAGTGCCAAATTGCCCAAACTCGGATGAGGACCCGGAGCATGTCCTATACCACAGTCCCAGATGTTTCAACATCGACGACCGCTGGAGGATCTCATCAAATACATGTTGGAAACGGAGGAAAACTGGAGAAACACGTGTCAGCTTATTACAGGCATCCAAAGTGATCTGAGAAGATGCGAAAAGAGCGCCGTGTAAGGGAGAGTGGCTAAGGTAGGCAACCCATCCCCGCGAAGAAATACTTTGCGGTGCTCCCGCGGGGAATGTGGTAGCGTGTGGGGTGTGTTTAGTAGGTATGCGTTTGACGTTGTCTTCGAATCGTGCATGCCGATGCTACGAGCCAATAGTATCTAAAGGAAGATTCACATCCACCATGGCGTATCCATGAAAAAAGTTAACGTAGCGAACGGATCTTCTCCCTCTCGTCCATCAGGTATCCCCATCATCCTAGCAGTGTGACGACACACTTCCGCAAGCTCGACAGGTACCCAAACTTTGTGTCGGTGTACTAATACACACACAAATCCACGTCCTAGATTCATTTTATTTTTACCACGAAACTAAAGGTCTAAATAAACACACAGTCAACATCTTAAAAGGAAACTTATTTCTGGGACGGGGCATCAAAGCGGGAGAACTTTAATCCCTCCTGTATCCATTAGCGACTATGCTAA
Source organism: Drosophila ustulata (assembly GCA_035047365.1). Taxonomy (NCBI): domain Eukaryota; kingdom Metazoa; phylum Arthropoda; class Insecta; order Diptera; family Drosophilidae; genus Drosophila; species Drosophila ustulata. Next base: position 2,446,266 of record JAWNPT010000095.1, read on the forward strand.
TTCGCCTATCTCGCTACAGTGGGGTTTCGACGACTACGTCGAAACACACGGGCTGAGAAAAGCTCTCACCTTTCCCAACTATCACCGAGACGATCATGTTCCCCGTAAATCCCTCGAAGATTTTGACGATGCCTCTGATAAAAACAATAAATTTCTTGTTTCTGAACCCTGGACAGTCGCTGGCTATTATGGCTTTATGACGGTTTGTTACAGCATACATTCTCTGTTGACACTAAGTTATAATACCCTTTTACCCCTATGGGTAGCGGATACAAATAGCCAATTAGTGACGCCCATAAAAGGATTAACATGATTACTACTATACAGTTCCAATATACTCAGTTTGGTTTTAGTTGTCGTCACGATCAGATGTTTTTTTGTTGAGTTCCGCGAAAATGCGGTAAAAGCGCGCGTTAAGTCGACATCAAAATATTTTGGGATCGAATGGTGAATTACTGTTCGTTCAAAAACTGATTGTTTTGCTTATACACAAAAGCTCAGTGCTACAGGTTTCTGTCCCCGCTTAGCACCGAGTTTAAAGATCGGTAAAAAACCGCTAGGGGACCGAGAGGGCGCTTTGGATAGCGAGCGCAGCTTTATTAGCTGCAGGAATGACACGACCGATATTTTAGTCACAATGGAGACGCGATCGTCGAAGTGAGGCAGGGGGCCGCGTTTCAAAGCGCTCACATCGCCCAACCTCGTTGGAAGCGATGTCGCGACATCAACGAAACGTTTTCATTCTTTGGAGCTGAAGCCGGTGTCGCTAACCTGTCTCCGTTGCCGCCCCTTCAAGCGCTACAGTGCACTATGGGCAAAAAGTCAGAAATTTGGGCATAAAGTCCAAAATGTTGTATTTTTAATAGACAAAATTAAATGTATTTTGCAATTAGGCATACTCCAGATAAATTAAAACTGTTTCCAAGCATTTTTAAAAAGCTGCGATATGAATTTCCCGCGCAAACAAAGTCTGCTGATTGTTTGCAAACTTGATTTATCAAAATGCAACCATGAAAATTTATAAACTTTGCATCTATGTTGTGGCTTTTTCGTAAAAGTGAAAACAATTTGTAAATATGAAAAATAATCGTAAGGTATGTAAATTAAACTTTGCGTGATAGTTTGTGTTTTGCTGTGTATGTTCAATTGTTAACTTTTTTGCCGCGCGCTCCTGCGAGCATCTAAAAATGGTATGTACATATGTTCTTCGTAAAAATAGATTAGGGCGTTAATAATTGCCTTTGCCCCTTTTTGGCCCTTTTCGAAAATGACATGTTGCAGCCGAATAAGAGTTTCGCCGCTTAACATTAGAGATTAAAGAAGTGGATTTTAGAAAAATGTAATGTGAATGAAGTCAGCAAGTCACAGGTTAACGAAATGAAGGGAGAAGTTAACACATTTATATCACACATCAAAAAACATTTGCCTAAATGCAACCGAATGTTGTCAAAGTTTAAGGTTCAGCACTCAGCATGGCTTCCGCCGGCAATTATTATAACCATTAAGCAACAGCTTACGGATCCATCTCCATCTAAAATGGGAAGGCCAAAATTACGTTATAAACAGGCTGGAATGCGTTTAAAACAAAAGTTAATCAGAAATAGATTCAACTTACTTATTACATGCGGATTCTGTTTCAGATAAGAGGGCTAGAGAGAAGAATTTGCTTAATGCATTAAAAGGCGTCAGGAAACAACAGACAGGCAACGCAACTGGAACTTTGAAATCGTAGGTGTTTATTCCACTTACCCCTGATGATGCATAGGCATTTTGGTTGGAAAATGGACTCACTAAAAAGCAGTATATAAAAATTCATCATGTAAGTAAACGAAATTTTTCCCCCATATTGACGCTTATTTATGGTAAAGTATTGAACTGGGGAATAGTAAAGATGGAAACACGGCTAGAAGACCATTTTCGGATTATGAAATGTTTTCAACAATTAGAAGCTTTGATAAGAATATTTTATACAATTTCTACGCAATTTTGGTAACAATTTCATGCGAGCAAGTGTCGATGTTGAGAAATTTAAGATATTTTGTGAAAATACATTTCTGTTATACATTATCAGATATCCTTGGTATCCTATGTCACCGACGGTCATTAAAATACTTGTTTATGGCTGAAAAATAATGAAGTCGTCCTTGGTTTCGATGGAATGATTAGGATAAAATGCTTTAGAAGCAAGAAATAAAATTTATAAAAGCGACCGGAAATCTCATGCTTGAAAGAATAGCCGACTAAACAACATGGCAGATGGATTCTTCTGACCCACCCAGCATATCGAAGCATTTCCCCGAACGTATCGTATTTTGCCTTTTCTTCGAAAATGAGATTTTAATGCAAAATTGTTAGGCAGCTGATGTCTCACTACCGGGGTTTGCAATTAATACTCCGTAGCACCGAGATTCATAAAACTATTGCTACGCTTTTGCTACCGCTCTCGTTTTGATGAGAGCCGTAGCAGAGCCATAGCAGAACAACGAAAAATTTGTGCTCTGCTATGCTCTTATTTTCGTCGCGCGATCAACTACGGCTATAGCAATAGCAAAAAATTAAATGCTGTGCTCTGCGTAGCCGTAGCGGTAGTAAATAGTTGAGAGCGAGATGAGAGCAGAGCATATGATATTTTTCATATGCTACGGCCAGTGTTGCCGTTTTATCCTTTTTCCGGACAGATCTGTCCGGTTTTTAACTGCGTTAGCCGGAAAAAATTTAAAACATCCCCTAGCCTTTTATCTGTCCTTTTTTTATTTTGGCCTGGCCTGAAACGGGATCTGTACTTGGGGTACGAGTTTGAGTCTCATTTCAAAAAGATTAAACATAAAATTGATGACACGATAGAGAATATTATCCGCCAGCATTGTACTGACTTTGTACTAGAGCTTATCATCCAGTTAAAGCAAAGGTAAGATAATTTTGTATAGATAGTTTACTATTTAATCGGCCAATTAATTTTAATTCTATTTACTTGCAGGCTACCTGACAACTTTGACATATTACAAAAAATTGAAACATTTACGGTCGAAAATGTTTTGCGCTCAAAAAAAGACCCGATTGTTTTCATTTTAGAATTTTTAAAATACCTAGCAATCGTATCGCGAAAATTGTATTGCAATACAATACAATACACCTTATTAATTGGACTAATATTGATACCACAGTTGCGTTTTGGGCAGAAGTGAGAAATTATAAGGACTCGGCTGGCAATAACCCATTTATGGAATTGGCAACATTTGCTCTACAACTGCTGTCGCTGCCCTGGTCAAATGCAGAAGTTGAGCGTGTTTTTAGCCAAGCTAATTTGGTAAAAACCAAATTGCGCAACCGACTGCAAATAGAAACTTTAAATGCGATTTTATCGATCAGGTAAATATTTTTATATTTTAATACTCTTTTGTTTCACACATTTATTGAAATTGTTTTTTCTTTTTTAGGTTTGGGCTACGCCGGAAAGGCGTATGTTGCCATGAATATGAAATTCCTGAGCAATATTTAAAAATGATTGAAAGCAACCAATCTACAAAAAATCTAAGTTTAGAAGCTTGCAATGATGAAATTGACGATGTTCTAAACGAGTTGGCAACCAATAAAGAGTGATATTACATAAAATGTATAAAAAAAATATTTTGTCTTGTTTTTTGTCCTTTTGTTTTAAATTTTTGTCCTTTTCTATCATTTTTTTATAATCAATATAGCCTTTTTCTGTAACGAGCTGACGGCAACACTGCCTACGGCTCTCGCGTGTGTTTGATTTTTCGCTTTCTGTTTTTGCTATTTTCTGCTTCTGTTTCTTATGCACCGGTACTTGTCAAATGCGTTTTATGCAAATTGTTTTGGCATTTGCGAGTACTTTATTTACTTATTTTTATTGAATTACTATTTACTTAATACATTAATTTGAATACGGTAACTGAATAACATGAGTTTTGAAGTTCATTTTTTTGTGAATACTGCGACTCTTAAAAATTAGTTTTTAAGTTTGAATCAATGTAAATACTGCGATTATATGAAATAAGTTTTTATTTTTATTTTTTGTTTGTTAATAAACTATTATTAGTTATTTTTGTATTTAATTTCAAATATAAAATAACGGTGCATAAGAAAATATATATATAGCTCCGATAAAAATTAAGTTTAAATTTTATCGTGTGTTTTTTAAAAAGAATAAAAATTACTTATTTATTGCCTGGGCACACTATGATGTCAGTCGACTCGGTACACAGCGCTATTGAATCTTTTATACGAAATCGTAATGTATGGGCACCCAGCGAATGGCCGAAACTTATTAGAAATGCTAGAACAAATCCAACCGGAATGTATAGAATTACAGAGCACAGACTTTAAAAACTGGAAACTTTTAACAAACCGTCACAATGCACAGTGGTCGCTGCCATTGGACAAAAATACAAAAATTTATTTTGAGGTATTCTAGCGAAAACCGATTTTACTATCAGCTGATTGTCCAAAGTATGCAATATAGTCTGCATGGAATTTCTAACGGGACTTTCTAAAAATAGAATGACAAAAGCGAACTAATTTTTATGCACTTTCAATTTGTCCGCAGTGGAGTGCACACATAAAATTAAAAAATCTTAATTATATTATAAAACGCTATTAAACCAAAATCGATTGGAATGGATATTGTACATAATGGTATATACTTTATTTGTACAGATAAATATATAAATAATTTGTGCTGTGTTTCGTTTAAATACGCGTTCGTTAAATGTGCGCCTTTTTAGTTCGTATATGTTGTGCGTTACAATGTTTATGTAAAGTTTTAAGTATTTTACCCCGGTTGCCCCCAAATGAAATGTATGTGCCGTTATTTACTAATATTTAAAGATTATAAAAATGTTTACTTCAGCTGCGGTAGCCTGCAGATGCAAATTTGCCATTACAAAATTCAACCTAACCTCATTTTCGAGTAGCTCTATCTAGGAGGGACGCACGTGTTTGTTCTGTTTCTGTTATGTTGTTGTTGTCATTTTAGTTTCTAAGATTATTTTGTTCGTTTAATTAGTTAATTCTTTTCCAAGGTACCCATAGTCAATGCGAGTATTCTCGAAAGCATATTTCTAACATTTGGCTTAAAGAATGCGGTACACTTGCCCAAAGAACTAAAAATGTGTTGGATGCCTTAATTAAGGACATACAAAATAAGGGATACGAACCGGATTTCGAAGCATTGCAAAAACAAATAAACTATGTTTGTAAGAAGCTTGCATCATTTTGGCAAATCGTCAAGCGGAAACAAGCAATATTTTTTAAAAAATATTCTGATTGGCTTGAGTGCAAATTATTATTTTAAAATGCTGTTCGAAACCAAAAACTTCTAATTTGCATCGTGGACGTCCAAAGCAGGATTTCACTGAGGTTTCAAATGACCGAAACGCCGACGCATAGCAGAGGTTGCGATTCGAGATGAGTCTGCTGCATCTGTTTTAAGGATGTCTGATTTCCAAGGGAATAAATCAATTTCCGAAATAAGTATTGAAGAAGTTTTAGCTGTTTTCATGGAATGCCAGTTAACGAAACACCAATATTTAGTGCTACGTACATTTATTAACTCAAACATATCATTTCCATTGTTTTCCATTCGTTTCTATGGAAGCTATAGGATATAGTGGTACGATCCGGTAAATTTTTTTATTATATATTTATAATATTTTTCTAGATTTTTGGTGAAAGTTTCATAGCGATATCACATCTAGAAGTATTTATGTCCGCGGTTCCATACAAGCCCGACCACTGTGCAATGCCAGGATAGCCAGCGACTGTCCAAGGTTCGAAAAACAAGAATATTACTTATTGGTCAGATGGACCGTCAGATTTCGAGGGATTCACGGGGCAGACGTGATCGTCTGTACAGGAGTTGGGGTGGGGAAAGCTTTTCCCGAACCGTGTGTTACTACGTTGTCGTCGAAACAGCACTGTAGCGAGATCGGCTGATTTGGCGTAGTCGCTAATGGAGCTAGGATTAAGGGTTTCGCCCGCTGAAAGATCCCGTCCTAGAAAACAGTGTTCGTAAGTTCGAAAATATTAGCTTTTATTTAGAAATTTTAGTAACTCCGTAAGAATAAATTTAAATCTAGAAGGAGTGGGAAACTGACGAGTATCGTTGGTAACACGGAACTGGATGGGCGCCCGTATTTATACAGCGGCCCTACCCAGCAAGCATTTTATGAAATTTCTGATCGAATTAGAGTCTTTTTTGAATCTCCTAGAAGATTAAAATAAGCATAAATGCGCTCGTTTTCTGATCTAAAATGATACTCTGTTCGGGAGAAAATGGAACCCTAGCCGCGACACTTCCTAAAGAGTCGTATTCGACACCTCAATAAGTGTCGTTTTCGACTCCCTTTCCTCGCAAGAAGTGAGTCTTTTCCGAGTCATATTTTAATCGAGCTTCGCTCGTGTTTGAGTCATTTTTCTATCAAACAAACGACTCTTTTTCGAGTAATATTTCTAGCAATAATTACTCTTTTTCGAGTCATATTGTGATTGAAACTATGAGAGATATTTATTAATATATTCGTTTATTTATGATGATATACAATTAAATTAATGCAATTATATATTAATGCAATATGTTTATGGAAATTAAGTTAAGTTAAGACTAATAGCAAAATTGTGTTAAGTTAATTATACTAATAGTTGTAAATTAAAGTAATATGTAGTAAGTGATTATTTACAAATGTAATGTAATAAATTGAAATTTAGCAAAGTATAGAAAATATCATTTAAAATTATTCCACACGCTTCTTTTTTGTCAAACGATCTTTTGCGTGGACAAAAAATTGTTGGACCACTATGTTCATGTCCTTGTCTGAAGAATTATATTTTATGTGGCACATATCTAAGAAAGAAATATTTTAATTTTATTTATATTATTATTATAATATATAATACAAATAATTTCTCACTTTTTATTATTGTTACAATATAGTTTTTTCAGCTCTTGGCTTTGTGCTGGTACCCTTCCAGCTATAAAATGAAGCCAATTGGTCTGAAAAAACCTTCCTTATAGCTGCTCTCAAAAATTGTGTTTGTCCCTCTCCACCTGTTTTCGCTATAAACTTTTTCTGTAAATTTTGAATATTTTATGAACAAATTTGTATTGATTAGTATATAAATCTATGCAATACTTACAAATTGTTTTATTTTTTCGTCGTCTTCCAAAATCGCCTCCTCGAAATTCGCAATTTCATGAATAGAATTAAAAGGGAGATTCTTAAAATCTTCCAAATCATCAAAAAGCTCCCCTCTGTTGTTGTGGAGTTTTCTATTTTCTAATTTAACTGATATAACTGATATATAGAAAAATGATTGTCATTATCTGAATAAATGATATTTAATTAAAAAATGCTTCACTTACATGATGTTGAATTAATCAACTGTGTATATTAGAAATCACTCATGATGCACCAGTGGAGTAAAAAAATAGCTGCAGTCCACAGAATCGCGTAAACAGATTATTATTTTAATTATTAAATTTGGGGGTCAAATGTTATACCAACTATTTCATATATATTAAAATTATTGGACTCGATTGGTTGAGTAAAAACTGGCGTCCAGTTATTTACTGCAATTCCAAAAAAAACCGCCTTCTTATTACTATTATGTATTTCAGTAATTTTAAACACTTTATTATCTGCCAAAACAAAATTATCGGGATCTCGCACTGAGAGGAAAGCACCCTTCACAGTAACATTACAAATTTTGCCCTTTTTAGTCTTTCCAAATATAGTAGTTAATTCATCTTTAACTTCTTTCTCTAAATTATAACTACTTTCTACATGCCTTTTATAAATTTGAACTGCTACCCTATCCCTCTTTCTAACTTTACGTTTAATTTTCTGTTAATGATTCTCAAATTTGAATGCGCTTATACTTTCTAGAGATCCAAACAGTTGAGCGTCTTCGTGAATATGCAGCAAGGAATGAAAATTATATGTTAAAGAGGACAAATAATATAATCTTTCTGTATCGATCACAAAAGATTTTAAAAGATTTTCAGCACATGAATTGTTGAGCTTGCAGTCATATTTATCTAAAAGAATTCTTATCTTATCTTTTAAAAAATGCGCATATCTTTCTGCACTAAGATTTTTTTTTAAAATAAAAGGTTGTCCAAGCTCCGTTGCCTTCCATCTCTCAAGACCTTTCAATGTTCGAGGTTTTCGTTTAAACCCCCTCGTTATATTGTTTCTATTGAAATGCAATTCATTTGAAATAGACCCGATTTTCCAGGAAGACAACGAAAAATCTTCACCCTTTTTTTTAGTCCATGCATTCAAAAATGTCCGCATTACGCCTAAACATACAACATGCATGTAATCTAATGAACATTGCGACACAATATCAATGTGAAGCATTTCTAATGGGGACTCCATTCAGTGATGTTCGGGTTGAGATCTATTTCGAAATGATTGATTTGTTCTAGGCAAAATCGTTGATTCTGGTGAAAAAACCAGACGATGTTTAACTATTTTTCTTTTTTGTGTACATTGTCCACATGAATAGTATCCTCTATGTCTCTTGGTTCCCAAAATAAAAGATTTTGCCGGTGCATCTATAACGAAACACCGCACAAAAATTTGGAAAAAACTATTAGAAAATATAATACCCTCCCTTATGACAACATTAAGCTCCGAAATAAATTCTTTTAAAAAACTAACGGCACAACTTGGCTTCGAAGTTCCTTCATACACGCCAACAAGAAAAATATAGTTTGTGTATGCAACAATAGCCAGTATTGGCCAGACTTGTTTGGAGCTGCTTTTAAATAACGGAAAACCATCTATTCCAAAGTCCAAAACCAAGTTCGGTAACTTCCAATTTCTTACAGTCTAAAAAGCCGTTAGTCCGATTTTTATTCCATAGTGTATATACGTGCCTTCTCCAACATGTCTCTCAGTTATAGAGCTCGGAGTTTTTAAAATTGTTCTAGTGTCTTTTGGTACAGTTACGCTGAACTTTCTTAATATAAGAAGCAGTGCATTTATTGCCGCAAAGCAAATTGAGTTGCCCACTTAGAAAGCTCTTCGGATATGCTTATATTATCAAATGCACTTCTACTCTGCCCATTATCGCTACTGTCACTTGACTTCCTTGAGTCGATGAAATGTTCATTAATAATTGATGTTTCTTCATTAGTTATTTTATCACTGGTGGCACGAGTGGTAAATTTGTTTTTCCTTAATGAGGACAGCACTTCGTCTTTAGCAAATAATAATTTCGCTTGTTTTTTTGCCAATTTTCTAATATTTTTGGGTGGCATTTTAACTTTTCTATTGAAACTGCACTTTACCTACGGAAGCTCACTCTTTAACTAAAACTGATGTTCAAAAATGCAGAACATTAGAGCAAGAGCTTAATTCTCATGTTAAGTACAGTTTTGAAAAGATCAATGAGATAAGGCAGGTGCCAGAGTGCATGTAAGAGCGAGAGCGCGCGATTCAGCTTTCTCACCGAATTTGAGTGCAAAGCAAAAGACGCATTATCTCATTTCAATCGCCTGGACGATCAATTTTCGATTGTTTTACTGTTTTGTTTTTGCATTTTATTGAATCGTATTTGAAGAACATTAGCGAGTCTGTTTCGAGTTATATACGAGCCCTTTTCTAGTCGTTTATAAAATGAATCTTTTTTTAATCATTTCAACGACTCGAAAAAGACTCCTCCAGGGGATTAATTCAAAAACAATCTTCCAAATGCTTGCTGGGAAGTTAACAGAATCTGCGCAAGTGTGCCAGAGCACTGCAACGGCACCTTTATAGGCGAGAGGGGGAAGTAGAACTTGATGTATATATAATGCGTATGTACAGAAAAGCGCCCGAAGTTGCGCTGATCTGCTTTGGTTAGTTCCACTTCTTAATACTTGTTAGTGTCGAGATATTCGGAGGTACTAATGATCGTACCTATTGACATACCTGTTCGTAGTTTTCCCTTGCACTGCGCACTTGTAATTTTGTTTTACTTTTCTTGTCTGCTGATTGGCTCGCGACGATGGTTTTTAAGAGAGTAGGTGAGAGAACCGCGAGCCTGCGTCCCGTCATCTCGTTAAGTAGGTCGCGATCCTGATTAACATAGCTCTGCTGACTCAAGTGAGCTGTTAACTTGCGTGAGCGATCCTACTTATTGCGGTAAAATGCTGTATTTTTACGCTTTTTGATATATTTTACTTTGCTTGTTGTGTGGCCAGATTTCTGGTCCATCACAAACTTTTTTCAAACTCTTTATTTTAACACAAAACATTACATACATTGAAAATTCGAAAAAGTATCTTTTTATTTTGCCTAATTTCCCCCAAGCCATAAAATCATTATATAATTGTAAGCTAAATATTTCTAAGAAAATATTTGATGATCTTAATAATTAATGGAAGTAAAATAGTATAACTCCCAGATACTACAATGAATATAAAACTTTGGGACATTCTTCGAAGGTATAAGATTGTTTAAACGAAAAAAATGAAGACGTTGATAATTTAGTTTAATTTTCCATAAATATTTTAAAAATATTTTGTTATAATGTTGTTAATGCAGAAAATGTCTAATGTTTATTTCGCATAATAAATCAAATTTTAGTATCGTATGTCGCACGTTGTGTGCAATGGTATTGTAACGATGCTTTTCCAGCCGGGGTCGCCGTCTCATAGCAAAAGTTCGGAAAATTAAATGATACAAAACTCGTGAGAAATATCTGTCCAACAGAAGGGGAGGGTTTTGCAAAATTTGTTTTGAGGTTGCGCCATCAAATTCAGAAGGTTGACTTTGGGGCCACAAAGGCAGAAGTTGAGGAGATTTCCCTTAAGGACAAAATAATCGATAGCTGGGACGGGGTGCATTTAAAAATGAAACTGCTGGAAAAAGAGTACACCTTGTCTCAGGTGATCGATGTCTGCCAAGTCGATGAGGAGATTAATAAACAGTCGGAGATGATGCGTTCAAAACCTGAAACCGAAATGATAAGGAAAATCTCAGGAGGGCACATGATCCTAAATAAATCGCTTGGATGTAGGAGCTGTGGTCGTAAAGGCCACAATAGCAGCAGCCCATCATGTCCAGCTACAAACCAAAAGTGCAATAAGAGCACACGAATGGGTAATTTTGCCATTAAATGTAGAACAAACCTCAAACGACAGAGACCCTATGACCATCATGATACAGCTAAACGGCAACGCAGCGTTTGGTGGAGGAGGAAAGCAATCGGAAACCCAGATCAAATTGTTTAAAGATCCAAAGCGACGATGAAAAGGATCTAATCAAATGCCGAGTTGGGGGGCGCGAACTCTCACTGGTCATTACTCGGGATCTAGGCATAACCTTATAAGCCCAAAAGACTGCCCATGCCTTCAGATGGATAAAGCATCTGTTTTCAACGTTCGGCTAAATTTAACAACTCAATTTAGAGGATATTCTTCACACGAACTGCTGCAAGTAATTTGTGTTTTCGAAGCCCCCATATCCGTCGATCAAAATCCTGAGGTGTTTGCTTCGTTTTTCGTAATAAAAAACGGAACGCAATAGGTACTTGGAAAGGATAAAGCACTCAAGTTCAAAGGAGACTTGACGAACTCTTAGCATCATGCAAGAACGTGATGAACTACATTGATGATATCATTATTTTCGAAATAACTAAGAAGGACCATGACGATGCTGTTCAGAGAGTCAAAGGGGTTTTTGGAAGAAAATTACGTTGTTTTAAATGATGGAAAATGCGTTTGGAAATCGTAGGAAGTTAAATTTCTTGGACATATACTGTCAGATAGAGGCATTGTTGTGGATCCCAAAAAAGTCAAAACGATTCTGTCATTCAGAGATCCCAAAAACAAGGAGGAGACCCGAAGTTTTTTAGGACTAGTTACTTATGTTAGTAAATTTATTCCCGACCTGGAAATTGTACAGAGTCTTTTAAAAAAAGGAAAGCAAATTCAATTGGGGCGAAACAGAAGAGAAAGCTTTTGAAGTCATAAAGCACCATTTGGCAAGAATATCAAGTTTATCATACTTCGACCTAAACAATAGGACACGCCTAATAGCAGATGCCAGCCCAGTTGCCCTGGGAGCAGTCTTAGTTCAATTCGACACATCGGGCGAACCTCAAACTGTTTCATGTGCTAGTCGCTGTCTAACCGACGTAGAAAAACGGTCCTCTCAGACTGAAAAAGAAAGTCTCGCTATAGTATGGGCAGTAGAAAATTTATACTTTTATTTAGCCGGATTAGAGTTCGAACTCGTGACTGATCACAAGCCGTTAGAAACCATTTTTAAACCCACCTCAAAACCGCCGGCTTGAATTGAGCGATGGCTTTTACGTTTGCAAGCTTTCAAGTTCAAGGTCATTTATAAAGCTGGTAAGGAAAATATTTCAGATAGCCTATCTCGATTATGCGAATTACCATCTACAAATTCGAACTGGTGGCTAACGGAAGATAATATATTCCGTATTGAATACACTGTCCCTACTTCACTGACCATTTCGGAAATAGCACTGGAGAGTAGTGCTGATGAGGAAATCGTGGACGCGATGACTTGTTTGGATGCCAACTCATGGGATAGCGATACGTTGAACAGTTACTACCCATTTCGCTTTGAAATGTCGATGCTTTGAAAAATCCTGTTGAGCGGAACACGGCTAATAATCCCAAAAAGCCTGCGGAAAAGAGTCCTAGAATTAGCCCACGAAGGACACCCTGGTAAATCGGCCATGAAGCGTCGGGTGAGAGTTAAGGTATGGTGGCCACGCATTGATCGAGATGTAGAAAATTTTGTTAAATCATGCATATATTTTATGTTTGTATCTCAATCATCAAGGCCGGCTCCGATGCAAAGAACTGTTTTTCCAACAAGCCCTTGGAACTCTAACTCTAGTGACCTACTAGGCCCACTTCCAAACTGTAAATACGTCCTTGTGTTCATCGACTACTTTTCCAGGTATATGGAATTAAAATTTTTACAGTCCATAATATCAGAATCAATTATCGCGGCCATGAAAGAAATATTTTGCCGATTGGGTTTCCCAAATATCTTAGAACAGATAACGGAAGACGATATATAAGCTCGATGTTTGAATAATATTGTAGCACAAATGGCATTCAATTAATAAGAACCCCACCTTATTGGCCTCAAGCAAATGGCGAAGTCGAAAATATGAATCTATCACTAATGAAAAGACTAAAATAGCTCATCTAAACAAAGCCAATTTCCAAGAAGACATTCAGGAGTTCATTGTTCAGGCCACACAGCCATCTTCCGGCTAGGCCCGCATCCCTGGCGTGCGTGCTCTCCACCACGCCTCTCAATCCACCACTATGGTGAAGAGAGGCCGTGTAGGTTAAGCTAGGCTTAAGATGAAATTAAAATGTGAATCAGATCAGTTGAAAATATACAAGTGCAGTGAATAGTAGTCCGCGTGTTTTCATTCCCACAACAACAACAACAACAAGCTCACCCACGACGAACGCGGCATAGAAGACTTTGACGGCCCCCTACAGTAGCATTGGTCCTTCGAGCCGGAGATTTCAATTAACCGCTCGCCCCCTACGTTTTGCCAGATAAGTACAGCCCGTTCCACCTTAATACTTACTAACACTTGTGTGGAGTCCGCAAAAAACGAAAAAAATATTTTCGATTAGAAGAGCATCCCAAGTGTTTTCTGTCCGTTATTGCTTAGTGCAGAGTACTCTGCACAGCCTCCTACACACGTTCATTTATCACTTGTTACGTTTCAGGCCTTGTACGCCAAAATTCTTAATATTTGCAGTGCAAATATACTTACATACATATGTACATATTGCTCGCACACTGTAACAGTGTTACAGCTCCAAATTAATTACATACATACAAGTGCCTGCATACTGTAACTGAGTTACAGTTCAGAACTACATACATACATACATACAAATGTCTGGGTACAGTAACGTTTCATTGCTTCCAAAAACTTACCTAGCTGTATGCGCACTCACACATACCCTACATTGGCTACTAACAATAACTCTAATAATATATCAATTGTTGTATTCCGTCTACTCCCGTATATACACTCGCTCCGTTGGTGCTGTTATTCTGACAAACATATATACACAGACATACACGGCAATAAGTACATGCACATATGTATGTACATATGTACATACATATTATCCAAATTGCTGTTGAGTGGTGGTCGATCCAGCAGTGCAGTTTCGGCAGCATCATCTACATACATACATATACTGTCGTCAACTTTCCGCTATTAGACACACTGGTCCACACTCATTGAGCATTGCACTTATTGTCTTGCCTACAGCAGAATTTACTCTTCAGTTCTGCTACTCGGCACACTGGGACAAGACATAACACACTGTTATAATTATTATTATTATTGTTTCTCCTACAGCAACATTTTAATAAAACTAAAGATAATTATATATAAAAAAAAAAATAAACCCCCTGTTTTCTGGATAATAGTATTCTAGTATATATTTTCATTCCACAGCAAAAATACTAAAACGGAAAAAAAAATATTGTTTTTCTCCCTTTTTAACGTTTTCACTCATACTACACAATAATCTGACAAACATTAAATACAAGAACACCATTAATCGCTTGGTATTTTTTTTGGTATTTTCTGCCAGTTTTTTTATTTTTTATTTTATATATTATTTTTTTATTATTTGTTGCTACAGTCCAATCCTTGTAATCCTGTTCATCCCCAGGAACAACATATCGGAAACACCTTTCCGTGTTGGTTTTTTTTTTTGTATTTTTTTGTTAATAGCCAAATACGCTTCCGCGGTACTTTAATTCCAAGTACCCAATCACATTCAAATTTGCCCTGCTGTATATTTTTGGTATTTTTTGGTATTTTTTGTTGTTGTTAATAGCCAAATACGCTTCCGCGGTACTTTAATTCCAAGTACCCAATCACATTCAAATTTGCCCTGCGGTATATTTTTTGGTATTTTTTTTGTTAATAGCCAAATACGCTTCCGCGGTACTTTAATTCCAAGTACCACTTCACATTCAAATTTGCCCTGCGGTATATTTTTTGGTATATTTTTGGTATATTTTTTAAAAAACTCCTAATACGCTTCCTCTGTGCTTCAATTCCAAGTGTCACTTCACAAAATTCGTGCTGTGGTATTTTTTTGGTATTTTCGGTTTACTTCGGCTCTGTGAGAGCCTAGCATGCCAATCGATAGCGACAAAGAGAAAAAACATCTCCTTGCTAACCCTTCTCAAGCCAAGGCAGGGTCTCCAACCAATTCACTCTCTCGTGGAAGCGCTCCTGCGACTGTAAAAAAGACAGCATCGCCGCTTCCCTCCGCAACCACCAGCCGCAAGTCACCATTAATTCAGCTGAGTCGTCCTAAACGGACAAGAGCAGTAGGTCAACAGATCATCAAAACTATACAGATGGCTCTGCAAGAATTCCTCGCCGTTTCCAACAAGCTGTGTCAATTTGAGACGAGAATCCAGTCTGCTCCTGACTCATCGCTTTTCACACTTAAAGTGCGACTCGATCAAGTTTGCTCGCTGTGGGCAAAGCCCGAGTCCGAGTGTGAACGATGCACTAAGGCTCTTTGTCAAGGTGAAGCTAACTTCCAGGACAAAGAGGTAATGCAAGCCAAATATGACACTTGCTATGAACGCTGTGCAGCTCGTCTCAACGAACAAATTGAGCGAGCCAGTCCAGCAGCTGCTGCTCCTCAGCAGGCTATGGCCAACATCCCATTTGGAGGGTGTCGGTTGCCTCCGTGCGACACCGGAGTGTTCCACGGCGATTACTTACGGTGGCCGACCTTTCGCGATTTGTTTACGGCAATATATATCGACAATCCAAGACTGACTCCTGTTGAGAAATTGTTTCATCTCAACGCTAAAACCGATGGCGATGCGAAAGCAATTGTTGCAAAGTCTCCTCTTACCAATGATGGTTTCGCATCTGCCTGGGCGGCTTTAAGCGAGAGATTTGAAAACAAGAGGCTCCTAGTCAATAGTCAGTTGAAAATCCTTTTCAGCCTGTCCGAAATCCAGTCCGAGTCTGGAGCTGCTCTTAAAGAGTTGCAAAGCACCATCCAAGGCTGCCTAACAGCTCTAGAGCACTCGAATATTTCGACCGACAATTGGGATTGCCTATTGATTTTCTTGTGCTCTTCCAAATTGCCGCGTTTAACTTTGGCACTGTGGGAGCAGTCGCTCGCCAACAAGTCCGAGATTCCGCTTTGGTGCGAAATGAATCTCTTCCTTAGCGAAAGGTACCGTACTTTAGAGGCCATCAAAGATGTGAAGCCAGCTTCTCTAGCTGGAATATCTGCGAGACCATCTGCGGTCAAGAGTCATCCGACCACTCAAAAGAAAGTCCACTCTTTCGAAGCAAAAGTGGCTCCGAAGGGTAGGACCTGTGATCTCTGCTCCAAGGAGAATCACCCTATACGGTTGTGTCCCCGTTTCTTACAGATGTCAGTTCCCGAAAGGTCGAACTACATCAAGCAGAAAAAGTTGTGCCTCAATTGCTTTGCAAGGGGGCACCAGCTTCGCGAGTGTCCTAGCACTCATAGCTGCTACACCTGCAAGGCGCGTCACAATACGCTGCTTCATCGCAGTGACGTCATCTCGACAGCTGCCAGTCCCAACTCGCAGTTTCCAATACAGTCCACTCCATCTCTGCAACCATCGAACGTACAGAATTTCTTCGCCACTAACACTCAAGGTGTGTTGTTAGGCACGGCGATGATCAACATAGCGCATTTGGGGATTAACTATCCTGCCCGTGCGTTGATCGATTCTGGTTCCGAAGCAACGTTCATTTCCAAACGTCTGTTTGACAGAATCAAGTTGCCATTCAAAAATGTCCAAGCGGAAGTATCGGGTTTGAACCAGGCCGTCTCAGCACAGACACGTAAATTGTGTCATTTCTACATAGCGCCGATGAGTCGGCCGAGGATACAGATTGAGACTTCCGCATATGTGTTACCAAAGTTAGCTGGTAACCTTCCGTCCTGCTCTATTGGCGATTGTGTCCTGCAAGATCTGCCAAACATTCAGTTAGCAGATCCATCATTTTCAAAGAGCTCCCAGATCGACGTGCTGATCGGAGCGGACGTCCTTCTGTCGATCTTTCTGAATGGCGTTAAATCTCACATTTGTGGGACGCTAATTGGGTAGGAGACAATTTTCGGCTGGATCCTAACCGGCCCTGTTCCGGCCAGTGCGAGAAAATCCATTGCGTCTTTCACTACACGCTTAGCACAAAAAGAAGTTCTAGCACTGGATGAACTGCTCACAAAGTTCTGGGAGGTGGAGGATCTGCCGTCAAGAGTGCCGGACGAAGCCGACAGTAGTTGTGAGCAGAATTTTGTGCAATCTACCATCAGACAAGAAGACGGTAGATACACGGTCACACTTCCATTCCGAAATCCCAATAGCATTGAATTGGGTCATTCAAGGTCAATTGCTTTAGCGCAGTATCTCAAGAATGAGATCCGCTTACGTCGTACGCCAGAGCTAAAGAACGAGTACGATTCCGTTATCCAAGAATACTTGGACTTAGACCACATGAGGCTAGTATCACCCCATGCTCCGGGCAAAAACTTCTACTTGCCACACCATGCAGTCATTAAACCTGACAGCACGACGACAAAGGTTCGTGTTGTCTTTAATGCTTCCTGCAAATCCACGAATGGACTCAGTCTCAATGACGTCCTTCATCCTGGTCCGATCCTACAGTCTGACCTGACCATTCAGATCTTAAAATGGCGTATTTTCCAATATGTCTTTAATGCCGACATCACCAAGATGTACCGGCAAATTCTGGTTCACCCAAAGGACACTCCGTTCCAAAGAATTCTATTCCGTGACCCTAAAGGTGACATCTGTGACTACGAGCTCAGCACTGTCACATTTGGAGTCAATTGCGCGCCATTTCTAGCACTTCGAGTCCTACAGCAATTAGCTGGAGATGTGAGCACCCGATTTCCATTAGCTAGCAATATCATCGCGCGCTATATGTACGTGGATGATGTGCTAGCCGGGGCTCACACGAAGAAGGAAGCGATTAAGGCCATTCACGAATTACAGCAGGCTCTTTCCTCGGCAGGTTTTCCATTGCGAAAATGGACTGCCAACAACAAAGACATCCTTAGTGACATTCCAAAAATTCATCTCTTGAGAGACGACTTCCTGGAAATTGAGGGAGCGAGCGTTGCCAAGACGCTGGGCGTTCGTTGGCACGCGGCCGCTGATGAGTTCTTCTTCGTTCCATCTAACATTCCGGTGTCATCAAGCCTTTCCAAACGTGAAGTGCTGTCCCAAATCGCACGTTTGTTTGACCCGGCAGGATGGCTAGCGCCTTTCGTGATCCGCGCCAAGATCTTCATGCAAAAGCTGTGGCTCCAAGATCTATCATGGGATGAGCAGTTGCCTGACCCCCTCCTCAACATGTGGCAAGAGTTCCTGAAAGACTACCCACTCCTCGAAAAGATTCGAGTTCCACGATGGGTTCACTTCCACCCAAACGTCAAGACCCAATTCCACGGGTTCTGCGACGCATCGCAGCAAGCGTATGCTGCTGCTCTCTACGTCAGCGTCGAAGTGGATGACAAAGTGTGGGTCAGTCTACTGACAGCCAAGACGCGAGTGGCACCGGTCAAAACGGTGTCACTGCCTCGACTTGAGCTTTGCGGCGCAGTGTTACTGGCCGAGCTCTCGTCCGCAGTCATCCCACATCTCCCAACCAGTGAAGCAGATTTGTATTACTGGACCGACTCCACCATTGTGTTGGCATGGCTTAGTAAGCCAGCCTGCAAATGGACGACGTTTGTGGCGAATCGGGTTCCAAAGATTACGCACTCCCCAGGATCGGCTAGCAGATGGTCACATGTCCGATCTGAAGACAATCCCGCAGACCTGGCTAGTCGAGGCGTAACCTCCCAAGAGCTGATCGACAGCTCTATGTGGTGGCATGGTCCCGAGTGGTTAAAGTTCTCGGAAGACCAGTGGCCAGTTCCTCGCTGCGACATCCCCGAAGTCATTCCTGAACAACGGGTCGTCAAGTGTCACATGGCACAGGCACCCGCTTGTGATCTCCTCGAACGCTTCTCCAAGTTCGATAGAGCGCTTCGTGTGGTAGCCTATATACGACGTTTCATACAACGGTGTCGTCAGCCAGGCACGAGTCTTCCGCTCGAGCTAAGCTGCGCCGAACTGGCGGAGGTTCAAACGCTTCTCGTCCTACAGACCCAACGGCAAGAATATGCGAAAGAGTATGGCTACCTGCTGGAGAAGAAACCGATTCCAAGGTCCAGCAGTATACTCAACCTGAACACATTTCTTGATCAGAAGGGCGTTATCCGCTCTTGTGGCCGGGTGAATGCATCCGAATCCTTGACTTATGACGAGCGTCATCCTATTATACTTCCATACAGTTGTCGTTTCTCTCGTCTTCTTATCCACTTCACTCACTCCATTTCCTTACATGGAGGCAATCAGTTAATGATCCGATTGATCAGAGCGAAGTACTGGATTCCAAAGCTGAAGACCCTAGCCAAATCAGTTGTAAACTCTTGCCAAGTCTGCATCGTGCACCGCAAGAAACTTCAGACACAACTAATGGGCACTCTCCCGACTGAAGGAGCAAGCTTTTCCAACGCCTTCCATCATACAGGTGTAGACTTCGCTGGTCCTTTCGAAGTAAAGAACTACACCGGGCGGGCTTGTCTCATTACGAAGGGATATGTGTGTGTTTTCGTTTGTTTCAGTACGAAGGCCATACATTTGGAACCCACTTCCGACCTCACGGCAGACAAGTTCCTTGCAGCGTTTTCGCGTTTTATAGCGAGAAGAGGGTGTCCTAGCCACATGTATTCCGACAACGGCAAAACTTTTGTGGGTGCTTCCAGAACCCTCACCCGAGATTTTCTAGAGTCAATTAGGAGTCTCGTCTCCCACAAGTTCAGCCACTGTGCGTTAACTTGGCATTTTAATCTACCAGGAGCGCCACATATGGGTGGGCTCGGGGAAGCAGGAGTGAAGAGCTTCAAGACTCTATTCTTCAAAGCGACCTCTACTACACGGTACACATTCGAAGAACTGGCTACGCTTTTGAGCAGAGTCGAATCGTGTCTGAATTCCAGACCGATCTCACCAATGTCAGAAGATCCAACCGATCTGCTGGCATTGACTCCTGGCCATTTCCTCATTGGCAGACCGCTTCTTTCCAACTATCCTAGAACCTGCCACATCGATTATCAATCGTTGCCAAAAGATCAAGGCTCTCAGTCAGCAATTCTCTACCCGCTGGAAAGAAGAATATCTAAAAGAGCTCCATAAGCGTAACAAGTGGCAAGTCCCAAACGTTAACCTCCAAATCGGCGATATGGTTATTGTCAAGGAAGACACGATGCCTGTCAACGAGTGGCGCCTTGGCCGTGTTTTACGTGCCTATCCAGGGGATGACGATCAAGTCCGAGTGGTCGACGTCCAGACGTCACACGGTGTCATCAAGCGCCCAGTAGTAAAGTTATTACTACTTCCTATCGGTCTTTTCAATCCCGTCTGTTCCTAGACGTCCAGTATCTAGTTGCCCAGTCCTCCAATCTATGTTTCATGTCATGGCGTGTCATATGGACATTATTAACCGGTAGTTTCCATTTCCGACTAGTTTCGTTCCAGATCTACATTCCCTCCTAATCACCATGGCACCAAGCAACGCACGTGCGCTGGAAAGCAGACGTTCGCGAGGAACTCAATCCTTCCGCTGCCGAGTCTGCCGGGGTATCCACCCTTTGAAACGTTGTGCACGTTTCCTGCGCCTGAGTGCTGAGAAGCGTCTGCGTGCAGTACTTGTAAACAAGTACTGTGCAAACTGCTTGGCGCATCAGCACTCAGGGCAGTCCTGCGCCAGCGGCGACCGGTGTCGCGTGTGCCAACAGGCACATCATACTCTGCTCCATATGCACGAGCCAGTGCGCAGGCGTCCAGCGACAAAACGTCGCAATCGCGCACCGGCGCGTGCCCCGTCCGCATCATCCGATGTCTCCGCGCAGGACGTCCAACCAACTCCACTACGGCAATCGGCTGCTCCACCATCCGTTATCTCCGACCCGCTCGCATTAGCTGCCCTCCTCCAGAACAGGAGCACCAACTTGCTCCCAACGGCGACTGTGCAAATTAGGGGCACGGAGAAATCCTTCCAGACGAGGGTGCTCATTGCTCCCGGAGCCCCTCTTAGTGCCATTGACGCCTCATTTGCAGCCGCCATGCAAGTGCCGTCTATCACGGTGGGTGAAGGAAGGGTAAGCTGTGTGAGCGTGGGTCCGGTCTCCGGAACAGGACCATGGTTTGAGGTCCTGCTCCAAATCAAAGACGAGCTCAGGCTCTCAACGCCAATCCGGGCGGTTGACTCGAGCTTACGCGAACATTATGCGGACATCGACTTAGCCGATGGGTCGTTCGACCGACCATCGGCTATCTCGCTGGTACTTGGAGCCGACGCCTACGCCCATTATTAAGGAGGGTATCATAACCAACCAGCGTGAGCTACCAGTGGCACAACGTACCATTTTTGGGTGGACCCTCTCCGGTTCATGTGCTTTGTAAGCACTAACGCTCCCCCCTCCCACTAGCTCCTTGCCCTTTCAGGCAAAGGGGGGGAGAATGTTCAGGCCACACAGCCATCTTCCGGCTAGGCGCGCATCCCTGCTCTCCACCACGCCTCTCAATCCACCACTATGGTGAAGAGAGGCCGTGTAGGTTAAGCTAGGCTTAAGATGAAATTAAAATGTGAATCAGATCAGTTGAAAATATACAAGTGCAGTGAATAGAAGTCCGCGTGTTTTCATTCCCACAACAACAACAACAACAACCTCACCTACGACGAACGCGGCATAGAAGACTTTGACGGCCCCCTACAGTAACATTCATATTAAGGGTATTATAACTTAGTGCCAATAGAAAATGAATGTAACAGGCAGATAAAGTATATATATTCTTGATCAGTGTCAACAGCCGAGACAATATAGCCATGTCCGTCTGTCTGTCTGTATGAACATAATATATTGTAGACAGCCACCCAATTATCGTCGATAGATTTCAGCATTGCGTAGTTTGAGTTCCACCTTGTTGGGCATGAACTCTTTAGAGATGTGTTTAACTTATGCTGCAAATTGGCTTTTTTGAAGTAACTAAAAATTTTGTAGCATGTCGTCACGGTTTCGATTAGATCCGTTGTTTCTGAAAATGATTGTTCTAAGCAATTGTTTAAAAGATGACTGCTGCAGTTAAGCCTGATGTTGTTTTCTAATGCTTTTATCATGTTGCTGCCCCTATCTGTTACAAATATAATCTCGTCATTAATTTCAATATTAAATTTTGAGAAGACTTTTTTAATTTTAGTAAAAATGTTTTTTTCGCTACTTTTCTCTGATTCCATTGACTTAAGGCCCAAAATTAAATCACAAATAACATTGTTTTTAAGATAATGAATTGTGATGCTCAAGAAGTTTCGTTGTAGATATTGGTCAGACCACATATCAAGGGTGGCAGCTAATCCTGCAGTATCTGCTGCAATTTGAATTTCCGATGATATTAACCCTTTTTTTCTTCAGCGTCTTTGAGGACCTTTCGAATTAACGTTGATGGACTAGGCAGCAAGTCATCCACATCTACACTAGTCGGGAAAATAATCTTGACGAAACCTTTTTTTAACTATTGAACTTAGCGTAGCTTGAAATCATAAAATAACGGTGCAAAATGAGGCGCAAAACAAAGCATCTATTTTAAGCTATGTGCATGCCAAATTTTGTTTCGTTTACCTTACGCATTTTTTTTCTGCTGATAAGAATGCACACAGACAACGGTTTTTTGCGTGGCAAAAGTATTTTGACAGCATCCTTATGGAAATATTTTCACACTTTTAAGCACGCGAGAATCAAAGAGGTTCTGTGTTTAACTTTGTTTAACATTAAACGTTGTTATTAAAATATAAAGTCATTAAAAATTATTAAATAACATGGGTAAAACGGCTGAGCTAAGTTTAGTGACCAGATCTTTAATGGTAGCAAAGTTTAACGCTGGAATAGCAGTCAAAGACATTGCCAAAGACACTACCAAATTAAAAAGTTTAAAAACCATAATGACATGCGTAATTTAAGACGATCAGGTGCTAAGCGCAAAACATATCTCAGTGAAGACCGAGTCCTTGTATGGGAATTTAAAAACATGTTTTTCTTAAGCCTCAATCTGTAGCCGATCAATTTAATTTAACAGCTAAGACCCCAATTAGTGAGCGCACAGTCCGTCGAAGATTAAAACAATTGGATTTTAACACCCATAAACCCAAGGACGTACCATATATAACAAAAGCAAACAAGCTTAAAAGACTGTTCTTTGCAAAGGAACATCTCAATAAGCCAAAGGAGTTCTGGAGAAGTATTCTATGGACAGATGAAAGATCCTTTGAGTTTAATTTATCAAAAAATAAATTTTATGTAAGATTGCCAATGTTGCAAAGGCAAAAAAGGAGGCCCGTTTGCCAAAAAGTAAGCCATGGAGGAGGCTCTGTGATGTTCTGTGGATGTGTGGCGTATAATGGACTGGGTGACTTCGTTCCTGTCACTGGCTTGATGAACCAAAGTCAATATTTGTCGGCTCTAAATGCAACAGGATAACGCCCCGTGCCACAAAACCTAGATGATTACAACATTTTTGAAGGATGTTGGTGTTACCACTTTGGACTGGCCACCCCAAAGTCTAGATTTAAATATATTTGGAAACGAGTGGTCTCTTATAAAACGCAAAAGAACAGTATCGTTGAATAAAACCAGAGAGGAGACCATTTCTGAGATCACTTCCCTTTGGGAAGAGGTATCTCCAGAGATCATCCAAAATTTAATCGATTCAGTACCACAACGTCTGCAAAAAGTCATTTAAACCAAAGAAAAAATATATAATTTTACTAAATTATTTTTTTCCTTTATTTATTTTAAGTTTAAACTTTGTTGATCATATTAAAAGGCACTTGTCAAAATACTTTTGCCACCACATGAAAATTACTTTAACTTATATTTTTTTAAATTCATATAATAAAATGTTGAATTCATTATTTTTAAGTTTGTTATAGCACTTAGTAAAACAGAAAAAAAAAAATCATTGAGTTTTATTAAACCATTGAAAAGTTACATATAAATATGCACCATTTGTTTTTCGTCAACATAATTTTGCCGACTATTGTATGTGATCCCCATTGGCGGCACCAATTTTGATAAAAAAAATGCACCATGCTTTTATATCCGGGCCCGGCTACTGATGATAATCCATTGACTGCATTGTTCAATAGCTTCTACTTTGTCTGTTGCCGACACTTTCGTCACTTCTCTTGGTTGCCTTAATGTCATACAACATTTATGCCGAGACAAATTTGATGTGTGGCTAGCCACAAATTTTAGAACTTTTCGACAGGTGCTGTAAAATAGCCACCATTCCACGGCACTTTCGTCTTCTTTAAGAATAGAATGTAAAATGTTCCACATAACACTTCTTTCTTTATGTTTTTGTGTTAAAGTGTACGTTCCACAATCAATTTTACTTTTTATAGAGTCCGGCGTTTCAGTCATTTTGCTTATTCCTTCTAAGGCTTCAACCAAAAACTGAAATCAAGCGACCAAAAAAAAAACAAAACCAGCGATCATGCATACATATGTACATGTTAAAGACACTCGAAATCATAACTGTAAAACATGAGTGTTTCGCTCACAGCGCATTATTGCGCATTGCTTTTTGTGATCTACCATTGCTGTTGGTACATTTGCTTTGAGTGCACTGTGCAGTTTACTTATCTGCGCAAAATTTTGGAGAGTCTGGTGAAATAGAATCTACGCTAACTGTTTGAGTGAGTGACGAAATGCAAAAAAAACGAAACACGGAAAGCGATTTTGGCGTTTGGGTGTGTTATTCTATTCTTTTTGTTTGTGAGTGCGACAAGCTTATACTGTGACTCCAAACTTATAAGTGTGATTCGGCTGCCAAAAAGTGACACTAGCACAAACTGAAATGCGTACAGAATCTACGCAAGTGCGTAGCCACACTGCATGAAAGCTGTAAGGGCACCTCGTTGGCGAGAGAGAGAAGGGCTTGACTCTCACTGTTCGCTTATGTATATGACTACACATATACACACAAGCACAATCTAGGTATACATGCAAAAATCTGTGCAAATGTGTAGTCACACTCCCAGAAGCTGAAACGGCACCTTGTAGGCGAGAGGGGGGCAGAACTTTGCTTAAATATTTCATTCGCGTGTGCACGGAAGATCGCCCGGAGTCGCGCTGACCTACTTTTGTTATTTTTTTATTTTTAATCACTTGGCCTAGCTGTTGTTCTAAACTAGGGTCGGTAATGAGAGAGGGGTACTAGTGATCGTTAGTTACCACTATCGACATATCGCGGCTATGCTTCGCAAGAGAGTGCGAGCCTGCGTATCGGCACCTCGTTGAATAGGTCACGATTCTAGTTTACAGCGCTCTGTTAAGCTCACTTGGTTCTGCTCACGCTAAGTTCCTGCTAACTCAAGTGAGCTGTTAACTCGCGTTAACGATCCTAATTTGTTACTGTAAAATACGGTATATTTACGTTTTTAATATTTTATTGGTGTGGCCAAATTTTGGTCCATCACACCCCCTCCTTTCCTCCAGGGCGGATGTGGACCCGTCTCCGGCCGGTTCGGGAGCGATGGACTTGGTAAATTACGTCCAGCCACACGTGGGTAAAACGGGCGTGAGTGCTGCGCCCCTCGGTCTGCCTGATCTCATCGTTCAGCCCTCGCGGGAGGTGCCGTGCCGGCGTCTCTACGGTCCAGGATGGTGGTACCTCGACCAGCTCACTCCCGCGGGTGACGTCCCCCATCAGTCTCAGATCCTCCTCACCATTGTCCTGCGGGAGCTGTTGGGGCAGGATGCCCAATACCACGCCTCCGTCATTGTGTCCGCGTCGTCTCCTGTGCTGTCGCTGGTCTCGGCCTGGGGTCCGCCTGTGTCCAAGATTAGACTCGGGTCTTGGGGTAGAACTATGGGTGTCGGGTTTTGCCGCCGGAAGCGGGCACCATCAGTGTCGTCATCCGACGATGCCGCCTCCCAATACGGTTTATGGTCGGCCTACCTCTTGGCGGGGGTGGTAGCATCCCTTGAGGTTCTTCCTCATCCTGAACATCGACCCTCATCATCGCACAAACCAGGGGGACGCTTGGTTCGGTTCTTCGGTCCATGAGCCTCTAGCGCATATCGACGGGCCGACATAGTTCCACGTCGGAGGTATCCCAAAATATGTCGCGATGGTCTCTCCCGGGGGCACTATGACGTCCACCGTTGTACGCGCTACTCCCACATACCCCACGGACGGATGGCCGGCTCGTACGAGACCGCCTGCTCCACGCCTTCAACGAAGAACGGTTCGTTCTCGTCGCTGTCAGACGTGGGAGCAGCGTCCCAACGAGTCAACTCATCCCAGTCCGTAGGAACGGCATGGTACACGCCATGTCCCTGGCGTGGGATTGGACTGTTGTCTTCTGGGGTTCGGTTAGGGCGACAACGCCCCAACGGAGGCGGTTGGGGCGACAACGCTCCTGGAGCTGGCCCAATTGGGACTTTTTCATCGTCTTCGTCCTCCTCCGGAGAATAAGAGTACCGCCACTCGTAATCCATCGGGGAATAGTGTGCGCCCTCCTGGGGGTTGCCAAGGTTATAATACCATTCGGCGTCCTGGGGGCTCACCGGCGAGTAGTGAGGAGCGTCGGAGTGGAAATACGTGGCGGAAAGCGCCTCGCGGCTTGACAGCTTCTCCTGTGCGTCTACGGTCGCCAGTCGTCTCAGCCCCTTTGGTCTAGGGGGGTGGGGATGTCGTCACCGGCGTCGACGCACGGTGAGGATGCATCTGTTAGATCGATGGTCTCCATTATCTCTCGGTCTGTTGGATCCGTCGGGACAACCAAGGAGACGAGCGTGGCACCTTCTTCAGTCGGTCTAGACTTGGGACGGGCTGTCGAGACAGGGCATCGGCGACTACGTTTTGTTTCCTGGGGCGGTACCGCATGTCGTACTGGTACTGTTATAGCTCCAGCGCCCAGCGTGCTACTCGGCCATGTGGTTATTCCAGTGAATTCAACCACTTGAGGGCCAAATGATCGGTGATAACCTCGAATCGGTATCCCTCCAGGTAGCAGCGTAGATCAGCGCCCAGATCACCGCCAGGCACTCCTTCTCGGCAGCTAAATAATTATGCTCTGCCTTGATCAAGCCGATTCCCACAATTTTCATGGTTGATCCGTGGATTGGCTCGTCGACGTCGGTCCAGTACTTCTCGCAGTTTATTGGTGTGTTCTTCCAGGGAGTTCCCGACAACTACGATGTCATCCAGGTACGCGAACGCATACGGTTCCGTCAACGCCTATGACCGCGTCCAGTGCTGGTTGGAAGGTCGCCGGAGCCGAGTGCAGTCCAAATGACATCACTCTCCACTGGTAGAGACCGCGTCCTGGTATCGTAAACGCCGTCGCTTCCCGGCTGCTTGGTGCCATGGGAATCTGCCAGTAGCCATTTTTGAGGTTTAACGTGGAAATAAACTTGGCGTGCCGGAGACGTTCCAGAATATATGTCATCTGGGGAAGGGGTACGCATCTGAGATTGACCGTTCGTTGAGTTGCCGATAGTTTACACACATGCGCCATTGACCGTTCTTTATCTGCACCAACACTATCAGGGCGCTATGTGGATTATGTGACGCTTCGATAAGGCCTTCCTGGAGCAGTTGGTCGACCTGCTCGTCGATAACGCTTCGCATGGCAGGGTTCTTTGGGAAGTAACGCTGTTTAATAAGCCTCTCATCTCAAAGCGTTATACAGGGGTGGTCATAATTATTTACACAACTAACATTTTTCTGCATGCCTTTCAATCGGAGCATCGTGTTCTTGTTGTGGGAGGTGAAATTAAAAAAAGTTGTTGTTTTTGTATAGTTTGATCTATGCAGAATCACACGAAAGAGGAATGAAAAAAATAACTGTTCAGGTGCGCAAAAGAGAAGCGATTGAACTGATGCTTATCAGTTGTCAAAAGTATTTACACACATTTTTTTGGCGTCAAAATTATTTACACACCACTTTTGCAATTTTATTTATGTTTAATATTAACTTAAAACAAAATATTTTATTAATGATACAATTAGTATAATTAATATCTAGTTACACCACCTTTCGCATCAAAGACAGCTTGCAGCCTGGTTGGTATTGACCTAACTAAGTTTTGAGCAAAATCCAAAGATAATTTAGACCAAATTTCGCTAATTTCAGCTATAGTTTCATCACGTTTTCGGCCTCTATCAATGCTCCTCTGATTCTTTACGAATGCCCAAACGTTTTCAATGATATTCAGATCAGGACTTTGCGGGGGCCAGGGAAGAACCGCCTGATTTAGGTCCTTCAAAAATTTTGTTGGCACTCTACCCTTATGGCATGGAGCGTTGTCGTGCTGTAATATCCAATCATAGCTTGAAAATAGTCTATTTCCAGAAGTGAAAGCATGATCATTAATGATATGGAGATATCCCATTTGGTTTAGCGTCCCCTCTATCGGTACCAAATCTCCGAATCCATAGTAGCAGAGACATCCCCAGAACATCACCGTGCCACCACCAAATCTGTTCAACGGCTGGACAGCCAAATCCTTTTGTTTTTTTTAGATGCATAAAACGCTTTCCAAATGATCCCTCAAATTGAAATGCAGCTTCATCCGTCCATAAAACGTTGAACCAAAAGTAGAGAGGCTTCCTTATGTACTCCAACGCAAATGCAAGACGTTTTGATTGGTTGGTTGGGGTAATGTCAATCACTTGCCGCACAACATAGGTGTTAATTCACACATCTTTTAGTCTGCGCCGTAGTGTGGCATCGCTAATTGTTTTACCAATTACATTTTTTGATGCTGCGGCTATTTTAACTGGGCTTATAGACGGATTTTTTTAATACTGCTCCAACTAAGCGCCTGCATTGTTTCTCGTCTAAAGCAGGCTTTCGGCCAGTTCTTTTTATATTTTTCAGACTTCCAACTGTGTCCATCTTTTTTACTAAATTGTACACAGTTTTCCGGGAGATTTTGAAAGTTTGAGCCAATTTAACAGCAGAGGTACCAGTTTTAAATTTGGCTACAATTTCGCTTCGCTGCTCAAGGATTAACTCCTTGGTTTTAGGCATTTTATTCAATTATTATAATAAATAAATGCATTTATTAAATTAATTTTTATTAACTAAGAAAGCTGCAACCAAATAATGCTTCAATCCTCAGTGCACAACAGAAACTAATCTTGATTTTGCGTTGAGAAAATAATTTTGGTGCATATTAAAAGTGTGTAAATACTTTTGACAACTAATAAGCATCAGTTCAATCGCTTTTCTTTTGCGCACCTGAACAGTTATTTTTTTCATTCCTCTTTCGTGTGATTCTGCATAGATCAAACTATACACAAAAAACAACTTTTTTTTTATTTCATCTCCCACGACAACAACACGAAGCTCCGATTGAAAGGCATGCAGAAAAATGTTCGTTGTGTAAATAATTATGACCACCCCTGTATGATGCTCCGCGATCGTGGTTACTCCGGTCATTTGGGAGAACTTCGGAAGTTCTTCATCCATAAATGCCTGAATGGCTGGGGCGATCTCTGGCGGCCATGCGTCTGCGTTTGGCGGAGTCAGTTCCGGTTCGTTTTCCTGATCCGGGAGCGAAATCGGTAATTCCGGGATGCGTGTGACATCTTAAGTGCTGGGGCCTTCCGTCTTGGAATCGGAGTTCCCGAGTCGCGGTGCGGGGATTGGGATAGTGGGAGTATCCCAGGCGATGGTAGTCCTCGGTGCTGGCGTGGGCGGAGCATGACTCGCCAGGATTGGTTCCACACGTGAAGCTTGGTGATGTATTGATGTGAGTTGTGGTGTCTGAGCGCTATGGAGCTTAAGTTGTGCGGTACCACAACTAATGTTAGTCTCCATCACGCGTTTCAGGGTGTTGGGGAGGACCAGACGTGACATTTGAACTTCGCGGTCAGCCAAACGGATTAGAAAAATTACTTATAACCAAAAGTCAACGCTACTAGAGTCAACTATTTCTTTACTAAATGAAACAATTTAAAAAGTATATATATGATTTTGAAATATTTTTTGTTTTCTACTTAAACCAATTTTTTTATTTTCATAACTTTTTTGAGGAGGTTGGCGTGGGAGTGAAGTTTAACAATTACTTACACATTTTTGTAATATAGTCCTAAGTTTGTATAACTAACAGTAGAAATATTAGCCCGATCTGACCACAAGAAATGATATTATGACAGGCAGAAGGAGGAATTTTTGACCCCATAAAGTGTATATATTGTTGGTCAGTGTCAAACGATAAATCCATGTCCGCCTGTATGTATGAACACCTGGATCTCAGAGACTAAGAGCTAGAGCTCCGAAATTTTTTTTTAAACACTAGTTACACTTGCACGCAGATCAAGTTTGTTTAAGAATTTTGCCACGCCCCCTACATTATTTAATAAACATACATTAAAGGTATTGCCATATAGGTGTAGCTGTGATTTTTGACATGCTTATGAAGTAGACCAACATGGACGTTTCTGAAATTTCAGTGAAATCGCGTAAAAAGCGTGGAAGATATAACCCAACAAAGATTTAATTTTAATTGCGCCTTTCTATCGTCTACAATCAGCGTTTAAAAAACTGTAGTAAATTTCATTTCACATGATTTTGCTTCTGCTTCTGAAAAAATCAGAAGTCGCAGTCGTAGCATAACCAATCACTCGCAATCAGTCAGTTGTCGCAGTCGGATGTGTTTTGCCTAAGCGGTTACTGCAAGTTTTGTTAGTAAACAGTTAGTTTGCAACTGCAATTCTATTTTCAGACGCCATCCAGACGGTGTCGTCTAGCAAGAGATCAAAACAAAGATAAGCGCATAAGTAAGCAAACCCGCATGCCGTGATCGCCCCGCGCTTGCCAAGCTCGTAGGCGTTCGCTTGCCCTTCACCGCGCTTGGTCCCCATAGCGAGACCGTTATTAGCGCTGTGTTCTTTGATTTTGTGCTTCTGCAGACAAATCTGTCTGCAAAAACTTTTGAGTGACGAACTTTTGCAAATGCATTATTTAGTAAATAAATATTGCTGATTTGCTCTATTATGACTCATAAGCATCATCTCACTCCCGGCTTGGGAACAAGTCGTTGGATTTTGAGGCGATGAGACAAGTGGCTGGTGAATCATCCGAAGACCTACGTGCATCTCTTACAAATGGATTAAGATCGTCGCAATTTGATGCAACAAGTAATTGGGCAGCGACGCCTACATGCACCACTACTGCAACGGCTGTTAGTAGCGTGTTTACCTTTTCAGTTGCTTCAACTTCGTCACAATATATATGCTCTGCGCCTACTGTCTCAAATGGATGCTCTTTTCAAATGCCCATGGTATCTCTGCACAGAAAGCAAAGAAGTACAAAGGCTACAAAAATTATTACCAAAAACAAAATAACGCAAATCAATGTTATTGACGGTCGAAATGACGTGAGCAGCCGCTTGACTTCTACCATGCGTAGTAATAGGTTTGCTGCTCTTGCTGACGAAGCGAAAGAATTAATGGAAATGGATGACCCTGTTGAACCTCCAGCTTCAGAAACTAACAACAACACCATACAGCAAAAATCTCCGCTAAAACCTCCAGCAATATGCGTGCCAATGGTTAATAACCTCGTAAATCTGGAGTTCTCTCTTAATGCAAGGACTGACGAATTTTATATTCGCACGTCGAGATCTGGTATCTCACGCATTTATGCCGCAAATGCTGATGCTTTCAGATGCATTGTCAAGACTCTGACAGCTGTCAGATGTCAGGTGTCAGTTTTGGCACCATCAGCTTCGGCAAGATAAAGCGTTCAAATGAGTACTAAGAAAAAGATATTCATCCAAATGTACCAAAGGAGTTAATCGAGCGGTCTTTTGCAGACAAAGGGTTCGAAGTAATGAACATATACTGCCCCCGGAAGCCGAATTGGCAAAGCATACCAATAAGCGACCAGGACGATGAGAAAATCATAAACATTAAAACGCGGCAAAGTTTGTTTTTTGTTAACATCAAGCAGACTCCAAATGCTTCGGAAGCATTTAAAATCACTCAAATTGGTAAACATAAAGTGACCATATTAAAATCCAAGCCTAGTAAGGAGCTAGTTCAATGTCGTAGATGCCAAGAGTTTGGTCAATCTCGAAACTACTACCTCAAAAATCCGATATGTGGCAAATGCTCAGGCAATCACCCTACTGGGGCTGAGTGTTGCGAACTTCGCTCAGGAGACGCAAGTGTTTGTGCCAACTGTGGCCATAATCATGCCTCCAGTTACAAAGGTTGCAAAGTGAGGATTGATCTAGCCAAGAAGTGGGTTGCCTGCACCACGAAGAAGTGATCAACGTAGAGAGCCTAAATTGCCAAGTCAATCAGTGCTGCCAATTTGAATTTTTTCCCGTCAAAACTGGCTTTTTTAGAAATTTAGTTGGCTTTTTTTTCATAAAGTATGTATATTCTTGATCAGTGTCAACAGCCGAGACGATATGCCCTTCTGTCCGTCTGCCTGTCTGTACCTAGAACCAAATTTGGTACATAGGCTCCTGCATTCATTCGTAAATCAAGTTTATTTCAAAAGTTGGATGCCACGCCCCCTTCGCCACGCACAATATGCATAAATCTAGAACAAGTCACGTTTTTTTATGTAAGTCGCGTATAACTCCAAAAGTTCTTTGTGTAATGATGCGTTTGGTAAGCCATCCGCGCTTAATACTCTTTATACACCCTTTAATTTTGGTAAAAATCTGATTAGAAGCGCAAAGGTAATTTGTTAAATTATTTATTAAAAAAGTTGTGTCCAATGTTGAGATCGAATGAAAAACAAGGAAGTTATTAAAGAATCAATTTTATATGCAAAATTCACTTGCAGCTGCTCGTGTTTTGTTTGTTTAGTTGACAGTGTGACCATGTCGTTATGTTATGGATTTTTATACCCGCTATCAAATATATATAAAAAAAAAACAAGTTTCAGTATATTCTGTGGTATATTTTTTGTTGAATTATCATTTAACTTTTTTGTTTTCTCTCAAAATGGGTTGCGGGTATCATACGGTCGAGCACTCTCGACTGTAGCTTTCTTACTTGTATAAACAAGACTCCTGTAATTCACACAAAAATCTTCCAATGTCATACGTTGCAACGCGTTGATTCGAAAGTATTGCATGTGCTACGGGAAATACAGTATGGAGCTTAGGGATATGTGCCAGCAATGAATACAAAAATATTCTTGTCTTTACAATGTGCAAAGGTTCTACTACATTCCTGTGGCATCCATATGTAAAGTGTCTTGTTTAATATGGGATAATAACACATTAATATGTTCATTATTCCATAAAAATACTTCAAGTTCGGTTGACAAGTTCTGAATAAAATGAGAATCCCCTTAAGAAATCGTACCGAAAGCATCAACAAATGGATCCTTATCGAAATCAAATTTGCTATTGTCTTCCGATATTAAGTATCTATAAATCTAAGAAATTTCTCATTGGTCATTTGGTCATTACCAACCAAAGCTCGAGTAATACTTAAATTGTTAATTTTTGTAAGTCTATATTCAAATGCTGTACAGTTTCTTATGGAAGTTCTTTCCATAAATCGGTTAACGGCCCCGCAATGCGTTTGTTTTTAAAGATACCGAGTATGAATAAGTTGATGGCTACTTGTTAATACTTTAATAACACTCTTAAATGTCCCATTAATTTTTAGCAAGATGGATCCTTGCAATATCCATCTGCTACAAAATTCAATTTTTTAATTCTTAGCTTCTTAAAGGATGCATGCATTTTTGTGAGAGGTGTACGCTTCTCTAATTACGTGTTCTTTAGTTTGTAACGACGTTTTTTTCCAGCCGGGGTCTGCGTCTCAGTCTACCAGGACCAGTTACAGAAATATTTATTTCTGGAAACATTACTGGTCAATGAGCGAAGTCCTAGCAAAAGTTCGGCAACCAAAAATGCTACAAAACTCGTGCAGGCTAGAGTGACCACAAGGAGTGGAGAGAGAGAGTTCTCGAAGCCCGATGCACTCCCGCTGTCCACTACTTGGACCACTAGTTTCGGAGAGTGGCTACCACGTACTCGGTAGCGATGACGCTCAAAGGGTAATCGCGCACACGAGAGAGGGTAAAACCCGTCTTCTCGGATGTGAAACTTCCCTTTGGAGGTCATCGAAGCCGAGGGGTGGTGGCGATCGGCTCGACTTCGATTATACCGGGCGGCAGACTCATAAGTGAGAGAGTGAAACTCGTCAGCACTTGTGGAATGTCATCCCAGGATGATCGAAGTTGATAACTCCTTCTTGGCGTCCGGGCTCAGAAGAATCCGTCAGAGGTGGAGGGGTAAGACCCGCTGACACCTCGTCGTGAGACTCTGAACCCGCGCCAAGCCGACCTTAACCTCACTCCGCTAGCCCTGCCCGTTCCCCCCTTAACCGCCCAACAATAAAACAGATTTACGGAGACAATTCATTTATTTGGCGTGCGCCCAAACGCTCCGCGAAAGGATGTGGGAACACATGACGTATAGCTGGTTAGTTTTTAACTACTGTCGCGCTTACCGGGGCCTCGTGTCTTCGTCCCTGGTCACGCTGCGTTGTTTGGCACTGGTCGTCACTGCACTGCTGCTGCTGTGGCCGTGGCACGGCTGCGGTGTCGTTGTGGCACGGGCGCGGCTGCGCTGTCACTGCTGCGGCACTGGCGTGGCTGTGCTGCTGCTGCTGTGGTCGTGGCACGGCTGCGGTGTTGTTGTGGCGCGGCTGCGCTGTCGCTGTTGCGGCACTGGCGTGGCTGTGCTGCTGCTGCTGTGGCCGTGGCACGGCTGCGGTGTTGTTGCGGCACGGGCGCGGCTGCGCTGTCGCTGCGGCGGCGTTGGCGTGGCTGTGATGCTGCTGCTGTGGCCCGGGCGCGGCTGTGCTGTTGTTGTGGTGGCACAGACGCGGCTGTGCTGTCGCTGTTGCGGCACGGGCGCAACTGTGCTGTTGTTGTGGTGGCACGGACGTGGCTGCGCTGTCACTGCTGCGGCACTGGCGTGGCTGCGCTGTTGCTGCGGCACTGGCGCGGCTGCGCTGTTCTTGCAGCGGCACTGGTGTGGCTGCAGCGTTGGTACGGCAGCACTGGCGTGGCTGCGGCAGCACTGTCACTCTCGTCGCGGCGCGTCTGCGCTGTTGCTGTGGCACGGCACCGGCGTGGCTATGCTGTTGTTGCGGCGGCGGCTATGTTGTTGTTGCGGCGGCACTCGCGTTGTTTTCCGTAGTGTTGTTCGCGCTTTGGGTGTCGGTGCACGACTACCCCGTTGTCCCTCGTTGCCCGTTTCCGTGTCTGTCGTCTTCCTGATTTTCCAATTCCAATTCCAGTTTCCTTTTTCTTTTCTCCAAGTTGGTCTTCACACGTGCTCGTCCAATTTTCGATTCCTCGTTTTCATCTGGTGTGCCCCTTTTCCTCGATAAATGATCGTGCTCAACGATAATTCATCGTTTCCATTCAATCTATACCAGCACCCGCAGTAGCTGGTATATATCGAGTGTGGCTAACTAGTGTTGATCAACGTGCTCAACGATAATTCATCGTTTCCATTCAATATATACCAGCACCAGCTGTAGCTGGTATATATCGAGTGTGGCTAACTTGTGTTGATCAACGTGACCGCGGCTAGTATTTTTGGCTCGATAAATAAATTAGCGGCGGGTAGCCGATAATTCCCTAGTTTTGACCTTTGTTTCTCTCCTTTTCTCTTCTTGGTTTTGTTTTGATCGGCGCGCGGTGAGTGCTTTGTGTGCAGCAAAATTATGCTGCATCACACCCCCCCCTTACTTCGGGGAAGTGAAGGAGACGCACACATGGCCGCTCCTGGATATTTTTACCTGGAAGGCCTGGTCGTCTGCTTCCACCAGAAACTTCCGGCTCTGCCGGATCGCTTGGGGTCGAGCCATCTCTACAGCCTCGACTACTCCCAACGGGAGTAGTCCACCTAGTCCCTTCAGCGTCCACCCGGTGGGTGCTGGTACCCAGTCCAGTTGGGCCCATGGGAGCCCAGCGTCCCGCTGCAGCTCCTCGGCTACTGCCAATATCTCGGGCCAGTCGTCTCCGGCCCATAAGTTTAGGCCCGCTTCCTCCTCGACCATGTGGGCCAGCACCTCACATAGCGAGTCGGGTTCGTCGGGAGTAGGGGACGGTGACCGGGGCATGGTCGCCACACTGTCATCCGAGGCGTAGGGACTATCGGTCAGCTCCCTCTGGTTGTGTGGTCGCCTGGGGTACCGTCCAGAATGGCCGCTCCGGTCCCCGAGGACGATCCCCTCTGCTTCCGCGGTGTCCATTGCTTCGGGGTTGCTGTGGAGATTTTGAGGAGACTGTGTTAGGGTTCTGTGGTACGGTTTGAGATCTGCTAAACTGGCCACGCGTCGTTGGGCCGAGCCTACCCGTTGCAATCGAACGATATTTGCCGATATAAATTTGCGCACGACGTATGGCCCGTCAAATTTCGGCGCCAATTTGGCGGCGAAACCCTCGGCCGCGTTCGAGAGGACGTGGTGTTTCACCAGGACCAGGCTGTGTAATTCCGGCCGCCATTCTCGACGTCGGAGATTGTAGTTCCGGGCCTGGTCTAGGGTTGCTTGTTGAGCGTTCTCTTTTACTATTTTAAATATTTCGAGCAACCTGTTGGCTCGGTCTTGCGGCGTTTCCTGTCGCCCTACAGCGGCGGTTACCTCGTCGTACAAGGCTCCCGGTAGACGGGGTTCTCGCCCTTGTACGAGGAACGCTGGGGTGAAGCCTGTGGTTTCCGAGGTGCTCGTGTTAATGGCCAGCATGATTTCTGGCAGCGTCTCGTCCCACATGCTCTGATGTCCTTCGATGTGTAGTGCGATCATTGTCTTGATTGTTCTGTTTGCCCTTTCGGTGGGGTTCTGTTGTGGACTGTAGGGAGCCGTGTGCTGCAGATCAATCCCCGCTGCCTGGCAAAATGTCCTAAAGGACCTACTGGTGAATTGTGTACCGTTGTCGCACACGAAACGCCGAGGTGTACCAAACCGACTGAGGATGTTTTGTCGGAAGGCCCGCTCCAAGTGGGCCGTAGTAACCCTCCGTAATGGGACCAGTTCCACCCATTTACTGAATGCGTCGAAGAAAACTAGCAGCATGGTGTTTCCGTGCTTTGAACGTGGCAAGGGTCCCACGAAGTCTGCGCATAGAGTGTCGAAGGGTTCTTCCACCTGTCTCGTCAGCATCCTCCCGGAGGGTTTCATCTGGCAGGTCTTAAATCGTTGGCACTTCTCGCACCTTTTCACATAGCTGGCTACATCCCGATATAGGCCGGGCCAGTGTTACCGTAGGTTGATCCTGGCCAGGGTCTTCCTGATCCCCAGATGTCCTGCGGTGGGATGGTCATGGCATTCGGCTAACACCCGCGGTCGAAACTCGGATGCGACGCATAGTTTCCAGGGGGTATCATCTTCTTCGTCCGGTCGGCGGCCAAGGTGTCTATATACCTGGTTCTCCTCCATCAGGAAGTCCGGCATGTCCCCTGGGTCTTCGCGTATGCGTTGGACTAGGCGTTTCATCCATTTGCACTTTGTGGTTTCGGTGGTGATCCGTAGGGCGGCCTCCAAAGGTTGTCGGGATAATGCGTCTGCCACGACGTTTTGGTTTCCCTTGCGGTAGTGGACGTCAAACTGGTACTGCTGTAGCTCCAGAGCCCAGCGCGCTATCCGACCCGTGGGATTCTCAATGTTGTTAAGCCACTTGAGTGCTAAGTGGTCAGTGATGACGTCAAATCGGTACCCTTCCAGGTAGCACCGCAGCTTGCGTATAGCCCACACGATGGCTAGACACTCCTTCTCCGTAGCCGAGTAGTTCTCCTCTGCCTTGACTAGCCTTCGGCTGACATAGGCGACCACCCGTTCTGCTCCTTGGTGCTGTTGGGTCAGTACTGCCCCCAAGCCGAAGTCGCTCGCGTCCGTCTGGAGGCAGAACTTTTCCTCGAAGTCTGGGCAAGCGAGTACTGGGGCCTCGGTGAGTCGCGTTTTCAGCTCCTCAAACGCCGCCTGTTGTTCCTTTCCCCACGTCCATTTTTGTCCCTTTTTTAACAGCGTTGACATGGGTTGGACGATGGCTGCGAAGTTCGGAACGAACCGTCGGTACCATGAAGCGATTCCCAGGCAACGGCGTAACTCGCGACACGTTGTGGGGGCCTGCAGTTTCCGGACCGCCGCTATCTTCTCCGGGTCAGTGTGGATTCCTTCGTCGCTTATCAGATGACCCAAATATACCAGACTTCGTTGGAAGAATTTGCACTTTCCTTGGTTCAGCCGGAGACTGGCTTGCCGCAGCCTTCGAAACACCTCGCCCAAGTTCTTCACATGGTCGTCTAATGTGTTCCCGCTGACTATTATATCGTCCAGGTAGGCAAAAGCGAAGGGTTCCATCTCGGGGCCGATGACGCTATCCAGTGCTCGTTGAAACGTAGCAGGTGCCGAATGTAGCCTAAACGGCATGACTTTCCAGTGGTACAGGCCCCGACCGGGCACGGTGAAGGCGGTATACTCCCGGCTGTTCTTAGCCATGGGGATCTGCCAGTACCCACTTTTCAAGTCCAGCGTCGAAATATATCGTGCGTTGCGTAGTCGCTCCAAGATGTGGTGAATCCGGGGTAGGGGGTAGGCGTCCGGGACGGAGTTTGCATTGAGTTGCCGGTAGTCGATGCACATCCGGACGTCTCCTGTTTTCTTTCCCACTAGCACTATAGGGGCGCTGTGCGGACTCTTCGAGGGTTCGATGCAATCGTTCTTGAGCAGTTCGTCCACTTGTTCATCAATGATCCGTTGCATGGCTGGGTTCTTCGGATAGTAACGTTGCTTGATGGGCTGGTCCGTTTTGATATTTATTACGTGTTCCGCGATATGTGATACCCCTTGCAACGTCGCGAACTTGGATAGTTCCTGTTCCAGGAACTGTTGGACCCATGGTTCTAGCTGTTCTTTTTCCTCGGACGGGGGTTCGGCTTCTCCCATGTCATCCTCCACCTCGTTGACATGTAGCTCTTGTTCCGGGGGTGCAGTTACCGCGCATACCCTGGTCTGGGTAACCCCAAGGGGTTGAGAACGTTGAGATGGCTCGCCATCTTCAAGTGGCCCTCGTGAACCCGACCTGGTGACCTCGGGTATCTTCATCGGTCGTCCCTCGTCTGCTCGGCTCGTGGGTTTCGGTGTGACAGCTGTTTCTCTCGTTTCCTCGTTCGTCGTTCCTTCGTTGCTCGTTGTTCCTTCGTTACCTCCGCTCGATGTTCCTTCGTCGTCGTTACCCTTCGTTTCTCTGCTGTTGCCACTTGCCGTTACTCCATTGCCCTGATCCTCTAGGTACCCATTCTTACCCTGGTTTGTTGCCCCTGCGCTGTCACCCCTCATTATTTCCTTGCTGATGTTCGCCGTCGCTCCGCCCTCGTTACTCGCTGTTCCTCTGTCACCCTCCGCTGCTTCCGTCTTGTGGGTTTGGCTTCGGCTCGCCGTGTCTCCTTCACCGGGATGATAATCCTGACTCGCCCTGTAGGCGCGGATTGGGAGTTGGCGCGCTTCCGCTAGTTTGGCCGAAGTCAATTCCAAAGACTCGGCGCCGCAATGCAGGGTGGCTTGTATAGCGCAGAGGAAGTCGATTCCGAGGATGACATCATCCACCACCGTGGGTAGTACCAGGAATGGCAGGAAGGCGTGTCTCGTCCCGAGCTGTACCACTGCTACCAGGGATTGTGAAACCGTGGCCCCGCTTCCGTTGGCCATGCTGACCCGTGCGTGGATGTCCCGAAGCTTCGGGTTGTGGAGTTAATGAACCGCCCGTTCACTGATGAAACTCCTCGTGGCCCCCGTGTCGATAGTGGCCTGCCTGTCCTGGCCATCTATCTTGATGGTCGCCACTATCCTTGCTCCTTCCACTCTTAACAGTTGCCTTGGTTCCCGGACTGGTTGTTGCCGGATCCCACCTGGTCCTGGGGCAGATGGGGCCGGTGGCCGTTTCCCGATGTCAGTCTGCAACATTCTGTCGTCCGGACCCCACGTTTCCCACACTGCCAGCAGTAGTAGACCCTTCGTCCGTTGCAGTCCCGAGCCATGTGCCCCACCTCAGCGCACCTCCTGCAGGCTCGCTGCACATCTATGGCTGGTCCGATTTCCGGTCTGTGGCTCCGTGGGTCGTTCGGGTCTTCCCTTGGTCCAACTGGTTTGTCCCGGAAGGGGTTTCTGTGTCGAGGTGTTAGTGCTGCTTCATTCCGAGTACTTATGGTGGCCAGAGTCTGCGGGGGCCCTGCTTGTTCTCGGAGTTGTGCCTCTCGCTCCCGCACAAACTCCAAATTTGTTGCCAGCTGGGTGAGCTGTGCCAGTGATGTCGCCTCGTGCCTCCTTATGTACAACTGGTACTCCGGCATCAGGTTCTCATAAGTTCTCTCCAGCTCTTGCTCTTCTGTGAAGCTCGCCCTCTTCATGAGGAGCCGCAACTCCACCAAGTAACGCTTGGAGGGCTCCCCAGCTCGTTGTTGCCTCGCTCGTATCTGGTCCTCCAACCTCTGGAAGTATCTGGGGGGCAGGAAGAACTCCAGAAACTCCCGCTTAAAATATGTCCATGTCGACCCTTGTAGCCGACTCACGCGGTACCAGTCACTGGCGCTCCCTGTCAGTAGTTCCGATACGGCTGGGGTGAGCTGGCTCAATTCCATTTGGTGGGCCGTTGCACGTTCCTCCACCCGCTCGATGAAACTCAGCGGATCCGTTTGTCCATCGAACGATATGCCCCATCGGTGGACCTTCTCTGCTACCGACCGGCCCTGGGGTTCGGTTCTAAACACGCTGGGCCTCACCGGGGACTGGTTTCGGCTTCCTCGCGAGGTGTCCAGAGGTGTCTCTCCGGGTCTGGTCACCACCACCCTTGGAAGAGGGGTGTGTGCCGCTACTGGGCTGGGGCGTCGCACCGTGGCCACTGGTGAAGCGGTTCGCGATGTTTTTGCTTCACTGTCGCTGGGTTCGTTTGCGTACTGTGCGGCCAGTTCCTTCCATCCTTCTCGTGGTCTCTTCGTTGTGGTCGCCTCGGGAGATATGGAGTGCCAACCGGCTTCGTAGATCGGACACGTTGCCCTCGGTTTCTAATCCAAATTCCGTGGCCATAGCCACGAGCTCGTCCTTGCGGCGGTAGTAGACCCAGCTTACGCTTACCATCGTGGCTTTTGTACCTGACTGGCCTGTTCGTTGTGGTTCTGCGGTTTGAGCTTTGCTCCCGTTGGGTTTCAGCTTGGTGGCTGGACCTTGACTATTGTTGCTCTTTGCGGAGAGTTGAGCTTTGCTTGTGATGCTTCCAACTTGGTGGTTGGACCTTGACTACTGTTTGTCTTTTGCTTTGAAGTTTTTATCACTGCGCGCGATGTGTTCACTTCGAAGGCTGGTACTTGACTGTCTTTCTGCTGGCAAGTGGCTCGCATTATATACAATTTGCGCGAGCGGCCATTTTGGGTTTTTGGGCGCGGGGCTGCCATTTTCTCCCCTAGCGCGGTGTGGCTTTGCCCACACGACTCGCAACAACTGTACTATGCTGCCGAGCGTGTGGGCGGGGCCTTAACGCGCACATGGCACGATCGCTGGGCCGCTCTGTGGCACCACCCAAACGATACATCTCCCTGATTTGCCGCTCGACGCGACACCTGGGCCGCGTGTAGCAACGCTCGCCGGGGTCACAACAACCGGGCTGCGTGTAGCACCACCCGCCGTTGTTGCGACCGCCGCGCCGTTGCGTAGCTCTGCCCACGCGTGTCGCTTTCGCTCCTGCAAGCAAAAAAAACTCCCATTATGCGTTTCCGCGTTTCCCGAAGGCTAGCTCTTTGAAACGGTACTTTGCCCTACTCAAAGTATCAAATCCCTATCCTTGTCACCGTCTAGTACCGCTTCGCTGCCGTGTTTATTACCGGCCCTACTGAAATGGGCCCCTCGCTTGAAGATTAGGGTTCGGGGGGATTCATTTTTCCTGCTCTTGGTGTATGACGGACCTCGCGCCGGACTGGGTTTTTAGGGCTTTTCTTTGAGAAGTGGATTTTCTGAGACGGGAGCTAACTCGGACAGGACTTATATTTATATATAATGATATATAAGATAAATTTACAGCTAGAACATATATTAGTTTTCGTTAGTTTCTACGTTATCTACTGTTGCCTCATGTTTTCTCGTCAAATATGCCGATCTTTATTACTTTACTTTACCCCCTATTAACTTTGCTAGACTCGGCTCAGATTCCAGTAATGTCCCTGCTCGGGCGCCATCTGTAACGACGTTTTTTTCCAGCCGGGGTCTGCGTCTCAGTCTACCAGGACCAGTTACAGAAATATTTATTTCTGGAAACATTACTGGTCAATGAGCGAAGTCCTAGCAAAAGTTCGGCAACCAAAAATGCTACAAAACTCGTGCAGGCTAGAGTGACCACAAGGAGTGGAGAGAGAGAGTTCTCGAAGCCCGATGCACTCCCGCTGTCCACTACTTGGACCACTAGTTTCGGAGAGTGGCTACCACGTACTCGGTAGCGATGACGCTCAAAGGGTAATCGCGCACACGAGAGAGGGTAAAACCCGTCTTCTCGGATGTGAAACTTCCCTTTGGAGGTCATCGAAGCCGAGGGGTGGTGGCGATCGGCTCGACTTCGATTATACCGGGCGGCAGACTAATAAGTGAGAGAGTGAAACTCGTCAGCACTTGTGGAATGTCATCCCAGGATGATCGAAGTTGATAACTCCTTCTTGGCGTCCGGGCTCAGAAGAATCCGTCAGAGGTGGAGGGGTAAGACCCGCTGACACCTCGTCGTGAGACTCTGAACCCGCGCCAAGCCGACCTTAACCTCACTCCGCTAGCCCTGCCCGTTCCCCCCCTTAACCGCCCAACAATAAACGGAGACAATTCATTTATTTGGCGTGCGCCCAAACGCTCCGCGAAAGGATGTGGGAACACATGACGTATAGCTGGTTAGTTTTTAACTACTGTCGCGCTTACCGGGGCCTCGTGTCTTCGTCCCTGGTCACGCTGCGTTGTTTGGCACTGGTCGTCACTGCACTGCTGCTGCTGTGGCCGTGGCACGGCTGCGGTGTCGTTGTGGCACGGGCGCGGCTGCGCTGTCACTGCTACGGCACTGGCGTGGCTGTGCTGCTGCTGCTGTGGTCGTGGCACGGCTGCGGTGTTGTTGTGGCGCGGCTGCGCTGTCGCTGTTGCGGCACTGACGTGGCTGTGCTGCTGCTGCTGTGGCCGTGGCACGGCTGCGGTGTTGTTGTG
Source organism: Drosophila ustulata (assembly GCA_035047365.1). Lineage (NCBI taxonomy): Eukaryota > Metazoa > Arthropoda > Insecta > Diptera > Drosophilidae > Drosophila > Drosophila ustulata. The sequence continues at coordinate 2,489,678 of JAWNPT010000095.1, forward strand.
GCGCGGCTGCGCTGTCGCTGTTGCGGCACTGGCGTGGCTGTGCTGCTGCTGCTGTGGCCGTGGCACGGCTGCGGTGTTGTTGCGGCACGGGCGCGGCTGCGCTGTCGCTGCGGCGGCGTTGGCGTGGCTGTGATGCTGCTGCTGTGGCCCGGGCGCGGCTGTGCTGTCGCTGCTGCGGCACGGGCGCGGCTGTGCTGTTGTTGTGGTGGCACAGACGCGGCTGTGCTGTCGCTGTTGCGGCACGGGCGCAACTGTGCTGTTGTTGTGGTGGCACGGACGTGGCTGCGCTGTCACTGCTGCGACACTGGTGTGGTTGCGTTGCTACTACGGCAGCACTGGCGTGGCTGTGCTGTCGCTGCTGTGGCACGGGCGCGGCTGTGCTGTTGTTGTTGCGGCGCGGACGCGGCTGCGCTGTCACTTGCAGCGGCACTGGTGTGGCTGCACCGTTGGTACGGCAGCACTGGCGTGGCTGCGGCAGCACTGTCACTTTCGTCGCGGCGCGTCTGCGCTGTTGCTGTGGCACGGCACCGGCGTGGCTATGCTGTTGTTGCGGCGGCGGCTATGCTGTTGTTGCGGCGGCGGCTATGTTGTTGTTGCGGCGGCACTCGCGTTGTTTTCCGTAGTGTTGTTCGCGCTTTGGGTGTCGGTGCACGACTACCCCGTTGTCCCTCGTTGCCCGTTTCCGTGTCTGTCGTCTTCCTGATTTTCCAATTCCAATTCCAGTTTCCTTTTTCTTTTCTCCAAGTTGGTCTTCACACGTGCTCGTCCAATTTTCGATTCCTCGTTTTCATCTGGTGTGCCCCTTTTCCTCGATAAATGATCGTGCTCAACGATAATTCATCGTTTCCATTCAATATATACCAGCACCCGCAGTAGCTGGTATATATCGAGTGTGGCTAACTAGTGTTGATCAACGTGACCGCGGCTAGTATTTTTGGCTCGATAAATAAATTAGCGGCGGGTAGCCGATAATTCCCTAGTTTTGACCTTTGTTTCTCTCCTTTTCTCTTCTTGGTTTTGTTTTGATCGGCGCGCGGTGAGTGCTTTGTGTGCAGCAAAATTATGCTGCATCACACCCCCCTTACTTCGGGGAAGTGAAGGAGACGCACACATGGCCGCTCCTGGATATTTTTACCTGGAAGGCCTGGTCGTCTGCTTCCACCAGAAACTTCCGGCTCTGCCGGATCGCTTGGGGTCGAGCCATCTCTACAGCCTCGACTACTCCCAACGGGAGTAGTCCACCTAGTCCCTTCAGCGTCCACCCGGTGGGTGCTGGTACCCAGTCCAGTTGGGCCCATGGGAGCCCAGCGTCCCGCTGCAGCTCCTCGGCTACTGCCAATATCTCGGGCCAGTCGTCTCCGGCCCATAAGTTTAGGCCCGCTTCCTCCTCGACCATGTGGGCCAGCACCTCACATAGCGAGTCGGGTTCGTCGGGAGTAGGGGACGGTGACCGGGGCATGGTCGCCACACTGTCATCCGAGGCGTAGGGACTATCGGTCAGCTCCCTCTGGTTGTGTGGTCGCCTGGGGTACCGTCCAGAATGGCCGCTCCGGTCCCCGAGGACGATCCCCTCTGCTTCCGCGGTGTCCATTGCTTCGGGGTTGCTGTGGAGATTTTGAGGAGACTGTGTTAGGGTTCTGTCGGATAACGAAGGTTTTTGGACGTCACATTGGGGACTACGGGGGTTTGTGCCTGACGTGATCTCGCTGTGGTACGGTTTGAGAAATTTGCGCACGACGTATGGCCCGTCAAATTTCGGCGCCAATTTGGCGGCGAAACCCTCGGCCGCGTTCGAGAGGACGTGGTGTTTCACCAGGACCAGGCTGTGTAATTCCGGCCGCCATTCTCGACGTCGGAGATTGTAGTTCCGGGCCTGGTCTAGGGTTGCTTGTTGAGCGTTCTCTTTTACTATTTTAAATATTTCGAGCAACCTGTTGGCTCGGTCTTGCGGCGTTTCCTGTCGCCCTACAGCGGCGGTTACCTCGTCGTACAAGGCTCCCGGTAGACGGGGTTCTCGCCCTTGTACGAGGAACGCTGGGGTGAAGCCTGTGGTTTCCGAGGTGCTCGTGTTAATGGCCAGCATGATTTCTGGCAGCGTCTCGTCCCACATGCTCTGATGTCCTTCGATGTGTAGTGCGATCATTGTCTTGATTGTTCTGTTTGCCCTTTCGGTGGGGTTCTGTTGTGGACTGTAGGGAGCCGTGTGCTGCAGATCAAGCCCCGCTGCCTGGCAAAATGTCCTAAAGGACCTACTGGTGAATTGTGTACCGTTGTCGCACACGAAACGCCGAGGTGTACCAAACCGACTGAGGATGTTTTGTCGGAAGGCCCGCTCCAAGTGGGCCGTAGTAACCCTCCGTAATGGGACCAGTTCCACCCATTTACTGAATGCGTCGAAGAAAACTAGCAGCATGGTGTTTCCGTGCTTTGAACGTGGCAAGGGTCCCACGAAGTCTGCGCATAGAGTGTCGAAGGGTTCTTCCACCTGTCTCGTCAGCATCCTCCCGGAGGGTTTCATCTGGCAGGTCTTAAATCGTTGGCACTTCTCGCACCTTTTCACATAGCTGGCTACATCCCGATATAGGCCGGGCCAGTGGTACCGTAGGTTGATCCTGGCCAGGGTCTTCCTGATCCCCAGATGTCCTGCGGTGGAATGGTCATGGCATTCGGCTAACACCCGCGGTCGAAACTCGGATGCGACGCATAGTTTCCAGAGGGTATCATCTTCTTCGTCCGGTCGCCGGCCAAGGTGTCTATATACCTGGTTCTCCTCCATCAGGAAGTCCGGCATGTCCCCTGGGGCTTCGCGTATGCGTTGGACTAGGCGTTTCATCCATTTGCACTTTGTGGTTTCGGTGGTGATCCGTAGGGCGGCCTCCAAAGGTTGTCGGGATAATGCGTCTGCCACGACGTTTTGGTTTCCCTTGCGGTAGTGGACGTCAAACTGGTACTGCTGCAGCTCCAGAGCCCAGCGCGCTATCCGACCCGTGGGATTCTCAATGTTGTTAAGCCACTTGAGTGCTAAGTGGTCAGTGATGACGTCAAATCGGTACCCTTCCAGGTAGCACCGCAGCTTGCGTATAGCCCAAACGATGGCTAGACACTCCTTCTCCGTAGCCGAGTAGTTCTCCTCTGCCTTGACTAGCCTTCGGCTGACATAGGCGACCACCCGTTCTGCTCCTTGGTGCTGTTGGGTCAGTACTGCCCCCAAGCCGAAGTCGCTCGCGTCCGTCTGGAGGCAGAACTTTTCCTCGAAGTCTGGGCAAGCGAGTACTGGGGCCTCGGTGAGTCGCGTTTTCAGCTCCTCAAACGCCGCCTGTTGTTCCTTTCCCCACGTCCATTTTTGTCCCTTTTTTAACAGCGTTGACATGGGTTGGACGATGGCTGCGAAGTTCGGAACGAACCGTCGGTACCATGAAGCGGTTCCCAGGCAACGGCGTAACTCGCGACACGTTGTGGGGGCCTGCAGTTTCCGGACCGCCGCTATCTTCTCCGGGTCAGTGTGGATTCCTTCGTCGCTTATCCGATGACCCAAATATACCAGACTTCGTTGGAAGAATTTGCACTTTCCTTGGTTCAGCCGGAGATTGGCTTGCCGCAGCCTTCGAAATACCTCGCCCAAGTTCTTCACATGGTCTTCTAAGGTGTTCCCGCTGACTATTATATCGTCCAGGTAGGCAAAAGCGAAGGGTTCCATCTCGGGGCCGATGACGCTATCCAGTGCTCGTTGAAACGTAGCAGGTGCCGAATGTAGCCTAAACGGCATGACTTTCCAGTGGTACAGGCCCCGACCGGGCACGGTGAAGGCGGTATACTCCCGGCTGTTCTTAGCCATGGGGATCTGCCAGTACCCACTTTTCAAGTCCAGCGTCGAAATATATCGTGCGTTGCGTAGTCGCTCCAAGATGTGGTGAATCCGGGGTAGGGGGTAGGCGTCCGGGACGGAGTTTGCATTGAGTTGCCGGTAGTCGATGCACATCCGGACGTCTCCTGTTTTCTTTCCCACTAGCACTATAGGAGCGCTGTGCGGACTCTTCGAGGGTTCGATGCAATCGTTCTTGAGCAGTTCGTCCACTTGTTCATCAATGATCCGTTGCATGGCTGGGTTCTTCGGATAGTAACGTTGCTTGATGGGCTGGTCCGTTTTGATATTTATTACGTGTTCCGCGATATGTGATACCCCTTGCAACGTCGCGAACTTGGATAGTTCCTGTTCCAGGAACTGTTGGACCCATGGTTCTAGCTGTTCTTTTTCCTCGGACGGGGGTTCGGCTTCTCCCATGTCATCCTCCACCTCGTTGACATGTAGCTCTTGTTCCGGGGGTGCAGTTACCGCGCATACCCTGGTCTGGGTAACCCCAAGGGGTTGAGGACGTTGAGATGGCTCGCCATCTTCAAGTGGCCCTCGTGAACCCGACCTGGTGACCTCGGGTATCTTCATCGGTCGTCCCTCGTCTGCTCGGCTCGTGGGTTTCGGTGTGACAGCTGTTTCTCTCGTTTCCTCGTTCGTCATTCCTTCGTTGCTCGTTGTTCCTTCGTTACCTCCGCTCGATGTTCCTTCGTCGTCGTTACCCTTCGTTTCTCTGCTGTTGCCACTTGCCGTTACTCCATTGCCCTGATCCTCTAGGTACCCATTCTTACCCTGGTTTGTTGCCCCTGCGCTGTCACCCCTCATTATTTCCTTGCTGATGTTCGCCGTTGCTCCGCCCTCGTTACTCGCTGTTCCTCTGTCACCCTCCGCTGCTTCCGTCTTGTGGGTTTGGCTTCGGCTCGCCGTGTCTCCTTCACCGGGATGATAATCCTGACTCGCCCTGTAGGCGCGGATTGGGAGTTGGCGCGCTTCCGCTAGTTTGGCCGAAGTCAATTCCAAAGACTCGGCGCCGCAATGCAGGGTGGCTTGTATAGCGCAGAGGAAGTCGATTCCGAGGATGACATCATCCACCACCGTGGGTAGTACTAGGAATGGCAGGAAGGCGTGACTCCTCCCGAGCTGTACCACCGCTACCAGGGATTGCGAAACCGTGGCCCCGCTTCCGTTGGCCATGCTGACTCGTGCCTGGATGTCCCGGAGCTTCGGGTTGTGGAGTTGATGAACCGCCCGTTCACTGATGAAGCTCCTCGTGGCTCCCGTGTCGATCGTGGCCTGCCTGTCCTGGCCATCTATCTTGATGGTCGCCACAATCCTTGCACCCTCCACTCTTAACAGTTGCTTTGGCTCCCGGACTGGTTGTTGCCGGATCCCACCTGGTCCTGGGGCAGATGGGGCCGGTTGCCGTTTCCCGCTGTCAGTCTGCAACATTCTGTCGTCCGGACCCCACGTTTCCCACACTGCCAGCAATAGTAGACCCTTCGTCCGTTGCAGTCCCGAGCCATGTGCCCCACCTCAGCAGACCTCCTGCAGGCTCGCTGCACATCTATGGCTGGTCCGATTTCCGGTCTGTGGCTCCGTGGGTCGTTCGGGTCTTCCCTTGGCCCAACTGGGTTGTCCCGGAAGGGGTTTCTGTGTCGGGATGTTAGTGCTGCTTCATTCCGAGCGCTTATTGTGGCCAGAGTCTGCGGGGGCCCTGCTTGTTCTCGGAGTTGTGCCTCTCGCTCCCGCACAAACTCCAAATTCGTCGCCAGCTGGGTGAGCTGTGCCAGCGATGTCGCCTCGTGCCTCCTTATGTACAACTGGTACTCCGGCATCAGGTTCTCATAAGTTCTCTCCAGCTCTTGCTCTTCTGTGAAGCTCGCCCTCTTCATGAGGAGCCGCAACTCCACCAAGTAACGCTTGAAGGGCTCCCCAGCTCGTTGTTGCCTCGCTCGTATCTGGTCCTCCAACCTCTGGAAGTATCTGGGGGGCAGGAAGAACTCCAGAAACTCCCGCTTAAAATATGTCCATGTCGACCCTTGTAGCCGACTCACGCGGTACCAGTCACTGGCGCTCCCTGTCAGTAGTTCCGATACGGCTGGGGTGAGCTGGCTCAATTCCATTTGGTGGGCCGTTGCACGTTCCTCCACCCGCTCGATGAAACTCAGCGGATCCGTTTGTCCATCGAACGATATGCCCCATCGGTGGACCTTCTCTGCTACCGACCGGCCCTGGGGTTCGGTTCTAAACACGCTGGGCCTCACCGGGGACTGGTTTCGGCTTCCTCGCGAGGTGTCCAGAGGTGTCTCTCCGGGTCTGGTCACCACCACCCTTGGAAGAGGGGTGTGTGCCGCTACTGGGCTGGGGCGTCGCACCGTGGCCACTGGTGAAGCGGTTCGCGATGTTTTTGCTTCACTGTCGCTGGGTTCGTTTGCGTACTGTGCGGCCAGTTCCTCCATCCTTCTCGTGGTCTCTTCGTTGTGGTCGCCTCGGGAGATATGGAGTGCCAACCGGCTTCGTAGATCGGACACGTTGCCCTCGGTTTCTAATCCAAATTCCGTGGCCATAGCCACGAGCTCGTCCTTGCGGCGGTAGTAGACCCAGCTTACGCTTACCATCGTGGCTTTTGTACCTGACTGGCCTGTTCGTTGTGGTTCTGCGGTTTGAGCTTTGCTCCCGTTGGGTTTCAGCTTGGTGGCTGGACCTTGACTATTGTTGCTCTTTGCGGAGAGTTGAGCTTTGCTTGTGATGCATCCAACTTGGTGGTTGGACCTTGACTTCTGTTTGTCTTTTGCTTTGAAGTTTTTATCACTGCGCGCGATGTGTTCACTTCGAAGGCTGGTACTTGACTGTCTTTCTGCTGGCAAGTGGCTCGCATTATATACAATTTGCGCGAGCGGCCATTTTGGGTTTTTGGGCGCGGGGCTGCCATTTTCTCCCCTAGCGCGGTGTGGCTTTGCCCACACGACTCGCAACAACTGTACTATGCTGCCGAGCGTGTGGGCGGGGCCTTAACGCGCACATGGCACGATCGCTGGGCCGCTCTGTGGCACCACCCAGACGATACATCTCCCTGATTTGCCGCTCGACGCGACACCTGGGCCGCGTGTAGCAACGCTCGCCGGGGTCACAACAACCGGGCTGCGTGTAGCACCACCCGCCGTTGTTGCGACCGCCGCGCCGTTGCGTAGCTCTGCCCAAGCAAAAAAAACTCCCATTATGCGTTTCCGCGTTTCCCGAAGGCTAGCTCTTTGAAACGGTACTTTGCCCTACTCAAAGTATCAAATCCCTATCCTTGTCACCGTCTAGTACCGCTTCGCTGCCGTGTTTATTACCGGCCCTACTGAAATGGGCCCCTCGCTTGAAGATTAGGGTGCGGGGGGATTCATTTTTCCTGCTCTTGGTGTATGACGGACCTCGCGCCGGACTGGGTTTTTAGGGCTTTTCTTTGAGAAGTGGATTTTCTGAGACGGGAGCTTATTCGGACAGGACTTATATTTATATATAATGATATATAAGATAAATTTACAGCTAGAACATATATTAGTTTTCGTTAGTTTCTACGTTATCTACTGTTGCCTCATGTTTTCTCGTCAAATATGCCGATCTTTATTACTTTACTTTACCCCCTATTAACTTTGCTAGACTCGGCTCAGATTCCAGTAATGTCCCTGCTCGGGCGCCATCTGTAACGACGTTTTTTTCCAGCCGGGGTCTGCGTCTCAGTCTACCAGGACCAGTTACAGAAATATTTATTTCTGGAAACATTACTGGTCAATGAGCGAAGTCCTAGCAAAAGTTCGGCAACCAAAAATGCTACAAAACTCGTGCAGGCTAGAGTGACCACAAGGAGTGGAGAGAGAGTTCTCGAAGCCCGATGCACTCCCGCTGTCCACTACTTGGACCACTAGTTTCGGAGAGTGGCTACCACGTACTCGGTAGCGATGACGCTCAAAGGGTAATCGCGCACACGAGAGAGGGTAAAACCCGTCTTCTCGGATGTGAAACTTCCCTTTGGAGGTCATCGAAGCCGAGGGGTGGTGGCGATCGGCTCGACTTCGATTATACCGGGCGGCAGACTCATAAGTGAGAGAGTGAAACTCGTCAGCACTTGTGGAATGTCATCCCAGGATGATCGAAGTTGATAACTCCTTCTTGGCGTCCGGGCTCAGAAGAATCCGTCAGAGGTGGAGGGGTAAGACCCGCTGACACCTCGTCGTGAGACTCTGAACCCGCGCCAAGCCGACCTTAACCTCACTCCGCTAGCCCTGCCCGTTCCCCCTCTTAACCGACCAACAATAAAACAGATTTACGGAGACAATTCATTTATTTGGCTGCGGTGTCGTTGTGGCGCGGCTGCGCTGTCACTGCTGCGGCACTGGCGTGGCTGTGCTGCTGCTGCTGTGGTCGTGGCACGGCTGCGGTGTTGTTGTGGCGCGGCTGCGCTGTCGCTGTTGCGGCACTGGCGTGGCTGTGCTGCTGCTGCTGTGGCCGTGACACGGCTGCGGTGTTGTTGTGGCGCGGCTGCGCTGTCGCTGTTGCGGCACTGGCGTGGCTGTGCTGCTGCTGCTGTGGCCGTGGCACGGCTGCGGTGTTGTTGCGGCACGGGCGCGGCTGCGCTGTCGCTGCGGCGGCGTTGGCGTGGCTGTGATGCTGCTGCTGTGGCCCGGGCGCGGCTGTGCTGTCGCTGCTGCGGCACGGGCGCGGCTGTGCTGTTGTTGTGGTGGCACAGACGCGGCTGTGCTGTCGCTGTTGCGGCACGGGCGCAACTGTGCTGTTGTTGTGGTGGCACGGACGTGGCTGCGCTGTCACTGCTGCGACACTGGTGTGGTTGCGTTGCTACTACGGCAGCACTGGCGTGGCTGTGCTGTCGCTGCTGTGGCACGGGCGCGGCTGTGCTGTTGTTGTTGCGGCGCGGACGCGGCTGCGCTGTCACTGCTGCGGCACTGGCGTGGCTGCGCTGTTGCTGCGGCACTGGCGCGGCTGCGCTGTTCTTGCAGCGGCACTGGTGTGGCTGCAGCGTTGGTACGGCAGCACTGGCGTGGCTGCGGCAGCACTGTCACTCTCGTCGCGGCGCGTCTGCGCTGTTGCTGTGGCACGGCACCGGCGTGGCTATGCTGTTGTTGCGGCGGCGGCTATGCTGTTGTTGCGGCGGCGGCTATGTTGTTGTTGCGGCGGCACTCGCGTTGCTTTCCGTAGTGTTGTTCGCGCTTTGGGTGTCGGTGCACGACTACCCCGTTGTCCCTCGTTGCCCGTTTCCGTGTCTGTCGTCTTCCTGATTTTCCAATTCCAATTCCAGTTTCCTTTTTCTTTTCTCCAAGTTGGTCTTCACACGTGCTCGTCCAATTTTCGATTCCTCGTTTTCATCTGGTGTGCCCCTTTTTTTTTTTCATCGATTTGTTTTTAATTTCTATTGTATAAAGTGTAATACATAAACTATGTCAAGAAAATTGTAAATTGCTTATCAAAACTGTGGACGGAATGTGTTTAGACGAGATTCGAGTAAAAAATTGAACTGTCGTTAATGCTAAGGCACTTTAGCGGTGCTTGGATAAGCCAAGAAAGACTCAATGCGACTGGAATGTGTTCCACACGAGTAGCAACAGAACCGAGACACCAGCCAAGAGGGAACTCTTCAGACCGCTGACGCCATTGCAGCGATGATCGAGGAAACAGAAACAGAAGGTCGTATCCGTAAAATAGTCACGTTTTACATCGTGCTCCTTGATCGTGTGATTGACGTAGTTGGCCAGGATCACGTCCTGCGATGCGGGGCGGCAGCCCTCGTACTTGTCTGCGGGCACATCCCGGCGGAACCTCAGCGCGCTGAGGCAATCGCGTGTTATGGTTTCCTGGGTGCCACGACGTTCCGTCACCTTGACGCAGATGTCGTCGCTCTCGGGGCATTGTTCGCCCAGGAAGCCGATGCCGAGCCAATAGAACTTCTCGGCGCAGCCGGGCGTGGCCGAGGTGCAGCGATAACACCAAATGGCAGCACCTTCGTGAATGAATGCTGCGATTAGCAGCAGCACAGTGATGGACGCCAGCGTTTGCATTGTTGTTTGTGCAAAGATTCAATTAAACTTAATAACTTTAAATAAGTTTAAAATGGGTAACACAAAAACAGCGACCAAAACAACGCCCTAACTTCCTTAGCGACCAAAACAACGCCCTTTTCCTCGATAAATGATCGTGCTCAACGATAATTCATCGTTTCCATTCAATATATACCAGCACCCGCAGTAGCTGGTATATATCGAGTGTGGCTAACTAGTGTTGATCAACGTGCTCAACGATAATTCATCGTTTCCATTCAATATATACCAGCACCAGCTGTAGCTGGTATATATCGAGTGTGGCTAACTAGTGTTGATCAACGTGACCGCGGCTAGTATTTTTGGCTCGATAAATAAATTAGCGGCGGGTAGCCGATAATTCCCTAGTTTTGACCTTTGTTTCTCTCCTTTTCTCTTCTTGGTTTTGTTTTGATCGGCGCGCGGTGAGTGCTTTGTGTGCAGCAAAATTATGCTGCATCACAAGTTTTTGCAGCAGAGAATTTGTTACTAAGTAAATTAACAGTATTTTCAAAATCAATAATCATAAATGAACAATCTTCGTAGATGCAATTTAAAAACATTGCACGTGGGCCATTTCAATTATCAACTAAAAGGTCTGTTCGATTCAAACTTTCATTTCCATTGTGGTATTTTTTTCGAAGACATTCCAAACTGGCTTCAATCAATGTTTCGTCTGCCGGCTCAATAGATATGTCAGTTGAACATAGACTTGAATTTAGTTTGAAACTAGAATTAAGTTCATAGCTACCACATCGTTCATCGACGTCATTGGTTTTTGGCTGAAACTGTAAAAAAATAAAATTAGAATTTGAGTTAGAAAAATTAATTTGTTAACAGACATTAAACCTTTTTACTTACACGTTTAAAGCACTTTAGCAAAGCATATCGAGTCTTGGAGCTGTTACCCACTCGAGTCACTTGCTTCTTAAGTTCTCGATTCTCAATAAATTTATCCAGCAATGAACTATAGTCCTACGACGAAAGTGAGTTTCCGGAAAGTAATCCTTAGGAAATTGCCTTCTCAATAGCATATCCACAGTTCCTATATATGTATATAAAATATATAATTAACAAATAATTACACATTATATACTTCAGTGAAGTAACTGAATTACTGAATTACATAACACTTTGAGACAGGGCAGTGAGCATTAAAACACCAAAAAAAAAAAAATTGCTTGGATTGAAGTAAAATTAATACACATTAATGTTTATTATTTTGAAAAAAATATATATATAATAATAATAATAATACACACCAGATTTTTAAATAAAAAAACTCGTGGCAAAGAAGATTAAAATTGTATTCTAACAAATTAATAGCACATTTATTTAGTAACATTACTTCCAATCCATTATTTTCCTGGAATTACACTGCACTTTTGTAACAGCGCCACAACATGAAAATCACTTATGTACATGTTGTATGTTGTATCATCTTCAGAGTTGGGAATCCTTGGTCCAGGGCGATAAAGTATGGTGGAGGAAACTATTCCCCTTTAATCATTGGCCTTTTGGCTCAGTGCAGTTTTCGAATGGTAAATCAATTGGATAGCGGCTAGTGCCGGAGCATTTATTCGTCAGCTCAGGCTGCTATGTAGAACAAAACTGAATTTTTATAAGATAACATATTAAGCTACAGCTAAGAAGCTAAGCTACAAATCTGTCGTTGCTTGCTCAGCATAACGGTGCATTATTATTGCATTAGATGTTTGGTAGTGTTGCATGTTAACTTACAAATACATACATATGTACATATATGTCGGAAGACACGATTGCAGCTCACGAGATCTCTGTAAATCTTCCTCTTACAAAATCTAACGTATTAAGCTGCGCACAGCAAGTCGCCTGTGTGATGCTCCCTCTCGCGTTTACAGCAAGTGACTGACTGCAAGCCGCAAACGAGAAATACCAATTTGGTAGCAAAAAATACTATAAAATACTATTTCATATTTTACAAAATACCACTAAAAATACCATATCAAATAAATCGCCTGGAAATTAAAATTATAATATTTAATATGTAAAAATAATAAATGAATTATTATAAATAGACAATATAATGTTTTTCCATTGCAAAAAATGTTTTTTTTTTTCATTTTACAAGATAAATAATATTTCAGTCCAACATAAAACTAAAACAATATGCATTCGTATTCAATTCCATATTCCAATATATATTTAAAGTCTTAAAATTAATTAAATGCTTAAAGTTCATTTTGTAACATTTTCTGAAAATAAAATAATAGAGGAACTTCTTCGTCTAGCCTTCTTCGTCAGAGCTGCTTAATTTAAATTTGTTGAGATCTTTACCTAACATTTGTTCATTGGGCTTAAAATTATTGCACTTAATTTTGCGCAATGATTGTTTTAAGTGTAATATATGTAATACATTTACATTTTTAAAGCGGTTTCGATTTTTCGTTTTGATTAAATTAATTTCAGAGAATATGCGTCCGCACGACATATTAGAAAGGGGCAAAATGAACATAGATTGAGCAAATTTCGAAATATATTTATAGCAATTATTTATATCTTTTAGCTGACTCAATTCGTACCAGAATGTATCGCAATTGAGATTTTTAGTCAAAAGCATTTTAACCATGTCAGTTTTCACGTTTTCGATACTTATTGTCAATTATTTGTGGATCATTGACAAAATCGGGAAAGCGTTCGTAAAGCGTAGGACTTAATTTGATATGCTATTCTATAAAAAGAGAGCGTCACATTTGTTAAAGTGTGTCCAAGCCGAAAATACCATATAATACCATAAAATCTAAGAAATATGCTACTAAATACCTATATACCATTAAAATACTTTTCAGAAAAATCAGAGCTGATAAAATACCAAAAGTATTTAAAATACCATATTCGGTCACGCTGGCAAGCCGTCGCTCTCCTTTCTATTTCGTCATTCAGCACATCTATTTCACCATTCACCACAACTATTTCATTATGCTCCTGCATCACGCTAATCAGCTGAACAACGCCAGACCTCATGCTCAAAAGAGCTCTAACTCTAATGATGCTCACTCAATTTAACAGGAAGTCAACAAACATCTTTATTTAACATCAGGTTTGAAATATAATTTCGGTTACATATATTTAAACTTAACATAATTAGCTTTCTGACTCTACGACACGGCCTTCCTGACTTTCGCGCGTCCTCGCGTGTCGTATCTCGTAATATATCTAAATATAACAGTAATTTGCATTCATTATTCTTTTATTTTTTTTTTGTCTTAACTTAACAGTTCATTTCACGTTATCTTATTCATATCAAATAAACATTACTTTTCATTTAATCATAAAAATTTAAATCAAATTACATTTCATAAAATGGTTTGGTTCATTGAATTACATTGGCGTCCCTTGCCCTGCTTAAATGTATCTTTTATTTTTATTTATTTATTTTTACTTGCCACATCACTCTTCATTTTCATTCTCTTCTCCATAACCATAACTCTAACTCGATTTCTCTCCATCAATTTATACTCTCAGGCTCTTGCTGCACACCTTGCAACGCTAGCACCATCATGCTTTTCTATGATGGCAAAGGGTCCTTTATGTTTCGGATCCAGCTATGTTTGGTGCCGTTCTTAGTTTTTGAGCAGGACATGATCGTCAACATTGTTACTTACAGTCTTAGCTCCATTTTGGTCAAGTCGTTGTTTTTCATATTCAGCATTTTTTTTCTCAATATTTTGCAGGGCTCTTGTTCTAGTGCATTCAGTATCAATCTCTTCCTCCTCTACCAATGGCATCATGCCCATCAAGCATCAAGCCTCTTTCCCAATTAACGAACTTTGATTACTCTATTCGCTGTCACTCTTTGTAGCAAACAGACGTGTTTTTTTTGTGCGCCCCGCAATTGTTCGCTTTTTGTATCTAACAACCGGTGTTTAATACATTTTCTTTAAAGTAATTACTTTAATCGTTTGCTACATCGCGTCTCTATCCTGTGATAGTGCATGATATTAGTGTTTTTATTACATAATAGTGAATTACATTTGTGCTTATTTGAGCTCTGTTTATTTCTACATAAACTGTGTTCAAAGTTTTGTTGTTGTGGTAAGCATTAGATTTTGCGTGTCTTCTCATTGTGCTTTCCTTCCCGCTCGCAATGTGACGGTTTCTCTCTCAACAACTCTCAGTTGACAGTATTCCGTTAGTGGCGTTCTCTGCTCTCATTGCTTGCTCTACTGTTTTGTTGTTGTTAACATATTTCTGTTTTGAATCTGTACAGTGGGCATAGTTTCTACTATTTCAAAGTAAATTTATTTTTAATTTTGTAAATTTTTAAATTGTTTTTTTTTTTTTTTTATAATGGAAGGCAAAATTGTTTGTTGTCTGAAGAGTTGCCAGAAGCAGATCACGGCTTCGCAACCCAGTATGGACTGCTGGCTCTGTGATAACGTAGTACACGTAAAGTGTGTAGGTTATTCAGGGCTAGTTGCAGATACCATTGCCAAGAGAACTGGTTAACTGGTGTTGAGTGTGAAATGCTGATGTTTATGAGACAGACAAGAGTTGGTTTTAATAATCTGATTGGTGGATTTCATAAGTTAAACGATCAGTTTAGTGCCTTGAATTCTCAGTTCAATAGTTTGAAACTTATGGCTGAGTCTCCAAAGCGAAAAAAATCAACTTCTTGTGACTTACAATTATCCAAATTTTTACCTCTACCATCGACTGACCCACCCACTACTCCGTTGGTTCCACAGTTAATCTCGTTTGGTACCCCAGTAGCAACAACCGCTGGGGAAAGCATTCCCATTAGGGAACCTGCTCCACCGACATTAGTTAACGCCGAAGTTGTGTCTGAATTGTCCACGGTTGTCACTAGAAGTAGAGGCAAGCCAACTCCTAATAAAAAAATTTCTTCCGCACCTCCTCCAACTGTCGGATCACTGACTTTATTAGGTTCCAAAGATAATATACCAAATATTACTCCTTTGGCTCCTAAACCACATGTGGTCCACCAATGAAAGAGATTTTTGTTTCAAGGCGTGCCCCTGATCTCTCGTCAGATGACGTAAAGGCTTTCATTAAAGCCAAAATTAAAAATGGCAATCCAAAAGTGGAAAAATTTAAATTTGCTTATGATAGACAAATTGCATCTTTCAAGATCAATGTGGCACCTTCACTTTTTGAAACCATATGCTCACCAAGTTTTTGGCCAGAGTGGTGGTAAAAGAGTTCAAAGCCAAAGTTAAAAATCGGACTCCGATTGGGCTTTCAGCAAATGGACCTGTACAGTCTCAATCTCAATCTTCTTCTTCATCTTCAAAAAACTAATCTCATCATTTCCTATAACCTATCAAAATGAGCGTGGTTTGCGTAGTAAAATAAGTAAGCTATACGTCGACAGTTTCACTTTTTCTACTGATGTAGTTGTGTTTTCGGAAACCTGGTTAAGTTCGGATATTTTTGATTCCGAACTCTTTCCATCAAAGTACACTATTTACAGGCAAGATCGTTCTTCCCGAAGAGGAGGTGGTGTTCTATTTGCAGTAGACTCCAACTTCTCATTGGAGCCATTACATTATAATAATCCTAATAATATAGAGTTTCTATCTATAAAAGTACATTTTTATGGTGTAAGTTTATTTCTTACTTGCTGTTATATACGTCCTTCGTCCGATTTATCTGTATACTTGGATAATCAAACATTTTCAAACGGCGACTGCTGCTGCTGATTCGGATTTTTTTCGGTGATCGTTTTCTGCTTTTGCTTCGACTGCAACTTCTGTTTTTTTTCAGAAGCAACTGTTCATTTTAAGAAATCGCTTGCAGTCGAAGCAGTGAAATGCAAAATTATTCCGACTTCTGCTACTCCGACTGCAGTTTTTAAAAAACTGGTCAAACTAGCAATATAAGAAATTCTCTTTGCTGGCAATTAGATCTGTGCTTTATATCTCAACCTACCAGCGTAGTTCTATCTAGATCGGAACCCCTTACATCTCCTGAAGACCCTTATCATCCAACTCTGGAGTTAAGGATCGAACTTAGCAGATCTGTACTCACTAATTTTAATATACCTGCCGATCGAGTTCGTTGCTTTCGAAAGGCAAACTTTCCCAAATTAAACCAACTTCTTTATGAAATTGACTGTTCTAATTTGTATTCCTGCACTGACATAAGTGCCGCCGCCAATTTGTTTTATAATAAATTAAATCTTTGCTTTGATGCCAGTATTCCTTCTTATTTTCCGCATAATTTTATCGAGTTTATTCTTATTTTTCCTACTCTAACGCGCCCTCGGTCTTCAGTCCCTTAATGAGTGAGGAGTCTCTGATTCGATATCTTCAAATGGTTAAGCCGGTGTTTTCGACCGGTCCGGATGAAGTTCCTGGCTGTGTACTGCGGTACGGAGCTTTATGCAGACCGTTGCTGAAATTATTTGATTTATCGCTTGAGTCATCGACCTTTCCCTCTTTATGGAAGGAGTCTTTCATTATTCCTCTCCGTAAGAAGGGAAGTAAGTCTGACGCCAAAAACTATAGAGGGATATGTAAACTGTCTGCTATACCAAACGTTTTTGAGAAGATATTAACAAGTCATTTACAACATGTATGTAGTTCTATTATTTCCCCCTACCAGCACGGATTTGTGAAACATAGATCCACTGTTACTAATCTCCTTGAGCTTTCTTCGTTCGTTAACCAGGGTTTCCTTAAAAACGAACAAACTGATGTCATGTATACTGATTATAGCCTTTGACTCAGTAAATCATTCTCTTTTGTTATATGTATAAGTTTGACTTAATTGGATTTCCCAATAAGGGACTGTCCATATATTACGTAATCACAATTTTCAACACCCTCCACCCTTGTTATCAAAACTAATCATTCAATGAACACCTCCATAACACCAGAGCACTGCGTTGCATTAGGTCCAGAATATTGCCCATCTCATTGTTCTCGGAAACAATTATTTCAGAGACACCCTGAACAACACGTATATGAGGAGGAAAAAATCGATTTGGTAGAATTTGAAGTAATCCACTTTTGAACTCTCCACAACATTCTTCAGAACGGCATTTTACAATTTGCAGGAAATATTGACTCTCACGAATCTATGTCCTCCAGGACCTCTAAGACCACCTCCCTCCCTCCCCATGTAATCAAACATAATAATTTCCTTGACGAGGTGATTACGTAATATATGGACAGCCCCTAAGTCTAGTGTTGATGTATTGCTGTTTTTTTAGAGAATTGTCCAGGAGGTAAGCCAAAGCTTCATCGGGTGTAAGTGGAATGGGTTTTTGTAAATCAAACTGCTTTCTCGATTGAGTTGAGTCTTCGGATGTTGCTATGTTTTATTTAAGAACAAAAGCCGTGTCCTTCTTGTTTTGTTTCTTTGCAGACACTGCTGCAACATGTGCAAGAAGCTCAGATGCCAATTTCCCATTTTAATTTTGTACCCGCATTCGAATAAGATAAGGTTGAACGTCCCATTTGCTGAGGAGTTTTGCAGGTTTCATCAATGGTAATTGATATTTTAGACGCCAACTATACAGTATGCTTGGACATGAACCGTTCAAGCATGTAGTTACATTTGGTAAGATATTTGTGAATGTAACTATGAAAATTAGAGATTTTTTTGTCTATTTCCTTTATTTGCTTCGATTCCACAGTGTTTATACCCGCTACCCATAGGGTAGAAGGGTATTATGACTTAGTGCCAAAAGGAAATGTATGTAACAGGCAGAAGGAGGCATCTCCGACCCCATAAAGTATATATATTCTTGATCAGCATCAACAGCCGAGACGATATAGCCATGTCCGTCTGTCCGTCTGTCCGTCTGTCCGTCTGTATGAACACCTGGATCTCAGAGACTATAAGACATAGAGACACCAAATTTGGCAAAAATGTTCCTTCATACCCTACGCAGATCAAGTTTATTTCAAAAGTTGGATGCCACGCCCCCTTCGCCCACAATAAGCATTTATCTAGAAAAAGTCAAGTTTTTTTTTATGTAAATCGCGCATAACTCCAAAAGTTATTATTAACTCTTTGTGTAATGATGTGTAATTTGGTAAGCCATCTGCGCTTGACACTCTTAATATACCCTGTAATTTTGGTAAAAATCGGATAAATAGAACAAAAGTTATTCGCGAAATTATTTATCAAAATTGTTGTTCCCAATGCATATGGACGTTTTAAGTGTGTGATTGACCTAGAGATATCAAATTTGGTGACAGTATTCGTGTAGGTCTTACGCAGATCAAGTTTATTTTAGATTTTTGCCACGCCCCTTTCCGCCCCCGAAAACTGTAAAAGCCGTAATAATGAACCTAGAGCATTGAATTTTCGTGGCATAATAATAATTATATTCTCAATGATTCCTGTGAATTTGGTTGAGATCGAGTTAAAAACAAGGAAGTTATTAATGAATCAATTTTATATGAAAAATTCACTTGCAGCTGCTCGCGCTTTGTTTGTTTAGTTGACAGTGTGACCATGTCGGTGTTGTGGATTTCTTCCCGCTATTTTCAAATATATACAAAACACAAGTTTCAGTATATTTTTGGTATATTTGTTGTTAAAAAATCATTAAAATTTTTTTTTGTTCTCTCGAAATGGGTTGCGGGTATCATACGGTCGAGCACTCTCGACTGTAGCTTTCTTACTTGTTTGCTATCAAAAATGTGGACTTTGCAATCAATAAAAGCGTAATAAACTCACATTTTCTCCAAGCGGCGGTAGATCTTCCGTGGTGCTTGTTGTGCACAAAAATTTTGCGCTAATAAAAAAAAAATATATATCTAATCGATTAAGCACATTATCTTTTCTCACCACAAAAATCACAAATTATTGTTTCATTTCCTTCATTAATTAATCAACAACAAAACTAAATATATATATTATTATTTATTTATTAGGTGTAGAACCTGTACAAACATAAACTGTACCTTAACAACACATGGATGGAAAGTTAAAGTGGACCACACCTCATAACCTAGTATCAGGATTATTTAATTAGAGTATTCTATTGTGTTAATGTTTTGGCAAAACCTTGCCGTTTAAGGCGCCTTAGAGGTCGAGCAGGCAGTAGTCGTCTGGCAACTAGGCTGCGGTGTCTCAGCAATCTTTCGCTGTATCGGCTCGTGTGTCTACCAATCTGTTCTTCCACAGTATGTAGCTTGAGATCCCTGTGGAGTTTGGAACCTCGCACGTACCAGGGAGAGTCAGTTATGTTGCGAAGTATCCTATTCTGCAGCACTTGGATACGCTTGTAATTAGATTTGGCTGCGATCCCCCAGATTTGGATTCCATAAAGCCATATGGGCACAACGCAATGGGCATACACTGCCCTCTTGCATCTCAACGTCAAGGTGCTCTTTCTACTGAAGAGCCAACGCAGTTGCTGTATCCTCATGTTGCATTTTTTTACCGTAGCCTTAAGGTGTGGGCCAAAGGTAAGACGCTTGTCCAGAGTTATACCAAGATATTTCGCTTGCGACGGCTGGTCCAGAGTGACTCCTTCTAGCTGGATTTCAGGAGTATTCATTATTAGTCTTTTTAACGTAAAGCAGGGGATTGATCTTCATATTCCATCGTTTACACCAAGCTGCAAGAGTCACAAGATACCCCTGTAGTCCAATACCTGCTTCTCTGTGACAGCTGGAATTATATATGACTGCGATGTCATCTGCATATGTCGCAATAAGTGCTTTGGAAGGAGCTATCATATGATGACAGATTGGGCTGGGTATATCGGCAGTATACAGCGAATATAGCAACGGTCCAAAAACACTATCCTGTGGAACTCCTGCTCTCATTGTGTAATTGTTGGATTATGTATCGCTTACTTTGACCTTAAGCTCTCGTTCATCAATATATGATCTTAAAAGACCATAGTAGGGTGCAGGCAAAAGATGCTTAAGTTTGCACATCAAGCCATCATGCCTGCATATCAATGAAGACTGCGTTAGAGTACTCCAGGTCATCAAAGGCTTGCAAGATGTGCTGAACCAATCTGTGGGCTTGTTCTACAGTGCCGTGACCCTCTCGGAAGCCAAATTGATGATCAGGCAATATTCTGCTTTGACGAATAAAGACGGTAATCCGATTGGCAATGAGTCTCTCCCACAATATAGCCAGGGATGATAAAAGGCTTATTGGACGATATGACTCAGGCTCATTCTCTGGTTTTCCTGGTTTGTGGATCATCAGAATCGCAGCTAATTTCCATTGCTTTGGGAACACTTGCACCCTTACAATAGCATTGAAAATCAATGTTATGTTGCTGGAGATTGCCTTGCTGGTTGACGCTGATGTTGATTCAAACATCAATTCTCTATTCGCCCTTTTGGCGCTAACTGTGGGTGATAATGGTTTCCTTCTCTTGATCAGATGTTTTTTATCACTCTTCAGTCTTGTAGCAGCATCACTGAGTGATGATGGCGAAATTGTAGCTATTCCACTATGTATTGGAAGGGCATTTGCCGCAGCTACGCTGAGTGCTGAAAAAGCAATGTTAGATTCATTTTTTCATAATCAATCGGCCTATTGCTAAGCTGAGAGTTAGAAAAACGATTCGCATCCATTTCCAAATTGTAGTAATCAATAACTTACAAGTTTAGTTTATGCTTCCAAACAACAAAAGTTTTTGTTTAATTTCTGCAAGGTTAAATGTAAGACAGATCACTAACAGATAAGAACTGCTTTTATTGCCCGACTTGTGCGGCTGCGCGCCGAGTGAGGGGGACAGCGCTGCCCTAGTGGGCTGAAAATGCAGATATCGCACAACACTTGTATGATGTCGTTGTTGTCCAGCTGCCGACGCTGCTCAAGACAGCGTTCGAAAAAGTATGATTTGTGCTATTTTTAGCACACGAGATTGCTCAAAAGAGTAGTACGTAAATCTTTGTTTGTCCGCGACACAACCGATCTCGTCGAGAGCAGATTAGAGACTACAGAACTAAATGGAATTTTAACATACAAGAAAAAAAAAATAAAATTATTTACTTTCATTTCTTTTTTTTAAACAATTGTTGTGATTCATGTGATTTCTATTCAATTGTTTTCTCTTTTCATAGTATATCGTGGTTTCTATCTCGTTTGATCCATATACATTTTTTTTTTTATTGTACATGTATATTAACAAAGTGTTTATTGGACTTTTTCCATTTCACTGATTTACTCCATGTCTTAGAATTGTTTTACATGTACATTTTCTTTTTTTTTTTTTAAACTTATTTTTGGATTACAAATATTTGTGTCTTATTTCACTTTGTCTTTTTGTTTGTTTGTTTTAGACTATTGGCTCACTGGCGAAGCTAGCGGAATAATGGCTCAGCTGGCCAGCCGTGCTGATAGCCAAGGAGACCCGGTGGGGTGCTCTAGTGAACAAGAAAGGGTACTCCGGTGGACAAAAACAGGGTGCTCCTGTGGTCAATAGGACCCACAGGATGACGATCGAGTGGCGTTAGATACGCCTGCCTTCAAAGACGCGGGCTGTGCGACGCTTTGGTGGCCCCGTTTGCGCCGATGTATGCGCTACGGCAACTAAATAAAGATCTGATTCAGCACACACGAAAAGGTTTAGAAATGCGACCAATTGTGACCAATTGTAAAAATAAAGATGATGTGCTCCGTATAATGGATGCAAGAAGATGAAATTTTCTTCCTCCAAGGTCTTGCCTGTTCGCTCGGCCGGTCTCAGAGAAAAGCTCGAGACCGGAACCGGGCTGCACATGCGTATTCTGCAGCTGGTGTCCACTGCACGTGCGAAAGCTCAGCTTTCAATAGCCCCTCTATAGCAGCTGACACCCGAAAGCTCGCACTGCAATTGCCTACGTGGCAACGATGTTGAGCCACGGTTTTGGGCAGAATACTTTCGAGGGAAATTTGAAGCCCAGTCAGGCCCATAGTCAGTCGCTTATTGATATTCGCTGTGTAAAGACGTGCGCGCGTGACAAACAAATCATCTTGCAAAAGAGATCGAACACAAATCTTCTCAACTTGTGTTTATCTTGCACTCAATTCTATTTTTAGTCACTGCTTGCGGTGACGGCAGCATATTACGGTACTTTGCCAAAGATAAGCAAGTGTTAAACAGTGCTGTGTTTGCCCCTCGCCCAGCGCCCAGCGCAAGCGAGAGGTGGAGGATAGGCAGAAACAATATTTTAACTGTAAACAAATATTGTAATCTGCCAAAATATGAATGAAGACTTGTCTGCTCACTCACAACTTAGTAATAAGCTGTCTGATTGTGAGAAGATGAAAGAATTAGCTGGTACACCTGCAGAACTGCGTGCCAGTCTGGCCAAAGACCTTCAAAATTCAATTGGATTAGCTAACAGCGTTAGCCCCTTACTTGCAGTGACAACTACAAGTACTTGCACTACGAGTACTTTAACATTTACTAGTACAAGCTATCAATCAAGATATGCAATGGCAATGTCGCAGCCTGGTGTCATATGCTCAGCGCAAAGTGCTACGAGCTCATCAAGCTCTGCTGTTAATTTACTCTCACTAAAAGGTTGCTCATTTCAAGCTCCGACGATGTCTCTTCGCAAGAAACAAAAAAAATCTGACAAGGCAACAAAAACAATTCAAAAGCCGAAGTCAACAATCAATATAACTAAAGGGCGTTCATCGGCCACCACATCCGCGACCGGACTTCAAAATAACCGCTATGCAGCCTTAGCTGAAGAAGTAGATGCTGTTATGGAACTGGATGATGCGTACCAGCAAGAGCAAGAAGAAGCTAACCAGGAAAGTAAATCTGAACATGAACTGCAGAAAAACAAAACACCTAAGCCTCCGGCTATCTGTGTGCCCCATGTTAACAAAATGGCAAAACTGGAGCAGGCCCTCAACACTGTGGCTATGTCTGATGAGTACGACATTCGCACGTCCAAGTCTGGAATTTCGCGGATATATACTACAGATTCTCGTACATTCCGTGCTGTTGTCAACATGCTAACCACACAAAACTGTGAGTTCTGGCATCATCAGCTAAGGGAAAGCAAACCCTGCAGACTGGTGTTAAGTGATATTCATCCTAACGTGCCAAAAGAACTAATTGAGCGCACCTTTGCTGACAAGGGCTTTACAGTTCTTAACATATATTGCCCCAGAAAGCCAGACTGGCGCAGCATTTCAGTCAATGAGAATGATGACGAAGAATCTGTCAACTTCAAAACAAGACAAAACATGTTCTTCGTTAACCTGATGAATACCCCAAATATTGCAGACGCGCTCACAATAACTCAAATAGGTCGCCATAGAGTCACAGTGACCAAAGCGAGACCTAACAAAGAGCTGGTGCAATGCTTTAGATGCCAAGGTTTTGGGCATACACGCAATTACTGCCTTAAAAAGCCAGTTTGTGGTAAATGCTCAGGTGACCACGCAACCAACTCCAAAGTGTGTGAAGCCAACTCCAACGAGAAGCTCATATGTGCCAACTGTGGTGAGGATCATATGTCAAGCTTTAAGGGCTGTCAGGTCAGAATTGACCTGAACAAAAAACTAAAGCCAGCGGCAAGGCTACCAGTTAATGGACTGCAGAGCAGCACCAGAAATAACCAAAGACAAGGTCCAACAGCACAATTTATCCCACACGCTGCCGTTAGAAATGGATTCTCATATGCCGATTTGGTAAAATCAAAGGGGGAGGAACATGTACCAGTAAAACCAGGCTTCTCTCGATCTCGCAATGCTGATGAAAATCCTAGACAAGATGACCGATTCAGCATGCTGGAAAAAGCGGTCCACGACATAAACTCCAGATTGGATCAAATGTTCAAACTTATCCAAGAAACAATGGAAGCAAATAGAGCCTTTCGTGACCTGGTACAAAAACTCATATCAAAATGATCAATACACTAATAAAAATCGGATTGTGGAACGCACGAGGATTGATCAAGAACGTTGAAGAGCTTCGACTTTTCCTTTGTGCCAACAAAATCGACATAATGCTTCTAACTGAAACGCATATGCGTCCTGGACAACAAATATACCTACCTGGATACGACCAATACTACGCTAATCATCCCAGCGGTACCTCAAAGAGTGGCGCTGCTGTGCTAATTCGCTCGAGCATTTCACACTCCCAGACTGAGCCCATTTCATGGATGAAACTACAAGCAGCTAGTGTAAATATCCTGACGAACGGTGGATGCATTAAAGTTTCCTCCCTTTACCTGCCTCCCAGTGAACCTTGGAGTAAGGCCGACTTTGACCAACTGCTATCGACCTTGGGTAATAGGTTCATTGCAGGCGGAGATTTCAACGCCAAACATCAATGGTGGGGCAACCTAAGATCATGCACTCGAGGAAGGAGATTGCAAGACGCCATAACAAGCAGCACATGCCAAATTCTTGCTACAGGAGACCCAACCTTCTACTCATATAATACACAGCTTACTCCTTCGGCACTTGACTTCTTCATATTTAATGGAATCGCATCCGACAAGTTATCTGTTCAACTTTTACATGAGCTTTCTTCGGACCACTTACCAGTATTAGCAGATCTGCATCAAACAGCACAGGTCAAGCAGAAGAAGCAAAATATTCTCCCACATGGCTGTCGAACAGAGGACTTTAGAACAGATCTAGAGAACAGAATAAACCTGAACATGGAAATAAACAGCCCAGAAGATATAGACGACGCTGTCTCTATTTTTATGCGTAACATAACCCTGGCTGCATCCTTTTCGACACCACCAACATCTTGCTCTCAAAGTCAGAGTCGCCAAGCTACGCTACCACCAAATGTTGCCGCACTCCTGAGCATGAAAAGAAGAGTACGAAAAGAATACGTAAGAACGAGAGATTTACGTGTCTACCAAATCTACAGAAGACTGTCTAATCGTGTTCAAAAAGCCCTCGCCAGAGCTAAGCAAGTCAAGATAGATGGGATTCTAGAGGAAGCTAGTCCGGATGCGTCTACCAATTACTCTCTCTGGAGACTTACAAGCCGCTTAAAGAGACAGGCAATCCCAAAAGCCCCAATTAAGAGCCCCACCGGTGGATGGTGTTTCTCCAGCCAAGAGAAGGCAGAAGTATTTGCAGACAGCCTTGAAAGTAGATTTATGCCATTCAACTTCACAAATGAGGTTACACGAAGGGCAGTCGAGCTGCAATTGGAGACCCCATTCCAAATGACGTTGCCTGAAAAACCGGTTACGCTGCAAGAAGTAGAGCTTCTTATAAAAGCGCTGAAGGCCAAAAAATCCCCTGGCGAAGATCTTTTGGACAACAGGACGTTGAAGCTTCTACCAAAAAAAGCGCTGTTATTTATAGTGTTACTCCTAAACAGCATACTCAGGCTGGGGCATTTCCCTAGGATCTGGAAGAACGCGCTAATTGTAATGATTCCGAAACCAGAGAAACAGCATACAGAAGTCGATGGATACCGGCCAATCAGTCTTCTTTCAGCACTGGGAAAGATGACAGAAAGGGTTATTCTGAACCGCATCCTTGAACTCGAGTCGGTGGCACGTCGAATTCCAAAGTGGCAGTTTGGTTTCCGAAGAAGGCACGGCACTCCGGAACAACTCAACCGTGTTGTCAACTTCGCCCTGGATGCCATGGAGCGCAAGATGTACGCAGTTTCGGTGTTTATGGACATCAAACAGGCGTTTGATAGAGTGTGGCATGACGGTCTGCTCTTCAAACTAAGAGGCAGCCTTACTCCACAGCTGTTTCAGCTCGTCAGAAGCTTTCTCCTGGACAGAAGCTTCAGAGTCGTCGTTGACGGAGTCCAATCATCAAAGCGTCCTATCAACGCAGGTGTACCCCAGGGCAGCGTTCTAGGTCCTACCCTGTATACGCTCTACACAGCGGACATGCCTAACCACAGCACCATCACGGGCTTAGACGAGGACAACGTGTTAATAGCAACGTATGCCGATGATACTGCAGTTCTCACAAGAAGCGTAAGCATTGGCATTGCTACTGAAGCACTGCAGCAGTATGTAAGCTCCTTCGAAGCCTGGGCCCGGAAATGGAACATAGGCATCAACAGCAGCAAGTGTGCGAACGTTACATTCGCCACAAGACCACTGTCCTGCGGAAACATCACCATGCAAGGCTCCATATTGTCACACAAGCGAAGTCAAAAGTACCTTGGTGTTATACTGGACAGAAGGCTGAACTTCAAAATGCACACCACCATGGTCAAGAAAACGGTCATGGAAAAAGCTGGGAAAATGGCCTGGCTACTTGCACCGACTAATAAGCTCTCCCTTAGTAGTAAAGTTCGTATCTACAAAACCATCCTCACCCCGATCTGGAGCTACGCTGTCCAAATCTATGGTATTGCAGCTAAGACAAATCTAAACAAAATAAGAGTAGCGCAAGCAAAAATATTAAGAACACTATCTAATGCCCCCTGGTACATGCGCACAAGAGATATAGAGAGGGATCTCAAGGTCCCCAAGGTTGGCGATGCTATCCAGAAGCATTCGAACAATTTCCTACAGAGAATGGATTTTCATCCCAACCCTTTAGCGAGAAGGCTAAGAAATGCTCCAAAAAAGAGAAGACTAAAGAGGTGCCATCCACAGGACCTTCCAACGAGGTCCCTAGTATAGTAACCAATTAGCCAATAACTTTAACCAATAGATTTACGTAAATACATCATAATATGATTAATTGTTAATAATTGTTAAGGTATAATTTGTCAAGCTGTCAATAAGGTAGCAGAACACAAGTTAAATAATAAAATATACAAATTTTTACCAAAAAAAAAAAAAAAAAAAAAAAAAAAAAAAAAAGGCCCATAGTCTATAGCAGACTTTTAGGCGAAGAAGTTATAATGGAATATTTGCTTCAGGTGCCGTTACAGTTCTTCCTGACTAGTAACATCGGACTCGTAAATGGGGAACAGCTTAGACGTATGACTTCGGATGCTAAGAGTTCCTGTGTTTTGTCCCTTACTTATCATTTTTCTTCAATGCTCAATCTATATGAACGCCTCATTACCGTTTTATAGGCATCAATCAGACGGATTTCTAATTCACCCGTGGTAAACCTACGATTAGGTATACCCTTTATAAACGGTGGTTCGTGCGACTTTAATATTTCTGCAAGTTCAGCCTGGTCGGACTGACTCAAATTCACAACTCCATTCACAGTATCCATAAGATTCAACTCAACAATGTTTGACAGTGCATTAACGGTGCAGATCCTGTTGTGACGGCCCAAAAATCTGGCCACACATTAAAAAGCGATAACAATAAAAAAAAAAATACTAAAAGCAGCGTAAATATACGGTCTTTAAGAACTAGGATCGCTCACGCGACTTAACAGCTCACTTGAGTCAGCAGGAGCTTAACGCTAGCAGACCCAAGTGAGCTTAACAGGGATATGTTAAGTAGAAAACTGACCTATTTAATGGGATGCCGCGACACAGGCTCTCACTTTTTGAACAACGATCGTCGTGACAAGACAAACAACAGCAAAAGCCAAAGTCAACTACACCAAGTGCGTAGTACAAGGAGAAGAGGTACAGGTATGTCAACAAGTACAACGAGTACCAAAATAACCTCCCTTCGTGAATCAATCGTGCCAAGTGAAACTTAATCTATTAGATCAGCGCAACTTCGGGCGCTCTTCGTTGCGTACGTGAGTGATCCCATATATCGAACTCTGCTTCCCCCCCTCTCGCCTACAACGGTGCCGGCACAGCAATCCAGCAGTGTGATTACATACTTATCTACGCTGCAAGTGCCGGGCGTATGTCGTGTAACTACACACGTACATAACCAACGTTTCGCGAGTTGCTCGTTGCCCTCCCTCGTCTGCAAAGTGCCGCTACAGTTCTTAGCAGTGTGACAACACGCTTGCGCAGATTCTGTACGCTATTTGTTAAACTTGTGTGAGTGTGACTACACACACACACAAGCAGACGTAAAGAGCCGCGAGCCACTCCCTCCCCTCGTGTCTACGAAGTGTCAGCACTGGGTCTAGCAGTGCGACTACGCAGTTGAGCCGACCGTGTGCACGCTTTGTAGTTTGAGTGTATGTGACCACACATACACACAAACGAAGACAGCGAGCCGTGACCACCCCCTCCCCTTTGTCTGCGACATACCGTTGCAATCTCGAGTAGTGCGACTACGCACTTGCGCAGACCTTGTAGAATTAAGCGTAGGCAACTAGATTAAAAACATTTTTAATAAACGAACTAATAATCTCGAACTCACGCGCACTTGTTTCTGGGGCGGGAACTTTCAGCGGACGAATCCCTACTCCTAGCTCCATTAGCGACTACGCCAAATCCGCCGATCTCGCTACCTTGCTGTTACGACGACAACGTCGTAACACATAGTACGAGAAGAGCCTTCCAACCCCGTAGAGACGATCGCGTCTGCCCCGCGAATCCCTCCCATCTGACGGTCCATCTGACCAAATAAAAATATTCTTGTTTTCGAACCCTGGACAGGCGCTGGCTATCCCGGCATTGTGACGGCTCGTTACACTGTGTAAAACAAACTTATTGGCCAAAGCCCTGCCCTAGAATTTCACGGCCAATCAGCACATCGTATTTTAAGTACACTGCCGATTAACTGAACTGCATTTTCATGATTTTTTTTATTACCTATTGGTCGTTCGCGTGTTTTTTTAAATTCAGTGCAACTCTATCTTTGTGTCAATCAGTGTGCGCTAGTAAAGAACCGTTTGCTAAGTACCGTTACTTTGCATATTCTCTTTTATTATTTCTTTCGCTAATTTCTGTGCAATTTTTTGGCTCAACAATTAGGTTCAGCTGAAAGATTTATAGCTTGCGGTGAAACTTGGCGATGTGGCGACCCATTTTTGATGCAAAGGATTTAATGAAAAATGGGACGCGGGGAGCAATTGACCGAGTATGAAAGAGGCCAAATAGAATCCTATCACAAAAGTGGTCTTAGCCATCGCAAAATTGGTAAAAAAAAATTGGACAGAACTAAAATGTTGTGAGTAATTTTTTAAGAAACAAGGCAGAATACGTCAAAAACATGAAATTCGGAGTTGAACACGCCATCACTGCGGCAGATAGGAGGCATATTGTGCGAGCTGCGTCCAATTCCCATCTGTCAGCACCCAAAATTAAAGAAATTTACGGTGTTACAGCCAGTGTAGCTACTGTTAAACGTGTGATTTCGTCGGCTAAGCATTTCAAACGAATGAAACTTAAAAAAAAAACACCGTTAAATGATGCACGTAATGTTTTACGACTCCACACATGAGCACATGAGCTGGACGAGCAAATGGCACAGTGTGGTGTTTTCAAATGCAAACAAAATTAATTTAGACGGTCTTTAGCAGATCTGACACAGCCATTGAGACGCTCCTCCTTCCAATGAGTTCCTCAGCACCATAACGAGAGCGCTTCCTTCCAGCATGTTCTCCTCCATAATTATGTCAACAGTTTTGCACTAAATCTTTGGCAGTGTCGCTTTACTGCTGGGTTTCGTCGCCATTTTGGGAGTCTGAATGAATTTATAAATTTATAAAAATAGTATACATATAAAATATAATGAATAGTAATAATAATGGCAATCTTCACCGGGGATCGTACTTGCAATCAAATGCTAATCAGACGAACACTCTACCATCAGACCCAAAGCAATCCGCATACATAGAAACAATAGCACAGCGCAACGAAATACACCCGTGCTCATCGCTCCGCAGTCGATCCGCGACTGAAGTAAATTCGATGCTGTTCGCTGTGCACTGCTTCCTATGTTCGAAATTCGAAATCAGCAGTGCACTCAGCGGTTGTTGTACTCGCTTGGGGTGCCAATAATGCTGTTTCAAGTGAAATCACTTTTTTGCCAACTGACATACATATGTATGAACCAGAGATCGTCAACAAGCCACCGCAAAAATGTGTATACTCGTAACTCACAAGTATTTTTGGCATTCGAGTATATTTGTTACGAGTAGCAAAAATGATTGAGTATTTGAGTATTTACGGGTTCGAGTGCCAATGGCACTCGTGCTTACCGAGTACGAGTGCCGATACCACTTGTGCTTAACAAGTGCGAGTGCCGATACCACTTGTGCTTACCGAGTGCGAGTGCCGAATCCACCGCATCATTTTTATGATCGACAAAAGGGGTGGAAATGCATACTCATAATATTTGCTGTGGGTATTTGATGCGCAAGTGAAGATTGTGAGCGGATATTTTGTGTATCCGTAAATGTATTGATATTGTTGTTGGGTTTTTTGTACTTCATGCTATCTGTTTTTATCTGGTATATTTAAAAAAAAAAAAAAACAATTTTGGCTTTATTATTTAATTTTTATTTGGGATCTATTCTAATACAAATAATAATAATAGCTAAATAAAAAAAATTTACTAACATACAAATTCAGTGAACAAAGGAAATCCAAAATTGAATTAAACTTCAATTTACCTGTTTTATTGACTAATTTTTAATTTCATTCAGTATTAAAAGAGAAAATCAATATTTTAAGGATACTGAAAATTTACCTGTATTAATTTTAAATTGATTAAATTGTATGTTTATGACCTTGTGGTAAATGTATACATATGTATAATAAAAATGGTTTTTGCAGATATCTGTAATTTCTGGAAATTCCATAAAAAAGTCAGTGCAAAGCATGCAAAAGGCAGACATAAAATAGAACCGCGGAATGGGCTCAGGAGCGCTTGGTCGCAAATGACCATTTTAACCGAAAAATCTTGTTTTCTGCAAAACTGTCACATTTGGGGTTCAGAAAATCCACACGTCGTCTTGGAGAAGCCAATGCATCCACAACGAGTGACTGTTTGGTGCGGTATGTGGTCGGGTGGCATCATTGAGCCGTTTTTCTTTGAAAACGAGGAAGATCCGCCGTAACCGTTAATGGTGTCCGCAATCGCAGCATGTTGGAAGATTTTTTCTTTCCCCGAATAGAAGAGGAAGATATAGACGACATATGGTTCCAGCAGGACGGCGCTACGTGCCACACATCTAACGTCACAATCGATCTTTTGCGCGGTACGTTCGAAAATCGCATAATCAGCCAAAACGGTGATGTCATATGGCAGCCTCGCAGCTGCGATTTGACCCCGTTGGACTATTTTTTGTGGGGTGCCGTCAAGGATAAGTGTTACGCCAACCACCTAGAGACGATTGACGACCTAAAGCACGAGATTGAAGTCGCCATCAGGGCCATTGAGGGCCATACCATCGAAAATATGTTTAAAAATTCGGTCGACCGATTGTGCTACTGTAAAGCCAGACGAGGCAGCCATATGAACGAAGTCGTGGTTCATACATAAACCGCAATGTTGGGGCTATCCAATAAAAAAAAAAATTTGTAGAAATTTATACTCGTTTGTGTATAGCGATTTTAAAACGCAAATCTTTCGTGGGCCACCCTGTATATGTGTGTTCTTTGGTTAGTGTCTTTATTTAACATCAGGTTCTTAATATTTCGGTTATATTTAAACTTAACATAATTAGTTTTCTGACTCTACGACATACTTCTGATTGTATGCATATATAGTATATTAATGCATTCACTATATTTAATGTACTTACGATTTGGTGGATACCAATTGACGTGCCATTATAAAAAAAAGTTGTTAAATTATATATAAATGAGTATATGAGAAATGATTTATATATATTAATTATATATCTTTTAAGGTATTTTGCACTTATCTGCATAGTCAAAATGTTGAAAGATCAGCAATAGAAAAATTCTTCGGTAACCTTTTACTGGCATCGCGACATTAAGTGTTGCCACCATGCTTAATTTTATTTGGTTATTAGTTTTGGATATCATCACAAAAATTAGATTTTCGCATATGTTGGAAAATTAAAATAATGAAAAACTTTCAGCTTCATCGCCATTTTGGAAGAATTGGCAATATTGGTTTGGCTTGCAAAAAACAACATGGCTACATTTTAAACTGGCAAATTATTCCAAAATTTGTTTATTCACAACTAAAATCCATTTGTTTGCCAAAAGCAGGCTCAAGACAATCTCCAATCACCGAATATTCAAATGGCTTTTGGCAAACTACAACAGGGCTTTTATATGTCTCTCACCAAGCTAATTTCACCTTGCGTGGGCTTCCCGCATTCCGACTTTCACTTACAAGTCAAAAGGATTAATTTTGCTAAAGGTTAGTATACAAGGGTCCTCAACATTTGTGGTTTTGCGTATGATACAACGTTTTTCGGCCTTCAATTTATAATTTATGGCATTTTTGCAGAGCACTTTACCAGTTTTCCAATACATTTTTTGTTGTTTTTTTCGTCCTTTTTAAGAGTTGGAATCAAATGTTTTTCTTTCTTGGAACAGTGCCTCAGAACAGTGTCCTCTACCCAATTAAATTCAAATTTTTAAATTTTTTTAGTGTGTTTCCATTTAAGTTATATTGCTTAATATAAATAATGCGTAGAAAACATTCCATTTTACAAAAACCATGTGCAACCAATCTTCTAACGTAAAGGAATATAGAAACAAAACGTAATATTATTTAGTATTTCATTCGCTGCTACACAGCTGTATATCAGTTGTAGTATGACCAGTTGTAACGTCTTGCAATATGCGATTTATTTCATTTGGTTAGTAGTTATACTTCATTAACGATCTCTATTACAAAAATGATTATTATTTTTCAATAAGGAAGAAATAAAAATGAAATATTTTTTTTATTTTTACATATACAAGAACTATATATTTAAAAATATTTGTTAATAGAAAACAATAAGTTTAATTTAAAAAATCTGTTTTTATACCCGCTACCCATAGGGTAGAAGGGTATTATAACTTAGTGCCAACAGAAAATGTATGTAACAGGCAGAAGGAGGCATCTCCGACCCCACAAAGTATATATATTCTTGATCAGTGTCAACAGCCGAGACGATATAGCCATGTCCGTCTGTCCGTCTGTCCGTCTGTCCGTCTGTATGAACACCTGGATCTCAGAGACTATAAAAGCTAGAGCTACCAAATTTGGGGACAGTACTCCTATAGGTCCTACGCAGGTCAAGTTTATTTCAAAAGTTGGATGCCACGCCCCTTTCCGCCCCCAAAAGTCTGTAAAAGCCGTAATAATAGACCTAGAGCATTGAATTTTGATATGCATAATAATATTTATATTCTCAATGATTCCTGTGAATTTGGTTGAGATCGAATGAAAAACAAGGAAGTTATTAAAGAATCAATTTTCTATGCAAAATTCACTTGCAGCTGCCCGCGCTTTGTTTGTTTAGTTGACAGTGTGACCAAAACGGTGTTGTGATTTTTACCCGCTATTTTCAAATATATACAAAAAACTAATTTTAGTATATTTGGTATATTTTTTGTTAATATATCATTTAAATTTTTTGTTTTCTCTCGAAATGGGTTGCGGGTATCATACGGTCGAGCACTCTCGACTGTAGCTTTCTTACTTGTTATATATAGATTGTTTATCATCACATCAATAGAATTATCAGCAAGACGGTGTCACTCGTGATACCTTGAACCTTTATGTGTTTACCGAAATGTGTAGCATTCAGGATCGAGGATTAGAATCCCACTATAAAACGGATTGTTTGCGACTCCCCTGGCTATTCAAAAATATTAAACGTTGACGTACAGTATGTTCACGTGGCCCACATGAACATTAAGTCACCAGAATCTAAAAAGAAAATCAAATGCTTCATTATAACGTATTTTAAATTCAATATTAAGGATAATTATGCAAGCCATTTTATTTTATTTATAAAGGAGGATCATCCTTGGATCATCACCACCCGCATCCACTAAACCTGAGCGGCAAAACCTAGCTGGCAACTGGAGTTCGATAAGCAGGCAGAAATTGCTGGAGGCGTCCGTATTCTTTGTGAGTCGTCTTCTTTAATGTGGGTTCTATTTGTTACTGTAAATCATTGTTTAATTGCGTACAATAATTTTGGGCCTTTTGCCCTACCTTGCCTCCATACAGTCCATGGTACATAAGGCAATTAAACAAACTAAAGCAAAATACTTGTGTATGCAGTGGCCAGATGTGCATTAAGTGTATTTGTCCAGGTGAAGAAAAGGAGTAGAACATTTGTTCCCGCCGTGACACACCCCCGCAAACAGACCAAAACACCACCCAGACGGCATTGGCATACCTATATTTGTTAGTTAAATAAGTTATATGTATTTATTCATTCATTTTGTATTTGCCTTGTGATGTTGTTGTTCCACTTGAGCGTCTAATTGTCCATTTAGCATAAAAGCTCAATTTTTCTATATCAATTAGCTTCACTAAGGGAAGGCCAAAATTTTAAGCTTCTTCAGTTACAAGAAAAACAACATGAATACACCCACGCACATCGATCAGCTGAAGGAAAGAAAGATCTTTCAACGCGGGATCAATGCTGTAATTTGTATAATAATGTTTACGTTGAATTGCATTGTTTTGAATTTGAAATTTGGCAGTTACTTAAAGAAAATAAAACTTTTATCCAGATAGGCAATGGACGTACAACGCTTATTACAAGGTTAAGACAACATTTTCATAGTTAGAAAATGGAATAAACTTAATTTTTAATAATTTAATAATCCTAATATAGACAAGGTATAACTATAATCTGATTTATTAAATTTAACTCCATAAACATTGGTTCCACATCCGATAGTTTTTGTATCGATATGTGACGCTATAGTTGTGAAGTTATCTTGACGCACATTGCAAGTATAGCGTCACATATCGATACAAAAACTATCGGATGTGGAACCAATGTTTATTTATGATTTTGTAACGTCTTTGAGCCTTTAATTAGTTAAATTTGAATGCAAATCGAAAGTAAATTTAATTAGCTTTCTATTAAAATGATGTTTGTCTAATTATTTGCACTATTTATACCATAATTTGTATTTGAAAAATATAAGGTTCTACATTTTTGCCAATATCTCGGGTTTTAGAGTGTAGCTTTAAGAATGTAACCCCAAAATAGGTGATAAGTTCACCAACCTCACATCTAGCCCCATACAAAATAAGCGAAAAACGTCAATGTTGCCATAACTCTGTTAGTTAACACACATTTGGTTTTGGCATTTGGCGGAAAATGTGCCTACTTTAAATACATGCCGAATCATGAACAATAAATAAATGAAAAAATAAAGCTATGTTTTTAAAATTGTATTATAGTTTTCTTTTTTTCTATTAATATATTTGATAATTCACATATGTCATTGTACTATATATTTACTTTTTATTATATTTTTGAGTTTATTTGACAGGGAGCTACCGACAAACCATTAAGTGCACGGTGACAACATATTATTTTCCATATTTTGCTAAAGTTTCATCCATGCTGTACTATATGAACATATTTGAATTAAATAGTTTGATCAAAATCGCTGTAGCCGTTTTTGAGAAAATCCAATTTTAGTAAAAAGTCCCAAAATTCATTTCGATTTGATTTTACACACATATATCACTGCCAAAAGTTTAATAGCGCTCTCATTTTGGCAATTGCGATGGCCAAAAATTGTTCACCGCTTTTTTGCTGTGTATGTGCAAGCTTCGAGGTCAGCTGAATGCAATACATGCTGATAATGGCATTGATTATTAGAGCCAAGACATTTCAGGTTTTTCGCGACTTATTGACTGACTGATAACGAATCGGATTTTGACTGTTTGTTAGACAATTTAAATTACTTTGGCCAGCGACGACTTGTTGACCTTGAGTTTCATTGATTTATTGATGGCCCAATTAACAACAATTATAATTACAAATCAGAACCGTTCAGAATACAAATCGATTAATTTTAAAACATCTTACAACAATTGTCTAACATATTAATTCTGGATAGAACACATCAATCATTAACGTCTTGTTTAGAAATCGATTATCTGCTTATGTGCAGCATGTGCTGCAGTTAAATATCACTCAACGTCATCTGTCATCTACATACATATGTTATTAATTAATTCAAATGGAACTCAAAGCGTTGGCTTTTCATCAATATCCAAACTTTGTGTCATAAACATATGTATGTGTATATGTATATATGTATATATGTATAATGATAAAAAGATACAAAAATATAAATATTCAATGAAAAGAAATGAATATATATGGAAACCGATTTCTTTTATTTTTAAAGTAGTTGTGGTTCAGAAAAAATATAAAACAAGTAAGAAAGCTACAGTCGAGAGTGCTCGACCGTATGATACCCGCAACCCATTTCGAGAGAACAAAACAAATTTTAATGATATTTTAACAACAAATATACCAAAAATATACTGAAACTTGTGTTTTGTATATATTTGAAAATAGCGGGAAGAAATCCACAACACCGACATGGTCACACTGTCAACTAAACAAACAAAGCGCGAGCAGCTGCAAGTGAATTTTGCATATAAGATTGATTCATTAATAACTTCCTTGTTTTTAACTCGATCTCAACCAAATTCACAGGAATCATTGAGAATATAATTATTATTATGCATACCAAAATTCAATGCTCTAGGTTCATTATTACGGCTTTTACACTTTTCGGGGGCGGAAAGGGGCGTGGCAAAAATCTAAAATAAACTTGATCTGCGTAAGACCTACACGAATACTGTCACCAAATTTGATATCTCTAGGTCAATCACACACTTAAAACGTCCATATGCATTGGGAACAACAATTTTGATAAATAATTTCGCGAATAACTTTTGTTCTACTTATCCGATTTTCACCAAAATTACAGGGTATATTAAGAGTGTCAAGCGCAGATGGCTTACCAAATTACACATCCTTACACAAAGAACTTTTGGAGTTATACGCGATTTACATAAAAAAAAAACTTGACTTTTTCTAGATAAATGCTTATTGTGGGCGAAGGGGGCGTGGCATCCAACTTTTGAAATAAACTTGATCTGCGTAGGGTATGAAGGAACATTTTTGCCAAATTTGGTGTCTCTATGTCTTATAGTCTCTGAGATCCAGGTGTTCATACAGACAGACAGACGGACAGACGGACAGACGGACAGACGGACATGGCTATATCGTCTCGGCTGTTGATGCTGATCAAGAATATATATACTTTATGGGGTCGGAGATGTCTCCTTCTGCCTGTTACATACATTTTCTGTTGGCACTAAGTCATAATACCCTTCTACCCTATGGGTAGCGGGTATAAAAATCAAATAAATCAAGTGGCTTGAGACTAGCGCCAGTAGACTTCCTCTTTGAGGCCTTTTGGAAAAAAAATCGATTAAAAACAGTTCAAGAGCGTTGATCAATGACGCACCGATTTCTTCAGTGGTCGCGGTTTCAAAAATCTCTGCAGATTATCATCTCTATCCGAGTTAAATTCAGAGTCCTTTAAACGGAATGTTAATAGTCGGCGACGTTTGGCCGGCTGGTTTAGCAGCAACTGATGTTAATAGCTTGGCGGTACCTGCTGAGGATGGGGGAGTGGATGATGCTGCAATCGGAGCTGAAATTCTTGTGATACTCCTATCGGACGAATCGTGGATAACAACGGGCTCCAGCTGGGTTACACCCACATTATTAGGCATCAGCTTCATTGTCCAATTTGATTGCTCGCAATTGAGAATTGTAGATTTGTCAAGGAAAAAGACATTGTGAATTTGACGAATTTTTAAATGGAGCGCCGCTATATATGACTGCAAATAATCGTTTGTAAGACAGATAATCGAAATGAAAGCAAATTATGTTTTTTTCTAATAAACTAGTAAATCAAATACTCAGTTGAAAAGATACTCTATCTAAACTCTGATAATATGTTATGTGAAGTGTAAATTATAAAATCATCCAAAATAAAGCAATATTTTGATTACATAAAAATACTTACATTTTTTTTAACTTCCATATCGTTGTAAGCT
Source organism: Drosophila ustulata (assembly GCA_035047365.1). NCBI lineage: Eukaryota > Metazoa > Arthropoda > Insecta > Diptera > Drosophilidae > Drosophila > Drosophila ustulata. The sequence continues at coordinate 2,527,399 of JAWNPT010000095.1, forward strand.
TTATTTTTGGCATCCAAGTCATCTTGGAGCTATTTCAATTTTTCATGCATTTCTGTCATAGTTTTCTGAAATTGCAAAACTTGTTTTATTAGTAAACAATTATGAAAAAAGCTACAGATCAATTTTGACGGTAGACCCTTTTGTATTATTTCGTTGCAGCAAAATAGTTTCAATTGCGTTTATGTAAGAGTTTCATAAATTAATAAATTACTGACCTCGTACAGTGCCTTGGAGTCGATCAATTTGATATTCAATTGAGTATTGTCAGTCATTAACTGCTTAGTGACTGCCAAATACTTCTGCTTTTGATCCTGTTGCAGTGCTTGTTTCCGTTGCAAATGATTTGCCTTCAGTTGCTCGTTGGCGTATTTAAGCGATTTGATTTCAGTTTTGTAATTGTTTTCTTTGCTTTTGAATGCTTCACTCATTTCATTATTGCAATCAAACATCTCAATGATCTTGCCGTCTTTGGCTTTTAGTTCTTTTTCAATTCGTTCCACCATCGTCATGGCTTCCTTGGACACTTTGGTTATGTGTCGCAGTAGCTCGGAACAACGCGTCTCGCTTTCCTCCAATTTATCCATGAATCTCTCCAGGTCGGCCACACGTTGACAGTTTTCCTCCGCCTGCCTACCAAACTCAGGTGTCTACTCTTGCCACTGAACTTCTAGCATCTGAAATCAAGCAATCTTGATACTCTCTCAATTTTTTTATTTCAGTTAACATATGTATATGCACCTGTTTCTGCTGTATCTGTGTCTGTAATTTCTCACTCATTTGGGTTTTCTCCAGCTGAAATTGGAGCAGCATCTTATTGTAGTATGCCTCAGACTGAACATGTTTCTTTTCCATCTCGACATTTAGATTTGCGCTTTCTTTGCAACTTGAATTCCAATTGTGTCACCTTCTGCACCATAACCTCTTCGTATCGGGCGCTGTCTTTTATATTTGCAGCATTTTTATCCGTAAGTAACTGCAAATTGCCTTTTAGCTTCGACTGCTGCAGCTGCAACAGGCATTAAAGATAATATTGCAGCTTGGAATGAAATTGAAATTATTCGGACCATTCTTTGCCGTAGCTTCTCTTTTTGATTGTTGGTTGATTTGCTTCAAATATATTCGCTGTCGGTTGTTAAGCTGTTCAAGCTGCGCCCATTTTATCTGTATTACACCATGTTGGGCGTGCTTCTCACCAACCGCCGCTTCCAGTTCAGCAACCATTTGTTGCATATTCTCCTCACGTTTCAGCTATCATCATTAAATATTAAATAATAATAGGAAGTGAGAACATTCGATCAACATTTGTAAATGCATTGCGATATAGTATTTTTTCTTACAGAAATAGATATTTATACATTCATAAAATCATAATAATATACAACATTATTCTATTTTCCGCTCTCTGTGCTTGCAATGTTTACAAAATTTTTTATCGCAATGTGAATGATAATTTATGTTATTGTTATGGTATTAATGCATTATGTTGTTTTAAAATCGCTCGCATTGATTCGAAAGTCAATTGACATATTAAATTGTTGTATTTCATTGAAATAATAAATTTGACAAAGTTAAGATATTTCAAATGCTTTTTGGTTAAGGGTAATTTTGGGTTGTATGTTCCATATATAAAATTCTGATATATTTCATTTTAAATGTAAATTTATCCTTAATAAAAGCATTTCTAAAACAATTCTATTTTTTTCAAATTATTAGGGTAAATAAATTATAAAAAGTGAAAATAAAATAAAACAAAACATAATACAAATTCAGCAATAATCATAACTCTGAAATAAAATAATTTTTATATAGAAGCATTTATACAAATTATTATGGTGTATCAATTTCTCATAAGAAAATCAGTATTTTGTTTTGTTAATCTTATCGATATATTTACCCGAGAAAACAAGTCCTCGTTGCGCTTCAGGCTGGCTACGAGTTCCCTCTTGAGCTTATTCATGTGTAGATTCATGGTGGCGAATCGTTTATCGTGGGCAGGTTCAATTGCGGTGTGCATCGGATTGAATCTATCGTAAATGAGCTTTAGATTTTGATGATCTTCGCCAAGTTTGGCATTTTTCAACTTCAGCTCCTGAATTTGTTGCTCCATTTCCGCAACACTATGACACACAATAATTACTGTAATATATATCATATTCGCAATCCACTCTTACTTTTTCTTAAATTTTAAGTTTTCATGGCTCGGCGACCGCCATTTTTTTTGCTTCCAACTTTTCTGCCATTTCGAATGAGTCTTTTAACGATGAGTTGTGGTGTTTCAAATATAACTTGAGCACATTTTGTGTGTTGCTCGGATCGTATTTTACCGACGTACATAGATTTCGATTTCTCCTGTTTTGGTGGTCACAGCAGCATTTCTGGGGGCAGCATCACTTTTACCGTTATTGGCACGACGTGCTTGCGGCAAATAATGCAGCGACTGTTTGCCCTCGATATTCGACTTCACTTCCGTCATGTTTGCAACAACAGAGCTTAATGCGTTGTGAATACTATTGCAATTTTAATCCTTTAAAGATGGCAATCGCAGCGGCGTAGTTGAAAAAGAACTAACGGAAAACGCAGAAGCGTTCCAAGTAAGACCGAAAGTTCAACATTCAAAAATACCATTTTACCTCAAAAAATATATCGTGATGAATACATCGATAAATATATATGTTGGTGGCAAATGTGCGTAAGCAGATTAAAATAATAAATAATCTCTTTTCTGCCATTATTTAATTATGTGGCAGTTATTTATTGTATCAAACAACAACGATGCAATTATTTGACAATAAAAAAGCAATGAAGACATATGTGCGTCAAGATAGCTCCGCAACTATAGCGTCACATATCGATACAAAAACTATCGGAAGTGGAACCAATGTTTATATATAATTTTTTAACGTATTTGAGCCTTAAATTAATTAAATTGGAATGCAAATCGAAAGTAAATTTGATTATCTTTCTATTAAAACCATGTTTGTCTAATTATTTTCACTATTTATACGATATTTCCGTATTTGAAATATATAATGCTCAACTTTTTGTTATAGAGTGTAGCTTTAAGAATGTATCCCCAAAATATCAAAGATATTGCTAGAGCCGTTTTTGAGATATTTGGGGTTAAGTTCACCAACATCCCATCTAACCCCATACAATGCAACACCATCTAACCCGATTAATGGTCATAAATCTTTTCAGCCTTCTTGTCGGCGTATGCGCGCAATATTATTTGATTTATTAATATATTTTTTAACTTATATATGTAATTGTATATATTTAATAAAAACACTGTTTTTGGGTTTAGTTGGCCGGAGTTACCGACAGATCATTAAGTGAACGGTGGCAACAAATTATTTTCCATATTACGCCAACTTGTCGCCCATGTCGCACTATATTAACATATTCGAATTAAATAGACAATTATTTCGCTTTTTGTTTTATCAAAATCGCAAAAGCCGTTTTTGAGAAAATCCAATTTTTGTGATGATTTCCAAAATTAATAACAAACTGACATTTAGCATGGTGGCAACACTTAATGTCGCGGTGTCAGTAAAAAGTTAGCGTCGAATTTTTCTATTACAGATTTTTCAACATTTGACTATGCAGATAAATGCAAAATACCTTAAAAGGTAGATACTTAATGTATGCATCATTTCACAAATGATATTTTATAAGAAATAATCATAGTTTCCAAGAAAATCCAGTATATATCTCATTTTTTCATATCCGCACTTTCTTAGACTTTGTCGGGAAAAGCGCGCTATATCACAAGATAAACATTAAAAATACAAATATTTTGCCATTTGTTTTGTTAAAATCGCTAGAACCGTTTTTGAGAAAAACGCATTTTAGTAGTGAATAAACAAATTTTTAAATAATTTGCCAGTGTACAATGTAGCCATATTGTTTTTTGCAAGCCAAACCAACATTGCCAATTCTTCCAAAATGGCGATCAAGCTGAAAGTTTTTCAGCATTTTGATTTTCCAATTTTCCCCAACTTGTCGGCCATGTCGCACTATATTAACATATTCGAATTAAATAGACAATCATTTTGCTTTTTGTTTTATCAAAATCGCAAAAGCCGTTTTTGAGAAAATCCAATTTTTGTGATGATTTCCAAAATTAATAACAAACTGACATTTAGCATGGTGGCAACACTTAATGTCGCGGTGTCAGTAAAAAGTTAGCGTCGAATTTTTCTATTACAGATTTTTCAACATTTGACTATGCAGATAAATGCAAAATACCTTAAAAGGTAGATAATTAATATATGTATCATTTCACAAATGATATTATATACGAAATAATCATAGTTTTCAAGAAAATCCAGTATATATCTGATTTTTTCATATCCCCACTTTCTTAGACTTTGTCGGGAAAAGCGCGCTATATCACAAGATAAACATTAAAAATACAAATATTTTGCCATTTGTTTTGTTAAAATCGCTAGAACCGTTTTTGAGAAAATCTAATTTTACTAAAGCATTCCGATATGAATTATGACCTTATTTTAATATGATGGCAGCACATATATGTAACTGCCTAAAAGAGCATCTGTGGCAACTCTGGCAAATAACGGAATATTATATATTATGCGAAATTGCTGCAAGTGATTGAGCTGCGCTTTTAAGTGCTTTACAATTCATTTTGTTTTATATGTACACATTTATATATAATTTATCAACTTTTTATAATGGCACGTCAATTGAAATCCACCAAATCGTAAGTATATTAAACATAGTGAATTCATTAATATATATGCATACAATCAAAAGTGTTCATATGTTTATATATCCATGTACATACATAACATACATAAGTGATTTACACGTTGTGGCGCTGTTACAGAAGCGCAGCGATTTTCCAGGAAAAAATGGATTGGAAGTAATGTTAATAAATAAATGTGCTATTAATTTATTGGAATACACTATTTATCATCTTTGCCCCAAGTTTTTTGTTATATTCAAAAGTCTTGTGTGAATTATTATTATTATTGTTATTATTATATATATATTTTTTTAAAAATAATAAATATTGACGCGTATTAAATTTACTTTACTCCAAGCCATTTTATTTATTGGGATTTTAATGCTCGTTGCACTGTCTTAAAGTGTCACTACATGTAATTCAGTTACTTCACATTATTTACTAATTATATATTCTATATATGGAACTATTGATATAAGGATCCTATTGAGGAGGCAATTTTCTAGTGATTACTTTCCGGAAGCTCACTTTCGTCGTCGGACTATAGTTTATTGCTGGATAAATTTAATGCGAATCGAGAACTTAAGAAGCAAGTGACTCGAGTGGGTAATAGCTCCAAGACTCGATATGCTTTGCTAAAGTGCTTTAAAGGTGTAAGTAAAAAGGTTAAAGAGTCTAAATTTAATGTCTGTTAACAAATTAATTTTTCTAACTCAAATTCTAACTTAATTTTTTTACAGTTTCAGGCAAAAACCAATGACGTCGATGAAGGATGTGGTAGCTATGAACTTAATTCTAATTTCAAACTAAATTCAAGTCCATGTTCAACTGACATTTCTATTAAGCCGGCAGACGAAACATTGATTGAAGCCAGTTTGGGATGTCTTCGAAAAAAATACCACAATGGAAATGAAAGTTTGAATCGAACAGACCATTTAGTTGATAATTTAAATGGTCCACGTGCAATGTTTTTAAATTGCATCTACGAAGATTGTTCATTTAAGATTATTGATTTTGAAAATATTGTTAATTTACTTACTAACAAATGCTCTGCTGCAAAAAATATAACTCGTAATTAGATAATGCATGCATCCTTTATTTTAAAAAGCTTAGAATTATAAAATTTATTTTTGTTGCATACGGATATTGCAAGGATCCATCTTGCAACACCTTAAAAATTAATGAGACATTTAAGGGTATTATTAATGTAATGAGCTTCCATAAGAAACTGTACAGCATTTGAATATAGAGTTACAAAAATTAACAATTTAAGTATTACTCGAGCTTTGGTTGGTAATGACCAAATGACCAATGAGAAATTTCCTTTTTATAGAAACTTAATATCGGAAGACAATAGCAAATTTGATTTCGGTAAGTATCAATTTGTTGATGCTTTCGGTACGATTTCTTAAGGGGATTCTCATTTTATTCAGTACTTGTCAACCGAACTTGAAGTATTTTTATGGAATAATGAACATATTAATGTGTTATTATCCTATATTAAACAAGACACTTTACATATGGGTGCCACAGGAAATGTAGTGAAACCTTTGCACTTGTAAAGAAAAGCACATATCCCTAAGTTCCATACTGTATTTCCCGTAGCACATGCAATTCTTTCGAATCAACGTATGACATCGGAAGATTTTTGTGTGAATTACAGGAGTTTTGTTTATACAAGTAAGAAAGCTACAGTCGAGAGTGCTCGACCGTATGATACCCGCAACACATTTTGAGAGAAAACAATAAACTTAAATGATAATTCAACAAAAAATATACCAAAGAATATAATGAAACTTGTTTGTTTTGTATATATTTGAAAATAGTCAACTAAACAAACAAAGTGCGACCAGCTGCAAGTGAATATTGCACTTAAATTGATTCTTTAATAACTTCTTTGATTTTTATTCGATCTCAACCAAATTCACAGGAGTCATTAAGACTATAATCTTGTTGGACGTTGACGTACGGAATTAAAGCAGTCCTCCATTTGAAGAATAAAACGGCCCAATTGTAATCCCTTTTTATTATTAGGATTAATAATACTGTGCTTAACTTCTTTAAAAAAACGATTCAATAGGCCCATTGCTTGGCCTTTTACTTGATGAATCAATATACATATGTATATGCCTATAATATTAGTCCAAAAAGGAACATAAACAATATATTTTTTTAAAATAAGCTCAAGCATTTTCGAACAATAACAAATATTGGAAGTATACGATTTAATGCAAAATCCTCCTAAAATATTAGATACTTTCAAATATATGGTTTCAAATTTTGTACGGAATAATCGAATAAATTGTTAGTAATCGAATAAATTGTTAGGTCGGATATTATATTTTTGTTATATGCTATTTGAATGACGAAGTTATCATTAAAATGTAAATAATTTTGATTTTTACAACACGTAATAAAATATGTTATGGCATCATCAGCTCTTATATGTTACTAACATGTGGAGAAAGAAGAATGATTGCAAGAGTGTTGAACCATTTTTCTAATTCTAACGTGTTGTTAATCGAACACATAACATAGTATGTACATTCAAGTGGCCCAAGCGATACCAAGCCAATGCTTGTTACGCGCGGATCCCAATAAACCCTTCTCCCGCCCAACCGACCGAGAGGCGCCGTCGCAGGACGAACGACACGATTCGCGTTCGGACAGGATAGATTCGGGCATGCAAAAAAAAAAACGCGGATAGCATAAAATAGAAATACAGGATCGGACATAAGAAAAATACATGATAAAATCTATTATAGTTATAACATAATACTCTAAAAGGGTCATGCAATGGAAAATAAGATCTACATAGGGGGAGAGCAAGCGGGATGTAACTACGGGTTAGTCTAGATGGAACGGAAAAGGTTAGTCGCAATATTAGTTCTGAAGAGTCAATATCACCATTAATAATATTAAAAATAAATAAAATGCCAAGCATTATTCTACGGTTAGCTAGAGAAGGAAGGTTAATTAAAAGAAGTCTACTACTTTATGACGGCAATCTCACTTCAGCATTCCAGTTCAAGCCACGCAAAGCAAATAAGAGAAATAGTTTTTGAGCAGATTCAATGCGATCCTGGTGCACAGAATACAGTATAAAGGGTCTTAGTAATATAAGGGTCATCAAATTCTTTTGACCACCTCTTAATGAAACCGAGAACACACATAGCTTTATTGACCGTTCTAGAAATGTGGTCTGAAAATTTAAGTTTATGATCTAAGAAAATACCTAGATCATCAACAGCAGTAATTCTTTTTAGATCGTTACCGTTTAGTAAGTAAGAGGCCAAATGTGGATTAACTCTATAGAAGGACATCACAACACATTTAGAGCAGTTTAAATTTAACAAGTTCACTTTGCACCATGACTGGAAACAGTCAAGATCACTCTGAAACTTAATATGGCATGGCCAATCCCTGTACTGCAGGCATATTTTAACATCATCTGCATACATTAGTACGCGAGATTGTGTCAAAACAGTAGGTAGATCATTTATGAACAATGTGAGGGACCGAGATGGCTACCTTGGGGAACTCCAGAGGTAACTCGAAATGTATTAGAAAGGAAATTATTAAAATAAACTTTTTGCGTTCTTTGGCTGAGATAGCTTGAAATCCAGCAAATCAAATTATTGGGAAATCCAATTAAGTCAAGCTTATATAACAAAAGAGAATGATTTACTGAGTCAAAGGCTTTACTTATATCGGTATAGATGACGTCAGTTTGTTCGTTTTTAAGGAAACCCTGGTTAACGATCGAAGAAAGCTCAAGAAGATTAGTAACAGTGGATCTATGTTTCACAAACCCATGCTGGTAGGGGGAAATAATAGAACTATATAAATGTTGTAAACGACTAGCAGACAATTTACATATCCCTCTATAGTTTTTGGCGTCAGACTTACTTCCCTTCTTATGGAGAGGAATAATGAAAGACTCCTTCCATAAAGAGGGAAAAGTCGATGACTCAAGTGATAAATCAAATAATTTCAGCAACGGTCTGCATAAAGCCTCGGCTCCGTACCGAAGTACACAGCCAGGAACTCCATCCGGACCGGGCGCAAACACCGGCTTAACCATTTGAAGATGTCGAGTCAGAGACTCCTCACTCATTAAGGGACTGAAGATACAATTCAACCGAGACAGGCTGTAAGGATAGGGCGCGTTAGAGTAGGAGGAAGAAGAATAAGTAGTTTGAAAAAAAGAAGCAAATAGATCAGCGATCGCCTGACCTGAATTTGCTTTCGAATTTTCGTAAGATAGACACGGAGGATAAGAGGAAGACTTACGCTTAGTGTTTACAAAATTAAAAACTTTCTTGGGTTTTCAGAGAAGCTAACCCGACAGCGAGCTAAGTAATTTTTATACCCGCTACCCATAGGGTAGAAGGGTATTATAACTTAGTGCCAACAGAAAATGTATGTAACAGGCAGAAGGAGGCATCTCCGACCACATAAACTATATATATTCTTGATCAGTGTCAACAGCCGAGACGATATAGCCATGTCCGTCTGTCCGTCTGTATGAACACCTAGATCTTAGAGACTATAAGAGCTAGAGCTACCAAATTTGGGGACAGTACTCCTATAGGTCCTACGCAGATCAAGTTTATTTCAAAAGTTGGATGCCACGCCCCTTTCCGCCCCCAAAAGTCTGTAAAAGCCGTAATAATAAACCTAGAGCATTGAATTTTGGTATGCATAACAATAATTATATTTTAAATGATTTCTGTGAATTTGGTTGAGATCGAATGAAAAACAAGGAAGTTATTAAAGAATCAATTTTCTATGCAAAATTCACTTGCAGCTGCGCGCGCTTTGTTTGTTTAGTTGACAGTGTGACCATAACGGTGTTGTGGATTTTTACCCGCTATTTTCAAATATATATAAAAAAACCTAGTTTTAGTATAAGAAGGAATGCAGGCATCAAAGCAATTATTTGATTTATTATAGAATACATTGACGGCGGCACTTATGTCAGTGCAGGAATACAAATTAGACCAATCAATTCCATCAAGAAGTTGGATTAATTTGGGAAAGTTTGCCTTTCGAAAGCAACGAACTCGATCGGCAGGTATATCAGAATTAGCGATTACAGATCTGCTAAGTTCGATCCATAACTCCAGAGTTGGATGATAAGGGTCTTCAGGAGATGTAAGGGGTTCCGATCTAGATAGAACTACGCTGGTAGGTTCAGAGACAAAGCATAGATCTAATTGGCGGCAAAGAGAAATTCGTATATTGTTAATTTAGCCCAAAGATAATTCATGTAAACCATCAATAAAGTCATGTCGGTTCGATGGAGTAAGAAAACAGAAGTTATCACAAGGATACCAAACTGTTCCAGGAAGGTTAAAGTCTCCTAGAACAACAACATGATCTTTGTCGGATAACAAGGCAACAATGGATTTTATTGCTTCCAGGTGATCCTGGTATACAGATAAATCGGACGACGGAGGTATATATGAGCAAGTTAGAAATAAACCTACACCATAAAAAATTTACTTTTATTGATAGAAACTCTATATTATTAGGATTATTATAATGTAATGGCTCCGATGAGAAGTTGGAGTCTACTGCAAATAGAACACCACCTCCTCTTCGGGAAGAACGATCTTGCCTGTAAATAGTGTACTTTGACGGAAAAAGTTCGGAATCAGAAATATCCGAACTTAACCAGCCTTCCGAAAACGCAACTACATCAGTAGAAAAAGTGAAACTGTCGACGTATAGCTTACTTATTTTACTACGCAAACCACGCACATTTTGATAGGTTATAAGAAATTATGAGATTAGTTTTTTGAAGATGAAGAAGAAGATTGAGATTGAGACTGTACAGGTCCATTTGGTAAAAGCCCAATCGGAGTCCGATTTTTAACTTTGGCTTTGAACTCTTTTACCACCAAATACTCTGGCCAAAAACTTGGTGAGCATATGGTTTCAAAAAGTGAAGGTGGGACATTGATCTTGAAAGATGCAATTTGTCTATCATAAGCAAATTTAAATTTTTCCACTTTTTGATTGGCATTTTTAATTTTGGCTTTAATGAAAGACTTTACGTCATCTGACGAGAGATCAGGGGCAAGCCTTGAAACAAAAATCTTTTTCATTGGTGGACCACATGTGGTTTAGGAGCCAAAGGAGTAATATTTGGTATATTATCTTTGGAACCTAATAAAGTCAGTGATCCGACAGTTGGAGGAGGTGCGGAAGAAATTTTTTATTAGGAGTTGGCTTGCCTCTACTTCTAGTGACAACCGTGGACAATTCAGACACAACTTCTGCGTTAACTAATGTCGGTGGAGCAGGTTCTCTAATGGGAATGCTTTCCGCAGCGGTTGTTGCTACTGGGGTAGCAAACGAGATTAACTGTGGAACCAACGGAGTAGTGAGTGGGTCAGTCGATGGTAGAGGTAAAAATTTGGATAATTGTAAGTCACAAGAAGTTGATTTTTTTCGCTTTGGAGACTCAGCCATAAGTTTCAAACTATTGAACTAAGAATTCAAGGCACTAAACTGATCTTTTAACTTATGAAAGCCACCAATCAGATTAGTAAAAGCGACTCTTGTCTGTCTCATAAACATCCGCATTTCGCATTTCACGACATGACTCACAACACCAGTTAAGCCCAGTTCTCTTGGCAATGGCATCTGCAACTAGCCCTGAATAACCTACACACTTTACGTGTCCTACGTTATCGCAGAGCCAGCAGGCCATACTGGGTTGCGAAGCCGTGATCTGCTTCTGGCAACTCTTCAAATAATTATAAATGAAAATAAAAAAAAGCAAATTAAAAATTTACAAAATTAAAAAAAATTTACTTTGAAATAGTAGGAACTATGCCCACTGTACAGAATCAAAGCAAAACAAGTAAGAAAGCTACAGTCGAGAGTGCTCGACCGTATGATACCCGCAACCCATTTCGAGAGAAAACAAAAAATTTAAATGATATATTAACAAAAAATATACCAAATATACTAAAATTAGTTTTTTGTATATATTTGAAAATAGCGGGTAAATATCACAACACCGTTTTGGTCACACTGTCAACTAAACAAACAAAGCGCGGGCAGCTGCAAGTGAATTATGCATATAAAATTGATTCTTTAATAACTTCCTTGTTTTTCATTCGATCTCAACCAAATTCACAGGAATCATTTAGAATATAATTATTATTATGCATACCAAAATTCAATGCTCTAGGTCTATTATTACGGACTTTTACAGACTTTTGGGGGCGGAAAGGGGCGTGGCATCCAACTTTTGAAATAAACTTGACCTGCGTAGGACCTATAGGAGTACTGTCCCCAAATTTGGTAGCTCTAGCTCTTATAGTCTCTGAGATCCAGGTGTTCATACAGACGGACAGACGGACAGACGGACATGGCTATATCGTCTCGGCTGTTGACACTGATAAAGAATATATATACTTTGTGGGGTCGGAGATGCCTCCTTCTGCCTGTTACATACATTTTCTGTTGGCACTAAGTTATAATACCCTTCTACCCTATGGGTAGCGGGTATAAATATGTTAACAACAACAAAACAGTAGGGCAAGCAGTGAGAGCAGAGAGCGCCACTAACGGAATACTGTCAACTGAGAGTTGTTGAGAGAGAAACCGTCACACTGCGAGCGGGAAGGAAAGCACAAAGAATAGACACGCAAAATCTAATTTCAATCAATCAACAACAAAAATTTGAACTCAGTTTATGTAGAAATAAACAGAGCTCAAAATAAGCACAACTAAAATTCACAATTACGTAATAAAAACACTAATATCATCCACTATCACAGGATAGAGACGCGATGTAGCAAACAATTAAAGTAATTACTTTAAAGAAAATGTATTAAACACCGGTTGTTAGATACAAAAAGCAAAAAATTCCGGGGCGCACAAAAAAACACGTCTGTTTGCTACAAAGAGTGACAGCGAATTGATTTATTACTATAAGCTAAATTCAGTACAATTATTAGTTAAATAGGTTAGTAGTAAAGTTTTAAGATTAAAAGCAGTGTTAGCGCTGGAAAATACATGAAAAAATGTATAAATGTTATGTTTCATGTTTCATGCAAAATTCACTTGCAGGTGCTCGCGCTTTGTTTGTTTATTTGACAGTGTGACCATGTTGGTGTTGTGGATTTTTACCCGGTTTTTCATATATATACAAAACAAACAAGTTTCATTATATTCTTTGGTATATTTTTTGTTGAATTATCATTTAAGTTTATTGTTTTCTCTCAAAATGGGTTGCGGGTATCATACGGTCGAGCACTCTCGACTGTAGCTTTCTTACTTGTATAAACAAGACTCCTGTAATTCACACAAAAATCTTCCGATGTCATACGTTGATTCGAAAGTACTGCATGTGCTACGGGAAATACAGTATGGAGCTTAGGGATATGTGCCAACAATGAATACAAAAATATTCTTTTCTTTACAAAGTGCAAAGGTTTCACTACATTTCCTGTGGCATCCATATGTAAAGTGTCTTGTTTAATATGGGATAATAACACATTAATATGTTCATTATTCCATAAAAATACTTCAAGTTCGGTTGACAAGTACTGAATAAAATGAGAATCCCCTTAAGAAATCGTACCGAAAGCATCAACAAATTGATCCTTACCGAAATCAAATTTGCTATTGTCTTCCGATATTAAGTTTCTATAAAAAGGAAATTTCTCATTGGTCATTTGGTCATTACCAACCAAAGCTCGAGTAATACTTAAATTGTTAATTTTTGTAACTCTATATTCAAATGCTGTACAGTTTCTCATGGAAGCTCTTTCCATAAATCGGTTAACGGCCCTGCATGGCGCTTGTTTTTTAAGATACCTAGTATGAGTGGATTGATGGCTACCTGTTAATACATTAATAATACCCTTAAATGTCTCATTAATTTTTAAGGTGTTGCAAGATGGATCCTTGCAATATCCGTATGCAACAAAAATAAATTTTATAATTCTAAGCTTTTTAAAATAAAGGATGCATGCATTATCTAATTACGTGTTATATACTTTTTGCAGCAGAGCATTTGTTAGTAAGTAAATTAACAATATTTTCAAAATCAATAATCTTAAATGAACAATCTTCGTAGATGCAATTTAAAAACATTGCACGTGGACCATTTAAATTATCAACTAAATGGTCTGTTCGATTCAAACTTTCATTTCCATTGTGGTACTTTTTTCGAAGACATCCCAAACTGGCTTCAATCAATGTTTCGTCTGCCGGCTTAATAAAAATGTCAGTTGAACATGGACTTGAATTTAATTTGAAATTAGAATTAAGTTCATAGCTACCACATCCTTCATCGACGTCATTGGTTTTTGCCTGAAACTGTAAAAAAATTAAGTTAGAATTTGAGTTAGAAAAATTAATTTGTTAACAGACATTAAATTTAGACTCTTTAACCTTTTTACTTACACCTTTAAAGCACTTTAGCAAAGCATATCGAGTCTTGGAGCTATTACCCACTCGAGTCACTTGCTTCTTAAGTTCTCGATTCGCATTAAATTTATCCAGCAATAAACTATAGTCCGACGACGAAAGTGAGCTTCCGGAAAGTAATCACTAGAAAATTGCCTCCTCAATAGGATCCTTATATCCATAGTTCCTATATATATAAAATATATAATTAGCAAATAATGTGAAGTAACTGAATTACATGCAGTGACACTTTAAGACAGTGCAACGAGCATTAAAATCCCAATAAATAAAATGGCTTGGAGTAAAGTAAATTTAATACGCGTCAATATTTATTATTTTTAAAAAAATATATATATAATAATAACAATAATAATAATAATTCACACAAGACTTTTAAATATAACAAAAAACTTGGGGCAAAGATGATAAATAGTGTATTCCAATAAATTAATAGCACATTTATTTATTAACATTACTTCCAAGCCATTTTTTTCCTGGAAAATCGCTGCGCTTCTGTAACAGCGCCACAACGTGTAAATCACTTATGTATGTTATGTATGTACATGGATATATAAACATATGAATACTTTTCATTGTATGCATATATATTAATGAATTCACTATGTTTAATATACTTACGATTTGGTGGATTTCAATTGACGTGCCATTATAAAAAGTTGATAAATTATATATAAATGTGTACATATAAAACAAAATGAATTGTAAAGCACTTAAAAGCGCAGCTCAATCACTTGCAGCAATTTCGCATAATATATAATATTCCGTTATTTGCCAGAGTTGCCACAGATGCTCTTTTAGGCAGTTACATATATGTGCTGCCATCATATTAAAATAAGGTCATAATTCATATCGGAATGCTTTAGTAAAATTAGATTTTCTCAAAAACGGTTCTAGCGATTTTAATAAAACAAATTGTCAAATATTTGTATTTTTAATGTTTATCTTGTGATACAGCGCGCTTTTCCTGACAAAGTCTAAGAAAGTGCGGATATGAAAAAATGAGATATATACTGGATTTTCTTGGAAACTATGATTATTTCTTATAAAATATCATTTGTGAAATGATGCATACATTAAGTATCTACCTTTTAAGGTATTTTGCATTTATCTGCATAGTCAAATGTTGAAAAATCTGTAATAGAAAAATTCGACGCTAACTTTTTACTGACACCGCGACATTAAGTGTTGCCACCATGCTAAATGTCAGTTTGTTATTAATTTTGGAAATCATCACAAAAATTGGATTTTCTCAAAAACGGCTTTTGCGATTTTGATAAAACAAAAAGCGAAATAATTGTCTATTTAATTCGAATATGTTAATATAGTGCGACATGGGCGACAAGTTGGCGTAATATGGAAAATAATTTGTTGCCACCGTTCACTTAATGATCTGTCGGTAACTCCGGCCAACTAAACCCAAAAACAGTGTTTTTATTAAATATATACAATTACATATATAAGTTAAAAAATATATTAATAAATCAAATAATATTGCGCGCATACGCCGACAAGAAGGCTGAAAAGATTTATGACCATTAATCGGGTTAGATGGTATTGTATTGTATGGGGTTAGATGGGATGTTGGTGAACTTAACCCCAAATATCTCAAAAACGGCTCTAGCAATATCTTTGATATTTTGGGGATACATTCTTAAAGCTACACTCTATAACAAAAAGTTGAGCCTTATATATTTCAAATACGGAAATATCGTATAAATAGTGAAAATAATTAGACAAACATGGTTTTAATAGAAAGATAATCAAATTTACTTTCGATTTGCATTCCAATTTAATTAATTTAATTTATATTTTAAATGATTTCTGTGAATTTGGTTGAGATCGAATGAAAAACAAGGAAGTTATTAAAGAATCAATTTTATATGCAAAATTCACTTGCAGCTGCGCGCGCTTTGTTTGTTTAGTTGACAGTGTGACCATAACGGTGTTGTGGATTTTTACCCGCTATTTTCAAATATATATAAAAAAACCTAGTTTTAGTATAAGAAGGAATGCAGGCATCAAAGCAATTATTTAATTTATTATAGAATACATTGACGGCGGCACTTATGTCAGTGTAGGAATACAAATTAGACCAATCAATTCCATCAAGAAGTTGGATTAATTTGGGAAAGTTTGCCTTTCGAAAGCAACGAACTCGATCGGCAGGTATATCAGAATTAGCGATTACAGATCTGCTAAGTTCGATCCATAACTCCAGAGTTGGATGATAAGGGTCTTCAGGAGATGTAAGGGGTTCCGATCTAGATAGAACTACGCTGGTAGGTTCAGAGACAAAGCATAGATCTAATTGGCGGCAAAGAGAATTTCGTATATTGTTAATTTGGCCCAAAGATAATTCATGTAAACCATCAATAAAGTCATGTCGGTTCGATGGAGTAAGAAAACAGAAGTTATCACAAGGATACCAAACTGTTCCAGGAAGGTTAAAGTCTCCTAGAACAACAACATGATCTTTGTCGGATAACAAGGCAACAATGGATTTTATTGCTTCCAGGTGATCCTGGTATACAGATAAATCGGACGAAGGAGGTATATATGAGCAAGTTAGAAATAAACTTACACCATAAAAAATTTACTTTTATTGATAGAAACTCTATATTACTAGGATTATTATAATGTAATGGCTCCGATGAGAAGTTGGAGTCTACTGCAAATAGAACACCACCTCCTCTTCGAGAAGAACGATCTTGCCTGTAAATAGTGTACTTTGACGGAAAAAGTTCGGAATCAGAAATATCCGAACTTAACCAGCCTTCCGAAAACGCAACTACATCAGTAGAAAAAGTGAAACTGTCGACGTATAGCTTACTTATTTTACTACGCAAACCACGCACATTTTGATAGGTTATAAGAAATGATGAGATTAGTTTTTTGAAGATGAAGAAGAAGATTGAGATTGAGACTGTACAGGTCCATTTGGTAAAAGCCCAATCGGAGTCCGATTTTTAACTTTGGCTTTGAACTCTTTTACCACCAAATACTCTGGCCAAAAACTTGGTGAGCATATGGTTTCAAAAAGTGAAGGTGGGACATTGATCTTGAAAGAAGCAATTTGTCTATCATAAGCAAATTTAAATTTTTCGACTTTTGGATTGGCATTTTTAATTTTGGCTTTAATGAAAGACTTTACGTCATCGGACGAGAGATCAGGGGCAAGCCTTGAAACAAAAATCTTTTTCATTGGTGGACCACATGTGGTTTAGGAGCCAAAGGAGTAATATTTGGTATATTATCTTTGGAACCTAATAAAGTCAGTGATCCGACAGTTGGAGGAGGTGCGGAAGAAATTTTTTTATTAGGAGTTGGCTTGCCTCTACTTCTAGTGACAACCGTGGACAATTCAGACACAACTTCTGCGTTAACTAATGTCGGTGGAGCAGGGTCTCTAATGGGAATGCTTTCCCCAGCGGTTGTTGCTACTGGGGTAGCAAACGAGATTAACTGTGGAACCAACGGAGTAGTGAGTGGGTCAGTCGATGGTAGAGGTAAAAATTTGGATAATTGTAAGTCACAAGAAGTTGATTTTTTTCGCTTTGGAGACTCAGCCATAAGTTTCAAACTATTGAACTAAGAATTCAAGGCACTAAACTGATCTTTTAACTTATGAAAGCCACCAATCAGATTAGTAAAAGCGACTCTTGTCTGTCTCATAAACATCCGCATTTCGCATTTCTCGACATGACTCACAACACCAGTTAAGCCCAGTTCTCTTGGCAATGGCATCTGCAACTAGCCCTGAATAACCTACACACTTTACGTGTACTACGTTATCGCAGAGCCAGCAGGCCATACTGGGTTGCGAAGCCGTGATCTGCTTCTGGCAACTCTTCAAAAAACACACAATTTTGCCTTCCATTATAAATGAAAATAAAAAAAAGCAAATTAAAAATTTACAAAATTAAAAAAAATTTACTTTGAAATAGTAGGAACTATGCCCACTGTACAGAATCAAAGCAAAAATATGTTAACAACAACAAAACAGTAGGGCAAGCAGTGAGAGCAGAGAGCGCCACTAACGGAATACTGTCAACTGAGAGTTGTTGAGAGAGAAACCGTCACACTGCGAGCGGGAAGGAAAGCACAAAGAATAGACACGCAAAATCTAATGCTTACCACAACAACAAAAATTTGAACTCAGTTTATGTAGAAATAAACAGAGCTCAAAATAAGCACAACTAAAATTCACAATTATGTAATAAAAACACTAATATCATGCACTATCACAGGATAGAGACGCGATGTAGCAAACAATTAAAGTAATTACTTTAAAGAAAATGTATTAAACACCGGTTGTTAGATACAAAAAGCAAAAAATTCCGGGGCGCACAAAAAAACACGTCTGTTTGCTACAAAGAGTGACAGCGAATTGATTTATTACTATAAGCTAAATTCAGTACAATTATTAGTTAAATAGGTTAGTAGTAAAGTTTTAAGATTAAAAGCAGTGTTAGCGCTGGAAAATACATGAAAAAATGTATAAATGTTATGTTTCATGTTTCATGCAAAATTCACTTGCAGGTGCTCGCGCTTTGTTTGTTTATTTGACAGTGTGACCATGTTGGTGTTGTGGATTTTTACCCGGTTTTTCATATATATACAAAACAAACAAGTTTCATTATATTCTTTGGTATATTTTTTGTTGAATTATCATTTAAGTTTATTGTTTTCTCTCAAAATGGGTTGCGGGTATCATACGGTCGAGCACTCTCGACTGTAGCTTTCTTACTTGTATAAACAAGACTCCTGTAATTCACACAAAAATCTTCCGATGTCATACGTTGATTCGAAAGTACTGCATGTGCTACGGGAAATACAGTATGGAGCTTAGGGATATGTGCCAACAATGAATACAAAAATATTCTTTTCTTTACAAAGTGCAAAGGTTTCACTACATTTCCTGTGGCATCCATATGTAAAGTGTCTTGTTTAATATGGGATAATAACACATTAATATGTTCATTATTCCATAAAAATACTTCAAGTTCGGTTGACAAGTACTGAATAAAATGAGAATCCCCTTAAGAAATCGTACCGAAAGCATCAACAAATTGATCCTTACCGAAATCAAATTTGCTATTGTCTTCCGATATTAAGTTTCTATAAAAAGGAAATTTCTCATTGGTCATTTGGTCATTACCAACCAAAGCTCGAGTAATACTTAAATTGTTAATTTTTGTAACTCTATATTCAAATGCTGTACAGTTTCTCATGGAAGCTCTTTCCATAAATCGGTTAACGGCCCTGCATGGCGCTTGTTTTTTAAGATACCTAGTATGAGTGGATTGATGGCTACCTGTTAATACATTAATAATACCCTTAAATGTCTCATTAATTTTTAAGGTGTTGCAAGATGGATCCTTGCAATATCCGTATGCAACAAAAATAAATTTTATAATTCTAAGCTTTTTAAAATAAAGGATGCATGCATTATCTAATTACGTGTTATATACTTTTTGCAGCAGAGCATTTGTTAGTAAGTAAATTAACAATATTTTCAAAATCAATAATCTTAAATGAACAATCTTCGTAGATGCAATTTAAAAACATTGCACGTGGACCATTTAAATTATCAACTAAATGGTCTGTTCGATTCAAACTTTCATTTCCATTGTGGTACTTTTTTCGAAGACATCCCAAACTGGCTTCAATCAATGTTTCGTCTGCCGGCTTAATAGAAATGTCAGTTGAACATGGACTTGAATTTAGTTTGAAATTAGAATTAAGTTCATAGCTACCACATCCTTCATCGACGTCATTGGTTTTTGCCTGAAACTGTAAAAAAATTAAGTTAGAATTTGAGTTAGAAAAATTAATTTGTTAACAGACATTAAATTTAGACTCTTTAACCTTTTTACTTACACCTTTAAAGCACTTTAGCAAAGCATATCGAGTCTTGGAGCTATTACCCACTCGAGTCACTTGCTTCTTAATTTCTCGATTCGCATTAAATTTATCCAGCAATAAACTATAGTCCGACGACGAAAGTGAGCTTCCGGAAAGTAATTACTAGAAAATTGCCTCCTCAATAGGATCCTTATATCCATAGTTCCTATATATATAAAATATATAATTAGCAAATAATGTGAAGTAACTGAATTACAAGCAGTGACACTTTAAGACAGTGCAACGAGCATTAAAATCCCAATAAATAAAATGGCTTGGAGTAAAGTAAATTTAATACGCGTCAATATGTATTATTTTAAAAAAAATATATATATAATAATAACAATAATAATAATAATTCACACAAGACTTTTGAATATAACAAAAAACTTGGGGCAAAGATGATAAATAGTGTATTCCAATAAATTAATAGCACATTTATTTATTAACATTACTTCCAATCCATTTTTTTCCTGGAAAATCGCTGCGCTTCTGTAACAGCGCCACAACGTGTAAATCACTTATGTATGTTATGTATGTACATGGATATATAAACATATGAACACTTTTGATTGTATGCATATATATTAATGAATTCACTATGTTTAATATACTTACGATTTGGTGGATTTCAATTGACGTGCCATTATAAAAAGTTGATAAATTATATATAAATGTGTACATATAAAACAAAATGAATTGTAAAGCACTTAAAAGCGCAGCTCAATCACTTGCAGCAATTTCGCATAATATATAATATTCCGTTATTTGCCAGAGTTGCCACAGATGCTCTTTTAGGCAGTTACATATATGTGCTGCCATCATATTAAAATAAGGTCATAATTCATATCGGAATGCTTTAGTAAAATTAGATTTTCTCAAAAACGGTTCTAGCGATTTTAACAAAACAAATGGCAAAATATTTGTATTTTTAATGTTTATCTTGTGATATAGCGCGCTTTTCCCGACAAAGTCTAAGAAAGTGGGGATATGAAAAAATCAGATATATACTGGATTTTCTTGAAAACTATGATTATTTCGTATATAATATCATTTGTGAAATGATACATATATTAATTATCTACCTTTTAAGGTATTTTGCATTTATCTGCATAGTCAAATGTTGAAAAATCTGTAATAGAAAAATTCGACGCTAACTTTTTACTGACACCGCGACATTAAGTGTTGCCACCATGCTAAATGTCAGTTGGTTATTAATTTTGGAAATCATCACAAAAATTGGATTTTCTCAAAAACGGCTTTTGCGATTTTGATAAAACAAAAAGCGAAATAATTGTCTATTTAATTCGAATATGTTAATATAGTGCGACATGGGCGACAAGTTGGCGTAATATGGAAAATAATTTGTTGCCACCGTTCACTTAATGATCTGTCGGTAACTCCGGCCAACTAAACCCAAAAACAGTGTTTTTATTAAATATATACAATTACATATATAAGTTAAAAAATATATTAATAAATCAAATAATATTGCGCGCATACGCCGACAAGAAGGCTGAAAAGATTTATGACCATTAATCGGGTTAGATGGTATTGTATTGTATGGGGTTAGATGGGATGTTGGTGAACTTAACCCCAAATATCTCAAAAACGGCTCTAGCAATATCTTTGATATTTTGGGGATACATTCTTAAAGCTACACTCTATAACAAAAAGTTGAGCCTTATATATTTCAAATACGGAAATATCGTATAAATAGTGAAAATAATTAGACAAACATGGTTTTAATAGAAAGATAATCAAATTTACTTTCGATTTGCATTCCAATTTAATTAATTTAATTTATATTTTAAATGATTTCTGTGAATTTGGTTGAGATCGAATGAAAAACAAGGAAGTTATTAAAGAATCAATTTTATATGCAAAATTCACTTGCAGCTGCGCGCGCTTTGTTTGTTTAGTTGACAGTGTGACCATAACGGTGTTGTGGATTTTTACCCGCTATTTTCAAATATATATAAAAAAACCTAGTTTTAGTATAAGAAGGAATGCAGGCATCAAAGCAATTATTTAATTTATTATAGAATACATTGACGGCGGCACTTATGTCAGTGTAGGAATACAAATTAGACCAATCAATTCCATCAAGAAGTTGGATTAATTTGGGAAAGTTTGCCTTTCGAAAGCAACGAACTCGATCGGCAGGTATATCAGAATTAGCGATTACAGATCTGCTAAGTTCGATCCATAACTCCAGAGTTGGATGATAAGGGTCTTCAGGAGATGTAAGGGGTTCCGATCTAGATAGAACTACGCTGGTAGGTTCAGAGACAAAGCATAGATCTAATTGGCGGCAAAGAGAATTTCGTATATTGTTAATTTGGCCCAAAGATAATTCATGTAAACCATCAATAAAGTCATGTCGGTTCGATGGAGTAAGAAAACAGAAGTTATCACAAGGATACCAAACTGTTCCAGGAAGGTTAAAGTCTCCTAGAACAACAACATGATCTTTGTCGGATAACAAGGCAACAATGGATTTTATTGCTTCCAGGTGATCCTGGTATACAGATAAATCGGACGAAGGAGGTATATATGAGCAAGTTAGAAATAAACTTACACCATAAAAAATTTACTTTTATTGATAGAAACTCTATATTACTAGGATTATTATAATGTAATGGCTCCGATGAGAAGTTGGAGTCTACTGCAAATAGAACACCACCTCCTCTTCGAGAAGAACGATCTTGCCTGTAAATAGTGTACTTTGACGGATAAAGTTCGGAATCAGAAATATCCGAACTTAACCAGCCTTCCGAAAACGCAACTACATCAGTAGAAAAAGTGAAACTGTCGACGTATAGCTTACTTATTTTACTACGCAAACCACGCACATTTTGATAGGTTATAAGAAATGATGAGATTAGTTTTTTGAAGATGAAGAAGAAGATTGAGATTGAGACTGTACAGGTCCATTTGGTAAAAGCCCAATCGGAGTCCGATTTTTAACTTTGGCTTTGAACTCTTTTACCACCAAATACTCTGGCCAAAAACTTGGTGAGCATATGGTTTCAAAAAGTGAAGGTGGGACATTGATCTTGAAAGAAGCAATTTGTCTATCATAAGCAAATTTAAATTTTTCGACTTTTGGATTGGCATTTTTAATTTTGGCTTTAATGAAAGACTTTACGTCATCGGACGAGAGATCAGGGGCAAGCCTTGAAACAAAAATCTTTTTCATTGGTGGACCACATGTGGTTTAGGAGCCAAAGGAGTAATATTTGGTATATTATCTTTGGAACCTAATAAAGTCAGTGATCCGACAGTTGGAGGAGGTGCGGAAGAAATTTTTTTATTAGGAGTTGGCTTGCCTCTACTTCTAGTGACAACCGTGGACAATTCAGACACAACTTCTGCGTTAACTAATGTCGGTGGAGCAGGGTCTCTAATGGGAATGCTTTCCCCAGCGGTTGTTGCTACTGGGGTAGCAAACGAGATTAACTGTGGAACCAACGGAGTAGTGAGTGGGTCAGTCGATGGTAGAGGTAAAATTTGGATAATTGTAAGTCACAAGAAGTTGATTTTTTTCGCTTTGGAGACTCAGCCATAAGTTTCAAACTATTGAACTAAGAATTCAAGGCACTAAACTGATCTTTTAACTTATGAAAGCCACCAATCAGATTAGTAAAAGCGACTCTTGTCTGTCTCATAAACATCCGCATTTCGCATTTCTCGACATGACTCACAACACCAGTTAAGCCCAGTTCTCTTGGCAATGGCATCTGCAACTAGCCCTGAATAACCTACACACTTTACGTGTACTACGTTATCGCAGAGCCAGCAGGCCATACTGGGTTGCGAAGCCGTGATCTGCTTCTGGCAACTCTTCAAAAAACACACAATTTTGCCTTCCATTATAAATGAAAATAAAAAAAAGCAAATTAAAAATTTACAAAATTAAAAAAAATTTACTTTGAAATAGTAGGAACTATGCCCACTGTACAGAATCAAAGCAAAAATATGTTAACAACAACAAAACAGTAGGGCAAGCAGTGAGAGCAGAGAGCGCCACTAACGGAATACTGTCAACTGAGAGTTGTTGAGAGAGAAACCGTCACACTGCGAGCGGGAAGGAAAGCACAAAGAATAGACACGCAAAATCTAATGCTTACCACAACAACAAAAATTTGAACTCAGTTTATGTAGAAATAAACAGAGCTCAAAATAAGCACAACTAAAATTCACAATTATGTAATAAAAACACTAATATCATGCACTATCACAGGATAGAGACGCGATGTAGCAAACAATTAAAGTAATTACTTTAAAGAAAATGTATTAAACACCGGTTGTTAGATACAAAAAGCAAAAAATTCCGGGGCGCACAAAAAAACACGTCTGTTTGCTACAAAGAGTGACAGCGAATTGATTTATTACTATAAGCTAAATTCAGTACAATTATTAGTTAAATAGGTTAGTAGTAAAGTTTTAAGATTAAAAGCAGTGTTAGCGCTGGAAAATACATGAAAAAATGTATAAATGTTATGTTTCATGTTTCATGCAAAATTCACTTGCAGGTGCTCGCGCTTTGTTTGTTTATTTGACAGTGTGACCATGTTGGTGTTGTGGATTTTTACCCGGTTTTTCATATATATACAAAACAAACAAGTTTCATTATATTCTTTGGTATATTTTTTGTTGAATTATCATTTAAGTTTATTGTTTTCTCTCAAAATGGGTTGCGGGTATCATACGGTCGAGCACTCTCGACTGTAGCTTTCTTACTTGTATAAACAAGACTCCTGTAATTCACACAAAAATCTTCCGATGTCATACGTTGATTCGAAAGTACTGCATGTGCTACGGGAAATACAGTATGGAGCTTAGGGATATGTGCCAACAATGAATACAAAAATATTCTTTTCTTTACAAAGTGCAAAGGTTTCACTACATTTCCTGTGGCATCCATATGTAAAGTGTCTTGTTTAATATGGGATAATAACACATTAATATGTTCATTATTCCATAAAAATACTTCAAGTTCGGTTGACAAGTACTGAATAAAATGAGAATCCCCTTAAGAAATCGTACCGAAAGCATCAACAAATTGATCCTTACCGAAATCAAATTTGCTATTGTCTTCCGATATTAAGTTTCTATAAAAAGGAAATTTCTCATTGGTCATTTGGTCATTACCAACCAAAGCTCGAGTAATACTTAAATTGTTAATTTTTGTAACTCTATATTCAAATGCTGTACAGTTTCTCATGGAAGCTCTTTCCATAAATCGGTTAACGGCCCTGCATGGCGCTTGTTTTTTAAGATACCTAGTATGAGTGGATTGATGGCTACCTGTTAATACATTAATAATACCCTTAAATGTCTCATTAATTTTTAAGGTGTTGCAAGATGGATCCTTGCAATATCCGTATGCAACAAAAATAAATTTTATAATTCTAAGCTTTTTAAAATAAAGGATGCATGCATTATCTAATTACGTGTTATATACTTTTTGCAGCAGAGCATTTGTTAGTAAGTAAATTAACAATATTTTCAAAATCAATAATCTTAAATGAACAATCTTCGTAGATGCAATTTAAAAACATTGCACGTGGACCATTTAAATTATCAACTAAATGGTCTGTTCGATTCAAACTTTCATTTCCATTGTGGTACTTTTTTCGAAGACATCCCAAACTGGCTTCAATCAATGTTTCGTCTGCCGGCTTAATAGAAATGTCAGTTGAACATGGACTTGAATTTAGTTTGAAATTAGAATTAAGTTCATAGCTACCACATCCTTCATCGACGTCATTGGTTTTTGCCTGAAACTGTAAAAAAATTAAGTTAGAATTTGAGTTAGAAAAATTAATTTGTTAACAGACATTAAATTTAGACTCTTTAACCTTTTTACTTACACCTTTAAAGCACTTTAGCAAAGCATATCGAGTCTTGGAGCTATTACCCACTCGAGTCACTTGCTTCTTAAGTTCTCGATTCGCATTAAATTTATCCAGCAATAAACTATAGTCCGACGACGAAAGTGAGCTTCCGGAAAGTAATTACTAGAAAATTGCCTCCTCAATAGGATCCTTATATCCATAGTTCCTATATATATAAAATATATAATTAGCAAATAATGTGAAGTAACTGAATTACATGCAGTGACACTTTAAGACAGTGCAACGAGCATTAAAATCCCAATAAATAAAATGGCTTGGAGTAAAGTAAATTTAATACGCGTCAATATTTATTATTTTAAAAAAATATATATATAATAATAACAATAATAATAATAATTCACACAAGACTTTTGAATATAACAAAAAACTTGGGGCAAAGATGATAAATAGTGTATTCCAATAAATTAATAGCACATTTATTTATTAACATTACTTCCAATCCATTTTTTTCCTGGAAAATCGCTGCGCTTCTGTAACAGCGCCACAACGTGTAAATCACTTATGTATGTTATGTATGTACATGGATATATAAACATATGAACACTTTTGATTGTATGCATATATATTAATGAATTCACTATGTTTAATATACTTACGATTTGGTGGATTTCAATTGACGTGCCATTATAAAAAGTTGATAAATTATATATAAATGTGTACATATAAAACAAAATGAATTGTAAAGCACTTAAAAGCGCAGCTCAATCACTTGCAGCAATTTCGCATAATATATAATATTCCGTTATTTGCCAGAGTTGCCACAGATGCTCTTTTAGGCAGTTACATATATGTGCTGCCATCATATTAAAATAAGGTCATAATTCATATCGGAATGCTTTAGTAAAATTAGATTTTCTCAAAAACGGTTCTAGCGATTTTAACAAAACAAATGGCAAAATATTTGTATTTTTAATGTTTATCTTGTGATATAGCGCGCTTTTCCCGACAAAGTCTAAGAAAGTGGGGATATGAAAAAATCAGATATATACTGGATTTTCTTGAAAACTATGATTATTTCGTATATAATATCATTTGTGAAATGATACATATATTAATTATCTACCTTTTAAGGTATTTTGAATTTATCTGCATAGTCAAAATGTTGAAAAATCTGTAATTGATAAATTCGACGCTAACTTTTTACTAGCACCGCGACATTAAGTGTTGCCACCATGCTAAATGTCAGTTGGTTATTAATTTTGGAAATCATCACAAAAATTGGATTTTCTCAAAAACGGCTTTTGCGATTTTGATAAAACAAAAAGCGAAATAATTGTCTATTTAATTCAAATATGTTAATATAGTGCGACATGGCCGACAAGTTGGTGTAATATGGAAAATAATTTGTGAACACCGTTCACTTAATGATCTGTCGGTAACTCCGGTCAAATGAGCTCAAATACAGTTTTTTATTTAATATATACAATTACAAATATGAGTTAAAAAAAATATATTAATAAATCAAATAATAAAACTGGAGTACAATTTAAAAAATAAAGCTTTATTCTTTAATTTACTTATTGCTTTCGATTCTGCAAATATTTAAAGTGGGAATTTTTCCCGCCAAAATGAATATATGTTATCTAACACTGTAAAAGTTCCGAAGTGGTTCCGGACTGGTTCCACCTAGTGGATTCACCTGTAAAATGAACTAGTTTAGGTGGGTTGATAAAAGGTCAATTTTCTAAAAAACGGCTCTAAGAAATTTAACCAAAATAGGTGTGTAGGTTCCTTAAATATGAATCTAGGAATAGGCATTGCGTGCATGGGCCGACAAAAAGGCTGAAAAGAGTTATGGCCATTAATCGGCAACTTTGACGTTTTTCGCTCATTTTGTATGGGGCTAGATGGGAGGTTGGTGAACTTATCCCCAAATATCTCGAAAACGGCTCTAGCAAAATCTTTAATATTTTGGGGATACAGTCTTAAAGCTACCATCTATAACTTGTCATTAACCGATTTGGGCGACAAAGCCCCAGAACCAAGATATTGGCAAAAATGTATAACCTCATATTTTTCCAATACGAAATTATGGTATTAATAGTGCAAATAATTAGACAAACATGGCTTTAATAGAAAGATAATTAAATTTACTTTCAGTTTGCATTCAAATTTTATTAATTAAAGGCTCAAATACGTTACAAAATCATAAATAAACATTGGTTCCACATCCGATAGTTTTTGTATCGATATGTGACGCTATAGTTGCGGAGCTATCTTGACGCACATCTTAAAGCTACACTCTATAACAAAAAGTTGAGCTTTATATATTTCAAATACGGAAATATCGTATAAATAGTGAAAATAATTAGACAAACATGGTTTTAATAGAAAGATTATCAAATTTACTTTCGATTTGCATTCCAATTTAATTAATTTAAGGCTCAAATACGTTAAAAAATCATAAATAAACATTGGTTCCACTTCCGATAGTTTTTGTATCGATATGTGACGCTATAGTTGCGGAGCTATCTTGACGCACATATGTCTTCATTGCTTTTTTATTGTCAAATAATTGCATCGTTGTTGTTTGATACAATAAATAACTGCCACATAATTAAATAATGGCAGAAAAGAGATTATTTATTATTTTAATCTGCTTACGCACATTTGCCACCAACATATATATTTATCGATGTATTCATCACGGTATATTT
Source organism: Drosophila ustulata (assembly GCA_035047365.1). Classification (NCBI taxonomy): domain Eukaryota; kingdom Metazoa; phylum Arthropoda; class Insecta; order Diptera; family Drosophilidae; genus Drosophila; species Drosophila ustulata. The sequence goes on from JAWNPT010000095.1 coordinate 2,556,048, forward strand.
TTTGAGGTAAAATGGTATTTTTGAATGTTGAACTTTCGGTCTTACTTGGAACGCTTCTGCGTTTTCCGTTAGTTCTTTTTCAACTACGCCGCTGCGATTGCCATCTTTAAAGGATTAAAATGGCAATAGTATTCACAACGCATTAAGCTCTGTTGTTGCAAACATGACGGAAGTGAAGTCGAATATCGAGGGCAAACAGTCGCTGCATTATTTGCCGCAAGCACGTCGTGCCAATAACGGTAAAAGTGATGCTGCCCCCAGAAATGCTGCTGTGACCACCAAACAGGAGAAATCGAAATCTATGTACGTCGGTAAAATACGATCCGAGCAACACACAAAATGTGTTCAAGTTATATTTGAAACACCACAACTCATCGTTAAAAGACTCATTCGAAATGGCAGAAAAGTTGGAAGCAAAAAAAATGGCGGTCGCCGAGCCATGAAAACTTAAAATTTAAGAAAAAGTAAGAGTGGATTGCGAATATGATATATATTACAGTAATTATTGTGTGTCATAGTCTTGCGGAAATGGAGCAACAAATTCAGGAGCTGAAGTTGAAAAATGCCAAACTTGGCGAAGATCATCAAAATCTAAAGCTCATTTACGATAGATTCAATCCGATGCACACCGCAATTGAACCTGCCCACGATAAACGATTCGCCACCATGAATCTACACATGATTAAGCTCAAGAGGGAACTCGTAGCCAGCCTGAAGCGCAACGAGGACTTGTTTTCTCGGGTAAATATATCGATAAGATTCACAAGACAAAATACTGATTTTCTTATGAGAAATTGATACACCATAATAATTTGTATAAATGCTTCTATATAAAAATTATTTTATTTCAGAGTTATGATTATTGCTGAATTTGTATTATGTTTTGTTTTATTTTATTTTCACTTTTTATAATTTATTTACCCTAATAATTTGAAAAAAATAGAATTGTTTTAGAAATGCTTTTATTAAGGATAAATTTACATTTAAAATGAAATATATCAGAATTTTATATATGGAACATACAACCCAAAATTACCCTTAACCAAAAAGCATTTGAAATATCTTAACTTTGTCAAATTTATTATTTCAATGAAATACAACAATTTAATATGTCAATTGACTTTCGAATCAATGCGAGCGATTTTAAAACAACATAATGCATTAATACCATAACAATAACATAAATTATCATTCACATTGCGATAAAAAATTTTGTAAACATTGCAAGCACAGAGAGCGGAAAATAGAATAATGTTGTATATTATAATGATTTTATGAATGTGTAAATATCTATTTCTGTAAGAAAAAATACTATATCGCAATGCATTTACAAATGTTGATCGAATGTTCTCACTTCCTATTATTATTTAATATTTAATGATGATAGCTGAAACGTGAGGAGAATATGCAACAAATGGTTGCTCAACTGGAAGCGGCGGTTGGTGAGAAGCACGCCCAACATGGTGTAATACAGATAAAATGGGCGCAGCTTGAACAGCTTAACAACCGACAGCGAATATATTTGAAGCAAATCAACCAACAATCAAAAAGAGAAGCTACGGCAAAGAATGGTCCGAATAATTTCAATTTCATTCCAAGCTGCAATATTATCTTTAATGCCTGTTGCAGCTGCAGCAGTCGAAGCTAAAAGGCAATTTGCAGTTACTTACGGATAAAAATGCTGCAAATATAAAAGACAGCGCCCGATACGAAGAGGTTATGGTGCAGAAGGTGACACAATTGGAATTCAAGTTGCAAAGAAAGCGCAAATCTAAATGTCGAGATGGAAAAGAAACATGTTCAGTCTGAGGCATACTACAATAAGATGCTGCTCCAATTTCAGCTGGAGAAAACCCAAATGAGTGAGAAATTACAGACACAGATACAGCAGAAACAGGTGCATATACATATGTTAACTGAAATAAAAAAATTGAGAGAGTATCAAGATTGCTTGATTTCAGATGCTAGAAGTTCAGTGGCAAGAGTAGACACCTGAGTTTGGTAGGCAGGCGGAGGAAAACTGTCAACGTGTGGCCGACCTGGAGAGATTCATGGATAAATTGGAGGAAAGCGAGACGCGTTGTTCCGAGCTACTGCGACACATAACCAAAGTGTCCAAGGAAGCCATGACGATGGTGGAACGAATTGAAAAAGAACTAAAAGCCATAGACGGCAAGATCATTGAGATGTTTGATTGCAATAATGAAATGAGTGAAGCATTCAAAAGCAAAGAAAACAATTACAAAACTGAAATCAAATCGCTTAAAGACGCCAACGAGCAACTGAAGGCAAATCATTTGCAACGGAAACAAGCACTGCAACAGGATCAAAAGCAGAAGTATTTGGCAGTCACTAAGCAGTTAATGACTGACAATACTCAATTGAATATCAAATTGATCGACTCCAAGGGACTGTACGAGGTCAGTAATTTATTAATTTATGAAACTCTTACATAAACGCAATTGAAACTATTTTGCTGCAACGAAATAATACAAAAGGGTCTACCGTCAAAATTGATCTGTAGCTTTTTTCATAATTGTTTACTAATAAAACAAGTTTTGCAATTTCAGAAAACTATGACAGAAATGCATGAAAAATTGAAATAGCTCCAAGATGACTTGGATGCCAAAAATAAAGCTTGCAACGATATGGAAGGTAAAAAAAATGTAAGTATTTTTATCTAATAAAAATATTGCTTTATTTTGGATGATTTTATAATTTACACTTCACATAACATATTATCAGAGTTTAGATAGAGTATCTTTTCAACTGAGTATTTGATTTACTAGTTTATTAGAAAAAAACATAATTTGCTTTCATTTCGATTATCTGTCTTACAAACGATTATTTGCAGTCATATATAGCGGCGCTCCATTTAAAAATTCGTCAAATTCACAATGTCTTTTTCCTTGACAAATCTACAATTCTCAATTGCGAGCAATCAAATTGGACAATGAAGCTGATGCCTAATAATGTGGGTGTAACCCAGCTGGAGCCCGTTGTTACCCACGATTCGTCCGATGGGAGTATCACAAGAATTTCAGCTCCGATTGCAGCATCATCCACTCCCCCATCCTCAGCAGGTACCGCCAAGCTATTAACATCAGTTGCTGCTAAACCAGCCGGCCAAACGCGCCGACTATTAACATTCCGTTTAAAGGACTCTGAATTTAACTCGGATAGAGATGATAATCTGCAGAGATTTTTGAAACCGCGACCACTGAAGAAATCGGTGCGTCATTGATCAACGCTCTTGAACTGTTTTTAATCGATTTTTTTTCCAAAAGGCCTCAAAGAGGAAGTCTACTGGCGCTAGTCTCAAGCTACTTGATTTATTTGATTTTTTTTTATATTTTTTCTGAACCACAACTACTTTAAAAATAAAAGAAATCGGTTTCCATATATATTCATTTCTTTTCATTGAATATTTATATTTTTGTATCTTTTTATCATTATATATACATACACACATACATATGTTTATGGCACAAAGTTTGGATATTGATGAATAGCCAACGCTTTGCATTCCATTTGAATTAATTAATAACATATGTATGTAGATGACAGATGACGTTGAGTGATATTTAACTGCAGCACATACTGCACATAAGCAGATATTCGTTTTCTAAACAAGATGTTAATTATTGATGTGTTCTGTCTGGCGTGAAGGTGTAGGATTGTTTATTGCCAGAATAAATATTTTAGACAATTTTTGTAAGTTGATTTAAAATTAATCGATTTGAATTCCGATCGGTGCTGATTTACATTATAGTTGTTGTCAATTGGGCCATCAATGAATCAATGAAACTCAAATCCAATAAGTCGTCGCTGGCCAAAATAATTCAAATTGTTTAACAAAAAATCATAATGTCGGCCAACCCAATTTCTTGGCAGTCAATGAAAAAGTCGCGAAAACCCTGAACAGTCTTCGCTCTAATAATCAATGCCATTATCAGCATCATCACCATCTATGTATGTGTTTTTTCAATCAGCTGACCTCGATGCTTGCGCACATACACAGCAAAAAAGCGGTGGTCATTGCCATTGCCAAAATGAGCCCCCCACCAACAAAGAAGTAATATAATAATACAGAAATAAGGAGAGGAAGAAGAAAAACCATTCAGACAGAGCGAGCGAGGGAGTGTGAGAGGATTTCGTTTAAATGTGACTGATTTTTGTGGTTGTGATTGATTTTTGTGTCATGCTTGACCTGAAACTGCGGGATTGTCCGCTGAGAATATTCGCCTAAATATGCGACTGGCAAATTCTGACCCAGTCAGCGGATGTGTTCAATGACTTCGTATTAATGTAATAAATAATAAAATGTATGCAAATGCATATTTCTTTTGTTTATTGAAGAAAAATATTGTATAAATATCTATAATGAATCCAAGTCGATCTTATGCTCGAAAAAAGTTTAATTTACATAACTTGCATAAGTTTGTCGGTTTTATCACACATTTTAATGTCTTGAAAGCATGTCCTCAAAGAAATTATAACATTAATTTAATTTGTTTTAAATATTCTTTTAATAGTCTTTTTATACTTGTAAAGCAATACCGCACATGTAAATTTAAAATTCGCTCCATGACTTTGTCATGTTATTTCTTATGTTGGGGTTGTTCGGTGTGCTGGGTACGCTCTCCTGTATTGACGATTTTCGCTGGCTAGTGTTGTTGGCTTCGCAATTGGACGCGGTGGTCACGCGAAGACGGCCTCCACGGTTGCGAGCACTGCTTAAGCCGGTTACACTTCCATTTGATTATTTTTACTTTGAGATTTGTTCGCAAGATGCCGGGGGCAGACACAGTTTTGACTTCACACTAAGACTGCTCTCGACGACCGCGGGACAACGAATTGCTGACACAGAGTCGGCGAGGCTCGCCGAGCACCAATGCTGGGCATTCATCGAGCACCGGTAGTCGGTCGACGAGGGCACTTTCTCTTAATTTTGAAATGGCATTTGCGTGGTGTGTAGAGTGTAAAGCAGTTCTGTTAAGTGTTACTTAAGTTACAATGCGTGGGGTGCATGTGCATCTGGAATGGCCCGCCGTTTACATTATTGAATTGCCTACCACTAGATCTTTACCTGACTTACAGGGCACATTAAACAAATTCTTATGTAAACATTATTGATTTGACATCAAACACGGTCTCCATAGATTAATAAATAAATAAATTATTTTCCAGAAAACCACACTGCAACACAATTATAACTTATTCAAAAAGGTCGTTTTTAATGGATTACTTTTCTCTATTTTCTTTTCAGGCTGCTGTGTCTGCGCAAAAGACTATTCTTACATTTGCTTTCTAAGGGCCAATTGTTACAATTTATTATTTTCAGGTGTCATTTTTTGTGATCGAATGGGTTTTGTACACACATACGGTTCGCTAATAAAAAAGTCTTGCGGTATTTTTTTTTATTATTTTATTATATTTTTTGATTTTTTTTTTATGACTCATGCCCAGCTCTTGACCGATGCAACGGCTGCTACTATGCCGGTCTCTTTTGACCAATTCAGCGATTTTATCGCAATTTTCGACGACAGGCCTTCCGGAGCGTGGCGCATCTTCGACCACCTGTACACCAGAACGAAAACTTTGAAAACATCGTTGTGCGGTGAAAATGGAAACTGTATCGGGTCCATAAACTGAAGCAATGTTATTGGCGGCTTGAGATGCATTTTTGCATTTATCGTAGTAGTACTGTAAAATATGCCGTATTTTCTCTTTATCTTTTTTTTTTTTTTCAGAGTTTAGTTTAAATGTTGTGGTCAGCAGGGCTTGAACAGCGTCTAGGCAGGTTGCATACAATAACTATGCATGCCTGTCATTGCTTATTATAAAGTTTTTTCAATAGTAATTTTGTTTCACTACCATTAGTATTCTTTCTAATATTTGTTTTTACAGTTTGTTTAATTAGGCTAGTCAGTTCGGAAGAATCGATCTCACCACTAATGAGCTTAAAATGGTTCTACAATTAGAAAGAGAAGGAAGATTTTTAAGTAAAACTCTACTACGATAGGAAGGTAAAAGAGTGTTAGCCCTCCAGTTAACACCCCGAAGGGCAAACAAAAGAAATTGTTTTTGTACCTGATGAACCTTATATTGGGGACACCATATACAAAAGCCATATTAAAGAATAGGTCGAACAAGAGAAGTAAAAAGAATTCTAGTGATGTAGGGATCATTATATTCTTTTGACAAACGTTTAGTGAAACCTTAGCCGTTAAAATACACTTTCTGGGTGCTGAAATGTAAATATCTAGATATCCAGATAATCAAGTTATTGGGAAATCCCAAGAGATAAAGTTTAAGTAGTAATAGTGAGTGATTAACAGAGTTAAAAGCTTTACCGAAATCAGTATAAATAACGTCAGTTTGCATTTTGTTCTTTAAACCATCAATTACCAAAGAAGTGAACTTCCGTAAGTTAGTGGTAGTAAATCTATATTTCATAAACCCATGCAGGTGAGATAATAGATCTCCAAGAATGTTGTAACTGTAAGGTTATTACTTTATCAAACTGTTTCGGAATAGCAGCAAAATTGGATATTCATCCATAATTCTCAGCATTAGATTTGTTTCCTTTTTTATGGAGAGGAATAATAAAAGATTCCTTTGAACAGTTTGGAAAAGAACCTAACTCCATTGACAAATTAAAAAGAATGTATAAAGGAATTAATAGCGCCTCACAATGCCCAAGCACACATGCTGAAACTCCATCTGGTCCTGGTGTAAATACAGGCTTTAGAATCTAAAAATTATTTAATAGTGAACTTTTAGTAATTAATGGTTTCAAAATGCAATGTGCGTCATTTATCTGATACGTATAAGGCAAATCCAATCGAACGTTTTGAGCTCTATATGTAGTTTGAAAAAAATCAGCAAATAAATTAATAAATATTATTTGATTATTAATTTATTTATAATTTGTTTGGAGGTGTGGCGATCAACTTCAAAAGGGTTTAATTTATTTTTTTTATTTCAAGTCGACTATGAACAGTCGAAATTGAAGAAATTATAATATTAATTTATGATTAGAAGAGATTATGATTTAAAATATTTTTGTAATTTATAATTAAAAAAATAGTTCAATAAAACTTAATATCTAAAATCTCTGGGGGTAAGCAATATTAATCTAACCCAACATTCGCTGCATGGATTTTCTTTTAATTTCCAACACCATGTTAGTTGCTAATTATTGTTAGCTAAGAATGATAGAATACAATTTTTAATATTTAGAAGAGATGCATCGGCGTTGAAAACACAGTGGAGTCTGTTGTAGTCGGCACAGAGAACTCGAAAAGGTTCATGCTTAGAATAGTGAATAGTGTGAAGTTATGTGTATGTCTAACTGGGACAGAAAGGTTTATATGCCTAAGAAGGTAGGGAGAATCAATATCACCCTTTAGTAGTTTGACTATAAACATAACCCCAAGCATGCTACGACGATTAGTTAATGAAGGAAGATTAAGTAAAAGAAGTCTACTATTATATGAGGGTAGTCAATACCTGAAACCCAGTTAAAGCCTCTCAACGCAAAAAGCAGCAATTTATTTTGTACAGTCTCTATAAGATTGATATGATTTGAGTATTGCGGTGACCAAATACACGAACCGTATTTCAGAATGGGACTGTCAAGTGAAACAAAAAAAAACTTTGTCGTATAAAGGTTATTAAACTGCCTTGCCCATCGTTTGATGAACCCAAGAACTTGAGTCGCTTTGTTTACAGTTATTGAAATGTGTTTGTCAAATTTTAGCCAATGATCTAGAAGAACTCCTAAATCATTCACATCGTCTACTCTAATCAGAGGTACCATATTAAGAGTATAATTACTGATGTTAGCAGAGTTTCTGTAAAACGACATAACCTTACATTTCGAACAATTTAGTAGTAGATACTTACTTTTACACCAGGAATAAAAACGATCAAGATCAGCTTCCAATAGAGAGTTAGAAGCTATATTATTAACATAAGTTAGGCAAATCTTGACATCATCAGGATACATTAATATATTAGAATGTAAAATAACATTGGGAAGATCGTTAATGAAAAGATTAAAGAGAAGAGGGCCGAGATGACTACCCTGAGGAACACCTGAGGTTACAAAGACAGGTTTAGAAGTTGCCGACTTAAATATTACTGCTTGAGTTCTATTATTAAGATAGTCTGATAGCCATAACAGAAAATGATATGGAAATCCTATCATGTTTAATTGTTTAACTAAAAGGAAATGGTTAACAGAGTCAAATGCTTTACTAAAGTCAGTGTAAATAACATTAGTCTTCAACTTATTCTGAAAACCTTTGATCACAAGTGAAGAAAACTCTAGCAGATGAATATTGTAAAGCTGCATGTTAAGTGAAACGAAATTCGATTTTGCAATAGCATATCGCGCAAAATCAGAAGCTTTTCCAGTGCGCTGATATGTTTTGAAATATCGTGACTTTAGATTTTTTAATCCACTTAATTCCCGAGAGAACCAAAGTGGCCTATTTCACTTCAATAGGTTTTTGCGAGGAACACACACAAATTTTGGAATCATGATAAAGAGAAAAATCATAATCTAAGATGAGGTCATTTAATTTATAAAAATTTTACTTTTTAAAACACAGTGGTCTATTTAAGAATCAAGAGTAAGGTAAGGTAAGCACACCACCACCAATTCTAGACAAACGGGCACATCTATAAGACGTAAATTTATTGCTAAGGCCAGATAAGTTAGAAATTTCTGGCTTTAACCAAGTTTCAGTAAACTCTAAGATACTATGTTCAAAGCAGAAACTATCTAGATAGACTTTAGATAGTTTTCATTTAATACCCCTTACGTTTTGATACGCTATACGAATAGAGGAGGTAAGCTAAACAGGATTAATATTTAGTTTTTTGAAGCATTAGTGTTAGTTTTATTAACAGAAGGAGCTTGAGCTAAGGTGATGTTAGGTTGAAAATTTACTGGGATGATAAGTTGAGGTGTTAAGTTTCTTTGGCCTGAACTCATGTACCACCATATGAGGTGGCCAGAAACTCGGGTCACACAATAACGGAAATGAGTCGGAAGGAAGAGTTAATTTAAATGAAGCAATTTCCCGATGAGTTGTGAAATTGAATTTTTGTATGGCTACCGATGCCGTGGAGTTTGTGGCGATATAAGCTGAGATGGACTCGCACTAAGTATCGGCCGATAATCAAGAAATGAATATCTGCTTTCTCGGAGCCACAAACAGAAAATAAGGGGGTGTTAGTATTAACAATAATATTGGGAGCAGTAGGTGGTGGGCAATAATCGGACAATAAGGAATAGAGGATCCGTCCGAGGCCTCAATACAGACATTTGGAATCGGAGGTACTAAAGAAATTTTGGTTCGTTCCGCGGATGAACGATTGCCACCACTAATATAAGTAGTTTTTTTTAGACAGAATGGAGGGAGATGGCTCTACATGAATGCAAGGAGAAGAAGGCAGCTGTAAAAATACTGGAAGTGGAGGACCATCAGGTTTAGGACCAGATTGCGGGTCCGAGCAGGGCTTTGTAGGCGTCTTAAATTCGTATTGACCAAGCAATTCCATACTAGTACCAAGTTCACTTGAAAGAGACTTGGTCATTGTACGAAGTTTAGCAAATTGGTTTTTCACGTAGCTATACATACGTGAAAAATACAATTGCTTTTCAATGCATACCGGACATGACCACTTAATTCCACCGCTGCTCTTTTTCACAGCAGCGTTGTTCTTATCATGATCGCGCCCGGTAATGCCTGCACATTTTATATGCATAAAAGTATCACACAGCCATCAAGAAACAAACTTAGGCTGGTCTCCATCACGAGTCGGCGCATAAGTGCAATTTAATTTGAAGCACTGCATAATTATATAAATATAAAGAAAATAGACGCGATTAAATTAAAATAAAAATTAAAATGTTTGCAAAATTTTATGTTATGGATTCCGGTTGGGTGCTCTAAGTGAAAAGTCACTACCAGTCGGTTGCACAATCAAGCTTGAAATTCCTACTGGGTCGCAAAATAACGGACAAGCAGTGTAAGACGGTGAGCGAAAACAAAAACACCCAACAACAACTTGCCTATTAGGCGCAGCAAAAGAGAGCAAATATATATTCATCACACAAAACTGCACAGCGAACACACAAAAAAAACTGGGTTGCAAACGACTACCGGAGAAAACCAAAACAAAGAATTTTAAGACACAAGCAATGAGAACAGCAACTTAAACGTTGTGGAAGATATTAGCCAAAAAATATGTAATTTTAATTTCAGCTTTTGTACGCCTACGTGTAAAAAACACTTGACGCTCCTGACAAAATTTGCTTTCTAAAATTATGTATGTTATGTATAATGGATATAAAAGTTGGAAACACTGTTATAAACTGTCTGTAATCAAAAAATATTAAAATTTGAAAAAATAAATTCACCCAAATTATGCTGCAAATTTCGCAATTGCTAAAAAAACAAGTAAGAAAGTTAAAGTCGAGAGTGCTCGACCGTATGATATCCGCAATCCATTTCGAGAGAAAACAAAAAACTGAAATGATATTTTAACAAAAAGTATTCCAAAGAATACACTGACATTTGTTTTTTTGTATATATTTGAAAATAGTCAACTAAACAAAACAAAGTGCGACCAGCTGCAAGTGAATATTGCACTTAAATTGATTCTTTAATAACTTCTTTGATTTTTATTCGATCTCAACCAAATTCACAGGAGTCATTAAGACTATAATCTTGTTGGACGCTGACGTACATAGTATGCACATTCAAGTGGCCTAAGCGATACCAAGCCAATGCTTGTTACGCGAGTTTTGTTAGCATTAGTATGTTAACATTTAATTAATTATATTTAAACGTTCTTTGTGATTCTGATATATATATATAAAACTGTTTATTCAATTTGTACGTTCCTGTCTTGTTCTTGTCTCGTTCACTTCTTATTTTATATTATACATGAAAGTTTCCTTTTACTTGAGAGAGCTTTAGAGCTTTTATGTCAAGATCGAGCTTGAAGTCTCTCACTGTTAAGTGTAGGCGAAGAGAGAGAGAACAAGAACTTCGACTACATAACTTCCCCATCGCTTAAATTAAGACTCTCCTGAGTTTTACAATTCGTTTATATACATATAAGTGTTTGGAATTCAATTATGGTAGATTATGTTACATTTGAAGTCTGATATTTCTTCTTTCTTTTTATGTTGGAGCTATGTACATTATTTAAATTAAATTTTCTGTATTTCGGTTCATTTTTGTGTCTTAGAGACTTATAGTTTTTTATATATCCTTCATTTCTAGTTTCTTCAAAATTTTCTCTTGTTTGATTTAAAGATGTAATGTAATGTTCCTTATATTTTAGAATGTTATTATGTATAATTTTTTTGTCACAATTTCCATATTCAATATTCATTGGCGTATTTTGTATTGCTGAGTGATAGCTGTTATTATAATATTCTATAGCTTTACTAACTTTATCTTTGATTGATAGATCTTTGTTTTCAAGGTATATAATTCTTATCTTTTCTGTTAGAGTGTTATGGAATCTTTCAACGTCTGCATTGCCAGTGTGACTGTTCGGTTTCACAAAATGAACTTCTATATTCTCGTTTCTTAAGTATTCTTTTATATTTACGCTATTAAATTCATTATCAGTTATTAATTTTTCGAAACTTCCTCTTTGGGACTTGTACAAGCGCATTTTTTCGATAATAGTTTGATTATTGCGATCCTCAAGATAGAAGGCAGTAGCAAATTTTGAAAATCGGTCAATAAAAGTTAGAAAATTACATTTCGAATTTGTATAGATATCCATATGAACAATTTTTCTTATATCGTTTGGTGTTTCCGTATATTTAAATTTTTGTTTCACTGGGTTCCTATCATATTTACACCGATTACAAATGTCACAATTGTTAATATATTTTTGGATGTAATGTTGAAGTTTTGGAAAGTAAATAATCTTTTTTAAACTCTGGTAATTTTCATTTATACCTGAATGACCAGTATCATATTTATGGAATCGTTCAATTTCTTTATACACATCTTCTTCATTTTCAATGTCTTTTGCGTGAAATGAGCATTTTACAAATTTAACATTTTTATTGCCTTCGAAGATTTGGATGATTTTGTTTTGAAATTTATTGTATTGATGATCGTTATATTCACTGAATATTCCTACTTTGCCTTTTATGATATGATTCTTCAAAATATCTTCTATTCTATTTTCGAGATCATTTAAATTTAAATAAATTTTCTTATTTCTATTCTTATATTCAAACTCCGTAGTTTTTTTATCTGTTAAAATGATTTGTGTTTTAAATCTATTAACAATTGTTTCTAAATTACCTAAAATAGTTGTGTCCACAAAGTCTTCAGCCTGTGTATGTTGTGTACTAATGTCATCAACATTGTTTTCTAAAGAGCTACAAGATTCAGCTGTGTTTATGGCACAAATTTCGTCGTTACTTATTCGACTTAAAAAATCAGCTACCTGGTTATCCTTTCCTTTAATGTATGATACGTTTATATTAAATTCGCTAAGCTTAACAAGCCATCTATAAAGTATTTCATTAAGTTCTTTTCCTTTATATTTAATTAGGAGCCACTTAAGTGGTTGGTGATCGGACAAAATGTCGAATTTAACTCCATAGAGATATGGGCGGAAATAAGCTGTTGCCCATACTATAGCTAGTAATTCTTTTTGTATAGAAGAGTAGTTTTTCTCATGTTCATTTAATGTACGACTTGCATAACAAATAGGATGATTGTCTTGTTGCAAAACAGCACCTAAAGCTATATTACTAGCATCAGTAATAAGTTGAAATTTCTTTTTGAAATCTGGATACTTAAGTACCGGTGCCTCAGTTATGATTCTTTTTAATTTGTCGAATGCAATCATGAAGTTGGGTTCATTAACATCTATCTTCGCATCCTTTTTAAGGCATTTAATCAATGGATAAGCTACTTGAGAGAAATCCTTTATGAACTTTCTATAATACCCAGTGATTCCTAGAAAAGCTCTAATTTGTTTAACATTTCTCGGAATTTTAATCTGAAGAATGCTGTTAACTATATTTGGGTTAGGCTTAACTCCTTCGGGGGTTAAAATATGACCCAAAAACTGAGTTTCTTTTGAAAAGAAGTTGCATTTGTTAATTTGAATCTTTAGATTTGCTTCAGAAAGCTTTTTAAGAATTGTATGAATATGGCCAACATGTTCTGAAAAACTAGTGGAAAATATAAGAACGTCATCAAGGTAGACGACACAAATTCTATTTATTTCCTCTTTTAGGACTGTGTTTATAAGACGTTGAAAGGTGGCAGGAGCGTTTTTGAGCCCGAATGGCATCCGATTAAACTCGTAATGCCCGTGAGGGGTAGAAAACGCTGTCTTTTCCCTATCTTGTTCCTGAACAAGAATTTGGTGAAAGCCTTTCGCGAGATCTATTGTAGAAAAATATTGCGCTCTTCCTAACTTATCCAATATACCTTCTATATTAGGTATAGGAAACTTATCATCTACTGTGTTTTCATTCAATTTGCGATAATCAATGACTATACGCCATTTTTTTCTGCCACTGTTATCAGCTTTTTTTGGGACAAGCCATAAAGGGGCATTATATGGAGAATTGCTTTTACGTATTATTCCCTGTTGTAGCATTTCTTCAATTTGTTTATATATTTCTTGTTCATGTATTTGAGGATATCTATAAATCTTGCAGTATACAGGTTTATCCACTACTGTTTTTATCTGATGCTCAATAATATTTGTATTGCTAAGACACTGACCTTCGAGAAATATTAATCTTTTAAATCTACTTAAAATTTTAGTTAGAGCATTGTTTTCCTCTTGATTTAAATCATTGAAAAGAATTTTCTGTATTCTATCATCTATTTTAATTGGTTCAATTTGGTTTGCCTCATCAGAGTATGGTGAATTATTTTGAAATTGAATAGTATTATTATTAATTGTAATCGTATTCTGATAAAAATCAATAATAGCATTTAATGGCCTAAGAATGTTTTGCCCTATAATAGCATCGAACGATTTGTTATGAAATGTTGTCAATTTCCAGCTCATTGTGGCATCTTCTTTAAATTCGAGAGGCAAATCAGTTATAATTTCTTGCGTTATAAGTGATTTTGAATTTAGATATGAAAATGATATTGGATGACATAAAGTTCTTCGAGGATATTGTAACAATTTATTACTATTTAACATGGAAGTTGTTGAACCAGTATCAATCAAGGCTGTGATTATTTCATTGTTTATAGTTAGTTTAATCAAAGGAAGTGATTTTTCGAGGCAACTATATGAAAATTTGAATGGCAAGAACAGTTCTTTGACTCAGACATTGATTCAGAAGTGAAGCTTTGATCTTGTTTATCACTTTTAAATTGGCTACAATTAGTTTTATCTACTTCGACATGATCGATTTCCATTTTTGAAATACGGCTTTGTTGATTAGTACAGTTCTCATTTGAATTTAAATTTTGTGTTCCTGATCGAAAGTTTCCTGAATTAGCTTTTACATTTTGGAAATTGTTGTTGTGTTTTGCATTCTGTTCTTGATTATTATAATTTGATTTGTAAGATCGGTCTCTTTGATTATTTGTATTATTATTTTGATATTGATAGTTTGGATATTCCGTTTTGTTAGATTTTTCATAACTTTGTAAAAATTTTGTTTTAAGATTTTGAGTTCTAACAAGACCTTCAGTTTCTAGTAAATCGAAAGCTTCTCTTAAATTTTTAACATTTCTATTAATTACTACTGAAGCTAAATTTACATCGATATTTTTCAAGAATGTTCTTAGCATAGCTTCTTCAACATTTTTGGGACTAAATTCAGAATGCTTTACATTATCATATTCATATTTTTCATTAATTTTACACATTACACTTCTTAAAGACTTAAAATATTCTGTAATATCGTTTTTATTACTTAGCATAAGCGCTTCTTGGTAAAGTTGATTATAAGACTCCTTTACGCCAAAATTCCGAATAAGAATCGTCTTGATGTCATCCCACGATGGCTCGGAATTCTCGATGGTTCTCACAACATGTAGAGCTGCGCCTTGGATTTTGTTGAGGATGACACGGCGAAGGATGTAGACTCTTGCAAGAGATGTGGGAGGTAATAATGAAAATATCATCTCCACTTCACGAATAAATGATGATAGAGCCCTTGAGTTGTCTCCTCTGTACTCGTGAATGTGGTGGGCATCCTTAAGAATGTCCCCAAGCGATAAGGTAAAATCGTTTGCCATCGCTACTAAAAAAATAGCCGTTGAGTTCTTTGGAACTTGCAATATACTAACAGAATTAGTTCTGTTAGTTCTCGTCGCTAATCGATGTCAAACGTTCTTCTGAACTTGTCATCGAACCAATTGTGAACAGAATAAGTTCGTTCCGAGGTTCTGGTGTATGTGTGTGGAATTGATGATTTAGACACACAGTCACACTTACATACAGAGATGAGTACAGTATCAAATGCCGGCACGCTGCACCAAAAATGCACAAGATGTTTTTAGGTTAAACACGAAGTTGTACTGGATGCGGCAAATATCCGATGCATAAAAACACTTATGTAGATAGTTTTTATTTTTCTGTACACTTGCGAATCTCCTTGTCAAAACCGGTATGTTCTGACAAAACGTGCCTTTTCAGGTTATGTGTCTTTTGCACAAGGTAGGTACATACATATGTAAGTATGTATGGGATTACATACAAGCACAAATTCGCTCAATACTGCACTTAATGTTTTTTTTTTTTTCTTTTGGTTACTCCGTCGGCTGCGCCAGTTTTGTTAGCATTAGTATGTTAACATTTAATTAATTATATTTAAACGTTCTTTAAGATTCTGATATATATATATAAAACTGTTTATTCAATTTGTACGTTCCTGTCTTGTTCTTGTCTCGTTCACTTCTTATTTTATATTATACATGAAAGTTTCCTTTTACTTGAGAGAGCTTTAGAGCTTTTATGTCAAGATCGAGCTTGAAGTCTCTCACTGTTAAGTGTAGGCGAAGAGAGAGAGAGAACAAGAACTTCGACTACATAACTCGCGCGGATCCCAATAAACCCTCCTCCCGCCCAACCGACCGAGAGGCGCCGTCGCAGGACGAACGACACGATTCGCGTTCGGACAGGATAGATTCGGGCATGCAAAAAAAAAACGCGGATAGCATAAAATAGAAATACAGGATCGGACATAAGAAAAATACATGATAAAATCTATTATAGTTATAACATAATACTCTAAAAGGGTCATGCAATGCAAAATAAGATCTACATAGGGGGAGAGCAAGCGGGATGTAACTACGGGTTAGTCTAGATGGAACGGAAAAAGGTTAGTCGCGATATTAGTTCTGAAGAGTCAATATCACCATTAATAATATTAAAAATAAATAAAATGCCAAGCATTATTCTACGGTTAGCTAGAGAAGGAAGGTTAATTAAAAGAAGTCTACTACTTTATGACGGCAATCTCACTTCAGCATTCCAGTTCAAGCCACGCAAAGCAAATAAGAGAAATTGTTTTTGAGCAGATTCAATGCGATCCTGGTGCACAGAATACAGTATAAAGGGTCTTAGTAATATAAGGGTCATCAAATTCCTTTGACCACCTCTTAATGAAACCGAGAACAGACATAGCTTTATTGACCGTTCTAGAAATGTGGTCTGAAAATTTAAGTTTATGATCTAAGAGGATACCTAGATCATCAAG
Source organism: Drosophila ustulata (assembly GCA_035047365.1). Classification (NCBI taxonomy): domain Eukaryota; kingdom Metazoa; phylum Arthropoda; class Insecta; order Diptera; family Drosophilidae; genus Drosophila; species Drosophila ustulata. The sequence continues at coordinate 2,572,792 of JAWNPT010000095.1, forward strand.
AGCGGTAATTCTTTTTAGATCGTTACCGTTCAGTAAGTAAGAGGCCAAATGTGGATTAACTCTATAGAAAGACATCACAACACATTTAGAGCAGTTTAAATTTAACAAGTTCACTTCGCACCATGACTGGAAAGAGTCAAGATCACTCTGCAACTTAATATGGCATGGCCAATCCCTGTACTGCAGGCATATTTTAACATCATCTGCATACATTAGTACGCGAGATTGTGTCAAAACAGTAGGTAGATCACTTATGAACAATGTGAAAAGTAAGGGACCGAGATGGCTACCTTGGGGAACTCCAGAGGTAACTCGGAATGTATTAGAAAGGAAATTATTAAAAGAAACTTTTTGCGTTCTTTGGCTGAGATAGCTTGAAATCCAGCAAATCAAATTATTGGGAAATCCAATTAAGTCAAGCTTATATAACAAAAGAGAATGATTTACTGAGTCAAAGGCTTTACTAAAATCGGTATAGATGACGTCAGTTTGTTCGTTTTTAAGGAAACCCTGATTAACGAACGAAGAAAGCTCAACAAAATTAGTAACAGTGGATCTATGCTTAAGGTAGAGCCCGAAATTTTAAACTTTTTGTAAAGTCTAGACTTCAGGTTCTTAAGGTTAGAAAGTTGCTTACAAAACCAAGGAGGCTTATTGGACCTATGCGGAAAATAAGAAGGAATACAGGCATCAAAGCAAAGATTTAATTTATTATAGAATAAATTGACGGCGGCACTTATGTCAGTGCAGGAATACAAATTAGACCAATCAATTCCATTAAGAAGTTGGATTAATTTCGGAAAGTTAGCCTTTCGAAAGCAACGAACTCGATCGGCAGGTACATCAGAATTAGTGAGTACAAATCTGCTAAGTTCGATCCATAACTCCAGAGTTGGATGATAAGGGTCTTCAGGAGATGTAAGGGGTTCCGATCTAGATAGAACTACGCTGGTAGGTTCAGAGACACAGCACAGATCTAATTGCCGGCAAAGAAAATTTCTTATATTGTTAATTTGACCCAAAGATAATTCAAATTGACCATCAATAAAGTCATGTCGGTTCGATGGAATAAGAAAACAAAAGTTATCACAAGGATACCAAACTGTTCCAGGAAGGTTAAAGTCTCCTAGAACAACAACATGATCTTTGTCGGATAACAAGGCAACAATGGATTTTATTGCTTCCAGGTGATCCTGGTATACAGATAAATCGGACGACGGATAACTGGGAGCCATAGGTCCAGATTGGTTTAAGTACGGAAGTGTAGAGCAGGACCTTGTATTCTAGATTAAGAGAGGACCGAGCGTTGATAAGCCAATGAAGACTATTAGCCTTTAGTTTTAGTTGTGTTCTCTTGGCTTCAATGTGCTTTCGCCAGGTGAGTCGTCTGTCGATGTGTACTCCTAAATACGTAAAGTCGTTCGCTTGCGGAAGTGTGGAATTGTTTAGTCTGAGCGGTGGGCAATTTTGCCTGTTTAGGGTAAACGTAACATGCTTGCATTGGCGACAGTTTCATTTATTTCAATGTTGACAGGTCTGGATGGCATTCTTGTTCAGCTACATCTCTATTGAAAGGATAAATGTCAGTATTTCTATTCTTTGACAAGCTCTGATCCTGAGTTAAAGATGATGCTTCGACTTTAGATGCTCATAGGATTTGTCAAAAAATGTCAAAAATTATTTGCTTTCTCTGTGCTATTTCTAAGAATTTTAAGAACTACAGCAGCCAAAAATAGTCAGGAGTCTCTGCAACTCCTCATGAACGCACACTTTCCAGGCTGCACACAAGCTGAAGACGAGAATGGGATCCCCTCCTCTCACATCAGCGGCGAGCCGGAGGAAAACCCGCTTCATGAGAGTCAAGTCCTAATCGACGAAATTGTCAACACTGAGAAGATAATCTGGGCTATCAAGTCGTTCCACCCCTACAAATCAGCAGGACCGGATGACATCAGACCGGTCATGTTACAGATGGTATGCGTACATCTGTCGCAATGGCTGCTAGAAATCTTCAGGGGATGTCTCCTTACAGGATACATTCCAAAATCCTGGAGAGAAGTGAGGGTGGCATTCATTCCCAAAGCAGGAAAGATAAACCACTGCTCAGCAAAAGACTATAGGCCCATAAGTCTCTCATCGTTTTTATTGAAAACACTAGAGAGACTTCTGGACCTTCATCTCAGAAGTAAGCTTACACCTCACACTTTTAGCAAGTCCCAACACGCCTACCTCAAAGGTAGATCAGTAGAGACTGCTCTGCACGAGGTGGTTAGCACAATTGAAGGCACACTGCAAAGGAAGGAGTTTACGTTAGCGGCATTTCTCGACATAGAGGGTGCCTTTAACAATGTCATGATCGAGTCTATAACGGCAGCACTTGTCAACATAGGCTCACACCCGACAATCACTCGATGGCTTAGCAACATGCTTCGCCAAAGAATGATAAACGGCCAACTCTGCGCCTCAACTATCAGGAGAAGGGCAACCAGGGGTACCCCGCAAGGGAGTGTGATATCCCCCTTGTTGTGGAACATTGTCCTTAATGACCTTCTTCTCAAACTGAAGCATAAGGGATGCAGAGTGACTGCTTATGCGGACGACCTGGTTCTAATGGTAACTGGCAGATTCCTGCCAACAGTCAGTGAGCTAATGAGCGCCGCACTGAGTGAAACTCTGCGATGGGCAGAACACAACGGTCTTGGGGCCAACCCACAAAAGACCGAACTTGTTCTGTTCACTCGGAAATATAAGATACCGAGCTTCAAGCTTCCATCACTGGGAGGGACAGAGCTCAAGTTATCAAAGGAGGCTAAGTACCTTGGAGTAATCCTGGACTCCAAACTCTCCTGGAGGAGAAACTCGGAGGAAAGGATGAAGAAAGCGTTACAAGCCTTCTTTGTGTGCAAAAAGACCTTTGGTAAAGGTTGGGGATTGCAACCGTACATCCTTCACTGGTTCTACACTGCAATTGTCAGACCTATACTGACGTACGGGGCTCTTGTATGGTGGGAGGCGGGGCACACCGACTCCTATCTAAACAATCTCCGCAAAGTCCAGAGACTAGCTTGCTTGGGAATAACAGGATGTATTCGTTCTACCCCCCAAGCAGCGCTGGATGTAATGTTAAATCTGGAGCCCATCGGAGTCTTCCTCAAGCACGCGGCAGCAAGGAGTGCGGTCAGGCTTCACGCCCAATGCCTCCTTAAGCCTGGTGCAGGTCACAACTCCATTCTACGTACAGTAGAATTAACGGTGGCTGAGAACGACTACTGGGTACCAGAACATAAGTGGGATGACAGGTTCACAGCTGAATTCCCCGACAGATCCGATTGGCAACAGGAATCTCCTTTGAGGCAGAATGAGTTGTCAATCTACACAGACGGATCAAAGACGTTAGAAGGCACTGGATCGGGGGTCTTCTCCGAAGACCTTGCAACCAAGCTTTCCTTTCGTCTTCCTGACTGGTGTAGTGTGTTTCAAGCGGAGATTTACGCTGTTTGGCAAGCGACCAAGTTGGTACGGACACTGGGCGGGAGCCCGAGGGACGTGTCCATCTATGTCGACAGCCAATCAGCGATAAAAGCACTCGCATCGAACACCATCAAGAGTAAACTAACCCGAGACACAGTGATGTCATTGAACCTATGCCAACCACACTCCATCAGACTTGTCTGGGTACCTGGGCATATGGGAGTGCCAGGTAACGAGGCGGCTGATGAATGTGCTCGGCTGGGATCAGCGTCATCAGAAACTCTCGCGGTGAACGATATAAAGAGACCTATTCAGCACGTGCTATCGGAACTTAATTGTTCCATGAGAACGGCGGCTGAAAGACACTGGGCAGCATCATTGGGCTGCGAGGTGTCAACAGCACTCTGGCCAAGATACCGTCCCAAGCGAACAACCGAGCTCTTAAACTTTAAAAGGAACAAGATAAGGTTACTGACAGGAGTCTTAACGGGACACTGCTACATCGGCCGTATGGCCCAACGGTACGGTGGACCCCAACAGGACTTCTGTCGCAGCTGCGGAGACGAAGAGGAAATCGAGAGTATCCAGCATCTTCTCTGCGACTGCCCTGCACTTCTTAGAAAGCGGACCCAATTTCTGGGCCAGCCTTTCTTTGCGGAACTGGGCAGTCTTGGGAATATTCGGCTGGAGAACATGGCGCTTTTCCTCGACTCTACTGGCTGGTTCCATAGGCTACCGCAGCCCAACAGAACTGGCCAGTAGCACGTAGACCAGTAGAGCATTCTCCTCCAATATCCCAACAATCCCTCCCAATCCCTTCTACTCCTACAGTTCCACTCAGATCAGGCATCACAATGGACCATATGGTCTCCGGGTGCTCTCGACTCCGGTCGAGCTGCCTGCTCAACCTAACCTAACCTAACCTAAGAACTACAGCAAGAACAATCTGTCTGTGCTTGCTGCATGATCACATGACACATACCACTCTTGAGATCTGGATGGAGCTGCTGCTTGTTTTTTTTTTTCTCTCCTTAACATCAAGTAATTCATATTTCGAAGTCAAATTTGACGATTTTCTTTTGGTTACTCCGTCGGCTGCGCCAGTTTTGTTAGCATTAGTATGTTAACATTTAATTAATTATATTTAAACGTTCTTTAAGATTCTGATATATATATATAAAACTGTTTATTCAATTTGTACGTTCCTGTCTTGTTCTTGTCTCGTTCACTTCTTATTTTATATTATACATGAAAGTTTCCTTTTACTTGAGAGAGCTTTAGAGCTTTTATGTCAAGATCGAGCTTGAAGTCTCTCACTGTTAAGTGTAGGCGAAGAGAGAGAGAACAAGAACTTCGACTACATAACTCGCGCGGATCCCAATAAACACTCCTCCCGCCCAACCGACCGAGAGGCGCCGTCGCAGGACGAACGACACGATTCGCGTTCGGACAGGATAGATTCGGGCATGCAAAAAAAAAACGCGGATAGCATAAAATAGAAATACAGGATCGGACATAAGAAAAATACATGATAAAATCTATTATAGTTATAACATAATACTCTAAAAGGGTCATGCAATGCAAAATAAGATCTACATAGGGGGAGAGCAAGCGGGATGTAACTACGGGTTAGTCTAGATGGAACGGAAAAGGTTAGTCGCGATATTAGTTCTGAAGAGTCAATATCACCATTAATAATATTAAAAATAAATAAAATGCCAAGCATTATTCTACGGTTAGCTAGAGAAGGAAGGTTAATTAAAAGAAGTCTACTACTTTATGACGGCAATCTCACTTCAGCATTCCAGTTCAAGCCACGCAAAGCAAATAAGAGAAATTGTTTTTGAGCAGATTCAATGCGATCCTGGTGCACAGAATACAGTATAAAGGGTCTTAGTAATATAAGGGTCATCAAATTCCTTTGACCACCTCTTAATGAAACCGAGAACAGACATAGCTTTATTGACCGTTCTAGAAATGTGGTCTGAAAATTTAAGTTTATGATCTAAGAGGATACCTAGATCATCAAGAGCGGTAATTCTTTTTAGATCGTTACCGTTCAGTAAGTAAGAGGCCAAATGTGGATTAACTCTATAGAAAGACATCACAACACATTTAGAGCAGTTTAAATTTAACAAGTTCACTTTGCACCATGACTGGAAAGAGTCAAGATCACTCTGCAACTTAATATGGCATGGCCAATCCCTGTACTGCAGGCATATTTTAACATCATCTGCATACATTAGTACGCGAGATTGTGTCAAAACAGTAGGTAGATCACTTATGAACAATGTGAAAAGTAAGGGACCGAGATGGCTACCTTGGGGAACTCCAGAGGTAACTCGGAATGTATTAGAAAGGAAATTATTAAAAGAAACTTTTTGCGTTCTTTGGCTGAGATAGCTTGAAATCCAGCAAAACAAATTATTGGGAAATCCAATTAAGTCAAGCTTATATAACAAAAGAGAATGATTTACTGAGTCAAAGGCTTTACTAAAATCGGTATAGATGACGTCAGTTTGTTCGTTTTTAAGGAAACCCTGATTAACGAACGAAGAAAGCTCAACAAGATTAGTAACAGTGGATCTATGCTTAAGGTAGAGCCCGAAATTTTAAACTTTTTGTAAAGTCTAGACTTCAGGTTCTTAAGGTTAGAAAGTTGCTTACAAAACCAAGGAGGCTTATTGGACCTATGCGGAAAATAAGAAGGAATACAGGCATCAAAGCAAAGATTTAATTTATTATAGAATAAATTGACGGCGGCACTTATGTCAGTGCAGGAATACAAATTAGACCAATCAATTCCATTAAGAAGTTGGATTAATTTCGGAAAGTTAGCCTTTCGAAAGCAACGAACTCGATCGGCAGGTACATCAGAATTAGTGAGTACAAATCTGCTAAGTTCGATCCATAACTCCAGAGTTGGATGATAAGGGTCTTCAGGAGATGTAAGGGGTTCCGATCTAGATAGAACTACGCTGGTAGGTTCAGAGACACAGCACAGATCTAATTGCCGGCAAAGAAAATTTCTTATATTGTTAATTTGACCCAAAGATAATTCAAATTGACCATCAATAAAGTCATGTCGGTTCGATGGAATAAGAAAACAAAAGTTATCACAAGGATACCAAACTGTTCCAGGAAGGTTAAAGTCTCCTAGAACAACAACATGATCTTTGTCGGATAACAAGGCAACAATGGATTTTATTGCTTCCAGGTGATCCTGGTATACAGATAAATCGGACGACGGATAACTGGGAGCCATAGGTCCAGATTGGTTTAAGTACGGAAGTGTAGAGCAGGACCTTGTATTCTAGATTAAGAGAGGACCGAGCGTTGATAAGCCAATGAAGACTATTAGCCTTTAGTTTTAGTTGTGTTCTCTTGGCTTCAATGTGCTTTCGCCAGGTGAGTCGTCTGTCGATGTGTACTCCTAAATACGTAAAGTCGTTCGCTTGCGGAAGTGTGGAATTGTTTAGTCTGAGCGGTGGGCAATTTTGCCTGTTTAGGGTAAACGTAACATGCTTGCATTGGCGACAGTTTCATTTATTTCAATGTTGACAGGTCTGGATGGCATTCTTGTTCAGCTACATCTCTATTGAAAGGATAAATGTCAGTATTTCTATTCTTTGACAAGCTCTGATCCTGAGTTAAAGATGATGCTTCGACTTTAGATGCTCATAGGATTTGTCAAAAAATGTCAAAAATTATTTGCTTTCTCTGTGCTATTTCTAAGAATTTTAAGAACTACAGCAGCCAAAAATAGTCAGGAGTCTCTGCAACTCCTCATGAACGCACACTTTCCAGGCTGCACACAAGCTGAAGACGAGAATGGGATCCCCTCCTCTCACATCAGCGGCGAGCCGGAGGAAAACCCGCTTCATGAGAGTCAAGTCCTAATCGACGAAATTGTCAACACTGAGAAGATAATCTGGGCTATCAAGTCGTTCCACCCCTACAAATCAGCAGGACCGGATGACATCAGACCGGTCATGTTACAGATGGTATGCGTACATCTGTCGCAATGGCTGCTAGAAATCTTCAGGGGATGTCTCCTTACAGGATACATTCCAAAATCCTGGAGAGAAGTGAGGGTGGCATTCATTCCCAAAGCAGGAAAGATAAACCACTGCTCAGCAAAAGACTATAGGCCCATAAGTCTCTCATCGTTTTTATTGAAAACACTAGAGAGACTTCTGGACCTTCATCTCAGAAGTAAGCTTACACCTCACACTTTTAGCAAGTCCCAACACGCCTACCTCAAAGGTAGATCAGTAGAGACTGCTCTGCACGAGGTGGTTAGCACAATTGAAGGCACACTGCAAAGGAAGGAGTTTACGTTAGCGGCATTTCTCGACATAGAGGGTGCCTTTAACAATGTCATGATCGAGTCTATAACGGCAGCACTTGTCAACATAGGCTCACAACCGACAATCACTCGATGGCTTAGCAACATGCTTCGCCAAAGAATGATAAACGGCCAACTCTGCGCCTCAACTATCAGGAGAAGGGCAACCAGGGGTACCCCGCAAGGGGGTGTGATATCCCCCTTGTTGTGGAACATTGTCCTTAATGACCTTCTTCTCAAACTGAAGCATAAGGGATGCAGAGTGACTGCTTATGCGGACGACCTGGTTCTAATGGTAACTGGCAGATTCCTGCCAACAGTCAGTGAGCTAATGAGCGCCGCACTGAGTGAAACTCTGCGATGGGCAGAACACAACGGTCTTGGGGCCAACCCACAAAAGACCGAACTTGTTCTGTTCACTCGGAAATATAAGATACCGAGCTTCAAGCTTCCATCACTGGGAGGGACAGAGCTCAAGTTATCAAAGGAGGCTAAGTACCTTGGAGTAATCCTGGACTCCAAACTCTCCTGGAGGAGAAACTCGGAGGAAAGGATGAAGAAAGCGTTACAAGCCTTCTTTGTGTGCAAAAAGACCTTTGGTAAAGGTTGGGGATTGCAACCGTACATCCTTCACTGGTTCTACACTGCAATTGTCAGACCTATACTGACGTACGGGGCTCTTGTATGGTGGGAGGCGGGGCACACCGACTCCTATCTAAACAATCTCCGCAAAGTCCAGAGACTAGCTTGCTTGGGAATAACAGGATGTATTCGTTCTACCCCCCAAGCAGCGCTGGATGTAATGTTAAATCTGGAGCCCATCGGAGTCTTCCTCAAGCACGCGGCAGCAAGGAGTGCGGTCAGGCTTCACGCCCAATGCCTCCTTAAGCCTGGTGCAGGTCACAACTCCATTCTACGTACAGTAGAATTAACTGTGGCTGAGAACGACTACTGGGTACCAGAACATAAGTGGGATGACAGGTTCACAGCTGAATTCCCCGACAGATCCGATTGGCAACAGGAATCTCCTTTGAGGCAGAATGAGTTGTCAATCTACACAGACGGATCAAAGACGTTAGAAGGCACTGGATCGGGGGTCTTCTCCGAAGACCTTGCAACCAAGCTTTCCTTTCGTCTTCCTGACTGGTGTAGTGTGTTTCAAGCGGAGATTTACGCTGTTTGGCAAGCGACCAAGTTGGTACGGACACTGGGCGGGAGCCCGAGGGACGTGTCCATCTATGTCGACAGCCAATCAGCGATAAAAGCACTCGCATCGAACACCATCAAGAGTAAACTAACCCGAGACACAGTGATGTCATTGAACCTATGCCAACCACACTCCATCAGACTTGTCTGGGTACCTGGGCATATGGGAGTGCCAGGTAACGAGGCGGCTGATGAATGTGCTCGGCTGGGATCAGCGTCATCAGAAACTCTCGCGGTGAACGATATAAAGAGACCTATTCAGCACGTGCTATCGGAACTTAATTGTTCCATGAGAACGGCGGCTGAAAGACACTGGGCAGCATCATTGGGCTGCGAGGTGTCAACAGCACTCTGGCCAAGATACCGTCCCAAGCGAACAACCGAGCTCTTAAACTTTAAAAGGAACAAGATAAGGTTACTGACAGGAGTCTTAACGGGACACTGCTACATCGGCCGTATGGCCCAACGGTACGGTGGACCCCAACAGGACTTCTGTCGCAGCTGCGGAGACGAAGAGGAAATCGAGAGTATCCAGCATCTTCTCTGCGACTGCCCTGCACTTCTTAGAAAGCGGACCCAATTTCTGGGCCAGCCTTTCTTTGCGGAACTGGGCAGTCTTGGGAATATTCGGCTGGAGAACATGGCGCTTTTCCTCGACTCTACTGGCTGGTTCCATAGGCTACCGCAGCCCAACAGAACTGGCCAGTAGCACGTAGACCAGTAGAGCATTCTCCTCCAATATCCCAACAATCCCTCCCAATCCCTTCTACTCCTACAGTTCCACTCAGATCAGGCATCACAATGGACCATATGGTCTCCGGGTGCTCTCGACTCCGGTCGAGCTGCCTGCTCAACCTAACCTAACCTAACCTAAGAACTACAGCAAGAACAATCTGTCTGTGCTTGCTGCATGATCACATGACACATACCACTCTTGAGATCTGGATGGAGCTGCTGCTTGTTTTTTTTTTCTCTCCTTAACATCAAGTAATTCATATTTCGAAGTCAAATTTGACGATTTGCTAATGCCGTTTGTAAATATATAATTTTGTTTGACTATGCAATCAATTTAATTGACTTTTTTAAGTATTTCTTATTTCTATTGCATTTCTTGAATTTGGCATTTAAAGAGTTGGAAAATATTTGGCTTTTGTTTTTACAAATGACATTCTTACTTAAAAACATAATTGTTTTTATTAATTTGCTTTTAACAAAGTCAACAATGACATTTTCTTGGTAAGAGTTGCCTTTCTCCTTCCGAATACATTAATGGAAATGAATGCTCATCTTATAACCGATTACGAAGTCGACTTTTTTCCCAAGAAATTACCTTAAAGGACATTTACTAAATATACAAAATATTAGTGCACAAAACACGTTGTACAAAACCTATACAATTGAAAACCGTTTAAAATTAAAAAAAAAACAATGTTTAACGTTTGAATATTAGCAATTTGAAGGCAGGCTGTTTAAAAATTTCAATCTTAAAGTACGAGCATCAGCCGACTTTAACAGCTGTTAGGTTTAACATTGGTCTGGTTGTTGGTTCTCAATATGTAAACGCAAACAAAATTATAATTTTACCACTTTGAAAAAATGGATATAGTGACATGTGTATCGATAGAGACGGCATTACAGCGTACATTTAAGTTTATTTATTTATTCTAGTTGAGTTTATGTTTATTAGAAATAACATTTTTATAGTTTGATGTAAGCAGTTGGCGTTTAGTTCTTGTCCAAATTTATATGTTAATTGTAGTTCGCACACATGTAGATTTTGTAGCGCCACCTATAGGTGAGATAACCCAAAACATGTACAGTCAAACGATATTTGCACTCAATTTGGTTTGGTAGTTTATAGCGAATGCCAAAGAAGATAAGAGAATTTACAGTACAATTTTAAATAACCAAATTAAATGGCAATGCAGAAAAAGAAAAAAACCAGTCCAGAAGCTAACTAAAGCTGCATTTTGTGCCGTTTTACCAAATGGTAATATATACTATTTCTATGTTGTAACGCTGGCTTTCGATACTAATGTAGATTTTGACTTTGTGTTAATTCTGGAATTTTAAATGCAGAACTGCACTTAGGGTATACCTAAAAATTAAAATCTTGTATGGTAATTAATACCAGCATAAAAGCTCCTAAGAGTTTTTGGGCAGAAGCTCGTCAGCTGACTGCCTCCACGCGGTGGCACCCGGGCACCCAACTACCACCCGGTAGAAGGATGCCGAGTGCAAAAGGCGAATTGAGTTGCCGAGCCCTGAAGGCAACTTAATGATAGATGAACTGGACCTACGATATGGACTAGACGACATGGGCTGGAGTAGGCCGAGTGACTTCGCGCCGAAATGGCTGCTGGGGTAATGCTGCGCCTGCCCCAGCCCCGTTAAAACCTTGGCAGGCCCTGGGAAACGCTTGCTACCCGTAGCCACTAAGCTGGCTGTGCAGGTTCAGTTGAGACTATCCTGATCAGTGCTGTCCTGGCTCTGAGCCCAGCATTTCATAAGGGCCTGGGTCAACTCTTGCGTTTACCTCACTCCTTGGAAAGGGACCCACGGAGACATAAAGGCGACTGCACGTCACGGGTAGCAATAACGGTCTCAAGGGGGGCCCAATAAAATGAGTAACAAATCAAAAATACCAGGAAACCTTCCTCCTAACTCAACGAAGGAACCAGCAGAAGCCCATACCATCTTCGCGACTTGCAGGAAGATGTGAAGGACTCCACCGGAGACAGCACCGACCTCGGCGCCAGCGGCGCTTAGAAGGAACCCTCAAGTCGTAGAGAATGAGGATGATGGAAGCGACACGCCGAAAAGAGGGAGGTGTGACACGAGCCCCAGCGGCTCGCCACGAAGAACGCCCCCAAAAAGGGTGAAAAGCAGTGAACAGACTTGCATGTCAATGGTGACGCAACTAGGCTGCATCGTCGATGAGTTGCTATTCATCACGAATGAAAAGAAGCCCATAGTGAGGCATATAAGCCAGGCGATGAAGGACTCGCTGGCTCAGATGAAGAAAATACAGACGGCGCTATGTGAACAGCTGCAGGAAATGGGTAGCCAAGGCAACTCGTGCCAAGCCTGCACCCACAACGGAGATCAAGCCGCAAGGCAAAAGAAGGATGCATCAACGTCATCAACGCAGCTTGGATTAAAGGAGAAGTCAGCTAGTTCACGTGCGGCACCGAATGCTCCTAGACGTAGGAAGGAGGCGCCAACGTCACCAGTGGGACAGCCAGCCAACCCACGTGCGGCACCGAGTGCGCACGCTCTGAAGACCGGAGGAATACGGCAAACCACACCACCCCAGGTGAGACAGGATAAGCCGGATGAAGGCACATGGAGAACCGTGAAGCCCCGGCTGCGTCCCTCTACGAGACATAGAGGCAGCAAACCAGACGCTCTTCTGGTAAAGTGCAAGGACGGCACTTCCTATGCCGCGGTCCTTACGGCTGTGCAGACGGAGGCGGACTTACAGGAGTATAAAGAGAATGTTTGCAAAATAAGACGTACGGCAGCGGGCGAACTGCTAGTACAGCTGGAAAAGGCTGGTGATGACTCCACAAGCAAATTGCTTGGATGGTGCAGAAGACAGTCGGTGAAATTCCGCAGGTCAAGTCCATTTCGAAGAGATCTGAACTGGAGATTAGGGATATCTCCGAATGGACCATAGCCGAGGATGTCGACGAAAGTCGAGCCTCGGAGATGCTTCAAATGCCTGGCATTTGGACATGTAGCAGCTTGCGCAGAAACAAATTAGATATGGCCGGGAAGTGCTTCAACTGCGGAGAAGGATACCATTCGTCAAAGTGATGTATGGGAAAGCAAGCCTGCATTCTCCTCCTGCTGCAGTCAGTGAGAGAGACCGGCACGGACATTGCCTTGGTTAGCGAGGTCTATGCAAGTAGACCAGAAAAGAGTATAAGAGTAATTCGTAAGCATCAGTTGTGTTTTATCTTGCTCCGCCTAATTCTGCGTTTATCTGTGTTTTAAAAGCATATTAATTTGTAACTTTTAGTTATTTGGTGCATGAATTGTGTTAAATTTTATTCTACTGTTTGTAACATAAATTGTAAATTGCAACGTTTAAGTTGCTGTTCTCATTGCTTGTGTCTTAAAATTCTTTGTTTTGGTTTTCTCCGGTAGTCGTTTGCAACCCAGGTTTTTTTGTGTGTTCGCTGTGCAGTTTTGTGTGATGAATATATATTTGCTCTCTTTTGCTGCGCCTAATAGGCAAGTTGTTGTTGGGTGTTTTTGTTTTCGCTCACCGTCTTACACTGCTTGTCCGTTATTTTGCGACCCAGTAGGAATTTCAAGCTTGATTGTGCAACCGACTGGTAGTGACTTTTCACTTAGAGCACCCAACCGGAATCCATAACATAAAATTTTGCAAACATTTTAATTTTTATTTTAATTTAATCGCGTCTATTTTCATTAATATTTATATAATTATGCAGTGCTTCAAATTAAATTGCACTTATGCGCCGACTCGTGATGGAGACCAGCCTAAGTTTGTTTCTTGATGGCTGTGTGATACTTTTATGCATATAAAATGTGCAGGCATTACCGGGCGCGATCATGATAAGATCAACGCTGCTGTGAAAAAGGGCAGCGGTGGAATTAAGTGGTCATGTCCGGTATACATTGAAAAGCAATTGTATTTTTCACGTATGTATAGCTACGTGAAAAACCAATTTGCTAAACTTCGTACAATGACCAAGTCTCTTTCAAGTGAACTTGGTACTAGTATGGAATTGCTTGGTCAATACGAATTTAAGACGCCTACAAAGCCCTGCTCGGACCCGCAATTTGGTCCTCCACTTCCAGTGTTTTCACCGCTGCCTTCTTCTCCTTGCATTCATGTAGAGCCATCTCCGTCCATTCCGTCTATGCTAATGCAAAATCGAATTTCGTTTCACTTAACACCCAACTTTACAATATTTATCTGCATCGGGTCGGTTACAGTTCGCTCAGAATCCTAGACAGTTCTATAATTTTGTTAACTCTAAACGAAAATGTTCTTCACTACCTTCCTCAATTTCATTTCAAGATAAGACTGCATGCAGTGATCAGACCACTGCCGATCTGTTTGCAGACTTCTTTCAATCTACTTAATCAATTGACAGCTACTCACCTCATATATCTTATCCCTATAACTTGCAAAAGTCTAACTTTATTCCTGAACCTGTGATCACTGTATGCTTAGTTTTAAGCGAGCTCAATCAAATAAAACCTGTATTTTTACCCGGTCCAGATGGTATTCCAGGCTGTGTCCTTAGGTATTGTGCAGAAACATTGCATTTATTTTTACATAAATTATTTATTATGTCTGTTGAGTCTGGCTCTTTCCCTGCTATATGAAAGGATTCATTCATAATTCCCTTCCATAAAAATGGTTCGAAACATAACGTTAATAATTTTAGAGGTATTTCCAAATTGTCCGCTATACCGAAACTCTTTGAGAAAATTATTACATCTCAACTTAGTCATTTTTGTAGATCTATTGTCTTTCCCTTCCAGCATGGTTTGGTGAATCAGAGATCCACGACTACCAACCAATAGAGTTTTCTTCTCTAGTAATCAAAGGTTTTCAGAATAAGTTGCAGACTGATGTTATTTATACTGACTTAAGAAAAGCTTTTGACGCTGTTAACCATTTCGTTTTAGTTAACAAATTAAACATGATTGGATTTCCATATCATTTTCTGTTATGGGTATCTGACTATCTTAATAATAGAACTCAAGCAGTAATATTTAAGTCGGCAACTTCTAAACCTGTCTTTGTAACCTCAGGTGTTCCTCAGGGTAGTCATCTCGGCCCTCTTCTCTTTAATCTTTTTATTAACGATCTTCCCAATGTTATTTTACATTCTAATATATTAATGTATCCTGATGATGTCAAGATTTGCCTAACTTATGTTAATAATATAGCTTCTAACTCTCTATTGGAAGCTGATCTTGATCGTTTTTATTCCTGGTGTAAAAGTAATTATCTACTACTAAATTGTTCGAAATGTAAGGTTATGTCGTTTTACAGAAGCTCCGCTAACTTCAGTAATTATGCTCATAATATGCTACCTCTGATTAAAGTCGACGATGTGTATGATTTAGGAGTTCTTCTAGATCATTGGCTAAAATTTGACAAACACATTTCAATTACTGTCAACAAAGCGACAACAAGTTTTAATATATTTGGTATATTTTTTGTTAAAATATCATTTAAGTTTTTTGTTTTCTCTCGAAATGGGTTGCGGGTATCATACGGTTGAGCACTCTCGACTGTAGCTTTCTTACTTTTTTCTAACTATATATAGATCTCAAAACGATCGATTGGTTTTGCCTTATCCGTATCAGATAAATGACGCACATTGCATTTTTAAACCATTAATTACTAAAAGTTCACTATTAAATAATTAAAAGATTCTAAAGCCTGTATTTTTACCAGGGCCAGATGGAGTTCCAGCATGTGTGCTTAGGCATTGTGCTGAGGCTTTATTAATTCCTTTATACATTCTTTATATCCGCTACCCATAGGGTAGAAGGGTATTATAACTTAGTGCCAACAGAAAATGTATGTAACAGGTAGAAGGAGGCATCTCCGACCACATAAACTATATATATTCTTGATCAGTGTCAACAGCCGAAACGATATAGCCATGTCCGTCTGTCCGTCTGTCCGTCTGTCTGTCTGTATGAACATCGGATCTCAGAGACTATAAGACATAGAGACACCAAATTTGGCAAAAAGGTTCCTTAATACCCTGCGCAGATCAACTTTATTTCAAAAGTTGGATGCCACGCCCCCTTCGCCCACAATAAGCATTAATCTAGAAAAAGTCAAGTTTTTTTTATGTAAATTGAGTATAACTCCAAAAGTTCTTTGTGTAATGATGTGTAATTTGGTAACCCATCTGCGCTTGACACTCTTAATATACCCTGTAATTTTGGTAAAAATCGGATAAGTAGAACAAAAGTTATTCGTTAAATTATTTATCAAAATTGTTGTGCCCAATGCATATGGACGTTTTAAGTGTGTGAATGACCTAGAGATATCAAATTTGGTGACAGTATTCGTGTAGGTCTTACGCAGATCAAGTATGTTTTAGATTTTTGCCACGCCCCTTTCCGCCCCCAAAATCTGTAAAAGCCGCAATAATGAACCTAGGGCATTGAATTTTGGTATGCATAATAACAATGATAGTCTGAATGACTCCTGTGAATTTGGTTCAGATCGAATGAAAAACGAGGAAGTTATTAAAGAATCAATTTTATATGCAAAATTCAGTTGCAGCTGCCCGCGCTTTGTTTGTTTAGTTGATAGTGTGACCATGTCTGTGTTGTTAATTTTTACCCGCTATTTTCAAATATATACAAAAAACTAGTTTTAGTATATTTGGATTATTTTTTGTTAAAATATCATTTAAATTTTTTGTTTTTTCTCGAAATGGGTTGCGGGTATCATACGGTCGAGCACTCTCGACTGTAGCTTTCTTACTTGTTTTAATTTATCAATGGAGTTATGTTCTTTTCCAAACTATTGGAAGGAATCTTTTATTATTCCTCTCCATAAAAAAGGAAATAAATCTAATGCTGAGAATTATAGAGGAATATACAAATTGACTGGTATTCCGAAACTGATTGAGAAATTAATAACCTCACAGTTACAACATTATTGTAGATCTATTATATCACCATAACAGCATGGGTTTACGAAATATAAATCTACTACCGCTAACTTACTGGAGTTCACTTCTTTGGTAATTGATGGTTTAAAGAACAAAATGCAAACTAACGTTATTTATACTGATTTCAGTAAAGCTTTTGACTCCGTAAATCACTCACTACTGCTTAAACAATATCTCTTGAGATTTCCCAATAACTTAATTATCTAGATATCGAGCTATTTAAATCTCAGAACCCAGAAAGTGTATTTTAACGGCTTAGTCTCCCAGTCTGTTAAGGTCACTTTCGGTGTACCTCAAGGGAGTCACCATGGCCCCTTGTTATTTACTTTGTTTATTAATGATCTTCCATTCGTTAATAAATTTTCTCGTGTGTTAATGTATGCATAATGTATTCTTGAATATGGTGTCCCTAGGGATGTAAAAAAATATTGATTAATCGATTAATGACATCAAATGATAATTTTCGAATTTTCGATTAATAATTGCAATTAATCAAAAAATAAGTAAAAAACCGATTAATGAATCGATTTTTTAGCCATGTTCTTGGTTTGTTTTGATTATTATATACATATTTATTTGTTAAGAATAGAGTTTAAAAATAGTAGTTTTGATAAATGTTTCCTCGTCAATCTGTTCCTGTTTTCGGAAGCTGTTGCTCCTGCCTTCGAAAATAGCCTCTCAGATGGAACTGATGTTCCTTTCAAGAAACAATACTTTTTTGAAATAGTGTACAGCCTGGGGTAAACTGATTTCATCTCTTCCCATGCTGTGAGCACATCCCGCTTAAGCTCAAGCACTGGAGCGTTCAAAAAAAAATCAGCTCGTCTTGTGGCTGCGTGCAATCATCTATTTTTTTTCGCTTGTGAGCGAGCGATTTATGATGTGCCCACAAATCAAAGTCGTCTGTAACGGCGCCTGAAGCAAATATTCATTTATAATTTCTTCGCCTAAAAGTCTACTATAGACTATGGGCCCGACTGGATTTGAAGTAAACTTAAAAGTATGCTGCCCAAAATCGTGGCTCAACATTCTTGCCACGTAGACAATTGCAGTGCGAGCTTTCGGGTGTCAGCTGCGACAGAGGTGCTATTAAAAGCTGAGCTTTTGCACGTGCAGTGGACACCAGCTGCAGAATGCGCATGTGCAGCCAACTTAATTTGTCCCGGTTCCGGTCTCGTTCTCTTCTCTGAGACCGGCCGAGCGAACAGGCAGACATTGGAGGGAGGAATTTTAATCTTTTTGCATCCATTATTCGGAGCACAAATTTTCATAATTTTGTATCGCAATTGGTAAGCAAAAACTAAAATCCTGTTGGAATTTAAAACAGTTTTATTAGAAAACAATTTTTGTCGCAGGTCGCATTACCAAACCTTCTTCGGTTGGCCCTTTGTCGCTAAAGCAGCTCTTAAGTTAGTTGCCGTAGCGCCTGCTTTGGCGCAAACGGGGTCAACTAAAGCGCCGCCCAGCCCGCTTCTTTGCAGGCAGGCGTATCGACGCCACTCGATCATCATCCTGTGGGCCCTGTTGGCCACAGGAGCACCCCTTTTTGGCCAACGGAGCACCCCTTCTTGGCCAACGGAGCACCCCTTCTTGGCCACCGGAGCACCCCTTCTTGGCCACCGCAGCGCCCCACAGGGTCCCTGTGACCTTCAGCACGGCTGCACCAGCCGAAATAATTATTAGATAGTTACGCCAGTGAGCCAATAGGCTAAAAACAAAAACAAAAAAAAAAGTGAAATAAAACACAAATGTTTTAAAAATTCCTGAAAAATTTAAAAGTTCATAAAGCCAGAAATATGCACATGAAGCAAAACTGTGAAGTTAAAAAAAATACCAACAAACGATTTGTTAAGATACATGTACCAAAAAAAACAAAAAAAATCTGTTAAACAAATCAAACCAGATAGCATCTACGATGTGCTGTGAAATGAAATGATTGAAATGAAATGATTAAAATGAAATGATTAAAAATGGAATGATTAGAATGAAATGATTATAATGAAATGATTAGAAATCAAATGAATCAAAAAAAAAAAAATTGTTTAAAAAGAAACGAAAATATTTAATTTTTTTGTTTATATATATCTCTCCTTATATGTTAAAATTCCATTACGTTTGCTTTGTTGTTGATTTAATTAATGAATGAAATGAAACAATAATTTGTGATCTTAGCAGTGAAAATGATAATGTGCTTAATCAATTAGATATATTTTTATTATTTTTTATAAGCGCAAAAATTTTGCGCATCAACAAGCACCACGGAAGATCGATCTACCGCCGCTTGGAAAAACGTGAGTTTATTATTTTTAATATTGTATTATAATTTCTTTATTATTTTTCCGCATTTTGCACATTATATTTTTTTGTTTTATTTATACACTTATATTGATCACAAAGTCCACCTCTACGATAAAAAAAAAAATCTACTAAATAAAACAACAAATCAAACAACAAATTACATGTATTAATGCAAATTCAAAACGTTATAGCATAATTCTTTTGTATAATTTAAAATATTTTTGTTTAAAAATTGTATTATTTTGTTATGATCATGAAGAACGTTAACAATAGAATTAAATATCTAATAATTATGGAATAATTATATTTTATTATTGTCGAATCATGCCGTGACTCCACTGTCGTAGGGTGACGTAAAGGGATCACCAGAATCTTTTCTGAGGTGTGATCAGGATGGGAGGGCATAGCATCCACATAACAGCGGTGGAAAATGGTTAACCATCTCTCTCTCTCTCTCTCTCTCTCTCTCTCTCTCTCTCTCTCTCTCTCTCTCTCACTGCTTCTCTGATTTCCTTCTCTTGTTTTCCTTTGGATGAAGTTATCACTCTTCCGGTATAAGCTTATAGCTTCAATTATTTTCGTCGCAGCACGCTCAATTCTGATCTTATTGGTAATAATATGTTGCGGAAAAAGGACGTTGCCCAAGCAAGACCACCACCCCCAAAGCCGACGAGCTAGAGCCGGATTCTAAAGCGTGCCCCGCAAATGCAACAGTCCCCTTCCCTTAGTGCTTTCTTTCGTTACACGTTACAGTTATAATTTATTATTATTAAGAAGAAAAGTGGCGCCCAACGTGTAGGGCCTTAGTGAGTACAGTAATCACTCATTAAGAATCCCAGATAATTACATTCAAAGATTTGTGTATTCTATTCCAATTTAGTTGCAGTTTGCAGAGGCATACAAAACAGTATGCCATCACGAATTTCACAAAAAGTGTATCGACGCACACTTTAAAAAGTCTGACAAATGTCCAGTTTGTCAAATAGTGTGCCGGTCAGCAGCAGACAAACCGACAAATAGTCAAGGGTTGCAAACTCGGTCCCAATCTAAAAGCCGTCAGATCGAAGAACAAAGTGACGAATTCACGGTGGACGATGTGGCTGGCACATCACAGAGCGCGTTAAATACAAGGATTAGGGATCAAGACAAGGGGGATACTATAAACCCTATGTCTTTGCTCGCAATGGAGCGAAGATTGCTCACAACACTCTCCGAAAAGATGGCTGAACTTATTCAAAGTTCAGTAGTGGAAAGTGTACAAAGGTTAGTCGCAACCCCAGCTCAAAGCGAAAATAGATTAACTCCACCTCCAATCGAGTCGAGAGTTGAAAGCAGGCCCCTTTATGGTAACAATGGCGACTTTGTAAGGCCCAACTCGGGTTCACCCATATCGCATGTCTCAGATCTTATTAATCGGCCCGATAAAGTGGTCCAAATATTAAATGGTTGGAAGATGCAATTTTCTGGAACGGGAATGTCCGTTGAAAATTTCATATATAGAGCCGAGGCTCTTACGGATCAAACTTTAGGGGGAAATTATACCGTCCTTTGTAAGAACGCGAGTGTGCTTTTTGAAGGAAAGGCCATTGAGTTCTATTGGCGGTATCACAAAACAGTTCCCGAAGTTCGTTGGGGAAATTTATGCACTGCTTTGAGGTCGCAATTTCGAGTAGAGAGGGACGATTGTGACATTGAGGAATTAATAAGGAATCGGAAACAAAAACAGAATGAATTTTTTGATAATTTCTATGATGTGATATCCATTTTAATCGATCAACTAGAACGACCGTGGTCTCCAGTAAAAGTTGTTCGAATCATTAAAAACAATTTGAGGCCAGAGATACGGCATGAAATTTTAAACTTTGAAATTAGAACCGTCTCTGAATTAAGAGAAATTTGTCGAAGACGCGAAACCTTTTTGGAAGATGTGAAGAGATCTCACGGATACGCAAAGGCAACACCTTTTAAGCGGGAGGTCTCAGGATTAGTTCAGCTACAAGATGATAGTGAGACAGAATCTGAAAAGGATTTAGACGTAGAAGCTGTTTCCTTGATATGCTGGAACTGCCGAAAGGAAGGGCATAGATATCAAGATTGTATATCCGACAGAAGAGTTTTTTGTTACGGCTGTGGAGCGGCCAATACCTACAAGCCAAGTTGCAATAGGTGTTCAAAAAACTCCAAGCCCGGCACCTCGAAGTTGCAACACAAACCGAAAACTTCGAGTGCCTCACGCAGTCAAGCGACAATGACAGACTAAAAGTGGATACAGCAGTGTCTCCACTAAATACTTTCCCGGACCTACCAAAAAGCGATGAAAGCTCTTTGTTTCATCACAAAATCCCAACATTAAGTAAAAGACCATTACCTAAATATGACTTAACACCAGACCCTCAAAAACCTAAATCGAGAAATTCAAAGCGCATTAAATCCTTTTGGCAGCAAGTCAAAAAGTGCGTGCTTGGCGTAGAGTATATTTGTTCTCAGTCCACAGGGTCTGTTGATCCACGGCCATTCTTGCCAGTTCGGTTACTGGACCGTACTGTGTTCGGACTGCTTGACTCTGGCGCTTCGATAAGTTGTTTTGGAGGAAATTTAGCTCAGGAATTATTGGAGAAAGAGGTAGCTTACAAAACGATAAACAAAAGTGCTACCACTGCGGATGGAAGCCCGCAACGTGTGGTAGGCCGATTAAAAGTTGACGTGGAATACAGCAACATTAAGAAGTCCCTAAATATTTATATAGTACCATCCTTGAAGCAAGATCTTTACTTGGGTATAGATTTCTGGAGGCTTTATAATATTCTTCCGAAAAGTTTGGAAGTGTTTAGCTTAGAAGCTACTGAAGGCTCAGTTAGTAGCAGTGCTGATGTTGATCAACATGAGTTGTCCAACATCAACAAAGCAAAGTTGTTCAACGTCATACAATGCTTTCCCTCATTTTCTCAAGAAGGTCTTGGTAAGACAAACTTGATTTCACACTCTATAGAGGTGGGAAATGCTAAGCCTATAAAACAACGACACTTCCCTGTCTCGCCCGCTCTAGAGAAGGCTATGTATGCGGAAATCGATAGGATGTTGCAGCTTGGGGTAATAGAAGAATCGGAAAGCGGGTGGTCTTCTCCAATTGTCATGGTGAACAAGCCAGGTAAAGTTAGAATTTGCCTCGATTGTCGTAAAGTCAACAGTTTCACTGAGAAAGATGCATACCCACTTCCGCAAATTAGAGGTATTCTAAGTCGTTTGCCAAGAGCCGAGTACATCTCTAGCTTGGACCTGAAAGATACCTATTGGCAGGTACCCTTAGAAGTCCAATCCCGTGACAAGACGGCGTTTACAGTACCTGGAAGACCCCTTTATCAATTTAAAGTGATGCCATTCGGGTTGTGCAACGCCACTAGCACAATGTCTCGACTAATGGATAAAGTTGTACCAGCACATCTCAGAAACGAAGTGTTCGTTTATTTGGATGACCTTTTAATAGTGTCAGATAGCTTTGAAAGACATTTAGATGTTTTGAGAGAAATATCTCTTCACATTAAGCGTGCAGGTCTGACGATCAATATTGGCAAAAGTCATTTCTGCATGCGACGTGTGCGCTATTTGGGCCACATAATTGGTGACGGTGGAATTCGAACTGACCCTGAAAAGGTTAAAGCCATCCGAGATTTTCCTGTTCCGAAAACCTTACGAGGATTGAGGAGTTTTATGGGGTTATGTGGATGGTATCGAAAGTTCGTTCCTAATTTCGCATCGCTCGCTTCTCCTTTGACCGATTTGATGACGACGAAAAGGAAATTCAGTGTCACGACTGAAGCGTTAAGAGCGTTTGAAGTACTGAAATCACGTCTTAGCGAAGCTCCAGTGTTGTGCAGTCCTGATTTCTCAAAACCATTCGCAATACATTGCGATGCCAGCAAAACGGGTGTTGGTGCTGTATTGGTTCAGGTTGCAGATAAAGGAGACGAGCGTCCTGTCGCTTTTATCTCAAAAAAATTAAATAAAGCTCAGCGAAATTACACGGTCACGGAACAAGAATGTTTAGCGGCGATTGTAGCTCTCAAAAACTTTCGCGCTTATGTGGAGGGTCATGAATTCACCATAGTGACCGACCACGCATCTCTAAAATGGTTAATGTCCAATCATGACTTGAATTCTCGACTAGCTCGATGGGCGTTAGCATTGCAAAGGTATCGGTTTAAAATAGAGCATTGCAAAGGATCCTTGAATGTGGTACCAGATTCCTTATCGAGAGTCAATGAGGATGGGGTGGCAGCAATTGATTTACAAAAAGGTTTGATCGTCGATCTAAAGTCGCCACATTTCAAGACAGTCGAATATATGGATCTGCTCGAAAGAATAAATTCCAATAAGGCAAATTTTCCAGACCTTAAGACTGATGGTGGATTTGTATATAGAACAGCTGAACACTTGACAGGCGAACAGCTACACGATGAGTACGCTTGGAAGCTCTGGGTACCTAAAGACTTGATTCCAGAGATCCTTTTCCAAGCACACGATAGTCCTCTGAGTTCGCATGGCGGCATACACAAGACCATTGAAAGGGTGAGAAGATATTATTTTTGGCCCGGGCTTGTGTCCGACGTTAAAGCGTACATTAACGCTTGTGAGGTATGCAAAACTACAAAGTCACCCAATAGTTCTCTTAGACCGCCATTGGGAAAGGCTCCAGAGAGGCTGCGGTTTTTCCAGCGTCTTTTCGTTGACTTTCTTGGGCCCTATCCGCGCTCAAGATGCGGAAATATTGGAATATTTATCGTTCTTGACCATTTTTCAAAATATGTATTCTTAAAACCGGTCAAAAGGATAAATGCTTCTCTGATAACCAAGTATCTCGAAGGAGAGTTATTCATGACTTTCGGCGTTCCGGAAACAATAGTTTCTGACAATGGATCGCAGTTTCGTTCAGAAGCGTTCAAAAAATTGACGCAACAATACGGCATCAATCACACCTTCACTGCTGTTCATTCGCCTCAAGCAAACGCTTCCGAAAGAGTAAATCGTTCTGTCATATCGGGAATTCGCGCTTATGTACGCCCGGATCAGAAAGATTGGGACGAGTGTTTAAATCAAATATGCTGTGCTTTGAGGTCTTCTGTACACTCAAGCATTGGAACCTCGCCTTATTATATGACTTTCGGCCAACACATGGTCACATTTGCGTCAACTTATTCATTGCTCAGGAAGTTGAACATGCTCGATGATCGATACTTAACGTTTGATCGGCCCGATTCGTTCGACATTGTTCGAAAGGAGGCGTGCAAACAAATGCAAAAAAAGCATGAGGAAAACGAAAGGCGATATAATTTACGTTCAAGAGTAGTGACTTTCGCACCAGGACAAGAAGTGTTCCGTCGAAATTTTAAACAGAGTTGCTTCCAAACTGGTTACAACGCCAAGTTAGGTCCAGCCTTTGTAAAGGCCCGAGTTCGGAAAAAATTAGGTAATTCGTACTATGAACTTGAAGATTTGCAAGGACGTTTATTAGGCAATTATCACGCCAAGGACATTCGACAGTGATGTCGCTTCAGGCGGTATCAGCCTAGGGTATCTACATGGAAGAAATACCCTAGTCTGATTGTAGCAAAAACTAAAATCCTTTTGGAATTTAAAACAGTTTTATTAGAAAACAATTTTTGTCGCAGGTCGCATTACCAAACCTTCTTCGGTTGGCCCTTTGTCGCTAAAGCAGCTCTTAAGTTAGTTGCCGTAGCGCCTGCTTTGGCGCAAACGGGGTCCACTAAAGCGCCGCCCAGCCCGCTTCTTTGCAGGCAGGCGTATCGACGCCACTCGATCATCATCCTGTGAGCCCTTTTTGGCCAACGGAGCACCCCTTCTTGGCCACCGGAGCACCCCTTCTTGGCCACCGCAGCGCCCCACCGGGTCCCTGTGTACGGCTGACCAGCCGAAATAATTATTAGATAGTTACGCCAGTGAGCCAATAGGCTAAAAACAAACAAAAAAAAAGTGAAATAAAACACAAATGTTTTAAAAATCCCTGAAAAATTTAAAAGTTCATAAAACAAGAAATATGCACATGAAGCAAAACTGTGAAGTTAAAAAAAATACCAACAAACGATTTGTTAAGATACATGTACCAAAAAAAACAAAAAAAATCTGTTAAACAAATCAAACCAGATAGCATCTACGATGTGCTGTGAAATGAAATGATTGAAATGAAATGATTAAAATGAAATGATTAAAAATGGAATGATTAGAATGAAATGATTATAATGAAATGATTAGAAATCAAATGAATCAAAAAAAAAAAATTGTTTAAAAAGAAACGAAAATATTTAATTTTTTTGTTTATATATATCTCTCCTTATATGTTAAAATTCCATTACGTTTGCTTTGTTGTTGATTTAATTAATGAATGAAATGAAACAATAATTTGTGATCTTAGCAGTGAAAATGATAATGTGCTTAATCAATTAGATATATTTTTATTATTTTTTATAAGCGCAAAAATTTTGCGCATCAACAAGCACCACGGAAGATCGATCTACCGCCGCTTGGAAAAACGTGAGTTTATTATTTTTTAATATTGTATTATAATTTCTTTATTATTTTTCCGCATTTTGCACATTATATTTTTTTGTTTTATTTATACACTTATATTGATCACAAAGTCCACCTCTACGATAAAAAAAAATCTACTAGATAAAACAACAAATCAAACAAACAAATTACATGTATTAATGCAAATTCAAAACGTTATAGCATAATTCTTTTGTATAATTTAAAATATTTTTGTTTAAAAATTGTATTATTTCGTTATGATCATGAAGAACGTTAACAATAGAATTAAATATCTAATAATTATGGAATAATTATATTTTATTATTGTCGAATCATGCCGTGACTCCACTGTCGTAGGGTGACGTAAAGGGATCACCAGAATCTTTTCTGAGGTGTGATCAGGATGGGAGGGCATAGCATCCACATAACAGCGGTGGAAAATGGTTAACCATCTCTCTCTCTCTCTCTCTCTCTCTCTCTCACTGCTTCTCTGATTTCCTTCTCTTGTTTTCCTTTGGATGAAGTTATCACTCTTCCGGTATAAGCTTATAGCTTCAATTATTTTCGTCGCAGCACGCTCAATTCTAATCTTATTGGTAATAATATGTTGCGAAAAAAAGGACGTTGCCCAAGCAAGACCACCACCCCCAAAGCCGACGAGCTAGAGCCGGATTCTAAAGCGTGCCCCGCAAATGCAACAGTCCCCTTCCCTTAGTGCTTTCTTTCGTTACACGTTACAGTTATAATTTATTATTATTAAGAAGAAAAGTGGCGCCCAACGTGTAGGGCCTTAGTGAGTACAGTAATCACTCATTAAGAATCCCAGATAATTACATTCAAAGATTTGTGTATTCTATTCCAATTTAGTTGCAGTTTGCAGAGGCATACAAAACAGTATGCCATCACGAATTTCACAAAAAGTGTATCGACGCACACTTTAAAAAGTCTGACAAATGTCCAGTTTGTCAAATAGTGTGCCGGTCAGCAGCAGACAAACCGACAAATAGTCAAGGGTTGCAAACTCGGTCCCAATCTAAAAGCCGTCAGATCGAAGAACAAAGTGACGAATTCACGGTGGACGATGTGGCTGGCACATCACAGAGCGCGTTAAATACAAGGATTAGGGATCAAGACAAGGGGGATACTATAAACCCTATGTCTTTGCTCGCAATGGAGCGAAGATTGCTCACAACACTCTCCGAAAAGATGGCTGAACTTATTCAAAGTTCAGTAGTGGAAAGTGTACAAAGGTTAGTCGCAACCCCAGCTCAAAGCGAAAATAGATTAACTCCACCTCCAATCGAGTCGAGAGTTGAAAGCAGGCCCCTTTATGGTAACAATGGCGACTTTGTAAGGCCCAACTCGGGTTCACCCATATCGCATGTCTCAGATCTTATTAATCGGCCCGATAAAGTGGTCCAAATATTAAATGGTTGAAAGATGCAATTTTCTGGAACGGGAATGTCCGTTGAAAATTTCATATATAGAGCCGAGGCTCTTACGGATCAAACTTTAGGGGGAAATTATACCGTCCTTTGTAAGAACGCGAGTGTGCTTTTTGAAGGAAAGGCCATTGAGTTCTATTGGCGGTATCACAAAACAGTTCCCGAATTTCGTTGGGGAAATTTATGCACTGCTTTGAGGTCGCAATTTCGAGTAGAGAGGGACGATTGTGACATTGAGGAATTAATAAGGAATCGGAAACAAAAACAGAATGAATTTTTTGATAATTTCTATGATGTGATATCCATTTTAATCGATCAACTAGAACGACCGTGGTCTCCAGTAAAAGTTGTTCGAATCATTAAAAACAATTTGAGGCCAGAGATACGGCATGAAATTTTAAACTTTGAAATAAGAACCGTCTCTGAATTAAGAGAAATTTGTCGAAGACGCGAAACCTTTTTGGAAGATGTGAAGAGATCTCACGGATACGCAAAGGCAACACCTTTTAATCGGGAGGTCTCAGAATTAGTTCAGCTACAAGATGATAGTGAGACAGAATCTGAAAAGGATTTAGACGTAGAAGCTGTTTCCTTGATATGCTGGAACTGCCGAAAGGAAGGGCATATATATCAAGATTGTATATCCGACAGAAGAGTTTTTTGTTACGGCTGTGGAGCGGCCAATACCTACAAGCCAAGTTGCAATAGGTGTTCAAAAACTCCAAGCCCGGCACCTCGAAGTTGCAACACAAACCGAAAACTTCGAGTGCCTCACGCAGTCAAGCGACAATGACAGACTAAAAGTGGATACAGCAGTGTCTCCACTAAATACTTTCCCGGACCTACCAAAAAGCGATGAAAGCTCTTTGTTTCATCACAAAATCCCAACATTAAGTAAAAGACCATTACCTAAATATGACTTAACACCAGACCCTCAAAAACCTAAATCGAGAAATTCAAAGCGCATTAAATTCTTTTGTCAGCAAGTCAAAAAGTGCGTGCTTGGCGTAGAGTATATTTGTTCTCAGTCCACAGGGTCTGTTGATCCACGGCCATTCTTGCCAGTTCGGTTACTGGACCGTACTGTGTTCGGACTGCTTGACTCTGGCGCTTCGATAAGTTGTTTTGGAGGAAATTTAGCTCAGGAATTATTGGAGAAAGAGGTAGCTTACAAAACGATAAACAAAAGTGCTACCACTGCGGATGGAAGCCCGCAACGTGTGGTAGGCCGATTAAAAGTTGACGTGGAATACAGCAACATTAAGAAGTCCCTAAATATTTATATAGTACCATCCTTGAAGCAAGATCTTTACTTGGGTATAGATTTCTGGAGGCTTTATAATATTCTTCCGAAAAGTTTGGAAGTGTTTAGCTTAGAAGCTACTGAAGGCTCAGTTAGTAGCAGTGCTGATGTTGATCAACATGAGTTGTCCAACATCAACAAAGCAAAGTTGTTCAACGTCATACAATGCTTTCCCTCATTTTCTCAAGAAGGTCTTGGTAAGACAAACTTGATTTCACACTCTATAGAGGTGGGAAATGCTAAGCCTATAAAACAACGACACTTCCCTGTCTCGCCCGCTCTAGAGAAGGCTATGTATGCGGAAATCGATAGGATGTTGCAGCTTGGGGTAATAGAAGAATCGGAAAGCGGGTGGTCTTCTCCAATTGTCATGGTGAACAAGCCAGGTAAAGTTAGAATTTGCCTCGATTGTCGTAAAGTCAACAGTTTCACTGAGAAAGATGCATACCCACTTCCGCAAATTAGCGGTATTCTAAGTCGTTTGCCAAGAGCCGAGTACATCTCTAGCTTGGACCTGAAAGATACCTATTGGCAGGTACCCTTAGAAGTCCAATCCCGTGACAAGACGGCGTTTACAGTACCTGGAAGACCCCTTTATCAATTTAAAGTGATGCCATTCGGGTTGTGCAACGCCACTAGCACAATGTCTCGACTAA
The DNA here is from genome assembly GCA_035047365.1 of Drosophila ustulata. Classification (NCBI taxonomy): domain Eukaryota; kingdom Metazoa; phylum Arthropoda; class Insecta; order Diptera; family Drosophilidae; genus Drosophila; species Drosophila ustulata. The sequence continues at coordinate 2,601,753 of JAWNPT010000095.1, forward strand.
TGGATAAAGTTGTACCAGCACATCTCAGAAACGAAGTGTTCGTTTATTTGGATGACCTTTTAATAGTGTCAGATAGCTTTGAAAGACATTTAGATGTTTTGAGAGAAATATCTCTTCACATTAAGCGTGCAGGTCTGACGATCAATATTGGCAAAAGTCATTTCTGCATGCGACGTGTGCGCTATTTGGGCCACATAATTGGTGACGGTGGAATTCGAACTGACCCTGAAAAGGTTAAAGCCATCCGAGATTTTCCTGTTCCGAAAACCTTACGAGGATTGAGGAGTTTTATGGGGTTATGTGGATGGTATCGAAAGTTCGTTCCTAATTTCGCATCGCTCGCTTCTCCTTTGACCGATTTGATGACGACGAAAAGGAAATTCAGTGTCACGACTGAAGCGTTAAGAGCGTTTGAAGTACTGAAATCACGTCTTAGCGAAGCTCCAGTGTTGTGCAGTCCTGATTTCTCAAAACCATTCGCAATACATTGCGATGCCAGCAAAACGGGTGTTGGTGCTGTATTGGTTCAGGTTGCAGATAAAGGAGACGAGCGTCCTGTCGCTTTTATCTCAAAAAAATTAAATAAAGCTCAGCGAAATTACACGGTCACGGAACAAGAATGTTTCGCGGCGATTGTAGCTCTCAAAAACTTTCGCGCTTATGTGGAGGGTCATGAATTCACCATAGTGACCGACCACGCATCTCTAAAATGGTTAATGTCCAATCATGACTTGAATTCTCGACTAGCTCGATGGGCGTTAGCATTGCAAAGGTATCGGTTTAAAATAGAGCATTGCAAAGGATCCTTGAATGTGGTACCAGATTCCTTATCGAGAGTCAATGAGGATGGGGTGGCAGCAATTGATTTACAAAAAGGTTTGATCGTCGATCTAAAGTCGCCACATTTCAAGACAGTCGAATATATGGATCTGCTCGAAAGAATAAATTCCAATAAGGCAAATTTTCCAGACCTTAAGACTGATGGTGGATTTGTATATAGAACAGCTGAACACTTGACAGGCGAACAGCTACACGATGAGTACGCTTGGAAGCTCTGGGTACCTAAAGACTTGATTCCAGAGATCCTTTTCCAAGCACACGATAGTCCTCTGAGTTCGCATGGCGGCATACACAAGACCATTGAAAGGGTGAGAAGATATTATTTTTGGCCCGGGCTTGTGTCCGACGTTAAAGCGTATATTAACGCTTGTGAGGTATGCAAAACTACAAAGTCACCTAATAGTTCTCTTAGACCGCCATTGGGAAAGGCTCCAGAGAGTCTGCGGTTTTTCCAGCGTCTTTTCGTTGACTTTCTTGGGCCCTATCCGCGCTCAAGATGCGGAAATATTGGAATATTTATCGTTCTTGACCATTTTTCAAAATATGTATTCTTAAAACCGGTCAAAAGGATAAATGCTTCTCTGATAACCAAGTATCTCGAAGGAGAGTTATTCATGACTTTCGGCGTTCCGGAAACAATAGTTTCTGACAATGGATCGCAGTTTCGTTCAGAAGCGTTCAAAAAATTGACGCAACAATACGGCATCAATCACACCTTCACTGCTGTTCATTCGCCTCAAGCAAACGCTTCCGAAAGAGTAAATCGTTCTGTCATATCGGGAATTCGCGCTTATGTACGCCCGGATCAGAAAGATTGGGACGAGTGTTTAAATCAAATATGCTGTGCTTTGAGGTCTTCTGTACACTCAAGCATTGGAACCTCGCCTTATTATATGACTTTCGGCCAACACATGGTCACATTTGCGTCAACTTATTCATTGCTCAGGAAGTTGAACATGCTCGATGATCGATACTTAACGTTTGATCGGCCCGATTCGTTCGACATTGTTCGAAAGGAGGCGTGCAAACAAATGCAAAAAAAGCATGAGGAAAACGAAAGGCGATATAATTTACGTTCAAGAGTAGTGACTTTCGCACCAGGACAAGAAGTGTTCCGTCGAAATTTTAAACAGAGTTGCTTCCAAACTGGTTACAACGCCAAGTTAGGTCCAGCCTTTGTAAAGGCCCGAGTTCGGAAAAAATTAGGTAATTCGTACTATGAACTTGAAGATTTGCAAGGACGTTTATTAGGCAATTATCACGCCAAGGACATTCGACAGTGATGTCGCTTCAGGCGGTATCAGCCTAGGGTATCTACATGGAAGAAATACCCTAGTCTGATTGTAGCAAAAACTAAAATCCTTTTGGAATTTAAAACAGTTTTATTAGAAAACAATTTTTGTCGCAGGTCGCATTACCAAACCTTCTTCGGTTGGCCCTTTGTCGCTAAAGCAGCTCTTAAGTTAGTTGCCGTAGCGCCTGCTTTGGCGCAAACGGGGTCCACTAAAGCGCCGCCCAGCCCGCTTCTTTGCAGGCAGGCGTATCGACGCCACTCGATCATCATCCTGTGGGCCCTGTTGGCCACAGGAGCACCCCTTTTTGGCCAACGGAGCACCCCTTCTTGGCCACCGGAGCACCCCTTCTTGGCCACCGCAGCGCCCCACCGGGTCCCTGTGACCTTCAGCACGGCTGACCAGCCGAAATAATTATTAGATAGTTACGCCAGTGAGCCAATAGGCTAAAAACAAACAAAAAAAAAGTGAAATAAAACACAAATGTTTTAAAAATCCCTGAAAAATTTAAAAGTTCATAAAACAAGAAATATGCACATGAAGCAAAACTGTGAAGTTAAAAAAAATACCAACAAACGATTTATTAAGATACATGTACCAAAAAAAACAAAAAAAATCTGTTAAACAAATCAAACCAGATAGCATCTACGATGTGCTGTGAAATGAAATGATTGAAATGAAATGATTAAAATGAAATGATTAAAAATGGAATGATTAGAATGAAATGATTAGAATGAAATGATTATAATGAAATGATTAGAAATCAAATGAATCAAAAAAAAAAAAAATTGTTTAAAAAGAAACGAAAATATTTAATTTTTTTGTTTATATATATCTCTCCTTATATGTTAAAATTCCATTACGTTTGCTTTGTTGTTGATTTAATTAATGAATGAAATGAAACAATAATTTGTGATCTTAGCAGTGAAAATGATAATGTGCTTAATCAATTAGATATATTTTTATTATTTTTTATAAGCGCAAAAATTTTGCGCATCAACAAGCACCAGGGAAGATCGATCTACCGCCGCTTGGAAAAACGTGAGTTTATTATTTTTAATATTGTATTATAATTTCTTTATTATTTTTCCGCATTTTGCACATTATATTTTTTTGTTTTATTTATACACTTATATTGATCACAAAGTCCACCTCTACGATAAAAAAAAATCTACTAGATAAAACAACAAATCAAACAAACAAATTACATGTATTAATGCAAATTCAAAACGTTATAGCATAATTCTTTTGTATAATTTAAAATTTTTTTGTTTAAAAATTGTATTATTTTGTTATGATCATGAAGAACGTTAACAATAGAATTAAATATCTAATAATTATGGAATAATTATATTTTATTATTGTCGAATCATGCCGTGACTCCACTGTCGTAGGGTGACGTAAAGGGATCACCAGAATCTTTTCTGAGGTGTGATCAGGATGGGAGGGCATAGCATCCACATAACAGCGGTGGAAAATGGTTAACCATCTCTCTCTCTCTCTCTCTCTCTCTCTCTCTCTCTCTCTCTCTCACTGCTTCTCTGATTTCCTTCTCTTGTTTTCCTTTGGATGAAGTTATCACTCTTCCGGTATAAGCTTATAGCTTCAATTATTTTCGTCGCAGCACGCTCAATTCTAATCTTATTGGTAATAATATGTTGCGAAAAAAAGGACGTTGCCCAAGCAAGACCACCACCCCCAAAGCCGACGAGCTAGAGCCGGATTCTAAAGCGTGCCCCGCAAATGCAACAGTCCCCTTCCCTTAGTGCTTTCTTTCGTTACACGTTACACGTCATCGGCAAGAGAAGTATCACTGGCGCTTCTACAGCTGTCCTCCATATGCTTCATTTCAGCCATTTCTTTTCTTATGTGTTGCATAATCGATGACAGCGCCAGAGGGTTTTCAAAATGTATTTTTTTTAATCTTGGATCCAACAAAGTTGACGCGGCCATGAAATGTGCATGCTCAATATTGCCGAAACGATGGCTGAATTTCTTTAGTATAGCCTTTTTCAAATTTTCCGCCACAGAAGAAATACATTTAGTTTTAATTATCGGCTGGCGACCACAATGAGTAATGGGGATGATCCGACTTAATGTGGCGTACTTCTCTCCACCTATTTGGGTTGTCATTGCCTCCAGTGATCTTAATAAATTGATCATCTCCATAATTTCCTCCTTAATTTTAGGTGTAATCATGGGTGGTGCGTCCGAAAAGCTAATTAATATTTCGCTAACATAAGGTATACACCGAATGAAGCGCTGAAGCATATAATATGTGGAGTTCCACCTGGTTTTGACATCCAAAATAAGTTTAAGGATATTTCCTTCAGGCAACTGGCGGAGTCTGTTATTGGCTTTCACATGCCTTTTAAACCAGGTCACAATTGTTCGTTGGTGGTCAATTCACTTTGTGCTTTAGCTTCCACTTGCATTGGGGCTGCCTAAAACACAGTAAAGTTCAAATAATACTAATATGCATATCTACATATATTCAATGCAATACTTACTTTAAGGGCTTCAGCCTACTTCCCATGCTTTAGTTTCAAGTGTTGCATCATGTTTGTTGTGTTTTTTGAACACTTTAACACCTTATGTCATGTGTTGCATTGAACATTCGACTCGCCATTTTTCGAAAAATGTTTCCAGACTCCGCTGCGTAACGGAGCCATTTGATATTTTATTTTTATTTTTTGTAAGTCAATTTTGTGACAATTTTGCTGCAGTTTACAAATTGAATGGCTTTATTCATTTGAGTTCTCTCTTCTTCTTGGTTCGTTTTTTCAGTTTTTAAGCGTTCTTAAATAAGAATCGAATGAACGAACAAGAGTGAAGTTAGTTCTTTCGGTTATTTCCTCAAATAATCGATTATAATTGCAATTAATGCAAGGGCATTAATCGATTCAATTAAATCGAAAAATTCAAGCAAAATAATAGATTATAATCAAATTTTCGATTAATCGTGACATCCCGTGTCCACAATATAAGGTTCTTCGGGAAAGAACAGAGTCCGTACAAAAAAAATTTCATTTGTTTGCCCTTTGGGATCTTAACTGGAATGCTAACACTTCTTTACCTTCGGAAGGAAGTCTACTATGATACTTTTACTTATAAATCTTCCTTCCCTTTCTGATCGTAGAACCATGATTGGTGTAATTTTTTTGCATAAGCTCAGTGGTGATATCGATTCCTTCGAACTGAGTTGCCTAATTAATTTTAAGGTTCCGATCAGAAGTACAAGGCACTTTTTACCTCTTTCCCTTACATTCGTAGGGAAAACTATGCTTTACATAACCCTTTCCGTATTTTATGTTTTAACTATAACGATTACTATTTTATAATAAATAATGTTTCTTCGTTTTCCACTCTTAGAAATTTGATATTAAGTCATTTGTCTAGAGTGAAATGATGTAATTTTTAAATTAATTAAAATATATTCTAGCTATATGTTCGCGATTGTCCATTGCCACACGCTACGTGGTGCGCCCCTACGGCCCGCGCGGTAACAAGCCCTTGCTTGGTGTCGTTGGGCCACTTAATGGTGCTGTTCGTTAGCAAATCAACGTCCAAATATAAGAAAATATAAAAGACTGTTTGTTGCTGGACAAGTTCGGTGTCTTTGACTTTTAGGTTTATCATTCACTGCTTGCGATGTGTTCACCTTGAATGCTGGTGATTGACTGTCTTTCTACTGGCAGGCAGCTCGCATTATATACTCTTTTCGCTAGCGGCCATTTTGGGGTGCGGGGTTTGTTGCTTTGTCGCCTAGCGCGTTGTAGCTTTGCCCACACCGCTCGCAACAACTGGACTATGCTGCCGAGTGTGTGGGCGGGGCTTGTTCGCGCACGTGGCACGATGACTGGACCGCTCTGTGGCACCACCCAGATGATTCGTCTCCCCGTTCCTGCTTGCCGAGCGGCGCGACACCCGGGCTGCATGTAGCACCGTTCGCTCGTGTCGCAACAACCGGCCCGCTGTGTAGCACAACCCGCCGTTTTTACGACCGCAGCGCCGTTGCGTAACTCTGCCCGCGCGTGTCGCGTTCGTTATCTGCAAGAAAACATTCCAATTATGGGATTCCGCCTTTCCCGAAGTCTAGCTCTTTGAAACGGTACTTTGCCCTACTCAAAATGCCTATTCCTACTGTTGTCATCGTCTTGCACCGCTTCTCTGCCGTGTTTACTACCGACCCTACTGCAAATGAGCGCCTCACTTGAAGATTAGAGTGCCGGGCTCAATTCTCCTGATCTTTGTACAACGGACCTCGCGCCGGTCTTGGTTTTTGGGGTTTTATTTTCTGAAAGGTGGGTTTTCTGAGGCGGGAGCTAGCTCGGACGGGACTTATTATATTTTGTATATATATATATATTTTAGTTTATATGTTATCTACTGTTTCCTCTTCCTACTTTCAATATGCCGACCTTTATTATTCTACTTTACCCCCTATTAACTTTGCTAGACTCGGCTCAATTCCGCCCTGCTCGGGCGCCATCTGTAACGATGTTTTTCCAGCCGGGGTCAGCGTCTCAGTCCACCAGGGCCAGTTACAGAGAAATTTATACATTTCTGGAAACAATTCTGGTCGATGAGCTAAGTCATAGCAAAAGTTCGGCATAACTCGTGCGGGCTAGAATGATCACAAGCAGTGGAGAGAGAGAGCTCTCGAATCCCGATGCACTCTCGCTATGCACTTCTTGGACCACTGGCTTCGGAGTGCGGCTACCACGTACTCGGTAACGATGACTTTCAAAAGATAAACGCACACACGAGAGAGGGTAAAACCCGTCTTCTCGGATGTAGAATCTCCTGTGGAGGCCATCGAAACCGAGTAGTGTTGGGGATCGCCTCGACTTCGGTTACACTGGGCGACAGACTCACAAGTGCGAGAGTGAAACTCGTCAGCACTTGTGGAATGTCATCCCGTGATGACCAAAGCTGACAGCTGCTTCTTGGCGTCGTGGCTCAGAAGAATAGTCAGAGGTGGAGGGGTAAGACCCGCTGACACCTCGTCGTGATGCTCTGAACACGCGCCAAGCCGACCTTAACCTCACTCCGCTAGCGCCTGCCCGTTTCCCCCTTTAACCACCCAACAAGAAAACATATTTGTTGGCCTGTTGCTGCTGTGGCGCTGCTGCTGCTGTGGTGGCGCCGTTTCTGCTTTGTCAGCGCTGTAGCTGTGGCGGCGCTACTGCTGTGGTGGCACTGCTGCGACGGCGCTGCTGCTGTCGTAACGCTGCTGCTGCTGTGGCACTGCCGTGGTGGCGGCGATGTTGTTAAAGTTGCCTTGGGCCGACACACGCACGTGCTTGCCGTATATGCAGTGTGCGTGTTGTTGTTGTCGTCGCTGTGCCGGTGTACGTGTTGTTGTTGTCCTCGTGGCTTGTTGTTTCACTTGTACGAAATTTGCAAAGACACTCGCGTCTTTTCTGCTTTCCGCCAGAAAACCAAGTGCTTAAGCTTTTAATCGTTTTGCTGGTATTCAATATATACCAGGTACCTCTGGTGCTGGTATATCCTGAGTGCGGCCGCTAAATAGTGTTGATCGGTGTGGCCACTGCTAGTATATTTATCGGATATACTAGCAGCAGGTAACCGATAATCCACTAAATTTGCCTCTTAACTTGGTGTTGTTTCTCATTCTTCGTGTTTATCAATTTGTTGTGTGTAGTGAATTGTGGGCAGCCTAAATGCTGCATCACAAGATCAAGCATTCTATATAATGAATTTGGGAAAGCATTGACTTGACTCAATGATAATCCAAACAAATTATCTATAAAATCATGCTGGGTCGTGGAATTTAAAGCGTTGCAGTCAGAATAAGATAGCCAAGTTATTCCTGTAATGTTAAAATCACCAAAAACAACAAGTTCATCGCGATCGGTTAGCAAAGTAGAGACAGAATGTATAGCCGAAAAAATGTGAAGAATAGACAGAAGAATCAGAAGATGGAGGAACATAGGAACAAGTTATAACAAGTAAGAAAGCTACAGTCGAGAGTGCTCGACTGTAAGATACCCGCAACCCATTGCGAGAGTAAACACAAAACTTAAATGTTATTTAAACAACAAATATACCAAAGAAATATACTGAAATTTGTATATATTTAAAACAAATCCATAAATTACCGTCTGTCTGTATGAACACCTAGATCCCAGAGAGACATAGAGACACAAAATTTGGTACATAGGTTCCCGCATTCCTTACGCAGATCAAGTTTATTTCAAAAGCCATACCCCCTTCGCCCACAATATTCATAAATCTACAACAAGTCACTTTTTTTATATAAATCGAGTATAACTTGAAAAGTTCTACATATAATGATGTGTAATTTGGTAAGCTATCTGTGCTTAATACTCTTAATATACCCTGTAATTTTGTAAAACCCGGATAAGTAGAACAAAAGTTATTTGTTAAATTATTTATAGAAATAGTTATGGCCAATGCATATGGACGTTTTAAGTATGTGAATGACCTAGAGATATCAAATTTGGTGACAGTATTCGTGTAGGTCTTACGCAGATCAAGTTTGTTTTAGATTTTTGCCACCCCCATTTCCGCCTCGAAAACTGGAAAAGCCGTAACGATAGACTATTGAGTTTTGGTATGCATAAAAATAATTATAGTCTCAATGATTCCTGAGAATTTGGTTGAGATCGAATGAAAAACAAGGAAGTTATTAAAGAATCAATTTTATATGCAAATTTCAATTGCAGCTGCATTGTATGTAGGTATGTTGTGAATTTTTGTCAATTATATACAAAAAATATACAAATTTCAGTATATTCTTTGGTTATTTTTTGTTAAAACATCATTTAAGTTTTTTGTTTTCTTTAGAAATGGGTTGCGGGTATCCTACGGTCGAGCATTCTCGACTGTAGCTTTCTTACTTGTCAAGAATATTATTTATGGGGTCGGAGATGGCTTCTTCTGCCTATTACATTCATTTTCTGTTGGCACTAAGTTATAATACCCTATGGGTAGCGGGTATAATTAAAGAATTGCTCCGAACACGGAGTTGCCAGATCCCGGCCGATCCGCGGAGCGTAGCCAGATCGTCCAATTCGAGTGAAGTTGGGCGCCAAAGTTAAAATTTTAAATAAAACTGTTCAACGGCTCCAAAACTGTGTTCTGCTCCACTCTACTAGCGAAATAAAGAGCAAAGGTAAGGATCCGACGAGCCAACCAACGCCGCAAAGCGGTGTACAAAGAGTGGCTCTGGCGACCGAGACAGGCGGTATAACTCCCAACGGTCAAACGCCAGCGGGAAACCGTTGACCGACGCGGGACCGCTAGTAGACGGAGTTATAGAATAGATCATGATGATGGATGAGGAAGACAGTTTGGCATTCGTGAGGAGACCAAAGATACAAAGGTTACCTCAGCAATGGCAGCCACCGAAAGGCGTTTGGCCAATACTGAAAGATGCTGCGGAAAAGGAGTCTTCCGCTTCTGAAATTTATGGCATCACTGGCAGAAACTTGTTGGCATCAAGTGGAAACGTGCAGTTAACGGTGCCTGTCGCAGCTCCTGATATAATCTCGGCTAACCCTTTTCACTATGAAGTAGCCTTGGCCGGAAAGAACAAGGACTTAGAATCGGTGCTGAAAACAGTAAGAGACGAGACTACAGTGTTGTCAAAATCTATTAGAGATGCCAGATATCTAAACAAAGATACGAAGGACTACAAAAGTCGGCTCTTCATATCTTAAATTGTAATAAGCGGAAGAGCGACAACTCAGCGCAGCACACACAGGAGACGCAATGGTCGCCCCAAAACAGTGGCGAAAAATGGCTTGACGAGCAGCCAATCAACAGCACATCAAAGCGAAGGAAAGGTTTTAAAACATCTCCTACAAACCTGGCGGAGAAGCCTAACAGCATTGCGTTGCAAAAGAGCAAAGAGTGTGCTCCGGTAGTGGAATGGACGAAGGTCCGGGAAGGGCAAAGCCGCGCAAGCGGAAAGAACGCCCCGACGCTATAATTATAGAGCCAAAAGGAAAGATGACGTACTCGGAAATTCTCAATCTGGTGACACGTAGCCAGGACGAGTAGTTGAGGAGTGTTGGCGAGAGTGTACGTAACGTGCGCTTCTGTTGCAACTCAATGCGGATAAGCGGGAAAGCATGCAGCAGCTCCGTGAAGACATAAGCACTGTCCTGGAAGGAAAAGTGGAGGCGCGAACGCTATTGCAGCACACTCGAGATGAAATACTCGACCTGGACGAAATGGTCACAAAAGAGGATTTGTTTAAAGCATTTAAGGAACAAATGGAGGTTTAACTTGCAGCAACCGACATAAAAAGCCTACGTCCAGCATTTGGATGTACACAGAGGGCCATAATTAGCCTTCCTGTGAAGATAGCAACAAGAGTCGTGAATGCTGCTAACATACGCATTGCCTGGTCCATATGTCGCATCCGGGAAAGGAATCTGCCAGCACGCTGCTATAAGTGCATAGAGTTCGGGCACATCTCAGCGCATTGTAAAAGCACGGTGGACAGGAGTGGCTGGTGCCTCCGCTGTGGAGCCGAAGGGCAGAAAATAAACGTGTGCAACAACGAGGCAAAATGCTTCCTATGTGATGACAACAAGCCACGCAACCACATAGCTGGAAGCCACAGATGCTCGATGGCGATGGCACGCGTAAACAACAAATCGACCAAAAATGTTTAGATTTTATCAAATAAATGTAAACCACTGTGAGGCTGCTAACGACCGGCTCACACAAACAGTACGGGATCTAGGCATAGATGTCGCAATTATTAGCGAACCATACTGTTCCGCCGAAGACGGCTGCTGGATCAATAGCACCACCACCAAAGCGGCAATATGGTTCTGCGGAATGTCACCGCTAAGAATAAATCTATGCGCTGCCTTTCGCCATTTTGTAAGGGCTAGGCTATCGGAAGTGTGGGTTTATAGCTGCTACTTTCCACCTAGCCTTAGCCGACAGAGCTTTGCAGCCGCAATAGACGAGCTTGTTGATGACGCCAGAGATCACCGACCAACAATAATAGCAGGAGACTTCAATGCCTGTGCTCAGGAGTGGAGCAGTGATACTTCAAAAAGCAGCAGCTCAGACGCAATAGCTAAAGGCCACGCGCTTCTCGAAGCGTTTACGACGCTGGACGTGGTGCTCCTCAACAATGGGTCGAAAAATACCTTCAACCGAGGAAGCGCAGGCTCAATTGTCGATCTGACGTTTGTAACGAGCTCTCTCTCACCTAACGCTACATGGCGACTTGGCGACCATTACACCACTAGTGATCACGAGGCATTGGTGTTTTCTGTGGGCATAAGAAATATGCGACGTCCGACACGTATCCCAGGAAGACAAGCATTCAAAGTGGAAACTCTCCAAATTCCAGCTTTCTTGGAAGCGATGAGCAGCCTTAATATAGCGGGCACTGCACAACAGATGGCCATGCAAATAGCTGATCATACGCGGAATGCATGTATGATCAGTATGAGTCAGAGGAAGTCGTTTCGAGGCAATCAGGCGCCGACTTACTGGTTGAACGGCGACATCGCGGCAGTAAGACGGCTTTGCCTTTTTTCCAGGAGACGATTCCAACGCGCTCGGCGAAGAAACGACCACGATTGGCCGATTGATTTAGCCGACTGTGATCCATGGGGTAGGGCATATAAGACAGTCACGAAGCCACTACATGCGAATAACTCTGCCTCACCCTCTGATCCGGAACAACTTAAGGTTATCATCGAGGCGCTGTTTCCATCCAGTGCCAGTAATGCGCTGCTCCATAGCGAAACAAACTCAACACCAGGCCCGGACGGAATCCCCAACCGCGTGGTGAAGTTGGCCATGTCCTGGAAGCTACAAACGATTGCCCTGTTGTACACGCAGTGCCTTCGCGAAGGGTTTTTCCCAACGCAATAGAAAATCCAGCATCTTGCACTCCTACCCAAGTCAGGCAAACCACCAGGTGAACCTGCGTCATATCGACCGATGTGTCTGATAGACACGATGGGCAAGGCCCTAGAGCAGATCATATGCACACGGCTACAACTGGCTATATGCGAAGCGGGTAGATTGTCTTTTAAACAATACGGCTTCCGTAAATTCACCTCAACTATTGACGCCATTGGCAGAGTCGTCCAGATCACCTCAAATGCGGCTGAAGGCCGATGGAGTATCCCCCAGTACCTGCAGTCAGAAGAATGTTGAGATATGATACGAAGACCGGACTACATTTCCATCGCATCACGGCAGTCGCCCCTCAAGGATCTGTGATGGGCCCATTATTATGGAACATTGTATATGATGGAGTCCTCCGACCGACGTTACCACAAGGTTGCGAGCTAACGTGCTATGCAGACGATGTGGCACTCTCAGTCGTCGGCAAGCACCTAAGAGAAGTAGAATCGTCGTGCAATGTAGCAATCGAACGCATCTCGGAGTGGCTTTTCTCAGTAGGACTCGAACTAGCTGCACACAAAACGGAGACTGCACATATCCGCGTCGGCAGTGAGAACATCATATCAAAACGTGCTATCCGGTACCTCGGAGTGATGATAGACATCAGGCTCTTTTTCCGGGAGCGCCTCTCATATGTCGAGGAGAAAGCTGCAAACACGAGCAGAGCCCTGTTCAAAATGCTTATGAACACTCGTGGCCCAAAACAGGAAAGCCGAATCCTGCTAACAAGCGTGGTCCGCTCGGCAATAACATATGGTGCTGCCATCTAGGCGCATGCCGTCAATGTGAGCAGTTATGCCAGGGGCATAAAGTCGATGCACCGTCTCTGCGCACTGCGTATCTGCTGCGGCTTCCGAACCATTTCTGATGATGCTGCGTTGGTCATAGCAGGAGTCATCCCCATTGATCTCCTAGTGATCGAGGAAAGGCCATGGTAGAGGCAATCCGTCTGGGTGTGGACAGAAAAGTAGTGTGCACAGATGCTCGATCCGAAAGCCTTATAGCTTGGCAAAGCAGATGGGACACCTCAGAATCTGGTCGGTGGGCCCACCGCCTGATCCCAAATATAGGCCGGTGGATAAAGAGGAGCCATGGAACAGTTAATTTCCACTCAACACAACTCTTAAGTGGGCATGGTTGTTTCAGCCTCTACCTACATCGATTTGGACATAAGCACTCACCACTCTGTTGATGGTGTGGCGCTTCTCGGGAAGACGCAGAGCACATAATATCGCTTCAATAAACAGCGGAACCAGTTATGGAAAACTGCTGGTCGTTAACTGACTCCTTGTACTCTAGTCGAGGCAATGATGACAAATTGTGAGACGTGGGCTGCATTCGACAACTTCGCAGCCTTCACCATGGCAGAGCTACGAAGATGCGAGCGAGAGAGACGGGCGTCGACATGGAAGGAGCCACAGTCCATGTGAAGCATTGCTTTACGGCAGTACCACATGGCCTCGGCTCCTCATATGTATCTTTGGATCCCGCATTTCACCTTAAGCATAGTAAAACATAACAGTATAAAATAAAGAATATAAAAAAAAACACTACTCCACGCACAAGTGCGCTCTAACCTCTGCGTTACCAAACGACTTTTGTGTGATGCATTCTAATAAGAATAAAGTTGTCATTGCTTATGGTAGGGGTTTTTGTTTTGCAATTGTAAGAATCGCAGCATATATTTTGGAAGAATTTTATTTTTAAAATTTTTTATTTATTACTAGGCAATTTATAAAATTGTTTCCAACTATTATATCCATTATAAATATCGTACACAGTTTCAACAAGTAAACCAGTAAGAAAGCTACAGTCGAGAGTGCTCGACCGTATGATACCCGCAACCCATTTCTAGAGAAAACAAAAAACTTAAATGATATTTTAACAAAAAGTATACCAAATATACTGAAACTTTTTTTTTGTATATATTTGAAAATAGCGGGTATAAAAATCCATAGCATACCGACATGGTCACACTGTCAACTAAACAAACAAAGCGCGAGCATCTGCAAGTGAATTTTTCATATAAAATTGATTCTTTAATAACTTCCTTGTTTTCAAGTCGATCTCAACCAAATTCACAGAAATCATTGAGAATATATATATTTTTATGCATACCAAAATTCAATGCGCTAGGTTTATTATTACGGCTTTTACAGATTTTGGGGGCGGAAAGGGGCGTGGCAAAAATCTAAAACATATTTGATCTGCGTAAGACCTACACGAATACTGTCACCAAATTTGATATCTCTAGGTCATTCACACACTTAAAACGTCCATTTGCATTGGGCACAACAATTTTGATAAATAATTTAACGAATAACTTTTGTTCTACTTATCCGATTTTTACCAAAATTACAGGGTATATTAAAAGTGTCTAGAGCAGATGGGTTACCAAATTACACATCATTACACGAAGAACTTTTTTATACGCAATTTACATAAAAAAAAACTTGACTTTTTCTAGATTAATGCTTATTGTGGGCGAAGGGGGCGTGGCATCCAACTTTTGAAATAAACTTGATCTGCGCAGGGTATTAAGGAACCTTTTTGCCAAATTTGGTGTCTCTATGTCTTATAGTCTCTGAGATCTAGGTGTTCATACGGACAGACAGACGGACAGACGGACATGGCTATATCGTCTCGGCTGTTGACACTGATCAAGAATATATATACTTTATGGGTTGGGGATCCATCCTTCTGCTTGTTACAAACATTTTCTGTTGGCAGTAAGTTATAAAACCCTTCTACCCTATGGGTAGCGGGTATAAAAGGTACGAACCCAAAGGTACGAACCCCCTTTCCTCCTCAACCGTTTTCAGACGTTCTATCCCCTGAACCACAGCCTGCGCTGTAGGAGGTACCAAAGGCAATATTAAGCTCACTGAGCTATTTTAATGAATAATCAACAAAATCGTACTGTTGTTAACATTTGCTAGCAATATATCCATATTCCATTTTCTGCTACCAGCGACTACATTTCTTATACTGATATACATTTATTTATGGAAAAAAGAAATTTAATTTTTTTATTGTAAACTTAAAATTAATTAGAATTTGTTTATTGTACATTTAAAAACTTTACGACGGTAGGCATCCCTCTCCCATGCGGAACTTTAACACAGCTGCTCCCAAGTGAGGGGCAGACACTCTGGCTTTAGAA
This sequence comes from Drosophila ustulata, assembly GCA_035047365.1. NCBI lineage: Eukaryota > Metazoa > Arthropoda > Insecta > Diptera > Drosophilidae > Drosophila > Drosophila ustulata. The sequence continues at coordinate 2,616,984 of JAWNPT010000095.1, forward strand.
CCATCTACGCTATAATGCTATCGACTTTCTAAAATAATAATCTTTTTAGTTTCAATGTAAAAATTTTCGATGTTGCCTATTTAACATAAAACATATATATTTTAATGATATCATATTAGCAAAACATTTGTGCATTACATTTCATTCTGCAACGTACTTAAATTTACATATTTTTGTGAAATCTAAATATGCGGCAGAATGGAGTGGCCTAGTTTTTACCGTTTAGGCTGCGCGCTGATAGTACTACCTCCTGCACAAAATTATAAGACACCTGTTAATTATACCCGCTACCCATAGGGTAGAAGGGTATTATAACTTAGTGCCAACAGAAAATGTATGTAACAGGCAGAAGGAGGCATCTCCGACCCCACAAAGTATATATATTCTTGATCAGTGTCAACAGCCGAGACGATATAGCCATGTCCGTCTGTCCGTCTGTCCGTCTGTATGAACACCTGGATCTCAGAGACTATAAAAGCTAGAGCTACCAAATTTGGGGACAGTACTCCTATAGGTCCTACGCAGGTCAAGTTTATTTCAAAAGTTGGATGCCACGCCCCTTTCCGCCCCCAAAAGTCTGTAAAAGCCGTAATAATAGACCTAGAGCATTGAATTTTGATATGCATAATAATATTTATATTCTCAATGATTCCTGTGAATTTGGTTGAGATCGAATCAAAAACAAGGAAGTTATTAAAGAATCAATTTTCTATGCAAAATTCACTTGCAGCTGCCCGCGCTTTGTTTGTTTAGTTGACAGTGTGACCAAAACGGTGTTGTGATTTTTACCCGCTATTTTCAAATATATAAAAAAAAATAATTTTAGTATATTTGGTATATTTTTTGTTAATATATCATTTAAATTTTTTGTTTTCTCTCGAAATGGGTTGCGGGTATCATACGGTCGAGCACTCTCGACTGTAGCTTTCTTACTTGTTTTATGTTTCAGCCGTCGTAGGAGAATAGAAACACACAGAAAATCAATCAGAAATCAATCAGTATGACGAATAATAGCACAAAGACTAATGCACAAAATGCGCTATTCTTGTCTTTGTTTGGATCTCTCGTTTTCAAGTAACGGTAAAAAAAGCACACTAGCTTTGATTTTGGCTACGCTGCAAGTGTATCAATATTAAACGACACATTTCAATTTTTGCGGCTGTAGAGAAAGGTTTAGTGCTGATTAGTTTTTTTTATAATTTTCTTAAACATTTCATACATCTTCAATAAAATGTCAAGTGGTAAATCCTTAACCGAAGACGAAAAAGGAAGGATAAAGGCGTATAATGATGCTGGCTTTAATGTGTAACAAAGGCAAACAATAGTGAATTATCGGCTACCCGCTGCTGGTATATTCGATAAATATACTAGTAGCGGCCACACTGATCAACACTATTTAGCGGCCTCATTCAATATATACTAGCACCAACAGTAGCTGGTATATATTGAATGGAAAAATAACGATGAATTATCGAGATTGGTTATCGAAAAAAATGACATCACTGTGGAAAAGCTCAAGGAGTTGATTTTTCGGACGAGCACGTGAAAAGACACAAGTAAGAACAAGGGAAAAAATAACCACGAGGACAAGAGCACACCGACACCGGCAACGAGGACAACAACAACAACAGCCACGCCAGTGCCGCCGCAGCAACAGTAGCGCCGCGCCATTGCCGTCGCAGCAACAGTAGCGCCGCGCCAGTGCCGCCGCAACAACAGCACAGCCACGCCAGTGCCGCCGCAGCAACAGTACCACCGCGCCGCAGTGCAGGGCGAAAGCAGCAGCGCCACAGCAGTGCCACCACCGGAGCAGCAGCATCACATCAGCAGCAGCGTCACCACAGCCGCAGTGCCCGCCACAACAACAACAGGCCCTGCCCAGCAGCGACGACCGGTGCCAGCAACGAGGCCGTGACCAGGGACAAAGACGCGAGGCTCCCGGTAAGCGCGACAGTAGCTAGCACTAACCTCTATCTATTCGTCATGTGTTGCCCACATCCTCTCGCCGAGCGTTTGGGGCTCGCGCAAATAAATAAAATGTACTAGAAATATGTCTTTATTGTTGGGCGGTTAAGGGGGAAACGGGCAGGGCTAGCGGAGTGAGGTTAAGGTCGGCTTGGCGCGGGTTCAGAGTATCACGACGAGGTGTCAGCGGGTCTTACCCCTCCACTTCTGACGATTCTTCTGAACCCGGACGCCAAGAAGGAGCTATCAACTTTGGTCATCCTGGGATGACATTCCACAAGTGCTGACGAGTTTCACTCTCTCACTTATGAGTCTGCCGCCCGGTATAATCGAAGTCGAGCCGATCGCCACCACCCCTCGGCTTCGATGGCCTCCAAAGGAAATTTCGCATCCGAGAAGACGGGTTTTACCCTCTCTCGTGTGCGCGTTTTCTCTTTGAAAGTCATCGCTACCGAGCACGTGGTAGCCACTCTTCGAAACTAGTGGTCCAAGAAGTGGACCGCGGGAGTGCATCGGGCTTCGAGAACTCTCTCTCTCCATTCCTTGTGGTCACTCTAGGCTGCAGGAGTTTTGTTTTTTATTGCCGAACTGTTGCTATGGCTTAGCTCATCGACCAGTAATGTTTCCAGAAGTAAATAAATATTTCTGTAACTGGTCCTGGTAGACTGAGACGCCGACCCCGGCTGGAAAAACGTCGTTACAGATGGCGCCCGAGCAGGGACATAACTGGAATTTGAGCCGAGTCTAGCAAAGTTAATAGGGGGTAAAAAAAGTAATAAAGATCGACATATTCAACGAGAAAAACAAGAGGCAACAGTAGTTAGCTTAGCAACTAACGAAAACTAATATATATTCTAGCTATACACTATATTATATATCATTAAATATAGATAAAAGTCCCGTCCGAGTTAGCTCCCGTCTTAGAAAATCCACCTCTCAGAGAAAAGCCCCGAAAACCCAGTCCGGCGCGAGGTCCGTTACACCAAGAGCAGGAAAAATGAACCCGTCGCACCCTAATCTTCAAGCGAGGGGCCCATTTCAGTAGGGCCGGTAGCAAACACTTCAGCGAAGCAGTACTAGACGATGACAAGGATTAGACATTTTGAGTAGGGCAGAGTACCGTTTTAAAGAGCTAGTCTTCGGGAAACGCGAAAACGCATAGTGGAGTGTTTTGCTTGCAGATGACAAAAAGCGACACGTGGGCAGAGCTACGCAACGGCGCGGCGGGCGCAACAAAGGCGGGTGGTGCCACACGCAGCCCGGTTGTTGTGACACCAGCCAGCGTTGCTACACGCGGCCCGGGTGTCACGTCGAGCGGCAAGTCAGAAGCGGGAGACTTATTGTCTGGGTAGTGCCACAGAGCGGCCCAGCGATCGAGCCACGTGCGCGTTAAGGCCCCGCCCACACACTCGGCAGCATAGTAAAGTTGTTTGCGAGTCGTGTGGGCAAAGCTACAACGCGCTAGGCGAGAAAACGGCAGCCCCGCGCCCAAAACACAAAATGGCCGCTCGCGAAAATTTTTATAAATTGCGAGCTGCCGAAGGAACATCGAGCAGTAGCAACGAAGGAACAACGAGCGGTAGCAACGAAGGAACGACGAACGAGGAAGAAGCTGTTACACCGAAACCCACGAGCAGAGCAGACGAAGGACAACCGACGAAGATACTCGAGCTCACCAGGTCGGGTTCACGAGGGCCACTTGAAGATGGCGAGCCATCTCAACGTCCTCAACCCCTTGGGGTTACCTAGACGAGAGTAGGAGAAACCGAACCCCCGTCCGTGAAAAAGGAGGAGTAAGAACCATGGGCATGTGATAACCATGAAAACCATAGCTTGCAAATAACTGTTAACCGAATTGTGCGGTCTCAAAATAAGTGTTTTTCACTCAGACTTTAAGTTAAAAGTCTGAGTGCAACCGATTGAATTGCTCGTACACAAATTTTGCTTGCGCTCAGTCGAAGAACATGTTTTTCTGTTCTCGTTCGGTCTGCTCGTTCTGGGACCGTTTGCCCACGATCGACGATTTAAAAAGTCTTTTGCGCATGTATGTGTGTATGTAAAATTTCGTGGGTTCTACGCGTCACTTTGCTTTGTGAGCTTCGCCTGAACAGTGGTCAAGTTTATTAAAAAAAAATGGGACGTGACGCAAATAAAAAAGTGAGACGCCATTTGACGACTAGGCATGGTGAAATATTTAGAGAATGCGACAGTGAAGAGGACACCGAAACTAAAGTTGTTAAGAAAAGAAAAATTACATTTGAAACTAGTGAAGCCACAATTATAAATTCACTTGTCAAAATTGTACCACTGTGCAGTCAAACAAAACAAATTGTTGAATGACTTTTTGCGCTGACTTTTTCAGTCAATCGGTCTTTTAATAAGTCTCTTTGCGCGAGCGTCACTCATATCTCTCTTTGAGCGATATTCGTTAAGCAAGCGTTTCAAGGTCAGCTCATCGTAATGCGATCAACAGAAAACCAAAACAAAAAGAATCAAAGTCTGCTGCTCAGAGAGAGAACGAGACTGCATGCTTTTTTTCGGTTGTTCTCGCGAGCAGAGCGTAAGGAAAAAAACTGTTAACAGTTATTTGCAAGCTATGATCAAAACGGACCAGCCCATCAAACAACGCTACTATCCCAAGAACCCAGCCATGCAACGGATAATTGATGAGCAAGTGGACGAACTGCTTAAAAACAATTGCATCGAACCCTCAAAGAGCCCACACAGCGCGCCCATAGTGCTAGTGGGTAAGAAGACAGGCGACGTTCGGAGAGGTGCCAACGGTTCAAGACTAGCCAGATGAAACCCCCGAGAGGATGCTGACGAGACTCTTAGCACTACAGCTTGTCTCTCGGCCGCGACGCCTGCCCGCCGTCGCCTGATCGCTGTCGCCTTTGACGCGCTTCATTTTGCTTCTCTCCTTATTCGCGATCAATGAATCGCATTTGTCGCTTACTCTTCACAGTATGCGGCGAAAATTCAATCAAAACAGAAGTGCTCTATAATAACTCTCAAGTGATCTTACCGTCGGTAAAATAGTTTTCGACAAAATTAAATAAAAATCAATTTTATATCCAGTGTATACAACACAAACAACTCAGTTAATCGTACGTGTGCAATTAAATAAATTCAACCATATTTTTAATAAATAGTTGCCTTCAACTGCCCAAAAGGTATTTAACATCGTTTCTCATATCATTAATTTGTGCACACATTTGTATATTTATATATTCATGTATATAAAAATTCATTATACTCATCTATATTCCTGCAAAATGCACTGCGTAATTGTGCAAAAATAAGCGCAATTTAATTACTGTAAGAATTATTTACAACACCCAATTGTCCGTCCTATATTACGTCACCAAAAATGAGTGTAGTGACAGTGCAATAGTTAAAGGGTTTTTGTGCAATACAGGTAGCGGCGCCTATGCGTTTTCTAGGGCCTGCGCATGTATATGTGCGTACTTGTGTCGGAGCGGGCGTGCGCGCCTTTTTTTTTCGTGGGACCTTTGCCACGTTCAAAGCACGGAAATATCATGCTTCTGGTTTTCTTCTACGCGTTTAGTAAGTCGATGGAACTTGTCCCATTACGGAGGGCTACGACGGCACATTTGGAACGGGCATTTCGACAAAATATCCTCAGTCGATTTGGTACACCTCGACGTTTCGTGTGCGATAACGGGACACAATTTACCAGTGGGTCCTTCAGGTCATTCTGCCAGTTAGCGGGGATTGACCTACAGCACACGGCCCCCTACAGTCTACAACAGAACCCCACCGAAAGGGCAAATAGAACCATCAAGACGATGATTGCACTACACATCGAGGGATGAGACGCTGCCAGAAATAATGCTCGCCATTAACACCAGCACGTCGGAAACCACAGGTTTCACCCCAGCGTTCCTCGTACAAGGCGAGAACCCCGTTTACTGGGAGCTTGTACGACGAGGTAACCGCCGCTGTAGAACGACAGGAAACTCCGCAAGACCGAGCCAACAGGTTGCTCGAGATCTTCCAAATTGTAAAAGAGAACGCCCAACGAGCAACCCTAGACCAGGCCAGCAATTACAATCTTCGACGTCGAGAATGGCGGCCGGAACTACAGAGCCTTGTCTTGTGAAACACAATGTTCTCTCGAACGCGGCCGAGGGTATCGCCACCAAATTGGCACCGAAATTTGACGGATCGTATGTCGTACGCAAATTCGTGTCGGCAAATATCGTTCGACTGCAACGGGTGGGCTCGGCCCAACGACGCGTGGCCAATTTGGAAGATTTCAAACCGTACCACAGCGAGATCTCGTCAGGCACCAATCCTAGTATCCAATGTGACGTCCTAAACTCAACGTTATCCGTTTCTCACGAAAGAAACCTAACACATTCTCCACAAAATCTCCACAGGCACCCACAGAGCAATGGACACCGCTGAAGCAGAGGGGATAATCATCGGGGACGGGAGCGGCCATTCTGGACGTTACCCAAGGCGACCACACAACCAGAGGGAGTTCACCGACAGTCCCAACGCCTCGGACGACAGCATGGCCACCATACCCCGCTCACCGTCCCCTACACCGGACGAGCCCGACTCACTGTGTGAGGTGCTGGCCCACATGGTCGAGGAGGAGGCAGGCCTGAACCTATGGGCCGGAGGCGATTGACCCGAGATGCTGGCAGTAGCCGAGGAACTGCAGCGGGACGCTGGGCTTCCATGGGCCCAATTGGATTGGGTACCAGCACCCACCGGTTGGACGCTGAAAGGTCTGGGTGGTCTACTCCCGATAGGAGTCGTCGAGGCAGTAGAAATGGCTCGGCGCCGGGCGATCCGACAGAGCCGGAAATTCCTGGTGGAGGCGGACGACCAAGCGTTCCAAGTAAAAATTTCAAGGAGCGGCCATGTTTACATTACTTTCACTCCCCCCGAAGTAAGGGGGGGGGGGGGGGGGGGGGGGGGGGGGGGGGGGGGGGGTTGTGATGCAGCATAATTTCGCAGCACACAAAATTATCGAGATAACGATTGGTTATCAGAAAAAAAGGGACATCACTGTGGAAAAGCTCAGGGAGTTGATTTTTCGGACGAGCACTTTAAAAGACACAAGTAAGAACAAGGGAAAAAATAACCACGAGGACGAGAGCACACCGACACCGGCAACGAGGACAACAACAACAACAAGTTCATCGACACCGGCAACAAGGACAACACCAACAACAAGTGCACCGACACCAGCAGCGAGGGCAACAACAGCACAGCCACGCCAGTGCCGCCGCAACAACAGCACAGCCACGCCAGTGCCGCCGCAACAACAGCGCAGCTGCGCCAGTGCCGCCGCATCAACAGCGCAGCCAGTTGTAACGAACCGTCACAATGCCGGGATAGCCAGCGACTGTCCAAGGTTCGAAAAACAAGAATATTTCTTATTGGTCAGATGGACCGTCAGATGTTGACGGATTCGCGGGGCAGACGCGATCGTTTCTACAGGAGTTGGAGGGCTCTTCTCGTACAGCACGGTAGCGAGATCGGCTGATTTAGCGTAGTCGCTAATGGAGCTAGGAAGTAGGGTGAGTTCGAAATTATTCGTTTTATATAAAAATGTTTTAAATTTAGTTGCCTACGTTTAATACTAGATGGGGTTGGGAAACCGTCTATGGACGTCGATAATATGGAACCGGATAGCCCTAGTTTTACTTGCACGTGTGTGTGATTACACACGCCGCAAGCCTAAGAAAAACGTGTAGAGTGCACCGAGGTGTCGTCGACACGAGGGGTGGACGGACAATGTCTGCCCTCAGCTTGCACAGGTGTAGGTATGTAGTCACACTAACACCACTTGCGAACCGTACAAGATCTGCGCAATTGCGTAGTCGCACTGCTAGACTCAGTGCTGGCACTTCGTAGACACGAGGGGAGGGGACGGTCGCGGCTCTCTGCTTGCGTTTGTATATGTGTGTGGTCACACATACACAAATCTTGAGTGCGCACAGAAACTACGCAGCTGCGTAATCGCACTGTGAGAATCCGTGCCGGCACTTCGCGGGCGCGAGGGGAGGGAGCGGCTCGCGGCTCTCTACGTCTACTTGTGTGTGTGTGTAGTCACACCAACATCAGGTTAACAAAATGCGCACCGAATCTGCGCAAGTGTGTAGTCACACTGCTAAGATCTGTAGCGGCACTTTGTAGACGAGGGAAGGGAACGAGCAACTCGTAAAACTTATGCACGTGTGTAGTCACACGACATACGCCCGGCACGTGCAGCAATCTACGCAAGAATGTAGTCACACTGCTGGATTACTGCGACGGCACCGTTATAGGCGAGAGGGGGGAAGGCAGAGCTCGATGTAACAAAGTCACTCGCGTATGCACAGAAGAACGCCCGAAGTTGCGCTGATCTATTTTAGTTTCACTTGACACTGTTTTAGTTGTGGCGGGGGTTATAGAAGTACTAATTGTACTTATTGACATACCTGCACGACTTTTTTTTTTGTCCTGCGCACTTGTGTTCTTTACTTGTGTTTTACTTTGCGTGTTTGATATGCGTTGATCGCTGACCAGAGAGTGAGAGCCTGCGTCACGGCATCTCATTAAGTAGGTCAGTTTTTCCACTTAACATAACTCTGTTAAGCTCACTTGGGTCTGCTAGCGTTAAGCTCTTGCTGACTCAAGTGAGCTGTTAACTCGCGTGAGCGATCCTAGTTCTAAAAGACCGTATATTTACGCTGTTTAGTATTTTTATACCCGCTACCCATAGGGTAGAAGGGTATTATAACTTAGTGGCAACAGAAAATGTATGTAACAGGCAGAGGGAGGCATCTCGGACCCCATAAAGTATATATATTCTTGATCAGTGTCAACAGCCGAGACGATATAGCCATGTCCGTCTGTCTGTTTGTATGAACACCTGGATCTCAGAGACTATAAGACATAGAGACACCAAATTTATCAAAAAGGTTCCTTCATACCCTACGCAGATCAAGTTTATTTCAAAAGTTGAATGCCACGCCCCCTTCGCCCACAATAAGCATTAATCTAGAAAAAGTCAAGTTTTTTTATGTAAATCGCGTATAACTACAAAATTCTTTGTGTAATGATGTGTAATTTGGTAACCCATCTGCGCTTGACACTTTTAATATACCCTGTAATTTTGGTACAAATCGGATAAGTAGAACAAAATTTATTCTTTAAATTATTTATCAAAATTGTTGTGCCAAATGCATATGGACGTTTTAAGTGTGTGAATGACCTAGAGATATCAATTTTGGTGACAGTATTCGTGAAGGTCTTACACATATCAAGTTTGTTTTAGATTTTTGCCACGCCCCTTTCCGCCCCAAAAACTGTAAAACCCGTAATAATAGACCTAGAACATTGAATTTTGGTATGCATAATAACAATGATGAATGATTCCTGTGAATTTGGTTGAGATCGAATGAAAAACGAGGAAGTTATTAAAGAATCAATTTTATATGCAAAATTCAGTTGCAGCTGCCCGCGCTTTGTTTGTTTAGTTGACAGTGTGACCATGTCGGTGTTGTGGATTTTTACCTGCTATTTTCAAATATATACAAACAAAACACTAGTTTTAGTATATTTTTGGTATATTTGTTGTTAAAATATAATTACAATTTTTTGTTTTCTCTTGAAATGGGTTGCGGGTATCATACGGTCGAGCACTCTCGACTGTAGCTTTCTTACTTGTTTTTTATTGCTATCGGGCTTTTGATTGTGTGGCCAGATTTTGGGTCGTCACACAGTGCCGTCGCAGCAACAGTGCAGGAGTGACAGCAGTGCCACAGCAGCATCCAGCCAGCAGCACACAGTGGTTGCGCCCATAGGACAAATTTCAAAAAATCATAATATCAAAAATTTGCGAAAAGTACCCAAGTCGCCTCTAAAATGACCAAACTTCTTCATAGCAAACCGGGTGAGCTTTAAAAAAAAAAATCTGCAGCTTGTGACTTACGATCGTGCAACTTTTTATCGAATGCAATATGTAGCAAAGCTAACATCGATGAAGTCCTATCGCTTCTCATGGAGGCAAACTTGAGCAAGCATCAATATCTTATTCGAAGCTATGTGAACGCAAAGACATCCTGCGACCTTTTTCCAAGCTACGGTCAACTGTTAAAGGCGAAGAAATTAACCTATCGAGAAAAAATAACTGTAAGTGAATGGAAAGCTGAAGTCGAGTTACAGAGCTTGGTTGACCACACTGTGATTTGAGCGATTGCAGTCTTTTTGTGACATCATATGTGCCATTACAACTTAAAACCATGGAAAATTATCCAAAAGATGAAAAAATAGTTTGGAAGAATCCGCGACTTTCGTCTACACGATACCGCAGACCATTAAGATTGCAATTTGCAAAAGAAACGGCTCAATTAGCTAAGGACAAACAAAAGTATTTCAAAGCTAAGATTGAAGTGTTGAATGCCACGCCATGTAATGTGTCCGGTAAAGAAATTAAAATTAAGCACAGCATGCAGTTGACCATGGTTGATGGAAAAATTTGTAGTGCCCTAAGTCACACGTCATCTGTTAAGTGTTACATATGTGAGGCGAAGCCGACAGAGATAAACGATTTAGAAAATTGTTTAAAAAAGAAGGTTCATGAATCACGCTTTGAGTTTGGATTGTCTCCATTACACTCCTATATTCTTTTTTTTTAATACTTTTTGCACATATCGTACAAACTCGACCTGAAGAGCTGGAGAGTTAATACTCCAGAAGTACTTTCGACAAGGAAATCCTAAATGCAGAATGATTTTCGCATACGAATGGGAATAATTGTGGATACACCTAGAAGTGGAGGAAGTGGCACATCAAATGATGGCAATACGGCCAGAGCGTTTTTAAAAAATCCGAAATTAGCAGCAGAAATAACGGGTATTGATGAATACGTTATAATCCGGTGTTCAATATTGCTGCAGTATTTGGCATCTGGCTACAAAATCAATGCGGAAAAATTTGGAGAATATGCACTTAATACGGCCAGAAAGCTGATTAGCTTGTATCCATGGTACTATCTTCCACCATCCGTACACAAAATTTTAGTTCATGCTCCAGATGTCATAAATTATGCAGAAGAAGCTGCAGAGTCCAAAAATAAGGACATCAAAATGCTTAGAAGACAGCACACCAGGAAGACTTCTCGGATTGACACAAACCCAGATTTGATGCACAGATTATTTCTGAGCTCAGATCCTCATGTTACTGGCCAAAGAAAGCTCCCAGAATCAAAAAGTTAGTTTTATTACCATCAGCATTTGAACTACTCGATGACTTAAATTAAATACATCTTGTTATTATTTAATTTTTTAAAATTTTGTTTTCTTTTGCTATAATTTGTATTTTCGGTTATTATTATTGTTATGTTTTTTTCATGTAATTTACACATAATAATCCAAACTAACGGATTAATATTGGTGGGCGGATAATAAACCACGCCTTTTTCTCTTAAAATGTTATTTAAATGTAATAATACTTAAATAAAAAAGCCACAGCAACACCACAGCAACAGCGCATCCGTGACAAGAGTGCCGTCACAGCAAACAGTGCAGGGCGAGAACAGCAGCGCCACAGCAGTGCCGCCACAATAACAAAGGCCCTGCCCAGCAGCGCCGACCGGTGCCAGCAACGAGGCCGTGACCAGGGACAAAGACGCGAGGCTCCCGGTAAGCGCGGCAGTAGCTAGCACTAACCTCTATCAACTCGTCATGTGTTGCCCACATCCTCTCGCCGAGCGTTTGGGGCACGCGGAAATAAATAAAATGTACTAGAAATATGTCTTTATTGTTGGGCGGTTAAGAGGGAAACGGGCAGGGCTAGCGGAGTGAGGTTAAGGTCGGCTTGGCGCGGGTTCAGAGTATCACGACGAGGTGTCAGCAGGTCTTACCCCTCCACCTCTGACGATTCTTCTGAACCCGGACGCCAAGAAGGAGCTATCAACTTCGGTCATCATGGGATGACATTCCACAAGTGCTGACGAGTTTCACTCTCTCACTTGTGAGTCTGTCGCCCAGTATAACCGAAAGGAAATTTCGCATCCGAGAAGACGGGTTTTACCCTCTCTCGTGTGCGCGTTTTCCCTTTGAAAGTCATCGCTATCGAGTACGTGGTAGCCACTCTTCGAAACTAGTGGTCCAAGGAGTGGACAGCGGGAGTGCATCGGGCTTCGAGAACTCTCTCTCTCCATTCCTTGTGGTCACTCTAGGCTGCACGAGTTTTGTAGCATTTTTATTGCCGAACTTTTGCTATGGCTTAGCTCATCGACCAGTAATGTTTCCAGAAATAAATAAATTTTTCTGTAACTGGTCCTGGTAGACTGAGACACCGACCCCGGCTGGAAAAACGTCGTTACAAATGTTAGCCAAATTTCGAGGAAGGTTGGTCGATCACGCTCTGTGATCACAAATTTGTTGGGCAATGTGGATGGGTACGGTGTTAAACACAGCCCTGGAAGAAAGCCGAAGCTATCTGATCGCGACAAACGTCGAGTGCTGAAAAATGCAAGCAATTCTTTTGCTTCGTGTGCCTCACTTGTTGCGTGTTGCAGTCATCCTGTGTCCCGGATGACTATTTGGAGAACATTGCAAAGCTCGGAAAATATTGTAAGAGGAGTTTTGAAAAAAGCTCCGTTCTAAAAACCGCATCATAAAAGATCACGTCTTCAGTTTGCGGAAAATAATTTGGAAACAAACTGGGCCTGTGTATGGAATTTAAAATTAATTTTGGCTATAAAGGATTTATATTTTGGAATTTGGATTTTGGATTTTGGAAGCGGATCGGCTGTGCTTTACAAGGTCAAAAATGGAAAGCGCAGACTACAAAAATGTATTGCAAGATCACCTTCTGTCATTTTTGGATACAAATAAGGAGACAAATTATATTTTTATGCAGGACAATGCGTCTATACATAAAAGTAAAGAAACGCCACGGTTCCTCGAGGACCACAATGTAAATGTTTTGGATTGGCCGGCCTGTTCTCCTGACCTCAACCGAATAGCAAACATCTGGGGTATCTTAGCCAGGCGAGTTTATGCCAACAACAATAAATTTGAGATTGAAAGTCTCAAAAATGAAATTTCAAGGCAATGGACCAAAAATATTTTACAAAATTTAATAAATTCAATGCTCTAACGAATTATAGAAGTAGGAAAGGCACAAAGCGCTGTTATTAACTATTAATAATAAAAGAAATAAAATATTGCAGCGTAGCCAAAATCAAAGCTAGTGTGCTTTTTTTACCGTTACTTGAAAACCAGAGATCCAAACAGATAAGAATATCGCATTTTGTGAATTACTCTCTGTGCTATTATTCGTCATACTTTGTTTTGAGTTTCTGTGTGTTTCCATTCTCCTACGACGGCTGAAACATTAAATTAACAGGTGTCGTTTAATTTTGTGCAGGAGTGCAGTATAGCTGGTTGTTGAATGTGCCCGTTCTGTTAAGTCAAAAAGAACATTCTACAACACTGAATTATGTATGCTGTGGTGTAGTGTTGCGTCGAAAAGAATAAATGAGTGGTTAATGGTAGTTGAAACTTGTAAGATTGAGCAACATTCTGAAATTCATTTGAACTTTGTTTGAACTGTGTGTGTGTGTGTGAACCGTTCGTACAGCTGTGTGAAATACAATGGAAAAGGCTGAGCGAAATATAAAGCAGTATGATGGCGAGAAGTATTCAATTTGGAAATTTCGAATTAGAGCCCCTTTTTCAGAAATTAATGTTTTAAAAGTTATTGATGAGAAGTTTCCGGAGACAATTGACGATGCTTGAAAAAGTGCAGAGCGAAGCGAAAGGAATAGCGCTTATAGAATATTTGAGTGACTCGTTTTTAAATTTCGCCACAAGCGACTCCTCGGCGCGACAAATTCTCACGAATTTGGACGCCATTTATGAACGCAAAAGTTTAGCGTCGCAGTTAATGGTACGAAAAGCCTTCTCTCACTTAAACTCAGTGTTTAAAAAACTGCAGTCGAAGTAGCAGAAGTTGCAATATTTTTGCTTTTCACTGCTTCGACTGCGAGTGACTTCTTAAAATGAACAGTTGCTTCTACTTCTGTTTCTGAAAAAAAAACAGAAGTCGCAGTCGAAGCAAAAGCAGAAAACGAAACCGAGAAAATGCGAATCAGCAGCAGCAGTCGCCGTTTGAAAATTTTTGATTTTGCCTTGCTGCTGCTTTCTGTAAGCAATGCAATTCTGCAAGTCGCAGTCGGGACTGCTGTCGAGATTGACTTTGCTGCTTATGCTGCTTTTTCGCTTTTTGCTGCCAATGCTGTTTGCTGCACCCCTTGTATTTTAATAAATTAAACAGTTTGAAATTTTTTTTTTTTAAATTAATTTTTGTATACGGTAATTAAAACAGAAAAATATAAGAATTAAATAATATTATTCAAAATAGATTTTTTTTCCAATTGTTTTTTTTTTTTAATTTTATAGACGAATTTGACGACGAACTGTTCAAACTGTTCGACACTTGCGGCATTTAAAATTATTTTGTGTAGTTTCGACAGCAGTCCCGACTGGGACTTGCGGTGACTTACAGAATCAAAACCAGCAGCAAAGAAAAATCAAACATTTTCATACGGCGACGGCTGCTGCTGGCGACTTGCAGAAGTCGAACAGTTGCTGCTTCTTCGAATTGCGATGCTTAGCGAATGCAGCAGCAAAGCAAAATCAAAAATTTTCAAACGGCGGTTGCTGCTGCTGATTCGTATTTTGTCGGTGATCGTTTTATGCTTTTGCTTCGACTGCGACTTCTGTTTTTTTCAGAAGGAGAAGCAGAAGCAAAATCACATGAAATGAAACTTGCTGCAGTTTTTTAAACACTGGGCACCACCATGTTCGCACCGAGTTGCATAAATATAATGCAATCCGACCGGTGGATGAACAGGTTAAGCAAATTATTGATGGATACAAGGGGATAATGAGGGAGCTGCTGTAAGGATTCCGGATGAATTCCTTAATGAAGCTGGAGTAGCACTGATTCCTCATTTAGAAAGGGTAATGAGCTCACATACAACATCAAAAGTTAATTTCGAGCTGTTTGCTGAGTAATGCTGCTGATAGAGCATAATTCTCAAATAGAGGTGAAATCGTTACAGAAAATGTGACAAAATGTCACTGGTTTCGATGTATTCCAATTTAATAGAACTCTATGAAATGCACGCAGATTCAATGAAAGTAAAGAGTGTGTTCCAGGAAAAGGATAGTGGATGAACAATGACTCGTCTCATCAGAGTGGAGTTAAACATGCTTCAATGTGATCCCATTAGAGGATCACAACATTTTAAAATTCCGTTGAAGCTTCAACACAAAAACGTTCTCATCAACGTACAGAACAATGATGTGTTCTGCTTCAATGAAAAATGCACAGCGATGCTATAGCTATAATATCAACATAGCTTCGCAAATCATTCAAGTGGACAACAACCTCAAGGTGGACTTCAGAGGATTATCGTTTCCAATGAAACTTACCAAGATGAATGAGTTCACAAGACGGAAGCAAACAAAGTGTTTGGACCACTTTATTGTGCTGGATTTGAAGGGAAATCTCACATCAACCTGTTGCTATTAGATGGACCAAATGCAAATGTACACGGACACTATATGTGGATAAAAAATATATCTGCGTAAGTACAAGTAATAAAATACAAATAATATTTAAATAACATAGATCGAAGTCTTTATAATTTCAGTCTGCTCTCATTACAATTGGGTAGGGAGCATCCAAAGCGTTGGTTCTGCAACCAATGCTTGCGATATTCATTGAGTGAAGAGAGGGCCAGTCGACATGCAGAAATATGCAGTCGAACTGTCACGGAGCCCCCTCAGCCCCACCAGACAGAGGTGTTCTTTAAAAATCACCACCGGCAGCTGAAGATTCCATTCACCGTGTATGCAGATTTTTAATGTATACTGGATCCCTCTTATATAGATGTAAGTGATAATTCCCAAATTATTAATAAGCATGTGCCTGTAGCATTCGCATACTATAAAAAGTGTGCGTTTGATACAGCACTATATAAGTTTGCTTTAAGAACGGACGGGGATGTAAGCCGCACTTTCATAGATTATCTAACATCCGATTTGTCAGATCTATATAAGAGCCACATGAAGAATGTGGTACCGATCAATATGAGTGCATAGGATTCATACAACTTTGATGAGGCTCTTAATTGCTATATATGCAAGGGTAGTTTGGGTAATGACAGTGTGAGAGATCACTGTCATTTTAATGGCACATACCGAGGTGCAGCACATAATTCGTGCAATCTCAACCATAGAAAGGGAACTTTTATCCCCGTGTTCTTTGACAATTTATCAAAATATGATGCACATTTGTTTGTGAAAGAGCTCGGGGAGATTAGGGGGATGTTAAAGTAATTTCCTTGAACAAGGAATTATATATTAGTATCTCAAAATTTGTGCCAGTAGAAGATGATACCCTGAAAATTAGGTTTATGGACTCTAAGATTTATGCCCTCTAGTCTAAGCACACTTGCGGGAAATTTAAGTGAGAACAATTGTAATGTTCTTAAAACACAATACCCAAACAAATCCGATTTTGCCCTACTTCGTTGGAAAGGAGTATTCCCTTACGAATATTTAGATTCAGCTCAGAAGCTAGAAGAAACTTGTCTCCCATCAAGGAGTAGGTTCTATAGCAATTTTACAGAGTCAGAATGCTCTGAGGTAGACTACAATCACGCATGCTCAGTGTGGAATAACTTCAAGTGTCAAACTCTTAAAGACTACTTGGAGTTATATTTGAAAACTGATGTTTCACTGGTAACAGACGTTTTTGAAAACTTTAGGAAATTTGTTTAAACATACATCAACTCGATCCTGCTCACTATTACACAACTCCAGGGTTGTCATGGTATGCGATGTTGAAAACTACAGAGATCCGCCTTGAATTACTCACAGATATTGATATGATAAGACATATTCAGTGTGGAATTCGAGTTGGATTAGTTCAATGTAGTCATAGACACACCAAAGCAAACCACAAATACCTTAACGATTTTGATTCTACAAGAGAATCGGAATATTTAATGTATGTGGATGCAAATAACCTTTATGGTTGGGCCATGTCTGAACCACTGCCTTACGGTGAGTTCAAATCTATACTGGTAGTATTAAATATGGAGTAAGCCCTCTGCATGCATGGATACGATTCTTCGAGTTTGTGTTAAAAGTATTGTACAGAATTGACCTAAAGAAATGGCAAGTCACAGGTTCTGACAAAAGTGAGGTTTCATTACGGAAACAAACTATTCAACGGAGATAGTGGGATGAAATGGGTCTGAACGTAGACAATCCCAAGCAAAATTGAAGTGGCAATAGCAACGATGGAAATACCGTCAGAAGAGCCTTTTCAAATGTCAAAACTTTATCAATAATTTTAAATTTTAACGAGACCATTTTGAAAAATTTTCATTGCATTTTAATTGCCATATCTTGTGAGTATAAGGTATGCCCAGCAAAATTGAAAGACTTATGTACAAAAACGTTTAACTTATACGTTAAAACTGATGAGTGGTATCCAATGTCTCCAACTGTGCACAAGGTATTGGTACATGGGCACCAAATTATGGAAACCTCAGTTCTTCCTCTAGGAGCTCTCGGCGGAAATGCGTCAGAAGCGTGCAATAAATTATACAAACGCGATAGGCAATCTCATGCAAGGAAAAGCAGCCGCCTAAATACTATGTCAGACGTGTTTAACAGAGCATTAGATTCTTCTGACCCACTGCTTTCTACTATAAATCTGAAGGAGCGCCAAGGATTAAACCATAAAAAACGGCTACCGACAGAAGTTATAGCTCTTTTGGAATCTCCGGATATTTAGCTTTCAAGAACAGGGTCATGAAGCAGCAAAACACGGCTTTTATTTTCATCTCACATATATGTATGTATGTATATGTGCGTACTCAAAAACAAATATGCACGCATGTATGAAGCTAATGCAAGAATAACAACAACACACGTGTCTCTCACATATTGTTTGTATTAAGTGTTGTGCTCTCAATTTCGCTCATTCCTTTTGCTTTGGCATATTGATCGGCGTCAACTTATGTATACAGTGGCTCACACCTTATTTCGTGCAGAGGAAATGCCAACTTTCAAAGTCGAATATCTTTTGAGACCAGGAGGAATTTGATAAAAATTTAAATGCAGTTTTGTAAAGCAGATATTTATTATATATGTAGGTACTTCATTGTTTTTCCTTTTTTCTAAATAACACTTAAAACTAAAAATAACATAAAATATTTGCATATTTAAAGTCACAGCTTATTTCGTGCAAGATTTTTGGATGCACTTTATTTTTGGAATTGGGGTTTAAAAATAGAAATTTCTTAATGAATAGTATTGGTCACATTGTTTTTCAATATTTTCTGATATTTAATTATAATTGGTCACACTACAAATACATAATTTTTGAAATTTTTGCAAAAATGAAACCGCGAACCACAATTGAAAAGCGTGAATTAGTCCTAAGTCATTTTAAAAATGGGGAGCACTCAGCGGGAAATAGCAAGGATGGTTGAATTAAGTCCCAGTACAGTGCAATATATTATTCAACGTTTTGTCCGGGAAAATCGGGTGGCAGATAAGGGCCGAAATGCTCCGAACAAAATCTTCAATGAGACCGAGGAGAGACGAATCGTCCGCAAAATTAAAGTCAACCCCAAATTATCGGCTCCAAAATTGACATCCGTGGTGGAGAATGAAATGGGGAAGAAATGTTCTGTAGAAACTGTCCGCCGTATACTTCGGGATCAGAACTTTAATGGTCGAGTATCTCGGAAGAAGCCATTTATAAATAAGAAAAAATCAGCTATGCAGACTTAAATTCGCCAAGGATTACGTAACTCGTCCTATGAACCTACTGGAACGAAGTTATTTTTGCAGATGAGTCCAAATTTAATATATTTGGGTCGGATGGGATGCAGTATGTTTGGAGACAACCGAATACAGAGCTCCAAAACAAACACTTAAGACCAACGGTAAAACACGGAGGTGGGAGTGTGATGGTTTGGGCTTGCATGGCGGCTTCAGGAGTGGGAAATTTAGTTTTCATCGATGGGAACATGGACAAAATGATGTATCTTCAAATATTGAAAGATAATCTCATTCAAAGTGCGCGCAATCTGGGCTTGGAAGGGCGGTTTAGATATTACCAGGATAATGACCCCAAACACAAATCGGCTATTGTGCAGTCCTGGTTGATCTGGAATTGTCCGCACGTTATTATTCCACCAGCCCAGTCACCTGACCTCAATGTTATTGAGAATTTATGGGCCATTCTCGATCATGCCATTCGCAAGAGGTCCATATCTAATAAAAATGACCTTAAAAAAGCGCTATTAGAAGAATGGAGAAAAATCCCTATTGAGACAACTAAAAAATTAGTTTCATCGATGGAATCACGTTTAAAAGACGTCATTAAACAGAAAGGAGGTCACACTAGGTTTTAATTTTTTTAGTTTTAGTATTACTTTTTTACATCAAGTTCCTTGCACGAAATAAGCTGTGACTTTAAATATGTTCAGGCCACACAGCCATCTTCCGGCTAAGCGCGCATCCCTGGCGTGCGTGCTCTCCACCACGCCTCTCAATCCACCACTATGGTGAAGAGAGGCCGTGTAAGTTAAGCTAGGCTTAAGACGAAATTAAAATGTGAGACCAGTTGAAAATATACAAGTGCAGTGAATAGAAGTCCGCGTGTTTTTTCATTCCCACAACAACAACAACAACAACCTCATCCGATCAAAGGTGGAACAAGAAGACTTTGACGGCCCCCTACATTAGCATTGGTCCTTCGAGCCGGATAAATATTCCAATTAACCGCTCGCCCCCTACGTTTTGCCAGATAAGTACAGCCTGTTCCACCTTAATACTTACTAACACTTGTGTGGAGTCCGCAAAAAAAAAAAAAAAACGAAAAAAATATTTTCGATTAGAAGAGCATCCCAAGTGTTTTCTGTCCGTTATTGCTTAGTGCAGAGTACTCTGCACAGCCTCCTACATACGTTCATTTGTCACTTGTTACGTTTCAGGCCTTGTACGCCAAAATTCTTAATATTTGCAGTGCAAATATACTTACATACATATGTACATATGTATGTACATATTGCTCGCACACTGTAACAGTGTTACAGCTCCAAATTAATTACATACATACGAGTGCCTGCATACTGTAACTGAGTTACAGTTCAGAATTACATACATACATACATACAATTGTCTGGGTACAGTAACGTTTCATTGCTTCCAAAAACTTACCTAGCTGTATGCGCACTCACACATACCCTACATTGGCTACTAACAATAACTCTAATAATATATCAATTGTTGTATTCCGTCTACTCCCGTATATACACTCGCTCCGTTGGTGCCGTTATTCTGACAAACATATATACACAGACATACACGGCAATAAGTACATGCACATATGTATGTACATATGTACAAATTAATCAATGCTGTTGTACAGTATTGAAAAAAAATAATTTTTATTTAGTGGAGCTCAACATATCCGTTTATTATGAAGCCGAGATTAGAATTAAAAGTACAATTGTATCTTATGCTGCAAGGCAGCTACATTATGAAAAAGCTTCTTTCTAGAAAGCTCGCAAAGGGCGGCTGACGCGATCGAAAGCTCTATTGTGAAATTCGATTATGTTTATGTTTATAGAAGGAGTTGCGCAGCAAAGGCTGTGTTTACGTTATTTGGAAAATGCGCAATCGTATTCTTTAAGTGTTGTTTACGTTAAGTGCTGCAGCTGGCTTTAAATCTAATATCGCCAAGCGAGTCAATTAGCAATTTGTTTATTGTTTATATTTTGAATAAGAGAGACTTGGCGAGCTGGGTGATAACTCCCCCTTTCTTAAGAAGGATCGTCCCGATACTTAATGGTTTCGTAGCAAAAGTTCAATTTGTTGATTTAATCTAGTTTTAGCATATCGGTATCTATTTCTTGATTTCGCGTGTTTGGAATTGATGATGTTATTAAATTGAATGGATTTAAATATGCGGGATAATATTTTTAGAAGCTTTATCATAATGAAAATTAAAATTATTAAGAATAATAAAAATGTAAATTTTGAATGATTATTCTCTAGGTTAATAATAATTTTAGACAAAATATTTGTATTTTCCATTTGAAGCTCTGTAATATTTGTTGGCTGATAATCAGTAATTAAGTAATTCGTGAATTTATTGTGTTTTACATAATCTAGAATTTTTTCTCTTTCGTTAGTATAGGTTATGTTGTTTATGATTACAGTGTTTTTGAAGGTAACAAGATAAGTTCCTGTAAACCATGTATCATTAATACAGTTTGTGCCTGACACTAGAATAGCGCCATCTGTTATTATATCGATTGGTCTATTTTTTTCAGTTATTTTAGTACAACTTGTAAATTTTTTGTTTAAGAGATTTATGAAGCAATTTGAATCAAAATAATTTGTGCAAAGCTATTATAAATTTCTCTTTTAAAATTTTCAATGGGATAAAACGTGTTATTACATTTAGCAACTTTATTGTTTGCAATTAATTTTCCGTCTTTTTGTGATATGGCTTTAGCATGGTATAACTTACAGCTATAATTAATATATGGATATTTTATAAAAACTATAATTAATCCTTTAAATGATACAATTGAAAAAGATGAAACATCTAAAAGGTCAATTAATGTGATATTTAATTTTTCGTGATTGAATATTTTTGTCATGTCTTCTTTATTTAAAATTTTAGGATTTAATATTTTGGCTTTTGAGAATGTAATAGTGTCGAGCAGATCTTGTAGGTCAACTGACAGTAGTTTAAGTCGATACTTTTTTAATAATAATTCCTTGTTGAATTTAATATCTTTTAGAATTTCTGTTACTTTAGTTATTTCATTAAAAAGTGCAGAGTTAATTTTATTTTGTTTATTATTGTTTTCTACTAGATCGTTAATTTTAGTTTGTATGGTTATCATGTCATCATGATCTGGTGTGCCTGTGATCCATTTAAAAATTGTGCCTAGCTCATTGATACCTCGTTTAATAATTTTGTGCGGTGTTAGTTGAGAAAGTAGTGTTTTGATTAAATTGAGTTCCATGGTTATTTCCCAATCAATACTATTGTTTTTGTTATTAAAAAATGTCAGCTCTTTTTCAAAAATATCGTTATAAAAACTTAAATTAGTAACGTGAAAAACTTCGCCGTAGGTTTCATATAATAAAAGATTGTCTGTATCCTCGAGTAAGACGTAGTCGTCATTTGAATAATTGACAATTTCAGAACCACAAATTGGAAGTAAAATGAATAAATTGAATAGCACGTACATGCTGAATAAAAAGTATATAAAAAAATATATATAAAAAATGTTAAAGTAAATATATATAAAAAATTATATAAAAAAATATATAAAAAAATGTATATAAAAATATTTTTTTGTTTTTTTTTAGAATTTAATGTTGTCCTTATGAATTATCCGATCTCTGTTATTAATTTTTACTTTGTTTCCCAAGTCTTCCTTAACTACCTGCTTTTTATATCTGGGTCGCAGTTTATTTCTTTCACCGTAGTTTTTCTCATAAATGACTTCACCAACATGATAATCTTTAGGTGATCTCTTTTCATTATGATACTCTAACATTTTGGCTTGTGCAGTTTTTAGCTGGTCTGGTAAATGTTCATGTTCTATTCTATTAAATAATACATCGCAAGGTTTTTGTTGTGTAGTTGATTGAATTGTATTGTTATATTCTTTAGCTGCTCGATATATAACTTCTGAATAGTCCATTATTTTATACTCTTCTTGAATGCAACGAGAAATTTCAATTAAAGTCGAGTGAACTCTTTCAACTTGTCCATTTGTTACACTGTGTCTAGGATCTGCAAAGTAAATAGTTAAGCCTGCGCGATTCATTGAAGATTTAAATTGTGCTGACGAAAAACTTGGTTCATTGTCCATCATAATGGATTTTGCAAATGGGAATGTTTGAATAATTTCTAAAACTTTATTTTCCATATTTAATTTATTATCAATCTGTTTTATAACTAAAAACTTTGAGTATGCGTCAATACAGGTAATGAAAATAAGTTTTTCAGCGTAAAAAATATCTATGTGTAATTGTTCGCTTTCTTTTTCTGGAATAGGTGCTTTAGATATGGGTATTAATTTTGGATGTCTGTTATATTTATTTTTATTACAAATCTCGCAATAGCGTATATGTTGTTTGAGTTTCTTGTATAAAGTTGGCCAATAATAGTATCTAAGAATTTGTTTAAGATTCTCGTCAAACCCTCTATGAGCACGAGCATGTGTTTCCTCTATAATAATTTCTTGATCTTCCTTATTAACAATGTCTTGAGAAAATTTTTTGGTATAAAGAAACTTATTTGTAAAAGTATTTTTTATTGGGCTTTGGATTTCATATAAATCTTCAGGAGAACAATGAATACCTGTAGTGAGATTGGGTTGAAGAAATTCTTTTAAAATTATTATTAAATTTTCAACTGTGTCATATTCTATAATATGTCTTGTTTTGTTAAATACATCATATTTTTCGTGAATTGTGAATTTATTTTTTGAAATAAGAAGTTGTTGTTTGAATTGATTTAATGGTTTGTTAGTTTCATGGATTACTGTTTCATAGCTACTTTCAGCAGAATGTATTGTTTCGTTATCGGATGAGATTTCTTCTTCATTATCTGTGTTAGTAATATTATTGATTATTACTCTTGATAGAGCATCTGCAACAACATTAGTTGAGCCCGGTTTGTAAAAAATTTTGGAGAAAATTCTTCTATAAAAGCATGCCATCTTTTCATTTTTGAGTTTGGGTTTCGTGCAGAAACTGCGAATGAAAGTGGTTGATGATCTGTATGAATTTCTAAATTTGTGACTCCATATAAATAATTTCTGAGATTTTTTAATGCCCAAACTATGGCATAAAGCTCCCTTTCATTAGTGGCATAATTTCTTTCTGTTTTATTTAATGTTTTGGAAACAAATGTAATTGGTTTGTTGTCTTGTGAAAGTACAGCTCCTATTGCTACATCGGATGCATCTGTTGTTAGAACAAACTTCTTAGAATAATCTGGTTGTGTAAGTTCTATTTTTGCAGCTAATTGTGATTTCAAATTTTCAAAAGCTAAGGTTGCCTCTTCATCAAATATTATTTCTGTTTTTTTCGACATATGTTTTGAAACCATACCGTTATGTCCTTGTAAGTATTTCGTCAATGGTTTAGCTATTTTAGCATAGTTGTTTACAAACTTTCTGTAGTATCCGGTTAGGCGAAGGAATCCTCGTAATTCTCTTAAATTAATAGGAAGAGGGTAATCCACAATGGCTTTTATCTTTTGTGGGTCAGTTTTTATAATATTGTGGGATACCATATATCCTAGAAATTCAGTTTCCTTCCTGAAGAATTTTGATTTTTCAAGAGATATTTTCATGTTTGCATTAAATAATATTTCAATAATTTCCTTTAAATCATCGAAGTGTTGTTCTGCGGTTTCTGAGAAAACTATTATGTCATCCACGTAGATATGACAAGTTTTACCAATTTTTTCCCGCAGTATATTGTCCATGGCTCTTTGGAAAATTCTTGGGGCGTTCGCTAATCCAAATGGTAAGCGAAGAAATTCATATTTTCCATTGTTAATAGAGAAAGCTGTTTTCTCAATGTCCTCATCTTTCATTAGAATTTGATGAAAGCCTGATTCTAAATCTATTGTTGAGAAGAATCGTGCTTTTCCTAAATTTGATAAAATTACTGTTGGGTCTGGCATCGGATACCTATCCGGAATTGTGTTATCGTTTAGTTCACTCACAATAACTTTGTACACTTGCAACTTTTTATTATATGTGTTGCGTTTGTAATTTGTTTTTAAATTTGCGTAACTGTGTTACGTCTCAGTATCACTACAATTCGCGTAACTGTGTTACGTCTCGGAATCACTACGTATGCTTTTTCGCGATCACTTTATTTAGAATTATATTGGTTCACTATCCTATTTGTTGTTAGGATTTTTACAATAATAATTCTTGTTAGTGTTTTTACACGCGTGCCCCACGTTGGGCGCCAATTAATCAATGCTGTTGTACAGTATTGAAAAAAATAATTTTTATTTAGTGGAGCTCAACACATCCGTTTATTATGAAGCCGAGATTAGAATTAAAAGTACAATTGTATCTTATGCTGCAAGGCAGCTACATTATGAAAAAGCTTCTTTCTAGAAAGCTCGCAAAGGGCGGCTGACGCGATCGAAAGCTCTATTGTGAAATTCGATTATGTTTATGTTTATAGAAGGAGTTGCGCAGCAAAGGCTGTGTTTACGTTATTTGGAAAATGCGCAATCGTATTCTTTAAGTGTTGTTTACGTTAAGTGCTGCAGCTGGCTTTAAATCTAATATCGCCAAGCGAGTCAATTAGCAATTTGTTTATTGTTTATATTTTGAATAAGAGAGACTTGGCGAGCTGGGTGATAACTTACATACATATTATCCAAATTGCTGTTGAGTGGTGGTCGATCCAGCAGTGCAGTTTCGGCAGCATCATCTACATACATACATATACTGTCGTCAACTTTCCGCTATTAGACACACTGGTCCACACTCATTGAGCATTGCACTTATTGTCTTGCCTACAACAGAATTTACTCTTCAGTTCTGCTACTCGGCACACTGGGACAAGACATAACACACTGTTATAATTATTATTATTATTGTTTCTCCTACAGCAACATTTTAATAAAACTAAAGATATATATATATAAAAAAAAAAAAAAATAAACCCCCTGTTTTCTGGATAATAGTATTCTAGTATATATTTTCATTCCACAGCAAAAATACTAAAAAGGAAAAA
Organism: Drosophila ustulata; assembly: GCA_035047365.1. Taxonomy (NCBI): domain Eukaryota; kingdom Metazoa; phylum Arthropoda; class Insecta; order Diptera; family Drosophilidae; genus Drosophila; species Drosophila ustulata. The sequence goes on from JAWNPT010000095.1 coordinate 2,642,822, forward strand.
AATAAATATTGTTTTTCTCCCTTTTTAACAAACATTAAATACAAGAACACCATTGATCGCTTGGTATTTTTTTTGGTATTTTCTGCCAGTTTTTTTATTTTTTATTTTATTTATTATTTTTTTTATTATTTGTTGCTACAGTCCAATCCTTGTAATCCTGTTCATCCCCAGGAACAACATATCGGAAACACCTTTCCGTGTTGGTATTTTTGGTATTTTTTTTGTTAATAGCCAAATACGCTTCCGCGGTACTTTAATTCCAAGTACCCAATCACATTCAAATTTGCCCTGCGGTATATTTTTGGTATTTTTTGGTATTTTTTTTTTGTTAATAGCCAAATACGCTTCCGCGGTACTTTAATTCAAATTACCCAATAAAATTCAAATTTTCCCTGCGGTATATTTTTGGTATATTTTTGGTATATTTTTTGTATAAAAAAAAAAAAAAAAAAAAAACTCCTAATACGCTTCCTCTGTGCTTCAATTCCAAGTGTCACTTCACAAAATTCGTGCTGTGGTATTTTTTTTGGTATTTTCGGTTTACTTCGGCTCTGTGAGAGCCTAGCATGCCAAGCGGTAGCGACAAAGAGAAAAAACATCTCCTTGTTAACCCTTCTCAAGCCAAGGCAGGGTCTCCAGCCAATTCACTCTCTCGTGGAAGCGCTCCTGCGACTGTAAAAAAGACAGCATCGCCGCTTCCCTCCGCAACCACCAGCCGCAAGTCACCATTAATTCAGCTGAGTAGTCCTAAACGGACAAGAGCAGTAGGTCAACAGATCATCAAAACTATACAGATGGCTCTGCAAGAATTCCTCGCCGTTTCCGACAAGCTGTGTCAATTTGAGACGAGAATCCAGTCTGCTCCTGACTCATCGCTTTTCACACTTAAAGTGCGACTCGATCAAGTTTGCTCGCTGTGGGCAAAGGTCGAGTCCGAGTGTGAACGATGCACTAAGGCTCTTTGTCAAGGTGAAGCTAACTTCCAGGACAAAGAGGTAATGCAAGCCAAATATGACACTTGCTACTCAGTCTATGAACGTTGTGCAGCTCGTCTCAACGAACAAATTGAGCGAGCCAGTCCAGCAGCTGCTGCTCCTCAGCAGGCTATGGCCAACATCCCATTTGGAGGGTGTCGGTTGCCTCCGTGCGACACCGAAGTGTTCCACGGCGATTACTTACGGTGGCCGACCTTTCGCGATTTGTTTACGGCAATATATATCGACAATCCAAGACTGACTCCTGTTGAGAAATTGTTTCATCTCAACGCTAAAACCGATGGCGATGCGAAAGCAATTGTTGCAAAGTCTCCTCTTACCAATGATGGTTTCGCATCTGCCTGGGCGGCTTTAAGCGAGAGATTTGAAAACAAGAGGCTCCTAGTCAATAGTCAGTTGAAAATCCTTTTCAGCCTGTCCGAAATCCAGTCCGAGTCTGGAGCTGCTCTTAAAGAGTTGCAAAGCACCATCCAAGGCTGCCTAACAGCTCTAGAGCACTCGAATATTTCGACCGACAATTGGGATTGCCTATTGATTTTCTTGTGCTCTTCCAAATTGCCGCGTTTGACGTTGGCACTGTGGGAGCAGTCGCTCGCCAACAAGTCCGAGATTCCGCTTTGGTGCGAAATGAATCTCTTCCTTAGCGAAAGGTACCGTACTTTAGAGGCCATCGAAGATGTGAAGCCAGCTTCTCAAGCTGGAATCTCTGCGAGACCATCTGCGGTCAAGAGTCATCCGACCACTCAAAAGAAAGTCCACTCTTTCGAAGCAAAAGTGGCTCCGAAGGGTAGGACCTGTGATCTCTGCTCCAAGGAGAATCACCCTATACGGTTGTGTCCCCGTTTCTTACAGATGTCAGTTCCCGAAAGGTCGAACTACATCAAGCAGAAAAGGTTGTGCCTCAATTGCTTTGCAAGGGGGCACCAGCTTCGCGAGTGTCCTAGCACTCATAGCTGCTACACCTGCAAGGCGCGTCACAATACGCTGCTTCATCGCAGTGACGCCATTTCGACTGCTGCCAGTCCCAACTCGCAGTTTCCAATACAGTCCACTCCATCTCTGCAACCATCGAACGTACAGAATTTCTTCGCCACTAACACTCAAGGTGTGTTGTTAGGCACGGCGATGATCAACATAGCGCATTTGGGGATTAACTATCCTGCCCGTGCGTTGATCGATTCTGGTTCCGAAGCAACGTTCATTTCCAAACGTCTGTTTGACAGAATCAAGTTGCCATTCAAAAATGTCCAAGCGGAAGTATCGGGTTTGAACCAGGCCGTCTCAGCACAGACACGTAAATTGTGTCATTTCTACATAGCGCCGATGAGTCGGCCGAGGATGCAAATTGAGACTTCCGCATATGTGTTACCAAAGTTAGCTGGTAACCTTCCGTCCTGCTCTATTGGCGATTGTGTCCTGCAAGATCTGCCAAACATTCAGTTAGCAGATCCATCATTTTCAAAGAGCTCCCAGATCGACGTGCTGATCGGAGCGGACGTCCTTCCGTCGATCTTGTTGAATGGCGTTAAATCTCACATTTGTGGGACGCTAATTGGGCAGGAGACAATTTTCGGCTGGATCCTAACCGGCCCTGTTCCGGCCAGTGCGAGAAAATCCATTGCGTCTTTCACTACACGCTTAGCACAAAAAGAAGTTCTAGCACTGGATGAACTGCTCACAAAGTTCTGGGAGGTGGAGGATCTGCCGTCAAGAGTGCCGGGCGAAGCCGACAGTATTTGTGAGCAGAATTTTGTGCAATCTACCATCAGACAAGAAGACGGTAGATACACGGTCACACTTCCATTCCGAAATCCCAATAGCATTGAATTGGGTCATTCAAGGTCAATTGCTTTAGCGCAGTATCTCAAGAATGAGATCCGCTTACGTCGTACGCCAGAGCTAAAGAACGAGTACGATTCCGTTATCCAAGAATACTTGGACTTAGGCCACATGAGGCTAGTATCACCCCATGCCCCGGGCAAAAACTTCTACTTGCCACACCATGCAGTCATTAAACCTGACAGCACGACGACAAAGGTTCGTGTTGTCTTTAATGCTTCCTGCAAATCCACGAATGGACTCAGTCTCAACGACGTCCTTCATCCTGGTCCGATCCTACAGTCTGACCTGACCATTCAGATCTTAAAATGGCGTATTTTCCAATATGTCTTTAATGCCGACATCACCAAGATGTACCGGCAAATCCTGGTTCACCCAAAGGACACTCCGTTTCAAAGAATTCTATTCCGTGACCCTAAAGGTGACATCTGTGACTACGAGCTCAGCACTGTCACGTTTGGAGTCAATTGCGCGCCATTTCTAGCACTTCGAGTCCTACAGCAATTAGCTGGAGATGTGAGCACCCGATTTCCATTAGCTAGCAATATCATCGCGCGCTATATGTACGTGGATGATGTACTAGCCGGGGCTCACACGAAGAAGGAAGCGATTAAGGCCATTCACGAACTACAGCAGGCTCTTTCCTCGGCAGGTTTTCCATTGCGAAAATGGACTGCCAACAACAAAGACATCCTTAGTGACATTCCTAAAATTCATCTCTTGAGAGACGACTTCCTGGAAATTGAGGAAGCGAGCGTTGCCAAGACGCTGGGCGTTCGTTGGCACGCGGCCGCTGATGAGTTCTTCTTCGTTCCATCTAACATCCCGGTGTCATCAAGCCTTTCCAAACGTGAAGTGCTGTCCCAAATCGCACGTTTGTTTGACCCGGCAGGATGGCTAGCGCCTTTCGTGATCCGCGCCAAGATCTTCATGCAAAAGCTGTGGCTCCAAGATCTATCATGGGATGAGCAGTTGCCTGACCCCCTCCTCAACATGTGGCAAGAGTTCCTGAAAGACTACCCACTCCTCGAAAAGATTCGAGTTCCACGATGGGTTCACTTCCACCCAAACGTCAAGACCCAATTCCACGGGTTCTGCGACGCATCACAGCAAGCGTATGGTGCTGCTCTCTACGTCCGCGTCGAAGTGGATGACAAAGTGTGGGTCAGTCTACTAACAGCCAAGACGCGAGTGGCACCGGTCAAAACGGTGTCACTGCCTCGACTTGAGCTTTGCGGCGCAGTCTTACTGGCCGAGCTCTCGTCCGCCGTCATCCCACATCTCCCAATCAGTGACGCAGATTTGTATTACTGGACCGACTCCACCATTGTGTTGGCATGGCTTAGTAAGCCAGCCTGCAAATGGACGACGTTTGTGGCGAATCGGGTTGCAAAAATTACGCACTCCCCAGGATCGGCGAGCAGATGGTCACATGTCCGATCTGAAGACAATCCCGCGGACCTGGCTAGTCGAGGCGTAACCTCCCAAGAGCTGATCGACAGCTCTATGTGGTGGCATGGTCCCGAGTGGTTAAAGTTCTCGGAAGACCAGTGGCCAGTTCCTCCCTGCGACATCCCCGAAGTCATTCCAGAACAACGGGTCGTCAAGTGTCACATGGCACAGGCACCCGCTTGTGATCTCCTCGAACGCTTCTCCAAGTTCGATAGAGCGCTTCGCGTGGTAGCCTATATACGACGTTTCATACAACGGTGTCGTCAGCCAGGCACGAGTCTTCCGCTCGAGCTAAGCTGCGCCGAACTGGCGGAGGTTCAAACGCTTCTCGTCCTACAGACCCAACGGCAAGAATATGCGAAAGAGTATGGCTACCTGCTGGAGAAGAAACCGATTCCAAGGTCCAGCAGTATACTCAATCTGAACCCATTTCTTGATCAGAAGGGCGTTATCCGCTCTTGTGGCCGGGTGAATGCATCCGAATCCTTGACTTATGACGAGCGTCATCCTATTATACTTCCATACAGTTGTCGTTTCTCTCGTCTTCTTATCCACTTCACTCACTCCATTTCCTTACATGGAGGCAATCAGTTAATGATCCGATTGATCAGAGCGAAGTACTGGATTCCAAAGCTGAAGACCCTAGCCAAATCAGTTGTAAATTCTTGCAAAGTCTGCATCGTGCACCGCAAGAAACTTCAGACACAACTAATGGGCACTCTCCCGGCTGAAAGAGCAAGCTTTTCCAACGCCTTCCATCATACAGGTGTAGACTTCGCTGGTCCTTTCGAAGTAAAGAACTACACCGGGCGGGCTTGTCTCATTACGAAGGGATATGTGTGTGTTTTCGTTTGTTTCAGTACGAAGGCCATACATCTGGAACCCACTTCCGACCTCACGGCAGACAAGTTCCTTGCAGCGTTTTCGCGTTTTATAGCGCGAAGAGGGTGTCCTAGCCACATGTATTCCGACAACGGCAAAACTTTTGTGGGTGCTTCCAGAACCCTCACCCGAGATTTTCTAGAGTCAATTAGGAGTCTCGTCTCCCACAAATTCAGCCACTGTGCGTTAACTTGGCATTTTAATCCACCAGGAGCGCCACATATGGGTGGGCTCTGGGAAGCAGGAGTGAAGAGTTTCAAGACTCTATTCTTCAAAGCGACCTCTACTACAAGGTACACATTCGAAGAACTGGCTACGCTCTTGAGCAGAGTCGAATCGTGTCTGAATTCCAGACCGATCTCACCAATGTCAGAAGATCCAACCGACCTGCTGGCATTGACTCCTGGCCATTTCCTCATTGGCAGACCGCTTCTTTCCATTAATGAGCCAACTATCCTAGAACCTGCCTCATCGATTATCAATCGTTGGCAAAAGATCAAGGCTCTGAGTCAGCAATTCTGTACCCGCTGGAAGGAAGAATATCTAAAAGAGCTCCATAAGCGTAACAAGTGGCAAGTCCCAAACGTTAACCTCCAAATCGGCGATATGGTTATTGTCAAGGAAGAGACGATGCCTGTCAACGAATGGCGCCTTGGCCGTGTTTTACGTGCCTATCCAGGGGACGACGATCGAGTCCGAGTGGTCGACGTCCAGACGTCACACGGTGTCATCAAGCGCCCAGTAGTAAAGTTATTACTACTTCCTATTGGTCTTTCCAATCCCGTCTGTTCCTAGACGTCCAGTATCTAGTTGTCCAGTCCTCCAATCTTTGTTTCATGTCATGGCGTGTCATATGGACGTTATTAACCGGTAGTTTCCATTTCCGACTAGTTTCGTTCCAGATCTACATTCCCTCCTAATCAACATGGCACCAAGCAACGCACGTGCGCTGGAAAGCAGACGTTCGCGAGGAACTGCATCCTTCCGCTGCCGAGTCTGCCGGGGTATCCACCTCTTGAAACGTTGTTCACGTTTCCTGCGCCTGAGTGCTGAGAAGCGTCTGCGTGCAGTACTTGTAAACAAGTACTGTGCAAACTGCTTGGCGCATCAGCACTCAGGGCAGTCCTGCGCCAGCGGCGACCGGTGTCGCGTGTGCCAACAGGCACATCATACTCTGCTCCATATGCACGAGCCAGTGCGCAGGCGTTCAGCGACAAAACGTCGTCATCGAGCACCGGCGCGTGCCCCGTCCGCATCATCCGATGTCTCCGCGCAGGACGTCCAACCAACTCCACTACGGCAATCGGCTGCTCCACCATCCGTTATCTCCGACCCGCTCGCATTAGCTGCCCTCCTCCAGAACAGGAGCACCAACTTGCTCCCAACGGCGACTGTACAAATTAGGGGCACGGAGAAATCCTTTCAGACGAGGGCGCTCATTGATCCCGGAGCCCCTCTTAGTGCCATCGACGCCTCATTTGCAGCCGCCATGCAAGTGCCGTCTATAACGGTGGGTGAAGGAAGGGTAGGCTGTGTGAGCGTGGGTCCGGTCTCCGGAACAGGACCATGGTTTGAGGTCCTGCTCCAAATCAAAGATGAGCTCAGGCTCTCCACGCCAATCCGGGCGGTTGACTCGAGCGTACGCGAACATTATGCGGACATCGACTTAGCCGATGGGTCGTTCGACCGACCATCGGCTATCTCGCTGGTGCTTGGAGCCGACGCCTACGCCCACATTATTAAGGAGGGTATCATAACCAACCAGCGTGGGCTACCAGTGGCACAACGTACCATTTTTGGGTGGACCCTCTCCGGTTCATGTGCTTTGTAAGCACTAACGCTCCCCCCTCCCACTAGCTCCTTGCCCTTTCAGGCAAAGGGGGGGAGAATGTTCAGGCCACACAGCCATCTTCCGGCTAAGCGCGCATCCCTGGCGTGCGTGCTCTCCACCACGCCTCTCAATCCACCACTATGGTGAAGAGAGGCCGTGTAAGTTAAGCTAGGCTTAAGACGAAATTAAAATGTGAGACCAGTTGAAAATATACAAGTGCAGTGAATAGAAGTCCGCGTGTTTTTTCATTCCCACAACAACAACAACAACAACCTCATCCGATCAAAGGTGGAACAAGAAGACTTTGACGGCAAATATTTTATGTTATTTTTAGTTTTAAGTGTTATTTAGAAAAAAGGAAAAACAATGAAGTACCTACATATATAATAAATATCTGCTTTACAAAACTGCATTTAAATTTTTATCAAATTCCTCCTGGTTCAAAAGATATTCGACTTTGAAAGTTGGCATTTCCTCTGCACGAAATAAGGTGTGAGCCACTGTACATGCAGAAAAAAGCACGAAATCGTTTTTCGAGTGTGCGTATGAGCATGTCCAAAAATATCAGTGCAAGGCAACAAACGCACAAATGATTCTGGTACACTTATTGTTTGGGTGTACCCTTGCCGTTCTCTGATTACTATCAACGCACAGCCCAAACCGTAAAAGCTGCAATGCTGGAATTTTCGCACAACCTAGATATGAACATGCTTATATCGATCTTGATTGATACTTGCCAAATAAAATATAGATGTTGGGTGAATGCTTTGAAGTATTGATGATCCGTAGGGTTCAATGTAATGAAAGGTTTTAGACTTAAATGAATTTTTTAATGTAATACACATAATTTGTCTAAGTTTGTGTTTGCGTGTTTTACAAAACAATAAATGCATTCGTCACCGGAACCTAAAAAAAAGTCGGAAACATCGATATCGGCTCATATCGCCAATCGAAACCGTTGCTTGATGTTTCGCACATTCCACATGCAACTCTATTTTGATTTGTATTGACTTATTTGAATGAAATCTAATAGCATTTATTTTTGGGGAAGTGAAGAAGTAATTTTCATGTAAACATCAAAGGGCTGCTGCGTGAGTTTTCAGTGGGAGGAGAAGCTGTGGGGCAACAGGCCATTATTTTATATAAACGGAAAAAAAATAATATTCATGTAAGAACCGCTTTGCACCCTACTTCGTCATACTGTAACGAACCGTCACAATGCCGGGATAGCCAGCGCCTGTCCAGGGTTCGAAAACAAGAATATTTGTATTTGGTCAGATGGACCGTCAGATGGGAGGGATTCGCGCGGCAGACGCGATCGTCTCTACGGGGGTTAGAAGGCTCTTCTCGTACTATGTGATATGACGTGGTCGTCGTAACAGCACGGTAGCAAGATCGGCAGATTTAGCGTAGTCGCTAATGGAACTAGGAAATAGGGTTACACCCGCTGAAAAGATCCCGTCCCAGAAACACGTGTGCGTGAGTTCAAAATTATCCGCTTTCTTTTATTTAAAAATGTCTTAAATCTACGTTTAATTCTAGCCAGAGGGCGCAAATGCGTAGTCGCACTGCTCGAGGTTGCAACGGGGTGTCGCAAGCAAGAGGGGAAGGAGTGGTCGCGGCTCGCTGTCTTCGTTTGTGTGTATGTGTGGTCACATACACTCAAATTACAAAGCGTACACTGGCCGGCGCAACTGCGTAGTCGCACTGCCAGACTCAGTGTTGGCGCTTAGTAGACACGAGGGAGGGGGCGGTCGCGGCTCTCTGCTGGTGTTTGTACATGTGTGTGGTCACACATACACAAATCTTGCATGCGTACGGAAACTATGCAGCTGCGTAATCGCACTGTTAGAGTCCGTGCCGGCACTTCGTGGACGCGGGGGAAGGGAGTGGCTCGCGGCTCTTTACGTCTGCTTGTGTGTGTGTGTAGTCACACTGACACAAGTTTAGCAAGTTGCGTACAGACTCTGCGCAAGCGTGTTGTCACACTGCTAAGAATTATAACGGCACTCTGCAGACGAGGGAGGACAACGAGCAACTCGCCGAAAAGCGTTAATTATGTACGTGTGTAGTCACACGACACACGCCCGGCACGTGCAGCGATCTACGCAAGTATGTAATCACACTGCTGGATTGCTGCGCCGACACCGTTGTAGGCGAGAGGGGGGGGAAAAGCAGAGTTCGAATGGTGAAATCACTCGCGTAAGCAAAGAAGAGCGCTCGAAATTGCGCTGATCTAATTTTGTTTTATTTGACACTGTTTTAGTTGCGACGGGGGGTGATACGAGTACTAATTGTACTTGCTGACATACCTGCACGACGTTTTGCTTGGTTAATTACTTGTGTCTTCTGTGTGTGTGTTTTGTGTACGTTGATCGTTGACCAGAGAGTGCGAGCCTGTCTCCCGGCATCTCGTTAAGGTCAGCTGTTCTACTTAACATAGCCCTGTTAAGCTCACTTGGGTCTGCTAGCGTTAAGCTCCTGCTGACTCAAGTGAGCTTTTAACTCGCGTGAGCGATTAAAGACCGTATATATTTACGTTGTTTCAGTATTTTTTTTTTAGTTTATTATTATCGATTTATGATGTGTGGCCAGATTTTTGGGCCGTCACAATACTGAGCTCTTTTATTGCTGATCGGACGTTTGAAGTAGCAGTAAGAGACTCACGCTCCAGCTTGGCAGAGATTCACGCAGGAGTGCCTCAAGAAAGTGTACTTGGTCCATTCCTCTACACTCTTTTCACAAGTGACATGCCAGCGCCCGTCATATTTCCCGAAGGTATGTCACCTGCCTATCTGCTGCTGGCTACTTATGCAGATGACACGGCCATGCTTGCGTCCCACTCATGTCAACAGACAGCAGCTGCGACAGTTCAAGACTGGCTGTATGCGATGGAGCGATGGACCAAGCAATGGAACATTGCAATTAACATGAGTAAGTCGGCATGCGTGACATTTTCATTCAGGCGTTTGATCGGCATAGATTTGACTTTCGATGGTGGCAACATCGAAAACGTCACTTCGCATTGCTACCTGGGTGTCCACTTGAACCGCCAAGGTAGATATGGAATACCCACATCACGGCCATCAAATCAAAATGCCTTCGCAAGCTGCAGAAGATGGATTGGCTCTTGAAGTCCAGCAGTCTCCAGCTGTCGACGAAGGCTCTATTGCTCAAAGCGATCCTTACGCCAACTTGGACTTATGGTATTCAAGTTTGGGGCACAGCTTCAAGGCACCAGGGCTTAGGGTGATGCAGGCTCGTGCTGCTCGGCGGACAACCGGACTTCCCTGGTATGTTACCAACCGGGCAATCGAAGCTGATCTTCGCCTTGTTCCGGTGGGCGACCAACTTAACCAACATAGCAGCCGATATAGCGACAGGCTCATGGCGCACCCAAACCCACTGGCTAGCAGGCTTGTCAACCCGCAATCTCTTCGAAGACTGAAGAGACTACACCCCAGTGACCTCGCTTCGCGGGTCATCCACTAAACCCACTATTTGTAAATTTTGTAAATAATTGTATTTAGTTTAAATAGTAACATCTACTATATATGTATATATGCCCTCATCTACATCCGTCCGGTTATGTTCAAATGGCATTGAACGATTCCGGCAAAAATAAAACTATTAAAAAAAAAAAAAAAAAAAAGATCCGCTTTGCTGCAGCGAGGGGCTGCAGGCGCTGGCTTTATTGGAGGATGCAATTTTAATTTTCAAATAAAGGCATTACATACATACATATGTTTCAATTTAAGAATCTTGCAGATAATGCTAACAAAATAGCAAATATGTATGTTAAGTTGTGTATGCAACAATTGAATTTATTAGGATTAAATGCGAATAACTCGGTGAGATAATTTTCTTTTTGGAATTAATTTCATCCAAGCTTGTGGTGCAGGGGTTAAAGTGTCTGAATGCCGATATTCTGGTCGTACCACAGTGGCCCCAAAGAGTCATCTAGCGGAATAATAGTCGAAATAAAAATTGTAGCATATTTAGTTAAATTTTTTTTTTAATTGGTAACACTCAAACAAGCTCACAGAAGCTTTTTAAAAGCTTTCAAAATGCAGCTCTGATCAATTGTGAGCTTTCAAAGTCATAATATGTTTTCCACGTGCGACCGCAAATTTTTGAGGTTAATCTTCAATATTTGGAAAAATACACAAATTGACGATTCTTTATTAAAATAACAATTGTTTTCATTAAACTAAGGTATGTAGTAAGTGTAAATAATTAAGTCTATGTATGTGTAGCTTAATAATGTATTGATATTAATATGATTTTGAATTCATGATTTTTGAACGTTTTACTGTCTTTGTTGGACTGTAACTAATGTGATTCAATCGTATTCAATCTTTTTTTTTTTTTTTTAAATACTTTGCTTTTATTTATTGGATATTCTCTTAAGTTGAGACTAACAATAAGTTATCAAATCTTATATCTAAACATTAATTAACAATACAAATTGGGTTACACGTCCCTAGAGTCTATCGCTGGGTTGGTAGATCATTACGACGAAGACGGGAGCGGCTACACAGCCGGGTTAGCCCTCGCGCGAGGGGGTTAGGGTGCGAGGAAAGCTTGCTGTGATACTTCTCTTTCTGTTCAGCTACTACTTCTCTGACAGGTTGAATGTTGAGGTCTTTGTGTATGTTTTCGTTGCGAACATACCACGGTGCCCCGGTGATGGTTCTCAAGATTTTTGATTGAGCTCGCTGGACAACATCAATATTGCTACTACTAGCGTTCCCCCATAACTGGGAGCCATAGGTCCAGATTGGTTTAAGTACGGAAGTGTAGAGCAGGACCTTGTATTCTAGACTAAGAGAGGACCGAGCGTTGATAAGCCAATGAAGACTATTAGCTTTTAGTTTTAGTTGTGTTCTCTTGGCTTCGATGTGCCTTCGCCAGGTGAGTTGTCTGTCAAGGTGTACTCCTAAATACGTAACGTCGTTCGCTTGCGGAAGTGTGGAATTGTTTAGTCTGAGCGGTGGGCAATTTTGCCTGTTTAGGGTAAACGTAACATGCTTGCATTTTTGTTCGTTTACTTTTATTCGCCAGTCAGATAGCCACTTTTCCACTTCGACTAGATGAAGACCCAGTTGCGCTGATGCTTGGATAGGACACTTGGAACGGCTGAGAATAGCTGTATCGTCGGCAAAAGTAGATGTTATTAGTCGTCTGTTTGTTGGGATGTCTGCTGTGTATAGAAGGTATAGTGTTGGCCCCAGTACGCTGCCTTGGGGGACTCCAGCTCTGGAGGTGTAATCGTCAGACATGGCAGAGTTGCATTTCACTGCGAATTTCCTGTTATATAGGTAAGATTCTAATAGTTTGTGTGTATTATTAGGAAGTGTTGTTCTGATCTTATGCATTAGACCTTCTAACCAAACTCTGTCGAATGCTTGGGCTACATCTAAAAATATTGCAGTGCAATATTCTCGATTTTCGAATGCTCTTCGTATTTCAGAGGTTATCCGGTTGACCTGCTCGATAGTTCCGTGTTTTTCCCGAAATCCAAATTGGTGTGATGGGATTTTATTATGGATTCTTAAAAATGAGTTTATCCGAGTCAGCACACACTTTTCAAAGAGTTTGGATAAGCATGATAATAAGCTTATTGGTCTGTACGAAGAGGGAATTGTGTGATCTTTGCCAGGTTTCGGAATCATTATTATCATTGATCTTTTCCATCTCTCTGGAAAGTGGCCAAGCCTTGTAATGGCATTGAAGAGCTGGGTGATAGTGCGAACTGCGCAATATGGGAGCTCAATAATCATCTTTGGCGTTATTTGGTCGGAGCCTGGTGATTTTTTCGGATCCAGTTGGTTTTTTATGATATGAGCGATTTCGTTAGTTTGAAATTCCATTGGCTCACGTTGAAGCTGTAAGTCATTTGCTACAGGCGGTAGTGTAAATGCGTTTGTGGCAGGATTTGGCTGGAACACATTTTCAAGGTGCTGTGCAAATGTTCTGGCTCTGTCTTCATCACTGCGGGCCCAGCCGCCCACTGTGTTTCTTATAGGCGTCACAGTTTCTGTCGGGGAGCATAGAGTTGGGTGGGCTCGCCATAAGGAGTGCTTTTTGGAAGATGTTGATAATTGCTCTATATAGCGGCGTTGAGTGTTTGCTTCTTGTTGTTTTAACGCTCTGGTGAGCTTGCGGGAGGCGTCTTTTAAAGTTTGTCGTGCATATGGCGACCTATGAGACTGCCATTCTCGTCGTAGGCGAGTGTGTTGGCAAAGTTGTCGATGTCGGCTTCAAGGTTAAGTACAGGATTTATATCAATATGCGAGCTTAGATATTTCCTATAAGAGATCCAATTGGTTTTGTGTGAAGTCAATCCAGTCGGTTGATCTACCTTTATTGGATGACGGAGTAGATTAATAAGAACAGGCGAGTGATCAGATGAAAGATCCGAAAGACTTTCGGCGCTAATCAGGTTTCTTGGAATGTTTTTAGTGATTGCGAAGTCAATTAAATCGGGCAGTTTTTTTGGATCTGTTGGCCAATATGTTGGTCAGCCAGGGGAAACGTGGTCAAGCTTGTTGCTGGATTTTATAATTGCATTGTAGAGCTGCTTACCTTTAGGATTTACGAGGCGAGATCCCCAGTGTGTGTGCTTGGCATTATAGTCTCCTGCTGCTATGAAGTGCTCGCCTAATGAGTTGAAGAACTGCATAAACTCAGCTTCAGTTACAGTGAAACGAGGAGGGCAGTATACTGCGGCTAGAGTAAGTTGGTTACCACTATCCAGTTTTATTCTTATTGATGTTGCTTGAATATAAGTAGTTGCTCGATCCTTGTAGCGGTGGTGCTTAATTCGGTTTCTAATCAAGATACCAGTCCCACCGTGTGCTTTACCATCGGGATGGTTAGTTGCATAGAAAGAGTAGCTTCTTAAATTAAAGTTATATTTATTTGTAAGATGTGTTTCTGAGAGAAACATAACGTCGATATGTTTGTCAAGCAAGAATTGAGATAACTCAAGTTTATGCTGTGAGACGCCATTAGCATTCCACATGGACATACGTAGGGAAGTCATTAATTATTTGGATTGTTGTGATACCAACATTTGAATCAATATGTTTTGATTACGCATTAGATCTTGCATAGTAGTCCGCATGAAAGACATGAACTCCATTAAGCTTTGCTGTAGGTTAGAGAACATGGCCTCAAAGTTGTTTTGAGGCTGCTCCATAGGCTGATAATGTTTAGTTGTGTTTGGCTCTGGTTGAGGTAGTTTAAAGTGCGATGTACTTGAGGAAGGAAGCTCCAATCCTGATTTTAAAGCACTGGCAAATGTCACGTTTTTCTTTATGGAGGACTCGGAGTCAAAGTCAAATGACGATCTAGCTGCGTTCGAAAAGAATACGTCTGGGTTTGATTTAGATGGTATAACCCGTGCATTTGCAGAGCGGGGAGTAGTCACTCGTTGATTGATTCTACTTTTTAAATCCTTATAAACTGGACAACCTCTGTAGTTAGCGGTGTGGTTACCTCCGCAGTTACCACACCTTTTGGTGGTAGAATCGCCTTTGTTCGACGGACAGTGTGAGGAGTCGTGAAGCTCTCCACAAACTACACACACTGGGCGCAGTGTGCAGTATGACCGTGTATGGCCATATTCTTGACAATTCATACATTGTACTGGTCCTTTGAGTTTGAGTGGTTCTTCTACAGTGATTCTACGATGTAGTAGAAACTGAAGTTTATATATAGGGTGCACTTCGTTTTTCTTAAGAGAAGTGTTGTCTGGTTCAAGTTCCACCTTGAAAAGCGGCTGGGGCTTCCTTTCATTGTTTAAAATGTTAAAGACCGATTTTGCGTTAAATCCCTTGTCTTCTAACGCCTTGCTTATGTCTGCTGGTGCTACATCAGACTCTATGCCCTTTAGTACTACTTGCAGGCCCTTGCTGCTTTTCAGTTGGTACGTGTAGTAGTTCATTTTATTGTCGGTTAAATGCTTCGATAAAACTCTATAGTTATCTTCCGACTTCATTTGAACTTTTGTTTCATGGATTTTACCCCGTACAAGGGGGATTATATGAAAGTTGTCCTTTCCAATAAGCTCTACAATTTTGTTAACAAGGGCATTGGAGCTTTTCTCCCGTATGTATATTGGTGGTGGCTTTGGCTTCTTTTTGACATCTTCCTCGGGTTCGCCCGAAAGGTCTGCTACAATTTCAAACCTATTGGTGTTGTTGAGCTTCTCGCTTGAAGATGCGCTGGAACTGTTACGGATAATTTTTGCATTCGAGTTTAAAGGGCTTAACTTCCGTTTAATTTGTATGTAACGATCCATTCCAGTCTGCACAAGCGGGTCAGTTACGTTTTTTGCTTTTGGTTTTATTGGCAACGCAGCAGTCGTAGTATTTGTTTTAGTTTGGTTTGTTTTGATCGGTGATTCGTAATGCGCTCTTGTTGTTGTCATCGGTGACACAAAAAGAGCATTTGTTGATGACGATGTGATCGAGCGGGCAGCCAACACCGTTACAGTTGATGTTGTTGTTGCAGTTGCAGTAGTCAGAGAGAGTGTTGTTGTAGTCTCCGTAGGTAGGAGCAGGACTCTCAATTCACTACTTGCTTGTTTAGCAGTACGCTCTGCAATCTGAGATGGTAATGCCGGAGAGCAAGAACGAGGTCGCTCACTTGCTAAATGCAAGAGTTCTTTCGTCGGGTTGGGGGTAATTGACCGCTGCGTTTTTGCGTCAGCAGAATTTTGGGTTGGTTCGGCTACAAAAGAGAAGTACGCGTTGTTTCGTTGCAAAGAGAGCCGGCGCTCGTCTTGCTCACGCTGCATTTGCTTACGAATGTCGCTTTGGCTCATCTTTTTAACCGCGGTTTAGTTTTATTGGATATAAGTAAATATTAATTAATCACTTGGTAAATAATCAAATAATTAGATATTTTGTGCGACTTCATCGCACTAAGCGTCTTTTCGCGTTGTACACTTATTAATACGTCTCTCGCTACGCTTTAAACTTGTAAATTTTATTTTGATTCCGGAGCACAGTAAGACACGTCTGCATGCGGCAACAGTTCAGTCTTTTACTATGATATGCCTCTGGTATTTCATAATGGGACGTCCACAACAAATATTGGCAGACCAAGCAAAAATGTTGGTGATCTGTGCTCGAAAGCGCAAATCAAACAAGTATCGAACTTAGTTCAGGAATTCACTTGTGAACAGTTGTTGGTAGCAACCATTAGCAGCTTGTACAAGTCCGAAATGCGCGCTGCTTCGAAAATAGATTGTTCATTAAATAATGATGAGAGTTCTGGACAGAACATAAAACAGTCATTGGAGATATCAAGGAATTTACCTATTCCTTTCACTCCTGAAGAAGCGCTTGCATTCTATATAGATGCGGGCCTCTCAAAGCATACATACAAGCTAACCAGATGTGCTGCAAAAGAAAGAAACGCAAATATCTATCCAAGCTACCAAAATCTGCATTCAGCAAAGATTTTATGCTGTCCAAAAAATCTTAAATTTACGGATTGTTCAGCTGAAACAACATTGCAAAGCTTGGCTGACCATACGGTAAGCCGTATTGAAGAACAGAAATTATTGAATAATAACAATACAGTTTTAACTGCTATATACAAATGGGGATACGATGGCAGCAGTGGTCACTCAACTTATCGTCAAAAGTTTAATGATAGTGAAATGAGTATGGTCGATCAGCACCTATTTTCCGTCTGTCTTGTTCCTTTACAAGTGCAGCTTGGAGTTCATATTTTGTAGAAGAACGAGAGACCTTCATCAACTCAATATTGTCGGCCCATTAAACTAATTTGCCAAAAGGAATCAACGGAATTAATCCGTGCTGAGACTGAATATATAAATAGTCAAATATTAGCTATTAAACCAACAATTATTGATTCATATACTATTTTCCATGAATTTAATATGACAATGTTGGATGGGAAAACGTTAAACGTTTGTCGAGCAGCACCAAAAAATATGAATAATTTAGATTTGGTGAAAAATGATGTGGTTGATGCCGACCTATTCAAATACGCGTACGTTCGATCCAATATAGGATCCGTACTTGAGGCTACAGCGGGACAAACAACATACAAATTATTTTAAACTTCTTCGCCATACGGTGTATGGCTGTTGAGTACAGTGGACGTATCAGAAATTTAATTTCTCTTCAATAATCGCATAAATCGAGCCACTGTGCTAAAAATCCTGTTAAAATAAAAACAAAAAATTTAAATAAAAAGTGTTTTAATTAATTTCTAACGGATCAGTGAATTTGCAAAAACCAAAACGGGGATGCCGTCCCCTAAACGCAGTATGGCCACAGCCAAGGGCAAATCCTTGAGCTCAAGCGCGGATATTTTAAAATCCTCTCAAACGCCAAAGAAACAAAAATTAAACGAAAGCAATAAGCCCGAGACAGAGAGGAAGAAAAAATAGACTTCCCAGAACCAACGGCATCAACATCAGGACAATTAATGGAACCACCAAAGAAAACAAAATTAAAAAGGACTGACGATCAATTCAACGGTAGCGGAGAATCGACTAAAGGAAATGACAACGACAAAGGCATTGCCAGCATCACCCACACAACTAGCACAGAGAAAAACAAGCAAGTACAAGAACCTCTTTTTTTACCACAAAGGCCCTTACGTAGTATACATATTATATATCGACAAGATTACGGATTCTTATTAAAATTAAAATGAAACAAGTAAGCAAGCGACAGTCGAGAGTGCTCGACCGTAAGATACCCGCAACCCATTTGGTAAATAATTTTGGTAAATAATTTAATAAATAACTTTTCTTCCACTTATCCGAATTTTAATAAAATTACAAGCCATATTAAGAGGAAGCACGGATGGCTTACCAAATTACACATTATTACACAAAGAACTTTTGGAGTTATACGCGATTTACATAAAAAAAGCGTGACTTGTTCTAGATTTATGAATATTGTGGGCGAAGGGGGCGTGGCATCCAAATTTGTAAATAACCTTGATCTGCGTAAGGAATGCAGAAGCCCATTTGGTGTCTTTATGTCTTATAGTCTCTGAGATCTATATCGTCTCGGCTGTTGGCACTGACCAAGAATAAATATATATTATAGGGTCGAAAATGGCTACCTCTGCCTGTAACATACATTTTCTGTTGGCACTAAGTTATAATACCCGCTACCCATAGGGTAGAAGGGTAGCGGGTATAATTAAGGACATAGTCAAAGTCGGCAAGATTGGCAATGGGCGCTGTAAAGCGATATGCAAGACAGCGAAGGCAGATAATGACTTAATAATGTCAAAGCTGAAAAGTGAATGCTATGAGCCTAAAATTCTAAAACATTTTATCTATAAGACAGGAATAATTTTCCAAATCCCCATTAAATTTTCCACAATGGACCTGAAATCTTTTATTTTTTCCCCTGTCCCAATGTATGACATTATTCGAGTGTCAGGGAAAAATGAACATAAAGAAATCATCCCAACAGCCAGAGTCAAAATCATCTTTCAAGGTG
The DNA here is from genome assembly GCA_035047365.1 of Drosophila ustulata. Taxonomy (NCBI): domain Eukaryota; kingdom Metazoa; phylum Arthropoda; class Insecta; order Diptera; family Drosophilidae; genus Drosophila; species Drosophila ustulata. Next base: position 2,661,328 of record JAWNPT010000095.1, read on the forward strand.
CACAAATACCCCATGAAATAGTATTCCACTACACGAAAAAGAAGGTAGAAGCTTACGTCCCTTTCAGCCAGTGTTTCCGCTGCTTTATATTTGGTCACTTTGCTCAGCATTGCAAGCAATATGAAGACACGTTGTGCCAACTGGAAAGAAAGTCATGTAGCCACATCCCTTAACTGCCCCGCTAGAAAGAAAGCTTTCGCCTTTCAAAAATGCATGCCAATGAAAAATCTTTCCAGAACAGAAATAGAAGCTAGATACCCGGCACTGTTTGAAAAGCAAGCCCCCTCTTCCCTTAAAGTATATGACTCCACAGAATTTCCGCCATGCAATCTACCAAAAAATCAGCCATCCCAGTGCTCCAAAACAACACGAAGGTGGCTGCCGAAAACATGCACAATGTCATCCCGTTCAACAGAGTAATTAAAAATAAGAACACTAATAGCAAAAGCTAACAATACAATGGATTTGCAAAGAATCAGTGAATCTTTGCTTAATTTTCTTATACCCTTAAATTAATTAATTTTTATTTTTCTTTTTTGCATTATTTTCAATCAAACCAATAAAAATTCTACAATACAAAATTCAAAGCCTCACAGCAAATAACAACAAACAGCTTCTTGAAATTTTCATGTGCACAAATAGTCTACAACTTTGTTTGCAAGCCTCGCAGGGACGGTTACGGTGGTGTAGGAATCTATATAAAAAATCCATTAAATTTAAAATTATAAACTGTGAATATAAGATTGAAGTAGTTGGAATTTCTACAACTAACCTCAAACATAATGTAAATGTCTTCAGCGTCTATGCCCCTCCCAGCATAAGCATAAACGATTTTGAAATAGGATGCGCGGATACCCTACTGGCGGCAGCAGCACTCAATTGACTGTCGATAGTGGGCAGTGATCTGAATGCCAAGTCGCCGGTATGGGGAAACCCGATACAGGACAGAAGAGGAATGCAAGTCGAACAAACTCAACTCTCCTCAGAATTTTTCTGTCTAAATAATGGCTCCTACCAAAAGCCAATTCGATGAAGCAGATCATAAGAAGTTCTTGCAAAAATTTCCTCAGCATCTGACACCACAGACTGTAGGCAGTTAGAACTCGCCACCCGCAATATTCAAGGACTAAACAAACTATACTTCCTTCCATGCGAACTTGCCAATTTTCTGAACTCACGATACATATCATACAGTATGCTCCGCTTCTTGCCTCCTGAGCAAATTAAGAATACCAGAGGCCTGGCACAAAATTAAAATAGTACCTGTACCTGTACCCCAAAAAAAAACACTGACGCATCCAACATAGAAAACAACAGACCAATATGTATCTTAAGTATAATACTTAAATGTCTTGAAGGTCTTAATAAAACTAACATGGAAAAGTATATTGACAAGTACAACCTCATCCCAGAAAGATCTTACGCATTTAGACGTAATCACTCCACCGCCCTTTGCATAAATTATGTTATCAAAGTTAAAGGGCTCCATGTCACAGCGGCAGTCTTAGACATAAGCAAAGCATTTGATTCTGTTAACTTACCCATTTTAGGACAAATTCTTCAAAACTATGGATTTAATCACATAGTCATTAATTTCACAATAAAAAGTAAGAAAGCTACAGTCGAGAGTGCTTGACCGTATGAATTCGCTGTCACTCTTTGTAGCAAACAGACGTGTTTTTTGTGCGCCCCGAAATTTTTTGCTCTTTGTGTCTAACAACCGGTGTTTAATACATTTTCTTTAAAGTAATTACTTTAATTGTTTGCTACATCGCGTCTCTATCCTGTGCATGATATTAGTGTTTTTATTACATAATTGTGAATTTTATTTGTCTTATTTTGAGCTCTGTTTATTTCTACATAAACTGAGTTCAAAGTTTTGTTGTTGTGGTAAGCATTAGATTTTCCGTGTCTATTCTTTGTGATTTCCTTCCCGCTCGCAGTGTGACGGTTTCTCTCTCAACAACTCACAGTTGACAGTATTCCGTTAGTGGCGCTCTCTGCTCTCACTGCTTGCCCTACTGTTTTGTTGTTGCTAACATATTTTTGCTTTGATTCTGTACAGTGGGCATAGTTCCTACTATTGCAAAGTAAATTTTTTTTAATTTTGTAAATTTTTAATTTGCTTTTTTTTTATTTTAATTTATAACGGAAGGCAAAATTGTGTGTTGTCTGAAGAGTTGCCAGAAGCAGATCACGGCTTCGCAACCCAGTATGGCCTGCTGGCTCTGCGATAACGTAGTACACGTAAAGTGTGTAGGTTATTCAGGGCTAGTTGCAGATGCCATTGCCAAAAGAACTGGGCTTAACTGGTGTTGTGAGTCATGTCGAGAAGTTGAGTGCGAAATGCGGATGTTTATGAGATAGACAAGAGTGGGTTTTAATAATCTCTTTGGTGGCTTTCATAAGTTAAACGATCACTTTAGTGCTTTGAATTCTCAGTTCAATAGTTTGAAACTTATGGCTGAGTCTCCAAACGAAAAAAATCAACTTCTTGTGACTTACAATTATCCAAATTTTTACCCTCTACCATCGACTGACCCACCCACTACTCCGTTGGTTCCGCAGTTAATCTTGTTTGCTACCCTAGTAGCAACAACCGCTGCGGAAAGCATTCCCATTAGAGAACCTGCTCCACCGACATTAGTTAACGCAGAAGTTGTGTCTGAATTGTCCACGGTTGTCACTAGAAGTAGAGGCAAGCCAACTCCTAATAAAAAATTTCTTCCGCACCTCCTCCAACTGTCGGATCACTGACTTTATTAGGTTCCAAAGATAATATACCAAATATTACTCCTTTGGCTCCTAAACCACATGTGGTCCACCAATGAAAGAGATTTTTGTTTCAAGGCTTGCCCCTGATCTCTCGTCAGATGACGTAAAGTCTTTCATTAAAGCCAAAATTAAAAATGCCAATCCAAAAGTCGAAAAATTTAAATTTGCTTATGATAGACAAATTGCATCTTTCAAGATCAATGTCCCACCTTCACTTTTTGAAACCATATGCTCACCAAGTTTTTGGAAAAATAATTTCATCATTTCTTATAACCTATCAAAATGTGCGTGGTTTGCGTAGTAAAATAAGTAAGCTATACGTCGACAGTTTCACTTTTTCTACTGATGTAGTTGCGTTTTCGGAAACCTGGGGGGGGGGTTAAGTTCGGATATTTCTGATTCCGAACTTTTTCCGTCAAAGTACACTATTTACAGGCAAGATCGTTCTTCCCGAAGAGGAGGTGGTGTTCTATTTGCAGTAGACTCCAACTTCTCATCGTAGGGAATTACACTAGAATTATCCTAATAATATAGAGTTTCTATATATACAAGTAAATTTTCATGGTGAAAGTTTATTTCTAACTTGCTCATATATACCTCCGTCGTCCGATTTATCTGTATACCAGGATCACCTGGAAGCAATAAAATCCATTGTTGCCTTGTTATCCGACAAAGATCATGTTGTTGTTCTAGGAGACTTTAACCTTCCTGGAACAGTTTGGTATCTTTGTGATAACTTCTGTTTTCTTACTCTATCGAACCGACATGACTTTATTGATGGTTTACATGAATTATCTTTGGTCCAAATTAACAATGTACGAAATTCTCTTTGCCGCCAATTAGATATATGCTTTGTCGCTGAACCTACCATCGTAGTTCTATCTAGATCGGAACCCCTTACATCTCCTGAAGATCCTTATCATCCAACTCTGCAGTTAAGGATCGAACTTAGCAGATCTGTACTCGCTAATTCTGATATACCTGCCGATCGAGTTCGTTGCTTTCGAAAGGCAAACTTTCCCAAATTAATCCAACTTCTTGATGGAATTGATTGGTCTAATTTGTATTCCTGCACTGACATAAGTGCCGCCGTCAATTTATTCTACAATAAATTAAATCTTTGCTTTGATGCCTGTATTCCTTCTTATTTTCCGCATAGGTCTAATAAGCCTCCTTGGTTTTGTAGAAGCAACTTTCTAACCTTAAGAACCTGAAGTCTAGACTTTACAAAAAGTTTAAAATTTCGGGCTCTACCTTAAGCATAGATCCACTGTTACTAATCTTCTTGAGCTTTCTTCGTTCGTTAATCAGGGGTTTCCTTAAAAACGAACAAACTGACGTCATCTATACCTATTTTAGTAAAGCCTTTGACTCAGTAAATCATTCTCTTTTGTTATATAAGCTTGACTTAATTGGATTTCCCAATAATTTGATTTGCTGGATTTCAAGCTATCTCAGCCAAAGAACGCAAAAAGTTTCTTTTAATAATTTCCTTTCTAATACATTCCGAGTTACCTCTGGAGTTCCCCAAGGTAGCCATCTCGGTCCCTTACTTTTCACATTGTTCATAAATGATCTACCTACTGTTTGACACAATCTCGCGTACTAATGTATGCAGATGATGTTAAAATATGCCTGCAGTACAGGGATTGGCCATGCCATATCAAGTTGCAGAGAGATCTTGACTCTTTCCAGTCATGATGCAAAGTGAACTTGTTAAATTTAAACTTTTCTAAATGTGTTGTGATGTGATGTCCTTCTATAGAGTTAATCCACATTTGGCCTCTTACTTACTGAACGGTAACGATCTAAAAAGAATTACTGCTGTTGATGATCTAGGTATCCTTCTAGATCATAAACTTAAATTTTCAGACCACATTTCTAGAACGGTCAATAAAGCTATTTCTGTTCTCGGTTTCATTAAGAGGTGGGCAAAGGAATTTGATGACCCTTATATTACTAAGACCCTTTATACATCACTTGTTCGTCCGATTCTGGAATATGGTTCGTGCGTATGGTCTCCACAGTATTCTGTGCACCAAGATCGCATTGAATCTGTTCAAAAACAATTTCTCTTATTTGCTTTGCGTGGCTTGAACTTGAATGCTGAAGTGAGATTGCCGTCATAAAGTAGTAGACTTCTTTTAATTAACCTTCCTTCTCTAGCTAACCGTAGAATAATGCTTGGCATTTTATTTATTTTTAATCTTATTAATGGTGATATTGACTCTTCAGAATTAATATCGCGACTAACCTTTTCCGTTCCATCTAGACTAACCCGTAGTTACATCCCGCTTGCTCTCCCCCTATGTAGATCTAATTTTGCATTGCATGACCCTTTTAGAGTATTATGTTATAACTATAATAAATTTTATCATGTATTTTCTAGCGCTAACACTGCTTTTAATCTTAAAACTTTACTACTAACCTATTTAATTAATAATGAGACCTAATTTAGCGTATAGTAATTAAATTAAAAATTTTCATTCCACCCGTTTATTTCTTATGTCCGATCCTGTATTTCTATTTTATGCTATCCGCGTTTTTTTTTGCATGCCCGAATCTATCCTGTCCGAACGCGAATCATGTCGTTCGTCCTGCGACAGCGCCTCTCGGTCGGTTGGGCGGGAGGAGGGTTTATTGGGATCCGCGCGTAACAAGAATTGGCTTGGTATCGCTTGGGCCACTTGAATGTGCATACAATGTACGTCAACGTCCAACATATAAGACCGACTGGGACGTATGGCTTCAATATTTCGTTTTTTGTTTCAACACGACCCCCTCAATGGCACATAATTATTGTCCATATGAGCTAGTATTTGGTAAAACAAATAATTTACCAAAAGAGTTTAATAGTAAAGATGGTATAGAAACTATATATAATATAGATGATTATGCTAAAGTAAGTAAATATAGATTAGAAGTAGCATTCAAAAGAGCTAGATTAATGCTAGAAGATCATAAGAAAACAAGTAAGAAAGCTACAGTCGAGAGTGCTCGACCGTATGATACCGCAACCCATTTCGAGAGAAAACAAAAAACTTAAATGATATTTTAACAAAAAATATACCAAATATACTAAAACTAGTTTTTTTGTATATACTTGAAAATAGCGGGTAAAAATTCAAAACACCGTTATGGTCACACTGTCAACTAAACAAACAAAGCGCGGGCAGCTACAAGTGAATTTTACATATAAAATTGATTCTTTAATAACTTCCTTGTTTTTCATTCGATCTCAACCAAATTCACAGGAATCATTGAGAATATAATTATTATTATGTATACCAAAATGCTCTAGGTCTATTATTACGGCGTTTACAGACTTTTGGGGGCGGAAAGGGGCGTGGCATCCAACTTTTGAAATAAACTTGACCTGCGTAGGACCTATAGGAGTACTGTCCCCAAATTTGGTAGCTCTAGCTCTTATAGTCTCTGAGATCTAGGTGTTCATACAGACGGACAGACGGACAGACGGACATGGCTATATCGTCTCGGCTGTTGACACTGATCAAGAATATATATAGTTTATGTGGTCGGAGATGCCTCCTTCTGCCTGTTACATACATTTTCTGTTGGCACTAAGTTATAATACCCTTCTACCCTATGGGTAGCGGGTATAAAAAGAATAAAATACAGTATGATCAAAAATTAAATAACGTAGATATATCAGTAGGCAATAAAGTCTTATTAAGAAATGAAACAAGTCATAAGCTAGATTATAAATATACTGGTCCATATAAAGTGATGGAAATAGGAGATAGAAATAATTTCTTATGGCGCCATACATACATATGTCGTGGCAGTGATTATGTTAAGTTTGAATTCATACTTCGGTTAATTTAACATGTCCAAATGAGTAAAGGATGTTAATGTTAAGTAACAATGTTAAGAATGATGTTAGTGTTGGAAAAAGATAAATAAAGAAGGAGAGAGACAAAGAGAGTGTGCGTGATGCATTGATGGTTGCGTAAAGGCGAGGTCCGAGCGAGACGGCTATACGGACTGAGCGTGGCTCGGATGTGCGAACTAGTTCCGAACTGGCTCGGTGTGCGTGAGCGAGCACATGGCGGTCGGCCATTAGAAAAAGAAGAGGAACGATCCACAACTGCGACTCGCTGCGTCTTTAAGAAAATAAAATAAAATTATGGCAGACATTAACCATACCAACTCTCTTACATCAGAAGTGGGATCGCCACAGCCACAGCATCCTGAAATCATACTGCAACTGTTGGAAGCGCAAAACCAAAAGTTTTTGGAATTTCTGAAGGCCATGCAGACCCCGGCAAAAACAACAACTCGAGAGACTTCGGTGACGCTGCCTACGTTTAACCCCGAATCTGCTGGTGCTGATGCTGCAGCATGGTGTAAAACTGCGAATATGATTCTGACCGAACATCCATTGGAGGGCAGTGCATTGGTGATGACCCTCAGTAAGTCACTAGCTGGAAGCGCGTCCCAATGGCTGTCGCAAATTTGCTACGTTGGAATGACATGGCCGCAGTTCCAAGAACTGTTCACGCACCGGTATGAGAGTGCAGACACACCAGCCGCCATTTTGTTTAACCTACTAAACGGGTGTCCGAGTGCAAACGAGTGTTTGTCTGTATACTGTAGCCGCTTAGTGACGTCATTGATGGCAAAATGGAGTTCGATGACTGTCGAAGAGATGGCAGTGTCGCTTGTGATGGCACATGCATCGCAGATTGACACAAGGCTTCAGAGTCTGCTATACACAACAACAATAAAGACGCGCAGCGAACTGCAGCAGCAACTGAAGGCATACACATTTGGCAAGCGGGAAGAATGTCTTGGATTGGATTCTGGCCCAGTACGAAAGAAGCAGAAGATGCAAGCTCCAGTAAAATGTCATCATTGTGGCAGGCTTGGGCACAAAATCCGAGAATGTCGTAAGAGGATGGCAGACGAGAAGAGTGAAACCAGAACCAAGCAATCGCATGGCACGCCGGTGACTGGACGAGACAGATCAGGGGTGACGTGCTACAAGTGTGGCAATGTAGGCCACATCGCATCTACGTGCCCCAATGGTGCAGCGAATGGGAACAACGTGAAGCGTGTCGACGTATGCTCAGTATCAGGGCCACTGGGAGTGATGTACCAAAATGGTGAGTCGTTCCAATTTTTCTTCGACTCTGGCGCTGAATGTTCATTAATCAAGGATAAGTTAAGTGATAAGATAGCAGGTAAACGATTTAACAACATGGTTATTTTAAAGGGAATAGGAGAAAATGTTGTTAAAAGTAACTTGCAAATTTTAGCAAAGGTGCAGATTTCTCAATTTCATTTAGAGATTCTATTCCACGTTGTAAATAATGATAGTCTTAAGTATGATGTTATGATCGGCCGTGAAATATTACAACTTGATTTTGGTATGACAATAGATTCGGATAAGCTAAGTTTGTTTAAAACGAAAATTGTTAATGTTGTCCAGAAAGAATCTACAGCAGAAATTATGTTAAAAGCCATTAATAACAATGTTGATATAAGTGAACAGGACAAGCAAACGTTAATAAACGTGCTGGAACAATACTCAGATGATTTTATAAATGAAATTCCGCAAAGACGTGTCACAACGGGGTCGCTAGAAATTCGTTTATTAGATAACAATAAGACAGTTCAACGACGCCCTTATAGGCTCAGTGAGGATGAAAGGCAACTTGTTAGACTGAAAGTACAGCAGATGTTAGACGCTGGAGTGATCCGTCCTAGTAGCTCGCCGTTTGCTAGTCCAATGCTCTTAGTGAAGAAGAAAGATGGCAGTGAGAGACTATGTGTTGACTATAGGGAGCTAAATGCCAATACGGTGTCCGACAAGTATCCGTTGCCACTAATTTCTGATCAAATTAACAGACTGTCTGATGGAAAATATTTTACAAGCCTAGATATGGCAAGTGGCTTTTATCAAATTCCTATTCAGGCTGAATCAATTGAAAGAACAGCGTTTGTGACACCTGATGGACAATTTGAGTACCTTGCCATGCCTTTTGGGCTGAAAAATGCCTCCTCAGTTTTTCAGCGATCAATTGTACGAGCTTTAGGTGAACTTGCATATTCATATGCGATAGTTTATATCGATGATGTTCTGATTGTTGCTAAATCAAAAGAAGAAGCCCTTGAAAGATTAAAAGTCGTACTAAAAGCTCTATCAACTGCGGGATTTTCTTTTAATATAAAAAAATGTGCCTTTCTCCAAACAGGAATTGAATATCTAGGGTACTTCATTAAAAACGGTGAAATTAAACCAAACAGTAGAAAAATAGAAGCCCTATCAGCACTATCCAAGCCAAATTCGGTAACACAACTCAGGCAGTTTATAGGACTAGCATCTTATTTTAGACAATTCGTTCCACGTTTTTCCGAACAAATGAAGCCACTGTATAAGTTAACAGCTAAAAATAGTGATTTTATTTGGAAAGAGGATCATGAAGAGATACGTAAAAATATCATTCGAGCATTGACCAGTGACCCAATATTAGTTATCTTTGATCCAAGGAACCCAATCGAACTACACACTGATGCTAGTGCAGATGGATACGGTGCAATGCTGGTACACAGAGTTGATGGAAAGAAGTAGGGTGGTGGAATACTACAGTAAGTGTACTTCTCCAGCAGAATCTAAATATCATTCCTATGAGTTGGAGACTCTGGCGGTGTATAATGCTGTGAAACATTTCCGCCATTACCTGCATTGTCGCAAGTTTGTTGTGCATACAGATTGTAACTCACTAAAAGCAAGTCGTAATAAAATCGAATTAACACCAAGGGTACACCGTTGGTGGGCTTATCTGCAATCATTTGAGTTTGAAGTTGAGTATCGTAAGGGAACCCAGATGGCACATGTAGATTTTCTGTCCCGTAATCCAATTCCAAATAAATCCAGTTGCACAAATAATGTAACTGAGGTGCGAGTGGACTTAGCTGAGATTTCGGACAATTGGCTAATTGCTGAACAACAGCGTGATGTGGATATAGTTGGCATAGTAGAACGGCTGAACAACGGCGAGATGCCGGAAGATATAGCTGGAACGTATGAGTTGAGAAGCGGATTATTATATCGAAAAATTCAGAGAAACGGCAAAACTCGTTGTTTGCCTGTTGTTCCTCGCGCCTTTCGTTGGTCCGTTATTAACAATGTCCATGAGTCGATTATGCATCTTGGATGGCAGAAAACATTGGACAAAGTTTACGAGCAATATTGGTTTGAAAATATGTCGAAATATACTCGAAAATTTGTGGATAATTGCATCACATGCAAGATCTCCAAGCCATCGTCAGGCAAGGTGCAAATGGAAATGCATCCAATTCCTAAAGTAAAAATACCATGGCATACTATTCACGTAGACATTAGTGGCAAATTAAGTGGCAAATTAAGTGGCAAAAACGATAAGAAGGAATATGTGATTGTACAAATAGATGGATTTACCAAGTTTGTTTATTTGTATCATACCTTTAATTTGGACGCAGAAAATTGTATCAAAGCTATCAGATCAAGTATATCACTCTTTGGAGTACCTTGTCGTATCATTGCAGACCAAGGTAGAAGTTTTGCAAATAGTAAATTTCGTGAGTTTTGTTTGGCTAGTAAAATTGAGTTACATTTGATAGCTACAGGCGCTAGTCGAGCTAACGGGCAGGTAGAACGTGTCATGAGCACAATGAAAGGTATGCTGACAGCTGTAGAGACAGGTGAGCGCTCGTGGCAGGAAGCGTTGGAGGATGTACAGCTAGCCATGAACTGTACAACTAATAGGGTGACAAAATATAGCCCATTAGAGCTTTTGATAGGCAAAGAGGCCAAACCACTAGGTATGGTAGTAGTAAATGAAGATAGTGAAGTTGATCTTGATGATGTAAGAATACGAGCCAAAGAAAACATTGACAAGAATGCCGTATATGAGAAAAACAGAATTGATTCAAATAAGGCGAAAATTGTGAAGCATAAGGTGGGTGATCATGTCTTACTAAAATCTGAAGAGCGGCATCAGACTAAACTGGATCCAAAGTTTAGAGGGCCATTTAAAGTAATAGAGTTGTTGGAAGGTGATAGATACCTATTGAAGTCATTGACAAACAAGAGAACATACAAGTATGCGCACGAAAGTTTGCGGAAAATGCCAGATAACTGTATTGTATCTGAAATAAGTAAAGAAAATGATTGCGTTGAAAGAGACGTAAACCATGAGGCTGGGATGATTGCGGTGAAAAAGACGTAGATCATCAGTCGATCTCTGCCACCGAGGGTGCAGAGAACATCTCACATGGGGGCTGGTCCAAGCAGCAATGTTCATGAGGAGATGAAATTGTCTGTGGCGGATGTTTGGTCAAGTGATGGATCAAGGCACTGCAGGTGCATAGCGTCGCAGAGTGGCGGCAAGAGCCCGAGAACCATGTAGAGAAGTATATCGATAGTCAAATGGGCGAGTTTCTATCGAAACTGACATTTGAAGAGTAAATCTAAGTTGTATGTTCTAAGGAATGTCATGATGTAAAAAGAAGTATTGGCAATGTAAGATATGATGCTACCGTATGCTTAAGTAATAGTTTGATAATGCACACGAGGACGTGTGAAAGTCAGGAAGGCCGTGTCGTGGCAGTGATTATGTTAAGTTTGAATTCATACTTCGGTTAATTTAACATGTCCAAATGAGTAAAGGATGTTAATGTTAAGTAACAATGTTAAGAATGATGTTAGTGTTGGAAAAAGATAAATAAAGAAGGAGAGAGACAAAGAGAGTGTGCGTGATGCATTGATGGTTGCGTAAAGGCGAGGTCCGAGCGAGACGGCTATACGGACTGAGCGTGGCTCGGATGTGCGAACTAGTTCCGAACTGGCTCGGGGTGCGTGAGCGAGCACATGGCGGTCGGCCATTAAAAAAAAGAAGAGGAACGATCCACAACTGCGACTCGCTGCGTCTTTAAGAAAAAAAATAAAATTATGGCAGACATTAACAACACCAACTCTCTTACATATATATATATATATATATTAAATATTCCATAAGTATACATAATTAATTTTGAACACTTCATTTTCTTTATCGTTAATAAGAATGATTTAAAAGAATAATATGTAAAATTAAAACAATTAAAAAAAAAAATAAAAATAAAAATACATATATTATAATAAGTATTAAAATAACTACATATAATTACGTTATTTTTCAAAAGGATGGAGATGTAGTGTATGCACATATACGTACTTAACATATTACATACATATTGAGCGGCGACACTTTGTCATGCCATAACACATAATATCAACAAACGAAAAGGCATTAACCTTGTCACTCAGCGGCAGCATGAATTGCCCAGCACATTTTCAAGTGCAGCGGTAACATAATACGTACCGTTTAGCGCTGACCGTTTTAAAGCCGACTCAGCATGATTTCCATGCTGATCGCTTATATACATATGTGCATGCATAACATTCGCGAATATATAAAGTAATAATACATAAAGTAACTTAACTTATAAAATATACATAAGACGGCTGTTCTGTCGTGCCCGACAGAGGCATGCAGCCTTAGGATAGAATATTTTGAAGACAGTGAAATAAAGACCGGAGTAGCGATAAGAACAGTCGCTCTCTTCCAAAAGATCAAAATAAAAGTGTCTTAATGAATGCAACTTATTACAATGGGGTCGGAGATGCCTCCTTCTGCCTGTTACATACATTTTCTGTTGGCACTAAGTTATAATACCCTTCTACCCTATGGGTAGCGGGTATAAAAATGTATTAAAATACATAAATACTTTCAACTTCAAAATTAAAATTAAATAATTAAATTATATGAACTCTTGACAACGCCTGACCACTTTGAAACTCTCTTTTGTTTTTTGACTTGAAAGTAATTTGATCTGCGTAAAGAAAGCAGGAGCCTATGTACCAAATTTGGTGTTTCTATGTCTTATAGTCTCTGAGATCTAGGTGTTCATACAGACAGACAGACAGACGGACATGGCTATATCGTCTCGGCTGTTGACACTGATCAAGAATATATATACTTTATAGGGTCGGAAATGGTTTCTTCTGCCTGTTACATACATTTTCTGTTGGCACCAAGTAATAATACCCTTCTACCCTACGGGTAGGTATAAAAATGTTGCTTATTCAACATTACACATATATATGTTAATATTATTATGTGAGCAACATTTGTGCATAACATTGCATTGTGCAACGTATTTAAATTGACATATTTTTTTAAACTAAAAATGCGGCATAATGGAGCCTGAGTTCGACCGGTCGACTAAGAGCTTGCAACTCTAGCCCCAGAGCTACAATATATTGAATTGCATTGCATTTTCAAACTGTGATTAAAGATAGTTAAGGTAATTACTTCGGAATATTGCGCCATTGTATCGTCTGGGATTTTATATCTAGGTTGTGTGAAAATTACAGAACCGCCTAGCTTGTACCGTTTAGACTGTGGGCTGATAGTACCCTGCAGAACTGGAGGTGTCGATTGGCCATCGCTTTTGTATTTGTTATTTTGTGGATAGAGCATACACAAGATTAAAGACAAAACTTTGATTATGCTTTACATTACGCGTCTTCGGTGCACCGATTACAAAAACAATTGTCCAGGAAGAACAGTTTGTTTTATTTTGTGCTAATCTTTCGCTTAAACGCAGCTGTGTTTGCTGGTTGATGAAATTTTTGCAAGCATTTGAGTTGAGAAGTGCAAAGCGGATTAATCGATTATTAGGTGAGTGACTTAAAAAATAATATATGTTTGTATTATATGTGTACTAATGTGTAAATATTAAATAAACAATAAAAGTACGACAAGCAGGTACAATAATGTATAGTGAACGACATATAAGAAGGCTAAATCAGCAGCAAAAAGAAAAATATAAAGAAAAGTTAAGTTCCACAGTGGAGAACAAAAATGTGCCCAAAGAAGTGGAAATTATTAGAGAAAATTTACATTATGGAAATAATGACAGTGAAGTGAATTTTTTGGAGGAAATAATTTATGAAGACAATATTGACAATGAACTAAAGCACGAAAAGAAACGACGGTAACAATAACGTAAATGACGATCTTAAAAAATGGTTTCAAAAACACGGCCAACACGCGACTGTGCAATTGATTTATTTCGAATACTAAAAAAAAATAGTTTAGATGTCGAACCATTTTACAAATACAGTGAGCCTAAAAAAGCTGAAATAATGCAAATGAGTGGTGGCCGTTATTTGCACATTGGCATTAAAATGCAGATTGCTAAGCTTTTGAATTCAATTAATTTTACTGACGACATAACTATTGACATAAACATTGATGGAATTCCTCTCTTCAAAAGTTAAAATTCGCAACTATGGCCAATTTTGATAAAAGTGACAAATATTAAAAATTCTCCTGTTGTCCCTGATGGAATATTTTTGCGAAAATCTAAGCCCAATAGTCTGGACGAATTTCTAAGCCACTTTACTTGTGAGCTGAAAGAATTTTGAATTTTTTTTATGTGCAGTCGAAACAAAAGAGGCTCTCGAAAAAGTTGTGGATGAAGTAAGGAATTTAAAAAGTATGAGTATGTTTGAATGACTACTGATTTTTATATACTTATATTCATTTTTATATTATATTTATATATTTATATTCAGCTGAACAAAAAGTCATTGAAAAAAAAATAGAGATCCTTGTAGAAGCTTCTTCGGAGCAAATAGCCTCCATTAAAGGGATGACCAAGGACCATGGACAGAGGCAGAAGTTGGCGTGCCAATTTCCCATTCAGACCGGAGATGATCTGATTGAGGTTAATTGGAATATAAACATCGCTAACCGAGAGCTCTATGTATGTATAAGCACATAAAAAATTTTCTTTTAGTTCGTTCACAGATCGATGCAATAAAAATTTAATATTAAATGCCGGGATATTAAAAAACTTAAAACATATTTTAGCCAATGAAGGGGTCTGGCGTATAATGTGAATGGCGTTCAGGGAAAAGCAGCCCTAAGAAAAGAAGACAATTTCTTTGGCGTTATGATCGGCGAGTATTTTAAAAGATAATTATTTAATAATCATAATCCACTTCAATCTATTACAACTTTTTTAATCATTTTTATTTCTAGATTCAATAACTGCAGTCGGCGGTATTGGCCCAGCTGAGGAACAATTGAGAAAGGCCCTGCAGCTCCAAAAAAAAGAGATATTTTAAAAACTCGAGCCGCCTAAAAGTAATGAAAGAGAAAAACCCTTTAAATTGAAGAAAAATTTAAATTAAATAAAAACTGTAATTGCAATTGTACATGTTTTTTAATTTATAATGGCAGGCCACTCCATAGGGTCCAATTTAAGCACTTATTTTACCGGTCGTTACATGGGGTCTAATGTAAGTAGTTTCTTTAAAGACCCTAATATATTGTACTATTTCACTAGTTCGTGGGTAATCGAGGCGGTGGCGATTGACCCTATTTGCGGACATTTCATACAAAAACGCAAATTAAACAAGTAAGAAAGCTACAGTCGAGAGTGCTCGACCGTATGATACCCGCAACCCATTTCGAGAGAAAACAAAAAATTTAAATGATATATTAACAAAAAATATACCAAATATACTAAAATTAGTTTTTTGTATATATTTGAAAATAGCGGGTAAAAATCACAACACCGTTTTGGTCACACTGTCAACTAAACAAACAAAGCGCGGGCAGCTGCAAGTGAATTTTGCATATAAAATTGATTCTTTAATAACTTCCTTGTTTTTCATGCGATCTCAACCAAATTCACAGGAATTATTGAGAATATAATTATTATTATGCATACCAAAATTCAATGCTCTAGGTCTATTATTACGGCTTTTACAGACTTTTGGGGGCGGAAAGGGGCGTGGCATCCAACTTTTGAAATAAACTTGATCTGCGTAGGACCTATAGGAGTACTGTCCCCAAATTTGGTAGCTCTAGCTCTTATAGTCTCTGAGATCCAGGTGTTCATACAGACGGACAGACGGACAGACGGACATGGCTATATCGTCTCGGCTGTTGACACTGATCAAGAATATATATACTTTGTGGGGTCGGAGATGCCTCCTTCTGCCTGTTACATACATTTTCTGTTGGCACTAAGTTATAATACACCTTCTACCCTATGGGTAGCGGGTATAAAAACGCATGGCTAGACGCCATGGGTTGCAGGTATGTTACGGTCGAGCACTCTCGACTGTAGCTTTCTTACTTGTTTTTTTACAATTAGGCAATTAATATATACATTACAAATAACAAACATAATTTTAAAAAGTAAAACAAAAATTGTTTTCTAGAAGTGGACTCGAATCTCAGTTGCCTGCTTAGCTGCAAGTATTTTCATACTAGATACATAATTATTTACTCGAAAAAATAACAACAAAAATTTAATCAAGGTTCCAACTGGAACCGTTCTTTATTGATTCAAATTAAAGACTGAAGACTAAGTCTAAGCTGGCCCTATATAAATCTGTGAGCAGCGGCGGCGTTGACTGCGCTGCGTGTTTCCAATTTCGTGGTATAAAAAAAAGTGAAAAAAGCTTTATTGACAAGAATTATGTATGCTTAACTAAGAGCTGCGCTTTTGATCCCGTTACTGAGGGCTCGTGAGTATTTGTATTGTGCTTTAGATCCCGTTGCTGAGAGTAAGAGAGTGCGAGAGTACATATGTCTACAATCGATGCGTGAGCCTTATACACTTTTTCTATTTGTCTAGTGGCAAAAAGCGACGAGTGTACAGAGACAGGGTAGGGTGCTCTATGTATTCGTATTCTGCTTTAGATCTCGCTGCAGAGAGCGGGAGTGTAAGAATGCGAGAGCATGTCCACAATCGATGCGTGGGGCTTATACACTTTTTATACCCGCTACCCATAGGGTAGAAGGGCATTATAACTTAGTGCCAACAGAAAATGTATATAACAGGCAGAAAGAGGCATCTCCGACCCCATAAAGTATATATATTCTTGATCAGTGTCAACAACCGAGACGATGTCCGTCTGTCTGTCTGTCCGTCTGTATGAACACTTAGATCTCAGAGACTATAGGACCTAGAGCTACCAAATTTGGTGACAGTACTTGTATAGGTCCTACGCAGATCAAAATTTTTTTTTTAGATTTTTGCCACGCCCCTTACCGCCATCGAAAACCCGTAAAAGCTGTAATAAAAGACCTAGAGCATTGAATTTTTGTATGCATAATAATAATTATATTCTCACTGATTCCAGTGAATTTTCGAATGAAAAACAAGGAAGTTATTAAGAGAATCAATTTTATATGCAAAATTCACTTGCAGCTGCCCGCGCTCTGTTTTAGTTGACAGTGTGACCATAACGGTGTTGTGGATTTTTACCCGCTATTTTCAAATATATACAAAAAAACTAGTTTTAGTATATTTGTTATATTTTTTGATAAAATATAATTTAAGTTTTTTTTGTTTTCTCTCGAAATGGGTTGCGCGTATCACCCGGTCGAGCACTCTCGACTGTAGCTTTCTTACTTGTTATATTTGTCTAGTGGCAGAAAGCGACGGTGGTACAGAGACATGGTAGGGTGCTCTATGCAACTCGTGCAGGAAGTTGGTCAGACGCTGAGTCTACATATTGGACGTGTGGGATTTTGGATGATAATATTTTGAGTGTTAACTTACATGTATGTAGGTATGAAGATGCTATTAAAATTACTTATTCTTGGGTTTATTATTCCATGTTTATTAAGTTATTTCACTCAATTTTAAATACTAGTCGTTAATCTTGGAAACATAATAGTTGTATTTCTTCAACTCGAGGCCTATTTAAAAAGTGATGAAGCGCCTTTGGTAATAATTGGACAAGAATAGCAAAATATATTTGATAAACAATATTTCAATGAAGGTTCTCAACCAAATATATAAGCTTAGAGTATATGTGTGTAAACGTGTTATTATTACAAGCTAATGAATGGGAACAGGGTGTCTCGTAGTAGAGCACTTTTTATTAGTGCGATCATGTTTTTTTTTATGTGTTTTCAAGGTTCCGTTGTGATGATTATAAGGTGTGCTTCAAACAATTTACTTAATTAGATGCAAGTGATTCTCACAGTAAATTTTATAATTTACAGCCGCAATGAGTATCCACTATATGACCAAAAATAAAATTATTGGTTCTGACTGGTGACATGCTGTCAAACTACAGCATAATCGATAGTACAGAGAAAATTCATTCATTCCTTACCAGAGAACGTCAAAGGTGGCTGTTTTTGGCCAACTACTCACACTCATGTAATTTTGTGTTGCGGTGCTTCTCGCACCCTTAAACAAAATTCAAGACACACACATACACATTATCACTGCGAGTATTGCGAGTGCGTGCGCTTCGGCCACTCGGCAACCGATCATTCTTGCACTTGAGACAAAATTCAAAATCCACCCGAATATGTCGTCAATAAGTCGAATGGTTAGGCAAGTATTCGAGTGTTTTTACCCCACCTCCTTTCTTGGATCGTAAATGCTTTTGCGTCGCGACGCATCTGTTCCCGGTTCTATTTTATGAGTGCCTTTTGCATGCCTTGCACTGACTTTTTTATGGAATTTCTGGAAATTACAGATATCTGCAAAGAACCCTTTTTTTCATAAACATACAATTTAATCAATTTAAAATGAATACAGGTAGATTTTCAGTATCCTTAAAATATTGGTTTTCTCTTGTACCACTGACTGAATTTGGGAATTTGGAATTTGAAAATTAGTCAATAAAACAGGTAAATTGAAGTTTAATTCAAATTTGGATTTCCTTTGTTCACAGAATTTGTATTATTAGTATTATTTGTATTAATATGATTACAAATAAAAGTTAAATTATAAAGCCAAAAGTTTTTTTTTTATTTACCACCGCACAGTGGCTAAAAATGCGTTTTTAATGAAGTATTTATAAAAAAATTATAATTTCAATCTCATTTGGTATAACATTCTAGAAAAATAAAAGTAAAATCTTTTGCATTTTTAGGATCCATGGATAAATTTGAAGGACACTGAAAAAAAATTGTTTCTCATCTATAATTTTCATGGGAATCATTGACGTAACAAAAAGAGAATAAACTAAAGATGGTGGCTTTGCGATGCTAAATTTTTATACCCGCTACCCATAGGGTAGAAGGGTATTATAACTTAGTGCCAACAGAAAATGTATGTAACAGGCAGAAGGAGGCATCTCCGACCCCACAAAGTATATATATTCTTGATCAGTGTCAACAGCCGAGACGAATAGCCATGTCCGTCTGTCCGTCTGTATGAACACCTGGATCTCAGAGACTATAAGAGCTAGAGCTACCAAATTTGGGGACAGTACTCCTATAGGTCCTACGCAGATCAAGTTTATTTCAAAGTTGGATGCCACGCCCCTTTCCGCCCCCAAAAGTCTGTAAAAGCCGTAATAATAGACCTAGAGCATTGAATTTTGGTATGCATAATAATAATTATATTCTCAATGATTTCTGTGAATTTGGTTGAGATCGAATGAAAAACAAGGAAGTTATTAAAGAATCAATTTTATATGCAAAATTCACTTGCAGCTGCCCGCGCTTTGTTTGTTTAGTTGACAGTGTGACCAAAACGGTGTTGTGATTTTTACCCGCTATTTTCAAATATATACAAAAAACTAATTTTAGTATATTTGGTATATTTTTTGTTAATATATCATTTAAATTTTTTGTTTTCTCTCGAAATGGGTTGCGGGTATCATACGGTCGAGCACTCTCGACTGTAGCTTTCTTACTTGTTGTTTGTATAATCTGTGGCCAGTAAACTCATCAAACCCATAGGTAAAAACAAGTAAGAAAGCTACAGTCGAGAGTGCTCGACCGTATGATACCCGCAACCCATTTCGAGAGAAAACAAAAAATTTAAATAATATATTAACAAAAAATATACCAAATATACTAAAATTAGTTTTTTGTATATATTTGAAAATAGCGGGTAAAAATCACAACACCATTTTGGTCACACTGTCAACTAAACAAACAAAGCGCGAGCAGCTGCAAGTGAATTTTGCATAGAAAATTGATTCTTTAATAACTTCCTTGTTTTTCATTCGATCTCAACCAAATTCACAGGAATCATTGAGAATATAAATATTATTATGCATATCAAAATTCAATGCTCTAGGTCTATTATTACGGCTTTTGCAGACTTTGGGGCGGAAAGAGGCGTGGCATCCAACTTTTGAAATAAACTTGACCTGCGTAGGACCTATAGGAGTACTGTCCCCAAATTTGGTAGCTCTAGCTTTTATAGTCTCTGAGATCCAGGTGTTCATACAGACGGACAGACGGACAGACGGACAGACGGACATGGCTATATCGTCTCGGCTGTTGACACTGATCAAGAATATATATACTTTGTGGGGTCGGAGACCTCACCTCTGCCTGTTACATACATTTTCTGTTGGCACTAAGTTATAATACCCTTCTACCCTATGGGTAGCGAAATTATAAAAAGTATACGCTGAGTAACATCTGAAAGTATTTCACAAACTTCCTTCTGCACCAATTGTATTCTTGAAGCGGTATGATTTAATAAGTATTACAAGGAAACTTTGGCTAAATTTTCGGTCTATGCTATTAATTTCTCCTCAGCTATTTTCGAATATGGTGCGTAAATATCGCAGACATGTTGTTTACTATGTTATTTTACATTAATGTATTGCTGCTTAGTAACTCCATTTACAGGAGTTATTGGGCTCATTTGTTTCAGTTGGTCTTATAATTTAGTTTTAAGTGATTTTCTGGCTGAAATGTTAGACGCGTGTTGTAACAAAAGAGTTGAATATTGATTTTCTAAAGCAAGTTCAGATGCCAACTTTCACACACAATCACATTTCTTGGGATTTATTTCAATCCAAAAACTGAAAAGTCATATTACAGGCTAGCCACATGGAGTGTTTTTGTCAAAATCGTGTTATTTTTCGGCAGTATCGTGGCAAATGTTTATTAATAAAACTTATAAAATAAGTAATTTTATTTGATTTTGTTTGGATTATTGTTTTGATTTGATTATCGCCACTCATTTTGTCGAATATGTATGTCTTGAAGGCTTATCGCGGGCGTTTGTTGCTTCCCAACAAATGGTTAGTTGTATGACAACAAGGACACTTTTGTAGTTGATCTCTCGTTCATACTCTTTTGCAAGTCTGTGCTAATAATAAATTACACTCCAGAAAACACAAACACAATTGTTAAATCAAATCACCAACGGTTAAGCATATTAAGCTTGAATAAGAGCTCACAGCTACAAGCTTTAAAATATAATTTATTATTAAATAAGTAAAAAACTCTTAAGAATTTTGTTTGTGATTATAGTGATAGATAAAGTCTTTATCTATCACTAAGTCGTATAATGCCGCAATACCTTCTTTAAAATTTAGCTTTCGTTTCGTTTCTACTGGTTTCGTTATGGTTTGCTGAGATTTTATTAAATATAAGTTGCGTTTTAAAGCTATAAGGCAATTACGATTGGGCCTTAATTTTTTTATCTTAATATGTATAAATCTCGTGTCACAATGTTTGTCCTCAATGGACTCATAAACCACTATTACCCGATTATATTAAAATTCGCACATCATGTGCAGTTCGATCTAACTTGAGAGATAGGATAGTTTAAATTAAAAAAAATACATAAAAAAAAAAAAAAAAGAAAAAAAAACGAAAACTTTAGCCACAGCAACGCGTGGCCGGGTCAGCTAGTAATTTTATAAAAAAATAAATAACAAAAAATGTAAACTTCGTAATGAATAGAGGTCACGGTCGGACACGGATATGGAAAATCACATTTTCAAATTATATTGATCCAAAATAGGCTCGAGAGACACGACAATCTTTTATTGCCCAATCACGGGCAATCTTTTACATACATATGTATATTCTGCTTGAAAACTATTATAATGAGAACACGGTATTAAAACATAATACAAAAAAATCTCTCATTTTCAGAAGCTTTGCATATTTTTATTAGATTAGTATATTTAGTATAATAGTTTTTACATTCGGTTGCTATGTAATTTGTAAGGCACCAATATCATGAATTTTTAATATGTTAGTTTTTTCCATTAAATGACATTATAATCTTTTAGGTTTGTAGTTTGTAGTGTCTCATAAATCTGAAACGCACCTTATGATTGCGCTTGTTTTTGTTTTTGTCATATTACAGATATTCTTAATGGCACCGTGCAGCAGTGCTGCCAGAATTTCATGGGCTGAAATAGCTAAATTGATAAAAAAAATATGCTAGAAATAGCTAAAAAAAAAATGTGAAGCTGCTAAAAAAAATTGTTAATTTTTGTGGGGTATTTTTAAATGGTTTTTATTAAAATAAAACAGAAATGTTGTCAATATCGATGGTGTCCTCGACCGAATCTTTGTATTTATCTGATTCAGATATCATTTTGAAATATTTTGTTGGCAATGTGTAGCTAAAACAACACATCCCACTTCTTTTGAGTATATATATAATTTATAATAATTATAAATCTAAGAATTGTAGTTATTAATGCTCCTGCTTCCTGCTCCGATGTTTTAGTGGACACCTCTGAAAACTGGAGTTTGTTATACCCGCTACCCATAGGGTAGAAGGGTATTATGACTTAGTGCCAACAGGAAATGTATGTAACAGGCAGATGGAGGCATCTCCGACCCCATAAAGTATATATATTCTTGATCAGTGTCAACAGCCGAGACGATATAGCCATGTCCGTCTGTCCGTCTGTCTGTCCGTATGAACACCTGGATCTCAGAGACTATAAGACATAGAGACACCAAATTTGGCAAAAAGGTTCCTTCATACCCTACGCAGATCAAGTTTATTTCAAAAATTGGATGCCACGCCCCTTCGCCCACAATAAGCATTAATCTAGAAAAAGTCCAGTTTTTTTATGTAAATTGCGTATAACTCCAAAAGTTCTTCGTGTAATGATGTGTAATTTGGTAACCCATCTGCGCTTGACACTTTTAATCGGATAAGTAGAACAAAAGTTATTAGTTAAATTATTTATCAAAATTGTTGTGCCCAATGCATATGGACGTTTTAAGTGTGTGAATGACCTAGAGATATCACATTTGGTGACAGTATTCGTGTAGGTCTTACGCAGATCAAGTTTGGTTTAGATTTTTGCCACGCCCCTTTCCGCCCCCAAAATCTGTAAAAACCGTAATAATAAACCTAGAGCATTGAATTTTGGTATGCATAATAATATATATATTCTCAATGAATTTGGTTGAGATCGACTTGAAAACAAGGAAGTTATTAAAGAATCAATTTTATATGAAAAATTCACTTGCAGAAGCTCGCGCTTTATTTGTTTAGTTGACAGTGTGACCATGTCAGTATGCTATGGATTTTTATACCCGCTATTTTCAAATATATAAAAAAAAAAGTTTTAGTATATTTGGTATATTTTTTTGTTAAAATATCATTTAAGTTTTTTGTTTTCTCTAGAAATGGGTTGCGGGTATCATACGGTCGAGCACTCTCGACTGTAGCTTTCTTACTGGTTTTTTTGTTGGAAGCTGCCACTCATTGAAAAGTGTTTTTTTTTTTATTTGCATGCGACTTGATATAATGCAGCTTGGCGCCAAAACTGCATTTGCAGTAACAGCAATATGCCTTTGTTGTATCTGTCATATCTTTGCGTATCCAATCCTTAAATTCCGCATTCTGCCACCACGCGTCGCGAAAATTTTGTTTATAGATAACTTTCGGCATTATCGAACTTGTCTTTTGTAGCTTAATATTTCCAACAGTATTTCTCTTCACAGGTTCACAGTTTCACAATTTGTATCTAGCTCATGAGTGAACGAACTAAGTTCGGACATGAGCTATAAACAGAATCGATAATGCACATTTTTTGAGTCAATCTCAAAATACATCCAATCGACACAAGAGCTAAATGAACTATTTAAAAAGTGCCAAAAGTAGCCGAATCATTAAAAAAAAGAAGCTGAATTTCTAGCTAATAGCATTTCACAAAATCTCATAGCTTTTGCAGTTTCAAAATAGCTAGATCTAGCAATAATATAGCTAAAGTGGCAGCACTGCCGAGCAGTCGCATTGCGAAACACATAAACAATTTGAAACGCTCTCGCTGGGAGGACTTGACAGAGAGTAGTAATGCGAATTTAGATATTTTCCCGTGGTCTCGTTTTTTATTTTTTTTACTTTTAAATGTTATTTTGGCTATTTCTCAAAATAGAAGTTATTTTGTGCCGTATTTTAAAATACAAACTTCTTACAAACAAGACAAATATGCATAGAAAAGAAATTCTGGATTGTTCTCATTTTCTGTTGCCCGGACATTCATTATTGAGAACTTTCGCCCGTGCAATATGGATTATTACAATTATACCAAACACCTTTTAAAAAGTGTCGGCCGAAAGAAGATTCCGGCTCATAAAGGTGCCTGCTGAATGAGCTTTTATTGTGAATATACATTTATATAACACTAGCCAGATTTGAACGCAGCTTCGCCCGCGAAGCACTTAAAACCATTTTTATACCCGCTACCCATCGAGTAGAAGGGTATTATAACTTAGTGCCAACTGTAAATGTATGTAACAGGCAGAAGGAGGCATCTCGGACCCCATAAAGTATATATTTCTTGATCAGTGTCAACAGCCGAGACGATATAGCCATGTCCGTCTGTCTGTCTGTATGAACACCTGGATCTCAGAGACTATAAGACATAGAGACACCAAATTTGGCACAAAGGTTCCTGCTTTCCTTGCGCAGATCAAGTTTATTTCAAAAGTTGGATACCACGCCCCCTTGGATCACAATATGCATAAATCTAGAAAAAGTCACGTTTTTTCTATGTAAATCGCGTATAACTCCAAAAGTTCTTTGTGTAATGATGTGTTATTTGGTTAGCCATCTGTGTTTTATAATCTTATTATACCCTGTAACTTTGGTAAATTCGCATAAGTAGAAAAAAAGTTACTTGTTAAATTATTTACCAAAATAGTTGCGCTTAATGCAAATGGACGTTTTAAATGTGTGAATGACCTAGAGATATCAAATTTGGTGACAGTATTCATGTATGTCTTACGCAGATCAAGCTTGTTTTAGATTTTTCTTCCCTTCCGCTCCCAAAAACTGGAAACACCGAAAAACCTAGAGCATTGAATTTTGGTATGCACAGTAATAATTATAGTCTGAATGACTCCTGAGAATTTAATTGAGATTGAATTAAAAAAAAACCAGTAAGAAAGCTACAGTCGAGAGTGCTCGACCGTATGATACCCGCAACCCATTTCTAGAGAAAACAAAAACAGACTTTTGGGGGCGGAAAGGGGCGTGGCAAAAATCTAAAATAAACTTGATCTGCGTAAGACCTACACGAATACTGTCACCAAATTTGATATCTCTAGGTCAATCACACACTTAAAACGTCCATATGCATTGGGAACAACAATTTTGATAAATAATTTCGCGAATAACTTTTGTTCTACTTATCCGATTTTTACCAAAATTACAGGGTATATTAAGAGTGTCAAGCGCAGATGGCGTACCAAATTACACATCATTACACAAAGAACTTTTGGAGTTATACGCGATTTACATAAAAAAAAACTTGACTTTTTCTAGATAAATGCTTATTGTGGGCGAAGGGGGCGTGGCATCCAACTTTTGAAATAAACTTGATCTGCGTAGGGTATGAAGGAACCTTTTTGCCAAATTTGGTGTCTCTATGTCTTATAGTCTCTGAGATCCAGGTGTTCATACAGACAGACAGACGGACAGACGGACATGGCTATATCGTCTCGGCTGTTGACACTGATCAAGAATATATATACTTTATGGGGTCGGAGATGCCTCCTTCTGCCTGTTACATACATTTCCTGTTGGCACTAAGTCATAATACCCTTCTACCCTATGGGTAGCGGGTATAAAAAGTTATAAAATGATCAATTTTATATGCAAAATTCACTTCCAGCTACTTTGTTTGTTTAGCTTATGGATTATTTTCCAATATAAAAATAATGTTTTCAGTATATTTCTTTGGTAAATTTTTTGTTTAAATATTTAAGTTTTTTGTTTTCCCTCGAAATGGCTTGCGGATATCTTACGGTCGAGCACTCTTGACTGTAGCTTTCTTATTTGTTTTTTATGGATTAGAGATGTTATTTTAAGTGACAATATCGATGTTGATCGATGCTTCCGAAATAAAATATCAATATTGGGTTAAAACTTGGATGGATTTATGATCCGTAAGGTCCAATGTACTTTAATGTAAGGTTTTTACATTTATTTTTAAAATTAATTTCTTAATTCAAAAAAGATTTTTTCTTCTTAATTTATGTCTGAGTACTTAACAAAAGTTAGATGCATTCATGAACAACGATATTTCTAAAATCATCAGAAACATCGCCACCTTTCACTAAACGGAATCAATGCTCCACGCATTTATGTTTTGTATATCCCCACATCCAATTTTAATTGGATTTTTTTGGATTGTAGTGAATGAACAAAATCTTTTTAATCGTCAAGTTTAAACTAAATTGAATGAAAGCTAAGCTCTTTAATTTTTGGGGATTGGAAGACGTTGGCTCGGTCACTGAACGCAAAGGGTCGGAGGCAGCAGTGGAAAGATCAAGTTTTAATATATTAATATTAAAATTACGTATGTTTAAATTAAAGATCGTTACAGAAAATGTCGAAATGTTTCTAACAATATAACAAATATGTGTAATTCTGTGTAAGCAACAATCCGATCAATTTATTATAATAGCTCGGTGGGCTAATTTTGTTTTGGAGATTTTTTCAGCCGAGGCTGTGGTCCAGACGACTGATTGGCGCAGCATCACTGATTGGAACAGCCGAGTGTTTACATTATTTCCGTATATAAGTCGTGGTAAGTCACACGCTCAGTTCAGTCATTGATCGACTGCTGAACGATAAACACGAGATTATTTCGAGGCACTTTGTTTTCTTTAGTGTATGACGTGTTTTTCTCATCAACTTATAGACCCATGTGGCTGGTATAGTTTAGCATGGTTCTGGAAAAATGTTTCGAGGTTAACACGTGCTCATTGTAAAATGAAGTTAATCGATTTCTTGCTGAGGCGTAGTATGCTTACCTGATTCTCAGCACAATTGACATTAATGGGGTAATTAAGATGATAATTTATGGGTTTAGCTGTCAAAAAATATGTCAAGTGGTAATTAAGAGTTTTGATGAGGGTCAAAAAGTAGTGTGGGTGTTTAGGGATCGTGGTGATCAAAGGGTTAGGTAAATAAATAAACAAATAAATTAGACTATTGGGGGGTGAGTGTGGTGTGACAGGTTGTGGGGATTGGAGTGTTGGATCTTGTTTGATTTTAGGATAAGTCAAGTGTATGAGGACATATGACACCGAAAACTGGTGCGGCGACCGGCGATCGGTGACCTTTGACAGCTGCAACAGCCGGAATCGATTGAATGTGTTGACAGATCCGGGTTGCGCGAGCGCAGCTGGCAACAGGGTTGGTGATTTTCGCCACCAGCATGCATTCGAACGCAATTCGAACACAACAGGCAGGGGGCGGGCCTTTGACACGTGCAGTCGTTCGAACGCAACAGGCATCACACCGAAAAACGGGGGGCGGGCCTTTGACACGTGCAGTCGTTCGAACGCAACATGCAGCTCATCGAATAACTGGGGGCGGTGACCTCGAATAAGTTGACACCACCTGCGATCGTGTGAACAATTTTCGTTTACATATCCCAATCCCAATCCCCAGTAAAATAACGGTTTTTCTTGAAATATTTATTATCATTTTTATTTTCTCAAGTAGTGTATACAAATTTTGTGTGTATATTTAGAGTAATTTTATTTTCAAGTACAATGCTAAACAGCAATGCTCTAAAGTTACATTTATTTTCATAATTTTTTGAGTTTTATATGAACGAAGAGAAAATAAATGACAAGCAGATGTGTCGACTCCAGTATACACATCGTATTTAGCCCATCAACAAGATGTGAAATACCGCTCATGAAGATTGGAAACCACCATGGTATCAGTTATTCTATTGTAAATATTTTGTATTTCTCAAGTAGTGTATACAATTTTTGTGTGTACATTTAGAGTAATTTTTCAAGTACAATGTTAAACAGCAAATGCTCTAAAGTTACATTTATTTTCATAATTTTTTGAGATTTGTATGAATGTACAGAAAATAAATGACAAGCAGATGTGTCAACTCTAGTATACATATTGTCTTTAACCCATCAACCATATGCGAACATCGCTCATGAAGATTGGAAACCAGCGTGCTATCAGTTATTCTATTGTAAACATTTGTGTATTTCTCAAGTAGTGTATACAATTTTTGTGTGTACAATTTCCTTTGGATATGACAATTTCTTATGATTTGTCATATTCCCAATAAAATAACAAAATTGGTTTATGTTTTCTTGCAATTTTATTTTTATTTTTTATTCAACTACAATATTTAGAAGCGATGTTCTAAATTTACATACATTTTCATTATTTTTTGAGTTTTATATGAACGAACAGAAAAGAAATGACAAGCACATGTGTCGACTCCAGAATGCACATCGTCTTTAGCCCAACAACAAGATGTGAAATGCCGCCCATGAAGATTGGAAACCACCATGGTATCAGTTAGTCTATTATTAAAAAATGCCAATGATTCCTCCAAGTATTCCAAGTGTTCAGGGAAAATTCGTTCTTTAAACATTTTGATGAAATTACTTATTCAGATTATAAGTTGTTTGATCGTTATGTTCGTTGTAGTATTGTTTTTGTTATCGGTGGAATACATGTTTTAAATTTGTATTTTGATTTTGGGTTCCGTGGACGTCAACTTGTCTTGATTTCCGAAATTTGAATGAGAAAATGATTTAGCAAGAAGTTAGGCGACACGTTGAACTAATCCAGTTAATGGATCATGAATGAGGAGGATATATACTTTGGTATTCATCTCACTTGCTGCAGTTAGTTCGGTAGAAATTTTTACGTCAATTGGCCCTGATTTGACTGATTCATTCTGATATGAGAGATCTACAACATCAATAGGAGCCTTAGCCAACAATTCTGCTGGTGATAAGAGTGCACGAGCCTCTCGGTTGCTCTCTTGAAATCTCGCATAAATATCATACAACACAGCAAACCGATTTTCACTGTATCTAATATTCAAATCCTCATAGGGATAGACTTCAGAATTTAAATATACTTTTGCATTTCTTAAATTGTTTGTAATTAGATTTCCATTCAATGTAAATGCAATGATGGCATACCGCGGACGTTCTCTATTTGCAGCCAATTCCATACATGATGCATGATACATGATACTGCGGAATGCTAGTGGTAAGCTAGCACCACTTTTTACTACATTAAACATTTTAATTTTGGCACTATCGCTTGGGACAATGTGGGGTACTTTCCAACTAATACTATGTATGTTAATTTTATGTGTATGATCGCCAACTGTTTTAACATACATATCATCTGTATTTTTAGCTAGTAAGAGAATAAGTTCATGTTTACAATTTAATATGACTTTTTTGTAGTCTTCTCCGAATCCCATCAAAAAAGCTGAAATGTCCTCTAGAAGAGAAGTTATCACCACCGTTCCACCCATCATTACGATAAAGTAGATCTTCCTGTTTTTTATTTTTATTTACTGGATTATCTGAGATGTAAATTTCAGACTTGTGTGCTCTTAAAATACGTTTATTAAATCCAAATAGCTGTCCAATAATTCGTTCACGATCAAAAAATACCGCTTCATTTCTAGTGCAAACTTGCACTTGGAGTGTGTTGTTATTATTTTGAATTTTTAGGGTATCATGAAGACCATACACTTTTAGCTCATTCAAAATATATTTTGTGATGTCATCGAGTTCATACGAGCCCACTGGTATTTCTATGACTTTATCCCCAATGTGAAATAAATTGTTTCCTTTATCAACGTTTGGTATAGAATTGTATGTATAAAAGTCAATGAGAGCACATTCATAATTGCGTGTTAGTTCAATTTGCGGAAAAAATTTTCGGTTATAACTGATGTGTTCCCGTTCAATGTAAATGTTAAAGATGTAGTCATTTTGAAGCCTGACTGTAGACTGTCTTTTCACCGTCACCTCATTATACTTATATCCATTTTAATTAAAGTATAATGAATTGATCAAATCCTTTTCTATATCGGCCAGTATTCATATCGTCATCCTTAGAGATTACTAGAAATCCAAATTTATCCACCCAACAATTTCGTGATATTTCCATAAATGTTTCATAGTCCATATCGCTATTTACATGATCTCGATATATGTGTCGCATGTTTAAATCGTCTTGTTTAAACATTATAATAAAATTTGCATTATCACGTATTAAATGTTTCGGTATATGTGTATACGTTTGACAAAGATAAAAAGAATCAATATTCTTATGACGACCCATACAAAAATAGTTTCGGATATTATCCTGTTTTTCACATGCCATATCATCAAATATCATAATGGAATTATTTTTAGCTTCGTGTGGTGTTAAAACTGTGTCATTTGCGGAGAATGTGTAGTATCCCATTCCTTGTATTGGTTTGATAAGTTTTTCCAAATACTCATATTTCGGTTGATATAAACTCTTTGAAAATACATAAATATTTTCAAATTTTACCTCCATTTGGACTCTCTATGAGGCTAAGCATCACATTGGTTTTTCCACAATTTGATGGACCAACAATTAAAGCTCTAATTGTGTTGGGTAGCAAGGTACTGTGACGAGGCTGTGATTCTCCTCCCCATGCCCACCGCCCTCAATGTTTCTCACTAAGATGCTTTTCTTTTGTGGTAATAAACGCATGTTAATGAGAGAAGTACTTCATTCAATGAGGAACGTTGGTGGATTGAGGTCGTTATAAATTGATGAAACATTTTCATAATATAAACACTCGTAAATCAAATGTCAAACAGGGTGGTGGTCTTGTAAACAATATAATAAACGCTCTATCCGTTGAAGTGCGCATTTACCTGGTACAAATTACCTTGGACCAGGTAAATGCACTTCAACGGATAGAGCGTTTATTATATTGTTTACAAGACCACCACCCTGTTTGACATTTGATTTACGAGTGTTTATATTATGAAAATGTTTCATCAATTTATAACGACCTCAATCCACCAACGTTCCTCATTGAATGAAGTACTTCTCTCATTAACATGCGTTTATTACCACAAAAGAAAAGCATCTTAGTGAGAAACATTGAGGGCGGTGGGCATGTGGAGGAGAATCAACAGCCTCGTCACAGTACCTTGCTACCCAACACAATTAGAGCTTTGATTGTTGGTCCATCAAATTGTGGAAAAACCAATGTGATGCTTAGCCTCATAGAGAGTCCAAATGGAAGAAAATTTGAAAATATTTATGTATTTTCAAAGAGTTTATATCAACCGAAATATGAGTATTTGGAAAAACTTATCAAACCAATACAAGGAATGGGATACTACACATTCTCCGCAAATGACACAGTTTGAATAACACCACACGAAGCTAAAAATAATTCCATTATGATATTTGATGATATGGCATGTGAAAAACAGGATAATATCCGAAACTATTTTTGTATGGGTCGTCATAAGAATATTGATTCTTTTTATCTTTGTCAAACGTATACACATATACCGAAACATTTAATACGTGATAATGCAAATTTTATTATAATGTTTAAACAAGACGATTTAAACATGCGACACATATATCGAGATCATGTAAATAGCGATATGGACTATGAAACATTTATGGAAATATCACGAAATTGTTGGGTGGATAAATTTGGATTTCTAGTAATCTCTAAGGATGACGATATGAATACTGGCCGATATAGAAAAGGATTTGATCAATTCATTATACTTTAATTAAAATGGATATAAGTATAATGAGGTGACGGTGAAAAGACAGTCTACAGTCAGGCTTCAAAATGACTACATCTTTAACATTTACATTGAACGGGAACACATCAGTTATAACCGAAAATTTTTCCCGCAAATTGAACTAACACGCAATTATGAATGTGTTCTCATTGACTTTTATACATACAATTCTATACCAAACGTTGATAAAGGAAACAATTTATTTCACATTGGGGATAAAGTCATAGAAATACCAGTGGGCTCGTATGAACTCGATGACATCACAAAATATATTTTGAATGAGCTAAAAGTGTATGGTCTTCATGATACCCTAAAAATTCAAAATAATAACAACACACTCCAAGTGCAAGTTTGCACTAGAAATGAAGCGGTATTTTTTGATCGTGAACGAATTATTGGACAGCTATTTGGATTTAATAAACGTATTTTAAGAGCACACAAGTCTGAAATTTACATCTCAGATAATCCAGTAAATTAAAAATAAAAAACAGGAAGATCTACTTTATCGTAATGATGGGGTGGAACGGTGGTGATAACTTCTCTTCTTAGAGGACATTTCAGCTTTTTTGATGGGATTCCGAGAAGACTACAAAAAAGTCATATTAAATTGTAAACATGAACTTATTCTCTTACTAGCTAAAAATACAGATGATATGTATGTTAAAACAGTTGGCGATCATACACATAAAATTAACATACATAGTATTAGTTGGAAAGTACCCCACATTGTCCCAAGCGATAGTGCCAAAATTAAAATGTTTAATGTAGTAAAAAGTGGTGCTAGCTTACCACTAGCATTCCGCAGTATCATGTATCATGCATCATGTATGGAATTGGCTGCAAATAGAGAACGTCCGCGGTATGCCATCATTGCATTTACATTGAATGGAAATCTAATTACAAAACAATTTAAGAAATGCAAAAGTATATTTAAATTCTGAAGTCTATCCCTATGAGGATTTGAATATTAGATACAGTGAAAATCGGTTTGCTGTGTTGTATGATATTTATGCGAGATTTCAAGAGAGCAACCGAGAGGCTCGTGCACTCTTATCACCAGCAGAATTGTTGGCTAAGGCTCCTATTGATGTTGTAGATCTCTCATATCAGAATGAATCAGTCAAATCAGGGCCAATTGACGTAAAAATTTCTACCGAACTAACTGCAGCAAGTGAGATGAATACCAAAGTATATATCCTCCTCATTCATGATCCATTAACTGGATTAGTTCAACGTGTCGCCTAACTTCTTGCTAAATCATTTTCTCATTCAAATTTCGGAAATCAAGACAAGTTGACGTCCACGGAACTCCAAAATCAAAATACAAATTTAAAACATGTATTCCACCGATAACAAAAACAATACTACAACGAACATAACGATCAAACAACTTATAATCTGAATAAGTAATTTCATCAAAATGTTTAAAGAACGAATTTTCCCTGAACACTTGGAATACTTGGAGGAATCATTGGCATTTTTTAATAATAGACTAACTGATACCATGGTGGTTTCCAATCTTCATGGGCGGCATTTCACATCTTGTTGTTGGGCTAAAGACGATGTGCATTCTGGAGTCGACACATGTGCTTGTCATTTCTTTTCTGTTCGTTCATATAAAACTCAAAAAATAATGAAAATGTATGTAAATTTACAACATCGCTTCTAAATATTGTAGTTGAATAAAAAATAAAAATAAAATTGCAAGAAAACATAAACCAATTTTGTTATTTTATTGAGAATATGACAAATCATAAGAAATTGTCATATCCAAAGGAAATTGTACACACAAAAATTGTATACACTACTTGAGAAATACACAAATGTTTACAATAGAATAACTGATAGCACGCTGGTTTCCAATCTTCATGAGCGATGTTCGCATATGGTTGATGGGTTAAAGACAATATGTATACCCCTAGAGTTGACACATCTGCTTGTCATTTATTTTCTGTACATTCATACAAATCTCAAAAAATTATGAAAATAAATCATAACTTTAGAGCATTTGCTGTTTAACATTGTACTTGAAAAATTACTCCAAATGTACACACAAAAATTGTATACCTACTTGAGAAATACAAAATATTTACAATAGAATAACTGATACCATGGTGGTTTCCAATCTTCATGAGCGGTATTTCACATCTTGTTGATGGGCTAAATACGATGTGTATACTGGAGTCGACACATCTGCTTGTCATTTATTTTCTCTCCGTTCATATAAAACTCAAAAATTGTGAAAATAAATGTAACTTTAGAGCATTGCTGTTTAGCATTGTACTTGAAAATAAAATTACTCTAAATATCCACACAAAATTTGTATACACTACTTGAGAAAATAAAAATGATAATAAATATTTCAAAGAAAAACCGTTATTTTACTGGGGATTGGGATTGGGATATGTAAACGAAAATTGTTCACACGATCGCAGGTGGTGTCAACTTATTCGAGGTCACCGCCCCCAGTTATTCGATGAGCTGCATGTTGCGTTCGAACGACTGCACTTGTCAAAGGCCCGCCCCCCGTTTTTCGGTGTGATGCCTGTTGCGTTCGAACGACTGCACGTGTCAAAGGCCCGCCCCCTGCCTGTTGTGTTCGAATTGCGTTCGAATGCATGCTGGTGGCGAAAATCACCGGCCCTGTTGCCAGCTGCGCTCGCGCAACCCGGATCTGTCAACACATTCAATCGATTCCGGCTGTTGCAGCTGTCAAAGGTCACCGATCGCCGGTCGCCGCACCAGTTTTTCGGTGTCATATGTCCTCATACACTTGACTTATCCTAAAATCAAACAAGATCCAACACGCCAATCCCCACAACCTGTCACACCACACTCACCCCCCAATAGTCTAATTTATTTGTTTATTTATTTACCTAACCCTTTGATCACCACGATCCCTAAACACCCACACTACTTTTTGACCCCACTCATCAAAACTCTTAATTACCACTTGACATATTTTTTGACAGCTAAAACCCATAAATTATCATCTTAATTACCCCATTAATGTCAATTGTGCTGAGAATCAGGTAAGCATACTACTCCTCAGCAAGAAATCGATTAACTTCATTTTACAATGAGCACGTGTTAACCTCGAAACATTTTTTCCAGAACCATGCTAAACTATACCAGCCACATGGGTCTATAAGTTGATGAGAAAAACACGTCATACACTAAAGAAAACAAAGTGCCTCGAAATAATCTCGTGTTTATCGTTCAGCAGTCGATCAATGACTGAACTGAGCGTGTGACTTACCACGACTTATATACGGAAATAATGTAAACACTCGACTGTTCCAATCAGTGATGCTGCGCCAATCAGTCGTCTGGACCACAGCCTCGGCTGAAAAAATCTCCAAAACAAAAATTAGCCCACCGAGCTATTATAATAAATTGATCGGACTGTTGCTTACACAGAATTACACATATTTGTTATATTGTTAGAAACATTTCGACATTTTCTGTAACGATCTTTAATTTAAACATACGTAATTTTAATATTAATATATTAAAACTTGATCTTTCCACTGCTGCCTCCGACCCTTTGCGTTCAGTGACCGAGCCAACGTCTTCCAATCCCCAAAAATTAAAGAGCTTAGCTTTCATTCAATTTAGTTTAAACTTGACGATTAAAAAGATTTTGTTCATTCACTACAATCCAAAAAATCCAATTAAAATTGGATGTGGGGATATACAAAACATAAATGCGTGGAGCATTGATTCCGTTTAGTGAAAGGTGGCGATGTTTCTGATGATTTTAGAAATATCGTTGTTCCTGAATGCATCTAACTTTGAGTTAAGTACTCAGACATAAATTAAGAAGAAAAAATCTTTTTTGAATTAAGAAATTAATTTTAAAAATAAATGTAAAAACCTTACATTAAAGTACATTGGACCTTACGGATTCAGAAATCCATCCAAGTTTTAACCCAATATTGATATTTTATTTCGGAAGCATCGATCAACATCGATATTGTCACTTAAAATAACATCTCTAATCCATAAAAAACAAATAAGAAAGCCACAGTCAAGAGTGCTCGACCGTAAGATATCCGCAAGCCATTTCGAGGGAAAACAAAAAACTTAAATATTTAAACAAAAAATTTACCAAAGAAATATACTGAAAACATTATTTTTATATTGGAAAATAATCCATAAGCTAAACAAACAAAGTAGCTGGAAGTGAATTTTGCATATAAAATTGATCATTTTATAACTTTTTATAGCCGCTACCCATAGGGTAGAAAGGGTATTATGACTTAGTGCCAACAGGAAATGTATGTAACAGGCAGAAGGAGGCATCTCCGACCCCATAAAGTATATATATTCTTGATCAGTGTCAACAGCCGAGACGATATAGCCATGCCCGTCTGTCCGTCTGTCTGTCTGTATGAACACCTGGATCTCAGAGACTATAAGACATAGAGACACCAAATTTGGCAA
The DNA here is from genome assembly GCA_035047365.1 of Drosophila ustulata. Taxonomy (NCBI): domain Eukaryota; kingdom Metazoa; phylum Arthropoda; class Insecta; order Diptera; family Drosophilidae; genus Drosophila; species Drosophila ustulata. The sequence continues at coordinate 2,697,432 of JAWNPT010000095.1, forward strand.
AAAAGGTTCCTTCATACCCTACGCAGATCAAGTTTATTTCCAAAAGTTGGATGCCACGCCCCCTTCGCCCACAATAAGCATTTATCTAGAAAAAGTCAAGTTTTTTTGTATGTAAATCGCGTATAACTCCAAAAGTTCTTTGTGTAATGATGTGTAATTTGGTACGCCATCTGCAGCTTGACACTCTTAATATACCCTGTAATTTTGGTAAAAATCGGATAAGTAGAACAAAAGTTATTCGCGAAATTATTTATCAAAATTGTTGTTCCCAATGCATATGGACGTTTTAAGTGTGTGATTGACCTAGAGATATCAAATTTGGTGACAGTATTCGTGTAGGTCTTACGCAGATCAAGTTTATTTTAGATTTTTGCCACGCCCCCTTTCCGCCCCACAAAAGTCTGTTTTTGTTTTCTCTAGAAATGGGTTGCGGGTATCATACGGTCGAGCACTCTCGACTGTAGCTTTCTTACTGGTTTTTTTTTAATTCAATCTCAATTAAATTCTCAGGAGTCATTCAGACTATAATTATTACTGTGCATACCAAAATTCAATGCTCTAGGTTTTTCGGTGTTTCCAGTTTTTGGGAGCGGAAGTGGAAGAAAAATCTAAAACAAGCTTGATCTGCGTAAGACATACATGAATACTGTCACCAAATTTGATATCTCTAGGTCATTCACACATTTAAAACGTCCATTTGCATTAAGCGCAACTATTTTTGGTAAATAATTTAACAAGTAACTTTTTTTCTACTTATGCGAATTTACCAAAGTTACGGGGTATAATAAGATTATAAAACACAGATGGCTAACCAAATAACACATCATTACACAAAGAACTTTTGGAGTATATACGCGATTTACATAGAAAAAACGTGACTTTTTCTAGATTTATGCATATTGTGATCCAAGGGGGCGTGGTATCCAACTTTTGAAATAAACTTGATCTGCGCAAGGAAAGCAGGAACCTTTGTGCCAAATTTGGTGTCTCTATGTCTTATAGTCTCTGAGATCCAGGTGTTCATACAGACAGACAGACGGACATGGCTATATCGTCTCGGCTGTTGACACTGATCAAGAATATATATACTTTATGGGGTCCGAGATGCCTCCTTCTGCCTGTTACATACATTTACAGTTGGCACTAAGTTATAATACCCTTCTACTCGATGGGTAGCGGGTATAAAAATGGTTTTAAGTGCTTCGCGGGCGAAGCTGCGTTCAAATCTGGCTAGTGTTATATAAATGTATATTCACAATAAAAAAGCTCATTCAGCAGGCACCTTTATGAGCCGGAATCTTCTTTCGGCCGACACTTTTTAAAAGGTGTTTGGTATAATTGTAATAATCCATATTGCACGGGCGAAAGTTCTCAATAATGAATGTCCGGGCAACAGAAAATGAGAACAATCCAGAATTTCTTTTCTATGCATATTTGTCTTGTTTGTAAGAAGTTTGTATTTTAAAATACGGCACAAAATAACTTCTATTTTGAGAAATAGCCAAAATAACATTTAAAAGTAAAAAATAAAAAACGAGACCACGGGAAAATATCTAAATTCGCATTACTACTCTCTGTCAAGTCCTCCCAGCGAGAGCGTTTCAAATTGTTTATGTGTTTCGCAATGCGACTGCTCGGCAGTGCTGCCACTTTAGCTATATTATTGCTAGATCTAGCTATTTTGAAACTGCAAAAGCTATGAGATTTTGTGAAATGCTATTAGCTAGAAATTCAGCTTCTTTTTTTTAATGATTCGGCTACTTTTGGCACTTTTTAAATAGTTCATTTAGCTCTTGTGTCGATTGGATGTATTTTGAGATTGACTCAAAAAATGTGCATTATCGATTCTGTTTATAGCTCATGTCCGAACTTAGTTCGTTCACTCATGAGCTAGATACAAATTGTGAAACTGTGAACCTGTGAAGAGAAATACTGTTGGAAATATTAAGCTACAAAAAGACAAGTTCGATAATGCCGAAAGTTATCTATAAACAAAATTTTCGCGACGCGTGGTGGCAGAATGCGGAATTTAAGGATTGGATACGCAAAGATATGACAGATACAACAAAGGCATATTGCTGTTACTGCAAATGCAGTTTTGGCGCCAAGCTGCATTATATCAAGTCGCATGCAAATAAAAAAAAAAAACACTTTTCAATGAGTGGCAGCTTCCAACAAAAAAACCAGTAAGAAAGCTACAGTCGAGAGTGCTCGACCGTATGATACCCGCAACCCATTTCTAGAGAAAACAAAAAACTTAAATGATATTTTAACAAAAAATATACCAAATATACTAAAACTTTTTTTTTTTATATATTTGAAAATAGCGGGTATAAAAATCCATAGCATACCGACATGGTCACACTGTCAACTAAACAAATAAAGCGCGAGCTTCTGCAAGTGAATTTTTCATATAAAATTGATTCTTTAATAACTTCCTTGTTTTCAAGTCGATCTCAACCAAATTCATTGAGAATATATATATTATTATGCATACCAAAATTCAATGCTCTAGGTTTATTATTACGGTTTTTACAGATTTTGGGGGCGGAAAGGGGCGTGGCAAAAATCTAAACCAAACTTGATCTGCGTAAGACCTACACGAATACTGTCACCAAATGTGATATCTCTAGGTCATTCACACACTTAAAACGTCCATATGCATTGGGCACAACAATTTTGATAAATAATTTAACTAATAACTTTTGTTCTACTTATCCGATTAAAAGTGTCAAGCGCAGATGGGTTACCAAATTACACATCATTACACGAAGAACTTTTGGAGTTATACGCAATTTACATAAAAAAAAACTGGACTTTTTCTAGATTAATGCTTATTGTGGGCGAAGGGGCGTGGCATCCAATTTTTGAAATAAACTTGATCTGCGTAGGGTATGAAGGAACCTTTTTGCCAAATTTGGTGTCTCTATGTCTTATAGTCTCTGAGATCCAGGTGTTCATACGGACAGACAGACGGACAGACGGACATGGCTATATCGTCTCGGCTGTTGACACTGATCAAGAATATATATACTTTATGGGGTCGGAGATGCCTCCATCTGCCTGTTACATACATTTCCTGTTGGCACTAAGTCATAATACCCTTCTACCCTATGGGTAGCGGGTATAACAAACTCCAGTTTTCAGAGGTGTCCACTAAAACATCGGAGCAGGAAGCAGGAGCATTAATAACTACAATTCTTAGATTTATAATTATTATAAATTATATATATACTCAAAAGAAGTGGGATGTGTTGTTTTAGCTACACATTGCCAACAAAATATTTCAAAATGATATCTGAATCAGATAAATACAAAGATTCGGTCGAGGACACCATCGATATTGACAACATTTCTGTTTTATTTTAATAAAAACCATTTAAAAATACCCCACAAAAATTAACAATTTTTTTTTTTTAGCAGCTTCACATTTTTTTTTTTAGCTATTTCTAGCATATTTTTTTTATCAATTTAGCTATTTCAGCCCATGAAATTCTGGCAGCACTGCTGCACGGTGCCATTAAGAATATCTGTAATATGACAAAAACAAAAACAAGCGCAATCATAAGGTGCGTTTCAGATTTATGAGACACTACAAACTACAAACCTAAAAGATTATAATGTCATTTAATGGAAAAAACTAACATATTAAAAATTCATGATATTGGTGCCTTACAAATTACATAGCAACCGAATGTAAAAACTATTATACTAAATATACTAATCTAATAAAAATATGCAAAGCTTCTGAAAATGAGAGATTTTTTTGTATTATGTTTTAATACCGTGTTCTCATTATAATAGTTTTCAAGCAGAATATACATATGTATGTAAAAGATTGCCCGTGATTGGGCAATAAAAGATTGTCGTGTCTCTCGAGCCTATTTTGGATCAATATAATTTGAAAATGTGATTTTCCATATCCGTGTCCGACCGTGACCTCTATTCATTACGAAGTTTACATTTTTTGTTATTTATTTTTTTATAAAATTACTAGTTGACCCGGCCACGCGTTGCTGTGGCTAAAGTTTTCGTTTTTTTTTCTTTTTTTTTTTTTTTATGTATTTTTTTTAATTTAAACTATCCTATCTCTCAAGTTAGATCGAACTGCACATGATGTGCGAATTTTAATATAATCGGGTAATAGTGGTTTATGAGTCCATTGAGGACAAACATTGTGACACGAGATTTATACATATTAAGATAAAAAAATTAAGGCCCAATCGTAATTGCCTTATAGCTTTAAAACGCAACTTATATTTAATAAAATCTCAGCAAACCATAACGAAACCAGTAGAAACGAAACGAAAGCTAAATTTTAAAGAAGGTATTGCGGCATTATACGACTTAGTGATAGATAAAGACTTTATCTATCACTATAATCACAAACAAAATTCTTAAGAGTTTTTTACTTATTTAATAATAAATTATATTTTAAAGCTTGTAGCTGTGAGCTCTTATTCAAGCTTAATATGCTTAACCGTTGGTGATTTGATTTAACAATTGTGTTTGTGTTTTCTGGAGTGTAATTTATTATTAGCACAGACTTGCAAAAGAGTATGAACGAGAGATCAACTACAAAAGTGTCCTTGTTGTCATACAACTAACCATTTGTTGGGAAGCAACAAACGCCCGCGATAAGCCTTCAAGACATACATATTCGACAAAATGAGTGGCGATAATCAAATCAAAACAATAATCCAAACAAAATCAAATAAAATTACTTATTTTATAAGTTTTATTAATAAACATTTGCCACGATACTGCCGAAAAATAACACGATTTTGACAAAAACACTCCATGTGGCTAGCCTGTAATATGACTTTTCAGTTTTTGGATTGAAATAAATCCCAAGAAATGTGATTGTGTGTGAAAGTTGGCATCTGAACTTGCTTTAGAAAATCAATATTCAACTCTTTTGTTACAACACGCGTCTAACATTTCAGCCAGAAAATCACTTAAAACTAAATTATAAGACCAACTGAAACAAATGAGCCCAATAACTCCTGTAAATGGAGTTACTAAGCAGCAATACATTAATGTAAAATAACATAGTAAACAACATGTCTGCGATATTTACGCACCATATTCGAAAATAGCTGAGGAGAAATTAATAGCATAGACCGAAAATTTAGCCAAAGTTTCCTTGTAATACTTATTAAATCATACCGCTTCAAGAATACAATTGGTGCAGAAGGAAGTTTGTGAAATACTTTCAGATGTTACTCAGCGTATACTTTTTTATACACTCGCTACCCATAGGGTAGAAGGGTATTATAACTTAGTGCCAACAGAAAATGTATGTAACAGGCAGAAGGAGGCATCTCCGACCCCACAAAGTATATATATTCTTGATCAGTGTCAACAGCCGAGACGATATAGCCATGTCCGTCTGTCCGTCTGTCCGTCTGTCCGTCTGTATGAACACCTGGATCTCAGAGACTATAAAAGCTAGAGCTACCAAATTTGGGGACAGTACTCCTATAGGTCCTACGCAGGTCAAGTTATTTCAAAAGTTGGATGCCACGCCCTTTCCGCCCCCAAGTCTGTAAAAGCCGTAATAATAGACCTAGAGCATTGAATTTTGATATGCATAATAATATTTATATTCTCAATGATTCCTGTGAATTTGGTTGAGATCGAATGAAAAACAAGGAAGTTATTAAAGAATCAATTTTCTATGCAAAATTCACTTGCAGCTGCCCGCGCTTTGTTTGTTTAGTTGACAGTGTGACCAAAACGGTGTTGTGATTTTTACCCACTATTTTCAAATATATACAAAAAACTAATTTTAGTATATTTGGTATATTTTTTGTTAATATATCATTTAAATTTTTTGTTTTCTCTCGAAATGGGTTGCGGGTATCATACGGTCGAGCACTCTCGACTGTAGCTTTCTTACTTGTTTTTACCTATGGGTTTGATGAGTTTACTGGCCACAGATTATACAAACAACAAGTAAGAAAGCTACAGTCGAGAGTGCTCGACCGATATGATACCCGCAACCCATTTCGAGAGAAAACAAAAAATTTAAATGATATATTAACAAAAAATATACCAAATATACTAAAATTAGTTTTTTGTATATATTTGAAAATAGCGGGTAAAAATCACAACACTGTTTTGGTCACACTGTCAACTAAACAAACAAAGCGCGGGCAGCTGCAAGTGAATTTTGCATATAAAATTGATTCTTTAATAACTTCCTTGTTTTTCATTCGATCTCAACCAAATTCACAGAAATCATTGAGAATATAATTATTATTATGCATACCAAAATTCAATGCTCTAGGTCTATTATTACGGCTTTTACAGACTTTTGGGGGCGGAAAGGGGCGTGGCATCCAACTTTTGAAATAAACTTGATCTGCGTAGGACCTATAGGAGTACTGTCCCCAAATTTGGTAGCTCTAGCTCTTATAGTCTCTGAGATCCAGGTGTTCATACAGACGGACAGACGGACAAATGGCAAAAAAAAATATATCGTCTCGGCTGTTGACACTGATCAAGAATATATATACTTTGTGGGGTCGGAGATGCCTCCTTCTGCCTGTTACATACATTTTCTGTTGGCACTAAGTTATAATACCCTTCTACCCTATGGGTAGCGGGTATAAAAATTTAGCATCGCAAAGCCACCATCTTTAGTTTATTCTCTTTTTGTTACGTCAATGATTCCCATGAAAATTATAGATGAGAAACAATTTTTTTTCAGTGTCCTTCAAATTTATCCATGGATCCTAAAAATGCAAAAGATTTTACTTTTATTTTTCTAGAATGTTATACCAAATGAGATTGAAATTATAATTTTTTTATAAATACTTCATTAAAAACGCATTTTTAGCCACTGTGCGGTGGTAAATAAAAAAAAAACTTTTGGCTTTATAATTTAACTTTTATTTGTAATCATATTAATACAAATAATACTAATAATACAAATTCTGTGAACAAAGGAAATCCAAATTTGAATTAAACTTCAATTTACCTGTTTTATTGACTAATTTTCAAATTCCAAATTCCCAAATTCAGTCAGTGGTACAAGAGAAAACCAATATTTTAAGGATACTGAAAATCTACCTGTATTCATTTTAAATTGATTAAATTGTATGTTTATGAAAAAAAAGGGTTCTTTGCAGATATCTGTAATTTCCAGAAATTCCATAAAAAAGTCAGTGCAAGGCATGCAAAAGGCACTCATAAAATAGAACCGGGAACAGATGCGTCGCGACGCAAAAGCATTTACGATCAAGAAAGGAGGTGGGGTAAAAACACTCGAATACTTGCCTAACCATTCGACTTATTGACGACATATTCGGGTGGATTTTGAATTTTGTCTCAAGTGCAAGAATGATCGGTTGCCGAGTGGCCGAAGCGCACGCACTCGCAATACTCGCAGTGATAATGTGTATGTGTGTGTCTTGAATTTTGTTTAAGGGTGCGAGAAGCACCGCAACACAAAATTACATGAGTGTGAGTAGTTGGCCAAAAACAGCCACCTTTGACGTTCTCTGGTAAGGAATGAATGAATTTTCTCTGTACTATCGATTATGCTGTAGTTTGACAGCATGTCACCAGTCAGAACCAATAATTTTATTTTTGGTCATATAGTGGATACTCATTGCGGCTGTAAATTATAAAATTTACTGTGAGAATCACTTGCATCTAATTAAGTAAATTGTTTGAAGCACACCTTATAATCATCACAACGGAACCTTGAAAACACATAAAAAAAAAAACATGATCGCACTAATAAAAAGTGCTCTACTACGAGACACCCTGTTCCCATTCATTAGCTTGTAATAATAACACGTTTACACACATATACTCTAAGCTTATATATTTGGTTGAGAACCTTCATTGAAATATTGTTTATCAAATATATTTTGCTATTCTTGTCCAATTATTACCAAAGGCGCTTCATCACTTTTTAAATAGGCCTCGAGTTGAAGAAATACAACTATTATGTTTCCAAGATTAACGACTAGTATTTAAAATTGAGTGAAATAACTTAATAAACATGGAATAATAAACCCAAGAATAAGTAATTTTAATAGCATCTTCATACCTACATACATGTAAGTTAACACTCAAAATATTATCATCCAAAATCCCACACGTCCAATATGTAGACTCAGCGTCTGACCAACTTCCTGCACGAGTTGCATAGAGCACCCTACCATGTCTCTGTACCACCGTCGCTTTCTGCCACTAGACAAATATAACAAGTAAGAAAGCTACAGTCGAGAGTGCTCGACCGGATGATACGCGCAACCCATTTCGAGAGAAAACAAAAAAAACTTAAATTATATTTTATCAAAAAATATAACAAATATACTAAAAACTAGTTTTTTTTGTATATATTTGAAAATAGCGGGTAAAAATCCACAACACCGTTATGGTCACACTGTCAACTAAAACAAAGCGCGGGCAGCTGCAAGTGAATTTTGCATATAAAATTGATTCTTTAATAACTTCCTTGTTTTTCATTCGAAAATTCACTGGAATCAGTGAGAATATAATTATTATTATGCATACAAAAATTCAATGCTCTAGGTCTTTTATTACAGCTTTTACGGGTTTTCGATGGCGGTAAGGGGCGTGGCAAAAATCTAAAAAAAAAATTTTGATCTGCGTAGGACCTATACAAGTACTGTCACCAAATTTGGTAGCTCTAGGTCCTATAGTCTCTGAGATCTAAGTGTTCATACAGACGGACAGACAGACAGACGGACATCGTCTCGGTTGTTGACACTGATCAAGAATATATATACTTTATGGGGTCGGAGATGCCTCTTTCTGCCTGTTATATACATTTTCTGTTGGCACTAAGTTATAATGCCCTTCTACCCTATGGGTAGCGGGTATAAAAAGTGTATAAGCCCCACGCATCGATTGTGGACATGCTCTCGCATTCTTACACTCCCGCTCTCTGCAGCGAGATCTAAAGCAGAATACGAATACATAGAGCACCCTACCCTGTCTCTGTACACTCGTCGCTTTTTGCCACTAGACAAATAGAAAAAGTGTATAAGGCTCACGCATCGATTGTAGACATATGTACTCTCGCACTCTCTTACTCTCAGCAACAGGATCTAAAGCACAATACAAATACTCACGAGCCCTCAGTAACGGGATCAAAAGCGCAGCTCTTAGTTAAGCATACATAATTCTTGTCAATAAAGCTTTTTTCACTTTTTTTTATACCACGAAATTGGAACACGCAGCGCAGTCAACGCCGCCGCTGCTCACAGATTTATATAGGGCCAGCTTAGACTTAGTCTTCAGTCTTTAATTTGAATCAATAAAGAACGGTTCCAGTTGGAACCTTGATTAAATTTTTGTTGTTATTTTTTCGAAGTAAATAATTATGTATCTAGTATGAAAATACTTGCAGCTAAGCAGGCAACTGAGATTCGAGTCCACTTCTAGAAAACAATTTTTGTTTACTTTTTAAAATTATGTTTGTTATTTGTAATGTATATATTAATTGCCTAATTGTAAAAAAACAAGTAAGAAAGCTACAGTCGAGAGTGCTCGACCGTAACATACCTGCAACCCATGGCGTCTAGCCATGCGTTTTTATACCCGCTACCCATAGGGTAGAAGGGTATTATAACTTAGTGCCAACAGAAAATGTATGTAACAGGCAGAAGGAGGCATCTCCGACCCCACAAAGTATATATATTCTTGATCAGTGTCAACAGCCGAGACGATATAGCCATGTCCGTCTGTCCGTCTGTCCGTCTGTATGAACACCTGGATCTCAGAGACTATAAGAGCTAGAGCTACCAAATTTGGGGACAGTACTCCTATAGGTCCTACGCAGATCAAGTTTATTTCAAAAGTTGGATGCCACGCCCCTTTCCGCCCCCAAAAGTCTGTAAAAGCCGTAATAATAGACCTAGAGCATTGAATTTTGGTATGCATAATAATAATTATATTCTCAATAATTCCTGTGAATTTGGTTGAGATCGCATGAAAAACAAGGAAGTTATTAAAGAATCAATTTTATATGCAAAATTCACTTGCAGCTGCCCGCGCTTTGTTTGTTTAGTTGACAGTGTGACCAAAACGGTGTTGTGATTTTTACCCGCTATTTTCAAATATATACAAAAAACTAATTTTAGTATATTTGGTATATTTTTTGTTAATATATCATTTAAATTTTTTGTTTTCTCTCGAAATGGGTTGCGGGTATCATACGGTCGAGCACTCTCGACTGTAGCTTTCTTACTTGTTTAATTTGCGTTTTTGTATGAAATGTCCGCAAATAGGGTCAATCGCCACCGCCTCGATTACCCACGAACTAGTGAAATAGTACAATATATTAGGGTCTTTAAAGAAACTACTTACATTAGACCCCATGTAACGACCGGTAAAATAAGTGCTTAAATTGGACCCTATGGAGTGGCCCGCCATTATAAATTAAAAAACATGTACAATTGCAATTACAGTTTTTATTTAATTTAAATTTTTCTTCAATTTAAAGGGTTTTTCTCTTTCATTACTTTTAGGCGGCTCGAGTTTTTAAAATATCTCTTTTTTTTGGAGCTGCAGGGCCTTTCTCAATTGTTCCTCAGCTGGGCCAATACCGCCGACTGCAGTTATTGAATCTAGAAATAAAAATGATTAAAAAAGTTGTAATAGATTGAAGTGGATTATGATTATTAAATAATTATCTTTTAAAATACTCGCCGATCATAACGCCAAAGAAATTGTCTTCTTTTCTTAGGGCTGCTTTTCCCTGAACGCCATTCACATTATACGCCAGACCCCTTCATTGGCTAAAATATGTTTTAAGTTTTTTAATATCCCGGCATTTAATATTAAATTTTTTATTGCATCGATCTGTGAACGAACTAAAAGAAAATTTTTTATGTGCTTATACATACATAGAGCTCTCGGTTAGCGATGTTTATATTCCAATTAACCTCAATCAGATCATCTCCGGTCTGAATGGGAAATTGGCACGCCAACTTCTGCCTCTGTCCATGGTCCTTGGTCATCCCTTTAATGGAGGCTATTTGCTCCGAAGAAGCTTCTACAAGGATCTCTATTTTTTTCAATGACTTTTTGTTCAGCTGAATATAAATATATAAATATAATATAAAAATGAATATAAGTATATAAAAATCAGTAGTCATTCAAACATACTCATACTTTTTAAATTCCTTACTTCATCCACAACTTTTTTCGAGAGCCTCTTTTGTTTCGACTGCACATAAAAAAAAATTCAAAATTCTTTCAGCTCACAAGTAAAGTGGCTTAGAAATTCGTCCAGACTATTGGGCTTAGATTTTTCGCAAAAATATTCCATCAGGGACAACAGGAGAATTTTTAATATTTGTCACTTTTATCAAAATTGGCCATAGTTGCGAATTTTAACTTTTGAAGAGAGGAATTCCATCAATGTTTATGTCAATAGTTATGTCGTCAGTAAAATTAATTGAATTCAAAAGCTTAGCAATCTGCATTTTAATGCCAATGTGCAAATAACGGCCACCACTCATTTGCATTATTTCAGCTTTTTTAGGCTCACTGTATTTGTAAAATGGTTCGACATCTAAACTATTTTTTTTTAGTATTCGAAATAAATCAATTGCACAGTCGCGTGTTGGCCGTGTTTTTGAAACCATTTTTTAAGATCGTCATTTACGTTATTGTTACCGTCGTTTCTTTTCGTCTTTAGTTCATTGTCAATATTGTCTTCATAAATTATTTCCTCCAAAAAATTCACTTCACTGTCATTATTTCCATAATGTAAATTTTCTCTAATAATTTCCACTTCTTTGGGCACATTTTTTGTTCTCCACTGTGGGAACTTAACTTTTCTTTATATTTTTCTTTTTGCTGCTGATTTAGCCTTCTTATATGTCGTTCACTATACATTATTGTACCTGCTTGTCGTACTTTTATTGTTTATTTAATATTTACACATTAGTACACATATAATACAAACATATATTATTTTTTAAGTCACTCACCTAATAATCGATTAATCCGCTTTGCACTTCTCAACTCAAATGCTTGCAAAAATTTCATCAACCAGCAAACACAGCTGCGTTTAAGCGAAAGATTAGCACAAAATAAAACAAAACTGTTCTTCCTGGACAATTGTTTTTGTAATCGGTGCACCGAAGACGCGTAATGTAAAGCATAATCAAAGTTTTGTCTTTAATCTTGTGTATGCTCTATCCACAAAATAACAAATACAAAAGCGATGGCCAATCGACACCTCCAGTTCTACAGGGTACTATCAGCCCACAGTCTAAACGGTACAAGCTAGGCGGTTCTGTAATTTTCACACAACCTAGATATAAAATCCCAGACGATACAATGGCGCAATATTCCGAAGTAATTACCTTAACTATCTTTAATCACAGTTTGAAAATGCAATGCAATTCAATATATTGTAGCTCTGGGGCTAGAGTTGCAAGCTCTTAGTCGACCGGTCGAACTCAGGCTCCATTATGCCGCATTTTTAGTTTAAAAAAAAATATGTCAATTTAAATACGTTGCACAATGCAATGTTATGCACAAATGTTGCTCACATAATAATATTAACATATATATGTGTAATGTTGAATAAGCAACATTTTTATACCTACCCGTAGGGTAGAAGGGTATTATTACTTGGTGCCAACAGAAAATGTATGTAACAGGCAGAAGAAACCATTTCCGACCCTATAAAGTATATATATTCTTGATCAGTGTCAACAGCCGAGACGATATAGCCATGTCCGTCTGTCTGTCTGTCTGTATGAACACCTAGATCTCAGAGACTATAAGACATAGAAACACCAAATTTGGTACATAGGCTCCTGCTTTCTTTACGCAGATCAAATTACTTTCAAGTCAAAAAACAAAAGAGAGTTTCAAAGTGGTCAGGCGTTGTCAAGAGTTCATATAATTTAATTATTTAATTTTAATTTTGAAGTTGAAAGTATTTATGTATTTTAATACATTTTTATACCCGCTACCCATAGGGTAGAAGGGTATTATAACTTAGTGCCAACAGAAAATGTATGTAACAGGCAGAAGGAGGCATCTCCGACCCCATTGTAATAAGTTGCATTCATTAAGACACTTTTATTTTGATCTTTTGGAAGAGAGCGACTGTTCTTATCGCTACTCCGGTCTTTATTTCACTGTCTTCAAAATATTCTATCCTAAGGCTGCATGCCTCTGTCGGGCACGACAGAACAGCCGTCTTATGTATATTTTATAAGTTAAGTTACTTTATGTATTATTACTTTATATATTCGCGAATGTTATGCATGCACATATGTATATAAGCGATCAGCATGGAAATCATGCTGAGTCGGCTTTAAAACGGTCAGCGCTAAACGGTACGTATTATGTTACCGCTGCACTTGAAAATGTGCTGGGCAATTCATGCTGCCGCTGAGTGACAAGGTTAATGCCTTTTCGTTTGTTGATATTATGTGTTATGGCATGACAAAGTGTCGCCGCTCAATATGTATGTAATATGTTAAGTACGTATATGTGCATACACTACATCTCCATCCTTTTGAAAAATAACGTAATTATATGTAGTTATTTTAATACTTATTATAATATATGTATTTTTATTTTTATTTTTTTTTAATTGTTTTAATTTTACATATTATTCTTTTAAATCATTCTTATTAACGATAAAGAAAAATGAAGTGTTCAAAATTAATTATGTATACTTATGGAATATTTAATATAGGTATATATATATATATGTAAGAGAGTTGGTGTTGTTAATGTCTGCCATAATTTTATTTTCTTAAAGACGCAGCGAGTCGCAGTTGTGGATCGTTCCTCTTCTTTTTTTTAATGGCCGACCGCCATGTGCTCGCTCACGCACCCCGAGCCAGTTCGGAACTAGTTCGCACATCCGAGCCACGCTCAGTCCGTATAGCCGTCTCGCTCGGACCTCGCCTTTACGCAACCATCAATGCATCACGCACACTCTCTTTGTCTCTCTCCTTCTTTATTTATCTTTTTCCAACACTAACATCATTCTTAACATTGTTACTTAACATTAACATCCTTTACTCATTTGGACATGTTAAATTAACCGAAGTATGAATTCAAACTTAACATAATCACTGCCACGACACGGCCTTCCTGACTTTCACACGTCCTCGTGTGCATTATCAAACTATTACTTAAGCATACGGTAGCATCATATCTTACATTGCCAATACTTCTTTTTACATCATGACATTCCTTAGAACATACAACTTAGATTTACTCTTCAAATGTCAGTTTCGATAGAAACTCGCCCATTTGACTATCGATATACTTCTCTACATGGTTCTCGGGCTCTTGCCGCCACTCTGCGACGCTATGCACCTGCAGTGCCTTGATCCATCACTTGACCAAACATCCGCCACAGACAATTTCATCTCCTCATGAACATTGCTGCTTGGACCAGCCCCCATGTGAGATGTTCTCTGCACCCTCGGTGGCAGAGATCGACTGATGATCTACGTCTTTTTCACCGCAATCATCCCAGCCTCATGGTTTACGTCTCTTTCAACGCAATCATTTTCTTTACTTATTTCAGATACAATACAGTTATCTGGCATTTTCCGCAAACTTTCGTGCGCATACTTGTATGTTCTCTTGTTTGTCAATGACTTCAATAGGTATCTATCACCTTCCAACAACTCTATTACTTTAAATGGCCCTCTAAACTTTGGATCCAGTTTAGTCTGATGCCGCTCTTCAGATTTTAGTAAGACATGATCACCCACCTTATGCTTCACAATTTTCGCCTTATTTGAATCAATTCTGTTTTTCTCATATACGGCATTCTTGTCAATGTTTTCTTTGGCTCGTATTCTTACATCATCAAGATCAACTTCACTATCTTCATTTACTACTACCATACCTAGTGGTTTGGCCTCTTTGCCTATCAAAAGCTCTAATGGGCTATATTTTGTCACCCTATTAGTTGTACAGTTCATGGCTAGCTGTACATCCTCCAACGCTTCCTGCCACGAGCGCTCACCTGTCTCTACAGCTGTCAGCATACCTTTCATTGTGCTCATGACACGTTCTACCTGCCCGTTAGCTCGACTAGCGCCTGTAGCTATCAAATGTAACTCAATTTTACTAGCCAAACAAAACTCACGAAATTTACTATTTGCAAAACTTCTACCTTGGTCTGCAATGATACGACAAGGTACTCCAAAAAGTGATATACTTGATCTGATAGCTTTGATACAATTTTCTGCGTCCAAATTAAAGGTATGATACAAATAAACAAACTTGGTAAATCCATCTATTTGTACAATCACATATTCCTTCTTATCGTTTTTGCCACTTAATTTGCCACTTAATTTGCCACTAATGTCTACGTGAATAGTATGCCATGGTATTTTTACTTTAGGAATTGGATGCATTTCCATTTGCACCTTGCCTGACGATGGCTTGGAGATCTTGCATGTGATGCAATTATCCACAAATTTTCGAGTATATTTCGACATATTTTCAAACCAATATTGCTCGTAAACTTTGTCCAATGTTTTCTGCCATCCAAGATGCATAATCGACTCATGGACATTGTTAATAACGGACCAACGAAAGGCGCGAGGAACAACAGGCAAACAACGAGTTTTGCCGTTTCTCTGAATTTTTCGATATAATAATCCGCTTCTCAACTCATACGTTCCAGCTATATCTTCCGGCATCTCGCCGTTGTTCAGCCGTTCTACTATGCCAACTATATCCACATCACGCTGTTGTTCAGCAATTAGCCAATTGTCCGAAATCTCAGCTAAGTCCACTCGCACCTCAGTTACATTATTTGTGCAACTGGATTTATTTGGAATTGGATTACGGGACAGAAAATCTACATGTGCCATCTGGGTTCCCTTACGATACTCAACTTCAAACTCAAATGATTGCAGATAAGCCCACCAACGGTGTACCCTTGGTGTTAATTCGATTTTATTACGACTTGCTTTTAGTGAGTTACAATCTGTATGCACAACAAACTTGCGACAATGCAGGTAATGGCGGAAATGTTTCACAGCATTATACACCGCCAGAGTCTCCAACTCATAGGAATGATATTTAGATTCTGCTGGAGAAGTACACTTACTGTAGTATTCCACCACCCTACTCTTTCCATCAACTCTGTGTACCAGCATTGCACCGTATCCATCTGCACTAGCATCAGTGTGTAGTTCGATTGGGTTCCTTGGATCAAAGATAACTAATATTGGGTCACTGGTCAATGCTCGAATGATATTTTTACGTATCTCTTCATGATCCTCTTTCCAAATAAAATCACTATTTTTAGCTGTTAACTTATACAGTGGCTTCATTTGTTCGGAAAAACGTGGAACGAATTGTCTAAAATAAGATGCTAGTCCTATAAACTGCCTGAGTTGTGTTACCGAATTTGGCTTGGATAGTGCTGATAGGGCTTCTATTTTTCTACTGTTTGGTTTAATTTCACCGTTTTTAATGAAGTACCCTAGATATTCAATTCCTGTTTGGAGAAAGGCACATTTTTTTATATTAAAAGAAAATCCCGCAGTTGATAGAGCTTTTAGTACGACTTTTAATCTTTCAAGGGCTTCTTCTTTTGATTTAGCAACAATCAGAACATCATCGATATAAACTATCGCATATGAATATGCAAGTTCACCTAAAGCTCGTACAATTGATCGCTGAAAAACTGAGGAGGCATTTTTCAGCCCAAAAGGCATGGCAAGGTACTCAAATTGTCCATCAGGTGTCACAAACGCTGTTCTTTCAATTGATTCAGCCTGAATAGGAATTTGATAAAAGCCACTTGCCATATCTAGGCTTGTAAAATATTTTCCATCAGACAGTCTGTTAATTTGATCAGAAATTAGTGGCAACGGATACTTGTCGGACACCGTATTGGCATTTAGCTCCCTATAGTCAACACATAGTCTCTCACTGCCATCTTTCTTCTTCACTAAGAGCATTGGACTAGCAAACGGCGAGCTACTCGGACGGATCACTCCAGCGTCTAACATCTGCTGTACTTTCAGTCTAACAAGTTGCCTTTCATCCTCACTGAGCCTATAAGGGCGTCGTTGAACTGTCTTATTGTTATCTAATAAACGAATTTCTAGCGACCCCGTTGTGACACGTCTTTGCGGAATTTCATTTATAAAATCATCTGAGTATTGTTCCAGCACGTTTATTAACGTTTGCTTGTCCTGTTCACTTATATCAACATTGTTATTAATGGCTTTTAACATAATTTCTGCTGTAGATTCTTTCTGGACAACATTAACAATTTTCGTTTTAAACAAACTTAGCTTATCCGAATCTATTGTCATACCAAAATCAAGTTGTAATATTTCACGGCCGATCATAACATCATACTTAAGACTATCATTATTTACAACGTGGAATAGAATCTCTAAATGAAATTGAGAAATCTGCACCTTTGCCAAAATTTGCAAGTTACTTTTAACAACATTTTCTCCTATTCCCTTTAAAATAACCATGTTGTTAAATCGTTTACCTGCTATCTTATCACTTAACTTATCCTTGATTAATGAACATTCAGCGCCAGAGTCGAAGAAAAATTGGAACGACTCACCATTTTGGTACATCACTCCCAGTGGCCCTGATACTGAGCATACGTCGACACGCTTCACGTTGTTCCCATTCGCTGCACCATTGGGGCACGTAGATGCGATGTGGCCTACATTGCCACACTTGTAGCACGTCACCCCTGATCTGTCTCGTCCAGTCACCGGCGTGCCATGCGATTGCTTGGTTCTGGTTTCACTCTTCTCGTCTGCCATCCTCTTACGACATTCTCGGATTTTGTGCCCAAGCCTGCCACAATGATGACATTTTACTGGAGCTTGCATCTTCTGCTTCTTTCGTACTGGGCCAGAATCCAATCCAAGACATTCTTCCCGCTTGCCAAATGTGTATGCCTTCAGTTGCTGCTGCAGTTCGCTGCGCGTCTTTATTGTTGTTGTGTATAGCAGACTCTGAAGCCTTGTGTCAATCTGCGATGCATGTGCCATCACAAGCGACACTGCCATCTCTTCGACAGTCATCGAACTCCATTTTGCCATCAATGACGTCACTAAGCGGCTACAGTATACAGACAAACACTCGTTTGCACTCGGACACCCGTTTAGTAGGTTAAACAAAATGGCGGCTGGTGTGTCTGCACTCTCATACCGGTGCGTGAACAGTTCTTGGAACTGCGGCCATGTCATTCCAACGTAGCAAATTTGCGACAGCCATTGGGACGCGCTTCCAGCTAGTGACTTACTGAGGGTCATCACCAATGCACTGCCCTCCAATGGATGTTCGGTCAGAATCATATTCGCAGTTTTACACCATGCTGCAGCATCAGCACCAGCAGATTCGGGGTTAAACGTAGGCAGCGTCACCGAAGTCTCTCGAGTTGTTGTTTTTGCCGGGGTCTGCATGGCCTTCAGAAATTCCAAAAACTTTTTGGTTTTGCGCTTCCAACAGTTGCAGTATGATTTCAGGATGCTGTGGCTGTGGCGATCCCACTTCTGATGTAAGAGAATTGGTATAGTTAATGTCTGCCATAATTTTATTTTATTTTCTTAAAGACGCAGCGAGTCGCAGTTGTGGATCGTTCCTCTTCTTTTTCTAATGGCCGACCGCCATGTGCTCGCTCACGCACCCCGAGCCAGTTCGGAACTAGTTCGCACATCCGAGCCACGCTCAGTCCGTATAGCCGTCTCGCTCGGACCTCGCCTTTACGCAACCATCAATGCATCACGCACACTCTCTTTGTCTCTCTCCTTCTTTATTTATCTTTTTCCAACACTAACATCATTCTTAACATTGTTACTTAACATTAACATCCTTTACTCATTTGGACATGTTAAATTAACCGAAGTATGAATTCAAACTTAACATAATCACTGCCACGACATATGTATGTATGGCGCCATAAGAAATTATTTCTATCTCCTATTTCCATCACTTTATATGGACCAGTATATTTATAATCTAGCTTATGACTTGTTTCATTTCTTAATGAAGACTTTATTGCCTACTGATATATCTACGTTATTTAATTTTTGATCATACTGTATTTTATTTCTTTTTATACCCGCTACCCATAGGGTAGAAGGGTATTATAACTTAGTGCCAACAGAAAATGTATGTAACAGGCAGAAGGAGGCATCTCCGACCACATAAACTATATATATTCTTGATCAGTGTCAACAGCCGAGACGATATAGCCATGTCCGTCTGTCCGTCTGTCCGTCTGTATGAACACCTAGATCTCAGAGACTATAAGAGCTAGAGCTACCAAATTTGGGGGACAGTACTCCTATAGGTCCTACGCAGGTCAAGTTTATTTCAAAAGTTGGATGCCACGCCCCTTTCCGCCCCCAAAAGTCTGTAAACGCCGTAATAATAGACCTAGAGCATTTTGGTATACATAATAATAATTATATTCTCAATGATTCCTGTGAATTTGGTTGAGATCGAATGAAAAACAAGGAAGTTATTAAAGAATCAATTTTATATGTAAAATTCACTTGTAGCTGCCCGCGCTTTGTTTGTTTAGTTGACAGTGTGACCATAACGGTGTTTTGAATTTTTACCCGCTATTTTCAAGTATATACAAAAAAACTAGTTTTAGTATATTTGGTATATTTTTTGTTAAAATATCATTTAAGTTTTTTGTTTTCTCTCGAAATGGGTTGCGGTATCATACGGTCGAGCACTCTCGACTGTAGCTTTCTTTACTTGTTTTCTTATGATCTTCTAGCATTAATCTAGCTCTTTTGAATGCTACTTCTAATCTATATTTACTTACTTTAGCATAATCATCTATATTATATATAGTTTCTATACCATCTTTACTATTAAACTCTTTTGGTAAATTATTTGTTTTACCAAATACTAGCTCATATGGACAATAATTATGTGCCATTGAGGGGGTCGTGTTGAAACAAAAAACGAAATATTGAAGCCATACGTCCCAGTCGGTCTTATATGTTGGACGTTGACGTACATTGTATGCACATTCAAGTGGCCCAAGCGATACCAAGCCAATTCTTGTTACGCGCGGATCCCAATAAACCCTCCTCCCGCCCAACCGACCGAGAGGCGCTGTCGCAGGACGAACGACATGATTCGCGTTCGGACAGGATAGATTCGGGCATGCAAAAAAAAACGCGGATAGCATAAAATAGAAATACAGGATCGGACATAAGAAATAAACGGGTGGAATGAAAATTTTTAATTTAATTACTATACGCTAAATTAGGTCTCATTATTAATTAAATAGGTTAGTAGTAAAGTTTTAAGATTAAAAGCAGTGTTAGCGCTAGAAAATACATGATAAAATTTATTATAGTTATAACATAATACTCTAAAAGGGTCATGCAATGCAAAATTAGATCTACATAGGGGGAGAGCAAGCGGGATGTAACTACGGGTTAGTCTAGATGGAACGGGAAAAGGTTAGTCGCGATATTAATTCTGAAGAGTCAATATCACCATTAATAAGATTAAAAATAAATAAAATGCCAAGCATTATTCTACGGTTAGCTAGAGAAGGAAGGTTAATTAAAGAAGTCTACTACTTTATGACGGCAATCTCACTTCAGCATTCAAGTTCAAGCCACGCAAAGCAAATAAGAGAAATTGTTTTTGAACAGATTCAATGCGATCTTGGTGCACAGAATACTGTGGAGACCATACGCACGAACCATATTCCAGAATCGGACGAACAAGTGATGTATAAAGGGTCTTAGTAATATAAGGGTCATCAAATTCCTTTGCCCACCTCTTAATGAAACCGAGAACAGAAATAGCTTTATTGACCGTTCTAGAAATGTGGTCTGAAAATTTAAGTTTATGATCTAGAAGGATACCTAGATCATCAACAGCAGTAATTCTTTTTAGATCGTTACCGTTCAGTAAGTAAGAGGCCAAATGTGGATTAACTCTATAGAAGGACATCACATCACAACACATTTAGAAAAGTTTAAATTTAACAAGTTCACTTTGCATCATGACTGGAAAGAGTCAAGATCTCTCTGCAACTTGATATGGCATGGCCAATCCCTGTACTGCAGGCATATTTTAACATCATCTGCATACATTAGTACGCGAGATTGTGTCAAACAGTAGGTAGATCATTTATGAACAATGTGAAAAAGTAAGGGACCGAGATGGCTACCTTGGGGAACTCCAGAGGTAACTCGGAATGTATTAGAAAGGAAATTATTAAAAGAAACTTTTGCGTTCTTTGGCTGAGATAGCTTGAAATCCAGCAAATCAAATTATTGGGAGATCCAATTAAGTCAAGCTTATATAACAAAAGAGAATGATTTACTGAGTCAAAGGCTTTACTAAAATAGGTATAGATGACGTCAGTTTGTTCGTTTTTAAGGAAACCCTGATTAACGAACGAAGAAAGCTCAAGAAGATTAGTAACAGTGGATCTATGCTTAAGGTAGAGCCCGAAATTTTAAACTTTTTGTAAAGTCTAGACTTCAGGTTCTTAAGGTTAGAAAGTTGCTTACAAAACCAAGGAGGCTTATTAGACCTATGCGGAAAATAAGAAGGAATACAGGCATCAAAGCAAAGATTTAATTTATTGTAGAATAAATTGACGGCAGCACTTATGTCAGTGCAGGAATACAAATTAGACCAATCAATTCCATCAAGAAGTTGGATTAATTTGGGAAAGTTTGCCTTTCGAAAGCAACGAACTCGATCGGCAGGTATATCAGAATTAGCGAGTACAGATCTACTAAGTTCGATCCTTAACTGCAGAGTTGGATGATAAGGATCTTCAGGAGATGTAAGGGGTTCCGATCTAGATAGAACTACGATGGTAGGTTCAGCGACAAAGCATATATCTAATTGGCGGCAAAGAGAATTTCGTACATTGTTAATTTGGACCAAAGATAATTCATGTAAACCATCAATAAAGTCATGTCGGTTCGATAGAGTAAGAAAACAGAAGTTATCACAAAGATACCAAACTGTTCCAGGAAGGTTAAAGTCTCCTAGAACAACAACATGATCTTTGTCGGATAACAAGGCAACAATGGATTTTATTGCTTCCAGGTGATCCTGGTATACAGATAAATCGGACGACGGAGGTATATATGAGCAAGTTAGAAATAAACTTTCACCATGAAAATTTACTTGTATATATAGAAACTCTATATTATTAGGATAATTCTAGTGTAATTCCCTACGATGAGAAGTTGGAGTCTACTGCAAATAGAACACCACCTCCTCTTCGGGAAGAACGATCTTGCCTGTAAATAGTGTACTTTTGACGGAAAAAGTTCGGAATCAGAAATATCCGAACTTAACCAGGTTTCCGAAAACGCAACTACATCAGTAGAAAAAGTGAAACTGTCGACGTATAGCTTACTTATTTTACTACGCAAACCACGCACATTTTGATAGGTTATAAGAAATGATGAAATTATTTTTCCAAAAACTTGGTGAGCATATGGTTTCAAAAAGTGAAGGTGGGACATTGATCTTGAAAGATGCAATTTGTCTATCATAAGCAAATTTAAATTTTTCGACTTTTGGATTGGCATTTTTAATTTTGGCTTTAATGAAAGACTTTACGTCATCTGACGAGAGATCAGGGGCAAGCCTTGAAACAAAAATCTCTTTCATTGGTGGACCACATGTGGTTTAGGAGCCAAAGGAGTAATATTTGGTATATTATCTTTGGAACCTAATAAAGTCAGTGATCCGACAGTTGGAGGAGGTGCGGAAGAAATTTTTTATTAGGAGTTGGCTTGCCTCTACTTCTAGTGACAACCGTGGACAATTCAGACACAACTTCTGCGTTAACTAATGTCGGTGGAGCAGGTTCTCTAATGGGAATGCTTTCCGCAGCGGTTGTTGCTACTAGGGTAGCAAACAAGATTAACTGCGGAACCAACGGAGTAGTGGGTGGGTCAGTCGATGGTAGAGGTAAAAATTTGGATAATTGTAAGTCACAAGAAGTTGATTTTTTTCGTTTGGAGACTCAGCCATAAGTTTCAAACTATTGAACTGAGAATTCAAAGCACTAAAGTGATCGTTTAACTTATGAAAGCCACCAAAGAGATTATTAAAACCCACTCTTGTCTATCTCATAAACATCCGCATTTCGCACTCAACTTCTCGACATGACTCACAACACCAGTTAAGCCCAGTTCTTTTGGCAATGGCATCTGCAACTAGCCCTGAATAACCTACACACTTTACGTGTACTACGTTATCGCAGAGCCAGCAGGCCATACTGGGTTGCGAAGCCGTGATCTGCTTCTGGCAACTCTTCAGACAACACACAATTTTGCCTTCCGTTATAAATTAAAATAAAAAAAAAGCAAATTAAAAATTTACAAAATTAAAAAAAATTTACTTTGCAATAGTAGGAACTATGCCCACTGTACAGAATCAAAGCAAAAATATGTTAGCAACAACAAAACAGTAGGGCAAGCAGTGAGAGCAGAGAGCGCCACTAACGGAATACTGTCAACTGTGAGTTGTTGAGAGAGAAACCGTCACACTGCGAGCGGGAAGGAAATCACAAAGAATAGACACGGAAAATCTAATGCTTACCACAACAACAAAACTTTGAACTCAGTTTATGTAGAAATAAACAGAGCTCAAAAATAAGACAAATAAAATTCACAATTATGTAATAAAAACACTAATATCATGCACAGGATAGAGACGCGATGTAGCAAACAATTAAAGTAATTACTTTAAAGAAAATGTATTAAACACCGGTTGTTAGATACAAAAAGCAAAAAATTCCGGGGCGCAAAAAAAAAACACGTCTGTTTGCTACAAAGAGTGACAGCGAATTCATACGGTCAAGCACTCTCGACTGTAGCTTTCTTACTTTTTATTGTGAAATTAATGACTATGTGATTAAATCCATAGTTTTGAAGAATTTGTCCTAAAATGGGTAAGTTAACAGAATCAAATGCTTTGCTTATGTCTAAGACTGCCGCTGTGACATGGAGCCCTTTAACTTTGATAACATAATTTATGCAAAGGGCGGTGGAGTGATTACGTCTAAATGCGTAAGATCTTTCTGGGATGAGGTTGTACTTGTCAATATACTTTTCCATGTTAGTTTTATTAAGACCTTCAAGACATTTAAGTATTATACTTAAGATACATATTGGTCTGTTGTTTTCTATGTTGGATGCGTCAGTGTTTTTTTTTTGGGGTACAGGTACAGGTACTATTTTAATTTTGTGCCAGGCCTCTGGTATTCTTAATTTGCTCAGGAGGCAAGAAGCGGAGCATACTGTATGATATGTATCGTGAGTTCAGAAAATTGGCAAGTTCGCATGGAAGGAAGTATAGTTTGTTTTAGTCCTTGAATATTGCGGGTGGCGAGTTCTAACTGCCTACAGTCTGTGGTGTCAGATGCTGAGGAAATTTTTTGCAAGAACTTCTTATGATCTGCTTCATCGAATTGGCTTTTGGTAGGAGCCATTATTTAGACAGAAAAATTCTGAGGAGAGTTGAGTTTGTTCGACTTGCATTCCTCTTCTGTCCTGTATCGGGTTTCCCCATACCGGCGACTTGGCATTCAGATCACTGCCCACTATCGACAGTCAATTGAGTGCTGCTGCCGCCAGTAGGGTATCCGCGCATCCTATTTCAAAATCGTTTATGCTTATGCTGGGAGGGGCATAGACGCTGAAGACATTTACATTATGTTTGAGGTTAGTTGTAGAAATTCCAACTACTTCAATCTTATATTCACAGTTTATAATTTTAAATTTAATGGATTTTTTTATATAGATTCCTACACCACCGTAACCGTCCCTGCGAGGCTTGCAAACAAAGTTGTAGACTATTTGTGCACATGAAAATTTCAAGAAGCTGTTTGTTGTTATTTGCTGTGAGGCTTTGAATTTTGTATTGTAGAATTTTTATTGGTTTGATTGAAAATAATGCAAAAAAGAAAAATAAAAATTAATTAATTTAAGGGTATAAGAAAATTAAGCAAAGATTCACTGATTCTTTGCAAATCCATTGTATTGTTAGCTTTTGCTATTAGTGTTCTTATTTTTAATTACTCTGTTGAACGGGATGACATTGTGCATGTTTTCGGCAGCCACCTTCGTGTTGTTTTGGAGCACTGGGATGGCTGATTTTTTGGTAGATTGCATGGCGGAAATTCTGTGGAGTCATATACTTTATGGGAAGAGGGGGCTTGCTTTTCAAACAGTGCCGGGTATCTAGCTTCTATTTCTGTTCTGGAAAGATTTTTCATTGGCATGCATTTTTGAAAGGCGAAAGCTTTCTTTCTAGCGGGGCAGTTAAGGGATGTGGCTACATGACTTTCTTTCCAGTTGGCACAACGTGTCTTCATATTGCTTGCAATGCTGAGCAAAGTGACCAAATATAAAGCAGCGGAAACACTGGCTGAAAGGGACGTAAGCTTCTACCTTCTTTTTCGTGTAGTGGAATACTATTTCATGGGGTATTTGTGCACCTTGAAAGATGATTTTGACTCTGGCTGTTGGGATGATTTCTTTATGTTCATTTTTCCCTGACACTCGAATAATGTCATACATTGGGACAGGGGAAAAAATAAAAGATTTCAGGTCCATTGTGGAAAATTTAATGGGGATTTGGAAAATTATTCCTGTCTTATAGATAAAATGTTTTAGAATTTTAGGCTCATAGCATTCACTTTTCAGCTTTGACATTATTAAGTCATTATCTGCCTTCGCTGTCTTGCATATCGCTTTACAGCGCCCATTGCCAATCTTGCCGACTTTGACTATGTCCTTAATTATACTCGCTACCCTTCTACCCTATGGGTAGCGGGTATTATAACTTAGTGCCAACAGAAAATGTATGTTACAGGCAGAGGTAGCCATTTTCGACCCTATAATATATATTTATTCTTGGTCAGTGCCAACAGCCGAGACGATATAGATCTCAGAGACTATAAGACATAAAGACACCAAATGGGCTTCTGCATTCCTTACGCAGATCAAGGTTATTTACAAATTTGGATGCCACGCCCCTTCGCCCACAATATTCATAAATCTAGAACAAGTCACGCTTTTTTTATGTAAATCGCGTATAACTCCAAAAGTTCTTTGTGTAATAATGTGTAATTTGGTAAGCCATCCGTGCTTCCTCTTAATATGGCTTGTAATTTTATTAAAATTCGGATAAGTGGAAGAAAAGTTATTTATTAAATTATTTACCAAAATTATTTACCAAATGGGTTGCGGGTATCTTACGGTCGAGCACTCTCGACTGTCGCTTGCTTACTTGTTTCATTTTAATTTTAATAAGAATCCGTAATCTTGTCGATATATAATATGTATACTACGTAAGGGCCTTTGTGGTAAAAAAAAAGAGGTTCTTGTACTTGCTTGTTTTTCTCTGTGCTAGTTGTGTGGGTGATGCTGGCAATGCCTTTGTCGTTGTCATTTCCTTTAGTCGATTCTCCGCTACCGTTGAATTGATCGTCAGTCCTTTTTAATTTTGTTTTCTTTGGTGGTTCCATTAATTGTCCTGATGTTGATGCCGTTGGTTCTGGGAAGTCTATTTTTTCTTCCTCATGTCTCGGGCTTATTGCTTTCGTTTAATTTTTGTTTCTTTGGCGTTTGAGAGGATTTTAAAATATCCGCGCTTGAGCTCAAGGATTTGCCCTTGGCTGTGGCCATACTGCGTTTAGGGGACGGCATCCCCGTTTTGGTTTTTGCAAATTCACTGATCCGTTAGAAATTAATTAAAACACTTTTTATTTAAATTTTTTGTTTTTATTTTAACAGGATTTTTAGCACAGTGGCTCGATTTATGCGATTATTGAAGAGAAATTAAATTTCTGATACGTCCACTGTACTCAACAGCCATACACCGTATGGCGAAGAAGTTTAAAATAATTTGTATGTTGTTTGTCCCGCTGTAGCCTCAAGTACGGATCCTATATTGGATCGAACGTACGCGTATTTGAATAGGTCGGCATCAACCACATCATTTTTCACCAAATCTAAATTATTCATATTTTTTTGGTGCTGCTCGACAAACGTTTAACGTTTTCCCATCCAACATTGTCATATTAAATTCATGGAAAATAGTATATGAATCAATAATTGTTGGTTTAATAGCTAATATTTGACTATTTATATATTCAGTCTCAGCACGGATTAATTCCGTTGATTCCTTTTGGCAAATTAGTTTAATGGGCCGACAATATTGAGTTGATGAAGGTCTCTCGTTCTTCTACAAAATATGAACTCCAAGCTGCACTTGTAAAGGAACAAGACAGACGGAAAATAGGTGCTGATCGACCATACTCATTTCACTATCATTAAACTTTTGACGATAAGTTGAGTGACCACTGCTGCCATCGTATCCCCATTTGTATATAGCAGTTAAAACTGTATTGTTATTATTCAATAATTTCTGTTCTTCAATACGGCTTACCGTATGGTCAGCCAAGCTTTGCAATGTTGTTTCAGCTGAACAATCCGTAAATTTAAGATTTTTTGGACAGCATAAAATCTTTGCTGAATGCAGATTTTGGTAGCTTGGATAGATATTTGCGTTTCTTTCTTTTGCAGCACATCTGGTTAGCTTGTATGTATGCTTTGAGAGGCCCGCATCTATATAGAATGCAAGCGCTTCTTCAGGAGTGAAAGGAATAGGTAAATTCCTTGATATCTCCAATGACTGTTTTATGTTCTGTCCAGAACTCTCATCATTATTTAATGAACAATCTATTTTCGAAGCAGCGCGCATTTCGGACTTGTACAAGCTGCTAATGGTTGCTACCAACAACTGTTCACAAGTGAATTCCTGAACTAAGTTCGATACTTGTTTGATTTGCGCTTTCGAGCACAGATCACCAACATTTTTGCTTGGTCTGCCAATATTTGTTGTGGACGTCCCATTATGAAATACCAGAGGCATATCATAGTAAAAGACTGAACTGTTGCCGCATGCAGACGTGTCTTACTGTGCTCCGGAATCTAAAATAAAATTTACAAGTCTAAAGCGTAGCGAGAGACGTATTAATAAGTGTACAACGCGAAAAGACGCTTAGTGCGATGAAGTCGCACAAAATATCTAATTATTTGATTATTTACCAAGTGATTAATTAATATTTACTTATATCCAATAAAACTAAAACCGCGGTTAAAAAGATGAGCCAAAGCGACATTCGTAAGCAAATGCAGCGTGAGCAAGACGAGCGCCGGCTCTCTGTGCAACGAAACAACGCGTACTTCTCTTTTGTAGCCGAACCAACCCAAAATTCTGCTGACGCAAAAACGCAGCGGTCAATTACCCCAACCCGACGAAAGAACTCTTGCATTTAGCAAGTGAGCGACCTCGTTCTTGCTCTCCGGCATTACCATCTCAGATTGCAGAGCGTACTGCTAAACAAGCAAGTAGTGAATTGGAGAGTCCTGCTCCTACCTACGGAGACTACAACAACACTCTCTCTGACTACTGCAACTGCAACAACAACATCAACTGTAACGGTGTTGGCTGCCCGCTCGATCACATCGTCATCAACAAATGCTCTTTTTGTGTCACCGATGACAACAACAAGAGTGCATTACGAATCACCGATCAAAACAAACCAAACTAAAACAAATACTACGACTGCTGCGTTGCCAATAAAACCAAAAGCAAAAAACGTAACTGACCCGCTTGTGCAGACTGGAATGGATCGTTACATACAAATTAAACGGAAGTTAAGCCCTTTAAACTCGAATGCAAAAATTATCCGTAACAGTTCCAGCGCATCTTCAAGCGAGAAGCTCAACAACACCAATAGGTTTGAAATTGTAGCAGACCTTTCGGGCGAACCCGAGGAAGATGTCAAAAAGAAGCCAAAGCCACCACCAATATACATACGGGGAGAAAAGCTCCAATGCCCTTGTTAACAAAATTGTAGAGCTTATTGGAAAGGACAACTTTCATATAATCCCCCTTGTACTGGGTAAAATCCATGAAACAAAAGTTCAAATGAAGTCGGAAGATAACTATAGAGTTTTATCGAAGCATTTAACCGACAATAAAATGAACTACTACACGTACCAACTGAAAAGCAGCAAGGGCCTGCAAGTAGTACTAAAGGGCATAGAGTCTGATGTAGCACCAGCAGACATAAGCAAGGCGTTAGAAGACAAGGGATTTAACGCAAAATCGGTCTTTAACATTTTAAACAATGAAAGGAAGCCCCAGCCGCTTTTCAAGGTGGAACTTGAACCAGACAACACTTCTCTTAAGAAAAACGAAGTGCACCCTATATATAAACTTCAGTTTCTACTACATCGTAGAATCACTGTAGAAGAACCACTCAAACTCAAAGGACCAGTACAATGTATGAATTGTCAAGAATATGGCCATACACGGTCATACTGCACACTGCGCCCAGTGTGTGTAGTTTGTGGAGAGCTTCACGACTCCTCACACTGTCCGTCGAACAAAGGCGATTCTACCACCAAAGGTGTGGTAACTGCGGAGGTAACCACACCGCTAACTACAGAGGTTGTCCAGTTTATAAGGATTTAAAAAGTAGAATCAATCAACGAGTGAGACTCCCGGCTCTGAAAATGCACGGGTTATACCATCTAAATCAAACCTAGACGTATTCTTTTCGAACGCAGCTAGATCGTCATTTGACTTTGACTCCGAGTCCTCCATAAAGAAAAACGTGACATTTGCCAGTGCTTTAAAAATCAGGATTGGAGCTTCCTTCCTCAAGTACATCGCACTTTAAACTACCTCAACCAGAGCCAAACACAACTAAACATTATTATCAGCCTATGGAGCAGCCTCAAAACAACTTTGAGGCCACAATTTCTAACCTACAGCAAAGCTTAATGGAGTTCATGTCTTTCATGCGGACTACTATGCAAGATCTAATGCGTAATCAAAACATATTGATTCAAATGTTGGTATCACAACAATCCAAATAATTAATGACTTCCCTACGTATGTCCATGTGGAATGCTAATGGCGTCTCACAGCATAAACTTGAGTTATCTCAATTCTTGCTTGACAAACATATCGACGTTATGTTTCTCTCAGAAACACATCTTACAAATAAATATAACTTTAATTTAAGAAGCTACTCTTTCTATGCAACTAACCATCCCGATGGTAAAGCACACGGTGGGACTGGTATCTTGATTAGAAACCGAATTAAGCACCACCGCTACAAGGATCGAGCAACTACTTATATTCAAGCAACATCAATAAGAATAAAACTGGATAGTGGTAACCAACTTACTTTAGCCGCAGTATACTGCCCCTCCTCGTTTCACTGTAACTGAAGCTGAGTTTATGCAGTTCTTCAACTCATTAGGCGAGCACTTCAGAGCAGCAGGAGACTATAATGCCAAGCACACACACTGGGGATCTCGCCTCGTAAATCCTAAAGGTAAGCAGCTCTACAATGCAATTATAAAATCCAGCAACAAGCTTGACCACGTTTCCCCTGGCTGACCAACATATTGGCCAACAGATCCAAAAAACTGCCTGATTTAATTGACTTCGCAATCACTAAAAACATTCCAAGAAACCTGATTAGCGCCGAAAGTCTTTCGGATCTTTCATCTGATCACTCGCCTGTTCTTATTAATCTACTCCGTCATCCAATAAAGGTAGATCAACCGACTGGATTGACTTCACACAAAACCAATTGGATCTCTTATAGGAAATATCTAAGCTCGCATATTGATATAAATCCTGTACTTAACCTTGAAGCCGACATCGACAACTTTGCCAACACACTCGCCTACGACGAGAATGGCAGTCTCATAGGTCGCCATATGCACGACAAACTTTAAAAAGACGCCTCCTGCAAGCTCACCAGAGCGTTAAAACAACAAGAAGCAAACACTCAACGCCGCTATATAGAGCAATTATCAACATCTTCCAAAAAGCACTCCTTATGGCGAGCCTACCCAACTCTATGCTCCCCGACAGAAACTGTGACGCCTATAAGAAACACAGTGGGCGGCTGGGCCCGCAGTGATGAAGACAGAGCCAGAACATTTGCACAGCACCTTGAAAATGTGTTCCAGCCAAATCCTGCCACAAACGCATTTACACTACCGCCTGTAGCAAAATGACTTACAGCTTCAACGTGAGCCAATGGAATTTCAAACTAACGAAATCGCTCATATCATAAAAAACCAACTGGATCCGAAAAAATCACCAGGCTCCGACCAAATAACGCCAAAAGATGATTATTGAGCTCCCATATTGCGCAGTTCGCACTATCACCCAGCTCTTCAATGCCATTACAAGGCTTGGCCACTTTCCAGAGAGATGGAAAAGATCAATGATAATAATGATTCCGAAACCTGGCAAAGATCACACAATTCCCTCTTCGTACAGACCAATAAGCTTATTATCATGCTTATCCAAACTCTTTGAAAAGTGTGTGCTGACTCGGATAAAACTCATTTTTAAGAATCCATAATAAAATCCCATCACACCAATTTGGATTTCGGGAAAAACACGGAACTATCGAGCAGGTCAACCGGATAACCTCTGAAATACGAAGAGCATTCGAAAATCGAGAATATTGCACTGCAATATTTTTAGATGTAGCCCAAGCATTCGACAGAGTTTGGTTAGAAGGTCTAATGCATAAGATCAGAACAACACTTCCTAATAATGGACACAAACTATTAGAATCTTACCTATATAACAGGAAATTCGCAGTGAAATGCAACTCTGCCATGTCTGACGATTACACCTCCAGAGCTGGAGTCCCCCAAGGCAGCGTACTGGGGCCAACACTATACCTTCTATACACAGCAGACATCCCAACAAACATCCGACTAATAAACATCTACTTTTGCCGACGATACAGCTATTCTCAGCCGTTCCAAGTGTCCTATCCAAGCATCAGCGCACCTTGGTCTTCATCTAGTCGAAGTGGAAAAGTGGCTATCTGACTGGCGAATAAAAAGTAAACGAACAAAAATGCAAGCATGTTACGTTTACCCTAAACAGGCAAAATTGCCCACCGCTCAGACTAAACAATTCCACACTTCCGCAAGCGAACGACGTTACGTATTTAGGAGTACACCTTGACAGACAACTCACCTGGCGAAGGCACATCGAAGCCAAGAGAACACAACCAAAACTAAAAGCTAATAGTCTTCATTGGCTTATCAACGCTCGGTCCTCTCTTAGTCTAGAATACAAGGTCCTGCTCTACACTTCCGTACTTAAACCAATCTGGACCTATGGCTCCCAGTTATGGGGGAACGCTAGTAGTAGCAATATTGATGTTGTCCAGCGAGCTCAATCAAAAATCTTGAGAACCATCACCGGGGGCACCGTGGCATGTTCGCAACGAAAACATACACAAAGACCTCAACATTCAACCTGTCAGAGAAGTAGTAGCTGAACACGAAAGAGAAGTATCACAGCAAGCTTTCCTCGCACCCTAACCCCCTCGCGCGAGGGCTAACCCGGCTGTGTAGCCGCTCCCGTCTTCGTCGTAATGATCTACCAACCCAGCGATAGACTCTAGGGACGTGTAACCCAATTTGTATTGTTAATTAATGTTTAGATATAAGATTTGATAACTTATTGTTAGTCTCAACT
The DNA here is from genome assembly GCA_035047365.1 of Drosophila ustulata. NCBI lineage: Eukaryota > Metazoa > Arthropoda > Insecta > Diptera > Drosophilidae > Drosophila > Drosophila ustulata. Next base: position 2,730,033 of record JAWNPT010000095.1, read on the forward strand.
TAAGAGAATATCCAATAAATAAAAGCAAATTATTTAAAAAAAAAAAAAAAAGCTTGAATACGATTGAATCACATTAGTTACAGTCCAACAAAGACAGTAAAACGTTCAAAAATCATGAATTCAAAATCAATATTAATATCAATACATTATTAAGCTACACATACATAGACTTAATTATTTACACTTACTACATACCTTAGTTTAATGAAAACAATTGTTATTTTAATAAAGAATCGTCAATTTGTGTATTTTTCCAAATATTGAAGATTAACCTCAAAAATTTGCGGTCGCACGTGGAAAACATATTATGACTTTGAAAGCTCACAATTGATCAGAGCTGCATTTTGAAAGCTTTTAAAAAGCTTCTGTGAGCTTGTTTGAGTGTTACCAATTAAAAAAAAAATTTAACTAAATATGCTACAATTTTTATTTCGACTATTATTCCGCTAGATGACTCTTTGGGGCCACTGTGGTACGACCAGAATATCGGCATTCAGACACTTTAACCCCTGCACCACAAGCTTGGATGAAATTAATTCCAAAAAGAAAATTATCTCACCGAGTTATTCGCATTTAATCCTAATAAATTCAATTGTTGCATACACAACTTAACATACATATTTGCTATTTTGTTAGCATTATCTGCAAGATTCTTAAATTGAAACATATGTATGTATGTAATGCCTTTATTTGAAAATTAAAATTGCATCCTCCAATAAAAGCCAGCGCCTGCAGCCCCTCGCTGCAGCAAAGCGGATCTTTTTTTTTTTTTTTTTTTTTAATAGTTTTATTTTTGCCGGAATCGTTCAATGCCATTTGAACATAACCGGACGGATGTAGATGAGGGCATATATACATATATAGTAGATGTTACTATTTAAACTAAATACAATTATTTACAAAATTTACAAATAGTGGGTTTAGTGGATGACCCGCGAAGCGAGGTCACTGGGGTGTAGTCTCTTCAGTCTTCGAAGAGATTGCGGGTTGACAAGCCTGCTAGCCAGTGGGTTTGGGTGCGCCATGAGCCTGTCGCTATATCGGCTGCTATGTTGGTTAAGTTGGTCGCCCACCGGAACAAGGCGAAGATCAGCTTCGATTGCCCGGTTGGTAACATACCAGGGAAGTCCGGTTGTCCGCCGAGCAGCACGAGCCTGCATCACCCTAAGCCCTGGTGCCTTGCAGTTGTGCCCCAAACTTGAATACCATAAGTCCAAGTTGGCGTAAGGATCGCTTTGAGCAATAGAGCCTTCGTCGACAGCTGGAGACTGCTGGACTTCAAGAGCCAATCCATCTTCTGCAGCTTGGCGAAGGCATTTTTAGATTTGATGGCCGTGATGTGGGTATTCCATATCTACCTTGGCGGTTCGGAAGTGGACACCCAGGTAGCAATACGAAGTGACGTTTTCGATGTTGCCACCATCGAAAGTCAAATCTATGCCGATCAAACGCCTGAATGAAAATGTCACGCATGCCGACTTACTCATGTTAATTGCAATGTTCCATTGCTTGGTCCATCGCTCCATCGCATACAGCCAGTCTTGAACTGTCGCAGCTGCTGTCTGTTGACATGAGTGGGACGCAAGCATGGCCGTGTCATCTGCATAAGTAGCCAGCAGCAGATAGGCGAGGTGACATACGCCCGGGAAATATGACGGGCGCTGGCATGTCACTTGTGAAAAGAGTGTAGAGGAATGGACCAAGCTACACTTTCTTGAGGCACTCCTGCGTGAATCTCTGCCAAGCTGGAGCGTGAGTCTCTTACTGCTACTTCAAACGTCCGATCAGCAATAAAAGAGCTCAGTATTGTGACGGCCCAAAAATCTGGCCACACATCATAAATCGATAATAATAAACTAAAAAAAAAATACTGAAACAACGTAAATATATACGGTCTTTAATCGCTCACGCGAGTTAAAAAGCTCACTTGAGTCAGCAGGAGCTTAACGCTAGCAGACCCAAGTGAGCTTAACAGGGCTATGTTAAGTAGAACAGTTGACCTTAACGAGATGCCGGGAGACAGGCTCGCACTCTCTGGTCAACGATCAACGTACACAAAAAAACACACACACAGAAGACACAAGTAATTAACTATTCAAAACGTCGTGCAGGTATGTCAGCAAGTACAATTAGTACTCGTATCACCCCCCGTCGCAACTAAAACAGTGTCAAATAAAACAAAATTAGATCAGCGCAATTTCGAGCGCTCTTCTTTGCTTACGCGAGTGATTTCACCATTCGAACTCTGCTTTTCCCCCCCTCTCGCCTACAACGGTGTCGGCGCAGCAATCCAGCAGTGTGATTACATACTTGCGTAGATCGCTGCACGTGCCGGGCGTGTGTCGTGTGACTACACACGTACATAATTAACGCTTTTCGGCGAGTTGCTCGTTGTCCTCCCTCGTCTGCAGAGTGCCGTTATAATTCTTAGCAGTGTGACAACACGCTTGCGCAGAGTCTGTACGCAACTTGCTAAACTTGTGTCAGTGTGACTACACACACACACAAGCAGACGCAAAGAGCCGCGAGCCACTCCCCTTCCCCCGCGTCCACGAAGTGCCGGCACGGACTCTGGCCAGTGCGATTACGCAGCTGCATAGTTTCCGTACGCATGCAAGATTTGTGTATGTGTGACCACACACATGTACAAACACCAGCAGAGAGCCGCGACCGCCCCCTTCCCTCGTGTCTACTAAGCGCCAACACTGAGTCTGGCAGTGCGACTACGCAGTTGCGCCGGCCAGTGTACGCTTTGTAATTTGAGTGTATGTGACCACACATACACACAAACGAAGACAGCGAGCCGCGACCACTCTTCCCTCTTGCTTGCGACACCCCGTTGCAACCTCGAGCAGTGCGACTACGCATTTGCGCCTCTGGCTAGAATTAAACGTAGATTTAAGCCATTTTTAAATAAAAGAAAAGCGGATAATTTTGAACTCACGCACACGTGTTTCTGGGACGGGATCTTTTCTCAGCGGGTGTAACCCTATTTCCTAGTTCCATTAGCGACTACGCTAAATCTGCCGATCTTGCTACCGTGCTGTTACGACGACCACGTCATATCACATAGTACGAGAAGAGCCTTCTAACCCCGTAGAGACGATCGCGTCTGCCGCGCGAATCCCTCCCATCTGACGGTCCATCTGACCAAATACAAATATTCTTGTTTTCGAACCCCGGACAGGCGCTGGCTATCCCGGCATTGTGACGGTTCGTTACAGTATGACGAAGTAGGGTGCAAAGCGGTTCTTACATGAATATTATTTTTTTTCCGTTTATATAAAATAATGGCCTGTTGCCCCACAGCTTCTCCTCCCACTGAAAACTCACGCAGCAGCCCTTTGATGTTTACATGAAAATTACTTCTTCACTTCCCCAAAAATAAATGCTATTAGATTTCATTCAAATAAGTCAATACAAATCAAAATAGAGTTGCATGTGGAATGTGCGAAACATCAAGCAACGGTTTCGATTGGCGATATGAGCCGATATCGATGTTTCCGACTTTTTTTTAGGTTCCGGTGACGAATGCATTTATTGTTTTGTAAAACACGCAAACACAAACTTAGACAAATTATGTGTATTACATTAAAAAATTCATTTAAGTCTAAAACCTTTCATTACATTGAACCCTACGGATCATCAATAAATCATAGCATTCACCCAACATCTATATTTTATTTGGCAAGTATCAATCAAGATCGATATAAGCATGTTCATATCTAGGTTGTGCGAAAATTCCAGCATTGCAGCTTTTACGGTTTGGGCTGTGCGTTGATAGTAATCAGAGAACGGCAAGGGTACACCCAAACAATAAGTGTACCAGAATCATTTGTGCGTTTGTTGCCTTGCACTGATATTTTTGGACATGCTCATACGCACACTCGAAAAACGATTTCGTGCTTTTTTCTGCATGTACAGTGGCTCACACCTTATTTCGTGCAGAGGAAATGCCAACTTTCAAAGTCGAATATCTTTTGAACCAGGAGGAATTTGATAAAAATTTAAATGCAGTTTTGTAAAGCAGATATTTATTATATATGTAGGTACTTCATTGTTTTTCCTTTTTTCTAAATAACACTTAAAACTAAAAATAACATAAAATATTTGCCGTCAAAGTCTTCTGATCCACCTTTGCTTGGATGAGGTTGTTGTTGTTGTTGTTGTGGGAGTGATAACTGCTTGGGAATCAAAAGAAACGCGGACTTCTATTCACTGCACTTGTATATTTTCAACTGGTCTCACATTTTAATTTCGTCTTAAGCCTAGCTTAACTTACACGGCCTCTCTTCACCATAGTGGTGGATTGAGAGGCGTGGTGGAGAGCACGCACGCCAGGGATGCGCGCTTAGCCGGAAGATGGCTGTGTGGCCTGAACATTCTCCCCCCTTTGCCTGAAAGGGCAAGGAGCTAGCGGGAGGGGGGAGCGTTAGTGCTTACAAAGCACATGAACCGGAGAGGGTCCACCCAAAAATGGTACGTTGTGCCACTGGTAGCCCACGCTGGTTGGTTATGATACCCTCCTTAATAATGTGGGCGTAGGCGTCGGCTCCAAGCACCAGCGAGATAGCCGATGGTCGGTCGAACGACCCATCGGCTAAGTCGATGTCCGCATAATGTTCGCGTACGCTCGAGTCAACCGCCCGGATTGGCGTGGAGAGCCTGAGCTCATCTTTGATTTGGAGCAGGACCTCAAACCATGGTCCTGTTCCGGAGACCGGACCCACGCTCACACAGCCCACCCTTCCTTCACCCACCGTTATAGACGGCACTTGCATGGCGGCTGCAAATGAGGCGTCGATGGCACTAAGAGGGGCTCCGGGATCAATGAGCGCCCTCGTCTGAAAGGATTTCTCCGTGCCCCTAATTTGTACAGTCGCCGTTGGGAGCAAGTTGGTGCTCCTGTTCTGGAGGAGGGCAGCTAATGCGAGCGGGTCGGAGATAACGGATGGTGGAGCAGCCGATTGCCGTAGTGGAGCTGGTTGGACGTCCTGCGCGGAGACATCGGATGATGCGGACGGGGCACGCGCCGGTGCTCGATGGCGACGTTTTGGTCGCTGAACGCCTGCGCACTGGCTCGTGCATATGGAGCAGAGTATGATGTGCCTGTTGGCACACGCGACACCGGTCGCCGCTGGCGCAGGACTGCCCTGAGTGCTGATGCGCCAAGCAGTTTGCACAGTACTTGTTTACAAGTACTGCACGCAGACGCTTCTCAGCACTCAGGCGCAGGAAACGTGAACAACGTTTCAAGGGGTGGATACCCCGGCAGACTCGGCAGCGGAAGGATGCAGTTCCTCGCGAACGTCTGCTTTCCAGCGCACGTGCGTTGCTTGGTGCCATGTTGATTAGGAGGGAATGTAGATCTGGAACGAAACTAGTCGGAAATGGAAACTACCGGTTAATAACGTCCATATGACACGCCATGACATGAAACACAGATTGGAGGACTGGACAACTAGATACTGGACGTCTAGGAACAGACGGGATTGGAAAGACCAATAGGAAGTAGTAATAACTTTACTACTGGGCGCTTGATGACACCGTGTGACGTCTGGACGTCGACCACTCGGACTCGATCGTCGTCCCCTGGATAGGCACGTAAAACACGGCCAAGGCGCCATTCGTTGACAGGCATCGTCTCTTCCTTGACAATAACCATATCGCCGATTTGGAGGCTAACGTTTGGGACTTGCTACTTGTTACGCTTATGGAGCTCTTTTAGATATTCTTCCTTCCAGCGGGTACAGAATTGCTGACTCAGAGCCTTGATCTTTTGCCAACGATTGATAATCGATGAGGCAGGTTCTAGGATAGTTGGCTCATTAATGGAAAGAAGCGGTCTGCCAATGAGGAAATGGCCAGGAGTCAATGCCAGCAGGTCGGTTGGATCTTCTGACATTGGTGAGATCGGTCTGGAATTCAGACACGATTCGACTCTGCTCAAGAGCGTAGCCAGTTCTTCGAATGTGTACCTTGTAGTAGAGGTCGCTTTGAAGAATAGAGTCTTGAAACTCTTCACTCCTGCTTCCCAGAGCCCACCCATATGTGGCGCTCCTGGTGGATTAAAATGCCAAGTTAACGCACAGTGGCTGAATTTGTGGGAGACGAGACTCCTAATTGACTCTAGAAAATCTCGGGTGAGGGTTCTGGAAGCACCCACAAAAGTTTTGCCGTTGTCGGAATACATGTGGCTAGGACACCCTCTTCTCGCTATAAAACGCGAAAACGCTGCAAGGAACTTGTCTGCCGTGAGGTCGGAAGTGGGTTCCAGATGTATGGCCTTCGTACTGAAACAAACGAAAACACACACATATCCCTTCGTAATGAGACAAGCCCGCCCGGTGTAGTTCTTTACTTCGAAAGGACCAGCGAAGTCTACACCTGTATGATGGAAGGCGTTGGAAAAGCTTGCTCTTTCAGCCGGGAGAGTGCCCATTAGTTGTGTCTGAAGTTTCTTGCGGTGCACGATGCAGACTTTGCAAGAATTTACAACTGATTTGGCTAGGGTCTTCAGCTTTGGAATCCAGTACTTCGCTCTGATCAATCGGATCATTAACTGATTGCCTCCATGTAAGGAAATGGAGTGAGTGAAGTGGATAAGAAGACGAGAGAAACGACAACTGTATGGAAGTATAATAGGATGACGCTCGTCATAAGTCAAGGATTCGGATACATTCACCCGGCCACAAGAGCGGATAACGCCCTTCTGATCAAGAAATGGGTTCAGATTGAGTATACTGCTGGACCTTGGAATCGGTTTCTTCTCCAGCAGGTAGCCATACTCTTTCGCATATTCTTGCCGTTGGGTCTGTAGGACGAGAAGCGTTTGAACCTCCGCCAGTTCGGCGCAGCTTAGCTCGAGCGGAAGACTCGTGCCTGGCTGACGACACCGTTGTATGAAACGTCGTATATAGGCTACCACGCGAAGCGCTCTATCGAACTTGGAGAAGCGTTCGAGGAGATCACAAGCGGGTGCCTGTGCCATGTGACACTTGACGTCCCGTTGTTCTAGGAATGACTTCGAGGGATGTCACAGGGAGGAACTGGCCACTGATCTTCCGAGAACTTTAACCACTCGGGACCATGCCACCACATAGAGCTGTCGATCAGGCTCTTGGGAGGTTACGCCTCGACTAGCCAGGTCCGCGGGATTGTCTTCAGATCGGACATGTGACCATCTGCTCGCCGATCCTGGGGAGTGCGTAATTTTTGCAACCAGATTCGCCACAAACGTCGTCCGTTTGCGGGCTGGCTTACTAAGCCATACCAACACAATGGTGGAGTCGGTCCAGTAATACAAATCTGCGTCACTGATTGGGAGATGTGGGATGACGGCGGACGAGAGCTCGGCCAGTAAGGACTGCGCCGCAAAGCTCAAGTCGAGGCAGTGACACCGTTTGACCGGTGCCACTCGCGTCTTGGCTGTCAGCAGACTGACCCACACTTTGTCATCCACTTCGACGCGGACGTAGAGAGCAGCACCATACGCTTGCTGTGATGCGTCACAGAACCCGTGGAATTGGGTCTTGACGTTTGGGTGGAAGTGAACCCATCGTGGAACTCGAATCTTTTCGAGGAGTGGGTAGTATTTCCGGAACTCTTGCCACATGTTGAGGAGGGGGTCAGGCAACTGCTCATCCCACGATAGATCTTGGAGCCACAGCTTTTGCATGAAGATCTTGGCGCGGATCACGAAAGGCGCTAGCCATCCTGCCGGGTCAAACAAACGTGCGATTTGGGACAGCACTTCACGTTTGGAAAGGCTTGATGACACCGGAATGTTAGAAATAACGAAGAAGAACTCACCAGCGGCCGCGTGCCACCGAACGCCCAGCGTCTTAGCAACGCTCGCTTCCTCAATTTCCAGGAAGTCGTCTCTCAAGAGATGAATTTTAGGAATGTCACTAATGGATGTCTTTGTTGTTGGCAGTCCATTTTCGCAATAGAAAACCTGCCGAGGAAAGAGCCTGCTGTACCTCGTGAATGGCCTTAATCGCTTCCTTCTTCGTGTGAGCCCCGGCTAGTACATCATCCACGTACATATAGCGCACGATGATATTGCTAGGCTAATGGAAATCGAGGTGCTCCACATCTCCAGCTAATTGCTGTAGGACTCGAAGTGCTAGAAATGGCGCGCAATTGACTCCAAACGTGACAGTGCTGAGATCGTAGTCACAGATGTCACCTTTAGGGTCACGGAATAGAATTCTTTGGAACGGAGTGTCCTTTGGGTGAACCAGGATTTGCCGGTACATCTTGGTGATGTCGGCATTAAAGACATATTGGAAAATACGCCATTTTAAGATCTGAATGGTCAGGTCAGACTGTAGGATCGGACCAGGATGAAGGACGTCGTTGAGACTGAGTCCATTCGTGGATTTGCAGGAAGCATTAAAGACAACACGGACCTTTGTCATCGTGCTGTCAGGTTTAGTGACTGCATGGTGTGGCAAGTAGAAGTTTTTGCCCGGAGCATGGGGTGATACTAGCCTCATGTGGCCGAAGTCCAAGTATTCTTGGATTACGGAATCGTACTCGTTCTTTAGCTCTGGCGTACGACGTAAGCGGATCTCATTTTTGAGATACTGCGCTAAAGCAATTGATCTTGAATGACCCAATTGAATGCTATTGGGATTTCGGGAATGGAAGTGTGACCGTGTATCTACCGTCTTCTTGTCTGATGGTAGATTGCACAAAATTGACTTCAAAAAGCGGGGGGGGGGCGTCGGGCCCTCTTGACGGCAGATCCTCCACGTCCCAGAACTTTGTGAGCAGTTCATCCAGTGCTAGAACTTCTTTTGTGCTAAGCGTGTAGTGAAAGACGCAATGGATTTTCTCGCACTGGCCGGAACAGGGCCGGTTAGGATCCAGCCGAAAATTGTCTCCCGCCCAATTAGCGTCCAACAAATGTGAGATTTAACGCCATTCAGCAAGATCGATTTGAAGGACGTCCGCTCCGACTGGCACGTCGATCTGGGAGCTCTTTGTAAATGATGGATCTGCTAACTGAATGTTTGGCAGATCTTGTGCAGGACAATTAATATCGCCATGACAGAAGGACGGAAGGTTACCAGCTAACTTTGCGTAACACATATGCGGTGGTTCCAATCTGCATCCTCGGCCGACTCATCGGCGCTATGTAAAAATGACACAATTTACGTGTCTGTGCTGAGACGGCCTGGTTCAAACCCGATACTTCCGCGTGGACTTTTTTGAATGGCAACTTGATTCTGTCAAACAGAAAAAAAAAAAAAAAAAAAAAAAAAAAAAAAGGGCGATCAACGCACGGGCAGGATAGTTAATCCCCAAATGCGCTATGCGTTGATCATCGCCGTGCCTAACAACACCCCTTGAGTGTTAGTGGCGAAGAAATTCTGTACGTTCGATTGTTGCGAGAGATGGAGTGGACTGTATTGGGAAACTGCGAGTTGGGACTGGCAGCTGTCGAAATGGCGTCACTGTGATGAAGCATTGTATTGTGACGCCCCCTGCAGGTGTAGCAGCTATGAGTGCTAGGACACTGCGAAGCCGGTGCCCCCTTGCAAAGCAATTGAGGCACAACTTTTTCTGTTTGATGTAGTTCTTCTATTTCGGGAACTGACATCTGTAAGAAACGGGGACACAACCGCGTACCTTGATTCTCCTTGGAGCAGAGATCACAGGTCCCACCCCTTCGGAGCCGCCTTTTGCTTCGAAAGAGTGGACTTTCTTTTGATTGGTCGGATGACTCTTGACCGCAGATGGTCTCGCAGAGACCCCAGCTTGAGAAGCTGGCTTCACATCTTCGATGGCCTCTAAGGTACGGTGGCTTCACAAAGAAGAGATTCATCTCGCACCAAAGCGGAATCTCTGACTTGCTGGCGAGCGACTGCTCACACAGTGCCAACGTCAAACGCGGCAATTTGGAAGAGCACAAGAAAATCAATAGGCAATCCCAATTCTCGGTCGAAATATTCGAGTTCTCTAGAGCTGTTAGGCAGCCATGGATGGTGCTTTGCAACTCTTTAAGAGCAGCTCCAGACTTTGTCCGGATTTCGGACAGGCTGAAAAGGATTTTCAACTGACTATTGACTAGGAGCCTCTTGTTTTCAAATCTCTCGCTTAAAGCCGCCCAGGCAGATGCGAAACCATCATTGGTAAGAGTAGACTTTGGAACAATTGCTTTCGCATCGCTATCGTTTTTAGCGTTGAGATGTAACAATTTCTCAACAGGAGTCAGTCTTGGATTGTCGATATATATTGCCGTAAACAAATCGCGAAAGGTCGGCCACCGTAAGTAATCGCTGCGGAACACTTTCGTGTCGGCCGGAGGCAACCGACAATTCTCCAAATAGGATGTTGGCCATAGCCTGGGGAGGAGCAGCAGCTGCTGGACTGGCTCGTTCAATTTGTTCGTTGAGACGAGCTGCATTGCTGCGTTCATAGACTGAGAAGCAAGTGTCATATTTGGGGGTTTTTTTTTTTGGGGGGGGGGGGGGGGCTTCACCTTGACAAAGAGCCTTAGTGCATCGTTCACACTCGGACTCGTGGTCTGCCCACAGCGAGCAAACTTGATCGAGTCGCACTTTAAGTGTGAAAAGCGATGTGTCAGGAGCAGACTGGATTCTCGTCTGAAATTGACACAGCTTGTCGGAAACGGCGAGGAATTCTTGCAGAGCCATCTGTATAGTTTTGATGATCTGCTGACTCATCGCTCTCGTCCGTTTAGGACTACTGGGCTGAATTAATGGTGACTTGCGGATGGTGGTTGCGGAGGGAAGCGGCAATGCTGTCTTTTTTACAGTCGCAGAAGCGCTTCCACAGGAGAGTGAATTGGTTGGAGACCCTGCCTTGGCTTGAGTAAGGCGGCGGCTAACAAGGAGATGTTTTTTCTCTTTGTCGCTACCGATTGGCATGCTAGGCTCTCACAGAGCCGAAGTAAACCGAAAATACCAAAAAAATACCACAGCACGAATTTTGTGAAGTGACACTTGGAATTGAAGCACAGAGGAAGCGTATTAGGAGTTTTTTTTTTTTTTTTATACAAAAAATATACCAAAAATATACCAAAAATATACCAAAAATATACCGCAGGGCAAATTTGAATGTGATTGGGTACTTGGAATTAAAGTACCGCGGAAGCGTATTTGGCTATTAACAAAAAAAAAATACCAAAAAATACCAAAAATATACCGCAGGGCAAATTTGAATGTGATTGGGTACTTGGAATTAAAGTACCGCGGAAGCGTATTTGGCTATTAACAAAAAAAATACCAAAAATACCAACACGGAAAGGTGTTTCCGATATGTTGTTCCTGGGGATGAACAGGATTACAAGGATTGGACTGTAGCAACAAATAATAAAAAAAATAATAAATAAAATAAAAAATAAAAAAACTGGCAGAAAATACCAAAAAAAATACCAAGCGATCAATGGTGTTCTTGTATTTAATGTTTGTTAAAAAGGGAGAAAAACAATATTTATTTTTTTCCTTTTTAGTATTTTTTGCTGTGGAATGAAAATATATACTAGAATACTATTATCCAGAAAACAGGGGTTTATTTTTTTTTTATATATATATATCTTTAGTTTTATTAAAATGTTGCTGTAGGAGAAACAATAATAATAATGAATATATAACAGTGTGTTATGTCTTGTCCCAGTGTGCCGAGTAGCAGAACTGAAGAGTAAATTCTGTTGTAGGCAAGACAATAAGTGCAATGCTCAATGAGTGTGGACCAGTGTGTCTAATAGCGGAAAGTTGACGACAGTATATGTATGTATGTAGATGATGCTGCCGAAACTGCACTGCTGGATCGACCACCACTCAACAGCAATTTGAGATAATATGTATGTAAGTTATCACCCAGCTCGCCAAGTCTCTCTTATTCAAAATATAAACAATAAACAAATTGCTAATTGACTCGCTTGGCGATATTAGATTTAAAGCCAGCTGCAGCACTTAACGTAAACAACACTTAAAGAATACGATTGCGCATTTTCCAAATAACGTAAACACAGCCTTTGCTGCGCAACTCCTTCTATAAACATAAACATAATCGAATTTCACAATAGAGCTTTCGATCGCGTCAGCCGCCCTTTGCGAGCTTTCTAGAAAGAAGCTTTTTCATAATGTAGCTGCCTTGCAGCATAAGATACAATTGTACTTTTAATTCTAATCTCGGCTTCATAATAAACGGATGTGTTGAGCTCCACTAAATAAAAATTATTTTTTTCAATACTGTACAACAGCATTGATTAATTGGCGCCTAACGTGGGGCACGCGTGTAAAAACACTAACAAGAATTATTATTGTGTAAAAATCCTAACAACAAATAGGATAGTGAACCAATATAATTCTAAATAAAGTGATCGCGAAAAAGCGCCACGTAGTGATTCCGAGACGTAGCTTACAGTTACGCGAATTGTAGTGATACTGAGACGTAACACAGTTACGCAAATTTAAAAACAAATTACAAACGCAACACATATAATAAAAAGTTGCAAGTGTACAAAGTTATTGTGAGGTGAACTAAACGATAACACAATTCCGGATAGGTATCCGATGCCAGACCCAACAGTAATTTTATCAAATTTAGGAAAAGCACGATTCTTCTCAACAATGGATTTAGAATCCAGGCTTTCATCAAATTCTCAATGAAAGATGAGGACATTGAGAAAACAGCTTTCTCTATTAACAATGGAAAATATGAATTTCTTCGCTTACCATTTGGATTAGCGAACGCCCCAAGAATTTTCCAAAGAGCCAGCGGACAATATACTGCGGGGAAAAATTGGCAAAACTTGTCATATCTACGTGGATGACATAATAGTTTTCTCAGAAAACCGCAGAACAACACTTCGATGATTTAAAGGAAATTATTGAAATATTATTTAATGCAAACATAGGAAAATACCTCTTGAAAAAATCAAAATTCTTCAGGAAGGAAACTGAATTTCTAGGATATATGGTATCCTACAATATTATAAAAACTGACCCACAAAAGATAAAAGCCATTGTGGATTACCCTCTTCCTATTAATTTAAGAGAATTACGAGGATTCCTTCGCCTAACCGGATACTACAGAAAGTTTTGTAAACAACTATGCTAAAATAGCTAAACCATTGACGAAATACTTACAAGGACATAACGGCATGGTTTCAAAACATATGTCGAAAAAAACAGAAATAATATTTGATGAAGAGGCAACCTTAGCTTTTGAAAATTTGCAGAAATCACAATTAGCTGCAAAAATAGAACTTACACAACCAGATTATTCTAAGAAGTTTGTTCTAGCACCAACAGATGCATCCGATGTAGCAACAGGAGCTGTACTTTCACAAGACAACAAACCAATTACATTTGTTTCCAAAACATTAAATAAAACAGAAAGAAATTATGCCACTAATGAAAGGGAGCTTTTATGCCATAGTTTGGGCATTAAAAAATCTCAAGAAATTATTTATATGCGAGTCACAAATTTAGAAATTCATACAGATCATCAACCACTTTCATTCGCAGTTTCTGCACGAAACCCAAACTCAAAAAATGAAAAAGATGGCATGCTTTTATAGAAGAATTTTCTCCAAAAATTTTTTACAAACCGGGGCTCAACTAATGTTGTTGCAGATGCTCTATCAAGAGTGATAATCAGCAATATTACTAACACAGATAATGAAGAAGAAATCTCATCCGATAACGAAACAATACATTCTGCTGAAAGTAGCTATGAAACAGTAATCCATGAAACTAACAAACCATTAAATCAATTCAAACAACAACTTCTTATTTCAAAAAATAAATTCACAATTCACGAAAAATATGATGTATTTAACAAAACAAGACATATTATAGAATATGACACAGTTGAAAATTTAATAATAATTTTAAAAGAATTTCTTCAACCCAATCTCACTACAGGTATTCATTGTTCTCCTGAAGATTTATATGAAATCCAAAGCCCAATAAAAAATACTTTTACAAATAAGTTTCTTTATACCAAAAAATTTTCTCAAGACATTGTTAATAAGGAAGATCAAGAAATTATTATAGAGGAAACACATGCTCGTGCTCATAGAGGGTTTGACGAGAATCTTAAACAAATTCTTAGATACTATTATTGGCCAACTTTATACAAGAAACTCAAACAACATATACGCTATTGCGAGATTTGTAATAAAAATAAATATAACAGACATCCAAAATTAATACCCATATCTAAAGCACCTATTCCAGAAAAAAGCGAACAATTACACATAGATATTTTTTACGCTGAAAAACTTATTTTCATTACCTGTATTGACGCATACTCAAAGTTTTTAGTTATAAAACAGATTGATAATAAATTAAATATGGAAAATAAAGTTTTAGAAATTATTCAAACATTCCCATTTGCAAAATCCATTATGATGGACAATGAACCAAGTTTTTCGTCAGCACAATTTAAATCTTCAATGAATCGCGCAGGCTTAACTATTTACTTTGCAGATCCTAGACACAGTGTAACAAATGGACAAGTTGAAAGAGTTCACTCGACTTTAATTGAAATTTCTCGTTGCATTCAAGAAAGTATAAAATAATGGACTATTCAGAAGTTATATATCGAGCAGCTAAAGAATATAACAATACAATTCAATCAACTACACAACAAAAACCTTGCGATGTATTATTTAATAGAATAGAACATGAACATTTACCAGACCAGCTAAAAACTGCACAAGCCAAATGTTAGAGTATCATAATGAAAAGAGATCACCTAAAGATTATCATGTTGGTGAAGTCATTTATGAGAAAAACTACGGTGAAAGAAATAAACTGCGACCCAGATATAAAAAGCAGGTAGTTAAGGAAGACTTGGAAACAAAGTAAAAATTAATAACAGAGATCGGATAATTCATAAGGACAACATTAAATTCTAAAAAAAAACAAAAAATTTTTTATATACATTTTTTTATATATTTTTTATATAATTTTTATATATATTTACTTTAACATTTTTTATATATATTTTTTTATATACTTTTTATTCAGCATGTACGTGCTATTCAATTTATTCATTTTACTTCCAATTTGTGGTTCTGAAATTGTCAATTATTCAAATGACGACTACGTCTTACTCGGATACAGACAATCTTTTATTATATGAAACCTACGGCGAAGTTTTTCACGTTACTAATTTAAGTTTTTATAACGATATTTTGAAAAGAGCTGACATTTTTTAATAACAAAAACAATAGTATTGATTGGGAAATAACCATGGAACTCAATTTAATCAAAACACTACTTTCTCAACTAACACCGCACAAAATTATTAAACGAGGTATCAATGAGCTAGGCACAATTTTTAAATGGATCACAGGCACACCAGATCATGATGACATGATAACCATACAAACTAAAATTAACGATCTAGTAGAAAACAATAATAAACAAAATAAAATTAACCCTGCACTTTTTAATGAAATAACTAAAGTAACAGAAATTCTAAAAGATATTAAATTCAACAAGGAATTATTATTAAAAAAGCATCGACTTACTACTGTCAGTTGACCTACAAGATCTGCTCGACACTATTACATTCTCAAAAGCCAAAATATTAAATCCTAAAATTTTAAATAAAGAAGACATGACAAAAATATTCCAATCACGAAAAATTAAATATCACATTAATTGACCTTTTAGATGTTTCATCTTTTTCAATTGTATCATTTAAAGGATTAATTATAGTTTTTATAAAATATCCATATATTAATTATAGCTGTAAGTTATACCATGCTAAAGCCATATCACAAAAAGACGGAAAATTAATTGCAAACAATAAAGTTGCTAAATGTAATAACACGTTTTATCCATTGAAAATTTTAAAAGAGAAATTTATAATAGCTTTGCACAAATTATTTTGATTCAAATTGCTTCATAAATCTCTTAAACAAAAAATTTACAAGTTGTACTAAAATAACTGAAAAAAATAGACCAATCGATATAATAACAGATGGCGCTATTCTAGTGTCAGGCACAAACTGTATTAATGATACATGGTTTACAGGAACTTATCTTGTTACCTTCAAAAAACACTGTAATCATAAACAACATAACCTATACTAACGAAGAAGAGAAAATTCTAGATTATGTAAAACACAATAAATTCACGAATTACTTAATTACTGATTATCAGCCAACAAATATTACAGAGCTCGCTAAAATGGAAAAATACAAATATTTTGTCTAAAATTATTATTAACCTAGAGAATAATCATTCAAAATTTACATTTTTTATTATTCTTAATAATTTTAATTTTCATTATGATAAAGCTTCTAAAAAATATTATCCCGCATATTTAAATCCATTCAAATTTAATAACATCATCAATTCCAAACTACGCGAAATCAAGAAATGAGATACCGATATGCTAAACGAATTAAATCAACAAATTGAACTTTTGCTACGAAAACCATTAAGTATCGGGACGATCCTTCTTAAGAAAGGGGGAGTTATCACCCAGCTCGCCAAGTCTCTCTTATTCAAAATATAAACAACAAACAAAATTGCTAATTGACTCGCTTGGCGATATTAATAGATTTAAAGCCAGCTGCAGCACTTAACGTAAGCTTACACTTGCCAAAGAATACGATTGCGCATTTTCCAAATAACGTAAACACAGCCTTTGCTGCGCAACTCCTTCTATAAACATAAACATAATCGAATTCCCCAATAGAGCTTTCGATCGCGCTCAGCCGCCCTTTGCGAGCTTTTTCTAGAAAGAAGCTTTTTCATAATGTAGCTGCCTTGCGGCATAAGATACAATTGTACTTTTAATTCTAATCTCGGCTTCATAATAAACGGATATGTTGGGCTCCACTAAATAAAAATTATTTTTTTTCAATACTGTACAACAGCATTGATTGTTTTGTACATATGTACATACATATGTGCATGTACTTATTGCCGTGTATGTCTGTGTATGTATGTTTGTCAGAATAACGGCACCAACGGAGCGAGTGTATATACGGGAGTAGACGGAATACAACAATTGATATATTATTAGAGTTATTGTTAGTAGCCAATGTAGGGTTTGTGTGAGCGCATACAGCTAGGTAAGTTTTTGGAAGCAATGAAACGTTACTGTACCCAGACAATTGTATGTATGTATGTATGTAATTCTGAACTGTAACTCCAGTTACAGTATGCAGGCACTCGTATGTATGTAATTAATTTGGAGCCGTAACACTCGTTACAGTGTGCGAGTCAATATGTACATACATATGTACATATGTATGTAAGTATATTTGCACACGCAAATATTAAGAATTTTGGCGTACAAGGCCTGAAACGTAACAAGTGACAAATGAACGTATGTGAGGCTGTGCAGAGGTACTCTGCACTAAGCAATAACGGACAGAGAACACTTGGGATGCTCTTCTAATCGAAAATATTTTTTTCGTGCTTTTTGCGGACTCCACACAAGTGTTAGTAAGTATTAAGGTGGAACAGGCTGTACTTATCTGGCAACGTAGGGGGCGAGCGGTTAGTTGGAATATTTATCCGGCTCGAAGGACCAATGCTAATGTGAGGGGGCCGTCAGAGTCTTCTTGTTCCACCTTTGATCGGATGAGGTTGTTGTTGTTGTTGTTGTGGGAATGTGAAAAAACACGCGGACTTCTATTCACTGCACTTGTATATTTTCAACTGGTCTCACATTTTAATTTCGTCTTAAGCCTAGCTTAACTTACACGGCCTCTCTTCTACCCATAGTGGTGGATTGAGAGGCGTGGTGCGGAGCACGCACGCCAGGGATGCGCGCTTAGCCGGAAGATGGCTGTGTGGCCTCGAACATATTTAAAGTCACAGCTTATTTCGTGCAAGGAACTTGATGTAAAAAAGTAATACTAAAACTAAAAAATTAAAACCTAGTGTGACCTCCTTTCTGTTTAATGACGTCTTTTAAACGCGATTCCATCGATGAAACTAATTTTTTAGTTGTCTCAATAGGGATTTTTCTCCATTCTTCTAATAGCGCTTTTTTAGGTCATTTTTATTAGATATGGACCTCTTGCGAATGGCATGATCGAGAATGGCCCATAAATTCTCAATAACATTGAGGTCAGGTGACTGGGCTGGCGGAATAATAGCGTGCGGACAATTCCAGATCAACCGGGACTGCACAATAGCCGATTTGTGTTTGGGGTCATTATCCTGGTAATATCTAAACCGCCCTTCAGCAAGCCCAGATTGCGCGCACTTTGAATGAGATTATCTTTCAATATTTGAAGATACATCATTTTGTCCATGTTCCCATCGATGAAAACTAAATTTCCCACTCCTGAAGCCGCCATGCAAGCCCAAACCATCACACTCCCACTCTCCGTGTTTTACCGTTGGTCTTAAGTGTTTGTTTTGGAGCTCTGTATTCGGTTGTCTCCAAACATACTGCATCCCATCCGACCCAAATATATTAAATTTGGACTCATCTGCAAAAATAACTTCGTTCCAGCAGTGGTTCATAGGACGAGTTACGTAATCCTTGGCGAATTTAAGTCTGCATAGCTGATTTTTTCTTATTTATAAATGGCTTCTTCCGAGATACTCGACCATTAAAGTTCTGATCCCGAAGTATACAGGCGGACAGTTTCTCACAGAACATTTCTTCCCCATTTCATTCTCCACCACGGATGTCAATTTTGGAGCCGATAATTTCCGGGGTTGACTCTTAATTTTGCGGACGATTCGTCTCTCCTCGGTCTCATTGAAGATTTTGTTCGGAGCATTTCGGCCCTTATCTGCCACCCGATTTTCCCGGACAAAACGTTGAATAATATATTGCACTGTACTGGGACTTAATTCAACCATCCTTGCTATTTCCCGCGGAGTGCTCCCAACATTTTTAAAATGACTTAGGACTAATTCACGCTTTTCAACTGCGGTTCGCGGTTTCATTTTGCAAAATTTCCCCAAAAATTATGTATTTGTAGTGTGACCAAATTATAATTAAATATCAGAAAATATTGAAAAAACAATGTGACCAATACTATTCATTAAGAAATTTCTATTTTTAAAACCCCAATTCCAAAAATAAAGTGCATCCAAAAATCTTGCACGAAATAAGCTGTGACTTTAAATATGCAAATATTTTATGTTATTTTTAGTTTTAAGTGTTATTTAGAAAAAAAGGAAAAACAATGAAGTACCTACATATATAATAAATATCTGCTTTACAAAACTGCATTTAAATTTTTATCAAATTCCTCCTGGTTTCAAAAGATATTCGACTTTGAAAGTTGGCATTTCCTCTGCACGAAACAAGGTGTGAGCCACTGTATGCACGAGTTGACGCCGATCAATATGCCAAAGCAAAAGGAATGAGCGAAATTGAGAGCACAACACTTAGTACAAACAATATGTGAGAGACACGTGTGTTGTTGTTAGTTCTTGCATTAGCTTCATACATGCGTGCATATTTGTTTTTGAGTACGCACATATACATACATACATATATGTGAGATGAAAATAAAAGCCGTGTTTTGCTGCTTCATGACCCTGTTCTTGAAAAGCTAAATATCCGGAGATTCCAAAAGAGCTATAACTTCTGTCGGTAGCCGTTTTTTATGGTTTAATCCCTGGCGCTCCTTCAGATTTATAGTAGAAAGCAGTGGGTCAGAAGAATCTAATGCTCTGTTAAACACGTCTGACATAGTATTTAGGCGGCTGCTTTTCCTTGCATGAGATTGGGCCTGTCGCGTTTGTAGCACTTATTGCACGCTTCTGACGCATTTCCGCCGAGAGCTCCTAGAGGAAGAACTGAGGTTTCCATAATTTGGTGCCCATGTACCAATACCTTGTGCACAGTTGGAGACATTGGATACCACTCCATCAGTTTTAACGTATATGGCCAGTTAAACGTTTTTGTACATAAGTCTTTCAATTTTGCTGGGCGTACCTTATACTCACAAGATATGGCAATTAAAATGCAAATGAAATTTTTCTCAAAATGGTCTCGTTAAAATTTAAAATTATTGATAAAGTTTTGACATTTTGAAAAGGCTCTTCTGACGGTATTTCCATCGTTGCTATTGCCACTTCAATTTTGCTTGGGATTGCTCTACGTTCAGACCCATTTCATCCCACTAATCTCCGTTGAATAGTTTGTTTCCGTAATGAAACCTCACTTTTGCTTCAAGAACCTGTGACGTGCCATTTCTTTAGGTCAATTCTGTACAATACTTTTAACACAAACTCGAAGAATCGTATCCATGCATGCAGAGGGCTTACTCCATATTTAATACTACCAGTATAGATTTGAACTCACCGTAAGGCAGTGGTTCAGACATGGCCCAACCATGTAGGTTATTTGCATCCACATGGCACTAGATATTCCGATTCTCTTGTAGAGATCAAAATCGTTAGGCGGTTTGTGGTTTGCTTTGGTGTGTCTATGACTACATTGAACTAATCCAACTCAAAGAATTCCACACTGAATATGTCTTATCATATCAATATCTGTGAGTAATTCAAGGCGGATCTCTGTAGTTTTCAACATCGCATACCATGACAACCCTGGAGTTGTGTAATAGTGAGCAGGATCGAGTTGATGTATGTTTAAACAAATTTCCTAAAGTTTTCAAAAACGTCTGTTACCAGTGAAACATCAGTTTTCAAATATAACTCCAAGTAGTCTTTAAGAGTTTGACACTTGAAGTTATTCCACACTGAGCATGCGTGATTGTAGTCTACCTCAGAGCATTCTGACTCTGTAAAATTGCTATAGAACCTACTCCTTGATGGGAGACAAGTTTCTTCTAGCTTCTGAGCTGAATCTAAATATTCGTAAGGGAATACTCCTTTCCAACGAAGTAGGGCAAAATCGGATTTGTTTGGGTATTGTGTTTTAAGAACATTACAATTGTTCTCACTTAAATTTCCCGCAAGTGTGCTTAGACTAGAGGGCATAAATCTTAGAGTCCATAAACCTAATTTTCAGGGTATCATCTTCTACTGGCACAAATTTTGAGATACTAATATATAATTCCTTGTTCAAGGAAATTACTTTAACATCCCCCTAATCTCCCCGAGCTCTTTCACAAACAAATGTGCATCATATTTTGATAAATTGTCAAAGAACACGGGGATAAAAGTTCCCTTTCTATGGTTGAGATTGCACGAATTATGTGCTGCACCTCGGTATGTGCCATTAAAATGACAGTGATCTCTCACTCTGTCATTACCCAAACTACCCTTGCATATATAGCAATTAAGAGCCTCATCAAAGTTGTATGAATCCTATGCACTCATATTGATCGGTCACCACATTCTTCATGTGGCTCTTATATAGATCTGACAAATCGGATGTTAGATAATCTATGAAAGTGCGGCTTACATCCCCGTCCGTTCTTAAAGCAAACTTATATAGTGCTGTATCAAACGCACACTTTTTATAGTATGCGAATGCTACAGGCACATGCTTATTAATAATTTGGGAATTATCACTTACATCTATATAAGAAGGATCCAGTATACATTCAAAATCTGCATACACGGTGAATGGAATCTTCAGCTGCCGGTGGTGATTTTTAAAGAGCACCTCTGTCTGGTAGGGCTGAGGGGGCTCCGTGACAGTTCGACTGCATATTTCTGCATGTCGACTGGCCCTCTCTTCACTCAATGAATATCGCAAGCATTGGTTGCAGAACCAACGCTTTGGATGCTCCCTACCCAATTGGTAATGAGAGCAGACTGAAATTATAAAGACTTCGATCTATGTTATTTAAATATTATTTGTATTTTATTACTTGTACTTACGCAGATATATTTTTTATCCACATATAGTGTCCGTGTACATTTGCATTTGGTCCATCTAATAGCAACAGGTTGATGTGAGATTTCCCTTCAAATCCAGCACAATAAAGTGGTCCAAACACTTTGTTTGCTTCCGTCTTGTGAACTCATTCATCTTGGTAAGTTTCATTGGAAACGATAATCCTCTGAAGTCCACCTTGAGGTTGTTGTCCACTTGAATGATTTGCGAAGCTATGTTGATATTATAGCTATAGCATCGCTGTGCATTTTTCATTGAAGCAGAACACATCATTGTTCTGTACGTTGATGAGAACGTTTTCGTGTTGAAGCTTCAACGGAATTTTAAAATGTTGTGATCCTCTAATGGGATCACATTGAAGCATGTTTAACTCCACTCTGATGAGACGAGTCATTGTTCATCCACTATCCTTTTCCTGGAACACACTCTTTACTTTCATTGAATCTGCGTGCATTTCATAGAGTTCTATTAAATTGGAATACATCGAAACCAGTGACATTTTGTCACATTTTCTGTAACGATTTCACCTCTATTTGAGAATTATGCTCTATCAGCAGCATTACTCAGCAAACAGCTCGAAATTAACTTTTGATGTTGTATGTGAGCTCATTACCCTTTCTAAATGAGGAATCAGTTGCTACTCCAGCTTCATTAAGGAATTCATCCGGAATCCTTACAGCAGCTCCCTCATTATCCCCTTGTATCCATCAATAATTTGCTTAACCTGTTCATCCACCGGTCGGATTGCATTATATTTATGCAACTCGGTGCGAACATGGTGGTGCCCAGTGTTTAAAAACTGCAGCAAGTTTCATTTCATGTGATTTTGCTTCTGCTTCTCCTTCTGAAAAAAACAGAAGTCGCAGTCGAAGCAAAAGCATAAAACGATCACCGACAAAATACGAATCAGCAGCAGCAACCGCCGTTTGAAAATTTTTGATTTTGCTTTGCTGCTGCATTCGCTAAGCATCGCAATTCGAAGAAGCAGCAACTGTTCGACTTCTGCAAGTCGCCAGCAGCAGCCGTCGCCGTATGAAAATGTTTGATTTTTCTTTGCTGCTGGTTTTGATTCTGTAAGTCACCGCAAGTCCCAGTCGGGACTGCTGTCGAAACTACACAAAATAATTTTAAATGCCGCAAGTGTCGAACAGTTTGAACAGTTCGTCGTCAAATTCGTCTATAAAATTAAAAAAAAAACAATTGGAAAAAAAATCTATTTTGAATAATATTATTTAATTCTTATATTTTTCTGTTTTAATTACCGTATACAAAAATTAATTTAAAAAAAAAAATTTCAAACTGTTTAATTTATTAAAATACAAGGGGTGCAGCAAACAGCATTGGCAGCAAAAAGCGAAAAAGCAGCATAAGCAGCAAAGTCAATCTCGACAGCAGTCCCGACTGCGACTTGCAGAATTGCATTGCTTACAGAAAGCAGCAGCAAGGCAAAATCAAAAATTTCCAAACGGCGACTGCTGCTGCTGATTCGCATTTTCTCGGTTTCGTTTTCTGCTTTTGCTTCGACTGCGACTTCTGTTTTTTTTTTCAGAAACAGAAGTAGAAGCAACTGTTCATTTTAAGAAGTCACTCGCAGTCGAAGCAGTGAAAAGCAAAAATATTGCAACTTCTGCTACTTCGACTGCAGTTTTTTAAACACTGAGTTTAAGTGAGAGAAGGCTTTTCGTACCATTAACTGCGACGCTAAACTTTTGCGTTCATAAATGGCGTCCAAATTCGTGAGAATTTGTCGCGCCGAGGAGTCGCTATGTGGCGAAATTTAAAAACGAGTCACTCAAATATTCATAAGCGCTATTCCTTTCGCTTCGCTCTGCACTTTTTCAAGCATCGTCAATTGTCTCCGGAAACTTCTCATCAATAACTTTTAAAACATTAATTTCTGAAAAAGGGGCTCTAATTCGAAATTTCCAAATTGAATACTTCTCGCCATCATACTGCTTTATATTTCGCTCAGCCTTTTCCATTGTATTTCACACAGCTGTACGAACGGTTCACACACACACACACAGTTCAAACAAAGTTCAAATGAATTTCAGAATGTTGCTCAATCTTACAAGTTTCAACTACCATTAACCACTCATTTATTCTTTTCGACGCAACACTACACCACAGCATACATAATTCAGTGTTGTAGAATGTTCTTTTTGACTTAACAGAACGGGCACATTCAACAACCAGCTATACTGCACTCCTGCACAAAATTAAACGACACCTGTTAATTTAATGTTTCAGCCGTCGTAGGAGAATGGAAACACACAGAAACTCAAAACAAAGTATGACGAATAATAGCACAGAGAGTAATTCACAAAATGCGATATTCTTATCTGTTTGGATCTCTGGTTTTCAAGTAACGGTAAAAAGCACACTAGCTTTGATTTTGGCTACGCTGCAATATTTTATTTCTTTTATTATTAATAGTTAATAACAGCGCTTTGTGCCTTTCCTACTTCTATAATTCGTTAGAGCATTGAATTTATTAAATTTTTGTAAAATATTTTTGGTCCATTGCCTTGAAATTTCATTTTTGAGACTTTCAATCTCAAATTTATTGTTGTTGGCATAAACTCGCCTGGCTAAGATACCCCAGATGTTTGCTATTCGGTTGAGGTCAGGAGAACAGGCCGGCCAATCCAAAACATTTACATTGTGGTCCTCGAGGAACCGTGGCGTTTCTTTACTTTTATGTATAGACGCATTGTCCTGCATAAAAATATAATTTGTCTCCTTATTTGTATCCAAAAATGACAGAAGGTGATCTTGCAATACATTTTTGTAGTCTGCGCTTTCCATTTTTGACCTTGTAAAGCACAGCCGATCCGCTTCCAAAATCCAAAATCCAAATTCCAAAATATAAATCCTTTATAGCCAAAATTAATTTTAAATTCCATACACAGGCCCAGTTTGTTTCCAAATTATTTTCCCGCAAACTGAAGACGTGATCTTTTATGATGCGGTTTTTAGAACGGAGCTTTTTCAAAACTCCTCTTACAATATTTTCCGAGCTTTGCAATGTTCTCCCAAATAGTCATCCGGGACACAGGATGACTGCAACACCGCAACAAGTGAGGCACACGAAGCAAAAGAATTGCTTGCATTTTTCAGCACTCGACGTTTGTCGCGATCAGATAGCTTCGGCTTTCTTCCAGGGCTGTGTTTAACACCGTACCCATCCACATTGCCCAACAAATTTGTGATCACAGAGCGTGATCGACCAACCTTCCTCGAAATTTGGCTAACATTTGTAACGCTGTTTTTCCAGCCGGGGCTGGCGTCTCAGTCTACCTAGAATAGTTACAGAAATATTTATTTATTTATGGTTTTTTTATTTATTTATTATCGAAGCCATAGCAAAAGTTCGGCAATAAAAATGCTACGAAACTCGTGTAGGCTAGAGAGACCACAAGGAATGGAGAGAAAAGTTCTCGAAGCCCGATGCACTCCCGCTGTCCATTCCTTGGACCACTAGTTTCGAAGAGTGGCTACCACGTACACGGTAGTGGGGGCGATGATTTTCAGAAGGGTAAACGCGCAACAACGAGAGAGGGTAAAACCCGTCTTCTCGGATGCGAAATTTCCTTTCGGTTATACTGGGCGACAGACTCACAAGTGAGAGAGTGAAACTCGTCAGCACTTGTGGAATGTCATCCCATGATGACCGAAGTTGATAGCTCCTTCTTGGCGTCCGGGTTCAGAAGAATCGTCAGAGGTGGAGGGGTAAGACCTGCTGACACCTCGTCGTGATACTCTGAACCCGCGCCAAGCCGACCTTAACCTCACTCCGCTAGCCCTGCCCGTTTCCCTCTTAACCGCCCAACAATAAAGACATATTTCTAGTACATTTTATTTATTTCCGCGTGCCCCAAACGCTCGGCGAGAGGATGTGGGCAACACGCGACGAGTTGATAGAGGTTAGTGCTAGCTACTGCCGCGCTTACCGGGAGCCTCGCGTCTTTGTCCCTGGTCACGGCCTCGTTGCTGGCACCGGTCGGCGCTGCTGGGCAGGGCCTTTTGTTATTGTGGCGGCACTGCTGTGGCGCTGCTGTTCTCGCCCTGCACTGTTTGCTGTGACGGCACTCTTGTCACGGATGCGCTGTTGCTGTGGTGTTGCTGTGGCTTTTTTATTTAAGTATTATTACATTTAAATAACATTTTAAGAGAAAAAGGCGTGGTTTATTATCCGCCCACCAATATTAATCCGTTAGTTTGGATTATTATGTGTAAATTACATGAAAAAAACATAACAATAATAATAACCGAAAATACAAATTATAGCAAAAGAAAACAAAATTTTAAAAATTAAATAATAACAAGATGTATTTAATTTAAGTCATCGAGTAGTTCAAATGCTGATGGTAATAAAACTAACTTTTTTGATTCTGGGAGCTTTCTTTGGCAATAGTAACATGAGGATCTGAGCTCAGAAATAATCTGTGCATCAAATCTGGGTTTGTGTCAATCCGAGAAGTCTTCCTGGTGTGCTGTCTTCTAAGCATTTTGATGTCCTTATTTTTGGACTCTGCAGCTTCTTCTGCATAATTTATGACATCTGGAGCATGAACTAAAATTTTGTGTACGGATGGTGGAAGATAGTACCATGGATACAAGCTAATCAGCTTTCTGGCCGTATTAAGTGCATATTCTCCAAATTTTTCCGCATTGATTTTGTAGCCAGATGCCAAATACTGCAGCAATATTGAACACCGGATTATAACGTATTCATCAATACCCGTTATTTCTGCTGCTAATTTCGGATTTTTTAAAAACGCTCTGGCCGTATTGCCATCATTTGATGTGCCACTTCCTCCACTTCTAGGTGTATCCACAATTATTCCCATTCGTATGCGAAAATCATTCTGCATTTAGATTTCCTTGTCGAAAGTACTTCTGGAGTATTAACTCTCCAGCTCTTCAGGTCGAGTTTGTACGATATGTGCAAAAAGTATTAAAAAAAAAGAATATAGGAGTGTAATGGAGACAATCCAAACTCAAAGCGTGATTCATGAACCTTCTTTTTTAAACAATTTTCTAAATCGTTTATCTCTGTCGGCTTCGCCTCACATATGTAACACTTAACAGATGACGTGTGACTTAGGGCACTACAAATTTTTCCATCAACCATGGTCAACTGCATGCTGTGCTTAATTTTAATTTCTTTACCGGACACATTACATGGCGTGGCATTCAACACTTCAATCTTAGCTTTGAAATACTTTTTGTTTGTCCTTAGCTAATTGAGCCGTTTCTTTTGCAAATTGCAATCTTAATGGTCTGCGGTATCGTGTAGACGAAAGTCGCGGATTCTTCCAAACTATTTTTTTCATCTTTTGGATAATTTTCCATGGTTTTAAGTTGTAATGGCACATATGATGTCACAAAAAGACTGCAATCGCTCAAATCACAGTGTGGTCAACCAAGCTCTGTAACTCGACTTCAGCTTTCCATTCACTTACAGTTATTTTTTCTCGATAGGTTAATTTCTTCGCCTTTAACAGTTGACCGTAGCTTGGAAAAAGGTCGCAGGATGTCTTTGCGTTCACATAGCTTCGAATAAGATATTGATGCTTGCTCAAGTTTGCCTCCATGAGAAGCGATAGGACTTCATCGATGTTAGCTTTGCTACATATTGCATTCGATAAAAAGTTGCACGATCGTAAGTCACAAGCTGCAGATTTTTTTTTTAAAGCTCACCCGGTTTGCTATGAAGAAGTTTGGTCATTTTAGAGGCGACTTGGGTACTTTTCGCAAATTTTTGATATTATGATTTTTTGAAATTTGTCCTATGGGCGCAACCACTGTGTGCTGCTGGCTGGATGCTGCTGTGGCACTGCTGTCACTCCTGCACTGTTGCTGCGACGGCACTGTGTGACGACCCAAAATCTGGCCACACAATCAAAAGCCCGATAGCAATAAAAAACAAGTAAGAAAGCTACAGTCGAGAGTGCTCGACCGTATGATACCCGCAACCCATTTCAAGAGAAAACAAAAAAATTGTAATTATATTTTAACAACAAATATACCAAAAATATACTAAAACTAGTGTTTTGTTTTGTATATATTTGAAAATAGCAGGTAAAAATCCACAACACCGACATGGTCACACTGTCAACTAAACAAACAAAGCGCGGGCAGCTGCAACTGAATTTTGCATATAAAATTGATTCTTTAATAACTTCCTCGTTTTTCATTCGATCTCAACCAAATTCACAGTGAATCATTCATCATTGTTATTATGCATACCAAAATTCAATGTTCTAGGTCTATTATTACGGGTTTTACAGTTTTTGGGGCGGAAAGGGGCGTGGCAAAAATCTAAAACAAACTTGATATGTGTAAGACCTTCACGAATACTGTCACCAAAATTGATATCTCTAGGTCATTCACACACTTAAAACGTCCATATGCATTTGGCACAACAATTTTGATAAATAATTTAAAGAATAAATTTTGTTCTACTTATCCGATTTGTACCAAAATTACAGGGTATATTAAAAGTGTCAAGCGCAGATGGGTTACCAAATTACACATCATTACACAAAGAATTTTGTAGTTATACGCGATTTACATAAAAAAACTTGACTTTTTCTAGATTAATGCTTATTGTGGGCGAAGGGGGCGTGGCATTCAACTTTTGAAATAAACTTGATCTGCGTAGGGTATGAAGGAACCTTTTTGATAAATTTGGTGTCTCTATGTCTTATAGTCTCTGAGATCCAGGTGTTCATGCAAACAGACAGACGGACATGGCTATATCGTCTCGGCTGTTGACACTGATCAAGAATATATATACTTTATGGGGTCCGAGATGCCTCCCTCTGCCTGTTACATACATTTTCTGTTGCCACTAAGTTATAATACCCTTCTACCCTATGGGTAGCGGGTATAAAAATACTAAACAGCGTAAATATACGGTCTTTTAGAACTAGGATCGCTCACGCGAGTTAACAGCTCACTTGAGTCAGCAAGAGCTTAACGCTAGCAGACCCAAGTGAGCTTAACAGAGTTATGTTAAGTGGAAAAACTGACCTACTTAATGAGATGCCGTGACGCAGGCTCTCACTCTCTGGTCAGCGATCAACGCATATCAAACACGCAAAGTAAAACACAAGTAAAGAACACAAGTGCGCAGGACAAAAAAAAAGTCGTGCAGGTATGTCAATAAGTACAATTAGTACTTCTATAACCCCCGCCACAACTAAAACAGTGTCAAGTGAAACTAAAATAGATCAGCGCAACTTCGGGCGTTCTTCTGTGCATACGCGAGTGACTTTGTTACATCGAGCTCTGCCTTCCCCCCTCTCGCCTATAACGGTGCCGTCGCAGTAATCCAGCAGTGTGACTACATTCTTGCGTAGATTGCTGCACGTGCCGGCGTATGTCGTGTGACTACACACGTGCATAAGTTTTACGAGTTGCTCGTTCCCTTCCCTCGTCTACAAAGTGCCGCTACAGATCTTAGCAGTGTGACTCACACACTTGCGCAGATTCGGTGCGCATTTTGTTAACCTGATGTTGGTGTGACTACACACACACACAAGTAGACGTAGAGAGCCGCGAGCCGCTCCCTCCCCTCGCGCCCGCGAAGTGCCGGCACGGATTCTCACAGTGCGATTACGCAGCTGCGTAGTTTCTGTGCGCACTCAAGATTTAGTGTATGTGTGACCACCACACATATACAAACGCAAGCAGAGAGCCGCGACCGTCCCCTCCCTCGTGTCTACGAAGTGCCAGCACTGAGTCTAGCAGTGCGACTACGCAATTGCGCAGATCTTGTACGGTTCGCAAGTGGTGTTAGTGTGACTACATACCTACACCTGTGCAAGCTGAGGGCAGACATTGTCCGTCCACCCCTCGTGTCGACGACACCTCGGTGCACTCTACACGTTTTTCTTAGGCTTGCGGCGTGTGTAATCACACACACGTGCAAGTAAAACTAGGGCTATCCGGTTCCATATTATCGACGTCCATAGACGGTTTCCCAACCCCATCTAGTATTAAACGTAGGCAACTAAATTTAAAACATTTTTATATAAAACGAATAATTTCGAACTCACCCTACTTCCTAGCTCCATTAGCGACTACGCTAAATCAGCCGATCTCGCTACCGTGCTGTACGAGAAGAGCCCTCCAACTCCTGTAGAAACGATCGCGTCTGCCCCGCGAATCCGTCAACATCTGACGGTCCATCTGACCAATAAGAAATATTCTTGTTTTTCGAACCTTGGACAGTCGCTGGCTATCCCGGCATTGTGACGGTTCGTTACAACTGGCTGCGCTGTTGATGCGGCGGCACTGGCGCAGCTGCGCTGTTGTTGCGGCGGCACTGGCGTGGCTGTGCTGTTGTTGCGGCGGCACTGGCGTGGCTGTGCTGTTGTTGCCCTCGCCGCTGGTGTCGGTGCACTTGTTGTTGGTGTTGTCCTTGTTGCCGGTGTCGATGAACTTGTTGTTGTTGTTGTCCTCGTTGCCGGTGTCGGTGTGCTCTCGTCCTCGTGGTTATTTTTTCCCTTGTTCTTACTTGTGTCTTTTAAAGTGCTCGTCCGAAAAATCAACTCCCTGAGCTTTTCCACAGTGATGTCCCTTTTTTCTGATAACCAATCGTTATCTCGATAATTTTGTGTGCTGCGAAATTATGCTGCATCACAACCCCCCCCCCCCCCCCCCCCCCCCCCCCCCCCCCCCCCCTTACTTCGGGGGAGTGAAAAGTAATGTAAACATGGCCGCTCCTTGAAATTTTTACTTGGAACGCTTGGTCGTCCGCCTCCACCAGGAATTTCCGGCTCTGTCGGATCGCCCGGCGCCGAGCCATTTCTACTGCCTCGACGACTCCTATCGGGAGTAGACCACCCAGACCTTTCAGCGTCCAACCGGTGGGTGCTGGTACCCAATCCAATTGGGCCCATGGAAGCCCAGCGTCCCGCTGCAGTTCCTCGGCTACTGCCAGCATCTCGGGTCAATCGCCTCCGGCCCATAGGTTCAGGCCTGCCTCCTCCTCGACCATGTGGGCCAGCACCTCACACAGTGAGTCGGGCTCGTCCGGTGTAGGGGACGGTGAGCGGGGTATGGTGGCCATGCTGTCGTCCGAGGCGTTGGGACTGTCGGTGAACTCCCTCTGGTTGTGTGGTCGCCTTGGGTAACGTCCAGAAATGGCCGCTCCGGTCCCCGAGGATTATCCCCTCTGCTTCAGCGGTGTCCATTGCTCTGTGGGTGCCTGTGGAGATTTTGTGGAGAATGTGTTAGGTTTCTTTCGTGAGAAACGGATAACGTTGAGTTTAGGACGTCACATTGGATACTAGGATTGGTGCCTGACGAGATCTCGCTGTGGTACGGTTTGAAATCTTCCAAATTGGCCACGCGTCGTTGGGCCGAGCCCACCCGTTGCAGTCGAACGATATTTGCCGACACGAATTTGCGTACGACATACGATCCGTCAAATTTCGGTGCCAATTTGGTGGCGATACCCTCGGCCGCGTTCGAGAGAACATTGTGTTTCACAAGACAAGGCTCTGTAGTTCCGGCCGCCATTCTCGACGTCGAAGATTGTAATTGCTGGCCTGGTCTAGGGTTGCTCGTTGGGCGTTCTCTTTTACAATTTGGAAGATCTCGAGCAACCTGTTGGCTCGGTCTTGCGGAGTTTCCTGTCGTTCTACAGCGGCGGTTACCTCGTCGTACAAGCTCCCGGTAAACGGGGCTCTCGCCTTGTACGAGGAACGCTGGGGTGAAACCTGTGGTTTCCGACGTGCTGGTGTTAATGGCGAGCATTATTTCTGGCAGCGTCTCGATCCCTCGATGTGTAGTGCAATCATCGTCTTGATGGTTCTATTTGCCCTTTCGGTGGGGTTCTGTTGTAGACTGTAGGGGGCCGTGTGCTGTAGGTCAATCCCCGCTAACTGGCAGAATGACCTGAAGGACCCACTGGTAAATTGTGTCCCGTTATCGCACACGAAACGTCGAGGTGTACCAAATCGACTGAGGATATTTTGTCGAAATGCCCGTTCCAAATGTGCCGTCGTAGCCCTCCGTAATGGGACAAGTTCCATCGACTTACTAAACGCGTAGAAGAAAACCAGAAGCATGATATTTCCGTGCTTTGAACGTGGCAAAGGTCCCACGAAAAAAAAGGCGCGCACGCCCGCTCCGACACAAGTACGCACATATACATGCGCAGGCCCTAAACGCATAGGCGCCGCTACCTGTATTGCACAAAAACCCTTTAACTATTGCACTGTCACTACACTCATTTTTGGTGACGTAATATAGGACGGACAATTGGGTGTTGCAAATAATTCTTACAGTAATTAAATTGCGCTTATTTTTGCACAATTACGCATAGCATTTTGCAGGAGTATAGATGAGTATAATGAATTTTTATATACATGAATATATAAATATACAAATGTGTGCACAA